>OZ038381.1:159772041-162200117 GCA_964036045.1 Eutreptiella sp. 'Long Island Sound 2002'
CCCCCTACCCCCCTCCAACCCCCCCCTACCCCCCCCCCTACCCCCCCCCTACCTCCAAGGTAGGGGGGGGCGACTTCGTGCGATACTAGTACTAGTAGTAGTATAGTAGTGGGGTACTTTTGTACCCCGATACATGTATCATGAAGTCTAGTATACTTGATGGCTTGGTCATTGTGCATCACACCCCGGCAATGGCCGCAAAAGGTTCGGGTGTGGCACATGTAGACTCTTGTTGTGTACCTCAATGTGAGCCCGGATAGATAGAAGGACTTTAGTATTGCGGTGCTCAGTGCGCCGCAACATGCCATGGTCATGCTTCACCCTTTGAAAGAAGACAAGTTTGAGAAAGGTGATGCAGCTACTGCTTCGGATGTTCAATAAGATTGGTTGTTGCGACGGATTGCTTTTTGGTTGCTCAATGATGTCGAGGGTTGTCAGGCTCACGGTAAGGAGCCGTCGCAAAAGATGCCAAGTGCTATTGACGTGTCCGAAGCCCCTACCCCAAGTTTTAAGCAGCTAGGAGCCCCCTTGCATGAAAAAAACCACAAAAGTGGTGCGTTCGGAAAGCAGTGACACTCCTACTAAGGGAACAAAGTCAACCCCATCAAGCAGCATGAAAAACACAACAAAAGCAGGAGCTGAGAAAAGTGTAAGCTATTCAAAAAGAAAAAGAGGAGGATGGAAAGGGCGAGGAACAAGAAGATTAGAGGTAAGCCGAAAAGGTCCAAGCCGCAGTCGTTCAATGCGTGCACTCCCAAGGCCGCGGAAAAAAGTCCCAAGGTAGCAAAGCAAAAAGCGAAGCCGTCCGCCGCCAAACAGTTCAGGCCGCGTGCACGAATAGGTTTCCGAGCGCATTGTTCCGTTGAACCACCAAATGATGACAATTTAGTGGCTAAGAGGCTGCCTGCTAAGTCGGCGAAGGTCGCCGTAGAGAGTAGAAAGCAAACACGTTTTTTTTTCTAACCTATTGGTGTGTGCGGGGCCTCGCGCGCTCGGCTCTTACGGGAATGTATTTGAAGCAATCCTTGAGAAGTATATTTCCACTGTATTTTTGGTTTCTTGAGCTAGAACTATTCTGCTGATTGCGTTTGTTCCTTGCACTTGTGACACATGACTTATACGGATGCTCAGTGTCCGAAACGTCGCCCACTTCCGTATCCCGTAAATGCTTTTTGTCCAACTTCGCTTCAAAGTTGTTGACAACGTGTCCGTAACAAACTTTTTCAGTCGACCCAAAAAACAGTAGTATTTCGGATTGGTATGCAAATCAATTTTTGGACCAAAAAATGAGTTTTGACTGCATGGTTTTCCAAAAAAAATGTTTCCTTCAACATCCAAAAAAGGTCAAAAGTGATGCAAAATGGTCAAAGAGTAGCTTCCACACCCTTGGTGTTGCGGACAACCTCAAAGTTGCCGAAAAAAAAATTTTCATGGCCTCACTTTTTGGCTTAATTGGTTCCAAAACAAAGTGCACGTTAGGGAGGCTAAGTCTCATGTTCTGCACAACTACCTTTACTCTTTTGTCCAACATGATAATTTGTTGGAAAGAATTTTTACAGAATGAGCCTAACCCAATAAAGGGTTGCAGCGCTTTCCAGGCCTTTACGGCCGGTTCTTGGTTTTGGGGGTCCTCGACACAAGCTCCGTACTTTCAAGGCCTTTTTTGGCCAACTTAGAGCCATTTGCGGGACATCTTGTAGCATTAGATAGCAACCGAGGTCTCTTTGTCACAGGGACATCAATGTGCATCTAGAATACCCCACCTTTTCCCTTCGTTCAGCCGTGTTGAATGCTTTCGGAGGCCATGCTCGGCCAAAAATGGCTGTTTTTGGGCACAAAATGTGCAGTTTTAGAAAAGCACCTCCCGACGTGGCGCCCTAGCTGCGAAGTGCCACCGGTGAATTTTTGGCTCGACACTCGGATTTGGCAATGGCACCACCACTACCCGTATTGTCACCAAATGATCACCCAATACCCGGGCCAACGGAGGGCTTTTACGGAGCCCATGGTCCATGCTACATGGGCCTACGAGCCACTAGTAGACTGCCTAGAGCTATGGAGAACCCATGCAGACCCATTTAATGGCTGCTAGGCCCATGCAGCCCACTCCATGCCACCCCCAAAAACTCCGAAAATGCTATTGTTTTGGTTGTTTGGTGGTACCTACAAAATTTCGAAAAAATGACCGTTTCTAAACCCTTTTGTCGCCCATGGCGTCGGTTTGGGTGATCATTTGGTGCTGTGTGGACCGATGCACAGTGCATGCACCCCCAATTAAATGTCTACATTGACATGTGTGCCATCCATGTGTGCCGAAGTGTACTTCGTCACAACTCATACCTACGAAGGTGACGAAACCCCTCACCATGCGAAGGAGCCCTTGCACAGCTAATGAGTATCATGCTGACTATGATGGACGGTGAGCCCTACCCACGGCCCCTCACAGGGCCGGAATGTGCCTTTAGAGGTGCTCGGTCAGGACACGATGACAAGAAAACAGGCAGTGTGACCACTTTCGTGGCCCATGACATGCTTTTGCCAACGGGGGCGCTGGGCCCATTTGCACAACTTTTACCACTCCATCTCTATTCAGTACAAATGGTAGTTTCATGCCTGTTAAATAAGCTACTGAAGTCTTGCAACTTGCCATGGGTATGTTTTCGCAACATCCCCAATCTACCCCTCAAATGGCGTATCACAGGGCCACTTCGCCAAATGCTTGAGTGTTTGAGATTAGAACAGCGAATGTGTGTCTTTGGAGGAATGTTTGCCCGGCGTGCTACTTTTCTATCAACTATCCCGACTTCAGCCCCAAATTTACCCTCTCATGGAGAAACCCTACAAAACACGTTGCATAATAAAGCAATATCTGTGAATTCCGCACCTCCAACTGTCATCTGTATTGTACTTAACAAACAACATTGGTCCCACAAGTGTGGGTGTCAATACATTTAGTAGAATAGTGCTCCTTACACTCATCACAAGCTGCGACGGTAGAGCACTTCTGGCGGGACGACACACACACTTCTGCCTCATCCTGGGTGCCACAACCGAGCAAACGGCTGCTCAATGCACGCCCTATACCACCCGTGCACGTCATTGTAACGTTGTTGGCGGGTTGTCAAGGTGCCATTCTTTTTTCCAATGAGAGGCACAATGACATGAATCCGGCCTTTATAAGCACCATCATGGCCCCCAACTTCAAAATCAAAGAAATCACCTCGGGTACCACAAGGTCCGTACCCATCCCAAATCAAAACATCTGTTGATGTCCCGGGGGCTAAGGGGCAAATCCATACAATGTTCCCCAGCATATCAACAGCAACAGTCCACCGGTAGAGAACGGGTCACAAAATATGCCCGGCGCGCTAACGTTCCCCCTTTCAGACGGGCCATCAACACCCCAAAGTAGCATAACCTCCAACACACATCCTTTTGCATTCTACCATGGGTATAATGTCAATCTCCACACTTTCACCCCTCCACACCTCAATGTGGGTTCCACACAATCCCAAAGGCTCTGGAAATCACATTTTGCACCAGCCATAACACCATCATGAACACACATCCCATACTTTTTAAGCAAAGCCCATGAACTTGGTACCTCAAGAAATTGGTGTGCCCCCCATTCGGAGAACGCCAATTTCTCCAAATTGGAGTTCTCTCCACTTTGGAACTCCAAGTGCCAACAAAGGATATCTGATTCCTGATATTGACTGCAAAATTTTGATTTCTTTCTCATTGCAAATGAATCAGACATTCAATGACGCATTGGACATAGAATGTGAATCAGGTGCACATCTACTTGTCTCATCCATCATATCCCCACCCCACCAAATAAGGAAAATGGCACAGAGTGTGCACAATCTGTAATGCGTGAACGTTTTTTAGTTGGGGGGGGGGCTTGCCCAATAATTGGCAATACATTCACAAAACAAGAAAATTAGCACGCATTGCAGCAACACCAAACAACACCATGCGTAAATTTGCTTCTGGCAAACATGTTCAACTTTGAGTGTGATAACAGGAATTCCCACACTGGTATGCCACAGCCCCCCATCCCAGTGACATCAGTGTAATACTAGGGGCCTGTCTGTTGCACAGTACCACCCCACACCATAAAAAAAACAGGAAGAACTCTCCAAAATCCCAATGCTTGAAAACCTCGTGCATGGGAAAACGGTGACTGATGTGGCAAATTTTTGCCTGTTTTGTGAGACTGTTTTGTGGAACCACTCCATCTTGATAAATTGAGTTGGAGTTTCGCCACAAATGTGGGGGCATCATAACATCGCAGTGGACAGCGCATGAATTGGGAAGAAAAGCAAATCGGAAAGCAATCAATCACCAGAAAGATGTTGAAATGGTCGTTGGGGAAAAAGGGGTGAGGGGGTTGAATGACATCTTCCTGAAATCTGACACACAAAAGAATGTTGGTAAAAGCAAATGCCAACAGTGGTGTCAGCACCATCAGTAGAAAATACCAACAGTGGTGTCAGCACCATCAGCAGAACAGTCGAGTGGCCCCAGCGGTGGTCAAAAATGGTCATCTCAGTGTAGAAAATGTTTGCATAGCAAGCAGTGGTTACTTGATTCCAACGAATTAAAAGCTTCACACAGAGGGTTTGGTAACACACCAGAAGATGTGCGAAATAGGAAGCGCATGGTCATAGTGGTATGTGTAGTGTTAGGCACCAATCGCAGTGCTATTGCTGGGGACAGCAACAGGCCGCAATTGTTGTACCAACCACAGCGACAGCAGCAGCTAGTCGCAGCAAAAAAATGAGGGCAGCTGTGGCACCAATGAGGCGCAGGTAAGCACAGCCTAAATGAGGGCTGTTTCCCAATCCATTCTCCCGAATGCATCAGCAGCTATCATACATCAACAGGTTCATACATGCTAGTCTCAATCACCGCATTCCTTTTTCCCTTTCTGGGGTTCCAAATACATGCCATCTGGGTCAAGTGATGGTGAAATACCAATGTTGGGGAGTGCCCCATGCCCTCCGACGCGCTCAACCCAACGGCCGGCAGAGACGAGGGAGAGAAGTGAAGAAGGGGCACATGGCCGCGCCGCTCGCAGCAAGAGGCGCTCTGTGTCCGCCCGTGCCAGGGGAGGCGGCATCATGTGCAGAGGTGATGGGGGACGGGGGGGGAAGAGGAGGGCTGGGTCCCTGTGTCAAATGAAACTTTTCAAACCCAGGAACAGGGGAATACAGGAACATCAATGAGAAGCTTACACGTACATTTCAGCTGTTTGCTTTGTTTGTGTGTGCATTCAGGCTGGGGGCAATTTGCTGCTTCATAAAACCTTCACAATGACTTGCTGCTTGGCAGACAACGGAGTACCCCACGTTGATGGCAGCAGCATAACCCCATCAGCAAACACTGGCAACGTTAGCATTTTATAAGAAATAGCCCGTCTTGGAGCCATAGTTGAAATTACCCCCCTGCTGAGTTTGGGGCTGGACTTCTCTGAAGGTGCGGAACTCCCGCTGATTGTTTTCGTCGATTCTGGGCAAAACATGAACAGCAATGAGAAAGGGACTTGGGAGGATCTGAGGATAAACGAGGGCCCCCATGGGTTCCAGGGAATGTGGGTTATTGCGAGGGCAGCAACCAAGAACTCATTCGGATTTCAGTATGCCAAGGGGTGTGGTAAGCATGATTGCTGTCTGGAGCTGGCAGTGCCTATTGGCCTCTCGCTGCTGACCCTTGTCCTTTCCTTGAACCCTTTCCCTTCCCAGGTGGTTGTGCCCATGGGCCTCTCACCAATGCCCCTGATCTACTGATCTTACCTCCTGGACTCCTTTCCCTTGGCAGGACAGAACCCCCAGACTGTCCCTGTTTCACTGATCTGTGTCGGGTCCGCACAGAGGAAGGCAACAGCCCTTGGTATTGGCAAGGTGCATCCAAGCAGACACCCCATGCCATTGGATTAACCCTCTGTGTAAGCTGCTGTTGGGCCCTGGGATGCCTACCTGTGGGGTCACTTCCCTAATGGGGCACAAACCAAACTTCGACCTGCCCTCTCCCACCTGTGTGGTGAGTGCAACATGATTCACCGCACCCAACACCCCAGCCCCCTACATCCACAGTGTATGTACCATACGTCCATCCCCTCGTACAGCAATTGCGCCACCCAGGGTGATGGGTGTCCCACAGGTGGGGTTACATTAAATCCGCAGCCTTACTACTTCCCTTCCGCTGTTTGCTTGCTTATCACCCGGGGGGCGCAGCACCCGGTGTGAAGCCCGGTTTCTGGAGGTTCGTCTCCTCCCAAGACAGGACAGTTCAATGAAATGGGATTCATTTCCCCACTGGCCCTTTTTTCCGGTTTTCGCTTTTTTTGTGTGTGGAGGGCCGCCTGTTTGCGCCAACAAGATAGCTTGCCTCATCAAAAAAAGGCTGGGCCTCTTTACCTGCGGCTTGGCGTCAACATGATGACGCCTAACATTCTGCACCTGGACTTCCCTATCTCCTTTTGACCGTCCCAAAATGCCCCATCTTCAAGGCTCTTTCAGACTTGAGAGGGGCCAAAATGGCTTACCATGGGCTCAAAATGGGCACATTTCACTTGTTTGGACACCCCAAATGCTCCGGGATCATTTTTGGAAAAACACATTTTTGACCCATCTTTGGTCCCAAAACGGCCCATTTTCAAGGCATTATGGGATTTTCGGAGGGCCAAAACACGCCATCACACGCTCAAAACATCAAAAAAACTTGTTTTGGCATCTCACGTGGTCTAGGATCATTTGTGAAAAAAGTTTTTTTTTGGTACCCAGTGGACCTTGTCGACCTGTTTTGGCACCCACCTCTTTGGGCTCCTTTTGCAGCTTGCCAAAGCCCATAAAGGGGGCTAGGCGTCCGTTCAGTCAATTTTGGGGGTTGGAAACCACAAGATGTGGGTGGTTGCGGGTGGACTATTAGGTGCCCTCAAAATCACGTTTTGAGCCACGTAGCCCAAGATATGGCCCGTTCTTGGTTTGAAGCTGTCAACAGCCAATTTACACGAATTTTGGGGCTTTTGGAGGCCATTTGGGGGCGTTTCTGGGACATATCGTGGAGAGAGGGCCCCAGAGGGCTCTTTGACACGGGGAAATCAAGCTACATATGGAGTGTAGCCACCATTTTCCTGTGTTTGGCCGTTTGGTTTTGAGGTGGTTTTGGGCAAAAAATGGCAATTTTGGCCATTTTCAGCAGATTGGGAAATGGACGTCCGCCACTTGAGACACCTGTTCCAGCCACCACCGTTGATTTTTTTGGCCCATACTTTGTGTGATAATTCTTCACACCCAAATGAATCATCCATCAAAATTTCAGCCCAATTGGAAGCGCCACGGCAAAATTGTGATTTTTTGCCCATTTTGCACGTGCTTGCTGCTTGTCTACTTGCTTGCTGCTTGCTTGCTAAACCTAGTATGTCCACTCTAGACCCTAAAGAGGGTTATAAAGACTAGTTCCACGTGCTCTGTTAGGGTTGGGGTCACCGAGCCGGTGGAACCAGTCTTGGTTTTATAACCCTCTTTGGTGTCTAGGGTGGACCTAACGGGTTTGGCAAGCAGCAAATAAGGAAGCAGCAAGCAAGCAAGCAGCAAGCACGCGCGAAATGGGGAAACATCACAGCTCCATTCTGGTGCTTCGGATTCAGCCAAAATTTTGGTGGATGCTATGGGTGCGAGGGACAACCACGCAAAGTATGAGCCGAAACGGGAACGGGAACGGGCGTCGCAAGTGCCGGACCTCCATTTCAAAATCTGCAATTTAGGGCCAAAATCAGCCTTTTTTTGCTTAAAACCGCCCTAGAACCAGCTGGAAACGGCCAAATGAAGGTAAATAGTGGCTACTCTCTACACATGCAGCTAGACTTCCCCGAGCCAAAGGACCCTCTAGGGCCCTCTAACTCCACAACATGTCCGCGAACCGCCCCCAAAAGGCCCCCTAAAGCCCCAGAATTTGTGTACATTGGCCGCCAACAGCCCCAAACCAAAAACAAACCATATCTTGGGCTACTACCGAGTTGGTGGGGGAAGGAACATTGTCCAGGAGATTTCAACAACACATGAGGTACGCACTGGAAAGTGGATGAGAGCGGCTCAAAAGGGGCTCAAAGTGAGTTGTATTCATCCATTTGGGCACCACAACTAGACTAGGATCATTTTTGGAAAACCATGGTTTTTGACCTGTTTTTGAGCCAGTCCCAAATTGACCCTTTTTTAAGGCCCTTTCGACCTTGAGAGGGGCCGAAATTGCTCAACATGGGCTCAAAATGGGCTCATTCCACTTGTTTGTGCACCCCAAATAGTCCAAAAAGATCTTTGGGAAAACACATTTTTGATCTAATTTTGATTTTTTGGTCCCAAAACAACCCATTTTCAAGGCATTTTGTGACTTTGCAAAGGTCAAAATGGCTTGCAATGGGCTCAAAATGGGCTCATTTCACTTGTTTAGGCACCCCAAATGGTCTGGGATCATTTTTGGAAAAACACATTTTTCACCCATTTTTGACCCACACCACGAGCTCAAAACGCGCCTAAAACACTTGTTTTGGCATTCCATGTGGTCCAGGTGGACCTTGGACCTTGTTGACCCTCTTTGGGCTACCTCTTGCAGCTTGCCGAAACCCACTAGGCCTAGGCACGGGGGTCTGGGCGTCCGTTAGGGCAATTTTACCAAAATTCAATCCGGGTTAGGTTCCACCAACAAGAGCATGCAAAACAAGAGAGACACAAGTAGCACTTAGTATGGGCCTAAAAAACCGTCCAAATCTACAGCATTGAAACGGAACACTCGCCCCCACCAACCCCTTGTATACATTCCTCCTTGACCATTTCCCTTTGCCCTTCTATTTCTTGGTGAAGCATACGTGCAACTTGGAACCTTCCCCTGTTGCGAATTCCACTCTTTGCACCTTTGATTCTTCTTCCCCTGCCCTTTCTTTTCCTACTCGACATCCTCTCCCTCCTTCTTCCGCGTTGAATTTTCATCCTTGGTGGGCTGCTCTTTATCATGCCCCGGTGATGCGTTCGGCAAACACAAGCACTGCTTCTCTTTTGTCCAATCTTACTTTCACCTTCCCTCAATCCAATCCCTATCCCACCCCATTTTCTCTCCCGACCCAATTTGGCATGCTCTGGCCCCAATTACTTCTGATGGTGTCGAATTGTGCCCCCACCCCACCCCTCTTGTCTGGCCCCAATCCATGTGTTGTGTACTCTTCCCTTTCTAGGATTGATTGTTCCCCCCATTGCCATTTGTGATGTCGTTTTCCCTCCCCTGTTGTTGGGCCTATCTTTCGTGGTGGGCCCCGCTTTCATTTGCACGCCATTTTCTTGTTCCATTGGCGTTGTGCACCCTGTGCTATTTCATCCTCCCTGGCATCTTGGAACTTATTTTGCCTCCATCGCTGTTACTGCACTTTTGACTCCTTCAACCATGCATCCGATGACCACCGTTCCACCTCGTCCTTGGCCCTCACCACTCGAGCAATACACATGCATATTTGGGGGCCCATTTCTGCGACCAAGCTTCGAGGCATTCTGTGCTTGCCCCTCCGCTTTTGCATGTGCTATCTTCATTATCTGTCTGATTGTTCTACACGTGTGTTTCCCAATCTGTCTTTCCGCCTCCCACCGAACCCAACCACTTGGCCCAACGTTTTTCGCTTGCTACCTCCACACAACATCCCTCCTTTGTCCCCACCACATCCACCGGCACCTCCTCTTGCTCCAAAGCCACAAGGTGTGGTCAGTTGTCCTCCCACACCCCTGCCATGTGTTCGTGATAGTGGTGCACATTTCCCGGCTTCGTTCTGCATTTTGCTGGGTGGAGGTTGATGGCTTGCTGCATCCTTCAAGGGTGGCCATGGATAGAGCACCACGATTAGGGTTTTCATTTTGGAACACAACATAACCCAACTTAGCAAAAAACTAGTAGCGGGGCTTTCCCATAACAGGTTTCATGTTGCAACACGACACAACCCAAATTGGCAACAAATGGCAGGGCTTTCCCCATGCCAACGCCCCATCCCATCCCAGTGGGGCCTTCGCGCATGGACCTCAGCAATGCAACTTCAGCGATGGCTTTGTTACATATGTATACAGCATGCAGTGTGCACAGTGTGCAGTGTGAAGTGCAACGACAGCCATAACCTGCTAAAGCACATCATCTCTGTGCCTGTAAAGTAATACACTCTTATCAAGCGTTCACTCTTGATGAATAAACAAATTCACAGAGATATGCAGCGTGAATGGTGCTTGTGGTGCAGATATGGGACATGGGAGGTGCAACATCCAAAGCAGGGACTGAGCCTAGTGAACAAATTGGGGCTGGTAACTCAATTCCACCCTGTCCCCAATTGACATGAGAGAGCTGGTACTACACAGCATCACCCATGGCAACCCCGAACCTCCGTGCCAGTTTTGCTAGAACCCACATCTGAGTCCAGCACCTTGACACCAACTTGTGTGCTAGCTAGCCCTCACTCCCTACCCCTTATCACACTATTCTTCTGTGGTTTTGTGACAACACAAGCACCACCTACCAACGACGAATCTCTCAACACTCTATTCACACGAATCACATGCTGCTTCGAGTTGCTTGCTGTGTTTGCTGATTTTCACTTGGCATCCCTCCCAATGAAAAAGTGTGTTACTGCATTCATGTGTGCCTCTACCCAATCATGCCTTGACCGTTCAATAGCAGTGTGTTGTCCCTTCTACTTCACAATGCACTCCATGTTGTGAGGGAGTGCTTGTAAAACAGGAGGCATCATGCATTTGTGCAGGCTAACCTGTGTACTGCAGTAAAGCACAAAAACCACAGTTATGCCAAGTGATCACACCAGGCAATCGAGGGGTCAGGCAGTTGCCTGGACTGGTTGAACATGTGCATACATGTTTGCTCACAGCGCATGCAAATATACCTCAAAATGGATGCCAGATTCCCACACCGGTAACAATAATTTGGTGCAGACCACACAGTCACTAGTTTTTCATCATTGAAGTGATACTTATATCCCTCCTGCACCTGAGACAAAACATTGCAGGGTTGGGATAAAGAGGGGCGGGAGCACCCAAGCTGGACCACACACCCCACAGGGACAGGTGCACAGCCAGCGTTCAGAGTCTGTTTTTTGCACACCTCTCCATGCACCCGGCCAGACCTTTGCTTAGCCACCGGGGGGGGGGGGGATGCCTCAGGACCAGGTAGCCCACCCACCCACCCACCCACCCAACCCCCCCCCTAACCCCCCCATAGGGGGGGGGGGGGCTCTGTGCTGTGACAATCAGCTGGTAATACAAAAACCCTGTGTATTTCCCGAAAAAATTTTGTCCTTCGGTCACCATGCGATCTGTGAACACAATGATGGCAGAAATGACAGCTACTCTAGTGGTAGATCACTGTACTGACAAACATACAAAGCGTTAAAGCGTTGGTTCCATCCCCGCTGCCTGCAGACCGGAAACTTTTGCCACTTTTGACCACCATTCTCTCAATGAAAATTGTGTTCTCATGGACAAACAAAAGCTTTCGGGCCATTCTTCCACCCACCCACCCACCCAGACCCTACCCCCCCCCCCAGGGGGGGGGGCGTAGGCACTTTGGGCCAAATTGCCCCAAACCAAAGTAACCCACCCACCCACCCACCCACCCATCCCCCCCCCCGTGGGATGGGACTACCCTTAAGCAAAGGTCTGCACCAGGCACAAGTTATTTGCACACCTCTCCATGCACCGGGTACATGCACAGCACGTGGCCTTCTCAGGATGATGTACTTCTGTGGGGCCTACCAACAGGACTGCTTAAAATGCCTGGCACTTAGGTTTTGGAAATACAACCAGAACCATGGCCATGACTAACCCAATCCTTCAGGGCCCAGGACAAACCCACATTTTTTCTTCGACACTTGGATCAGGCTTTGTTTATAAGAGGGGGGGGGGTGTTTTGGACAAGACCTACCCACCCAACTTTGGACCCACCCACCCAACTTTGGACCCCCCAGACCCCCCCCCCCCCCAATAAAATTCTGTGGGGAGGTTTTCTTGTAAACCAAATTGTGCCGCGGCCTTGTTGTTGTTATTGTTGTTGGTGTTGGCTGGCTGTGTCTCTCCTGTGACTCCCTGAGGCTGGCTGGCACGCTCTGCAGGACTGCTGCTCTGTGCAGGACTCTTGCCCTGTGCAGCACTGCTCCTCTGTCCAGGACCACCACTCTGTGCCGCACTGTTGCTCTGTGCAGAACTGCCACTCTGTGCTGCATCGTTGCTCTGCGCAGAGCTGTTGCTGCTGCTGGCTTCTGTTGGCTGCACTGGGGTCAGCTTGGGAAAATTGAGTGGGCGCTGACTTTTCTTTCCTTGCACCCATTGCTTGTGCTTCCCACTGTTCAGATGCTCCCTTTTGGCCTGCTCAGAGGATCCAACCAATACCCCACAACCACAAAGAGATTTTGGCATGGTGCAAAACAGAAAGGGGTACTAGCAAACAGCCAGACAAGGCTCCTGTGACCAAAGAAGGGGTGGCAGGAGCCCAGCCCAGGAAACCCTCGGAATTATAAGGGAGGGGGCGGGGGGTCCAGAGCTTTAGACCCACCCACCCGGCTGAAGACCCACCAACCCAAACCCCCCCCATTGCAACTTAATTCTTACAAACGAAGCTTGACTTGGATATGAACAACGGTGTTTGCCCCACCCCTGCATTCTTAGCACTTTCCCTTTCAGGGCTGTAGGTGTGCAAATTCTTCCAAGTAAATTGATTCTTTCCCTTGTGACAGGGAACTGCAGTGACGTAATACCCACCAACCCAAACCCCCCCCATTGCAACTTAATTCTTACAAACGAAGCTTGACTTGGATATGAACAACGGTGTTTGCCCCACCCCTGCATTCTTAGCACTTTCCCTTTCAGGGCTGGAGGTGTGCAAATTCTTCCAAGTAAATTGATTCTTTCCCTTGTGACAGGGAACTGCAGTGACGTAATACCCACCAACCCAAACCCCCCCATTGCAACTTAATTCTTACAAACGAAGCTTGACTTGGATATGAACAACGGTGTTTGCCCCACCCCTGCATTCTTAGCACTGTCCCTTTCAGGGCTGGAGGCGTGCAAATGCTTCCAAGTAAATTGATTCTTTCCCTTGTGACAGGGAACTGCAGTGACGTACTACACAGATGTTATGGGGGGAAAGGGCCAGGGGGGAGACCCCATGGACCATCGTTTTCACTCAAAGGACAGTGGGTGCACACAGAATGACCAAACAGTTCTTCATGTGGCGTTGAAGGTGTGGCAGAAAATGTTTTGGTGGATCATGAAAAATGCCTAAAAAACTTTCTCTTAACATGATTTAGAGTGCAGAGGGCGGGGTCCCATCCGCCTGTTCTGGATTAGCCAGTGGCCCTGCAGACTTTTTGAAGCTGGTAGCATCCACAGTGACTGCCAACACCCAGGGACATTCTTGGGGATGACCTTCAGTTGGAATGAACCTCCAAACTAATCGAATCGAACATGGTAAACTCCCCAAACCAAACTAATGCTGTGTTTCTGTGCTACATGACTTTTTCGGATTGCAATAACAACAAATTTTCTCTTGTGCATTTCACTTCAAATTTACCTGGGCATTCCGGTGAGTTTTGCATTGACGTCTAGGCCCCAACACACCCGTGATGAGTCAGTGCGCCAAACCTCAAAACCAAAAAAAATATGTAATCCAGCGTCTACACAAGCCTGCAGACAACAGACTGGCATCCCCATGTGCACAGGTATATGTTGGTATCTTTTTCATGAAGGGTCTTACCCTTCGTTGCTTTTGTCTCTTTGCATCCACAGTGTCTGCACATCAGATCTACTTGCAGCATATCTGCAATTGGCACATCACATCTACTTGTAGCAGACAACATCGACAGACTACGGTTGGTGTGGACATACCCCCGTACCACACACACACACCTCCAAGGTGTGGGGGGCGACTTCGGGCAAAATCTTCAAAATCTTCAACAACCCTCACAACTTTGATAGGTCAAAGAAACAATACACAACCAGTTTTGGCGGATATGCGGAGAGGGATCCCAGCCGAGTGCGACGTCCAGACCCCAGCTCAGTCAGTGGAGTGCAGTGCACAGTGCACTCGGGAGCTCAAGAGAGTTGGGGAGGACCGTGCATATTGGGCAACCCACCACTTCCAGAAACCAATCCAACATGGCAAGACATGAATTATGCCTCTCAAACCCTAGAAAGCCAATCTTCCAGGATCAGACAGGGCCGACCCAAAAGGCCCCCAGGACTACCCAACAGCAGTTTAAGTAGCGCACGTCAACCGGCGCAAGGTTTTCGAGCGTTGACAGTAAGCAATCCAACGAGTGCATGAGAGGGTGGCGCGCGGGTGGCGTCGGGCAGGGCGCCCATGACTGGCGCATAACTGGCGCACACAGCCTATCAGACAGGGTACTTGATGCAAAGTGATGCACATACCAACTGATGGGCACGACAAATCAGCTCCAAGTCATTCAAGTGCATGAACTCACGAGTAACCCGAGGGCCAAACAGCCACCCAGCCCCACGAGGAGAAACAGCCCATGTTTCCACACTATCGGGATCCGACCTGAATGAAGCAGCATAGGCAGGCAAAGTGCGGCGTCCGTCCATTTCTGCACCATTTTCGAGAGAGACCAGCCAGTGGGATCACGTGTGGCAAAAACATAGCTTGAAAAAGACCTGGTGGGTCTCTTGCCAACTCACTCGCCAATAGCGACAATAGCGCATCCACAACCGCCCGGCAACTCAAACGGATCGGAAGGTCTCGACAAGGTCCAAGGCGTGAAACTAGAAACGTCATCAAACACGCCACTTTGCCACCCACCACAGGCTTCATCCAAACCTATCTGTCATCTAAGAGTAGCCAACTCATGCACAGACAAGCATACAGACCGGGGCGTGACGCCCTGTTACGCAACTGCCATACCACATCAAGTCACAGAAAGGGCCTTCGTTTGGAATTTCTTGTCTGCGGATAATCACGCGGATTTGGTCTATGGAACGAACCTGGAAGCCGGGTTGCACGTGGAAGCGCAGTCTCACGTTGCGCCGTTAAAAGGTAGCATCAGTGTCAGCCCTTGATCCTTGAAGTGCGTATCTTCCTGGCGCGAGCACAAAGCTGAATGGACAAACCTCTGGGCTCAGTCCCCCATGCACACAAAAGACTTTTCCGTCAATCAACGCAGCAATGTTGAAGCAGTCGAACACCTCTGCACAGGCCCGCCAGGCGTCTCCTCCCCCGTATTTGCGCTGACACTCGTCATAAAACCCGTAGATCTGTGTCACTTGCCTGAGATGCATAAACATTGGCTTTCCCTGTTTGCCTTGCTACCCATTAACATAAACCAGGCCCTGCATCAGTAACCTTGGATCACGGGGCAGGACAATCCCTGTGTGCCTTATTCAGTGCCTTTGGGTGTGGTCAGCCAACTGTTGGCAGCCAATCAGGACAACAACTTTTCGAGTGGACTGCTGACTCAAGTGCACGCCCCCCAACAAGCTGCTCTGCTGGGGCAGGTTCCATCTCATGACTGCTGTTCGGGGTTGTATGAGATGGGACACTGGCGGGTCACCAGATCTGTGGTTAGGCTGGGTTCATAACTTCTTGCTGGACAGGAGAACGGCCCGCTCGAAATGCCACAGCGAGCATAGTTCCACACACCTACTCTCATGGTTTCCCCGCAACAAAGTCATTTGACCTGGGTAACGCGCCTTCAGCAACAGCAATATGGTCAGGGTCTCGAGAGAGTTGTAACCGCGGTCTACGAAATCCCCCATAAAAATGTAATTGTTTCCGTCTTCGATTTCACCTCCCGTCTTGAAGAGCTCCAGCAAGTCGAAAAACTGACCTGCGAAAGTAAGATCACTGGCTTCGGGCCCGACTCTGAACGCCCCATCCCAAAGTCGGGTTGCTAGAGGCAATGCGCATAGGAATGACGAACGTTGACTTCACTTCCCCCCTGTTTGCGGCGGTCGCCTCGACACAGTTCCTACACACCTCGGACAACTGGGGAAACTGGTCCTAAACCCCAACAGCAGCACTTGCTATCTGCTTTGTGCCGTCCTGACGTACCGGCCAACCATACGGCTTTTGACGCATATGCACATGCATCTCATTAGTTGTGGCAAAGCGCATAGCCAAAGCTAGTCCAGCAGCCATGGAGCAGGCAAACACATGAACAGCAACAGGTACATTGCATGCACGGACTAAGGTTTCGCACCGTGGATATCCCCGCAAATAATAACGGGGCTTGATACAGATTGCACATTGCTTTCTTCTATGAGGATATCAGTCACGTAGCGACATAATTTCTTGAGGTCTACCTCCGCCAGGGGCTCGCACTCACGAATCTGCAAGCGACAGTCAAAACAGTTGATTGTTGATCAGATTAAAAAGTCAACAAATTTCAGCAATATTTAGTACCTGCTCTATCCATTTGTCTAAATTCATTCCGCTCATCCCAGTTCAGACTGGGAATGGAAATGGCGCGCAAATGGTGGATTTGGAGGATCTCGGCGACACGCCTGAGATACAGTGACAAAACTGTTGGCAATTTTGTTTCTGGCATTGTTTGACTCAGTATTTCGTAATTTCGACTTTTGGGTCACCCACATGCTACACACGGGCCACACACGTGCTGTGATGATCAGTTTGTCGCGTTCCTGGTCTCAAAAGCGAGAACCGTGATATTCACTTAATGCTGAATGCATGGAGCTGTCCTCAAAGACAGGGTGGTGCGAAGTGCTGTCAGGAAATCACCGGAATTGGGAATGTGTCCTTCACTCCAGCGTCAGCGCCATCTTTGAAATTTCCACAACCATTTCGTTTGGGCTTGAGAAACTCTTGTGTCGCACTGAAGGCAATAATCCCTGTGTCAGCCCACGGCACAACCAGAGGGGTGCATGCAGGAACTTCGCAAGTTGGTTGACGCGAAACGGAACGAATCTCTGAGCGTCAACTTCGTGAGCACCGCGACACAGTTACAGTGCTGCTTACTGGCGGGCACTCGCATGCATGCCCACCTTTCAGAGGACTTCATTAGCTCATTGGTCACCCGAAAGGTGCCAAAAGTATTTTCCATCTCGGGGGGAGTGGATAAGAGTTACAACACCCCAACCCTAACCTGGAGTTGAATTTTGATCGAAATGTGGGAGATCCCCTTTCGGTCGGGCCCTATTCTGTAGTCCATCTTGCTCACCCCGAGGAACCGAATGCCCTTGCGCCCCCTGCCCCCCCAACAGTAATTGTGATATGCTTCAGTTGCAGCCCGCTGCCGCGGTCAAAGAATTGAGCCAGAAGGGGCAGCAAGTGATACGTTCTGGTCCAACAAAGAACAGGTAGCAGCCGATTTCCCCTTGCTGGTCTAGGTCACCATGGCAATGAGGAGGCACAGCGTCGTGCTTTCTGTTGATTGCACGGACGTCTTACTCAAAAAAATAGAAGAATTGCAGTTTGATTCCTCGATCTCGGACGTCATATTTGGCTGCGGAGACTCTAACGCAGACGCCGAAGAGATTTATGCAAACAGCCTAATATTTGCAATTTGGTGCAAACCGCTGTATAATCGCATACAAGAAGAAAAGAGGAAAGGCAATTGGCCTTGCCGTGTGAACTGCGGAGACGTGCCTCCGCAAGTGTTGAGAACGGTGCGAGAATTCATGTACACAGGTGTGTTGCTGTGTTTACCGACGAATAGAAGGTTTTCAAGCTTCATGGCCCAGCTCTACTCACTTTCTTTTTGCGCAGGACGTTGCGCAGTGGATGGAGCTAGCGTCCACCACTTACGGATTTTTGCACAGAAGTGGAACATTGTACAGTTGCAAGCGCTTTGTGATGACTTCAATGCACAATACAACGGTTTGGATTCCCTCTCTGAAGTCGATTGCAAACCCCACGCCCAATCCTTCGCATAACAGCGTTCCCTTTCTAACGCCCTTTCAAATCTCCTGTACGCGGCGAAAGAAATGCAAGCACCTTCAAACGGGCAAAGGTGAATGCGGAATATCAAATTTTCATTCGCAGCCTGACGAAGAAACACAGACACATTCTTCGGAAAAGTCACGTGAGACGTTGTTCCAAATCTGTTGTCCAAAGGTTTTCCTGCCCTGTTGGATCTGGATCAGTCAGAGGGAAAGGATTTGAATCACATCTGTCGCACCAAAGTGCAGTGTTGGTGACGAACCGCGTTTGGAGTTGATGGTGGAACAAGGGCCTCAACAATTCCGAAGCCTCTTGCAGCCTTGCAGCAGAGAGGTGCACCTTGTGAAGAAGCCACAACACAGTTGCACAAGCTCGATGGAGAATTTTTGAAAACACTGTACTCCGCAAGGTTTTCCCTAAAAAAAGGAGGTTAAGACACATATGATGAGTGATATCAAGCTTTTCAATCACACCTGGTCCCTCACAAAAAACAAAGAGTCTTCAGATCCAGGGTCTGGGCGTGAGTGGTTGTCAACTTAGAGGTTTTGAGCAAGTCGGTCGTGCGCGGCTGCTTTGTCGGCCTTTGCCCTGGCCGCAGGTACTGCTCCAGCGTTTTGCCATTTCAGCAGTTGCGCAGGGGTCATGGACATAGAGCAGCTGTTCAAGCTGCTGTTCTTGGCCGGCGCGCACCAGTTTGTGGGGGGAATCCTGTAATCGGCGTAGCTTGCTCTTGTTCTTGCAGGCTCGGATGGAGCGCGAGACGGAGCCAGGCCAAGCGTGTCTTCCCCCCAGTCCAGTACTGAATCCCCAGCACTGAAACAGACCAGCTCGTATGGATCCCTTGCATCGCATGGATCCCACCGCAAGCTGCCCACGCCCCCAAGTCAACGCACCATCTCACCCAGCCTAGCGACGCCTCCGACCCCGCCACGAGAGCCGCTCGGGTCACTCTCCACAAACCAGGTGCGTTCACGTGGCGCTTGTGGCCTCTTCGAGCACTGTTTCCCCCGACCCGTCGCAAGGGAGGCGAGTCCCCACCCAGCCCCCGAATCTCACGGCCTGTGTGAGGCCTGCCGCCAGCAAGAGCCCTGTTTTGCTCTTGCCGCGCGCCGCACCTAATTCTGGCAGTTGCATGGCGATGCAGCATCGCTTTTTCCTTTTCCTTGTCTTTTTTATGGTTCACCACCACCGCACCCCGCCCCAGGCCCTCTCAGAGGGCCAGGTTGCCTTTTCTGTGGAGGGGCCCTCCAAAATGCTCGCTTGCAGTGCACGGGTCGGGCATTCTGCGATGGAGCGTGCGGCTGCCCCCTTTGCAGGCGCTTGCCGGGGTTGCCCGGAATCATTTATGAATTGCCTAACCCCGTCCTCAGCCCGATTGCCTGTCTCGTCTATCCCTCGGGGTCCCCCTTCTCCGACAGTATCCTGTTCACAGGCATGCCCCAGCCCAAGCTCCAGCAAAGCTTCCCACTGCCACGCCAGCCGCACGATGGACTCCGGCACTAGACAGCGCAGCCGCTCGCTGCGGAAGGGGCAGGCCGCCACTCAAACGTCCAGCAGTCGCTACAAAGAGCTCGAAAGCCGGATTGAGCTGGGGCCTGACCCGGTTAATGACGAGGCTACTGTAGTGTCCACGTACGCGGAGGTGGACTCCTCATTGCCTCCATCGCCAGGTATCCAAAACCTTCGATCTGACCCTTGTGAATCATCTCCTCCACTGCACCGGATACGACTGCACCCTGCCTGAGGGCTGCAGATAGGAGGAGGGTTTGAAATGCCATAAACAAGCTATGATCCACATTAGCGTCCCTTGGTGTCCCAGTGGTGCTGCTGTGGCGTTAGCCTCAGTCTGTCTCAGTGCCTGTTTGGTTTGTGCACGCCAATCACCCAGTGATCTGGCAATTTCTCCTTTCCTTGCATGAAACGTGTTTCCTCCATGCATGCTGACAGAATGGACACACTTAGCGTTGTTGCATGCTTCTCCGCAAAGTGGGTTGCTGACAATCTCAGCCTCTAGTGGCTCTTGCTGTTGTCTTGAGAGGGCTGAAGACCCATCCACCCACCCTTCCAGTGCGTTGTTCAATCGCCGTCGAAATGGCATCATAAAATGGGCTCCCATTTGAAGGAAGTGCTGTGCTTCTGCCTTCCCCAAGTTTCGATGATTGAATGTGCAAGATGCAACAGCTACAGTTCCTCGTGCCAGCCCACAACCTCAAGAGGTTGGATTTCTTTCATAAGGGGGGGTCCGGGATGTCGAATTTATTTTCTTCCCAAATCAAGGGCGGGGGGATTGCACTGAACTGTGATGATGTGGCTGTCCATGAAGGGCATACCGACGTTGTTCATTCCAATATTGAAAAAACAAATTGTGCAACGAGTGATCAGGTCCGGGTACATCCGCAGCGCGAGGATTTTGTCCCGGATCGTCGGCGCCATGTTTCGGTTCCGGGTGCATCCAAAATGGCTATCTTTGAAAGTGACCTGAAAACCTGAATACCCAGGGCCTGACCCAAAAGATGCTTGATGCGCTCTCAGTCTCGGCGCTGCTCTGAGATGGTCCCTGTCAGAGCCACCAGATATGACGGGGGGACTGTTAAGGGACCCGGAATGAACAAGCAGACGAAATGTCATTCAGGGGGCCGACCGATAAGAGTTGAAAAGGATATCCGCCATTTCGAGAGGGTTGAGAGTTGTCGAGTGTTCCAGAAGGTTGTCGAGCGTCTCATCTCGTCGTCGACCACAACAATCGAGCACACACAAGCCTCAGCGACAATGCATCCCTTCATTCGAACCGAATCACCGGATCAAGATGTATTCTCCCGTCTGCGTATTTCAAAATCTGCTTTTTGCTCTCTGCATGTGCGGTACATATCAGGTGGATCTACGGTCACCAGCACCAGGGGTCTCACAGTCACACAACCCTCACGATTCGCTGCCGGCCGCCGTTATTTGGGGCTCAGCGCCGACTCCTTCGAAGCAGTGGACAGCCACGCAATCAGTGCTCCCAATTCTGCGAAGACTTCCCTTGACTATTTGGCCCGGTACCTCATGCAGGCGAAGACCGGGGACCGGGACTTGTACAAATTGCGGGTGATGTTCCGATGGATTTGCAACAATATTACGCACGAGGGCGAGACCACTTTGCAAAGCACGGACCCACACAAAGTGTTGGCCACAGGTTTGTTGCTGCTCCCACCGGTGATTCGCCCATGGTGGTGAAGGTTCGGTAATGAAGTGGATTTTCCAGTTGGTTCGCCAACGAAGGCAAAACCCGTCCATCCGTACCTCGGAGCGACAACTCGGCGATCACGCAGGAAAACACAACGGGAGAAGTAGAGCTGCCTGCCAACAGAAACACAAGTGACAGAGAGCCAAGGATTGACAGACCCAAAATTATGTGCCAAACCTGGTCACCGCCAAGTAACCCCAGGCACCAACGTCATCAAGGCAGCCCAGGCGAAGATAGGCACAGCCCCCCCCCCCCTTTAAACGAGCACATCCCAGTCTGGGCATGGCGGCCGTTGTTGGTCTGACCGAAATTTTTCATGGCCAAGAATGCCAGATGACATGTGAGCCGTTTGTAGCTGGACAGAGGCATGCCGTGCAGGCTTTCCACAAGCACGTACATGCGAGGTTCCCCCTGTGAACACGGAGAAGGTTTCTCTGACCAGAAGAGAGCGACGGGGAGGTGTTAAGCTGGTTCCGTGCTGAGTCCAGTCGGTGCCACCGGCATGCGGAGGTGGAGATCCCCGACCGAATGGCAGAGAGTCACGGCCCACGTTCATTTACCCTGGGTCATCCCCTGGCAGCTAAGGGCCCGCAGGCAACCCGCGGCAGCAGACCCGACAGATCAGTCCAGGACTGAATGTTGCAGCAAGCAGCAGGCAAAGAACGGGTGGGCGCTTTTAATCATGCCCCCCCCCCGTTTTTTTCCCCCAAACCCCCTGTGGTCCCGAAATGTGGCAATGACCTGACAACCTTGTCTGGCGAAGTGGTTCCGTGCTCCGAGATCATGAGTACCTCTGTAAACAAAACGTGGCCGGCCTTCGGCAGTGGCCGGGCAATCAACGGCGGATGACAAATGATTGATGGCGGTTGCTTGTTGATACCTCCTTCACAACAAAGCGTAAGGCATAATGCGGTTTCTTCGTATCATAAAGCACAGCCCCGACGCAGATCGCGTTGTGCCGAGGCGCCTCCAATTGCATTATTGGGGCAGGGCGGTGAAGACGGAGGCAGTCCCACTATGTTACACAGCTGGGATATGTGGGATGAGCTGCACCCGTTTAATTAACCTGTGGCCTCCCACGTTGCTTTCAAGGCAATCTTTTCGTTCCTTGTCTCTCTCTCTTTTAGGCCAGACTACGTGCCTGGGCTTTGCCAACTTTTTCGTGCAGCTTGCAGACAAGTGTGGTATGGGTGACAAGGTGATGACAGTGGAAGGCTTCTGTAAGGGGCAACAGTATACGCTGCCCTTCCAGATTGACGAACCTAACCACGCCTGGTGCATGCTGAAGGTGGAGGATGAGTGGTATCTGTGTGATCCGACATGGGCTGCTGGTGGATACGGCAACGGGGTATGTGTCCAAAAAAAGTTGGAACTATCGGAACTGAAAGCACAATTTGAGCGCGCGCACGCGTGTATGTTTGTGTCGCATGGCGTGATTGGTGTGGAGAGAGTCATTCCAAGCGATAGTGAGTGGCTTGCGGATGCATCAGTGACCTCCCAAAGCTCATCAGGGTCAGCTTCATCTTCATTTGATTTCGGTTCGTTCGGTCCGACCCCCTGCCTGTTTTTTGCTCAAGCAATGTGGCTCTGTTTTTTGCCGTTGGCCAGTTTGTTATGGACTTTGGGGGCGCGGTCCTCTGGTTTGTGCATGAACCGGGAATCTGCTGATTTTCTTTCAATTTGGAGGACGACATGCACGGCACCCGGGCCCAACGTTCGAGGCAGAAAACATTTTCTGCGCTGGGGGGTGCTGGGGTGCCAAAGAAGAGGGCCAGCAACAGGTCCCAGTCGCATGAACCACTGTAGGTGGATCTGGCACGTGTCCAGAGACAGGAACAGAGAAAGGGAAGGGACACCTTGCACCAAAGTTTCATCCATGCGAATTACTCGGGGCAAGTGCATTGCAATTGGCAGCACAGAAGTGGCAGGGGCTAAGGGGCCCGGGAACGAGAAAGTGAGTAGCGAGCGGGAGCACTGCCATCGCAACACCGCCTGCCTGGGTATCAGGATACCAGTGCCGTGCTCATTCGCATCCCATCCCTCTTCTTGATCACATGCCTTTGCCCTACAGGACCACTTTGACCGGGAGTTCGATGATTTCTGGTTTTTGACGGCTCCAGAGCTCTTTGCGTATACACACTTCCCCCGGGACAAGGTGCTGTCGTTGCATGTGTGCTTGGCTGTCTGTTCAGGCAAAGTTTATTCTTGTGGGTGATGGGTGAGAACATCATGTTTATGGTTTATGACAGTCAGTCACCGACTAGCCATCGCCAAGGATGGGAATTGTGGCTGAAGTTCCTGTCTCTTCATCATATTTCAAGAGCTCTTAGTCTCATTGTATTGTTACCTGTGTAGCCTCTGTCCAAGGATGTTTCCTTCCGCAAAATGGCAACAATGCTGCTCATAGGCCCCGCACATCGCCTGGTCTGATACTCCTCCTCTGGAACCGTCCGCAACCCCGACCCCACATGCCCGATGAGGCCTCAGATTATATGGCTGAACACCAGCACCATGGAAACCTCAGGGGGGGGTGGCTTTGTTAGTGCATTTGTAATGCAGGCCTGTCTGTTCTGGTTTAGTGCTGAAGGGGCAGAAGACAAAGGGCGCGGCTCTCTAGGTGCTGTGGGGGGGATGGGGGGTTTGTATGGGTGTAGCCTTTGGGTGCTGGTGGGTCTTGGGGGGCTGTGTCTGTGGGGTTGCTGCGCATGCCAGGATGTTCTTTCAAGAGGCCTGAGACAATGAACATGCTGAGGCGAAGTCCTGGGAAGATTGGTGAGCTTAGTAGATAGGAGCAGCACCGAAAGCGGTACCTGCCGCAGAAAAGTGGCCGCTACACATGGCCGGTGCATGCAAGCAGTGAACGGTGGTGGGTCCAGACGACCTAGGTCTGTGACTCTCTCTGAAAAGGACAGGCAAACGGTGAAATAGAGCAGGATAATCTGTCCTCGGATTTCAGGGCGAAGCGTGAAAGCTCGTGAGTGGGCATCCAGGCAGGTTCTCCTTCAGGTCTGGTCCGGGGCGAGGGTTCCGCTACCATAACACAGCACAGTCATTGCACAGTTTGGGCTTTGCCTGAGGTTGAAAATCTGAGCTCAGAGGTCAGGGCGTAGCCTGAAGGGTCCTGTTTAGGCATCCAGGCAGGCTCTCCTTCTTTACTGAGATCTGGACATGGGTCTCGCATTGATATGCAGAGTGGGTGCTGGCCATCAGGCCCTTGAAGTTTAATGTTTGTATTTGGGGGTAGGACAGTCAGGGCACAGTTTTGGGTCTGGAAGGGGAATCAGGCACAAGTGGAGCGTCCACGTGAGGACAAGAAATGATGAAAATTGATTCTGCCAGGATGCTTTTGAGGGTGGGGTGGCGAGCTTTTTTTTTATGGATTTTTAGTGTTTTTCGTTGGGTGAGATTGGCGGTGCTTGTGTGATGGGTTCTTCGTTGTATTTTGGTGGTGGTGGTGTGATTGAAAGAGAGGGATCGGATGTGCCAATAAATTGGAAGCAGGACCAAGAAATGTCTCCGACGGGGACTGAGTCTGGAATGTAGGATTTGTGGATGCCACTGATGATTTCGGGGATGAAGGGGTCTGCCTTTCGGTTTCTGGCTGTGATTTCTTCATGAGGGTTGCATTTTTTTTGATTTTGATGAAGGCCAGGCTGACGGTCAGCCGCATTAGTGAGTGGATGATGCTGTGTTGGTCGTTGAGTTTCTGTGTGATGATTTCAGGGGAGTGGGCAGATTGAAAGATGAAAGATGTTTCTATCATGTGCGAAGGGAGGAGGGGAAAGGTGAAGAATAACCTCTCTCTGACCCAGGGGAGTCAAGAAGAAGTGGAACCCCCCCTTCCCCTTCTTCCCCTCTTTGGACTCCCATGACAGCCCCACAAAGCCCTCCACTCCACTGCCTAATGCCGAGTCCCTGTTCCACCAACCGGACGAAGTTCTTCAGAGGCTGGGTTTGTAACGGATCCAGCACATTTGTGGTTATTCTTTCAGTCGTGCTAGATTTGTCCCTGCCCAATCCCAATCCCCCACTTGTGCCCGTGCCCCTGCTTTCTGCTCTCCATCCCCATTTGCTTTTGTCAGGATATGCTGCTGTTGCCACCGAACTCCCGATTTGGTTTTCAGACTTTTCTGAGCACGCCCTCTCTGCATTCTCAATTCTTTAAACTGGGGTTGCGTCTGGCTTCAACTGTTGACGCAGTGTTGCAGTGCCAAGCTGATACCCTGAATTTTTACTGGGAATACACTGGGAATACCCATCCAGCCATCCTTCCCAAGTTGTACCCATGGTCTGGTGCCACACGTTCGTGCTCGGCACTGGAGAATTGTGTTCTGGTGTGCTTGCATGTGTTTTGTGCTCTTCTGTGCATATTTATCTCTGCTTGGCTGTCATTTTGCGTGAGAGCATTGGGTGCTCCCTGCGTGCACGTCCAGCCAACACCAAGGGCAGCTACAACTTGCTCATGGGGCGGGCTGGGCCCTGGCATCCCATCCCAGAAAACTTATTACAGGAGAGGGGGCAGGGGGCTAATGCATGGGGCTGGGGTCACATGCAGTGAGATGGGATGGTGAGATTTTTGTTGTTATGTACGCTTTACAATTATGCAATTCTTGGACTGAAAACGGGATGTGGTTCCAGTGCAATGCGCATGCACTTTCGACGAGGAATTTGAGGCATTTGACCTGCCCAGTTCATGATTTGCAAAAGTAGTTGGCACAAATATGATGCTTGAGGTGGCGCTTTTTGTCTGTTTTTGCTTCGCTTGCACCCACTTTTTGTTTGCTGGTGTGATTCTGTACATGCCGTGGTTGCAACAGCATACTAGGAAGCAGATTGGGTGAACAAGTTTGTGGTGTTTGTCTTCGTGGTTATTCGTAGTGCTGCCAGTAATTTTGAGCCTTTTTTGAAGACACCCAGGGAGAAAGCAAAAAACCCTGAGTGAAAGGGGGCTGGGAATCAATGACATGTTTCCAGGAACGCCCGGACACCCTCTGTTGCCATTGCATGACGAGTAGAAACAACCCGCCTGACTGATATTGTACCCCGGTCCGCTCACTGCTCTCCCTGTGTGGTGTAAAACCACTAGTTACACCCTGTAACGAACACACACACCTCATACCGACCATGCATGTACTGGCGTTTTGGTAAGACTGTGATTAGAAACATGGGGCTCGCAGACTAGGCGCCTCTGGACACAACTCTGGGCATGACCGTGCATTGGACAACGTTGGTTGTCAAATGCCCTGGTGTAAGGCCGAGGAGCTGAATGAATAGTGCTGGTGCTACCACGTCTAGACTATTTCTTGCAAAGCGTCCACTGTGAGGGTCTGCGCTTCATGCTGAAAAAGTCCTATCCTTGGGCTTGTGGTCGTGTGGTTGTGTGCAAAAAAGGACACGATGGGGTTTAGCAGGGCATGGCAGTGCAGCTGGACGGCTTGTCTAAACTGTCAACACCCCCACCCCACCCCCTCTGTCCAAGCAACACTAGGCGTTGGTTCCGTCAATTTTTGCACCGTCGATTTTGGTGGTGCAGTTTCTAATTGGTCCTACTGTGTGCTACGTGTGCTATCTGATACCTTGGTTTTTGAGATGCACAATTTTCATATTTTGTGTCAAGGAAGCTGATTTGGGCATGATGGTCTTTGTAGCATCTTTTGCCCCTCAGTTTTCAGAATAGTACACCACGTCTTTCCGCATGTACCATGCACAGTACAGTGTAAGGCGTAAGCAAAACCCTTGTCCAAACAACGCAAGGCGTTGGTTCCGTCAATTTCTGATCATGTACCGTTGCTTGACAAGGGGAGCGGGGGTATGCTGTCCATGGAACGTTGGTGGGTGCTGGGGGCTGCCCTCATCCTCCAGTGGAATCTTTCATTGGTCAGTGTGCAGTGTGCAGTGTGCAGTCTGGCTGTCAGGGAGCAGAGGATCCACAGCCGAGCACCTCTCCCCATGTCCAACTGCCTGCAGAAAGGCGCCTATTGTTTTGTAAACCGACGAGACGAGTACACTGAGACTGCCGCTTGGCCGCTCAGTGTACTATCGCGCCCACATGTGCACATGTGGGTGATCCTCCTTGTGATGGATGGTGTGTGCACCAGGGTGCCTCATCCTGGTCTGTGGTCCCATTGTTCGTCTGGTGAACCGACTCCAGTTTCAACGGAAGTCTGACCCTAACCACTCCTCAGCATTCTCTCGGCTATGTATTGTTACTCCTGCCTGACATTGCTGTGCTAGTTTGATTTCATGCTGTTGTGCGCATGCATCATCTGCCGTCTGTAGGCAGTGGTATCTGTTCGTTTCGTGTCCCAAACATTTTTGCTCATGGCAGCCTTGGTCGCTGACTTGTCCTGATTTCTCTTTCAGATTCAGCACGGCCAGAAAGACAAGGACACCCGAAGAGCGCGCTTCTGTGTTTCGCTCCCGAAACCTGGGACCTACAAATTGGAGCTCTACGGAAAACCACCAGGCACTGATGGGACGTACAAGCCTCTGCTTTGGGGCTACCGCATTGTGCGCACAGGCAGTGCAAACAGGGTTCCCCCAAATGCCCTTCCCCTGCAGTATCCTGAGATGTATGAGCCATACAACAGTGCAGGTGCTCTCATTTCATTTCGCATGGTCCCAGTGGCGGTGCTTGTGTCTGCGCAGTCTACGCACTGTACTTTGCATGTACAGTGTTTGCGATTTCATACACCCCAGAATCAACAGCAGTGGACCAGTTAGTCATTTATCACCCGTGGTTTGTTGTCAACTAATAGCCAGTGACTGCAAATATTGCTGGTTCTCCCAACTGCCGCTACTCAAATCCTGGCTGCGAGTTACGCATCAATTATCGATGATGATTGTCATGGGGAGCCAAGCTCTTCTGCATACATGAGGCATACAATGTGTGCCACTGCTGCATTGCATGCTGTGCTATATCTTTGCATCAGGTTGTCATCTGCTGCTTTTCACAGGGGTGTGGGTGTGGAAGCCAGCGACTCCCTATATTCCTCTGGACGAAAAAACACAGTGGAAGATATCAATGAATACAATGGCAGACCATGTAGAATATGCCATCATTCGTTGCAATCACCAATGGGCTGAACTTTTGAGAGAGAACTCAGGTGTGCAACCTCGCGCCCCTTGCCCTCTTGAGGGGATGCAGATTTTGTCCCTTGCCCATGGGTTGGTGTCATACGGTGCCTGGTGAGGTGCTTTGCTTTGTAAGGAACCCACTATTGATATTTTAACGTCGGTATTCAGTGTTCTGGCGAAACACCAGCTTCCTCTAACATGCTCCCCTCAGCATGAGCAGCATCAATGCCATGCTCTGGTGAGCGAGGTTGTGTTCCCCAGTGTGCGATGCTGCGGCCTGAGTTGCTCTATTTTTCGGCATGGCGCTTTCTGGCATGCTAAGGGTCTTCATTCTCTTGTCCCTTTCCTTTCCCGCTCCCCCTGCCCCCATCCTGCATCCCCCCCTGCGCTACTCCATCCATCAACTGGTTTGCTCAACGACATAACCCCCCCCCCCCGTGCCTACACTAGTGTTCACCGATGGTTCATCCACAGAGCTGGAAGGCGTAGGCAGAGTGATAGGCTACGGAATTTATGCGCACCCTGATCTCAGTATTGCTGCACATGTACCGGTGACACTTCGACAGACGAACAACATGACAGAACTCCTGGCTGCCATCCGCGCTTTGCAGATTTTTACATTTGGCAACATTGCCATTTGCACAGACAGTGAGTATGTTTTTCTAGGGGCTACAGGAGCGGCACGACGGTGGAGGTTACGAGGTTGGGTAGGGAGCAAAGGCCCTGTTTCGAATGTACCTCTCTGGGAAGTCCAGCTGGAAACACTCAGAACGCACCATAGTTCGATCAAGTTTGTCAAAGTCCCGTCGCATGTTCATATCATCGGAAATAATGAAGCAGACCGCCTGGCGGACCAAGGCAGTCTCTCCCACCCTGTGTGTCCTGTGTGTCCTGTGCTCCAGACACCGGCACAACAAGACTGGTCACGAGAGACCCCCCCACCCCTCAAAAGGAGGCAATAAGTGTCCTGCACAGACCTGGAGTCAGTTTCAAGAACATTGCTTTTTTCACCACCAAAGCGCACCCAAGCAAGCGACCCCCACGATATTCTCCGGGATCTAGCTCGCACGTTGGACCCGGAATTGCTTCGGGGCGATTGGTTGCCCCCGTTGTCAGACTTCAGTTCCTCTGATCACAGTTGCGTATAGAACACCTCAGTGCTTTTACGGCCCCGGCAATGACAATGCCAACAGATGTCGTTGGGGCAATGCGTACCAGGGCAGCCACGCCGGCGATGTTTTTGCAGTGATGAGGCGCTTGGCCACTGTGGCGCCACTACCACAGACTAACAAATAGAAACAATGAGAACTCCAATGCTCCGTGTTCAAGTCTATGTTCCTTGTGCTGAAACCTACAACCTGTCACTGCCACGAGTAAGGCCGAATGAGTGCCATGCGCGGTAGCCCTAAAACAGTGGATGTGGTAGTATATAGCTCGCCCTCGATGAGCGCTTCAAGGATGGGCTCACGTGCTGAACAGAAGTGGCAAGGCAGACACGATGCATCGCCCACGGCGCAGCCGTAGTACAAACTGAATGTACATGCGATAGTGGAGCACCCCAACCAAGAAGGGGACACGAGCAATTGTGTGTAACTGTCACTATTGGATTAAGGGCTGAAATTGTCTATGGCGGGGACATTTAGTCAATAAGAACCGACCATTGATCCCCCTTTCCGCCATAGCAGGGCAACACCACAGCAAACGGACGTCCTTCTCAACCCCCCCCCCCCCTCCCTCCCTACACCATGGTCCAGAGCCACAGTTCCACAAAACGCAACCAAGTGCATGAAACCAGAAGCACCAACCAGCAAACCAACTCTGTCATTATAGTTTGCCCCCCCACAAGTCACCCAAAGACATAGCAGCATTTGCGTTTGAGGAGCCACCAGCCCACAGTAAAAGCCGAGGCTATACCCATGTAACCTAGGCCATGACCCCCCAAAGCCCCCAAATTGCTGTTCTTTTTTAGGTTGTTTAGACAAACTCTTTTTGCGTGTTGTGGCCGCTATGCGTCGATTTAGACCCAGGTTGTCAGTACATTTTTCCTTTTACATGGACCTCCCAACCAATGGCAGGGATTCGGATCCGAACTCCGGGTACCCCAGGTCGGCCCTGCTATGGGCCCTTGCCGGTGAGGAGTTAGCCGTTTTCAGGTTGGCTCGGCTGAAATTTTCGAATCTTTGATTTCCCCGAAAACCTTCGCCTCTGTCGCCGCTGTCGCCTCTGGGATGGATTTGGGTGATCATTGATCATTAATCATGGATGACGGGTGAACTCGAGTGCCCATTGGAACCCACGTAATGACCACTAGGCCCACGTGGCCAGGCCATGGGCTTTTGGTCACCGTTCTGTTGGGCTTCGGGCCAATTGTAGCAGTTGTATGTGCTGTCTGCATGCTGCCCTGCCGAAGGCAGTAGAATTTACCACTTAATTGGGAAAACCTGGTTCAGAAAGCTGATTGGAGAGCGATGGAATCTTCCGGTGAGTGTGCTTGCTGTTTTTGGCAGGGCTGGTGCCAAGCATCAGGGTGCTGATCCCCCAGTGGAAGGCATTAATCTTGATGGATCTCAGTATAATCTGCTGAGAAATCCGGTTTGAGTCCCAAAGCCCACTTGAAGCCCCTGGGTGCTCTGTGCAGATTTGTTGTTGTTTCACAGGAGGACCGTTCTTTGTTGCTGATTTCCAGCCCACCACTCTGCCAGTGGAGGTGCTGGTCACTCACAAGGGTGACGGGAAGTCTGTGCGCACTGTTCTTCGCTATGGGCAGCGCCCCGCTGGAAATTCCGTTTATCTTTCTCCACGGTATGTGTTGAGTGCATGCAACCCACAGCCAACCTGCACCCATGCCACCACTGCTCAAGCAGTTTGCATGTTCCAGTGCACACCAGGTCATAGCAGAGTCCGTGTAGGCCTCCCAGAATCGGAAGAAAATTCTATTGCCTTCGGCAAGTCCAGCTCGCAGAGAATCTACCCCAAGCAACGCACACACAAAATAGGGTAAGAATTACATAAATACGGGCTAAAACATGCTTTACGTATCTTGGATGGTCATTTTAGGTGATCACAATATCAAATAAAAAGTTTCGAAAACTTCGATTTTTGAGCTGTATAGGCTGAAAAACTGCATCAGCAGGTTGTGTACCAATCCCGTTTGCCCCCCCCCCCTCCGCCCAAATAGGGTGAAAAACACGTAAATACGGCCTGAAACATGCTTTACATAGCTTGGATGGTCATTGTAAGTGATCACGGTATCAGAAAGATAAGTTTCGAAAACTTTGATTTTTGAGCTGCCCAGGGTGAAAAACTGCAGACGCAGGTTGTGTACCCATCCCTTGGGAGACCCCCCCCCCCCCGTGCGCCCAATACCCAAATAGGGTGAAAAAGACGTAAATACTGCGTGAAACATGCCTTACATAGCTTGGATGGTCATTTTAGGTGATCACGGTATCAGAAAAATAAGTTTCGAGAGTTTCGATTTTTGAGCTGCCCAGGGTGTAAAACTGCAGAAGCAGGTTGTGCACCGCCCCATTCACTCACGTAACCCATTGTTGGTGGAAACAGCCATTTCGCGTCTTTGGCACGGGTTTTGACCGGCCCTCGGCAGGGCTACAGACTGCAAAAAACGTCCTTTCGTATCCTAGTAAGCACATACTGTAACAACATCCCCACTCACACCCCTCAGAGTGGGTACCACGGGGTCACCCAGGTCGCCAAAACCACCAACATACCAAAAATGGCTGAAAAGTGCATAAACTGCACAAGCGCTCTTCCCACTCCGCCCCATACAAACCCCATGGAGTCAAGACCCGGAAACACTTTTTCGGCTCAAAATCGAAAAAAACCAGAAGATTCCTGATTTTCGACCAAAAAAAGGGGGGGGGTCATTTTTTGACCCCCTCCCCCCAACCTCCCTCAAAAGCTCCAAAAAGTGGGTTTCAAGTGGGGGGGTCTGGGGGAGGTTCGGGCCAAAAACTCATTGAGGGATGCGTTTATTGGACAAATAACGATTTTACAAGGGGTTAAACCAATAATTCAACCCCTAGGGGTAGGGTACGCAAATAGGCCCAAAAAGGCCCAAAATGGGGGGGTATGTGGCGTTTTCCCCGATATACGCCTGCCTGGCTTTGATCTAACAACCTCTGCGAGGTGATTCTATTGCCTTCTGCAAGTCCACCTCGCAGAGATTCTACCCCAAGCAATGCACACACAAAATAGGGAAAAAACGACATCAGTATGGCCTAAAACTTGCTTTCCATAGCTTGCCTGGTCATTTTAGGTGATCACGGTATCAGAGTCTTAAGTTTTGAAATATTTCATTTTTGAGCTGCCCAGGGTGAAAAACTGCAGAAGCACCTTGTGTACCCATCCCTTGGAAGCCCCCCCCCCCCCCCCGAGCCAATACCCAAATAGGGTGAAAAACATGTAAATACGGCCTAAAACATGCCTTACATAGCTTGGATGGTCATTTTAGGTGGTCACAATATCAAAAAAACAAGTTTTGAAAACTTTGATTTTTGAGCTGCCCAGGGTGAAAAACTGCAGAAGCAAGTTGTGTACCCATCCCTTGGGAGACCCCCCCCCCCCGACAATATACCCAAATAGGGTGAAAACCACCGAAATACTGCCTAAAACATGCTTTACATAGCTTGGATGGTCATTTTAGGTGATCACAATATCAAAAAAAAACAAGTTTCAAAAACTTTGATTTTTGAGCTGCCCAGGGTGAAAAACTGCATAAGGAGGTTGTGTACCCATCCCTTGGGAGACACGCCCACCCCCCCCCCTCCCCGTGCGCTTATTACCCAAATAGGGTGAAAAACATGTAAATACGGCCTGAAACATGCTTTACATAGCTTGGATGGTCATTTTAGGTGGTCACAATATCAAAAAAACAAGTTTCAAAAACTTTGATTTTTGAGCTGCCCAGGGTGAAAAATGCAAAAGCAGGTTGTGTACCCATCCCTTGGGAGACACCCCCCCCCCCGTGCGCCCAATACCCAAATAGGGTGAAAAACACGTAAATACGGCCTAAAACATGCTTTACGTAGCTTGGATGGTCATTTTAGGTGGTCACAATATCAAAAAAACAAGTTTCGAAAACTTTGATTTTTGAGCTGCCCAGGGTGAAAAACTGCAGAAGCAGGTTGTGTACCAATCCCTTGAGAGACATCCCCCCCCATGCACCCAATACCCAAATAGGGTGAAAAACACGTAAATACTGCGTGAAACATGCCTCACATAGCTTGGATGGTCATTTTAGGTGGTCACAATATCAAAAAAACAAGTTTCGAAAACTTTGATTTTTGAGCTGCCCAGGGTGAAAAACTGCAGAAGCAGGTTGTGTACCAATCCCTTGGGAGACATCCCCCCCCATGCACCCAATACCCAAATAGGGTGAAAAACACGTAAATACGGCCTAAAACATGCTTTACATAGCTTGGATGGTCATTTTAGGTGGTCACAATATCAAAAAAAACAAGTTTCAAAAAATTTGATTTTTGAGCTGCCCAGAGTGAAAAACTGCATAGGGAGGTTGTGTACCCATCCCTTGGGAGACCCCCCACCCGGACCTAATACCCAAATAGGGTGAAAAACACGTAAATACGGCTTGCCACCATCATTTCCTTGATATGTGTTATTAGGGAAGGCACCTGAGCCCTTGTGCAATCACTGTGTGGTAGGTCGAGCGGCAGCTCATATTTGCGCATAGGCACTGCTCGCAAATGTTTCATTCTACGTATCCCTCCCCCATTTATCCAAACCACGTCCTTGTGCAAGCTACAGTGGGTGTAGGGATCGTAATAATTTGGGAACAATCCCCCCCCCCCGCCTTCCTCTTGTGCAAGCTACAGGATTTGGCAATGAATGTGCATGTGATGTCAGGTGATGGACATCTGTTTCGTCAATGTTTCCCTTTTTTATGCGCACAAAGGTTGATTCGAGAGAGCTTTGGGCATATGCTTACCCTTTATTGCACTAGCAAACCATGGCACCATCATCATCATCCCCCTCTCTCTCTGCGCTGGCTATGGTCTTGTTTCAGCTACAGGGGGCTTTGGACTGTATTCTTTTCGGACTTTTGCCGAGTTTGGACAAGGGGGGGAGGGGTTACTGGGTTGTTCATACCACATTGGTGGCTTGGGAAGCACATGGCATTACAGTCAAAAGATGGGTGTCTGATTTGGCCCAAAATAATAATGTGCACAGATTTGTTCCTTCATTCAATATGTGTCCATGATGAAGTCTTGCTACTACACCTGCTCTTCAGCCTATCTTGCCCTCTGCAGGTGTGCAATGTACAAGGTGGGGATCAGCATTGACAACCGGCTGATGAAGAATACAGCCCCACCATACAATCCCTCATCTTTGTGGATCAACTGCCCTGACGACGTTACAGTAAGTCCTGTACTGGAGGATGCATCAGGTGTTACAAGACTGTCGGCATCCGCATTTTGGTGAAGGCAAGGCACAAGCGCCAGGCCTGCGGAGCCATTCCTCTTTTCTAGTCCCAGTTCCAGATGCCCCAGAGAAGTTGCTTCTTTTTTCATCCCGAAAATTGGCAGTTTGGGGAAAATAACTTTCTGCTGAGGGTCACGTAGCAGAGATATACTTTTGCCACCACTTGTGGGTCCGGTTCATGATGGGCGGGCTGGCAAATAATCTGTACTCAAAGCCCCAACTTGTCAGAAATATGGCAGCGCCTCCCACGGAGCGCGCATTTTTGCAGAAGTGTGCTATCCCTATTGTTTTGGAAGGAGGCTGCACCTCAGGTTCTTCCCTGAGTGGATACCGAATTGTTCTCCGGCGCCCTTTGGGCGTGGGCTAAAGGGGCACCTTTGGTGCACCTGCGGTTGGTTGACCATGTGGGAAATGCCCACTCCTCAGAATGTCATCCTCAGATTCAATTTAGCCCCCTCCAAAAAAAAAGTAAGACTTAATTCTAATTTTGGTACAGCTGGTGGCGGTCTTGGTGGGGGTTCCTATTTTTTGGAGTGGTTCCTGTGTTCCCCATCTTTGGCCCATTGCTTGTCAGGGTCCAAGGTGGTTCTTATCTTTAGAACAACCCCACGTGGTTCTTATTTTTGGGCTGGTTCTTTATTTGGGCCTCGTTCTTATTTTTTTTTCGGGGGGGGGGGGGGAGGGTAGTTCGCTGCATTCCTGTGTGCTGTTCCATTTGAGCGTATTGCTTTGTAGCACGATTTCGTTCCAGGCGTCCCTTCAGAATCCCCTCCCTTCAAGCAATTCCATGCTCCCAGGGGCCGAAATCAAGGTCTGTCAATGCAGGGTAAACTGAGGGGAAATATAACCAGGGTGCCTTCCCCGCATCGCCGCAGTGCCTGCTCAAGTCCCCCCAACCACCCTTGGTTTCGTCCGACATCCTACCACCACCGTTGGGGGTAGGGGGGGGACTGGGGGGCTGTGTATACCGGTTGTCATTGCCCCGTCACGGTGGGCCAGAAGGGGGGGGGGGGGGGGGTTGGGAAATGGACATCCGTGACCCCCCGTGGGTGCAAGCCAATTTTCCACCACCCAAGTGTTTTTAGCCCGTTTTGAGCCCATGGTGACGCGTTTTGGGCCGTGGAAAACCCCAAAATGCCTTGAAAATGGGCTGTTTTGGGATCAAAGACGGGTGGCAAATGGGTCAAAAGCGTATTTTTCCAAAAATGATCCTGGTCCATTTGGGGCTCCTCTAAGGTCCCAAAAAAGCGTTGAAAATGGGCCATTTTGTGAACAAAAACGCGTCAGAAGTGGGTCAAAAATGCATTTTTTCAAAAATGATGTTGGACCATTTGTGGTGCTCCCCAGTTTAGTCCATTTCACCACATGTATGCACCAAGTTGTACACTTCTCATGTACCTGAGAGCCGTATGGTGGAGCCACCTAGAGTTGGGGAGAGGCGTGTGGATTAGTGGATATATGTATAAATTTTTTGGTGAGTGTCATGCGAGTACACTCTTGTGACACGTGTCAACATCCGTGTGGCACTTCCCCCCCTACAAGATGCCTTATTACCTGCTACCACGTAAGTCCATCTATGCATGATGACAACAACAAGATGTTGTATGTCCTGGCCAAAACAACATCCCGAGCCACAAACAAAAGGCAAGAATCCAAGGTGACAAGGGTGAACGGTCTGTTGAGGGCTGTGCAAAGTTTTTTGGGTTGCATCAAACCTTCTCTGGCTTGAAAGTGTCCAGCACAATTGTGTATGGGGCTGGACAGGATTGTGTATGTGGGTGTGGGGTGTGTGGGTGGGTGTGACCGCTGAGCTGAAACAGCAGAAACAGTGTGCCAAATGCAAACAGTTTGGGGGCTGCCAATGAAGTGTGCTGGATTGTCAGATACATCACACAGTGCGCAGGGCAATGTTATGTGCCAGTAGGTAAAGCCATGGGGTTGGTAGTTATACATGACATACATGACATATATGACACACAGGGACACAGCCTACATGGAGCCATCAGCAATGCTGCTGTCGTGAGAGTCATGGTTGGGACCATTGTTGTTGGGCCTGCGTTCCCACTGTAAGGGGTATCTGGGTAGGAAGGATACTGAAAATTTTTTTTTTGCTCAACATGTGGCAAGGAACATCCTGAGGGCTGCACACTAGCGCTGCTGACCATCTTGCACCCTCGTTACAGAAAGGCGCCTAGTGTGTGGCATGGCCTGATTTTTTGCCTGTCCTCCTTGACACGTGATGAAACCAAGTACACTCAAGCTGCTTTCGACCATTGCCTGTTTGTCGCGTATATTGCACACGCATGCATGTGTTTGTGTGTAGCAGTATGCTTGTGTTCTTCTGGGGGCAGGGAGGGATTGCTGGGCACAGAGAATGGAACTGCATTGTAACGCTTGGTCTGTCATGCACAAACCACACAAGCCAGAGGTTACAGTGATGATTTTGCCTGGGATTTTTGGGCGGAAGGGTGGATGCTTGTGGGGGCGGAGAGTTGCAAAAGTTGAAGAAGCAGATTACCTGCCCTAACGTACACCCACAGAACACAGTCCCCTCCAACAGCACTTTTGCACAGAGCCACCTACTTTTAGGGAGCATTTTCAGCAGCATTTGTGTTCAATTATGGTGGTTTGGGTCATGAAGAAGAGGCTTTCACGTGGATGGGTGGTGGGGTGGTGGTCAATTCTGTGTCCGTGCTGAAGTATCAGCCCACACTTTTTTGCTGCAGGGTTAGAGCTTGAAGACCACGTCTTAATCAATGGAACCACAAGCCAATTCCAGATGAAGGTCTGTGGCCCCAAACCAGGTCTGTACACACTCAAGTTATTTGCAGCAACCACCGAACAAACCCAGTTACTGGGCATATGCAGTTTACCTTTGGAGTTGACGCATATGCATATTGGCCCTTCACTAGTGAGGCAGACTGGCACTTGCACCGTGGAGACGCCTGTCCAGAGGCAGCTGGAGGTATGTGACTCATGGCTCTCCAGAAGTTTGATGGTTGCCATCATGCTGAAAATCTTGCATACGCACGGATTAGCCAAGCAGGAGGCAGACAGCGTTTCTAACAAAGGTGCAGCGTTTTAACGTGCTTGTGCACTGGCGACTTCCAGTGAAGTCAGTAGGACTTCGACATTTTCGGTGATTTTCCGGCGGATTTTCACTCACATGTGTGGCAGGGTTTGGCCCAAAATTGACCGATGTCAATATTTTCAGCAAGCAGCCAGGGCGGGGTGGATTGTTTCAATGAGATAGTGTAGTTTTATGAAGACCCAGCAGAAGGGGGACGGCGGCATTGTTTTGGTGTTGCCAGTTTCAATGAAGAAGTCTAAACATTACGAAATGCTAGGGGGTTTTGCTGTGACAGGGGGCTATACCAGGAGGCCAGTATTTGGTATTCGCTCCCTGTTTCCTGGACAGCCAACAGACACTGCTTTGCAGGTGGCGTTGCAGGTCGTGCCAGGCCCAAGATCATACGATTGCATTCATTTGATCAAATATAATTTGATTTGTTTTTGATTCATTCAATGAATGTAGATGCACATGTAAATGCAGGTCTAGCTGTAATTGTGAATGTAAATGTCATTCACTTAATGTAGATGTACCCTGGAGACCCAAATTAAATCCAATATATTTAATTTTTGGCCAAAAATTAATCGATTAAACCAAAATATGCACTTTTTGCAGGGTTAGGGGCGTCGCTTGGGAAAATTTTCACCCCTACGGGGTGCGTTGTGTGTTTGTCCACCATTTTACCCCTTGGTTTGGGGGGGGGGGGTTCACCCGTCTTGATGTGTAAAAATATTAAAATGGCTCTTGGGTTTGAATTTTGAGATTAATTTTTGGTTTAAAATTTGTAAAATTTAAATATTATGTGTCGCCGGGATTAAAGATTAAACCAACAAAATTTAAAACAAATTTTCCAAAAATGAAACCTCCCTACACAAGCACAACAACACATAGAACATACGTGTTAGCCTTCGCGGCTCGTGTGCTTGGCCATTCCGGCCATTGTTGCCGTGTTACACCTCTCGGGAGCCCGTTTCCGGGTTCCATAGTGCCGGGGTAGCTTGGGTTTCGGTCGGGGGGTTAGGTGGGTTAGTGGGGGTATTTGGGTTGGGTTGAGGGTTTTCTTGGGGGTTAGTCGGGGGTTAGCCGGCCTAATTGGGGGGGGGGGGTTGGTGGTGGGCGTCTTGCCGTTGCGTACCCTTTGGAGGTGCGCCTCCGCGGCTTCGGCCGTGCCGAAGATGAGGTGGCGCTCCACCTCATAGAGCTTGGGGTTGTTTGGGTATCTCACCCAAACAACCCCGCTCTTGCGGGTGTGGACACCGGTGACGGTGCCCACTTCTACCCCGCCCCCGTACGGGACACGGGACGTGGGCGGGGGTTCCCACGAGGGGATTGCCCCCTTCCCTTCCTCCTTCTTCACCCCCCCCCCCCCCTGCTTCTTTCCCACCCCCCTCCGCCTTCTTCTCCTGCCCCTTCTCTTTTGGGGCGGGGACGGCCTTTGACTTTGGGGGGGGTTTCTTATTCGCGGGGGGGGGGGGGGTCCTCGCCGGAGGACGACGAAGAGGAAGAGGCGGGGTTGTCGGACTCGTCGTCCGAGTCCGACTCGAACCGCTTCCTCTTCTTTGCGGGGGGGGGGGGGGTGCCCCCCTTGCATTTCTTGGGGGGGGGGGGGGGGGGGGCTTAGGCTTGGAGGGGGGGGGTTGGGGGTGGTGGTGGTGCTTCCCCCCTCCCTTTCTTCCTTCACCTCCCTTGCCTCCCCACCTCCCATCCCCCGCCAAAGCCCCGCATCCTCACACCCCAACCACCCTACCTTCCCCAAGTGTGCCCATTGACTGGGCTTGTAGGGCCTCGAGGGGCCCCACAGCTCTGAGCACTGGCGGCCGTGCTCCCACTCTTTCAAGCCATGGAGCACGGCCAACCCAAGCGCGGGGTCTTGGGCGAGGAGCTTGTGGAGCCCCCCCAACCCCGCGCTCCACTCCCCGTCCTTGTCGCTCCACACGACACGGACGGGGCGAACATCGTCCCCGTAGACCACCACGTCCTTGACCTGCAACAAAACAGGCAGAGCCCGTGGTCTAGGGGGACGACCTAAATTTTTCGGACGACTTTTTTAATTTTTTTCGTTTAACTTTTAACGTTAATTTTTAATGTTTGAAGTGCCGATCGAAAATTTAGATGTTAAACCAAAACTTTTGAACAAAGCGTCCGAAAAATTAAAGACACGCATACACACACACACCTTTTGAAATTCAGGGCACCCCAGGGCATGCAGCACCCCCATCGCCTGCCTGAAGCTCGAGGCCGGGCTTGGGGCCTCTACGGGGTCGGCGGCGTTGTTGTTGGCGGCGATGGCGGTCGCCGGGGGTGCCGTCCGAGTGACGGCGGCCAACCTGCGGGTTGTCCGCGACCCAGGCACCAGCCCCTCGTAGGTGTGCTGGGCCGCGGGATCGTAGGGGGGGGGAGGGCAGGGCCAGCATGGCAGACCAGACCGGTGCAAGCTGCACCGATTTGCCTTGCCGCCACTGTTGGCAGCAGCCAAGGGTTACCCAGTGCTGCAGGAACACCAGGTAGTGGCCGGTGCCAAACCTGACCCCCCGGGGGTCGGCCAGCAGGTTCAGGGCCCCCAACGACCCCGAGCTGACCTTCTCCGGCAGGGGGGACATGGGACCACCCGGCACTGGCTGCCAGTGCCAGGCGCCCCCTTTGGCCGCATCCCTCCGCCACTCCCCCTTGCCCTCCCCATTTTTCCTAATTAGCCACCAGAAAAGTCGGCGCATGACCCAGCGCAGGGTGTAGTGGCCACTGTTTGGCCCAAGCTGAACAGTTGTTTCCCTTGGGTCCAGGGGGTCTGCCCGTTTGCTGTTTGTTAGGTTCTTTAACCTTATGAGTTTGTCGTATTTGCATGTAGCAGGTTATCTGCGGCTTGGGGGGGGTGGATGGCAACCCCCTCTCAGGTTTCGACACGGCCTGGCCCCCAGGGGCATGCGAGACGGGCGAGTGGGTGTGAGGGCCTGCTCGCTGGAGTCCCCAGCCGACCCTGGTGCTCAAGACCTGCCACGTGCCGCGGGCATGGACGGGTTGCAGCCCCCAGCAGATCCTCGGCGAGAGGGAACCGGCATCCAACATCAGCCGATGGCGAGAAGCGTGCTTGGCCAACAGCCCCGCGGGCCAGGCGACTTCGTGATGGGTGGTGATTGCAGCGGGCTGCACCCCCGGGGCGGTGCTGAGTCTGAGCTCTACCAGCAGCCCCGCGGGAAGAGTGCTTCTTTGCGGCCGGTAATGCGTGTGGTTATTGGAGGCCCGAAGATCGAATCGACGTGGGGTTGTGAGAGGCCGACCCCGGGCGACTCCTGCGACTGCCCCAAGGCTGATGTTTGGGGGGAGCAGTTCCGGGAACCAAGGGTCGGGGCCCCAAGGAGCCACCGACAAAATCACAGCGGTGGGCATTCCGCTGAGGCCGGGGGGCCCTGGCCCAAGGGGATCGGAGCTGCCTCCCTTCCGACGGATGCTGAGGGGTCGGAAGTGGGGGTCGGCATTTGGATGGCGGGCCCCAGCGGATGGGTGCAGCGATCAGTGAAGGATTTGGACGAGGTGCAGACGGCGGTGCAGTCCATCTGGGGATTCGGAGTCGCCGACTATTGGTTGGTCGTGGAGGGGAGGCCATGGGGGGGGGGGCGGGTTCTTTGCTGGAGGGGGGGATGCACGTCCAGGTCCGCCTGAGGGGGGTTGGGGGCGCCGGGGAGGGGGAGGTGGACCAGCAGAATAATGGGGGTGGGGAGGTGCCCACCCTGGAGCGCTTGATGGAAATGATGCGGCTCCAGGGTGAGCAGATGAAGTTGCTGGCGGCTAGCGCGAGTGGGTTGCGGGAGGAAGTGGAGGAGTTGCGCAGGGGGGGCACTGTGAAGGATAAGGGGGGGGAACCCAAAGAGGAGGAGATCCCTCCACTCACGGCGTCGGCCGTGAGGTCCCTCGAGCAATCCCCCCATCTGCATTGGTGGATGGCGGGGCAATGCAAGTTGCTCCGGGACCTCCTGGAGTCCCCGGAGCACGATGGGGAGGAGGAGGGGGGGGGTATGGAAGGGGTTGAAGAGGGTGGGGTTGGGGGGGACGGCGAGATGGTCATTACCGATCCCGAGGATGGGGGGACCCCCTGGGATCGGTTCGCTTGGGGGATTTGGGTGGGGATGGTTAAGAACCAGAGGGAATATGGGGCTAAGTGGGGGAGTTCAAAGCGTAAGGGTGAGCCAGGGGCTAGCGGATCGGGGGGTGCCAACTCGTCGGGGGCGGGGGGGGGTTCTGTTGCCCCCATTACGCAGCCCGGTTTCTATCGGGGGGTGGAGGTGGCGCTGCACCAGGGGGAATTGTGTTTTAAGACTTTGGGGAGTAACCCCAAGTGGATCCCCCTAGGCAATAAGCCTAGTCAGCCGTGCCAGCGGTGCCTCCAGCATGGAGTGTCCCGCGAGCAGGCCCTCCATTGGAGGGTTTACTGCCCCCATTGGACGGGATGGACCGCTACTGAGGATCCCGTGCCTCAGGGGTCTGGCACGGAGGGGGGGGGGAGGAGGGGGAGTGGTGGGCTGAGGGGTACAGGTACGCGTGGGGGCGCTTGTGGGATGCCCGAGCCCAGGAACCGGGGGATAGCCCGGAGGCGATGGCGGTTCATTCCGTTGCGGACCGCACGTCCAGAAAATGGGGGGGTGTTCTGGGAAAATTATGGCGGTTTGCCATGGGTAGCCCGGGATCGGGGAAGGGTGAGGTCTTGTCGGGGTACTTACTTCAGCAAGCGCGGGGAGGCGAGGGGGGGGGGGGGTTCAGCCTCCGCTATGCGTGGCACCATCGCGGCTGTCCGCTTGGCGGAGGACATGGGGTGGATTCCCCCCACTGTGGCCCCGATACACCGGAGGCTTGCGGGGAGGGGCCTGGGTTTCAATTTTACCTTTCTCCCCGGGCCCTGCGGGAGGCAGCCAGGCGGGGGTGGGGGGAGCCGGAAGGTAAGCTGGTGGTGGCACTCATGTGCCTATCATGGTTTGCCTTCCTGCGGGTTGCGGAGGCCGCGTCCGTCCGCGCCGCTGACGTGCGGGGCGACAAGGCGCTGGGGTTTTGGGCGACCAAGCGGGGGAAGGCCGGGTGTCGGTGGAGAAGGTGGTCCGAATGGTGCAGGGCTTGGGGGGATTTCCTTAGAGACTGGACCACTGGGTGGGATTCTGAGGCGCCAGTGGTTCCGGGGGGGGCGCCGGTGTTGGGGGCGGTGATTGCCTCTTTCTTGTGGGGTACGGAGTGGGCGGAGGGGAGGTGGCACGGGCATCGGCGGGGGGGGGGGCTGCTGCGGCGTGGGCGCGTGGGCCGCCGCAAGCCTGGTTTTTGTTTTGGGGGCGTTGGGAGGACAAGGCGACGGCCATGGGGTATGCGAAGGACTTCCAGGACCCTCGGGTCTTGGAGGACCTTCTCTTGCCCTGGCCGGGGAAGGGGGGTGCGTTGGAGTTCCGAGACTTCTCCGCAAGCCAGGTTTGGACCGGAGCTGTCTTCGCCAACGAGCGGCTGCCCGATAGCGGGGGCCGCGGGAGGGGGGTCGCTACGCCTGATGTGCCTACCTCCCCCCCAAAGCCCCGTCGTGGAGAGGGAGGTAAGAGGATGCGTGCAAAGGTTACCCCTCGGAAGCAGGTGCGCACAAGTGCTCCGCGCGGGGGTAGGGGGAAGAGTAAGGTGGCCTCTGAAAAGCTTGTCTCTTCAGAGGCTACCACCTCCAGTGGGGAGGAATCTTCCTCTTCCGCTGAGAGCCCCCCCGGGGAGGATGCTGCCCCTGCCGGTCTTGGGAAAGGGGGGGGGAGGCCTGCTGAGGCCATTTGTGTCTCCTCGGCGTCCGACGGGGAGCGAGGGGGAGAGCTTGGGGCGGAGGGGGGGGGGAAATTTATCTTCGGGGCCCGGCCCCGGCAGGGTGTTGGTAGGACCCGACCCCCTCCGGTCAGGGGTAGCCCGAGGCGGGCGGTTGGGGGAAGACCTCTGGCTCCTGCCCGGGGTGCGCGTCGGCCGCGGCAGGCGGGTACGGAGGTGGGAGTGGGAGATCGTGGAGGAGGGGAGGGGGGCGCCAGAGGGGGGCCTGCTAGTGGCAAGAGGGATGCTGCGGGGGCCGGGCTGTCGGGTGGAGGCCGAGGTCCGAAGCGACCCCGGGTGGCCGGCACCGGCGAGGGTGCTGGCGGGGCTCGCGGGGGTGGCCGTGTGGCTGGCCCCCAAACTGGGGGTCCCGTTTGACCGGATCCTGGGTTGGGGGGTGGTTTTAGCGGAAAGGGTGGTGGCAGCGGCCGAGGACTGGGGGGCGGACAAAATTGTTTCGGTGATGTTGGGGGTGTTGGGGGAGATGACCGAGGATGCGTTCGACTCCTTGGCCCATCTGGGGACATCACCGCGGCCGCGCAAGGCCCAAGTTTCGGAGGAAATACTCCGTATGGGGTTGGGGGGCATGGGAAACTGTCCGATCCCCCTTGACCTTTGGGATCGCCTCGTGCCGGGGGGTTTAGGGGATAGACTACGGGGCGTTTCGTTGCCGGAGGGTAAGGGCTATCCCAGCCCAGCGACGGAATTTTTGTTGGGGGCATTGCAGGGCCAGGGGGTATTCTCCGAGGTGCCGGAGGGGGATGGGGGGGGTCCAAATTGCACGCCGTTTGTCATTCCCAAGAATGACATTAAGGCGTCCCTTATCATGGACTGCACCCCGGGGAATGAGGCGGACCCTGAGCCCCCCCCTCATTTTATTCTGGCCTCGTGGACGGCCCTGGGGGAGTGGTTACAGGTTTATGGGGGGGGGGGATCTGCACCTGACCCACGTGGACCTGTCCAATGCTTTTTGGAGTTTTTTGCTCCCGGAGGGAGCGAGGGGGATGTTCAGGCTTCGTTTTGGGGGTCGGATGTGGGATATGCAGCGCCTTCCCTTTGGGTGGAAGTACCCGTGCTGTGCCAGGAGCTGCTGGGGGGCTTGGTGAGGGACCTCATACCCCCCGAGGTATTGTTGATTCATTACCTCCACGATTTTTGCTCATTGCCAGGGATAGGGACTTTCTTCGGGGGGTTACTTCTAGGGTGGCGAGGAGACTACGGGATTCCAATTTCCTGGTGAGCCCCAAGAGTACTTTGGACCCAGTGTAGTGGCTTTTCTGTCCGGGGAAGTTTTTTGACGTTGGGGGGGAGATCTCCAGTACGCCCTTCGGATTGGCCAAGTTGGTCTTGGCTTGGTTGCGCCTCAGCGTCTCCCCCTTTGCACGCAGGAGCCTGCAGTCTTTTTTGGGCTCCTTGCAGTGGGCGGTCCAGCCGCGTACGGGTCTGGGACCGCAGATGGCAGGTGCTATGGCGTGGGCGGTATGGGGTCCGGAGCGGTGCGATGGGCTCCCAGCGGCGCTGGGGGAGGCACTGGCCCAGGTCTTGGGCCATGCGATGATGCCATGGCGTCCGGCGGGGGGGGCCTTGGGGTGGGCGCTGGGGGAGATGCGCCGGGGTCTGGGTTTCGGAAGGCTGGGGGGGGTTTTGGCGCCTTGTGGGTTGGTGGAGTCCCACCCCGTGTTGGGGTACCCGCACTTGTTTGTGGATGCGGCTTGGGACCAATTACGGGGAGTGCCAGGTTTCCGGGTTGGAATTTTTTCCCCTCGGTTGGGTACTAGGGTGGAGTGGTTGGGGGAGCGTTTTTCGTTGGGCAACCGGCAGCAACCGCTGAATCAGCAGGCGGCGGAGCTCTAGGGCGTGTGGTCGGCGGTGCGTTTGGCATGCCATATGGGGTGGGGTGGTGTGGCGCTTTTCTTGGACAATGCGGGTGCTATCTACCAGGGGGTCAGGGGGAGAGCTTCGGTGGGCTTGTGGGTTCAACAGTGGTTGCTCAGGAGGATTAATCTCCTTTTGTTTGGGCATCCGCCGGTGGTGCATTTTGTTTTTGTACCCAGCTCCCTTCAGCCGGCAGATCCAGTGTCGCGTCTGGAGGGGGTTTGTGGGGGCTCTAGGGCGGTTGCGTTGGAGCGGGCGAGGGTCATTTGGGGTAGGTTGGGAGGGGATTTGTCCTACGCCCTTTACAAAGGATTAGTAGCTAGGTACTGATCAAGAGATCGGGTGCCTATTAGCCCGTTGGTTCTCCCTGAGGGAGGGGCCGAGGGGCTACTGGGGAGGGGCTGGTTGATGGGATCTGTGGAGTTGGTGGGTGGTTTCATGCGTTTTGTTAGCTCTAAGGGGGTTTGGGTGTGGGTGCCCGAGGAACCTCCACAGCCATGCGTTCGATGCGTGGCGGCGGGGATGCCGCAGGGGCGGGCTATGCACTGGTTCGCGGATTGCCCGAGGAGAGGGCTGGAGCTTCCGTGAGCGGCTGGTGTTGTATGTTGCATGTTTCCATCGTCTTCGCCCCCCCCCCTTTTATTTTCCGTGCTGATGTGCTCCAGCTTGTGAGACCATGTCAGCTGTGCCCATCCCCTTTTACCGCCCCCTGCCGACGCGTGCGCCGACTGTGCCAGATGATGACGCGCACAAGGAGGAGTGGCGGGCGTAGAGGACGGCAGTGCTTGCAGCGGAAGCGCCTGAGAGCCCTGTGCCCTGGGTGCGCCTGTGGGTGCGCAGCTTTACAGCGTGTGGGCTTGCCGCGTGTACTTTGCGGGCTGTGGAGAACATTGCCTCTGCCCTCTGGGCATTGCTGGTAGTGGCCCCCGAGATCGTGTCGTTGGAGGACATTCTCATGGGGGCCTTTCTGTTCACGGTGTCTGCGGGCGTTGACCACCCACTCGTGGCGATTGGGGCCACGGCCATCGGGCTTGGGATTGCGGTTCCCACGGTGGCCAACGCGCTCCGCTGGAGGTACCCGGGCCAGGGGCAGTTCTGTCTGGCCCGCCGATTGCATTGGAGTGAGGGCGACCTCAACCCCCTGGTGGCATGGTTCGTTTGGCTGGTCCTCTTCGGTGGCGGTGTCCCTGCCTGCCAGGGGCGTACTTTCTTGGGTGACTGGGCGAGCGAGCCCAATCGCAGGATGCTGCTGGTGGAGGGCTGGGTGCCCAACGTCGTGGACGCTGCGGTTGGGCATACGATCGGGGTCACGGCCGACGGGCACGTCTTCTGCACCAGGTTCGGCCACTTCTGGTCGCGCTACGGGGCGGACGAGATAGCCAACGTGCTCATACGCCGCCTCCAGCGGGTGTGGCAGGTGTGGTATCTCGTCCTGCCCCCCCTGGATCTCGTCGGCACGCGGCCGCGAGTGTTGGGAGCCGACGGCTTCCCCGTCTGGCACTGGCGCGTGGGCGAGGAGAGGCTGTGGAGGGTGGTGGTGGCTGCGCTGGAGGACCGGAGGAGGAGGAGGACACCTGTTCGCAGGTTCATCGAGGAGCCTGCTCCGGTGGTGCTGTGGGGAGGGGGGGATTGATGGCCCAACGCCGGGGAGACCTTAGGTTGAGATGGGGGGAGGGGGTAGGAAAGGGGGGGGAGAGTTCGGAGAGCCTTCTGTCCCCCATTTTTATTGCTGACCCTCCCGATGCGGATGTGGGGGGGGCACCTGGGTTTGAGCGAGGGCTGCGACCGCCTTGTTTGCTTTTGTTCTTCTGGCCCTAGGGCTACGTGCCCTCAGTCCTTTCCACACTGGCCCTCCTGATTGACCTGCGGAGGGGGGAGGTCGAGTTGGCGAGCGCCGGTGGGACTGGATTCGGAGGCTTTCCTTTTCCCCTTGTGTTGTTTACTATGCGCCCCACTGCTGCTAGGCGGGGGGGGGGTGTATGGCTCCGTTTTTGCTTAGGCCGCCATTCTTTTCGGTGTTTATTCCGTCGTGGCTGCTTGTGTGCAGCCCACCGGAGTTGCTTGCTGTTTTCTGCCGGTAGGCGTGGTGCGCACCTGCCCCTATGCTCGTCGTCATTGTGGACTGCGACTCGCTTTGATTTTGATTAGGTTTTTGGTTGGCGTGTGGTTGTTCTGGGGGCGATTCGTGTGCGCTTTTTCGGCACATGTTTTTTGCCTCGTGGTGTTCAGGGTGGGCGGTGGCGGATGGCGGTGCAATCCCTGAGGTGTACGAGCCTACGGCATGACCCTATGCCCGCGGAGCGGTGTAGTTTTCTTGCGGGGGAGGTGGAGAATATACACCGCTGGCTGTTCCCGCAAGTTTTCTTTGTGCTCTGTTTGCCGGCATGGGAAACCACTGTTGGGCCCAAGCTGAACAGTTGCCTTTGGGTCCAGGGGGTCTGCCCGTTTGCTGTTTGTTAGGTTCTTTAACCTTATGAGTGCCCGCCCTACCTCGCCCGCCCAGTCTCTATTGTTCGGATGCTCTGCGCTCCGAGGGCTCTGTGTGTCGTACTTTGTTTGACGTACATCTACTGATTGGTACAAATTTCAGAGTAAGCCCCGGTGGCTGTTCCCGCAAGTTTTCTTTGTGCTCTATTTGCCGGCATGGGAAACCCTTGTTGGGGTCAAAAAAAATTGGTTGGTCTGGCCCACAGCCCTGTTCAAGGACTTGGGCAGACCAGGGGGCAGCGGCTGCCTTGCGGCAGACCGCTGAGTCTTTCCCGAGGGCCTTTAGCAGCCACTCGGGAAGGGGTAAAACAGGGGGTTGGGAGGGGGGGGGGGGGGCTGCACCTAGACCTCATCCCCATCCCCATCCCCATCCCCATCCCCATCCCCATCCCCATCCCCATCCCCATCCCCACCCTCTGGCACCACCACCTCCCCCTAGTCCGCCTTAACCTTGACCCCCCCCCCCCCCTGCCCTTGGCGGGCCCTCCTCTCCTCCTTTGCCCTCCTCCTCTCCTCTTTTGCCACCGCCGTGGTCACATCCTCCTCCAGGTAGAGGAGGTAGTTGGACTGGCAGGCGGCCTTGCAGCAATGTGCACGGTACTGCCGCGCAACAGCAGACGCCCCCAGGTCATTGAGAGGGGGCATGTCGCTGTACAAGTCCCGAAGTAGATCCCTCATGGCAACAACGACTTGCCATTCGGGGTCCTCCGGTGCGTAGGCCAATAGTGGGCCCATCTCCTCCCATGCAAGGAAGAGGGCCTTGGCCTCCTCCCCATTGGGTGCGGCGGTGGCACCCAGCTTCACCCCCGTGCGTGCCCGGTACAACAACCGTTGCACGGCCTCGGCATTCTCCTTGGGGAGTGACTCCAGGCGCGCCTCAACAAAAGCGACCTGAAGCCGCCCAATGGCCATGCAACAATGGAGGATGCATAGGAAAACCCAACACCGGTCAACCACGATGTGAGGTTCCGCTATGCACCCCCCATTATCCAAGCTCCGACCCGTCACCTGATATTGGTGACGGGCCGCCACATCGTTGTCCAAAGTCCGGCGCACATCCACCCGCCACCACACCGCCGCCGCCTTGTCCCACACCCCCATATTGTAAATACCGAGCAAACTTCAAGAAAGCTAAACCTAATTAATCCTGAGTAGGTCGTGCGTATAAAGTTAGTCCCACGCAATCTAGAATTAATTGCAAAAAAAAAATTAATTGTAGCCGTACGATCGAAAAATACAACGCAAAATTTGAAATAATCGCAAAAATTAAATTAATTCCACACATCACATGAGACGTATTTCGTGTTGTAAGTAACCCCCCCCCCTGCTTTGTGTGCTTTCCTTCCTTGTGTACAGCACCATTTCTACCATGTTCACGCTACAACATTATTTCCTAGTCATCCCACATGAAACTGCAGTGCACCGCTATGCTGCAACTGCTGAGCGACTAGCCAATTATGATTTTTGTCCTGAGCTCGTCACAACAGTGTTGGGTGCAGCTCTACAGGTCGTTCCGGAGGAGCCAGCCATTCGCCGTCGTCCTGGGCGTCCGCCAGGGAGTCTCAATGTGGAGATCTGATTTCATTCAATCCTTCATAATGGGGAATCGTTCATGTGTGGGTCTACAGTGTGTCATTTGTATGCATGGAAATTTGCATTGGGTGCATTGGTTTTGTTCGTGAACGCAAATTGGGAAAACAATCGCGAAAAAAAAACTAATTTCTCGCCCGCCATTCAAATTTTTGGTCGCAAAACCAAAAACAAATCGCAAAAAAAAATTGATTTTAGGGGGGTGTCCTTCGCAAAAATGCCGGTTTCGCAAATTTTAAAAGTTTGCACGGTAGACCCCTTTTGGGGTGATGTGGACACCCCAATGAGGCGGCGAATAAACGGCTGGTCGGCCCCAAGGACCAGCGTAGGAGGCACCCAACGGTATGCCCAACGGAAACTTTTGTAGTCGTGAATCGATGCAACACCTACAAAAGAGTGTGTGCATTGATATCCGGGCATCATCTTTTCGTTTAAATTTTAGCTTCAAATTTCGTTTGGCTTAAATTTTAAGCAATTTTTCGCTTTTAAACGAGGAACTTTGAAACGAAGCGAGCCCGAATTCAATGCGACACAAAAGCGCCAAGTACCTGAAGGTTCTCGGCCCAAATAGTGGCCAAAGCCGCCATGTCTTTGTCGCCGCACACGGCCATCCCAATGACCCACAAGTAGGCGGGTGTGCGGCCCCGTTTGCCATGGTTGAGGAGCCCAATAGACAATTGGGTCCAACTCCCACCCGCACATGGGTAGGCATCCCCGCGCACAATAAACGTGAGGGGCCGGTCCCAATCAATGGCGTCCACTAGTGATGGACGCGATTGAATGTAGCGGGCCCATGAGTGCACGGGCCAACTGCGGCCACTAGCGGGTGGGTCGTCCACGTTCACGGGGGGCCGCAACTCTAGCGGCTTAGCCATATCCTTCCACGTGTCCAAGAAGGCTTGCCGCGTTGGGATGGGTTGCGGGAAAGCGTGGCCCGTAGCGGCCGTATAGTCAATTCCTCGCCGAGTCATGAACTCGGAGAGGTGGCGGAACCCCGTCTTTGTGACATTGAGGTCCATGAGGAGCCCAATAAACTCGGGTGCGGGAAAAAGGGAGGAGGCGTATTGTTTCACCGCCTCCACTTGCTTAGTACGAAGGGAGGGGAGGGAAGGGAGGGGTAGCCAACATCCGTGGCCTCCAACCATCGGGCCCGGGCCAAGGGAGATGAAGCCACCCACTCACCAAGGAGTTGGGAGACCAAAGGGTCCCGCAAACTCTTGGCTCCACTCAAACGCACAGGCGTCACGCTAAGCTCGAGAATAGTGTCTCGAGGGAAAGGCATAACAAGTGCTACACAAGAGAAAAGGGGGTATGGAGTGGGGTTGGCAGTAGACCCAAAGAAGAGGACTAAGGGTTGGACACCCAACCCTTAGGCAATCCAACATCTCTACAAACCCATTGGGCAACATTCTACCACAAAAAACCCCCTCAAGACCCTAGCATACGCATGCAATTAACGGCGCAAATAGTTTAAAATCTAGAAAATACTAGGTATTCTCGTTTAACATGTTACAATTTATCAGTTTAACATTTAACACCTTGCAACAATTAAAACTGAAAATTTAACATATTGGATTAAACGTGGGTCTCTAGGGTAGGTGTGAATGCCAATATACATGTAGAATGATATGTAAATGCAAATGGAAATGCAAATATAAACGTAATGGTAAATATAAGCAAATGCAACTCTATTTGCTTTCGCTGTAATCTGTGAATATCCAACTGCACTCCCTGGCATGCACAGCCCACTCGCAAATCTTGTGTGATGCACATGCTATTGGATTATTGCTATTGGACATTGGACTGCCAAGGCTCCTGTGCAGCCCCATGCAGATGCGGGACAACTATTTTTCAGCGATTGCATGAAGTGGTCCAATGCTAACACAGCCAGGCAAGTGATGTTTATGCTGAAGCAACTCACAACGTACTGGGCAGTAGTCTGGTGGCGAGGTGTTTGGATGGTCAGCCGGCCTCTCCAACCCGCCTATCCCCCCGCGGTGTGCCTTTATGAAAGGGGTGCCACCTCCCTCCTCCCCTCCATGCGATCTCTTGGGAAGGCTCTGGGCCCCCGGCAGACTGCACATATTGCAATGCAGCTTGGGCATCAAACACCAAGTGCCCTTATCCACCATGAAGTCCGCCCCAAGTCCACCATGCCCCTTTTTTCACATGGGGTGGGCGGTAATGCAAGGTACCTCATGCGCTGTGTGGCATGGGATTGATTTCAGCTTCGCCCCAAGCATGAGATCTCCTGAATTGACGCTGTGCCACTGTTTTGTGGGATTCTGAATATGGGGTTTCCATGTAAACTTCCATCACTGATTCCGTGTCCTCCTTTCAGTCGGGAAAGCCCACTCGATTCCGAATCAAAATCCCGGGGGCCAATACTGCGGTCATCATCAATGCATCGCGCCGATTGTACCTGGAAAAACTCAACGACGATTTGTTCATTGGCGAATTTACGCTGCAGCCATGTCCACACACCATGGTAGGGGCTAATCAGGACCCTGCAGAGACATCCCTGGCCATTATGTTGAAGTATGTTGTCAAATAGCGACAGAGTCCTCAGCTGTTTGACCAAATAGGCCATCTCTGTTGTCGCTGCGCCTCGCTTTCATCGGCACGAAACGTTGCAGCACTGCAGCATGTGCATGTCCGCAGCTTGCAGGGTCCCTGTACGCATTCTCCCTCCTTGGCCAAGTGTTTCTCAATGCCCTCTCTAATGCCCCTCATCAATGTGATGCCCCATGTGGCCCCTTGCGAACGCTTGTTGCCAGCAGTCAGGAATGTGATGCTGTACAATATTTTTGCCAACTTGACAGCAGTCCTGATGGCCATGGGCATACGTGATCACTGCAGATCTGTGCTAGTGCACATTGTGTTTCATGCATCATTGTTGCGAAAGACGTTCATGCTATGAATATTAATGGAATGGCCAGCCAGGATATCACCAAATGGGTACTCACTGCGGTTCCTGCCATTTTCAGGTGGCTCCCGTGCTACTCTGTGCAGAGGCGCGACAGCTTGACCATTTTACATACTTGCACCTTTGTGGCACAGCCCGTTCATAGGTCGTTTCTCAGTGCTAATCCTCCATTTTTCTGGACTCTTTTTTGTGATAATGCCCCTCCCTTTTTGGTACATAATGTTTTCCATGTTTCGGCTGCCTGCCATGTGTCTGTCGTTTCAGTGGTGCAGGGGAAAGGAACGTGTTTTCTATTGTTTTGGATAGTTGACATTGATTAATCACATTGTAGATTCAATGTTTTGCGTAGTGACAATCTTGTGCACAGTGCACGGCAATGCAGGCACTGATGATGCCGCTCTCATGTCTACCCTGTGAGCCATCTTTGCATGTTCCCTGAGCGAAGTGACTCTGCGCACAAAGTGCGCCACTCATGCTCAAGTAGCTTGCATGCAGGGCATACAGGGGGGGGGGATTTTGTGGGGGGATAATTTCGTGGGAAATTTTCGTCGTGAAGAAAGGTGGCGAAATCTCCCCCTGGCGAAATTTAGGGGTGTCGGCAGTGTAGTGCAGGCGCACCACGCCTTTCGATGTCCACCAGCCATCCGTTTCTTGCAATGGCACATGAAGTGTGCAGCGACCGCACCTGTGAGTGCTGGTGCAGAAGTATGCGCAATGCATGGCCATCTAAGATGCCGCATTCCTGAAGGCCAGATGAATTAATTAGGCATGGTTCTTGCATGCCGGCAAACCCAGAAGATGCCAAGGGCACTGCATACTGCGGGTAACCCAGCTGTTGCAGAAATTGCACCACGTCATTGCACCACATCAGAGGAACTAACGCTGCTTCCCGCGGCGATTTCCAAATGTTTATGACCCTGAACGTGGCATTGGCTTGCATGTTCGGGTGTGTGTGAGGCAGTTGGAGCCTGGGAATTCCCGAGGGTGGCGAAATCCCCCCCCCCCCCCGAAAATTTTCCCCAGTGAAATAATCCCCAGAGAAACCCCCCGCTGTACTACAGAGCCATCTGGGTTCACACTGAACGGAGAGAGAAAGCTGGTGGACATATCTGTAGACAAGTGTGTAAACCCCTTGCATATGCTCCCTGGTTGCGCAAAGGCTCCTTACACTGACTGATCAATTGTGTGGATCCCAGCTCACTGACAGAAGCATCATGTGTCTCAGCATTGTTGTGCATTGTTAGGTTGCATTGCATTTGCTGAATGTGATGAGACCAACGCATCATGCACGCGGCAAAAGGTACTGCAAATCAAGGGCTCTTCTTTCTGTTATGTGTTTTTGAATATGTACAGGTGTATGCATCTCTGATGCACCTTCACATGGAAGTCCCAACAATATGCAGGGCTTTTGCCATAGCTCACCTCATCACTGGTTGTTGGCCACAACATTTTGCGGTTCATTGATAGCGTCTCAGAACCTCCCTGAAAAGATTTCAGTGTCCAAACAGATGTTGTTGGTGGTGATGGCATGAAGAGTGTCCAGCTCTTCTTTTCCTTGCCAGTCAGGAAGTTGGCCGTCGGTTAGCTGGCGGCTAGGTAAGCTGGCTTGGTTCAAAGGTCATGATTAACACCCTCACGTTCACGCCTCCAGACACCAAGCATCTCCATAAAGAAATGTAAACATTACTGATACTTATTCTGCAATCAGAACGTTTTGCGACCCATTAACCTCTCCTCCCTCTTTTACCTTGTGCTGTTGGTTACAACAACAGTGTCATAGAGCACTCCATGTGCATGTCTGTGTAGAAGGTGACCTTTCTGTTCCTGCAGTTTGTGCAAGGCTTCTCCTGCCTCCACAAACTGTGATATTTCATGCCAACCCATTGTGCACCTTCACTGAGGTTTTCTTATCCAAGCAGCTTTCATTTTTGCAGAGCTTGTGCTATTCCGTTGGTTGGGGCAAATCTTAAAAAGTCAGTGGCCCCAGTTGCAAAATGGAATAAATTTTGCCAGCCCTGCCTCGCAGAACTGCTTGTTGCCATGGCGCATCTTCTTTTGCCTTTTCAAGAGGGGGCTCAATTAGACAATTTGATTTGTGCTCCTCAAGCATCCAGCAGTATTCATGGAGACCACAGTCAGGCAGGAGTATGAGATCCCCGAGTTTAGTTGTGGGCTGTTGAGGGTGGTAGTCCGTTGTCAAAGTTCTTTGAGGTTTGTTGAGGGTGATGGAGAGCTGTCAATGGTGGTACTAGGTCATCACCAATTGTTGAGGGTGTCGGGGGTCGACAAGGATTTCCTTTGGACAGGAAGGTCTCCCCCAAGACCCACTGACATACAGTGGCCACACAATCGCATGCCAACAATTTTCTGTCAATCAACACGTAAAAAGCTGCATGAAGAATGTTGGATGGATATTCCTTTGGGTTAGTCCTTTCTAGAACATACTGCCAGGAACGCCTCCAGCATGCAGTGCGTGGCCACATTGTGAGGGTCTGTGTAGCTGACGTGGCACCAGACTTGTTAGAGATTCAAAATATTCATGAATGCAGGGGTTTTGTCACACAAGGCCATCTCAGTGTATGCGTTAGGGCCAGTCTGAGGCGCTACAAGACTGGAGAATGCTTCTGGGTGTTGCATGTTACAACCAGATCTGTATTTGTTGCAACCATTGTTCATAGAGCCATCCATAGAGTTGAGAGTATGCACAGGAATGCTAAGAGGCAGTGCAATGTCCTGCCTTTGAGGGGAATGGTGAGTGGCGTTGCGCTGACCCCTTCCTATCCCTATTAACCCTGCTGATTGATGCTGGTACCTCCCCATTATGATGTTTGCCCCAGTGAGTGGCACTACACCTACACTCGGTGTGTGTACTCTGTGGCTTGCTGCTGTCACAAGATTGGTATTGTTTTGGTACCATGCGGTGCCGTGTGCAGACCTGATTCGCATGTGTGGCTACAACCTTCATGCCGAGTCTGTGGCATGTAAACACATGCGGACTGTGTGGATGTGCAGATGCTGCACTACATACATGTGTTTGCATACGTGTATGTATGCCTTCAGATGTTGGCCTGCGTGTACCCAGGCTGATACACACACCATCGATTGCCAGTCATGAGCAACACACTTCATCTGGTAGAAAGTTTGGCATGCTGAGCATGGTCCTTGCATTCGAATACAGAGTCCCCTGTTGATTTCTCCTCAATCTTATTAAACTGAACCAGGATAAGGATGGTATTCATTGGGGTGACTTCATTGGTCTTGCCTTGGTTCACATATTTTCAAATATGGTCGGGATACGGGAAATCGATTCGGCTTTTATGTTTACAATCCTTCTTTTTGCCAGTGGAACTGAAATCTACCTGCGCTGCATGGGATTGTATGCTCCACTCCAAGGGGGTTCCCATAGGGAACACCCAATACCTCTAGGGTCAGTACTTGGATAGGTTGGAACGGCAGGGCCGGCATCTGCACAGGCTTCAGCCAAGGCTGTGAAATGGGACTTTGAGAATCATGAACAATTTTCTTATGGCCAATTTTTGACTGTTAGCAGTGGTGGGACATTGTGGCATGATTTGTACAGATCCACTTCTGTTTCCCGCTTTCCCAGCATTCACCGTGTCTTGTTCTTTGTAGACTAGAGCCATGCAGAGATAAGACTGCTTCGGGACTCTCTTTACGAAAGGACTGGGGGGAGCTGAAATCACATTGCAAAGGTTATTCAATCAATGTCATGTAGATTGGGTGGTGCAGGAGAGAATGATCACTGTGTCAGCTACATAATTTTTGTAGGTGCCCAATCCCCAATCCCAATCCCAATCCCACTCTGGGCAGGAGCCCAATCCCCAAAATGCAAGGGCAAAAATCACGAGGGGATATCTCCTCAGTTCTGCTACGCGACCCCTCCCTGCCCTCCGGGCCCACTTAGTTGCCAAGGGTCAATAGCTACCAGCCATACATGTGGTGGCACCAAAGGCGCCCGAAAATTTTCATTCCCCTTGCCCACATGGCACCCTTCCCTGCCCAGGCGCTGAAGCGTGGATGGGGGATGGGAGGCACCCCCCGTTGTTGAAGAGTAACCCCTTAGGCCACCGCGTCTCTGCCAGTCTGGACTAGACCTCTGCTAACCCTCTCACCCCCCCCCCCCCCCGCTCCTTTCATGTATGTAGACGATCTGTGTGTTGTACTTAGTAGCAGATATGTCAGCAATTTGCAGCACATCTTATATTCAATGCACCAATCTGGAAAGGTCTTGGGCCTAAAACTCAACATGAGTAAATCCGCCGTGGTCATGAAAGGGACCTTCAGCCCCCCATGAACAAGCATACTTTGAAGAATGCGGCCTAACTATCCAGCCTAGGGGTATAGATTGGCAATCTTTTTGGTCGCGCAAGCATTCCCTAAAGTCATGGGAGAAGCGCACAGAAGGGCGGCCCTGGTGGCTTCATTTGGCCTATTCCTTCCAAAGCGCATACTACTCCTGAAAACCTGGTCTTGCCAATGCTATTGCTTACGGCCAGAGCATACAGAGCCACAAAGCAGGAGGAGCGTTCCCTCAAAGTTATTTTTAACACAACACTAGGGTTCAACGGCTGGGGGTTACCCTGGCTCAAACATCGCTCCCACAGGATTCTAGGGGCTACTCCCTCTTCCCCCCCGGCAAGCAATAGCTAAATGGGTACGGAGTCGGGTGTTTTACAAAAAAAACGCTTTTTTTGTTTTTTTGTTTTTTTTGCCGTTTTTGGCCCTCTTTGGCCGTGGGTTGGTGTTTTTTCATGTTTTTTGGTGTTTTTTGTTTTTCCATGGTGGTATTAGGTACAGACACATCTTGTGGTACCAAGGAAGCATTGTTTTTTGAATTTTTTTGGCATTCCTTGTTTCTCCGACGTCTTCTGGCAGAGAATTTTTTTGTTTTTTTCCCTCATGCATGACGTGCCAAGTAGTTCTACAATGGGTAACACACATATATGGGATGATTGGTTGAGCTGTTGAGTGACACCATGCTATGAACCCTTAAAAAACATGTTAATTGCCCTAGGAAATACATTTGAGGTCATAGGGATGTAGAAAACCAACATTTTGGGTGAAAAAAACAAAAAAAACAAAAAAAAGGGTATTTTAAAAAAACAAACCCTTTCAGGGTGTCCGGGTGTCGCCGGGGTCCGTGACACCCGTTTACCTAATCCTTGCCCCCCGGACACTTGGCTGAAAGTTCAAGCGGGGCTCGCTTTCATGGCATTCGCAAAGAATCAGGGAGTCATGCCATGCTTCGTTCGGCTCAGGCGCCGAACATGGGCCACAAAGTTTGGAATACAGTGGGACCTCAGGTCATTGCCATACTTACAATTGGGGCTTGTCCCCTATGCCACCATGGGGTTTTTAGCACAGTCATTGCCTAGACGGGGCCCTAGGAGGCTGTGATGTTTGGGACCTCCTGCTCTGGCATTCAGCCATCTTCCGTAATGGGGACAATCGCACCTATTACTGTCCGTTTCTTATCAGCAAGGGCATCCTAAGGATCTTAGACTTGGTTGATAGTCAGTTCACCCCACGTCAACAGTGTTTCCACAAGGTAGGTATCACTTGGCAGGCCGTCTATGCACCAGCCACTCACCATTTTCTACGGCTCCCAGCCACGGACGGGTCCATTCCCTAAGTCTGGGTGGGCAGCTGGGGCAAGTCTGCTTGCCTCAAAAAGCTGTCACCTGTACCGTATATCCCCCATAGGCAATCACAGGTAGTTTGGAAAGGTTATTGGGTCGCACGCCTCCGCTCTTCCTCAAAGACTTTGTCTATCGTGCCCTATGGGCTAAGCTGAAGGTGGGTGAGTGTCTGCAAAATTGGACAAAATATCTGTGGCGTCCCATTTGCGCTCAAACTGAGTCGGTTGATCGTGCACTACAAGGTTGTAGGTTCATGGCCTTTGCCACTGAAACCATCGATTTTTGATGGGGGCCGTCGTATGCTGAAGGCCGCAGTTGGCCCGTCCGACAGCTCCCTACCAGGCTATCCTTTTCCAACCCACAAGGATTTTCCCACTGGGCTGCCAAAGCGGCTCACTGGTCCCTCAGGAACCAAACCAAGAATAAAATATCCTTTCCATCGCATGAACATTTTCTTTCTCAATAGATGCGTATACTTTATCAACTTACCCCCCCCCCCCTTGTCTAAGCTACGCCCTTGTCCAAGCTACAGTAGGCGTAGGGACCGTATTAATTTGGTACCTAGTTTTAATTTGGTACCAAATTTAGTGCAACCACACATTTCCAAGCCGAACATTTGTAGGCTTCTCATGCTTCATTGCTTGTGAGAACATGGGTGTCAACCTGAATTTCCATGTTTCAATCGCTTTCTTGTGTTTGCATGCCTTTGGGAACATGGTGGAGGTTGAGGTGCACTCATACTATGCGCTCATTTACGTGTGTGTCGGTAGTTGTATATGTCGCGCGCAAGCTACGCCCGTGTCCAAGCTACAGTAGGCGTAGGGACCGTATTAATTTGGTACTTTGGCGTAGCTTAGACAAGGGGGGGGGGACCACCTAGGAACCACTGCAAGCGTTGAGCAAGGCACTATTACTGCTCCATGATGCCCTGGCGACCCTCTCCCAAGCTGGGGTAGTTCCAGAGGTCACTATCTCCACACAAGCGGACGTCTCAGTTGAAACAGCTACCAGAGAGAAAAGGCGGCAACCACTCACAGAATAGAAACGCCAGCTCGCTTTGGAAGCAAAGCAAGTTATTTCCAAACTCCAAGATGAAGGTTGAACTATAGCCTTTACTGATGGCTCAGCCAAACAACACCCAAAAGTGGGCTGGGTTGCAGGCTACAGGTGCGTGGATATGGGACAATGGGAAACGGGAAAGTCGCCCCCTCCCCCCGCCCAACAAACAATAGGGCTGAACTTCAGGCCGTCTTTGCTGTGCTAGAGCACTTTCACTCTTCCCCCATCCACTTGGTTGTTGCAATGGATTCTCAATATGCCTATGATGGTCTCAAGGGCTCAGCCTTCTGCTAGCGTGCGGCCTGGTGGGTAGGGCAATCTGGGCCAATCTCCAATGTTGATTTCTGGATAGCACCATTGAACCTTGTTGACAGTGTCTCAGTGCCTGTTTGGTGGCTCAGGGTTCCAAGCCACACGGGCATCCTAGGGAATGAGAGAGCGGGCGCTTTGGCGGAAGAGGGCAGGGTAAGTTCACCCGATTTATCACGTTTTATCAGTGCCACATCGGTGAGTCGTCAGCCTGGAATTCCCCCCCACCCCCACGCCTAGGCGGGCCCCAACAGTCCCCCAATCCATGTTAATATCGGATGTCATCACACCGGCTCTTGACACCCCGGCGTGGTATAGATGTGTGGACCATCCGTCCGGTCACCATGATCCTGAACCCACCTCTAAACGTCTTGAATTTTTGGACAGCAATTCTTCATCTTCAAGTCCTTCAACTAAGATGGTATCTCACTAGAACAATCCACAGACTCAGCACGGAGGACACATCTTCCACAGTGAGTCTACATGACTCACACATGCCGGATGATACTGAGGAGACCGGGAATCTGCTGGGCTTAATGGCCCTTGACACCCAAATCCAACCACTCTGTCGTAGACGGCTCAACACGCCTAGCACCGAAGCTAGCTCTCACTACAGCTTAGATAGTCTTAGGCAGCCCTTTTCGCATACCCCCTCAATGACCAAAAGCCCCCTTGGACACATTTTCCATTCTATCGGAATTCGGGGTTAAAATTTGATGATTCTGTATCCGGTTTTTTTCCCCCACACACTTTCAATATCCCCGGGGCACGTTCTTGTTTTACTACATGCTTATTGTCCACGAGAAACATGAAATCACACCCCATCGCATAACAACGTGCACATCCATGTCTAGTCGTTGTCACAGGTAGGACTTCTCTGTGTTCACATACATTAAAAAGAGCATTCCATAGCCATTTTTACACAAAAAGCATTCTACAAATTTTTTTTGCAAAAATGCCTCTTGGGGGGGGGTTATTTGGAGTTTTGAAAAAAAAAAGCGTTTTGCAGAACATTCTTGAGGTATTTCTCCCACACGTACCCTCTCCATACATCTTCACAACACACTTACAAACCGTGGTCCTGTCTGTGCATCACAGGGGCAATATGTTGAGTATCGTCTTGTTCCACATGTTTGTGCATCCCATCCTTGTTCTCTTCTGTTATGCAAATGTCTTACTCCCTCCTTCTGGAGACAGCTCCTTTGATTTTTGTCCCCCATTCCCTTTTCATTGTTTGATTCCCTTGCTTAGGTCCAAGACTGGCTGCAGTCTACACTGATCTCTCCCTTTTGTTCCACAACAGGAGATTTCTATTTTGTCGTGTGCAGGACGGTATGTATACCTCATGAAATCTAGGGCAAGGGCTCATGCACATGTCTGAGAAGGCAACCCCCCCCCCCGTGATGGTTCTGAAAAAAGGCGTTTTGCCCCCCCCCCCCCCGGGAACAACCTGCTTCCATATGCATTGTCTCCTGCCCTGTTCAATTTGGGCCCCCCGCCCCCCTTCCCACGCGCGCGGAGAGGGGGAGGGCCCCCCTCCGCACAAGTAACAGGCCACGTCCAACCCCCTATGATACGGAACACCCTGCCGTCGAGATTTCGGTTTTATCACCCCTAAACCCTTGCCCCTCAAAATGACCGCCTCGACGTGGCGATTATCGAACGCATCTTGGTGTCCGTCATCTATAGTTGTTTTAAATAGGTAGGAGCCCTGGAAGTTGTTATTTTGTAAGCAATGATCCAAGAATTCCCGTGTGTATTGGGACGGGATTTGAGGAAGCGGGAACAAGGTTCATATGCCGAATGATGTTATGTGTGAATTCCACAGCTCAAATCCCAAGAAATCGAATCATCAGGTTAATTCTTTGGTAGCACTGGCGACACCGCTTTTAGCGGCGGCACGAACTCACAACACTTGAATGAGTTTTGTTTGGCAGCCCGCACGGACGTTGGTTTCGCTTGAAAGGGTGAGTGCAAAAAATATGGCAAAGTTCTTACAAAGGCGGCGGATGTTATGTCAACGAAACTAAGTCTGCCGCTTCTGGTGGTGGTCACCGCCCTAAATGGTGGTACGACGTTTTGGAGGTTTTCTCCACTGCCTTTGTTGAAATGACGGCCATTTTGGAAGGTTATGTTGTTGTTTAGAATTGCGTTGTGGGTTTTGGAACACCGATTATTAATTTGGGCCGTGGATGCAATAAGGATGCTCATGAATGATCCTCAAGGCGAGGTTCCGCCATTTGGTGGTCATGTCTAACATGGAGCCGCCTAACTGGTGGTGAAGTGGCCTGGTGGCTCGGTGTTCCAGTCCCGCCAGCACATGTCCGTTTGATTTTTTTCTCGTTGTCGTTTTTCTATCTTGGTTGCACTCGGCAGCCTGTGACCCTTTTTGGTCATAAGCCCGTTATGTTTTGAAACTGGTGCTTGTTGGCAAAGCTGATTCAAGGGATCTCATGCACATGTCTATCTCTGGTGGCCTGTGTTTGGTGCTTTTGGTTCACGGAGGGACTGCTCTTTGCCTTGTCCTGAATGGTCAAAATGAAGATTGAACTTGCATCCGAATTTTCAAGGTGTCACCCGGGGTAGCTGCCTTCCTAAGGTGGCCCACCTAAGTCCCTTCGCTCATGTGGCATGATCCTCATGTAGATTTACCTTGTTTTTGTAAATTCGGCACATCAATGTTGGCCGCGAAGGGTCCTGAAAGGGTTCCAAACGAGTTGTTGTGGGTATGGACACGCGGGCTTGCTTTGTTTTCGCCTAGAAAGCTCGTTTCGAAGGCCAACTGTGTTGGCCCTATCCTTGGTGGCTTGTGTTTGGTGCCTTTGTGGGTCACGGAGGGACTGCTCTTTGCATTGTCGTGAACGGTCAAAATGAAGATTGAACTTGCATCCGAATTTTTAGTGCATGACTTGGGGTCGCTAGGCCTTCCTAAGGTGGCCCACCTAAGTCCCTTCACTCATCTTGCATGATCCTCACGTAGATTTACCTTCCATCTGTAAATTCGGCATGTCAATGTAGGCTGCTAAGCGTTGTAAAAGGGTTCCAAGCAGGTTGTTGTGGAGTATGGACACGTGGGCTTGCTTTGTTTTCGCCTAGAAAGCTTGTTTCGAAGGCCAACTGTGGTGGCCCGTAATGGCCAGTGTATGGGATGTATGAAGGATGAGGTTGGGGTTAGGGTTCGGCTAATAGTCATTTTGTCCATGCCTTGTGTTGTTTTTTTGTGCGTCAGTAGATAGATAGATGGCAGATCAATTACTCCCTCCACTTGCATGTCATGCCTTTGAGTTTTGCCTTGCTCGTTGATATGAGGGGGCCGGTAGCATTTGTTGCGCCTGATAGCCTTTGCCGTTCATTGCAGGTTGGTGAGTAGGTGATTAGGTGGATTGGGGGATACCTACGTCGGTTGGCCTCATTGTGCATCGGGATGTGATTATGGGAGGTTTGGATATCTCTCGTGATTTTTAAAATTGGACCAAGTAATTGGGGTGATAATAGCAGCACATATGGTTAACTTGGTGGTGCATGTGCTTTCACATTCCCATGCCTTGCTTTGGAGTTTTGCCTGACCCGTTGATATGGAGGGGCCAGTAGCATTTGTTGCGCCTGATAGCCTTTGCCGTTCATAGCAGGTGTGTGAGTAGGTAATTAGGTGGATTGGGAGATACCTACGTCCGTTCGCCTCATTGTGCATCGGGATGTGATTATGGGAGGTTTGGATATCTCCGGGGATATTTAAAATTGGACCAAGTAAGCCTTTGTGATGTGTCTGTCTGCCTTTATCACGATTGTGTAATTACGTAGATGGCAAATCCAAGCTGATGCCTTTTGCTCTGCCTTTGCTCTCAATTGGTTCCTTCGGTTAATTGGTCACATTGTGCATCGGGACTTGGTTATGGGATGTTTGCTCGCCGTAATTCGGACCATGTTGCCCGGGTTAGTGGCACACATGGCTAGCTAGGTGGCTATCTTACTGTCTACATCTCTCCATCCACTCCGCTAAGCCTCGGGCCCCGTTTTCGGGTGAGTCGAGCGCGCATGGGGCCCTCGAGTGGACTTCGTCCTGGTAGCCGCGCAGATGCAGTGGCGCGTGCGGTGGAAGTTGGCAACCCCGGAGTAGAGAGGTGTGGATGGTGGTAGCCACCTGGTATGTGCGAACCGCTCAGGTGACGTATACATCCATATGTTGCAACTAGACATGGTCGAGTTGCACAATCACCAACAGGACTGCTGTTGCAATGTGTTGTAGTATCCCCGTGTCCAACTCAGGTTGGCAAGCATGCATGGAGCTGCCCCAGTGCATGCATTTTTTAAATAGGACAAATTGTGTGAACTTGTTGGCATCTTTGCACAACAAATTCACTTGTGTTGACAGGACCAGCGATGTAGAATGGCCGAGCCCCATGACGCGTTGGGGTTTAAAGACGGGACGCGCCACCACTTGCAAGACCAGCCTATATTGCAATGTACGGTATGTATGGTATAGAGAGGCCAAAACGATTTTTCTTTGTTGGTGCATAATTAGGCGTTCGTTGCAATTAGGCGTTTTGTTCTATGAGTAGGGCATGCCGCATGCTAAAGAGGTTAATTGTATGCCATTCCTGTGTGTCCATCCCATGCTATGTTGTCGATGTACCTTTTGAATTGTGTGGTGCGCTCTTGCATTAGCCGTGGAGTTTTTCGCTCGCGGTGTTTGATTATTAGAAATTCTCACACGTGTTTGTCTTATTTTGTTTCCGCTTTTCTTTTTTCCCGTCCATGTTTCTCGTCTTGATTGGTTGAGGTGGGGGGAGCATCAGGCATGTGCAGTAAAAGTTGAGGAGTCTTTCTTATGCTGGATGGTTTTCGTGGAAGGGGTGGTGTATGTGTGCGGTGTCTGTTATTTAAGTGTGGTATGATGCACCGTCCTACAACTTACGAGTTACTCCTTGCTTTTTTCTCCTTTGATGCTATTTGTTATCATTCTCTGCTTTTGATGCATTGGTGCAAGGTAATTTCATTTTTAAAGAGTGTGTACATTTCTTCCTTCCCGTGTGTTTTTGGTGCCTTTGATTTTGCCTTTGCATGGGTACCTTTGTGCTTACTTGCATGGTTGTTCGTGGGTATTGTTGGTAGTTGGTTTATGTGTGTGGTTTTGTTGCCTTTTGGTTTTTCGTTGTAGTGGTTGCTCTCTTTTTTTATCTTTGGTGTCTTTGGTCCTTTGACGTCTTACTCCTTCCCCCCGCAACCGTAGACCCGTGTCCAATGAATCTGTTATCTTTTTTTTGGCTGGGGTTGAGGTTGAGGAGATTTTTTCTCCATTTCCTTGTGCTCCACAAAATTTTCCCTGGTGGGTCTTGTAAGGTGTCTTTTGAAACTGGGTCTTTTCGCTGTCGTTGCTGGGGAGAGGCCCAAAAAGGGGTTGGGTCTTATAAACGGCCTTCAGATGGTGGGGCTACAGTCCGGAGGAAGGAAGTAGGTGGTTCTTACTTTGGTGCTCAAATTTTATATTGCCCTCCACGTGTGCTGGTACCAGGACCGGAAATTTTTTCACTGCACTACACCTGAGGTGTATGTGGCGCTTTGAACTGTGCGGTCTGCTTTTGCAGAAATTTGTATCCTCAGGCAATGCCCAAAGGCCCAAAGGAAAAGCAAAGGCGGTGCCATGCGCGAATGGTTGCAACGTTGGACAACGTGCGATGCTACCTGGTATTGGAGTCACGTGTGGCAGCAAGCATTGGCTCACCCTACATGGATAAGGTGCTCTTTGACCTCATTACCGAAGCTCACCGCGTTCAAGCTGCTGACTGCGACTCGGTGGCTTGTGCTGAGTCGGAGGCACGTGCAGAGTTGTGCCTGCACTCAAGGTGGGGTACATGCGACTAGGGTTGCTGCACAAGGCCGTGAACGCAAAGACCCGCAATGCGTGGGGTAGGATGACGGTTTTGCAGGCCGAAGTGTGTGGCGCTCGCGACCGTTTGGTGTCGGAGGAGGCTCTGGAGCACGATCGCCTAGAAAAGGCATGGCGTCAGCAATATTACGCGGTATGTAAAATCGTTAGCCGTGTGCCATGTGTTACTTTGGCACCCCCCCCCCCCCTTTTTTCGTGATGCCGTATTTTCTCGTGGAGCTCAACGGCCCATTGTAACCGATGGTCCCATTAAGCGATTATTTGGGTGGGAACACCATTGCGTTTGTCGGTATGTTTGTGTTGTTTGTTGTTTGTGGTGTTGTTGATGTTGCTGGAGCATTTCGGCTCGTCAACTGGTGTCTGTTGTTTCTCCTGTTCTCTGCTTTTTTTTTTCCCATCACATTGTGAACGAAGCGCATGAGTTTTTGGGGCCAAACGGTTCCTGTGTCTTTATGGGCACTAGCCTGTTGTGGTAGCTGGTTGGAACTGTACGCAAGTGCATGCCTTGCCCAGGTGTGCGTGGCGATTTCAATTTGTTTCTTGTGTGGCCACGTTTGGCTACTTCAAAATGTTTGTGTTCCTTTGTGTAGAGGCGATGCGTCAGTAAGAGGAGGCACAATTTGTGTACTCCATCTTCAACATTAACCGCGGCACAACCAATGCCAAACGGCAACATTGGTTGTTTGCTGTGTAGGCCAATCGTAACTGCGGCCATCATGGCCGCGAAAAGTTTTTTGGGAGGATGGAACATCGTATGTCAATGCTTAACGTGTCGTTTTGGGGGGCGGTGACGGTGTGCATGTGAATGGATGGTGCACGAGCTTCTGTTGTGTTGTAGGCAGAATTTATTACCGCGACAGCCTCTCAAAGCAGTTGGATAAGGCAGAGTGCCGGGGATTGAGAAGGGGCATGCTAAAAATTGCAAATTTGGATACCACTAGTTGAACCTCGTTTCAACTTTTGTTTGCGCTTCCTTTCTTAGGCAGTTTTTCTGTCTTTGATTTGTAGGGGGGGGGGTAGTGTTCTGCCCTCTCCCCATGGGCCCGAGGGCCGGTGCCGGCGGGTCAGCATGTTGAGGCGACAAGCGGGTGCTGTTGCTCCTTTTTGGACCGCATGAAGCAGATCGCGGGGGTTGAGAAGGGGCTGGTTGACCGCGGCCTGGCCACCGTTGAGAGTGCGGTGCTCGTGGGCCTGACCCCCGCCATCGCCGAGGTCCAGGCCCTGGCGGACGCGGGGCGGGGCCCGGCGCTGCTGCCGGCGGTCGTGCACAATGTCGAGTGCGCTGTGGACATGGTTCTGCGGCTCAAGCCGCTCCTCCGAGGTCACCACGCTGGTCGCAGACATTGTGGCAGTCCTTCAGCTCACGGCCAACGGCACGACGGAGGTTGTGGCGCAGTCGGTGGCGGCCTTCAAGACGGAGGTGGACACGCACGCCCAGGCCTTCTCGACAACGGACCTGCAGGAGCTCAACAACGGGCTCGACGCTGCGGTGCAGTGTGTGCAGTGCGGCCTGCTTGCGTCGCTGCAGAGGGCCCCTGCGCTGGAGGCGCTTGCGCACGACGGTTTGACGCTGCGCTCGGTCGGGTCCTTCACCACCGCCGCCGGGGCAGTGACACTGGCAGCACCAGCACCCGCGGTGGCAGCTCTGCAGCAGCGGCGGCAACAGTGGTGTTGCCTCTCTATCGCCGTCACCATGTGCAGTGGTAGGAGCATCGACACCCGATGTTGGCGGCAGCGGGACCAGCAGCGGTGAAACTGGCACCAGCAACACCAGCAGCTCTGGCAGCCGCGGCAGCAGCAGTGGTTTTCCTCTGTATCGCCATCACAATCTGCAGGTATTGAGCCATCAGACTCTGGCATTGGCGGCAGTCGGACCAGCAGCGGTGACGCTGGCGGCAGCAGCAGCGGCACCAGCAGTTCTGGCGGTGGCAACAGCGGTGTGGTTGCCTTTATGTCGCCACATCACCTGCAGGCGTGGAACTTCGAGCACTGGCATTGGCAACAGCGGGAACATGATCAGCGGCACTGGCAGCGACAGCGCTGAAGGACTGGCGCAGATGTTGCTCGCCGCCGCCCTCTCGATGCGCGACGCGATCCACAAGCCCTCTAAAGTCGTGGATGCTTCGAGCACTGGCGTTGATAGCAACGGGACCAACAGCAATGACGGTCGCGGCACCAGCACCGCCAACGTAAGCACTTTGTTGAGCCAAAGCCCCATCTGGCTACCTGCAGTGTTGGCCCTAAGGCCGGTGTTATGGATCTTGGTTCGTTGCTGAGTTGCTGAGTGAGCCTCGGCTTGGCCGAGTTGCGCCCGGCGCCGTGGCCGTTTGGCTGCAGAGCAGCCGGGCGCCCACCTGCAGCCCTACTCGGCGCTGACGGATCCGATGCTGTTGCCGCTGTGTCGCCATCACCGTGTGTGGGTCCGGGAGCATACAGCCCGTATCGCCCGTCGCTTTGGCTGTCTTGACTTGCGGTGCCGGCCCTAAGGCCCATGGGGAGTTTTATGGGTTGGGGGGGGGGGGTTTAGGAATCAGAGGGGTTTTAGGACTCAGTTTCAACCCTTCAGGTTCCCCAGCGGCGCTATGCCCAGCGGGTTCCTGATGGCACCAGTGCGTGGCTAGGGCTGGGGGGGGGGGGGGGGGGGCAGGGAGGGTTGCGGCGGAGAATGAATACCCAAGTTCTGTGCAGTGTTCTTGTGCTCCGCCTTTGCAAACACTAGTTGAACCTCGTTTCAACTTTTGTTTGCGCTTCCTTTCTTAGGCAGTTTTTATGTCTTTTCCCGCCCACCCACCCACAGCGGCCGCACCGCTTCTGGGCTCGGCCGTCCGCCCACCGGACCCCAACCGTGTCTCGTTTTGTTTGGGGGGGTTGCATGCTGCACCCCGCCCTTTATTGGGTACCATGGTTGCGTGTGGTTGGGTCCATTATGATCACCGTCTCAGGTGGCGGCGGTCTGACATGTTGAGGGGGTGACTTTTTCGTTCCCAGGTACTTGTGTAGTGTCAGTCTCGTCCGTTGACCGCTGTGCGCTGGGACTGCGTCCGCTTTATATGCGGGCAGCCATGGCTCTCTTGGAGGGCAAGGTTAGCATTCTATCGCCGGCATCGCCGGTCTTGGTGATTCATTGTACTGCTGCCCCAAGTTCTATGCAGTGTTCTTGTGCTCCGCCTTTGCCCGTCTGGTATATGGTGCATGTGTGCTATGTTTTGTGTCGTTGTGTGGATAGATTCTCGTGGTTTGGTGGTATGGCAACTCCTTGTTTCAGGTTTTTGGTGCCCGTCACGCGGTGCCGTCCCCCCCCCCCCCCCAAGGGCCAGAGGGCGGAGCACTACACGAATGCATGTGGTGTGTACGCCCTTTGGTTTTTGGTGTTGGGCTTGTTTTGGCCTGTTGAGCTAACCTCTGGACAGTCGGGTGCAAGCTTTTGGCCCACACATACGGAGGCCAATAACATGCACAAAATTGTGCATCAAATTTCTCAGCTTTGTAGTGTTGCTTTGCTTTCGTTTGCATTGTTGACCGTCGTATGTTGTGGCATGTTGCCCTCTTTTAGGTGCAGGCCTTTGGTTGGCCAAACTACGATAGGGCGGGAGTAAAATTGTTGGTGCAGGAGTTTATGTGGTATGTGTGTGGCAAAGCCTTTTTGCTTTTGTGGTATTGTATGGTCACTGTGCGTCACGGGGTATGTTGTGCTGAACTAGTTGATGTCGAATGTGCTTTGGACCTTTTTTGTCGAGGTCTACGGTTTACTATTACAAGGTTATGAAGGTTTGTTTTATCCACTTTGTGGGAATGGTACCTTGTCGTGCATTGTTGTGCGTCGTTTGTGCCTGTTGCAATCACATTTGTGTTTAGAATGCCATACTATTTGTATCACATTTTTTGTAGTCTTTATTGTAACGTTCTTCTGGTCATTTACGAGTGCCATGGTGTGCAGTACAATATTTGGTGGCTAAGTGAACAAAATGGTACGATTGCACTGGATCCCTGCGGTGGCTAACTTGTGGCTATCTGCTATCGTAGCCCTTACCTGGTTGCATGCTTTAGTATTAGGGTCACGTTTGCTGTGCATGTGTGAGCCTACCGTTGGGGGCTTGGTTTTCCAATTGCTTTTGCACCAATTTTGTACGTCTTCAACCCCATTTGATATAAGATAATTTGTTGGGTTGAGATCGGGATCGGGATCGGGAATGGAAATTCCCCCACGTGTGCTTGCTTTCGTTGTGCTTGCATTACACTAGCTTTGCTGTGGGGCGTCCGCACATCCGTCATAGCTTTTTTGGTCATGGTGAGTGTTAATTTTGGGAGGTGCGATGGTATGTCTTTACCCTTGTAGCACTGCTTCATGGGCGCCGTGTGAACTGGTGGTGGTTGCGTCGTTTGTGTATATTTCAAATTTATTTTCCCCCTTGCAAAGGTGGTTTGCATTCGCGACTATAAAAGGTCATTGTCCCCTGTGCCCTCGCACTATGTCAATCATGCCACCTGTCAACACCGCAAGCCAGCATGTTTGAATTGTCAACTTGCTGGTGGTGGTGATGGGATGTTATGTGAGTTTGTCTTACCTCTTTATCAATGTGTCAAATGCACACCATTTTTGGGTGTGGCCGCATTAAATTTATGCCCAATTTCGCGAACCTTTCCCTCTCGCACTTGTCTTTGCAGTTACACCAGTGCTACGAAGCCTCTTCGACGTACTTTTGCTGTGTGTGCTCATGACGTTTTTTTTTTGGCCCCCTTGCATGTGACCAATGTGTTGACCGACATTTTGCCTACTGTGAAGCGATAATTAGTTGGTGCGACACACCCCCACCCTCCACCAACCATGCGTAACCAGGACACATGTGCGAAGGAATTTAAAGGCCTTGCAAGAGCTTTGGAGGGATGGGCCCATTGGAAATCATGTAATGCCTTTGCCTCCGAAAGCAAGGTATGTGGCACGTTTTAGGAGTGTTTACCTCCTAATCCTTCGAAGAGAGGTTTTTGGCCTTGCACGTTGCAATGAATGGGTAGGTACGCTTGCTTGCTGATTATTGTTGCTTCGCAGACAAGATAATTCCATGGTATTGGGTCTATTTTAACAGCACGTTTCCAACTAAGAGAAGGTGAAGTTGAATGGAAGCCTTATCAGCTACATAGTCTTCTCGCGGTCACGATAAACCATGGCACAACAAGCAAAGGCAGGCCGGCTACAAAAGCAACCACTCATTTGATGTGCTTCAACAGAAATCGGCGCAAGCCAAAATGTAGATTGCCATTTTTTGCCACGTTTTTAAATAGCGAAGAGCAACCACTGTGCGAAGGTATTTAAAGACTTTGTGTGAGCTTTAGAGGGATGGGCCCATTGGAAGTCATTCAATTTACTTTTAGTTGCCCTTGCCTTTGAATATTTTGGCCATGTTTCATGAGGATTTGCCTCCTAATCCTTTGAACCGAGGGGGACGGCTGACTGGCTTGCTGGTTTTTCGAGACGATTTTCATCGTGGGTACTTCTACAGTGATTTGAAGAACAAGTCCCTCACCATGCGCAACAAAAGATCATGGAACCACGGGGGGGCCGTCTCCTCGGTCAGGGTACGCGACCCCCCCCCCCTCCGGGCCCTCCTGGCCCACTTAGTTACCAAGGGTCAATGGCTACTAGCCGTACATAGGGGGAACGTTAGCGCGCCGGGCGCGCGCCGGGCATCTTTTTGGACCCGTGCCCCACCGTTGACCTTTTAGGGGGTGCGCTAAGGGGGCGCACTTAGGACAATCTTTGAATCCACGCTTCGTTGCGTGGTGCATCATGGTGACCCCCGGCATAGGTTTTGACTTCCGATTTTGTTCCCTTTGTTGGGGACCCCCGAGAATGCAGGGGTGATGTAGCATGTCCGCCCTCTTTTGGGCCCCAACCGTCCGGTGCTATTGAGGCCCCCAGGCAGGGGGTGTGGGCGCCTACAACCACCTTTGCATTGGTGAGGAGGTAGAGTGGAGGCCTCCGTTGTTGTAGAGTAACCCCTTAGGCCACCGCGTCTTTGCCAAACTGAACTAGACCTCTGCTAACCCCCTCCCCTAGCCCCCCTCCCCCCCCCGGCAACTAGCAGCGACTAGCAAGTCCCTTAGAGAAGCCCTCCTCGGCGGCTAGCCCCCCCCCCCCAAAAGCCCCCCCCCCCTACAGCCCTAGGGGCCTTCGGCCCACTTCTACTCGGGGGGGGGGGGAGTCGCGTCTAAAAGCGAGGAGACGGCCCCCCCGTGCATGGAACGCAAGCCTTCGGACAATCACCCGAGATGCGGGCAGTGGCACTTAATTCGTGCCCTTTTATGAGCCTTTGCCTTCTAATATTTGGAACCGATGGTTTTGGCTTGCCTTAGTAGGCACGCCTACTTGTTGCGTTTCGGTGAAGTTTTGCACGTGAGGTACCTGCATTGCGACATATAGATGGGCTGCAGAAGGGGGGCTTGGGTGATTGTCTTTATAGATGGGTCTTCCAAATGCGTAGGTGGGTGGGATCAGGCAGGGTACGGTTGTTTCTATGGTGACAAGCACCTGCGTAATGTCGCTGATTATGTTCCAGAAGTTGAGCCACAAACAAGCAACAGGGGGGAAATCAGAGCAGTCCTTTGCGCCTTGGAACACAAGGCGGAGTCACAGCAATTAGTGGTGGTAGTGGACTCACAATACATTTTGGATGCCCTTACCAAGAACCCTTCGTTGGGAGCGAAATTTTTGGAGAGGGAGATCGGGGATTGTTTTGCACAGTGATCTCTGGGCTGATATATTAGGGCACTTGCGGCGGCACCAGCAAACAGTTAGATTCCGCTAGGTCCCATCGCATGTTGCAATAGTGGGTAACGAGGGTGTTGACCGCCTGGCTGAGCAGGGCAGATTGTCACTTCCCTATAATGAGACCCGTCGCGCCAAAAGAGTGGCGCCGGATGATCAGGTATTTACCAGGCAAGACACTGACCTGCCTTCGCACTGCTCATGGGTGCTCACTGAGTATGGGGATTCTTTGGTTGAGGGTGGGGACGAGAACTCCTGCAATAGTAGTTTGAGTGTACGCAGTGTGGATTCCAGCGAACCTAAGGAGTTGATGAGTGAGTATGACAGTGACAGTGAAGTCGCCTCAGGGGACGGGTCTTCGGAGGATGAATATGAGAGGTTTCTTTCTCAATTCCTGTGGGACGACGGTCCCTTACCAGAAAAACGCCGCAAGGGTTAAATTTGGAGGAGGGGTGCCCGACCTCGCCCAACCTTCCCGCACTGCGCTTCGCTTGGGCGCCATCCATAAGAGATCAAGTGTGCCTAACCTGATGTATGTTTTGAATTCTCTGTACTGTTTGTCACTTCCTTATGGAACTTCGAGTGTGCGTAGCCGGATCCTGTGAGCGGGGGTACCCAGTGAGCCAAGTATCCGTCTCTATGCCGGCCTATAGGAGAACTGTCACTGGAGCCGCCAAGTTTGGAGAAGGTCACAACAATTCGTCTTGGGACTCCGACTGATGATGATAGTGGTGATACAGATCGTGTCGACAGTGAAGGGGCAGCTCCTGACTCTGGTGAGGTGGTTGCCACAGGACCTAGGTGTAACTTGCGAAACCCCATGCATCGGCCCGTCTTTCGCCAAAAAACAACGAGGAACGTTTTGCAGGACGCTTTTTTTTCTTCTACCTATTTTCACCTTCCTGTGACAAGTTGGAGGCCACAACTGTGGTTCCGAAAAAGGGAGTATCATCGTGCTTCAGCAGTCATCACTATCAGCTGGTATGCACTTCTTTTTCGTTGGTAGATACGTATACCCCCTGTAACACAATCCCTCTGGTATGTGTCCCCTATTTAGATCGTCTATGAGGTTCAAGAAGGCTTTGCAGAAGTACATTCCTGGCTGTCAGCTACCCTCGTCAAGGGCTGTCCCCCGGTCATTACTGGCAGGAGCTCGGATTTGAAATGTGCCTTGGCCCAATTGAAGGAAGTGGATGGCATGGAGGGGTGGCAGTGGGTAACACTAAGCATTTATGACATGGGCGGCAAGCATCAAGTCTATCGTTATGGTGAGCGCCAAGCAGTGATTGCGTCCCCCGAGCGTCTGAAGATGAAACTATTTGGCTGTTGATCAATCCGAATATGCATCGATGTGCATGCTCCCCCTAGCTGTATGGGCCTGTGATACGTTCAGTATTGAGACCCCGATTGTTCCAGGTGAAGAGGAGGGGGGGGGATCAGGAACCTTGGATCTTGTATGTGGGTTGTCAGCCCCAGTTGCCTGCCCGGCTCATGACCACCCTCCCTGTGACATGCAATGTCGGTTGTGCCTTCATTGGTATTATGGCAGATTTTTCCACGTTCATTGAAGGTGTCCGCACCCAGATGCAGGATTTAGATGCACTTTTCGTCGTAAACTGGGAAGCATGGAGAAAACAATGGTTCGGCGGGTTGCCTGTTGAAATGTGTGTGGTCCCCCTTGCAGATCAGGAGGCCGACGAGTCTAGTGGTGAGGATGAGGCACCACCCGTTGCCCAGACCCCCAACAAAAAAAGGAAAGCAAATGCACCGCCACACCTGCACCCTTGCCCGTGCACGCAAGAAAGCCCCTGCTAAGAACAAAAAGGGTACCACGGCTGCACAAGGTACACTAGAGTCTTTTTACAGTAGGGTGAGGACAGCCTCTGGTCTCCCCAAGTCAGGTGGCAAGAAAGGGTGATTTGTTTGTTGCATCGCATGCGTAGTTTGAATGTTATGATTTCTCGCTTTAACGCCTTCTGTTTCCTTTGATTGCTTTCTTCCCATAGGCAAGATACTTGGTTGTTGCATACCCGTGTCCATAGACATCGGTCTGTGTCCCCTCTCTGACTGTACTGGGATATACAACTAGGTATCGGTCAAAGCATATGCCCCTGTTGTGCCTGTTGGTGTATTGCTGAACTTGTGCTCTTGAGGATGCAGATGTACACCCCTAAATCCGGGGGGAGGGAGAAAGAACGTTCTGCATAACGCTGTTTTTCATAACCATCATTTTTTGCTTTCTATTTTAATAACAAGTGCATGCCCTTTTCAGACCCTAGATTTCATGCCCGCTTCTAGGTTTGTACATTCACGGAGAACGAAACACGGTTACATAAAGGTACTTGCACACCTCTCCATACTACACTTGTTGTGTCGTATGTTTACAATAAGAAAATTGATAGCAGTGTTGTACGGGCAATATTTCAATAAAATATATGACATCCTGTGTACATGCCCTGTTTCATTCGTGGGGGAAAAGTGTCAAAACCCAAGGAATCCACAAGTTTTCCGTGTGCTTTGAAGGAGGCATTACAGGACAAGGAAAAAACACACCTAAATTCCTGTGTTTTGAAAAACACCACTAAGTGTTTCTAGACATATGCGAAAAGGGCTGCCCAAGATAGTGGGCGCCATCTCCTCGGGGTGCCACACCCCGGTGTCAAACTCAGATTTGGGCTTTTGATTGTGCCTCTTCCTTGGTTCCAACATAGGCTAGCACAACAATGCTCCCACAACCTTCCCCAAAAGGAAATGCCCTGACCCTTACACTTGGCCAAGGAGTGCCAGCATCGGCAAGGTGGTAGGGGAACGGACAAGAACTTGAGGGCGCCCAACTTGTACAGTACAATGCAAACAGCAAGTATCGACAAAACACAGCCATGAAAGGTGACAGCAATTGTATGGTAGCTCAATGTATCATAGTAGTATGGTGATGATGAACCGCCGGACATTGCTGCATATGCATACTAGGATGTGCATGTGTGGAGCGCTTTGTAACCTACTTGCGCCCCCCCCCCCTTTTAGCGACTAGCCAGTCCGCAAGAGAAGCCCTCCTCGGCGGCGAGCCCCCCACCCCCCCTTGGGGGCCTTCGGCTCACTTCTACTTGGGGGGGGGGGGGGGGGTTGCGTACAACAGTGAGGAGACGTCCGCCCCGTGGCAAAAATTTTGCACATTGCATTTTGCATTTGCATGTGCACAATGCTTTTGCTATTGCAACCTCGATTCCCAGGCCCTGAAAAATATTACATCACGTAGCACAACAAAACATGGTAAGTTTGCAAAATTGTTTGGAGGAATGGTTGCTCTCAAGTCAGAAGATGCAAGCTCCAAGGTTTTGCTAGGAGGTTGCATTGTCTTTTAGGCCACTGTGGTTGCTCCCCGCTCTGAGGACCTTGAGAAGGCAAGGGTTGTGTTGCCATTTTGATTCCTCTCCGCTTTGGACAACCAAGATGGCCCGGCTTACGGGGCTACTTTTGAATGTGTTCATTCAACTTTTTGGTGATATTGAGGCTAATTGCCCCATGATATTCCTCTCCAAGTTAAACACCCCTTGGCTTGGGGAAACGGAGCCATAAACCACGCTTTGGGGCACCGAGTGGAACCCAAAATATGTGTCACATGTTTACAAGTCACTACTGCTGCAGATATGCTGGGCAATATTGTATGGATTTGCGCTCTGGTGATGTCTTAATATGGGATGGGTATTGGCCCTCTTGCACACAATGTGACTTCTTTGATTTGAGGTTGATGGCCCTATTGGGTGAACAAGGGCCAGGTCTCGGGGGGGGAGGGTGGGCGACTCCGTGGGCTTTAAGACGCCGACCCCTCCCCCCCCTTTAGGGGGGGCCTCCGGCAAACAGTTAGTTGCCAAAGGTGCCGCCCTCAAGAGTCCATGGGCGCCAAAGGTGCCTGACTCTCCATGGACCCGAAGGAGAATTTTGTCCACTTTGCACCCCAACACTATCCTTGAACTCAACTCTAACGCTGACACCCACCCCAACCCTTAGGTGCGCCATACTTGGTTTTTGGTTGTGTAAACCTATGGGTCAGCCAAATAGGTCCCCACAGCAGGGTGGATTGGGGGGTACAGGTGCTCCGAGCCCTGTGATGTGTGGGAATGTGTGGGAACATGCCTCCTACCTTCCCTCGCATCAACGCCAAACCATCAACAGGGCTGAAGTACAAACACCTGTCAATCTCTGTGGCTATGGCCATGAATTCCACGTACGCACACAATGGGCTTCAGGGCAGTGCCAAGAAATGGCAAGCCATAGGATGGATCACGGCACAACGCCCTGTTATCAACGTTGATCTCTGGGGGCGCACTTAGCGCAGCGTGCGCGCAGTGCAAGCGCGGTGCAACTATTTGGGCGCGTGGCCGTACTAGAGACCCATACTTTGTGATACTAGGGTGGCATCATTGTTCTTTGAGAGTAGGTTTTGATACTTCTTCCACATTGAGGATATGGCATTTTTAGATTTTCACCCGGTTTCACCCATTTCCACCTTTTTTCACGCCTTTTTTTGCTCATTTCCACCACATCCACTCTTTCCTAGGTTGATTTCTCCCCACCATGGGACCTTCTCGAGAGGTGATGTATCCATGCTGTTTTCCCCCCATCATGGGGACGCCGAGCAGGCACGGCTGATGTCGGACCTCATGATCATGATTGAGGCTGAGGGACAATCCAGCATCCTCTCCGAGTACTGTATCACATCCAAGTAATTGAAGGTGACCTCACGGGCTTGATCAACGCCAAGGATCCTTCGTGCTAGCCAAGACGTACCATGCCATCATTGTGAGACAGTCGGCAACGGGGCTATGCTAGAGGCCATACCCAGCACCCCTGGGTCCATCGTCCCACCCCCATTCGTGGAAGATGGGCTACCTCCCGCCCCCACTGAAGGAGGTCTCCCAGGGTCTACAGTGGTCCATGCTCCTGAGGTAGGGGTGATATCAGGGCGTTTGGAAGGGGTATGCTTGGGGACTCTTTCGGGGGAACTTGGTCTAAAAAGTAGCGTGCATTGCGCGCGGTGTAAGGGCACCCCTCTTAGGCTGCACTTGGGGAACAGCACAGGACCACGCACAGGCATGGAGCTCAGGCCTTTAGTTCCATCAGACGATATCACGCCACTGTTGCTGCGCTTGGGACACAATGAAAATGACACCCACGATACAGCTAGAGTTCTCTTTCCTCCCATCACATGGCCAGATCCTGAGGACCCGGTAGATGAATCGGTCTCATTTTGTTCCACAATTGAGTGTCCACGACAAGAAATGGACTGCAACTATCTGTCTGATGCCACATTTTCTGTGGTGAGGAGGTGTTCGAAAGATGAGTTCAGTACAGATGTCAGCTCAACTGGGAAACACACATAGTGCGTTGTGCTTTCCGCATACCTCCTATACCCCTCTCACGCCCCTGACTCTCCTTCCCGCTACTCTGACGGCAGACACGGTGAGTTGGCCAAAGAAGTGACAGCATCTGCACGCTCGCAGTGGACGCCGGAGGAATGGCCACACGTGGTGCAGTAGTATGTAGGCGAGAGGTTTTGGCCAACAACACACGGCTAAGTGAAGGTGGCGGCCAGGTATGGTTTGACAGATTGTACATACGCCAATGCCGGACTGTGGATCAGTGTATCTGGAACTGCCGAACATTGCTGCATATGCATGCCAGGACGTGCATGTTTGGAGCGCCTTTTTGACCTGCATACGGCCCCCTAGGATGCATGCGGCCAACAGATAGTGGGGGGCAGTCTGTGTCCAAACCCAAGGGGTCAGCCCCCCTGCGGGCACACTGTTCCAGACTGATACAATTGGCACATTTGTATTGTGCAGGCGTTCTCACAATGTGGGAGTAGATGCGCACTGCAACTGCGGGATGCTGATGCGCAGTGTGTTTCCAAAGCAGGGCTTGGCTGCCTGTGTCCTTTCTGCAAATGTGGCTCGCCAAGTCCGGTACGCCTCCGGACAGGCGATGATGCCATCCCTCATCACTCCGATGACCAAGAGCATATGTGAATATCAATACCCATGGCACTGCCGTGAAGGGTATGCTTGTCTTTCTGCCCTGCATGAGCCTAATCCTGTCCTGTCCTGTGTGCATTTCTGTTGACGTTGTCAGGGATTTTGCATGCACTGTGCCTGGAGCTGTGTGCAGCCACAAGTGGGGCAAAATATGGACTGAAAACAGCTGAATCAGGCCTATTCGCGTACCCTACCCCAAGGGGTTGAATTTTTGGTTCAGCCCCTTGTAAAATCATTAGCTTGTCCAATAAACGCATCCCCCAATGAGTTTTTGGTTCAGACCCCCCTACCCCCTCCCCCCCACTTGAAACCCCATTTTTTGAGGGGGGGGGAGGGGGGGGTGTCACGAATGTCAAAAAAATAACCCCCCGTTTTTTGGGTTGAAAATCATGAATCTTTTGGTTTGTTTTCGATTTTGAGCCCAAAAAGTGTTTCCAGGTCCTGACTCCATGGGGTTTGTATGGGGCGGAGGGGGGCGAGCGCTTTTATGCAGTTTATGCACTTTTCAGCCATTTTTGCTATGTTGGCGGTTTTGGCGACCTCGGTGACCCCGTGGCACCCACTCTAAGGGGTGCAAGTGGGGACCAAAGGCCGAAAATCGGGGGGGGGGTGGGGGCGTTTTCCCATATATACAGGCCTGCTTGGCTTTGATCTAACAACCTCTGCGAGGTGATTTCTTGCTATGTTGAAACGGCCAGTTGTGGCTGCTTTTTGGGTATATCTTTGTGCACCCTGGGTGAAAATGAGAATTGCAAGAACCCAGCCCAGTCTAGAGGCAAGCATGTAAGTGCTGGGTCCTGTTCTCACAAAGACATGGGACTGGGCCAAGGGGCTCCCATTGTAGAACTACAACAGCCCATTGATCCCCACTACCCTTGTGTGTTATTATTTCACCATGTTGTTATTTCACCATGACATCCTCTCAGGGATGTAGGTAGCAACAGCAGAAGACAGCAGAAGTTTTCAGTCTTGTTGGTGACCGATAGAAATACACGAAGGTTCCTGACATGTAAAAGCTCCATTTCACAATTGGAAAAGCAGGTTAGGTCCCCTGCGTGTCTTCTTTCTCTCTCATGGTGCTGTGCAGGCCAGGCCATCCAACGTGGTTTTTGCAACCTGGATAAGTAAAAGGGCAGGTTTCTGACACATTTCTGGATAACGCCATGTGTACCCATTCAAATTGATGTCCAATCATTTTGACCCCCCCCCCCCCCCCCCTCCCCCGACCTATCCTAGGTGTCTGAGGCGTACAATTTTTTCAAACAATGGAGGCCTTCCTGAAAAAAAGGGCCCAGAGCACTGCAGCAGTGGCAGCCGCAACTCATGGAGGCCAAAGCACTCCCAGGATTACCAGCAACTGAGTCAGCACCACACAGGAGGAAAACAGCCCCATTCTGTGGGCAGTGCAGACTGAAGTGCTGATGCCTATTTGTTTTGCAGGCTCTGGGAGCGGCTGGTCATGGCCTTCTATGTTACAATTCGCAGACCGTTTGGAAAGATGGCAATAGCGCAAGTATGTGCAATCACATCATTCTGCCCAAGCGGGAGACCAAGCATGGTGCCCTTGGATTTCAGAGATCCTGCACAGGAGCAGGAGAGCCTGCACACTCAGCAGTACCCTCCCCCCCCCCCTTTAACCCCCCCCCCCCCACGGGGGGGGGAAACCGTCACCTTGGCAGAAGTTTTTCTTGATGGGCTCCCTTGTTCTTCCTTTGCTGCCGCCCCCTGCTAGCGTTGACTCCTCTTTGCATTCAGACACAAATGTATGCTATAGGCGCGCATGTTTGGTACCACTCTCGTAGCAAGGGTGCCCCGCTTCTGGCAACTGTCATTGGTCCCTCGCCCTGAATTCCTACATATTCAATACCAGGGCACTGGGGACAAGGTGCTGGATCATACAGGAGCTAAGTGATCTCCGTTGGAGGCAGTACAAGATGCATCTCCCGAGTTGCCGGGATCTCCTGCGGCTGACAAGGGTGCTTCTCTGCAACCAGTCCCCACAGCTGCACCACACCTACCTGAACCCAAACCTGCTCCCAAGCAATTTTTTGTTTTTTATTCTGATGCACTCCACGTCACCCACAGCCCCAAATTCTGCACCCTGCAGCCCCTGCTAGTAAAGTTGGTGTCCAGTTGCGGCTGTGAAGTGGTATGTTTTTGTCGTGTCTAAGGGGCCTAACCGGCCCGACAAAAGGCGAGAGATTTCAAAGAGGGGGGAGGGTAGTTGCCACATGCGGCACAGTTTGCAAATCTGTGCTCATTCGGGTGTGCATCCCCCCCCCCCCCCCCGGAGCGACGGCGACGGCGTTGATGGTATCCTGAGGTTTTCAGGAGCATGCCCTCGGTGTTTGTAGCCCCAATGCATGATGCTATGTCCAGCTTCCTAGCACAAGGTGCCATTCCAGTGGCGTGGGCGTTGGGCGTCATGAACCCCATCCCCAAAGACCAAGGTTCCATCTCAGTCCAACCCTGAGACCCATATGTCTTCAAAATGTCAGTTTTAAATGGGCTTCGGCTTCGTCCTGCTGATGATGGAAGACATTGTGGCCTTTGCCCCCCCCCCCCCCCCAACAGAGAGCATTCATAAAACGCCGCTTCATTTTCGACCACATCTGGAATGTAAGAGGGGTGTGGGAGGCGGTGAACCAAGTGGTGTTCCTATCAATAGATTTCTCCGAGGCATATGACGGTGTGTTCCACAGCTACCTCGAGGCATTTTTCCGATATATTGCCCTCCCCCTACCCCCCCCCCCCCTTTGCAAACCCCCCCCCCTTGCAATCCCCCCCCCCACCCGGGAGACCGTCACTTCCATGTTTTTCTAGTTAACATGTATTGTGCTGGTTTGTGTTGCCCATTTGCTGTACACATGGCCTTGCATTGCTTTCCCATTACTTCAAATCAAGCACTTGCGTGTGTTCTGTGATATTCTCTCTCCAAAGGCGTTGTATGGGTGTGTTGTGTTGCTATTTGAGACCCAAGATGTTTTCTCCCGGTGACCATGTACGGTACCACTCACGCACACTTGGTGCACATGTGTTGGCCACTGTTGTGGGGCCTTCGCCAAATTGGCCACAATTTTGCCACAATCGGTACATACGCCCTGGTGGGGTCACTCCGGTGGATCATGAGAGTGCTCAACCCTCAAGGCTAGAGGCTGTTGCGGTTGAATCACCCAAGTCTCCAGAGTCACCGGATGTCACCCCCATGGCCCCGCAACCCCAAACACCGGCACAGCCCACACAACCCACTATGGCCGCAAATGTGCCCCGGAAGCGCAGCTTGTAGTCCACATTGGATGCCTTCTTGAAGCCGAATCCCACACATGTACCACCGGTGCCCAGCATAGAACATTGGAAGAGAGACCAATATTGTCCCGTTACCGGTGGCAATTTTGGGAAATCTGTACCGACGTGCATGCGATATGCTTCGGTCCGTCGCTTGGAAGTTTTCGAAAACCCTTGGAAAGATGCTCGGAAGTTTTGGCAGCCAGATCGGGTCCCAAAACGCAACCGATATCGGTAGGAATATTCCATGGGCTTCCCAGCCGACCGTGCCGGGGGTGCTCGGAAGAAATTTTTCAGCCCGAACCCAGTGGAATTTTGGTTGGATGCTTGGTGCCTACCTTGCCTGCAAGATGCCATGGAGAACGTTGAAGCTAATGTTTGTCTACCCTTTGTCTGCTTTGCCTACAAAACTGCATGGAGAACACTGTGCTCAAGCTTATGATTGCTTCCCCTTTGTGCTCCTTTGTGAATTTGGACTTTTGCTTTTGACATGTGCAACGCCAGTTTGATCCTTGGTGGCTGCTTTGCCTACAAACTTGCATCGAGAACACTGTACTCAAGCTTATGAATGTTTGCCCTTTGTGCCTTGTGAAGCTTTGTGCCTGCTTTTGTGGTTTTCTTTTTGCATGTGTGTCGCTTTCTCACCTAGGCCCCTTTGAGTAGACTCACTAATGTATTCCCTTTTTGTGCTCAGAACACTTTTTGTCACCTGCAAGAGACATGTCTAGTAGTCAAGGCAGTGCCGCTAGTGCCTCGTCTTCCTCCGCTCAGCCCCCCAGCCCGTTCAGCAGCTCCCGGAACCAGATTTGGAGCTTGAGGGCGAGCTCATTGACGCGGACACAGCCAACACCGAATTTCCCGAACCGGGTGATACACAATTGCGCCTCCAACACGCCCTAGCAGCACTGTGCCTGCGGCATAAGCCGTCAGAGACCATTGAACCCAGAATGCTAAGGGTGTTTTTAGACAGGGTCGTCCCTGATGCATACCGCATCCAGCCGAAGGATGCCTTGTTGGTTGTGCTGATGCATAAGCATTTTTCAATCCCTGTCTTGACGACACGGGAGGCTGTGGGCAAGACAAGCCCCAGCAAACATGAAACTTCGTACGGTGTACAATACAGAAACCTCTGCATTGTTGGTCCGGATCCGAAATACAACACGGACCGGACCTTTGCAGAGGAATCTGAAGAGAGGCAGCGTGTACATTACATGTACTTGAAATCAATACTGTCCACACACCCGGACAGTACCAATCGCGAGTTAAAGTGGACCCAGAGCGATGTAGTTACTTCGTTCCAAGAGGCCAAGATCAAGAAGCGGTCCAAAAAAGTAGTTACCTGCAACGTGCAGGCCCCCCCCTCTCATTTATTCATGTTCCGTTCGAGGTTTTGAGGGTTATCATAAACGATGCCTTCTGCGAGTCCCCACATGCAACGATTCACAGCGCCCTAGAGCCACCATCAGAAGTGCACATGTGGTAGAGGTTTTCGGGGAAAAGGACGGCTGGCGGGTGTGGGACCAAGCCCCTTCAGGCACGTGGGAAAAGGTGGTTACCCCCCCCCCCCGACGGTGAGGTTTGCAGAACAGACCAGCAACCCACGTACCATGCGCACGGTGTCTTGTGGGGCATTGAGTTTCTTTTGGCCCCAGCCCCCAAACCTTCTTCCAAGGGCGCACCAAAGCGGCAGCGACTTACCATCTTAGGTGCATGGTTGCAGGCCAAGGGTGAGGTCCAGGGCCAGGTTGAGACCCCAGAAGCCCCCCCCCCCCCCCTGCCTAAGGTGGGGATGCACTGTGTAGGGGCTTCATCAGCCCTCTTTTTCACTCTGATGTCTTCGATCTCTGCCGCCCTGGCTGCCCGCGCCCAGCCACTAGCTCCTGCCGCCGTCCCCATCTCCTCGGGTCGACTGGCAGAACTTGGGAGTGGGAACCCGAGCGCCGGTAGCAGTGCCGGTGCCAGCAAACCTTCGCCAGCCACCCCCGCTTTGTGGGAGGCGCCAGCAGTCGGAGGAGCAGCAGGAGCAGCAGGAGCAGTAGCAGCAGGGCCCGCCGCCGCAGCAGAAGATGCAGAGGACCCCAAGGCCATGCAGGCTGCCCACTGCGCAGCTTCGTTGGCGGCTGTTGCAGCTGTGCAAGTCCAGATGGTGCTTGCACAGCTGAGTAAGAAGACAGTGTCCTGGTTCGCAGCCGGGGCACGCTACGGGCCAGGGGGGGAGGGGGTGGTGGTGTGGGTCACTCGGGGGGGCCTGACCCCCCGCAAGCAAGTGGAGCATCGTGCTCCAATTGGGCAGATGCCCCCAAACCTGGCCAAGGTGGTTCTGGACCTGGCCATTTTGGATCGGAGTGTGGCAGTGTGTGGGGAGCTGGGGGTTCCGGACCAGTTGAGGAAACTCATCCTCAAGGAGTACCGATTACCAGTTGATCGGTACTCCCAGTTGAAAGGGCAGTTTGAGCAGGCCTGCCAGTCTTTTAAGAAGGCTGAGCAGGCTGTCCGGGAGGGGGTGGGGGGGAAGAGGCAGGGGGGGCAGGGGGTGAAGACCAGGGAGGGAAAGCTGCGGGCAGCAGCTACTGCCCAGCAGGGAAGGGCAGAGCATCTACTGGGGCAGATGCGGGGGGCTTGGGAGGAGGCAAAAAAACGCTGCCTCCTTAAGGCCCCCCTCCCCAAGATGCCCCCCAGCACCCTCCCCCCCTTTGGGAAATGGGAGGTGACAGGGGGACACCAGGAAGAGCTCCTGCATGGAGTGGTTGTTGCAGGGCATCCTGGGGGTGGGAGGTGTACGACCTTGCAGCCACGGCTGTTTCAAGGTCGTGCACCCAGAAGCTGAGGGAGCGGGGGGTTTCGGTGAGGATGCACACCGCCCCCGACTCCTGCAACCGCCACAACTGCATGTATGTGGCTGTTAAGGTAATCCTGTGGCACATGAGCCACCCTGTGAGTGTTTGGGGCAACCCCCCCGCCTTGAGCCATTTTTCCATGTGGGGGCACCATTGCCGTGAGTTGATGGACAAAACTCTGGCATGGGCCCAGGTGAAAGGGAACTGGAAGTGCCGCCGCACTGGCTGGGGCCCTGAGGCCCTGAAGGAGATGAAAGAAGTCTCCGGGCAGTTGGCCCCGGTTGGGGGGGGCAAAGGGCCTGTCCCCTTTGCCCCCCTCTCGGGCAACATGGTGCCCATTGTGGTACTTTTCTGCATGGCGAACCCTGATTTTGGCCCTGTTATCCCTGGTGTGGGTAAGGGGAAGGGGAAGGGGAAGGGGAAGGGGAAGGGGAAGGGGAAGGGGGGGGTGAAGGGGGGGGCTGATTCAGACTCCTTAGACTCTGCCCCAGAGATTGCAGTGTGGAAGGGGAAGGGGAAGGAGAAGGGTAAGGGGAAGGGGAAGGGGGGGGTGAAAGGGGGGGGTGATTCAGACTCTTCAGACTCTGCCCCAGAGATTGCAGTGGGTAAGGGGAAGGGGAAGGAGAAGGGTAAGGGTAAGGGGAAGGGGAAGGGGAAGGGGAAGGGGAAGGAGGTGGTGGTGGTTTCAGACTCTGAGTCATCCGACTCAGACGTGCCTATTTCCTCGACAGGGGTGAGGAGAGGGCAGGTGGCCCCTGAGTCATCTGACTCAGATTCTCAGGTGCCTGTTTCCTCCACAGGCGTGAAGAGAGGGCGGGCGGCCCCGGACTGTGGGGCCCCTGCAGGTAAGAGGAGGAAGAAGACCAGCCCCAGCCCATATGTAGGCTGGAGTGGCACAGGGCAGATGTCGGGGGACCAGGGGTCACTGCCCCTTCGCATAGTGACACAGGTCAGGACTGTCCTTGACTATGTGAACGGGACTGGCCACCGACCTCGCAATTGGATGAGGTCCTTCCCCCTCATCCACGGGGGTGATTCCGGGCCAGGGGAGTTGATTCTCCTCATTGTGCCCCCTGAGACCAAGGCCAAGGCCTCTCACAAGGCACAGCCTCAGCCTGAGCCTGAGTCTGAGGGGGAGGACTGAGAGGGAGGTATATATTCCCAATTGAGGCACTCAAATGAGCTGCAGCTGCACCTCAACTGCCTGTTGGCATCCATTCATGCTTCCAGCCCAGCTGTGCTTGTTGTGCCTGTGGCAGGGGGCGGATAGTCGAGCACACTTTTGACCCTTGGATCTCGAAACTGGTTGGAGCAATCCTGGCAAATCAAGGTTCTGGTGAAAGGTACTGGTTGGGGTTTTCCATACATGGTTCCTTTGAAACAAACCAAAACAGTTGCGCAGAGGGAGGGGGCGGATAGTCGAGCACACTTTTGACCCTTGGATCTCGAAACTGGTTGGAGCAATCCTGGCAAATCAAGGTTCTGGTGAAAGGTACTGCTTGGGGCTTTCCATACATGGTTCCTTTGAAACAAACCAAAACAGTGGCGCAGAGGGAGGGGGCGGATAGCCCAGCACACTTTCGACCCTTGGATCTCGAAACTGGTTGGAGCAATCCTGGCAATTCAAGGTTCTGGTGAAGGTACTGGTTGGGGCTTTCCATACATGGTTCCTTTGAAACAAACCAAAACAGTGGCGCAGAGGGAGGGGGCGGATAGTCGAGCACACTTTGGACCCTTGGATCTCGAAACTGGTTGGAGCAATCCTGGCAAATCAAGGTTCTGGTGAAAGGTCCTGGTTGGGGCTTTCCATACATGGTTCCTTTGAAACAAACCAAAACAGTGGCGCAGAGGGAGGGGGCGGATCGTCGAGCACACTTTCGACCCTTGGATCTCGAAACTGGTTGGAGCAATCCTGGCAAATCAAGGTTCTGGTGAAAGGTCCTGCTTGGGGCTTTCCATACATGGTTCCTTTGAAACAAACCAAAACAGTGGCGCAGAGGGAGGGGGCGGATAGTCGAGCACACTTTTGACCCTTGGATCTCGAAACTGGTTGGAGCAATCCTGGCAAATCAAGGTTCTGGTGAAAGGTACTGGTTGGGGCTTTCCATACATGGTTCCTTTGAAACAAACCAAAACAGTGGCGCAGAGGGAGGGGGCGGATAGTCGAGCACACTTTTGACCTTTGGATCTCGAAACTGGTTGGAGCAATCCTGGCAAATCAAATTTCTGGTGAAAGGTACTGGTTGGGGCTTTCCATACATGGTTCCTTTGAAACAAACCAAAACAGTGGCGCAGAAGGAGGGGGCGGATAGTCGAGCACACTTTCGACCCTTGGATCTCGAAACTGGTTGGAGCAATCCTGGCAATTCAAGGTTGTGGTGAAGGTACTGGTTGGGGCTTTCCATACACGGTTCCTTTGAAACAAACCAAAACAGTGGCGCATAGGGAGGGGGCGGATAGTCGAGCATACTTTGGACCTTTGGATCTCGAAACTGGTTGGAGCAATCCTGGCAATTCAAGGTTCTAGTGAAAGGTACTGGTTGGGGCTTTCCATACATGGTTCCTTTGAAACAAACCAAAACAGTGGCGCAGAGGGAGGGGGCGGATCGTCGAGCACACTTTCGACCCTTGGATCTCGAAACTGGTTGGGGCAATCCTGGCAAATCAAGGTTCTGGTGAAAGGTCCTGCTTGGGGCTTTCCATACATGGTTCCTTTGAAACAAACCAAAACAGTGGCGCAGAGGGAGGGGGCGGATAGCCCAGCACACTTTGGACCTTTGGATCTCGAAACTGGTTGGAGCAATCCTGGCAAATCAAGGTTCTGGTGAAAGGTACTGGTTGGGGCTTTCCATACATGGTTCCTTTGAAACAAACCAAAACAGTGGCGCAGAGGGAGGGGGCGGATCGTCGAGCACACTTTCGACCCTTGGATCTCGAAACTGGTTGGAGCAATCCTGGCAAATCAAGGTTCTGGTGAAAGGTCCTGCTTGGGGCTTTCCATACATGGTTCCTTTGAAACAAACCAAAACAGCGGCGCAGAGGGAGGGGGCGGATAGTCGAGCACACTTTGGACCCTTGGATCTCGAAACTGGTTGGAGCAATCCTGGCAAATCAAGGTTCTGGTGAAAGGTACTGGTTGGGGCTTTCCATACATGGTTCCTTTGAAACAAACCAAAATAGTGGCGCAGAGGGAGGGGGCGGATAGTCGAGTTCACTTTGGACCTTTGGATCTCGAAACTGGTTGGAGCAATCCTGGCAATTCAAGGTTCTGGTGAAAGGTACTGGTTGGGGCTTTCCATACATGGTTCCTTTGAAGCAAACCAAAACAGTGGCGCAGAGGGAGGGGGCGGATAGTCGAGCACACTTTGGACCTTTGGATGTCGAAACTCGCTGGAGCAATCGTGGCAATTCAAGGTTCTGGTGAAGGTACTGCTTGGGGCTTTCCATACATGGTTCCTTTGAAGCAAACCAAAACAGTGGCCTACTGCAATCTTCTGTTTCCCAGGCACAATGTTTCACCATGAATTCGTTGTGAACAACCATGCTATATGGGTGAAGGGGGAGATCTCCAACGTGGAGGCATTTGCCACCATATGCCCTATTCATGGTGTCCGCCTTTGCCATGAACTTCCCCACCGCTACCCCCTTGCAGGCCAAGGACCTAGACCAGCTACAGCGCCCCCCAAGTGGCACCTTCACAGTTGTGCGTAGGTCCCTTGGCCTTTTGTTTACCACACAGGCCACATTAGTCACCCAAGCACCACAGTGCCAGGTTGTTGCCCTTCGCCTTCGCCATGAGCATGTGGTGCCAGCCGCTGTCTTGCGCACCTTAGACCATCTCCAACCAGGGGTTGGTTGGTCAATGGTTGCTTTAAGGCAACATGAGGACCTGCATCTTCCTGCAGTGGACTACTCCCTGGACAACAGGAAGTTGTTACCACAGCTGTGCCACCTACTTCTACAGAAGTGTGGCTCATTGGCTGCCCAAGGCCGGCAGAAACCCCCACCACCCCATGCCACCCTGACCTTAGGCCTCTACGCAGACGGTTACCAGCCCCGGGGCCGTTCAAATATTAACACAAAAATCAGTATAATTGATTTCCAGGGACACTGGTTCCCAATGTCTGGCAATGTGCCTAGGTGCACAGACATGTTGACCTGGCAAGAGCTTCCCAAGGTCAGTGATTGCGAGTGGCTACCCAAACGTGCAGAGGCCTTACAAGCCCTGCCTTCTTGTAAATTTAAGCAACATATGAAGTATGCTGGTGCACTGTACAACACCACCCTGCAGATAAGGCTCGGGGCAATCACTGCCGATCACCACCATTTGTGGTCTGAGTGCCGGCAAAAGGGCTGTGTGGCGTGTCCCTGGGTGAATAAGGATGGGGTGGGAGAACTCTTTTTGCACAAAGGGGGATGTCTCAATGGTGTGCGTGGGTCCCATAAGTTTCAGGGGGTTTCTAACCTGGAAGAGGTATATATTGTGCAACCTGTATTGCACAACACCAAAGGAGCAGCCTCCAGGATCCTGGGTGTCATAGGTCGAACACTACCAACGCCCTACAACCACGACCTGCTCCAGGTCATAGCACATGTGGCAAGGAGGTATGATCCTGGATCTTTGCCACCTGATAGTAGGCAGCACATGCGTCACGTACGAGGTAGATTCCAGGCAGGCATTAGCCTCACAGGTCGCGAGGCCCGCACAGTCATGGGCAGACTAGCAGGGGGTATGGTGCTCCCCCTGCCTTTCCATTCCTTGGTGCTGGCATTTTGCCACATGGTGCATCTATGCTATGGTTGTAATAACCTGGCAACTGTCACATGGCAAGCTATGGGGATGTTGTACACATATATTGTGCACATCATCCCCGAGTTTGCTGAAGAAGGTTGCACTGCAACCTTATATATGCATGGGTGGTCCCACACATGGTTTAATCCACGGACACCCATGCTGTATTCCGATGAGGCCGGCGAGCAGGATCTCAGGGTGGCCAAGAGATATGCCCCCGTCACTAGTACCAGGCAAGATGCCAGTATTAGTGAAAGTTTGAAGCATGAGCTGTATCAAAAGTTCGTGCAGAAAAAAAAAGAAGATCCCCTGTGCCAAAATTTGGGCGCCCGTGCAACGAAACGTTGTCCTGGAGGCGTGCATGGTTGCTGCCAATGCCGTGTGGCATGTGGTCTTCCAACGCCTCTTAGAGCATTTGCTGCATTTCCAAGATGGAGGTGGTTGCTCCCTATATATGCACCCAGACACCCGTTCGGTGAAATGCACCTTTCTAGGTGCAAATCCCGAGAGTGATGTGGTATGTGTGTGTGGGACCTGTGGCTCAAAGCGTGGTGTCCGTCAATGGGTACCACTGGACGGGGAAGCTGTCTGCAAGTGGCCCAAACTGGGTTTGAAGAGCCGTGCCACATTTCAGTCCTCTGCTGCACGCCGTAAGGCGCTGAAGGACAAGGGAAAGGGTAAGGGACGTGTGGGGCCCATCTCTCAAAGCAGAGTTTCTAACCCTGCGACAGTTGATATTGTACCCCCTTCGGAGGGCGAGGACAGTGCTGCTTCATTTCAAGGTCCTACGGGTTTGAACGAGCAGCAGCGTGTTCAACCCATAAGACGTACGAAGTTGGCGCGTGTACCCATTGTTGATAGCGACATTGAGCAGCAACTTGTGTGCCCTCGTGGCAGTGGCAGTAGTAGCAGTAACAGTAGCAATAGCAGCAGCAGCAGCAGCAGCAGCAGCAGCAGCAGCAGCAGTGATAGTGGGAGCAGTAGCAGTCCTGAGGATAATGATTCGGATGATGATGTTGTGCACCTATCTGGTGCCTCCACAGTAAGTGCCTCAGACTCTTCCTCATCATCCAGTGACAACCCTGAACCGCAACCTCAACACAAGAAGTATCGCCGTGTGGTTGTACATAGTCCTTGGGGAGGGGTGGTGGATGTGGATGCCATGTCAAGCGATGGCTGTCCTGTGCAGATGCTCAGCGAAGGAGAGTACAGCATTCACAGTTCAAGCTGAAATGAACAGGCAAGCCACTGAACATTCACATTTCAAGCTTAAGTGAACGGTCATGCTTGTCTTTTTGTGTGTTTCTTTACTGAGGTGTGGAATTTGGGAACCAAGAACGGTGTAGTTCATCGTACAAAAAACCGATGGAAAAACGCCTGGAAGTTTTTGAAATCCCTTGGAAAGATGCTCGGAAGTTTTGGCAGCCAAATCGGGTCCCAAAACGCACTCGATATTGGTAGGAATGTTCCATGGGCTTCCTAGCCGACCGTGCCGGGGGAGCTCGGAAGAAATTTTGGGTGGGCCTTCCGAGATCAACCCTGCAATATGAGTCCCATTTGCTGAGCATGAATGCTGAGCATCCCCAAATATCCTGAGCAATATGCTCAGCATTTTGCTGCCATTTTTTACCTTCTATGCTGTGCGTCCCAGCACCATGTGATTGTGACGGATGACAGTTTGCCTTGAAAAACCCTTGCAACCCCCCCCCCCCCCTGGAGACCGTCACTTGGCCAGCGTCTCCCCCCCCCCCCCACCTAGGAGACCGTCGCGCGCTAACCCGGGAGTTTGCAAGGGGGGCGGGGGGCAGCAATGACAACCCTCCTGATCTCCATGTTCAAAGCACCCCTGTTTTTCTTTGTGGGACGGGGCATGGTCCCCGAGGTGCCGCTCCATCCGGGGTCCAAGATCAAACAGGGAGACCCCCTGTCCCCGGCGATTTTCGTCATGGTATGCTGAGTCCTGATCCCCACGTTACAGAAAATCTCCCGTGATATACATGTGCTGTTTTATGCGGATGACCTCCTGATCTATATCCCCCTCCCCCCGGCCCAGGTGATACCCCTGCTTGATAAAGTATTTGACGTAATCAAAGTCTATGGATATAACATAGGTCTAAAAATCAACCTGGACAAGTCAGCCTTCCTCCTGAAGGAGTTTTGGCACGAGCGGCTGCGGGAGAGGCTGCGGCAGTTTGGGGTAGAGGTAAGGACCAAGGTCAAGTACCAGGGCATCCTCATTGGGCACGTGTCCTCACAAGAGGCCTTCGCCCCGATTTTGGCACGCACAGCCAACAGGGTCTTTTTTATGCGGCTACTCCGCTTAACGTTCAGTGAGCGCATCGCACTCTTCCAAGAGTGGGTCCTACCCCTCTTCGTCTTCCCGGCCAGAGCGTACTTCCCAACCGACTAGGTGGTGGCACAACTAGCAGTGGTCTACAGAACAGCAGTTGGGGCCTGACCCTGCCTATTCTAGAGTCACCCCCATCGCTAGGGGGAAACAACCCGCCCCAGCCTCGCACGTTCCTCCTCTGGCAGCATGCGACCCCATTCCTACTGTCCACCCAAGAGCCACTGTCTGGTCCCCCCCGTCTCCAGAAATCATGTCCAGCTCTGGGTGTCGAACTTTGGGGTCCCGCGGGACCCAATCCAACTCCCATGGTTGCAACTTGGCCCCATCCCGTGGAAAACCATGCCCTTTTGGGGCACAACGTGCAAAGCATACTCACTGCTACGAAAAGCGGCGCCGGTTGGCCTCCCAGCGGTGGAACTCGCACCCCGCCTAACCCCCTAGCACTCCACCCTCTTCAGGGATACAAATTCCACCACGTACTACTCGCCCAGCTTGGTCAGAGCATTCGGACCATCCAATAGCTAATGGCTATGGGGGGCAACCTGTAATTCCTCCCCCGCACCTGGGCGCCCGTCTACAAGGACGTGGCCCCGAAACTCCTGCACCCCCCTGCCCCCCCCTGGCGGGCCAAGCGACAGAGCAACCACTCATGGAAACCAAACCAGTTTTCCGGGCAGCCTGGAATAACAAGAAAATGCTATGCGATCTGATGCAGCTCCGGCCAATCCCACCCAGGCAGACACCAGAAACGTGGAAAGAATGGGCCAGGGTCCAATTATCATATGCCGATATCACATTCATCCAGCAAGCACTTTAGCGCAAACTGCCAGTGGGAACCAGGTTGGCGGGGTGGCAACCCGAGGGGACAGCATGTCGCCTAGACACCGAGTAGGAAACAACACAGCATGCTCTAGTCCACTGCCGATACCTACCGGTGGCATTCCGCCTAGCAACTCAGTGTATGGGGCCAGTCCGGGTAGACAACGGCACCACACATGATGCAAAGGAAATTCTATCCTCGATGCCTGCCCTCTCCCTCTCCTCCCCCCTGGGCTTAGTCATGTGGTCAGCAGTGCGCGCCAATTGGCGCATGCAATGCTCGCACAAGTTGACCCGAGGCCCAGCCCCCCATATTGGAACCCCTTTCTGCGCATTTGGATTAATACCCTGGAACCTTGGATGGATCACCCCACCCCCACACTGCCCCACACTGAAGTCAAAATGTTGCTGCATGGCTTGGACCAGCTGGACGGCCCTGATGGCCTTTTGGATAACCCACGGGCCAACTAGCCAGGCTCCCCCCCCCCCCCCCCCGACACTCCACTGCCCAGCGCGCAAGAGGTCTCAAAAATAGGGACATGAGATAGCCCTACGTGAATACTTCAAGGAAGTAATTGGCCGGTACGAGCAGGAGAAGTAGGAGCTCATCTACCTAAATGGGTCTTGTGAGCTACACCCGGCGGCTGGGCGGGTGGGTGGCTACGGAGTCTTCTTCGGAGACTCCAGACCCGTGGCGGAACCCCTCCCCGTAGACGAGGAACAAACCAATAACAGAGGGGAACTGTGCGCGACACTGGCCGTACTACAAGGCCATAGACGAGGATCACATCCTTTGATCTGCCCGGATTCCACCTATGTGGTTGACGGGGTGCTAGGGAGGGCACAAAAATGGCGGTGCCACGGCTGGCAAACCACGTCGGGCCCTGCCCGGCACGTGGACTTGTGGACACACGTCCTGGACACCCTGGAGAAGATAGGCTCCGAGGTACAGTGGCTCCACGCCCCCTCCCACATAGGAATCCGCGGAAACAAAAAGGCAGACACCCTGGCGGATGAGGGACGACGCCGGTCACCCATGTTAAGGGGGCATGTGTCGGCAGGCCCCACGGCGCCAATGGACGAGGAACCCCCCCCCCCCCCATTGGTTTGCATATGTCTGTATTTTAATTAGGTCACACCCCCCCCATTGGAAGTGCTGTACCAAGAACCCCCAGAAATGCCCGAGGACCCCCCCCCCCCCCCCCCAAGCTGCAGACACCGGTGCACATGGCAGAGCCGGTGGACGGCACGCCACGGACGCCAGTCCGCATGGGCGGGCCGATGGGCGGCACGCCCCGGCAACCAAGGACGCCAGCTCCCCCGGTCCCAGACATTGAGATCCTGACCCCCACCCCAGGGCGGAAGCATCGTCGCTCCCCCCCCCCCCCCCCCCGCCCCCTGCACGCCAACCCCGTTCCAGAGACATGCACTACCTGCCCTCTTCCCCCCGACCCCAGCATCACAGCAAGCACGAGGCGCAATCACTCCACGGGCTCTAGGGTCAGCATGCACTACCTTCATATCCCCGTTGCCCCCACGGGTGGGCCATCTCCTCGCTTTTGTACGCGACCCCCCCCCCCCCCAAGTAGAAATGGGCCGAAGGCCCCCAGGGGGGGGGGGGGGGGGGGGGGGGGGGGGGGGGGCATTGGAGGGGGGTTCAGGGAGGGGCGATGGGGGGGGTCGGGAGGGTCGGTGGGGGGGGGGGGGGGGGGGGGCACAGGCTCCCGTTACCTCCCCTTGCCCTCCCTCTAGGGTGAGAGCTACGGCTAGGGTTAGGGTCACCGAGCTGGTGGAACCAGTCTTGGTTTTATAACCCTTTTTAGTGTCTAGGGTGGACCTACCAGGTTTAGCAGCAGCAGCAAGCAAGCAGCAGCAAGCAAGCAAGCAGCACGCGCGAAATGGGTAAAAATCAGAACTCCGTCGTGGTGCTTTGGATTTGGTTGAAATTTTGGTGCATGATACCTATGGGTGTGAAGTACAATCACACAAAGTTTGAGCAGGAAACTCAACGGTGGCGGCCGGGAACGGGATTCGCAAGTGGCGGACCTCAGTTTCAAAAACTGCAGTTTAGGGCCAAAAACAGCCATTTTTGGGCTTAAAAAGCCCTGGAACACATTCAAAACGGCCAAACGAAGGGAAACGGTGGGTACACTCCACGTGCGGCTTGACTTCCCCATGTCAACGAGCTCTTTGTGGCCCTCTAACTCCATGATATGTCGTGGAAACGGCCGAAAAAGGCCCCCAGAAGCTCCAAATGCCGACAGCCACAAACCAAGAATAGGCCATATCTTTGGCTACATGGCTCAAAACGCGATTCCGAGGGCACCTACTCCACCCGCAACCCCCCACTTTTTGTGGTTTCCACCCCTCAAATTGCCCAAATGGACGCCTAGACCCCAATACCTAGGCCCACTAGGTTGCAGCAAGCTGCGAGCTCAAGCCCAAACAGGTGGGTGCCCAAATGGGTCAACAGGGTCCAGTAGGGGCAAAAAGATGACTTTTCTCAAAAAGGATCCTCGACCATGTGCGACGCTAAAACAAGTTGTTTTTGGACCGTTTTGAGCTTGTGGTGGCCCATTTTGGTCCTCCGAAAATCCCTAAATGCCTTGGAAATGGGCTGTTTTGGGACCAAAAAATGGGTGAAAAATGGGTCAAAAACACATTTTTCCAAACCTCATCCTAGACCATTTGGGGTGCACCAACGGACGAAATGAACCCATTTTGAGCCCATTTTGGGGGTATTTTGGCCCCTCAGAAGTCCAAAAAGCCTTGAAAGTGGCCTCGTGGTGATGGGTTCACTTGCAAGCCGATTCCACTTTGTCAAGAGCCATCAATGTGTGAATCATCCCTCCCCCACCAGCTCGGTCCCAATATTCAGTCTTGATTAGGGGTAGGGTTAGGGTCACCGAGCTGGTGGAACCAGTCTTGGTTTTATAACCTTTTTAGTGTCTAGGTGGACCTACCAGGTTTAGCAGCAGCAGCAGCAAGCAAGCAGCAGCAAGCAGCAAGCAAGCAGCAGCACGCGCGAAATGGGTAAAAATCAGAACTCCGTCGTGGTGCTTCGGATTCGGCCGAAATTTTGGTGGATGATACCTATGGGTGTGAGGGACAACCCTACAAAGTATGAGCCAGAAACTCAACGGTGGCGGCCGGGAACGGGTGTCGCAAGTGGCGGACCTCAGTTTCAAAACTACAGTTTAGGGCCAAAACAGCCATTTTTGGGCCAAAAAAGCCCTAGAACCATTCAAAAACGGCCAAGGAAAGGGAAAGGGTGGGTACACTCCACGTGCGGCTTGACTTTCCTGTGTCAACGAGCTCTTTGCGGCCCTCTAACTCCACCATATGTCCTTGAAACGGCCCAAAAAGACCCCAGAAGCCCAAATTTTGTGCAGATTGGCCGGCAACAGCCACAAACCAAGAACAGGCCATATCTTTGGCTACATGGTCCAAAACGCGATTCCGAGGGCACCTAGTCCACCCGCAACCCCCCACTTTTTGTGGTTTCCACCCCTCAGAATTGCCCAAACGAACGCCTAGACCCCCATACATAGCCCCAGCAGGCTGCGGCAAGCTGCAAGCTCAAGCCCAAACAGGTGGGTGCCCAAATGGGTCAACAGGGTCCAGTAGGGGCAAAAAATGACTTTTTTCAAAAATGATCCTACACCATGTGTGATGCTAAAACAAGTGTTTTTGGACCGTTTTGAGCTTGTGGTGGCCCATTTTGGTCCTCCGAAAATCCCTAAAATGCCTTGGAAATGGGCTGTTTTGGGACCAAAAATGGGTGAAAAATGGGTCAAAAACACATTTTCCAAACCTCATCCTAGACCATTTGGGGTGCACCAACGGGTGAAATGAACCCATTTTGAGCCCATTTTGGGGGTATTTTGGCCCCTCAGAAGTCCAAAAAGCCTTGAAAGTGGGCCTCGTGGTGATGGGGTTCACTTGCAAGCCGATTCCACTTTGTCAAGAGCCATCAATGTGTGAATCATCCCTCCCCCACCAGCTCGGTCCCAATATTCAGTCTTGATTAGGGGTAGGGTTAGGGTCACCGAGCTGGTGGAACCAGTCTTGGTTTTATAACCCTTTTTAGTGTCTAGGGTGGACCTACCAGGTTTAGCAGCAGCAGCAGCAAGCAAGCAGCAGCAAGCAGCAAGCAAGCAGCAGCACGCGCGAAATGGGGAAAAATCAGAACTCCGTCGTGGTGCTTCGGATTCGGCCGAAATTTTGGTGGATGATACCTATGGGTGTGAGGGACAACCCTACAAAGTATGAGCCAGAAACTCAACGGTGGCGGCCGGGAACGGGTGTCGCAAGTGGCGGACCTCAGTTTCAAAAACTACAGTTTAGGGCCAAAACAGCCATTTTTGGGCCAAAAAAGCCCTAGAACCCATTCAAAACGGCCAAGGAAAGGGAAAGGGTGGGTACACTCCACGTGCGGCTTGACTTTCCTGTGTCAACGAGCTCTTTGCGGCCCTCTAACTCCACCATATGTCCTTGAAACGGCCCAAAAAGACCCCAGAAGCCCCAAATTTTGTGCAGATTGGCCGGCAACAGCCACAAACCAAGAACAGGCCATATCTTTGGCTACATGGTCCAAAACGCGATTCCGAGGGCACCTAGTCCACCCGCAACCCCCCACTTTTTGTGGTTTCCACCCCTCAGAATTGCCCAAACGAACGCCTAGACCCCCATACATAGCCCCAGCAGGCTGCGGCAAGCTGCAAGCTCAAGCCCAAACAGGTGGGTGCCCAAATGGGTCAACAGGGTCCAGTAGGGGCAAAAAATGACTTTTTTCAAAAATGATCCTACACCATGTGTGATGCTAAAACAAGTGTTTTTGGACCGTTTTGAGCTTGTGGTGGCCCATTTTGGTCCTCCGAAAATCCCAAAATGCCTTGAAAATGGGCTGTTTAAGGACCAAAAATGGGTGAAAAATGGGTCAAAAACACATTTTTCCAAACCTCATCCTTGACCATTTGGGGTGCACCAACGGGTGAAATGAACCCATTTTGAGCCCATTTTGGGGGAATTTGGCCCCTCGGAAGTCCAAAAAAGCCTTGAAAGTGGGCCTTGTGGTGATGGGGATCACTTGCAAGCCGATTCCACTCTATCAACGGCCTTCAATGTGTGACTCATTGGTGTAAGCTCAAGCCCCAACAGGTGGGTGCCCAAATGGGTCAACAGGGTCCATTAGGGGCAAAAAATGACTTTTTTCAAAAATGATCCTACACCATGTGTGATGCTAAAACAAGTGTTTTTGGACTGTTTTGAGCTGGTGGTGGCCCTTTTTGGTCCTCTGAAAATCCCAAAATGCCTTGAAAATGGGCTGTTTTGGGACCAAAGATGGGTCAAAAATGGGTCAAAAAACGCATTTTTCCAAACCTCATCCTAGACCATTTGGGGTGCACAAACGGGTCAAATGAGTCCATTTTGAGCCCATTTTGGGGCATTTTGGCCCCTCACAAGTCCAAAAAGCCTTGAAAGTGGGCCTCATGGTGATGGGGTTCACTTGCAACCTGATTTCACTTCGTCAAGAGCCATCAATGTGTGAATCATTCTTGATGTCCCTCACCAGTCATATCTAATGTTCCCTCCCCCACCAGCTCGGTCCCAATATTCACTCTTGATTAGGGTTAGGGTCATGGGTAGGGTTAGGTGTAGGGTTAGGAGCAGGCTGAGGGTTGGGGTGGGCGCTAGAGTCAAGGTTGGGTTCAAGTATAGCGTTGGGCTGCTCCACCGCCTGGGCGGGGAGGGATGCTACATGGGCAAGGGGAATGAAAAAAAAATTTTCGGGCGCCTTCGGCGCCACCATATGTATGGCCGATAGCTATTGACCCTTGGTAACTAAGTGGGCCCGGAGGGCGGGGGTGGGGGGGAGTCGCGTACCCGAACCGAGGAGACGGCCCCCCCGTGGTTGCCCCCCTCCCCGATGACGCCCAGCGAGTCCCGGAACTTGCTGAATTCCCTGAACTGGTGGCAATGCACCTCCCCCCCTGGCTCTCAGGACGACACCCGACAACCCAGCATCCTCACACATGGCATCCGCATACCAGTGCCGTACGGAACACTCCAGGTGCGCAACGCCCGACCGGCAATCGGTGTCCACCTGGAACGGTGACACTCTGTCCTACAGCACGCTGGGCTGTGAGAGTACAAACCCTACCCCCTGAGCCCCCCCAAGATATTGATGACTAGGCCCACGGAGATCCAAAAGTAGGCACTCACCCCTACACATCTGGATGGAAGGTAAGAGACACAGACGGCCCAATGGTGAGCATAATAGTCTGCAGTCGTCATGAGCGGGGGTTCGATTCCTAGTTCCCCTGCACATAGAGCTTTCCAGTGGGCATCGTTGGGACCACCCGCCCTCACATTATCTCGCGCCACCACCGGAACCGCCGGTGGATCGGGTGGAGGTCTCGTCTGTTTTTCTGGCACCCCTTGCCATACACCGTAAAACAAAATGCGTGGCAGCACCACACACCTATAGTAGCGCGCGCCGCCACCCCTACTCGAAGGGATCGGGGGGAGGTCTCGTCCGTTGCGCGGCGACAACAGGGATCGAATCAGCGCCAGCATGACTGGCGCCGGGTGCGCTGCCATCCGAGTAGTGGCTTCCTCAGCCTAGAAGATGGAACTGCCGAGCATTGCTGCATATGCATACGAGGACGTGCATGTGTGAAGCGCTTTGATGACCTGCTTATGCCCCCCCCCCCCCTCAGCGAATTGAATGTTGTATGTGCCAACTAACTCCCAACACTCCAGTACCCACTGGGGCTTTTCAGCCCTAAGGACCACCATGACTTGCCAGGGTTGGTGGCAGCAACCAAACCGGCTAACTCCTGACCTCTCGCACCGCGAGCCCTCCATGACCCGGGGAGACCGCAAAGCCACGGGTGTGTGGCCAAGAGGGGCCATCGCCAGCAAGCACAACCAAGGTATACAGGCAAACCCAAACATGGAACACCACATAAACGCCACGACCCGGACTCAGTATCATGTGAGTAGTGTGCCCAGGAGGTAAAGCCCAGAACCCGAGGTCTACAGCCCTGACCCCAGCCACGGAGGCAGGGACGTGGAATCGTTTGGAATACAAGCGAGGCCAGTGGTTGGATGAACATGTGATGAACAAAGAGAGCTATGAAGGCCGTGGGGCAGGCACGGCTGGAGCGACAGTGGCGGGTCCACACCTGACCGATTGCGGCCCCCAGAGCGACCCAATCCAATGGCGCCAGTGTGGCCATACAGGCTCAACCGGGAGACCTGGTAAAAATGGTGAAACCACCTCAACACGCACACACACACACACCCGGCGATCTGTGGCCTCAACGTGCACCCCTATTTTTCACAGCGGGACGCCATGACACTGCACATACAGCGCCTAGCACTATACTGTGAGGAGAACTAGGAGTCCAAGGTTGGCATGTGTCGCACACACACACTGCGCCCAAACACATACAGATCCCGCAAGACGGCGGAAGAAGTGGAGACGTACCGCCTGCAGAGGGCGCTACAAGGAATCTCCAAACAGGCCTGGTGCCCGCCTCAGGGGATGCGCTATTTTCGGCCAAGGGAGGGGCAACAGGGTCAAATTTCGGAGCAGACGTGTACCCATTCATTGGTGGTGGGGAACACATACCACAGCATACCACAGCGCCCATACAAGGGCAAGAGCAGGCGCCAGCCAGACGTTGCACGGCAGCCAGAACCGCCGGCTCTGCACCCCACATGCGTCACTTGTGTTTTGTGGAGGGTTGCTGGGCTGATGCTTTGCGGTGTAGTGTTTCCGCTGTTCACCATTTTTCTTTTGGGGGGGGGTGCAGTTTTGATATTGATAGTTGAAAGCCTGCTCAGCACTGAAAGGCTTCCATTACAATCATTCCCGAACCATAACATTTTTTTGTGCGGGGGGGCAGCTATGTGCTCGTGTTGTTTTGATCAATGCTCAAGCATGCACCTGCCAATGTGCTCTGTTGTGCTGTATATCTCAGATTGTTGGGGGGTTCAGGATAGTTTGCTTTTACCTGCTGTTTCTGGGACAGAGAATCGGTGAGTTTGACCGGTACGATCTGGTGACAATGTACAAGGGCTTCAAAGATGCCATTGCTGAGGGGGATGTGGAGATAGTCTCGAACATTTGTGGCCCAAAATATGGAGAACGGGTACGTGTGGCACCTGCGACACATTGTTTGTCTGCCGCTTCCTGCTTTACTCTCTCTCTATTCTTGTTGACCCTCCCCACGTTTGTGGGCTGAACCCCTCATCGTTGACATTCCCTGCCCCTTGTCCGGTGTTTTTCATTGGCTCATTGGCATTGTCACTGGACTGTTTGGCTGCCCCTGCTCCTGCTCCTGTCAACTGTTTCGGTTGTACCCTGATTTACTGGGCCCTCCCTGTTGTGGAAGCATAGCAGTCCCTGTGCCACCGTGCTTGCACACGGATGGTCGGCGAAAGTCAAATAGAACAGGGTACATGGCACAGAGCTATCATGGCTGCAACGGTCACATGAGGTGATCACAGGCGTTTTGTGTTGTATTGAGAGTACGTTAGCGTGCCCGGCACGAGCCGGGCGCGCTGGGCAAAAAGTTTTCCCCTATTTCCCCTTTTCCCCATTTTTTGTCCCCATGTTGGGGACCCCGAGAAGGCAGTGGTGATGTAGCCATTCCGCTCACACCGGGGCCCCCAAGAGGGCAGGGGTTAGGTAGCCATTTCTGATTCTGTCCCCTTGTTGGGAACCCCCAGAAGGCAGCGGTGATGTAGCCATTCTGCCCACACAGGGCCCCTGAGACAGCAGGGGTTAGGTAGCCTGGGCAGCAGGAGGGAGTGATGTTTGGGGGTAAAGCATTGGAATGGATGGCCGGAACATTGATTTGGATGCCGGGCGCGCCAGGTGTGCGCCAAGCAATCGTACCCTCATTACCCCTTGCACTGCTTTTGTATCCCAAACCTTTTTCACATTCTGCTCACCTTCCTTCTGCTCCCAAGTTGCCCTGTATTCAGCTGGATTCTGCTTATTTCAACCCGCCTCAACCAGATAACTGCCCCACTGGGCATCTTTTCTACCTCCATCCATTCCTGCCCCCAGCCATGCCTGTCTGCACGTTTCTCATTGCTGCCCCTCTCCCCGGCTGATGTATGCAGTTGCAGCGGGCAATCACAAGAAGAGGCAGACTGAAGTGGGAGGGCCGGATCCTGAAATCCAAAGTTGTGAGGATGGGCAGTCTTCAGGTGCTTGATTTTTGCATGTCAGGCTGCTGATCATGGTCTGGCATGCAGGTCATTGAGGCCAAGAAGGCCCGCCACTGTTTCTAGCACCGCTTACCCTGCACTAGATCTCCTTGCCCCCTCCTCTCGTAAGGTAGCACAGTTAAGACAACATTTTGGTTGCATGGTGCATATAATTTTGCAATGGAAGTGATGCCATGGGATGCTGGGGTGTGGGAGACCGCCGATGGCACGGTCTGGGGGGGGGCTTCAGCGCAGTGCATGCGCAGTGTGCGTGCAGTGCGACTATTTTGGTGTCTGGCCGTACTGGAAACCCATAGTTTGTGATACTCGGGGCATCATGATTGTTTGACTCCAGGTTTTGATGCTTCTTCCACATTGGGGACATGGCATTTCCACCCAGTTGCACCCATTTCCACCTCTTTTCACACATTTTGTGCTCATTTCCACTACTCCTTTCTAGGCCGATTTCTCCCCACCATGGGGACCCTGAGAAGGCAGGGGTTATGTAGCCATATTGACACATATTCCGTTGGTCCCTTCACCACTCATCAAACAAGGATTCTGAAGAGAATATGCGGAGTAGGTGGCATGTTAGACATCTTACATGCGATGTTGATGTCAGAAGTCTGACATGGTTGTGTGGTATTGTGTCAGTACACAATGTTCAGGCACAAGGAATTCCAGGACACACAAGTTTCAGTGCAGTAAAATCCATCAAATTTGGAACATTTTTCAGTGAAAAAAACCCGAAAAGAAGATTCCATGCCAGATTCCAATTTTTACACCCCTCAGCTACTTTGCACCCCCAAGGGTAGGGTATTTGGGTTTGCCTAATTTTAAGGGTGTGGGGAAGGGGCGTGCCTGGGGGCTTTTCGTGGGGAATCTAGTCTAAAAGTAGCGCGCAGTGCAAGAAATCCCCCTGTGAAATGGGTAGTCATTTGCTTCCCTCTCGTCTGCCTCATCTTTGGTGCCCCGTCTTCAGACGCCCATCACCAATCATCTCTGGGGAAGTTGAAAATTCATTTGCAAGGGGGGAGCGGGGGGGGGGAGGTTGAGGCCCCAAAATCAGAGGGGAAGTCCAGGAGGTGGGCTCTCGTGACAGAGCCTGTATAAAAGCAACCGCAATGTTCCGCAGGGGAGCAGAGGTTTTTGACAGCCACTGGAACCTGCGGTGAGACAAGCAGAATCTATGACAGGCTGACAGATTGCATGATGCTGAATTTTGTCCCCTTTTGTGTTGCTGGATTCAGTGAAATTTGTTATTACACTGCATATGTCTAGTGGGCAGGATAGTTTGGACGTGAGTGTGTTACAGAAGTTGTGACAAATGCTTGTGGCATGTGGTTCAAGTATTTGGGGTCCAAAATGGTTCAGGTCTTTGGGGTCCAAAATTGTGGAGTGTGTAGCCGAACGAATGTACACATGTGCATCGCAGTTGCCCGGGCTATTTTTGCAATTAAACAAAGGGTGCCTTTGTTACCACCAAAATTTGATTTTTCCAACCCTCAAGGTTAAGGTTTGTGACGTATTAGCCCTCTTGTTATGCATGTTTCTACGTCTTTTTGCTTGTCTGGTGTACCAATTCATTAGCCATAGACTTGTCTCCCAGTAAGTTGCTATCTTAGAGACATTTTGGCGCTTCGTTATCTCCAAATGGTCCCCATGCATTACGTATTTTAATTGCTGTGACCCTTGTTTATTGGAAGTTCTAAAGCCCGGTTTCACCAGATCTGCAAAAAACAATACTTAAATGAAATGTAATGTAATGTGATGATTTTTTTCTCCGAAGGGACCCACCGATTACACAAGATCTGAGGATCCACTACAGACAGCAAGTAATTGGGTTTGGGTTGGATGGGGCTTAGGCATTGCAAACTCCCAGTTACATCATGCACACCGATGAATTGGATCTGTTGAACGGCGATTGGCGGTTTGGAGGGGTGGAAAACGTAGGAAGTATGGCGGGATATACGCATTAATCATTCACAAAATCTATTTTTGGCAGATGGTGTGAATTTTGTCCCTTGTTATCACTCACACCGAGAGTGGAAATGTGATGAATGTTTGTGAAACATATTTTGATCACTACTGACTGTTTTAATTTTAATTTTTGAGTACATCTTCAAGAAATAACTTACCAATATTTGCTGCTCACCTATTCCGTATTCTTGCGTGGGTATTCTACTCAGGTGCATGGCATCAACATTTAATCTCAATGTACCATTTTTGCTGGATCCGGCAAAGAGGGTGCCCCGCAAAGATTCTGCATGTTTACTTAGCTCATCAATGAAGTTGGTGGTTGCAAGTACAGAGTCTTTTCCAAAAAAAGACAGATATTGCCTTTTCGGGGGGCATTTTCGAATTTTTTAAATTTGAATTTTAAAAATTTTGAATTTAAGATTTTCGAAAATACTTTCCGGTGAAACATGTATACATGTACATGCATTGTAATATATGTATACATATATATCCTCTAATCTACACCCCTCTCCCCAACTCCAAGTGGCTCCACCATACGGCTCTAAGGTACATGCGAACGGTACAACTTGGTGCGTACATGTGGCGGAAGGGGCTAAACTAGGTCAAAACAGGCTCAAAATGGGCTCATTTCACTTGTTTGTGCAACCCCAACGGTCCAGGATTACTTTTGGAAAAATGCATTTTTGACCCATTTTTGATCCATTTTTGGTCCCAAAACGGCCCATTTTCAAGGCATTTTGGGATTTACATGGGCCAAAACGCGTCACCACGGGCTCAAAACGGGATAAAAACACTTGTTTGAGCATCCCAAGTGGTCTAGGAACAACTTTGGAAAAAATGATTTTTTTCACCCCGGGGACCCTGGTGGACCCACCGTTGGCCCCCCACCGTGCGCGGGCCGGGCTGCCCTCCGGTTCCACCAAGTGGCCACTGGTACAGGGGTCTAGGCGTCTCGTTGGGCGAATCAGAGGCTTGGAAACCACAAAAAGTGGGGGGTTGCGGGCGGACTAGGTGCCCTCAGAATTCGGTTTTGAGCCACAAGATAGCCCAAGATACGGCCCGTCCTTGGTTTTGGGGCTTGTTGACACAAACGGCGCACATTCAGGCCATTTTCAGCCATTTTTGGGCCGTTCCTCGGACATATCGTGGAGTTAGAGGGCAACAAAGGGCTCTTTGTCATCCGGCAATCAAGGCGCACGTTGAGTGTAGCAATGGTTTCCCTTTGTCTAGCCGTTTTGACTTGGTTTCGGGGCCATTTTGGGCCAAAAAAGGCTGTTTTGGGGCACAAAATGCGCAGTTTTGGGAGGCCACCGGTGAGTTTTTGGCTCAAAACTTGGATTTGGCAAGGCCACCACCTACGGTATGGGATGACTATAGTAGAGTAGAGCCTGAAGCGGTGGAACGGAGTAATGGCCAAAACGGAAAGGAGACGTCTTGCTTGCTTGTTGCTTGTTGCTTGTTGCTTGTTGCTGGTTGCTTGTTGCTTGTTGCTTGTTGCTTGTTGCTTGTTGTTAGCTATATTTAAGGGGAGAGGGGTGTAGTAATACATATATATGGCATATCTTCGGCAGTATGCCCACTCGGGTGTAGGGTGGGAAGGTGGGCTTGGGGAGGGGTGTAGGGACCCCCCCCCCATTTTAAGGTTGAGAAACACAAAAAAAAACATGTTTTAGGAGTAAACTGGATGCTTTTTAGGGGGTATCTGCCCCCAAAAGGGCTCACCGCGGCTAAAATCTGGGGTATGACATCACTGCTTCTAGGATCCTAGCAGAATCATAGAGAATGCTACTTTTCCTTAAAAAAAGTCGCCATTAGAACCCCTAAATACACCCCAAGCATGTGATATAGGATTGTTTTCTACATTGCCCTTCACTATGTCCTTGGGGAGTGTGATATTGAGGATGGAATAAGCTCTTTTTTTAGGATTTGGCTCCAATTTTGGTGATTTTTGGTAATTCTGCTAGGATCCTAGAAGCAGTGATGTCATACCCCATTTTTAGCCGCGGTGAGCATTTTTTTTTTGGGTCAGATACCCCCAAAAAAGCATCCAATTTACTCCCAAAATTTTTTTTGTGTTCCTCACCCTCAAAATAGGGGGGGGGATCCCTACGGCCCCCCCAAGCCCACCTTCCCACCCTACACCCTGGTGGGCATACTACCGAAGATATGCCACACACACAAACACACACACACACACACACAAACACACACACAAACACACACACACACACATATACATGGTGCAACAAAACGTTGACCATAAAATGGCGGTCTGGGTTTTTTGAGCCTGGCTGTACAAATTGACGTCCCAAAAAAAAATAATTGCAATGCAACTTTTTTTTCAGGGTGTCGGATTTTTTTTTTCGGATTACACGGCCTTACGGCAAAAAAGAAATTACTTGCATTGCCGATTTTTTGTACACAAGTTGCATTTTTCACAAGCAAGGAGTGTTTGCAAGATGAGTTCAGAATATTCTGCACGCATTAAATGTTTGTACCTAGCTCTGGGTGCCAATGCCGGTTTTTGTGAACTGTGTCTGCCTTAAGTGTATTCCTGGCTCATCCTGTTCACTAATGGTGCAACAGGGTGGGGGCAGCAAAGAGACACATGAGGTGGCGGGCTTTCAAGTGGGGGTGGGGGGGGGCAATAGAGCCCCCAAAATCTGGGGGGGGGGGCTTAGGAAAAGGGCTCAATTGACAGGCACCATTGATTCGTTATTATGAATTTTGGAGCCAAAGGTGCCGAAAATTTTTTTGAGCGTTCAAGATGGTCAATTTTTTTACCAAATAAATTTTTTGCCAGTTTTTGGGTCTGGGTCACCTCTGAGGCCCGGAGGTCAGTCTCGTTAGGATTTTGGGGGTCCCGTCAATTGAGCCCCTTTGGATCGACCCCCCCCCCCCCGCGCTCAATTGAAAGCCCATCCACCCCATGAAGTGCTAGCAGCAGAAGGCAAAACAACACCATCGCAGTTTGAGTTGCGTATTGAGAAGTTTTCACAAACAAACAATGTGGGTGGTCATGTTTGTGTGCAAAGAGGCAGAGACATACATCAGGCCTGCCGTAGTTAAGCAGGGCAAGGACAAGGACAAGGCACCGGAATTGGTTTGGATGGATGTTGACAAGTCTGGGGCTCTCGTTTTGATGTTTAATGAAACACCAAAAGGGTCTACACACTCAGTACATTGCACTGAGGTCATTTGTTTGCCAAGATCAAGGCATTGTTTGCCACTGGATCCCAAAATGGGCCTTGCAATGGAGTTTCAGCCCTGTGTGACAAATTTAGCGGAAATTCCTCTTCTCATTCCTACCCCTGTTTTGCCTCATGGAGTAGTACAGATCCAGTAGCCCTCAAGGGTCTCCGTCAACCCAAAACCCCCAACAGACATCCTTTCTGTTGCAGGACCTTGCTGCATGGGATACAAATTCTGCCTGGCTCCCTTGTAACAGGGTAGTCCTCAAGGCTGGTGGTGCCTGAATCCCCCAAGGCTGGACCATGTCTTCATCTCCCGTCTGCTGTATAGCTTCCTTTGGTGCAGTTGCATACTGCTGCTTGTACCCCAAACAGCGCTAGACTCAATGGCACACACCACTGATCAGTGTGTGATAGGGGACTTTCCAGAACCTCAGTGGCATAATCCCCGCCCCTCCGATGTGGCACCCAGCAGCCCCCCCTCCCACCCTGCCTTATTGTTGAGTGCATTGCCTCTGGTTTGCACTCCCCCCCCCCCCCGCAGCGAATGCACACCGTGCCACCCAGGAAGTGCAACATGGGGCTGCATACTGAATTTCTCACCCTACCCCCAGGGCCAATCAGGCTTGTGGGTGGTCACGGCGGGCAGTCAGCCTTCTCAAGACTCTTTTTGCTCTTTCCGGTGGGGTTGAAGCAGCTGACGGATTGCGAACCTGGGCCTACTGCGGATGAAACCCTAACCAGGGGATCCCATCCAAAACAAGTGTGCCAATGAAACCATCCGACCAGTGGGCTGCTTACGGACACAGACATGCAAAAGACTGTTTGTCTTGTTGCGAGGGCGTTGCCAACAGAGCGAACAGGATGGCCTGCCCAACCCCGGGGCACCTCTTCATTGCAGAACGCGCAAAAGCAGAGAAGGGCAGGGAAGGTGGGAGGGAGGCAAGTGCAAGGCATGTGCCTTCGCTCTCCAAGGGGGAGCATGGGATGATGTGTGTCAGGGTCAATCCCTGTGGCGTTATCCGCCCCCTCCCCTACAATGCCCCTGCTGGCGAAGGTTGCTGTCATGCCATGAGCCGCATATGCAGTCTGCTTCTCATTTTGTGCAGGTGTCACAGGATTCGCACTTTTGGCATGTCATTCTGAAAGTTGAAACAGAGCAGCGACTCACACGCATGCCCTCAGAGGTGGAGCCGCATCAACTGGAGATTGTTGACACCGAAGTCAACACCACCGGTTATGTATCCCCATTGCCCACTGTGAGGTCTCCCGGCTGGCTCAAAAAAAAGGACCGCCGGAAAAGACCCACGAAAGAACAAATCCGCGCACCCCCTGAGACGGACTTTGTGTTAAGGGTTCGCAGTACACCATACATACTGAACAACAGAGAGACTGCAGCGCAGTTCAAAACGGAGTTGGCAGATTGGAAGGATCGGAAGGCACGGGAAGAGTACGAGAGGGACGTGGCACGGCACTCAATGGGCGATGAGGCACAAGGGACCAGTGACCCGGCGCCTGAGTGGCAGACCATTACGGAGTATCCTGTCTTTGAAATCCATCTTGAGCCCAACACCACCAGGTACACATGGGAAGTGTGTGTGTGGGGGGGGGCTTTGGGCTTTGGGCTTTGGGCTTGTCTTCCCGGTTCGAAGAGGTCCTTAAGGGCCCACAGATTGCCTCTCATTGGGGAAGTTAGGCTAAAGCGCACCTCACACACTCAGCTGCCAGCCGGTCAGTGAGCGGGGCACACGCCTCCTAGTGCGGACGTGTGTGTGTGTGGGGGGAGATAGTTGACATTTTCTGCTGCAGAGGTAGTTAGAGGAACGCACACCTAATTCCCCCATGGCCCCAACTTCGTACCCCCCCCCCCCCAAAAAAAACAGCGGATCCAATTCTGGAATTGTGCATGGAGCTCAGGTCTGCCTTGGGCCTAAATCACACTCTTGTGGACACCTTGATCCGGTGCACGGTGCCGCAGTAAAAGCATTCTCATGAAGCTTTCAGACGTTCACCAGATGCATCCTTCCATGTGCACCTTGACGACAGAGCATGGGGACATGTGCAGCTTGGGCACCATCAGGGCACAAATGCGACATGACTACTACATCACTTTGAAAAAAAGTGTGTATTTTATTGCCAGCCCCAAAAAGAAAGCACGCTGGGCCAAACAGACGCATCTGGCGGCCAACAGAGTTCCATTTAAGGGGGTGGGGTGCCCCTGGTGGTGGCGAAGATAGTGTTCTGTTGAACATTACCAACCAAGAATGGGGTAGGGGCTAAGAAGGGGGAGGGGGCTCAAGAAAAAGCTTCAAGAGCCAAGGTCTTGATTTTTTTTTTTGAGGTTTTCACGTCTTATAATTCTAGAGTCCCTGATTGTCCCAAATACAAGTGGCAAGAGGCGATGTGTAGACTTTCTAACCCCAAACTACCTGGAAGCATTTGGTGTTTCCAAAGTACCCAAGCAAACATATTGAAAGTTCACGATCCTTCAACCCCTTTCTTGAACCCTCTTTAAGGGCCGTGCTCACTGGAAGCCATTCCACGCCCTCATCCACTATTCACAGATACCTTTTCCCAAGTGGGAATGGGTCCACAGCAGGGAGGAGGACATACACCTCAGCCACCCCTGTCTGACACTCCCTCCCAATTCTGCACAATCAGGAATCCACACACGGTGCTTGCACCCCCCAGTGTTGGTGCACACATATGCCCTGTGACTGGCCACTCTTTCGTCTTCTTTTTAGTGCCAAGTGGTCACTGTTGGGATTTGTTGATGACGAAGGCCGTTTCTATGAACCTGTGAAGGAGTACCACACACCCAAAGTTGTGGAGCCAGACCTTCCACCCATCCGGCTCTTTGCTGGCAAGAGTGGCTCAAGGCCACGTGTTGCTTTGGGCAGCACTGAGCACAAGCACAGTGGCATGGTGTATGGCTAAAGCAGCATGCCGGGATGGAGGATTGGGATTGTCGTCGTCCAGAACAAAACAGTCACTGGGCTGCATAGTTCTGGTGGTGGAGTGAAGGGTGACTGGCTGGGGTGGGGCTAGGATGGGATCCTCAAAGGGTCTTGCAGAGGTTGCGACTCGCTTTCCCCTACATGTTTGGTTCCCGGGTGAATCCAGTCTAGTTGTGTTCCAGTTGCATTTCAATCGGGTTCCTGTCAAAATGATTCAGTCCAGGATTCGGTTTAGAGTCGGTGCAAGAGTGCGTGGAAGTGCGTGTTTTTACTGCACTTTGCTCTAACAGCTTGTTGCAGGGAAAGGGCTGTGTTTCAGTGCTCCCTCTCAGTCCCTCATCTAATCTTTTGCATTACCTCCAGCAGGGGTTTGCTAACATTCGGCACAGTCCAAGACATGGACACAATTTCTGGAGACACCGTCTGTCCCATGTCAGATCGGCCTGTGTGCACTCACCAAGTCTGCCCACATGATTTCTAGCCGGGGATTTGAGGCAGTGACGCGCATTTCAGAAAGACAGAGGTACCATGAATGGTCACACCTGCCTATGATGTGTGCCTGTTTGGTTGATAGCATGTGATTTGCTGCTTTAAATCGGCTTGGGCTGGGCCGTAGAATTGCTGCAAGGTGCATTTTGTGTTGGAGCCCTCCTGACAGGGCGGTAGTGTTACATTGACACATACCTTAGGGCAAGGTCAGCAATGCATTTTTACCTTCGTATCTAATCTCTTTCAAGAAGTGATGGAGGGGCAGTGTGCTCCCTTTTAGGTGGGGGCGCTACTGCAGAAGTCGGGCCGTAATTCTCTGGAGGATGGAAGTTGTTTTCATCTTTCCCACAAAATATGCCTTAGCCCCACACACGTGCATGCAGTTACGCAAACACACACACACACACACACACACACAGGTGTTTTGTTTGGTGCCTGCCAGCTGGTGACACTGCATACCCAACCGAAAGCCAAACAGGCGCGATCCTCGGTGACTCTGTCATCACACGGGCTGCTTCTGCCTTCCCCTGGGCTGGTGAAAACCCTGCTTGGCACGACCCCACGGGTCATACAAAATGTCGGGACTTACCCATGAAATTTTGGAAGCGCTACGTAAACCAGAGCTCCTGGAAGCTCTGGCCGCAGCCATCGCACCACTTCTCAGTGGGAAGAAGGATCTACCGTCGCCGGCGAAAACGACTACTGCACGGGAAGAGGAACTCCTTGGCGTCATCCGGGAGCTACGTGGCACGGTCCGCGAGTTGCGCGCAGCACTACAAGCGGCAGGGGGTAAATCGGTGCCCCCAAAGGAGCAGACCGTGGTGGACGAGCAACAGTCCCCCTATCGCGCGGCCCTCACTCGGAGGATGAAAACACAGAGCCGTCTTGTCGTACAGGATGTCCCAGACCTGGGAGAACCACTGCAGCCAACAGCCACTGCGGTGCATGAAATTGAGGGCAAACACGGCTTCACTGCGGTCCAAGGACGCCGCATTTACCAGGGAGAGCACAAGACTGCACTCAAGTCTTTGCAACAGATAGGAGCAAACAAGCCTGTCCATGATTGGAAGGTCACGGAGGCCACCGCAAAGGCCTTCGAGCACGTTTTGCTTGTGGGGCAACCGCTGGCGGAAGCGCACGCAATAGCAGCACAGGCCTTAACAAAATATGACAGCATCCAGAGCGTCAGCGCACACGTGCTAGCGACAAACTGCAGACGGGGAGTGGTCAATGTGCCAGGCATACTGGCAGCGCTTGGCAGTTCACGAGAATGCTTGCATGTCAAGGATTTCGTTCTCAGCATCAAGGTCGTTACCAAACGTATGTCTTGGGAAGTCAAGAGAGACCCGGATGTGACTGTGATCCCACCTGAGCACTCCATCCTGCTTTGCTGGGAGCGACCCAAGGACGGCGTCGAAGGACAGGACACGGAGCTAGAAGTGCTACCTCAGGACAAGGCTGCCATTCGGATAGTGTGCTGCCTAGACCCTTCCGCACTGCGCGCGGGACAGGACAGCACCAAAGTCAAGGCATCCCGCTGGGCTGAAAACACGTGCTGGGAGCTGACGGCCCCCCTACTCCAGCCGGCACTCACCAGTCCCCCACCCATGCAAGTGGGCAAGAGGGGCAGCAAGTATGAAGTCACGGTGGTGCTACCAGCGCCCATGGCTAAGCAGGTGCTCTGCAGCAGTGGCAAAATCGTCGGCCTGGAATACAGGTTGTTCATGAGCAAAACCATCGATGTCGATGACCTGAAGGCCAACATGGTCTGGGTCAAGCTCCCTCCATCCAACAAGCGCTCCATTTCGGAGCAGTGGCGTAGATTAAGCAAGCAGCCTTGGTTCGCAGGCCTCATGGCAGGGGACAAGGACGACAGACTCGAGGTACGAGTATGGGGGGGGGGCGTCTTGCCCGAAACCAGGGAGGAAATCGCAGGACTGTTGGGCATACAACTCACCCCCCCCGTGACACGAGTGAGAGTGAGAGGCTATGGTATTTCTATGGGCCTTGTCTCAGGGTCGCAGTCTGCGGCCCAAAGGGAGGCTGACCGCGTTTTCGGCGCTAACACTGTCAAAGTGCAACGATGTCAACACCTGAAGCACAGTGGGCTGATCAACCCTGTGTTTGATATGGATATTACGGGAGTCCCCCCAGACTGGGAGGGCTGCACTGCACCGGCGAAGGATTCGCGGATGCCTGTCCGTAGGTGGCACCTATGTCTGCGTAAATCCACTGGCCCCTCATACACCCCGGTGGGGAAAAACACGACGCTCCTTGCGGTCCAGGGGTGTGTCTTGCCTGATGATGAAGAAATGGAGGACTCGCCTGCAGGAGCCCCTGCGGCAGAGGAGGATGAGAGCATTCTCTGAACCCCCCCCCCCCCCTGGAAGATGGCACTGAGTTACAGGTCCTCTGAAATTCGTTCAGACAAACGTTACCTCTTTGCGCGTCCATCACGAGGACGTATTCAATTTTCAGGCAGATGTGATTGGAATGGAAGAAACCCAGCTCACTGAGGCTGGGCAACGCTGCATGAGGGCAATTGCAAAAGAATGGGGCTGGGAATGCCACTGGGGAAAACCCCTGGGCTCCCCAACAGGGGGCATCTGGGGAGCTCCCCAAGGAGGGGTGGGACTTTTGTTCAGGAAGGGCTGGAGTGTCCGCAAGGTTGAACCAGATCCAGACGACCCAATTGCCTGCAGGCTGTGGCATTCAGGGCGCTGGCTACACACACGGGCAGGAATCGGTGCAGGGCACTGTGTGCTGAACATATGTGTGGCCTATGGCATCCCAGGCAACGAATCCTTGAACCAGGAGTTCTGGGAGCAGGTGGTCTGCTATATGAGCAAACTAGGCAATGCTGGATGCATCCTGCTAACGGACACAAATTTCAATTTCGACCTGCTGCACAAAGTTCCTGCCGCGCTCCTGACGGCGCTGGCAGACGGCTGGCTGGTGGATGCCGACCGCACTTTTAGCGTTCTCCATGGCACACCATGTGCATGTGGCTTCACGACGGCAGGCAAACCCCCCAACCGCATTGACGGCCTCCTGGTCACCCCAGCGCAAGCGGGCACGTTGACTGATGTCACAGCGCTGAAGCATTCCCTCCCTAGGCATGCTCCAGTATGCTTCACTTTCTCGCTTGACGTCCCAATGCAGAAAGTTGTTAAAATGAAGAAACTGCCTCCTTTCTCCCCCCCCCCCCCCCAGATCGGCTGAGGACACTCAGAAAATCTGTGACTCGCTGCTCCGGCCACACAAGGCTGATTGGAATGCCCTGCTGCAACAGGGAAATGTCAATGACATTTGGGACAGGTGGACCTGGCTGGTCGAGGAAGTAGGCATGGCACTCACATGCACGCATCTTACACTGGACACCCCCAACCCCACACTCCCATTTGCACCCAAGAGTGCCCCACGGGGGCGTGGCACGGAGCGAATGTTGCGGGACACTACGCTAGCACCGACAGGCCTGGCGCCCAACGGCGGCCCGCGCACGCGCATACTTTCCAAAATCACAGGGACCCTGGGAGCCCTTCGCTCGGTCATCCAGTGGCAACGTGCCCAGCTGGGCATCAGGGGCAAACGAGTCCCGGCATCCGCCAAACGCAAAGCCAACCAGGTTTTCAGGCCAGGGGTGGTGCCCAGACAGGTGGAACTATCGTGGCAGGCCGCGTGCCGCCGCATGCGCAAAACGGCGCTGGCCTTTCGTGAGGACCTGCTGCTTCATGAATTTGTGGCCAGTGCCCCTGACCCCTCCCTCCCACTCATACGCCCCCTGCCAACGCTGGTAGACTGCATGTCGCTGTATGACAGCCTATGCGCACTAGGGAAGAGATATGCCCGCTATGAAGAGCGCACGCGCATTGATAAATGGAAATCCAAAATGGACCAAGCCTGGCTGGACAGGCCAAAGGAGGTTTATCAGTGGATACAGAACGAGTACCAACCTCCTCTGGTTATGCTCCTGGACCCAGACACCAGCCAACCAACGGCGAACATCCCCCGCATGGATGAAATTCTTCATGCCTCTTGGGACCAGGTTATGCGAAAATATGCAGACACCCCAGAGCCAGACGTGCACGCTTTTCCACAGAAGTATGATAAGTTTCTGATAAAGGGAGTGCAGATGCAGTCCACCCCTATCACAGGGTCCCGGCTCGCGAAACGCCTTAGAAAGATGGGTGTTCACACAGCCACTGGCCTGGATGGCTGGTGTGTTTCGGACCTTTTACTGCTGCCCACCGTCTGCTGGACATGCTGTCAGAAATTCTGTTTCTAGTTGAGGCAACAGGAACCTGGCCCAGGGTCCTGGCGAGGGGATACGTCTCGCTGATCCCGAAAGGGGAAGGGATGATGCCGATGCAGCAGCGCCCACTGTCCGTACTGTCCCAGATCTATAGGGTCTGGGCAGGGATCAGGTTAGAGGAGTGCATGGTGTGGCAGGAACTGTGGATCCACCCGCACGCTTACGGTTTTCGCAAGAAGCGCGGCGCCACTGATGCGGCCGCCTTTATCTCCATGCTCATTGAGCTACACAAACTGATGAAAACAGTTTTGCACGGTTTTGGATTAGACTACATAAAATGCTTTGATTTGATCCCACAGTCCATTGTACTGCATATTGCACTGACGCAGGGGATGGATTTGGGCACACACAGGGCCCTTTCTGGCATGTATCGCACCCTCACAAGGTGCTTTAAAATAATGGGATGTTTGGCCAGTTTTTTCGATGCCACCAATGGCATCCTCCAGGGCTGCCCATTGAGTGTGATACTCATCAACCTCCTGACCTCGGTCTGGAAACGAGTGCTGGATGCACAGCAACAGGGCATCAAAGTCGCGGTACAGGCCCTCCCCCCCAGCGATCAGCCAGCGCAGGCCCTGCAATTCATCCTAACTGCCCTTGGGTATGCGGATGATACTTATGGGTTTGCAGCCGGAAGCAATACCCTCACCCCCCTGCTAGACTGCACCACTGACTGGCTTGAGGACACGGGTCAGGGGGTGAACGCGAAGAAATCTGTCGGCTTTTCGTCTGACGCCCGTCACCCAGTGAAGGCAGCACTACAGGGGGTGCCCTTCCCTATCTCTTCTGAGTTTAAGTCCCTGGGCGCGGGGGTCCGCACCACGGACGCGACTTGTTCGGGACCGCTCATCAAGAAAAGGATTTCCAGAGCCTGCAGCCTCCTGGATAGGGTGCATGGTGCTCAGGGCAATTTTGAAAGCAGATGCGACATCATCTCCACAATGATCACGGCCACTGGCCTGCACGCAGCAAAAATTGTGCCACTTCAGCCCAAAGACCTCCTGCCCTTCGAGACTAAGGTCATGCAGACCATTTGGGGACGGTCACGGCCTGGAAGGGCCAGAGAAATCTTTTTCACCTTGCTGTGCAAAGGACACCGGATTGCACCTACCTTGGTACTTAAGTATCATCGCATCCTGTGGTTATCCCAGCTGTGTCGCACCAGGGGTGTTGGACAGATCACAGCCCAAGCCATTTGGGAGATGACAACATTTCACAAAGGCTCCGGCCCATACGGCCGAGCCATGTCCACAGCACAGGAGTGTGGCTGGGTCGCTACGCAGGGATGGTGGGGATGGAAAGTGCCTGGGCGCCAGGAACCCCTCCTCCTATACGGGGATAAAAACACTATCAAGCACGAGGTGCGTGAACAGCTGCGCTCGCAAATGTTGGACAGCCTGGTTCAGAGGCGTCCCCGCCTTTTCGCGGGGGCTCATTACACCACATGCCGGCGCCTGGTCCAGCCCAGCATAGCGTCATTTGCCACAGAGTTACAGCGCTCTATCCTGCGGGGCATCCTATCAGGAGCAACCTGGACAGCCCTCCGGGCCTATCAACGTGGCATGAGAGCCACATCTACGTGCCCGTACTGTGGCAATGCTCCGGAAAACGAGGAGCACATTTTTTGGCAGTGTTCAGCCTGGAGTACGGAGTACGGTGCGGGACACCCACCTGCCGGGCATCAGGACGGCGGCAGCACAGATCACAGGCCTTCCCCTCATGGACCAGTGGCCCCCATGTTTACGACTTTGTGGATTAGCCCCAGAGTTAGACACAGACAGCGTCAAGTCAGGGACAGCGCTCGCATTCATGACAGCTCTGCACAATATGTTAGTAGCCGTTTTGCAGGCCCGCAAGTTACGAGACACACAATCCCCCATGCTTTTCATGGGGTCGAGCCTCTCACAGCAGCTTCGGCAATACCCGTACCACCAACTGGTGGGACCCCTCCCCAGACCGGAAGACAAAGGGTTACTTCTTTTGCGTACCCCTAAGAAGGTGGAATGGCAGTGGGAAATGCCCTTTTTGGCGGACCTGCTATGCTGGCTGAGGGAACTGCACTGGGCCCCTGAACCAGGCACAGTGACGTTCTTGGAACTCGCACTGGACTTTGAGGAATTTGCGCAACGCACCCTCCCACACGCTCCACAGGCAAAATTTAAGGGCACCACCCTTTCACTGCAAGAGAGAGGCCGGGTCTTACGACTAGCAATGGCAAATGCGCAGCGCCTGGTCACCAAAGGCCATTTGCATCCAGCGCGTGTGGTCACACGCTGCAGCTCTTTAGTTCCTTTGGGGGGGCCGGCACTCTGCGGCCTGAACTGCCGCCCCTATTTCACCTGCCGCAGTGCCATGAACATGCACGTTCAGCAGTTAGCGGCATACTGTGAGCGCACGTGGGCCACCAAGGTTGGTCTCAACAGAATACACAAACTGCGCCCGTACACACATAGGCCACGCAGAACAGCGCAGGAAGTGGAGGAGCATCGACTGCAGCGTGCACTCCAGGGGAATCTGCAGTTGGGGCTGGCTCCGTCCTCGGAGCAGACCACTTTTGCCAAAGGGGGGGGAGGCTGCTCCTCCTTTGCAGCTGATTTCTTCCCTGTGATAGGGGATGGGAAGCTCCCACAGCGCCCCTACACCGGGACACGCAGGTGCGCAAACACACACAGGGCGCCACCACCGGCGCCGCCGGCTGATCCGTCAAAGTGTGCCCAGCACTCTGCTGACGCATGCACGACCTGCAAGAGACTTCGGCGCACAGCTGAAGCATGCTATGCGCTGGGACATCACGCTGATGACCACATAGCACGCAGACCGCAACTGCAACTGTGCCCACTGCATGGCCTGCCACCGTGCCCGAGGTGCACACTCAAGCAAAGGGGAGTGCGCCACTGCTGTCAGCGGGGACACCATAAAGTGTGCACCCCAGTGCCTGCGCGCCGGAAGCGCCCACTTGCTGCACATGCACAACTGCCCCACAAACGACCACGCCTGCAAGGGCCTGCACGTATCTCTACGGGTCTGCTGAGGTCCCCACACCAACCCCCCACCCCTCCAGCCCCCAAACGCAGGAGGCCGAAAACACCCCCCCCTCCGTCCCTGCCAGCCCCAGTTCCACGGGGGCTGGAGGAGACCGTGGCCGAGGATGTCGCCCGCCCGCTTTTCGTGACGAGGCACGGGAGAGCAAACACTCTGGATACCTAGCCAGCAAACTACAGAGGTTCTGATTCCGCAGAAGGGAGGGAAACAACGTCACAAAGAGGCCTCAGCAGACCTGAGCCAAATGAGGCGTCCAGCCCAACGCTGCACAAGGATCCACCTCTAAAAGTACAGATCACACACACACACACACACACACACACACACACACACACTCTGTTGTTGGATGTGCACAATTTAGAAGGCCCCCATCCCCCGACCCGCAGGTGTGTATGACTTTTTTTTTTGCCGCTGTGCCCCCAAGTGGCAGCACCCACTCAGCCCACTGAACTGGAGTGCTCTAGGGTAAGTAGGGTAAAGCTGGGGCGACAATCGGGATACTTGGTACAAAAGTAGTGCGCCAGGCACGCACCGGGCAAACATCCCCCCTGAAATTGTCAGCTGTGGTGCTGCCATTCCAATTGTAGACGTTTTTTTGATTTTACCCTCCCTCCCCCGCAAAAGTACAATACACACAAAGGACACAGGTTATCAATTTAATTGAAGCATGAGGCATGAGTCATGAGGTGCGGCATGCCCCTGCCAACCAGCTTCGATTGAACCCCAATCCCACCGCCGGGTGGCAACGTGCACTGTGAAATCCCTGTCCTGCCCCCATGACTCCCGATTCAGAATGGGACTTGGGGGCTTGTCACGACGCCAATGACCTGCATAAAGTAGCTGACCTGAGGCGCTCAGGAAGGAGCCACTTGGGTCTGTCCCAACCACTGTGGCTGCAGAAGCTGGTCTGGACTTAGAGATTGAGATGTTGGTTGGCTGAAGAGGAAGCTTGGAGTCCCTGTGAAAGGGTGCTAATCTAGGCTGCTACGACTGCACTCTATCAGGCGAATTTTTCCCTCTTCAGACCATCTTTGGGGGGGGGGTGCAGGCAAGCACGCTGTAGTTTGCACCAGATGTTTTTGTAGGTATGAGGTATGCCCCCCCCCCCCCTTCGGCTGGCAAATATTCCGGCCCATTAAGCTACATTGCCCCACTCCCCCTAATGTGGGACCAGCAACGGTGCCCGTGCCAACAGAGCCGATGGTTTATATATTCAACACAGCTGAGCTATGAATGTGGCTCTTTTTTGGGCAGCACATTCCTGAACAACAAGTGGCGCCTTAAAACACATCAACAACAGGAACGTGTGCCAGCAGTTGGCGAATGTCTGACTGGGTGTGGGGTGATTTACAGCCAACTGGTGCTTAGCAACCCACCCCACCCCCAGAAAAAAGCCTGCAAACAACAAACCTACTCCATCTTTGCCCCAACCCCTGCCTATCCCTTGTCTGCACCACTCAATATGGAGTTGCCCATTTGAAGACCTCATCCACTGCGGCAAATGCAGGCAGTGACCCCTTGTCCCAGCTATAGTTAGGCACAGAGATAGTAGTATTTTGGGGCTGAATGTAATTTGGATCAGAGTGTGAAGGTGCAATTAGACATGAAGATTTTGCATTCAGATGGCATAGCTGCTGGGATGAATGGGGCAGCATGCACGTTGTCATTGTTCTTCTGCTTGGAACCGTCAACCTTAGAACAACAGTCTTCGTGGTTCCAGTTGAGACACGGATTGCTGAATGCTGCCGCTGCTGCTCACCATTTTGCTGAATTTTCGAGCATCCCTGTGTTGGCACTCAGCTTTGCCTCCAAGCTGCCAGATTTCATGAGCAGCAAAGAATCGATGGTGATGTACACAGAATTTCGTCTCTTGGCATCTTTTGCGTCTTGGTTGCATTTTGGTGCCATTTCACAGGGAGTAGCAACTTTGTGATTTAACTCTGCATCAAGAAAGTGGGAACGCTTCACTGGCAGGATGGTTTGGAAAAGAGGTAACAATCAAACAACAAGTATTGAAAATTTGCAAAGTTTATTTGACGTGTGGTGCCACTACATCTGCACTGGCCCAAAAAGTTTAATTTGCAAAGGAAGCAGGGAGGGTGAGGCTCCCTTGGTTTCATGTCGATGGGGACCAAGGTCCATAGCTAATTGCCCCTTGATCGTAAATTGGGGTGAGTGCAAGAGAATGTGCATGCAGATTACTTGCAGAACCTGCCCATACATTACAGGTGATTTCTCAATGCCTCGACACATGCCACAACAAGAGTGGGTGGTAAGTCCTGAGTAGGTTTGCTTCCCACATGCATGTGGTTGAACCCAAAAGTCCAATCTTGCAACATGACCTGGTCCTTTGATTGTGTTCAAACTGTGAACCATGTGGAGAGCAAAACCGGATATGGCTCTGCGGCAGAATGTCGGACACACCAAGGACCAGCAACACAGGAAATTTCTGCAAAAACACCCCCACTGGTGTTGGTAGGAAGAAAAACGATGAGGGGGGGCTGACATGGGCCATATATCACCACTGCTCCTACAATATTGCTCCTACAACCTACTCACTATGGCAGTTCGACACATGTTTTCAAGTGTACAAACGTTTATGCAAATGGCATCACAATCTGGGCAGAGATGAAAGACTTTTGTTCCCATGTCCAATAAACTGCTTGTCAAATGAATCCTTTGTGTTTGGACCAGTTTTTGGACCCCAGGTTTTGGGCTGCAAGATTTGGGCTGAAGTATTGTAGATGAGGGGCTGGTATGATGTATCTCGTGTTGATGAATGGTTGTACCCCCCCCCCCCCCCCTTGTATAAGCTACGCCTTTGTCCAAGCTACAGTAGGCGTAGGGACCGAATAATTGTGTACGTAATTTTAATTACGTACGAAATGTAGTACGGCCACATAAGACATGGGTTTGTCGTTGCATTTGCCAGTTACATGGAGCCATGGACACATGCAACATGCCACATGCAAGGCAAGCTCATTCCCAAGAATTTGAAGTTGTCCGAGCCCAAACCAGCCCCTAAGCCTCAGCCAAAGGCATCTTCAAGTGGTGAGCATGTGCAATTGTTCCGCATGGTGTATGGTCGCAAGAAGGGTTTCCAAGCCAAACATTTGTAGGCTTCGCATTCTTCATTGCTTGTGCCAACATGGGTGTGAACCTGAAATTTTCATGTTCTCAAGGCTGTCTTGTGTTTGCATACACTTGGAAATGTGGGCAGAGGTCAAGGTGCACCCATACCATGCGCGCACGCACGTTTGTGTCGGTAGCTGTATATGTTTCGCGCAAGCTACGCCCTTGTCCAAGCTACAGTGGGCGTGGGGACTGTAATACTTCCGTACATTGGCGTAGCTTATACAAGGGGGGGGGGGTGGTACTAGGTGTAAGGCACTAGTATTCCTGAATTATATGATCTCTCCTGCACACCGTGGCTGATTCCTCAAGGACACATTGTACGTGACCCACAATTTGATGGAGTATAGTGCTGTCCCAACAAATCTGTCCATCCCCAAGGTGGCAACAAAAGATGTGGCCACCAGTTTTGCACCTATCAAGACGGCTCCCAGGCCTAGCGGTGTTCAACTCTTTAGGATGAAGAAGGGCCTCTACTCACAGAAATGCTAAATGAAACCCTTTGACCACTTTGTGTTTGTATGAGCTACTCATGCACGGTGTGCACTGTGCAAGCGTGCAATGCGTTTAAGCCCTATTGGCATAGAACAATGGTACCAATGAATGTAGCCCAAAAGTGATTATAGGGCACTGAGTATCACGAATGGGTGGCCAATTGTTGTATTTGGGATGTCGAGGTCCCAAATTATCATTTGTGGTGCATTTGTGGGCTGCAGGGACCTAGTGCATCGGAAACCATTGGTGTTACTATGTTTTGCCCCGTTTGTTTTCCACGCGGCATATGGCAATGAATGCTCACACTTGTTCTGCTTTATTGGGAGCATCACCATTCTACCCTTGGCTCTTTTCAATCACTATTGCTAGCATGCACGTGTACAAGCCTCCCTCCCTTTTGGGTTGTAAGACCCTTTGTCTATCGCCCAGTGGCCAGTAGCAAGGGGGTGTGGACAGTTGCAAGCATTAAGTCTTTAGGGATGAGGTCATTGGAGTGGAGTGGATTGGTGCCGCGTGCCAACCCCTAAGGCCACCACATCCTTGCCGAAAATTGGGTCGTACATGACACATCCACTAAGCGCATGGTGTTGCATACTGTACATTGAGGCACCCTTTGAGGGGTGCTATGGGTTTTGTTTCAGCAATGTCATGCCCTAAGCATTGGGAGGTCTCTTGTTGTCCAAATCATACTCTCTTCCTCACCAAAGGCCAGTCGCGTGTAGATTTCAATTTTCTCCTCAAGCACCCATCATAGATGGTGGTGGTCTAGAAGTAGGTATTGCAACAATTGCAGCTTGCTTTGTTGGCATATGGAAACTGCACCTTGGACACGTTTGAACGATAGTGGTGTTGTGCAGGAAAGGAAAATCTGCCCAAAACCCAGCTCCCTCAACCCCCACACATATTTTTTCAAAACCCAACTTGCCTTTTGAGTTAAGTGTGGCACCTGCTCTTTTTCAAGTCCCCTTTGAGTGTTTCAATGTGAGCTCATCACAACGTCTTGTCTCGCTTGTTCCGGCAACTGCGCTTGTGGGCATCTCGGCTCTACCATCCCCTCCGGCCCGAACCCTACTAAGGCACATGAGCTTCCTTGCCACTCATTGCAACCCCCAATCACTCCTAATGTATTAGTTTCAACTCCGGCCCCAAGGCAAGCATCAACATAAAAGACGTAAAAGCATCTCAATAGCATGAGATGTGAATTTTAACCATTGTAACCCATAAGTTGTCGCAAAATATCGGGCTATTGGATTGCTGCTAGCTTTGTACTATTGCTTGTAGTTGCACCGTCAACTAGTGCTCCATCATGACTCATTCCAACTGGGTTGGGTTCCTTACCAGCACAAGCAAAGCCCAATTGTCATCCAACACATTTTCCTTGTCCGCTACAAGTAGTTCCCACAACATGTTTGCCTTTTCCAATTGTGTAGTTGTATATGGGCTCATTGGTTGAAGACAATATAATTGGATTCAAGGCTGGAGACATGTGCCAAAGGCCCGGGACGCAATCGGCAATCTTTAAGCTTGCACAAGACATCTGGGTGGTTCTCCTTCGGTGTGACAGGGCAGGGTTTGAAGGACAAGGCACACCAATACCAAAAGCAAGAGCGATGCGGGCAAGGAAGAAGGCAAACAACTCTTGACTCCAACTCTAGCCTATTGTCATTGGGCTCCAACACCAGTGGTTCGTCAAGCAGTAGTATGGAGCAAAAGCCGGTGAGCACGAGCTCCACCTCTAGTTGGTGGCTAGCCTAGCCACAAATGGTGGTGGTGGATTTTAGGGGCAAACCCGAGAACACCTTGATTGACCAATGCGAGAACAAAAAAAGCCATGGGGAGCCATGTAGCACTAGCTAGGCCCTCCTAGTGGTGCTCATGGGCCCCGAAAGCGCCATTTTGGCCTGTTGCCACCGTCATGGGCAAAGTTTGCTGAGACGACTTTGCGTTGATTCAGACCTAGGTTCCATGCCAATGTTTCTTCCATGTAGACTTGCGAACCAAGGGCACAGGTCTCAGGTGTCATCTCCGTCTTTCCAAGATTGGCGCCTCTATGGGGCCCCACTGGTGAGGAGTGTACCGTTTGTAGGCAGGCATGGGTTAGCTGCAAAACCCCGATTTCGGGTGATCCTCGGCAACCCTTGGGGACCCTTGGGTCGTTGTTGGGTGTTCATTCGGCGACAATGGGAGTGTGTATCAAGCCATGAGGAGCCATGTCGTAGAGGTTGTGTTGTGGATGCAAATGTGTTTGCCAAGGCAAAACGCCCAAGGCGTTCAAGTGCCCTAGGCGTTTGAATGCCCTAGTCCATGCTCTAACGGTGGACGATGCCCAATTGCAGAGGGCAAGGGCTTTGGGCTTTGTTGTGAGGTGTGTAGCCCACAGATTTTCCACGGTGGTCACCAATCATGGGGGCTGCACTACCATTCCGTCTCCAGGCCCAAACGCCTCTTCTGTGCCCTGTTGGGCCAGGGTGGTGGATGGGGCTTAGGCGGGATGGGAGTGAGGTCCAAGGCGCAGGGCAATGCAAAGGCAGCGGGTGCCCATCAGGCTGCTCACACGTGTGTTCCACCGCTTCCACATCGCTCATCATTGGACACATGCGCTCACATTCCACCCCGCCGAGCATGCAACGCGGGGCAGCACACCCGCTGCCCTCTACAACATTATCAGTGCCGTCCACCGAGCAAAAAAGCTACAATTTGTCAATCACCCCCCTCCATTGGGCCGTTGCAGCAGAAGCAAGCCCCGCCTCTGAGAGAGAGCCCGAACAGTGGCTTTGGGGATCGCTATGGGGTGTGTTTCGGGAAGTCCTACGGGGAAGTCCCCCACTTCCTGGGTCCATTTTTATAGCAACCCCCATAGTGGCCCTAGGGTGAATGAGGGGTAATTTTTAGTGCTTTAGGCAAGGGAAGGTAGGACCTTTTCAATTTCCATCCAAACTTGCCGATATGTTGTTTTGATGGGGGGGAGCTCTTGGGTCCGGGAAGTGACTTCCCCCCCTTAATGGACCCAGAATGTAACTCCCCGTTTTTACTTTGCGGTGCTACTTTCAGATCTGAAAGTGACTTCCCGGGGAGTTTCCGGGGACGTTCTGGGTCACTTGTGGTCTCACCCAGTTTCCCCTGTTCACTGCAAATGAGGTGCAACACGTCTTGATGAGCATCAATAATGTCTCACATTCGTGCCCTCTTGGTCTTGGGGAGGCCTCGGCCTTGTTTGGTTTCAAAGATTGCAAAACCAAGGTAGAGAGCATGCATATTTACAACATGATTCAACCCACGTCAATTCAATAGTGGGCGTCGAACGGACGACCCTTTGAAGCAATTGCGCAATTCCACTATAAGCCGAGAAATCCTGTGTTCGGGGGGAATGCTACTCAAAAAAAAAACGAGTAATATCGCTCCATATAGAACCCACTGTACGCAAGTGTCCAATGTACCCACACCGTGGGTTTTCCTCCAAGCATCTCCCAAACCTGTCCATGGCGTGCTGCAGCCATCTTACCCTCTTCTACTTTAGCATCCGTTGACCCTTCTTTCTGGTGTCACAGGGTTTGTAACGTCGCAACACATGACAACAGGGAGTGCACGACAGTAGAAATATAGCATGGATGAACATCCACTCTTTTACCCGGGTAGAACTCACGAATGAGGTCCACCACACGACGTTGCCATGTGGGCCGTGTTTGGAAAAAAACGTGACGATGTAATGTCAAATTGACCATCCTTTGTTGGTCGCATGGCAATGCGTTCCCACATTGGGATCCGCGCGACCTCTTGGGTGAATTCTGCCCAAAGCTCATTCAAGTGACCTACACACCCAAGGCCCTCTCTACTCGCTACCCAAGCAGACAAGTTTGTGCTGAGGCCAAAGCATGGGCATAGTCACCGACGCCGCGGACAAGGGGCAAATACCGTAGGAATGCCCCCCACCGTGGTGTAGGGGCCACGGCATTGGCTGGTTGCAATGATGAAGCATCATCACAACAGCAGCACATTTTGCCGGGCGCATGATTCATGGTTGCCATCCCTTTACCATCACAAGCCGGGGAATAAATGGGGGGCAAATCCAATTTACACCGAAAATTACGTAAATTTTTGTAAATTGTTCAAATAGTGGCGTAAATTTCTGTAAATTTCTGTAAATTCGGTGTAAATTGAGGAACCCAAGTGCTTTGCATGTTAGTGCATGTAGATTTAGATATGTAAGATGTCTAGAATTGCGAGTATTGAACATGAACTTTGTAAATTCTTCCTTGTTGTGTCAATTTTTTCATTCTGGTGTATTGTGGGTGCGCAAGCAGTCGAGTCGCAACAATTTACCTGTTAGTTGGTGAACGGGAGTACTTTGCATGTTTTAAGATGTAGATTGACACATCTAGCAATTGGTTTGCTTGTAGTGAAGCTTGTAGATTGCTGTTTGTTGTGGCAGTTTTTGTCATGTGATGTGGGTGTGCAAGCAGGAAGCGGCAGCCAAGTGTCCGTTTACCTTTCTTCGGTGCCTGCAGAGCGGATGTGGGTGCATGATGGGCACAACCAAACTGGAGGGTCAAACACCCTTTGTGCACCTAAGAAGGAGAAAAGGAAGGGATGAACAATGCATACGTGTGACACGGTGGGACACAATCATGTGAAACCCGATGACCAATTTGCCTGTGAGGCCCGTATGCCCCTGCGTGCCCTGTTGCAAGGTTGCATGGTGAAATGAACAAAAATTTTGCTGCTGAAATCGGGACCGGAAAGTCACCGTAATGGGGGTTACAGACCTAGGTTTCACACCTGAAAGTCAAACCAGCAAGTGGGTTCCCGGTGTGGGTTTCACACCTGAAATTGGGTACTTTCTGGGGCCATATAGGGGGTCAATGGATTGATTTTCTGACCTGAAAGTGACTTACTGGTGGGGGTTGTATGTACTTACTGGTCCCATTTTCGCCTTGCTAATTTCACCCCACGTTGCAAGCCATTGAGGCATTTGAGTGGGCCGTGCACCACCACCAGAGCCACTCGTACTCGGAGGTTACCTTACCACCGGGAGTGTCAGCACTTGCAACGCATTGCAAGGGCGGTACTAAGAGTTGGGGATGTTAGCATTGAGACGTCGAGCACTAGCGTGCTCACGCTACGCAGCAGTGCATTGGACACTCCATTGGCTACCCACATAGACACATTCGCACTAAGGCGTTTGTCTACCGCATTACACACGGGACAATAATGTCTGAGGCCGGCTCGAGTGCTTGGAGTTGGTCATTGAGCGAGGCGGTGGCATCCTTTGCATGAAGAGGTGCATGTCGTCGCCACCGTCAATGACCCACCATGTTGCCCAATGATGCGGCTAGCCTGCAGCCGCACAGCCCCCTTTCCAACATCCCATGTAGACATCACAGCGCATGGAACTTGTGCGCCAAAGTGGTGTGGCATAGGGGCACATGGTCACCAGGATCTCCCCACTCAATAGCATCTTGAACTCCCCGGTGGCCTGTGCTAGCTCCAACCATGACATGACCACATCCCGCAAAATTGCCGTTGCAGCTACACACGGCCCGGACGAACAACATGCGGCTAGGCTTGGTACGCAACCAGCTCACCCCTCATGTCTACCACGTCCTGCCAACGACAATGTCGGGGATAACACTTTGTTTGCCGCATAGACAAACCCAGCCGCCGTGAACTACGGAGCACCTCGACTGCGTCACCACGTTTACCCGACTGCTTGTCCACCATAACTGCTGGAACACCTACAAAGTTATTGGTAGCCACGGTTTGCATGTAGGCACGCCCCGATTCCCTGTCGTGCACTGACCTTGACCCACATCTTATCCCCATCACCGGACACACTAGAAAACACAAAGCATGCTGGCTCCCCTGTGAACATGCCAACATAGGCTTGTTGTAGGCCAGTGCCACGATTGCATGGTCAATTTCTATGCACACCGCAGCTCCTATGGGGTGTGTTTCGGGAAGTCCTACCAGGAAGTCTTTGCCAAGCCCCATACCAACCAATTGAAGAGGGTGTTTGCTATGGGGACAAAACTTAATATTTTTCCTTTTGGGATCATTCTAAGGTGGTTGAAGGGATGGAAAATTTTTGAATGGGTTCGGAAACTTACTTCCCGGGGACTTCCCGGAGGACTTTTAGGTCTGAAACCTGGGAGACGTCCCGGAAAAATGGACCCGGGAAGTGGGATTTTGAGGTCTCAAACCCACATACTAGTCTGACTTACTGGGACTTTCTGAGTCCATTTTTACATCCTTCATCTTCACTGCCCAAGCCTCTTCTTCATGACATCCTGACATCACAGGTTGTTGCCACACTTTCACGCACCCTTGCAAATCTTTGTTTTCCCTCCTTGTTCTTTGAGAGTGCTACATGCCTCCTTACTTTGTTCCGGATCGGACGACATTGCCATAGGGGCTGCGTCAAAAAAATTGAGACGGTGTGATGTCAAACTACCCAGCCTTTGTTGGTCGCATGGCAGTGCGTTCTGACAGTGGGATGAGTGCCACATCTTGGGTGAATTCTACCCAGAGCTCTTTGAGACAACCCACATTGCCAGGGCCGTCTTGGCCTTGGGGGGGGGGGGGTTGAGGCGGTGTCTCAAGAAAAGTTTTTGAACCTCAAGCTGAATGTCTATCCCCCCCCCCCCCTTTGTGACAGAGTCACATGGGTCTCGACATGGGGCCTCCACCACCAGGGACCGCTACCCCATGGGGAAGGTGCCATGTGGATGGGGCAGCCCTACCACTGCCGGACCAAGTGGAAGAAATAGGGGTTGCTAGCCACGTTCTCCAGGAGAGCCTCGCTTCAAAACAGAGGGGTGGGGGTCACAAGCAGGTTCTGCTCGGGGTACCCCTGAGTACCAGTGGCCAGGAGCCCGGCGTCTCAGCCCCCTGACGGCCACCCTGCATGTGTGCGACATTCCGTCTGGATTGTCCCTGGTTCTCAGTGTCACAAGTGGTCTTGTGGACCTCTGGGTTAATCCTCTTGTTGTCCTCAGTGGCTTGGAGCCCATGGATGCACACCCAAGGAGAATTTGGCCAGTGGCTCACCCAGTCAGGTCAATCCTCTGAGAGGGTAGCAAGGTACCCTTCTGAAAGGGGGCTTGTGACCCTTAGCCTATGGCTCATGAGTGTTTGGACAGGGTTTAGACCTCACTGTGTGAGGATCTACAGTGGTACCAGTCCGACATGAGGACGGCCCTATCATCACTTGCATGTGTGCGGCATCCACCCTGGCGGTCATGTATTATGGACCGGACCAATCCAGTGGCAGCCACCATGAAGTGACATGGTTAGGACTAGGCCCCCTGGATGTTTCACCCGTCTATCACGAAGGTGGTAGTGGCACCACCCCTGTGGCCTTGCGGACCCGAAGAGGCGGCCACAACCCTCCAAGCATGCATGGTAGTGGTCTGGCACGGCGGGGTTTCTGGCAGAAGGGCCTAACCCAAAACCAAAACTAAAACCCCCCCTTTGTGGATTAAAAAAAGCCACGCCGGGTATTCTTCGAGAGAGCAGTATGTTGGTGTGGCGGGCAGTCACATGGAAGGATGATCTAGGTAGAGTTTCTGGCCCATAGGGAGGTGGTGGCGGTGGTGGAGCATGTTAGTGGCTTTCGTGCACAGGTGGGAGCTAAACACGCTTCCCTTGGCTGTCTGGGTGCGCTATATGTTTTCCCAACTCTGGATCACGTTTGTTAGAGAGCCTTCTTGGTTGCCGGGGCCGTGGGTGGAGAGGTGCAAGATTTGGGGTCACTTTGTTGGAGTGTTGCTGATGCCGGCATTCTTGCAGCTTGGAGTAGTGAGGGGGGATACGTCATCGTTGTTGTAGCAGGCGTGTGTCATTTTCTCTCAGTTGCGCAAGCAGTCTCTGGTGCCAGGGGTTGCAGGGGCGCCTTGGATGATGCCGCTGTGGCACAATATCTATTTAGAAATTCAAAAATCACAAACGTGTTCCTCACCGCAACTAGTTCGGAGAAGGGTGGTCACGATAGGGCATGTGGTCACAGTTGGTGGACACATGGTAGGGGGTGGGGGGGAGGGGGCGCACAAGCGGCTACCACCACAAGTGGTGTCGGGGCCTTGGGATTTACCGTTGGAGTGGGTGAAGTCGCCAACTTCGTATAGACGGCTTCGTGCTTAACCACAGCCGCTGCCAGAAGCTTGTTGGAGTGAGCAAATTCGGGCTGCTTTTGCAAGTTTGCCAGGCCCGAGAGTGTTGATTGGTTTTATTCGCAAGGCACCGTGGAGTAAATTGGTGATGGGGGTGCGTACTCAGCATGTGTTTGGACAAGCGAGTTGTGTAAAATGTGGGTGGCCGGAAGCTGTAGCGCGTGTCGGTATCTGATGTTTGCCAATGATATTGTTTTGAAGGCCAGTTTGGAGCCTAGCAAATGGGGGAGGGGGCAGCGGCTTTGCATAGCCTACCGCCGGACCAACTGCTTTTATCGCTGACGTCCACACAGGGCCTATGTTTATGGACGGTTGTTCGCTCGTCCTGGTTCCTTTGGTGTGACATAATGTTTAGAGGGGAGCAGCATGTAGTGCACTAGATTGTGCAGCAATGGTTGACAATCTTGAGGGGTGTGGGTGTCAAGCACAGAGGCGTCGTTGTATAGGGAGGAAGGACATCATCGGTGCAGTTTTTTGCACGCGGTTTTGTGTGGGACTCCCATGTTTCCATTGGGGGGGGGGGGGGGGGGGGCTGTTGGGGGTGGTGGTCCCGCCGAGACGGATGGTGGTGCCCAAGATTGTGAAGTGGCAGCATATGCTGCCGGATGCACTCAATTAGATGTACGATAAAATAAATCGAGGGTGGGACGTGGCATATTGTGATGGGTTGTGTAAGGGCACATCTGGGGTGTCACACACGGGGTATAGTGTGTGGTTTGCGCGGATGAGCGCAACACGGAGTTGCCAGTGCCCGTTGATGAAAAACAATGTATTACGCGGAGCTCAGGGTGGCGTTGTGTGCATTGGAGAACAAGAAACCAGCGGTGAAGCTGCATGTGGTCACAGATAGTGAACAATTGTACGTGGGACCGAAGGGTAAGTGTGGCAAGTGGCGGCGACAAGGGTGGGTGGGGTCGAGGGGGCCACTGGCACACGTGGATCTGTGGTCTATGCGTTGGGATCGGTGGCAGCTATGTGGCGACAGTGTCACAATGCAATGGGTGTTGTCCCATGTGGGGGTACGGGGTAATGAGCGGGCTGATGAGGGGGCGGTAAGAGGTAAGAGGCAAGCATTTGTTGCGGTGATTAGGGATTGAGAAGTGCAGGACATTTCGACTGACCTGCGGTTGGAGGAGATGGATGACCCTAGTGATGATGACATGACTGGGGGTTTGCAGTGCGCTGTGCACTCAACATATGATGCGGTCACAGACAGTAATCCCGATGAAGAGGTCGGTGGCACTGATAGTAGTGACAATAGTGCTGCCAATTTCGTGGAGCCGCGGTGCAAACGGCCTGTGACCAGGTTCCAAGGGAGGGGGATGAGCTGTCCCAGGCTAGGCTAAGCAACACTCGATAGCTTGCGAGCGAACTCAAGGCTACATTCAGTACTGGTTTGGAACTGTTGCAGTGCAGCAAAACATTGATGAGCCATGACCGGCAGTGCAGTAGAGCATCTATATGGTCCGTGTCTTGTCGCGGGTCCTGCCTCGGTGTCATGCTAGTGAGGTGGAAGTAGAATAGGTGTACAGGTGAAGGTGTAAAGGTGAAGCTGAGGGCTGTGCATACTTCTGACTGGGTCCGTAGGGCGGTGGGCGGGGCAAGTTGAGTTTGCTACGTTAAAGAACAAATGAACAGTGTTGCCGTGCAGCCGAACACTTGTGAGTTGCGACTCGTCATCTGTGTCACGGGGGCGTTCGGGAGCTAAGTATCCGTTGCTTCATGGCCTTTTGTGGATACACAAGAACTTGTAGCAGCCATCCTTTTTGTCAGCAACACCAGTGTGTTAGCAAAGTGTTTAATCAATTTGGAGCATCCAAAGGCAAAGAAATTGGTGGGAAACACTTCAAAAGTGTGGAATTTGTGGTTTGGGGGGTAATGCTTTGCGACATTTTGGGTGAAATTGTGTTTGTCAAGTTAATTGGTCCAAAGTCCGATTCAAGTTTGGATAGACATACAGAATGCTGTGCATAGTGGGTTGTATGACTCGGCCAATTGAGGAAAAAACCCACTGCTAGACAGTTTTGGAGAGACTGTTGCCGTAGAAGGTTGCGATCTACTATTGGCAGCCAATGATGCCTTGGCTGCGGGCAGGGCATGGTATGCTATTGTATGCTGTTTTTGTATCTTGTGGGCAGAAGGGGTTGCAGAAGTACGGTCTGTTTGGTTATTTAACCTTCCTGAACCTTGAGCCTTGGCCCTCCCCAAGCAGTGCAAAGTGGGAAGCATTTGGTGTGAAGAGTGCGTTGGGTCGGCAAGGCTTGCGAAAGCTAGGGGGGGGAGGCGAATTTGCGGAGCACGACAACATGGGGGTTTTACATAACCCCCCCCCCCCTTTTTCGTTGGCCAAATTTTTAGGCAAAAGTAGGGTTTTCACATAACCGAACCCCCCCCCCCCTTTTGGGGGGAAGGGTTTGCTGAGTCCACCTCACAGTACCACTATGTAGCATTTCCGACCATTTGTGAGCCCCCGAGAAGGCAGGGGTGAGGTAGCCAATTCTGATTTTGTCCCTCTTTCTTTGGGGACCCCCGAGAATGCACGGGTTGTGTAGCATTTCCGCCCACTTGTGGGCCCCCGAGAAGGCAGGGGTGAGGTAGCTAATTCTGATTGTGACCCCTAGTGTAGGTTTTGACTTCTGATTTTGTCCCCTTTGTTGGGGACCCCCGAGAATGCACGGGTGGCGTAGCATTTCCGCCCTCTTTTGGGCCCCAACCTTCTGGTGCTATCGAGGAAACCGGGCTAATATGTGAATGCACGCTTTGTTGTGTGGCCCCCTGAGTTGGGGTTAGGGACTCTCAATCCACGCTTTGTTGTGTGGCCCCTTGAGTTGGGGTTAGGGACTCGCAATCCACGCTTTGCTGCTTGGCCACTTGAGTTTGGGCGAGGGACTCTCAATCCACGCTTTGTTGTGTGGCCCCTTGAGTTGGGGTTAGGGACTCTCAATCCACGCTTTGTTGCGTGGCCCCTTGAGTTGGGGTTAGGGACTCGCAGTCCACGCTTTGTTGCGTGGCCGCTTGAGTTGGGGTTAGGGACTCTCAATCCACGCTTTGTTGCGTGGCCGCTTGAGTTGGGGTTAGGGACTCTCAATCCACCCTTTGTTGGGGGGGGGGGGCGTTTCTGTGAAATATGAAGTCATGGGGCTTTGCCTAAAATTGGCCACTTCGAAAAAAAGGGGGGGGGGGTTTACCCTTTTTGCGCGCAACTGAAAATTTCCAAAACGCACTGCGGGGGGTTACCGTGGATGTGCACAAGTGTGTATTTTTCCATTTTTGGGCATGCAAAAGGAAATTTGGGGGTGCCTTGCTTCAAAAGTGACAGATCTTTGCATGTTTACTTGATGCTGCTGTTTCACATATCAGGTGTGGCAGGGACGCGGTGGTCTAAGGGGTCAGCATACAACAACGGAGGCCTCCACTCTACCTCCTCACCAATGCAATCGTGGTTGTAGCCGCCCACACCCCTTGCCGGGGGGCGGGGGGGGGGGGGGGGGCATGGACGATTTCTCTTTGGTGCGGCCCAACAACAAAGAGGGTGCCTCACAGGGTGCCCAATTCTGCAAGGCGCACGTTTCGCCACGTTTCGCGTTTCGCATCACCGCTTCATGGGGTGCCCAATCCCACAATGCGGTCGTTTCGAGTCGTTTTGTGTTTCACCGGGTGCCCAATCCCGGAACTTCGGCTGTGCCAACAACAAGTACATCGTCTGTCACACTATGGTTGTGTGTTGTTGTGTGTCTCGCGGCAATGCACGGAACCGCATGCACTTCGCTGCCCCCCCCCCCCCAAAAAAAAACTCCCTAGCGGATAGACCCATCTACCTTTTTCACTTCAATATCCATTTCCTCAAGGCACTGCTTGCACCGCGTTGGTCCCAAGCCCCCCGCCATAGCGTAACGTCTTATGCACCGACCTGTGCACCTCAAGTAATCGTCTACTTCCGCTGCCTTTTGGAGTCGCTACTCGACTTCCGTTCTGGTGCTTGTCGCTTCCGTGCCACTGAAGCTGCCACGGGTGTCTTCCGAATTTTCGCTTGCTTGCCTTGCCCGCGGGGTTGCTTGACGGTCTTTTTGTACTCTTTCTTGTGTCCTGTCGCGACGACCACTATGGCACTGCTGTCCGAACTATTGCTTCCGGAGCTAGACTCCGATGATGGATGTCGCGCCATTGCGCAAATAGTAGCCCTTGACGATGGGCCGTACCCTCGACGTCAACTTGCCACCGACGTAACACATCACCACCGTCGAGAGCCCGTATGTCATGAAGAAGAAGAAATGTGTTCTTGATATCCTGAACAAATCTTGAAAGCCTATGAAACACAATCGATACAACCCGAGTTGGCACACATCCCCCTTGTCCCCACGTCGTCCGAGGTGATACGCCGGTGCAACGTGATCCCCTTGTCCCTACATGCTCAGGTTGGCACGGAGGAACCTGCAAGTGCTTCGCTCCACTTCATGAAGTATGTAGCAGACACACTGATGCTGCTAGGCAACTTCAGGCTCGTCGTTGCTTGCGGTGGCTTTATGGAACAAGTACCCAACCGCAGTGCGTTGAGCGCGTGAGCAGCCGTGGCAACACACCAACTCCGCAACAAGTTGTATTGTGTGGGTGCCAAAGTGCCGCAGGTAGCAACAAGACCCAATAGAAACACACAAGAGCATCAACTAGTTTGATCACCAAGAACGCGGAGGGTGGTGGCGTCCTGCTTGCAGATGATCCCATTGCATGTGAGGTCACCCAAACGGATAGGCAAAATTTCTGAGGCATGTTGCTGAGCCATTAGACTCAACGCTCTGATGTGAGAAGTAGGGGGTAGAAGAACACATAAGGGGAAATTGGTCGAGGCTCTGTCCTACGCCATAACCCTGCGCAAACCCCCATGTCACAAAGTTTCAACTTCCACTTGCTAACAGTTCATGTCCGGGGGGTCCATCAAACAAAGAGGGGCAAAATCCAAATTGGCCAGATGTTCCTAACCCACTCAAGGGTCCGCGTAACAAAGCGTGGATTGCGAGTCCCTAACCCCAACTCAAGCGGCCACGCAACAAAGGGTGGATTGAGAGTCCCTAACCCCAACTCAAGCAGCCACGCAACAAAGCGTGGACTGCGAGTCCCTAACCCCAACTCAAGCGGCTGCGCTACAAAGCGTGGATTGAGAGTCCCTAACCCCAACTCAAGGGGCCACGCAACAAAGCGTGGATTGAGAGTCCCTAACCCCAACTCAAGCAGCCACGCACCCCCCCGGGGAAAGCTTCCTTACAGATGTGCACAAGTGGACTGATCCATATATATGAGGGCATTGAGGTTGAGTGGCAGGAAGTACAAAAGTTCGTTATCAGCAAGTAATCGAAGGAGCTTAGAAATGGACATTTTGGAGAAGTTATTGGTAGTGGCACGTGATGCTGCATCTTTTTATCAACTATCCACCTGTATTCGAGGACTACAAGAAAAAAGGGGAAAGGGGAAAAGGAGGCGCACAAATCTGCCATCAGAGCGTGCAGACAAGGGGAAATGGTGAAACGGTGTTGATGAGGAACACAACATGGATACATACATTGAAGAAGTGGTGTCCCCTGTGAAGGACAGGCTTGATGGCTCTTTGCATGGTCCAGACTTAGATTGTGCCTTAGATTCTTTGGATTCAGATTCTTCAGGAGCAGATTCTAGTTTAGATTCCGACTCCAGCTCTAGTTCAGTCTTAAACTGATGAGCACCAGATGGTTACACCTGTTTTCCTTACATTGCATATCATTTGGGGCCAGCCGCAAGGAGGAGGGCCCCCATATTCTATGATCGCCCCCTCCCCCCGGCGGCCCAATTCCCTCCTGCGTGTAGGCAAACCACCGCTCAACCACACTATTTGCCACGCACAGCCACGTGCAGGACATCCTCCACAAACCAACACGAACTAGTACGTAACATTAAAATCTGTTATGTGCCCCCATGGGTTGTCGGGGCTTTGGTGCCGACAACCTCGGTGACCTCTGCTACAGGCTAGTGGTAGACTGCCTTTGGATGGATACTGTTATTGCTTGCAGGTGTTCACAAAAGTATTACGCCCGATTGCGATTTACATTGGATGCGCACCCGGCGCTGCCAACCAAGCAGGAGCCTGAATAGGGGTAATTCAAAACCCCTAGGACCTACTGCAGCCCTCCCCAAGGGTATGTTGTGTGTGTGTTGGGAGGGGGGGGGGGGGCTTGGATTGGTCTTGGGGACCGATGCCATTGTGGACAACTCAAAGGGGGGATAGCCAAACTAATTGCACTCCCTTCCCAAGACTGAAATTAGGGTGTAACCGTAAGTTTGGGCTGAAATCAGAACTGTATAGGATTGGCTGACCACAAACAGTGACGTGGAATTTTACTTGTCCTTGTGTAGGTGTGGTTGTGGGTGTGGTGGGGCGGGTTCAAGACCTCAAGTGCCTCGGAACCCTTGGGTCCCCACTGGGCCAAAATTCAGGCCTAAAGACAAAAATTCAGCCATCAAGCAAGCATAAATGCAAGCACTTGCAGATTTCAGATTTTAGGACTTCAAGAGTCTAGAGCATCACAAATTCGAAACTCAGCAATCCAGGCACCAAGAAAACCAGAAATGCCAAAAATCAGAAATTGAGGAACAGAACCCGTAGGTGTACCCACCTATCACACCCTCTAGGGGTGTGCGGCCGCCAAACCGCTGGCGGCAGTGGCGCGGAAATTTCCCATTCCTAAAGGCTACAGTGGGCTTGTCTAACAACTGCCGGGAGCCCCGTCATATTGGTGGAATTATGGGGAATTATGGGGAATTATGGGGAATTATGATCCAATTATGGGAATTATGGTGGAATTATGAGGGATTATGGGAATTATGGCGCAATTATGGGGAGTTGTGGGTGATTATGGGGAATTATGGGGAAATCCGGAGAATTGTGGTGGAATTATGGGGAATTATGGGGAATTATGGGGGATTGTGGGAGAATTATGGATGTCATTTCCTTTGTTGCTACTTGTTGTTTGTTTTTGTTGTGTCCCCCCTTGCTTCTACAGACATGTCAGACTTTCATCCTCACAACAATGTTCTTTTTGTGCTACTCTCTTACCTATACAAGGCGCCCAAAGAATACATGCACGTGGCAAAGCAAATCCAGGAATCATTAGCAACCCACCAAGAATCAACAACGACCGACCGACCAGGAATCATTAGCAACCCATGAAGAATCAACGGCAAGCCACCATGAATCATCACCAACCCACCAGGAATCAACAGCAACCCACCAAGAATCAACAGCAAGCCACTAGGAATCATCAGCAACCCACGAAAGATCAACGGCAAGCCACCAAGAATCACTATTAAGCCACCAGGAATCATCAGCAAGCCACCAGGAATCAACAGCAAGCCACCAGGAATCAACAGCAATTAACCTGCTAGTGCCACACTACAGCTCCCCGCCAGACAATTGGAATTATGGGAATTATGGCGAATTTTGGGGAATTACGGAGGAATTACGGGGAGTTACAGGTAATTGTGGGGAGTTATGGGGGATTTACGGGTAATTATGGCGGAATTACGGTGCAATTATGGGGAATTGTGCTGGAATTATAGGGAATTATGGGGGAATTATGGGGGAATTATGGCTTGGTGTGGATTCCTGATGGATTGCTTTTGATTCCTGCCGGGCGCACAAGCCTGACCCTCCTATGGCTAACCCAATGCCTTCAGGGCCTATGCCTTCAGGGCCTTAATGACCACTGCACCTGAATATGTGGAGCATTATGGGCCCGCGGAAGCTGAGCGTCACGTAGCCTTGTCCTGGCGGGATATCTGCCGTAGGTCACACATGGGGATACCACTCGGCCCTACCTCCATTGCCCTCGTAGTCACACTTGACTAGCCGTCGGCAAACAAAATGAACAAGGCAGAAAACAGGCCTCAAACACTGTTATAGTCAACACGCGCGCGCGGCGCGACGCGCAAAAAAGTTTCTGTTTTCGCTCGGAGTGAATTTGGGTGGATCCCGCTTGCTTAGAAATGGAGGAAAAAGCATATTTGAAATGATAGGTCAAGCTGGGGTGTTCCCCGCGATATACCCAAATAGTGCCAAAATGGCACTTGGCTGGCCAACTGGCCGGAACTGATTTTTTTAAACCCTCTCAAGGACAGCCCTGCCCACGGTTGTGGCCAGCCCCCGACACCCTCTCCATTTGAGCTGCTGCTGCTGTTGCTGCTAGAGCCTGTTGTTACGTCAGCAAGGCCGCCTGACAAAGTGCCACCAGCTTCTCTTTCGCCACAGTAAGTATGGAGGATGAACCCAGAAATGGCAGTGGAGATGGTATCATCGGTACTGGAAGTGGATATGGCATTAGTCTTGGAAACAGAAGTGGTATCCTTGGAACTTCGTACGGAACTGCACACATGCGATCGTTGACTGCTGGTTCACTGGACCCTGGGGTGCTTCGCGATGATCTGCGAGAGTCGAGTTGCCTGTTGATTAAGCCATCAAAGGTGGGGAGCGCAAGCATCATGTCGTGCAGTATCAATCTATGCAACACCATCTTGGGTGCAGGCATCCTTGGTTTGCCCCATGCATTTGCAGAATGTGGCATAGTGCTTGGGCTATCATTATTTGCTTTGGCAGGCATCCTGAGTGCCACAGGCCTTCACTTACTTTCTGCGTGTGCACGAGCAGTTCCAGACGGCTCGTTCAACGTCATGGCGGACCTGACGGTTCCAACACTGAAAGTTCTGGCCGACCTTGCAGTGGCTTTAAAGTGCTTTGGAGTGGGAACAAGTTACCTGATTGTCATCGGCGATGTCATGCCTGACGCGTGCAGAACTCTTTTCTGTTCTGACGACAACCCGCATTGCGCTCTCGACTTTCCCTTATCTCTGTTAACGAATCGCCGGCTCTGGATCTTTGTCTTTTCTGTCACATGTGTCGCAGGGCTGGTTTGCTTCAAGAAGTTAGATGCCTTGCGTGCCACATCAGCATTGTCTCTCATGATGATGGTTTACGTGTGTTGTATGATAGTGGCGTATGCGTGGATCCCAAAGTTGGATCCTTGTGCAGGCAGGGGAGATGACTGCAAGGGAGACATTTACATCACCCCACCCCACGATCATTTCGCCATCCTCAAGGTGATTCCCATTTTCATTTTTGGCTACACGTGCCACCAAAACACTTTCACTCTGGTGAACGAACTAAAGCGTCCAACTCAGTCCCGCTGTGACACTTTTATTATCCTCGCAGTAGCCACCTGTTGTCTGTTCTATTTCGTCGTTGCATACTCCGGTTATCACACTTATGGGTCAAATGTGTCGAAAGACATTATTGCTGCATATCCGAACACGAAATTTCTGGCTGTCGGCCGTATTGGGTTGGCTTTCAACATGGCTTTCAGCTATCCCCTCCAATGCCACCCTTGTCGAAACTCCGTGTCGGTGTTGGTAACAGGAGAACCAGCGCAATACCTTGACGACCGAGTGTTTTACACCATAACTTTCAGTATCCTGGTTCTTAGTGTTGGAATTAGTATGGTGGTGCATGACCTTGGGCTGGTTTTGGGGCTCGTTGGTGCCACAGGCAGTACAACTATATCATACATTCTGCCTGGCTTGTTTTATACCCAATATTTTGAAGAGTGGCACCCCATGAAGGGGATGGCATATGCTATGGTGGTGATGGGGGCGATCATGATGCCTGTCATGGTCACACTTTGCTTCATGGGTGGTGGTAAGTGAGGTGTCTCACTGGTTTGTTCTTTGAACTCCCGGGTTTGTCGTAGTGTTGAGTGTTTACGTTGTGCACTTGATTCAAGTCTCTGGACCGGTCCCCTGCACATTGTGCACTACTTCGTGACGCGGCATGTCCATTGAAACGTGTGCTTGATGTCATATGTGGAGGATACGAATGCCACATTTCGAGGTCGAGGAATAGGACGTGCAATGTGGCATCGACATTCATTCTTGGGTGCTCACTGAAATCCGCCAGCTGCTTCAAGAACGATGTCACACATTGAACAGGAAGCACCTGCTTGCAAGCTCAGTTGCAGTGAGTGGCAACGGCGGTGGAATGGCTGTCCGCAAAGAAGTGAATGCAGTTGCCTGAAGTGAGACCGACGTCCTCGGTGTGCACTGCAGTCAGCAAGAGTTCAACCGCTGGTTGTCCTGCTTGTCCTTGGGCTGTCCGCGGATCCTGGTTGCTTTTGGCGTGCGGCGTGCGCCTCAGAGGCGCCCTTTCGTCCCTTAATGCCGCCTGTGCACGCTGCGCCAACGTCAGCCATGACTCAGCCATAACGGAACCTGTGCCTCGAGCAGCAGAAGCCTGAAAATCTTCTCCGCCCATCCTCCTCCTTCCTGTCACCTGCCACCAGCAACAGGGATGGTGATTGGATTGCCGCGTCCACTTCCAAGACCAGGAAGACAGCAGACACGGTTGGCTCCTGCGGGTTTCTTCCGCAACGGACACGGAGTGCTTTCAAGAGGTTGACAAACGCTTGATTAGCTCTGAGGGTGCACACTAGTGATCTGAAGGCAACAAGCAAAGAAGAAAAAGAACACAGACATAATCACGAGAGTGGCGTGGCATTGAGGCCCTGTGCTGGTCCTGGCAGCGAGAATGTACATGTGCTTCGATTACGTGTCGTGAACCGTTCCACACACTGCACGCCTGACGGATGGCTCTGTTGAACAACAGAAGTCTGCTGGAGGATTGTCCACATTTCTCAGCTTTTCAGTGACACATGCCGTTTCCTGTGGGGATTTGGCAGTGTTTCGAAGTGCGTGTGCCGTCCACAGTTTGTGTCAGATAAAGTGGACACAGGCAATGGTTGTCAAAATGGACGGCATGGGCCATGATAAGAGTAGGCTCTGCAGCCATGTGAACCATGGCCTGTTTGACTGATTGGTCAAAGGGGCGTCTCTGCAAGCCGAAGGAAGCACACCTCCTGGACTACCGTGCCAATCCTAACTATTTGCGGAAATAATTAATTCCCGGTCCAACGTGTTGTTTTGCCGCAAAAAAAAACGCAAAAAAAATATTAATTTTTGGCTTTGAGCCCTTCGCAAAAATGGGTTCCGCAAAAAAAAAATCGCAAATTTTTTTTTTTGCCCCTGCCCCCCTTTGCAGAAATACCACAATTGCGGGACGGATGCTGTGTTTGCCCCACTGCTTGTTGCCCCACCCCCCCACCCTTCTGTTTCTCAGACCCCATTCTGCTCCTTGCTGTGCTGTCAGAGAATGTATTATGAAGCAGGGTACCCACGAGCGTCAGGTATTGTGTGAGTACGTTGGACACATTTTTGTTGGTTGAAGCATCCGAAACACTTGCTTGTTGGTGCTTGTCTGTGCTATGGACTGCAATCCCAGAGTTCAACTGATCCACATTTGTATGCCTGCGTAGGATTGGACTGCAATCCCACAGTCCAAATGATCAACATTTGTATGCCTGTGTAGGATTGGACTGCAATCCCAGAGTCCAAGGTACCCCAGGCCCTTCGCAAAAATGGGTTCCGCAAAAATAAAAAAAACTTTTGTCTCAATAAGCTCCGCAAAAATGGGTTCCGCAGAAAAAAATTGCAAAAAAAATTTTTTCCCCTGTTTTAAGTGTTGCCGCAAAATTTTGCTTAAATAAAATTCGAAACACCCAACGCAAAACTTAGGATTCCGCAAATAGTTAGGATTGGCACGGTAGGGGGCACAGCGCAAGCGACAAAAACAGAATGCACCGGTTGGGGGGGGGGGGTGCGTTTGAGCCCTGGAAAAATGGGGTAGTGGTCTTGGAAAAGCTCTCGTGACCAAAGGCACACAGAAAACCAGCTTGAACATCGCGCCGCTCTACGCTATGCCTTTGCGGCATGCCTTTGTGCATTGCAACCTGGGCGGAATTTTTTGTGAAAAATATTTTGCCCCATGATACACACCTCAAAATGATCAGAGCATCGTGCGGGATCATTTTGACTACATATGTTGAGAACCCCCCCTCCCCCATCCGTACTTGACCACCCCGGCGGACCACAGTGGTGCTGTGAGTGGCGCCAGACGAGGGCCCGCAATGACCGATGCATTTTCGGTTTCCAGTGGCCTTGCTCAAGGACGCAGGGGCCGTGGAAGACTTGAGGGAAGGGTTGAAGTCAGGGGCCGTACGGGATGCGGGGCTGGTGGAGTCGTTTTAGGGGGTGGTGTGTGGCACGGTGGCGCCAGGCCAACCCCACGTCAGGCATCACAGAACTGCATGCACTGGTTAGAGAAAGCTCCCCGCAGGCACTAGCAGTAGGGGCACGGGAGTATGTGGCAGAATTGGGCATGAGACGCCGACCGTGGTGGCGGGCTACCGATTGTTGGTGAGCTTGCTGACCAATTTTTGGAAAAGAGTTTCCAAGAAGACATGTGTGACAGGTTGCGTGCACAGCTCCAGCCCAAAATATTGCTGTAGCAGGGGAGGGCCAACTGTCCGCGCCGCATTCACACAATGGTACACCAACTCAGGTAGGGACAACACATGGTGCGGGCGTGAGACGGGTGGGGGTGCGTGCACACGCGGGGAATTGCACGGGCGCTGTGGGAGTATTGCGGACCTCCGCTTCCGCTTGCACCAGCTCTAGCAGCCGTGTTGCCACGCGGCCGGGGTAGAGGCAAGGCCTCTGTAGTGCCGGTGGCGGCACCACTTCATCGCCCCTCCCTTGTCAGTGGGGGCCGGGGGGGGGGGGGGGGGGGGGCTTGTAGAGACTCGCCCATTGCAGTCGTTGTGGTTGCTAGGCCAAAAACAGCCATTAATCGCACCATTGCAGATTGGGGTGCCGTGCCAGAAAATGTGGCAGGCTGAACTTTCAGAATCAGATTCCAGCTTGGCATGTTGGGTGGAAAGTATTGGGTGGGAGTGATGGGGGTGGCACAGTATCAGAGGCGGATTGTTGGAAGTATGTCACAACTATCCCAATCCCGGCGAAGGTACGGGAGGCACTACCCCTCTTAATGAAGCCACTGGGGGAAGAGGTCGTCCTTGCAGAGTTGGAACTCCTCAAAGGGGGATGTTTTCCGGGAAGGATGGTATACCGGCGGAATTGTATCAGGCTTTTCTTTACATTTTTGTACCCAAGGTCCTACAGGTGATGCAGCAATTCCTATAGGAGGGGGGGACTCTGTCGCTGATGAAGTGTTGCCCAAATTTGTACACGCAAAAGAGACCAAGGCCATGAGACCTTTGACACTCCAAAATGTTTGTATGAAGTGCATTGCCACAAAAATCATGCTACAGCCGGCGGATGTTTTTCCTCAAATTAGACCCTCCAACCGAAAGGATTTTGTCCAGGGAGGCCAGATGATAGATCACCTAATGTTTGCGATCCTGATTTTACAGCTTGCCATTGCGGGAAGGGGGGCTAGACCAGGCCGGTTTGGGGGTGTATGCGCAGTGGGTCCATAGCCACACCTTTGTTTCACGCATGTTGGCTCGAAGGAAAATTTTTCCTGCCACACTTGCAGCCATTTTTGAGGCGCGCCTCTGCCAATGGCATCCTGTTGAAGGAGGAATTTTTGCCGTATTTTCAGTTGGACCCAGTTCCCTTGGCACGGCCTTCTTTTTTACAAGGTTTGTTATGCAAGGCATATTCAGTGGTGCGGAGGCTATGAAGCAACAGACCGAGCACCCCCGTGGTGCGGAGGGAGCGGGGCGGATTCTGCAGCCTCCATGGCATCGATTGGGGATGGTGGAGGTGTGGCATTCGGTGCTGTCTCAAATGACCCAATGCTAACCTACCATTCTCCGGCCCTGTTGAAGTGTGGTGTTTACTGGTGGTGTGAGTTTATATCACAGGGCAACAGCTCCTGGCCCCAACCTGGCGGCAGGAGGTTATATCTTTGTATGCTTCAGCCCCGGTAACGCCCAGCCAGACCTTAGTGCCCAGATTTGAGCAGATGGGGACAGCAGTGGGGATCACGAAAAATGCTGCTATTCATGCAGCACAGCAGCGGACACCTGGCGTGGTAGCCACCAGAAGTGTGGCAGACATTTGAGAAATTGTATTTGCCAGCATGGGATAAGGATTTTATTAACCGATGTTTGGGAAAAATTGCCTTTGGGCACGCGAATGAAGCGGCTGGGAGGCAAGTTGTCTCCCCTAGACTCCAAGGTGGAGGACCACGCCCAGTAGTTCCACACATTTTTTTCCAGTGCTTTTATGTTTGACACTATGTGCGACGGTCCGACTGTAAAGCCGAGCCACCTTTTGTAGAAGCACTCACTGCTGTCCCTGAAAACTGCCCAGGGTTTGGTTCTGTGGGTGGGAATGAAGTGCCAGTGGAACTTATAGTGTAATGTCACTGGGATTGGACAAATTCATCCCGGGGTGGTGCACCATATTACCAAGGTGGTGGGTGGAACAAGGCATGTTGTGCCCTCGACAGGATTTGCAGCATCTGATCAGACAATTAGATAGATGGTTTGACAATCCGGCTATGCAAGGTATGTTTAAAGTGCAGCCAGCCAAGCCCACGATGGCCCAGCCGCCGAAGCCAGTTGACAAGTTGGCAGAGAAGGAGGCATCGGCATCAGGGGGGGATCAGGAATTTGGTTCTTAGTACAGTACGGAACATCGCATGGGATATGGAGAGTTCAGAGTCGTGGGGAACATGGTTCAGCACGGATGTGAGCGACACACGCTGTGGCAAATTCAGGAGGTGCGAGCCATGTACCAAGGAGGGAAGGGGGATACTGAAGAAGAATTCCACAGATCCCAAAGGCCTGTGTTGGGCATGGGCACAGCAGGCAATGCATCGAACAATCTGTGACAGCACCTCTGGTGCCATATGTGGACAATTTGTGACAGCGCCTCATGGCGTTGTGTTCATGACAGTGCACTGTGAGAGATCGCAGAGTGATTCCGGAGGGTGACGACCATCGTGCTTAATGGCCTGACCTGGGCTTGTCCAAACACGGCGAGTCCGTGTCTTCGCACTTTTGGGTCTTTTTTGGAACCATCGTTTTTGCGGTTGCAATCCAATAGAGAATATGGTTTGTGGCTTTGTGCAGGCCTCACGAAGGGTCAACATGGGTGTTTGTGTACCTGTGCTCCATGTATGCCTGCAACGTGTTCCGTAGTACCTACTGCGTGGTAACACGGGCTTGTCCAAACACGGTGACCCCGTGTTTCCGCACTTTTGCCCCCTGAACCAGAACCTGGCCCGTGTTAGGACAGGCGGGGGGGGAACTTGAGTGCCATGCTAATGATTGCATACAAGTTGTCGATGGGTCTGACCATAGTGTCACTGGATCCCTAGACAAGTTTTCATCTTAGCATAGCAACCACCAACAGGGCTGTCTAGAGGGACGCAAGTGGACCAGACAGCACGTTGGGAATGGTGGTTCCCCATGTTCAATCCGCTGATTCATGGTGCACTGTTGTGCATACGACACACAGCCCCATGTGTAGCTGCAGTCCTTCTTGGTGGTTCGATGTGTACAGAACACACCGCAAACGTTCATGTAGTGGCAGAGCTGCATATGGGAGGAGATCGAATGGTCATGCCAACAGAGGGAACGGTAGTGGCGCGCACTCATCGCAGCCAAAGCAGAGGTTGAGGTCATATGCTGAGAGTACCGATGGATGGGACGGAGCTCTGGTAGCTTTGTGCAATCAACCTGAGGCAAGAGTTTGAGCAAGTGTATAGGAGGATTGAACTGTCCAATGACCGAGAGGCCCACATGAGGCAACGGATGGCCACAATTGAAGAGCATGCATAGAACACGTGGACCAAAAAGGCGTATCAAGTCTGGTGGATGGTGGGGAAATGGATGTACAGTGAGCACACGGAGAGGATACACTAGATATGGAGGCAGTACACTAGAGAAGATGGCAAAAAGGCGGAGCGATGAGGAACTAGATTACATCCAATTGCAAGAACCCCCCAGACAAAATGGCCACGGCTCCTTCCGCTGATTCCGGACGAGGAGGTGGTGCAAGTAAGGCTGACTTAGGTCTCAAGGCCAGACTGTAGCCATCAACCCCATGTCCCACAGGTGAAGGCAAGGAAACGGGAAGGAGCCCGGAGGGGAGGGGTACAGATGAGGGAGCAGAGAGTCTGGCAGAAGAGGGTCACGAGACAAAGAGGAGGGATATAGAGTCAGACGAGAGAGGAGTAGACCCCGGTAGGAGAGGAGCGGATAAGGAAAGATAGACGAGAAGTACTTAGGGACTTAGCACGCCCCTCGCATAGCGAGGGACGTGCTCACAACTGGTGCAAGCACCGGGGCAAGCCAATGTCAGAACTGATGCCGAACTAACTGATGCCGAACTGTTTCATCGCAAAAAACAAAAAAGCTGCCGTCTTTCTTGGTGGTTACATCCCCCATTGCCCATGATTGCTCACACCCTTTCTGCAACTCAATTTTGTTCCCCTATCCATGGACCCTACGACTGTTCAAGAATTGGTGCGGGGGGATTCCGAGAGGTTATCTCGAGTACTGTGAGGTGAGCAGGCTGCGCCAGCTCATCTTAGTCTGAACCCCCCAGCATGGGCGCGGAGGCTAATGGGTTCAGCGTGGGTGAGTACTGGGGTGGGTGGTTCATGGCTAACCGGCGCCTACGGGAGGGGGATGAGCTTACCCAAACGGCCCAAGAAACATTTGATAGCCGTCTTGTGTGGTGACGTCAAGGCAACATTCGGTGCTGATCTGGTTCACGCTGCAGTGCGGCAAGGCGAAACAATGTACTGTGATTTGTGACTATGACCATATACCTGTGTCACAGGGGTGTATGCGAGTCCAGTATCCGTTGCTCATGGCCCAGCACTCCATCAAGATCTGAGTCATGGTGGAACCCCCTCCGGTTTGATTCGGACTTAGACACTGTGTCTACAGGGAAACCTCAGACTTTTAAGCCAGCACCGACGTCTCCATCCCCCGTAAAGCAAGACGCCTGCGCTCCCCATAGTTGCACCCATTGTTGGGCCACCCCGCCTGCTGTACCTTAGCGCATATAATGGTAGCAATCTGCTCTGTGTTGCCTATTGATGATGTACGACTTCACAGCCACACCACTTCCACAAGTACGCACAGCCATAGCACAACACACATAGGATAGGATGCACATCGTTGCTGAGAGCCAAAGGAGTGCTTGATCACAGTAACAGTATCAATAGGACAGACAGTATGTTGCATGTAGGCAGTCAGTGCGCCGAAACCACACATCATGCAAGCAGCCCAGATCCCAGGTTATTGTAGATATGAGCCTATTTATGACGGCTGAGGCCTGGAGCCCCGTCCTGATTGTACTTAACGTATCCACGAACCAACGAACTGATGCAGTTTGAATGATGATTGCGCCCCAAACAAGAAATGATGCACAACCGCCAAGAGGACCCACCTCATTTGGGGGATTGGTGACATTTGTTTGCAAGGTCAATGTTGTGCTATGCAATCAAAAAGAATCCTACTGGCATGTACAACCTGCTGCGCAACAGTGGAATGAAATGGAGCTTAGTGGACATTCATGTGCATGTGTGATGGCTTCATGTGATGCAATGAAATCTAATACAGCAATGCAGTGGAATTTCAAGAGTGACACTACAGCAATGCAGTGGAATTTCAAGAGTGACACTTCAGAGGTGTGTTTTTGGAAAAATTCACCCTACCAGAACCAGTGCGCAGCCAGTGACCACTTGCATGGTACTCACTAAGTACATATGCAGAGGATAGAGATATGGTGTAAGTGATCATCACGTTTCGGTCTGTGGACCAGAAACATGTGCACAACACTGGATGGATGCCACATAATGTACATCATATTCTTTGAATTGAGAGATGCCCAAGAGCACATCAGGGCACATGGTACTGGACTGCAAGCAAAACAATCTGATACAGTGATGCAAACATCATGCAACGTCACACAATGTTGTGTAGGTTTGGAATGTCATGTCATGTCCTGTCCTGTCCTGTCATGTCAATTCACGTCATGCCGTGTCAATTTAACGCAATGCAATGTGACTTTTGCCTTCTCTGTTCCCCAAAGTTGTCTTGTGTTTCCTCCAGCCCACACCCATGATGCATATGGAGATCAGAGTCCACAGCGGCTGGGGGTTTGATCCGACTTGTGACCCGTATGTGAAGATCACAGCTGGGTCACACATGTGGAAAACCAACTACAAACAGAAGACCTCAAACCCTGTGTGGGAGGAAGGACAATCTTTCCAAGTAAAACCGGGTGAACAGGTGTTGTTTGAGGTGAAAGATCAGAATCGCTCAGGCCAAGCCACTCTGGTTGGCCATGCTTACATCCAGGTGCCGCCGACACTTGCGGCTCCTGAGCAAAGGGATCTGCCACTTGTGGAAGGTCGAGGCACCATTCGTGTATCGCTGCAATCAAAGGACAGGTCTTCTTCACCTGCAGCTCACCCCGTCCCAGGTCCTGTCTCACACAACCACAGCCCTGGTCCTTCAGCCCCTGTCATGGGTGGGGACCCCAATGCCACGCTTAATGAGGGGACCACCCAGGAAGGTATTGCATACAAGTGTCTAAGCAAGGGGAGCGGATCCATTCTTTGGCTCAAGATGCCCATGGGGACTGAAGTCCGGTGTGAGCCTGGTGCGATGGTGGCTTTCAATGGTCACACAGAACTGATTTCCAGCAAACGAGAGGGTGGGTTCTTCGCTGGTTGGAACAGGGGCCTTGCTGGTGAGGCCGCCCGAATGACCACTTGGGGGGCCAAGACGGGGCCTGGAGAGTTGTATTTGACCTCTTCGAAATGCATGGCAGCCATCCACCTTGATGGGTCCACGGAGTGGTTTCTAGAGAAGGGAGGTTTTCTGGCATGTACTGGAAACATCCAAATTGGCTCTAAATCCCAGGGATTCAGTGCAGGTCTGGCATCCAATGAAGGATTCTCTCAGGTGCATGTGACTGGAAGAGGGACAGTGTTCATGGAAGCAAATGGTCTTGTACACGGCATACAAGTTGCCGCTGGAGAGTCCCTTTCCGTGGACAATGGCAACCTTGCAGCCTGGCCCTGCAACCAGAAGTACAAGATGGAGTCAGCAGCAAAGTCTGGTTGGACAAGTTGGAAGAGTGGTGAAGGATATGTGTGCAGGTTCACAGGACCTGCCCTAGTCTACATCCATGGAGGGCACTACACGCCTCCTCCACGTTAAGAACTGCTTCCATATTACAGGCCTGCACATGACCCCAGACCAGCCAGTCTACACTATTTGGGCACCGAAATGCTGTGAAAAGCTTCTCGCTCAATCTATCCTATCTACACTCCCTGATGGCACAGGGTTTCTGCATATACCCTGCCCAGAACATGTGGTCAACCAAGTTCCAAAGTGGCCACAAATGTCACAGGCTTCGGACACTGGGGAGTTCAATATCTCTCTGGGGAGTTCAATATCTCTCGGGGCATTCAGAATGTGCCAATTCGGTGGATTTTGGCATTTTTCCTGGGGTTTTTGAATTTTTGGTCTGATGCGCCAAAATTTCGTTCCGTTGGGGGGGGTGTTTCCTTTTTGAAATCTGTGAGAAAAGGCCGTTTCAGAAATGTTTCGCTTTGGGGGGGGGTGCTCACATTTTTCGAGGACAGAGCTGGAAATTCAATGATGCCTGGGACGAAGCAATGCACAAGGGACCACTGATTATTCCGAATCTGAATCGTCGCCATTGTTGTCCCTCTCCATAAGGGCTGGAAACCCATTGGGGCACACACACATTGCCCCTCTCAACACGGGGCGGGTGCCTGTGAAGGCACACAGGCTGCAGGATTGGGGAAAATTAAAGAAATATGTGCCCACATTTCGCTGTTTGGTCAGCTGGACCTTGCGCCATGCAATGGCCTTACTGTACCCTGATTTCACCCAGACAAAGCCAGGATGGGGCTGCAGGTTCTGAGGATCAGGGGCCATACCAAAACCCAACCATTTTATTTTTTCATCTCTGATCAAAACAGGTGTTTTTGTGGTGCATCGGGGGAAGCAACAGCACATGGTGTAAATTTGTTTTCAGACATAGTACCTGCCTGTTGACAAGAAGAGGCAGCAAGGAACACAGGCATCGTCCAAAACAGACGGAAATCTCAAACATGTTGTCAGTACAGCATGCAGACCTGGGTGTTATAAAACAGCCCTTTTCAAGGGCTTTCCAAATATACCCCAGATATCCCCCCCCCATGGGACACACAGTGGGTGCAAATCAGGCAACAATGACGACGAACACCGAAAACCCACCGAGTTGGCGCATTCGGTACTGACCCCGAGAGACCTGCATTCTGATCATAACCCCTTTCACAGATCTCTGCAAGCCTACTACATAGGTGTCCGTCAGAGGATCATTGTTCTGAAATAAAGCAACCAAAAGCATTGCAGTGGTTGGATTGCACCCTTGGGATGGCAATCTGAAGGTTGCTGCAGTTCACAGGATTCCCTTTGGGGTCTTGTCTACTGCGCACCACTTGACACATCTATACAGTGTATCACTCGAACCTGAACACCCAATTCTGTCAGTCAAGGTGCTATGCCCAACAATTTCAGTGCATTAACCACAAGCTTGTATAATGTCAGTTTATCCCTTAAGCATCAGTGGTTTGTGCCAATCTCCGAATGCCAGTGACAGTGCAGAAAAAGGTGATCTGCAGTGGATGCATTGCACCTGCACGACATGTCCCATTTGTGAAATGCTCCCATAGCGTGTATCTGACGAAGGGACTGGTCTCACCAAAGTTTAGTTTGGCGCTTCAACGTTTTCTGTAGCTCAAAGTCCGTTTTCTGTAGCACAACGTCCGTGTTCAAATCTTGTACAACAGATCACGGTGCAGTCAAATCAGAGCGTTGGATTTTTGCGGATGCGCTGTGTGTGGGTTTGGTTGTAGCTGGATGTGGGGTGCAGCAGAGTGGAATGCAGGGAAGTAGAGGGGTTTTATGCATTGTGCCAATCTGCATTTATGTGGCACCTCTGATGACAGTGTGACAGGAAGAAGGGATTATTGCAAGTGTGAACACAGTCACATAACAATGAACCACCCAACCGTCAAATCTGAAAATGCAAGGAAATAGAAAATAGTTAGTCGTACTGGAACAAACTGCATTCCATGGTTAGAAAATATAAATCGGGTTCAAATTGACTCAAAAACCGCTACCCATTTGACGAATATGCTCAAGGTCACCAAGGTGACCCAGTGCAACCAGTAATGTTTGATTTCCTTTTTATCATGGCACGAGCAGCAGCAGCAGCAGCAACAACAAGCAAACAAGCTTGCGCAAAAGGCAAGTCAGGAATAAACCGGGGCTTATGGTGGGTATTATTGCCAGTTGGCCGAAACTAATTTTTCCACCGGTTACCCACTGTTGTGTTGCCAGATCGCTTTGGAATTTGGAATGGGCCATGAGACCCAACACAGGCCTGGGTCCTTTCCTGTCCGGTGCTTTTTGTTGGCAAGACAGGGGGCTCGTACGTTTTGGAGACGCACTGCCAAGGTGAGTCTTGACAGCCTTGGCTTACTGTCTCGCCCACTGAGGCTCTTCACCCCTGCGCCTTGCCCTATGCATTTTACAGCCCCTTACGGACATATCATTTTCTGCGATGCAGTGCCTTGTGTTGAGAAAAACCGATTGAGTGTTAAGAAAAACCGATCGAGGATGGGTGTACATGGGGGGGGGTACGGATGTGGAGATGTCCGAGGTGGGTCACAACACTGCAGCAGGTAGAGTTACTGGTCCTGCTCAAAACATGCCAGCTGGTTGCCCACATGAAGCGGAACGTCAGATATGCGGGGACTGACAGCTTTGTCGCCCGTCAACAATGTAGCCGGATGCGTTGCTCTACAGTACTGCCTGTCGAGTCCCGTATACTCAAACGCCTGTTTTGGTTTAGATCTTGGTGCCCTACTAGTGTTCACCTTTTTTGGGTCTTGTGTGTTTTGAATCTGGCAGACCCCCCAAGTCCTCCCTCCTATTTTGAGGACGACTCTGAAATTTCGTTGACGGCACTCTAGAGGCTCATAGAGTGGACCGATCAAGGGGCTGTGCCGTTATTTTTCTCTTCATTGAGGGATTTTGCCTGGTGAGTGGGCTGTGCTCATGTCCATTCGTTTTTAGGGCTCGACCACAGTTGGTCAGTGTGGAATCGAATTGCTGTGCATGCATGGAACGGTGAACGGACTGAAATGTAGTTTTGTAAGAAATTAAGGTTCAGATTGAGTGAACCTTGTTGTTTGCATGTACAATAGCAGTCCTGTTTCGCGTGTTTTGGGGGCGTACCGTGCGCTGTGCGCGTGCTTTGCGAAAAGTAGGCCATTCTCCACCACCGGTAGGCAGTTTTTTGGGTGTAGGATCGCCGCAGGGTACTGTTGCCATTGTGTGTCCTTGTAGCATCAACCCTCCCCCTTCTTGCGTGTATGTACCCTTGCAAATGGGCACCCTGAGGCCGGTATATGGTGATACATTCTCAGGGTGTCGGCCGCGGGGCATCATCTTTTGCTCTCATTTCTCAGACCCTCTATTGCATTCACCATGGACTTTAATGTTGGAGATATGGTGTTCTACACTCGCTCCAATGGGGTGCGAGTTCCTGCCACAGTGGTGGGGTTTGCGCCCGACGGATTAGTCCACTTGGAGTATTTCCGAGACGCGGTGAAGGTGGTGAATCGGCAGTGCGAGACGCGGTGAAGGTGGTGAATCGGCAGTGCAAAGTTAAGTCCATCTCCTTTGCCATCCCGAGTGCCGACTCACCGCCCCCTCATTTCCCGTATCTTGTGACCCATTTCACTGATGCCATGCCAATCAGTTCTATTGGTGGTGCTCTTTCCGATATACTATTCAACCCCAAGTATACGGGTTGTGTGTAGAAGATTACCGTGGCCGTGGACCACTTGGGTAACATTGTGTGGATATGCCCTGTCCTACCCGGCACTAGTGCCGATGTTAAGATCTGGGACACCGTAATAATTGGCGCTGTGTGCGCGCTGTGCGAAAACGCCCCCTTTGGTTTCCCTGTTTATAGTGTGATTAATTTTGACATGAGCCCACTTACCCACCCATGAAGTGTACCTTGCACATGCTTTTGCGTGTGAACTTGAGGGTGAACTTGAGGCTGCACTACCTTGTGTGCAGTGCTAGGCTAGACCAGAGTTGGTAACTGTGGAATTGATTTGTGTTGTGCATGCATGGAAAGGTGAACGAGCTGAACTGCATGTTGGCCACTAGGCGTGTGACTGCGCTTTGGACGTGCTGGCACAACAATGGATGGGCCAACGGCCGATGAACTCACTAATGGCAGCAACCGTGCAATCGGTCCCCGCAATCCCCATATTGTGACCCGATCTTTTGGGGCGAACAATGGTATGCAAGTAAGCAGCTAGGAAAAGCTAGGAAAATCCACCACAGGCTACAGCTACATGTGGCCGGACACTGGTACTCCTTGGCAGCTGCCAACTGGGCTCCTATGTTCTGAACTAATTGCAAGCAGAAAGACTTCGGCTTCCGAGCATCACATACATTTTGGTGCGTATAGTTGAAACCCAACGAAGGCTTGGTGTTGTTTTTGGGTATAACCTTTGCCAGCCCTGTCGCAATTCAGGAGTTTGTATGCTTAACACCAATAGACTCGCAGATAGCCTCCATCATCCCCTGTGCTCCTACACCTTTTGTCCTGCCCGTCCCCACTGTCTGGGATTCCAACATTTTATACTGGCTACAATCTTCAGGGATGCAACGGTTCCAAAGGGTACTGGCCAGCTTCACCTCGCTAAAACACCCCAGTCCTTTTGATGCGAGTACCGTGCCAATCCTAACTATTTGCGGAATCCTAAGTTTTGCGTTGGGTGTTTCGAATTTTATTTAAGCAAAATTTTGCGGCAACACTTAAAACAGGGAAAAAATGTTTTTTTTGCGATTTTTTTGTGCGGAACCCATTTTTGCGGAGCATATTGAGACAAATTTTTTTTTATTTTTGCGTTTTTTTTGCGGAACCCATTTTTGCGAAGGGCCTGGGGTACCTGCTTCATAATACATTCTCTGACAACACAGCAAGGAGCAGAATGAGGTCCGAGAAACGGAAGGGTGGGGGGGGTGGGGCAACAAGCAGTGGGGCAAACACAGCATCCGTTCCGCAATTGTGGTATTTCTGCAAAGGTGGGCAATTATTTCCGCAAATAATTAGGATTGGCATGGTATTGGACCTACATGTTTTGCGGAATCTTCATCTTTCTTTCACGGATATGAGCTACATTCTGAGATCCCTTGGCTCGATATCTGTTCAGTAGCTTGAACTATCAAGAGAATTAGCCAAAGGATATATGCTGTTGTCTATTCCTCAACCGGTTCCTATCAAAGACATAGAACATGTGCCTGAAGACACCACCACCACCGCCGGTTTGCTTCGTTCTATTTAACTTGGTTTCCTTTGCGTCGTTGCTCTTGCTTATTTGTTCGCTTGCTCGTGCAAGAACCGTCGGGCCTCGAGCGCCTTCCCTTTTGGTTCACTTTATTAGTTCAAGGTCCTATGTTAGGATTTGTGCGTTAACATGTGTGTGTCAATGTCGTGCCCATGGCATTACGCGGCCCATAGGCGGCAGGGTGAGGTGGGACGTGGATGGCAAGTGCCATGGTGGCCAACCTATGTAACAAGGAACGGCAAACCGAGTGGTACAGTGGGCCACCACATTCAGGCTATGAGATGTACGTTTCGCGTGACTGTCCCCCACAAATGTGCATAAAGTTGGGGGGCAAGAAAAAATTCACCCCAGCAGGCGAAATTTCAACCCAGTGGGGGGGGGGGGGGGCGAATGTCGTGGTTGGAAAAAAAACGGTTGAAGTTGAAAAAGTGCCCAGTTTGGGGTGTGTGTCCGGGACCACTGTTGGGGTTGGAATAATGCATGGTAGTGTAGTGGCACGGAACGCCCCTGAGTGACTGCGGCATTGGAGGTCCTAGTGGACGGTTCAATAAACAGGGTAACTCTCCATGAGCTTGGAAGCTGAGAGCTGCCACTGCAGTTGTGCTGCAGTCCAGAGGTACCCCTATTTGTGCAGTACGCTCCTTTTTTTCCAGAGCGTACTGCCCAAATAGGGGCCCCCGGGGGCACCGTCCACACAGTGCGTCTTGCTCATACGTTGTTTGTTTGTGTAGAATGCTTGTTCTTTTTGGTAGTGGGATTTGGGCTATGTGGTAAGACACATGGCCAGGTGGCAACCTCTCGGATTGTGCGAGCATTCCTGTTACCCCTCACTTCCCCACTGTGGTCGCAGATCTCACAAATCCTTCCAAATTTCATGAATGGCTTCTTTTGCTAACATGCATGCATCTGACTCCCGGTTGCCTCCCATGAGCGTCGCATCCGGGTGGCATGACCGCCACACCGCGAGTAAGAAGTGGCAGTGCCCCTGCGGCAAGGTCCTGCCCACATTGCGTAGTAGCTAGCATGAAGATGCTGAATGGCAAACAAAGCCCGAGCCCGCAGAAGGAGCCACAACAGAGCAGGGAGTCCAGAGATGAATGCAAGCGACGGGACGAGAGGCTACAACCACGCAACTGGGAACATTGGAGAGGCCGCACAATGGCAGAGGTGAAAATAATGGAGTGAGCTCGACGCCACCAAAGGAGAAAGGCCAACTGGCTACGACCGCATTCACCATGGAGGAAGACGGGGCAACAACCAGACTGGAGCTGCTGTCATTGAAGGAGGAGCCATTGGGACTGACAAGAGAAAACCCACAGCGGGTACGGAAGTGAAAGGGTGCTCCGAAGTGGGTCCAAAAGATGGCAAGGCTTGTGGAGGCCATGACCAAGACGAGCACAGACAAGCTGCCCCCGGGGGTAGTGGCGTAGGAGATATGGGACGTACTCATCGATGTGGATGGAGATGGGAGGAGACTGCTGCGGGATGAGGTGAAGAACAACCGGTAGTGAGCGGAGGAGAAAAAGAAGAAGGCAAACTCCAAAGCACAGCGCCGACGCAAAACGGAGCAGAGGTGCAAGAAGCACACAAACCGCCGAGGGTCGAAAATGGTATCCTCTATTCCTCTAATGACTCCAGCTCATCCAGTGATTCCTTAGGAATGAGCAGCTCAAAATCGTTGGCTGATACTTCATCTAACTCTCGTGGGGGAAAGTGTGATGGATCGGTGAAACCGTGGTGTGCACGACTAGAAGATTTCCAGTTTCGGTGGATCAATGGGCGCAAGCACTTTCAGACAAACAAAGGGGGTTGGCAGGAGTGTACCAACCCACCTTCCCGCCCATGCAAGTTCTGTGGTAACCACCACTAGGCCTTTTAGGGCGCCGAATTCGGTTGCCACTGAGAAGGCCCGGCTGGCCCCTGTGTCCCGGGGAGGGGGCAGCTAGCTGATGGCGGGACTGGACGGAGAGACAAGGATGCGGTACCGATGCGGAACACGCTGGGGGCCATATTGGAAGAGGTGGAGTGCCAGATGGAGAGCTCATACGAGGCCACAGTGTGGCGGAAGCTGGAGGATGGCACCAGGAAGGCATATGCCGGGGCGTTGCACAAGTTCCTGTGATTCAGCAGGATACATGGATATCTCTCATCGCGACAAGCCCTCCAAGAGCGCATGCTGCAGATTGCCACGGATGCCAGTACGAGTAGCTGGTCAAGGCCTTGCTGTCTGGGTTGTGGCTGGTAGAGGTAGAGAAAATGTCTAGCGAACCACCAGTCGTGGCACCAGTAGACTGGTTGTTCATGGCGTCATTCGAACGACTCCGGCATTACGTTTGTTTGCTTGCGCTGCACAGAGGAAGGGTGTGTAAACCTTGCACATGGCAAAAACAACGGTATGCTTTAACACGTGTAGCACCCATCATCCTTTTTGCCATGGAAGTGTGTTGTGTTGGGAATGTGCGTGTTGTACAAGCAACATGCATGGTGTATTGGGGTTGGACCAAATAGATAGATAGACCAAATAGATAGTGTGCAAAGTGTGTGTGTGTGTGTGTGTGTGTGTGTCTGGGGTGGGGCGGCTCTTGACAATCTGCGTGCATAGTGCATGCATGGTGCAAATTTCGGGTATGCCGAGGGACCATTGGCTCTCGTAGCAGTTACTTAAGAGCCAGTTTGCAATGTACAATGGCTCGCTGCAGATATGCTGTTTACGGATGTTCGGGTGTAATTTCAATTGTCATTGTTCCAAAGATCCATTAATTTCTGTCATCATTGATGAGGCGGGTGAGAATGTTGTATGGGTATCGGTATCCGGTGGGTTCGGAGGAGCTCCCACGTAAACACCGACACAGAGACACTATACCCTGAGGGAACGCAGGAGCGCAGTGCACTGGATGGATGGCACACTGGATGGATGCCACATAATGTACATCATATTCTTTGAATCGAGAGATGCCCAAGAGCACATCACGGCACATGGTACTGGACTGCAAGCAAAACAATCTGATATAGTGATGCAAACATCATGCAACGTCACACAATGTTGTGTAGGTTTGGAATGTCATGTCAATTCACGTCATGCCGTGTCAATTTAACGCAATGCAATGTGACTTTGTGACCATGTGACTTTCCTGCCTCGTCCCACCCTGCACACCACCGGGTGCCACCGTGGCCACGGCGGCGGGGACCCCCGACACCAAGACCAGGCCCAACGGCCAACCACCTGCCCAGGCAGGCACTGAGATCAGCCGGCGAGCACTGCCGGAAGGCACGAGTGCGGAGGCGCCTGCGGCGCCTCGTCCCGTCCACCCCTGACAGCTCCCACGCCCCGGGAATCCTGAGGCACAGCAGGAGTGGCATAGGGGAAGGCACCCACCACATCGCCGAGCACTCCTTGCCTTATGCCCCCTCTCTGTGAGGACGGCGGGTAGGCGACAAGGAACGGTAATGTAGTGGTATGTTGTGTTGCTTACACCTCAAAGCAACATGGCTGACAGTGCATTCAACAGTGCACTGAAACGAGCAGTGCAAAGAAGGGGTATCATATACATGCAAGCACGCAAGTGTTATTCGTGCCACAAAGTCAAGCAGCTTTCAGATTTTGAACATGAATTCTTCATATGTGACAATTGTTTCAAGTCCCGAAAGGAAGATGTGGCCAAAAGTCTCTGGGCCCTATGCCGGTCCAGCCCAAGCACTAGCATCAGCCCAAACTCCAGCTCAGCCTGAGCTCCAGCCAGCCCTCACCCTAGGGTGCCTGTAGGAGTTGTGAGAACTCATCTACGACAGCGGCCCCCCTCTTGACAGCACCTCCTTTTCTTTGCTCCATACCTCAGAGGGCAGGGTGCAAGATGTACCTGAGTGTTACCTCCTGTACTTCAGTGTTGTGTGTGTGTGTGTGTGTGTGTGTGTGTACTTTTTTCACATGCCTTTCTTCACATGTTGTCCGTCATGGCATCCAAGAAAAGAGTGTTCGAATTTCCTAGCTGCATACGATTCTGACCCAAAGGACTACCACATCAAAAGAATCTCTTTTGTTGTTTTATTTTTTTTTCGGCTCTTTGAAGAGCAAACAACAAAGTGTTGCATTGTTGGGAGCTCAAACAAAGTGACTTCATAACCTTCCTCCCTTCTGTCCCAATGCTTTTGCAAGCCTGATGTAACCTCTTGGTGCCCTACTGTCAACATTTTCCTTGTGTAATCTGTGCCCACAGGTTTTGACCTGTGTCACGTTGTCCTACCTCTCTGCAATCTAGTGTGCCCTGTTGCATAGTTTCCCTTTGCATACTGTTGCACTTCTGTGCATCCCTTCTGTACCTCTCTATTTCTGTAAATGTGGACATGGCCACCTGTGCCTTTGTGTGCACAATTTCGCATGTGTAGAGAGTCTTTAAACCTCTTTGTAGCCTCTATGTATCCATTTTGCACATCTGTCCCACCGTGTACTCCTCTGCTGCTCCGCACCTCTGTGTGTATTTGTGTTCTGCTGCATCATTGTGCATCGGTGTGTCTGCCCGTGAAGTTTCTTTTGCCTGCATGAAGCTGTGTATTTGTGGACTCATGCACACATTTCTACTCCATTTCATGCATCTGTTTGCACAATCGTATTCATGGTGCACATTTGTTTAACTGTGTCTGTGGATCTGCAAGTACCGTGTGAATCTGGATGGACCTCTTTGTATGTCTACATACATCTTGGGGGAGCGGCACGCACTGTGCACCTTTTTCATTTGGATAATTTATGTGACCCCATTGTTTTGCTTGGTTGTTGCCCCCTGAGGTGCTGTGTTGCGGAGCTGGTGCCCTACTTACCCCTAGATGCCCTGAGGACTACATTGTACACGTTATCCCTTGGTCTATCGCTCAGCATCACAATGTCATTGTGTTCAGTTCAAGCTGGTACTCCTGTCTTCTATCACCGCAGCAGTGCAAATGAGCGGGTTCCTGCTACTGTTCTGGGCCCCTCGCAGCACCCTGGTGATTACCTACGCATACAATATGAGGTGAATGGGAAGGCGGTGATTCATGATGCAGCTGCACTCCACCGTGTTGAGTTCCACATTCGCAGTTCCCCATCCCCACCACCCTCAACCTCTTACACATCTGAACCTGATGATCGCTCATGCATCCCCCGCCCTGAACCTGATGTACAACATGCTTCAGTGGATGGTGAGTTACCCTCCCCCCACCCTGAACTTGATGGTAACAGTGGCTGTTGATTTTGCAATTCAACATTTTACGGTGAGCATTGTTGTTCTGCTTCATGTCACACAGCACAAATGCACATTGTGCTGTCATTTCTCTTACTGTGATTGTGGTATGTGTTTGAATATGTATGTTCTACAGCAATGATTGTGTTGTCTGTGGTCCAGATTTTTTGCTGGTTATGTTCTACAAGGTTTTGACTGCGGACCCCTCAGTTCAGATTGCAAAAAATTGATCAGATGCCCATTTGCTGGCTGTTTTCTTAGTGCCCATGTTGCTATCCGGGACCTTTCTGTAAGGGTCGGTTTGGGGGGGGGGCTGAAAGCTGTGTAATTGCCCAAAAAGGGTGCGCACTGTGCACCTGCCACCCCTTTGTACTCTGGATGCTTTTTGTGAACCACGGCGTGCCTCTGTATGTTGCTCTGTAGTTGTCTGTGTATTCTGTCTGAGCAAGAAGCAGGCATACTTGAGGCATGTGGCAGTGCATTCCGGCAGTGGCAGTGTGTGACGGAGAGATTCACCGCACAAAGATGTGAAAGCACTACCAGGGAGGGCAGGAAATGGATAGAGACTGCAGGGCAGTCAGAGGCACAGCGTGCACATGCCCCTTCACTTGTCTTCTTTTCATTTAAGGTACGAAGATGTCTGACGTGCGCCAGCGCAAGAGTGCACCGGATGCAGGGGCACCAGAGGACAAAGGAGGTGAGGCCAAGGACTATGAAACTAGGCTGAAGGAGGCCGGCAAAAAAGAAAGCAAGATTGGAAAAGTCATTAAGCGTTCGATTGTGGCCTCTGTGTTGCTGGTATGCCTGGCTGGGCATGTTGAAATGCAGCGTGAGGGGCAGGATGGACGGCCAGGTGGTGGGGCAGGGGGACTGGCAGTGGGCAGTTGACTGTCAGCCACTGTTGTTTCAGCGACTGGCAGTCTCTCTCAGTGGACGTGAACGCTACGGACTGCCCGGTGCAGAGAAAGACCCCCCAACAATGCACATCACGCCCCTCCCTTTTCAGAACCCCCGAACCGAAAATTTGCCACCATGTTGCGCGTGGCAAAGCAAAACGTGTCCTATGTTTACCGGCAGGATGAGGATTGTGAGGATGCGATGAGGGATCAGAGGATGAGGACGTGTGATGGGCGGAGTCAGGGGCACAGTGAGGGACACGTTGAGGGGCATGATAAGGGGCAAGTGGAGAGCCAGGATCTGGATTTGGAGGCTGATGTTAATTTGACCAGTGAGGTTGGCAAGGAGCCCCTGCAAGGCAACTGCCAGGAGCTGTGTATAGGGTAGCCATTGCATGGTTAGCACGACACTAGAATAGCAAAAGGCAACTGTACATGGCTGCAATACTTGGGAACTGCACTAGAGTAGTTGGGAGCCATGCAGCTGTACAGCTGGGCAACAACTTGAAGCATTGCGCCAGGGTACGGTTAGTGTGGCACAGGTTGGGCGCTATGCCGTTGGCTAGGAGTTGTGCATAGGGGCCTGCATGGAGCTGTGCACAGGGGCGGAGTCCAGGAGCGGTGCACGGTCGCAGCAGCTTGGAATTTTTGCACGAGGATAATCGGCACTGTGCTTGGTTCTGGGCATTGGGAGTCATTGTCGAGAGGCATTGTGCCTGGAGGCCAGCCAGCGGGCACACAATTGCAAGCACTGGAAACCGTCTCATAGATCTTATAGATCTCATAGATCTTGCTGTCAATTTAGGCATGGCTTTAGCTTAGTTCTGGGTACACACAGAGTTCTGTGTTGAAAGTGCTATGGTGCAAAATTTGATTTGGCCATACTTTAGGTCCATTGGTGTGTTGTGGCCTTCAAATGCACACATTGTTGACTGTTGCTGGGAGATTCGCATTGTCTGCTGAGATGGAACCCATGAATGGGGCATCTATCGGTGAGGTCCGGCTTCAATTCTTAAAGATGTGCACCAGAAAAAGGCAGCCAATGGGTTATGGGGGGGGTGCCTGTGGGGAGGTGAGGGGCCCGGTTGTGCTGCTCTTTCATCACCCTGCGCTTCAGTCTGCCCCTCACTCTGCCACCACCTGCTCTTTTCCCTACCCCTCGCCATTCCCCCAAGGTAAGGGGCAAGGTGAGGGGCAGCCGAGGGACAGGGCGAAGAGAAGTGCAAGATGAGGGGCAAGGAGACTGATGCCACCTCCAGGGTAACAAGGGACATTGCGACAAGCAGGAATGTGATGGGGCAGGGTGGAAGTTGAGGTTGAAGTTGAGGACCTGTCAGCTGTCTTCTTAGCACTGTTCCTCATGTAGCTCTACACTGTTCCACGCCACTCCTAAAAATCTTTACACTGTTCCTACGCTGCTCCTACAATTCTTTACACTGTTCCTGCACTGTTTGAAACGATGCTAATAACACAGCTGGTTGAGGTTACGACTGTAGGACATGAACAAGTGTTTGGAGGAGTTGGAGGGGTGTTGGGTTAGCCATTCTCATTCCATGGTGTGCAGGCGGGCTGGGCTGCACATTGATACATTTATTTCTTCAGAGCATCTTTACTTTCATGATCTGGTGGGGTCATCTGCCAATGTGTGTAGCGGTGTTCATTGCTCAAGTTATGCTATTTCGAGAGTTGGCCAACGTGCGCTACAAGGGGGAAAAGGCGAAAGAGGTATCTGATCAGGACCTGCCCTTGGGAAGAATGGTGCGGTGCCCAGACTTCTGCAAATCCCTGCAAATCACATTGCAGATGTTGCTCAGTGAGGTGTTGTTCGTTCTATGGACCATTTTGGTTGATTGCTGATTTGGTGTTAGAGTGCTTTTGGTGGGCCATAGGAATATTTTCAATGGGTCTCGGACATTAAAATTGGCAGCAGGGCCCAATTTTGGCTAGCTGGACGGAATTGGTCTCCCTGCAGAGGTGGGGCGGTGCGGTGCAGATAATGACTCTGGCACCAGTGTGGGACCCTTGGGACGGTTGTAGGACCCTGCAAAATGATTACCAGCTTTCAGGCAAAGGTGAGTGAGATGACAAAAATGACTGTCTGGTGGTGACAGAGCTCTTAAACATGGGCGATGTGGTCTAATTATTCATCACCTTGTGGTACGCTTGTTCTATGGCACAAACTACCCCCCCCCCCCCAGAGAAGGTTGGTCAGCCTGTACATACATCAAGCCCGTCGACGGACAGTATGTGAAAGGAACTGCCGAACATTGCTGCATATGCATACCAGGACGTGCATGTGTGGAGCGCTTTGATGACCTGTTGCGCCCCCCCCCCCAAAACCTGTTCTGGGACATTGCCTTGGTGGTTGGGGGCTTGCGCTATACATTATTGCAGTGTGTTAGGCAATTTTTTCCTTCCATATCCCCCCCCCCAAAAAAAAAAACGCCGGCCTTAGAGCAATTGCCCACAATTTCCAGCCCCCCCCCCCCCCAAGTCCCTTGTTACCCCCCATGGGCCCCTGGCTGCGAGGGTGCTGCTATTTTCAGGCTGGCCTGGTGGGCTGAAAAAAAATTGTGGTTTTGGGGCCACCCCTGCCAACCCCTGGGAGGGCTGGGAGCCCGCAGGATGTCACATCCCCGGCACCCCATGAGCTGGGCCCACACCCCACTGGCACGCTTCTCAAGAGAAATTTTTGCAAGGAGGAGGCTCCTCCGGGTCCAAAACCCCCAATCATCAATCGCATCCTCAAGCTCCTGGGGTCATCTTCATCTTGATGCTCATCATCATCACCATCACCAGCACCACCACCACCACCACCACCACCATCAGCAGCAGCAGCATCGTCATCGTCATCATCATCAGCAGCAGCAGCAGCAGCAGCGGCGGCGGCGGCGGCCCTACGCTTCAAGTGCTGTTTCCAAGGAGGAGGGTTGAACCCCCGCCCCCCCGCCCCTCAAGCCCCCTGTTCGGTTCTAAGGCGCCCCTCCGCCCCAAGGGCCTGCACACCAACTCCCCAGGTGGAGGCACCACTCACGGACACTCTCTCCGTAATGTATCTTCTCTATGTTCTCCTGATCAGATGTGCCCCCTTTTCACGGCATGGCCAGCCTGAATGCTTGGGGCATGTGTTTCACAAGGTGGTCTAGTGCAAACACCACAGTGGTAGCAGTGGTAGACTCTCTGGCTGGTGGATGGCAGCAAGGACCAGGTGGGGGATTCCACAAGCAAGCATGTGCAGCCGCAGCATGCCGCAGCACCCGTTTTTTGGATCTGCACATAGGGGTTTGGAAGCATGCCCCGGCATCCAATTTTTTGGGTTCATGTGTCTGTCTGCCTGCTCCTCCGACGACCACGCTCTGCTTGCCATGTTGAGGAAACGTTCAGTTTGATGGGGCACATCCAGACAAAGGACCGTTTGCATATGGGCAACAACAGTTTGCGCCATTTGGCTATGATGTATCTCAACAAACCCACTACAGATGATCCAGATGGTGCAAGTGATTGATTCGGCCCAACAGTGTTGTGCATGTTGTCTCTTGTTTGTGAGTTCAATTTCCCACAGATGCCTAGGTACCCACATGTGCAGGTAGAAGCATGCTGCAGCATGCCGCAGAATGCCGCAGCATGCCGCAGCACAAGAAATCACCTCGAAGAGAGGTTGTTAGATCAAGCGCAGGCGCGGGCGCCGTATACCCCCCCTTTTTTTGGGGTCATTCGCGTAGCGTACCCCAAGGCATGATATTTGATGTCCAACCCCGTGTAAAATCATTATTTTGCCCAATAAGACAATCCCCCAATGGATTTTTTGATTCTGAGGCCTCTATCCCCTAAAAACTGGATAAGACTTTTTTGAGGGGGGGGGGTGTGTGGGGGGGGGGTCAAAAGTTTTCGCTCAGAAGGCTCCAAGGAGTGGGGACGCACATTGCTATAACAACAAACCCTGGACGAATGGTAACGCAGCCAACTTCAGATTTTTAGGTTGGCGGTTCGAATCCTGGTCGGTCGCCTGTCGTCGGCGGCACCGCCGCCATATTCGCCCAACCAGGGCTCGAACCGCCGACCAAAAAGTCTGCGGCCGGCTGCGTTACCATTCGGCCACTACTTGCCCTGCAGACCCTCTTCCTCTCCACTGCTTAGGGCCGAGTCTGCCACTGACAAAAAACCCAAACTGTGTGTTTCTGTCTGACTGACTGCCTTCTGGCCTGGCTAACTGACTGATTGGCTGACTGTCAGCCTCTCTTCGAGGTGCACTGCAGAAGGCAATAGAATTTTTCCAAGGGACCGCACATGCTTGTCCACAAGGGACAATTTCTGCTCAACAAATCAGGCATGCAAGCGCTCCATTGTTTGCCATGGACCAATTTTGGCTTCCATACATAAGTTGTTCATCCCACGAGGGGCCCGCCGGCCCTGGCCCCTTGACGCCAACTCCTCCTCCCTCCCAAAGTGGCACAGAAGTGCCGGCCGTTAGCGCCAAAGGTGCGAGAGAGAAAATTTTTTTGCTACCGGAGGGGGTAAAAACGCTTTTTCACCCCATGTGTCTACAGGCAAATTCCTGAACATTTTATGGAGAAAGCAATCATGGATGAAAATCATGAAAAACATTTTTGACCCTCCCCGTCCCCAATCTCTAGCCCCATCCCGGCGACCGGGACCTCCATGTCAGGTGCGAAATTTTTTTTTTGAAATTCTTTGACCCCAACATACATACCGCAAAATGATCAGCGTGACAAGTCGGTCATTTTAAGCCATAATGTTGGTGTCCAGGACCCCCCCCCCCCCGTCTGGAGTGCATTACCTCTGGTTTGCATTTGTCTGTTTTTTAATTAGGTCACCCCCCCCCCCCCTCTGGACGCCCGCCAGACCCCCCCCCCCCCCTGCGCCACACAGCCCCCCTCCCCCCCCCTCCCTGAAAGTGGCACGAACATTGACGAAAGTGACGAAAGTGGGAGGGAGTCGGCTTATGGACCAACCCTGACGAGCCCCCCATGGTTCACCCCTGTTTTTTGGAATAGGTCCAGAATTGTTCGCGCAAGGACAAGCTGCAGCAGCCCCCCCCCCCCCCCCGGTGTCAGAAAAGGGGCAGCCATCAACCATTCCGCTCCCTGGACACGTAGGGGTCAGCAGCCAGTTCATCAAGCAGGTTGCGCCCATTTTGACACTTTGGGTCTGTTGAATCGGGGAGACAGTGGACCATAAAGTAGTCCCTGCCACATCGCTGTGGCATTCCCGTCTTGTTTTCTTGGGGTCTCTGCCCATGCCAAAGGCCAAGGTGGTCCCCACTTGTACTCCAAATCCATATCTGCCAGACATTCTACAAGATAGGCCATTTCCCTATGCTTTCAAATCCACAGGTGCCTCTGTTCCGGACCGTGCAGTGGACATGGTTTGTGGTGGCGATGTTTTGGACATATGGCCAATCACTAACAGAGTTTTTTCGACCTATGGGTGCAGAGGTCCGCTACTTGACTTGGACCTCCTTTGGCTTGTACTGGATTACTTTTATCATCACCACTTTGAGTTTGAAAAAGGTTTGCGTTTGTCTGCTTTGTCAAGATCAGTTTTTAGTTGGTTCCCATTGTATGTGTGCATTCATCACTGCTGATAACAGAGCATGTATGCCAATGCACCCAGCAAGCAAATGTCAGCCTGCAGCATGGGCTACTTTTTCCCTCACAACTAAGTGGAGGCGGGAGGATGGCACATCATTAGAGACCTTATTGAGGGACATGATTTCTACGCCTCGGACCTGCCCTCAGCCAATCCATGCCAGCCTGAAATGGCTCTCCTGATTGTTGGGGGCCACGTGGAGACCAGTTTTGGTCACCTCGACAGGGCTCATGACCTTCGACATTGAATTGGGCGGCCATTTTGAAGGAAACAGTTGTCTTGGACCTAGGTACCTGGTACCTGGTACCTGCAATCAGCACAGCAAGATGTCCTAAGCTGGCCCATAAAGCACATTTTGTGGCTACTTGACAATCGGTCGCACATTGGTGAAAAATGCAACATGTTGTGAGAACATGTCTCCTGGCCAAACGACCAGCTGGGTGCGCTTTAGCGGTGGCTGAGTATCATGCCCCCATCTGTGACATAATTGCCCTTGGAATGCCCATCTAATTAATGTGTGCCAAGATTTCCACTGAATGGCGTGTTAATTGAGACGGATTCTAGATTCAAATTCTGAACGCATTGCATACATCTGCAACTACAGCTTGGGATCTAACTACTGTCTCGATTGTGCAATTTCTCTGTTCCCAGTTTGTCTGTTCACAGTCCAGTGCCTTTCCCTACTGTCCATACTGCAAACCCCATTTTGTAGCAGGGTGCAAGGTGTTTTGGGCCGAGGTCGCAAAATCATTCTGCTGTGAATGCACCATTTTCTAGTTTTCATTTCTACACGTTCGTGTCTCTTCTTTTATTCCGGATTCGGCATGTTGCATCTATGGTATTCCTTACTTCTGTGTGGGAACCCCTCTCGTGACCCAAATGTTCTGAACATTCACCGTTAAGCAAACACACAACCTTTCATCGGTGAGGATTCCAGCTCTGTCCCTCTTGAATTGTTGAGAGGGTGCATTGCTCGCTTCCATGTCTTCCAGCTGCGGTGCTCCGTTGTCACCCCCTCTGCATTTTGCACACAACCCCCCCGCCCCCAGGTACTTGCTTTAATTTTCATTCCGAGGAGGGGGGGGGACCCCTCCCCCCTGGACCCCCTCCCCCCCTCCCCTGGACCCCCTCCCCCCCTCCCCCCTCAGCTCAAGTGCAGCTGAAAACCTGGGTTTTGGGAACTTTTTTGGTGACGGGGAAAAAATTTCTCGGCGCCTTCGGCGCACGCCACACACTGTTTACTTATTGTTTTATGTGTACTCTGCGTTCCACGTCTTGCAGATTACCATGACCCAACGCTCGTTGTCAGTGTATTTCTGCTCCCCAGTCCAACTGTCGCCACGCGCAAAACGCAAAGACGTAATCGACGCGCTGCTTTATTTTAGGTTTAAAGATAGGATCACTGGCCGGAAGAGACAAGAAGCATACAATGAGGCACAAAAGGCATGTGCCACACTGTTTTTGAGTGTGCCAATGGCAACATTTGTCTGATGTCTCCCATTCAGGCAGTGACTCAGATTCCTCATCATCATCAGGTTCCAGCTCCACTTCCACTACAGATGGAGGCTCCAGTTCGGGGGAGTCTAATTCTGATTGACCATGATCACTCTGAGTTGGCATGAGATGGTAAATGTCCCGCTTTGTTGTATTTGTTGTGTCTTGATTAGATGAGGGAACCCTGAATTGACCTGCAATGATGAATTAGCTTTGTTTACTACCAACAAGATGACATTTCCATGTGCTGAGTGGTTCGTTGCCCAATAAATTTTCTGTTCCCTGTGGACTAGGTACGTTCCGAGGAGGGGGGGGGGGGGGGGGCTCCCCCCTGGACCCCCTCCTCTCCGCAGGGAACCCATAACGCCTCAGGAGAGGCGATGTGTTTACACGGCATTATCACAAATTCCACAGGTACAGGACGACAACAGACAGTGAAGAGAACCAGAGACGTGGTGCGCACAGGTGCGACAGGCAAGCGAACAAACAAGCAAGATACACAACATCAAGAAAAGGAACACAAACACAGGCAAAAGGAAATAAGACCAGGCGCATGAACCTGGCACCTGATATGGCAGCGCAAAGACCTGCCATAGTAAGCAGGCATTAAGACCCGAGAGATGAAACGGGCAGGCATACCACGGGGCACACAACACACTCCAACACACACCGGCCCAGCGCAACAACACTGGTATGTTACTCAGGACGCACAAGCGGAAGCTGGCGATCCGGTAACAAGGCCAAGAGGCAGCGATTCGAACACCGCAATGGTGGAGTCGGCGCGCATGAGCAGCCAAGCGGCAGCCCGCGAACGGCGTGATCATGGCCCGGAAAGCCGAAAAATTCAATGACAGACCGCAGATGCCATAGAGAGAATGAGAGACAATCATAATACACACAATAAACATATGGATACACACACAGAGGGGGCAAGCACAAAGCACAGGGGGCAAGAAACAACAAGGGGCACCACGCAACCCCACACCCTCATACAGATCCACATGGCGTCGGTCCCAGGGTCCCCAGGACAGCTCGCCAAAGTCCTCACACTGAATACATTTGTTCAGTGGGGAGACACTGAAGTGCGCCAAGGAAAAGAGCCGATTCAATGGAAATGAGTGGACGATGAAGAAAGGTGGGTGGACCTGGCGATTGCCATGCATGAAGGGGCGGTGCCAGCCAAACTACTGGCACTTTACACCATACCAAAGGAGGGACTCACGGACACAGCCAGGGCTGCCATGGCCCTACGGGACGAACAGGTATGTGTCCAATCCTACCACGCAGCGCTGGAGGCCATCACGGAAGAGCAAGTCACGGAGCTCCAAAGAACAATGAAATGTGTGGGAGCGGACATGCAGACATTGGAAGGATTGGGAGATCACCACCAGCTGGCGGTAGCACAAGAAGTCCAAAGGATGGCCAAAGGAGAAGGAAGTAAAGTGATCGGCAACAAACACCTCCAAGTGGGAGGAGAACAAAGTACACACCAAGCATGGAAGAAGCACATAGCCAACGTGGCGCGCATGGCTGGATTTGTGGCAAAAAAGCCTGAGGCGGACAAGCCACCAAACAAGAAGCCAGCGGTGGAGCCCGAAGATGAAAGGGACATATACATCCAGCGACTTCTTGATGAACAAGCAGAGCTGGTAACACAATTGGAAGAGCAAAAGAACAAGCGCCAGACAAGGGCATCGCCGAGCAAAGAGGAGCTGACAGCAAAGCTGAAGCAAGCAGAAAAGGCGGCGGCAAAAGCACAGAAGGATCAACAAAAAGAAAGACTACGACAGCAGTTGGCGGCGATGGAGGAAGACAGCTCTGAATCTGGGAATCTGAAGATGGGGCAGACCGCTTGATGAGACTGCTGCAGAGCAAAAAGGAGAAGCACAAGGCCAAGGACCAAGATCAAGCGGGCGATGTGGGGAAAAAGAAAGGGAGCGAAAAAGAGAAAGAAACGGATATGAGGCGAATGATCCGCAACCTGAAGCGCAAACGAGAGCCGGATGAGGATGAAGAAGACAGCGAGGACAACAAATACGTGGACATCACGGAGGAACAGCAAGCGCTGAAAGTGATACAGCTGACAGGAATACGCTGCAGCAACCCCAACCGAGTGGCACAATTCATCAATGAAAAGTTCAAATTCCACAACCTGGCGGACATGTGGCCGGCACTATGTGCTGTGGTGGATGGCAGAAGTGAAAGACCGCTGCTGCTGGCGGTGGATGCGGCCAGCTATGAGGCATACATGGGAGGAAGAACGATGAGGCAAGCAGCCCTCAAAGGAGTGGCCATGTCCATGAAAGTAGAAGAGTGCCGATGGGGTACAGTGACATGCCACATAGCCAAGGATCAAGCCACACCGGTAACGAGAACAAGGCCAAGCAAAGGAGGAGACCCGGCGATCAACATCACGTCAGCAGGTCTCAGTGGGACCCTGGGCCGACTTGTTATCCTCACAATGGCGCCACACACACCCACAACACCGTTCATATCTATATGGGGGATGGGGGAACAAGAACGCACAGGGGGACCAGTCATGTTTGATATGCACATAGACGAGCACATACTGAGACAGGCAGTGCAATATAAAGGGATGTGGGTACAGAAGGGTGGCACCAGGGCCTACACAGCGGAGGCAGCGAGTGCAGGCAACAAGCCAAAGCACACCATGCAAGTAGGGGGGGGCCGGCCACTGCACCCAGGGGTACTGGACACCCCGGGAATGTCCATAGCATGGGAGTATCGTCGCACCACGAGTGGGCGGCCACAAATGGGCCAAACCCTGAAACAACCACATGGACCAGTGGTGAACCCCCGCATGCACCCCTGGATGATCACGGGCAATGAACGCACACAAGTGGCACACAGGGTGGCCATAACCACTCTAGGGCTGGAATGGCACATGAACCCAGACGGTGTCAGCAGGCACTGGAAGAGCATCCAGCAACGAGGTCGGCCACAACACATTACACTCACAGCACAAGCACACAGGGCGGAGACAGTGCACACAGTAGAGTCAGGGGACATGGAGTTCGGGGGAGCCATGTTTCGCCTGCAAATGTCCCACGAGTGGTGGAGACACTATGGAGTGCAAAGATACACTGCACAGGGGATCATGGGAACGGCAGGGGAATGGGTGCTGCCACCATATGATGTATTTGTACTACAATGGACCATCCTGCGCAAAAGAGTGTGGCGCAGAAAAGATGGTGGTAAAGGAAGGAGATGTGCACAGGTATGGGCGAGCATGAAAGGCAATGAGAGAGCCTCGTTTGAAGAGTGGGCCAGGGCCTGGGGCACAAAGGAGGAGGACATATCCACAATGGAACTGCGATGCACAATAACACACAGCGATGGGCACACCATTTGCAGTGCATACCTGCACCCACAAACACAACTGCCCCAGATGCACTATACGACATCCATATGGAGTGGGATGCCTAAGATCCTGTCACAAGGGCGGGGAGGGAAGGTAACCATAACAGGCATGTTTGTCAATGCGCAAAGCATGACGGCAAGCAAATGGCAAGAGATAAAGACAGTGGCACTACGGAACAGAGCCACCCTTGTGGCGGTGGCGGAAATATGGGGGGTGGAGAAACGAGACCCCCTGTTCATGGGGTACAAAAGGCGAATATCCAAGCACATGGGGATCGGGAAGGGGATTGGGGTGTGGATGCATACAGATAGGGTCACGCACATGGAGAAAGTGCATGACGACAGATGGGCCATGGCTGTGTTGGCACGAATGGCACACCACACCATACTGCTCATAGTAGTGCACATGCCACAACGCAATGCACCAGGTGACTACGCCAAGTGCCTGCAAACACTCACGGCAGTGTACGCATTGCATGCATATGCGCAATGTATCATATGTGGTGATTGGAACAGATATGTCCCCACACACACACCCACAGCACAGTGGATGCAGGACAGAAGAATGTACGCGCACACCACAGGACATGAGGCGAGAGACCATAAAGACTGGGTGATCACGTCCCAGGCCATGGAGCCGGATGTGGTGCACTACAGTGAGGGAGTGGCGGACCATCCGCTGGTGCAGTTTAAGGTGAGGGTAGGGAGCGGGTGGGACAGTGACATCGCACCGGTGGGACACAAGCCCACGGGAGTCAATGCGTGGGGGCCGGGGGACAGACAGAGTTGGGGCACGGTGATGGAGTGTATCAGTGGGGCAGGACTCACCGTGCAGCAATGGGTGGCCATGTACCGGGAGGTAGTGGCGGCAGTGGATGAACTACGGGTGCAAAGGCAAGCAGAACAATCCATCAGAGAGGCCATGCAACAGGAGAGTCAGGGGGGGGGAGGGGGGACGGGGAATTGGGTGGACGAGCCGGAGGTGCTCACCATGCTCCATGATAAGGTATGGCTGGCGAAAATGCAAGAACGCCATGTCCTGGAACAGATACAGCAAACGGGGGCCACCACCAAAATCCTGAGGATCAAGAAAGCAAGCAAACTGGTCCAGCTTACCAAGGTATGGGACACCACGACACACACAGTGGCCACGGGAGAGAAAGTGAAGGAGGTGATGGCGAAAGAGGCACAGAGAAAAAACACTCTGCCAACAGCCAGCCCAAGTGTGGAATGGGTCAGCAGGCACACACCAACGGGAGAAGACAGGGGATGCTATGACAAAGTGACCAGAGTAGAGAGGGCCAGGGTGACAGAAGAGTCAGCAGGTGAGGTGAGACACACGCTGGGGTACCCCATGCAGTATGGTGAGGGCAGGGAGCTGGCAAGGGCGCAACGCAACCTAACGGTAGCGGCGGATGGAGTGGCGGCAGGGCTATCCATCCACGCAGAGCTGGCATACCAGCACATGCAGGCGAGGGTTCTGCTAACCCCCATTGACAAACTGCCAGCAGAATGCACCAGATTTTTGCACCTGCCTTTTGAAAAACAGCCAGGTATCGTTTTAAACAAACACACACGACCCATCATGCTGGGATCGGCAATACCCAGGCAGGGGCAGAAGCTGCTCCTCATGAGGAGCCAGCGGTACAACACCCCGGAGGACCTGCACATGTTGCAGCATGCAATCCTAAAGGGCCTGAACTGCCAGCACTTGCGGCGGCTAACCTACACCAGCAACAGCAACAGCAACAGAGCCAATTGTATGCACACATCACAGCCTACGTGGTGACGGCCATGGGCCTTTCCATGGCATACTCAGTGACGGGGGGACTGGTACAGGGTGGGGGCATGGGCCCCTATTTTTACATCTGGAATTCTCTGTTTCTAGCAGGACCAGGGATCGGGGAGGGGGGGATCTCACTGAGACTGTGGGAGTCCATGGCACGCCTACATATACAGTGTGTGGTGGATGATACCACACTATGGGGGGCCACGACGCAAGGCCTACAACACAGCGTGAACAGAACCATAGCAGTGCTCAAAGCCATGAATGCGGCGTGCAACCCCGACAAGTTTGGCCTCATCCATTATGCATACCACAACCACAAAATCACACCACAGGCCTCCACCATCCAAGTGGAAGGAACCACGGTACACGCGGCCAAGCGTACCAAGTACATCAAATTCCTGGGGGGCAATGCAAATGTACTCACGGCAGCGGGGGAAGACATCCAGGGAATAAGGAAACATGCACGCCACATCACAGCACATACATGCAGGCATGTACCCTCGCTGGCCATATTGAAGGCCCTAGTGGCCGGGTGCATACTGGCCAGATGGCTATACAAGCGCAGTGTGGGGTGGCCGCAGCATGTCAATGGGAGGGGGCATGCAGGGGAAACCAAGACAGTACTGGGCATCATGTGCAACACCATGCGGCGAACACCTTACCTACCCCTGAAAACCCCCAAGCAATTTTTTGTGCATGCAAAAGGCTTGGCGGTGACACCACCACTGCAAGCATTTTGGGAAAACAATCTGATGGACATGTACAAAACAGCGAATGCCAAACACCAATGGGTCAGGGAAACCACCCAAATGGCAATCACCCGGCCGTGGGGAGGAATGGGAACGCTACGGGGGGTGGATACAGACTATGACAAGCTATACCGCTGGTGCACGGAGCACCAATGGAAACCGGTGATACACCATGAGGGAGCACAGTGTGACACGTGGGAATGTCATGCAAGCGTGAAAAGCATACCACACAGAGTACTAGTAGTAGTGGGGGATGTGAGTGGCAAACAAGGAGAGACGATATGGGGCCTGGGGGCAGTGGCCAGTGACCTGCATGGCACCATAGTGTGGGAAGGGCAAGCATGGATGGATCTCATGCATGGCAGCACAGATGTACTGGAAGCCACTGCAGTGGTGGAGGCATGCAGGGCGATACACAGGGCGACGAGCACCAGAGGGGAGAGCGTCGACCTGGTGCTGGCCTTTTGTGACAACAAAGGGGCGGCAACAGCCCTGGCACACCACACACTCACACACAGGGGGGGCAACCTCATGGATCGCACAGTGTGTGACTTCTACGACTTAGCACAGAGCATGCCACTCAGAATGGGATGGTGCCCAGCACAGCACGACACACAGTTACAAGGCGTGCTGGCCATGGCCAATAAGTCAGCGGACACCAAGGCCAAACGAGCACAAAGACACAGGGAGGGCAGCCACTGGACCGTGCCGCAGGCATGGGTGGCAGGGCACACATTCGCATGGTACCACAAAGGGCGTAGGGTGATGGGCATAAAGCGCATGGTCAGGGACAGCATGGTGCAGGCAGGAGACTCACTGCCGTCAGAACAGGGGTACACACCAATGGAGCATGTGCAGGAGAGAAGAGAGGATGCCAGCCTATGACACCAGTGGGCTCAGTGTACATCTCGCCATCCCAGAGACCAGGCGAGTGCCCTGTTGGCGGCATTTTTTGAAAACACCAGGGACATGTACATAGACACGGAAGGACACGGAGAATGTGAAGCGTGTAAGGGAACATATGCATGCAGAGTGACACATGCACACCAGAGATGCCCCAACCTGTGGCACAGTGTCGTACAGGGCATGGGGGCTATTGCGCGAGTGTGCAGAGAACACACCAAGCGGGGGGTACAAATACGCCAAGTGTGGGGGGGGGTACAGCTCACGGGACGGGGCACCACAGTGCTATTGCTATGGGTACCGCCTAAACACAGCTGGTGGTATGAGCAAAGCATGCACACAGAGGGTATCACCCTGTGGCCCATGTACACAGCGTCGGTACCCAGCACGGATGTGGTGGCAGCGATGCAAGTGCTCAGTGTGGAGCCCGCACGCCACCTATGTTTACGCATCATGCACACACAAGGCATGTATATATGGCATACAGCGACTGCAGACACATAGCTGTGGAGAGAGTATTGGGCCCTGCCTGCAGGGCAACACTACGCGGCTATGATGCATACAGATGACAGATGCAGGTACCAGGAAGGGGAGGGGCAAGAGACCACCATCCCAGCACCATTGCTATGGGCATTGCTCGCAGCAGTATGGGGAACTAAAGTGCGGCTGGTAGCAAAGGGGGTACAGAACATGCGGCTGTGCAGCGTGGGGTTCCCACAAAAGGATAGGAAGCCTGCCCCTAGGGGGCTTACAAAGGGTAACGGCGCCACCCTGTGGGATGGGCCTGTGCTACATAGCTATCACCAAGGAAGGAGTTACACCGCAGCAGAGGCAGTGGTATGAGAGGGCGGAAGCCCAATGCAGGGTGATGCGACGAGTAGTATGGGAGGGACACGGTGCATACATGGTCATGTGCCTAACCGGGGGGGCCCAGGCGACAGAATGGGCCCATGCAGTGCAACAGGCGATTGACTGTGTGCAGATGACCTAACCTCACTGTCCTGCAGGTGGCAAGGGAGGAGCCAAACGACACCTCCAGTATCCGCAAGCAAGAATGTGGGGCCCCACACCATGGGGCAACCAGGGAAAAGGGAAGGGTAAAGGGTGGCAATGGTGAAAGCAAAGGTGAAAGCAGCGCACATGCACAGACAATGAGCCAATACGTGGATGCATGGAAGAATGAATGAATGCGACCGCTCAGTGCGTGCTCCAGTGCGTGTGCCGGGTAAGGGATGAGGAGGGAATGCAGTGATAAGCCGAGGAAACACAGCAAAAGCAACGGGCCCTGGGCAGACGGTGTAGCGCACCAGAACAAGCGCAGTGCATCCATCCATCCATCCATCCATCCTGGACCCCCTCCCCCCCTCCCCTGGACCCCCTCCCCCCCTCCCCCCCCCGCTCAAGCAAGTCCCTGCCCCCCCCCCCCCCCCACCCCCTAATCAGGGCTACTACAAGTACCAAATTGGCCAGCTGACCTGGACCGCCGTGTGCTTGGGACTGATTGTGGGGCAGCTGAAGTCAGTGGTCAACAATATCCTGAATGGAATGTTTTGGTTTGTATTCCCCATGACTCTGGTCATCTTCAACGACACCTCTGCATATTTCTGTGGGCTGGCTTTGGGTCGCAAGATTTTCAAGTTTCCCTTCCTGCCATTGAGTCCCAATAAGACATGGGAGGTATGAACGTGCCGTCTCTCCCCAGCTTCAGCATTGACCCCTGTTTTGTTTTGCACTGTCCATTTGGGTGGTGGCAGATCCAACTGGGGCACAGAGCCCTTGAAGCCCCCTTTTGAAATCCCCCTGATTCCCAACCTCTACAGGACGGGTAAAAATTACAAGCGGTAACAATTACAAGCGGTACAAATTATCACAGTCCGAGGCCCCTCCTGGGATAATTTCACCCAAAGCTACATGCGCACACATAAAAGCGGTGTAGAACATTCATGCAACCTATAGGCAGTCTCCCAGTTGCTGAATTCCAAAAGCATTGCACATTGTGATTCAACCTGCAATCTTGACAAAGAGTTTTACAACAAACGGGACAGGTTTCCTGGGCATTAGGCTCATGGCAATCATTGCAACACGTAGACCCATGGAACGCCATGTCCTGCCTGGTGGAGGATCCAAACGCAAGCGGCAGTCCTACGATGATGATTTTATTGCAAAAGTTACCATGGAAGCCAAGCAAGTTGGCTCTACAGCAGCAGCACGCAAGCATGAAATTCATGAGGATACTCCCCCGTATTGACACAATTTGCTTTGAATCATTGTCGCTTGATCAAACACGATAAATGATGCTTGCCCTTGCTAGAACCCCCCTAAAGCCAACCGAGAAAGTGTCAAAGAGGGTTGGCTAGGGAGGCCGTGTAAAGTTTACGGCGGGGAAATATTAGAAGCGGTACAAATTATCACGGTCTGGGAGAGTCTGCGATAATTTTTACCGGGGAAATTTTTACCTGCACTGTACTCATTGTGTCAAAATGACACCAAACGTTGCGTCATCATTCTTGGGGGGGGGGGGGGGGGGGGGGTGCGGGGTGAGGATTCAGCTGAACAATGTGCCTTCTCATTTTGGGGTATTGCGGATTGTGATATCCACAAATGTGTCCAAAACACCCTCAATATTCACCGGGGGAAGAAACAGTTTTTGTTGGCCTTCAGCACCATTTGTTAAGACCAGATCTTGTGGCTATTCCCCCTCACCCTAAAGAGGCTCCAAGGGCACGGGCATCACGGGATGGGGGATGCTGAGCAATTTCGCCATTCAGAAAGGTCATCAAATGTTCCCCTGGCGGATGGCATTCAGATCATGGGTAGGGCAAGAAAGTGCATTTGGGAACTTGTGATGGGGATAGTGGTGCTACATTTGGGATTTTTTTGTAAAGTAGAATTATTCAAGAACCTTCTCCCTATCTTTTTCAAATCACCTGAAGAGAGGTTGTGAGGTCAAGTGTAGGCGCGGACGCCATACACCCCCGGGGATGGGGGGGGGGGCGCGACTCCGCAGGTCCAAGGATGCCCCCCCCCCCCCCATCCTTAAACCAACCCTGACCCTAACGCCCCCCCCCCCCCCCTAACCCTCAGCCTAGTCCTAACCCTACACCTACCCCTACCCCTAGCCCTATATTCAGACCGAGCTGGTGGGGGAAGGAACATTGTCTAGGAGACTTTGACGACAAATGAGGTACGCGCTGGAAAGTGGATGAGAGCGGCTCAAAAGGGGCTCAAATGAGCTGTATTCGTCCATTTGGACACGGGCAGCTCTTCTTTGCGCAGGGGTATCACTTTCTTGCGCACGGGCAGCACTTCCTTGCGCACGGGCAGCACTTCTTTGCGCACGGGCGGCTAGGATCATCTTTGGAAACCCACGGTTTTGACACGTTTTTTGAGCCATTTGTGGTCCCAAATTGCCCATTTTCAAGGCCCTTTTGGCCTTGAGAGGGGCCAAAATTGCTCAAATGGGCTCAAAATGGGCTCATTCCACTTGTTTGTGCACCCCAATAGTCCAAAAGTACCTTTGGAAAAACACATTTTGACACGGGGGGCGCTCCTGGTCAGGACCCGACCCCAAAGGGGGGGGGGGGGACCCCCCCCCCCTCTACGGACCCCAAAATTGTCGCACGGAACAAGGTGCTTTGTCGGCGCCGGAGGCGCCGGAGATTTTGTTTTAGGCATACGGCAGGGGGAATTTTTCTTGTTCCACCCTATGTGTCTATCCTCAAAATACTCAGAATTTTGTGGAGAATTCAAAAATGGCTGAAAAGCACAAAAAAGGTTATGTAGCCACCTTGCCCACTTTGTGGGCCACTTCTGATTTAGTCCCCCGCTTTGAAGCGGAGGGGCTCCCGATACGGCAGGGGTGAGGTAGCCAATTTGCCCACTTGTGGGCCACTTCTGATTTAGTCCCCCGCTCTGCAGCGGTGGGGCTCCCCGATACGGCAGGGGTGAGGTAGCCAATTTGCCCACTTTGTGGGCCACTTGTGATTTTGCCCCCCGCTCTGCAGCGGTGGGGCTCCCCGATACGGCAGGGGTGAGGTAGCCAATTTGCCCACTTTGTGGGCCACTTCTGATTTAGTCCCCCGCTCTGCAGCGGAGGGGCTCCCCGATACGGCAGGGGTGAGGTAGCCAATTTGCCCACTTTGTGGGCCACTTCTGATTTTGTCCCCGCTCTGCAGCGGTGGGGCTCCCCGATACGGCAGGGGTGAGGTAGCCAATTTGCCCACAATACCGTGAGCAGCTAAGGAATGCTCCGGAGCAAAACGTATGCCTTGCCCTTTTCCGAATTGTGACCGATTTTTCATGCACGCTTCAATGCGGTCGCATATTGCTGGGCATTTTCTGCGAGGCCATAGGTGGGCCGGCCAAGAGGGTGCAGATAAAGGCGCATTTTGCTTGTGGTGTGGCAACACAGATGGCAAGTGCAGCACAAGTGTGCACGGCAAGAAAATTGACAGCAATTGCAGTCTTGCGTACCATCGGCTACGGCTACACAGCGCGGCAACCCCAACAGCGATGAACCCTAGCACCAACTTGCCAGTTCGCTGCAAGGTGCTTGATTGCCGAAAATGGCACTGCACCTACGCCATGCCACACCACATGGCACAAGCGCACCCTGGTGTGTCCCATGACTATGCCGGGTGCAGCGAAGAGGAGAAAACAAAGGTGTTGCAAGCCTTTGACAATTTCCGGGCCCCATTGCCACCGAAGGCGAAGCCTGCTGCGCCGCCGGCTCTGCCCACTGTTCTCCCTGCTCTTCTCTCTGGGCCAAACCAAGGTAGTAGTAGCAGTAGCAGTAGTAGTAGCAGCAGCTCGTCCACCAATGCCTCCTCCGGTACGAGTGCATCCTCCAGCAGTAGTGCCCCGTCAGGCACTAGTGACTATGTGCCATCGGAATCCATGTCTGATGGGTCAACCAAGGGGGGGGGGAGGGGTCCCCCCCCCCCCTTCGGAGGGGGGTGGGGGTCCCCCCCCCCCCCCCCACAGCCCCCCAAACTGTCGAACACCCCTCGGGGTCACACATTGGCTGGCGGCCGCCCCCGTGATTTTTGATCCATTTCTGACTGATTTTTGGTCCCAAAACAACCCATTTTCAAGGCATTTTGTGACTTTGGAGTGGCCAAAATGGCTTGCAATGGGTTCAAAAAGGGCTCATTTCACTTGTTTAGGCAGCCCAAATGGTCTGGGATCATTATTCGAAAAACCCATTTTTGTCCCATTTTCGACCCATTTCTTGTCCCAAAACAACCCATTTTCAAGGCATTTTGGGATTTTAGGAGGGCCACAACGGGCCACCATGAGCTCAAAACGCACCAAAAACACTTATTTTGGCATTCCATGTGGTCCAAGATAATTTTTGAAAAAAGTCATTTTTTTTGCACCCGGTGGACCTTGTTGACCCATTTTGGCACCCACCTCTTTAGGCTACCTCATGCAGCTCCAAGATATGGGTTGTTTTTGGTTTGGGGTGGTCGGTGGCCAACGTACACATATTCTGGGGTTTTCAGGGGCCTTTTGGGGGCGGTTCGCGGACATATTGTACAGTTAGGGGGCCCGAGAGGGCCCTTCGGCACGGGGAAGTCTAGCTGCATGTGTAGAGCAGCCACTATTTACCTTCATTTGGCCGTTTTCAGCAAGATCTAGGGCAGTTTTGGGCAAAAAAAGGCTGATTTTGGCACTAAATTGCAGATTTTGAAATGGAGGTCCGGCACTTGCGACGCCCGTTCCTGGCCGCCACCGTTGAGTTTCCGGCTCATACTTTGTGTGGTGGTCCCTCACACCCATAGGTAGCATCCACCAAAATCACCTCGAAGAGAGGTTGTTAGATCAAGCGCAGGCGCGGGCGTCATATAGCCCCCTTTTTTGGGGTCATTTGCGTAGCGTACCCCAAGGCATGATATTTGATGTCCAACCCCGTGTAAAATCATTATTTTGCCCAAAAAGACAATCCCCCAATGGATTTTTTGATTCTGAGGTCTCTATCCCCTAAAACTGGATATGACTTTTTTGAGGGGGGGTGGGTCAAAAGTTTTCGCTGAAAAGGCTCCAAGCAATGGGAGATGCACTTGTGTCACATCCACCCCCGGTCGAATGGTAACGCACCCGGCCGCGGAATTTTAGGTCGGCGGCCCGAACCCCGGTGCGGGCAATACGGCAGCAAGCCGCGGCCAATGTCCACTGACCACGGGTGATGTTGAGCCTGCTTGTTCTCCCCACTGCTTGGACCCGTGTCTGCCACTGACAAAAAACCCAAACTGTGTGTTTCTGTCTGACTGACTGCTGGCCTGTCTAACTGACTGATTGGCTGACTGTCAGCCTCTCTTCGAGGTGCACTGCCGAAGGCAATAGAATTTTGGCCGAATCGGAAGCACCATGACGGAGCTGTGATTTTCTCCCATTTCGCGCGTCCTTGCTGCCTTGCTTGGTGCTTGCTGCTTGCTTGCCAAACCTGTTACGTCCACCCTAGACACTAAAGAGGGTTATAAAACCAAGACTGGTTCCACCAGCTCGGTGACCCTAGCCCTAGCCCTAGCCCTAGCCCTAACCCTAGCGCTAGCTCTAACCCTAGGCTAGGGTGAGAGTCACGGAGCTGGTGGAACTAGTCTTGGTTTTATAACCCTCTTCAGTGTCTAGGGTGGACGTAACAGGTTTGCCAAGCAAGCAGCAAGCAAGCAACAAGCACACGCGAAATAGGGAAAAATCACAACTCCATCGTGGTGCTTCGGATTTGGCCAAAATTTTGGTGGATGCTACCTATGGGTGTGAGGGACAACCACACGAAGTATGAGCCAGAAACTCAACGGTGACGGCCGGGAACGGGTGTTGCAGGACCTCCATTGCAAAATCTGCAATTTAGTGCCATAATCAGCCTTTTTTTTGCCCAAAATCACCCTAGATCCTGTTGAAAACAGCCCATTGAAGGTAAATAGTGGCTACTCTACACATGCAGCTAGACTTCCCCGTGCGGAAGGGCCCTCAAGGGCCCTCTAACTCCACAATATGTCCGCGAACCGCCCCCAAAAGGCCCCGAAAAGCTCCAGAAATTGTGCATTGGCCACCGGCAAGCCCAAACCAAAAACAAACCATATCTTGGGCTACGTGGCTCAAAACGCGCACCTAATCCACCCGCAACCACCCGCTTTTGGTGGTTTCCACCCCTCAAAATTGCCCTCACCAACGCCTAGACCCCCGGACCTAGGCCCAGTGGGCCGCGGCAAGCTGCAAGAGGTAGCCCAAAGAGGTGGGTGCCAAAATGGGTCAACAAGGTCCACCGGGTGAAAAAAAAAATGACTTTTTTCAAAAATTATCTTGGACCACATGGAATGCCAAAATAAGTGTTTTTGGTGCGTTTTGAGCCCGTGGTGGCCCGTTTTGGCCCTCCTAAAATCCCAAAATGCCTTGAAAATGGGCTGTTTTGGGACAAAAAAATGGGTCGAAAATGGGTGAAAGATGGGTTTTTTCCAATAATGATCCTAGATCATTTGGGCTGCCCAAACAAGTGAAATGAGCCCTTTTTGAGCCCATTGCAAGCCATTTTGGCCCCTCCAAAGTCACAAAATGCCTTGAAAATGGGTTGTTTTGTGACCCAAAATGGGTCAGAAATGGATCAAAAATGTGTTTTTCCAAAAATGATCCTAGACCATTTGGGGTGGTTGAACAAATGCAATGGGGTGGTTGAACAAATGCAATGAGCCCTTTTTGAGCCCATTACAAGCCATTTTGGCCACTCCAAAGTCACAAAATGCCTTGAAAATGGGCCGTTTTGGGACCGAAAATCAGTCGGAAATGGATCAAAAATGTGTTTTTCCAAAGGTACTTTTGGACTATTTGGGGTGCACAAACAAGTGGAATGAGCCCATTTTGAGCCCATGTTGAGCAATTTTAGCCCCTCTCAAGGCCGAAAGGGCCTTGAAAATGGGCCAATTTGGGACCACACATTGAGCCGCTCTCATTCACTTTCTAGTGCGTACCTAATTTGTCGTTGAAGTTTGCTAGACGATGTTCCTTCCCCCACCAGCTCGGTCTGAATATTCAATCCTGGTTAGTGTTGGGGTCCAAAATGGAGAGCAATGATGTTGCAAAAGCAGCCATGAACGAAATTTGGGGCATCTTGTTCAGCCTAATCATCATGGTTGGCATGGCCAAACTAGCTGGCTGCAAAGTTTAGGGTTAGGTTCACCGAGCTGGTGGAACTAGTCCTAGTTTTATAACCCTCTTTAGGGTGGACCCACTAGGTTTAGCAAGCAAGCAGCAAGTAGCAAGCAGCAAGCAGCAAGCAAGCAGCAAGCACGCGCGAAATGGGGGAAAATCACAGCTCTGTCATGGTGCTTCGGATTCGGCCAAAATTTTGGTGGATGGTACCTATGGGTGTGAGGGACCACCACACAAAGTATGAACCAGAAACTCAACGGTGGCGGCCGGGAATGGGCGTCGCAAGTGCCGGACCTCCATTTCAAAACCTGCAATTTAGGGCCAAAATCAGCCTTTTTTTGCCCAAAACTGCCCTAGATCTTGCTGAAAACGGCCAAATGAAGGTAAATAGTGGCTGCTCTACACATGCAGCTAGGCTTCCCCGTGCCGAAGGGCCCTCTCGGGCCCCCTAACTGTACAATATGTCCGCGAACCGCCCCCAAAGGCCCCGGGCAATCCTAGAATTTGTGTACATTGGCCACCGACCGCCCCAAACCAAAAATAGACCATATCTTGGGCTACGTGGCTCAAAACGCGATTTTGAGCGCCACCTGCAACCACCCGCTTTTGGTGGTTTCCACCCCTCAAAATTGCCCTCACCAACGCCTAGACCCTCGTACCTAGGCCCAGTGGGCCGCGGCAAGCTGCAAGAGGTAGCCCAAAGAGGTGGGTGCCAAAATGGGTCAACAAGGTCCACCGGGTGCAAAAAAATGACTTTTTTCAAAAATTATGTTGGACCACATGGAATGCCAAAATAAGTGTTTTTGGTGCGTTTTGAGCCCGTGGTGGCCCGTTTTGGCCCTCCTATCATCCCTCATATCCATTCAGCTTGGGAATACCCCAGGCCAAATTCTATTGCCTCCGGCAATGCACCTCAAAGAGAGTGCTAGAACACTAGAGTCAGTCAAGTAGGCTAACAGTCAGCCAATCAGTCAGGCGGGCCCAAGTACGGGGGGGGATAGAGGGCTCAAAATCGAAAACTCCTATGGGGGATCATTTTGTCTCGCAAAATAATGATTTTACAAGGGCTATCATGCCTTGGGGTATGCTCCATGAACGCCCCCCAAAAAAGAAGGGGGGGGGGGGGCTTGGAGGGGGGTTCCGGGAGGGTCGGTTGTGGGGGGGGGGTCCAGGCGGGGCGATTTGGGATGGGGGGGGGGGGGGGGGGGCATGCCCCCAAGGCCAAGCGTTGGTCAATCACAGGCTCCCCTTGCCCTCCCCTTGCCCTCCCTCTTACCATACCATCACCCTAACCAGGATTGAATATTGCGACCAAGCTGGTGGGGGAAGGAACATCGTCTAGGAGACAAAAGAGGTGCGCACTGGAAAGTGTATGAGAGCGGCTCAAAAGGGGCTCAAAATGAGCTGTATTCATTCATTTGGTCACCACACCTGAATTAGGATCATCTTTGGAATCCCATGGTTTTGACACGTTTTTTGAGCCATTTGTGGTCCCAAATTGGCCCATTTTCAAGGCCCTTTCGGCCGTGAGGGGCTTAGAGCTTGGAGATGAGTATCCAGTGAGCTGGTCTTAGCTGATTTGTACCTGAACCATCAAAATTTTCGTTTTGCAAAAGAGCCCTACCATGGCCTTTCCATTTCCAGGAATGAAAAGTACAGCTGAATGCTGGTTTTCTCAGATGCCCAAGCAAAAGGAAAACACAAAAGCTGTCATATTGCAATACATCATGCACCAATTTCCCATCTTTGTGCTCGCCTCTGAGCATGTGCATTCTGTCTACAAGTAACTCAGACAGAAGTGCCAAAGGTCAAATCTATCTTCCGCATAATGAGGGACACCTCTGGCCCAGCATATTGCAATGTCCATGCAAGAGGTTGTGCAATGTTGAAAGTGTTGGTTGCATGCCAATGTCATGAGTCAGCAATATCAGTTCCCTCGGAACTTCTCTCCAATCTAATTGGTGGTAGAAGTGTCCCATGGGGTCCATGCGTACTGATTTTGACACCTAGGGTGACCTGCAGGGGGTCTTTGTGGGTTGCCCAAAAAGTCACCTGGAAGAGAGGTTGTTAGATCAAGTGCGGGTGCGGGCCTTTTTGGAATTATTTAAATAGAATACCCCAAGGTATGATACCCGATGTTGAACCTCTTGCAAAATCATCCTTTTGGGAGACAAAACTATCCCCCAATGAATTGTTTGATTTTGACCCCCCCCCCCCCCCCCCGCCCTACACGTGGGTACCACCTTTTTGCGGGGGGTGGGGTGGCTCCAACAAGGCCCTGCATGTGATGCTTATTGGCCCCGAATGCGCCGCTTTGGGCCCGTTAGCACCGTGGTGGGCAAAACTTGGTTGACCCAGAGCCGCCACTGTGCGCCGATTCGGACCCTGGTCCATCCCTATTTTTTCTTCTACATGGGCCCTCTCGCCAATGATGGGGTCCTGGGTGCTATCTCCAATTTTCCAACATCGCCCCCCCCATGGGGCCCCGCCAGTGAGGATTTATCTGTTTGTAGGCCGCCATAGGTTCGTTGAAAAGTAGTAATTCCGGGGGCCCTCAACAACCTTGAGGGACCCTTGGGCCATTGTTGGATGATCATTTGGTGACAACAGGAGTATGTATAAAGCCACAGGGAGCTGTGTAGCACCAGCAAGGCCCTCCCGATGGTGCTTATTGGCCCTGTAAGCGCTGTGTTTCAACACCATCGGCCCATCGTGTCTCTTCAAGGTGCTTTGCCAGAGGCAATAGTTTTTTACATTCAGCCACCCATGCCTGCCTGACAGTAATTAGTTGGGGCCCATAGACAAGCCATCTGATGTAGAGATTAGATTTGAGACCCCTGTTATTGGATAGGGGTTGCATTTTTCAGCACACATTAAAAAGTCACCTGTTGTCAAGCAAGGTCACCGATGCATTTTGGCACAAGTTGACACCTTTTTTTTTTTTTGGTACACAGAAGTAGCAATCAAAAAACGGATGCAAAGTGAAGTGCACTTTCGGCTCTGCAAACAGGTGGAAATCACCTGCCAGCCCTCACAGTTTGTCTTGAAAACAGTACAAATCTCAAGTTCTGTGAGCCAAGTGCAGCATCTTTGCAGCTCTACTTGGCCTTATGAAAAGATTGCAATCTGAAGGGGTTGCATTGCGGTCATGCATTTGGTTACGCTGGCCACAATGCTGCCTGCGAGGATGCTGAGCAGCCTCTGTAAGCACTGTATACACCCCCCCTTGTGCATTTGATTTGCATTCACAAGACCAGAATTTCGCATCACACATTCCTTTCTCTTTTTCCAACCCCCTTGCCATGCCAACTCATCTCCACACGATCTTCTGCATTGTGCCGGAAACCTTATAATGTGGCGGTGCCTGCGACTGGTCACTCTGTCTCGATGCCATCCCGGTTTGCATGTGTTCTTTAGGGCTTTTTTGGCGCCTGCGTGTTCACGATGCTATTTGCATTCTTCTTTCCCGTCTTCCTGGTCAAATTTCCAGCACTGATCTGCCCAGCATCAACGGATGCCACTGATTTCTTGAAGTGCGAGTACCACCCCATTTTCCTGCCTGCCACATATGATGTGCCCCAGCGGCTAGTTGGGTTGGTGGGGATGCAACAGGTACTGCCCTTCTGCGGTTCTGTGGAAAGGGGATTGACCTCCTCCGACTCTGTGTTGAGCTGTAGCAGATGACACGTGCTTGTAAGAATTCGAGGCTGGGGCATTTGCCATGATATCAACTCCCCCTTTCCTTTTTTCTACCGCTTGTCTGCTAGCCACAAGCAGTATGATGCTCAACGTCTTCCATAAGAGGTTATCTATGCACAGCCAAGTGTTTACATCGAGCGAAGTTAGCACACAGGTGGCTGGGGAGACAACAAACCGTCGACAACCAGACGATGACACCGCCCCAGAGAATCCTCCCCAGGGGGAGCCACCCGCAGGAGCACAGGTCCAGGGACCAATAGAGAAAGTCCAGGAGATTTCTGCCAGGGCACCGGGGTCAGGCAGTACTGGGGGAGGATTGCCGCACCCGCCACAACTGGCAGCTCGCACCAGCAGCCTCCAAGCTCCAAAACATCCTGCAAGCCGCTTTTTGCAGTTAGAATCACCAACAGAGTGACTAGCGTGGACGGGACAAGCCACTCAGTGACAGAGGCTTTGACCGGCAGGACCACCAACAGGGTCCACAATGCTCGTTTTCACCTCCACGTGAATTTTGCTGAGGCTGTGGATGTGTCATCCTCTTTTTGCTCCATGGCCCCTCTCTGTTTTTCAGTAGCAATGAAGCATGTTGTAAAATGTTTGAAGGCCAAAGTTCCAGTGAAAAATCTTACATCATGTGCCTGTTCATCGTTCATTCACTGCCAGCCCGCCCCTCACGAGACAACCAAACGAAGAAAAGGTGGATAGTAGCCAGAGAGTTGGTTGAAGGCAGAGAGGAGACCCTGAGAGAACTTGGTGGCTTAGGTAGTCCGGTGTGTATTGGGGTGGTGCTTTAGTTTTGCCCATACTTGTTTTTTACCACTCCAATGGTTTTGAGTCCTGTTGGCGAGTGAGATGGGGATGGGGATGGGGCATTTGAGCTGCTGAATACACAAGAAGGGCTCCTGTAGCGGAAGGCATGTTTTGATTCAGAAAACCAGCTGAAATTTGCATAATATCCTGCAAAAATGATCAGCGCTTTGTGGGTATCATTTTGACTCATATTTGTTGGGTATCACCCCCCCTCCCCATCACTAGTACTAGCAACTACCAAGAACGGTTGGTGCTGCAATTGATGGTTGCCACGGAGCTGGCCCTCACCCTAGTCATGACCGCCAAGGCGGTGTGGGAGGAGCCCAGAAGTACCCTGGGAGCTAACACCAACGAATGTTCAGCCAGAGCTACCCCATGGCAAGGGTCCTCCAACCGGCGCCCGGTGCTGTGGGGTGACCTCAGTTCTGGTGCCCCGCCCCTGCTTGCTGCGCCGCCAGATTGGCCTGAATGGCCCCAAAGACTTGTCTCAGGCTCTGCATACTTGCCGGCTGTTCTCTGACCAGCTGAGCGTGGAGCCAGTCCTGCAAGTCTTCTGTGGGTCCTCCTTGCATATTGAAGGGGGCAGGCTCTGCGGGTTGGAGCTGCTGGGCATATGTGTTCCAAGTGGGGCCTCAGCCCCTCCACATGGTGTCCCCCATCGCCGAGCCCCCGGCCCCCTGTGTGTTGGGGGTGATGGCATAGAGGCCCTGCACATGACGCCCCAACCCCCGGACTTCATGGTTTTGCCTGAGAGGACTGGCAGACCCAAAGGGGATTACATGGGCTTCTGCATCTTTCTCACGGCTTTTGGGCGCCACGACCTAGTGGATATGCACGCCATCTCCCCAGGCACGTAATCTTGTTACTAGGGGGACGGCAGTTGCATTAAGGACAGAGGCCGTACCGTGAAATCTCTTATGGGGAATCGCTTTGCTCAAATGTCTAAGCCACCCTTGAAAGTACGCATCCACCATGACAACAATTGTCCATGAATAATATCAACTCTCCAATAACCAGCAAGATGGACTTAAACACTTGCAGCATTGATTCCCGCTACAGAGTACAACCATGTACCCTCTCTTCTCCAAAGCTATCATGGCCAATGTACACGTCACAATGATGCTCGGGTGGGCGGTGGTGCTCCTATCCTAGTGTGTGAGCAACCCCCCAGCGACCTCCCAAGTGACACTTCCCTCCACAGGCTTCCGGTGGCCCTCCTAGATATCCAGGCACCCGTGGAGCCGCCCTTGTGAATGTGTGTGCAGGAGGACGAGCGGGTGTCCACACTCTGAGAAGTACAGGCCGGCAGTGCCAAGGGCCCAACGATGGTGTGGCACTAGACGCCACCCACCGAGCAACACTGGGTGTGGGTGTCCTAGTCGCCGCACATGGTGATCACCGTTAGAGCTGTGGATCATCCTCACTGAGGGGGTTGTAGCCCGCTTTCATTACCCAGCAAGTGCATGGTGCACAAATGCACGGGACACCCTAACAAAGGGCCGCTATATATGGTATTGTATGCGGTAGGGGCCTACCTTCAGAGTTGGGGCCAGTGCCCCGGACCAACTTGTGTAAGCACTTTGGGGACCAAGCCACCCAAGTCCCCCATAGCTGCGCGCGCCCCTCTACCTGGGGTGTGGTTCCAACACCTACCGCTGATCTAGGGGGCCATGGCGGGCACCACCCCCGTGGGAATGGCCATGGTGCCCGCATATAAGCATGTGTAGTACAGCCCTAGGGTGGCCTCTGGGATGGGGACCTCACAGGAGGGTGAGGCCATGACCCTACTCCTCTGTGTCCGCCAGCTGGCAAAATAGGAGAGTTTGTACTAGGTCGTCCCGGACTAGAAATCAGCCATGGGTGCCGCGCACATTCCAGGGCCCAGGCACTGCAGGGCTGCATCATCTGTATGCACACACCCTTTGGGCTACTTGCCAGCCTTGGGGCTGCTTACGTAGCCCCCAAGGCGGCAATTCAGGTTGTGCTGACCCCCTCGCACTGGATCACGGACATAAATGTGCGAGTAGACGCCGCAACCCGGGATGAGATCCAGTGGACAGCCCCAGGCGGACCTCACCTGGATGATACCCCGCCCCTACTTCCTTCCATTCCTCCCGTCAGACAAATACCACGACCACTGCAAGCTGGCCCCATTGGACCTCCAGCAGCAAGCGGCAGTGCTGGCATAGGTGCAGTTTGGGCCCCGATGGAGCCCCAACATGTGCATGCTGATTGTTGTGCAGTGCATTGTCCCAATTGATCAAGAGTGCTTGCACTGAGCAGCACTGGGAACCCACAGGCCTTCTCTTCTGCTGCATCTTCCCGGCTGCTTCTGCTGTCTCCCTGGATTTGTTGCCCTGTGCCCCTCTGTTGCACACTCATGGCACAGAAGATTTTACACTCTCCAGAAGATTGTACACTCCCCAGTGCACGGGCTGCCCATCCTGCACTCTGTTAGAATGCAGGAGCATTGTGGATCATTGTAGTGTTGACAAGACTGCACAACACCCTTCTTCTGCAGGTGACGCTTCTGCCGATACAGCTGCATGGTGTCGTCTTTGGTATCTTTGCATCCCTTGTAGCTCCCTTTGGAGGATTCTTTGCCTCAGCCATTAAGCGTGCATACGAGATCAAAGATTTTGACACCCTGATTCCAGGGCACGGGGGGCTCATGGATCGTTTCGACTGTCAGTTTTTGATGCAGCTGTGCAGCTCTGTACACTATGCAACTTTTGTGGAGGTGGCGGTTCTCACTGTCCCATTTGTGATCAAGCAACTTGATCAGCTCAGCACCGATGAGCAGAACCAGGTGCTGAGGTACCTTAAAGAACGCCTGAATGCTTGACGACGGGGAAATGTGCAAGCAGAGCCTGTGTCGCAGGGTGAGGGTGGTGTCCTGTCAGCAGAGAGGCATCTGCATGGATTTCTTGATGAAGACTGGTGACGAAAATTTGAAAGGACCTTTTCTTGTTGAAGAATTTTCAACCCCCCCCCCCCCTTTAGACAGAGGCACACGCAGAGGAACAACATTCCATATGGGAAGCATACTAAATGCCTGTTGAATACTTGTTTGACCAGCATCAGGCATTTGTGGTTTTGAGCTTAAGAGAAACCTTGAAGCTGTCTAAAACTGAATGAAACTGATTGCAGGGAGAGGACTGTGCATTCGTAAAGCATAGAGCTGAATAGTCCATGTGCATTCGTAACATGTGAAGCTGAGCATGGCATGCTCCATTGTCCACAATTGTTTTTTTGCATACTGGTTTGCCAATGGGCCGTTGCCAGCACAGCTTGTGTACATGTGTTCGCAGCTGAATCAGCAAAGTTCTTGTGTCTCCAGCATTCGTTGTGTTTTTGGTCTGGGTTTGGACCGACCAATGGCAAGTGGGAAGTTGTGTAATTTGATTTCTGCGGTTTTGCAGTTTCTCTTGCGGTATCGCTGACCCTGCTTTATTTCCTAATCGTTTCTATTCTCTCCATTTTCTTCTGTTTGCGAATGGCCAGATGCACCATGTAAACATGGTTGTGCCTGGATGCTGTATTACCCGGTCTCTTTCTGCTCGCAGGTGTCTGGGTTTGTGGGGGTATGTTCATCTGTCAGTAGTTTGGATGTGTGACTGCTGGTCTCCTCACCAGGATCCCCATGCAGGGAAGCCCCAACGTTGCATACATATTTCAATGCAGTGGTGGCATCATCAGGACTGCGACACAGAGATAGCACTACGCTGATTTGCTTTTCAATCTGTTCTTTGGTAAGTGCACTCTGTTCTTTGGTAAGTGCAGGTGAATCAGAGGCTGAACAACAGTGCTGGGCTTAAATGGTGAGAGTTGGGCACAATTTGTTTGAGGAGCTGCTCACAGATGCAGGGTATTGTTTTGCTGCACGCAGGAGTGGTGGGTGGATTTGGTTCAAGAGGAGAGATACTGGTTTTCAAAACCTGCTCCCTGTTACCTTTCATTCGCTTGGGAGATGGCTAGAGATGCATTGTTTTGTGCATTTTTTTTGGTGCTTGACAGCATATTAGATGCAGAAAGTTTTGTTTGGCGACACCGCCAAGGAATCTACTTTGCCGTGATGTGCTTGTTGGTTGCCAGACCCCCAGCATCTGTGCTGAATCTTGTTGTTGTGGTTGGCAATTATTTTGGTGTTTCTGTGAATACTGTGCAGCAATCAAGAGCCGTTTTGAGACCGAATGCCACCATTACGCATTCTGAGCATTGATGAAGACCAACATGCTTTTTGACAAAGGAAAGACTGTAATGAATTGTGATATTTTGCAATGTTATTGATTTGTTTCAATTTTTTTCAGCCAATAATCAGTTCGGCCAAAACGAAACACAGGGTTTTTTTCTCAGGTGATGACCCACCTTTTGCTTGTTTGCTCTTTCTTTTTGCCATTACCAATTTACACCTCACTATAGCTTCCCAAATGAAGCACACTACCATTTTGTGAACCCAGCATGGAGACCTATCATGGGTCAACCAAGGAAGCCATAATGTTCTACTTTATCATTTGCCATCCATACCCACCCACAGCATCATTTCTTGGTAGCAATAACAAGACACCCTAGACTGGGGGATGGCATATGCTACACGTTGTAGGAGCAACAATAGCAAGACAACACATCAGCAACATTATTGCATCACAATGGAGAGGGAAGGTTGTTGCATGTTGATTCTGTATTCTTGTTTCATCAGCTTCAGCTTTTGTAACGTTCACCTACTTGACATGTTTGACTTTCAGCTCACATTTCATTTGCTCAAGTTTTTTGTGTTGGATGGTACTTTTGCTTTTCATTCATATTTTTGGTAGATTCGCTTTTTGTGTTGAAGGTGGTTCTTAATATGTCTATTTGTTCATTATCAGGGGTTTTTTAGGCGAAAAGGTTTACTATCATAGCCCGTGAGATTCAAATATTTACAACAAAAAGCGTCAATTGCTAGGGATGTTGCTACAAAACTGCATGGTAGACCCGGGGAATGTTATGCACCAATTTGTCAGCTGCAATATTTTGAGAAGCATGGGATTGGGCCCGGAACCAGCAAATCTAGCTTCGACGGGATCAACCTCACAGCACGAGGATGCACTGTGAAATTGTGGACAACCACGGGGAGCCATTGCTGATGAGCAATCAAGAGCTCTACTCGGTGATCGTCCAAATCAACTAGACCCTGAAGACTCGGGCCTTAACAAATATGCAGATCGAGTGGCGGCCCAAAAATGCAGGCAAGTGGCACCGGTTTCAGTGGGAGGCAATCCTATAGTGTCCAAAGGCAGAAGGCCACAGGGCGGTGCCATCCTCAGTGAGTAGGAATGGACACTGTCTGTACGTGTGGTTGGCGGGTCGAGCTGGCCTGATAAGGCTGTTTGAGAAAACACTCGTCAGGCAAGCAAACCCGGTCACAAGGGACACTCTACGGTTCCCCAACGCACAAAGTTAATTTAGATATTTTGAGCACAAATGGAACACAGCTTCACAAAAGGTTGGTGGTGATTGGTGAACAAAATAAACACAAGGTACATTGATTTCTTGAATAGGTATGCGGATGAAGCAAAGAAGTATGATCTTTGAAGTACAAAGTTTAATGCTTGAAAATCAAACAAAGTAAATACCGGTTCAAGTATTGTTAGAGGCATGGGACAAAAAGAAAAAAAAGTGAGATAAATATTCTTAGCAGCATGAAAATAAAATTGAAAAAACACGCAAACATCAATTATCAACCCTAAAAACATCTCCATACAAGTCACAAAACACCAAAAGGGAGGTTGATTCTTCTAGCTCTATCTTCGTCGACACGCGGCTAGTTTACGAGATAGGGTTATTTCATCGCTTTTTGCAGCATTTGGGGGTGCGACCTAAGGGCAATTGCAGATCTTTTTTTTCGTGTTTCCTCTTTTTTGTCACATGCGTGGTGGGCAAAAATGTTACCCATGAGGACCTTCTGATCCTTATTTACTTCCACGATCTCAATCGTTCTACGAAAGGAAAAGCTGATGCAAGCATACAAGAAATTTTTGTTCTGCAAATCCTGAAAATGAGCTGTAATAGAGGCATGCTAAGAGGGTGCGGGGCACAAAGGGGCATGGGCAACACCCGTGTTGCGCACAGCAGCAAATGGTGCAAATGGTGCACGCACATGGTAAATATATTGCATATACAAACTGTAGAACAACTGCAATACCAAGCCTAAACTTCAAGAATCGCCAAAGCAAGCTTGTTGCGTGCTTTGTTACCAGGGTTAAGAAGTTTAAATAGCCAATTTCTTTCACAATTTGATGCACTTCTTACCTAATCCATTTCCGCATTTCTACATACATACTTGTGGTAACAAGACTAGAATTTTGCCCACTACGCCGGATCGGCGTAGGACCGTAAACTTAAGCGGTTTTTCTTCATTTTTTCATCTTCAAATTTCTTTATCTTTCCACTAATGTTTCCACTTTGGTGGTTCGCTACTTTTGGTTTTCCGATCTTCGTTTTGTGCTCCAAGTAGGGGCCTATTGGTGTAAGATTGTTCCCAAAAACAAGGACATGGCCCGCAAAGAAGGCTGTGTAAACCTCATATCTTTGAATTTTTTTATGGAGTTTGAAAGATATAACTACAACAACCAAGGCACGTAAACAGCACGCACACACTCCCCACCCACACGCAGTCACAAACACACACCATGCACCCATCGCAAGGATCTCAGCCGAGAAAGGATGGCGAGGAACGACACCAAAGGGAACGAGCAGCGAGGCCGAACCAGGAGAGGCAGGGTGCTGCACCCCCCACAACAGCTAGGAAAGGTGTGGGACTACCCGGAGAGACAGGGAACAACCGACCTGAGTCAATAATGGTCGAGAATAGTACCCGAAGGGACCTCCCCCAGGAATAGGCAAGCGACCACCCCTGACAGAGAAAGCGGCAGACCACAGCCGGGACTGCCGCGGAAAAGCATTCACAACGACCTGGGCTAGGAATGGCGAGGGACCACCCCCGGAAGCAGGCAGCAAGCCACAGCCTAGAACGGCGAAGACCGGCACCCACAAGGGCCTCAGCCAAAAATGGCCACAAAAACCCCCTGAAAACGCCGGCAGCAAACACCATCGAGGAAAGGCGCGCAATTTCAGCCACGCGCACCACGATCACAATTGTCGAGGAACCACCCCGAGAAGACCGGCTACAGGCCTCAGCCACGATCGGCGGGGAACTGCACCACCCACGGAAATGTCCACCACGATTGGCGAGGGACCCCTCCACAACAGCCAGCAGCACGCCCCACCCGGGATTGATGGGGACTGTAGCCACAGTGACCTCAACCAGGAACGGCCAGGAACCAAGAAAGTTAGAACAGGCTTTCACTGTTGATTGCTTTGATGATATTGTTTTGTTTGTGCCTTTGCTTGCTCCTGCTGCTTCTTGATGTAGTTCAGGTTTTCCAGATAAATGTGTTTTGATAAAATCAACCAGAAATACAAGTACCCGCAGTGCAGGCAGAGGACCACAGGATCAAATCCACAACATGAAGGGCTGCAGTCGAAGGAGATAGTGTAGCAACAAAGGAAACTCACAATACCTACTGATTTAGGAAAAGATAGTTAGAAAATATCCTACAATTATGGAAAAACTGCCCACATGGGCATGCTCTCTTTTATAGTGCCATCTAGAGATGTGCACTCTTTGTTTTGGGTCCCATATGTGCTGAGGTGGCATGGCTTGTGGCGCTGAGGTCACTACCATGTCACATGGGATCTTCCTACTTAGCTAGGCTGACTGGGAATTGAACCCAGGACCTCTCAAAAAGAGGTGCCACAGCCCCCTAGGGTGCAGACCACTAGGATAGCTAAGCATTCATGAGAAAATAGAGAAAAATGTATAGGCTCTGGATTAATGTCAGCGCCTCAGTCAGTCCAGGAAATGTTGTATAAGTCCAATCAGTTGGGGGGTCAGAGGTCCACACAACATCCATAGTTCAATGCTTGGTTTTTATAGGTCAAAATGTCTTGTCACCCTTTTTGGTTAGGCCAATGTGCTATGCCTTTAGGCCTCTCTATGGCAACTAAAGCTAACCACCTGGCAGAGAAATACACTTTTTCTTACTCCCCCCATGTGCTGTGGTGGCCACCACTGTCGCATTTTAAAGGAGAAAGGGAATTTTTCTCGGCCTCCCCATGGCTTCAATATGTTTTTAAAACTTCCTATAACATCCCTAACATTGGAAAGAAGCCGCTGCGTCAGGGCAGTCGCCAGTTTTCGCTTAGTCATAACAGACACCTACAGCTCCCACTGTGCTCATTGGCGTGTCTGGGGCAGCTGTGGCTTGGTAGGGGGTTAGAATGGGCATGCCAATTCATGTGTGCACAACCCTCTCCCTCCAAATAGCAAAACACAGTGGAATACGCAAAATCCAACGCAGGATACGATCAGGGCACGCTCTCTGGGGTCTCGTTGAACCTGCTGTCTGACCTGATCTGTCCTTAGTGCGAGGCTTGGCGTTGAAAATTATTTTGCCCCCATGGGCATCGGGGATTCTGAACAGTGGTCCAGGAGTCAGTTTTTCGGTCAGAACCCGGCCTACTCCACTGTTTGCGCTCCCGGATATCTGCGGAGAAGGGACGAAGGGTTGAGGGACTGACAAACACGCAACGATCGACGCAAACACCAAAATCCGTCAAATGACGGCGTAGAAATTTTCTCAGGGCACACACCTGTCTAGAATCTCCACGTGCATTAGATGCACTTTTTTACGAAATTTTACTTCATCACAGGAATTTTTAAATTCCAGGATTTACACGCAGAGAAAAGCGGCGCGCCGGAGCGCATCCTAATTGGGCGCCGGAAAAGACAGAAAAAATAAGATTATAGCAGTATGTCACGTAATAATAAGGAAATGACGACACACACAATAATTAATAAATCTAGAGATTCCATGCATGATTCTAGGAAAAATCAAGAAGAAAGAATTCAAGAATTCAATATGAATTCAACGACAGACGTATAAACATACAGGTTGTGTTTGCTTCGCATGCAGCATGCTCATTGCTTGTCCCATCTTTCCGCTGACAAGTCCTGTAGCAACGCAAACGTAGAGCAGAGGGATTGATTAGAAGATTGCACAATGATTTGAGGTGAGATTAGAGCAAAAGCGATTTGCTTCGCTTGTGTTTCGTGTCTTCTCCTGCACTTGCTTCGCTCTCCAGCGGTAGGTAAGGTGATTAAGCCAAGGAGGGGCCACCCCCTGGTTGAGTTCGTGATTGTGGTATGGATTGTTAGGAAAGAAATGGTTAACACAGTGGATTGGCGAACTCGTGCATACCTGTGCATGCATATGGCGCATTAAAGGGTCGGCCACGTGTGTTGCGCACGGCACAACCCTTGTTTAGGTTACCAAGGGGCTCCACTCCACGTTCTATAAGAGAACGGGTGGAGTTTCTTAAGCTTGCTTGCTTGCAACTGGGTTTGGGAACAGCGTATCATAGGTCAGCCTAAGAAGCGTATAATACGCGGAGGCTCGCTTGGTTCCTTAGTCTCAAACCCAGTTCATCAGCCTTTGCTTTACATGTGCGCAGGTAAGGGTGAATTTGTGCAGCAGCAGTCGCCTTCGGCGACTTTGGATTTTTCTGCCCACGCTAAAAAGGGCACTGATCACACAATCAACAAACTGTACCTCAGCCAGGAGTGGCGAGGGCAGTCCGACATCTTCAACATACACGCTGTGCACGCAAACAGGGCACTCCTTCCCTCCAAGCCCTGACAGGGAAACACGTAGTGGCGTCCCTGTTAGGCCACAGTCGCTTAGTAGCGCTGTGTTCTTTTGTCCTTTCACAGGTGGGCCACTAGGGCCTGAGACATGTTCTTCCCCGACACCAAGTAGCGTGTGAGTGTATGAGTGGTAGGGCTTGAGCCCAGAGCTCGCTCATCCTTCGAAGGCTGGTGCCACTGTAGTGAGTGTAGGACCTGTAGTGTGTGTGTCACTGTCCCCCCTGTTTCCTGAAATTTTTTCAGGGTTTTGGTGGGCAGTGGCAGTGGTAGTCTAGGTTTTGACCGACAAAGAAAAAGAGAACTACTCGACTCCGTAGTAAGTTATGACTTGCTATAGAATATCCCCAAAATGCTTATATTTCAACTACTCAGTGGTTAGCAAAACCTATAAAACAAAGATTGGAAAATGGGCTCATAAAACTATGTGATTTTTGGGAGGGGTGCACACGAGCAAAAATTTATCTAAAACAATTTATGTGACTGTTTGCATAAAAATATTTCCATTCAAAATACTCCTAGGGTCATACCCGCAAACACAACAAACAAACCCAAACAAAACTACAAGCAAGTAAAGGCGAAGCAAGGAAGATACAAAGGAAATCACCACGTGTACGTCTGAGTCATTGTTGACGATGTGGGGCCGCCGTGCCGTTGCCAAGGCCCCACCATTTCTGTTTCTCCACGGCGGCGGGTCGTGGTGGCCAAGGCGTTCAAGATCCTTACGGCTCTACCCCCATAGACGGGACCAGGCTCACCACGGCTCCATGCTAAACAAAGCATGGGAGACGTGTTACACCAAACCCAATATCATGCTTGCATTACCTTTATCCTTGCTCATATATTTACGTATCATGCGAACAGTGTGTTACTACGTGCGACCACTGGAACTAATCAACCAAGAATACCCCCACACATGCATGAATGCAATGAATGCATGCAGAAGTTAGCAATATTGCGGCAATTCAGAAATATGACAAAACAGCCGGAAAATAATCTATAATCTGTTGACCTCGGTAAATCAAACATTATCTCCATACGTCAATTCAGACTCTGGTCGCGACCCGCAAGCGGCACGACAATCAATGAAGGACAGATTTATCTGTACAAATCAGCACCAGACCACAGTCCATCTGTATCTGTATCTGTATCTGCATCTGTATGTACAGTCCAACGCTGTTGCTGTGACCGTAGCGCCCTTTTTCTTACTCCGCCCAAGACCTCACACTGGAAGTGGGGGTGTCTACGTGGGCGCTGGTCAGTAAACTCCAACAGACTACCCTGCCAAGACATAACAGACTGTACAAACAGCTGACTGGGGACTGACAAGAGAAAGATGTCCTTGATTAGTGCCCTATAGATTTTGATGAAATCCTGCAGGTTTTTGATGGTGAAATCCCAAAACCAAAGGAGCAAGTAGAGCAAGAACAGGATGTGGATCGGATCAATGAATGGTTTGAAATCCAGTGTAACACAGAAGGGCTGCAGATAGACAAAAAAGGGATAAACACTAAGATTCAATCACAAATGGATAATACAAAAGATTTTATACGAAACCTGGTCTGACTCTAGCCTCCAAGATAGCATCAGGCACTTCATGTGCACTCTTTTGGGTGAAATGGTGCTGGTTAGGAATGTGGGGCATACGTGTCAGGCCAGACACAGAATATGACTTGGCCAAGCAACTGAATTCAGAAACAGTTAAAAGGTAGAACCACAATAAGTGGTAGAAACAATTGAGTATAGGGGTCTTGGGGTGGGAGACCACTAGGCTTGACCTCCAAGGCCTAAAGCATGAAATGCCTATTTTATTCCGGTATATCCTCCATGAAGGAAGATACCTCCGCTCAGTTGAGTGGTAGGGGTGAAGTTCATGGGGGGCTAGGGTTATAACCCTAGTTACCTTGAGAAATTGTACTCAAAGCTTCAAAAGAGTTACAAAAATACTTAAGTTAGTCTTAGCATCAACAAAAGGGTTTTAAAGGGGGCTTGGCCTGGATCAAGCCCTCCAAGAAAGACATGGCAGTGACTTTTTCTTACTCACCCTGGAGTACTAGTTAGCTAAGCTAGTAGGACCACGGAAAAAGGCTCAGAAATTCCCAACATTACCTCAGAAAATGCATTAAACTTACCAAAAACATCCTCATCAGTTCATAGAAGCCTATGACACTGTAGGTACCCTTGAAAAACAGTGTAATGTACCGTGAATGATGTCCCTTCGATGGGGCATTCCTCAAAAGTCGCCAGCGTGCGACAAAAACTTTAGGTAAAATTTTGGGGGTAGTGGGGTTTGAACCCAGGACTCCCTCCCTGGAGCACATATGCTTGCCCACTAGGGTACAGCCGAACGCTCTAATGCGGACGGCCATCGCTGTATGAACAGTGTTTTAGTAAACGTCCTGACCAAGGGCCAGGGCGGAGCAATACTCCCAACGGAGGACACAAATCTCCAGGAGCTGAAAAAAAATAGAAAATGTAACCAACAGGGAGTGATTCCTGTGGTTTAGTGGAAGGTGTAGCGATTTAAGAAGTCAAATCGCTAAAAATTGATAAAATCACGCGAGAAATCGTCATTTTTACACCAAAACTCAAAGTCGCAGACAAGCGCAACAGACGCGGACTTCAAAAGCAGGGTTGCGCAAGCGTAAACGGCTTTTGAAAAAGAAGGTATGAGCCGTAGTTTTTAAAGTTCTAAAGGAAATTTTTGCACAGTTGCATCAAAAGTTTTATAAGCTTTAGGGAAAAGTATTCCAACTCAACCCACACCACAGAGCAGGTGGACAACCCACCTCTCAGGTATGCCAGTGTCATCTCACATGCATGCATTGCTTTCGTGTTGGTTGTTTCGTTAAAACGTCAGGGTTGTCAACGCTGTGTTCGATGGGGGGTTCGGGTGCTCCCCTCTCTTGCTCTGCACAGGTCAAAACAGGAATGGAAGGTATGCGATGCGAATGGTGCGCGCAGCGCGCACGTGGGGTTAGAATATGCGCTGTGCTCAGTATGCATGTTCCTAATTGAGGCATTCACACGCTGTGGCGCTTTTCCTGTACCCCAATTCACCCTTGTTCTCTCTTCACAGGTAAGAAAAGAAAGTGCTTGCTCGTGTTTGTGTTGCCGTAGCGCTAAAGTAGGGTTGCTTAAAACGCTTAGGCTTGTTTTGCGCTGTGCAGTGCGCCACTCTCTCTCCGCTTTCTGCAGGAAACAAGACAAGGGTAGCATGCATGACACACAGTGCATTAATCGCTCAGGGTGGCTTATAATTCGCCGTAGGTTTGTTTAAGCGCGTGGGGTTGTTTTGAGCTCGTGTTTTTCTCGGCAGTCACATGATGCGTGGTGAGTAAGGTAGATAAGCCCAGGAGGAGCTCACCTCCTGGTTGAGTTACGCTTTGATTGGTTAAGTTGTGTAAGATTAGGCAGGAGAAGGAGAAATTGGGAACCCTGTGCATATTTGTGCATGCATATGACGCATTCAAGGGTAGGCCACGCGAAGTGCGCACGGTATAACTCTTGTTTAGGTTACCCAGGGGCTCCACCCTACGTTCTTTAAGAGAACGGGTGGAGTTCCTTAAGCTTGCTTGCTTGTACTGACGTTGAGGAACAGCGTATTATAGGGCAGCCTGAGAAGCGTATAACACGTGGAGGGTGTCTTGGTTCCTCACCCTTGAACGTCAGTCATTGGCCTTTGCTTTACAGGTGGGAAGGTAAGGGCGATTGGTGCAGTCCCTCTTGGCAGCGCTAAAATATGCTGCGCGGATCACAAAAACAAATAACTGCAGCTCAACCAGGAGTGGTGAGTGCAGTCCGACTTCACCGCCATCCACGCTGTGCACGCACGCTGAGCACTCCCTCCCTCTAAGCCCTGACAGGGAAAAGCGTAGTTGCGTCCCTGTTAGGCCACAGCCGCTTAGTAGCGCTGTGTTCTCTTGCTTTCTCACAGGAGGGTCAGTAGGACCCGAGACCTCTTTGCCTTCAACTCCCAGTAGAGTGTGTAGGTGTTAGGGTCAGCAAGCCTGGCAGGTGTTGAGCGCAAGTGATGAGTGCTCACCCTGCCTTCGAAGGCTTGTGCTGGCGTTAGTGAGTGTAGTGTAGTGGTGTCTCCTGTCCCGCGTGCTTTTCCACGTGGGCAGGGGAGTGCGTTAGCTTTTGGCCTTTAGCAAAAATGGGCGTTTTGTATGCCCTTAGCACACCTGGCCACCCCTTTCCTCTAGTAGGTAGGGCTTTTGCCGTCTTCCCCCAAGGATAGGCGCCAGCACAGAAATTGGGCGCCATAGGAGTGGTAATAGTACCTGATTAGGACCTTCGGTCCGACATCAGCGAAGACCGGTCTCGAGGAGCCACGCCAGGGAGAGAAGTGAGACACACACAGACATACGTACCACACATAGGGGTATGGTAAACCCCGTGAGGAAGGGTAGAACGCCATGGGTCTGGACCAGTCAGGGGTCCTAACTGTGGGCTCGCTTGTCCCAAAGGAGGGAAGACACACCTTGCCTGATAACACTTTGCTTGTCATTCCCCCCTGGTGTAGTAAGCCACCGTTCTTCGTTGGCTCCCCAAGGTCATTACATCAGGGCAGTCCCCATGCAACACATGGTCAACAGGGCATACACTCGCTGGGTGGCTGCAAACCTGATAAGCGGCCACCTGGTCCACGCTGGAAACCATAGGCATGGGTTTGCAGGGCACAGACAGGGTCAGTGCAGTGCTCAGTAAGCAGTAGTCTGTGAAAAACCAATGGCCTTCGGCCAGGGAGTGGTTGTCACGGGGGGCTAACGGTCCTGTCCTGCGATGCAATGCGGGGCAACTGTGACAACTGCTCTTACACCCATACACAGGCACGTCTGCACAAGAGTGCTCACTGCACCTGTGACGTTAGAACATAGTCAGTAGACTGACACAGGGAAATTAGTTTCTCATTTTACGCTGGGAAAGAGTCTCAGCACGGGTTAATAGCTGCCCTTCGTTGTTTCCAACGAGGTAGGAGTAGAAGATGGGGTTGATACTCCCATCTGGTTGTATGAAGGCTGACATAAGTTCCCAGGTCGCCTCAGATAACCCATAGCCATCCCACAGGGTTAGGAATTTCCAGCCCTGTTTATACTCGTGGCGAGCAAAACCTGCAACCACGTAGTAACCATCGACTGCCATCTCATCGGCAGTCATCTCTTCAAGTTCGTCTGCCTCTTCTGGACTGGCAGCGTTCTCTAGGTCTATACGCTCGACCTCACTGTCGCTGAGGCGCCACTCATCCCAAGACAAATCGTCAGGGGAGTGATAGTGCCTCAACTGTTTAGGTGCACACAGCAGCTCACCACCTAGACGTGGACTGCACCTGACATGGATCCTGGATCCATCTATCCTGATGATACGATAGGGTCCAGAATAAGGGTCCTGTAGGCAGCTACGTGGCCAGGAGGGTAGGCGTGAATGGTGAACCAAAACAAGGTCACCAACCTTGAAGCTGGCAGGTTGCCGTAGGCGGTTCCGTCGGCTCAGTTCACGGTCACGAATGTGTCTCAGGTTAGTCCCAGCCTGGTTAGCCAGAGACTGCTTGTGTTCCAGCCAATCTCCCACAGGGCTCTTGAAGTCCTCAGGAAAGGGGGTTTTGAAGAACCAAGCAGGTCGTCCTCCATGGAACAGTTCGTGGGGGCTGAAACCCGTAGAAGAGCTCCGCTGTGAGTTCATGGTCAGCACTGCCCAGGGCACTAGGCATACCCAGTCCCTGGTACATTCCTGTTTCATCAGGATTCTTAGGTTTTGCTCCACCACACGGTTCTGTCTCTCACAGAGAGGGTTAGACGTGTGGGTATAGGGCACACCTGTGGTTACCTCCATGTTGAGGGCATTTAGCACTCGTTTGTACCACCCACTGTCACTGCGGATGCGTACATCTTCATCAGAGTGCACCTGCTTAGGTGCTCCATAGGGTTCGAACCATTGTTCGACCAACAGTTTCACAGTCTGCTCACCTGTGATTTTCTTATTGCAAGGGAACACACGGGTGAAGCGAGATAGGCCACAGGTGACCACTAGGCAACTATCATAGCCGCCGAAGCGTGGCAGGCCGTGGATGAAATCCACGTAGAGAAGAGAGTTAGCACAATAGGATATGGGTAAGCTGGAAATCAGTCCCCTATCCCTACTGTTGCTCTGCTTGCTGGCATGACAGCCACAAGCATCCACAGTGGTCTGCATACACGACCTCAGTTCAGTCAGGGTTAGACTACAGTAGAAACACTCACGGAAGAAGTCCACTGAGCGATTAGCGCCAGTGTGACCAGAACTGAGATGGGACCACTGTACGCACCCATCGAGTCGTGCCTCAGGCACAACAATCCGGTCCTCGTAGAAGAGGTACTGATTGTTTTTATACCACTGGTGCCCGTCAATGACACGGGGTTCGAGACCAGTGCTGAGTGTTTGGAGAATTTCTTTGTACTCTGACTGATAGTCGGTTAGACTCCAACCCTCCAGGATTCCAGCAGTGCGCATGGACAGTTCAAGTTGGACATCCATTGAAAGTGCTGCCCTGGGTCGTTGAGGGTGCCGGAGGGCTCGGGGCCGGCAAGACCAGTGGGGCAGGCACGCGAGGAGTCTCCCTGGATGTTGTTATTGGGGGTAGAACCGGATACACGAACACCAACGGAGGCGAGAGCAGCGACAACAGAAGCAAGGTCCATGCTGATTGTGGTCCGGCAGAAAATCCCAGTCTATGAAGAAAATTGAGGCGAATTATTCTAAATACAAAACTGTCTGAAAAGATTTAAATAATCCCATTATGTAAAAATGTTTGGCCGATCTGGCCCGCGACCGCGCGTCAGCGGCAAATGGCGATTCCAGCTAAAATAGCGGAACGCGGCGGATTTACGGGAAATGGACCGCGGAATCAAATCCGGCATATCAGAAATATATAGGAAATATCCTGTGACTGAGCTGCGAGGCGGCGATTCCGCCGAAGCAAAGAAAATGACCAAAATGTAGCCAATCTGGGCAGAATGTCTGAAAATCTGAGCAGATGGGGCTAGCCGCACTTACACTCCCCCTCCAAAAACACACTGGGGTGTGTCGCTACGTCAACGAAGAACGTAGTGCGGGTAAGTCCCAGAAAAACATAGAAATGTAGCCTTGATGGGGCGAAATCTGCTTGATCTGACCTGATTTGGGCTGAATTGGCACTGAATCAGGATGGATGAACCTGAAATGAGACAGAATGAGAAGTGACGAACAGTCCTCCGTGCAGTAAAACATTAGGTCAAGGGCTAAAAAGCATGTAAACGTATCGAGAATCGATACCAAACCATGCATTGGTTGAGAATGAGGTAGATTATTGATGGATTGAGTGGGGGGATCAAGAATTGGAGTGACATCTCAGCGCTCTGGCACAGTTTCGCTGTCGCGGGCACGCTACGGTGTCCTCGCCGAACTCTACATCGTGTTATCCCGCTTTTGTCGTTCTGAAAAGTACAGCATATGACTCAGATTTGGCGCATCTGGTGGATGATCACAAGATTCAGCAAAATGAGAGTGAATTTGGGCAGAGATGAAGGAGATTAAACACTCACAGAGAGGGTAAACAAATACAAATGTAGTCTACAGACTCTAAGTGAACCACCGAAGGTGAGGATGCTTTTCTGTTCACTTAGATCTAAACAGATCTTCGAGGAATGATGGGAGATGACAAGGCAATCAACCTAAATTGTCCTAAAATCAGCAATTTCCTAAGATGAAGGTGAAATGAAGCGGAATGTCTACAACTGAAACTACTAACACTTTCGTTTAGACTAAAGTTAATATATATTGTCGTTCATTCAGCTCAATTGTGCTTTCCGGCACGTTGGTTCGCGAGCATCCAACAGATTCCATCAAAATGTGGATCATGTGATGATGCATCATGATGGGACATGATAGCCCTGGATCCTTGGCATGTAACGCGCCGAAGGTTCTCTGAAGGCGCTTTACTGACAGTATATAACTGAGAGACACCGAATTTACAGTGGCGGTGGTGTCAATCGACTTGGACAAGGCCAATCTTTCGATGAAGTCCCACAAGACACTTGGATTCACCATTTTCGACAGTTTCAGGTCGGATTGAGCTCACATTGGCGTGTGCCAAAAATACAACGAAGCTTACGGACTTCAGAGATTGCTGTTAGAAGTCCCTAGAGCTCCTAGATGAAGATTGTCTGAACAATTGACGTCTGGATTTCGTACAACAGTGGCAGAATGATGGACAAACCTGAGAAATTCAAGGTAAATTTGAGGATCCTGGATCTGAATCTGGACTTTGGCGTTAGCATCACAGCAAATGAAGGTACGATCTGAGTTCCTGGCGTCGCATCTGGTGCAGCCAGTACTACAGGGGATGCCTGTAGGGGTGAATGTCGCTGAAAGGGGCGACTGTCGCTGGCCAGCGTTTTGATTATGTACATTTGCTTCCATCTGCACGAGTAGCCAAATTCCAAAGATGCACAGACCAACAGAGACAAGATTACCCCGAATCTGCCTGAATTAAGCCTGAGTTTGGTTTTTTCTGAACACGGCAGCACACTCCGTCAGCGTATCTACGCCTTGTCTGCCGAACGGAGACCAAAGAAAAGTTGATTGACGTCAAATTATCAAACATTCGCAGTTCTCCACATCATGACGTAAACAGAAAGAATGAACAGTGGATTAAGCAGAATGTGGTAGGATGGCTTCCTCAATTCGGCCAAGCACGAATACATGTGACCACCAACCTGTCTGGCCTGGCCCTCGTACGGCTTGGGCGCTGCAAATCAGCGGCCGAACTTGAAGCTTGGTCCTCATTTGGCTCCTGGGCTGGCCTGACCGCAGGAGGGGGGATCGACGGATCAGCCCTGGAATGTGGCTGCTGAGGGCCGTAAAAGGCTGGATCTCGATTCACCACAGGTCGTTTTCCGTCGCTCTCCACTTGTCTGTCTGGTTTCGACAAACAATCTGTCAAGAGTACTCCAATTTCGGGGTGCTTCTTGAGGAAGTCGATGAACCCCTTGGTGTACCCATGGACAAAAGATTGGGCTGGTTCCCAGTTGTTGTGACTGGAATCAAAGCCCCTCCACTCACACAGAAATTCCCATTCGCCCTTGGCGTCACGTCTTGCTTCAACAATCCTCTTGAGTTCGTACTTCCCCCCTTCGATGACCCGATCAGACAAGTGTTTCGCAGTCCAAAAAAGGGGTTTAACCCGATCCTTGGGGGAGGGGATCTCTCTCTTGAGGCGATCGCCCGAAACGTCAATTTCCCTGCTGACATCCACACGAATCCTCCACCTGTTCTCACCAAGACGCGCTGTAACAGCGAATGGCCCCTCCCACAAGGGAGGAAGCTTGTCATCTCCGTCCAGGGTGGTTTCGGATTTTCGAAGCCAAACTCGATCATCGACTTCAAAATTGTGGGGGTTTTTTCGGCCTTGATTCTGGACCCAAAGCCAGTCAGCTTGATGCTTCTCGATTAATTTCGACACAGATTTATCTGCTCGTTGGACTTCGTCCAAAAACAGCGAAGCATCTTTACAGGGGCGAGGATTATTCAACGGCATGTTCCACCAACACTTCTTTCGTCCAAAGACAATTTCATTTGGAGAAAGGCCATGATACAAAGGCGTGTTGTGGTAACGGCGAAGCAATGCGAAGAGAACTTCCATCCAATGGAAATCCTTTTCACTCGCGAGCTCCTTACGAAGCATATTTATTATTGAGCGGCCGGCTCTTTCACCAGGCAGCGCTCGATGCGAGTGGATTTCACATCGCAGGTGGTGGATTCCAAGGCGAGCACATAATTCTCTCCACCATTCGGAGGTGTACTCTTTGCCTGAATCCGTCACCACCTCGGATGGGACGTCCCAACCTCCCATCCAGGTCTGCGCGCACCATTTGGCGGCAGCCTTGCCAGTCATCGACTCAATGTTGCAAGGCAACACTTGAATGTACCCGGAATGACGGCACTGAATGAGGAGCACACCATTGACTTTTTTGTTAGTCCAACCGCACTCTTCGTCATCGAGTTCACCGAGATAGAAGAAATCACTGGTGACTCTGTTAAAGAGGCGCTCCGGAATAGGATGAGGCCTCAGATGGCCGTGCTTCTTCGCGCTGGGAGGCGTCGAGACAGCACATTGGGCGCATCCGGCGGCTACTTTCATGCAGTGAGTATATAGCCGTGAGCCAAACAACCTATGTTTAATCATCGACCACAGTCGACGGCCATGTGCGTGGGGGGACTCCCATTTGTGCCACCAGTTTAACACTCGGGGGGCTAGGGCGTCTGGCACACACAATTTACCCTCCATCCACAGCTTCCCCCCATCCAACGAGTACTCAGCAAAAATCCCATCCCTGTGAGCATCTTTGGATTTGAGATTTCCAAAGACCTCTTTAAACATGGGATCCTGCAGGTAATCGGACGTCCAGTCACGGATGATCAGGGAATCTTTCGGCAGGGGTGGAGTTTTGGCCGGATCTCGACGCTTAATGCCTTGGATCAACCGAAATCGACTTACTCGTCGGGTATAGTCAAACCGTTTCACACTCCCTGAGGAGGGATCGGTGACTTTCTCCACGACTTTCAGTGTTTTGGTGCAGATCTCATGGGCATGCGCCGGATCTGTGATGGCCGTGATGTCGTGACACGGCAATGCGTGCTGTTTAACAGCGCACTGCATGCATGCACGTCGAATGAGTTTCTTTTCTTCCTGATCCCATTCGATGATGACATGGCGGTCCTGCTCCGTACCATGGATGTTGGTACTTTGCAGCCCCTCTGAAGCGGGGTAAGCCCATCGGCTCAGAGCATCCGCTACCGTGTTATGTTTTCCAGGCAAATACGACACATGGAGGTCAAACAGACTGAGAAATTCGTGCCATCTGGCCCGTCGACCAGCTGGGCTCGCGACAGTATCAATGTGTTCGGTGGCCCAATACTCCAGAGATCGATGATCCGTCAGGACCTCGACTCGATTGGTGCCAACCCACGATTGGTACTTTTTTAAAGCACAGATGATGGCATACGTTTCTTGCTCACGCGGCGACCATTGCATTTGGCGTGGGGCTAGCTTCCGAGACCAAAATGCAAGAGGGTAATGATCGCCGGTGGCTTCATCAACCTGTTCAAGGACAGCTCCGATCGCGTACCTAGATGCGTCGGTTCTAATGTAGAAGGGTCGGTCAAATTGGGGCACATGCAACGTGGCGACTTCGCAGACGGCCGCCTTCAAGTGATGGAAGGCCTCCTCGCACTCGTCAGTCCACTTGACACGAACCTTTGAACCTGCCTTGCCCGCATCTCTCCCTACCTTCAATAATTCAGTGAGGGGGGCAGCAAATTTGGCATAATTCGGCACAAAAGTGTGGTAAAAATTGCAACAACCCAGGAATCCTCTCAACTCCGTGATCGTCTCAGGGCGCTTCCACTTCTGAATAGCGACGAGCTTCCCTGGACTGGGTCGTCGGGTGCCATTCTCTAGGAGAGAACCACAAAATTCGACTGATTTTAAAAATAATTTTCCCTTCTTTGGCCCACAAATCAGCTGATTGGCGTCAAGAATGTCCAAAACTTGGTTCAGCTGCTTCTCATGTAGGGCCACCAGCTCGGCTTCGGTCAGTCCCTCCCCTTCCGTCGCGATGATTATGTCATCTATGTACACACTCACAAAAGCACGAAGCTCAGGATGGGTTGTGAACAGCACATCCTCCATCATTCTTTGAAAAAATGAAGGGGCGTTCTTCAGGCCCATGGGCATGACCGTCCATTGGACTGGGCCACATGGCGTGCACATACAGGTGAGAGGTCGGCTGTCCTTCCTCAACGGCATTTGGTGAAAGCCGTGACGGAGATCCAGCACAGAAAACAAACGACCTCTCGCTCTCTTGGCGATTTCCTCCTCAATGAGGGGCAGGGGGTGCGAATCCGCCTTGGTTTCGGCGTTGAGATTGCGAAAATCAACAACCATTCGCCAACCATCAATGGTGTTCTGGTCTGCAGGCGGTGGCTTCGGGACTGTGAAGGGTGAACAGCACCATTCGCTGGTCATACAACCCTCAAGCCAACCAAATTCCCTGAGATTTCTCTCGATGATTTTTCTGAGGATCTCATGTTTATGTCCATGATTTTCATAAGGGCGCTGTTTCTTCGCCTTGTACCCTTCACGAAGCTCGATGAAGGCTTCACCGAACTGCCCACGGACAGGGGGGTCTTTGATCAACTTCCCTGAAAGGGTTGTGTCCTTCCGTTCCTCAAAAATCTTTTCTCTTGACTTGGAACACAATTCGGTGTCCACCTGATCGCCAGGAATTACTGTCGAAAAAGCTTTGGCGACTTCTTCGGCTTTTGCAGGAAGAATCTTCTTACGGATGTCCCTAAACAGGTCCGTGTCAACTGCCTCTTGAAGATAGGTGGGTCGTGTGTCGAAATCCCAGAGATTCTCCTCGTGATCCAGCTCCTCGAAAGGATCCATGAAAGCTTCCACAGGGGGTTTTTCATAAAAAACTCTGAATTTGCGGCGCGATTTGGAATTTTTCTTCGCCCGTGCACTGAAGATTCTTTTCGATGTCGATCGTATTGGGGAAGAGGGAGACGAGGCGGATCCATTGGACGTTGAATCACCTTGGGTATCTGACGGACAAAAATCAGAAAAAATAAATTCGTCATCAGTACCACGCTCAACCTCAGATTCAGACCCAACACAAGAATCAGTACCAGAATCAGCAGAATTAGAGTCAGAAAGCTTTCCATCCACCAGGAATGCAAGCGAACTCCAGGACCGCTGTGGCAGGGGACCTGTGTCGTCCCTGGCATACAGCTTAATCTTCCTGGGAAGTTCGATGTAATCTACACAAATGTCCTGTAATTCCTGAAACCAAGGCTTGTCGTCCCACAAGGGCACAACTAAAATTGCCTGGGTTTTATCTTGCTTGATTTTGTGGATGACCTGCTGGATTAAGTGAAACGGAGGATTAATCCACAACTTCTTGTCCCATTTGTGGGTCCAAGCGTCGCTAAAGTGCTTGTCAAAGCGCTTGTTCATACGGTTAGCAAAGGCATCATACTGTGGCCAAAAGGAATGGTGTTCATGAAAGTATTCACAAATTGCATCACGCCATTTGTCGACAACTCTGTAGGATGAAGAGTGCCAGCGCGAAGGGCGTCGTGGCTGGGAGTCCCTACGAAGACATTCTAACTCTTGGGAGTAATCGGCACTCCCATTCACCTCTGCAATGGTGACATCTTCACCAAATTTTGGTGTCACCTTTTGCTTCAAAAATTCTTCTGCACTTTTAAACCCTGCGTGCAAAAAACGAAATTCAGGACGCTCCAAAGGACCTGACTCCAGCAAAAAACAACGACGATGACCTACGGGCGCTACCCTGTTCTTACGAAGCCAAGGATGGCCCAAGTAAAGGTCATACTTTATGTCAGCACGATAGAAGTAGTCATCCTTAAGGACAACTTCTTCCACATTTTGCTCTTCCCAAAGGTCTTGAGCGACCAAATGAGTTGATATATAACAACCGCGTTGCCCACCTGCGAGAGAATGTCCAGAAACTCCCTCGAGGGTAACAGGATGAGGCGATTCAAACACGCAGTCGTCGGGTAAGAATGAATTGGATTGGAGATTTACCTCTGATCCATTGTCACACAAACAAGTGGCGAGATGGAAATTTCCCTTGCAATCAGAGACCCACAGCTTTGTGACAAACTGACGGGCCCTGTGCTTGGACTGTACACCAACCTCGTCCACTGCAACAGAAGGATCCGCTGCCGGATCCAGGGGAGAGGAGACAAGCGACCCTACATCAAGTAACGGTCGATCTGGAATTTGGGGATCATGCCTGAAAACGCCTGGGGAGGGGCGATTTTCGTGGCTCCCCTAGGCGTTCTGACCTCCAGCGGCTGCGTTAACATTGTGAACACAGCCTGATTCGTCGACCCACTCGTCTTGGAACGGATCATCTGCTGGATTCAGGGCATTTTCGACATAATCTCGATCCGCATCGGACACCTGATCTGCACCTGAGACCTGATCCACACGATGGTTGCCCTTTCCACGTCCACGGCCACGGCCGCCGGATGATGGACCACCACCGTCGCCACGCCCTCTGCCCTTACCAGAGAAAGGGGTTCCTGAAGGATTTCCCTTACCCTTACCCTGTGATCCTGGAGCATTTCCTTTGTTTGTACCGGATTGAGGGATTTGGCCTGGATTTCGATTTCCGCCTCCGGCGTTGCCATTGGGACTTGTCTGGCCGTTTGGCTGCCCACCGGAGCCGGATGGAGTCCGATTTCCCTTGCCTTGGGACCCGCCAGGGCCTCCCGTATTTTTGTTTCCACCGGAGGGGGTCGGATTTCCCTTTCCCCCCTTTGCACCATGCACCTGTCTGTCATTCCTGTCTGAATTCTGCGAATTACTGACATTTTCACCAATCACCTTGTGATCGTAAGCAGACCATCGGTGATTACCAGTAGAATGCGTCTTAGCTCGGTTCGTAGAACCTAAAAGAAGGCAGATGCTACAATGATCCTGAACATTCCGGGTGTCATTCACCTTTTTGTTGCCCTTTTGGGCCCCATTTTGGGTGTTTTGCTGGGTATTCCTGTTTCCCCCAAGACCCTCATGGAAATTTTGATTGGCGGCGTCAGCGAGCCGCTCAACCTCTTCCCACAGTTCCTGCGGGGTAAACGAAAACACCCAGTTCCTGGCCTTCAGGCGATTGCCATGGAAACTTACTCCTCTATTGAGGACTTGGACAAACAAGTCCCGATCCTCGTGTTCATTGAACTTGATTTTCCACGTGTTTTCAGTGAATTTCACCTTGGTAAACGACGTGGGGGAGCACTTTTGAAGTGCCTCCCTGACCGTAAACCTGTTGGCCGAGGCGTCGAAGCCATCGACTTCCGCCCACCAGGTCTTGACCTTTTCTTCGGACTGTTTATTCCGAAGGGTGGCGGCGGTTTCTGAGGGGATCTTATCAAAAATCAGATTTTTCAGCTCGGCACTAGAAAATTTTTCGCCTGAATGTTCAGATTCTTCTACGAGATTCCAGAAGCGCTGTCTCTTGTCTTGCACTTCGTGCAAGATTAATCGCGAGAACGAAGGAAAATTCTTCAACATCTGGTGGTAATGGTCCTCTGGCAGCCGGGATCCACGTACCTCCAACTGTTCCCACACCTCATCAAAGGTAAGGGGGGAACTTGAATCCTCACGATCACTCCAGGTCCTGAGCCAAGTGTTGGCCGGCGCTCCCTCAAGGCAGTCCAAGAGGGCCATCAGGAACTGATCATCCTGGAGCTTTTGAGTCTTAACCCACAATTTAAATTCCCGTTGGAACTGAGGCCAACGTCTGGGGTTCCCATTATACTTCGGTTGCTTGGCAACCTGACGAAGTCGCAATGAAGTGGGATTTAGAAGTGAATCCAGCCCAACACCGGCCGTAATGGCAGACACCTTGGCGGCATCATTAGCCACACCAGCTCCGGCGAGGGTCTGGGCGAGCAACATCTGGGCTATTGCATTGGAATCAACAGCAGGAAGGGTAGTACGGGAGGCAGTTCGTTTGGCATTCTGAACCTCAGTCCTAGCCTTTGCCGATCTACTCTGAGATCGAGAGATTGTAACCCTTTCCTTTAGCTTAGTCCTGCTGATTCTTGCGTCGGTGGTCTTAGAGTCCACCGAAGGAGCAATCGAAAAAATTTCTGTCGCCTCCTCCGACGGTTCTGTTGTTTGTTCCACCGATGATGCGCCCTCAGACCTCATGTGGGTCTTGAAAAGATCTTTAATTCCCAGCGTCTGAATGATGAGTTGCATTTGATCTTTGAGCAATTGGAGCTCAGTATCTCGCTGTAATCTGCAAGAGCAGTCGGCAGGACAGTACATACCGTGCCCTGAAGGGCCTGAGCAGGCTGTCGGACCACTAATCTCAGTGGTTCGCAGCCAGGAGTCCACTTGGGGAGCTCCTTCAGTCCTAATTTCCAGGCTTGCCTGCCTGGCTGCCTCTAAAATTCCTTCCTCAACCGCGGCGGCTAGATCGTCGCGGATGGAAACAGAGGGATGAGGGGCGGAGGGCCCGGCAACAGGTGCCTTGGTCTTCTCCTTCGGGAAGGGACTTGCCTCCCAGATCTGCAAAAAAATGGCAAAAGATTCATCTTCTTGAGAACACCACCACATCCTGGTATTAATTTCTTCTTGAAGGAGGAAAAAATATTCGAATAAAAATTCAGAGGCGATTCTTTCTTGTCCTATCAGCTTAGACGTGGCTAATAGACAAAGGGCCTCAAGCGCCTCAAGGTTACGGGTCACTTCGGAAGACAAATGGTTGTCCCATTGTGCCCATGAGGCTGGTCGATTATAGGTAGGTACCTCACCTGGACCACCCATCTCAATGTCGTCAATGTCGGCGTCGATGGTCTCAAAATGTGGACACTGGTAGGGAGTATTGGTACCTGCCAGGTCCGTAAGCTCCACCGGAGCGTTGCCATTAGCGTAGGCTGGGAGATTCCAGCTGCTTGATGGCCAATTTCGACTGGGATCTTGATTGTAATCTGGGCCTCCACAGCTGCTGATTTGTACCCTTCTTGGGCAATTTGGGCTTGCGCAAGGCATTCCTCTCAAGGGCTCGTTCGCACAGCACCACGGCAGCGTAATCGTTACGTCTCCGGAGGTGGCGGAGTCTACGGGGCCGTACTGGGGAGCTAGCTGTGGTTGGGACACCAAAGGAACAACATTCAGGTAGCCTCTGCTACCATGAAAGTGCTGCCCTGGGTCGTTGAGGGTGCCGGAGGGCTCGGGGCCGGCAAGACCAGTGGGGCAGGCACGCGAGGAGTCTCCCTGGATGTTGTTATTGGGGGTAGAACCGGATACACGAACACCAACGGAGGCGAGAGCAGCGACAACAGAAGCAAGGTCCATGCTGATTGTGGTCCGGCAGAAAATCCCAGTCTATGAAGAAAATTGAGGCGAATTATTCTAAATACATCTGAGTGTCCAAAACTGTCTGAAAAGATTTAAATAATCCAATTATGTAAAAATGTTTGGCCGATCTGGCCCGCGAGCGCGCGTCAGCGGCAAATGGCGATTCCAGCTAAAATAGCGGAACGCGGCGGATTTACGGGAATTGGACCGCGGAATCAAATCCGGCATATCAGAAATATATAGGAAATATCCTGTGACTGAGCTGCGAGGCGGCGATTCCGCCGAAGCAAAGAAAATGACCAAAATGTAGCCAATCTGGGCAGAATGTCTGAAAATCTGAGCAGATGGGGCTAGCCGCACTTACATCCATACGCTGGAAAGCCTCTTTGGCGAGCGCCTCAGAGCTCTCACCTATAAGCGCATCGAAGTTATTGCGCGATATATAGTCAGACAGTTCATTTTTTATACCGGGGATATGATGAAATGTCAACCTGAACTGGCTCAGGTAAGTCCACCACCGCTTTAGTTTTGCTTTCCCTGGCGGTGGACCCTTCTGAAAAGACTTCACAGGTTCCTGGTCACATAGCCAGACAATAGGATTAGATCCCAGGAGTCGGGATTGTGACGAAAGCACCAACATACCGGCCAGGAGTTCCTGGTCATAGGTGCTGTAATTGGAACGCGCTTGGTTCCATTTCCAATTCCAGTGTCCTAGTGGCACCAGCCGCCACTCACTGGTAGGATAGTCATGTTTCAGCGAGCCATCACGGTTCAGTCCACTAGTACGATAATGCCAGTGGGTTAGTTCAGCGGGGTCAAGCTCCTGCCATTGGTAGATCGTTCCAACCCCCCTACATCAGTGGCATCAGTGATCAGGACTATCTCGCCCTTAGGGCGGGGCACTCCCAGGCAGTTGGAGGAGGCAATTTTCTTCTTCAACTCCTGGAAACATTCCTCCTCCCTGGCGGTCCACTTCCAGGGAGTAGTTTTCTTGATTAGGTCAGTGAGGGGGGCAGAGGAGTAGGTAAAGTTGTGGATGGGACGCCGATAGAAATTACAGGCGCCTACAAAACTCCTCACATCGTGTAGACCCTTCTTAGGGTCATCGCGAATCTGCATGTCCTGTAGGGGCTGCATCTTAGACGCGGCTGGTTTCCACCAGCCATACCCCACGTCGAAACCCAAATATTCCATCTCCTCTTTCATAAACTGCCATTCTTCGAGTTTGATTCGGAGATGGTTTTCTTGACAAACAATGAAAAATTCACGGAGGAGAAGGACATGGTCCTCTTGGGTATTAGTACCCAAACTCACGTCGTCGATGTGGGCCTCCATTTCTGCACCCCAAGAAATCAACTCCTGTACTAGAGGCCTGCGCCTCAGTATGTACAAAATTTTGTTCATTAGCTCCTGGAAGAGCGCTGGGGCATTAGCGACCCCGAAAGGCATGACCTTCCACTTAAAGACACGGCCTTTAGGGGTTATAAAAGCGAGCAGCTTCTGAGCTGCGGCGGTTAGGTCCACCTGCCAGAAACCAGAGCGTTTGTCCAATTTCTTGTACCTGCATTTGGCAATATGCTCCAGGGTATTTTCCATGTTAGGAATACTCCCTGAGTGGTTCTGGGTTTTTTTGTTGACCTCAGCATAGTCAACAACCAGTCGTAGGGCAGTCGACCCTGGTTTAGCAACCAGGAAACAGGGACTGCAGTGATGGGGGTAGTCCCCCTTCTTATATTCTTCAACGAGGCCAGCATCAATACATTCCTGGATCTGGCGCTCGATTTCTTCAACCTGTTCCTGTGGAGCAGGATAGGGACGACGCCTCACTAGCGTCTTTTCGACTTCAGGTTTCAGTTTCAGGTCCATCTGGACCAGTTTTTTAGAAGAGAGGGGGGGCGGCAAGGCGCCGAACACCTCCTCATAGGTTAGCAGCAGTTTCTTCAGTCGGGGGTCAATGTTAAGACTCTCGAGTTTCTGCAGGAAGTCCTCCTCAGCATGGAGGTTGCTCTTTCCATGTTCTTTCTTTTCCTGCCGATCAGCAGTTTCAGCAGGCACAGAACCATCGTCCCACTCAGGGGGACATTGCCGCCCATAGTGCAGAGAGTACACTAGCGGTATCTCAGGATCAGGCAGCGTATAGGAATCATCGTCCTCCTCAGACCAGATGGAGGATTTCCAGGTCTGTCTGAGGTATTGCAGCCGCTCTTGGCGCTCAATACCTTCGGCCTTCAGGTACAACAGCCGCCCTAGTTCCTGAGTGTCATGCTCAGACAGTGGCATGTGATTAGAAGCAGGCCGCGCCAGAGCATCAGGACTCCGGGCCACGGGTTCACCTGTGTGCATAGGCCGCATGTGTAGCACTGGTCTCCCAACATGGGGAGCGGGTTCTGAGGTCGACTCTGGATCTACCTCCTCCAGCAACAGCTGGGCTAGGAAGGCACTGTGTTTTGGGTCAACACAGCTGGGATCAGCAGCAGGGATAGTGCTGGGGATCTCAGACAGTTGGTCTTCAGCATCCTCCTTAACAGCTGCAGGTTCGGGATAGCCATCGAGAGATTCACACCCTGTAATTGTGGCAGATAGGTGCTCAGGAGATCGGTTTTTGAGATCAGAAAGGGTCAGGCCACGATTTTCAGCCATGACCTATTTCAGTAGCACCTGGTCTAGGTCACACAGGGGTACAGGATTGAGAGATCCATCAACGATGGATAAGAAACTGGCCCACTCAGGGGCCTGCATAGCTGTGTCTGAGTCCTCAGGCACGTAGATGGGACCGTCGGGGAGTTGCACTTTCCCACGGTCATGCGATCTAGCATACGGCGCCAGTAAGCGTGTTCACCAGAGCAGCCCCAGTCAGGGGTGCACATGACAACCCTTTCTCCCTCATAAGCGATTTTGGTTAGAACCTTCGCCAGCAGGGAGAAGAGAGGGTTAGCATACGCTAGGCCCATTGCTTTCCAGAAGAAACGCAAAGCGTTGTTTAAATGTTTCGAGCAGTACAACTGCATGATGTGCTGTTGTCGGCTCGCAAACAATTCGACCTGGATCTCATCCAGGTTTTCCTGAAGAGCCGCCCGTCCATTTTCAAGAACGTGACGGGCCAATTGGTAGTTTTCAGTACGATAGTCAGTCTTGGATGCGTAGCGCAGCCCAGACTCTTTCTCTCCTGACAGCTCCAAAGGTACGGAGAAAAGCCAACTGCCAAAGTCGCAGTGCAAAGAATAGGGGCGCTGGAGAGACAGCATTTTTACCTGGGGGTTTCTTCGTAGGAAGTCGGTACCAATGACGATGTCAAAGCCGTCGGTGTCCAGGACTCTGCAGTGTTGGGTCACAGTTTCGTCGCCCAAGCATATAGTCACATCGACTCCCCCCAAGGAATGGACGGTACGCCCATCCCCTACTCTTATGGCCACGGTCTTAGTTTTCTTGAAAGTTTTTACCAGGCGCCGGGCCACTATGGAAAGTGTTGCACCGGTGTCAAGCACCGCTCGAAAAACTTGATCCCCAATTTTCACGAGGATCCAGAAAACCAAGTCCTCCTCTTCGGAGCCGCCCCGCTACTCCTCATCAGGGAACTTGACATCCACCCCTGCAGCCATGAGGGACTTGGCCATCCAGGCCAGTCGCCTCTTCTTGGAGTTATTCCCCTCAGGGGAAGCGTTATCCCCCTGTGGGCGCTTCTTGGGGTCACCTGCGGCAGGGGGGGGAGTAGCAGCGGGCGCTGATGAGCGTCTCTGGGGGTTAGGGGGTCCACCTTTGCCACCCCCCTTGCCACCTCCTTTACCAGCTTTATCCCCATTCGGAAGATTTCTGGTGGGTGTTTGGGTCTTCTGGCGTTCAGCCTCCTGTCGCTTGAGTTTATCACTCTCGCGTTTCTTTATGTCACATTCGTCTTCGTAGTGACGACGTTTGCCACAATAGCCACAGGTGATGGTACACCTGAAATGATCCTGATGGGTCACAGGTTTCCCATCCTTGGTATGCTGCTGTCGTTTCATCTGCAGCATACAGCTACTGCGGTGATCGCAGTCAGGGGCATGACAAGGCCCCCCCCTGTCATTGACAGATTTGCAGTAGAACAGAGGGGGTGTACCTGCATCAAGTTTAACCTCATTCATGGCACGTAGGTTACCCCTCCCTTTTGTACACCTTACCTCCTCCCTGGTTGCCGTTAGTGGGATTTTTAGGCCCTTTTCCTTCGCCACGTTTGGGGGTAGTGGTACCACCTCGACCCAAGTGCTTCTTGAGGAATTTCTCCATGTGGGAGTCATTCTCCCTCTCAAGAGCTAGCTCAATCAGCAGGTCCACCAGTTCGTCGTACGAGTGGGTCCGGCTTTTCCTCTCTGAGGTAGCGCGGCAGTCATCCCACGTACGTGAAGAGATCTTACTCATGAGCCACAGGTGGGGCTCATTGGCTCCGTGGGAGCCCACGTTCATCCGTGAAAACAGATACTCCACGTCGCACAGGTATTCAGAGACTCGCGCAGCGGAAGGAAACTCAGGCAGCATAGGTAGCTCCTCTATCTGTGTGCGCACACTGAGGTCATTCTCATAGACTGGGAATGTTTTCTCCAATCTCTGGAGTACCTCTACCCAGGTTGAACAGGTTTTCACAATCTGTTTCACCTGTTTTTGCAAAAATTTCTTTTTGCAGGAGCGTTTCAGCAACGAGTATTTGGTGGCCGCATCCACATGGGATTGGCCAGTGAGCAAAAGAAACTCAGCAAATTCTTCTGCCCATTCAGGCAGATTTTTCGGGTCGAACTCCTGCAGTTCTAGCTGGATGTTCGCCTGGGCAATAGGTCTGCCCATCTTTCCCCCCCCCGGGGTTAGGCCAGAAGGAGAAGGAGATACGCCGTCAAGAGGTGCCAGGGCTGACAGCCCTCTTTTCTCAGTCTCCATCACCGGCACGTCCTGTAGTTCAGTAATAGGGACTGTCCTGGCGCGAGGATGAAAAGGGCTGGGGCAAGTGACCTTGGGTAGCAACCTGGACACCCTTGATCTTTTGAGATCATCAGCCAACGTGCTCAATGCAGGTGAAGGTGAGAGTAACGCTGGCTTGGGTAAGGGTTCAGTGATGCCCAATTTAGCCTTGACAGCCTCTGACAGAGCTGTCACATCCGGGCTTTCCGATCCGGATAGAAGTTTGGCCAAAGGTTCGGCCGTACGATGCAGAGCCCCATGAGTGGGCTCTGGGCGAAGAGGATCCATTATCGGTAGGTCTGGATGCCTTGCTCTCGGGTGCTCTTGTACTCTCGGTCATCTCGGTAGTGATATTTTGTCCGCCATGTCTGTAGATGGCCCAAAATAGAGGAAGAAGCCCATTTCAGTTTGGGGCGGCGACCCGAGAGCATCAAGAGGTATTTCTCCATCTTCTTCTATGGTGGACTTGTGGTACTCTTCGTGGAGCATGAACTGGTCCATCCTCCTTCGTAGGTCCTCTTGTTCTTCAGGACCACCTCCAAGTACGGTAGAAGACGAGGACAGACAAGCCGACCGGGCGATGGAAGCTTCGACACGCCTGCGGAGCCTTTGTAGGCTGTCTTCACCATGGGCCGCTAAGGTTTCCATGGTTAATGGGATTGTTCTGGGCGGATTTAGTTCGGCCCTTCTGTGCTCTGGATCTTCCTGAGACCCTGATGCTGCTCTGAGTGGCCGTTCACTCTTTGGGTGGGCTACACTGCCATGTTGCACTTGTACACTTCTGATCGGCCAGGTTCGGGAGGACAGTTGAGTGGACATGTTCAATGTGCTTTTCAGTGTGCTTTTCTTGTGCTTCTGAACAGAGTCGGTTTGAAAGGTTCTCAGGGTTTGCCTCTGCTACCAGAAAGATGTCCTTGATTAGTGCCCTATAGATTTTGATGAAATCCTGCAGGTTTTTGATGGTGAAATCTCAAAACCAAAGGAGCAAGTAGAGCAAGAACAGGATGTGGATCGAATCAATGAATAGTTTGAAATCCAGTGTAACAGAGAAGGGCTGCAGATAGACAAAGCAGGTATAGATGCAAAGATTCAATCACAGATGGATAAAACAAAAGACCTTATGTGAAAACTGGCCTGACTCTAGGCTCCGAGGTAGCATCAAGCACTTCATGTGCACTCTTTTGGATGAAATGGTGTTGGTTAGGAATATGGGGCAAAGGAGTTAGGCCAGACACAGATTATCACTTGGGCAAGCAACTGAATTGAGAAACAGTTAAAACGTAGAACCACATTAAGTGGTAGTAACAATTGAGTATAGGGGTCTTGGGGTGGGAGACCACTAGGCTTAACCTTGAAGGCCTAAAGCATGAAATGCCTATTTTATTCCGGTATATCCTCCATGAAGGAAGATACCTCCGCTCAGTTGAGTGGTAGAGGTGAACTTCATGGGGGGCTAGGGTTATAACCCTAGTTACTTTGAGAAAGTGTACTCAAAGCTTCAAAAGAGTGACAAAAATACTTAAGTTAGTCTTAGCATCAACAAAAGGGTTTTAAAGGGGGCTTGGCGTGGATCAAGCCCTCCAAGAAAGACAAGGCAGTGACTTTTTCCTACTACAAGTGAACACCTGACTGGACTGGACAACTGAAATCCGACTAACTATCTGTCATTTGACAGTCTAAAAGAAACTGGGAGAAGGCCATGAGTATCCAAAAAAAAAACTTCACACTCACAGAATGGCTGCAGACAAACAGTGCTCAACTTAGGGGAAGAGCTAGCTGTCCTGTCAAGCGGTTTGCTGGCTTCCGGCTTACCCACGTCTGGTCAAGCTCACGCAACTCAATCTGCAGGTTTTCAGCCGGCTTGGCAAGGCCAGGAGGATTGAGACCACGGTTACCAGGCCTGAAGCACGCTGAGCATCAGTCACCCTAGCCCACGTGCTCACTGAAGAAGTGGCAGCTGGGATGATTGGAGGCCCTGGGCCAGACCTCTGGAGACACACAGGCAGGTTGGTATCTGGGGAACTCTGGGAGACTCATCCCGAAACCCCAAAAGTGACACAGGCCAATCACGAGGCTTACGTAGCACACCGGTTCGGACCCCCGTGGCCATCTTTGGCTCACTTGGGGTGTGTATCTATGTGCCGGCAGGCCGCCATTGGCTGATATCATACTCTCCCATCCACCTGACCTAACCTGATGTGATAGTGTGATAGGTTTGGCCATTCCAGCTATGAGCGGCCATATTCAATACCGAGGCGCCACCGGCTGAGATTTATATATCGAAATGTCAGGAATCAACAGGGTTTTTTTATCACAATGTTTCCGTAATTTTTCGGCTATCCGTTCTGATGGTCAATGTATCGGCGACTGTCAGTTGGCTCGCGATTTTGCGGTAACCGACTGGTTAACTGTTATTTCCAGATATTTTGGCGGAAACCCCGATGAAGGGTCAGATTTCATCAGTAACGGGTTCGTTGCTTCCGCAATTTTCCTGTTATACACCCGCAAAAATTAATCCGATTTCTTGCCAGACATTCAGAATCGGATTTTCGACTTCGAGATCGCCGCACTTGATATGATGAATTTAGAGTGGTCCTACATTTTTCCCCGATCACGAATCAACCTTACTTTGGTTATCTCCTTCGTTTTTCTTGGAGATATAGGCGAAACAAAATTGATTCGTAAGGCCACTTTGAAAGGTCATATCTCCAGCCTACGGCGAGGAATACCAATTTCGAGAATTGGGTTGGAACCACCTTGGTCTCAACTTAATTTAGGAAGCATCAAACGTCTTTGATGTGTACACATGCCCGGTGTAGCATGGAATGAGGGTCAAGAGGGTAGAAAGTGATATATACCTCTTGGACCATGCAACCGAATGTTTTAATGCGACTTTCGAGTGTACCGCATGAGGGTTGGTGTTGCATAGAAACTTTCCTTGGGTTCCTACATATTTTTAACGTGAAGTTATGTCCATGGCGGGGCATGGCATACCATGGTGGGAGCCACCTTTTAAGGGTATGTGTTATATGCATGGTATGTGCTTCGCTATGCTCACGCCCATGTCATATATCTCCGTTTGTAGGAAGATATGTGGAGTCATACGTGGCAAGGGCTTCGCCCATGTCCCAATGGCGAGCTCCATAGCGCTAGACTATGTCTACCGCACATATAGTGCATGTGGAAAGGCTTACGGAGCGACCCACAAGCGCCACTATCAATTTTCCCATTTTCATGGTGCGTGTTGGGAGGAGGATCGAAGGTGCCCCCATGCGTGCATGTGGGGATCCAAGTAGGGGGATTGTTCGCAAATGGTCCCAAGCAATTGTGTTTTGAACCATATGTTGATACCATGGGTGAGCGAAGTTATATACTATTGTGATTACTTTGAATTTGGCATTATTTGCATGTTTTTGACCTCATTTTATGCTCATTTTTGTATTTTATGTGCTCAACTGGTCGGCTAACAGTAAAGTGCCTAGAGATCCGTGAACTATGGTATGTTGCTTTTATGTTGGCATATGCTTCGGTGTTGCACCTCACCATATGCCGGATCACGTGGTCACTTTGGCGTGGCACACGAGGCCTCACAAAATTAGTTCTCAAATTCATGAGTTGACTTGTGAAGCATGGCAGGTATATATCTGGAGGGATTTGGGAGCCAATGATAGAATATTCTTGGGCATGGACGTTTGGTCTATATAACCCTTGTATATTACTTTCCGGTTTGACACATGCATGGAGCATATGAACATTTGCCGTATGTATTTTTGAGTATATAATTAAATTTTGGGCACTAGGGTGTGATTTGCCTGATTTTGCTATGTTATGAGGTCATCTGCATGGGGCAATTCTCCAAGCCCAATCAACTCCAAGTCCAACCAAGGTTATGTCAGGGTAGGGCATGGTCCTGGATGCCACTCTAGGCCATGACACGCCACCTCCCCTTTTGGGCTTGAATTTAGAGGCTGGGGAGGGAACACATGTTTGGGGTTAGTGTAGTGACTTTTGACACATGGCATTTAGCCATCTTATTTGACTTGGTTCAGGGCATCATGTTGGCGAGTCAAGGGAAGGTCCTGAGTCCAGGGAATGAGGGGTCTATGGCTGTGGTTGTGTATGTTTCCATCTTCCCCCAATTATGCTTGATATGTGTACATATGCCAATTTCAGGGCTTCTTCTTTGGTGCAATTCTTGTACATGCCCAACGCCTGTGTCTCCGTGTGCACCGTGAGACAACCGGCGTATTGAAGGGAGTTGTTGAGTGTCAACGCGGGACCTCAAACACCCTTGGAAGCCCTCAGTGTGGATTGATTGGATTTGTATTGTACTTGGGAGTTGGTTATTGCAAGGGATCAGGGTTTGTGTGAAGGAGCCTATTTTACTTTTTTTTGTGGGAAATTGTGCAGGATAGGGCAAGATCATGCAGAACCTGGTGAGAAGCAAGACCATGGGAGTGACGGGAAATGGTGGAAGGGGTACAGCAGGGGCCGGTCCTGGTAGGGACCTTCTTTATGGTAGCAGAGGAGTACCTGCCCCCTATCGCCGCACCGGGGACTTGGGCTCTCATGAGCCCTGCCCAAGGACGCCCCGAGTGCAGATCGTGGAGTCCGTCGAGTCGACGCCGGACTGGGAAGCCCGAGGAGAGCGAAGATGCTCAGAACGGAGAGCCCTTGCAGGACATGGGCTAGACATGGAGGACCTGGCCTCCATGTGTGAAAGGCAATGCCGCAAGGCTTGCAATCTCCGCTCCGCTGCGGAGGAGTTGGAGGAGACTGGTAGCAACGGCAGAGCCCGGCGTTACCGGAAGCGCGGGTCCCCAAACCCCGCGGCGGAAGCCAGGGCGATGGAGATGGATCCCAGCCCGGTCAGGCTGTGGTCAGTTGCAGATTCCGAAGGGCACTCCGAGGGCTATCGGACCGCTTACCCTTCGGAGTCGGAGGAGATGGCCAGACCGCCCACAAGGGCGAACACGGCCCCAGAACCCAGCCTGGAGCATGACGCCGAGGCGTTGGAGAGGCCTGCCAGAGCCAGAACGGCGCCTGTGGCCCGGCACACGGAGCCAACGCGGGATAACATGGGCGACACACCCATGGCGGAGGAGTCCGAGGCGCCGGGAACCGTGGGATGCGCCGGATCAGGTGGAAAGCACGTTGACTGCCACTGCGAGCACGTATCCTTCCTCATCGGCAAGTATCCAAAGATGGGGATGGACGCCATCGTGCAGCACCTCGACCGCCTGGACAACGCGAAGGACGGCCTAGAGGAGGACGTCACGGGGATCCTGGATGACCAGTAGGCAGCGGAGAGAGACATGGCGGAGCTGCGAGCCGAGCAGGACCGGTACCGGGAGAAGCTGGAGATGGCCCTGCAGAAGCAGCAGCGAGTGGTGGACAGCCTCCTCCACCTGGTGGAGGACATGTCGGGACGCCTGAAAAGGCTAGAGGAGTTACAACCCCTCGCCTCGGTCCGGAGCTCCCGGCAAAGCGGGCGCGGCAGAGCTGGTGGAGCGGGTTAAGACCCTCAGGAACGCCATGGAGAAACCCATGGGCGGCCCTGCAGAGGCACCTTACGCGCCTCCGCGTGTTGACCTGGGCGCGCTGCCGTTTGTTCCCATGTTCAGCGAATCCATAATGCTCGGGGAACACACGGCACCGGCTGGGTCCATGCGGGAAGGGCAGGCAACCACAGACCCGAGGAGCTGACGGTACAGATGTCCCATGCCGCCCAGGATCCACCGACCACTACGACTGCCCATGCAGCTTATGCGGAAGAGGAGATCCAGAGCCAGACCATGCGGGGGCGAACCATGGGAAGCGCCGACGGACATGGTCGAGGCCATCCAGGCGGAAACCTGCGGGTGAAGGACCCCACTACGGGGATATGGACAGCCGGTGGAGCAAGTCCTTCCCGCATTCCAAAGCCCATGGGTTCAGGCCCAACTGGACCGCACTCCATGGAGGAGAGGGATGTACGGGGAGTGTACTCACACCCCCCGGCCACAGGTGGTATCCGTCTCGGTGGAGTGGTGGATGCGGACGTCGGAGACGCCATCAGGATTGACGACCTCAGGGGAATCGAAATCCCCTATTACGATCGCAACCCCTCCAACCTGGATGACTTCATCCTGGATTGGGAGGACTTCGCCGAGGAGGTCGTCGGCGAGATGAAGGGAGCGCCAAGGGATAAGTGGGTATGTCGGACATTCCCACACAGGCTGGCGCAGGACCTGAAGGAGGAGCTCAGGGATCAGCTCCGCGAGGGAGGGATCCAGACGGAGCAGGCCTTTCTCCAGTGGCTGGAGGACGAAGAGCGAGTGGACGCCCCCAACCAGAAGTTGGAGGATTTGTGGTCCATTCCGCTGCCGCTGGAGGGCGGGGAACTGAGGGTCCGAGAATGGAATGGGTACATCGGCAAGTACCGAAGAAGCCTCAAGCTGGTGGAGGACTGGAATGAGGCCAGCGAGATCCGACACCTGCTGAAGGACGTCCTCGCCGGGCACTGGAAGAGAAGAGTGGAGGATGAGGAGAAGAAGAGAGCAAAGAAGCGCGTGGCCGTACGGATCATGGCATCGGAGGACACCCACGCCGGAATAATGGAGTTTTTTTGGCGAAACCTCGGCGAGCCCAGCCGAATGTTGGGGTTGAAGAACGCCGTCTACGTGGAGGTATTCGGCGACACCATGCAGCAAAGGCTCATGCACCTCAACAACGTGGGATGGAGGCGCGGAGAGCCGCTGAGGATGCAGGTCATCGTCGCCCGCATGAGCCTGGACGATATCGTGAAGTACATCACGGTGGAGCTGAAGCTCAACGCCAGGAACAAAAGCCCAGGTGCAGGATCGACAAGGCCAAGGACATCGAGGTCATCGAGAAGATCGCCACCATCGAGAGGTCAAGGGGGACACGATCGGCACCGCGGAGGAAGGGAGTGGAAGCGGCCAAGATCTCTGGACCGCGACCACCCCAGAGGATCATGAAGAAGCCCACTTCTTCACGTTCGTAGCGCACAACATGAAGGAGAATGGGCAGGACAGGTCCAGGTGGAACCGCGTGGACCCCAGGACCAAGAACCGCAGAGAACCGCGGAGGATCGGAAACCCGCCGCTCTCGTTCCGCGAGTACAGATCACAGCACACCGGTTGCTGCGTCTGCTAAGGCAGGGGGAACAACCATGCACATGACCACCGGCATTGCAAGGTATATGAGGAAGACAAGAAGACCTACTTCGCCGCCCATCCCGACCAGAAGCCCAAGGAGCAACGACCTGCCGATTGGAAGGCAAAGGGCGGAGACGGTGGAAAAGGCCAAGGAAAGGGCCAAGGGAAAGGCGGAGGAAAAGGCTATGGTGGAGGACCCGGCCCAGACCGACGCGTGAGGTCGATCGAGGAGGTTGCTGAGGACATGTTGAGGACGTTGGAGGAACTCAAAGCCCAGCAACGTGGTGGACAAAGTCTGAGCGGATCGCAGCAGGAGGGAGCTGCGGCAGGCCATGTCTAGAGGAGCCCCCACGGGAGTGGGACCTCGGAGGTCTCTCCTCCGAAAATCAGTGGAATCCCAGAGAAAGCGAAGGCACATCGGGTGCCGAACAAGGCTCCAGAAGAGCCAAAACCACTGAGTTTCGCCACTCCCAACCCCTGGAGCGCCCTGCCAAGGGAAGTTTATGTGGGCAAGGGACGTGGCAAGAAAGAAGGAGCGACCACGGAGAGCCCCGTGGACGGGCAGGACCAGCCCAAGATCTACACCATCCGTGACCATACCCTCGAAGTCCTGATGCACCCGGATGTGCTACAGAGGCATACGGTGAGAGTCGTCCATACACCGCATGGTGACGAGCGGCAGTTGCAGTTGAAGGTGCGTGTACGGTGCGGACAAGAGGAGTTGGTGGTGGATGTTTTGGTGGATACGGGTGCCCAGGTGAGCCTGGTCTGGAGAGGGTTGTTCAAGGAGGAATCCCTGCAGCCCAGCCGGAGACCGGTACGCCTGAAGGTTGCCAATGGAGAGATTTTGGGTGGTGGCACCCATGAGGCCACTATCAGTATGGAATTCTGGAAGCATGAGCGCTTGAACCGCCCTGATTTGGCGAAGAGAAGCACTCTGTCCGGGAACTTCTATGTGGCCGACATTACTGATTGGGATATGATCATGGGGTATGACTTCATGGTGGGAAACGCCATTGGAGCCCTTCCCCATCGTGCAACGCTGGTCCGGGAGGATGATGAATGCCTTACATGGCTGTCCACGGACTATGCATGCGGATCATCCCAATGGAATGCTGAGGAAGAGGATCGGATCGTCCAAGCGGTGCAAGCTGTGGGTGCCAAGTCCAGAGGAGACCGCGGAGTTCAGCTCACAGAGTATGGTATGGCGCCGCAGGTGTATGCCAGGATGATCCAGACGCTGGAAGCCGAAGCGCCCGGGACGGACGTCTTCGCTTCCCGGGATGCCCCACTTTTGCGGAAGTGTAGGAGGCATTGGCATCAAGGAGACTCAGCCCGGCACAGGCATTGGGGTTTGAAGGAGTGGGGGCCCATGTATTGGCATGGCTCCCTGGACAATACCAGACGTACGGTGGAGAAGATCGTCCCGGATAGGGCAAAGGGGATCCTGGTCATAACCGGCATAGGATCCACCCCATGTCCGCTGGAAGGTCTCAAGTCGACGCTGGACTCCATCACCCTGAACGAAATGTCATTCGGGCCAGAGGAGGAGTTGTTCATCGACGCCAAGGGTGTATCAATGCCCTCCCCGGGTCAAGCGTGGGGTACCAAGGCTTTACTGCTGGATGGGGCGCAAGCCCAGCCGACGGGTGACGAAGCATTCATCCGTAGGGTTGAGGCGGTGCCCATGCGGGTCATGTTTGAGCCCAAGGAGGGGACGGATCAGCCAATTGATGGCATTGACGTCCTGTCCCACGCCGAGATCGACCATGTCGTCAACTACATGCGGATGGGGATGCACAACCGTGTGGCAGCCAAGAAGAGGCGGGCCATGGTCACATCTCCGGATTGGTGGGATGACAAGATGTTGGTCACCGGCAAGTACGAGAAGGATGAGTTCGTGGCGAGGGTCATGGATCACATCGCGGACCAATATGATGGTCCGGTTGGGCCGGACCCACCGACATGGGATTTTCCAAGAATAGGGGCCGGTAGCCACAAGAATCGGGTCGATGACGCAAATTTCCGAAGATTATCGGTGGGAAGAGCTCCCCAGACGATGAAGACGGCATATTGGACGAGGAGAAGTCGGACTCGGACCCGGAAGAGGCCTATACCGCAGTGCGGTCGCTTGTATCGATACCGAAGCAAGCGGCTGAAGAGGCCCAGGAGAAACCGAAGGTCGCCGAGCTGAAGCAGAGGCTGATCAATGCCTATCCGCGGCTATTCACTGGCGTCGCCAACAAGAACCCTCCAGATCGTGGGAGGTTTGGCACAGCGAGGATCAAGCTGAAGCCAAACCCCAAGATCTATCGTCATCGGGAGTACCAACTTCAGGGCGATCGGGCCAAGGCCATGAAGAAGTTGTTGGCCGAGTTTATTGAGCGGGGCTGGATCGAACCCTCCGACAGTGAGTGGGCCAGCCCAGCCTTTATCGTGCCCAAGAAGGAGAAGGGCGAGTCGAGGTTGGTGGTCGATTACAGAGGTTTGAAAGAGCAAACCGAGCACGACTCGTACTCGCTTCCTCTGATTGACACCATCCTCCAAAAACAACCAAAAAAGCGGATCTTCACGGTGTTAGACCTGAAACACGGCTATCACCAGATGCCGCTACACCCGGACTCCAGGCCCTGCACAGCGATGTCGACGCCGCTGGGGCCCATGCAGTGGAAAGTGGTGCCTATGGGCGCCAAGAATGGCAACGCCGCTTTCCAGCGCATGATGGAGGACCTACTCGGTCCAGTCCGGGATTGTGCCGACCCCTTTGTGGATGATATCATCATCGGGTCTGGCACGGAGGACATGACTGAGGACGAGCTCATCGAAGCGCATGAGAAGGATCTGCGCCGAGTGCTCAGCGAGCTGGACAAGCACAACATGGTGTGCAAGCCCACCAAAGCCTCACTCTTCGTGAAGGAAGTGGAGTTCGCGGGTCACGTGGTCGGTCACGGGCAACGCAGTCCCATGCCTGGGAAGCTGGTGTCCCTGCACCACTGGGAGAAGCCCCAGACCATCAGCGAACTCCGGTCCTTCATGGGGTTTTGCAATTGCTATTCGGGCTATGTCCGGATGTATGCAGAACTGTTGGGGCCGCTGCACAAGATGCTGCAGGCGGGCAAGTTCGATGGCCGGAAGGGGAGCAAGAAGAAGCTCGCCTGGACCCCTGAGGCCGAAGATGCGTTCAGCCGCCTGAAGGAGCGACTCCTGGGGCAGCTGGGGCTATTCCTGGTGGACCCGGACAAGGGATTCGTGCTACGGACGGACGCCTCGGACTATGCTGTAGGGGCAGTCCTTGAGCAGGTCCGGGACGACGGGTCGCACGTACCCGTGGCGTTTTGGAGCCGGATCCTGGCCGAGGGCCAACGTCGAACCTGGACCGCGAGGGAGAAGGAGAAGTACGCCATTGTTTGTGCGCTCAGGAAGTGGTCTGGCCACATCGGATTGCAACCGGTGGTGGTTTGTACGGACCATCAGTCCTTACAGAGCTGGCACAAGGAGCACATCGACACCCCCTCAAGACCGGCGGCAAGGAGGGCCCGATGGCATGAGACGTTCGCCAAGTTTGACCTCAGCGTCGTATACGTCCCGGGGAAGGACAACATTGTGGCAGATTGCCTCAGTCGATGGGCCTACCCCGCGGGCAAGGCTTGGATGGACATATCCAGCCATGGGGACGCCGAGGAGACCGAGGAGGCCAAGCGCATCATCGAGATTGAGAAGGCCATGGAGCAAGAGGGGGTCAAGTGCTTTGTGGTGATGGCAAACCGTACAGACCTGGCCAAGTTCCGGGGCGCCCGAGTCCAAGCTATTCGAGAGGAAACCCTCGAGCAATGGATGGTGGCCCCTGTAGAGCTAGTCAGGTCGGTGCTCACAGAGGACTGGTCGGATGACTATGCGGCATCCGAGCACTGGAGCAGGTACTGGAATGCCGTGAGCGCCCCGTCGGACGACGAATGGCCGAAGGGCTTGACCGAGGATGGGGATAAACTGTTCCTCAAGGACAAGCTATTGGTCCTTGAGAGCCGAATGGAAGCGCTCATTGACCACTGGCATAACGCCCAGCTCATGCATCCTGGTCGGGACAAGAAACAGCAGGACCTGGAGTGGCGCTTCAAGTTCCCACCGGGGTACTACGCCCTCCTGGACAAGTACTGCAGCGACTGCGCTGTGTGTCGGACCACGGAGAGCCCCAACCACTCCACGGCGGGCAACCCGGTGTACACGGCTATACCGGAGGCCCCTATGCGGTCCGTAGCCATGGATGTATTCGCCATGCCGGAGGTCACCGTGGAAGGAGAGACCTACGACTGTGTCATCCTGGCGGTGGATAGGCACAGCGGGTATATCGTGGCAGTCCCTGGCAAGAAGTCCAAGAAGAAGGACAAGAAGGACAAGCATGGAGTGGGTTTGCAGGCCAAGACCGTCGCTAATGCCATGATCAGGCATTGGCTGACGATTTTTGATGTCCCAGCTGTCATCTGCAGCGATCGGGGCAGTCAATTTGTGGGGACGTGGTTCAAGGCGATGTGCAAGCACATGGGGATTCGGCACGCCAAGACCGTGGCGTACGACAGCCGGTCAAATGGCCGGGCTGAGGTGGCCGAGCGGCAGATGTCCGAAACGTTCCGCCAGCTGCACATTGACGAACTGGGCCGGAATTGGTACAATTCGCTGTGGAGAGTTCTTCAGGCGTACCACGACCTTCCGGGGCCCACTGGACTGTCGCCCCATCGTATCCTGTTCCTACAGGATCAAGTGTCACGCACTCTCCCGTGGTTGAACCATGGCAAAGTGGCAGCGGATGCGAACGCTATGATGGCTGAGGCAGACGACACGGTGGCCAAGGTGTGCACAGCACTTCAGAACGAGCATGAGAAGAGGGCCAAGTACTTCAAGCAGGGAAAAGTCCAGAAATATGCTCTCCAAGACACCGTATGGGTGGAGCGGCACCACAAGGATGTCCTGTCCAGGCATCGGCAGGCGTCTTGGTATGTGCCGGGGGTAATCGTGCGGAAGGTCGGGCAGGATGTGTATGCGGTTCGTGTGGGGGATAACAAGATCCTTTACCGCGACCATACCCAGCTTCGTCCCAGAGCACCAGACCCCAGCGGACGTCCCGTCACCTTCGAGTTCACGGCCGGTGATCTGGACTCTGATGACGAAGGGGAGGACGACGACTTCACCGCCGAGAGGATCCTGACGGACAAGCCGGACCCGGGGACGCCAGGGGGGAGGCTATATAAGGTCCGTTGGAAGGGATTCGCCGCGTCCAGAGATTCGTGGGAGCCTCCGAGCAGCTTTGTGCCGAGGTATACCACGGTCTGGACGGACTATCTAAGGAGGAAGAACATCTCCTTGGATGTCAAGGACGTGTTGGTCCATTTGGTGGCTGCTACAGCACCGTAATGGATCCCCCTTGGCATTTTTGTTTGTTTTTGTGCTTGGGAGACGGGTGAGGGCGTTCATCCGGGGATTTTTGGGCCTTGATTGGCCATATACCCCCTTCACTCGACCTCCACATATATATCTCATTGTGGTATACTTATTCAGGTCGACCGACGACATTTCTCTATCATTGATACCCTTGGTGCATGTTGTAGATCAAGAGGAGACCGGATATGGCGTAGGGCACCGATGATGAATGTCCTCACCCCTCCCGTGGGGCATGGGGGACGCCTACGACGTGTGGGGGGCCTCCACGTGTCCTTGGGACATGGGGGGGGAGGTTTGGAGCCCATTGGGGTCCTCCCGTCCTCTCTTCAATGACTTCCGAGCAGATACAACGCTCTGAGAAGGGGGGTGAAGCCGGTTCGGACCCCCGTGGCTATCTTTGGGTCACTTGGGGTGTGTATCTATGTGCCGGCAAGCCGCCATTGGCTGATATCATACTCTCCCATCCACCTGACCTAACCTAATGTGATAGTGTGATAGGTTTGGCCATTCCAGCTATGAGCGGCCATATTCAATACCGAGGCCCCGCCGGCTGAGATTTATATATCGAAATGTCAGGAATCAACAGGGTTTTTTTATCATAATGTTTCCGTAATTTTTTGGCTATCCGTTCTGATGGTCAATGTATCGGCGACTGTCAGTTGGCTCGCGATTTTGCGGTAACCGATTTGTTAACTGGTACAACAGCCGCCCTAGTTCCTGAGTGTCATGCTCAGACAGTGGCATGTAATTAGAAGCAGGCCGCGCCAGAGCATCAGGACTCCGGGCCACGGGTTCACCTGTGTGCATAGGCCGCATGTGTAGCACTGGTCTCCCAACATGGGGAGCGGGTTCTGAGGTCGACTCTGGATCTACCTCCTCCAGCAACAGCTGGGCTAGGAAGGCACTGTGTTTTGGGTCAACACAGCTGGGATCAGCAGCAGGGATAGTGCTGGGGATCTCAGACAGTTGGTCGTCAGCATCCTCCTTAACAGCTGCAGGTTCCAGATAGCCATCTGGAGATTCACACCCTGTAATTGTGGCAGATAGGTGCTCAGGAGATCGGTTTTTGAGATCAGAAAGGGTCAGGCCACGATTTTCAGCCATGACCTCTTTCAGTAGCACCTGGTCTAGGTCACACAGGGGTACAGGATTGAGAGATCCATCAACGATGGATAAGAAACTGGCCCACTCAGGGGCCTGCATAGCTGTGTCTGAGTCCTCAGGCACGTAGATGGGACCGTCGGGGAGTTGCACTCTTCCCACGGTCATGCGATCTAGCATACGGCGCCAGTAAGCGTGTTCACCAGAGCAGCCCCAGTCAGGGGTGCACATGACAACCCTTCCTCCCTCATAAGCGATTTTGGTTAGAACCTTCGCCAGCAGGGAGAAGGGAGGGTTAGCATACGCTAGGCCCATTGCTTTCCAGAAGAAACGCAAAGCGTTGTTTAAATGTTTCGAGCAGTACAACTGCATGATGTGCTGTTGTCGGCTCGCAAACAATTCGACCTGGATCTCATCCAGGTTTTCCTGAAGACCCGCCCGTCCATTTTCAAGAACGTGACGGGCCAATTGGTAGTTTTCAGTACGATAGTCAGTCTTGGATGCGTAGCGCAGCCCAGACTCTTTTCCTCCTGACAGCTCCAAAGGTACGGAGAAAAGCCAACTGCCAAAGTCGCAGTGCAAAGAATAGGGGCGCTGGAGAGACAGCATTTTTACCTGGGGGTTTCTTCGTAGGAAGTCGGTACCAATGACGATGTCAAAGCCGTCGGTGTCCAGGACTCTGCAGTGTTGGGTCACAGTTTCGTCGCCCAAGCATATAGTCACATCGACTCCCCCCAAGGAATGGACGGTACGCCCATCCCCTACTCTTATGGCCACGGTCTTAGTTTTCTTGAAAGTTTTTACCAGGCGCCGGGCCACTATGGAAAGTGTTGCACCGGTGTCAAGCACCGCTCGAAAAACTTGATCCCCAATTTTCACGAGGATCCAGAAAACCAAGTCCTCCTCTTCGGAGCCGCCCCGCTACTCCTCATCAGGGAACTTGACATCCACCCCTGCAGCCATGAGGGACTTGGCCATCCAGGCCACTCGCCTCTTCTTGGAGTTATTCCCCTCAGGGGAAGCGTTATCCCCCTGTGGGCGCTTCTTGGGGTCACCTGCGGCAGGGGGGGGAGTAGCAGCGGGCGCTGATGAGCGTCTCTGGGGGTTAGGGGGTCCACCTTTGCCATCCCCCTTGCCACCTCCTTTACCAGCTTTATCCCCATTCGGAAGATTTCTGGTGGGTGTTTGGGTCTTCTGGCGTTCAGCCTCCTGTCGCTTGAGTTTATCACTCTCGCGTTTCTTTATGTCACATTCGTCTTCGTAGTGACGACGTTTGCCACAATAGCCACAGGTGATGGTACACCTGAAATGATCCTGATGGGTCACAGGTTTCCCATCCTTGGTATGCTGCTGTCGTTTCATCTGCAGCATACAGCTACTGCGGTGATCGCAGTCAGGGGCATGACAAGGCCCCCCCCTGTCATTGACAGATTTGCAGTAGAACAGAGGGGGTGTACCTGCATCAAGTTTAACCTCATTCATGGCACGTAGGTTACCCCTCCCTTTTGTACACCTTACCTCCTCCCTGGTTGCCGTTAGTGGGATTTTTAGGCCCTTTTCCTTCGCCACGTTTGGGGGTAGTGGTACCACCTCGACCCAAGTGCTTCTTGAGGAATTTCTCCATGTGTGAGTCATTCTCCCTCTCAAGAGCTAGCTCAATCAGCAGGTCCACCAGTTCGTCGTACGAGTGGGTCCGGCTTTTCCTCTCAGAGGTAGCGCGGCAGTCATCCCACGTACGTGAAGAGATCTTACTCATGAGCCACAGGTGGGGCTCATTGGCTCCGTGGGAGCCCACGTTCATCCGTGAAAACAGATACTCCACGTCGCACAGGTATTCAGAGACTCGCGCAGCGGAAGGAAACTCAGGCAGCATAGGTAGCTCCCCTATCTGTGTGCGCACACTGAGGTCATTCTCATAGACTGGGAATGTTTTCTCCAATCTCTGGAGTACCTCTACCCAGGTTGAACAGGTTTTCACAATCTGTTTCACCTGTTTTTGCAAAAATTTCTTTTTGCAGGAGCGTTTCAGCAACGAGTATTTGGTGGCCACATCCACATGGGATTGGCCAGTGAGCAAAAGAAACTCAGCAAATTCTTCTGCCCATTCAGGCAGATTTTTCGGGTCGAAATCCTGCAGTTCTAGCTGGATGTTCGCCTGGGCAATAGGTCTGCCCATCTTTCCACCCCCCGGGGTTAGGCCAGAAGGAGAAGGAGATACGCCGTCAAGAGGTGCCAGGGCTGACAGCCCTCTTTTCTCAGTCTCCGTCACCGGCACGTCCTGTAGTTCAGTAATAGGGACTGTCCTGGCGCGAGGATGAAAAGGGCTGGGGCAAGTGACCTTGGGTAGCAACCTGGACACCCTTGATCTTTTGAGATCATCAGCCAACGTGCTCAATGCGGGTGAAGGTGAGAGTAACGCTGGCTTGGGGAAGGGTTCAGTGATGCCCAATTTAGCCTTGACAGCCTCTGACAGAGCTGTCACATCCGGGCTTTCCGATCCGGATAGAAGTTTGGCCAAAGGTTCGGCCGTACGATGCAGAGCCCCATGAGTGGGCTCTGGGCGAAGAGGATCCATTATCGGCAGGTCTGGATGCCATGCTCTCGGGTGCTCCTGTACTCTCGGTCATCTCGGTAGTGATATTTTGTCCGCCATGTCTGTAGATGGCCCAAAATAGAGGAAGAAGCCCATTTCAGTTTGGGGCGGCGACCCGAGAGCATCAAGAGGTATTTCTCCATCTTCTCCTATGGTGGACTTGTGGTACTCTTCGTGGAGCATGAACTGGTCCATCCTCCTTCGTAGGTCCTCTTGTTCTTCAGGACCACCTCCAAGTACGGTAGAAGACGAGGACAGACAAGCCGACCGGGCGATGGAAGCTTCGACACGCCTGCGGAGCCTTTGTAGGCTGTCTTCACCATGGGCCGCTAAGGTTTCCATGGTTAATGGGATTGTTCTGGGCGGATTTAGTTCGGCCCTTCGGTGCTCTGGATCTTCCTGAGACCCTGATGCTGCTCTGAGTGGCCGTTCACTCTTTGAGTGGGCTACACTGCCATGTTGCACTTGTACACTTCTGATCGGCCAGGTTCGGGAGGACAGTTGAGTGGACATGTTCAATGTGCTTTTCAGTGTGCTTTTCTTGTGCTTCTGAACAGAGTCGGTTCGAAAGGTTCTCAGGGTTTGCCTCTGCTACCAGAAAGATGTCCTTGATTAGTGCCCTATAGATTTTGATGAAATCCTGCAGGTTTTTGATGGTGAAATCTCAAAACCAAAGGAGCAAGTAGAGCAAGAACAGGATGTGGATCGAATCAATGAATAGTTTGAAATCCAGTGTAACAGAGAAGGGCTGCAGATAGACAAAGCAGGTATAGATGCAAAGATTCAATCACAGATGGATAAAACAAAAGACCTTATGTGAAAACTGGCCTGACTCTAGGCTCCGAGGTAGCATCAAGCACTTCATGTGCACTCTTTTGGATGAAATGGTGTTGGTTAGGAATATGGGGCAAAGGAGTTAGGCCAGACACAGATTATCACTTGGCCAAGCAACTGAACTGAGAAACAGTTAAAACGTAGAACCACATTAAGTGGTAGTAACAATTGAGTATAGGGGTCTTGGGGTGGGAGACCACTAGGCTTAACCTTGAAGGCCTAAAGCATGAAATGCCTATTTTATTGCGGTATATCCTCCATGAAGGAAGATACCTCCGCTCAGTTGAGTGGTAGAGGTGAACTTCATGGGGGGCTAGGGTTATAACCCTAGTTACTTTGAGAAAGTGTACTCAAAGCTTCAAAAGAGTGACAAAAATACTTAAGTTAGTCTTAGCATCAACAAAAGGGTTTTAAAGGGGGCTTGGCGTGGATCAAGCCCTCCAAGAAAGACAAGGCAGTGACTTTTTCTTACTACAAGTGAACACCTGACTGGACTGGACAACTGAAATCCGACTAACTATCTGTCATTTGACAGCCTAAAAGAACCGGGAGAAGGCCATGAGTATCCAAAAAAAAAACTTCACACTCACAGAATGGCTGCAGACAAACAGTGCTCAACTTAGGGGAAGAGCTAGCTGTCCTGTCAAGCGGTTTGCTGGCTTCCGGCTTACCCACGTCTGGTCAAGCTCACGCAACTCAAACTGCAGGTTTTCAGCCGGCTTGGCAAGGCCAGGAGGATTGAGACCACGGTTACCAGGCCTGAAGCACGCTGAGCATCAGTCACCCTAGCCCACGTGCTCACTGAAGAAGTGGCAGCTGGGATGATTGGAGGCCCTGGGCCAGACCTCTGGAGACACACAGGCAGGTTGGTATCTGGGGAACTCTGGGAGACTCATCCCGAAACCCCAAAAGTGACACAGGCCAATCACGAGGCTTACGTAGCACACCGGTTCGGACCCCGTGGCCATCTTTGGCTCACTTGGGGTGTGTATCTATGTGCCGGCAGGCCGCCATTGGCTGATATCATACTCTCCCATCCACCTGACCTAACCTGATGTGATAGTGTGATAGGTTTGGCCATTCCAGCTATGAGCGGCCATATTCAATACCGAGGCGCCACCGGCTGAGATTTATATATCGAAATGTCAGGAATCAACAGGGTTTTTTTATCACAATGTTTCCGTAATTTTTCGGCTATCCGTTCTGATGGTCAATGTATCGGCGACTGTCAGTTGGCTCGCGATTTTGCGGTAACCGACTGGTTAACTGTTATTTCCAGATATTTTGGCGGAAACCCCGATGAAGGGTCAGATTTCATCAGTAACGGGTTCGTTGCTTCCGCAATTTTCCTGTTATACACTCGCAAAAATTAATCCGATTTCTTCAGACATTCAGAATCGGATTTTCGACTTCGAGATCGCCGCACTTGATATGATGAATTTAGGGTGGTCCTACATTTTTCCCCGATCACGAATCAACCTTACTTTGGTTATCTCCTTCGTTTTTCTTGGAGATATAGGCGAAACAAAATTGATTCGTAAGGCCACTTTGAAAGGTCATATCTCCGGCCTACGGCGAGGAATACCAATTTCGAGAATTGGGTTGGAACCACCTTGGTCTCAACTTAATTTAGGAAGCATCAAACGTCTTTGATGTGTACACATGCCCGGTGTAGCATGGAATGATGGTCAAGAGGGTAGAAAGTGATATATACCTCTTGGACCATGCAACCGAATGTTTTAATGCGACTTTCGAGTGTACCGCATGAGGGTTGGTGTTGCATAGAAACTTTCCTCGGGTTCCTACATATTTTTAACGTGAAGTTATGTCCATGGAGGGGCATGGCATACCATGGTGGGAGCCACCTTTTAAGGGTATGTGTTATATGCATGGTATGTGCTTCGCTATGCTCACGCCCATGTCATATATCTCCGTTTGTAGGAAGATATGTGGAGTCATACGTGGCAAGGGCTTCGCCCATGTCCCAATGGCGAGCTCCATAGCGCTAGACTATGTCTACCGCACATATAGTGCATGTGGGAAGGCTTACGGAGCGACCCACAAGCGCCACTATCAATTTTCCAATTTTTCTTGGTGCGTGTTGGGAGGAGGATCAAAGGTGCCCCCATGCGTCCATGTGGGGATCCAAGTAGGGGGATTGTTCGCAAATGGTCCCAAGCAATTGTGTTTTGAACCATATGTTGATACCATGGGTGAGCGAAGTTATATACTATTGTGATTACTTTGAATTTGGCATTATTTGCATGTTTTTGACCTCATTTTATGCTCATTTTTGTATTTTATGTGCTCAACTGGTCGGCTAACAGTAAAGTGCCTAGAGATCCGTGAACTATGGTATGTTGCTTTTATGTTGGCATATGCTTCGGTGTTGCACCTCACCATATGCCGGATCACGTGGTCACTTTGGCGTGGCACACGAGGCCTCACAAAATTAGGTCTCAAATTCATGAGTTGACTTGTGAAGCATGGCAGGTATATATCTGGAGGGATTTGGGAGCCAATGATAGAATATTCTTGGGCATGGACGTTTGGTCTATATAACCCTTGTATATTACTTTCCGGTTTGACACATGCATGGAGCATATGAACATTTGCCGTATGCATTTTTGAGTATATAATTAAATTTTGGGCACTAGGGTGTGATTTGCCTGATTTTGCTATGTTATGAGGTCATCTGCATGGGGCAATTCTCCAAGCCCAATCGACTCCAAGTCCAACCAAGGTTATGTCAGGGTAGGGCATGGTCCTGGATGCCACTCTAGGCCATGACACGCCACCTCCCCTTTTGGGCTTGAATTTAGAGGCTGGGGAGGGAACACATGTTTGGGGTTAGTGTAGTGACTTTTGACACATGGCATTTAGCCATCTTATTTGACTTGGTTCAGGGCATCATGTTGGCGAGTCAAGGGAAGGTCCTGAGTCCAGGGAATGAGGGGTCTATGGCTGTGGTTGTGTATGTTTCCATCTTCCCCCAATTATGCTTGATATGTGTACATATGCCAATTTCAGGGCTTCCTCTTTGGTGCAATTCTTGTACATGCCCAACGCCCGTGTCTCCGTGTGCACCGTGAGACAACCGGCGTATTGAAGGGAGTTGTTGAGTGTCAACGCGGGACCTCAAACACCCTTGGAAGCCCTCAGTGTGGATTGATTGGATTTGTATTGTACTTGGCAGTTGGTTATTGCAAGGGATCAGGGTTTGTGTGAAGGAGCCTGTTTTACTTTTTTTTGTGGGAAATTGTGCAGGATAGGGCAAGATCATGCAGAACCTGGTGAGAAGCAAGACCATGGGAGTGACGGGAAATGGTGGAAGGGGTACAGCAGGGGCCGCTCCTGGTAGGGACCTTCTTTATGGTAGCAGAGGAGTACCTGCCCCCTATCGCCGCACCGGGGACTTGGGCTCTCATGAGCCCTGCCCAAGGACGCCCCGAGTGCAGATCGTGGAGTCCGTCGAGTCCACGCCGTACTGGGAAGCCCGAGGAGAGCAAAGATGCTCAGAACGGAGAGCCCTTGCAGGACATGGGCTAGACATGGAGGACCTGGCCTCCATGTGTGAAAGGCAATGCCGCAAGGCTTGCAATCTCCGCTCCGCTGCGGAGGAGTTGGAGGAGACTGGTAGCAACGGCAGAGCCCGGCGTTACCGGAAGCGCGGGTCCCCAAAACCCGCGGCGGAAGCCAGGGCGATGGAGATGGATCCCAGCCCGGTCAGGCTGTGGTCAGCTGCAGATTCCGAGGGGCACTCCGAGGGCTATCGGACCGCTTACCCTTCGGAGTCGGAGGAGATGGCCAGACCGCCCACAAGGGCGAACACGGCCCCGGAACCCAGCCTGGAGCATGACGCCGAGGCGTTGGAGAGGCCTGCCAGAGCCAGAACGGCGCCTGTGGCCCGGCACACGGAGCCAACGCGGGATAACATGGGCGACACACCCATGGCGGAGGAGTCCGAGGCGCCGGGAACCGTGGGATGCGCAGGATCAGGTGGAAAGCACGTTGACTGCCACTGCGAGCACGTATCCTTCCTCATCGGCAAGTATCCAAAGATGGGGATGGACGCCATCGTGCAGCACCTCGACCGCCTGGACAACGCGAAGGACGGCCTAGAGGAGGACGTCACGGGGATCCTGGATGACCAGTAGGCAGCGGAGAGAGACATGGCGGAGCTGCGAGCGGAGCAGGACCGGTACCGGGAGAAGCTGGAGATGGCCCTGCAGAAGCAGCAGCGAGTGGTGGACAGCCTCCTCCACCTGGTGGAGGACATGTCGGGACGCCTGAAAAGGCTAGAAGAGTTACAACCCCTCGCCTCGGTCCGGAGCTCCCGGCAAAGCGGGCGCGGCAGAGCTGGTGGAGCGGGTTAAGACCCTCAGGAACGCCATGGAGAAACCCATGGGCGGCCCTGCAGAGGCACCTTACGCGCCTCCGCGTGTTGACCCGGGCGCGCTGCCGTTTGTTCCCATGTTCAGCGAATCCATAATGCTCGGGGAACACACGGCACCGGGGGGTCCATGCGGGAAGGGCTGGCAACCACAGACCCGAGGAGCCTGACGGTACAGATGTCCCATGCCGCCCAGGATCCACCGACCACTACGACTGCCCATGCAGTTTATGCGGAAGAGGAGATCCAGAGCCAGACCATGCGGGGGCGAACCATGGGAAGCGCCGACGGACATGGTCGAGGCCATCCAGGCGGAAACCTGCGGGTGAAGGACCCCACTACGGGGATATGGACAGCCGGTGGAGCAAGTCCTTCCCGCATTCCAAAGCCCATGGGTTCAGGCCCAACTGGACCGCACTCCATGGAGGAGAGGGATGTACGGGGACTGTACTCACACCCCCCGGCCACAGGTGGTATCCGTCTCGGTGGAGTGGTGGATGCGGACGTCGGAGACGCCATCAGGATTGACGACCTCAGGGGAATCGAAATCCCCTATTACGATCGCAACCCCTCCAACCTGGATGACTTCATCCTGGATTGGGAGGACTTCGCCGAGGAGGTCGTCGGCGAGATGAAGGGAGCGCCAAGGGATAAGTGGGTATGTCGGACATTCCCACACAGGCTGGCGCAGGACCTGAAGGAGGAGCTCAGGGATCAGATCCGCGAGGGAGTGATCCAGACGGAGCAGGCCTTCCTCCAGTGGCTGGAGGACGAAGAGCGAGTGGACGCCCCCAACCAGAAGTTGGAGGATTTGTGGTCCATTCCGCTGCCGCTGGAGGGCGGGGAACTGAGGGTCCGAGAATGGAATGGGTACATCGGCAAGTACCGAAGAAGCCTCAAGCTGGTGGAGGACTGGAATGAGGCCAGCGAGATCCGACACCTGCTGAAGGACGTCCTCGCCGGGCACTGGAAGAGAAGAGTGGAGGATGAGGAGAAGAAGAGAGCAAAGAAGCGCGTGGCCGTACGGATCATGGCATCGGAGGACACCCACGCCGGAATAATGGAGTTTTTTTGGCGAAACCTCGGCGAGCCCAGCCAAATGTTGGGGTTGAAGAACGCCGTCTACGTGGAGGTATTCGGCGACACCATGCAGCAAAGGCTCATGCACCTCAACAACGTGGGATGGAGGCGCGGAGAGCCGCTGAGGATGCAGGTCATCGTCGCCCGCATGAGCCTGGACGATATCGTGAAGTACATCACGGTGGAGCTGAAGCTCAACGCCAGGAACGAGGCCCAGGTGCAGGATCGACAAGGCCAAGGACATCGAGGTCATCGAGAAGATCGCCACCATCGAGAGGTCAAGGGGGACACGATCGGCACCGCGGAGGAAGGGAGTGGAAGCGGCCAAGATCTCTGGAACGCGACCACCCCAGAGGATCATGAAGAAGCCCACTTCTTCACGTTCGTAGCGCACAACATGAAGGAGAATGGGCAGGACAGGTCCAGGTGGAACCGCGTGGACCCCAGGACCAAGAACCGCAGAGAACCGCGGAGGATCGGAAACCCGCCGCTCTCGTTCCGCGAGTACAGATCACAGCACACCGGTTGCTGCGTCTGCTAAGGCAGGGGGAACAACCATGCACATGACCACCGGCATTGCAAGGTATATGAGGAAGACAAGAAGACCTACTTCGCCGCCCATCCCGACAAGAAGCCCAAGGAGCAACGACCTGCCGATTGGAAGGCAAAGGGCGGAGACGGTGGAAAAGGCCAAGGAAAGGGCCAAGGGAAAGGCGGAGGAAAAGGCTATGGTGGAGGACCCCGCCCAGACCGACGCGTGAGGTCGATCGAGGAGGTTGCTGAGGACATGTTGAGGACGTTGGAGGAACTCAAAGCCCAGCAACGTGGTGGACAAAGTCTGAGCTGATCGCAGCAGGAGGGAGCCGCGGCAGGCCATGTCTAGAGGAGCCCCCACGGGAGTGGGACCTCGGAGGTCTCTCCTCCGAAAATCAGTGGAATCCCAGAGAAAGCGAAGGCACATCGGGTGCCGAACAAGGCTCCAGAAGAGCCAAAACCACTGAGTTTCGCCACTCCCAACCCCTGGAGCGCCCTGCCAAGGGAAGCTTATGTGGGCAAGGGACGTGGCAAGAAAGAAGGAGCGACCACGGAGAGCCCCGTGGACGGGCAGGACCAGCCCAAGATCTACACCATCCGTGACCATACCCTCGAAGTCCTGATGCACCCGGATGTGCTACAGAGGCATACCGTGAGAGTCGTCCATACACCGCATGGTGACAAGCGGCAGTTGCAGTTGAAGGTGCGTGTACGGTGCGGACAAGAGGAGTTGGTGGTGGATGTTTTGGTGGATACGGGTGCCCAGGTGAGCCTGGTCCGGAGAGGGTTGTTCAAGGAGGAATCCCTGCAGCCCAGCCGGAGACCGGTACGCCTGAAGGTTGCCAATGGAGAGATTTTTGGGTGGTGGCACCCATGAGGCCACTATCAGTATGGAATTCTGGAAGCATGAGCGCTTGAACCGCCCTGATTTGGCGAAGAGAAGCACTCTGTCCGGGAACTTCTATGTGGCCGACATTACTGATTGGAATATGATCATGGGGTATGACTTCATGGTGGGAAACGCCATTGGAGCCCTTCCCCATCGTGCAACGCTGGTCCGGGAGGATGATGAATGCCTTACATGGCTGTCCACGGACTATGCATGCGGATCATCCCAATGGAATGCTGAGGAAGAGGATCGGATCGTCCAAGCGGTGCAAGCTGTGGGTGCCAAGTCCAGAGGAGACCGCGGAGTTCAGCTCACGGAGTATGGTATGGCGCCGCAGGTGTATGCCAGGATGATTCAGACGCTGGAAGCCGAAGCGCCCGGGACGGACGTCTTCGCTTCCCGGGATGCCCCACTTTTGCGGAAGTGTAGGAGGCATTGGCATCAAGGAGACTCAGCCCGGCACAGGCATTGGGGTTTGAAGGAGTGGGGGCCCATGTATTGGCATGGCTCCCTGGACAATACCAGACGTACGGTGGAGAAGATCGTCCCGGATAGGGCAAAGGGGATCCTGGTCATAACCGGCATAGGATCCACCCCATGTCCGCTGGAAGGTCTCAAGTCGACGCTGGACTCCATCACCCTGAACGAAATGTCATTCGGGCCAGAGGAGGAGTTGTTCATCGACGCCAAGGGTGTATCAATGCCCTCCCCGGGTCAAGCGTGGGGTACCAAGGCTTTACTGCTGGATGGGGCGCAAGCCCAGCCGACGGGTGACGAAGCATTCATCCGTAGGGTTGAGGCGGTGCCCATGCGGGTCATGTTTGAGCCCAAGGAGGGGACGGATCAGCCAATTGATGGCATTGACGTCCTGTCCCACGCCGAGATCGACCATGTCGTCAACTACATGCGGATGGGGATGCACAACCGTGTGGCAGCCAAGAAGAGGCGGGCCATGGTCACATCTCCGGATTGGTGGGATGACAAGATGTTGGTCACCGGCAAGTACGAGAAGGATGAGTTCGTGGCGAGGGTCATGGATCACATCGCGGACCAATATGATGGTCCGGTTGGGCCGGACCCACCGACATGGGATTTTCCAAGAATAGGGGCCGGTAGCCACAAGAATCGGGTCGATGACGCAAATTTCCGAAGATTATCGGTGGGAAGAGCTCCCCAGACGATGAAGACGGCATATTGGACGAGGAGAAGTCGGACTCGGACCCGGAAGAGGCCTATACCGCAGTGCGGTCGCCTGTATCGATACCGAAGCAAGCGGCTGAAGAGGCCCAGGAGAAACCGAAGGTCGCCGAGCTGAAGCAGAGGCTGATCAATGCCTATCCGCGGCTATTCACTGGCGTCGCCAACAAGAACCCTCCAGATCGTGGGAGGTTTGGCACAGCGAGGATCAAGCTGAAGTCAAACCCCAAGATCTATCGTCATCGGGAGTACCAACTTCAGGGCGATCGGGCCAAGGCCATGAAGAAGTTGTTGGCCGAGTTTATTGAGCGGGGCTGGATCGAACCCTCCGACAGTGAGTGGGCCAGCCCAGCCTTTATCGTGCCCAAGAAGGAGAAGGGCGAGTCGAGGTTGGTGGTCGATTACAGAGGTTTGAAAGAGCAAACCGAGCACGACTCGTACTCGCTTCCTCTGATTGACACCATCCTCCAAAAACAACCAAAAAAGCGGATCTTCACGGTGTTAGACCTGAAACACGGCTATCACCAGATGCCGCTACACCCGGACTCCAGGCCCTGCACAGCGATGTCGACGCCGCTGGGGCCCATGCAGTGGAAAGTGGTGCCTATGGGCGCCAAGAATGGCAACGCCGCTTTCCAGCGCATGATGGAGGACCTACTCGGTCCAGTCCGGGATTGTGCCGACCCCTTTGTGGATGATATCATCATCGGGTCTGGCACGGAGGACATGACTGAGGACGAGCTCATCGAAGCGCATGAGAAGGATCTGCGCCGAGTGCTCAGCGAGCTGGACAAGCACAACATGGTGTGCAAGCCCACCAAAGCCTCACTCTTCGTGAAGGAAGTGGAGTTCGCGGGTCACGTGGTCGGTCACGGGCAACGCCGTCCCATGCCTGGGAAGCTGGTGTCCCTGCACCACTGGGAGAAGCCCCAGACCATCAGCGAACTCCGGTCCTTCATGGGGTTTTGCAATTGCTATTCGGGCTATGTCCGGATGTATGCAGAACTGTTGGGGCCGCTGCACAAGATGCTGCAGGCGGGCAAGTTCGATGGCCGGAAGGGGAGCAAGAAGAAGCTCGCCTGGACCCCTGAGGCCGAAGATGCGTTCAGCCGCCTGAAGGAGCGACTCCTGGGGCAGCTGGGGCTATTCCTGGTGGACCCGGACGAGGGATTCGTGCTACGGACGGACGCCTCGGACTATGCTGTAGGGGCAGTCCTTGAGCAGGTCCGGGACGACGGGTCGCACGTACCCGTGGCGTTTTGGAGCCGGATCCTGGCCGAGGGCCAACGTCGAACCTGGACCGCGAGGGAGAAGGAGAAGTACGCCATTGTTTGTGCGCTCAGGAAGTGGTCTGGCCACATCGGATTGCAACCGGTGGTGGTTTGTACGGACCATCAGTCCTTACAGAGCTGGCACAAGGAGCACATCGACACCCCCTCGAGACCGGCGGCAAGGAGGGCCCGATGGCATGAGACGTTCGCCAAGTTTGACCTCAGCGTCGTATACGTCCCGGGGAAGGACAACATTGTGGCAGATTGCCTCAGTCGATGGGCCTACCCCGCGGGCAAGGCTTGGATGGACATATCCAGCCATGGGGACGCCGAGGAGACCGAGGAGGCCAAGCGCATCATCGAGATTGAGAAGGCCATGGAGCAAGAGGGGGTCAAGTGCTTTGTGGTGATGGCAAACCGTACAGACCTGGCCAAGTTCCGGGGCGCCCGAGTCCAAGCTATTCGAGAGGAAACCCTCGAGCAATGGATAGTGGCCCCTGTAGAGCTAGTCAGGTCGGTGCTCACAGAGGACTGGTCGGATGACTATGCGGCATCCGAGCACTGGAGCAGGTACTGGAATGCCGTGAGCGCCCCGTCGGACGACGAATGGCCGGAGGGCTTGACCGAGGATGGGGATAAACTGTTCCTCAAGGACAAGCTATTGGTCCTTGAGAGCCGAATGGAAGCGCTCATTGACCACTGGCATAACGCCCAGCTCATGCATCCTGGTCGGGACAAGAAACAGCAGGACCTGGAGTGGCGCTTCAAGTTCCCACCGGGGTACTACGCCCTCCTGGACAAGTACTGCAGATACTGCGCCGTGTGTCGGACCACGGAGAGCCCCAACCACTCCACGGCGGGCAACCCGGTGTACACGGCTATACCGGAGGCCCCTATGCGGTCCGTAGCCATGGATGTATTCGCCATGCCGGAGGTCACCGTGGAAGGAGAGACCTACGACTGTGTCATCCTGGCGGTGGATAGGCACAGCGGGTATATCGTGGCAGTCCCTGGCAAGAAGTCCAAGAAGAAGGACAAGAAGGACAAGCATGGAGTGGGTTTGCAGGCCAAGACCGTCGCTAATGCCATGATCAGGCATTGGCTGACGATTTTTGATGTCCCAGCTGTCATCTGCAGCGATCGGGGCAGTCAATTTGTGGGGACGTGGTTCAAGGCGATGTGCAAGCACATGGGGATTCGGCACGCCAAGACCGTGGCGTACGACAGCCGGTCAAATGGCCGGGCTGAGGTGGCCGAGCGGCAGATGTCCGAAACGTTCCGCCAGCTGCACATTGACGAACTGGGCCGGAATTGGTACAATTCGCTGTGGAGAGTTCTTCAGGCGTACCACGACCTTCCGGGGCCCACTGGACTGTCGCCCCATCGTATCCTGTTCCTACAGGATCAAGTGTCACGCACTCTCCCGTGGTTGAACCATGGCAAAGTGGCCCCGGATGCGAACGCTATGATGGCTGAGGCAGACGACACGGTGGCCAAGGTGTGCACAGCACTTCAGAACGAGCATGAGAAGAGGGCCAAGTACTTCAAGCAGGGAAAAGTCCAGAAATATGCTCTCCAAGACACCGTATGGGTGGAGCGGCACCACAAGGATGACCTGTCCAGGCATCGGCAGGCGTCTTGGTATGTGCCGGGGGTAATCGTGCGGAAGGTCGGGCAGGATGTGTATGCGGTTCGTGTGGGGGATAACAAGATCCTTTACCGCGACCATACCCAGCTTCGTCCCAGAGCACCAGACCCCAGCGGACGTCCCGTCACCTTGGAGTTCACGGCCGGTGATCTGGACTCTGATGACGAAGGGGAGGACGACGACTTCACCGCCGAGAGGATCCTGACGGACAAGCCGGACCCGGGGACGCCCGGGGGGAGGCTATATAAGGTCCGTTGGAAGGGATTCGCCGCGTCCAGAGATTCGTGGGAGCCTCCGAGCAGCTTTGTGCCGAGGTATACCACGGTCTGGACGGACTATCTAAGGAGGAAGAACATCTCCTTGGATGTCAAGGACGTGTTGGTCCATTTGGTGGCTGCTACAGCACCGTAATGGATCCTCTTTGGCATTTTTGTTTGTTTTTGTGCTTGGGAGACGGGTGAGGGCGTTCATCCGGGGATTTTTGGGCCTTGATTGGCCATATACCCCCTTCACTCGACCTCCACATATATATCTCATTGTGGTATACTTATTCAGGTCGACCGACGACATTTCTCTATCATTGATACCCTTGGTGCATGTTGTAGATCAAGAGGAGACCGGATATGGCGTAGGGCACCGATGATGAATGTCCTCACCCCTCCCGTGGGGCATGGGGGACGCCTACGACGTGTGGGGGGCCTCCACGTGTCCTTGGGACATGGGGGGGGAGGTTTGGAGCCCATTGGGGTCCTCCCGTCCTCTCTTCAATGACTTCCGAGCGGATACAACGCTCTGAGAAGGGGGGTGAAGCCGGTTCGGACCCCCGTGGCTATCTTTGGGTCACTTGGGGTGTGTATCTATGTGCCGGCAAGCCGCCATTGGCTGATATCATACTCTCCCATCCACCTGACCTAACCTAATGTGATAGTGTGATAGGTTTGGCCATTCCAGCTATGAGCGGCCATATTCAATACCGAGGCCCCGCCGGCTGAGATTTATATATCGAAATGTCAGGAATCAACAGGGTTTTTTTATCATAATGTTTCCGTAATTTTTCGGCTATCCGTTCTGATGGTCAATGTATCGGCGACTGTCAGTTGGCTCGCGATTTTGCGGTAACCGATTTGTTAACTGTTATTTCCAGATATTTTGGCGGAAACCCCGATGAAGGGTCAGACTTCATCAGTAACAGGTTCGTTGCTTCCGCAATTTTCATGTTATACACTCGCAAAATTATTCCGATTTTTTCAGACATTCAGAATCGGATTTTCGACTTCGAGATTGCCGCACTTGATATGATGAATTTTGAGTGGTTCTACATTTTTCCCCGATCACGAATCAACCTTCCTTTGGTTATCTCCTTCGTTTTTCTTGGAGATATAGGCGAAACAAAATTGATTCGTGAGGCCACTTTGAAAGGTCATATCTCCAGCTCACGGCGAGGAATACCAATTTCGAGAATTGGGTTGGAACCACCTTGGTCTCAACTTAATTTAGAAAGCATCAAATGTCTATGATGTGTACACATGCCCGCTGTAGCATCGAATGAGGGTCAAGAGGGTAGAAAGTGATATATACCTCTTGGACCATGCAACCGAATGTTTTAATGCGACTTTCGAGTGTACCGCATGAGGGTTGGTGTTGCATAGAAACTTTCCTTGGGTTCCTACGTATTTTCAACGTGAAGTTATGTTCATGGAGGGGCATGGCATACCATGGTGGGAGCCACCTTTTAAGGGTATGTGTTATATGCATGGTATGTGCTTCGCTATGCTCACGCCCATGTCATATATCTCCGTTTGTAGGAAGATATGTGGAGTCATACGTGGCAAGGGCTTCGCCCATGTCCTAATGGTGAGCTCCATAGCGCTAGACTATGTCTACCGCACATATAGTGCATGTGGGAAGGCTTACGGAGCGACCCACAAGCGCCACTATCAATTTTCCCATTTTCATGGTGCGTGTTGGGAGGAGGTTCGAAGGTGTCCCCATAACTGTGTGTCGTCGCGCGCTCTACCACAATGTTACAACAATTTACGACAGTTACATCAAGAACAAAATGCGAAGGCAGGTGGGAAACGCCTTGTTTTTAAACACAGCGATAGGAATCAGGGTGATCCTCCAATTCCGCAATCGCAGACAAGAGGTCAACTTCGCAATCGCAGACAAGAAGCGACAGTGGCAAATACCACTTCCAGAAGTCGATCCCAAACCGAAACCTGAGCACGTATGATGATGATGAATGCAACGAATCAAATGCTGATAACTTTCCTTCTGAACTCCGCTCGCAGCCTCGCAGCGTCAGAACAGTGCCCATTCGGTGTACGCTGCCGCTACGGCGCATCCAGATGTTGGTATCAACACTCCGCAACCACAGACAGACTCACTCCAGCAACTCGCTCTCACGACAATTGCGGCCAACCAAGAGATCTGTGGACTCACCAGCCTTACAATTCACCATGTTCTCCGCTTGCCCAAATTCAACAACAGCAGAATAACAAAGACTTACCCTATCCCGCCAATCAACTGAGCATACACCCAAATCTGGAAGGTCACTACCAAAAACAACATCCTCCTTTCGAGAACATGGTCAGCCACTCTCATGCCTTTCAAACTGCGCCGCCCGCACAGGTCCTAAAGCAACAGGACGAGGCCTATAAGATGGAGCAGCCTACACCCACCGATGCATCCACCTCGGCGCCAGACCAAAGCGATCATCAAGTATGCTCACCACCTCTTCACGACGACAAATCACCAGCACGAAAAAGAGACCAAACACAAAATCATTCGCCTCCCTGGACATCAACCATCTCAACTCCCGCGGCACCACAATCAAAACCCATCGCATCGCATCGCAACCAATGGACTGTTTTGTCAGATCAACTGAGCACCAAATCATCTACCTCCGAACCATGGGAAGAACCTCGCCGCCGAAAACACGCCAGCAAACCACCAGCAGAACCGAAGGATAACTCCGACGAACACAGGTCATGCACTGACTGCGGCGCTGCCTTCGAACTCTCCAAAGAACTTCAGTTTTGGTATACAAACAAAGGGTTTGTACACCCGAAGCGCTGCCCCACTTGTCGGAAAAACATCAAGGAGAAAAGAGAGGGGCGCCTCGCTAAGCCGGCCAAAGTTATTTACTTCACCACACCACCCCTGCAGACGCGATCGTTGAACGTCCCATCATCGAAGCCTCGGTCTGACAGCAACCAACCAAATGAGCCGCTACAGAGCACTCCTCATGACGATGCAGAAATCAAAGGAAGCGATCACCACGAAGAGGAAGTATCCAACAACGAGCTGGACTCAACAGCAGATGTTGATTCAACCACTACCAGCCCCTCTACCCTCCAACCCTAGTGACCCCTTTTGCACACCTTTGAGCGTAGCGGTTGAACAGCGGTTGAACCCAGTTGAACAGCATGTTGCTGTTCAACCCCCCAGTTGAACTCGGTTGAACGCGGTTGAACAGTTCAACTGGCCTATCGCGCCAATCGGTGGCGCGTGCTCGCGCGATCACGCGTTCAACAGTGGTTAATTGGTAAATGTAGCCTGTCCCACAATTTTGGTTTTGAGCTGTTCCCTAAAACCCAGTTAAAACCTGGAACCTACTACCAATGGGCAGGTGGCGGTGTGGTGACCACATACATGAAAACTGGAGCCGGCACGTGGTGGCCAACACGTGGCGGTAAAGGGAATGCACATGGTGTGTAGTAGTTGCCACCTGCTCGCTTTTTACCATATACATGACGCATTGAATTGAAGAATATTTAATTTCACCTTTGTGCAATATGGTAGTGTCACCAAAAATAACGTAACAATAAGAACAAATTTCTCCTAACGCGCTCCAGTGTGTGTTCAACCGTGTTCAACCGTGTTCAACCGTGTTCAACCGCGCGGTTGAACACGCAGTTGAACATGGCCGAACGCGTATGGGCGGCAATATGAAAGTAGCAGAAAATCCATGGTTTTGTGGTTATAATTGATTTGGATAAGGCAGGTGCACACTGCAAAAACCTCTGAACACCATCGACGATAGAATGGAAGCCAAAGGACCACATTGAAGGTCAAAGCTTAGGGGAATGTGTCAAGTGGGGTGTTCAACCGCATGGTTGAACACCAAGGCGGCGTTGACGCTACTCTTGGACATGATAGAAAGGGAGTGGCAATGTGAGGGGTATGGCATGGAATAGTGCATTGGGCATTAGTATGTTGTTAAAAGCATGGTACATCGTCATGGATGGTTTGGAATGGCATGGTGATACGTCAAAAGTTTAGTTTTTGGTAAAATTGCACTACGCGCGGTGGGGGTGTTCAACCGCTGTTCAGGGGTGGTTCAAGGGCCCAGGTGAAGTCAGTTGAACACCGGTTGAACATAGGACATGGCACCATGGTGTGCAAAAGGGGTCACTAGGGAAGGTACTACATGCTTTCAGACCATGAACGTACTGCCTGCCCCAAATTTTGTCCTCAGAAACATAGTCAAATCTCAAAAAGCTTGTGAGATATTCAATATTCAATCAAACACATCCAAACCTGCTTGGCTTCAAGCCTGCAAGAAGTTTTACCTCTCACCAACAGCATCTACCTACAATAGTTTTGATGTCGTTTCTTATCTCATATCCAGGTACCACACTTTGGCACTTTGTTCCGATGAGGACACCGCCTCTCGACTTACGGCACTCAGCGATGAACCTCCTGAGCTGCAGTCTTCCTGCTCTTCAGGTGCTCCAGACTGAATCCGCAGGCACGATCGCTCAAGCATCACAAGAAGAACAAAGTACTCACTTAACGGAGCAAGGACATCTATATTCCTTATTGCAGACTCTCGTCTGGTTCCTGCTTCACAGTGAAACAACTTCAGTTCTGGCTTGTGCTCTATGCTGATAGCTCCTGCTTTGCCATCGCCTCTTGCCTTTTGTTTATTATTATTTTATTTTTATGTTTTTTTTCCTTTTTTTGAAACGAACCACCTACTTTCTTACCACTCCTGAGCAGCAGGATATTTTTGACTGAGGATTCAGGTCCCTGCAGCCAGCCACCCCGTGGCCTCCTAGAATTTTTGCAAGCCTCTGGTGCCATTAGGGCAGTGCATTGCACCTTCGTCTTTTCAGGGCAGGAAATCAGATACTCAGTTCCTACATCCTGCACTTCAGTGTTAATTTACTCTGTAAATTAGGGAAATGGCGGATTAGCATGGGAGACTCCTATGTCACTGCCACCCACCCAGCACTGAACTCAGCTTGTTGCTACACTTTGGGCGGGAAACCGCCATGCCTAAAAAAAAAAAGGTGTCCCCATGCATCCATGTGGGGATCCAAGTAGGGGGATTGTTTGCAAATGGTCCCAACCAATTGTGTTTTGAACCGTATGTTGATACCATGGGTGAGCGAAGTTATATACTATTGTGATTACTTTGAATTTGGCATTATTTGCATGTTTTTGACCTCACTTTATGCTCATTTTTGTATTTTGTGTGCTCAACTGGTGCCTAGAGATCCGTGAACTATGGTATGTTGCTTATATGTTGGCATATGCTTCGGTGTTGCACCTCACCATATGCCGGATTACGTGGTCACTTTGGCGTGGCACACGAGGCCTCACAAAATTAGGTCTCAAATTCATGAGTTGACTTGTGAAGCATGGCAGGTATATATCCGGAGGGGTTTGGGAGCCAATGATGGAATATTCTTGGGCATGGACGTTTGGTCTATATAACCCTTGTACATTACTTTCCGGTTTGACACATGCATGGAGCATAGGAACATTTGCCGTATGCATTTTTGAGTATATAATTGAATTTTGGGCACTAGGGTGTGATTTGCCTGATTTTGCTATGTTATGAGGTCATCTGCATGGGGCAATTCTCCAAGCCCAATCAACTCCAAGTCCAACCAAGGTTATGTCAGGGTAGGGCATGGTCCTGGATGCCACTCTAGGCCATGACACGCCACCTCCCCTTTTGGGCTTGGATTTAGAGGCTGGGGAGGGAACACATGTTTGGGGTTTGTGTAGTGACTTTTGACACATGGCATTTAGCCATCTTATTTGACTTGGTTCAGGGCATCATGTTGGCGAGTCAAGGGAAGGTCCTGAGTCCAGAGAATGAGGGGTCTATGGCTGTGGTTGTGTATGTTTCCATCTTTCCCCAATTATGCTTGATATGTGTACATATGCCAATTTCAGGGCTTCCTCTTTGGTGCAATTCTTGTACATGCCCAACGCCCGTGTCTCCGTGTGCACCGTGAGACATCCGGCGTATTGAAGGGAGTTGTTGAGTGTCAACGCGGGACCTCAAACACCCTTGGAAGCCCTCAGTGTGGATTGATTGGATTTGGATTGTACTTCGGAGTTGGTTATTGCAAGGGATCAGGGTTTGTGTGAAGGAGCCTATTTTACTTTTTTTTGTGGGAAATTGTGCAGGATAGGGCAAGATCATGCAGAACCTGGTGAGAAGCAAGACCATGGGAGTGACGGGAAATGGTGGAAGGGGTACAGCAGGGGCCCGACCTGGTAGGTAGTCCACAGACTTCTACTCACATAGGGCTATGCACTGCATGCATATGAGAAACATCTGTCAAGTATATACCCCAGGGGGGGTACGCACTTGCTGAAACAAGCCAAAAGCGGGGCTAACACAGGCAAAGACTTCTGAAACACCGAGGAAGGTGATCGCATTGACAAACACTGCCACCGCTGCCAAACTGGTCTCTCAGAAAATGATGATCCCTTACTCTACACCCTCGAGATGGTTGCCAGCCCAATCAGTCCACGTCGGCCTCCCAGAGGCACCAGCAGCACCCCGGATCCACGCGTACCTCACAACTGACCGTTGGCTTACGATACTCTCTGTATGCTCACCCTGCACTGCTTTTAGCAGCACGGCGTCACCAGCCACCAGCAGGGCAGCTGCATCTTTATGAAGGGGTGTTCAGGCGTTCCAGTTTTCATCTGGCTCGGACAAACGAACGGTTCCTAGCGCAGCATCATCAGCTTCGTCAAGGGACATCCTGCAGAGGGGCCAGTACCCTACCTGATGCAGCAGAAGTGGTTCGCAGAGCGCACTGTGGCACGGCCATCGGGGAGTACAGACACTGGGCAGTATCTCGAAAAAGCAAATTGGACACACAAAGGTCACACAAACTGAACTCGGCAGGACATATAATGGTAACCTCAGACACGACAGCTGAAGACAGAGGTTCCATGAAAGCAAATTCCGGGAGCATGAAATTTCCCAAGACACGCTCAACAGGAAAATACATCCGGGTGAAAACAGACTCTATTGACGACCCACTGGTGACTGTCTGGCACTAAAGTGCAGGGGATGGCCTTTACAGACCCTCAGTTTACAAACCAAGTACGACCGTACCTCTTCAGTACACTGCAGATTAACCTGCAAGTCACTACTGCTGATCATCCGCAGAAGGTTGGCTAGGGGCAGGTAGGTTCTACTGAGTTGCCTGGAGACCGTTGGCGGAATACATCACCTGCAGAGTCATACCCCCCGAGGTGCAGTGGTCATGACTCCATGCACATGTTCGGTAAAGGGGTTGTTTTCTCCCTATAGGTCCCCCAGGTCAGTACGTCTCCTCCTGCTGTTGCCCTAGCCCATCCCTATCATTCTCCTAGACAGAAAGACTTACCAGCACATCACAGAGCCAGGCAGTCCAGGAAATCAGTTACAAGGCCACTGAGTGCGGCAAACTTACCTCTATGTTTACACATACACTCTACCTCAAATTTACTACAAGCTGCTACTCAGTCCGGCTGCTACTCAGTCATGCTCTCACAGCGCTATAACCAAACTACCTGCAGTAGGCTGTCTTGCAGGCCTAGGGGTTTATCTGTTTGGCTGACTAAGGTTAAGCTATAGCAATACAGTAAAGTCATCTATGCTTACTAGAGTCCAGAGGTTACTCACCTAAAGGCGGTGTCTGTGACACTCAGGGTTACTCGTACAATACTCCTGTAATAAAACACAGTACAGCACCCGCGGCCACAACATTGATGTTGCTCTACACACGGGTTTCCTGTACTGGCGTTACAGCCAATATACTCAAGTACATAGTAGGCTGTCTTCACTCACCTAGTGGTTGTAAACACGTGTAACTTAGGTGGTGCTTAGTATGGCCTATAAGCTCACATTGTAAGAGTACTCGTCCTCCCAGGGTCACAGAGACTCAGTCTGCGGGTACTCACAGGGGTATCAAGTACTTCAGCTACACAAAGTAGTCAGTCGCAATTGCAATTGCAGAATAGTGGCGACAGTGCTCCCCTCTGGGGCCTGTCTCAGTCTTAGGTACACTATGCCTGGGCCTTCAAACTGGCCTCCAGGGTGCTACCCAAAAAAAATGCCTCGTGGGCTAATTAGGGAAGGTCATATCACAGCAGCCACAGGGCAGAATCATACACAGCTCCCTCGATGGTAGCAGCAGACTCACTCATACACATCAGAACTGCTATACCACCCATCTGCCCATTGTACCGACAGTACCACTACAGGGTCTAGAACAGAGTGATTCAGAAAAACATTGCAAACTTCCACCAAAGTAGCAAAAGGATAACTTCCAAGCACACTACAGAGTGAGTGCGCACACAGGCACAGGCCAAAAGCTTTGGTACCTGTATTCCATCCCGTAGGCAACTCAGCAAACGTTTACCAACACGAAACCAATCTACCCCATATAGCGGGGATGTCGCCAGGGCTTCCCACTCCTGACGGAGGGCCAACCTGCCCATGGTTGGGGAAAAAATAGAAAAACAGAGAGTGACACAGACGAAAGAAAAACAGTCGTCACTACATCTGGTAAGACCTTCAGCCATGCGGCACTAGGACGGGCCTGAGGTCACACCAAACCAGCCATTCACCCACAGCTAGGCTTAAGGGGGACAATAAAGAGAGTATTTTCTGCATGAAACATCAACGCAAGGAGCCAAGAAAACAGAGAGGGCTCCTCCAATCAACACCTGTTTAGGATTAGAAATAATTGTCTCTTCCCCAATGCCATAGCTGGGCCCTACAGACGAAAGACAATACACGGAAGAAAGTCACACTGGGGTGCGGCAGCATCAGACTACAGACTTTCGAATCCTAGAGCTCAGACCGTCCTAAGATGCCACTGAGTTACATTAGTGCCACAGCGACTGACACTCCAGGTGAACACTCAGCACATCACAGTAGAACTAACCGTGTAGCTACTGTTACATTCCTGAATAGCTTCAGTAGACACAGCTATGACCGTAATCATCGGAGTGACTAGGGGTATTAACATCAACCTAAAGTTCATCTCTCGCATACGAACTAGTATACTCAGTCACCTGTAGGGTATCACTGACCTCTGGACTTCTATTACAGTCAACTGTCATACTACCTGCATCACACTAGGCAGTTACCAGCTATCCTCGTATCAGACGAAGGTACAGACAGTAAACCAAATCTCTGGCTTCTTCCGGACTCAGGTACGGGGAAGGGTCGTCATTCCTCCAGTCCTTGCCACAGACTGCCTTACCCTGAGGGCATGACCATCCTCAGGGTCACGAATGGTTAATACATGACTAGGTACTCCCTCACTTTACACGCAGCCACAGGCAAGAACGACACTGATTTTTGTGCCAACGACAAGGAAGTAAGCTGGTACAAAACACTATACAAGCAACCAGAATTGTAACTTCATACCACTTCCATACCACTGCACGAAAGGCAACAGTGCACAGTGCAGGCTCACGGGTTGGCCAGCTGACTCGGATACAGCAGTCGCTCAGACTGGCTCTCGGTAACTGCCACCACGGATACAACTGCCTGTCACCGGTTGGCACCAGCTAACAGGGCCATAAACCAAACAGGCTAAATGCCCAATGAGATGCAGATGGCTGTATGACATGGGTCAACTTTGGGTTAGTGTGGCGTATCGCCTGGTGCTGCAACCGGAACGACAGATCAGGTCAACGACAAACAATCAACCTCAACGGAGACACTGACAGGCAGACCGACTGACAGACTGACTGACTGCAGAAAGGCAGAAAAATGGAAGATACCGATCCAACAAGAAGCACTCGCTGACTTGCAATTACCCTAACAGGCTCAAAACAACACTTCCCAATCACAGTGAAGTCTCCCCCCCACAGGAGAAGCCAATGTCTTTCGGGGGGGTTTGCGCGCGGTACCTCTCGTGACGCAGAACACGCGCGCACAGGTACTCACGCACCCACACACCCTGGCTGGCATACGTAGACACAAGCAAACAATTGCCAGCACAGTGAGACCGACACCATCAGAGGGTCGTCTCAATCATCCCCCTGGCCTCAAATCGGCAAGGCCTGTATTTGCCACCACAGGGCTGACAACGGGGTAGCAATGCAGTACACGAGCAATAAATCTGTGCACCAATACACCTCCAATACAACCGCGCATCGGCACACCACGGACATGACACGGGGCATTCTGTATCCTACAGACTACCTCCACCAGACAAACTAGCTGGGTACGGTCCACCTCACAGTGTGTATTCACCTGAGTCATAATCACCGGTTACCTAAAATTCACCTTGTAAATCTATATCTGTATCTCCGTCATAGTACGTTACATCACACGGAGTTCTCATTTACTCAGGATACTGTCTATCTCACGGATCAGGTCATCTCCTCTAAGTATCACTCCTAGGTATACGTACGCGTAATGCACCGTAACTACATCAACCTGGGCTGCAGTGGAGTTTTCTCTAACAACAGTAACTCACTCCTGAGCTGCTATACAGATTTATGCTGGTTGGGTGATCTACACCCCCGTGGTAATACCGGTGTCTATGGTCACACTCGGTGGCACACACAGTGGCACACAGTCTATTGATTATGGGACGGACATATGTCGACTTCCTACACAGACATAAAAAAAAAACCTTCCATACTTCCAGTTACCCCAGACACACCTCCAGTACACTTTCTCAGAACTAGAAAGAAAAATGGGCACCCTGCCTCACGGCCGGTAGCTGATGCGCGTCAATGGGCCATGTGAGTGCACCAAAAATGGAAGCTTCTCGAGCACCAGACTGTCTGCACTACTCGCACTGATGTCCATTTCCAAGCAGACCCGAGTGACAGGGCGTACACAGACAAAGGTTGAAAAAGGAATGCAGATATTGGAGCACCAACCCTGCTGAGCAGTGACATACAACCTGGAAATGCATTGATGTAAAGCTTTTAACCTCGTGAGTGTACAGCTGACAAGCGGTCCACTCTCTCTACAGGGCTGGGACCCAGACGCCCAATGGTGGTTGTTGAGGCAGATGACGCGGTCCACTCTCTCTACAGGGCTGGGACCTAGACGCCCGATGGCTCTGGCACAAGGATCTGGGGCAGAGAAGTGATACAGAAACAATCAATGACTCAAGGTGCATTCAGCATGACCACAGCTGCAAAGGAATTTGACCAAACTAGCGCAAACACGCCGCTCTCCGTGAGGCGACACGTTACCCACAGATTTTTCGATGACGAATCCAGTCTTTATGAAATGAGAGAGGGGAACAGAAGCAGGAGCGAAAAAAGTGCAGGGTTAGAATCAGGCACACTTGATTGATTGGCGCCCAAGCGAAGCGCCCAAGCAAGCACCGAGTGTATGAAGGGGGGGGGTCTCCTGGCACAGAAAGTGCGTGCCGGAGAGCTGATCTTTCATAACCCCCCGCCCCTTCTGGCTTGGCGTTAGCTATCCTAGGGGAAGGAAATTCCCTTTAACTGGCTTGCCAAATTTGGCAGCCCAAAAATGAGGGCAAAGGCCCCCCACAATTTTAGCCAGAAAATAGGCAGGGCCTGGCAGGGGTGCCTGGGCTAACCCACAGGGGTGCCCGGGTGACGCCCAGTCCCCTGGGATTCTCGTCGGAGTCCATGTTGTCCTCTGGCGGACACACGTGCACTGAGCACCTGATGGTTGGGTCGCCCTCTTGTTGTCGATGGGGCCCCAGACCTTCACGTCCTTCTCGCCTGTGGTGCCAGCCATCGCCCAGCAGAAGGGCAGGACGAAGTGGCAGCAGCCAGACCAGGCTTCCGAACCAAGAAAGACATCACCTGCACCTGCTTGACGGAGTCGTAGGCAGCCAATCGGATGCGGAACTGAGGGTAGGTCTTGCAGCCATCATTGGCCTCGTGCAGCACCTGGCTGGCCCCAGTGCGGCCGATTGTCGTTGGCGTCAGTGCAGGAGAACTTGGCTGGCAAACTCGGCTGGCGTAAGTGCAGCCAATCGTCGCTGGCGTCAGTGCAGGCGAACATGGGCAGCGTCCACATGGTCCTGTACCGGTCGTCATAATAACCAGCGGCCGCGCCAGGGAACCTCACTGTGTTGTTGTTGGACACGAGGCTGCTCTCCTCGGCGGGAAACTCCAAGCAAGGCGAGACACCACTGATGCGGACCTCTTGCATCTGTCTAGCAATCCGGGCATCAGGCAACTCAGGCAAAAAAGAAGGAGTCCTGTACCATTTGCTTTTGGAGGCGCCTGCGGAAACAAGCACTGTGCTCTGTCCAGTGCATAATCAAACACCTGTCAATCGTGAATGGATGGCCAGTGGTTCCTCCGAAGGCCAAACCTTTTCGGTGTGCACTGGAAATTGCTGATCGCATTAGGACACAAGCAAACGGTCTGCGATCACCCAACGCTACGGTTGACCGCTCAGTAAGCAGAACTAGGCGCTCGGCTGAATTTCCAAGCGAACCCACACCCGGGGGTGGTCTGGACCTCAGTAAACAAGAAAGCAAAACGGATAACCAAATCCACCGACACGGCAAACCAAGGTGAGGGCAACCTGGAACCTCAAGAGCTACTACCTGCTGAAGAGAAGCGGCTACTCTCGGGGTGACAGAGGCCTGATTCTGTACGCCACGGACAAGCTCATGGAACGGGGTCTGGGCATACACGGCAGCACCAAACAGGGTTACGAAGTACAGGGTGGTTGGGGTAGTGGCGCCACCAGTCCTGATCAGAGCGGGCTCAGCAACAACGCTTCATAAGAGCTCCGAAGGTCAGCTCCATCGATCTGTTCTGGGGCGCGCTGGAGCTCGAAGTCCCCTCGACCCTATCTTCACCATGACCACACACCATGACTGCACAAAGAAAGACGGTACATAAAGGCAGACACAAAAAAAAAGGAACGTATACCAAGTCAATATACACAAGTACACTGATGTGACTAGGTAAGGAACTTGACTGGTATGACAGCGTACTCAATGTAGGCAATGTAGACCAAGTACAATCGTAGTAGGACTGTAGGCATACATTATTCCTAAAATTCATACAATCCACAAACAGTCCCAAACCAGTGAATATGGCGTCTCACAGCCATCCAGGTACATCGGGCTGTATCTTACCTTGAGTTCTAGGTATACGGTAGTAAAGCTAACTACATGCGCATCATTGCAAGAACTGCGTATCACCAAATCAAAATACACTTGTGGACTCGAGGTTTGCTCGTACTCACCTACGCAAGGGTGCACGCAAACTCCTTCACACACGAGGGTACTCCACACGTGCCAGCACATATCCACGCACGCACCGAGAAGTGACATTCCAGCCCACATTCTCTCACCCGTGCTCGCACACAAACAAATGAACACCAAGAATGCTCAAATTAGCGCAAAAACCCGCTCCTGTGCGCGTTAACGCATGCACTCAAGTCACGCCAATGCCACACGGACATTGAACTACAGTTGCCGTGCACAGCCACACATTCAATTGAGGTATATGGCCCAAGCAACGTTGGCGGTGCTGGTAGGCCGCCATCCTAATTGGCATACTCAAAAACCTCATAAAATTGGGCAAAGCACTTGTTCATAACATCCAAAGACGAGTGGTGTTGGGCGTCCGTGGTCTTTGGCATGCAAGAGGTGGCGCACCGTGCAGTAAATAAAAACCAAAGTGCACAAACTTACACGTGTCAAAACGTACACGGAGGAACAACAACATGTGCCTACAAAACCATCTAGGCATAAACTTTCAACCCACGAATTTGCGTGAGAGTGGACGACGGAAGTCGAACAAACGCATATTCGACCAAACGAAAGCAAGCACAAACGTGTGCTAACGTGCCAACCACATGCAGGCACCATGGAAAAACGGCAAATGAATTGCCTTAATTTTTGAGACCTCAAGAAATCAATCAAGCTTGCCTTGACACAGGCTACCAAGCATCTACCACTTTCCCCGAAGAATTTCTTCCTTCCGAAAGCAGCATCATGGTGCCCAACTCATTCATGTTTGACTCGTTCTCCGTGAAATCTCTCACCTCCATACCCTCCTCGGAGTACCAATGAAATAACGCCCTGCGGGGAAACTCCGTAGTAACCGCTCATCCTTTCAATTGAACTTGTCATGGATGGCGGAGTTGTTTTCGACGAAGGTGGCATACATCTTCAAAACATTTTTGATGGGATGTCGAAGTCATTCATCCCTCATCGTCTTAGCGAAGGCGTGCTTCATCAATTGATCCATGATGGAGTACCAGAGGACACCGCGGGGTTGGAATACAAACAAGACCACACAAAGGAAACAAGACAAGCTAAAGCTAACCAAACGAAGTTTTCATGGGATAAAATTTCCCAAAAAATTTCAAACTCCCTAGGGACAATCAAAACACACGCCTACAAAACCCATTGGGGCTTGGGAACCCCGGGACAAGTCACCAAGGTGACCGGGTGACTCTCCGGTGCTTGGCAACTCTTGGCCATGACAAAGAAGTCGTGGGGCATGCTTTGTTTTTCTAAAGCGCCCAAGCGGAAGCGCGGCCTTGCATTTCCAAAGCGCCCAAGCGGAGGCGCAATTTTGCATTTCTAAAGCGCCCAAGTGAAGGCGCGCTTTGCATTTCTAAAGCGCCCAAGTGGAGGCGCGCTTTGCATTTCTAAAGCGCCCAAGTGGAGGCGCGTCTTTGCATTTCTAAGGCGCCCAAGCGGAGGCGCGGCCTTGCATTTGTTAGGCGCCCAAGCGGAGGCGCGGGCGTTGACGAAGAAATCAGAGACAAAGGCAAGTAACACAAACTCACAAGGCAACAAAAAGATCCCTGGCTCAAAGGAGAGCATTTCCGGAGTCGGCGCAGTAAAGTCCTAAAATTTTTTGGCTTGCCACAAAATTAGGCAAGCCTCTGCTACCACAAAGAAAAAGAGAACTACTCGACTCCGTAGTAAGTTATGACTTGCTATAGAATATCCCCAAAATGCTTATATTTCAACTATTCGATCGTTAGCAAAACCTATAAAACAGAGATTGGAAAAAGGGCTCATAAAACTATGTAATTTTTGGGAGGGGTGCACACGAGCAAAAATTTATCTAAAACAATTTATGTGATTGTTTGCATAAAAATATTTCAATTCAAAATACTCCTAGGGTCATACCCGCAAACACAACAAACAAACCCAAACAAAACTACAAGCAAGTAAAGGCGAAGCAAGGAAGATACAAAGGAAATCACCACGTGTACGTCTGAGTCATTGTTGACGATGTGGGGCCGCCGTGCCGTTGCCAAGGCCCGACCATTTCTGTTTCTCCACGGCGGCGGGTCGTGGTGGCCAAGGCGTTCAAGATCCTTACGGCTCTACCCCCATAGACGGGACCGGGCTCACCATGGCTCCATGATAAACAAAGCATGGGAGACGTGTTACACCAAACCCAACATCATGCTTGCATTACCTTTATCCTTGCTCATATATTTACGTATCATGCGAACAGTATGTTACTAGGTGCGACCACTGGAACTAATCAACCAAGAATACCCCCACACATGCATGAATGCAATGAATGCATGCAGAAGTTAGCAATATTGCGGCAATTCAGAAATATGACAAAACAGCCGGAAACTAATCTATAATCTCTTGACCTCGGTAAATTAAACATTATCTCCATACGTCAATTCAGACTCTGGTCGCGACCCGCAAGCGGCACGACAATCGATGAAGGACATATTTATCTGTACAAATCAGCACCAGACCACAGTCCATCTGTATCTGTATCTGTATCTGCATCTGTATGTACAGTGCAACGCTGTTGCCGTGACCGTAGCGCCCTTTTTCTTACTGACCGTGTAGGAGACGGGCGTTTTCATGCCTGATAGCTTTTGGCCACCCCTCCCCTGTAGTAGGCAGGCAGGTAGGAAAACCAATACCTTGGCCTTAGCGCTGGGTGTTCCCCTAAGGAAGTCTGGTGCCAGCACAGAAATTGGGCCCCTAGGGGCGGAGAGACCCGGGGCGTACCCCGCGGCACCGTGTAAAGACATCCGCCGGGTTCAGCAACGGTGCAGACTTGGGTATATTAAGGACACCATTTCTGCAGCTTGCTGAAAGGTCCTCAGAATCAGCACACTACACATAGGTAGGTATAGGAAGGGTTCAGTTCCTAGTTTTCTTCTGAGAGGCAAGCGTTTCAGCGAGCCTCAGCAACTCTTCTAGGTTGTTCTGGGACAGGTAGTCTACCAGAACAGAATTCAGGCGTCCCTCAGGAAGCACAAAGGCAGAGAAGGGTTCCCAGGTAGCTTCTTCAACTCCAAACCCTTCCCAGAGGGTGAGGAAACGCCACCCTTGGAGATAGCGGTGTCGGATAACCGACTTCACCAGGTAGAAGCCTTCCTTAGCCATCTCCTCGGCGTTCATGTCGGCAAGTCCTCCGTCAACTTCCATCGGGCTGGCAGCGCCCTGTAGGTCCAGAGCGGCAATCTCCTCGTCGTTTAGTTCGGATTCTTCCCCACAGAGCTCCTCTGGGTCGTAGTAGCGCTTGAGCTGTTGTGCAGCGCACACCAGGGTCCTTCTTAGTGGGGGAGAACACCTCACGGTGATGCGGTGACCATCCACAGACAGAATCTTGTAGGGCCCAATTTAGGGGTCATCGCTGGTGCAGCGTGGCCAGGCGTGTAGCCGACTGTGGTGCACCAACACCCAGTCTCCCTCTTGGTAGGAGGCTGGCACCCTGTGCTTGTTCTTCTTGTTCCACTGGCGCTCCCTTACTCTCTGGAGCATAGCCTTGGCCTTGTCCACCTTGTCTTGTTGCTGTTTCACCCACTTACCCACAGTGGAGTAGGAATCCTCAGGATAGGGAGCGTGTAGGAACCACGCCGGGCATCCCATGAACAGCTCATGGGGCGAAAAGGCAGTTGCCGAACTCTCTTGGGAGTTCATCATCAAGGATATGACGGAGAGTAGTCTCACCCAGTCTTTGGTGCGCTCAGTCTTGCACCATATCCTCACGTTCTCTTTGAGAACTCGAATCTGTCGCTCACATAGGGGGTTACCTGTATGAATATAGGGAATCCCCGTTGACACCTGTGTACAACCTGGACATCGAGGGACCTCAGGACTCTCTTGTACCAGCCAATGTCGGAGGGTACTCGGACCTCCCCGTCCGAGTTAATCTCTTTTGGTGCCCGATAGACACAGAACCACTCTTCAAAGAGTATCGTGATGGTCTCCTCGCCAGTGATGTGTTTAGTGCATGGGAACACTCTAGTAAACCTGGTCAGTCCACTGGTTACCACTAGGGCAGAGTCATAGCCCCCGAACTTCGGCATCTCCGTGTAGTCCACGTAGAGAACACTGTTGGCGCAGTGGGGGATAGGGAGTGTCCAATAGGGACCCCTGTCCCTGATATCCCCAGGTTTACAGGACCGACACGGGCACTTGTCCACGATAGGCTGGAAGTAAGAAAAAGTCACTGCCATGTCTTTCTTGGAGGGCTTGATCCAGGCCAAGCCCCCCTTAAAACCCTTTTGTTGATGCAAAGACTAACTTAAGTATTTTTATCACTCTTTTGAAGCTTTTAATACACTTTCTGAACGTAACTAGGGTTATAACCCTAGCCCCCCATGAAGTTCACCCCTACCACTCAACTGAGCGGAGGTATCTTCCTTCATGGAGGATATACCGAAATAAAATAGGCATTTCATGCTTTAGGCCTTGGAGGTTAAGCCTAGTGGTCTCCCACCCCAAGACCCCTATACTCAATTGTTATTACCACTTATTGTGGTTCTACGTTTTAACTGTTTCTCAATTCAGTTGCTTGGCCAAGTCATAATCTGTGTCTGGCCTAACTCCTTTGCCCCATATTCCTAACCAACACCATTTCATCCAAAAGAGTGCACATGAAGTGCTTGATGCTACCTTGGAGGCTAGAGTCAGGCCAGTGTTCACATCAAATCTTTTGTTTTATCCATTTGTGATTGAATCTTTGCATCTATACCTGCTTTGTCTATCTGCAGCCCTTCTGTGTTACACTGGATTTCAAACTATTCATTGATTCGATCCACATCCTGTTCTTGCTCTACTTGCTCCTTTGGTTTTGGGATTTCACCATCAAAAACCTGCAGGACTTCATCAAAATCTATAGGGAACTAATCAAGGACATCTTTCCGGCAGCAGAGGCAAACCAACAGAACCTTTCGAACCGACTCTGGGCAGAAGCACAAGAAAAGCACACTGAAAAGCACATTGAACGTGTCCACTCAACTGTCCTCCCGAACCTGGCGGATCAGAAGTGTACAAGTACAACTTGGCAGTGTAGCCGACCCAAAGAGTGAACCGCCACTCAGAGCAGCATCTGGGTCTCAGGAAGATCCAGAGCACAGAAGGGCGAATCTAAATCCGCCCAGAACAACCCCATTAGCCATGGAAACCTTAGCGGCCCATGGTGAGGACAGCCTGCAAAGGCTCTGCAGGTGTGTCGAAGCCTCCATCGCCTGGTCGGCTTGTCTGGCCTCGTCTTCTACTGTTCTTGGAGGTGGTCCTGAAGAACAAGAGGACCTACGAAGGAGGATGGACGAGTTCATGCTCCACAAAGAGTACCACAAGTCCACCGTAGGAGAAGATGAAGAAATACCTCTTGATGCCCTCGGGTCGCCGCCCCAAACTGAAATGGGCTCCTTCCTCTATTCTGGGCCATCTACAGACATGGCGAACACAGTATCCCTGGCGAGACGACCAAGAGTACACGAGCACCCGAGAGCATGGCATCCAGACCTGCCGATAACTTCAATGGCTCCTGAAAAGAGTCTGGATCCTCTTCGCCCAGAGCCCACCTATGGGGCTCTGGATCGCACGGCCGAACTTTTGGCCAAACTTCTATCCGGATCGGAAGACCCGGATGTGACAGGTCTGTCAGAGGCTGACAAGGCTAAGTTGGGTATCACTGAACCCTTACCCAAGCCAGCGTTACTCTCACATTCGACCGGATTGAGCATGTTGGCTGATGATCTCAAAAGATCAAGGGTGTCCAGGTTGCTACCCAAGGTCACTTGCCCCAGCCCTTTTCATCCTCGCGCCAGGACAGTCCCAATTGCTGAACTACAGGACGTGCCGGTGACGGAGACTGAGAAAAGAGGGCTGTCAGCCCTGGCACCTCTTGCCGGCGTATCTCCTCCCCCTTCTGGCCTAACCCCGGGGGGTGGGAAAATGGGTAGACCGATTGCCCAGGCGAACATCCAGCTGGAGGTGCCGGAGTTTGACCCGAAAAATATGCCTGAATGGGCAGAAGAATTCGCTGAGTTTCTTTTGTTCACTGGCCAATCCCATGTGGATGTGGCCACCAAATGCTCACTGCTGAAACGCTCATGCAAAAAGAAATTGTTGCAAAAACAGGTGAAACAGATTGTGAAAACCTGTTCAACCTGGGCAGAGGTACTCCAGAGATTGGAGAAAACATTCCCAGTCTATGAGAATGACCTCAGTGTGCGCACACAGATAGAGGAGCTATCTATGCTGCCTTAGTTTCCTTCCGCTGCGCGAGTCTCTGAATACGTGTGCAACCTGGACCATCTGTTTTCACGGATGAACTACGGCTCCTTTGGAGCCACTGAGCCCCACCTGTGGCTCCTGAGTAAGATCTCTTCACGTACGTGGGATGACTGCCGCGCTACCTCTGAGAGGAAAAGCCGGACCCACTGGTACGACGAACTGGTGGACCTGCTGATTGAGCTGGCTCATGAGAGGGAAAATGAGTCCCAAATGGAGAAATTCCTCAAGAAGCACCTGGATCGAGGTGGTACCCCTACCCCCGAACGTGGCGAAGGAAAAGGGCCTAAAAATCCCGCTAACGCCAACCAGGGAGGTGGTAAAGGAAGGTGTAACCTACGTGCCATGAATGAGGTTAAACCCGATGCAGGTATACCCCCTCTGTTCTACTGTAAACCTGTCAATGACAAGGGGGGACCTTGTCATGCCCCTGACTGCGACCACCGCAGTAGTTGTATGCTGCAGATAAAACGTCAGCAGCACTCCAAGGATGGGAAAACTGTGACCCATCAAGATCATTTCAGCTGTACCATCACCTTTGGCTATTGTGGCAAACGTCGTCACTACGAGGACGAATGTCACATAAAGAAACGCGAATGTGATAAACTCAAGCAGCAGGAGGCTGAATGCCAGAAGAACCAAACACCCACCAGCAACCCCCAGAATGGGGATAAAGGTGGTAAAGGAGGTGGCAAGGGGAGTGGTAAAGGTAGACCCCCTAACCCCCAGAGGCGCTCCTCAGCGCCCGCTGCAACTCCCCCTCCTGCCGAAGGTCACCCCAAGAAGCGCCCCCAGGGGGATAACGCTTCCCCTGAGGGGATTAACTCCAAGAAGAGGCGACTCGCCTGGACCGCCAAGTCCCTCATGGCTACAGGCGTGGATGTCAAGTTCCCTGCTGAGGAGTAGGGGGGCGGCTCCGAAGAGGAGGAGTTGGTTTTCTGGATCCTCGTGAAAATCAAGGATCAAGTTTTTCGAACGGTGCTTGACACCGGTGCAAAACTTTCCATAGTGGCCCGGCGCCTGCTAAAAACTTTCAAGAAAACTAAGACCGTGGCAATAAGAGTAGGGAATGGGCGTACCATCCATTCTTTGGGGGGGTTTGATGTGACTATATGCCTGGGCGACGAAACTGTGACTCAACACTGCAGAGTGCTGGACACCGACGCCTTTGACATCGTCATTGGTACCGACTTCCTACGAAGAAACCCCCAGGTAAAAATGCTGTCTCTCCAGCGCCCCTATTCATTGCACTGCGACTTTGGCAGTGGGCTCTTCTCCGTACCTTTGGAGCTGTCAGGACAAAAAGAGTCTGGGCTGCGCTATGCATCCAAGACTAACTATCGTACTGAAAACTACCAATTGGCCCGTCACGTTCTTGAAAATGGACTGGCGGCCCCTCAGGTAAACCTGGATGAGATCCAGGTGGAATTGTTTGCGAGCCAACAACAGCACATCATGCAGTTGTATTGCTCGAAACATTTGAACAACGCTTTCCGTTTCTTCTGGAAAGCAATGGGACTAGCGTATGCTAACCCTCCCTTCTCCCTACTCGTGAAGGTTCTAACCGAAATCGCTTATGAGGGAGGAAGGGTTGTCATGTGCACCCCTGACTGGGGCTGCTCTGGTGAACACGCTTACTGGCGCGGTATGCTAGATCGAATGACAGTGGGAAGAGTGCACCTCCCCGACGGTCCCATCTATGTGCCTGAGGACTCAGACACAGCTATGCAGGCCCCTGAGTGGGCCAGTTTCTTATCCATCGTCGATGGATCGCTCAATCCTGTACCCCTGTGTGACCTAGACCACGTGCTACTGAGAGAGGTCATGGCCGAAAATCGTGGCCTGACCCTTTCTGATCTCAAAAATAGATCTTCTGAGCACCTATCTGCCACACTTACAGGTCGTGAATCTCCCGATGGCTATCTGGAACCTGCAGCTGTTAAGGAGGATGCTGACGACCAACTGTCTGAGATCGCCAGCACTATCCCTCCTGTTGATCCCAGCTGTGTTGAGCTAAAACACAGTGCCTTCCTAGCCCAGCTGTTGCTGGAGGAGGTAGATGTAGAGTCAACCTCAGAACCCACTTCTTCTGTTGGGAAGCCAGTGCTACACATGCAGCCTTTGCACACAGGTGAACCCGTGGCCCGGAGTCCTGATGCTCTAGCACGCCCTGCTTCTAACAACATGCCACTGTCTGAGCATGACACTCAGGAACTCCGACGGCTGTTGTACCTGAAGGCCAAAGGTATTGAGCGCCAAGAGTGGCTGCAATACCTCAGACAGACCTGGAAATCCTCCATCTGGTCTGAGGAGGACGATGATTCCTATACGCTGCCTGATCCTGAGATACCCCTAGTGTATTCTTTGCACTATGGGCAGCAATGTTCCCCTGAGTGGGACGATGGTTCTGTACCTGCCGAAACTGCTGATCGGCAGAAAAAGAAAGAACATGGAAAGAGCAACCTCCATGCCGGGGAGGATTTCCTGCAGAAAACTGAGAGTCTCAACCTTGATTCCCGACTGAAGAAACTGCTGCTAACCTATGAGGAAGTGTTTGGCGCCTTGCCGCCCTGCCTCTCTTGTAAAAAACTGGTCCAGATTGACCTGAAACTGAAACCTGAATTTGAAAAGACGCGAGTGAGGCGTCGTCCCTATCCCGCTCCACAGGAACAGGTGGAAGAAATCGAGCGCCAGATCCAGGAATGTATTGATGCTGGCCTCATAGAGAAATATAAGAAGGGGGACCACTTCCATCACTGCAGTCCCTGTTTCCTGGTTGCTAAACCAGGGTCGACTGCCCTACGTCTGGTTGTTGACAATGGTGAGGTCACAAGAAAACCCAGAACCACCCAGGGAGTATTCCTAACATGGAAAATACCCTGGAGCGTATTGCCAAGTGCAGGTACAAGACCAAAATGGACAAACGCAGTGGTTTCTGGCAGGTGAACCTAACCGCCGCAGCCCAGGAGCTGCTGGCTTTTATAACCCCTGAGGGTCGTGTGTTTAAGTGGAAGGTCATGCCTTTCGGGGTGGCTAATGCCCCAGCGCTCTTCCAGGAACTGATGAATAAAATTTTGTACATACTGAGGCACAGACCTCTAGTACAGGAGTTGATTTCTCGGGCTGCAGAAATGGAGGCCCACATCGACGACGTGAGTTTGGGTACTAATACCCAAGAGGACCATGTCTTTCTCCTCCGTGAATCTTTCATTGTTTGTCAAGAAAACCATCTCCGAATCAAACTCGAAAAATGTGAGTTTATTAAAGAGGAGATGGAATACTTGGGTTTCGACGTGGGGTATGGCTGGTGGGAACCAGCCGCGTCTAAGATGCAGCCCCTACAGGACATGCAGATTCGCGATGACCCTAAGAAGGGTCTACACAACGTGAGGAGTTTTGTAGGCGCCTGTGATTTCTATCGGCGTCACATCCACAATTTTACCTACTCCTCTGCCCCCCTCACTGACCTAATCAAGAAATCTACTCCCTGGAGGTGGACTGCCAGAGAGGAGGAGTGTGTCCAGGAGTTGAAGAAGAAAATTGCCTCCTCCAACTGCCTGTGAGTACCCCGCCCTAAGGGCGAGATAGTCCTGATCACTGATGCCAGTGATGTAGGGGGGGGTGGAACGATCTACCAATGGCAGGACCTTAACCCAGCTGAACTAACCCACTGCCATTATCGTACTAGTGGACTGAACCGTGATGGTTCCTGAAACATGACTATCCTACCAGTGAGTGGCGGCTGGTGCCACTGGGACACTGGAATTGGAAATGGAACCAAGCGCGTTCCAATTACAGCACCTATGACCAGGAACTCCTGGCCGGTATGTTGGTGCTTTCGTCACAATCCTGACTCCTGGGATCTAACCCTATTGTCTCGCTTTGTGACCAGAAACATGTGAAGTCTTTTCAGAAGGGCCCACCACCAGAGAAAGCAAAACTAAAGCGGTGGTGGACTTACCTGAGTCAGTTCAGGCTGAAGGTTCATCATATCCCCGGTATAAAAAATGAACTGTCTGACTATATATCGCGCAATAACTTTGATGCGCTCATAGGTGAGAGCTCTGAGGCACTCGCCAAAGAGGCTTTCCAGCGTATGGATGTCCAGCTTGACCTATCCATGCGCACTGCTGGAATCCTTGAGGGTTGGAGCCTAAACAACTATCAGCCAGAGGATAAAGAAATTCTCCAGACCCTCAGCACTGGTCTCGAACCCCGTGTCACCGACGGGCACCAGTGGTATGAAAACAACCAGTACCTCTTCTATGAGGACCGTATTGTTGTGCCTGAGGCACGGCTGGATGGTTGCCTATAGTGGTCCCATCTCAGTTCTGGTCACACTGGCGCTAATCGCTCAGTGGACTTCTTCCGTGAGTGTTTCTACTCTAGTCCAACGCTGCCTGAACTGAGGTCTCGTATGCAGACCATTGTGGATGCTTGTGGCTGTCATGCGAGCAAGCAGAGCAACAGTAGGGATAGGGGACTGATTTCCAGCTTACCCATACCCTATTGTGCTAACTCTCCCCTCTACCTGGATTTCATCCACGGCCTACCACGCTTCGGCGGCTATGATAGTTGCCTATTGGTCACCTGTGGCCTACCTCGCTTCACCAATGTGTTCCCTTGCAAAAAGAAAATCACAGTTGAGCAGACTGTGAAAATGCTGGTCCAACAATGGTTCGAACCCTATGGAGCACCTAAGCAGGTGCACTCTGATGAAGATGTACACATCCGCAGTGACGCTGGGTGGTACAAACGAGTGCTAAATGCCCTCAACGTGGAGGTAACCACAGGTGTGCCCTATACCCACACGTCTAACCCTCTCTGTGAGAGACAGAACCGTGTGGTGGAGCAAAACCTAAGAATCCTGATGAAACAGGACTGTATGAAGGACTGGGTACGCCTAGTACCCTGGGCAGTGCTGACCATGAACTCACAGCGGAGCTCTTCTACGGGTTTCACCCCCCACGAACTGTTCCATGGAGGACGACCTGCTTGGTTCTTCAAAACCCCCTTTCCCGAGGACTTCAAGAGCCCCGTGGGAGATTGGCTGGAACACAAGCAGTCTATAGCTAACCAGGCTGGGACTAACCTGAGACACATTCGTGACCGTGAACTGAGCCGACGGAACCGCCTACGGCGACCTGCCAGCTTCAAGGTTGGTGACCTTGTCTTGGTTCACCATTCACGCCTACCCTCCTGGCCACGTAACTGCCTACAGGACCCTTATTTTGGACCCTATCGTATCATCAGGATAGATGGATCCAGGATCCATGTCAGGTGCAGTCCACGTCTAGGTGGTGAACTGCTGTGTGCACCTAAACAGTTGAGGCACCATCACTCCGCTGACGATTTGTCCTGGGATGAGTGGCGCCTCAGCGACAGTGAGGTCGAGCTTATAGACCTAGAGAACGCTGCCAGTCCAGAGGAGGCAGACGAACTCGAAGAGATGACTGCCGATGAGATGGCAGTCGATGGTTACTACGTGGTTGCAGGTATTGCTCGCCACGAGTATAAACAGGCCTGGAAAATCCTAACCTGTGGGATGGCTATGGGTTATCTGAGGCGACCTGGGAACCTATGTCAGCCTTCATACAACCAGATGGGAGTATCAACCCCATCTTCCGCTCCTACCTCGTTGAGAACAATGAGGGGCAGTTACTAACCCATGCTGAGACTCTGTCCCAGCGTAAAAAGAAAAACAAATTTCCCTGTGTCAGTCTACTGACTGTGTTCTAACCTTACAGGTGCAGTGAGCACTCTTGTGCAGACGTGCCGGTGTATGGGTGTAAGACCAGTTGTCACACTTGCCCCGCATTGCATCGCAGGACAGGACCGTTCGCCCCCCGTGACAACCACTCCCTGGCCGAAGGCCATTGGTTTTTCACAGACCACTGCTTACTGAGCACTGCACTGACCCTGTCTGTGCCCTGCAGTCCCATGCCTATGGTTTCCACCTTGGACCAGGTGGCCGCTTATCAGGGTTGCAGCCACCCTGCGAGTGTATGCCTTGTTGACCATGTGTTGCATGGGGACTGCCCTCATGTAATGACCTTGGGGAGCCAACGAAGAACGGTGGCTTACTACACCAGGGGGGGAATGACATGCAAGGTGTTATCAGGCAAGGTGAGTCTTCCCTCCTTTGGGACAAGCGAGCCCACAGTTAGGACCCCTGACTGGTCCAGATCCGTGGCGTTCTACCCTTCCTTACAGGGTTTACCATACCCCCAAGTGTGCTATGTATGTCTGTGTGTGTCTCACTTCTCTCCCTGGCGTGGCTCCCAGAGACCGGGCTTCGCTGATGTCGGACCGAAGGTCTTAGTCAGTTACTATTACCACTCCTATGGCGCCCAATTTCTGTGCTGGCGCCTATCCTTGGGGGAAGACGGCAAAAGCCCTGCCTACTAGAGGGGAGGGGTGGCCAAGTGTGGTAAGGGCATACAAAAAGCCCATTTTTGCTAAAGGCCAAAAGCTAACGCACTCCCCTGCCCACGTGGAAAAGCACGCGGGACAGCAGACACCACTACACTACACTCACTAACGCCAGCACCAGCCTTCGAAGGCAGGGTGAGCACTCATCACTTGCGCTCAACGCCTGCCAGGCTTGCTGACCCTAGCACCTACACACTCTACTGGGAGTTGAAGGCAATGAAGTCTCGGGTCCTACTGACCCTCCTGTGAGAAAGCAAGAGAACACAGCGCTACTAATCGGCTGTGGCCTAACAGGGACGCCACTATGTGTTTCCCTGTCAGGGCTTGGAGGGAGGGAGTGCTCAGTGTGCGTGCACAGCATGGATGGCGGTGAAGTCGGACTGCACTCACCACTGCTGGTTGAGCTGCAGTTATTTGTTTTAGTGATCCGCGCAGCATATTTTAGCGCTGCCAAGAGGGACTGCACCAATCGTCCTTACCTTCCCACCTGTAAAGCAAAGGCCAATGACTGAGGTTCAAGACTGAGGAATCAAGACAGCCTCCACGTATTATACGCTTTTCAGGCTGCCCTATAATACGCTGTTCCTGAACCTCAGTACAAGCAAGCAAGCTTAAGGAACTCCACCCGTTCACTTAAAGAACGTAGGGTGGAGCCCCTGGGTAACCTAAACAAGAGTTATACCGTGCGCACTTCGCGTGGCCTACCATTTGATGCGTCATATGCATGCACAAATATGCACAGGGTTCCCAATTTCTCCTTGTCCTGCCTAATCTTACACAACTTAACCACTCAAAGCGGGACGCAACCAGGAGGTGAGCTCCTCCTGGGCTTATCTACCTTACTCACCACGCATCATGTTAATGCCGAGGAAAACACGAGCGCAAAACAACCCTACGCGCTTAAACAAACCTACGGCGAATTATAAACCACCCTAAGCGATTAATGCACTGTGTATCATGTATGCTTGCCTTCCCTTGTTTCCTGCAGAAAGAGGAGAGAGAGTGGCGCACTGCACAGCGCAAAAAAAGCCTCAGCGTTTTAAGCAACCGTACTTTAGCGCTACGGCAACACGAACACGAGCAAGCACTTTCTTTTTGTACCTGTGAAGAGAGAACAAGGGTGAATTGGGGTACAGGAAAAGCGCCACAGCGTGTGAATGCCTCAATTAAGCACATGCATCGCAAGCACAGCACAGATTCTAGCCCTCCGTGCGCGCTGCGCCCTCCATTGGCATCGCATACCTTTCATTCCTGTTTTGACCTGTGCAGAGCAAGGGAGAGGAGCACCCAAACCCCCAACGAACACAGCGTTGACAACCCTAACGTTTTAACGAAGCAACCAACACAAACACAATGCATGCGTGTGAAATGACACTGGCATACCTGAGAGGTGGGTTGTCCACCTGCTCTGTGGTGTGGGTTGATTTTGGATACTTGTCCCTAAAGTTTATAAAAATCTTGATGCAACTGTGCAAAAATTTCCTTTAGAACTTTAAAAACTACGGCTCATACCTTCTTTTTCAAAAGCCGTTTACGCTTGCGCAACCCTGCTTTTGAAGTCCGCGTCTGTTGCGCTTGTCTGCAACTTTGAGTTTTGGTGTAAAAATGACGATTTCTGGCGTGATTTTGTCAATTTTTAGCGATTTGACTTCTTAAATCGCTACACCCTTCGCTCAACCACAGGATTCACTACCTGTTGGTTTCATTTTCTATTTTTTTCAGCTCCTGGAGATTTGTGCCCTCCATAGGGAGTATTGCTCCGCCCTGGCCCTTGGTCAGGACGTTTGCTAAAGTGCCGTTTATGCAGCGATAGCCGTCCGCATTAGAGCGTTCGACTGTACCCTAGTGGGCAAGCATATGTGCTCTAGGCAGGGAGTCCTGGGTTCAAACCCCACTACCCTCGAAATTCTACCAAACGTTTTCGTCGCACGCTGGCGACTTTTGAAGAATGCCCCATTGAAGGCACATCATTCACGGTGCGTTACACTTTTTTTCGAGAGTACCTACAGTGTGATAGGCTTCTATGAACTGATGAGAGTGCGTTTGGGTAGTTCTAATGCATTTTCTGAGGTAATTTTGGGAACATTTGAGCCTTTTTCCTTGCTCCTACTAGCTTGATCAACTAGTACTCCAGGGGCGAGTAAGAAAAAGTCACTGCCATGTCTTTCTTGGAGGGCTTGATCCAGGCCAAGCCCCCCTTAAAACCCTTTTGTTGATGCTAAGACTAACTTAAGTATTTTTATCACTCTTTTGAAGCTTTTAGTACACTTTCTCAAAGTAACTAGGGTTATAACCCTAGCCCACCATGAAGTTCACCCCTACCACTCAACTGAGCGGAGGTATCTTCCTTCATGGAGGATATACCGAAATAAAATAGGCATTTCATGCTTTAGGCTTTGGAGGTTAAGCCTAGTGGTCTCCCACCCCAAGACCCCTACACTCAATTGTTTCTACCACTTATTGTGGTTCTACGTTTTAACTGTTTCTGAATTCAGTTGCTTGGCCAAGTGATAATCTGTGTCTGGCCTAACTCCTTTGCCCCATATTCCTAACCAACACCATTTCATCCAAAAGAGTGCACATGAAGTGCTTGATGCTACCTCGGAGCCTAGAGTCAGGCCAGTTTTCACATAAGGTCTTTTGTTTTATCCATCTGTGATTGAATCTTTGCATCTATACCTGCTTTGTCTATCTGCAGCCCTTCTGTGCTACACTGGATTTCAAACTATTCATTGATTCGATCCACATCCTGTTCTTGCTCTACTTGCTCCTTTGGTTTTGGGATTTCACAATCAAAAAACTGCAGGATTTCATCAAAATCTATAGGGCACTAAACAAGGACATCTTTCTCTGGAGGGTTTTCCGCAGCTGGTCATCCGTCCAGGTAGAGTGGAACCACTGCTTGAACAACCTCAGGGTACAGTTAGCTCCCACATGACCACTAGACTCATGGGTCTAATTGAGGAGTGCCGGGATATGGTCGCTAGGCACGACCAACTGGTTCTCATGCCAGAGGTAGGTCTTGTCCCGCTTCCACTGCTCCTGGTTGACCAGGGCGGGTTCCAGACGCTTCTCCAGGCGTTAGTAGATGTCCCCAAACTCTTTCAGGTACTCCACTTGTTGAAGTCCATCTAGACGTCTGATCATGGTCATGTTGAGGTCCAGGTGTACATCCATATGGCTGAACGCCTCCTTGGCTAGCTCACCAGACCTGGCACCAATCATGTGGTCAAAGTTGTGCGGCTGATATAGTCCGCACACTCGTTCTTGACGCCCTGAATATGATGTACTGAGAGCCGCAGCTGGCTCAGGTAGCTCCACCAGCGTCTGAGCTTAGCCTTCTGAGGTGGGGGTCCCTTCTGGAAGGTGCGGACCGGTTCTTGGTCACACAGCCAGACCACTGGGTTACTCTCCAACAATCAGGACTGAGAGGATAGCACTAGCATACCCGCGAGCAGTTCTGGCTCATAGATAGAGTGGTCACCCCGGGCCTGGTTCCATTTCCAGTTCCAATGACCCAGGGGAACCAGGACCCATTTGTCGTCAGGGTAGCTGTGCTTGAAAGTACTGTCTCGGTTTAGTCCATCAGTACCCCATTGCAAATTGGCCGAGTCGAACTCCTCCTTCTCTAGTGCTTGCCACTGGAACAACGTCCCACCTCCGCCCACATTGCTGGCGTCAGTCACCAGGATAATTTCCCCTTGTGCTCTACGCACGCCCAAGCACTTGGCTGGCCAGTTTGTCCTTGAGCTCGTCAAACGCTTGTTGTTCTCGAGGGCCCCAGCGCCGGGTAGTACTCTTCTTGATGAGATCCGTCAGGATGGCGCTGGTGTAGGTGAAATTTTTGATGTGGCGGCTTTAGAAGTTGCAGGCCCCAATGAAACTGCGTACATCATGGAGTCCTTTCTTGGGGTCTTCATGTCGTACCTTAGCATCCATCAGGGGTTTGCCCTTACAGGCCGCAGGGGTCCACCACCCATAGCCAATGTCAAACCCGTGGTACTGCATAGTCTCCTGCATGAACTCACACTTCTCCAGCTTGAGTCTGGTGTGGTTCTCCTGGCAGACTGCAAAAACCTCGCCCAAGAGGATTAGGTGGTCCTCTTGGGTATTCGTTCCCGGGCATATGTTGTCGCTGTGTGCTTCCATCTGGGCGCCCGGGATATGAGTTCTTGTACCACAGGTCTCCGACGTAGGATTGATAGGATCTTGTTCATCAGCTCTTGGAAAAGAGCGGGTGCGTTAGCCACACCAAAGGGCATGACCTTCCACTTGAACACCCTCCCCTGAGGGGTGGTGAAGGCTAGGAGCTCCTGGGCATTGGGCGTCAGGTCCACTTGCCAGAATCCACTCCGCTTCTCCATCTTCGTCTTGTAGCGTCAGGAGGCTATCTTCTCGAGGGTTGACTCCATGTTAGGAATCGACCCTGAGTGGTTCAGCGTCTTCTTGTTCAACTCTCTATAGTCCACTACCAGCCGTTTGGCTGTAGACCCAGGCTTAGCCACCAGGAAACAGGGGCTGCAATGTTGGGGGTAGTCCCCATCCTTGTACTCCAGGACCAGGCCAGCGTCGATATATACTTGTATCTGTAGCTCTATCTCATCGGCCTGCTCTTTAGAAGCCGGGTAGGGTCTCCTACGTACCTTGTGACCCACGAACTCGGGCTTCAGCTTGAGGTCCATTTGTACCAGCTTGTCACAGGAGGCTGGAGGGGGTAGTTCTCGGAATACCTGCATATAGGTCCTGATCAGATTCTGCACTCTAGGGTCCAAGAGTCCGATGTTGTGCTCCATGTCCTCGTCAGAATGTAGATTGCTTGCCCCTTGGTGTACAGAAGGCAGGAGGTGGTCCTCAACCGGCTCAGCGTCCTTGATCGTATCCTTCAGCCCTTGGTAGGCGTAGAGAAGGTCTCGCTCCACAGTCTCAGCTGGTCGGTGACAACATAGGCACACTGGAGGGGGTTCGGATACGCATTCCTCTGAGAGTTCATCCTCCTCTGGGGTCCTCACATGGGCACCCCACACGCTCTTCATGAGCTTCAGATCCACCTCTCGTTGCCAGGTGGTAATTTTCTGTTCGAGGTCCTCCTTCAGTTTGGAGATATCTCCCATAGACCCTTGCTTCAACGGCCAGGAGCGGCGGGTAGGCCTAGCGTAGCATAGCCTTTTCGCCACCAATCTCCTCTTGGAGTCCAGGTACTGTCTTAGCCTGGATCGGGGGTCCAGCTCCTCGTCCAGGGGCTCCTCTCCCCTCATGGAGAGTAGGGGTTTCTGTGGGGCAGCCTACTCGGCGTTCTCCACTTCCTCCACGCACGTCTGCACGAAGAAGGCGTCATGCTCAGTCTCGTCATGAGAGTGGATAGAGCTGGCTGGCTCGGATAGCCCGCACTCTGAGACTACATCAGGATTAGATACACGGCAGGGGGAGTTGCGGGCAACAGTCTCAGATACGACGTACTCGTCTCCCGCACGAGTAGTCTCTACGGCGTCTCGAGGTCGTAGTTGACTTTTCAGGACATCCAGGGTGTAGCCACTGCTCTCATGTTGCATTTCCTGGACCATAGCAGGTTGCAGATCTTCCCAGGGCACTGGGGCTAGGCTCCCGTCCACCACGCTTAGCATGCTCTCCCGGATGGGCATCTTATGGCCCAGAGGCACGTAGATGGCGTCATCCGGCAGCTGGATGGAACTGAGCGTCAGCTTTTCCAATAGATTACGCCAGTACTCATTTCCTCCATGGGCTCCCCAATCGGGGGAGCACAGGACCATACGGGAATGTTCCAGGGCCACCTTGGTCAGGACCTTCCCCAGTTCATTGAATCTTGGCTTCCCGTAGGCCATCCCGAAAGAGGGCCAGTAAAAATTATAGCAGCAATTTCTCCCTTTGCTGCAGTAGAGATCCAGGACATGTTGCTTGTCGCTGGCGAATAGCTCCACGTTCAGATCCTTTCGGGAGTATCCCAACTCCCTTAGACCTTGGTCCAAGACATCCCCAAGGAGCTGATAGTCCTCAGTTTTGGAGGCGACCATCATGGTTGAGGGCTTCTTCTTGCATGCCCCCAGGTAGCTAGACGTGTGCTCAGACTGCTCCAGAGGTACAGATTCCCATCCATCACCATGAACCACTTGGAGGATGTAGGGTGCTTGCAGGGTGAGTGATAGAATCTGGGAGTGCTCGACGAAGAAGTTTGCCCCCAGTACAAAGTCAAAGGCTTCGGTGTCCATCACGTAGAATTGATGGGCAATGCTTCTAGATCCCTTAGGCACTTTGACCTCACAGTCCCCACAACTGTGCACCACATGCCCATCTCCCATGCTGGTGGCTGTGGTAGGCATAATGTTCTTCAGGTCCCCACGAGGTAAAATTTTCTTGGCCACAATAGATGTAGTGGCCCCAGTATCCAGTACCCCCAGGTATTCATGTCGCCCAAGACGGAAACGTACCCAGAATCACAGATCTGTAGGTCCCCCTGAGCGTCCCTGTCAGAACTCTGCGGGGCAGGTCACTTCAAACCCCTTCTTCTGAAGTTTCCGCGCCATGCGCATGGAACGGGAGCGTTTGCGGGCGTTAGACTGGTCCCCATCTTTGTCGGCACGCTTAGTCCCTTGTTCTTGTTAGGCTTGCGTCTGGGAACGGGTCGTTGGTCCCGTGTTTGGTTGCCCACCAGAGGGCTCAGAGTTCCCTCCTGGGGTAGTATTGGAGTTCCCTCCGGACTGGTTCGCGTTCTTGTCCTTATCCGGCTTGCGGTCAGAGCCTCCTCGTCCACCTTTGCCCCTGCCACCTTGGCCTTTGCCATTGCCCTTGGACTTGCCCTGGCCACTGTCCTTTTCGGCGTTGCCCTTGCCACTGCCCTTGCCACTGGCGTTCTCAGTCTTAGGTTTCGCCGAGAGGCGTTGCTTGTGGTAGCACTCGTCCTGGTAGTGCATCCTCTTACCACAGAAAGCACAGGTGTTTGTGCACCTGTAGTGGTCCGGCAGCTTGGCCTTGCCGCCGGTGTTGGTCTCCTGCTTCTTCCCCTGGACCACGAAGCAGTCCCGCTGGTCGCAATCAGGGGCATGAAGCAGGCAGCCCTGCTCATCTCTGGCATCACACCAGAAGAGGTCCTGGACATTGCTCATGAAGCGAGCATTTTTGGGGGTAGTCCCCTGTCCTGGTCGGTGTCCTTGGTACCCTCGGCCTTGGCTCCCAGAGCCGCCTCCTCCAGGACGGTAGGCATTCAGGTGCTGGTCGCTTTCTTTTTCCAGCGCCAGTTCCAAAAGTAGCACAGACAGGTTCTCGTAGTTGAGGGCTCTCGCCTTGCGCTCTGCCGTTGCCCGGCATTCATCCCACAGTTCTCGTGGGAGCTCGGCCACCAACCAGAATAGCAGCTCGTTGCGGCCGTAGGAACCGGGCGTCAGTCACGCTACCCAGTGGTCCAAGTGGGCAAGCAGCTCGGAAATCCTGGCAGGCTTGGGCCTGTTGGGCAGCACAGCCAGGTTCTGGATCCTGGCCCTGATGGAGAGGTCGGTGTCGTACGTAGGGTACTGCCTCTCCAATGCAACCAACACGTCGGCGAAGGTGGCGGACTTCGTCACAATCTGCTTGACCTGCTTCTTAAGGTACTTGGTCTTGCAGCACTGCGGGAGCGGATCGCACTTCACTTGCCCAGTAGCACGGGTTTGGCCGGTAATTCTCAGGAACCGGCCAAAGTCCTCAGCGAACTCGCTGAGGTCCCTCCCCGTGAACTCCGGCAAGTTAACCACGATCTTGGAGGTGGCTATGGCCTTAGCCTCCTGGGACCTGCGTCCCTCATGGCGCTCAGTCTTCCTCTTTTTCTTCTTCTTCTTGCCGCTCGGGTTCTCGGGGTCTTCAGGATCATCGTCCTCAGAGGGTGAAGCAGACGTCATAGATGGCGGCTCATCATCAGAAGGATATCCACCCAGGTCACTAGAGCCGTAGGGCTCTACATCGACCATAGCCCTTAGGGCCGGCAACTCCAACCGGTCCAGCTCGGCTCGCGTGGAGTTCTCCACGTGGCTGTAGGGGGGCTGGGCCGTTCTTGGTATGAAAGGGCTCCTTGGTATCACAGCAGGGGTCGGCATAGGTCGGCTCCTCAAGCTTTCCAAGGGGTTTGTCGACCCCGCCACCAGGTGATTGGCTTGTAGACGATGAGGTGAAACTCCCACGGTGGCAGGTGACGCTTGGGGAAGAATCAGGGGCTCCAATTTGGCCCGAATTTCTTGAGTTAGATCACCAACTATTTCAGAGGTGGCTCCTCGAAGAGCCTCTCGTATCTCTGACCGCGTCAAGGATCTGTTTGAGGATCTTCGTGATCCTCTGCTCCTTCCAACACAGGACTCAGGGCCGCGTAGGCCACTCAGAGAAGTGAAACCAGGTGCTGGCATAGTATAGCCAGGCTCGGCTGCCGCATAGCCAGGTATCCCAGTCATGTACACGGCTGCCGCGGGTCTGTGATAGCCATCCTCATAGCGGCGCCGCATAGGCTCAGGAACACCGGTGTAGGTGGAGCTGGATGCCACTGGTTCGCTGACTGCAGTTGCCATAGGTGGCACAGTCGCGACTGGAGTCACACCATAGGTGGGGTAAGGCATACCAGTACAGCCTAGACCCTCACCCATAGGTGGTGTGGTTGTGGCTGAGGATGTAGCTGGATGTGACGCTGGGAGTGTAGTTGTTGTTAGAGAGGGTACTGCAGGGTAATCTGAGGCGCTCAGCGCGCTCTCAACAGGTTTGTCATCGAAGGGCACCTCGTCGGATGGTTCCTGTCCATCTCCAGCATCTACCTCTTCAGCTCCCATGTCCACTGCTTGCTTTTCCTTCTCCTTCTCTCTGCCTTCAGGTCCTCCAAGGGATAGTCGACTGAAGGCAGCTCTCAAACCCTCCAGGGAATCATCCCCCAGCCCACTTAAGGGCACTGAAGGTACAAGCTCCTGAGGTTCAGGTTCACCAGCAGGTTTGGGCGCTGGCGCTGGCTTGGCTGGTACCACTGAGGGCGCTGTCGTCTCGGCAGTGTCCCTGGTGTCCATATTATATTTTTTCGCCTTTCAGTGGAGTCAGGCTCGACGTACTGGTTGTACTGCACGGGGTTGCAGGTACGCAAAGACTGAAAATCTCTGCTACCACAAAGTTACAACAGGCTTTCACTGTTGATTGCTTTGATGATATTGTTTTGTTTGTGCCTCTGCTTGCTCCTGCTGCTTCGTGATGTAGTTCAGGTTTTCCAAATAAATGTGTTTTCATAAAATCAACCAGATATACAAGTACCCACAGTGCAGGCAAAGGACCACAGGATCGAATCCACAACATGAAGGGCTGCAGTCAAAGGAGATAGTGTAGCAACACACCTATGATTTTAGCAGCTGTTTTTTGCCAAAATTCAAAAAGTCAGCAAAAAGGGGATTTTTGCGGAAACTTACCTCTTTTTTTGGTTTCTACGGCCCCAAAATAGGGAGGGGGGGTCCTCCTACCCGCGGTTTGTGCACAAATATCAAAAACCCCAAACTTTGGCCTATTTTGGGGTATTTGTGCCTGCTCTGGGCTGGTCCTGCAGAACAGTGCTGCACACCAGTGTACCTGCCTATAGACGATTTTCGACAGAAACGCCCTCTTCTTGGGATTCTCTTGCCCCAAAATAGGGATTGGGGGGTTCCTCGCACCCGAGCTTTCTCCCAAACCATCAAAAAGCCTGGAATTCGGCCTATTTTCAAGTATTTTTGTCTGCTCTGGGGTGGTGCTGCAGAACAGTGCTGCACACCTCAAAACCTCAAAACCTCAAATGTTCTTCCTTCATCCCATTCTTATGCACATAGCATCACATTTTAGGTAGTTCCCATCATTCAAATGCATACAATACCAATGCAAGCCCCAAACATGTGTGTGGACGGTGATAGGTGATCAAAACCCTACCTATGAACCAAATGGATATTGGGTCCCATGGTGCATGAGAAAGGGATGAATGGCCTAGAATAAAGGCAAAACACCGCTTGTCATGTAGGCTTCTACCAATGGTGATGATAATTTGTTCATATATCACCTCTATACCACCTCTTACAGCCCTGTAAGGCCCTCTACATGGCCTCCATAGACCTTAAAACGATGAAAAAAAGTGGTTTTTGGCTAGAAAAGTGTGAATTTCTCAAATCCCCCGATAGGTTGCTCCAATACAATTCCGAACACGTTTCAGTGGGTCCGTCCCCAACCCCGGCGGTCGTCAATCATCCTACAAAACGTTCCTGCATTCCAATCCAAGGAACCAGCAATGGTAATGAAAACAAAGGACAATCGTAACAAGCCCCACCACTCTGAGCGTCTGAGCATCTGGTTCTCTCAATCAGTTCAACATCGCACAAAGTCCATAATGAATACCAAACAAAACACTGTTTTCGGCAAAAAATTGGCAATTCATGGCCATTTTTGCGCAAAGACCGATTTGTTTTTGTGCTGGCGGCCCTGCACCCCGCGATATGATGCTCCAATACAACTGCAAACACGTTTCAGTGGGTCCGTCCCCAACCCCGGCAGTCGTCAATGATCCTACAAAACGTTCCTGCATTCAAATCCAAGGAACCACCAATGGTAATGAAAAAAAAGGACAATCGCAACAAGCCGCACCACTGTGAGCATCAAATCCACAACATGAAGGGCTGCAGTCAAAGGAGATAGTGTAGCAACAAAGGAAACTCACAATAACTACAGATTTAGGAAAAGATAGTTAGAAAATATCCTACAACTATGGGAAAACTGCCCACATGGGCATCCTCTCTTTTATAGTGCCGTCTAGAGATGTGCACTCTTTGTTTTGGGTCCTATAGGTGCTGCGGTGACATGGCTTGTGGCGCTAAGGTCACTGCCATGTCACATGGGATCTTCCTACTTAGCTAGGCTGACTGGGAATTGAACCCAGGACCTCTCAAAAAGAGGTGCCACAGCTCCCTAGGGTGCAGACCACTAGGATAGCTAAGCATTCATGAGAAAATATAGAAAAATGTATAGGCTCTGGATTAATGTCAGCGCCTCAGTCAGTCCAGGAAATGGTGTATAAGTCCAATCAGTTGGGGGGTCAGGGGTCCACACAACATCCATAGTTCAATGCTTGGTTTTATAGGTCAAAATGTCTTATCACCCTTTTTGGTTAGGCCAATACTAAGATAAAAATGTGCTATGCCTTAGGCCTCTCTATGGCAACTAAAGCTAACCTTTTGGCAGGGAAATACACTTTTTCTTACTAACCACCCCAAAAAACCCAGGCCGAGACCTAAGACAAGAATGGCGGGGAACAGCAGCTACAGGGGCCTCAGCCAGGACTGGCGAGGGACCAGCCCAAAAAAATGAGCAGCAGCCCCCAGCCAGGAACGGCAGCGGACTGCATTCACCTCGGCCAGGAAGGGCGTGGAACCACCCCAAGGAATCCAACCACAAGCCCAAGCCAGGATTCGCGGGGCACCCATGAAGCAACCAGCAGCAGGCGTGAGTCAGGAATGGAGGGCAACAGGACACATAGGGAACTCAGCCAGGAATGGCAAGTGACCACCTTGAAAACACCAGCAGCCAGCCCCATCCCCAACCGGGAAGGACAAGCAACAGCACCGACAGGGACCTTACCCAAGATTGGCTAGGTACCACCCCGAGAAAGCCGGCACCAGGCTCCAGCCAGAAAAGGTGGGGAAACGTACCCACATGGGGCTCAGCCAAGATTAGCGAGGTACCTTCCCGAGAACTCCAGCACCAGGCCCAGCCACGAACAAGCGGTAAATACAGCCACAAGGACCAAAACCAGAAATGGCAAAGGACCACCCGGAGAGAACCAGCAGCGGGCCCCAGCCAAGAACGCCAACAAAGAAAGGAGAGGTGCTGCAACAATAGGGGTCTCAGCCGGCAATGGAGACGCACCACCCCGAAAAAGCCTGGAGCAGGCCCCAATTAGGAAAGGTGGAGAACAGCGCCCACAGAACCTCAGTCAAGAACGGCGAGGAACGGACCACAAGAGAGGGAGCAGGTGCCTGCAACCAAGAAGAGCCAGTTACGAGCCCCGAGACAGGGAACCCGAGGCGGCAGCGAGGAATGGCCGGGAACTGCACCCAGAGGAACCTCAGTCACAGACGGCGGGGAACCGGCTCTGGGAGAGAGAAACGACAGCTCCAAGCCAAGGAGGGCGGGGAACAGCACCCGCTTGGACGTCGGCCAGGAACGGTGAGAGAAAGTTTTTTATGAGTCTTTCAGCTCTTATTGTGCCTCTCCTGCTGCTTGCTGCTGGTGTAGTGTTCCTGCTGCTTGTTTTTGATGGAGAAAATGTTTTGTTGATGAAATACAACCAATACAGGATAACCCAAGCCAGAGATGAGCAAGTAGAAGCCAAACAGGATCAAAGCATGAAAGGCTGAAGTCAGAAAAGGGTGAGGTAATAAAGATATCAACAATAGACTACAGCAATAGACAATCAATGCAACTTGGATCAAAATATTTCACATGATTGAGAAACACTGATCTGAAAACTGCCCCAAGGGCTCACACTCCATATAGTGCCATCCTGAGATGTGCATTCTTTGCTTTGCGTCCCATAGGTGCTGAGGTGGCATGGCTTGTGGCGCTGAGGTCACTGCCATGTCACATGGGATAGTCCTACTTAGCTAGGCTGACTGGGAATTGAACCCAGGACCTCTCAAAAAGAGGTGCCTCAGTCCCCTAGGGTGCGTACCACTAGGATAGCTAAGCATTCATGAGAAAACATAGAAAAATGTATAGGCTCTGGATCAATGTCAGCGCCTCAGGCAGTCCAGAAATTGGTGTAAAAGATCAATCAGCTGGGGGGTCAGGGGTCCACAAAACCTCCAAAGGTTAATGATTGGTTTTATAGGTCAAAATGTCTTGTCACTGCAGCAGACCAGTGCACTGCCCGCATCGCAGGTCGCGCATGCGCATTGTAGATAAATCGAGATCGCACTGTGTTGTAAATAGCGCATGTTTTATTATAAAACATTATCGCTTGTTTTAGGCACCAAATGTCCTGTTTGTTAAATCAGCTGTGATTACGGAGTTGTTCTGCATGGTGCCGCCTGAGGGATTTGGGATCTCAGGGTTAACGTCAAGTCGTGGTACGTTACAATCTAACAAACTTGACCAGAACGATTTCGTTAGGCTGCATTGAGACACGGGACGGATATGCCGCGCCGCCGCTGTAAGATCAAGTCGGTTGACGAGATCAAGAGCTTGTACAGTTCCAGTGTGCGCCGGCTGTGCAGTTCGTCAGTGCCCGAGCGACGGGAGGAAGCGCTTCGTGAGGTTCTTCGTCGTGCGGCGCAGTGGGACATGGAGTGTCAGGACTACGCACGCAAACTGCGCGTGTGGCAGCCGCAAAATGTGCTTCGGTGCCTTGAGGGTGAGCCTAGGGCTGTGGGGTTTGTGCCTCCCTGCCGTGAATTTTGTGTTCCTTCGTTCATGCCTGACACTATGCTGGAGGACGAACTGGTGGCAGTGACGATGTGTTCAGGCAGTGCGTTCCCAACGAACGACAATCCAGGCGACCTTGAGGGTAATCAGGCATCTGCGGACGTGCCCGCTGTGATCAACCTCGACTGCATTTTGGAGCAAGCTCTGGTGGAGTTTCAAAGCAAATCAGTCCAGGTCGCCAAGGACTTTCGAAGTTCGTCAGGGAGGACCGATTTTGCTGTCGCGGCTGCCATTTCACCCGCTGCAGCTGTTCTGGCGGCTGGCAGGCCCACACGCCGAGCTCGTGGTGGCAGAAAATGGCGCCAGCCAACGACGCTGTCAACGACTTCGTGAGTCCGAACTGAGGAGCGCCAGGAGCGAAGCAGTCGACATCAGTGCTGTTGCACAAGTTCAAGGTTGTGTTTGTGCAGTGCGTGTGTTCGGGCACGCTTGCACAGTGGAGGGCCACGTAGGTGGCAGTCTTCCACTGCATACACTGGTTTCAGACCCAGCCCGGCCTCCCTACTTGCCATGTCAGCGACCACGGTCGTTTGTGAGACCAACATGGGTGCGTCGCCACTGTTTCTTTTGTTTTCGCCGGTTTGGCCTGAATGTGGCTCAAATGAGGTGCATGACAAAATTGCGTTTGACACCAAGCACCTGTGGCTCTGAAAAACCACTGTTGCTGTGCTTTTAGGCATGCACTGATATGCAGCCTTGTTTGTGTTTTTAGATTCTGAATCTGAGAGTCCATTTTTCAAGGGTGCCAGCGCGGTGACGACTATGAGCACGGAGCAGGAATAGCTCAGCTCTGGAGTCCCACTGTGCGGGTAGTTTGTGTATGCGCTCAGCGAGTTTTTGCTGTTCGCTGCTTGTTGGTGCCAACAGCCTTTTTGCTCTGAGGGCTATGCTCCGAGGGTATACTTTGCATTTTGCTGTTGCCCTGCATTGCTCTGCTTGCGGCTGGTTGCATGCCTCGGCAGCTTACTGTGCAGGGTTGGCTGGGATTTGCAATGTGTGTGTACTTTGCACTCTGCTGTTACATACGTTGCGCTGCATGCACGTTGTCTATATTATGTTTATAGTTCACTGTTTTCTTTTCTTTGACTCTCTGCAGATCGGCAGATCAGAATTGGGGGGCCATCAAGCCACCAAGGCAGGCCAATCCCCCCCTCAAGACCCAGCCAAGCACCATTCCCCTTCGAGATGCTCGGAAGTTAAGTTGGCGCACAAGTTTTAAGATAAGTCTGATATATGGGGCTTAAGTCCCTTGGAGGACCAGCAGCTTTGTTCATTAGCGTAAGGGTTTGTACCCCGTGGGTCAGTCCACATGCAGTTTTATTGTCAACTTGCTGCTATGTCTGTTTGTGTTGTGTTGTTGTTTTTTTTTATACAACCAAACTTCTGAGCAGGGGTTTTCTTTTTGGTGCAGGAAAAGTGGCAATGGGCAGTGAGTAGTTGCTAAAATTTTTTTTCCTGTATGGGGTCAGCAGATAAATAGGAACGCTGCCCCACCTAACCAATGGGTGGCCACCATTGGGGGATGGACAGAGGGGCCTGGCAAGCCTCCTTTTTAGGTTGACGCCACAGGATGCAAATAGCTATTTTGTTTGTATACTAAACACACAAAGAGGCCCTGACACCAGGTGGGGTTCCATCGTTGGGCACCGGGGTGTTCTAGAAATTTTTGTGTGCTTGGTATTTTTTTTCTGAGTGCCTATTTTTTTGTGTACATTATTGCTCTGTTTTTGGCATGCAGTGCACTGGCTGCCACTGTTTGTGTGTGTCAGCCAGCCCCTGGTCCCCTTGGACTGTCTTGGGTGGGCGTGCAGCAGACCAGTGCACTGCCCGCATCGCAGGTCGCGCATGCGCATTGTAGATAAATCGAGATCGCACTGTGTTGTAAATAGCGCATGTTTTATTATAAAACATTATCGCTTGTTTTAGGCACCAAATGTCCTGTTTGTTAAATCAGCTGTGATTACGGAGTTGTTCTGCATGGTGCCGCCTGAGGGATTTGGGATCTCAGGGTTAACGTCAAGTCGTGGTACGTTACAGTCACCCCTTTTTGGTTAGGCCAATACGAAGATGAAAATGAGTGTTGCCTCTAGGCCTCTTTATAACAACTAAAGCTAACCTTTTGGCAGGGAAATACACTTTTTCTTACTCCCTCTTCTGCTGTGGTGGCCACCACTGTCTTTTTTTAAGGGAAAAAGGGAATTTTTCTTGGCCTCCCCATGACTTCAACATTTATTTAAAATTTCCTATAACATCCCTAACATTGGAAAGAAGGCGCTGCATCAGGGCAGTTGCCAGGTTCTGCTGCGTCATAAAAGACACCTGCAGCTCCCACTGCCCTCGTTGGCGTCGCTGGGGCAGCTGTGGCTCGGTAGGGGGTTAGAATGGGCACGCCACTTCATGTGTGCACAACCCTCTCCCTCCAAATGGCAAAACGCAGTGCAATACGGAAAACCCAACGCTGCATATGATCAGGGCACGCTGTCTGGGGTCTCAAGGAACCTGCTGTAAGACCTGCTCTGTCCTTAGTGCGTTGAAAATCCATTTACCCTCATGGGGGTTTGAGATTCAGGACAGTGGTCAAGCAGTCAGCTTTTCGGCCTGAACACGGCGTATTCCACTGTTTGCGCTCCAGGGTATCTGCAGAAAAAAGGCGAAGGGTTGAGGAACTGACAGGCACGCAACGATCGACGCAAACACCAAATCTGTCAAATTACGGCCTAGAATTTTTCTGACGGCACACACCTGTCCAGAATCTTCATGTGCATTGAAAGCACATTTTTTGCGAAATTTATTTTCATCACAGGAATTTTGAAATTGCTGGATTTACACGCAGAGAAAAGCGGCGCGCCGGAGCGCATCCTAATTGAGCGCCGGAAAGTACAAAAATAATAAGATTATAACAGTATGTCACGTAATAATAACAAAGTGACGAGACACACAAAAAAAAATAAACGTAGGAATTCCACTTTTGCTTCTAGGAGCAAGGAAGAAGAATGAATTAAAGAAAATTGAAATGAATTCAAAGAACAAGATATAAACATACAGGTCTTGTTTGCTTCGTATGCAGCATGCACATTGCTTGTCACGTGTTATCGTGAACGTGCAGTGTAGCAACGCAAACATAGAATAGAGGGACAGATTAGAAGATTGCTCGATGATTAGAGGTGAGATTGGGAGGGAAGGGAGAAGAGCACAGGAAGAAGTTAGGGGAGGCAGAGAGGAGCCTGCGGGAGAGGGAGGCCAGGGTCAAGGGTGAGGTGGGCGGGGCGGAGGAGGGGAGGACGGAAGGGACCGACAGGCCGCAGGGAGGGGAAGCACAGGCAGTGGAGAAGCTACAGATGGCGTGGGCGGACCTTCAGAGAAGACAGGAGCGGGTTGAGAGGGTGGAACGGGAGGGAGAACGACAAGAGGAGGGAAGGGGGCGGGAGGGTACCCCACTGGTGCCGTTCCGACAGCCGGCTATCCCGCCGGAGCAGGAGGGAGAGATGCAGGAGAGGGCATGGAGGCGGATCAGGGGGGAGGCGGCGAGGCTGGCGGAAAGGGAAAGGGATGTCACGGCGCGGGAGCGCAGGCTGCGGAAGGAGGAGGAGGCGGTGGCCCAGGGGGGCCCACCCGGTCCTCCCAGATCCGGAAGGGGACACCCCCTCCACGGATGTGGAGGGGCGGTCGCCGTCAGGAAAAAGGGCCAGGGAGAAGGACGAGGAGGCGGGGCAGGAGAGGGGGAAGCGGCGCAGGGGGGAGGAGCGAGGAGCAGGGGAGGCAGAGGGGGCGCCGCGGCCGGCGAGCCCCAGCCCAGAGCCGACGCCGACGGACTGGGACTCGGAGTCCCTGCCGCCGCAACAGTATGCGCCGCCGCCGGTGCAGAGGGGACCCGGGACAGTCGCGGGGTGGACAGCGGGGGAAGTGGCGGAGCTGGCCCGCTATGTGAAGTGGGCGGGGAAGACGAGGGGAATGCGGGAGAAGAGGGGGACCCGCCCCTTCAGTGACCTGGTCGGCAGGGCAGGGAGGCCCAGGGAAAGGGGGCCGGAGATGGATGAGGGGCGGTGGGGGAGGATGCTGGGAGCGGCGCTCCCGGGGGTGCGCCTGGACCGTCCCCAGGAGAAGGGGAAGAAGCCCAGGGTTCAGATGCTGCGAGAGCTATTGCAGCGGGAGGGGCGGTACGGTGGCAACACGTAGGGCCGGGCAGGAGCAGGAACGGGAAGCGCCAGGGGCCGGGGGCCAGGGGAGTGCGGAGGAACGGGCAGATGGGATGCGGGGAGGCGGACGCCGGGGGTCGGCGGAGGTGGAGGAGGGTGAGGAGGGGATATGACGGACACGAGGAGAGGAGGTAGGGAGCGGAGAGGTGCAGGTGCGCAGGGGAGGGCAGGGACATGGCTGAAAGTGGAGGGGGATGTGGTTATGGCGGACGCGGACGATAACCCCAAGCGGACAGCACAGGGCCAGCGGCGGGGGAGAGGGGCGATGGGGCGGCGGAGTACGGGGGCGCAGGCGAGTGCGGAGGGAGCAACCGGGCAGCGGGACGCGAGACGTATCGTGGGTACGGCGAGCAGTGTGGGGCAGAACGAGAAGCAGACGGGATGCAGTATCTGAATGTGGTACAGTGACGGAGCAGAGCGCAAGGTGGTGACTGACAAGAACGGCCGGAGATGGCCTGGAACAGCGCTGTGCCCTTCCGGTGCAGCACGGTGCCAGGGCTCTGAACTGCAGGAGAGGCGAACGGGCAGACGAATGCAATATTCCGACAAGTTGGTGCCACGGTCTTGGACGATGGTGCGATCGGAGAGATTGCTGGGATGGGCAGGTGGCAGTGCAGGTGTTTTTGAGTCCGGTGCAGTGGAGCCACGTCTCGGTGGCGCCCCTGTGGACTGGCAGCAGGAGTGTGCGGGCTATGCGCCGACTTGTTACATGGCGGCAAAGCTCTCTGCATGACAAGATGGTGCTGCATTGAAACCATTGGACTTACGCGCGCCCTGCTCTGAGGGGTTGACCACGCCAGGCCTTTGTGGAAGCCGGCGCCATGAGACACCTGCGAGGTGCAACGAAGTGTGAACCCCTGGTGAACGAGCCGGGTCCGAATGGGGGCTCTGGTCGGCAGCTGGTCTATGCGGCTGGGCTCCACAGTGCAAATGCAGCGAAGGGAATTCGACAAGCGTCTCACTGACGTTCTCTCTGTGTTCCTTCGGCACATGCGGTGGCTCATGGTGCGTAGGAAACCAACGGCCATGCCAGTCCTTGGGCAGGGCCACAGTCCAGTCCGCAGATACATCCCCCCCCACACACACACAGGGCACAAGGCAACCAGGATGGGGTGAGAGACGGGGACCGAGGGAGACATCGTTGTCACAGGTAGGCTTTCCCTGTGTTCACATACATTAAAAAGAGCATTCCATAGCCATTTTTACACAAAAAGCATTCTACAATTTTTTTTGCAAAAATGCCTCTTGGGGGGGGGGGGTTATTTGGAGTTTTGACAAAAAAAGCGTTTTGCAGAACATTCTTGAGGTATTTCTCCCACACGTACCCTCTCCATACATCTTCACAACACACTTACAAACCGTGGTCCTGTCTCTGCATCACAGGGGCAATATGTTGAGTATCGTCTTGTTTCACATGTTTGTACATCCCATCCTTATTCTCTTGTGTTATGCAAATGTCTTACTCCCTCCTTCTCGAGACAGCTCCTTTGATTTTTGTCCCCCATTCCCTTTTCATTGTTTGATTCCCTTGCTTAGGTCCAAGACTGGCTGCAGTCTACACTGATCTCTCCCTTTTGTTCCACAACAGGAGATTTCTATTTTGTCGTGTACAGGACGGTATGTATACCTCATGAAATTTTGGGCAAGGGCTCATGCACATGTCTGAGAAGGCAACCTCCCCCCCCGTGACGGTTCTGAAAAAAGGCGTTTTGCCCCCCCCCCCCGGGAACAACCTGCTTCCATATGCATTGTCTCCTGCCCTGTTCAATTTGGCCCCCCCGCCCCCCTTCCCACGCGCGCGGAGAGGGGGAGGGCCCCCCTCCGCACAAGTAACAGGCCACGTCCAACCCCCTATGATACGGAACACCCTGACGTCGAGATTTCGGTTTTATCACCCCTAAACCCTTGCCCCTCAAAATGACCGCCTCGACGTGGCGATTATCGAACGCATCTTGGTGTCCGTCATCTATAGTCGTTTTAAATAGGTAGGAGCCCTGGAAGTTGTTATTTTGTAAGCAATGATCCAAGAATTCCCGTGTGTGTTGGGACGGGATTTGAGGAAGCGGGGACAAGGTTCATATGCCGAATGATGTTATGTGTGAATTCCACAGCTCAAATCCCAAGAAATCGAATCATCGGGTTAATTTTTTGGTAGCACTGGCGACACCGCTTTTAGCGGCGGCACGAACTCACAGCACTTGAATGAGTTTTGTTTGGCAGCCCGCACGGACGTTGGTTTCGCTTGAAAGGGTGAGTGCAAAAAATATGGCAAAGTTCTTACAAAGGCGGTGGATGTTATGTCAACGAAACTGAGTCTGCCGCTTCTGGTGGTGGTCACCGCCCTAAATGGTGGTACGACGTTTTGGAGGTGTTCTTCACTGCCTTTGTTGAAATGACGGCCATTTTGGAAGGTTATGTCGTTGTTTAGAATTGCGTTGTGGGTTTTGGAACACCGATCATTCATTTGGGCCGTGGATGCAATAAGGATGCTCATGAATGATCCTCAACGCGAGGTTCCGCCATTGGGTGGTCATATTTAACATGGAGACGCCTAACTGGTGGTGAAGTGGCCTGGTGGCTCGGTGTTCCAGTCCCGCCAGCACATGTCCGTTTGATTTTTTTCTCGTTGTTGTTTTTCTATCTTGGTTGCACTCGGCAGCCTGTGACCCTTTTTGGTCATAAGCCCGTTATGTTTTGAAACTGGTGCTTGTTGGCAAAGCTGATTCAAGGGATCTCATGCACATGTCTATCTCTGGTGGCCTGTGTTTGGTGCTTTTGGTTCACGGAGGGACTGCTCTTTGCCTTGTCCTGAATGGTCAAAATGAAGATTGAACTTGCATTCGAATTTTCAAGGTGTCACCCGGGGTAGCTGCCTTCCTAAGGTGGCCCACCTAAGTTCCTTCGCTCATGTGGCATGATCCTCATGTAGCTTTACCATGTTTTTGTAAATTCGGCACATCAATGTTGGCCGCGAAGGGTCCTGCAAGCGTTCCAAACGAGTTGTTGTGGGTATGGACACGCGGGCTTGCTTTGTTTTCGCCTAGAAAGCTCGTTTCGAAGGCCAACTGTGTTGGCCCTATCCTTGGTGACTTGTGTTTGGTGCTTTTGTGGGTCACGGAGGGACTGCTCTTTGCATTGTCGTGAACGGTCAAAATGAAGACTGAACTTGCATCGGAATTTTTAGTGCATCACTTGGGGTCGCTAGGCCTTCCTAAGGTGGCCCACCTAAGTCCCTTCACTCATCTTGCATGATCCTCACGTAGATTTATCTTCCATCTGTAAATTCGGCATGTCAATGTAGGCTGCTAAGCGTTGTAAAAGGGTTCCAAGCAGGTTGTTGTGGAGTATGGACACCTGGGCTTGCTTTGTTTTCGCCTAGAAAGCTTGTTTCGAAGGCCAACTGTGGTGGCTCGTAATGGCCAGTGTATGGAATGTATGAAGGATGAGGTTGGGGTTAGGGTTCGGCTAATGGTCATTTTGTCCATGCCTTGTGTTGCTTTTTTGTGCGTCAGTAGATAGATAGATGGCAGATCAATTACTCCCTCCACTTGCATGTCATGCCTTTGAGTTTTGCCTTGCTCGTTGATATGAGGGGGCCGGTAGCATTTGTTGCGCCTGATAGCCTTTGCCGTTCATTGCAGGTTGGTGAGTAGGTGATTAGGTGGATTGGGGGATACCTACGTCAGTTGGCCTCATTGTGCATCGGGATGTGATTATGGGAGGTTTGGATATCTCTCGTGATTTTTAAAATTGGACCAAGTAATCGGGGTGATAATAGCAGCACCCATGAGACCCACCGCTGGGGGTATTTTCTTCGAACGAAACCTTCGAACGAAGATTATTTCTTCGAACGAAGAAAAGTTTTGAACTGTTCGAACGCCTTTGTTTTGGCCGTTTTGCTGCAAACATTGCGATAAAATGCTCAACACAGGTATTTTTGAGGGTTTGGCTCTTTGGATTCAGCCTGCAACCACCTTAATGCCCTGAAAATGTGTTTTCGAAATGTGGTGGACTTTTCTTCGAACGAACCTTCGAATGTTCGAACGAAGATATTTTTTCGAAGAAAAAGACGCGGCGTTTACAAATGCACATACAGGCAACAACAGAACCGCAGAACCACCAATGTCCCTGTCCAATGTAGCTCTCTGAGTCCTGGCTCACGACTCACTGCCTGACACTAGTACTGCAACCTCGTCTTTCTTTTCCGTATCCTCTTTGTCTCCCCCTCCGGCATCTTCTTCTTCTTGCTTTCCACCACTCTTCGTTGGCGTCTTCTTCTTCTTCTTTGGCCTCTTTGCCTTCACTTTCTTCTTCCTGGCACTTGGAGCTGGCACGCCACCGGTTGCCGACGCCACTGCCGCCGCGTTTTTGCACTCCTCCTCCGTTGCGTAGCTTCGGGCCGCAACACAATACTCCCCCGCAGAATGCCACATGGCAGAGTTGTAGTCTGCAGGGACCCAATAGATTGTACCGGCACGGCCCAGTTTGGTCTTCTGCTGCAGGATGTCTCTGGGTATCTCCGTTCGCCAGGGGCGCCACTTCGAAATCGGCACTCCTCTCCACGCTCCCCACTGGTCCTCTTGTTGGAGGGGAAGCCATGCCCACGGCAGTGCCCCTCGGTCTGGAATCTGTGTCTCCTGGGTTTCGTCTTCATCGTCATCATCTCGGGCAGGCGCCTCCTCCTCCTCATCTCCGGAAGGCGGCTCCTCCTCCTCATCTTCTTCAGTCTCTTCGAACTCCTCACTCTCCGAACTCTCACCCGGCAGCAGCTTTGCCTTTTTCTTCAGAGGTTCCTTAGCCGCTGGCTTCGCTCGTGGTCTCTTCTTCGGCTTCTTTGTCTTCTTGTAAGACGAGAGAATCTCGGCAAGGTTCTTTGCCCGTCGTCCGGACACAACGGGTTGTGGATCTTTGCCCCGCACACCAGCACTGGTCGTCGAAGCTTTTTTTTCGGTTGCCTCAGGGGAATGCAACGTGGAACCACCCTGGCTCAGGTTGACCCATGTTGGCATCGACTTCACCTTTCTGCGACCTTCTTCATGGTTTTGGAGTGCTCCGAGGACCGTCAGTGCTCTCGCAGGCTTCGTTAGGAGGTCGTTGAGCAGGCTGCCCGCAGTCACGGTCGTCTCAATTCCACGACTTGGTAGCTGAAGCTTCCACCTGACGCCAACGGCGCTGGTTTGCGTTGCTGCAACCTGTGGGCAGTGAAGCGGCAAAAGACTTCGAATACAATCTTCGTTCGAAGATTGGAATGTTCGAACGAACGTTTTTTTCTTCGAACGAAGAATGTTTTTCGAAGAATAACGTACAGGACGCATGCATGGTCAAAAGCGCTCAGCTACAAGGTAAATGCGGTACCTCCCATTCAGGAATGTCCCCTCCCATGTAGCCATGCTGCACTCCTGCTGCGACTGCTGCCTGGAGCACCGTCTGCCACTTCGCCGGTGTTGTGCTTTGCAATTGTTGTACTCCCCTGGCTTGCTGCGCTCCTTCGTCCGTCTTGGCTGCCTCACCACCACCCCGCGCCTGAGCGGTGACCTTGACGCCTTTCAAGCGGCCCGTTGATGTACATTTGCCCCACCCTGGGGGCTCTGAGGAGGGGAATCTGAGCATCACGGTACGGTCTTCACGCCAGCTCTCCACTGCGCCGTAGGCGTGCCAAACAAGCGCAAGCATACATATTATCGGGGTTGGGGTGCCTTTTTTGTTCAGGACTGCGAAGGGGAAGGCGCGGGCGACCAGTGCACAAGGCAAGTCCCTCTCCACAGCCACATCTTTGCAATCGGCTGATAAACACTTTCCGAAACAGCGCCCATAGGTTGACAGTGGCGTAAGCCAAGCGTACTTCGGGTCCCCGAAAATGGGCGTATGCGGATTGGGTACGTATTTCCCTAGAATGAGGTCAAGGTAGGGGCGGGTGACTCCGGATTCAACGATTACCTGGCGGCAAGTGTTGAACTCGGCGCTGACATCGAACACTTCGTTCACCACCACGTAATCCGGATCATATTCTTCTGAATCCTGGGATCCAAAATCTAGCGGGTCATCCAAACGGCGAGAAGGGGATGGTGACGGCTCCAAATCCGCTGAACGCTGCGGCGCTGGGTGCTGAGCCAGTTGTGTACTACTCTGGGAAGGTGTTCCTGGCGCTGATCGTGACGCTGGGGCAGAAGTTGGGTGCGCCTGAAGCAACTCCTGAGCACAGCGCGAAAGATTCGAAAAGTACCTTCGAACGAAGATTCGAATATTCGAACGAAGAAAAATCTTCGAACGAGAGTTCGTTCGAGGATTCGAAGGTTCGAACGAAGACTAAATTCGAATGACTACAACGCATGCCTGCAGGGCTTGGAGAATAACACATACCGCCACCAGTCTTGCGACATCGGCCTTGTCTTCCTTTGTCAGCACCATTGAGCGGCATCGTCTATTAAGGATTCGAACAATGCAGCGTTTGGGCAAGAGGTCGGGCGCGTTGTACCGTGAGCTACAATATGGGAGTGCGTGTACAAGAAGGCATGCTCCATGGTTTGTAGTAGAGCAGAGAGCTGGTAGTCATCTGTGGTGCTGCCCCCTCCGTTTGTGAACCGCAAGTAGAAATCCTTTAGCTTGGCATTCGTGGTTTCAGCCAAGTCCTGGCAGTACATCCCAAGCCCGTAAGGTGCCATCGCCTCTAGGATTCTGGGCACATCGAACTCCAAGATTATCAGATAATGAGAACGGGTATCAGGCAAACAGTGTGCGCGAAATTCCCGGGCCGCCTGCCGACAGTCCGCTGGGAGGTCAATGTCGATGCGCTGATAGGTGCGATAGAGCCGTTGCATCACGTCCCGCAACCGCATGACAGCCTGGTTACCCAAGTGCTCGTCGGCCAACCCCAAAACATGAGCAATACCATCCCATATAAAAAACAAACGCTTTGTTTCTTGTCCATCAGGTCTACAAGTTCCACCTAGCTGCCAACCACACAGAGCAATCTTCAGCATGTTATTGATAGCGTTGCGTGCTTCCCTGCTGGCGGACAAGCATAGCCTTTCCAAGTATTCCCCAAGCTAAGCACCAATTCGCATAAGCATATGAAGAACACAAATAATGGCATGGTGTCGTGGCACTTGAAGCAAAGGTTTTGAAGCGCAGCCACGAGCTCCCTTGCAGACAGGGGTCTTGCCAAGTCGGGACGCATCACCGGTGCGCGTTCTGCGCCGGTGACAGCCCAGGTACCGCCTCTTGAGAGGGTTCCAAAGGCCCAAGTTGTGAACTGACGGTATATACCAATGCTCAGTAAGTCCCAAAAACTTCTTCAAAAACGGTAAATCTCCGCCCAGCATAACACTTGCCGCACAGCGTGCGCCCTTCACGACGACGGATCGCGTAGTTATGATCCGCTGCAGGACCTAGTAGCGTGCAAAGCGCAATCAAAATTTTGTTCGAAAAACACGTTCGTTCGAAGGAAAAGCTTCGCTCGAACGGTCGAAGGTTCGAACGAAGGCAATATTCGAAGAAATAACACACCCTCAGATTCTTTTTCCAGACCCGGCGCAAATCCTTCAGATTGGAGTCACCACAGTATGCCAGCTCTAAAACCCAAATGCGTGCTGCATTGCGGGCTAGATGCTCATGATTTCGGATGCGAATGGTAAGCTGAGTCCAGCTTACACCCGCTACAGGATTACCATCGCCACTCACAATGAAAACCAACCCATCCTTGCTGGGCTGTAGAGTTTCATAGAGGCAAGGCTGTGTGAAAACGTAGTTGATCCAGTGATCAAACGGCCAGGAGACATTTCGGATGCCAGTTTTCTTGTCGATGTGGCCAACAAGGTGCAGGGGCTCCTTCATCCTTTTCCAAGCCAAGTTGACTCTCCGGCGGCCTGGCATTGGTTTCCCAAACCTTAGGCCAGTCTGTTTGTACCATACGTCCGCACGCTTGGAAATAAAGCGCGATAGAACCCGAAGGCGGCGTCTAGGGATTCCCAAATCGAGAAGCAAAGCGACTGCTTCTTCAGGCGAGCATTGAGCATCGCTGTGCCACCGTAGAAGTTGATTCAATCTCTGCTTGTCAGCGCCTGGGTTGACTCGTGTGTAGATTGAGTCCAAAAGCTGGCGTCCCAGGCCGGAGGAGGTGAATAATTGCACAAGCGCGTCCTCAACGTCCTGGCTATAAGCATTCGTCGTGCCTACCGCGTTTTTGAGCGTAATTCCAAGTTGCACCATTGGTTGAACAGTGACACCCTTAAAAATACAACAAATCAGTTGAAAAAACAAAAAAACCCTTCTTTCTGGCACAACTCTGCGTCTTTCTGGCACAAATCTGCTTTTTTCTGGCACAAATCTGCGGCAATCGCCTGTCAATCTGGTGCGCGCGCTGCTGTTGCTGCGCTTTTGCGGCAATTCTCCCCAGCAGCTTGGACTCGATTGGATTGATTTGAATTGCGATTAGAGCAAATACAGTCTTCGAATTCGAATCTTCGTTCGAAGATTCGAATCTTCGTTCGAAGACTGAAGTTCGTTCGAAGAAAATACCCCCCCCAGTGGGTCTCATGGGACATATGGTTAACTTGGTGGTGCATGTGCTTTCACATTCCCATGCCTTCGCGATGCTATGCTTTGGAGTTTTGCCTGACTCGTTGATATGGAGGGGCCAGTAGCATTTGCTGCGCCTGATAGCCTTTGCCGTTCATAGCAGGTGTGTGAGTAGGTAATTAGGTGGATTGGGAGATACCTACGTCCGTTCGCCTCATTGTGCATCGGGATGTGGTTATGGGAGGTTTGGATATCTCTGGGGATATTTAAAATAGGACCAAGTAAGCCTTTGTGATGCGTCTGTCTGCCTTTATCACGATTGTGTACTTACGTAGATGGCAAATCCAAGCTGATGCCTTTTGCTCTGCCTTTGCTCTCAATTGGTTCCTTCGGTTAATTGGTCACATTGTGCATCGGGACTTGGTTATGGGATGTTTGCTCGCCGTAATTCGGACCATGTTGCCCGGGTTAGTGGCACACATGGCTAGCTAGGTGGCTATCTTACTGTCTACATCTCTCCATCCACTCCGCTAAGCCTCGGGCCCCGTTTTCGGGTGAGTCGAGCGCGCATGGGACCCTCGAGTGGACTTCGTCCTGGTAGCCGCGCAGATGCAGTGGCGCGTGCGGTGGAAGTTGGCAACCCCGGAGTAGAGAGGTGTGGATGGTGGTAGCCACCTGGTATGTGCGAACCGCTCAGGTGACGTATACATCCATATGTTGCAACTAGACATGTCCCAGTTGCACAATCACCAACAGAACTGCTGTTGCAATGTGTTGTAGTATCCCCGTGTCCAACTCAGGTTGGCAAGCATGCATGGAGCTGCCCCAGTGCATGCATTTTTTTAAATAGGACAAATTGTGTGAACTTGTTGGCATCTTTGCACAACAAATTCACTTGTGTTGACAGGACCAGCGATGAAGAATGGCCATGCCCCATGACGCGTTGGGGTTTAAAGACGGGACGCGCCACCACTTGCAAGACCAGCCTATATTGCAATGTACGGTATGTATGGTATAGAGAGGCCAAAACGATTTTTCTTTGTTGGTGCATAATTAGGCGTTCATTGCAATTAGGCGTTTTGTTCTATGAGTAGGGCATGCCGCATGCTAAAGAGGTTAATTGTATGCCATTCCTGTGTGTCCATCCCATGCTATGTTGTCGATGTACCTTTTGAATTGTGTGTTGCGCTCTTGCATTAGCCGTGGAGTTTTTCGCTCGCGGTGTTTGATTATTAGAAATTCTCACACGTTTTTGTCTTATTTTGTTTCTGCTTTTCTTTTTTCCCGTCCATGTTTCTCGTCTTGATTGGTTGAGGTGGGGGGAGCATCAGGCATGTGCAGTAAAAGGTGAGGAGTCTTTCTTATGCTGGATGGTTTTCGTGGACGGGGTGGTGTATGTGTGCGGTGTCTGTTATTTAAGTGTGGTATGATGCACCGTCCTACAACTTACGAGTTACTCCTTGCTTTTTTCTCCTTTGATGCTTTTTGTTATCATTCTCTGCTTTTGATGCATTGGTGCAAGGTAATTTCATTTTCAAAGAGTGTGTACATTTCTTCCTTCCCGTGTATTTTTGGTGCCTTTGATTTTGCCTTTGCATGGGTACCTTTGTGCTTACTTGCATGGTTGTTCGTGGGTATTGTTGGTAGTTGGTTTATGTGTGTGGTTTTGTTGCCTTTTGGCTTTTCGTTGTAGTGGTTGCTCTCTTTTTTTATCTTTGGTGTCTTTGGTCCTTTGACGTCTTACTCCTTCCCCCCGCAACCGTAGACCCGTGTCCAATGAATCTGTTATCTTTTTCTTAGGCTGGGGTTGAGGTTGAGGAGATTTTTTCTCCATTTCCTTGTGCTCCACAAAATTTTCCCTGGTGGGTCTGGTAAGGTGTCTTTTGAAACTGGGTCTTTTCGCTGTCGTTGCTGGGGAGAGGCCCAAAAAGGGGTTGGGTCTTATAAACGGCCTTCAGATGGTGGGGCTACAGTCCGGAGGGAGGAAGTAGGTGGCTCTTACTTTGGTGCTCAAATTTTATATTGCCCTCCACGTGTGCTGGTACTAGGACCGGAAATTTTTTCACTGCACTACACCTGAGGTGTATGTGGCGCTTTGAACTGTGCGGTCTGCTTTTGCAGAAATTTGTATCCTCAGGCAATGCCCAAAGGCCCAAAGGAAAAGTAAAGGCGGTGCCATGCGCGAATGGTTGCAACGTTGGACAACGTGCGGGCCTACCTGGTATTGGAGTCACGTGTGGCGGCAAGCATTGGCTCACCCTACATGGATAAGTTGCTCTTTGACCTCATTACCGAAGCTCACCGCGTTCAAGGTGCTGACTGCGACTCGGTGGCTTGTGCTGAGTCGGAGGTACGTGCAAGGTTGTGCCTGCACTCAAGGTGGGGTACATGCGACTAGGGTTGCTGCACAAGGCCGTGAACGCAAAGACCCGCAATGCGTGGGGTAGGATGACGGTTTTGCAGGCCGAAGTGTGTGGCGCAAACGACCGTTTGGTGTCGGAGGAGGCTCTGGAGCACGATCGCCTAGAAAAGGCATGGCGTCAGCAATATTACGCGGTATGTAAAATCGTTAACCGTGTGCCATGTGTTACTTTGGCAGCCCCCCCCTCCTTTTTCTTGACGCCGTATTTCCTCGTGGAGCTCAACAGCCCATTGTAACCGATGGTCCCATTAAGCGATTATTTGGGTGGGAACACCATTGCGTTTGTCGGTATGTTTGTGTTGTTTGTTGTTTGTGGTGTTGTTGATGTTGCTGGAGCATTTCGGCTCGTCAACTGGTGTCTGTTGTTTCTCCTGTTCTCTGCTTTTTTTTTCCCATCACATTGTGAACGAAGCGCATGAGTTTTTGGGGCCAAACGGTTCCCTTGTTTTTATGGGCACTAGCCTGTTGTGGCAGCCGGTTGGAACTGTACGCAAGTGCATGCTCTGCCCAGGTGTGCGTGGCAATTTCAATTTGTTTCTTGCGTGGCCACGTTTGGCTACTTCAAAATGTTTGTGTTCCTTTGTGTAGAGGCGATGCGTCAGTAAGAGGAGGCACAATTTGTGTACTCCATCTTCAACATTGACCGCGGCACAACCAATGCCAAACGGCAACATTGGTTGTTTGCTGTGTAGGCCAATCGCAACTGCGGCCATCATGGCCGCGAAACGTTTTTTGGGAGGATGGAACATCGTATGTCAATGTTTAACGTGTCGTTTTTGGGGGCGGTGACGGTGTGCATGTGAATGGATGGTGCACGAGCTTCTGTTGTGTTGTAGGCAGAATTTATTACCGCGACAGCCTCTCAAAGCAGTTGGATAAGGCAGAGTGCCGGGAATTGAGAAGGGGCATGCTAAAAATTGCAAATTTGGATGCATTTGAGCCCGTCTGGTATATGGTGCATGTGTGCTATGTTTTGTGTCGTTGTGTGGATAGATTCTCGTGGTTTGGTGGTATGGCAACTCCTCCTTTCAGGTTTTCGGTGCCTGTCACGCGGTGCCGTCCCCCCCCCCCCCCCCAAGGGCCAGAGGGCGGAGCACTACACGAATGCATGTGGTGTGTACGCCCTTTGGCTTTTGGTGTTGGGCTTGTTTTGGCCTGTTGAGCTAACCTCTGGACAGTTGGGTGCAAGCTTTTGGCCCACACATACGGAGGCCAATAACATGCGCAAAATTGTGCATCAAATCGCTCAGCTTTGTAGTGTTGCTTTGCTTTCGTTTGCATTGTTGACCGTCGTATGTTGTGGCATGCTGCCCTCTTTTAGGTGCAGGCCTTTGGTTGGCCAAACTACGATAGGGCGGGAGTAAAATTGTTGGTGCAGGAGTTTATGCGGTATGTGTGTGGCAAAGCCTTTTTGCTCTTGTGGTATTGTATGGTCACTATGCGTCACGGGGTATGTTGTGCTGAACTAGTTGATGTCGAATGTGCTTTGAACCTTTTTTGTCGAGGTCTACGGTTTACTATTACAAGGTTATGAAGGTTTTTTTTATCCACTTTGTGGGAATGGTACCGTGTCGTGCATTGTTGTGCGTCGTTTGTGCCTGTTGCAATCACATTTGTGTTTAGACTGCCATACTATTTGTATCACATTTTTTGTAGTCTTTATTGTAACGTTCTTCTGGTCATTTACGAGTGCCATGGTGTGCAGTACAATATTTGGTGGCTAAGTGAACAAAATGGTACGATTGCACTGGATCCCTGCGGTGGCTAGCTTGTGGCTATCTGCTATCGTAGCCCTTACCTGGTTGCATGCTTTAGTATTAGGGTCACGTTTGCTGTGCATGTCTGAGCCCACTGTTGGGGGCTTGGTTTTCCAATTGCTTTTGCACCAATTTTGTACGTCTTCAACCCCATTTGATATAAGATAATTTTTTGGGTTGAGATCGGGATCGGGATCGGGAATGGAAATTCCCCCACGTGTGCTTGCTTTCGTTGTGCTTGCATTACACTAGCTTTGCTGTGGGGCGTCCGCACATCCGTCCTAGCTTTTTTGGTCATGGTGAGTGTTAATTTTGGGAGGTGCGATGGTATGTCTTTACCCTTGTAGCACTGCTTAATGGGCGCCGTGTGAACTGGTGGTGGTTGCGTTGTTTGTGTATATTTCAAAATTATTTTCCCCCTTGCAAAGGTGGTTTGCATTGGCGACTATAAAAGGTCATTGTCCCCTGTGCCCTCGCACTATGTCAATCATGCCACCTGTCAACACCGCAAGCCAGCATGTTTGAATTGTCAACTTGCTGGTGGTGGTGATGGGATGTGATGTGAGTTTGTCTTACCTCTTTATCAATGTGTCAAATGCACACCATTTTTGGGTGTGGCCGCATTAAATTTATGCCCAATTTCGCGAACCTTTCCCTCTCGCACTTGTCTTTGCAGTTACACCAGTGCTACGAAGCCTCTTCGACGTACTTTTGCTGTGTGTGCTCATGACGTTTTTTTTTTGGCCCCCTTGCATGTGACCAATGTGTTGACTGACATTTTGCCTACTGTGAAGCGATAATTAGTTGGTGCGACACACCCCCACCCTCCACCAACCATGCGTAACCAGGACACATGTGCGAAGGAATTTAAAGGCCTTGCAAGAGCTTTGGAGGGATGGGCCCATTGGAAATCATGTAATGCCTTTGCCTCCGAAAGCAAGGTATGTGGCACGTTTTAGGAGTGTTTACCTCCTAATCCTTTGAAGAGAGGTTTTTGGCCTTGCACGTTGCAATGAATCGGTAGGTACGCTTGCTTGCTGATTATTGTTGCTTCGCAGACAAGATAATTCCATGTTATCGGGTCTATTTTAACAGCACGTTTCCAACTAAGAGAAGGTGAAGTTGAATGGAAGCCTTATCAGCTACATGGTCTTCTCGCGGTCACGACAAACCATGGCACAACAAGCAAAGGCAGGCCGGCTACAAAAGCAACCACTCATTTGATGTGCTTCAACAGAAATCGGCGCAAGCCAAAATGTAGATTGCCATTTTTTGCCACGTTTTTAGATAGCGAAGAGCAACCACTGTGCGAAGGTGTTTAAAGACTTTGTGTGCGCTTTAGAGGGATGGGCCCATTGGAAGTCATTCAATTTACTTTTAGTTGCCCTTGCCTTTGAATATTTTGGCCATGTTTCACGAGGATTTGCCTCCTAATCCTTTGAACCGAGGGGGACGGCTGACTGGCTTGCTGGTTTTTCGAGACGATTTTCATCGTGGGTACTTCTACAGTGATTTGAAGAACAAGTCCCTCACCATGCGCAACAAAAGATCATGGAACCACGGGGGGGCCGTCTCCTCGGTCAGGGTACGCGACTCCCCCCCCCCCCCTCCGGGCCCTCCGGGCCCACTTAGTTACCAAGGGTCAATAGCTACTAGCCGTACATAGGGGGAACGTTAGCGCGCCGGGCGCGCGCCGGGCATCTTTTTGGACCCGTGCCCCACCGTTGACCTTTTAGGGGGTGCGCTAAGGGGGCGCACTTAGGACAATCTTTGAATCCACGCTTCGTTGCGTGGTGCATCATGGTGACCCCCGGCATAGGTTTTGACTTCCGATTTTGTTCCCTTTGTTGGGGACCCCCGAGAATGCAGGGGTGATGTAGCATTTCCGCCCTCTTTTGGGCCCCAACCGTCCGGTGCTATTGAGGCCCCCAGGCAGGGGGTGTGGGCGCCTACAACCACCTTTGCATTGGTGAGGAGGTAGAGTGGAGGCCTCTGTTGTTGTAGAGTAACCGATGTTTTGCCAAAAACATACGTTTTGTTCATAGTGCTTACTGTTTTTCTTGGCCCCTGCCCGGGTGCGCTTCCATTGGGTGAACACATACATGTCTGAGACTATGGAACAAGACAAGAACTCGGTGGTGGACAATTCAGGACCCGACCCGGGGCTGGCCAAGTTCAGGATGTGGGTGCTCGGGCCGTTCGAGACAATCCAGGGTCAACAGGAGTACCAGGCGAATGGTTGATTGAGGAGCAGGAGAGAATAGTGGACATGCAGGTGGGTGCAGATGTGGTGTCCGAGTTCGCGGGGCAGATTGGTGTCGGCCACCTGAACAAGAACACTTTCCTCACAGCGCTGCGCTGCTATGCGATCCGGAAGGGCCTGTTGCCTGACTACGTGAATAAAAGGTTTCTCCATGATGAGACTCAGGGGACGGGGCAAGGCAATGCGGGAACAGAGATTACAAGACCACCATCACCGGCGGTCGGCGGTTTGGCGACGCGTGAAGTGGCAGAGCTGGTGCAACTCCTGGCGGCAACGAAACTCGAGAATGAAAGACTCAGAGCGGCGGCTATACCAAGGCTGACGAAACAAGAACTGGAGCGGATGCTGGCAGAAACACTGCCATACCAATGGATGCAGACCCTGGCGGTTGGACTGATGACGTACTCCAAGAAAGACCCACAGTGGGACGCCCATGAACTGTCAACAACGATATGGAAGGTCGTGCATGAGGAATTGAGAAACAAAAGGCAGGGACGCAATTCCCACATGGCAATACCGCAACAAGTGCAAGGTGCAGGAAATCCAGGAACACACACGGCACCGGGGGCGCCGCTTGGCAGAGCGATCAACACTCCAGGAGGACAGCAGATCATGGGGACCCCGGTGGGAGGGGGTCAGTGTTTTGTCTGCGGCCAGATTGGGCACTGGGCCAGAAATTGCCCGCAGGCAGCACTGACAGGCACCCTGAACCAACCGCACGTCCAGGCCAAAATATCGCAGGTGGGGGACCAGACTGTGATGACCAGTAACAAGGGGTGGACCTTGGACCTGAATGGCCCACCCCCCGCCAACTGCAGGCGCTGTGGGCAGCTCCACTGGGAGATGTTCCCGTGTGGGGCACAGGGGAGGGTGTCCCTGTTGCCACAGCCAGCGACACCGGTCGGACAGGCGGGGGTGGCGGGCGGACAACGGGAGGGCTCGGATGATGCCGTTCTCCGCATGGTACAGGACTTGCTGCAATCGCGGGCACTAGACCCAGGACAACAGCAATGACAAGAGCTCAACGGAGTCGGGGCCGGATCAAAGGTGGCACTGGGGCCAGACATGGGAGCCACGGTGGCCAAGACCTGGCAGGCCCACGATGCCGCCATGCACGCCAGGACACAGGAGTGGGGAACAGTGGGTACGGCGATGGCGATCCGAGGAGTGGAGGCCAGCTCATCAGCGACGTATATGCAACAGGTACGGATGGCATTGCGAGGGTGCGGCACCGATGAACCACTGGCGGTGGCGATTCAACGGCGGTTCGCAGAACTGGCACTACGAAAGCGGGGCTACTCGGTGGCAAACAACTTGGTGGCGGGGATACGGATGCTGGAGAAACTCAAACTCATACGGGCTACCGTCACAGACCTACACAGGCTACAACTCAGAGCAATCGGCAAGATGGCCAAGGCGGAAGACAGGCCTCGAGTATGGGCGACAGTGGCCGACTTTCAAACGTTGGCAGAGAGGAGGGTGCACTGGGCCTGGGCAAGGGTGTTCTTTGCCGTTGGGATGGCACTCACCATCTGCCTCAGGATTTCAGACGTCGCACAACTACCGTGGGGCTGGTTGGCACACAAGGGGTGGTTGGTGTTCTTCCACTACAAAGTGGCCAAGGAGATGTGTGCCCAGCCCATACCACCGTTTTGGGAACGGTGGCGGCATTGGCTCTACACGCACAGGCGGCCTCACCAGCACGACGAGAACATATTCATCCCGGGAGGACCCGATGCCCTACGGAAGTTACAGACTGAACTGTTCACAGGTACGGAGTGCGGCCTCTCGGGATGGCACCCGTGGAAACGCATGGGGGCTGCATGCTTCAGGGCGCTGGGAGGATCCCTGTAGGCCTTGGCACTATGGGCCCGCTGGCGGACACCAAGGCAAGCAGCGTGATACGCAGCGCACCCACCGTCATGGAAGATGCCATCCAGGGTCCTCCTTCCATCACCAGTGGGTGAATCAGGGCACTTCACGGGCGACTGTGAGTGGACTTGGATGCCGGTCAAGGAGCTCTGGCATAGGGATGCATTCGCATGGGATCTTGGGAGAAAACGGAACCAGACCCCCCCTACGGTCCACACGTTTGCCCGCCCCGCCACTCCTCAGGAGGTGAACAGCGAGTCCGACGACGACGAGGACCTGGACGATCAGGATGGGGAATGCGACCAGGACAATCCAGATCACGAAGAACCCCGAAGAGAAGCGGAGAATAGGAGCATGCAGGACGCCGCACAAAAGGAAATGGGACGAGACGCCGAACTTGTGCCTGGTACAGGACCTGAGCATGAAGGTGGACCACGGACGGACGAAGGAACGGCAGGACACGGTGCAAGACCCATCAAGATCATCGACGTGGACGAGTTGGAGGACGGCGAAACGAAGATGGACGCCGACGGGGACAGTGGAGGAGCGGGCGCAGCGGAAGCCGTCACAGCTCCGGAAGGGGCGATGGCAAGTGGGGCGGACGCGGACAGGCATGAATGGGATGCAGGCGATCAGGCATCAAACGAGGACCGGGCAGGAGAGGACAGACGATGCGGGGATGCAGACGAAGCGCACATGGAGGCTGAGCCATGCCAAGAAATGGAAGTCAGCGCGGAAGAGTCTGGGGACGACGTTGGCTCCGAAGGCAGCAGCGCAGGGGACAGAGACGAGTCAAGCCTAGGTACGCCGACATGCTCTACTGATTGCTCTGAGTCCCGATGGAGATTACATCAAGCCAGGAGGAGAGTATTGGGGAAAAGAACAACACGTGAGTTCGGTGAGGAGGAGCAACGTGGGGCAAAGCGGGGACGCGGAGAGACTTGCGCGGGAGACCAGCAGCTGGTGGCGATGCCCGACGGGACTGAAGCAGACGGGGCCCCACACTGGGGATACCTGGTCACGGCGCCTCAGAGGGGCCATAGATTCCAGCTGTGGGAGCCTATGCCTCTGCAATGCGAACGAGAGGAACAAGGACGAGATGGGGGTGGACATGGAGCAGCTGACGGAGGAAGTGGCGGAGCGTATGGCGCGGCAGTGGAGCAGACCGGGGACGATCAGTGGGCTGTTGCGAGATCTGGCAGTCAGGGTGGGTCAAAGAGCCGGGACGGGCCCACAGCAGGAGGAGGCGGAACAGAATTTCACATCGGTGCTGCAGGCACTCCGGGACGACGACGAGCTGTACATGGACTGTCCGGAGATGTTTGACAGTACGAGACAGAATGCGAATTGACTGACGTGCAGGGCAGGTGAGGGAAGCAATCACAAAACCCCTTAGGCCACCGCGTCTTTGCCTAACTGAACTAGACCTCTGCTAACCCCCTCCCCTAGCCCCTCTCCCCCCCCGGCAACTAGCAGCGACTAGCAAGTCCCTTAGAGAAGCCCTCCTCGGCGGCTAGCCCCCCCCCCCAAAAAGCCCCCCCCCCCCCCCCTAGGGGCCTTCGGCCCACTTCTACTCAGGGGGGGGGGGAGAAGGTCTCGTAGTTCAGCGGTCATGCACGTGACGCCTGAACTAAAGGTGCTCGGTTCGAATCCCGGTGGAGGCCGAACGCAGTGTCCTAGGCGCTAGGGTGTCGGTGACCCCGCGAGCCGGAAGGGATGCAGCGTCGGTTCGAACCCCGGTGGGGGAGGAACGCAGTGTCCTAGGCGCTAGGGTGTCGATGACCCCGCGAGCCGGAAGGGATGCTGCGAGGGACAGGTAGGGATCACTGATACGCTGGAGTTCGGAGATCGCCCGAGCAACTTACCTTACCTTACCTTACCTTACCTTCGGCCCACTTCTACTGGGGGGGGGGGAGTCGCGTCTAAAAGCGAGGAGACGCCCCCCCCGTGCATGGAACGCAAGCCTTCGGACAATCACCCGAGATGCGGGCAGTGGCACTTAATTCATGCCCTTTTATGAGCCTTTGCCTTCTAATATTTGGAACCGATGGTTTTGGCTTGCCTTAGTAGGCACGCCTACTTGTTGCGTTTCGGTGAAGTTTTGCACGTGAGGTACCTGCATTGCGACATATAGATGGGCTGCAGAAGGGGGGCTTGGGTGATTGTCTTTATAGATGGGTCTTCCAAATGCGTAGGTGGGTGGGATCAGGCAGGGTACGGTTGTCTCTATGGTGACAAGCACCTGCGTAATGTCGCTGATTATGTTCCAGAAGTTGAGCCACAAACAAGCAACAGGGGCGAAATCAGAGCAGTCCTTTGCGCCTTGGAACACAAGGCGGAGTCACAGCAATTAGTGGTGGTAGTGGACTCATAATACATTTTGGATGCCCTTACCAAGAACCCTTTGTTTGGAGCGAAATTTTTGGAGAGGGAGATCAGGGATTGTTTTGCACAGTGATCTCTGGGCTGATATATTAGGGCACTTGCGGCGGCACCAGCAAATAGTTAGATTCCGCTGGGTCCCATCGCATGTTGCAATAGTGGTCAACGAGGGTGTTGACCGCCTGGCTGAGCAGGGCAGATTGTCACTTCCCTATAATGAGACCCGTCGCGCCAAAAGAGTGGCGCCGGATGATCAGGTATTTACCAGGCAAGACACTGACCTGCCTTCGCACTGCTCATGGGTGCTCACCGAGTATGGGGATTCTTTGGTTGAGGGTTGGGACGAGAACTCCTGCAATAGTAGTTTGAGTGTACGCAGTGTGGATTCCAGCGAACCTAAGGAGTTGATGAGTGAGTATGACAGTGACAGTGAAGTCGCCTCAGGGGACGGGTCTTCGGAGGATGAATATGAGAGGTTTCTTTCTCAATTCCTGTGGGACGACTGTCCCTTACCAGAAAAACGCCGCAAGGGTTAAATTTGGAGGAGGGGTGCCCGACCTCGCCCAACCTTCCCGCACTGCGCTTCGCTTGGGCGCCATCCATAAGAGATCAAGTGTGCCTAACCTGATGTATGTTTTAAATTCTCTGTACTGTTTGTCACTTCCTTATGGAACTTCGAGTGTGCGTAGCCGGATCCTGTGAGCGGGGGTACCCGGTGAGCCAAGTATCCGTCTCTATGCCGGCCTATAGGAGAACTGTCACTGGAGCCGCCAAGTTTGGAGAAGGTCACAACAATTCGTCTTGGGACTCCGACTGATGATGATAGTGGTGATACAGATCGTGTCGACAGTGAAGGGGCAGCTCCTGACTCTGGTGAGGTGGTTGCCACAGGACCTAGGTGTAACTTGCGAAACCCCATGCATCGGCCCGTCTTTCGCCAAAAAACAACGAGGAACGTTTTGCAGGACGCTTTTTTTTCTTCTACCTATTTTCACCTTCCTGTGACAGGTTGGAGGCCACAACTGTGGTTCCGAAAAAGGGAGTATCATCGTGCTTCAGCAGTCATCACTATCAGCTGGTATGCACTTCTTTTTCGTTGGTAGATACGTATACCCCCTGTAACACAATCCCTCTGGTATGTGTCCCCGATTTAGATCGTCTATGAGGTTCAAGAAGGCTTTGCAGAAGTACATTCCTGGCTGTCAGCTACCCTCGTCAAGGGCTGTCCCCCGGTCATTACTGGCAGGAGCTCGGATTTGAAATGTGCCTTGGCCCAATTGAAGGAAGTGGAAGGCATGGAGGGGTGGCAGTGGGTAACACTAAGCATTTATGACATGGGCGGCAAGCATCAAGTCTATCGTTATGGTGAGCGCCAAGCAGTGATTGCGTCCCCCCGAGCGTCTGAAGATGAAAGTACCCAACTATTTGGCTGTCCATCAATCCGAATATGCATCGATGTGCATGCTCCCCCTAGCTGTATGGGCCTGTGATACGTTCAGTATTGAGACCCCGATTGTTCCAGGTGAAGAGGAGGGGGGGGGATCAGGAACCTTGGACCTTGTATGTGGGTTGTCAGCCCCAGTTGCCTGCCCGGCTCATGACCACCCTCCCTGTGACATGCAATGTCGGTTGTGCCTTCATTGGTATTATGGCAGATTTTTCCACGTTCATTGAAGGTGTCCGCATCCAGATGCAGGATTTAGATGCACTTTTCGTCGTAAACTGGAAAGCATGGAGAAAACAATGGTTCAGCGGGTTGCCTGTTGAAATGTGTGTGTTCCCCTTTGCAGATCAGGAGGCCGACGAGTCTAGTGGTGAGGATGAGGCACCACCCGTTGCCCAGACCCCCAACAAAAAAAGGAAAGCAAATGCACCGCCACACCTGCACCCTTGCCCGTGCACGCAAGAAAGCCCCCGCTAAGAACAAAAAGGGTACCACGGCTGCACAAGGTACACTAGAGTCTTTTTACAGTAGGGTGAGGACAGCTTCTGGTCTCCCCAAGTCAGGTGGCAAGAAAGGGTGATTTGTTTGTTGCATCGCATGCGTAGTTTGAATGTTATGATTTCTCGCTTTAACGCCTTCTGTTTCCTTTGATTGCTTTCTTCCCATAGGCAAGATACTTGGTTGTTGCATACCCGTGTCCATAGACATCGGTCTGTGTTTCCTCTCTGACTGTACTGGGATATACAACTAGGTATCGGTCAAAGCATATGCCCCTGTTGTGCCTGTTGATGTATTGCTGAACTTGTGCTCTTGAGGATGCAGATGTACACCCCTAAATCCGGGGGGAGGGAGAAAGAACGTTCTGCATAACGCTGTTTTTCATAACCATCATTTTTTGCTTTCTATTTTAATAACAAGTGCATGCCCTTTTCAGACCCTGGATTTCATGCCCGCTTGTAGGTTTGTACATTCACGGAGAACGAAAAACGGTTACATAAAGGTACTTGCACACCTCTCCATACTACACTTGTTGTGTCGTATGTTTACAATAAGAAAATTGATAGCAGTGTTGTACGGGCAATATTTCAATAAAATATATGACATCCTGTGTACATGCCCTGTTTCATTCGTGGGGGAAAAGTGTCAAAACCCAAGGAATCCACAAGTTTTCCGTGTGCTTTGAAAGAGGCATTACAGGACAAGGAAAAAACACACCTAAATTCCTGTGTTTTGAAAAACACCACTAAATGTTTCTAGACATATGCGAAAAGGGCTGCCCAAGATAGTGGGCGCCATCTCCTCGGGGTGCCACAGCCCGGTGTCAAACTCAGATTTGGGCTTTTGATTGTGCCTCTTCCTTGGTTCTAACATAGGCTAGCACAACAATGCTCCCACAACCTTCCCCAAAAGGAAATGCCCTGACCCTTACACTTGGCCAAGGAGTGCCAGCATCGGCAAGGTGGTAGGGGAACGGACAAGAACTTGAGGGCGCCCAACTTGTACAGTACAATGCAAACAGCAAGTATCGACAAAACACAGCCATGAAAGGTGACAGCAATTGTATGGTAGCTCAATGTATCATAGTAGTATGGTGATGATGAACCGCCGGACATTGCTGCATATGCATACTAGGATGTGCATGTGTGGAGCGCTTTGTGACCTACTTGCGCCCCCCCCCCCTTTTAGCGACTAGCCAGTCCGCAAGAGAAGCCCTCCTCGGCGGCGAGCCCCCCCACCCCCCCTTGGGGGCCTTCGGCTCACTTCTACTTGGGGGGGGGGGTTGCGTACAACAGTGAGGAGACGTCCGCCCCGTGGCAAAAACTTTGCACATTGCATTTTGCATTTGCATGTGCACAATGCTTTTGCTATTGCAACCTCGATTCCCAGGCCCTGAAAAATATTACATCACGTAGCACAACAAAACATGGTAAGTTTGCAAAATTGTTTGGAGGAATGGTTGCTCTCAAGTCAGAAGATGCAAGCTCCAAGGTTTTGCTAGGAGGTTGCATTGTCTTCTAGGCCACTGTGGTTGCTCCCCGCTCTGAGGACCTTGAGAAGGCAAGGGTTGTGTTGCCATTTTGATTCCTCTCCGCTTTGGACAACCAAGATGGCCCGGCTTACGGGGCTACTTTTGAATGTGTTCATTCAACTTTTTGGTGATATTGAGGCTAATTGCCCCATGATATTCCTCTCCAAGTTAAACACCCCTTGGCTTGGGGAAACGGAGCCATAAACCACGCTTTGGGGCACCGAGTGGAACCCAAAATATGTGTCACATGTTTACAAGTCACTACTGCTGCAGATATGCTGGGCAATATTGTATGGTTTTGCGCTCTGGTGATGTCTTAATATGGGATGGGTATTGGCCCTCTTGCACACAATGTAACTTCTTTGATTTGAGGTTGATGGCCCTATTGGGTGAACAAGGGCCAGGTCTCGGGGGGGGAGGGTGGGCGACTCCGTGGGCTTTAAGACGCCGACCCCTCCCCCCCCTTTAGGGGGGGCCTCCGGCAAACAGTTAGTTGCCAAAGGTGCCGCCCTCAAGAGTCCATGGACGCCAAAGGTGCCTGACTCTCCATGGACCCGAAGGAGAATTTTGTCCACTTTGCACCCCAACACTATCCTTGAACTCAACTCTAACGCTGACACCCACCCCAACCCTTAGATGCGCCATACTTGGTTTTTGGTTGTGTAAACCTATGGGTCAGCCAAAAAGGTCCCCACAGCAGGGTGGATTGGGGGGTACAGGTGCTCCGAGCCCTGTGATGTGTGGGAATGTGTGGGAACATGCCTCCTACCTTCCCTCGCATCAACGCCAAACCATCAACAGGGCTGAAGAACAAACACCTGTCAATCTCTGTGGCTATGGCCATGAATTCCACGTACGCACACAATGGGCTTCAGGGCAGTGCCAAGAAATGGCAAGCCATAGGATGGATCACGGCACAACGCCCTGTTATCAACGTTGATCTTTGGGGGCGCACTTAGCGCAGCGTGCGCGCAGTGCAAGCGCGGTGCAACTATTTGGGCGCGTGGCCGTACTAGAGACCCATACTTTGTGATACTAGGGTGGCATCATTGTTCTTTGAGAGTAGGTTTTGAAACTTCTTCCACATTGAGGATATGGCATTTCTAGATTTTCACCCGGTTTCACCCATTTCCACCTTTTTTCACGCCTTTTTTTGCTCATTTCCACCACATCCACTCTTTCCTAGGTTGATTTCTCCCCACCATGGGACCTTCTCGAGAGGTGATGTATCCATGCTGTTTTCCCCCCATCATGGGGATGCCGAGCAGGCACGGCTGATGTCGGACCTCATGATCATGATTGAGGCTGAGGGACAATCCAGCATCCTCTCCGAGTACTGTATCACATCCAAGTAATTGAAGGTGACCTCACGGGCTTGATCAACGCCAAGGATCCTTCGTGCTAGCCAAGACGTACCATGCCATCATTGTGAGACAGTCGGCAACGGGGCTATGCTAGAGGCCATACCAAGCACCCCTGGGTCCATCGTCCCACCCCCATTCGTGGAAGATGGGCTACCTCCCGCCCCCACTGAAGGAGGTCTCCCAGGGTCTACAGTGGTCCATGCTCCTGAGGTAGGGGTGATATCAGGGCGTTTAGAAGGGGTATGCTTGGGGACTCTTTTGGGGGAACTTGGTCTAAAAAGTAGCGTGCATTGCGCGCGGTGTAAGGGCACCCCTCTTAGGCTGCACTTGGGGAACAGCACAGGACCACGCACAGGCATGGAGCTCAGGCCTTTAGTTCCATCAGACGATATCACGCCACTGTTGCTGCGCTTGGGACACAATGGAAATGACACCCACGATACAGCTAGAGTTCTCTTTCCTCCCATCACATGGCCAGATCCTGCGGACCCGGTAGATGAATTGGTCTCATTTTGTTCCGCAATTGAGTGTCCACGACAAGAAATGGACTGCAACTATCTGTCTGATGCCACATTTTCCGTGGTGAGGAGGTGTTCGAAAGATGAGTTCAGTACAGATGTCAGCTCAAAAGGGTAGGGGCGACGGGGAGGGGCAGGGGTAGAGCACGCGGGTGGCACACACAAGTGACAGCGCGGCTCAGACAGGGAGGGCAGACGTATAGGCAGGGTCGACAGCGAGAAGGAGAATGGGAGGGGAGACAGGCGAGTGAGGGGGCGCAGGGCAGCGGGACAGGGGTAGCACGGAGAAGAGCAGGGGGCACACGCAGGGCGCGCGTGAGCAGCGGAGAGCGCGAACACGAAAAAAAAAACAACAGCAGAACAGGCGGACACACAGGAAGGACACGTAGAGGAGGCAGGGCGCGGGAGGTGGGGGGAACAGGGGGCGAACAAGGGCACAAAGGAACACAATGTCTCTCACAGAGGAGCACCATGCCAATGACCCGCATTGAGCGGTACCGGCCGCCCCGCCCGACCATCAGGGAACTGATGGAGGGGCGGCCGGCGGGAGAGGACGAAGGGGGAGTCCCCCCGAAGGGGTGTCTGGGGAGGCCGCCCAGGTCGGCCTACAGGTCGGAAGACAGGGCAGAAGCCCAGAGGCGCGTGAGGGCGCGCGAGATACAACCATGGCGCGGGGACGACCAGCGGCGAGCACACGGAGCAGGAGAACAACACTAAGAGCGCGGGCAGGAGACAGAGGGGAGGGGAGGGTGGAGAGGAGAGCAAGAAGATAAACGTACAACAACGCAGGCTAAAAGGCTGGGTCGCGAGGGAGGGGCCCCCACCTGGCATGGCCGGGAAGCGCCAAGGGCCGCGCCACAGGATGGCGGTGAGACTGGACGAGAGCACCGAACAGAACCGAGACAGATGGCGAAGCAGTGTTATTGTGCGTGCATGCAGGGAGGAGGGAACCACGCGGAAAGAAGCACGGCGGGAAAAAAAAAACGCGAACAACACCCCGCAGCACCACAAGGAGACGGGACAGAAAAGGGCGTGTGGCTAGGGCCACGCGACAGCCCCAGGGGACTAGGACAGCATGGGAGGCGGCACAGGAGAAGGGGGCGGGCGCGGGAGGGGAGCGACCCGTGCTAGGCGCACAAAACGGTCCCCGGATGGATGAGGATCCAGTGGGCCCGCGCCGCAGGGTTGCTGGCGGCCCGGTGGGGTAAAAACACGGGATGTGGGATGGGATGGGGCCGCAAGACAGCCCAGGGGATTAGGCCGGGGCCGCGGCACAGGGGAAAGGGACGGGGGCGGGAAGGGAGCGACCCGTGCTGGGCGCACGAAGCGGTCCCCGGATGGAAGAGGATCCAGTGGGCCCGCGCCACAGGGTTGCTGGCGACCCGGTGGGGTATAAACACGGGATGATGGGACAAGGGGACGGGGCGGGGAAGGGCCTGTGGCTAGGGCCGCACAATGGCCCGACGGGGTAGGGAGTCCATGGGACGCTGGGAACGGGCCGCCGCCGGGAAGAGGCAAAGGGGAATGGGACATGGGAAGGGCAGGGAGACCGAAAGCGCCAAGCAACAGCCCCGTGGGATTGGGAAACCAGTCGCTATGGAGTGGTGAACCATGGGCCAACCATGGGGAACCTGACCACGGGAAGTCGGGAAAATGCCCTGAACTCCGGGACGGCTGTGAGGTGTCCGCAGGGGTGAGGGTTGACCTTGAGATCCCCGGGTCAATGGCCTGAGTACACGTAGGTTCACGCGTGAGCGGGACCAGGGGGAACGTGGAAAGGGTCGCCTCCTGGCCTCCAGCCGTGGATGGACGACACCCAAGTACATCAGGGAGCCGAGTAGGTACTCCAAACCGTGGGGGATGGGGAGTGGTGGAATGTGGTTGACAGAGAGAAATGCTCCGCTGTCGGCGAGGGCTATCCACAGGAAACCCGCCTGCAGGCGCCCAATAGGCTGTGCTCGAGGGGGAAGGCCGGGGGATCCTTCAAAAGGTGACAGGAAGGAGCTGAAACCGTGAGGGCAGCGACTGAAGGGAGCCTACCGCCGGTCATGCCCCAAGGGAACCTGGTTGAAGTTCTCGGCCGTGAGGTGAGACAGGGGTCGCCAGGGGAACTGATGGTGGAGAGCTCTCCTTCCTGCCAGAGGCGGCGACCATGTAAAACAAACAAGGAGATGTCAGATGAGGCTGCAGACGCGGCCGCCCTTACTTACTTACTTACTGCAGTCAGAAAAGAGTTAGATGATAAAGATATCAACAATAGACTACAGCAATAGACAATCGATGCAACTTGGATCAAAATATTTCACATGATTGAGAAACACTGATTGGAAAACTGCCCCAAGGGCTCACACTCCATATAGTGCCATCCTGAGATGTGCATTCTTTGCTTTGCGTCCCATAGGTGCTGAGGTGGCATGGCTTGTGGCGCTGAGGTCACTGCCATGTCACATGGGATAATCCTACTTAGCTAGGCTGACTGGGAATTGAACCCAGGACCTCTCAAAAAGAGGTGCCTCAGTCCCCTAGGGTGCGTACCACTAGGATAGCTAAGATTTCATGAGAAAACATAGAAAAATGTATAGGCTCTGGATCAATGTCAGCGCCTCAGGCAGTCCAGAAAATGGTGTAAAAGATCAATCAGTTGGGGGGTCAGGGGTCCACAGAACCTCCAAAGTTTAATGATTGGTTTTCATAGGTCAAAATGTCTTGTCACCCCTTTTTGGTTAGGCCAATACTAAGATGAAAATGAGTGTTGCCTCTAGGCCTCTTTATAACAACTAAAGCTAACCGTTTGGCAGGGAAATACACTTTTTCTTACTCCCTCTTGTGCTGTGGTGGCCACCACTGTCGCATTCTGAAGGAAAAAGGGAATTTTTCTTGGCCTCCCCATGGCTTCAACATTTATTTAAAATTTCCTATAACATCCATAATATTGGAAAGAAGGCGCTGCATCAGAGCAGTTGCCAGGTTCTGCTGCGTCAGAAAAGACACTCACAGCTCCCACTGCGCTCGTTGGCGTCGCTGGGGCAGCTCTGGCTTGGTAGGGGGTTAGAATGGGCATGCCACTTCATGTGTGCACAACCCTCCCCCTCCAAATGGCAAAACGCAGTGCAATACGCAAAGCCCAACGCTGGATATGATCAGGGCACGCTGTCTGGGGTCTCAATGAACCTGCTGTAAGACCTGATCTGTCCTTAGTGTGTTGAAAATTGATTTACCCTCATGGGGGTTTGAGATTCAGGACAGTGGTCCAGGAGTCAGTTTTTCGGCCTGAACACGGCCTATTCCACTGTTTGCGCTCCAGGATATCTGCAGAAAAAAGACGAAGGGTTGAGGAACTGACAGGCACGCAATGATCGACGCAAACACCAAATCCGTCAAATGACAGCTTAGAATTTTTTCTGACGGCACACACCTGTCCAGAATCTTCATGTGCATTGAAAGCACATTTTTTGCGAAACTTATTTTCATCAGAGGAATTTTGAAATTGCTGGATTTACACGCAGAGAAAAGCGGCGCGCCGGAGCGCATCCTAATTGAGCGCCGGAAAATACAAAAATAATAAGATTATAACAGTATGTCACGTAATAATAACAAAATGGCGAGACACACAAAAAATAATATACGTAGGAATTCCAGGTTTGCTTCTAGGAGCAAGGAGGAAGAATGAATTCAAGAAAATTGAAATGAATTCAAAGAACAAGGTATAAACATACAGGTCTTGTTTGCTTCGTTTGCACCATGCACATTGCTTGTCTCGTGTTATCGTGAACGTGCAGTGTAGCAACGCAAACATAGAATAGAGGGACAGATGAGAAGATCGCTCGATGATTAGAGGTGACATTGGGTGATTAGAGCATACACACACGTGCATAAACGCATGCCTCGCTTGTGCCTAGTTTTCTTTCCCTCCTGCCTCGCTCTCCAGCGGTAGGTAAGGTAGGTAAGCCCAGGGGGCGTCACCCCCTGGTAGAGTTCGTGATCTTGGTATGGATTGAGGAAAAAGGGAAATTGGTTAGAGTAGGCGATTGGAACCTTCGTGCATGCTCGTGCCTTCACATGGCGCATTAAAGGGTAGGCCGGACGTGGTGCGCACGGTAAAACCCTTGTTTAGGTTACCCAGGGGCTCCACCCTACGTTCTTTATGAGAACGGGCGGAGTTCCTTAAACTTGCTTGCTTGTACTGAGGTTCAGGAACAGCGTATTACAGGGCAGCCTGAGAAGCGTATAATACGTGGAGGCTGTCTTGGTTCCTCCGTCTTGAACCTCAGTCATTGGCCTTTGCTTTACAGGTGTGAAGGTCAGGCCGAATTGGTGCAGCTGCAGTTGCCTTCGGCGACTTTTGAATTTTTCGCCCAAGCTAAAACGGGCGCGGATCACACAATCAACAAACTTCACCTCAGCCAGGAGTGGCGAGGGCAGTCCGACCTCTTCAACATCCACGCTGTGCACGCAACCTGAGCACTCCTTCGCTCCAAGCCCTATCAGGGAAACACGTTGTGGCGTCCCTGTTAGGCCACAGTCGCTCAGTAGCGCTGTGTTTTCTCGTCCCTTTCACAGGTAGGCCTCTAGAGCCTTTGACATCCTCGTCAACAACACCAAGTAGCCCGTGGGTGTAGGAGTGGCAAGCCAGGGTGAAGGCTTGGGCCTCAGAGCCCGCTCATCCTTCGATGGCTATTGCCACTATAGTGAGTGCAGGAACTGTAGTGTGTGTGTCACTGTCCCGCCTGTTTCCTGAAATTTTATCAGGGTTTTGGTGGGCAATGGCAGTGGTTAGTCCAGGTTTTGGCCATCGTAGCAAGCAGGCGTTTTCATGCCTCATAGCCTTTGTCCACCCCTCCCCTGTAGTAGGCAGGTAGGTAGGAAAACAGTACTCGGACTCATGTGCTGGGTATTCCCCAAAGGCTTTGCGCCATCACAGAAACTGGGCGCTTAGGGGCGGAGAAACCCGGGGCGTACCCCGTGGCACCGCTAAGACATCCACCGGGTTCAGCAAGGGTGCAGACTTGGGTGTAATTAAGACACCATTTCTGCAGCTTGCTCATAGGTCCTCAGGATCAGCACACTCACACACACGCTTAGGAAGGTATAGGAAGGTTTCAGTCCCTAGGTTTCTTCTGAGAGGCAAGCGTCTCAGCGAGCCTCAGCAACTCTCCTAGGTTGTTCTGGGACAAGTAGTCTACCAGAACAGAGTTCAGGTGTCCCTCAGAAAGAACAAAAGCAGAGAAGGACTCCTAGGTAGCTTCTTCAACTCCAAACCCTTCCTAGAGGGTGAAGAAGTGCCACCCTTGGCGATAGCGTGTCGGATGACCGACTTCACCAGGTAGAAGCCTTCCTTAGCCATCTCCTCGGCATTCATGTCAGGGAGTTCTCCTTCTACTTCCATGGGGCTGGCAGCGCCCTGTAGGTCCAGAGCGGCGATCTCCTCATCGTTTAGTTCCCATTCTTCCCCACAGAGGTCCTCCGGGTCGTAGTAGCGCTTGAGCTGTTGAGCAGCGCACGCCAGGGTCCCCCCTAGTCGGGGAGAACACCGCACGGTGATTCGGTGACCATCCACAGATAAGATCTTGTAGGGCCTAAAGTAGGGGTCATCGCTGGTGGAGCGTGGCCAGGCGTGTAGCCGACTGTGGTGCACCAACACCCAGTCTCCCTCTTGGTAGGAGGCGGGCACCCTGTGCTTGTTATTCTTGTTCCACTGGCGCTCCCTCACTCTCTGGAGCATAGCCTTGGCCTTGTCCACCTTGTCTTGTTGCTCCTTCACCCACTTACCCACAGTGGAGTAGGAATCCTCAGAATAGGGAGCGTGTAGGAACCACGCCAGGCGTCCCATCAACAGCTCATGGGGCGTATAGCCAGTTGCCGAACTCTCTTTGGAGTTCATCATCAAGGATATGACGGGGAGTAGTGTCCCCCAGTCATTGGTGCGTTCAGTCTTGCACCATATCCTTACGTTCTCCTTGAGAACACGAATCTGTCGCTCACATAGGGGGTTACTCGTATGAGTATAGGGAATCCCCGTTGACACCTGGAAATTGAGGGACCTCAGGACTCCCTTGTACCAGCCAGTGTCGGAGCGTACTCGGACATCTTTGTCTGAGTTAATCTCTTTGGGTGCCCCATAGACACAGAACCAGTCCTCCAGGAGTATCTCGATGGTCTCCTCGCCGGTGATGTGTTTAGTGCATGGGAACACCCTGCTAAACCTGGTCAGCCCACAGGTTACCACTAGGGCAAAGTCATAGCCCCTGAACTTGGGCATCGCGGTGTAGTACACGTAGAGAACACTGTTGCCACAGTGGGGGATAGGGAGAGTCGAATTGAGACCTCTATCCCTGATATCCCCAGGTTTACAGGACCAACACGGGCACTTGTCCACGATAGGCTGGAGGGTTTTCCGCAGCTGGTCATCAGTCCACGTAGAGCGGAACCACTGCTTGAAAGGCCCCAGGGTATGGCTGGCCCCCACATGACCACTGGACTCATGGGTCCACTTGAGGAGCGCCGGGATTCTGTCGCTAGGCACCACTATCCGGTCCTCATGCCAGAGGTAGGTCTTGTCCTGTTTCCACTGTTCCTGGTCGACCGGGACGGGTTCCAGACGCTTCTCCAGGCGTTTGTAGATATCCCGAAACTCCTTCAGGTACTCCACTTGTCGAGGTCCATCTGGAGGTCTGATCATGGTCATGTTCAAGTCCAGGTGTACATCCATACGGCTGACCGCCTCCTTGGCTAGCTCTTCAGACCTGGCACCAATCATGTCTTCGAAGTTGTTGTGGCTGATGTAGTCCGCACACTCGTTCTTGATGCCCTGAATATGATGTACTGAGAGCCGCAGCTGGCTCAGGTAGGTCCACCAGCGTCGCAGCTTTGCCTTCTCATGTGGGGGTCCCTTCTGGAAGGTGCGGATGGGTTCTTGGTCGCACAGCCAGACCACAGGGCTACTCCCCAACAGCCGGGACTAAGAGGATAGCACCAGCATACCCGCGAGCAGTTGTTGCTCATAGGTAGAGTAGTTACCCCGGGCCTGGTTCCATTTCCAGTTCCAATGACCCAGGGACCCAGGACCCATTAGTCGGCTGGGTAGCTGTGCTTGAGAGTACCGTTTAGGTTGAGTCCATCAGTACCCCATTGGGAAATGGCCGAGTTGAACTCCTCCTTCTCTAGTGCATGCCACTGAAACAACGTTCCACCTCCCCCCACATTGCTGGTGTCAGTCACCAGGATAATCTCACCTTGGCCTCTAGGCACACCCAGGCACTTAGCGTGGGCCACTTTGTCCTTGAGCTCGTCAAATGCTTGTTGTTTTTGAGGGCCCCAGCGCCAGGTAGTAGTCTTCTTGATGAGGTCCGTCAGGATAGCGCTGTTGTAGGTGAAATTCTTGATGTGGCGGCTTTAGAAGTTGCAGCCCCAATGAAACTGCGTACATCATGGAGTCCTTTCTTGGGGTCTTCATGTCGTACCTTAGCATCCTTCAGGGGTTTGGCCTTAGAGGCCGCTGGGGTCCACCACCCATAGCCAACGTCGAACCCCAGGTACTGCATAGTGTCCTGCAAGAACTCACACTTCTCCAGCTTGAGTCTAGTGTGGTTCTCCTGGCAGACCGCAAAGAACTCGCCCAAAAGGATTGGTTGATCCTCTTGGGTATTCGTTCCCAGGTATACATCGTCGATGTGTGCTTCCATCTGGGCGCCCCGGGATATGAGCTCTTGCACCACGGGTCTTCGACGTAGGATGGATAGGATCTTGTTCATCAGCTCTTGGAAAAGAGCGGGTGCGTTGGCCATGCCAAAGGGCATGACCTTCCACTTGAACACCCTCCCCTGAGGGGTGATGAAGGCAAGGAGTTCCTGGGCGTTGGTCGTCAGGTCCACTTGCTAGAATCCACTACGCTTGTCCATCTTCGTCTTGTAGCGGCAGGAGGCTATCTCCTCGAGGGTTGACTCCGTACTAGGAATGGACCCAGAGTGGTTCAACATCTTCTTGTTCAGCTCTCCATAGTCCACTACCAGCCGTTTGGCTGTTGACCCAGGCTTAGCCACCAGAAAACAGGGGCTGCAGTGCTGGGGATAGTCCCCATCCTTGTACTCCAGGACCAGGGCCAGCGTCGATACACTCTTGTATCTGTCGCTCTATCTCATCGGCCTGCTCTTTAGGAGCAGGGTAGGGTCTCCTTTTTATCTTGAGACCCACGAACTCGGGCTGCAGCTTGAGATCCATCTGTACCAGCTTGTCACAGGACGCTGGAGGGGGTAGTTCTCGAAATACCTCCAGGTAGGTCCTGATCAGCTTCTGTACTCTAGGGTCCAAGAGTTTGATCTTGTCCTCCATGTCCTCGTCAGAGTGTAGATTGCTTGCCCCTTGGTGTATAGAAGCAGGGAGGTGATCCTCAACCGGCTCAGCGTCCTTGGTCGTATCCTTCAGTCCTTGATAGGCGTAGAGAGGGTCTTGTTCCACAGTCTCAGGTGGTCAATGACAACATAGGCACACTCGAGGGGGTTCACATACACATTCGTCTGAGAGTTTATCTTCCTCCCGGGTCCTCACATGGGCACCCCATACGCTCTTCATGAGCTTCAGGTCCACCTCTCGTTGCGAGGTGGTAATCTTCTGTTCTAGGTCCTCCTTCCGTTGGGGAATATCCCCCATAGACCCTCTCTTCAACGGCCATGAGCGGCGTGTACGCCTAACGTAGCATAACCTTTTTGCCACCAATCTCCTCTTGGAGTCAATGTACTCTCTTAGCCTGGAATGGGGGGTCCAACTGCTCGTCCAGGGGCTCCTCTCCCCTCATGGAGAGTAGGGGTTTCAGTGGGGCGGCGTACTTGGCGTTCTCCACTTCCTCCACGCACGTCTGCACGAAGAAGGCGTCATGCTCAGTCTCGTCATCAGACTGTATAGAGCTGGGTAGCTCGGATAGCCCACACTCCGAGACTACATCAGGATTGGATACACGGCAGGGGGAGTTGCGGGCAACAGTGTCAGACACGACGTACTCGTCTCCCCCAAGCCCGGAGTAGTCTCCACGGCGTCTTGAGGTCGTAGGGGATTTTTCAGCACGTCCGGGGTGAAGCCACTGCTCTCACGTTGAATTTCCTGGACCATAGCAGAGTCCAGATCCTCCGAGGGCACTGGGGCCAGACTCCCATCCACCACACTTAGCATACTACCCCATCAAGGTTTCCTGATTGGCGTCTTATGGCCCAACGGCACGTAGATGGCGTCATCTGGCAGCTGGATGGAGGTGAGCGTCAGCTTGTCCAATGGAGTACGCCAGTACTCATTTCCCCCATGGGCTCCCCGATCGGGAGAGCACAGGACCATACGGGAACGTTCCAGGGCCACCTTGGTCAGGTCCTTCGCCAGCTCTCTGAATGTTGGATTCCCGTAGGCCATCCCGAAAGAGGGCCAGTAAAGTTTATAGCAGCAATTTTCCCCCTTGCTACAGTAGAGGTCCAGGACATGTTGCTTGTCGCTGGCGAATAGCTCCACGTTCAGGTCTTCCTGGGAGTATCCCAACTCCGTCACACCTTGGTTTAGGACATCCCCCAGGAGCTGATAGTCCTCAGTTTTGCAGGCGAGCATCATGGTTGAGGGCTCGCTCTTGAATACCATCAGGTAGGTAGATGTATGCTCGGACTGCTGCAGAGGTGCAGATTCCCAGCCATCACCATGGTCCACCTGCAGGACGTAGGGTGCATGCAGGGTGAGGGATAGAATCTGGGAGTGCTCGACGAAGAAGTCAGTACACAGCACAAGGTCGAAGGCTTCGGTGTCCATCACGTAGAACCGATGGGCAATACTTCTAGAACCCATAGGAACTTTGACCTCACAGTCCCCACAACTGTGCACCACATGCCCATCTCCCATGCGGATGGCTGAGGTAGGCAAGATGTTCTTCAGGTCCCCACAAGGTAAAATTTTCTTGGCCACGATAGATATGGTGGCCCCAGTATCCAATATCCCCAGGTACTCGCGTCCCCCAAGAGAGATACGTACCCAGAACACCAGGTCTGTAGGCCCCCTGGAGGGTCCCTGTCAGAACACCGCGGCGCAGGTCACTTCGAACCCCTTCTTCTGGAGTTTACGCGCCATGCACATGAAGTGGGAGCGCTTGCGGGCATTGGACTGGTCCCCATCTTCGATAGCACGCTTGTTTCCCTTGTTCTTGTTGGCCTTGCGTCTGGGAACGGGTCGTAGGTCCCGTGTTGGGTTGCCCACCAGAGGGCTCAGGGTTCCCCCCTGGGGTAGGATTGGGGTTCCCTCTGCACGGGTTTGCGTTCTTGTCTCTCTCAGGCTTGCGGTCGCCGCCTCCTTGTCCACCTTTAGGTTTGCCACCTTGGCCTTTGCCATTTTCCCTGGACTTGCCTTGGCCATTGTCCTTGTTGGCGTTGCCCTTGCCAACCCCCTTGCCACTAGCGTTCTCGGTCTTAAGCTTCGCCGATAGGCGTTGCTTATGGTAGCACTCATCCTCGTAGTGCTTCCTCTTCCCGCAGAACGCACAGGTCATGGTACACCTGTAGTGGTCCGGCAGCTTCGCCTTGCCGCCGGTGTTGGTCTCGTGCTTCTTACCCTGGACCACGAAGCAATCATGCTGATCGCAGTCCGGGGCGTGAAGCTGGGAGCCCTGCTCGTCTCTGGCATCACACCAGAAGAGATATTGTACATTGCTCATGATACGAGCATTTTTGGGGGTAGTTTCCTGTCCGGGTCAATGTCCCTGATACCCACGGCCATGGCTCCCAGAGCCTCCCCCTCCAGGACGGTAGGCGTTCAGGTGCTGGTCGCTTTCTTTCTCCAGCACCAGCTCCAAAAGTAGCACAGACAAATCCCTGTAGTTGAGGATCTTCGCCTTGCGCTCTGCCGTTGACCGGCACTTGTCCCACAGCTCCCGAGGGAGCTTTGCCACCAACCAGAACAGCAGCTCGTCCCTGCCTTAGGAACTGGGCGTCAGTCGTCCCACCGGGTGGTCCAGGTCAGCCAGTAGCTCGGAGATCCTAGCAGGCTTGGGGTTGTTGGGCAGCACGGCCAGGTTCTGGATCCTGGCCCTGATGGAGCGGTCGGTTTCGCAGGTAGGGTACTGCCTCTCCAAGGCAACCAACACGTCAGCAAACGTGGCGGACTTCGTCACGATCTGCTTGACCTGCTTCTTGAGGTACTTGGTCTTGCAGCACTGCAGGAGCAGATCGCACTTGACTCGCCCACTAGCACGGGTTTAGCCGGTCATCCGGAGGAACCGGCCAAAGTTCTCAGCGAACTCGCTGAGATCCTTGCCTGTGAACTCAGGCAAGTTCACCACGATTTTTGAGGTGGCCATTGCCTTAGCCTCCTGGGACCTGCGTCCCTCACGGCGCTTGGTCTTCCTCTTCTTCTTCTTCTTCCGCCCGCTCGGGTTCTCAGGGTCCTCAGGGTCGTCGTTTTCCGAGGGCGAGGCAGAAGTCATGGACGGCAGCTCATCGTCCGAGGCGTCTCCGCCTAGGTCACTAGAGCCGTAGGACTCCACGTCAACCATTGCCCTCAGGGCTGTCAGCCCCAACCGGTCCAGCTTGGCTCTCGTGGAATTCTCCACGTCGCTGTAAGGGGGCTGGGCCGTTCTTGGTATGAAAGGGCGTCTCGGTATCACTGCAGGGGTCGGCATGGGTCGGCTCCTCAGGCCTCCCAGGGTGTTTGTCAACCCCGCCACCAGGTGATGGGCTTGTACGCGGTGAGGTGAAACTCCCACGATGGTAGGTGACGCTTGGGGAGGAATCAAGGGCTCCAGTTTAGCCCGAATCTCTTGAGTAAGATCACCAACAAGTTCAGAGGTCGCTCCTCAGAGTGCCTCATTAATCTCCGACCGCGTCAGGGACCTGTTGGAGGATCTTCCAGATCCTCTACTCCTTCCCCCAAGAGACTCAGGGCCGCGTAGGCCACTCAGGGAAGTGAAACCAGGTGCTGGCATAGTATAGCCAGGCTCGGGTGCAGCATAGCCAGGTATCCCAGTCATGTACACGCCCGCCGCGGGTCTGTGATAGACGTCCTCATAGGGGCGCGGCATAAGGTCAGGCGCACCGGTGTAGGTATAGCTGAATGCTACTGGTTAGCTGACTGCAGTTGCCATAGGTGGCACAGTCGCGGCTGGAGTCACACCATAGGTGGGGTAAGGCATTCCAGTAAAGCCTAGACCCTCAGTCATAGGTGGTGTGGTTGTGGGTGAGGATGTAGCTGGATGTGCGGCTGGGAGTGTAGTGGTTGTTGAAGAGGGTACTGCAGGGAGATCAGAGGCGCTCGGAGCGCTCTCCTCAGGTGTGTCCTCGAAGGGCGCCTCGTCGGGTGGTCCGTATCCATCTCCAGGGTATGCCTCTTCGACTCCCCTGTCCACTGCTTGCTTTTCCTTCTCCTTCTCTTTGCTTTCAGGTCCTCCCACGGATAGACCACTGAAAGCAACTCCCAAGCCATCCAGAGAATTGTCCTTCAGCCCACTTAAGGGCACTGAACGTACAGGCACCTCAGGTTCAGGTTCACAAGCAGGTTTGAGCGCTGGCGCTGGCTTGGCTGGTGCCACTGAGGGTGCTGTCGTCTGGGCAGTGTCCTTGGTGTCCATACTTCTCATCGCCCTTCTTGCTGAGGACAGTCCTCGGCGCGCTGGGTGTACGGCACGGGGTTGCTGCCAGCAGTAAGAAAAAGTCCTTTTCTAATACTTTAGGGTATACTTTAGTTGTATTAGAGGTGCTCTAAGCACTCTTGCATTTTTATCTTAGTATTGGCCTTACCAAAATGGGTGATAACACATTTTGACCTATAGAACCAAACACTAAATCAGGATCTTGTGTGGACCCCTTAATCCCCAAGCAATATGCAATAAAACATCTTTTCCTGAGTGACTCAGGCACTGATATAGTGAAGGCAGAGCCTATGAATTTATCTATGCTTTCTCATGAATTCTTAGCTATCCTAGTGGTATGCACCCTAGTGGGCTGGGGCACCTCTTTTTGAGAGGTCCTGGGTTCAATTCCGAGTCAGCCTAGCTAAGTAGGAATATCCCATGTGACATGGCAGTGACCTCAGCGCCACAAGCCATGCCATCTCAGCACCTATGGGACCCAAAAACAAAGAGTGCACATCTCAGGATGGCAGTATGGAAGGGTGTGTGCCCTTGGGGCAGTTTTTCAATCAGTTTTTCTCAAACATGTAAAGTATTTCATCCTGAGTTGCATTGAATGTTAATTGCTGTGGTCTATTGTTGATAGCTCTCTTTATCTAACTCTTTGTGACTGCAGCCCCTCATGCTTTGATCCTGTTTATCTTCTACTTGCTTATCTCTTGCTTGGGTTATCCTGGATTGGTTGTATTCCAAACAGTAAATCATTGTCATCATCAAAAACAAGCAGCAGGAACCTGACACCAGCAGCAAGCAGCAGGAGAGGCACATCAAAAGCATAATGCTGAAAACACTATAAAACCTTCTGGTATCAAGAGGCAGACAGTTTCTGCGTACCGGCAGCAACCCCGTGCCGTACATCCAGTGCGCCGAGTACTGTCCTGAGCAAGAAGGTCGAATATGGACAGAAAGAAGGAGCACACCGACGTGAAGACGGCGCCTGAGGCACCAGCAATGCCAGCACCTGGTGAGCCTGGACCTGGACCTAGCGCTGTACCTTCGGTGCCCTTACATGGGCCAGTGGATGTGGTTGATGACTCGCTGGAGGGACTTTAGTCGGCCTTCAGGGCCCTCTCAGTCGAGGAGGTGGACAACAACCCTGTGAAGAGAAAGAGGGAGAGGGTCATCGAACACCTCGGAGCTGATATCGGTGCCAAGAGTCATAAAAATCAACTTCTCACCAATAAGCCTCCCAATGCTAAATACACGAAGCGAAAGTGAGACTCCACGTCTCCTTCCCTCCGCGCATCTCTCTTCCCACCTTCTCAAAGATTATCATGTCAATCTCAAAATCCATTCGCGAATCTCTACTTCAACCAGGTTCTCCCCTCCCACAGTCCCCCACACCCTTGCTTTCCCACATCACTTAATTGCAATTTCGACCTCGAGCTCTCCGCTTCCACCATCTCTAATCGAATCTCTTATCGACATAAATGCATTTATTGTGTGTCGGTCAAAGCGTTCCCTTCACTGCTCTCATTCTAGTTTCTGCAAATCTCGGTATGTTTCACAAAATCCGTCATTCAAATTTTGGTCTCGCTTTCGTTGTTCAACTCCCGACTTCTTCAAAGCTCGCCACAACTCGCATTTTGCCCTCATCATGCCTACAAATTTTCTCACAGCTACTCCCGTCACTCTCTTTCCCGACCAACTCCCCAACCCGCATTTTCAGGTAAGCAATCCATTTGAAATTCCAAGAATGAATCATATTCAGAGAATGAATCAATCAATGAAGCTCTCTAAGGAACGACAAGGTTCTCCTTCACTTGCACTTGCACAGCACCACCACACAAACACTAACACACCACCTTGCACCCTGCACCACAATCACACGACACGAATCATCACTCCACCTCATTCCTCAGTCCCCAATCACCATTCCGCCACCACCGTTCCACATCACGCCTGGACTACAATGACATCATGGAGTCCCTTACTTGTTCGTGAAAATAAGGTCTCAAAAAACTACGATTCCCATGTTTCTCTACCTCCTTTCTCGAATACAAGCGCTTCGACACTATGGAGTCCCTCACATGTCAACGGAGTCTGGATGGATGCCTCCCACATTGCTAATTCCCTGAATATGGGCGCTTCAACATCATTGAGTATCTTGCCTGTGAATGAAAGCTGTGTCCCAAAATACCACGGCTCTCTTTTTCCCATGCCTCCTCTCCCGATCACGAGCGCTTCGACATCTTGGACACTCTTACACGTTGACGGAGTTTGGATTTGTGTCCCTCACATTGATATTTTTTTCTCCTCCCTGATCACGACTGCTTCAACATCATTGAGTCCCTTGCCTGTGAATAAGGAATGGGTCCCAAAATACCGCGGCTCTCTCGTTCCCATGCCTCCTCTCCCAGTCACGAGCGCTTTGACATCATGGAGACTCTTACACTTCAACGGAGTTTGGATTTGTGTCCCTCACATTGATATTTTTTTCTCCTACCTGTTCATGAGTGCTTCAACATCATTGAGCCCCTTGCCTGTGAAAAAAGATTGGGTCCCAAAATACCGCAGCTCTCTTGTTCCCATGCCTCCTCTCCCCATCACGAGCGCTTCGACATCATGGAGACTCTTACACGTTGACGTAGTTTGGATTTGTGTCCCTCACGTTGATATTTTTTTCCCTTTTCTTTTCACCAACACCTCAACCTCACACCACGAACACCCCCACGCTCACAACCACATCACAAACACTCCCACTACCCCAGCAGAATCCCCCAACCCAATCAGCGGCGATCCCAACATCGAACCTAATGGTGACAACAACAACAGCACCGAACCCCCCTTCATCTTTCTTCCTCACCATCCAAACACCACCAAACACCATCACCCAATACTCTCTAAAACTACATTACAGATAACAACTCACAACACTGCCAAAAACATGCACCACATTCAAGCCACCATCCTCCACCACTTTAACAAAGGAACAGACATTCTCTGCCTTCAAGAAATCCCCTTCAGCATTACCCTTGACAACTCCCTTGGCCTCACTACCTTCGATAACTATGCCCCCGACAAGACAAACACCTATGATTTTACGCGCCACGCAAAACGTTGCGCCGCGCGCAAATTTCTGACCAGTTATTTGGGATTTTGCCAAGTACGTCGCGACTCCAACAGCCATTATTGTCCACAAGCATCTCGCTCCCTATTGCCGCAAAACCCATCACACTAACATTTACGGTTGTCTCACTACCATAGACATCACCCTACCCGGGATGGCCCACATTTCGCATCTTCAATATTTACAAAACCCGCATCCAATCACATCAACAACGCCTCGCCCACGTCATCACCTCTCTCCAGCAAAGAGAACCAATTCACCTCCTCATTGGAGACATGAACACCCACCTACAACCACACTTAGACACCGACAACGTCAACGTCCAAAATTTTGGCCTTGGCTCTATAACCAAGTACACCCCCCAAACCCAGACACTACCCCCCGGCTATGTGACCTTTTTCGTTCCCAAAACCCCTACCTCCGCCAATGGACAAGACCCTGTAACAAACGCCTACCCGACTCCCAATCTCGCATTGATCTCATTCTCGCTTTTACTTCCTTCATTTCCATCTTCAATCCACAAAACACCTTTATCAACACCAGCATTAATAGCTCCGATCACTACCCCGTCACCTCCACCATTAACATACCTACCAACCCACTAAATATCTACGACGATCCCCACGCAGACATCTACTGTTAAGGTTCGGAATTGGTTTCAAAAAAAATAATCAGTTTGTCCCGATCGTTTTGCAAAAAATAACCAATTGTTCCGATTATTGCCCCTTCAAATAATCAGTTTTTTCCGATCGTTTTGCAAAAAATAACCAATTGTTCCGATTATTGCCCCTTCAAATAATCAGTCTTTTCTGATTGCTGCCATCAAAATAATCGATTTTGAAACAATTATGCCCGGTGGCTCAAATTGAGAAGTTTTGAGAGTTGGTTTCCTGTGCGACCACACTGCCCACTGAGGGTAAGCCGTGGGCACTCCCCTCTCAAAACACTGTCCAATGGCACCTGCAAACCACATGGCAATTGGAGTCTATTCACTGTGCCTCAAACAAGCTTAAAGGCCAAAAGCAAAATAACACAAAATCTCATCCAAAAACTGCGGCCATCACTGCAAAGACCACACAGCACTTCCACAAGCAGCATGTGGGTTATCTTTTTTCAACACTTGTGAGTACTTCAAACACACTGACGGTACAAAACTGGAAATATTAAACATCTCCTCTCCACACTTCTAAAGTTTACGTTGTCTTGCCTGCAGAGACCAAAGAAGAGAGAACAATACACACCTGACCGCAGAACACAAAAGCAAACGAAAACGAGAGCAAGTAACACAAGCCACGCAATCATGGCGAAACAAAACAATCCGAAGTCGCAATTAGATGGCAAACAACACAATCTGCCACGACAGAGACGTAGACCAAGCAGTCCACAAGATGCAAAAAACGAACGAAGCGTGAAAACAAAAACAAGCACGTATGTCAGTGCAATGCTACACGTCTCAGAGCTCTCCACAGCACAGGTACAAACTCGAACAATCAGATGACAAAATCAGATCTACGAGAATGACGGCAGAAACGAAAAGGAACGAAGACAAACAAAAGCTACCGAAGACAAAGACAAAAACATGGAGCAGACACACCCACAGAAGGCGTGCTCTGCTTGTCTCCGTCACGATAGTCCCTTCTCACGCGATGGCCTTCTCTGGGCGAAGTCTCCTGCTCGCTGGCCTTCGTCGGCGAAGCATCTCACGCGCTGGCCTTCTGGGACGAAGTCTCCTGCTCGCTGGCCTTCTCCGGCAAAGTCTCGTGCTCCCTCGGCTTCTCCGGCGAAGTCTCCTGCTTGCTGGGCTTCTCAGGCAAAGCATCCTGGTTGAAGAATCTCATGCGCTGGCCCTCTCCTGTAGTAGCGTTGACTTGTCTCCTACATCGTTCCTCTTGTTCCTTTTGGTTTTCTGAAGATAACAAAAAATGCAGCGAAACGAAAATTACTTGCATTCTTCGAAATGGTTACACTTTTTAGCAAAGATGTACTTGATTTCTCATGTTACTTCTTTCTTCTGTGAACCACAGGACATTCTCGGTTGCGGCTTGCGGCGTTTGAGGGTGCGCTTCGCAGCGGCATTTCTAATTAAATAATCGATGCGATAGCGATTTTTTTTAAAAAATAACCGATTCGATGCAATTTTTCAAAAATTATCGACGATAATCGCCGATTAACCGATTAATCGATTACTCGCCAAAATCGATTCCAAACCTTCCATCTACTACAGAAAACTCAACAAAGAAGAACACAACAAATTCCTCCATCACCTCCACTCCCTGGACACGGGGACCCAAAATAACTTGACCTCCATTCTAATCTCTCCCATCGACGACTTAATCAACACTACAAACAACGTCCTCTGCTGTCTTGTCAACTCCCACGAACTGGTCACCAACCAGCATCATTCCCACAAACCTACCAAAATCGAAAAGGCCTTCAGTCATCAACTCAATAATACCCAGCCCTCCACCACTCTAACCTCCAAGCAAGCCAAGACGCTCCGACACACCCTGGACAAATGGACTGATAAAAAAAAACGTCAATCCCAAAAACGCCTCCATCACTCTCTCATTAAACTTAAAGTTAAAGGACGGGAAATCAAAAAATCACTCAATAACATCTTAACCCCTCGCTCCACCACACCCATGGCCCTATACGATACCAACAACAATCCCACCTCCAACCCCTACTCTCTCTGCGAATCCATGGGCCAGTGCCTCACCACTTTAGGAGGACCCCGAGACTTCCAGATCGAACCCCAACTCATCAACTCCCTTATGTAACTCTCCCCTTCCATCCCTGAGGATGCTTCTCATCCTAACTTCACCGAAACCTTCTTCAACACCTTGCTCTCTAACTCTAACCCAGTCAAAGCCCCTGGCTTCGACAACACCAACCTATACCTCTTCCACCTTGCTCCCAAACACATAAAATCTCTCCTCTTTCACATATGCTCCCACTTCATCACCAGCCCCATTCCCAAACAATGGCTTAGCGCTCGAATCTTCCTCCTCTACAAAAAACATGACCCCCACAACCATATCAACTATAGACCCATAGCCCTACTCCAAAAATTTTATAAAATACTCGCCTCATATGCCGCTACCGCCCTCACCTTCTACGTCACCAAGTACAACCTACTCCATCACTCCCAATACAGTGGCATTCCCAATCACCGCACCACAGACCACATATTCACCATGATCTCCAACATCTCTCTCCACCCCGACATCTACCACCTCTATCTGGACCTCAACAAGGCCTTGAACTCCGTCCCCCACCAAGCCATATGGCAGATCCTACACAACTACACCTTCCCCAAACACATTATTTCTCTCATCCAAAACCTATACTCTCATCCCGCTGACTATCCCACAGTCAACGGCTTCTCTCTCTTTGCCGCCATGACTATCAGACGGCTCCGCCAGGGATGCCTTATGTACTTTTCAATCTCTTCATTGACCCCATAATCCGTAAACTCTCTTGCTTGCTCCCATCTCACACCTTTTCCGCTTTATTTTCCTTTATTGACGACATCGCCCTACAAACTGCCTGCCCCAAAAATCTGCACACTGCACTCTCCTTCCTCTTCAACGTAGGCCCAAAATACGGCCTCTCCTTCAACGCCACCAAATCAGAACTCCACGCCCTAAACAATGCTCCTCACCTCACCATCCGCGTTTCCTCTACCACCCACTTCAGCACCTTCGATCAACATGACAAACCACGCCAATATTAAAAATACTTAGGGGTCTTCTTCTTTCCTTCTCAACAAAAGCAACAAATGTTCCTCCTCCTCAAGAGCCTCGTCAACTCCTTCTTCACCAACCTCCTTCCCTTATCCTTTTGGCACACTGAACTCATCAAACTCTCCAACATTCAACTTATCCCTATCCTTGCCTACCCCCTCATCTACAATTCCCTCCCCAACAATTTCCTTGACACACTTGACCACTCCCCCATGAGACCCACCGCTGGGGGTATTTTCTTCGAACGAAACCTTCAAACGAAGATTATTTCTTCGAACGAAGAAACGTTTTGAACTGTTCGAACGCCTTTGTTGTGGCCGTTTTGCTGCAAACATTGCGATAAAATGCTCAAAACAGGTATTTTTGAGGGTTTGGTTCTTTGGATTCAGCCTGCAACCACCTAAATGCCCTGAAAGTGTGTTTTCGGAATGTGGTGGACTTTTCTTCGAACGAACCTTCAAATGTTCGAACGAAGATATTTTTGGAAGAAAAAGACGCGGCGTTTACAAATGCACATACAGGCAACAACAGAACCGCAGAACCATCAATGTCCCTGTCCAATGTAGCTCTCTGAGTCCTGGCTCACGACTCACTGCCTGACACTAGTACTGCAACCTCGTCTTTCTTTTTCGTATCCTCTTTGTCTCCCTCTCCGGCATCTTCTTCTTCTAGTTGCTTTCCACCACTCTTCGTTGGCGTCTTCCTCTTCTTCTTTGGCCTCTTTGCCTTCACTTTCTTCTTCCTGGCACTTGGAGCTGGCACGCAACCGGTTGCCGACGCCACTGCCGCCGCATTTTTGCACTCCTCCTCCGTTGCGTAGCTTCGGGCCGCAACACAATACTCCCCCACAGAATGCCACATGGCAGAGTTGTAGTCTGCAGGGACCCAATAGATTGTACCGGCACGGCCCAGTTTGGTCTTCTGCTGCAGGATGTCTCTGGGTATCTCCGTTCGCCAGGGGCGCCACTTCGAAATCGGCACTCCTCTCCACGCTCCCCACTGGTCCTCTTGTTGGAGAAAAAGCCAAGCCCACGGCAGTGCCCCTCGGTCTGGAATCTGTGTCTCCCGAGTTTCGTCTTCATCGTCATCATCTTGGGCAGGCGGCTCCTCCTCCTCATCTCCGGAAGGCGGCTCCTCGTCCTCATCTTCTTCAGTCTCTTCGAACTCCTCACTCTCCGAACTCTCACCCGGCAGCAGCTTTGCCTTTTTCGTCGGAGGTTCCTTAGCCGCAGGCGTCGCTTGTGGTCTCCTAATCAGCTTCTTTGTCTTCTTGTAAGACGAGAGAATCTCGGCAAGGTTCTTTGCCCGTAGTCCGGACGCAGCGGGTTGTGGATCTTTGCCCCGCACACCAGCACTGGTCGTCGACGCTTTTTTTTCGGTTGCCTCAGGATAACCATCACCACTCACAATGAAAACCAACCCATCTTTGCTGGGGTGTAGAGTTTCATAGACGCAAGGCTGTGTGAAAACGTAGTTGATCCAGTGATCAAACGGCCAGGAGACATTTCGGATGACAGTTTTCTTGTGGCCAATGTGCATGTGGCCAACAAGGTGCAGGGGCTCCTTCATCCTTTTCCAAGCCAAGTTGACTCTCGGGCGGCCTGGCATTGGTTTCCCAAACCTTAGACCAGTCTGTTTGTACCATACGTCCGCACGCTTGGAAATAAAGCGCGATAGAACCCGACGGCGGCGTCTAGGGATTCCCAAATCGAGAAGCAAAGCGACTGCTTCTTCAGGCGAGCATTGAGCATCGCTATGCCACCGTAGAAGTTGATTCAATCTCTGCTTGTCAGCGCTTGGGTTGACTCGTGTGTAGATTGAGTGTAAAACCTGGCGTCCCAGGCCGGAGGAGGCGAAAAATTGCACAAGCACGTCCTCAACGTCCTGGCTATAAGCATTTGTCGTGCCTACCGCGTTTTTGAGCGTAATTCCAAGTTGCACCATTGGTCAAACAGTGACACCCTTAAAAATACAACAAATCAGTTGAAAAAAACAAAAAAAACCCTTCTTTCTGGCAGAAATCTGCGTCTTTCTGGCACAAATCTGCGTTTTTGTGGCACAAATCTGCGTCGATTGCCTGTCAATCTGGTGCGCGCGCTGCTGTTGCTGCGCCTTTGCGGCAACTCTCCCCAGCAGCTTGGATTCGATTGGATTTAATTGAATTGCGATTAAAGCAAATACAATCTTCGAATTGGAATCTTCGTTCGAAGATTCGAATCTTCGTTCGAAGACTGAAGTTTGTTCGAAGAAAATACCCCCCCCAGTGCGTCTCATGGGCCATTTGGGTCAACATAGCATCTCAAGGCAAACTCTCACTTCGCACACCCAACAAAACCAAATATTCTCCTCGTCACACTCGTGGTCTTGGCATCATCAAAATATCTCATGTTACCCACACTCAAGCCATCAACCACTTCCTTCGTTACACATCAAACGAAGGTCCCCCCACATCCAATCATTCTATCCAACACACCCTTTTTCACCGCGGCCCAGCTTCCGATCTCCTGCAGGACATGCTCATCACTTCAGCCCACCAATTCTCCATCCAAACACAGAACATTCCACACAACAATCCCTGCCAAGTTCCATCGCTTCCACTCAACTCGGCCATCCAAGTTGCCTTCCTCGACCACAACAATGATAACTCAAATCACTGGTAACCAGGCACAACCATCCAGCACAATCTCCAGTCCACGTCAGTCCAATTCTCCGACAACATCTTCCACCTTCACGACACCCACCACTTCTCCTTCATCACTCAAAAGGGCAACGAACTCTCTTCCTTTATTACTACTCCCACACATCCAATATGCCCAACCACACTACACGACTTCCCCGTCGCACATACCACCACGCTATCATCCACATACTATTTGCAGCTCAATTCCAGCCATAATATTCCCCTTCCCAATTTTTCACATCTGGATTATTGGGGCTGACACGACCTACTCAATGCGCTCCAATCCAACACCACTTACTCCATCATCTATACGGACGGATCAGACGACCCCAACTCTTCCACCCCTTCCGGATCAGCTGCAATTGTCCCCCTTCAAACAAACAACGACATTATCATCACTTCCCCCTCTCCCCTCAAGGGATCATACCCTGCAGAAATCTATGCCATCATCATCTCCCTTCTCTACCCTCAACTCACCACCCTCCCTCAACCGATCATCTTCGCCATCGAGAACTTCAGCACTTGCCTCACTCCAAACACCCTCCTTCACTTTCACTCTACCCCCCTCACCACTAGCAACAACTGCTCTGCTCCTTGGTACAACCTCATTTGGCATCTTCTCCAACACCTAAAACACGTCACCATCCTATTTACTTGGATCAAAGGACATGCCAATTTCCCCGGCAACGACGCGGCGGACAGTGTCTCCAAATGAGGCACCACCCATTTCGATTATTTTCTCTCCCCCAGAACTTCCACCAATTGGCCATTAGCCAAACTCCACTCCCCGGCAAAATAACCTCTAAACTCACGAAACACAATCTTCCAACCCATCAACACAACAACATTCACCTCTCCCTTAGTAATCACTTCTTTCTCAAATCCTCGTGGTTCTCCACATTTACCTTCAAGTGGGTGAACGGCTGATTCTCTTGCAAGGGCCACCAACCCCACCTCATCCTCAACACCTACCTTTGCCCTCTTTGTGACCGACACCACCCCTTGGACCCTATTACCTTCATCACCGAATGCCACACCACTAACACAATACGGCACAAGTTCTTCAACACTTGGACCGGGCACTTCCGCAACACCATTATCACTTGGTGGACCACCGCTTCCAAGGGCGACCGCCGCAACTTCATACGCACCCTCATACCCAACACACTCAGCAATCAACTGCGCACACCCCCACCAAACACAACCTATTACTCCAACACCAAATCTCTTCACCAAGCCCTAAAACATCAACAAAAGCCTCTCACCACCCTCCTTAACGAAACCAAACAATGGCTCATCGACAACCCAGTCTCAAACCTTCATCAGTTATCTCCGACGGCTATCTCCAGCCCCTGGAATGAACCTTTCTCCATTTACAGCACATCATCCACTGCTCCCCACCCACTGCACTTTCCATTCCCTATCAACAAAGAACCAACCAACAAACAACCTCACTCCAAACGCCCTACCACAAAACTCCAACCCCCGACAAAAACTTCACCAATACAATTTCAACACTTTCCGCCTCAACCACTACATCCTCACATCATCAACCACATACCTCCTCCAAACGACACTTAACCTCAGGTCACATCTCTCACCTCCACTATACACTCACTTCACCAGCGGCACTCTCGTCTTGCCAGCCAGCAGCAATCAATCGGCAACCAAAAACCAGCAGCCAGCAGCCAGCAACCAGCAGCAAGCAACAAGCAGCAGCAGCAGCCAACAGCCAGCAGCCAGCGACCAACAACCAGCAGCCAGCACCCGGCAGCCAGGAGCCAGCACATCAACCATCCGCCCCCTACCTTCCACAGCAAGACACTTCTAGCAACAACAACTAGCAAACACCTGTCCCTTCCCCAGCCACACACCCCAAACACCCCAAACACTATCCCCCCCCCCCCGAGTCCCTGCTCCCTTCTTTCGACACTCCTTCAGCCTGTCTCAGCAGCATCATCCCACCCTGCATCAGCAAGCAAGCAGCATCCAGCAACCAGCCAGCAGCAAGCAGCCAGCAACCAGCAGCCAGCAACCAGCAGCCAGCAACCAACAACAAGCGACGAGCAGCAGCAACAACCAACATCCAGCACCCAGCAACCAACAGCCAGCATCCAGCAGACAGCAGCCCGCAGCCAGCAAAACGCTACAGCGGCAAACAACATCCAGCAACCAGCAACCAACAGCAAACAACCAGCAGCATATACTAGCCAACAAGCAACCAGCAGCAAGCAGCCAGCAGCGAGCAGCCAGCAGCCAGCCGTCCACCTCCACCAGCAAGCAGCCAGCAGCCAGCAACCATCTAGTACACGTCAGCCTTCACCCACCACCTACCTCACAATGCAGGACACAGCACCGTCAACACACTGCACCACTGCACGCACAGCACTGCGCACCAGGAAGCCTTAGCGATCCATTGAATCTTCTTTGTTTGAGCCATCAATTGGAGCTTTTCTTTTCCATTTTTTCAGGACCATAAAGGCACGAGCGCAAGACTTGAGCAGAATTAAAGGGCTTTGTACTTCACTAATTCGAAGATCAGCCACAGGGCACCCAGACTGACTTCAGGCAAGCCAGATTGTTCCAGTCTGTTTTTCTTTTTTGCCCCTGCATTTGCTCACTTCTCTTTGCTCAGTCCATTGGTCCATTTTTCAGTGTATCACTTTTGGTTATTTTTCCTTTTGCCTTGGCATGGGCTATATATCCCTTTGCATCGGCCACCGAAATGACGTCCACCAGTATTTTAACCTTTTCAGGCCCATGGTGCAGCTCATGCAGTGTTTTCACCCTGACTAGGTTTTGTAAATACCCGCGGCTGTCCTTCGGAGAACTTCGGCTCACCATGAGGGCTCATTTTGCCCATGGTTAGGCCGCTTTGATGCAATGCTTTGGACGGGGGACCGCCATGCCTCAAAAAAAGAGGGAGAGAGAGAAGGATGCAGGAGAAAGCATGGCAGACGAAGTAGTAGACCATGGGCACGACCCAGCGAGTGAGTCAACCTTCGAGGGCGCACCAAGCCTCTGGCCTCCATGCATCACCCTCTTCTACAACCACCACACTCCCAACTCCAGACCCAGCAGCTGCAACATCCAGACCCATAACCACCCCGCCTATGGCTGAGGGCACAGGCTTTACTGTTATGCCTACCTACCCTGCCTATTGTGTTGACCCATCCACCACTGCGTTCCCAGAGGCAACTACTGCCAGTGAGCCAGGTGCCTCCAGTTCTGCGCCGCGCTGGTATGCGGCGGACTATCACCATCCTCTACCCGCTACGGGAGCCTATGTGGATGTTCCTGGGTATGCAACCCTGAGTGGGCTGAGGAGAGGCCCTGAGTCATGCGGGAGCAGGAGTAGAGGATCAGGGAGATCCTCCAACAGGTCCCTGACGCGGTCGGAGATCAATGAGGCACTCCGAGGAGCCACCTCTAAACTTGTTGGTGATCTCACTCAGGAGATTCGGGCTAAACTGGAGCCCCTGATTCCTCCCCAAGCGTCACCTACCATCGTGGGAGTTTCACCTCACCGAGTACAAGCCAATCACCTGGTGGCGGGGTTGACAAACACCCTGGGGAGCCTGAGGAGCCGACCGATGCCGACCCCTGCTGTGATACCGAGAAGCCCTTTCATACCAAGAACGGCCCAGCCTCCCTACAGCCACGTGGAGAATTCCACGAGAGCCGAGCTGGACCGGCTGGGGCTGACAGCCCTGAGGGCAATGGTTGACGTGGAGCCCTACGGCTCTAGTGACCTAGGCAGAGACCCCTCTGATGATGAGCCGCCGTCCATGACTTCTGCTTCGTCCTCCGAGGACGACGACCCTGAGGACCCAGAGAACCCAAGTGGGCCGAAGAAGAGGAAGAAGAGGAAGACCAAGCGTCCTGAGGGACGCAGGTCTCAGGAGGCTAAGGCAATCGCCACCTCCAAGATTGTGGTGAATTTGCCTGAGTTCACAGGCAAGGATCTCAGCGAGTTCGCTGAGAACTTTGGCCGGTTCCTCAGAATGACCCGCCAAACCCATGCTTCTTGTCCAGTCAGGTGTGATCTGCTCCTGCAGTGCTGCAAGACCAAGTACCTGGAGAAGCAGGTCAAGCAGATCGTGACGAAGTCCGCCACCTTTGCCGACGTGTTGGTTGCCTTGGAGAGGCAGTACCCTACCTACGAAACCGACCTCTCCATCAGGGCCGAGATCCAGAACCTGGCCGTGCTGCCCAACAACCCCAAACCAGCCAGGGTCTCCGAGCTACTGGCTGACCTGGACCACTGGGCGGGACGACTGATGCCCGGTTCCTACAGCAGCGACGGTCTGCTCTTCTGGTTTTTTTTTTAACCATGGCGGTTTCCCGCCCAAAACATCATCACAAACTGCTCACAATGCGAGGTTCCTCGAAGGACAGCCGCGGGAATGAAACCCGTACAAATAAATCATGCCACTGTAAAATTCCCTGGGTGCAAAGCACTGCGAAGTGAGGCACCAATAGCCTAGGGAGAGTGACAAATGGCAATCAAATATTGCTGGGCTACCAACAGGAGTGGAAGCAGTTTGAAAGGCGTGATGAAACTAAAAGAGATAGGGCATGACCAGAGTCCTGTTGGAGTAACACTTCTGGATCGTCAGAAAAGTGCAGTGGTCTGAAAGACTGAAAACGAACCTGAGCTCTGTGACAGATGGATCACCCCAGGAAGACAGAGTCCACAGATAAGCAGACTTATAAACAGGGTAAAAGGGCTTGAAATTGGGAAACAGGGTCATCTGCAGAAAGACAAAATAATAGAAAAAAAATAAGGGCCTGGATCGTCAGAAAATTAAGTGGTTTGTAAGCTGGAAAAGAACCTGAGCTGTGTGACAGATGGATCATCCCAGGTAGACAGAGTTCACACATAAACAGAAATATAAGCCAAGCAGAGGCGGGCATGCTGGCACCACGGAAAGAAAAAGAACTGAATTGGCGAACGTGAGGGGGGGGGGGGACTGTGGAAAAGGGAAAATGGGGGGCAGAGGGGATCTATGGTTTTTTTGGGGGGGGCTTTAATGCATCTTTCGGTTGGGGGGGGGGGTTCAGCCGGCTTCTTTTTGGAGCAGAGTAGAGAAGTTTTGGGATGTTGTAGCGGGAAGTGGTGAAGTTCGAATGTGGGGATGAAGTTGAGGGAGAGGATGTTGTGTTAGGGAAATTGTGGGGTGTGAGGCTCAAGCGATGGAATTTTGATGAAGGTTTTGTTTTGTGAGAGGAGCGAGTTTGGTAGGGGTGTTTGTTGGTGGGTTTGTTGTGTTGTTGTTTTTTGGGATAGGTAACTTTTGTTGGAGCGCTGGGGGAGGTGCTGAGGTCAGACATTGGTGTAAACCATGGGTTGTCAGGGGCGTGAGGCTCGAGGTGATCAAGGTTTAGAGGGTTTGTAATGAACCAGTCTCTGATTGACTCCAAGGCCTTGGAAAGGGGTTTGCGACGATGTTGGAGGGCTTTGGTGAGTGAGTTTATATGGTGAGCATAAGTGGTGTTTCTGTGTGGGGTTCGGAGAAGGTTGCTGAGAGAGTTGGGGACAAGGGTTTTGAAATAATTGCGGACTTCTCCCCCAGGAGCAGTGGGGATCCAGTTTATTACGGTGTGGCGGAAGGGTAGTGGCCATGTGTTGTTGAAGAGTTCGCGGAGGTGAATTGTGGAGGTGCAGTATGAGAGAGTTGACAGGGGATCCAAAGGGTGAATGAGGGAGCACATCGGGCATTTAAAATCATTGAGGATGGAGTGAGGTTTGTAGCCTTTACAAGAGAAAAGGCCGTTCACCCATTTGAATGAGCACACGGAGAACCATGAAGCGTGTAGAAAGTAGTCATTGCTGAGTGAGAGATGGATGTTGTTACGATGATGTTGAGGGAGTTGAGTGGTCAAGTTTTTGTAGGAAATTTTTCCGGGAAGTATGCTGAAACTGATGGTAAGGATGGGGGAAGTGACTGATGGGAGGTAGTTGTTGGGGTGTTGGTATTGATTGTGAGGAATCCAGTTGGCAATAGAGTCAGCGATTTCGTTCCCTAGGACGTCGACGTGTCCTTTGCACCAAACGAAGAGTGGAGCAAGTTTAGACTGGTCGAGTGAGGACCAAATCAAGTAGTACCAAAAAGAGAAAGGGTCGATGGAGGAGGACAAAGGGAAGTGGGAGTGTGACATGATGTAGTTTAAGGTACTGCAGGTTGAGAGGTTGTCAATTGGAATAATGATGGGTTGAGGTACTGAGTGTAGGGGAAAGGTTGTGAGCATGAGAATGCTGTAGATTTCTGCGGGGTAGGATCCTTTAATGGGGCACGTGGAAGTTATGGCTAGTGTTGAGGAGGGGGTGGTGATAATGGCGGCGGAGCCGGATGGTAATAGAGGTTTGGTAGCGTTGTTGGAACCATCAGTGTAAATGATGGTGGCGGTGGGGTGGTGTTGGGTGGCTTTGATGAAGTCGTGACAGCCCCAATAGTCGAGAGTGCCCCTGGGGGGTAGGGGGACGACGTTTCTGAGATCAAACTGGATGTCTCTTCTGGTGGAGCGCGTCGAATTGAAGGGGTAGGTGAAGGGGGTAGAATGTGTGCTGGAGAGTGGGATGGTGGAGAAAGGGGATGGATCGAGGGTTTTATGTGAGGGGACTTTAAAACGGTGGTGTGATTTCAGGGCCATGATGGCGTCTCCGAAGTCTACGTCTGTGGATGTGGGGTTTTGTTTGATGATGGTACCTGTTACCCATCGTTGGCTGGGTGTGGGGTGAGTCTTTGTGCGTGTGTAGGAGTAGGAAGTTGGGGTTGTGGTTGAAAGGAAGCACTCAAACTGAACTTGGACGGTGGTGTAGAGGGGGATGGTGGTGAGTGGGGCTGGGTTTGAGTTTGGGACGTTGTGCAGAGATATGTTGATGAAGTTTGCTGAGTCGACAGAGAATGATTGGAGAAGGTTTGGAGATGAGGTTGGCTGGGAGAGAGCGTAGAGGACAGCTTCGTTGGTAGGTGTGGGTCCTTCTTTGAGGAGGTACCGAGTTATATGGTTGAAGGTTTGCTGATGAACTTTTAACTTGAGGGAGGTTATGCCCAGCTGAAAGTGAGCGCGGTTCCCATATTTGGTTTTTGTTGGAGTGAGTTTGGATAGATGGCCTTGTTTTGAGATGTAAGACCAAATAGAGCTGTCAAGGGAGTTGAGTAGATTTTCTGGGAGTGAATTGTAAATTAGGCGGTAGGTGAGAGAGGGAATGAGTTGTGAATTGCTGAGTTTAATAAGCTCGGTGTAAGAGAGTGGGAGGGGAGCAAGGTTGTGGAAGAAAGAAGAAATGGTGTTGGCGAGGAGAGAGTGCATGTGTTTGTTTTTGCTTTTGTTAAAGAGGTACGTGCCTAGGTATTTGTAGTGTGTGCGGGGGTTACCTGATTTGTCATATGTAGAGAAATGTATGTGTGGGGAGATGGGGATGGTAAAGTGTGGGGTGTTGTTAAGTGCGTGAAGTTCAGATTTTTCTTGCTTAAAAAGTAGCCCGTATTTGGGTCCGGTGTGGAAGAGGAAGTGTAGGATTGTGTGGAGGATTTTGGGGTCGGAGGATTGAAGAGCGAGGTCATCGATAAAAGCGTATAGCTGTTGTTGCTTTGGGGGGAGAAGAGTGACTAAGTGGCAACTGATGGGGTCGATGAAGAGACAAAACAGGATTGGAGAGAGGGGACATCCTTGCCTGAGTCCGCGGGTGCTCATTGCTTCGTGGAGGGTGTGGTTGTTAACGGAGGCAAGATCAGCAGGGTAGCTGTAGAGTTGTTGTATGACAGTAATGATGAAGGGGGGAAAGTTGTAGTTGCGTAAAATTTGGAAGAGGGCTTGATGAGGGACTGAGTTGAAGGCTTTATTGAGGTCTAGATAAAGGTGGTATAGATCGGGGTCGGTAGAAAGGTTGGAGATCATGGAGAAAATGTGGTCGGTGCAGCGGTGGTTTGGTAGCCCCCCAAATTGTGAGGAGGATAGAAGGAGGTGTTCAAGGGGGAGAAAAGTAATAATGTGAGTGGCGTAGGAAGCCAGAACCTTGTATATTGAAGGAAGTAGTGAGATGGGTCTGTAGTTGGAGAGAATTTGAGGGTCCCCTTTCTTGAGGAGAGGGATGACTTTGGCGCGAAGCCATTGGTTTGGTATTGGGTTGTGAAGGAAGTAGGAGCTAACTGCGAAAAGGAAGTGTTTGAAGTGAGGTGGGGAGATGTGGAAGAGGAAGAAATTGGTCTCGTTTAGGCCTGGTGGGGTTTGCAGAGGCAGGGATGATATCGAAGAAGTCCTTGGTGAAAGAGGGGCTTTGGTGGTCTGCGGGAACGGAGGGGGAGTTTGCCATTAGTTCATCGATAAGGTTTGGATCGATATTGAAGTCCTTCACGGTATTCTGCTCCATGGGATTGATGGGATCGTGCACTATTTTTGCAAACTAGTCCCATCTTTCGCATCATTGAAGAGTCCCAACGGAGTCCCGGAACAAGCAACAGACCCCTTCCTTATCGGGTGGAAGCCCCAACCTGGACTTCATTCAAATGCCGCCTACACCATGGAACCTGCTCCTGTCCTTCGTCATGGTACCAATGCAAGCAAGTCGCAGGTCTCGCCTCAATGAAGATACTATACTGTTTCCAACCAGAACCTGAAAGTCTCCTGCTCCCGTGTTATTCCCAGGCCAAAGACCTCTACACCAGTGTGGATCATATCCCAGGGCCGTCCAATCAATAGAATCAGCTCACACCCGCTGACCTGGTGTCATCCTCATTTTGGAGTGCTTTCAACTGCCGCCCACACTCTGGATTTGTAAAACAGCCAACACCTGAAAGCCTTCTGCTCCCGTGGTGTCCCCAGGGTAAAGGCCTCTTCGCCAGCAAATGCAAAGGATGATCTCCTGTCTCATACCCAGATTGTTTTGGTTTCAGCTGCCGCCTGAAAAATTGGTCTCCTGCCTGCACCAACACACAGCTATCCATTCTGTCACAGGGCAATCGAAACACTCTCAGCTCACAACACCCTCTCACAACCATCCTCCCCAAACACCCACCTCAACACCCCCCCCCCCCCAATTCTGACATTAAAAATGTGTAACCCACCCTCCACACGTCCCTCCCTCTCTAACATTCCAACTTTAAAAACGAAACAACACCTTGCTCAGCCACCACCTCCTCAAAACACTGTCATCACCAAAACACATCTCAAACTTCCAACTCACAACATACAAAAACGAAAGGACACAACAAACGCCATCATTGCGCAACACTTTCAGGCACACACTGACATACTCTGCCTTCAAGAAGTCCTGGAAAAGCCCACCCCTCCACCCAACCTGGGCCTTACTACTTATTACTGTGGCGCCACCACCAACTCAAACGGAACAGCAATCCTTGTCCCATCCTACATCAGCCCTTTCACAAAACTCATTTCCCACACACACTCTGAAGGAACCATCACTGCCATTCAAATCTCTCTCCCTGGATGCCCTACTTTTGCACTCATCTGCCTTTACAAGACATACCACGCCACTCTCACACGTAAAATGGAACGCATTCTCCACTCACTGTTAAACAAATTCCCTCTTCACATCATACTAGGTGACTTTAACTCCCACACCTAACCCCACCTCGACACCCAAAACATCAAACACATTAGACAATGGCCTTGGCTCCAAAACCAACTTCTTCCCGAAAACATTGTTGATGCCTCCCTCATCGACCTTTTTCGCAAAGAGAACCCAGACTCAACCCACTTCACACGTTACGCCTCAAACTGGTTACCCAATCAATCACGCATTGATCTCATCCTCACTTCACACTCTTTCGACACCTCATTTCAACCCTTGAAAACCCACATCCACACCAACAATTTCTCCTCCGATCATCATCCTGTCTCCACCTATATCACTCTCGCCACCAACCCAAAAAACATACACCACATCCCAAAACCCTCCATTCGGTTCAAATCACTTAACCAAGAGCAACGAAAACAGTTTTCTAACCTCCTCTCTCCGATTGACGCATGGTGCAAACAAAACAGCGACATTCCCAGCGACACTGACCCAGACACTCTCTCCACTACGTTGAACTCCCTCCTCTCCTCCATCACTGAAGCCTACAAAACTGTCACGCACACACAACACTCCCACAAACCCAGATCCTTGGAAAAATCCTTTTCCACCGACATCAACTCCATCGACTTAAGCAAACCCATCACAACTCACACAACACAAAAACTCCATAAAAAACTAAACAGCTGGCGTGACAAGGTCAACCAGAAAAGAACTAAACACATGCACCACTGTCTTATAAAGGGATACAACTGAAAACGAGCCATCAGCAACATCACCACTCCTCAGAGTCACACTCCCATCACCTTGAAAGACGACAAAGGCAACATCATCACAGACCCCACCCTCCTATGCCTGATGATGGGAGAAACCTTTGCCACCCTTGGGGGACCGAAGGGGTCTGCTCTTCTGGTTGGTGGCTAAGCTCCCTCGGGAGCTGTGGGACGAGTGCCGGTCAACAGCAGAGCGCAAGGCTAGAGCCCTCAACTACGAGGATTTGTGTGTGCTACTCTTAGAGCTGGCGCTGGAGAAGGAAAGCGACCAGCACCTGATCACCTACCGTCCTGGAGGAGGAGGCTCTGGGAGCCATGGCAAAGGGTATCAGGGACCCAGACCTGGACAGGGGACTACCCCCAAGCACGCCCGTATCATGGGCAATGTCCAGGAGCTCTTCTGGTGTGACGCCAGAGACGAGCATGGTCACCTGCAGCACGCCCCCGACTGCGAGCAGCGAGATTGCTTCGTAGTCCAAGGGAGAAAGCAGGAGACAAACACCGGCGCCAAGCCTAAGATGCGGGATCACTACAGGTGTACAATCACCTGTGCCTTCTGTGTGAAGAGGAAGCACTACGAGGATGAGTGCTACCACAAGCAGCGCCTGTCGGCGAAGCTGAAGGGTGAAGATCCTGGCAAAGGATCTGGCAAGAGCGGTGGCAAAGGCAACGGCAACGACTCTGGCAAGGGCAAGGCGAAAGGTCCTGGAAAAGAACAAGACAAGAACCAAGGTGGACGAGGAGGAGGCGCTAACCGCCAGCTAGACAAGGACAACAAAAACCCGGACAAGAACGGAGGCAACCCCAACCCTAATCCAGGGGGGAACTCCGAGCTCTCTGGAGGGCAGTCTGGTCCTACCACACGCTCGCAGACTCAGGTGCAGCGAGAGCAAGGGGCCAAGCGTGAGCATGAAGGTGGTGATGATGGCAACGCCAAGAAGAGAAGCTGTTTAATGAGGATGGCCCGCAAATTGCGGTACAAGGGGTTCGAGGTGACCTGTCTCGCGGAGTTCTGACGGGGACGCTCCGGTGGGGCCCTGGACCTGGTGTTCTGGGTACGTATCCGACTAGGGGGACGTGAATACCTGGGGGTACTAGATACTGGAGCCACCATATCTATAGTGGCCAAGAAAATTTTACCTTGTGGGAGCCTGAAGAACACCATGACGTCCGCGGCTATACAAATGGGGGATGGACATGTGGTGCACAGCTGCCGGGACTGTGAAGTGGAGGTACCAATGGGCTCCCGAACTATCGCTTATCGGTCCTATGTGATGGACACTGAGGCCTTCGACTTTGTAATGGGGACTGACTTCTTCGTGCAGCACTCCCAGATACAATCCCTGACGCTGCAAGCGCCCTACCTCCTCTACGTGGACCACGGCGACGGGCAGCGCCAGAGGGCACGGCGCAACAAGCAGCGGCATCAAACGAGCGCACCACAGCACACGACAGCACAACACCGGGCGACACAACGCGCAGCAGCGCGGCGCAGCACCGCACCCAGGGACGCACAGCACAACACGGCAAACAGCACCGAGCGGCAGGAACGAAAACCGCGAGACACAAAGAGGGGGGGGGGGGGGCAGCCACCACGCGGGAGCAGCCAACAGCCAGGCGGAAGGCACGAAAGAGGGACAAGCGCACGGAGAGCCGAGAAGCGGAAGGCCAACAAAGCAAACAACGCAAGCGCCGAGGCCCAGGGCACCCGGGGCCGGAAACCAGAGAAAGCCGGAGACAACGGGGGAGAACAGAGGAAGAAGAAGAAAGAGAAAAAAAAACACCAAGGCACCAAGCAGGAGCGACGAAAACCGCGAGACACAAAAGGGGAGGGGGGCGGGGGAGCAACCACCAAAGAGCAGCCAACGGCCAAGCGGGAGGCCGAGAAAAACAACCAACGAGGAACAACAACAGCAGCGAAAGAGAGGCGGGCAACCCCAGCCCGGAGGGGGCCAAGCACAGCAGAAAGACAAAGCGGCCAAAGGAAAAGGTGAGGCGCACCAGAACGCGCCCGGGATGCCGGCCCGCCCGACTCTGCCAAGCAAAGCACGCACACGAACACACACGCACACCAGCCGCCGTCCGGATGGACGAGTGCGCGCCCAGCCACAACCCCACCAACACACCAGCGCCACACACCACACACCACACACCACCGCCGCCAGCGGACCCCAGCCAGGAGTGGCGGGGACCGCCCACCACCACCGGCAGCCAAACCCAGCCAGGAGTGGCGGGGAGTAGCACACCGGAACCTCCGCCAGGAGTGGCGAGGGACCCCACCAACACACCACACACCACACACCACACACCACAGACCACCGCCGCCTACGGACCCCAGCCAGGAGTGGCGGGGACCGCCCACCACCACCGGCAGCGAAACCCAGCCAGGAGTGGCCGGGAGTAGCACACAGGGACCTCCGCTAGGAGTGGCGAGGGACCAACCACACCACACACCAACCACAACCCCAACAACACACCACCGCCACACACCACACACCACACGGCACACACCACCGCCGCCAGCAAAACCCTAGCCAGGAGTGGCGGGGACCGCCCACCACCACCGGCAGCGAAACCCAGCTAGGAGTGGCGGGGAGTAGCACACACGAACCTCCGCCAGGAGAGGCGAGGGACCAACCACAACACACACCAGCCACAACCCCACCAACCCACCACCGCCACACACCACACACCACACAGCAACGCCGCCAGCGGACCCCAGCCAGGAGCGGCGGGAACCGCCCACCACCACCGGCAGCGAAACCCAGCCAGGAGTGGCGGGGAGTAGCACACAGGAACCTCCGCCAGGAGTGGCGAGGGACCAACCACACAACACACCAGCCACAACCCCACCAACCCACCACCGCCACACACCACACACCACACAGCAACGCCGCCAACGGACCCCAGCCAGGAGTCGCGGGGACCGCCCACCACCACCGGCACCAAAACCCAGCCAGGAGTGGCCGGGAGTAGCACACAGGAACCTCCGCCAGGAGTGGCGAGGGATAAACCACACGGCACACCAGCCACAACCCCACCAACCCACCACCGCCACACACCACACACCACACAGCAACGCCGCCAACGGACCCCAGCCAGGAGTGGCGGGGACCGCCCAGCACCACCGGCAGCGAAACCCAGCCAGGAGTGGCGGGGAGTAGCACACAGGAACCTCCGCCAGGAGTGGCGAGGGACCAACCACACCACACACCAGCCACAACCCCACCAACACACCACCGCCACACACCACACACCACACAGCAACGCCGCCAACGGACCCCAGCAAGGAGTGGCGGGGACCGCCCACCACCACCGGCAGCGAAACCCAGCCAGGAGTGGCGGGGAGTAGCACACACGAACCTCCGCCAGGAGTGGCGAGGGACCAACCACACCACACACCAGCCACAACCCCACCAACACACCGACGCCACACACCACACACCACACAGCAACGCCGCCAACGGACCCCAGCCAGGAGTGGCGGTGACCGCCCACCACCACCGGCAGCGAAACCCAGCCAGGAGTGGCCGGGAGTAGCACACACGAACCTCCGCCAGGAGTGGCGAGGGACCAACCACACCACACACCAGCCACAACCCCACCAACACACCACCGCCACACACCACACACCACACACCACTGCCGCCAGCGGACCCCAGCCAGGAGTGGCGGGGACCGCCCACCACCACCGGCAGCGAAACCAAGCCAGGAGTGGCGGGGAGTAGCACACAGGAACCTCCGCCAGGAGTGGCGAGGGACCAACCACACCACACACCAGCCACAGAGCAAGCGCCAGCAGAGGGAAGGCAAAGGGGGGAACAGCCAGGCCGCCCCCCCCCCCCCAAAGAAAAAAGGGGGGGGGAGGGGGGGGCCGCGCGAAAACAGCCCCAGCCACCAAACCGCCCGCCAACAACACAGAAGGTGGCCAAACCCCCCACCCAGAGGGCATCGAAGACGGCACCCCCAAAAGAGGCACAGGGGGACCACCCAGCCAAAACCGGCAACACCAAGCCAGGAACAGCGGCCCACCGGGAAAAGGGGCACCGAAACAGGCAGACACACACCACGGAAAAAAAAAAGGCCAGCAGCCCAGCCCGAAAGAAAGGAGACGGGGGGAGAGACCACAAGGCCCGGGACAGGGACACCCAGCAACGGGAAAAAAAAACAATAAGCGCAAAAAAAAAACCCCGACAACCCAGCCAAGAAGGCCGGGGCACAGCCGAGACCCGGGCCCAGCACGCACGCCCACACCGCACACCGGAACCGGAAACGGCGGGGGGCAAGGGAAACGCGCACGAAACCACACACGTCCCGAAAGCAGGCCGACACCAAAGCCCAACCACGAACACCATAAAAAAGCCGGCAAAAGAGGGACAACACCACAAACCGAGCCCAAACACACCCACCCAAGACCCCAGCCACGACTGGCAGGGGTTAACAAAACCCACGACCAACCGCAACCCGGACCCAACCACAAACGCAAGCCAACAGTAGGAAACCCAGTGCCCACAGCCCGGGCACTGAGGCAGCCCGAGCCATGCAGGTGACCCGGCTAAACGAGATCCGGAGACCGGGGGTAAGGCTGCATCCTAAGGCCAGCGCTGCTTTGGGACTCGAGGCGGAGCGTGCGACACCCAAGCGCCTCGGAACCCAAGTACCAAGAACATGCATGCATGCCTTGGGAACGAGATACGCCAGGAAGTCAGATGAACCTCTAGGGTTCCGCCCAAAGGAGGGGACGTGCGCAAGCACGGGGGCACACCCTCCCGGCGAGACAAGCAAGTCACGCCGGCGGCGATCAGCCCTCCCGGTGATGCCCGGGGCCGCTTAGTTGGGGGCCAACAGTCAGGTCTAGCGGGATGTAAGCCGCCTCCCCTCTTCACGCGCGGAGCCTCTTCCTGTTCGTCACAGGGGCGACGCCAGGGGGAACCAAGGGGCGCCTCTCCACGACCGAGTGCACCTACCTACCTACCTACCTGTGTGCTACTCTTAGAGCTGGCGCTGGAGAAGGAAAGCGACCAGCACCTGATCACCTACCGTCCTGGAGGAGGAGGCTCTGGGAGCCATGGCAAAGGGTATCAGGGACCCAGACCTGGACAGGGGACTACCCCCAAGCACGCCCGTATCATGGGCAATGTCCAGGAGCTCTTCTGGTGTGACGCCAGAGACGAGCATGGTCACCTGCAGCACGCCCCCGACTGCGAGCAGCGAGATTGCTTCGTAGTCCAAGGGAAGAAGCAGGAGACAAACACCGGCGCCAAGCCTAAGATGCGGGATCACTACAGGTGTACAATCACCTGTGCCTTCTGTGGGAAGAGGAAGCACTACGAGGATGAGTGCTACCACAAGCAGCGCCTGTCGGCGAAGCTGAGGGGTGAAGATCCTGGCAAAGGCTCTGGCAAGAGCGGTGGCAAAGGCAACGGCAACGACTCTGGCAAGGGCAAGGCGAAAGGTCGTGGAAAAGAACAAGACAAGAACCAAGGTGGACGAGGAGGAGGCGCTAACCGCCAGCTAGACAAGGACAACAAAAACCCGGACAAGAACGGAGGCAACCCCAACCCTAATCCAGGGGGGAACTCGGAGCCCTCTGGAGGGCAGTCTGGTCCTACCACACGCTCGCAGACTCAGGTGCAGCGAGAGCAAGGGGCCAAGCGTGAGCATGAAGGTGGTGATGATGGCAACGGCAAGAAGAGAAGCCGTTTCATGAGGATGGCCCGCAAATTGCGGTACAAGGGGTTCGAGGTGACCTGTCCCGCGGAGTTCTGACGGGGACGCTCCGGTGGGGCCCTGGACCTGGTGTTCTGGGTACGTATCCGACTAGGGGGACGTGAATACCTGGGGGTACTAGATACTGGAGCCACCATATCTATAGTGGCCAAGAAAATTTTACCTTGTGGGAGCCTGAAGAACACCATGACCACCGCGGCTATACAAATGGGGGATGGACATGTGGTGCACAGCTGCGGGGACTGTGAAGTGGAGGTACCAATGGGCTCCCGAACTATCGCTTATCGGTCCTATGTGATGGACACTGAGGCCTTCGACTTTGTAATGGGGACTGACTTCTTCGTGCAGCACTCCCAGATACAATCCCTGACGCTGCAAGCGCCCTACCTCCTCTACGTGGACCACGGCAATGGCAGAGAGTCCGTGCCACTGGAGCAGTTGGAGCACACCTCGAGCTTCCTGAGGGTATCGAAGGATGACCCCTCGAACATGATGGCGGCCCCCAAAACTGAGGACTATCAACTATTGGGGGAAGTCCTATACCAAGGTCTGAAGGAGTTGGAGTACTCCAGAGAAGACCTGAGCGTGGATTTGTGTGCCAGCGACAAGCAACATGTCCTGGACCTTTACTGCAGCAAGGGGAAAGAATGCTGCTACAAAATTTTACTGGCCCTCTTTCGGGATCGCCTACGGGAACGCCAGGTTCAGTGAACTGGGGAAGGTCTTGACCAAGGTGGCCCTGGAATGTTCCCGTATGGTCCTGTGTTCCCCCGATCGGGGAGCCCATGGATGCAACGAGGACTGGTGAACCCTCCTGGACAGGCTGACTATCAGCTCTGTCCGGCTACCTGATGAGGCAATCTACTGGCCTCTGGGACGCAAGACGCCCATCGGGAAAATGGGATGGGGAAGTATGCTCAGCGTGGTGAACGGAGGTCTTACCTCTATCCCCTGGGAGGACCTGGACTCAACTCTGGTCCAGGCTATACAACGAGAAAGCGATGGACTCACCCTGGGTAACTTGAAGGATCAACTACGACCTCAAGATGCTATTGAGACTATACCCGGGGGAGATGAATATGTCGTGACTAACACCAATGCCCCCAACTCTCCCTGCCATGTACCTGTTCCTGATGGAGTCTCTGAGTGTGGACTTTCCAGGCTCCCCAGCTCTATCAACTCTGATGACGAAACTGAGCATGACGCCTTCTTCGTGCAGACATGCGTGGAGGAAGTGGAGAACGCCGAGTACGTTGCCCCACTGAAACGCCTACTCTCCATGAGGCTGGAAGACCCCATGGACGAGGAGCTGGACCCCCAATCCAGTCTACAGGAGTGTGTGGACTCCAAGAGGAGGTTCGTGGCGAAAAAGCTATGCTACGCTAAGCCTACCTGCAGCGCATGGCCAGTGAAGCAAGGACGTATGGGAGATCTTTCCCAATTGAAGGAGGACCTCCAACAGAAGATCACCACCTGGCAAAGGGAGGTAGATCTTAAGCTAATGAAGAGCGTGTGGGGTGCCCATGTGAGGACCCCAGAGGAGGATGACCTCTCCGAGGAAGGTGTATGTGAACCCCCTCGAGCGTGCCTATGTTGCCATCGTCCACCGGAGATGGTTGAACGAGACCTACTATATGCCTACCAAGGGTTGAAGGATACTGGCAAGGGCGAAGAGTCGGTGGAGGATCACCTCCTGGCGTCCATTACTCAGGGGGAAAGCAACTTACACTCTGACGAGGACATGGAGGACAAGATCAAGCTATTGAACCCGCGGGTGCAGAAGCTTATAAGGACATACCTGGAGGTGTTCGGAGAACTACCACCCCCAGCCTCATGTGACAAGCTGGTACAGATGGACCTCAAGCTGAAACCCGAGTTCGTGGGTCACACGATCCGGAGGAGACCCTATCCCGCTCCTAAAGAGCAGGCCGACGAGGTTGAGCGACAGATACAAGAATGTATCCACGCTGGCCTGGTTCTGGAGTACAGGGACGGGGACTACCCCCAACACTGCAGCCCCTGTTTCCTGGTGGCTAAGCCTGGGTCTACAGCCAAACGGCTGGTAGTAGACTATGGAGAGCTGAACAAGAAGACGTTGAACCACTCAGGGTCCATTCTTAACATGGAGTCTACCCTTGAGAAGATAGCCTCCTGTCGCTACAAGACCAAGATGGACAAGAGAAGTGGATGTTGGCAGGTGGAGTTGACGCCCAACGCCCAGGAGCTACTCGCCTTCATCTCCCCTCAGGGGAGGGTGTTCAAGTGGAAGGTCATGCCCTTTGGCGTGGCCAACGCACCCGCTCTATTCAAAGAGCTGATGACCAAGATTCTCTCCGTTCTACGACGGAGACCCAAGGTGCAAGAACTCATATCCCGTGGGGCCCAGATAGAAGCGCACATCGACGATGTATGCCTCGGGACCAATACCCAGGAGGATCATCTAATCCTCTTGGGTGAGTTCTTCGCGGTCTACCAGGAGAACCACACATGACTCAAGCTGGAGAAGTGCGAGTTCATGCAGGAGACCATGCAATACTTGGGGTTTGACGTTGGCTATGGGTGGTGGACCCCTGCGGCCTCCAAGGCCAAACCCCTGATGCAGGCTAAGGTACGACATGAAGACCCCAAGAAAGGACTCCATGATCACTTTCTGAGTGTCTATTTTTTTTCGATTTCAGCATTCCCATGCCAGAAAATCACTGATTCAAATACAAATCGTCCTGAATCAGCAGCTCTAGGGCGTATTACCCGTCCACATGCAGTCCAACGTTTGAAATCTCAAAATCGACCTCTCAATCCGACCTTACTGTCAATTTTTCGTCCTTGGAACCGCTCTCCAGCTTTCACGTTATCCCTTGTGTCCGTCGCTACCAACATGTCACTTTTCAACTTTGGAACAAGCCGTCAAGCAAATCCAACGCACTCGGACAACTTACGCCTTCAACCGCCGTCTACTTCAAAATTGGCGACTTTTGTGGCCGCCGCAGACGAGAAAAGTGTAAAAAACGACCATGTCTACTACGAAATCAATGAAGGCAAAACGAAAGCCTTCAATAGAAAGAAGACGAGTTTACCAACGAGTGCAAGGCAGGAGTTGTACAACCTCGCCCCATGGCATGTGGGACTTGACGAGGACGACCTCCACGTATCACTTAACGAGTTGACCATCCCACCACAAGCTCCGAAGTTCACCGTCACGTTGGCTCATGACCCCATTAACACTTAAGGGAAATAATTAAAACTCATAAGAGTTTCTATATTTTTCCATCAAATGACAATCGCGACCCACCACCCTTTCACCATCCTCCGCGAAAAAGCGTCCCAAGCTTTAAAGCAAGTTTTTGCCGATTTAAAAAAGGAGGATGACCAAAAGGCCTACACGGGGTGGATCACCATGGAATCATGGGAAAGGCACACCAAAGCAAAAAACCATTTGCTTTTCGCGGCCGGCCCACTTATAGACCTCAAGTGGGCCGTAGACAAGGTAATTTGCCACCACGGGACCAAGCCCCTAGTCCCCACTAGAGCATTTTCACTCAAACAAGGTTACACTCCCGAAAGGCCTTTGTTTTCCATACACATCAACACGGCACGCCAACCGTCCGACCCAATGGATTATCGTGACTTGGACTCACGTGGCCTAAGCCTTGATGCGGCTCTTCGAGCCATTAATGTCTCCAAACCCGTTTCCTCGGTTGATATCACCCTTCGTTTCAATGTCCACCGAAACATCCTTTCCAAATACTACAACGACAGGTATCTTGAGGACCTTGGGAATGGGAAAAACCCACCGGCGGTAACCGAAAGTTCTCTCACGGACGTTAGGGGCTTCCAAAATTTTTTGAATCGCCAATTTGAACCCCAACAAGAAGACATCTCACTCAACTCGAAGGAAGCGGTGTACCCCTTGGGGGGCGGGGTCACATTCCGTGCACCACACGAAAATAATCTCCGGTTTGAGTGGTCTTTGCCCACTCAAAGGGGAGAAAGACACTTGGAGAAAATATTGTCTCATGAATGGTCCAAGGTGGGTGACATTTTTGTCGTAAAGGTTAAGGACTTAGAGGAAGGCCACCTGTACCAAATACAGGCTTCACGCGAAATGGTGGCTTCGCACCCGGAAATGTATGGGCCTGAAACGTGGAGTGTGCTTAACCGCGGACCATGGGGCCGCCCCCCATACATGTACAATAAGGGAATGTCCGTGCGGTCAAAAATAAGCGTCTTGGCAAACTTAGATGTGAGTGGCTACCCTTGTGATAATGGTCGCAACCCGGTCCAAAGTTTCGCGTGGAATGCTTTTGACAACGATGGGATTGTCCTTTTTTACGGCCCGGAGGCTTCTTTGGTGAGATTCTGGAACACCACTGCAACCATGGAAACAAAAACGACGGAGGCACAATGCAAATCCATCACCCCGTCCACATGGGCTCAACCGCCAGTCGCCACATCATTTGAAGTGAGGACACCGGCCTTGGAACGTGCGCTCCGGGCGCAAGTGGTGGCCGGCCTTTTTGGCCCATACAAGAATTGGCAAAGGGCGGCGGACCCCAATTTTGTGGGGAACGTATACCGGGCTGAATATGTGCACGCACACTCCTCTATTCTTGCTCACGAATTTGCTTTGCTGGGCACGGTGATTGTGAGCGCTCACCCCAACTCTATCAAGCGTAATGAACTGCTCAAAGCAGAGGATCAGAGCCTCACGGAACAAAACCGTGCAGTGATGGCGGGACCAAAATTGGGATCCACCGATTTCATCTCGGCAATCATAGCAGAAGAGGAGCGGCTCATGGCGCCGCCTGTCAGCACGCATGAAAAGCTTGACCTCCTCAATGTGCCAAGCCCCCAGGACATGCCCCCCAACTTTGCTTGGACGGAGTCCTCCTACGGTCCGCGGCGATGGACACGGACCAAGAAAAAGCACTCATTGCCTTCATTGACTCCATTGAGGGATGGGACACGTCCAAGCGTAGGCGCCTTCGGCACTACGGATATTCCCATGAGCACGGTGGAAAGAACGTCCAGCCTACAGACCCCATCCCTGATTCACTTCGAACAATCATGGAAAATTGCCAAGACTTGCTGCGCGTCAATGACAGAGACTCCGTTCTAAACCAGTGTACCGTGGCTGACTACCCGCCCAGTGTTTGAGTGATCAATCACGTCGAAAGCTTCCTGTTAGGGAAGGTGGTAGTGATGGCTAACCTGCTGTCCACCGTACCTATGCAGTTCACTCCTACTGAGCCAACCGGTGGTGACAGGGTAGACATTCTGTTGGAACGCTGGTCCATAGTTGCCATCACCGGCAGGGCGCGATACAAATACCAGCACGGTATCTCAGCGAGGGAATATGACATCGTTCGAGGAGAGAACATCCGAAGGGAAAGGCGCGTCTCTCTGATCTTCCGCAGCGTCCCAGATGTATGCAATGAAGAACTGTGATGATCATGTACAGAGTGTGGACCGCGGGCTTTGTTCCCCCCTGGCCACCCTTTCTCTGCCCTCAGTGTTTTCAAAACACCATGGAAACCTCCATTCCCGCAATGAACCAAAGCAATACCGCAGAGAATCCAACGATACCAGTCCTAAGGAGAGTGCATGTGCTTCGCTACTTTTTCATGGCGAAGTATGTCTCCTCCTCTTGCTTTTCTTTCCAACGGAGTTCGGCATTTCCTGCTCCTCATTGTACAACCGCGGTAGACCGTATAAGGGTCCCCCTTTGAACGGTTTCGTTGTCTCTGTTCACTGGGGCCACCTTCTTGACACAGTCGTGATGCATCGGATTGGGCCCTTCCACGCCCAGTCACTTTCACTTGCAATACCCGGAGAGACGGCTGCACTCCCAGTGAACACCGATACGCCTCGCCCACTCACGGCTGATTATGTTTCCCGTTCCCGTGCTTGCCCTACTCTCATAGGCGAGTTCTATATGCGCATACATGCATGTGCCACTTGGCGTTTCAAGAAGGAACTGTAGGCTTCACTGGACACCGGTGAAGTATGCCTACCCTCCTATACATGCGTTGTGCACCGCGCTTCGGCTGTGATGGCGATTTATTTGCCTTATGCCTTTGTGTATAAAGGGCGCCGCCCAAGTCCAACTGCCGAGCATCACACGCTATACCTGTTGCCTGAGCTGCTGGGTTCCTTACCCCGTTTTCACTTCAACACCCTGAGCGCTTCCAGAATGGGACCACGCCCTGATCTACGTGCTTCGCTGGCTTTCCACAGCGAATTATGTCTCCCTGTCCTTTGGCACACGGCACCGCATAGTCAGCCCTTCACAAGCCACTGTCACTCCCTACGGCATGAGAACCGGGGTGATGAGATCACGACGGTCTGCAACACTCACGTCGGCTTGCTGATGCGTTCCTACTGCTCTGCAGTAGAGCCAGCGAACCCTAGAAAAGTTGCCAGACCTGCCTCACAGTACATCTCCTGTGGGTTCAATTTTAGCCGTGGCTCACTCATAGCAGCGTTCCGCCTGCCTCCCTTGCTCACAGTGTATAAAGGGCGCAGCTCAATACCAAGAACCCAGTTCCAGCAGTCGACACCCACCACCCTTTTGCTGCTCTTCCCTGATGCGCAATGCCGTGTACCGATGTACCGCCCTGTCCTCGCTGCTGCCAGTACAGACACAGACCGACACACAGACAATATGCACCTCCCTCCTCAGGGGTATGCGAAGTCACAGGAACTCGTTCCCAATCCATCAAGAATCAACGGTACTGCTTCACTGGCCATCAGTGAAGTATGTTCCCTCACCCGTTGTTGGACCGCATCGCTCTCTAAGCTCACTAGGGAGGTGTTTCAGCAGATTCAGCACACCCACACTTCACACTTCACGCCCACCCCGCCTTTTCGTTTGAAAGACAGCTCTCGTTCTGGTCAGTGCACGCACGCTGTGGTTACACACGAACAACAAACGAGTTCAGGTCCCGTTGTGAGCCCACTGTGCCTTCCACAGATCGGGTACTTCGATGATCCGAAGCAAGTGCTGATGACTTCGTCAATTGCCCAGTGTGCACAGGTGTCTGGATCTCCAGAGCTCCCCAGCATTGAGACGCCACACATTTCTCCACGTGCATGCAAGGTGAGCGGTCCCACCCACATCTTTGCCCATGGCACCAACACCCCTTCCCCCCCCTTCTTGGAGTACAACCTTAACCAGGTTTTTGTTCCTCCCTTCCCTACAAACTCGTCCCTACCAAGGACCCCTACCCAACAGCTGTCACACCGGGAGCCTGTAGTCTTTAACGGGTCATGACCTGCACAGTCTCCTGACTCTTATTGCGGCTCCAGAGGCTACTGTGAATTCCTTCTCTGCGCGCACACGTGCTGACCCATTGCCAGCGCCTGAAGGCCGGAGGGTTCTAGGCGAAAGCGCTCCGGCTCTGGCTAATGCACCCCTTTCCGTGGCCCCAACCCCCCCCCAAAATCCCTGATCCTCCACTGGCAGGCTCACCGCTTCCTCTTGCTGACGTACCACTTCCCCCTTCTCCCCCCCCGCAGCCTTTCCACCGTACGGCTGATCCCCGACCACGCCCAGCACACATTCATTCCTTGACTATGCGTTCCCACAACATCAACAAGCAAGCCGCCGAGGCATTTTTCCACTCAGACCGCCACAAGGCCTGGGACACTTCGTTCTACCAAGAACTGACCCGTTCACCGCAACTGCCATTTGGTTGGTCACCTGCGGCTATTCAACCGAAGATATTTTCCTCCATTCTACCATCGGGTGATGAGGGAGCCTGCATTGTCTTATCCCTACGCGTAGCCCCTTACGCCTTTCCCATTCAGTCCCCGTGCCCCGGGGCGCTTTGCCTTGCTGAACTACACCTCCCGGGCCTGAAGCCGGTTCGGACCCCCGTGGCCATCTTGGGGTCACTTGGGGTGTGTATCTATGTGCCGGCAAGCCGCCATTGGCTGATATCATACTCTCCTGTCCACCTGAACTAACCCGATGTGATAGTGTGATAGGTTTGGCCATTCCGGCTATGAGCGGCCATATTCAGTACCGAGGCGCCGCCAGCGGAGATTTATATATCGGAATATCAGGAATCAACAGGGTTTTATTATCATAATGTTTCCGTAATTTTTCAGCCTTTCGTTCTGATGGTCAATGTATCGGCGACTGTCAGTTGGCTCGCGATTTTGCGTTAACCGATTGGTTAACTGTTATTTCCAGATATTTTGGCGGAAACCCCGATGAAGGGTCAGATTTCATCAGTAAAGGGTTCGTTGCTTCCGCAATTTTCTAAATAAGCACTCGAAATTTTATTCTGAATTTTTCGCGATGTCGAAATCGGATTTTCGACTTCGACATCGCCGCACTTGATTTGGTCTTCTTCGAGTGGTCATACTCGTTTCCCTATGCCCGAATCAGGTTTCCCTTATACTTGCCACCCATTTGACTTGGAGATATAAGGGAAACAAAAGTGAATCGTGGGACTACTTTGAAGGGCCATATCTACGCGCCAGTGTGAGGAAAGAGAATAAGGAAGGTTGCGTTGCAAGCGCCGTGGTCTCAAGTTAATTTGAGAAGCATCAAACGCCTTTGGTGTGTACACATGCCCGGTGTAGCAAGGGATAATGTTCAAGAGGGTATAAAGTGATATATAACTCTTGGACCGTGCAACCGAATATTTTAATGCGACTTTCGAGTGTACCGCATGAGTGTTGGGGTTGCATAGATACTTTCATTGGGTTCCTACGCATTTCTAATGTGAAGTTATGTCTATGGAGGGACATGGCATATCATGGTGGGAGCCACTTTTGAGGGTATGTTTCATATGCATGGTACATGTCTTGATATGCTCACACCCATGTTATATATCTTCGTGTGGCCGAAGAGATGGGAAGCCATACGTGACAAGGGTCTTGCCCATGTCTCAATTGTGGAATTCAAAGCGCTAGACCAAGTCTACCGCGTATGTATTGCTCATGGTATGTTTGGCAAAGAGATCCATGAGTGCACTCCCATTTTCATGGGGCATGTAGATATGGGTGGCGAAGGTATCTCCATGCGCCCGATTGGGGATCCAAGTGGGGGAATTGTTCGGAAATGGTTCCAATCATTTGTGTATTGAATCATGAGCGGATATCATAGGTGAGCATAGAGATATACTATCGTGACAACTTTGTATTTGGTCATATTTTCATGTTTTTGACCTCAATTTTTGCTCATTTTTGCATTTTGTGTGCTTACCTGGTCGGCAAACAGCAAGAAGCCTATGGGGAGTCGAACCATGGTATGTTGTTCATATGTTGGCATATGTTTTGGAGTTGAACACCACCATATGCCGGATCGCGTACTCCATTTGGCTTGCCGCACGAAGGATTACAAGAATTGGTCTCGAGATCATGGGCTGACTTGGGCAGTGCGTGGCGCCCATATCCGAAGGGGTTTCGAGGGTAAGGTGGGGATGTACATGGGCATTGACCTTTGGTCTATATCCTCCATGAATATTAGACTTCGATTCCATGCATGCTCTGAGCCTTCGGATAAGTGGTAACTTCAATTTTGAGCATATATGTGATATATGGCCAATATGGTGTGAATTGGCAGTTTTTTGGCATGTTATGAGTTCAAACTCATAGGTCATTTCTCTAAGCCCATTCAATTCCAAGTCCAACCAAGGTTATGTCAGGGTAGGGCATGGTCCTGAGTGCCACTCTAGGCCATGACACGCCACCTCCCCTATTGGGCTAGGATTTAGAGGCTTGGGAGTGAACACATTTTTGGGGTTTGTGTAATGACTTGTGACACATGGCATTCAGCCATCTCATTTGACCTGGTTCAGGGCAATATGTTGGTGAGTCAAGGGAAGGTCTTGAGTTCAGGGAATGAGGGGTTTATGGCTGTGAATGTGTATGTTTACACATTTCCCCAACTTTGCTTTATTTGTGTTCATATGTCAATTTCAGGGCTTTCTTCCTTCGTGCAATTCTTGTACATGCCCGCCATCGTGAGACCATCGATGTGCTGAACGAAAGCCCGCCATTTGGATTGGATTGTGGATTGGGTTATTGCTGTATTTGTGGGATCTGGTTGCTGTTCAGGGTTGAAGGAGGATTGTATTTTCTATTTTCTATATTTTTGGACTTTGGACCCTTTGGAATTTGAGGAATGCAATCACTGATCCGGAGTAAATCAGCAGGGGTTACAGGCGGAAGGGGCACAGCAGGGGCCGGTCCTGGTAGGGACCTTCTTTATGGTAGCAGAGGCTTATCTGCTGCCCCTACCAACCGCCGACCCGGGGACTTGGGCCCTTATGAGCCCTGCCCAAGTACGCCCCGGGTGCGTATTGTGGACTCGGTGGAGACCACGCCGGAGATTGGAGCCATAGAAGAACCGAGACGTTCAAGAGCATGGCGAACTCCGGAAGTTGAAGCCCGAAGAGAAGTAAGACATTCGGGAAGAGGAGGACGTGACATGGAGGACCTGGTCTCCATGTGTGAGCGCCGCTGCAGAAAGGCATGCAACCTCCGCTCCGCCGCGGAGGACTCTGATGAGGCTTGCCATTCAGGCAGCGGTGGAAGACCGGCCTGGCGCTACCGGAAGCGCGGGTCACCGGAGTCCGCGGCAAGGGACGCCGGGGCTATGGACACGGACCCCAGCCCAGTCAGGCTGTGGGAATCCGAGGGGCACTCCGAGGGCTATCGGACAGCCTACGAGCCACCTTCGGAGCCAGAGATGTCCGCGCTGATCGCCAGGGCGCATACGGCCCCCGAGCCCGCCCTGAAGCACGACGCCGAGGGCTTGGAGAGGCCGGCCAGGGCCCGGACGGCACCTGTGCCCGGCACACGGGACCAGAGACGGACGCTATAGGCGATACGCCCATGGGCGATGAGTCTGGGGTGCCGGGAACCGCGGGATGTGCTGAATCCGGCGGAAAGCACGCTGCGTGCCACTGCGAGCACGTGTCCTTCCTCATGGGCAAGTACCCGAAGATGGGGACGGACGCCATCGTGCATCGTCTTGACCGCCTGGACAACGCCAAGGATGGTCTAGAGGAGGACGTCGCGGGGATCCTGGACGACCAGTCGGCGGCCGAGAAAGACATGGAGGAGCTGCGAGCGGAACGGGACCGGTACCGGGAGAATCTGGAGCTGGCCCTGGAGAAGCAGCAGCGAGTGGTGGACAGCCTCCTCCACCTGGTGGAGGACATGTCCGGTTGCCTGAAAAGGCTAGAGGAGCTACAGCCCCTCGCCTCGGGTCCGGAGCTCCCGGCAAAGCCGGCCGCGGTAGAGCTGGTGGAGCGGGTTAAGACCCTCAGGAGCGCCATGGAGAAACCCATGGGCGGCCCTGCAGAGGCACCATACGCGCCTCCGCGTGTTGACCCGGGTGCGCTGCCGTTTGTTCCCATGTTCAGCGAATCCACAATGCTCGGGGAACACACGGCACCGGCTGGGTCCATGCGGGAAGGGCACGTAACCACGGACCCGAGGAGCCTGACGGTACAGATGTCCCATGCCGCCCAGGATGTACCGATCACGACGAATATGGTAGTTTATGCGGAAGAGAAGATCGAGAGCGAGACCATGCAGGGGCAAACCATGGGAAGCGCCGACGGACATGGTCGAGGCCATCCAAGCGGAAACCTGTGGGCGAAGGACCCCAATACGGGGATATGGACGGCCGATGGAGCAGGTCCTTCCCGCATTCCAAACCCCATGGGTTCAGGCCCAACTGGACCGCACTCCATGGAGGAGAGGGATGTACGGGGAGTGTACTCACACCCCCCGGCCACAGGTGGTATCCGTCTCGGTGGAGTGGTGGCTGGGGACGTCGGAGACGCCATCAGGATTGACGACCTCAGGGGAATCAGAATCCCCTACTATGATGGCAACCCCTCCAACCTGGACGACTTCATCCTGGACTGGGAGGACTTCGCCGAGGAGGTCGTGGGCGAGATGCCGGGAGCGCCGCGGGACAAGTGGGTATGCTGGACATTCCCACACCGGCTGGCGCAGGACCTGAAGGAGGAGCTGCGGGATCAGATCCGGGAAGGATTGATCCGTACGGAGCAGGCCTGCCTCCAGTGGTTGGAGGATGAGGAGCGGGTGGACGCTCCGAACCAGAAGCTGGAGGACCTGTGGTCCATCCCGCTGCCGCTGGACCGCGGTGAGTTGCGGGTCCGGGAGTGGAACCGGTATCTGCGGAAGTACCCCAGATGCCTTAAGCTGGTGGAGGACTGGAACGAGGCCAGTGAGATCCGCCACTTGCTGAAGGACGTCCTCCCCGGCAACTGGAAGGGACGAGTGGAGGACGAGGAGAAGAAGCGCGCCAAGAAGCGGGTGGCGGTGAGGATCATGGCGGCGGAAGATACCCATGCGGGTATCATGGAGTTCTTCAGGAGGAACCTGGGCGAACCCAACCAGATGTTGGGACTGAAGAACGCCGTGTACGTGGAGGTGTTTGGAGACTCCATGGGGCACAGGTTGCTGCGCCTCAACAACGTGGAGTGGAGGCGCGGGGAACCGCTGAGGATGCAAGTCATCATCGCCCGCATGAGCCTTGACGAGATCGTGAAGTACATCACGGTGGAGTTGAAGCTCAATGCGAAGAACGAGGCCCACGTGCAGGATCGACATGGTCATGGACAACGAGGCCACCGAGAAGACCGCCATCATCGGGAGATCCAGGAGGACACGGCCAACTCCGCGGAGGATGGTAGTGGAAGTGGCCAAGACCACTGGACCGGGTCCCGGGAGGATCATGAGGAGGCCCACTTCTTCGCGTCTGTGGCGCACAACGTGAAGAACCATGGGCAGGATCGGTCCAGATGGAGCCAGGTGGGACCCAATAAGAGCAGAGCGCCAAGAAGGATCGGGAACCCACCGCTCTCGTTCCGGGAGTACAGGTCTCAGCACGACGGGTGCTGGGTCTGCTATGGCAAGGGAAACAACCATGCACACGACGACCGTCAGTGCAAGGTGTATGAGGCGGACAAGAAGGCCTACTTCGCCGCCCATCCCGAGAAGAAGCCCAAGGAGCAGCGGATATCCGATTGGAAGGCGAAGGGCGGAGACGGGGGAAAAGGCCAAGGCAAAGGCCAAGGAAAAGGCGGAGGAAGAGGCTATGGTGGTTGACCTGGCCAAGACCGACGAGTGAGGTCGGTCGAGGAGGTTGCTGAGGACATGTTGAGGACATTGGAGGAACTCAAAGCCCAGCAACGTGGTGGACAAAGTCCTGGCGGATCGCAGCCGGAAGGGGCTGCGGGAAGCCAAGTCTAGAGGAGCCCCCACGGGAGTGGGACCTCGGAGGTCTCTCCTCCGAAAATCAGTGGAATCCCAGAGAAAGCGAAGGCACGTCGGGTGCCGAAGAAGGCTCCAGAAGAGCCAAAACCACTGAGTTTTGCCACTCTCAACCCCTGGAGCGCCCTGCCAAGGGAGTTACATGTGGGTACGGAACATGGCAAGAAGGAAGGAGCGACCACGGAGAGCCCCGTGGACGGGCAGGACCAACCCAAGATCTACACCATCCGTGACCATACCCTTGAAGTCCTGATGCACCCAGACGTGCTAGAGTTGCATGCCGTGAGAGTCGTCCATACACCTCATGGCGACGAGCGGCAGTTGCACTTGAAAGTGCGAGTACGGTGCGGACGAGAGGAGAAGGTGGTGGATGTGTTAGTGGATACGGGTGCCCAGGTGAGCCTGGTCCGAAGAGGGTTGTTCAAGGAGGAATTCCTGCAGCCCAGCCGGAGACCGGTCCGCCTGAAGGTCGCCAACGGAGAGATTATGGGTGGTGGCACCCATGAGGCCACTATCAGTATGGAATTCTGGGAGCATGAGCGCTTGAACCGCCCTGATCAGGCGAAGAGAAGCACTCTATCCAGGAACTTCTATCTGGCCGACATTATAGATTGGGATATGATCATGGGGTATGACTTCATGGTGGCAAACGCCATTGGAGCCCTTCCCCATCGTGCAACGCTGGTCCGGGAGGATGATGAATGCCTCACATGGCTGTCCACAGATTATGCATGCGGATCATCCCAATGGAATGCTGAGGAAGAGGATCGGATCGTCCGAGCGGTGCAAGCTGTGGGTGCCAAGTCCAGAGGAGACCGCGGAGTTCAGCTCACGGAGTATGGAATGGCGCCGCAGGTGTACGACAGGATGATCCAGACGCTGGGAGCCGAAGCGCCCGAGACGGACGTCTTCGCTTCCCGGGATGCCCCACTTCTGCGGAAGTGTAGGAGGCATTGGCATCAAGGAGACTCAGCCTGGCACAGGCATTGGGGTTCGAAGGAGTGGGGACCCATGTACTGGCATGGCTCCCTGGACAATACCAGACGTACGGTGGAGAAGATTATCGCGGATAGGGCGAAGGGGATCCTGGTCATAACCGGCATAGGATCCACCCCATGTCCGCTGGAGGGTCTCAAGTCGACGCTGGACTCCATCACCCTGAACGAGATGTCATTCGGGCCAGAGGAGGAGCTGTTCATCGACGCCAAGGGTGTATCAATGCCCTCCCCGGGTCAAGCGTGGGGTACCAAGGCTTTCCTGGTGGATGGGGCGCAAGCCCAGCCCACGGGTGATGAAGCATTCATCCGTAGGGTGGAGGCGGTGCCCATGAAGGTCATGTTTGAGCCAAAGGAGGGGACGGATCAGCCTTTCGATGGCATTGACGTCCTGTCCCACGCCGAGATCGACGACGTCGTCAACTACATGCGAATGGGGATGCACGACCGTGTGGCAGCCAAGAAGAGGCGGGCCATGGTCACATCTCCGCATTGGTGGGATGACAAGATGTTGGTCACCGGCAAGCACGAGAAGGACGAGTTCGTGGCGAGGGTCATGGATCACATCGCGGACCAATACGATGGTCCGGTTGGGTCGGACCCACCGACATGGGATTTTCCAAGAATGGGTGTTGATAGCGACAGTCACCAGCCCGATGCCACAAATTTCCGAAAATTATTGGTGGGAAGAGCTCCCCACGACGATGAAGACGGCATATCGGACGAGAAGAAGTCAGAATCGGACCCAGAAGAGGCCTATACCGCAGTGCGGTCGGTTGTATCTATGCGGAAGCAAGCGGCTGAAGAGGCCCAGGAGAACCCGAAGGTCGCCGAGCTGAAGGAGAGGCTGATCAAAGCCTATCCGCGGCTATTCAGTGGTGTCGCCAACAAGAACCCTCCAGATCGTGGGAGGTTTGGTACAGCGAAGATCAAGCTGAAGCCGAACCCCAAGATCTATCGTCATCGGGAGTACCAACTTCAGGGCGATCGGGCCGACGCCATGAAGAAGTTGTTGGCCGAGTTCATTGAACGAGGATGGATCGAACCCTCCGACAGTGAGTGGGCCAGCCCAGCCTTCATCGTGCCCAAGAAGGAGAAGGGCGAGTGGAGGTTGGTGGTGGATTACAGGGGTTTGAACGAGCAAACCGAGCACGACTCGTACTCGCTTCCCCTGATCGACTCCATCCTCCAAAAACAACAGAAAAAGCGGATCTTCACGGTGTTGGACCTGAAACACGGTTATCACCAGATGCCGCTACACCCGGACTCCAGGCCCTGCACAGTGATGTCGACGCCGCTGGGGCCCATGCAGTGGAAAGTGGTGCCTATGGGTGCCAAGAATGGCAACGCCGCTTTCCAGCGCATGATGGAGGACCTACTCGGTCCTGTCCGGGACTGTGCCGATCCCTTCGTGGATGACATCATCATCGGGTCCGGCACGGAGAACATGACTGAGGATGAGCTCATCGACGCGCATGAGAAGGATCTGCGCCGAGTGCTCAGCGAGTTGGACAAGCACAACATGGTGTGCAAGCCCACCAAAGCCTCACTCTTCGTGAAGGAAGTGGAGTTCGCGGGTCACGTGGTTGGACACGGGCAACGCCGTCCCATGCCTGGGAAGCTGGCGTCCCTGCACCACTGGGAGAAGCCCCAGACCATCAGCGAACTCCGGTCCTTCATGGGGTTCTGCAACTACTATTCGGGCTATGTCCGGATGTATGCAGAACTGTCGGGGCCGCTGCAGAAGATGCTGCAAGTGAGCAAGTTCGATGGCCGGAAGGGGAGCAAGAAGAAGCTTGCCTGCACCCCTGAGGCTGAGGATGCGTTCAACCGCCTGAAGGAGCGACTCCTGGGGCAGTTGGGGCTTTTCTTGGTGGACCCGGACAAGGGATTCGTGCTACGGACGGACGCCTCGGACTATGCTGTAGGGGCAGTCCTCGAGCAGATCCGGGACGACGGGTCACACGTACCCGTGGCGTTTTGGAGTCCGATCCTGGCCGAGGGCCAACGCTGCACCTGGACCGCGAGGGAGAAGGAGACGTACGCCATTGTTTGTGCGCTCAGGAAGTGGTCTGGCCACATCGGATTGCAACCGGTGGTGGTTTGTACAGACCATCAGTCCTTGCGGAGCTGGCACAAGGAGCACGTCGACACCCCCTCGGGACCGGCGGCAAGGAGGGCCCGATGGCATGAGACGTTCGCCAAGTTCGACCTCAGCGTTGTATACGTCCCGGGGAAGGACAACACTGTGGCAGATTGCCTCAGTCGATGGGCCTACCCCGCGAGCAAGGCGTGGATGGACATATCCAGCCATGGAGACGCCGAGGAGACCGAGGAGGCCAAGCGCATCATCGAGATGGAGAAGGCCATGGAGCAAGAGGGGGTCGAGTGCTTTGTGGTGATGGCAAACCGTACGGACCTGGCCAAGTTCCGGGGTGCCCGCGTCCAAGCTATTCGAGAGGAAACCCTCGAGCAATGGATGGTGGCCCCTGTAGAGCTAGTCAGGTCGGTGCTCACACAGGACTGGTCGGATGACTATGCGGCATCCGAGCACTGGAGCAAGTACTGGAATGCCGTGAGCGCCCCGTCGGACGACGAATGGGCCGAGGGCTTGACCGAGGATGGCAACAAGTTGTTCCTCAAGGACAAGCTGCTGGTGCCCGAAAACCGAGTGGAGGAGCTCATCGACCATTGGCACAACGCCCAGCTCATGCACCCTGGCCGAGACAAGATGCAGCAGGACCTGGAGTGGCGTTTCAAGTTCCCTCCGGGGTACTACGCCATCCTGGATAGGTACTGCAGCGACTGTGCCGTGTGTCGGGCCACGAAGAGCCCCAACCACTGCACAGCGGGCAACCCGGTGTATACGGCTATACCGGAGGCCCCTATGCGGTCCGTGGCCATGGATGTATTCGCCATGCCTGAGGTCACCGTGGAAGGAGAGACCTACGACTGTGTCATCCTGGCGGTGGATAGGCACAGTGGGTATATCGTGGCGGTCCCTGGCAAGAAGTCCAAGAAGAGGGACAAGAAGGACAAGCATGGAGTGGGTCTGCAGGCCAAGACCGTCGCTAATGCCATGATCAGGCATTGGCTGACGATTTTTGATGTCCCGGCTGTCATCTGCAGCGATCGGGGCAGTCAATTTGTGGGGACGTGGTTCAAGACGATGTGCAAGCACATGGGGATTCGGCACGCCAAGACCGTGGCCTACCACAGCCGGTCGAATGGCCGGGCTGAGGTGGCCGGGCGGCAGATGTTCGAGAAGTTCCGCCAGCTGCACATCAACGAACCGGGCCGGAATTCGTACAATTCGCTGTGGAGGGTACTCCAAGCGTACCATGACCTTCCGGGGCCCACTGGACTGTCGCCCCATCGCATCCTGTTCCTACGGGATCGAGTGTCACGCACTCTCCCGTGGTTGAACCGTGGCAAAGTGGCCCGAGATGCGAACGCTATGATGGCTGAGGCAGACGACACGGCGGCCAAGGTGTGCAAGGCACTTCAGGACGGGCATGACAAAAGGGCCAAGTACTTCAAGCAGGGAAAGGTCCAGAAGTATGCTCTCCAAGACACCGTGTGGGTGGAGCGGCACCACAAGGATGTCCTGTCCAGGCATCGGCAGGCATCCTGGTATGTGCCGGGGGTAATCGTGCGGAAGGTCAGGCAGGATGTGTATGCGGTTCGTGTGGGGGATAACAAGATCCTGGACCGCGACCATACCCAGCTTCGTCCCCGAGCACCAGACCCCAGCGGACGTCCCGTCACCTTCGAGTTCACGGCCGGCGATGTGGACTCGGACGACGAGGGTGAGGACGACGACTTCACCGCTGAGAAGATCCTGGCGGACAAGCCGGACCCGGGGACGCCTGGGGGTAGGCTTTATAAAGTCCGTTGGAAGGGATTCGCCGCATCCAGGGATTCGTGGGAGCCTCCGAGCCGTTTTGTGCCGAGGTACACCACGGTCTGGATGGACTACCTGAAGAAAAAGAATATTTCTTTGGATGTCCAGGACGTGTTGGTCCATTTGGTTGCTGCTGTAGCACCGTGATGGATCCCCCTTGGCATTTTTGTTTGTTTCTGTGATTGAGGAGACGGGTGAGGGCGTTCATCCGGGGATTTTTCGGCCTTGATTGGCCATATACCCCCTTCACTCGATCTCCACATATATATTTCATTGTGGTATACTTATTTAGGTCGACCGACGACGTTTCTCTATCTTTGATCCCCTTGGTCCATGTTGTAGATCAAGAGGAGACCGGATATGGCGTAGGGCACCGATTTTCAGTGTCCTCACCCCTCCCATGGGGCATGGGGGACGCCTACGACGTGTGTGGGGCCTCCATGTGTCCTTGGGACATGGAGGGGGGGGTTGGAGCCCATTGGGGTCCTCCCGTCCTCTCTTCAATGACTTCCGAGCGGTAACAACGCTCTGAGAAGGGGGGTGAAGCCGGTTCTGACCCCCGTGGCCATCTTGGGGTCACTTGGGGTGTGTATCTATGTGCCGGCAAGCCGCCATTGGCTGATATCATACTCTCCCGTCCACCTGAACTAACCTGATGTGATAGTGTGATAGGTTTGGCCATTCCGGCTATGAGCGGCCATATTCAGTACCGAGGCGCCGCCAGCGGAGATTTATATATCGGAATATCAGGAATCAACAGGGTTTTATTATCATAATGTTTCCGTAATTTTTCAGCCTTTCGTTCTGATGGTCAATGTATCGGCGACTGTCAGTTGGCTCCCGATTTTGCGTTAACCGATTGGTTAACTGTTATTTCCAGATATTTTGGCGGAAACCCCGATGAAGGGTCAGATGTCATCAGTAAAGGGTTCGTTGCTTCCGCAATTTTCTAAATAAGCACTCGAAATTTTATTCTGAATTTTTCGCGATGTCGAAATCAGATTTTGGACTTCGACATCGCCGCACTTGATTTGGTCTTCTTCGAGTGGTCATACTCGTTTCCCTATGCCCGAATCAGGTTTCCCTTATACTTGCCACCCATTTGACTTGGAGATATAAGGGAAACAAAAGTGAATCGTGGGACTACTTTGAAGGGCCATATCTACGCGCGAGTGTGAGGAAAGAGAATAAGGAAGGTTGCGTTGCAAGCGCCGTGGTCTCAAGTTAATTTGAGAAGCATCAAACGCCTTTGGTGTGTACACATGCCGGGTGTAGCAAGGGATAATGGTCAAGAGGGTATAAAGTGATATATAACTCTTGGACCGTGCAACCGAATATTTTAATGCGACTTTCGAGTGTACCGCATGAGTGTTGGGGTTGCATAGATACTTTCCTTGGGTTCCTACGCATTTTTAACGTGAAGTTATGTCTATGGAGGGACATGGCATATCATGGTGGGAGCCACTTTTGAGGGTATGTTTCATATGCATGGTACATGTCTTGATATGCTCACGCCCATGTTATATATCTTCGTGTGGCCGAAGAGATGGGAAGCCATACGTGACAAGGGTTTTGCCCATGTCTCAATTGTGGAATTCAAAGCGCTAGACCAAGTCTACCGCGTATGTATTGCTCATGGTATGTTTGGCAAAGAGATCCATGAGTGCACTCCCATTTTCATGGGGCATGTAGATATGGGTGGCGAAGGTATCTCCATGCGCCTGATTGGGGATCCAAGTGGGGGAATTGTTCGCAAATGGTTCCAATCATTTGTGTATTGAATCATGAGCGGATATCATGGGTGAGCATAGAGATATACTATCGTGACAACTTTGTATTTGGTCATATTTTCATGTTTTTGACCTCAATTTTTGCTCATTTTTGCATTTTGTGTGCTTACCTGGTCGGCAAACAGCAAGAAGCCTATGGAGAGTCGAACCATGGTATGTTGTTCATATGTTGGCATATGCTTTGGAGTTGAACACCACCATATGCCGGATCGCGTACTCCATTTGGCTTGGCGCACGAAGGATTACAAGAATTGGTCTCAAGATCACGGGCTGACTTGGGCAGTGCGTGGCGCCCATATCCGAAGGGGTTTCGAGGGTAAAGTGGGGATGTACATGGGCATTGACCTTTGGTCTATATCCTCCATGAATTTTAGACTTCGATTCCATGCATGCTTTGAGCCTTCGGATAAGTGGTAACTTCAATTTTGAGCATATATGTGATATATGGCCAATATGGTGTGAATTGGCAGTTTTTTGGCATGTTATGAGTTCAAACTCATAGGTCATTTCTCTAAGCCCATTCAATTCCAAGTCCAACCAAGGTTATGTCAGGGTAGGGCATGGTCCTGAGTGCCACTCTAGGCCATGACACGCCACCTCCCCCTTTGGGCTAGGATTTAGAGGCTTGGGATTGAACACATTTTTGGGGTTTGTGTAATGACTTGTGACACATGGCATTCAGCCATCTCATTTGACCTGGTTCAGGGCAATATGTTGGTGAGTCAAGGGAAGGTCTTGAGTCCAGGGAATGAGGGGTTTATGGCTGTAAATGTGTATGTTTACCTCTTTCCCCAACTTTGCTTTATTTGTGTTCATATGTCAATTTCAGGGCTGTCTTCCTTGGTGCAATTCTTGTACATGCCCGCCATCGTGAGACCATCGATGTGCTGAACAAAAGCCCGCCATTTGGATTGGATTGTGGATTGGGTTATTGCTGTATTTGTGGGATCTGGTTGCTGTCCAGGGTTGAAGGAGGATTGTATTTTCTATTTTCTATATTTTTGGACTTTGGACCCTTTGGAATTTGAGGAATGCAATCACTGATCCGGAGTAAATCAGCAGGGGTTACAGGCGGAAGGGGCACAGCAGGGGCCGGTCCTGGTAGGGACCTTCTTTATGGTAGCAGAGGCTTACCTGCTGCCCCTACCAACCGCCGACCCGGGGACTTGGGCCCTTATGAGCCCTGCCCAAGTACGCCCCGGGTGCGTATTGTGGACTCGGTGGAGACCACGCCGGAGATTGGAGCCATAGAAGAACCGAGACGTTCAAGAGCATGGCGAACTCCGGAAGTTGAAGCCCGAAGAGAAGTAAGACATTCGGGAAGAGGAGGACGTGACATGGAGGACCTGGTCTCCATGTGTGAGCGCCGCTGCAGAAAGGCATGCAACCTCCGCTCCGCCGCGGAGGACTCTGATGAGGCTTGCCATTCAAGCAGCAGTGGAAGACCGGCCTGGCGCTACCGGAAGCGCGGGTCACCCAACTCCGCGGCAAGGGACGCCGGGGCTATGGACACGGACCCCAGCCCAGTCAGGCTGTGGGAATCCGAGGGGCACTCCGAGGGCTATCGGACAGCCTACGAGCCACCTTCGGAGCCGGAGATGTCCGCGCCGATCGCCAGGGCGCATACGGCCCCCGAGCCCGCCCTGAAGCACGACGCCGAGGGCTTGCAGAGGCCGGCCAGGGCCCGGACGGCACCTGTGCCCGGCACACGGGACCAGAGACGGACGCCATAGGCGATACGCCCATGGGCGATGAGTCTGGGGTGCCGGGAACCGCGGGATGTGCTGAATTCGGCGGAAAGCACGCTGCGTGCCACTGCGAGCACGTGTCCTTCCTCATGGGCAATTACCCGAAGATGGGGATGGACGCCATCGTGCATCGTCTTGACCGCCTGGACAACGCCAAGGATGGTCTAGAGGAGGACGTCGCGGGGATCCTGGACGACCAGTCGGTCGCGGAGAAAGACATGGAGGAGCTGCGAGCGGAACGGGACCGGTACCGGGAGAATCTGGAGCTGGCCCTGGAGAAGCAGCAGCGAGTGGTGGACAGCCTCCTCCACCTGGTGGAGGACATGTCGGGACGCCTGAAAAGGCTAGAGGAGCTACAGCCCCTCGCCTCGGGTCCGGAGCTCCCGGCAAAGCCGGCCGCGGTAGAGCTGGTGGAGCGGGTTAAGACCCTCAGGAGCGCCATGGAGAAACCCATGGGCGGCCCTGCAGAGGCACCATACGCGCCTCCGCGTGTTGACCCGGGTGCGCTGCCGTTTGTTCCCATGTTCAGCGAATCCACAATGCTCGGGGAACACACGGCACCGGCTGGGTCCATGCGGGAAGGGCACGTAACCACGGACCCGAGGAGCCTGACGGTACAGATGTCCCATGCCGCCCAGGATGTACCGATCACGACGAATATGGTAGTTTATGCGGAAGGGAAGATCGAGAGCCAGACCATGCAGGGGCAAACCATGGGAAGCGCCGACGGACATGGTCGAGGCCATCCAAGCGGAAACCTGTGGGCGAAGGACCCCAATACGGGGATATGGACGGCCGATGGAGCAAGTCCTTCCCGCATTCCAAACCCCATGGGTTCAGGCCCAACTGGACCGCACTCCATGGAGGAGAGGGATGTACGGGGAGTGTACTCACACCCCCCGGCCACAGGTGGTATCCGTCTCGGTGGAGTGGTGGCTGGGGACGTCGGAGACGCCATCAGGATTGACGACCTCAGGGGAATCAAAATCCCCTACTATGATGGCAACCCCTCCAACCTGGACGACTTCATCCTGGACTGGGAGGACTTCGCCGAGGAGGTCGTGGGCGAGATGCGGGGAGCGCCGCGGGACAAGTGGGTATGCCGGACATTCCCACACCGGCTGGCGCAGGACCTGAAGGAGGAGCTGCGGGATCAGATCCGGGAAGGATTGATCCGTACAGAGCAGGCCTGCCTCCAGTGGTTGGAGGATGAGGAGCGGGTGGACGCTCCGAACCAGAAGCTGGAGGACCTGTGGTCCATCCCGCTGCCGCTGGACCGCGGTGAGTTGCGGGTCCGGGAGTGGAACCGGTATCTGCGGAAGTACCCCAGATGCCTTAAGCTGGTGGAGGACTGGAACGAGGCCAGTGAGATCCGCCACTTGCTGAAGGACGTCCTCCCCGGCAACTGGAAGAGACGAGTGGAGGACGAGGAGAAGAAGCGCGCCAAGAAGCGGGTGGCGGTGAGGATCATGGCGGCGGACGATACCCATGCGGGTATCATGGAGTTCTTCAGGAGGAACCTGGGCGAACCCAACCGGATGTTGGGACTGAAGAACGCCGTGTACGTGGAGGTGTTTGGAGACTCCATGGGGCACAGGTTGCTGCGCCTCAACAACGTGGAGTGGAGGCGCGGGGAACCGCTGAGGATGCAAGTCATCTTCGCCCGCATGAGCCTTGACGAGATCGTGAAGTACATCACGGTGGAGTTGAAGCTCAATGCGAAGAACGAGGCCCACGTGCAGGATCGACATGGTCATGGACAACGAGGCCACCGAGAAGACCGCCATCATCGGGAGATCCAGGAGGACACGGCCAACTCCGCGGAGGATGGTAGTGGAAGTGGCCAAGACCACTGGACCGGGTCCCGGGAGGATCATGAGGAGGCCCACTTCTTCGCGTCTGTGGCGCACAACGTGAAGAACCATGGGCAGGATCGGTCCAGATGGTGCCAGGTGGGACCCAATAAGAGCAGAGCGCCAAGGAGGATCGGGAACCCACCGCTCTCGTTCCGGGAGTACAGGTCTCAGCACGACGGGTGCTGGGTCTGCTATGGCAAGGGAAACAACCATGCACACGACCACCGTCAGTGCAAGGTGTATGAGGCGGACAAGAAGGCCTACTTCGCCGCCCATCCCGAGAAGAAGCCCAAGGAGCAGCGGATTTCCGATTGGAAGGCGAAGGGCGGAGACGGGGGAAAAGGCCAAGACAAAGGCCAAGGAAAAGGCGGAGGAAGAGGCTATGGTGGTGGACCTGGCCAAGACCGACGAGTGAGGTCGGTCGAGGAGGTTGCTGAGGACATGTTGAGGACATTGGAGGAACTCAAAGCCCAGCAACGTGGTGGACAAAGTCCTGGCGGATCGCAGCCGGAAGGGGCTGCGGGAAGCCAAGTCTAGAGGAGCCCCCACGGGAGTGGGACCTCGGAGGTCTCTCCTCCGAAAATCAGTGGAATCCCAGAGAAAGCGAAGGCACATCGGGTGCCGAAGAAGGCTCCAGAAGAGCCAAAACCACTGAGTTTTGCCACTCCCAACCCCTGGAGCGCCCTGCCAAGGGAAGTACATGTGGGTACGGGACATGGCAAGAAGCAAGGAGCGACCACGGAGAGCCCCGTGGACGGGCAGGACTAACCCAAGATCTACACCATCCGTGACCATACCCTTGAAGTCCTGATGCACCCAGACGTGCTAGAGTTGCATGCCGTGAGAGTCGTCCATACACCTCATGGCGACGAGCGGCAGTTGCACTTGAAAGTGCGAGTACGGTGCGGACGAGAGGAGAAGGTGGTGGATGTGTTAGTGGATACGGGTGCCCAGGTGAGCCTGGTCCGAAGAGGGTTGTTCAAGGAGGAATTCCTGCAGCCCAGCCGGAGACCGGTCCGCCTGAAGGTCGCCAACGGAGAGATTATGGGTGGTGGCACCCATGAGGCCACTATCAGTATGGAATTCTGGGAGCATGACCGCTTGAACCGCCCTGATCAGGCGAAGAGAAGCACTCTATCCGGGAACTTCTATCTGGCCGACATTATAGATTGGGATATGATCATGGGGTATGACTTCATGGTGGCAAACGCCATTGGAGCCCTTCCCCATCGTGCAACGCTGGTCCAGGAGGATGATGAATGCCTCACATGGCTGTCCACGGATTATGCATGCGAATCATCCCAATGGAATGCTGAGGAAGAGGATCGGATCGTCCGAGCGGTGCAAGCTGTGGGTGGCAAGTCCAGAGGATACCGCGGAGTTCAGCTCACGGAGTATGGAATGGCGCCGCAGGTGTACGACAGGATGATCCAGACGCTGGGAGCCGAAGCGCCCGAGACGGACGTCTTCGCTTCCCGGGATGCCCCACATCTGCGGAAGTGTAGGAGGCATTGGCATCAAGGAGACTCAGCCTGGCACAGGCATTGGGGTTCGAAGGAGTGGGGACCCATGTACTGGCATGGCTCCCTGGACAATACCAGACGTACGGTGGAGAAGATCATCGCGGATAGGGCGAAGGGGATCCTGGTCATAACCGGCATAGGATCCACCCCATGTCCGCTGGAGGGTCTCAAGTCGACGCTGGACTCCATCACCCTGAACGAGATGTCATTCGGGCCAGAGGAGGAGCTGTTCATCGACGCCAAGGGTGTATCAATGCCCTCCCCGGGTCAAGCGTGGGGTACCAAGGCTTTCCTGGTGGATGGGGCGCAAGCCCAGCCCACGGGTGATGAAGCATTCATCCGTAGGGTGGAGGCGGTGCCCATGAAGGTCATGTTTGAGCCAAAGGAGGGGACGGATCAGCCTATCGATGGCATTGGCGTCCTGTCCCACGCCGAGATCGACGACGTCGTCAACTACATGCGAATGGGGATGCATGACCGTGTGGCAGCCAAGAAGAGGCGGGCCATGGTCACATCTCCGCATTGGTGGGATGACAAGATGTTGGTCACCGGCAAGTACGAGAAGGACGAGTTCGTGGCGAGGGTCATGGATCACATCGCGGACCAATACGATGGTCCGGTTGGGTCGGACCCACCGACATGGGATTTTCCAAGAATGGGTGTTGATAGCGACAGTCACCAGCCCGATGCCGCAAATTTCCGAAGATTATCGGTGGGAAGAGCTCCCCACGACGATGAAGACGGCATATCGGACGAGGAGAAGTCGGAATCGGACCCAGAAGAGGCCTATACCGCAGTGCGGTCGGTTGTATCTATGCGGAAGCAAGCGGCTGAAGAGGCCCAGGAGAACCCGAAGGTCGCCGAGCTGAAGGAGAGGCTGATCAAAGCCTATCCGCGGCTATTCAGTGGCGTCGCCAACAAGAACCCTCCAGATCGTGGGAGGTTTGGTACAGCGAAGATCAAGCTGAAGCCGAACCCCAAGATCTATCGTCATCAGGAGTACCAACTTCAGGGCGATCGGGCCGACGCCATGAAGAAGTTGTTGGCCGAGTTCATTGAACGAGGATGGATCGAACCCTCCGACAGTGAGTGGGCCAGCCCAGCCTTCATCGTGCCCAAGAAGGAGAAGGGCGAGTGGAGGTTGGTAGTGGATTACAGGGGTTTGAAGGAGCAAACCGAGCACGACTCGTACTCGCTTCCCCTGATGGACTCCATCCTCCAAAAACAAAAGAAAAAGCGGATCTTCACGGTGTTGGACCTGGAACACGGTTATCACCAGATGCCGCTACACCCGGACGCCAGGCCCTGCACAGCGATGTCGACGCCGCTGGGGCCCATGCAGTGGAAAGTGGTGCCTATGGGCGCCAAGAATGGCAACGCTGCTTTCCAGCACATGATGGAGGACCTACTCGGTCCTGTCCGGGACTGTGCCGATCCCTTCGTGGATGACATCATCATGGGGTCCTGCACGGAGAACATGACTGAGGATGAGCTCATCGACGCGCATGAGAAGGATCTGCGCCGAGTGCTCAGCGAGTTGGACAAGCACAACATGGTGTGCAAGCCCACCAAAGCCTCACTCTTCGTGGAGGAAGTGGAGTTCGCGGGTCAGGTGGTTGGACACGGGCAACGCCGTCCCATGCCTGGGAAGCTGGCGTCCCTGCACCACTGGGAGAAGCCCCAGACCATCAGCGAACTCCGGTCCTTCATGGGGTTCTGCAACTACTATTCGGGCTATGTCCGGATGTATGCAGAACTGTCGGGGCCGCTGCAGAAGATGCTGCAAGTGAGCAAGTTCGATGGCCGGAAGGGGAGCAAGAAGAAGCTTGCCTGCACCCCTGAGGCTGAGGATGCGTTCAACCGCCTGAAGGAGCGACTCCTGGGGCAGTTGGGGCTATTCTTGGTGGACCCGGACAAGGGATTCGTGCTACGGACGGACGCCTCGGACTATGCTGTAGGGGCAGTCCTCGAGCAGATCCGGGACGACGGGTCACACGTACCCGTGGCGTTTTGGAGTCCGATCCTGGCCGAGGGCCAACGCCGCACCTGGACCGCCAGGGAGAAGGAGACGTACGCCATTGTTTGTGCGCTGAGGAAGTGGTCTGGCCACATCGGATTGCAACCGGTGGTGGTTTGTACAGACCATCAGTCCTTGCAGAGCTGGCACAAGGAGCACGTCGACACCCCCTCGGGACCGGCGGCAAGGAGGGCCCGATGGCATGAGACGTTCGCCAAGTTCGACCTCAGCGTTGTATAAGTCCCGGGGAAGGACAACACTGTGGCAGATTGCCTCAGTCGATGGGCCCACCCCGCGGGCAAGGCGTGGATGGACACATCCAGCCATGGAGACGCCGAGGAGACCGAGGAGGCCAAGCGCATCATCGAGATGGAGAAGGCCATGGAGCAAGAGGGGGTCGAGTGCTTTGTGGTGATGGCAAACCGTACGGACCTGGCCAAGTTCCGGGGTGCCCGCGTCCAAGCTATTCGAGAGGAAACCCTCGAGCAATGGATGGTGGCCCCTGTAGAGCTAGTCAGGTCGGTGCTCACAGAGGACTGGTCGGATGACTATGCGGCATCCGAGCACTGGAGCAAGTACTGGAATGCCGTGAGCGCCCCGTCGGACGACGAATGGCCCGAGGGCTTGACCGAGGATGGCGACAAGTTGTTCCTCAAGGACAAGCTGCTGGTGCCCGAAAAACCGAGTGGAGGAGCTGATCGACCATTGGCACAACGCCCAGCTCATGCACCCTGGCCGAGACAAGATGCAGCAGGACGTGGAGTGGCGTTTCAAGTTCCCTCCGGGGTACTACGCCATCCTGGATAGGTACTGCAGCGACTGTGCCGTGTGTCGGGCCACGAAGAGCCCCAACCACTCCACAGCGGGCAACCCGGTGTATACGGCTATACCGGAGGCCCCTATGCGGTCCGTGGCCATGGATGTATTCGCCATGCCTGAGGTCACCGTGGGAGGAGAGACCTACGACTGTGTCATCCTGGCGGTGGATAGGCACAGTGGGTATATCGTGGCGGTCCCTGGCAAGAAGTCCAAGAAGAGGGACAAGAAGGACAAGCATGGAGTGGGTCTGCAGGCCAAGACCGTCGCTAATGCCATGATCAGGCATTGGCTGACGATTTTTGATGTCCCGGCTGTCATCTGCAGCGATCGGGGCAGTCAATTCGTGGGGACGTGGTTCAAGACGATGTGCAAGCACATGGGGATTCGGCACGCCAAGACCGTGGCCTACCACAGCCGGTCGAATGGCCGGGCTGAGGTGGCCGGGCGGCAGATGTTCGAGAAGTTCTGCCAGCTGCACATCAACGAACCGGGCCGGAATTGGTACAATTCGCTGTGGAGGGTACTCCAAGCGTACCATGACCTTCCGGGGCCCACTGGACTGTCGCCCCATCGCATCCTGTTCCTACGGGATCGAGTGTCACGCACTCTCCCGTGGTTGAACCATGGCAAAGTGGCCCGAGATGCGAACGCTATGATGGCTGAGGCAGACGACACGGCGGCCAAGGTGTGCAAGGCACTTCAGGACGAGCATGACAAAAGGGCCAAGTACTTCAAGCAGGGAAAGGTCCAGAAGTATGCTCTCCAAGACACCGTGTGGGTGGAGCGGCACCACAAGGATGTCCTGTCCAGGCATCGGCAGGCATCCTGGTATGTGCCGGGGGTAATCGTGCGGAAGGTCAGGCAGGATGTGTATGCGGTTCGTGTGGGGGATAACAAGATCCTGGACCGCGACCATACCCAGCTTCGTCCCCGAGCACCAGACCCGAGCGGACGTCCCGTCACCTTCGAGTTCACGGCCGGCGATGTGGACTCGGACGACGAGGGTGAGGACGACGACTTCACCGCTGAGAAGATCCTGGCGGACAAGCCGGACCCGGGGACGCCTGGGGGTAGGCTTTATAAAGTCCGTTGGAAGGGATTCGCCGCATCCAGGGATTCGTGGGAGCCTCCGAGCAGTTTTGTGCCGAGGTACACCACGGTCTGGATGGACTACCTGAAGAAAAAGAATATTTCTTTGGATGTCCAGGACGTGTTGGTCCATTTGGTTGCTGCTGTAGCACCGTGATGGATCCCCCTTGGCATTTTGCTTGTTTCTGTGATTGAGGAGACGGGTGAGGGCGTTCATCCGGGGATTTTTCGGCCTTGGTTGGCCATATACCCCCTTCACTCGATCTCCACATATATATTTCATTGTGGTATACTTATTTAGGTCGACCGACGACGTTTCTCTATCTTTGATCCCCTTGGTCCATGTTGTAGATCAAGAGGAGACCGGATATGGCGTAAGGGACCGATTTTCAGTGTCCTCACCCCTCCCATGGGGCATGGGGGACGCCTACGACGTGTGTGGGGCCTCCATGTGTCCTTGGGACATGGAGGGGGGGGTTGGAGCCCATTGGAGTCCTCCCGTCCTCTCTTCAATGACTTCCGAGCGGTAACAACGCTCTGAGAAGGGGGGTGAAGCCGGTTCGGACCCCCGTCGCCATCTTGGGGTCACTTGGGGTGTGTATCTATGTGCCGGCAAGCCGCCATTGGCTGATATCATACTCTCCTGTCCACCTGAACTAACCTGATGTGATAGTGTGATAGGTTTGGCCATTCCGGCTATGAGCGGCCATATTCAGTACCGAGGCGCCGCCAGCGGAGATTTATATATCGGAATATCAGGAATCAACAGGGTTTTATTATCATAATGTTTCCGTAATTTTTCAGCCTTTCGTTCTGATGGTCAATGTATCGGCGACTGTGAGTTGGCTCCCGATTTTGCGTTAACCGATTGGTTAACTGTTATTTCCAGATATTTTAGCGGAAACCCCGATGAAGGGTCAGATTTCATCAGTAAAGGGTTCGTTGCTTCCGCAATTTTCTAAATAAGCACTCGAAATTTTATTCTGAATTTTTCGCGATGTCGAAATCGGATTTTCGACCTCGACATCGCCGCACTTGATTTGGTCTTCTTCGAGTGGTCATACTCGTTTCCCTATGCCCGAATCAGGTTTCCCTTATACTTGCCACCCATTTGACTTGGAGATATAAGGGAAACAAAAGTGAATCGTGGGACCACTTTGAAGGGCCATATCTACGCGCGAGTGTGAGGAAAGAGAATAAGGAAGGTTGCGTTGCAAGCGCCGTGGTCTCAAGTTAATTTAAGAAGGATCAAACGCCTTTGGTGTGTACACATGCCCGGTGTAGCAAGGGATAATGGTCAAGAGGGTATAAAGTGATATATAACTCTTGGACCGTGCAACCGAATATTTTAATGCGACTTTCGAGTGTACCGCATGAGTGTTGGGGTTGCATAGATACTTTCCTTGGGTTCCTACGCATTTTTAATGTGAAGTTATGTCTATGGAGGGACATGGCATATCATGGTGGGAGCCACTTTTGAGGGTATGTTTCATATGCATGGTACATGTCTTGATATGCTCACGCCCATGTTATATATCTTCGTGTGGCCGAAGAGATGGGGAGCCATACGTGACAAGGGTTTTGCCCATGTCTCAATTGTGGAATTCAAAGCGCTAGACCAAGTCTACCGCGTATGTATTGCTCATGGTATGTTTGGCAAAGAGATCCATGAGTGCACTCCCATTTTCATGGGGCATGTAGATATGGGTGGCGAAGGTATCTCCATGCGCCTGATTGGGGATCCAAGTGGGGGAATTGTTCGCAAATGGTTCCAATCATTTGTGTATTGAATCATGAGCGGATATCATGGGTGAGCATAGAGATATACTATCGTGACAACTTTGTATTTGGTCATATTTTCATGTTTTTGACCTCAATTTTTGCTCATTTTTGCATTTTGTGTGCTTACCTGGTCGGCAAACAGCAGGAAGCCTATGGAGAGTCGAACCATGGTATGTTGTTCATATGTTGGCATATGCTTTGGAGTTGAACACCACCATATGCCGGATCGCGTACTCCATTTGGCTTGGCGCACGAAGGATTACAAGAACTGGTCTCAAGATCACGGGCTGACTTGGGCAGTGCGTGGCGCCCATATCCGAAGGGGTTTCGAGGGTAAAGTGGGGATGTACATGGGCATTGACCTTTGGTCTATATCCTCCATGAATATTGGACTTCGATTCCATGCATGCTTTGAGCCTTCGGATAAGTGGTAACTTCAATTTTGAGCATATATGTGATATATGGCCAATATGGTGTGAATTGGCAGTTTTTTGGCATGTTATGAGTTCAAACTCAAAGGTCATTTCTCTAAGCCCATTCAATTCCAAGTCCAACCAAGGTTATGTCAGGGTAGGGCATGGTCCTGAGTGCCACCCTAGGCCATGACACGCCACCTCCCCCATTGGGCTAGGATTTAGAGGCTCGGGAGTGAACACATTTTTGGGGTTTGTGTAATGACTTGTGACACATGGCATTCAGCCATCTCATTTGACCTGGTTCAGGGCAATATGTTGGTGAGTCAAGGGAAGGTCTTGAGTCCAGGGAATGAGGGGTTTATGGCTGTGAATGTGTATGTTTACCTCTTTTTTCCAACTTTGCTTTATTTGTGTTCATATGTCAATTTCAGGGCTTTCTTCCTTGGTGCAATTCTTGTACATGCCCGCCATCGTGAGACCATCGATGTGCTGAACGAAAGCCCGCCATTTGGATTGGATTGTGGATTGGGTTATTGCTGTATTTGTGGGATCTGGTTGCTGTTCAGGGTTGAAGGAGGATTGTATTTTCTATTTTCTATATTTTTGGACTTTGGACCCTTTGGAATTTGAGGAATGCAATCACTGATCTGGAGTAAATCAGCAGGGGTTACAGGCGGAAGGGGCACAGCAGGGGCCGGTCCTGGTAGGGACCTTCTTCTCCCACGCATACTCCTTATTTCTATCTACGCACAGCCCCCCCGGAGGCGCGAGCTGGAAACGGCTCTTAATAAACTCTTCGACAAGTACCCGCATTGGGTGATGGGAGGAGACTTTAACGCACAGCTTTCGCACCTGGACACAAACGGTTCCACAGTGAACCGCTGGCACTGGCTTACATCGCTAGTTCAGGAAAAAAAAGCGGCTGCAGACACCTGCCGCACTGTGCACAGGGAGCGCCTGGCTTTTACCCGCTACAAAAACTCCCTGCTCCCGTGTGACACTCGCATTGATCTGCTCCTTTTTTCCTCGTCGGTTGTGTCTCTGCCGTCGGCCTCTTCATTGGAGGCAGACATCGAGTCGGCCGACACTTCCTCAGACCACCACCCTATTTATTGCACCCTTCGCCTCCCTTGCACACCTCAGTACCCCCCCCCCCCCTGCACCCACTACACGATTCCGCAGGCTCACGCCGGAGGAACAGAAGCAGTTTCACGCGAGTCTTCAACCACTCGAGGTATGGGCTGTCGGGTACCGCCCAACCGCCGTCCCGCAGGAAGACTTTGTCAGTCATGTAAACTCCCTTGTGGACCAAGTAGCCCAGGCCTACCACAGTGTTACTCGCCCCCCTACAAAGCACTCTGAGACCAAAATTGCGAGGGATTTTAAACGGGCACTGTCGAACCTTCCTCAACACGCCCAGCGACGTAAAGAGGCCCTGAAGAACCTCCAGCAACTGAGCGAAAAGTGGCGAAAAAAGCAATTGGCCCGGGAAAAGAAACGCTTGCACTACTCCATGGGTCGCGGCAGCAAAATCAAAAAAACCATTGACAGTGTCTTAAACCCCAAGCAACACACCCCGGTGCACCTGTAGGACCCTTCTACAAACCCACCTGACCTGGTTTGTGAGCCTGAGAAAGTGGGCACGGTTTTTCCTGAGTGCCTGTCTAACCTCGGAGGTGATCCTGACTTCCGGGTCCCGGATAGCGTGCTACAGCCGTTCATCTCCCTTCTCCCGCAATGCCCTCCAGGCACAGCCGACCATCCACTGCCCCTGCCTGGGTTACCATGGTTGCACGAGATAACTGGCAGGGCATCCCCATCCAAGGCCACAGGGGAAGATGAAAGAAATTATTATGTAATCTCCTTATGCCCCCCAGGAATTCAGCTTATCCTGCTTGAAGCCATTCGACATGTCCTTCTTTACGGTCCGCCCCCCAAGTGGGCACGGGCACGCGTCTGCCTCCTCTATAAAAAAGGGGACGCTTGCGCCGCATCAAACGATAGGCCCATATGCCTGATTCAGTCTATTGTTAAACTGGCCGCCGCGTGGCAATGCGCACAAATCACTGCGATAACCGCGAGGCACAGCCTACTTCATACCTGTCAACACGGGGGGTTCAAGGGCCACCGTTGCGGCGACCACATTTTCCATGTAGTGGCCCGCATGCTTTTAACGAAGGGTAGGCTTTATCACCTTTACATCGATTTTAACAAAGCCTTCAACTCGGTGCCGTTGGAGGCTTTGTGGAAAACGTTACACGGTTACTCACTCCCACGGGACCTCATTTCTTCTATTCAACGTCTCTACATACACGCGTATGAACAACCCATAGTGGAGGGCGTCCCCACAGCCGGTCATGCACAGCGCAGAGAAGTCAGACAGGGGTGCCCTCTCAGCCCCCTTCTTTTTAACCTCTACGTAAACATGATGTTCTTCTATTTGGACTCCAAAATGGAGTGGAACATCGAGCGGAGCATACATGCTTTCATAGACGACATACTTTTTCGCGTCCGCTCCCTTCAAGATGTGCGCACGGTTTTTGAGGCATTCGACGGCCCCACACGCTCTCTGGGCCTCGACATGAATGTCCATCAAACCGAGCTTCATGCTCTGCGAGGCTCTGGTCACGCCGAAAACGGCGGCAAAAAATCCACACTCGACTCCCGCGGACAGCCAAGGTCCTGCTACAAGTACCTTGGCGTCTTTTTTTACACATCAGACTTCCACAGTAAAGTGATGGATTTTGTCCACACGGAAATCAATGATTTTTTTGTTTGGCTGGCCCCGCTTCAACTCACTGCCACTGAGCTCATCAGTCTAGTCAATAAACAGCTTATCCCTGTCCTCGCCTACCGCTTAATGGCAGGGCCGGTCACTGATGCACAACTGTACAGAATACAGCAATCCATATGTCACAGTGTCGCCCGATATGGCCGACTTCCCCACCATCTCAGACAAAAGGACCAGCACTTGGGCAGGCCCCAGGGCTGCTTTTCGCTGATGCCCTTCCACACCTTCATGCGGTCCCAAATATTCAATTACTCCATGAGGTACCTGAACTGTGATGGCCCGCCCCAATGCTCCATGTACGTTCCCGAGGCACTAACGGCCCGAAAAGCGAATTGGCTACAAAACGCCTTTGTCGACTCGGTCTATGCCCTAGGGGGGAGATGCCACGGTTTTGGGGAATGGAACCCGTGCCCCGTTGAGCGGCTACTCCCTGAGAAGCGTGTCCACGTAGAGTTCACCACTGGATGGTTCTCAGGAACAGTTATATCCTACTCTGCCCCTGACTCTGCGGCCCTGATTAAATTTGATGCAGACAACACCCTCTTCCACATTCAGGACAAACGGCACAATTTTACCACTCAGCCCCCCCCCCCAGCTCTACCCAGTGGAGCCGGACCCGCCCAAGCATCGCGCACTTGCCCCCTCACTTCTGCGTCCCCCCGCTCCCCTGCCACCCTACGCCGTCCCCTACTCCTCAGTTCCGATTGAAACTAATGAGTATGGACACTTGTTCCGCTACCCAGAGGAAATTGAACCGCCTCAGGTACCTGCCCTGCAGTCATGGGGGTGCTCCAGCATCATTCAGGCCCTTTCCCACCCAACTGCACGTGAGTGGCTTTGGATCTATTTGGATGGCTCCTGGGACGACCCGCTCTCTGGCTCTGCCCCCGTCCTCGTGTGGACAGATGGCACAGTGCTAGTCCTTTCGATTCCGTGCCCCTACCTCGGCAGTCGCGACTCTGAGTTCTGGTCATTCGTTCAGTGTGTCCGTTATTCAGAATCAGTTCAGTTCCGTGGTAGGGCATTCTTCTGTATTGATAATTCTCAGCTAGTTGATTGCGTTGACTGATTTCTGTCTGGCACAGCGTACCCCCTGCCCTCTGCTTCGTCCCAGGGCACCTGGCAGACAGTTATCTGCAGTCTCATCTCTGATGCCACATTCACCATCGGGGCGGGTTGGCTTAAGTCCCACGTGGGCTTTCCGGGCAACGAAGTCGCAGACAGCTTCGCGAAATACACCGCATATGCGTGTCGTGTCACCCTTACTCACTGCCAGCCGCCGGCACGGTACTCGGTCACCTTCCAAGGAAACCCGTGGCACCATAAATTCAGCGGCGCGGCAAGGCGGCGCCTGTACCCCCGCCACCAACACACGGCCATTGCAACGCCCCTGAGCTTCGACTGGTCGTCTCATTACAGCTGGTTCAGCGCATTCGCGGACAAGTGGGTCATGGGAGTAAAAGGTTCTAAGGGCTCTGCACCCTACTTGGAACTGCCTGGCCGCCAATGCCCCCACTGCGACGACATTCACCCTCTAGATCTCCCATCCTGTGTCGCCTTTTGCGCCATCTTCCGTCCCTTCCTCCATCAAATGGCTGACGCGTGGGGATTTGCGCTGGCACCCGTGGTGCACTCCTGGCTCCAGGACCCAGTGCGCACTAAAGGAGAGCTACGGAATTTTGCGCGCACTTTAGTCCCGTTGACACTTTACAACCAGCTGGTCCCACATCCATCACAGAAGTCAGTCCTCCGGGAGGCCCTTCCACCTCGACGCTCTCACCTCACTTCTATAGTCAAAGCAGTTTGCACTGCACGCCGCGACCACCCCCTCCCCGAGCCCTTACCCCCACCCCTAGGGGCCAACCCCTTTTTTGTGTCCCACGGCCCATACAGCACCTCGGATGGTCCCCCCCCCACACCCCAGCACTTATATCGCCCCCCCCCCCCCCCAGTCCCAACGTCAGTCCCCCTCAAAGCCCCCGCGCGCCGGGGCACAAAGCGAACTGCCCCCGCGTGTCCAGGACACAGTTCCCCTCCACGAAAAAGTAAAAAGGGGTCCCGCCACCTTTCCTCGGTTACCTCCTTCCTTCGCCCTGGCAACCGGTGACACATTTTCTTCGTCTCACAGGACCCTTCTCACATCGCAGGCTTATATCCGGCCCTGGGCTCGCCCCCATTCTCGTATGGTGCATCGCAGAACCATCCACGGTCATTAGCTCCGCGGCATTGCCATTCCACCTCTCTACCTCATCGGTACTGTTTGGCTAGCGCCCCTGCTTCCCGAATCTGGTGTTTCGTATAACCATCCGTCCTTGTCTCTTGCCCATATGCTCCCCTTCGCCCCCGGCTCTGCTCCCCAGGTCCCCGGAATGAACGGAACTCCAGCTTCGTCATCACGGGCGGCCTAATTTAATTGCTCGCTGGCCACCAGGGCCGTGTACATTATATTAGGCGCCGAGATGACCTTTCATTCGCCAGAGCAAGCACCTGCCTGTGTTTCTGTCGGCTTATGTCAGCTGTGTTCCCGGGCCCTTTACCCCCCACCCTTATTCCTCCACCCCCCTGGGCACCCCCCTCGTCGATGCTTTCACGCGTCGCCCGGCTGGCAACAGCCCCCCTTTCCTTGCTTGTTTTCAGTGACACCCACTGACGCCGGAGGTCCAGTGGCCCTGGGAGGGTGACAGCCAGTAACATCAGGAAGCGCCCACCTCCTGCCTGTTTCTACCCTGTACACGACGCGAATTGGCCTTACTGAATCCAAGGACAGCCACAGGTACACGCGCAGGGTGCCCAGCCGGCCGGCACAGCCCCATGACAACCCCTAGGGATCATCTGAGGCCCCGTCCAGCCCCAACCACCCCCTGTACATATCACTGTGTGCATACTTGAACCCTTAAGGACTCGCAGAGGTGTTGACATGTTAAAAAAAAGGACTCCATGATGTACGCAGTTTCATTGGGGCGTGCAACTTCTACTGCCGCCATATTAAGAACTTCACCTACACCAGCGCCATTCTGACGGACTTGATCAAGAAGAGTTCTACTTGGATCGGGGGCCCTCAAGAGCAACAAGCGTTTGATGAGCTCAAAGACAAGGTGGCCAACGCTAAGTGCTTCGGCGTGCCTAGGGCACAAGGTGAGATTATCCTGGTGACCGACGCCAGCAATGTGGGCGGTGGTGGAACGTTGTTCCAATGGCAAGCACTAGAGAAGGAGGAGTTCGACTAGGCTATTTCTCAATGGGGGACTGAAGGTCTCAGCCGAGATGGAACTCTCAAGCACAGCTACCCTGACCACAAGTGGGTCCTAGTACCCCTGGGCCACTGGAACTGGAAATGGAACCAGGCCAGGTGGAACTACTCTACCTATGAGCAGGAATTGCTCGCGGGTATGCTGGTGCTATCCTCTCAGGCACGACTGTTGGGGAGTAACCCTGTGGTCTGGCTGTGCGACCAAGATCAGGTCCGCACTTTCCAGAAGGGTCCCCCACCTGAGAAGGCCAAGCTACGGCGCTGGTGGACCTACCTCAGCCAACTACGGCTGACGGTACACCATATCCAGGGGGTGAAGAACGAATGTGCAGACTACATTAGCCGCAACAACTTTGACGCCCTGATTGGTGCCCGGTCTGAAGCGCTGGCTAAGGAGGCGTTCAGCCGTATGGACGTGCACTTGGACCTCAACATGACTATGATACGCCCCCTAGATGGACTCCAACAAGCGGAATACCTGAAGGAGTTTGGGGATATCTACAAGCGCCTGGAGAAACGCCTTCAACCCCTTTTGGTCAACCAAGAGCAGTGGAAGAGCGACAAGAGCTACCTCTGGCACGAGGACCGCATCGTGGTACCCAGTGACAGAGTCCCAGCGCTGCTGAAGTGGACCCATGAGTCCAGCGGTCATGTGGGTGCTGACCGTACCCTGAGGCTATTCAAGCAGTGGTTCCACACTACGTGCACTGATGACCAACTGCGAAAGACCCTCCAGCCTATCGTGGACAAGTGCCCGTGTAGGTCCTGCAAACCTGGGGATATCAGGGACAGGGGTCTTCACTCAACCCTGCCCATCCCCCACTGTGTTAACAGTGTTCTCTAAGTGGACTACACGGAGATGCTGAAGTTTGGGGGCTACGACTTTGCCCTCGTGGTGACCTGTGGGTTGACCAGGTTTACCAGGGTGTTCCCATGTACCAAGCACATTACCGGAGAGGAGACTATCAAAATACTCCTGGAGGAGTGGTTTTGTGTCTATGGGGCGCCCAAGGAGATCAACTCCGATGAGGACGTACGAGTACGCTCAGATGGGGGCTGGTACAAGAGGGTCCTGAGATCCCTCAATGTCCAGGTGTCTACGGAGATCCCCTACTCTCACACCAGCAACCCCCTATGTGAGCGACAGATTCGTGTCCTCAAGGAGAATGTAAGGATATGGTGCAAAACTGAACGCACCAGAGACTGGGTGAGACCAGTCCCCGTCATATCCTTGATGATGAACTCCCAAGTGAGTTCAGCAACTGGCTACTCGCCCCATGAACTGTTCCTAGGGCGCCCGGCGTGGTTCCTACATGCTCCCTATCCAGAGGATACCCATTCTTGTGTGGGTGAGTGTGTCCAGGAGCAACAGGCGAAGGTGGACAAGGCCAAGGCTATGCTCCAGAGAGTGAGGGAGCGTCAGTGGAACAAGAAGAACAAGCACCGGGTGCCTGCTACCTACCAAGAGGGGGACTGGGTGCTGGTGCACCACAGTCGACTACCCGCCTGGCCACGCTCTACCAGCGATGACCCCTACTTCGGGCCCTACAATATTCCATCTGTGGCTCGACACCGTATCACAGTGCGGTGTTCTCCCCGTTTAGGGGGGACCCTGGTGTGCGCTGCTCAACACCTGAAGCGCTACTATGATCCTGAAGACCTATGTGGGGAGGAGTGGGAGCTGAACGACGAGGAGATCGCCGCCCTAGACCTACAGGGGGCTGCCAGCCCTATGGAAGTTGAAGGGGACCTCCCCGACATGAACGCCGAGGAGATGGCTAAGGACGGCTTCTACCTGGTGAAGTCTGTCCTAAGCCACCGCTATTGCCAGGGTTGGCGCTTCCGGACCCTCTGGGAAGGGTTTGGAGTCGAAGAGGCCACCTGGGAGACCTACCTGAGGGACGCCTAAACTCAGTTCTGGTAGACTATTTGTCCCACAACAACCTTGGTGAGTTGCTGAGGCTCGCTGAGATGCTTGCCTCCAAGACTAAAGCTAGGGACTGAACCTTACCCGTACCTGCCTAAGCGTATGTGTGAGTGTGCTATTCCTAAGGTCCTGAGAGCAAGCCGCACAAATGGTATCCTAATTATACCCAAGTCTGCACGCTTGCTAAACCTGGCGGATGTGTTACCGGTGCCACGGGGTACGCCCCGGGTCTCTCCGCCCCTAAGCGCCCAGTTGCTGTGCTGGCGCAAAACCTTGGGGGAATACCCGGCATACTAATCCAGGTATTGTTTTTCCTACCTACCTGCCTACTACAGGGGAGGGGTGGCCAAAAGCTATGAAGGCATGAAGCACCTGTTTGCTATGATGGCCAAAATCTAGCCTAACCAGTGCCACTGCCCACCAACCCCGCTAAAATTGCAGGAAACGGGTGGGACAGTGACACACGCACTACAGGTCCTACACACCTTACAGTGGCACCATCCTGGTGAACGAGAACTTCCTCAACTGGCTCAAGTCCCCACTCAGGACTACCACTCCTACACTCACGCTCTACTGGGTGTTGTTGAGGACGAGGTCACGAGCCCCAAGGGCTCACCTGTGAGATTGCAAGAGAACACAGAGCTACTAAGCATCTGTGGCCTAACAGGGACGCCACAATGCGTTTCCCTGCTAGGGCTTGGAGGGAAGAAGTGCTCTTTTGGCGTGCAGAGCGTGAATGTTGAAGGAGTCGGACTGTGCTCGCCACTCCTGGCTGAGTCGCAGTTTGTTGTTTGTGTGATCAGCGCCGCATAGTGTAGCACGGCTTGAGACTGCACCAATTCACCCTGACCTTCCCACCTGTAAAGCAAAGGCAGATGACTTGAGTTTGCGGCTGAGGAACCAAGACTACCTCTGCGTATTATACGCTTCTCATGTAGCCCTATAGTACACTGTCTTCAAACCCAAGTACAAGCAAGCAAGCTTAAGGAACTCCACCCGTTCTCTTATAGAACGTGGGGTGTAGCCCCTGGGTAACCTAAACAAGGGTTGTACCGTGCGCACCACGCTTGACTTACCCTTTAATGCGTGTGTGAATGCACGAGCATGCACCAGTTTTCCAACCTGTCAAACAGCCTGGTCCAATCTTTCTTTTTTCCTACCAATCTTACCTACAATCACGAACTCCACCAGGGGGTGGCCCCACCTGGGCTTACCTACCTTACCTACCGCTGGAGAGTGAAGCAAGGTGAGGGAAACAGCGAAACACAAGCGACAAACGACGCTATGCATAGGTTTGTATGTTCTAATCAGTGCAACAAAAAGGGTGGTTGTGCTGTGAGAGCAGTTGTCACGGTGTCACCGCATTGCACCGCAGGGCAGGACCGGTAGCCCCCCGTGACAACCACTCCCTGGCCGAAGGCCATCTGTATTTCCCTAATCTTGCCTCTAATCACCTGCAATCTTTCTAATCTAGCCCTCTATCGTTTGTTAGCGCTGCTACAAGGCACGTTCACGGAGACACGAGACGAGCATTGTGCATGCTGCATACGAGACGAGCACACCTGTGGTTTATACCTGATTTACTACACGGAGATGCTGAAGTTTTGGGGGCTACGACCTTGCCCTCGTGGTGACCTGTGGGTTGACCAGGTTTACCAGGGTGTTCCCATGTACCAAGCACATTACCAGAGAGGAGACTATCAAAATACTCCTGGAGGAGTGGTTTTGTGTCTATGGGGCGCCCAAGGAGATCAACTCCGATGAGGACGTACCAGTACGCTCAGATGGCGGCATGGTACAAGAGGGTCCTGAGAACCCTCAATGTCCGGGTGTCTACGGAGATCCCCTACTCTCACACCAGCAACCCCCTATGTGAGCGACAGATTCGTGTCCTCAAGGAGAATGTAAGGATATGGTGCAAAACTGAACGCACCAGAGACTGGGTGAGACCAGTCCCCGTCATATCCTTGATGATGAACTCCCAAGTGAGTTCAGCGACTGGCTACTCGCCCCATGAACTATTCCTAGGGCGCCCGGCGTGGTTCCTACATGCTCCCTATCCAGAGGATACCCATTCTTCTGTGGGTGAGTGTGTCCAGGAGCAACAAGCGAAGGTGGACAAGGCCAAGGCTATGCTCCAGAGAGTGAGGGAGTGTCAGTGGAACAAGAAGAACAAGCACCGGGTGCCTGCTACCTACCAAGAGGGGGACTGGGTGCTGGTGCACCACAGCCGACTACCCGCCTGGCCAAGCTCTACCAGCGATGACCCCTACTTCGGGCCCTACAATATTCCATCTGTGGCTCGACACCGTATCACAGTGCGGTGTTCTCCCCGTCTAGGGGGGACCCTGGTGTGCGCTGCTCAACACCTGAAGCGCTACTATGATCCTGAAGACCTATGTGGGGAGGAGTGGGAGCTGAACGACGAGGAGATCGCCGCCCTAGACCTACAGGGGACTGCCAGCCCTATGGAAGTTGAAGGGGACCTCCCCGACATGAACGCTGAGGAGATGGCTAAGGACGGCTTCTACCTGGTGAAGTCTGTCCTAAGCCACCGCTATTGCCAGGGTTGGCGCTTCCTCACCCTCTGGGAAGGGTTTGGAGTCGAAGAGGCCACCTGGGAGCCCTTCTCAGCGTTTCTTCTACCTGAGGGACGCCTAAACTCAGTTCTGGTAGACTATTTGTCCCACAACAACCTTGGTGAGTTGCTGAGGCTCGCTGAGATGCTTGCCTCCAAGACTAAAGCTAGGGACTGAACCTTACCCGTACCTGCCTAAGCGTATGTGTGAGTGTGCTATTCCTAAGGTCCTGAGAGCAAGCTGCAGAAATGGTATCCTAATTATACCCAAGTCTGCACGCTTGCTAAACCTGGCGGATGTCTTACCGGTGCCACGGGGTACGCCCCGGGTCTCTCCGCCCCTAAGCGCCCAGTTGCTGTGCTGGCGCAAAACCTTGGGGGAATACCCGGCATACTAATCCAGGTATTTTTTTTCCTACCTACCTGCCTACTACAGGGGAGGGGTGGCCAAAAGCTATGAAGGCATGAAAACACCTGTTTGCTACGATGGCCAAAATCTAGCCTAACCACTGCCACTGCCCACCAACCCCGCTAAAGTTGCAGGAAACGGGTGGGACAGTGACACACGCACTACAGGTCCTACACACCTTACAGTGGCACCATCCCGGTGGGCGAGCACTTCCTCAACTGGCTCAAGTCCCCATTCAGGACTACCACTCCTACACTCACGCTCTACTGGGTGTTGTTGAGGACGAGGTCACGAGCCCTAAGGGCTCACCTGTGAGATTGCAAGAGAACACAGAGCTACTAAGCATCTGTGGCCTAACAGGGACGCCACAATGCGTTTCCCTGCTAGGGCTTGGAGGGAAGGAGTGCTCTTTTGGCGTGCACAGCGTGAATGTTGAAGGAGTCGGACTGCGCTCGCCACTCCTGGCTGAGTCGCAGTTTGTTGTTTGTGTGATCAGCGCCGCATAGTTTAGCACGGCTTGAGACTGCACCAATTCACCCTGACCTTCCCACCTGTAAAGCAAAGGCAGATGACTTGGGTTTGCGGCTGAGGAACCAAGACTACCTCCGCGTATTATACGCTTCTCATGTAGCCCTATAGAACACTGTCTTCAAACGCAAGTACAAGCAAGCAAGCTTAAGGAACTCCACCCGTTCTCTTATAGAACGTGGGGTGTAGCCCCTGGGTAACCTAAACAAGGGTTGTACCGTGCGCACCACGCTTGACTTACCCTTTAATGTGTGTGTGAATGCACGAGCATGCACGAGTTTTCCAACCTGTCAAACAGCCTGGTCCAATCTTTCTTTTTTCCTACCAATCTTACCTACAATCACGAACTCCACCAGGGGGTGGCCCCACCTGGGCTTACCTACCTTACCTACCGCTGGAGAGTGAAGCAAGGTGGGGGAAACAGCGAAACACAAGCGACACACGACGCTATGCATAGGTTTGTATGTTCTAATCAGTGCAACAAAAATGGTGGTTGTGCGGTGAGAGCAGTTGTCACGGTTGCCCCGCATTGCACCGCAGGGCAGGACCGGTAGCCCCCCGTGACAACCACTCCCTGGCCGAAGGCCATCTGTTTTTCCCTAATCTTGCCTCTAATCACCTGCAATCTTTCTAATCTAGCCCTCTATCGTTTGTTAGCGCTGCTACAAGGCAGGTTCACGGAGACACGAGACGAGCAATGTGCATGCTGCATACGGGACGAGCACACCTGTGGTTTATACCTGATTTATCGAAGTCTCTTCGTGATTTTTGAATTCTTGGATTTTTGATTCTTTCTATCAGTGTGGGTGGAATCTTTATGTTTATTACTTTATGTGTGTCTCGTCATTTTTGTCATGATACGTAACATACGTTTATAATCTTATTAATTCTTTGTTTTCCGGCGCTTCGCTAAGACCCGCTCCTGCGCGCCGTCTTTTTCTGCGTGGGAATTTCCTGATTTAAAAAATCAGGAGATGACCACAAATTTTATAAAAATGTGCATCTGATGCACAATTGGATTCTGTTCAGGTATGTGCTTTCAGAAAAATTCTAGGCCGTCATTTGACGGATTTAGGTGTTGCCGCTTCGCGTTTGCGTGGATTTGTCCCTCATCCTTCCATTCCTCTGTTGTACAGATATCCTCGCAAAGCGTCGCTGAGTAGGCCGCTGTACGGGCCGAAAAACAGCAGCAGGAGACTGAACCAGAACCAAGACCCCTCCAAGGGGCAATTCTAATTAGATCGTCGCATCCTCGCCCCAGTACCAGGACAGGTGTCTCCATCAGGTTCCATGAGACTTAGATCAAGCGTCCTATGAGAGTCTGGCGTTGGGTTTTGTTACGCTGCAGCTTGGAGGGGGGGATGCATATGCATATGGTCTTTGCATGCCCTATTCTAACCCCACCAAGCCACAGGAACCCCTGCAGCGCCAAGAGCGCTGAGTTTTCTGTTGGAAATTGTCATCAACAATGCAGCAAGAGTCGCTGGCCATGGTAAAGCGCTCTTTTCTAGTGTTGGGAAAGCTATAGGTGTTTTAAAGTAGGTGTGGAAACCAAGGAAAGGCCAAGAACAAAATCCCTTTTTCCTGAAAATACGACAGTGGTGGCCACCACAGCACAAGGGGGGAGTAAGAAAAAGTGCTTTTCCAATGCTTTAGGGTATACGTTAGTTGTATTAGAGGTGCTCTAAGCACTCTTGCATTTTTATCTTAGTATTGGCCTTACCAAAATGGGTGATAACACATTTTGACCTATAGAACCAAACACTAAATCAGGATATTGTGTGGACCCCTTAATCCCCAAGCAATATGCAATAAAACATCTTTTCCTGAGTGACTGAGGCACTGATATACCGAAGGCAGAGCCTATGAATTTATCTATGTTTTCTCATGAATGCTTAGCTATCCTAGTGGTATACACCCTAGGGGGCTGGGGCACCTTTTTTTGAGAGGTCCTGGGTTCAATTCCCAGTCAGCCTAGCTAAGTAGGAATATCCCATGTGACATGGCAGTGACCTCAGCGCCACAAGCCATGCCACCTCAGCACCTGAAGGACCCAAAAGCAAAAAGTGTACATCTCAGGATGGCAGTATGGAAGAGTGTGTGCCTTTGGGGCAGTTTTTCAATCAGTTTTTCTCAAACATGTAAAATATTTCATCCCGAGTTGCATTGAATGTTAATTGCTGTGGTCTATTGTTGATAGTTCTCTTTATCTAACTCTTTGTGACTGCAGCCCTTCATGCTTTGATCCTGTTTATCAGCTACTTGCTTATCTCTGGCTTGGGCTATCCTGGATTGGTTGTATTTCAAACAGTGAAACATTTTCATCATCAAAAACAAGCAGCAGGAACCTGACACCAGCAGCAAGCAGCAGGAGCGTGCCATGCCAAATGATAACACCAAGGGTGAAATGTGCCGATCTGCAAAAATCATTGTATTGCCAAAATTGTCAAAACCAAAGTTCATGAAAATGTTCCCATGGAAATGCACAGGATACCTTGACTGATAAGCAACCAGACTGCGCGGTGGAGCCTGTAGCCCGACCATGGTGGTTGCTACCAGTTGCAGCCATTGCAGGGTGTGCATCAAATCATTCAACGCATCATTCAATTGATGGGTGCCATCCCGTGGCAAGGGATTGTCTGAATAGATTTCAATCTTTTCCCCAATCCAGTGATAAATTTGGTATTTTTTGTCATTTCAACCCAGATGGACAACTAACTGCGGAATGGTACAAAGGTGCAAAGCAGTGACAATCCAGGGTGGATGACGGGCAACCCATTGATTCATGTCAGCCTTCGATCTTCACACCGCTGTTTTTTTTAAGCCTGATGTACACTGGGAGGCCTACAAGCGTGGCAGTCTACCACTGCAGTACCTGGTTTCAGACTCAGTCAATCCTCATGTGTCAGACCCACTACCACAGCCACTGTGGGATCATCGTAGCACTAGAAAGCTCTGAACCTTAGTTCCGTGCGCTGTGCCCGCGCTGCATGTCCGCAATAACTGCTGTGTGTGTCCCAATTTGTTATTTTTGCCCCACAGAAGTGTCCTTCTCCAGTGGTGGGTGGTTTTCAAGGTGGTCTCCGAAAACATATCTGCCTAATGCGCCGTGCGCACGCAGTGCAGGAACGCCAGCGTAGGAACGCCTGTTTTATTGGTGTTTGATTGACAGCAATGTTTGTGAAATGTGCTCCAAAATAGAGGCTCGTCCAAATGCTAGGGCTATTTCTGCAGGATTGATCTGGGATAAGCAGTACACGGCTACCTTTCTTTTCACAGTGTTGTGGGTCAGCTTTTGCAAGAAACAACGTTAAGATTTTCTCGTGACATTTTGAAAAATGTTAATCATTCTGATATGCTCGGCAAACGAGCAGAAGAGTTTCATTTCATGTGATTTTGGTCGGCAACAATGACACACTTGGCGGTTTTTTGCATTTCAGGTCAAAATTATTGTTCAAAAAAAAATTTAAAATTTTTTCATAAATTTTTTGTTGAAAGTTTCTTTTTTAGTTTTTTTTGTGGCGCATAAAATCAGAGGGGTATGCCCAAGAATCTTACTGCCTAGCATATGCAAACCATGTTCCTGAGTAGGACATAGCCCACAGAAATTTGATGAGATATGGAGCTAGCGCAAATACTTATTTGTGTAGACGGACCGTCACTGTTGTCGCTTCCCTTGAATTAGGGTGAACTAGTAGGACTGTAAGCAAGGAGAAGTAAAGCCGTTGATAAAGAGTTCAACAAGCATGCAAAATGTAGCAAAAGAAAGCAACACCATCAATGGCCCTAGGCCTCCAAAAGGCTCAAGAGAGCCTGCAAAAGCTCACTGGCAGCGCTCTCGCAACACGTCGTCGTCGTAGAAGTCGTCGTCGTCGTCGCTGAAGCTCTGGCAAGTCGCATTGAGTTGTCCAAGTTCACCACATTTTTGAAACTTCTTGTTAACTCAAAATCCTTCAAAATTATCTCCAAACTCATAGAAATAAACCCATTCCAGGCCTTTTCGAAGTCTTCTGCAGCCTCTGGCGTCATCGTATTTGCGTGAAGTCGTTCAGCGCGCCTGGAGTTGCGCTTTGCCCGTTTTCTCCATGTTTTTGAACATAGTATACCGTCAAGACTTGAAATCTTCTTGAACTTTTCAATAAAGTCAACCAAGGAACTTACTTTACTTGAACAACGTACGCTGGCCCAGCTGATGTGCGTCGTCCTCGTAGTCGTCGTCTCGGTGAAACTCAGATTAGTGGACTGTATTGTGCTTGTACTTAGGGTGCACATAAAACCCTTTTATCCTTTTCTTGCACTTGAAAATCAAATTGTTTTGGATGAATTTCTCCATTCCAATTGATTCTCTTGCTAAGCAAAAAGCAGGCAACAGCAAGAAGACGAAGAAGTGAACGAACATTGAGCTGGACAAACTGGCTGGTCCAGTAATACGGGTTCACATGCCTAAATAACAAGAAAGTTAATGTAACAATAAATTCTCATTAAAAATGCAATAAAACCTATATTTTATCACCTTTCTGAGTAGTCTATTGAGTCCCACGCCTTGTCAATATTACGTAAAGTTCTGTCGGCGGCAAAAGACGGCGACAGTCGCGAAAGGCTATCTGAGGCTTGGAAATTGCTTCAAAATAGCTTCTAATACATTAGAACCTTCTAAAATGTCTTAGAACATGATAAAATCACATTACAAACATATGGAATGTGATTATTCATGTATAGCTACTAATGTATCCTAGATCTCTGCTCTCTGTAGTGTACCTAAGAGCAGTAGACTCTAGCAGTAAGCTATGGGCTTGGAATGTAAGCCAAATATGAGAAAATGTCCTAGTGCTCTACAATCTTGAAGCTCTGACAGGTCTAGTAGAGATCCTCCGGAAAGCTTCTGAGAGGCCCAAATGCCCCAACTTATTACAGCAACCACGATTGACGGAGAGCACAAGGGCCACAAGCCGTCAGCACCACCCACGCCCATCCCAGCCAGACATGACCACTTTCCACGCCCTCCACAGCGCCAAACACTACACCCACCGCCACCATCAACGCGCCCGTTCCGCTACCAGCCAAAATGCCGGCACCGGACACTAGCCACCTAGGCTTTTATGACTTGGAATATTCCTAAAGTTGCCTTTCCATGCTGTCAACAGCCACAATGGGCTCCCAAGTCAAACAAAAATGTGTACAAAGCCTTTGTGTATCACATTTGTCTGTCCACTATAACCCACGATGGAGATCTGCCGGAACTTCGCGGTTTTCTACCCAAACAGGCACACACCAAAGCCTGTACCATTACCTACCCTAAAGTATTTCCGCTGCACTTGCCCCTAAAAAACGTATTTTTTTTGTGTATTATTTCAACGATGCCGGTGACTCTGTTTTTTTGCACTTGCAACCATAAATTGAATTTTTTGTGTCACCCATGGAGGAAATTTTCAAAATGCAGATGTCATACAAACCGCCTTTCACCTTAGCACTGATTTGAACACGATTTTGATTCACCTTCACACTGATTTGAGTCACCCTGCTTTGAAGGCAAAGAAGGGAAAAGAACCTGATTTGACTTGTTTTGGCTTTTGTGCCTTGTCCTTAACCTTTGTTGCACTGATGTCACCTTCTTCGACCCTTGGCACAAAGGAAAGGAGTGTGGTTTCACCTTTTGCTCGGGCACAGTAAATCACCGGGCATTCGAGCAAGCAAAAAGGAAAACAAACGCAAACACTGCTCGCTGCACCATAGGCAAAAAGGAATAGACAGTCAGAAAGTGAAGTCACCTCTCGTCACACTGAAGTGAAAAGCAGTGAAGAGAACAAAACTTGCTTCTGCAAAGGTGCTCTTCTTGTCGGGACTTGGTTTTTGTGCAGTGATTGGACCTTCTTTCACCCTGGCAAAAGGGAAGAGAGTTTGGTTTTACCTTTGGTTGCACGAGGAATCACTGTCATAACAATGAAGTGAAATGCAGAGAAGAGAACAGAAACTGCCGTTTCAAATGTGCTCTTCTTGTTTGTGTTTTGACATGGACCTTAGAAAGATGTCCTTGATTAGTGCCCTAATAATTTTGATGAAATCCTGCAGGTTTTGATGTTGAAAACCCAAACCAAAGCAATAGGTAGAGCAAGAACAGGATATGGATCGAATCAATGAATAGTTTTGAAATCCAGTGTATCACAGAAGGGCTGCAGATAGACAAAGCAGGTTTAAATACAAAGATTCAATCACAAATGGATAAAACAAATGATTTTTATTTGAAAACTGGCCTGACTCTAGCCTCCAAGTTAGCATCAAGCACTTCATGTGCACTCGTTTGGATGAAATGGAGCTGGTTAGGAATATGGGGTAAAGGAGTTAGGCCAGACACAGATTATGACTTGGCCAAGCAACTGAATTCAGAAACAGTTAAAACGTAGAACCACAATAAGTGGTAGAAACAGTTGAGTATAGGGGTCTTGGAGTGGGGGACCACTAGGCTTAACCTCCAAGGCCTTAGGCATGAAATGCCTACTTTATTTCGGTATAACCTCCATGAAGGAAGATACCTCCTCTCAGTTGAGTGGTAGGGGTGAACTTCATGGGGGGCTAGGGTTATAACCCTAGTCACTTTGAGACAGTGGCTGGTCCAGTAATACGGGTTCACATGCCTAAATAACAAGAAAGTTAATGTAACAATAAATTCTCATTAAAAATGCAATAAAACCTATATTTTATCACCTTTCTGAGTAGTCTATTGAGTCCCACGCCTTGTCAATATTACGTAAAGTTCTGTCGGCGGCAAAAGATGGCGACAGTCGCGAAAGGCTATCTGAGGCTTGGAAATTGCTTCAAAATAGCTTCTAATACATTAGAACCTTCTAAAATGTCTTAGAACATGATAAAATCACATTACAAACATATGGAATGTGATTATTCATGTATAGCTACTAATGTATCTTAGATCTCTGCTCTCTGTAGTGTACCTAAGAGCAGTAGACTCTAGCAGTAAGCTATGGGCTTGGAATGTAAGCCAAATATGATAGACAGGATGTGGATCGAATCAATGAATAGTTTTGAAATCCAGTGTATCACAGAAGGGCTGCAGATAGACAAAGCACGCTTGAATACAAAGATTCAATCACAAATGGATAAAACAAATGATTTTTATGTGAAAACTGGCCTGACTCTAGCCTCCAAGTTAGCATCAAGCACTTCATGTGCACTCGTTTGGATGAAATGGAGCTGGTTAGGAATATGGGGTAAAGGAGTTAGGCCAGACACAGATTATGACTTGGCCAAGCAACTGAATTCAGAAACAGTTAAAACGTAGAACCACAATAAGTGGTAGAAACAGTTGAGTATAGGGGTCTTGGAGTGGGGGACCACTAGGCTTAACCTCCAAGGCCTTAGGCATGAAATGCCTACTTTATTTCGGTATAACCTCCATGAAGGAAGATACCTCCGGTCAGTTGAGTGGTAGGGGTGAACTTCATGGGGGGCTAGGGTTATAACCCTAGTTACTTTGAGAAAGTGTACTTTAAGCTTCAAAAGAGCGATAAAAACACTTCAATAGGTCTTAGCATCAACAATAGGGCTTTAAGGGGGACTTGGCCTGGATCAAGTCCTCCAAGAAAGACATGGCTGTGACCTTTTCTTACTCCCCCCTGGACTACTAGTTGATCAAGCTAGTAGGACCAAGGAAAAAGGCTCAAATGTTCCCAAAATTACCTCAGAAAATGCATTAAACCAACCAAAAACATTACCATCAGTTCTCATAAGCTTATCACACTGTAGGTACCTTCGAAAAACAGTGTAATGTACCGTGAATGATGTCCCTTCGAGGGGGCATTCCTCAAAGGTTCCCAGCGTGCGACAAAAACGTTTGGCAAAAATGTGGGGGTAGTGGGCTTTGAACCCAGGACTCCCTCCCTAGAGCACACATGCTTGCCCACTAGGGCACAGTCGAACGCTCCAATGCGGACGGCTATCGCTGTATAAACAGCGTTTTAGTAAACGTCCTGACCAAGGGCCAGGGCGGAGCAATACTCCGAATGGAGGACACAAATCTCCAGGAGCTGAAAAAAATAGGAAATGGAACCAACCGGGAGTGAATCCTATGGTTTAGGGAAAGGTGTAGCGATTTAAGAAGTCAAATCGCTAAAATCTGACGAAACGACGTTAGAAATCGTCATTTTTAGACTAAAACCTAAAGTCGCGGACAAGCGCAACAGAAGCGGACTCCAGAAAAAGAGTTGCGCAAGCATAAACGGCTCTAAAAGAAGAAGGTATGAGCCGTAGTTTTAAAGTTTTAAAAGAAATTTTTGCACAGTTGCATCAAAATTTTCATAAACTGTATTCAAAAGTATTGGAAAGAAACCCACACCACAGAGTAAGCCGACAACCCACCTCTCAGAGATGTCAGTGTCATTTCAAACGCATGCATTGCGTTCGTGTTGGTTGCTTCGTTAAAACGTTAGGGTTGTCACTGCTGTGTTCGTTGGGGGTTCGGGCGCTCACCTCCTTTGCTGTGCACAGGTCAAAACTGAGATGAAAGGTATGTGAAGCGAATGGAGCACGCAGCGCGCACGTAGGCTTAGAGTATGCGCTGTGCTTGCAATGCATGTGCCCCATTCACGCATTCACACGTTGTGTCGCTTTACCTGTGCCCCCATCTACCCTTGTTTTCTCTTCACAGGTTAGAAAAGAAAGTGCTTGCTCGTGTTCGTGTTGCCGTAGCGCTAAAAAAGGGTTGCTTAAAACACTTAGGCTTGTTTTGCGCTGTGCAGTGCGCCATTCCCTCTCCTCTTCCTGCAGGGAACAAAGTAAGAAGAGCGTGCATGACACACAATGCATTAATCGCTTAGGGTTGTTTATAAATCGCCGTAGGCTTCTGTAAACGCTTAGGGCTGTTTTGCGTTCGTTTTAATTTCGGCATTGACATGATGCGTGGTGAGTAAGTTAGGTAAGCCCAGGAGGTCCTCACCTCTTGGTTGAGTCAAGCTATGGTTCGTTGTGGTAGGTAAGACTAGTGGAAATGGAAAACCTGTGCATACCTGTGCATGCATATGGCGCATTAAAGGGTAGGCCACGTGTGTTGCGCACGGTAAAACTCTTGTTTAGGTTACCCAGGGACTCCACCCTACGTTCTTTAAGAGAACGGGTGGAGTTGCTGAAGCTTGCTTGCTTGTAACCTGGTAAGTGGACAGTCTATTATAGGGCAGCCTGAGAAGCGTATAATACGTGGAGGCTGTCTTGGTTCCTCCGCCACTTGCCATTTTCATCCGCCTTTGCTTTACAGGTGGGCAGGTGAGGGTGATTGGGGCAGCTGCAGTTGCCTTCGGCGACTTTGAATTTTTCTGCCCAAGCTAAAACGGGCGCTGATCACACAATCAACAAACTGCAACTCAGCCAGGAGTGGCGGGTGCAGTCCGACATCTTCGACATACACGCTGCGCACGCAAACTGAGCACCCCTTCCCTCCAAGCCCTGACAGGGAAACGCGTAGTGGCGTCCCTGTTAGGCCACAGTTGCTTAATAGCGCTGTGTTCTCTTGTCCCCTCACAGGAGGGTCAATAGGGCCCGGGACCTTATTCACATGAACGCCCAGTAGCGTTTGTAGGTGTTAGGGTCAGCAAGCCTGGCAGGTGATGAGTGCAAGTGCTGAGTGCTCACCCTGCCTTCGAAGGCTGGTGCTGGCGTTCGTCAGTGTAGTGTAGTGGTGTCTCCTGTCCCGCGTGCTTCTCCACATGGGCAGGGGAGTGCGTTAGCTTTTGACCCTTAGAAAAATGGGCGTTTTGTATGCCCTTAGCACACATGGCCACTCCTCCCCTCTAGTAGGTAGGGCTTTTGCCGTCTTCCCCCAAGGATGGGCGCCAGCATAGAAACTGGGCGCCATAGGAGTGGTAATAGTACCTGATTAGGACCTTCGGTCCGACGTCAGCGAAGCCTGGTCTCCGCGAGCCACGACGGGGAGAGAACTGAGACACATACATACATACGTAGCACACTTCGGGGTATGGTAAACCCTGTAAGTAAGGGTAGAACCCCATGGGTGTGGACCAGTCAGGGGTCCTAACTGTGGGCACGCTTGTCCCCAAGGAGGGTGGACACACCTTGCTTCATAACACCTTGCCTGTCATTCCCCCCTGGAGTAGTAAGACACCGCTCTTCGTTGGCTCCCCAAGGTCATTACATCAGGGCAGTTCCCATGCAACACATGGTCAACAAGGCACACGCTCGCTGGGTGGCTGCAAAACTGATGAGCGGCCATCTGACTTACGCTGGTAACCATAGGCATGGGACTGCAGGGCACAGCCAGGGTAGGTGCAGTGCTCTGAAAGCAGCGGTCTGAGAAAAACCAATGGCCTTCGGCCAGGGTGTGGCTGTCACGGGGGGCTAACGGTCCTGTCCTGCAATGCAATGCGGGGCAACTGTGACAACTGCTCTCACACACATACGCAGGCATATCTGCACAGGAGTGCTCAACGCCCCTGGAAGGTTAGAAGACAGTCAGTAGACTGGTACAGTGAAATTAGTTTTTCTTTTTACGTTGGGACAGAGTCTCAGCACGGGTTAGTAACTGTCCCTCGTTGTACTCAACGAGGTAGGAGCGGAAGATGGGGTTGATACTCCCATCTGGTTGTCTAAAGGCGGACATGGGTTCCAAGGTCGCTTCAGATAGCCCATAGCCATCCCACAGGGTAAGGAATTTCCAGTCCTGTTTGTACTCGTGGCGAGCAATACCTGCAACCACCTAGTAGCCATCGACTGCCATCTCATCAGCAGTCATCTCTTCGAGTTTGTTTGCCTCCTCTGGGCTGGCAGCGTTCTCTAGGTCAATACGCTCGACCTCACTGTTGCTGAGTCGCCACTCATCCCAAGACAAATCGTCAGGGGATCGATAGTGCCTCAACTGCTTAGGCGCACAAAGCAGTTCACCACCTGGATGTGGACTGCACCTGACATGGATCCTAGATTCATCTATCTTGACGATACGGTAGAGCCCAAAATAAGGATCCTGTAGACATTTACGGGGCCAGGAGGGTAGGCGTGAATGGTGCTGAATGCCCTCAATTCGAGGTAACCACAGGTGTGCCCTATACCCACACATCTAACCCTCTTTGTGAGAGACAAAACCGTGTGGTGGAACAGAACCTGAGAATGATGATGAAACAGGAACGTACCAAAGACTGGGTACGCCTAGTGCCCTGGGCAGTGCCTACCATGAACTCTCAGAGGAGCTCTTCGACGGGTTTCACCCCCCACGAGCTGTTTCATGGAGGACGACCTGCTTGGTTCTTCGAAACCCCCTTTCCTGAGGACTTCAAGAGCCCTGTTGGGGATTGGCTGGAACACAAGCAGTCTATGGCTAACCAGGCTGGGACTAACCTGAGACATATCCGTGACCGTGAGCTGAGCCGACGGAATAGCCTACGGCGGCCTGCCAGTTTCAAGGTTGGTGACCTTGTTTTTGGTGCACTCGTTTGTACCACCCAGTGTCACTGCGGATGCGTACATCCTCATCAGAGTGCACCTACTTAGGTGCTCCATAGGGTTCGAACCATTGTTCGACCAACATTTTCACAGTCTGCTCACCCGTGATTTTCTTATTGCAAGGGAACACACGGGTGAAGCGGGACTGGCCACAGGTGACCACTAGGCAACTATCATAGCCGCCGAAGCGAGGTAGGCCGCGGATGAAATCCACATAGAGAAGAGAGTTAGTACAATAGGGTATGGGTAAGCTGGAAATCAGTCCCCTATCCCTACTGTCGCTCTGCTTGGTGGCATGACAGCCACAAGCATCCACAATGGTCTGCATACGAGACCTCGGTTCAGTCAGGCTTAGACTAGAGTAGAAACACTCACGGAAGAAGTCCACTGAGGGATTAGCGCCAGTCTGACCTGAGCTGAGATGGGACCACTGTAGGCACCCATCAAGCCGGGCCTCAGGCACGACAATACGATCCTCGTAGAAGAGGTACTGGTTGTCTTAATACCACTGGTGCCCGTCAATGACACGGGGTTCGAGACCAGTGCTGAGGGTCTGGAGACCTTCTTTGTACTCTGACTGATAGTCAGGTAGGCTCAAACCCTCGGGGGTTTCAGCAGTCCGCATGGACAGGTCAAGCTGGACATCCATACGCTGGAAAGCCTCTTTGGCGCGTGCCTCAGAGCTCTCACCAATAAGCGCATCGAAGTTATTGCGCGATATATAGTCAGACAGTTCATTTTTTATACTAGGGATATGATGGACTGTCAGCCTGAACTGGCTCAGGTAAGTCCACCACCGCTTTAGTTTTGCTTTCTCCGGTGGTGGGCCCTTCTGAAAAGACTTCACCGGTTCCTGGTCACAGAGCCAGACAATAGGATTAGATCCCAATAGTCGGGACTGTGATGAGAGCACCAACATACCGGCCAGGATTTCGTGGTTGTAGGTGCTGTAATTGGAACGCGCTTGGTTCCATTTCCAGTTACAATGCCCCAGTGGCACGAGCCGCCACTCAGTGGTAGGATAGTCATGCTTCAAGCAGCCATCACGGTTCAGTCCGCTAGTATGATAATGGCAGTGCGTTAGTTCAGCTGGGTTAAGCTCTTGCCATTGGTAGATCGTTCCACCCCCCCCCTACATGACTGGCATCAGTGATCACGACCATCTCGCCCTTAGGGCGGGGTACTCCCAGGCAGTTGGAGGAGGCAATTTTCTTCTTCAACTCCTGGAAACACTCCTCTTCTCTGGCGGTCCACCTCCAGGGAGTAGTTTTCTTGATTACGTCAGTGAGAGGGGCAGAGAAGTAGGTAAAATTGTGGATGTGGCGGCTATAGAAGTTACAGGCGCCCACAAAACTCCTCACGTCGTGTAGACCCTTCTTAGGGTCATCGCGAATCTGCATGTCCTGTAGGGGCTGCATCTTAGACGCGGCTGGTTTCCACCAGCCATACCCCACGTCGAAACCCAAATACTCGATCTCCTCTTTCATGAACTCGCATTTTTCGAGTTTGATTCGGAGACGGTTTTCCTGACAAACAATGAAAAATTCACGGAGGAGAAGGACATGGTCCTCTTGGGTATTGGTATCCAAACTCACGTCATCGATGTGGGCCTCTATTTCTGCACCTCGAGAAATCAACTCCTGTACTAGAGGTTTGCGCCTCAGTATGTACAAAATTTTGTTCATCAGTTCCTGGAAGAGTGCTGGGGCATTAGCTACCCCAAAAGGCATGACCTTTCACTTAAACACACGACCCTTAGGGGTTATAAAAGCCAGCAGTTCCTGAGGTGCGGCGGTTAGGTCTACCTGCCAGAAACCACTGCGTTTGTCCATTTTGGTCTTGTACCGGCATTTGGCAATACGCTCCAGGGTATTTTCCATGTTGGGAATACTCCCTGAGTGGTTTAGGGTTTTCTTGTTGACCTCACCATAGTCAAAAACCAATCGTAGGGCAGTGGATCCTGGTTTAGCAACCAGGAAGCAGGGACTGCAGTGATGGGGGTAGTCCCCCTTCTTATATTCTTCCACGGGGCCAGCATCAATACATTCCTGGATCCAGCGCTCGATTTCTTCCACCTGTTCCTGTGGAGCAGGATAGGGACGACGCCTCACTCGCGTCTTCTCAAATTCAGGTTGCACTTTCAGGTCCATCTGGACTAGTTTTTTACAGGAAAGGGGAGGCGGCAGGGCGCCCAACACCTCCTCATAGGTTAGGAGCAGTTTCTTCCGTCGGGGGTCAAGGTTAAGACTCTCGATTTTCTGCAGGAAATCCTCCTCAGCATGGAGGTTGCTCTTACCATGCTCTTTCTTTTTCTGCCGATCAGCAGTTTCGGCACGCACTGAGCCATCTTCCCACTCAGGGGGACATTGCTGCCCATAGTGCAGAGAATACACCAGGGGTATCTCACGGTCAGGCAGCGTGTCGGAATCATCGTCCTCCTCAGACCAGATGGAGGATTTCTAGGTCTGTCTGAGGTATTGTAGCCGCTCTTGGCGCTCAATACCTTCGGCCTTCAGGTACAACAGCCGTCGGAGTTCCTGAGTGTCATGCTCAGACAGTGGCATGTTATTAGAAGCAGGCCGCGCTAGAGCTTCAGAACTCTGGGCCACGGGTTCACCCGTGTGTGTATGCTGCATGTGCAGCACTGATTTTACAACAGGGGAAGTTGGTTCTGAGGTTGACTCTGGATGTACCTCCTCCAGCAACAGCTAGGCCAGAAAGGCACTGTGTTTGAGTTCAACACAGCTGGGATCAACAGGAGGGATAGTGCTGGCGATCTCAGACAGTTGGTCGTCAGCATCCTCCTTTACAGCAGCAGGTTCCAAATAGCCATCGGCAGATAACCACCCTGTAAGTGTGGCAAATAGGTGCTCAGGAGAATGTTTTTTGAGATCAGAAAGGGTCAGGCCACGATTTTCGGCCATGACTTCTTTCAGTAGCACCTGATCCAGATCACACAGGGGTACAGGATTGAGGGATCCATCGACAATGGATAAGAAACTGGCCCACTCAGGGGCCTGCATAGCTGTGTCTGAGTCCTCAGGCACGTAAATGGGACCGTCGGGGAGTTGCACTCTTCCCACGGTCATTCGGTCTAGCATACGGTGCCAATAAGCGTGTTCACCTGAGCAACCCCAGTCAGGGGTGCACATGACACCCCTTCCTCCCTCATAAGCGATTTTGGTTAGAACCTTTGCGAGTAGGGAGAAGGAAGGGTTAGCATACGCTAGTCCCGTTGCTTTCCAGAAGAAACGGAAAGCGTTGTTCAATTGTTTGGAGCAATACAACTGCATGCTGTAGTGTTGTTGGCTCGCGAGCAATTCCACCTGGATCTCATCCAGGGTTACCTGAAGGGCCGCCAATCCATTTTCAAGAACGTGACGGGCCAATTGGTAATTTTCAGTACGATAGTTAGTCTTGGCTGCGCAGCGCAGCCCAGACTCTTTTCGTCGTGACAGCTCCAAAGGTACGCAGAAGAGCCCTCTGCCAAAGTCGCAGTGCAGAGAATAGGGGCGCTAGAGAGACAGCGTTTTTACCTGGGGGTTTCTTCGCAGGAAGTCGGTACCAATGACGATATCAAAGGCGTCAGTGTCAAACACTCTGCAGTGTTGGGTCACAGTTTTGTCGCCAAGACAAATAATCACATCGACTCCCCCCAAGGAATGGATGGTACGCCCATCCCCTACTCTTATTGCCACTGTCTTAGTTTTCTTGAAAGTCTTTAGCAGGCGCCGGGCCACTATAGAAAGTGTTGCGCCGGTGTCAAGCACTGCTCGAAAAACTTGATCCCCGATTTTCGAGAGGATCCAGAAAACCAAGTCCTCCTCTTCGGAGCCGCCCCCCTACTCCTCAGCAAAGAATTTGACATCCACCCCTGCAGCCATGAGGGACTTGGCCATCCAGGCTAGTAGCCTCTTCTTGGAGTTATTCCCCTCAGGGGAGGCGTTATCCCCCTGTGGACGCTTCTTGGGGTCACCCTCGGCAGGAGAGGGAGAAGTAGCGGGCGCTGATGAGCGCCTCTGGGGGTTAGGGGGTCCATTTTTGCCACCCCCCTTGCCACCTCCTTTACCACCCTTATCCCCAATCTGGGGAGTCCTGGTGGGTGTTTGGCCCTTCTGTGCGTTCAGCTTCCTGCCGCTTGTGTTTGTCACTTTCTCGTTTCTTTATGTGACATTCGTCCTCGTAGTGACGACGTTTGCCACAGTAACCACAGGTGATGGTACACCTGAAATGGTCCTGATGGGTCACAGTTTTCCCATCTTTGGTGTGCTGCCGTCGTTTCATCTGCAGCATACAACTACTGTGGTGGTCGCAGTCAGGGGCATGACAAGGTCCCCCCTTGTCATTGACAGGCGTACAGTAGAACAGAGGGGGTGTACCTGCTTCAGGTTTAACCTCATTCATGGCACGCATGTTATCCCTTCCTTTACCACCACCCTGGTTGGCGTTATTGGGACTTTTAGGTCCTTTCCCTTCGCCAAGTTCGGGGGTAGGGGTACCACCTCGACCCAGGTGTTTCTTGAGGAAATTCTGCTTGTGGGAGTCATTCTCCCTCTCAAGGGCTAGCTCGATCAGCAGGTCCACCAGGTCGTCGTACGTGTGGGTCCGACTCTTCCTCTCAGAGGTAGCGTGAAGGGATCTTACTCATGAGCCACAGATGGGGCTCTGTGGGTCCATAGGAACCCACGTTCATCCGTGAGAACAGATACTCTAGGTCGCACACATATTCAGAGACTCGCGCAGCGGAAGGAAACTCAGGGAGCGTACGTAGCTCCTCTATCAGTGTGCGCACGCTGAGGTCAGTCTCATAGACCGGGAAAGTTTTCTCCAGTCTTTGGAGCACCTCGGCCCATGTTGAACAGGTTTTCACAATCTGCTTCACCTGTTTTTGCAAAACTTTCTTTTTGCATGAGCGTTTGAACAGTGAACATTTAGTGGCCACATCCACATGGGATTGGCCAGTCAGCAAAAGAAACTCAGCAAATTCTTCTGCCCATTCAGGCAGTTTTTTCGGGTCGAACTTTAGCAATTCCAGCTGGATGTTCGCCTGGGCAATAGGTCTGCCACTCTTCCCACCCCGTGGGGTGAAGGGGGAGGAGGTACGCCGGCGAGGGGTGCCAGGGCTGTCAGCCCTCTTTTCTCAGTCTCTTTCACAGCCACGTCCTGTAGTTCAGCGATACGGACTGTCCGAGGGCGAGGATGAAAATGGGCTGGGGCAAGTGACCTTGGGTAGCCACCTGGACACCCTTGATCTTTTGAGATCTTCAGCCAGCGTGCTCAGTCCGGGTGAGGGTGAGGCCAGTGCTGGCTGGGGTAAGGGTTCAGTGATACCCAATTTAGCTTTGACAGCCTCAGAAAGGGCTGTCACATCCGGGTCTTCGGACCCAGACAGTAATTTGGCCAGTAGTTTGGCCGTACGATCCAAGGCCCCATAAGTTGGCTCTGGGGGATGGGGATCTTTCACATAAGCGGGGCACACTTCAGGGCTTCTGCTAGTGATTGGCAGCTCCGGACGCCATACTGGCCCTCTCGGTCGCCTGGGTAGAGACACTGTGTCGGCCAGGTCCGTAGGTGGGCCGGAGCAAGGGTAGGAACCCATGTCCGTGTGCGGTGGGGATCCCAAGGCGTCTAGTGGTTCCTCTCCATCTTCGCCTGTGACGGACTTGTAGTACTCCTCGTGGAGAATATATTCGTTGATTCTCCTTCTAAATTCGCCTTGTTCCTCAGGTCCTGCAGCTGGAGTACCCGTAGAAGAAGAAGCAAGGCAAGCATATCGGGAGATAGACGCAGCAACTCTTCGGCGGAGATGCTGCAGGCTGTCACCACGGGCCGCTAAGGCCTCAGTGGTTAATCTGGGCGCGTCTTGTTCCGCCCTTCTGTGAACTGGATTTTTGTTGAGACCCAGATGTAGCTCTGAGCTTGGGCTCACTCATTGAGATGGGCCCACTGTTGCGAAGTTGAACTTGTACACTCCGAATGGGCGAGGTCGTGGCAAACATCTGTACAGATGGTGTGGACATTTTGTTTCTGGTTTTGGCTTGTGTACTTCTCAGAGTCGGTTCGAAAGGTTCTCAAGGGTTGCCTATGCTACCGGAAAGATGTCCTTGATCAGTGCCCTAATGATTTTGATGAAATCCTGCATGTTTTGATGTTGAAAACCCAAACCAAAGCAATAGGTAGAGCAAGAACAGGATGTGGATGGAATCAATGAATAGTTTTGAAATCCAGTGTATCACAGAAGGGCTGCAGATAGACAAAGCACGCTTGAATACAAAGATTCAATCACAAATGGATAAAACAAATGATTTTTATGTGAAAACTGGCCTGACTCTAGCCTCCAAGTTAGCATCAAGCACTCCATGTGCACTCTTTTGGATGAAATGGAGCTGGTTAGGAATATGGGGCAAAGGAGTTAGGCCACACACAGATTATGACTTGGCCAAGCAACTGAATTCAGAAACAGTTAAAAAGTAGAACCACAATAAGTGGTAGAAACAGTTGAGTATAGGGGTCTTGGGGTGGGGGACCACTAGGCTTAACCTCCAAGGCCTTAGGCATGAAATGCCCACTTTATTTCGGTATAACCTCCATGAAGGAAGATACCTCCGCTCAGTTGAGTGGTAGGGGTGAACTTCATGGGGGGCTAGGGTTATAACCCTAGTTACTTTGAGAAAGTGTACTTTAAGCTTCAAAAGAGAGATAAAAACACTTAAGTAGGTCTTAGCATCGACAATAGGGTTTTGAGGGGGACTTGGTCTGGATCAAGTCCTCCAAGAAAGACATGGCTGTGACTTTTTCTTACTACCTTGGTTTCAGTTGCAGTGATTTCACTTTGTTTCACGTTGGCAGAAAGTAAGAGAGTCTCGTGTCACCTTTTGTTGCATAGCAAATGAGTTGCCACGTTGAAGGGAAATGCAAAAGAGGGAAAAGAACCTGCTTTTTCGAAGGTACTCCTTTGTTTCTGTTATTTTGCCTTCGTTGCGCTGATTTCATCTTCTTTCAACTTGGCTGAAGGGATTGGTTTCACCTTCAGTTGCACAGTCTCGCTCAATCAACAGTAACAGAAGGTTGGAAAGCCTCCTTGACCATGGTTCCGCCGGCTCCATGATTTTTTCTCTTGAAGGCCTTTTGAATGATGTTTCTCTTGAATGTGGAGTGGTTGTGCGTAGCGGTTTTGGCGAGAGATGGTTGGGTTTGAATTGCAATAGGTGCCGACTATGGGTCTGCGAAGGGCTCTGTACTTTTGGTTGTTTGGTTGGTTGTGAGACTTTCAAAACCATGAAATTTAACGATCGGGAATAAAAAATGCAATCATGGTGTGTAGAATCATCACTAGACATCAACACTTGCAGCTGTGGGCGTTGCTTTCGCCTTACATGTTCATCTTCCTGGCACAGAATGCCGCGAGCGCGGGTATCAGGAACTGCGACTGCCACAAAGGCCTGGGTGGCAGGCACACCACACCATCAACAACACGGCCAGCCAAACACCGAACAGGTCACGGACACCGCCACTACCACGGCAAGCCCATCAACGGCGCCGCGCCCGAGACACCGGAGTCATGGACACACCCACCCTGACCCTCAGCACCATGTACCTCAAAGCCTCAACACCACTGGAGGAGTCAAACATGCAGCTCAGAATCCCGGCGCCCACCACGTGCGGAAACACGGCGAACTACGCCATCCACACCCCAAGCCCGCCCCAACCCCATGAATTCCTAGCCACAGCCGCCTCCACGCCCCGTCCCACTACACTCCACGATCACCCAAGCAGCACCGTGAAGAAAACCGCCGTGCAACCTCAGCACCAACGCACCACCGACACCACCCAGCCAGCCCACTCCACAAAGACACCAACAACATCCAAACACCCCCACCACAACTCAAGCAACACCACCACCACCCACTCGCACCCCTGGCAAAAGGACACCACTACGGACAGGATGCCCCGGAGGCAACACACGGCGTCACGTCACGTCGACAACACGGCACGCACACACCACAAACACGAAAAACGCCGGCCCAGTCCCCAGCCCCACAGCAGCAACTTTTGCGGCAAAGCTTCTCCACGCCCGCCACCACCACCACAGGTCTGGCCCCGGCCCTAGAGCCAACACACACAGCCATCCTACCACACCAGCGCCCGGACGAACACCGCCGCCCCGACCGAAGACAACCGGCCATGCAGGTAATCAAGCAACCACATCTCTCGACCCGCACCTCACAACTCCTAGACTATCTCCGCCCACGCAAACAACCGCAGTGCCCCACCGACCCAAACACCGCCAACGACGAGCAGTCACCGCCCACGGTAAGGCCCAACGACACTGCCCTTCAAACTACCAGCACCAAGGCAGCCGCCACATGTCCCGATGCCATCAAGTGGGTTGCATCATCTTCACGTAATGTAGTGTGTACTGCAACAGCACGTTCTGCAAATGCTCAGCCATCTGCTCCGGTCTTGTTGGTATTCTTTACCGTTCTGCGATTTGTGCCTTGTTTTTCAGGGTTCGCTAAAGAATGTGGATGATTTGTCAGGTGGGGTGCCCCTCGGAGCTGCATTTCTGCCTCCCCTCCCCACCCTTGGCTTTGTGTTTTTTTAGTTTTACCAAAATCTCACTTTTTACCTGGCCGTCTAAAACAAAGATTCTGCTTCTTTTGACGTTTTTAAACATGTGACTGGCTTTCGTTTTGAATTTTGGGTTCGCTTAGACTCTTATTTTTTAGTAGAGAATCTTTTTTTTTATACGAAACCTGTTTGTGCTCAATTTTTAGCTCTTTTGACTCAAATTTTAGCACTTTTCTTAAATTTTAGCGTCTCTAAAAAAAATTCGCATCTAAAAAAAAGATTACCCCCACCGCCTGGGTCTTAGTTCATGGGCGCAGACGGGAAAGCGGATTGATTGGGAGCCGCCCGCTAAGAGGCCGGTGCTCGGCTTTAAAGCAAGGGGCAGGCCCGCTGCACTAGTGGGCGGTGCCGCGCGTCTACAGACGCGTGCGGCTCGCGCACTGGTGGCGCCGGGTGTTGCAGCGGAGGGGGGCGGGTCTGATGCCGTCGGGGTCGGTGTGGCGAGGACAGTTGGAGTGGCCCGAGCCAGAGTCGCGGCTGACCCGCCAACGAAGCGCAGGCGGATCGGCCTCAAGGTCCCGCAGGCGGAGGACTCGTCGTCCCCAGCTTGGCTGACCTTGCGAGGCTGGCTGCCAGGTCCAGAGGACTTGTTCGACCCCCCCCCCCCCCCTTGTGATCCTCTGACGCAGCCTGAGCTGTTGGAAGGGGGGGTGAAGATTCCGATGACCCCCTGTTTCTCGAGTTTTCGCGGGCCTGCACCCCCCACCTGGGGTGGCTTTCTGCTGAGCTCCGGTGCACCCCCTGGATTTTGGTTAAGAGGCCTATTTTTTCGTTGACCGTGTCTTCAACACGGCAGAGGACTTCCGCCTCCCAACGTTTACAATAATACTTTGTAGGGAGGGATCGAACTAAGTCTACTCTTTTCTCTTCAGCTTCTTTCTGACCTCTGTCCCCATGCACCTTGTGCACTTGCTCACAAATACCATTGCCTATTTTTTTGCCTGCAGGAGCCCCCTCCCGATTTCAGTTCAAGATCACAACCATCGGTCAAAATATCTGCCCACCTGTTCCTGCCACCATCAACTACTTGTCCTTCCCTGGTGCCCTTCACCCCACATGCAGAGCAAAGCCATGTGTACTTCAACGGCAGTAGAATGTCGGCCCGGTGTGCATGGCGCACTCGGTGACTTGACAGCATTTCAGTTGATCCAGGCATGTGCATATCAACTTTGTTCCTGTACAAAACTTAGTGTTTGCGGTAAGAGGCAAAGCGTTTGGGGAAACGCTGGCTTGGTCTGACTTCATATCCAAGACAGAATTTGCCTCTGCTTCTTTTGATTGATTGCCAGCACTTACAACTGGTTCTGTACTTGCACATCCTTCTACACTTTGTGATGCATGTGCTGACTGATTTCTTTGCAGAAGGTTGATATTTGCATGTGAGCATAAACTTACACCCCTTCAAACAACCCTGGATGTCAAATACAGACATGTACAGCACAGCTTTACATATATTCGCTCACCAGCTAGGGTGATCAATGGCGAAACTGATGGTGTTCAGCACGACAGAAGAAAGTGGTTGAAAGCTCCATGAAACATGGAAAAATGAGCTTTCGATGTTAGCTCAAGAGTGTCCTTTGTCAGCCAAAGCAAGGAGTTTGCTCAGTCGGTGGGCATGGTGATGGCTGCTACCCACACAAAACTGAACTTCCCACTCGGACCCTCAACCTCAGACATCTTAGGTAAGCTGAGCTGTGCACTGAACGGCTTAGGTCAGGTCGGGTCCAGCTAAGCACACTCAGGGGGCTCCAAATTTGCCTGCTGTCATCAGCACAGCCCCCCAGCTCACCCCTTGTATAAAACCCATGAGCATGAGAAATCACAGGCTACAGCTACCCCCTGAGAGATTTGAAAAGTGTTTGTGTCTTAGGGAATGGCACATGGTATCCTGTGGATGCAAGTGGCATACCTGCCCAGAGTGTCTCTTGAAATCCCAGCAATTGAAACCGCACTGCATGTAAAATCGGGAGCATATGTATGCAACTGGGTGTATGTCATGGATCCCTATACTTCTGCATTCTAGAATGAAAAATTACTGCTGTGCCCCATCCCACCAAATGCAGCTTGCGTGCCTTCGCAACTACCACATTTATTGAACAACAATGTAGATCATGCTTCTTCCTGCCCACCTTGTCCTTTGCTGATACTGCTCGAAAGGATGCACTGCATATGAGCACACAGGGTTCGCATGCTTATCCATTGCTGCTTTTGCATGCCTCCTCACTGGCGCAGCCACTACCGAACCGTACCAGATGGCCATGTCGCGGATATAATGTGCCCCCTGGCTGAGATGGCGTTTGAATTAGTGATGTGCAAACACCTGTGGGATGCTGGTCACGGATGCAGCCGCACTACTACTACTACACCACTAGGGGGGGTGACCTGATGTGACAAAAATTGGGGAAGGGGAAGGCTGGTGTTGAGGGAACTGTGCTCAGAACATTATACTGATGAAGGGAGGCTTGCCGGAGACAGGGAGAGAGGAAGAGAGGGAGAGAGGAAGGAATTAGGGAGGAGGCCCGCTATGTGCCTTGAATAATGCAGATGTTCCACAATTGTCGAGAAGATTGCTTTCAGGGAATGCATTGTTGTGTCTGTTTGTGCCTGTGTCCTTTTTTTTTTGACTGACTCCAGAAGTTCAAAGAGTACTCAAGACTGTGCCTGGGCTTGTTTGTGCCTGTGTCCTTCTGCAATTGGTTTCCTTAAAGGTGCTGCCTTGATCTCGGTCCATGATCCACCATCTTTGTGCCCCCCGCCCATGCTTCACCACACCACGTGCCCACATTATGTGCCCTCGTTTGCTACCTCTGCCAAATTAGGTCCCCTAGGTCACTCCACTGCATTGTGTCCCTGCTTCCACCATACCACTGTGTTCAGTCCCTGCTTCCACCACCTTTTCCCACCCATGTAACCTTGTCAACACACCAACCCATTCCCAGACGGAGTGGAAGTACCTTACAGCACAAAACACCCAACACACAACAATCCCCAAATGGCTCTCAACGAGCCTTCAAAAGGCACCGTCAAAACGCTACCAGAAGGCCTCTGACAACTGGTACAAGATTCAGAAATGCTCCCATTGGAGCCCAAGGTGCAACACGAAGGTGAGGTGGAGTGCCGGCCAGTCCATTGGTCTGCCAGGAGGTGCATTCTATGGATATGTAACCAGGCGCAAGCTCCGAGAGTCCCGCCACAATGAGGACTGACACCAAGCCCCCGGGCCTGTACACGGCCTGTGCCCCACACAAAAACATCCATGTGTGCTCGGCGTGTATTTGGTCAATGGGCATGCTAATGTCACTGCAGCAAAATCTGAAAGGATTGTTGTGTGTCGAGCAAACCCGTTGTCCAGTGGTGGTGGTGGTGGTGACTGCGTCGGCAGACTCTGTTCCCACGGATGATGGGTCAGCATCCTGGTGGGATACTCGTCATCCATCCAAAAAGCACCGTTGCCCAAGGCTTTACCGCCTGACGCCAACGCTGGTTGGGGCAGGACGGGGTGTGCTTGGAGGCTGGCGAGATGTCCAACCGTTGACTGCAATTCATGGCCCCTTGGTCTCGACCCTACGCCCCGTCCCACAACCCGCCCCTTCTCACAACCCCCCCAAAGTGCACCGCATGCACTCGTGAATGACGCTCAGTGCAGCACTAGAGCACAGCCCCGCAAACCTCCATGTGCAGTGCTTTGCACAAAAGGGGGTGCAGGCCTTCGGTGCCCAGAAGTGAAATGTGCCAGATTCTGTGGTGCCTGAACCTGAAAAAAAATGTCCGTTGACCAGCAACTGCCGTCGATTCATCACCGACTGTTGTCGGTTACCTGCTACCGCCATCACTTGACCGTGACCCACTGCCGGTTAAAACCATCAATCGCCAGTGAGAAAGCGTCGAGGTCGGCAATCTTGAAATAAAAACCGAAAATGACTCTGTAAAGACCGCCCTGCCCTGACGACCGGCAGTTGAATCCCTCGTGCCTGTTTGAATGCCACTCGTCTTGCAGCGTCCGATTCCAGTTCGTCTGCAGCTCCTCTACTCATCCTTCTCCATGTCCTGCGCTGGGGCCTCCGTTTTAGGGTCTTCGTCCTGTTGCATGTCCTCTGCCGAGGGCTCCTTCGGTGCTGCTTCAGTGGCATTGGCCTCAGCAGCCGCAGCTTCATCAGCAGGTGGCTCTGCTGACGCTTCTGCACTGGTCTCCATGTCAGCAGGTTCCCCAGCCTCAGCCGTCTCGTCCGCAGGCTTCTCGCTTGCAGAGGCCTCAGTCGGGCGCGGCGGTGAGTCAGGGATCAGTTCTTTCTCAACATGAGAACAGGCCTTCAGATAGTTGAAGTAGACCCCTGTGCATGCCTCTGCCTTCAAGGACTTCATCATCTCCTCCACCTCTCTGTAGCAGAGGGTCTCGATCGACAGCAGCAGGGACTCAATGCGCTCCTTCGGGATCAGATGGCTGCGTTGCCCTGAAGAGCAGTCAAAATAATAGAAGGGCTCCATCGCCGCCTTGTCCTCCACTGTCACCAGCTTGAACTTTGGCGTTGGCTGCGGCTCTTCTTTGGCATTCTTGTCATCGTCAACCGCGGCTGCAGCGTCTTCCTTCTCCTCAGTCCCACCCTCGGCCTTCTCCTGCGTCTTGTCCTGCTCGCCTTGCTCCCCTGCAGGTGCTGCCATGTCGGTGTCATTCGACTCACTTTCCTCAGCTGCCGTCTCGTTCTTCTGACGCTTGCTGTCTTGCTCCTCCTCGCCAGAGTCAAGTTTGCGCTTTGCATCTCTAGACGGCTCAGGGGCCTCGCTGTTCTCCGGATGAAGCCGCAGCCACTCAATAACTTTTGTGCCAAAGAAGTTTCGAAGCATCTCATCAAAAGACAGAGCGAACAGCTTGGCCTCAAACATCTCCGTGAAATCCGCATGCCCCCTGATTTGCCAGTGCTCAGCCAATCCGAGCAACGACATCAACACCGGCGTTTGCCTCGGGTGCTTGACGCATCGTGTCTGCGTGACTTCCTTCACGGTCTTCTTTGTCTTGGGGGCCTCGGGAGGATTGGCCTCTTTCTCCTCATGACTCTTGTTGAACTGCTCAAGGCGCGCGGCACGGTCTTCCTCGCTCTCGCCCTCCACTTCCTTCTCTGCCTCGGCCTTCTCTTGCTGCAGTTTGTCTGCCCACTCTTGTTTGAACGCAGCAATCTCCTCCTGCGTCAACTCCACCTCCTCTTCAACCTTGTTGGTATACTCCTGGGTCTCCTCGTCACAGCTGCGGCAAGCCTGGAGAGGGCTCTCTAGCCCCCAGACCTCCGGCATCACATACACCACTCTCGTCTTGCTGCAATCCGTCTCATAGAAGAGCTCCATGAAATTGTGGAACACACACTGACTCAAATCAATGTTCGTCTGCGCCAGCACAGTTCTGCATGCGGTCTTCTTGAGGGTTTCGTCATCATAGGGATCTGGGCCATCCTGCGGTAGCCAAGCGCCTCCGGGAGCTTCGTGCTGGCCCTTGCTTTTGAGCAGGACGAACCTCAGCGTGTTGCACAAGTGCACCTGATCGCTTTCTTCGTCTGCTGCGCCTGTCAGCAACATGACCCTCACCTCATGGCGTGACTTCACCTCCATCTTGTCACCGTCTTCGTTGTGCTGCACCTCCATGTTGTCAGCCTCGTCCCGGGGAGGTTCCATGTATTTAATGGTGTTCTGCTCCGACACCTCCACTGTGATGCCGGGGCTTGTGCAGACCGGGAATCTCTTGGAGGCATCCGCATAATGGCACAACATCTTCCGGAAGTCCGGTGACATCAGAAGCCGGGGGCACCGGTGGGCCACCTGGAGGACGGGCCTTTCCACCTGATCGAAACGGTACCCGTGGATCTGGGCCACACGGAGGGCGAACGATGGGGCCTGAACACGCTGGTGGGGGCGTCCCGGTATTTGATGTTGCGGGAATGGTGCAAACTGGCCCCTGGGATGAGGGGTGGACGCTTGAGGCATTCCCTTGTACCCTCCTTTCATCCCCTTTCCGGGTGCTGGCTGCAGCTGCACTTCCCGGACGAAGGGCTGCCTCTGCTGCCCCATGTGGGCGTTGCCGGGGAAGCGCTGGTACGATTCCCGCTGCCCCCCACGCATAGGCTGTTGGCCGTACTGGTGCTGGTGTCCCCCAGGCATTTGGTGTCGCTGCTGCGCATAGGACTGCCCTTGCTGCCCGTAACCCCCCTTCCCTCCATATCCCTGAGGCCTGCTTTGAAAGAGCTGCTGCTGCTGCCGAAGTTTCTGCTCTTGGATGGTCTGTTTCTGTATTTCTACACGTCGCTGACTGACCTGCTGCTGCTGCAATTGTTGCTGCAATTGGATTCTCTGTTGCTCACGCTGCTTTTCCATATCCTGCTGGCGCTTCGCCTCCAGAAGTTGCCGCTGCTGAGCTAATTGTTGCTGTTGGTATGCCTGCTTCTGTGCATACTGTTGCTGCTGCTGCTGCTGCCGTTGCTGCTGCTGCTGAAGTGCAGCCTGCTGAGCCTGTGCTGCTGTCTGCTGCATCTGTCCGTACCCGTACCCGTGTGCCTTTGTCCCTTGTTGACCGTAGCTTTGCCCGCCATAGGCATTGTTGCCTGCGGACTGTTGACCATAGCCTACAGTGGGTTGCTGCTGCTGCTGCTGCTGCTGCTGCTGCTGCTGGCCGTATGCCGCCGCTGAGCCCTGTCCGTACCCTGCCGCTGTTTGCGACGTTTGGCCATAGCCTGATGACGTCATCTGACCGTACCCTGTTGTACCGGTGGCCATGTACGACTGAGCGCTGCCTGTGTCATAGGACTGAGCCTGGCTGTACTGTGCTGCATAGGAATTGCCAACCGCCTGCTGTCCGTATGCAGCACCAGCTTTTGTTTGATCTGCCTGACCGTAGGCCTGGGAGGATTGGCCGTATTGCGACTGCGAGTACGAGCCTTGAGGATACGACCCTTGCTGCCCATACGCTGTGTTAGCAGCGGCACTGTTACCGTAAGCCTGTGAATATGACTGCCCATATGCAGCTTGGGTGCCGCCCCCGTACTGTGAGGACGTTTGCCCCATATCACGCTGGGCTACACCATAACCAGTTGACTGCGCTTGGGCTCCAGAAGTTGAAACTCCGTATTGCTGCTGTGAGGCTTGGCCATAGCTGGTTCCGTATCCAGCGGCACTTGTTGTTGTGCCGTATCCTTGCTGCTGTTGCCCTGCTGAAGTCCCATATCCCGTCCCAGTGGTGCCATATCCAGTTGTACCATAGCTGCTGTAAGAAGCTGGAGTCGCCGTGGCTGTTGCTCCTGCTGCTGCATAGCCTGTCCCACCGTAGCCGGAAGTAGTACCATATGCGACGTTGCCCGCTGCATATGCTGCAGCTGCACTGCCATATGATGAGGCAGGTTGTGCAGTCTGCTGGCTGCTCTGCTGCTGATATTGGGCATATTGACCATACTGGCCACTGGCGTATTGGCCCCCAGTAGACATGTGAGCCCTGTACAAAACGTCACAGACACTTGGAATTCAGTCACAGTCAATCAGTGCGCCAAAGCTGATATGAGTCTCTACACTGTTGAGCACTGCTCCCAGACTGAAGGATACCCCCCCCCCAAATATCAATGGCCCCGGGCCATGATTCTTGCTTTCAAGTGGGGATCCATGACATGGGGGGGGCCATGATCCTTCTTTCTGGTTTGGGGGGGGGGGTGTGACCTAATTAAAAAACAGACAAATGCAAACCAGAGGTTTCTGGTTTGGGGGGGGGGGGGGTCCATTGACATGTGTGCAGGGTGGGGGCGGTGGGGCAAAGACCCGAAACATCATCCTTTTTTGGGACAGAAATTGCCATGTAACCCCCCCCGCCCTTGTGAGAACAACGGTAAAATTACAAAAATTGCGGAAACAACACTTACTGTTGTTCTGACAAGGGATTGTGCTTGCGAGGGAAAGGGGGGGGGGTTAGGCATTTTGGCCTGTGCACCTGCTTGAAGCATCATTTGGACGTATGCTCTGTACCTCTTGCATCTTTGTGATGGTGGCGGAGCTCACCTTGGCCACGCTTTTTGCAGTTTTGACATTTGTGGTTACTCACCTGCGTGTACTGCCCTGCCCCATTGTCCACCCCCCCACCAGGGACGACAGTCCCCCCCACACCCCAAGGGGGGAGATCCCTCCAGGGTGAGGGGGGGGAGGGCGGGGGGTGGACACCACCGCAGACCAAACACTTATCGGCCCATACTGTGCAGAATTCATGGCCGGTCACTTGCTTGCTGTTGGTTGCCAAAGGCTCTTGGATGCCCGTTGACATATAGAGATGCTGGTGGTGTCAGGCACATGTGCAAGCAAGCAGAATTCTCAATGCACTGTATCCATCCCTCAGTTTTCTGGCTGCTCGTACTGCTGAACAGGGTCAATCTAAAACCCCCTCTTATGGTCCCACAGAGTCCTGAACTACTGCACATGTTCGACGGGGATGAGCGATCTGGCTGCAGCAGGCTTTGCTGCAGCCGCTTTCCACATTTGGTGCAGGTTTGGGCCTGTTGGTGACACCAGCTTTTTGGGGATCCAGTTCTGCCTGCCCCAGCACTGCCCCCTGAGCACAGAGAAGTCCGTAGAATCACTTTCCACGGACAGCAGCAGTGACGATGACGTGTTGAAAGCTGTCCTTACATTGCCCCAGGCAGGCTGGGATAAAGACACGGGGCGGGTGGGTGGGCTGAGGTCCCCCCCACTCACACAGAAATAACAAAAAGCTGGGGAGGGAGCAGGAGGGGGGGGGGGGGGGCATCTAGAGCGGGAAGGGGGAGGGGTTGAGCTGGGGCCCCGGTGGCAGAACTTTCGTCACCTCCGCTACACTCCACTAACTGCAATTCTGCCTGCCCCAGCCCTGCCCCGTGAGCACAGAGAAGTCTGTAGAATCACTTTCCACGGACAGCACATTTTCTGCACGCGTCTGCGCGCCCCTGACCCGCCGCCCTCTCCCCTGTCCCACCCTTCCCCCCGGCAGGGTTACGGAAACGCCAGGGGGGGGCGGATCATCTCCGCCTACCCGCTGTAACGCTCATCAGCTGCTTGTGCCCACATCTGGCGACGCCGCTCGGCCACTTTGACTGCCTGCCGCCTCGACTGGAAGCATGTTTCCCTGCTCAGGGGGTCCGCTGGAGTAAGGGCGGAGCTCACCCTGAAGGAATTGATGGATGTGCCTGTCCAGCATTTAAGCCAGAACAGACGTCGCAGGATCCGTTGTTGATTGACGGACCCCACAGAGGCTCGAAGGAGATTTATCTGGAACGCGCCACGTCACTGTCTGATCCTATCCTAACACTCTCACACCCACGATATGAGGCCAGCTTGGCGACCACATAGACAGCGAACAGCTCAGCCTGTTGCGGGCCGGCGATCCAGGGGGGACAGCACACGGAGCGGTAGAACCCCCTCCCCCCCACAATGCCCACTCTGAATCCACACCCCTCCGGGGCCGCATCAGTGAAAACTTCCCAGGGGCAGCGTCACATCGACCCAGGGGGTCGGCCGTGTGAGGCACACAGGAGAAGAGCAGGACAGTCGCAATACCTTTGGCCACACCTCGCGCGAACATTCCCAGCCCCCGGTGGAGGGCGGAGTAGGCGCCGGCGAGGAAAGCCCCCAATCCCGCATTTGGCCTGCCCAGCCAGCACAGCTCTCCCAGCAATCGCTCCATCGCAGAGCTAGGTAGCCGTCTGCGCCCCACCCCCCTTACCCAGGACCGGAAGGTGCCCACCAGTGCACCCACCGCGTTGCTAATGGTGCCCGCCCTGGTATCGAGGTTTTTTCCGATGAAACTAATGCTCTCTGTGGGGGTCACCTCGCTCTTCACACCCACAATGAACCCTGCTCGTTTAAGCAGTCTCGCGCACTCCCTGATAGCCCTACGGAGGCGTCTCTTGCGCCTGGCCGAGAGCAGGATGTCGTCCAAATACACCCACCCCGTGATTCCCCTTCTCGAGAGAACCCTACGCACCACTGCAAGAACGAGGCGCTAGCATATGGCCGGGCTGTAGCTCCAGCCGAAGGGTAGGCGGGCATAGCGGAACCTCCTCCCCGACCCTCCCTTGACCACGAAGACCCTCCTCCAAAGGGGGGGGAGCCTGATGCTCCAATAGGCATTCTGCAGATCCAGCTTGGTCAGGAACACTCGACCCCCCCCCCTGTTGCGCGGGGCATCACCCATCCAGCGCTTGATGCCTTCCAGCGCCGGCAGGCGGAACTTCGGGGGCTTTCTAGGGTCGCTGGAGTTTACCCAGCGCGCGTCCAGAATGGCACGGCACTTCAACTTATTTTTGTAAGTGAGGAACATGCGGGCTGTGGGGGGGGCAAAGGTCAGGTGCAGGCCCCCCGTGTCGACTCGCAGTGACTCAAGCATGCTGTTCACACGCCCCCGCTTCGCAGGAGGGCTCGCCTCCGCTCCCCGGTCTCGCCGCGCCCGTTCATAAACACGCAGGAGGTCACTCGGCACTAGCTTGTTCCATATGGAGTCTGCGACCACTACACAACCTGCCTCCCCTCGGGCCGCCATTTCCGCCATGACAGGCCCCTCTTCATCGCTGCTACTATAGTAGCTATCCTCCTCCTCATCGAGGTCCCCCCCATCCCTAACCCGCTGAAGCACGCTGGTGAGGACCCGCAGACCCTCTTCCCCACCCTGCAGGGAGTTCATAGCCTCACCCATCCCCACGATCATTTTTCTCACCATCTCCTTCCTGTGCGACTTTACACCGCGCATGTCTGCCACCTCCGCCGCCAGGGACCTGAACACCCCCCCCCCCCCCTTGTGGTGCGGGGGAGGCAGTTCGGCCCCTCTTTTTGTCGCCACCCTGGGCTGCCGCATCCCTTCCCCCAGGATGTCGTGTACCTTCGCCTTGGGCATACATGATCTCTGTCCTGACCCAAGAGGGCCAGAGGGCGAGGGTCGCCCAACCCACCCCACGCTGGCCACGGGATCTCTCCCGAGCGGACAAATTTCCATCTGGAGGGGGCCTCTGTATACATGCGCGCGACCCCAGGGGTCTTCCAACCCCCCCCCCCCCCCCCCCGGAGCATGATGGTCTGCATGGGGGCACCCATGTGCTTGAGCTGCGCCGCCCCCAGTCGTCTGAACGCGTGCCACCGGATCGTCTTTTTACCCCCCTCCCCCGCTCAAGGAGGCTGACCAGGGTCTTACCCAGCGCTTCACCCGACCCGTGCCAGGCCCCCCTGTCAGGGTGGAATCCCTTGAGGGCCTTGAGTTTGACCAGGAATTGCAGCCACTGGCGCCCCTAGGCCCCAGCTCTTGTTGCTGCCCCCCCCTTTCTGGACTTTGCCCCCAAAATTCCCTCCCCCTCTTGCCCCACAGGGCCTCCTGCTTCGGAGCGCCGTAGGCAGTGCCCCACTGACAGGCATGCTAGCGCGACAGCCTCCCAGTCCGATGAGTTCCTGGCCAGATCCTGATAAGGTCGTCGATCTGCGCCCACTCCTTCGCGGCGGCCCTCTCCTCTTTGGACCTTTGCGGCTCGATGGCCATGACCAGATTCCAGTCGGACGTCCGCACCACTGTGGGCATCCAACCCATTTTCTCCACCGGGCGCGCCGCTGAGAGTACCGCTTTAGCCAAGCATTCCAATTGGTCCGCCTGTGCGATCGCCAAAAGTCTGGACTCCAAGACTTCTGGCGGTCCATCTCCAGGTCGCATTCGTTCCGTGCGCGCCAGTCTTTTGATGTGCCGCAGATACCCTTCCAGAGTATCTCTCTGCCATCCTCGGAGCCCCGTGGAGGTGAAGGTTGCCCCATACCCCGCATCTGGCGCCGCCTGGAACTCGTCACGGGCCGTCGCCCATGGCCACTCCGGCGGTGGGTGCCCTGTTGGTTGCAACCAGGCTCGGTCCTAGGCCTCCTCTTGCACTCTGCGAAGTCATTTGTGCCGTCCCTTGCATCCAAATTTCTCTCTATCAAACCACCAGTGGTGGCCACCACAGTCTAGGTAGGCGCTTTTAGGGGGCCCTTCGCAACACACCTAGTGACCTGATTTTTTGCTCGTGAAGTGGCGCTTGCCATCGATCCACTTGAACACCGGCTGGTTGGCGCTCTTTTGTCCTCCTCGCTCCTTCTGCCTCTTGGAGGATCGTCCTGACGAGCTGGAACTCCCACATGACGAGGACCCCGAATCAGTGTCGCTGTTGCTGCTATCGGATGACGGGGAGGTCGAATCTGGTGACCCGTGCCGCCCTTTGCTTCGTTTGGACCATTTTCTTCCCTTTTTCTCCCTACGACGCTCCTTCTTTCTTTGTTTCTTCTCTTTGTGTTTCTACTTCTTTTTATGCTCCTTTATGTTTGTTTTTAGGGCATCCTTTCCAGATTTGGCACGATTCTCCAGAATTCACTCACGACTGCCCCCATGTCCGTCTCGGCCTCAGTTTCGTCTGCTTCCATGAAGTCTTCCAGTAGCCTGCAGATTTTCTGCATCCAACGTGGGGCCCCTGGCCTCTTCCTCAGCCACCGAGCGTTTTTGTAGCTGGGCTCCTTATGCGGCATCTCGGGCCGGACCTCCTCATCCTCTTCAGCCCCAACCCCAGCAGCGCATCCGACCTGCGTGCCGCTTCCTTTGACATCCTCATCGACTGCCATACTGTTGAGCTTCTCGTTTTGTTGTTGCTTCTTCGGCGTAGCTTTGGCTCCAGGCTGCGTGCCAGCATACTTTCGGGTGCCTGTCTTGGCCGGCTCTCTGGACACGAGGTCGCATATCGCGAAGCTGACGGCCGCGGCGTCGGGTGTCAGGCTGAAGGAAGTGATCTCTGTGCCCCATGCAAGTGTTAACCTGTACAGCAAGGCATCCAGGTATTTCTGTGGGTCCGCCGACTGGAAGGATACTCCCAGAGCTTCATGGTACGCCCGAGCCATGTGCGCTGGCCCCGAAGCACCTCCTTCGGGGCCACACCCGGCCATGCCGGCCATGAGTACTTCAGTTCTGTGCTGCAGGGGGACCATGCGAGCCATCCAAGGTGTTTGTAGCAAATGTTACCACGCGTTTGACTTGACCACGGGGTTGTCGTCCTTGAGACAGGTCCAGTCCCATGCCCCTTCGTTGACCATGGTACTCATTGATCGCCTGAGGTCCCCCCCACTCGCACAGAAATAACAAAAAGCTGGGGAGGGAGCATGAGGGGGGGGGGGGGGGGGATCAAGAGCGGGAAGGGGGAGGGGTGGAGCTGGGGCCCCGGCGGCAGAACTTTCGTTACCTCCGCTACGCTCCACTAACTACAGTTTTCCTCCGGGATGTCCCGGGTAAAAGACAACTTCTCCCCAAAGGTGTGGCCTAATCCCTAGGTCCCGCAGGCGGACTTTGCCCAAACCACATCACTGTAACTGTCCATCTCACTGTCAACATCAGTTGTAGGACAATCTCCCTCAACCACCTTGCCATCACCGTTGATCCTTTGACCCTCTAGAACACTGTGTACACAGCCACTAGCCACTGCCACTGGGCTGGACCCATCAGAGGTGGATCCATCATTTTCATCACCACCATCTTCATTGTCACTGATGTGTTTTCTTTTGGAACTAACCGGTGACGGTTAGGGGGGCTGGATAGGGGGGGGGGGGGGCTACTTCTCAAACTGCCAAGGGGGGGGGGGGATGATTCATCGTTCTGGATGGGGGGTCCATTGATAAAAATGTGACTGGTGAGGGAAGGAGTCTGTGAATTGCACACAGAGTAATGAGGAAAATTTTCACCCTGCGCAGAAATTTACCTCCGGTGTTTGCCCTGATGTGTACTGTTGGGGATGCGCATACGCAGCTTGGGGGGCCCTGTGCGACCATGCTGCATATAAATCCCCCGCTAGCCCTCCCAAAAGCGCCTCAAACAGACCACCCTGTCTTACGCGGTTTGTGGTAACTGCCATCAGTCATGTGGAATCCAGTTATCATGTGTGCTTTTTCACGACAGGTGCCTGTCACTGAAGGCGTTTGCGGCTGCTGCACTACCCCCCGCCCCCCTTGCAAACTCCCGGGTTAGCGCGCGACGGTCTCCTGGGTGGGGGTGGGGGAGACGGTCGCCAAGTGACGGTTTCCCCGGGGGGGGGGGGGGATTGCAAGGGGATTGCAAGGGGTTTTCAAGGCAAACTGTCGTCCGTCACAATGGGATTCGGCTTCAAGAAGGCATCCAATGTGGACTGCAAGCTGCGCTTCCGGGGCACATTTGCGGCCATAGTGGGTTGTGTGGGCTGTGCCGGTGTTTGGGGTTGCGGGGCCATGGGGGTGACATCCGGTGACTCTGGAGACTTGGGTGATTCAACCGCAACAGCCTCTAGCCTTGAGAGTTGAGCACTCTCATGATCCACTGGAGTGACCCCACCAGGGTGTATGTACCGAATGTGGCAAAACTGTGGCCCATTTAGCGAAGGCCCCACAACAGTGGCCAACACATGTGCACCAAGTGTGCCTGAGTGGTACCGTACATGGTCACCGGGAGAAAACATCTTGGGTCTCAAATAGCAACACAACACACCCATACAACGCCTTTGGAGAGAGAATATCACACAACACACGCAAGTGCTTGATTTGAAGTAATGGGAAAGCAATGCAAGGCCATGTGTACAGCAATGGGCAACACAAACCAGCACAATACATGTTAACTAGAAAAACATGGAAGTGACGGTCTCCCGGGTGGGGAGGGGAGATTGCAAGGGGGGGGGGGGGTTTGCAAGGGGGGGGGGTACTATTAAAGGGCAAATGATGGTGGATGGGGGCTGATGTGTGGTTGTCTGTAGGGAGGTTGTTCGGTTTTCCCACCATTTCACATTTTTTGCTGCGCTATTTCTACCCTAGTGCTCCCCCATGGACATATTGCATGTACTCAGAGAGGCAGCCCCTTGCATAGACCCATTCTCATTCCTGTGTCAAAGACCCCGAGGTAAACCAGTGGAGACATGTGGGTACAAGCATACATCTACACCAAGCAACCAAACGTACCACCCCCCCACACGTCCAACAAATAATTTTGTGTACTTCATGTGTACAAAGTCATCTCCTTCTGTGGAAAGCCCAAGAATCATGGCTTCTACAAACTCACCAGTGTGGTACCGCTTGTATAGCACCTCCCAGTCAGGTGCAAGCACAGAGTCATGGTGGGCAATAGAGGTCCCATAGTTGAGGGACACCATTCCCTCACATCCTGCTTTAGAAAATTACCCACAGTTACTCACTACAACCCCCCAGTTCCCCAATCCTTTCTTCTTCTGAAGCCCGGTATAGAATTAAGGACGTAATCAATTATGTCCTCAAAAAATGCAGTCCAAACGGAAGAACGGAAGTGTTCGTTGGACACGGACATGGGGGGGGGGGGCACAGACAATGTGCAAAGAACACGTGCGATCAGTCGGGGGGGGGGGGCAGAACGGAATCGAGGACCCAATCAATTATGGAACTTTTTCCACCCAAAAGTATGAGGTACGACAAGTTTACCAACACACAAAAGGGGGGGATCCCGGCCTTCGTGTGATGCACGGGGGCTACTGGTGGTGTACATAGGTGAAAGTGGGCATGGGGTGTCATCAGAACGTATGTTCACATGGGAAGTTCCTAGCAACTTGACTTTTCAAGCGTGTCGTACGACATTTTTAGCCGACCTAGGTGTTCTGATGAGATGGGTAGTATTTTTTTCCGTAGTCTGATGCAAGCCGTCCGTCCCAACGACCAAAAATTTGCACCCCGCAACCCCTGCTGGTATACCAGGAATTTTTCATTTTTAGTCTGATGCATTCCATATGTCCCAGGGACCTGAATTCTGCACCCTGCAACCCCTGCTGGTATATCAGGAATTTTTCATTTTTAGTCTGATGCATTCCATATGTCCCAGGGTCCTGAATTTTGCACCCTGCAACCCCTGCTGGTATACCAGGAAAAAAATTTTTTAGTCTGATGCATTCCATATGTCCCAGGGTCCTGAAGTCTGCACCCTGCAACCCCTGCTGGTATACGGGGAATTTTTTTCTTTTAGTCTGATGCACTCTATATGTCCCAGGGACCTGAATTCTGCACCCTGCAACCCCTGTTGCTACACCGGGAATTTTTTAGTTTTAGTCTGATGCATTCCATATATCCCAGGGTCCTGAATTCGGCACCCTGCGACCCCTGCTGGTACACCTGGAAATTTTTTCTTTTAGTTTGATGCATTCCATATGTCCCAGGGTCCTGAATTGTGCACCATGCAACCCCTGCTGGTATACGGGGAATTTTCTTTTTTTAGTCTGATGCATTCCGTATGTCCCAGGGACCTGAATTCTGTACCCTTTTCACACCCTAACTTTTGCACAGTGCAAAGCAAAACCGCATTCCATCTTGAACGAATCGCAACACTGATGCCCTTACATGTCACTGAAAACTGAATGGCCAACAATGGCACAAATGCAGTTCCGCTTCAATTGCTTGCAAGCAGAACAATGCATACATTGCCACAACCAAGTGTCCTTGTTGTAGGCAGTAGCACGAGCAGCAAACTCTCTTGCTTTGGGCGAAGGAGTCCGCGCCTTGGCCTGCTGATGGGTGGCAGGACCCGAGGCGGTCATCCCTGCCTTTGTAGGAGGCTTGGGAGCCTAGGGTTTTTGTTGTAGAACCATCCACATTTGCACCTCGTATGCTTTGTTGGGTTAAATGGCTCCCGATGTCGGCCCATGGAGAATTGACAAGAGAGTGTAGAAAAGGCTAATGCAAGAAAGGCACAATGAAAAGAACAATGGGACGTGTGGGCGAGTGCAGTGTAGTGTAGTGTTGGACACACATGTGGATATCCTTCTCATTCCGCAAATCTACGCATTATCACATTCTTGAACATTGGTTCCCTTTCGTTTCACAGATTTGCAAGAGCATGACAAATGACTCATTTGGGCACCACTGTCGTTGACGTACTACTCTAGGAAATCATTGAGAACAAACACTTGGGTCGTACCAATTCTGACATTTCTTCCACGTCCTGGTACGAGGTACGACATGATCGGGTCGAGTCTCGGTAGTTGTGGCCCCCCCCCCGGATCAGTGGCCTCAAATCGACCATGCGGTTGGTGCACATCTGTTAGAAAATGGGCCAGCGAAAGGGAGGGTGGATGCAAATGGAGCAGGCGTCCTGGGCACTCCCTCATTTCATTAGCCAACCAATCATTCCACAAATTGTCACACCACATCTGTTCCAGTGCTCAATGGTGAACAAACCCCTGTACTGTTGGCTGCTGCTCTTTGGCACTCTGCGCTTTGCCCAAAATGGGTTCTGCCAAAAGAGTATCTGGAAGCTGCACATCTCTGGGGTCGTGATGGGTGTCCTTGTGATCTGATAATGGCTCTAGCAGGGCCTGTACCTCCAACAGTCCTTCACCATCTCCCCCCCAAATCCTCATACCCTTGCCTCTGCCGTGGCCCCACCCACAACCCCTGCCCTACCCTATTATGCACACAATAACACAAACTTCCCCTGAACTGAATGTAAATTGCACTTCCACAACAAAAGTCAACGCAGAAACTGCATCTCAAGATCATTGCGCAAAGGAGTGCAGTGCAGCCGTGTACTTCATGCCAATGCCTGCTGTTGCGCAACTAGAGTGGGACTTCGCCCAGGGGCGGGGGGGGGGGGGCGACTGTAACCGGTCCTGATGCGACCCCCCTCCCGAGCTTTCTGTCAAAACTTGGGGGGGGGGGGGGCTGGGGGGAGGGGGCAGTTTGGGGGGGGGGGGCGGAGGGGGGGGGTTCGGCTGTGGGGGGGGGGGGGTTCCCAAGGTGGAGGGGCCTGTGCGCGACCCACTACTACCACATGCATACCTCCAGGGGGGATGTGTGTCTGGGGGTTTGGGGGTACAGAGGTATGTATGTGATAATAGCGCAAGGGGGCACGCCAAAGCGGGAAAGAGAGAAAGAAGGACGAAAGAAAGAACGCACTATGTAACCACCGGCGTTCGCCCCTGACAGTTTTGGGACTGCACTGGAGCCGGGGAAAAGCTCCGAATGCAGGATCTTCACTTCGCAACAAACGACATTTGTATAACGCCTCATCTTGCTAATCTGGCGCTCAAAACATGGATGGTTTGATGAAAGAAAAAGCATGCATAAAAAAACTTCGGCGCCGTTAGCGCCATGGCCCCGACACCACTATCTCTCAAAACCCCGGGGGGGGGGGGGGGGGGGCTGGGGAGTGTTGCATACAAGGACCAAGCCCGGCTGCCCCCTCGTGACTTCGCCTTTACGACCTCCCCCTTTTCCCACAACCTCGCCCCCATGATTACCTCAAAAACCCCCACTTGCTGTAGCATGGCGGCTTCGTCGAATGTCCTCAGCCCTGGTAGGCACAAGACTGATTACATGTAGGGAAGCGGAGCAAAGGCCTGGGCCCACCTGCTGCACTGGGGGGGTCTGCAAGCTGCTGGCACAGGAAAAAGAGCCTGGCATGCAGCACATGGCAAAGGCCTTTCAGAAATCTATGAGATAGTTTCAGTGATGGAGCCAATCCATGCGTAGGCAGGGCGTGCTGAACTCCAGTCAACCAGTGGGTACTGAGGTGGCAGTTGAAGTCAGGAGGTGGAATCTGAATCTGACATTGCACTTTGCTAGGGTCTACTTCAGCATTGGAGGGGGCATGCTGAAGCCAAAGTGTGTGTAGCCTTTCTGGTGCAAGGCATGCACGCATTTCTGTTGGCATACTCAAGGACCAGGAAATTGTCACGTGCTACTTTGCACGCACAAGCGGCGGGCCCAAAATATCCCTTGTTTTTGGCTGCCGATGGTGCACATGGTGTCTGCTTGACCTCTTTCTGGCTCCTGTGCGACCACCATCTTGCCTCATTACTATCACTCGAAATGTTGAGTTGAGCAGGGTGCCTTCGTTTGGAAACAGCACATGCACTCTCACACCCCACAGATACACGTCCTTGCTCGAGAAGATCATGCCGCTATGCACCAACAATGGCCCACTAAAAGGAGACCCAGGAAGGTGCATTGCATATCACTTCAGCAAACCATAAATAACAAAAACAATATTATAACAATCCTGTGCAGCAGAATCGTGTGATGGAGGGGGGCAAGAATAAGCAGCCTGCCTTGCTTTGACGAGGCCACCCCATGGGATGCCTCGTCGATCACAGCACCACCGGCATCGAGAGAGTAGACCAATGGCTACCACACACGGGCGTGGTTGACAGCTCAATACCTGTCGGTCCGGTCCGTTCTGTGTCTGCGTCCGTTCACTGTCTCCTTAAAATGAAAATCGGACATAGCACAGGTGAGCTTGATGCTGATGAAGATGTCCTGAAAATTGACCATTTATGCAGCTCGGCCGCAGGGGGAATGCTGTGGTCTGAGCCTATGGCAGGTTGATCCTGCTCACAAAGCCATCTACCAGGTCTGACAGACGTGCACACATACAGTATGCTGGAGGACCTAAACACTAAGACCCTTGACACACACCCACACCCACACCCACACACATCCACCAAGAACATTTCCATCACTTCCATCACAAATTTGTCACCTCTGTGGACACATTGGATGTGGGACTTGGGGCGACTGAGCCCATCGGGCATGTGGGCACCTTTTAATAACTTGTATCGACTGCATGTGGGCTGGTGAAAGCATTTGGCGAAGGTGACAAAATACCCACTTCCACTGACTATGGCAAAAAAAATGCAATCCATGGCGCTTCCGCAAGCCCACTTCGGAAAAAACTGCCTTCGCTTCGAACAGAACGACCAAACGGGGCCCTTCAGCAGGGAATGACTTCAGCTTGGGAGCGGTGGGAGGGAGGGGGGAGGGGGGGCACTTGCCGCCAAAAACACCATGGGTGTAAATGGATCTTTACTGTCGCCAAATGATGACCCAAACCTGTCCAACTAACTGAGACCTTTGGGAGGATCATCCAACTCACAGTTTTCCAGCCAACCTGTGCCAGCCTGAAAACGTGCCCTCACTCGAGGTGCTTGTATGGTGCTGATTCGTGTATCCTTGAGATAAGGCCCGGAACCAGCCCACCATTAGCGAGGGGCCTGATAGAAGCAAAACATATGCTGATAAACCCGCAGTGCCCGCAATTGCCAAACCAAACTTTGCTCCACCATGGAATGGGGGTCTCGGCGGTGCCATGTGCTCATACGGTGCAGTGTGCCTCCACTGCACTGCTCACCACAACCTGAAAGCCCCATCCACTGTGCCTTGGCCCTGGGCTCCACTCCGGGAGGGTTTGGCCTTGGTCCGCACCCGTGGGCGCACTTTGTGCCATGCTCGGCGGGGGTAGTGTGCATGACAGTGATGTGTGGGGCAGGAATGCGTACAACATGGGACGTGGGGCATGCGTGCAGCGGTACAACCTTGCTCAAACACGCCCTGTCACACGCATCCCTGCCATACGCACTCCTGCCCGTCATGTGCACCACCGCCCCGCACGCGCCCTTGTCATGCACACCCCTCCCACACACATCCCTGTGATATGGGGCGCCCATGAGAGGGAAGGGGGGGGGGAGGCAAGGGTGTGCATCGCAGGGACATGCCACCCCCCCCAAAAGGTATATGTGCAGGGCAATCACAACCCTCTGCACTGCGCAGACCAGTGGACCCCCACAGTCCGCAGCGCCACTACGGGCTCGCAGTGCCGTACAGGGATGGAGCAGCAGACGGGGACGAGGGCAGGGTCTGGCCTTCACCCTTTTGTGCCCGTGCCCGGGAATGCAGCATCGCGTAGCCGTGTCGGCACTGCTGCTTGATGGCATCGGCCTCCTCCAAAAGGCGCTCCCTGAAGAATACGAAGCACAGGGGAAACACGGCCTCTCAGAGATCACATCACGCATTCTTTTGTTGGGCATATGTGTAATGATTGATAAGAGGCAGTGAGAGTCGGAGAGGGTTGTGCATTGCTGCAACATGTTGTTGACCTTTGGAAATGGCATAGAAGGATCAAGAGGGTTACTGGGGCTGTCTGGCAGTCAGCCCCATACTTCGCCTGAGAACACAGCGGCCTTTTCACTTGGCATCAATTTGAGGCTGTTCACGGTCATTCTGAGCCAACCGACGGCAGTTGTGGGCCAACCGATGGCAGTTGGACTGGACGCTGTTTCAACCAAAAAAGCGCCCTTTCCACAAACAAGCTGAGGAAGCCACGTAGAAATCGAGAGGGTTGCAGAGATTGTGGAGGTGCAACCTGTTGCGGTACGCGCCATATAAAGCACCGCACAAGAGAACAAGTGTCAACAGCCATGCCCCGATGGTTGTGCTCTTTGGTTTTCGGAAGCCCGTGCGCCGGCTTCTGGAAAGAGTGGAGTGGTCTTTGATGGTGGGAGTGGTTTGGGTGTCGACTGTCCAGTCCCAGTTGGTACAGGCGGGCTCTTCCATAGGCCAATGAGGCCGTTTGTCGTTGCCCCAGGCGGATACAAAGTACAGCGTGTTCGTGCGACTGTTCCCGTTGCCTCCCTGAAGCAGATCAACAGATATAACAAAGAAGGGCGAGGGCGGCAAACCAAATCAAGGCGCCAAGCGCATGCAACTTTATGTCTTGACCATTTGTTGTGTATGGAGGCGCATGACGGCACCAGAGCCATCCTGCACGCGCAAAACCACCAAACTTGCTGTCACCAGGGCTGTTGGTAAGGGGGGGGGGGGGGGGGCAAGGAAATCCCTCCTTCACACTGACAAAATGGAATGCTCACGGTTACCCTTCAACCGCCGTCATCTACCCCCCAACCGCCGTCAGTTACCCGCAAACGGGGCACCGTCCATAATCCCTAGCCCTAAGAGAAAAAAATCTGGATCGTTACAGCCCTGGCTGTCAGCCATCGTGGGGCCTCCTTACGCCCCATGCACCACCGCTACAGCCCAATATAAACCCCTTGGTGGGCCCCATGGGGTTGGGGAACTATGTGTATCAGATGATACCGGGGGGATACCAAGGGGCATCCATGATGGGGTGCCCCTTTGCTTCCACAACAGCACATGCCGCCCCCCCATACCCCGCTGTGTGACATTCCTTCGGGTTGCGGTTTCTTTACGGGGCCCTAGACAGTCACCCGTTCTTCCCTTCACGTGCTGCGTTGATTCAATGCTTTCTGACGGCCGCTGCGGCCGCCGTTCCTTGTGGCGCCATTTCCGCGCTAGCGGGGTCCAGTAATTGGCGCACTAGGGTTGTGCTGGTTGTTGCGGGTTGTTGCGTTTTACGGTTTGTGCTGCCCACTCCCCTCCAGGTCGTCCACCACCTGCCTCGCCGCGTTTCCGAGTGCCTGAGGCCCATTTGCTCCACCCCTCCACGTGTTGTCCTGGTCGTCGCCAGAGCCGCGTGCCTCTCACTGATCCAAGTAGTCAGTGCACATCGGCCCAGTTCTAAGCGGCACATGACAGCGGGTTGGGGGCCTTCGCATATTGGGTTGTGGGGGGATATTGTGTGCCCGCTGAGGGGGGCTTGGGGTGGGGGGAGGCAGGTGGGAGCGGCTACAGGGGGAATGGTAAGTGGCACCTGATTGTCAGGGCAGCAGGGGGATGCAGGGGTGTCAGAGGTGTTTGAAGGTACAAGGAATGCAGGGATCTGGATTTGGATTTGGGTTTTGTAGCTGATGCTGAGGTGCTCTGGAGAGACTTGGGGAGTGCAGTGCCACACATCAGGTTGGTCCCTACAAGGGTGCACCCCAAGAGGCTACACTCGAGCCCCTTGACCATCACCTGTGCACAGGCATCTGCGTGGCCCGCCCGCCCTCTTTTGGCACCACCGGCAGCACTACGAGAGGCTGGATATCTGCACCCTGACCACTAGTGACTCCTCCATAGTCATATGGCCTCCTCTTACTTCCACTGGTCCCCTTGTGACCACCAATTTCACTCTGAACTCCTCCCATATCTGTACCACTCAGGTACACCTGCGTTCTGTTTGCTGCAGAGCCAATCATCCCACCCCCCCACTGAAGGCTTCGGGGGATGGAGGGGGGCAACGGAAACATGCCACTTTGATGGACCATGACCAGAGAGGGTAGCTTTTAGGTGTAATGCGATGTGTGGACAGTCGCAACTTGGTTGTCTCATCCAAGCACACCCTGTGGGGCTGGACCAGCTGCCAACATTCGAAGCAGATGTCAACTGTCCCCAAATTCGGATCCATTATTGGTTTGATAATGGGTCATTTTCATGGCATTTTGGGGCTTTGCAAGGCGCCAAGCGGGTCAAATTGTGGGTGGTAAGATATTCCTGCTAGAGTAAAGTGATGTGCATGCCCGAAGGAAGCCCCTACAAATTGCGTCACCTCCCATCTCAAGCCACCCCCTCCCATTGCCCTGCAGCCCCCAGCCTTCTTCACTTGGGACTGCATGAGGTGCCCCCCTGCTACCCTCCCGACCCATGCTGCCGCCCACTGTTGCACAAAGAGTATCACACACCGCACAGTCATTTGAGAAGACGCTATCCGGCAGCTTCAGGGCCGCTGTCCAGGCGCCCTCCTTGTCAATCATCGCTTGTTCTGCGACCATAAAGGTGACAAAGCCACTGTCAGTGCAGAACGGGTCCGCAGCGCAATACGCTTTGAATCGGGGATACCCATCCTTTGAAGTAGAAGAGGCGTTGGTGCAGTTGCAGGGGATGTGGGGCAGGGAGAGGCCGAGGGGGTCATCCTGCTGTTTGCCATCAGCAGTGCGGATCTGACTGGGCCTGTTGGTTGGATTCAGGAATACCCTGACAACGAAAGAATGTGTCCTGCGAAAGAGGTCTGTTTTGCAAACGTGATAGGCCAGCCCCTGCTGGCCATGAACAGCACCACGACACAGGGACCCTACGCATGCACAAACAACCACAGTACAGAACAACCCCCAGTGGTCCAACCCACCCTCATCTCGTGTCTGCCTCCTCTACACCCCCGCATTTCCTTTGAGCAAAAGAATTTTGATTGGATTCGCACACTGCCCGACTCTTTCTGCCCTTTGACAGACCTCAGTCATCTGCTGCCCACATTCCATTGTCTGCCATACAACTATTCCACTGCTCAAGGAGGACACTAATTGTCTCAGCAGTGGTACGGGGATAACTGAAGAGGGTACCGAGACTTGAGAAATGGTGGTTCAGATGTTGTGCTATTTTGATGACGGAGTGGGTGGCATGAATGAATCCACATGATCAGGGACCAACGGTCCCCAAGAAAATTTTGGCTCGCTGCGGCATGCTGCGGCATGCTTCAAGCTGTTGGTCAAGGGTACCATCATTTTCCGAAAGAGACACAGGTTTCAAAAAGCAGACCAAAACACAGTGAATCGCACGCCCTGACCCCCTGCAAATGTCAACACTGCTGAATCAACTCCTAACTGGGCGTGTTTCTACTGCTCCTCCTCAGATTTTCGTTTCTTGTCCATTTTATTGACATACATGATTGCCAAATGGCGCAGTGTCTCATTGCTCATATTGAGACGCTCATGAGTTAGGATGTGCCCCAACAAACTGAAAGCCCTCTCCACATGATATGCGGAGCGAGGCCTGCGGACAAAAAAAAACAGCAATGGAGGAGAATAGGGAACTCCGTAGCCTTCACCTACCACCAAGCAACTCTTGCGGAAGTTGTTTCTGGCAGTGGAGATAGAGCTGGTAAAACAATATATCGCTCCCACTCAGTGCGAGGAATCCGAGGGATCTCCTTGCTCACTTCACTGTGGGACAACATGGCAACATGGCAAGGTGTTTGCAATGCATCACGGTTAAACCAATTGATGGCTTTTTGTGTTTTTGCCTGGTTCTTGATTTTTTTTTTGTACAAATTGTCAACTTTGTTGCACATCATCTATGACGCTTCCTGTAGTTGTGTAGCAACAGTGTGTGCCTGTGCAGCGGACAAAGAGTCCAAAAGGCGTTGGACAAGGCGATCGAACTTACCACCAGCTGTAGCCCCAAGATCTTTTTTTTTTATGTCATCCAAGCATTTCAAAGGGTTTGCTGGGCCCCCTGTTTGCTTTTGGAAGCTAGCAATAAGATTGTATATGGGTTGCATATAGTGGGCCAAAAAGGCCAACTGTGCCAAAAAGGCCAATTGTGTTTTTATAACCTTCATATTGTTGTCGGTCAACAAAGCAAGCAATTTCCCAACAGTTTCACGGGCATCGTCCAGAGCCTTCACCATGTCCAGCAAAAACTGCTTGAAACGGACAAAACGACCTTTCCAATACATGTATGCCAGATATAGTGCTGCCTAGCGCACGTCAGTGGAATGCACAACACTCTTAATGGGCATGGGCTTTTCACTCTCATGGCGCTCTTTGGCATCCCGTGTTAACTGTTCGTGGACCTTGGTCCAATGTTCAATTGCTGCATTCTGAAATACACCACTTTGTACGCCAATATGGCGGTCTTGCGAACAAAAGTAGCACTAAACGATGAATTCCTTCACTTCAGTCAGGCACCCACTATCACCAAACAGCACAGAGATTGCAATTCACTTTCCCATTTTGTGACTCACCTTGGCTATGAGTCAGGCTGAGGTGGTCCCCAATACCTTCCCCAATGGCCCCCTGCAAACAATCTACTGTACTCCACGTTGTCTCCTTGTTCCTTGTGGATTTTTGAGGCTCCTTCGACTCCTGTGATGCCTCGGTAGTTTGAGTATCCTTAGGACTTCACATGGCAAAACAACACCAAAAAAGCGAAAATCCGTGCAACAATAGTGAAGAACTGACAGGCAAAAATTTGCCATTTCCGGGAACGGAACCCAGGAACCCTCAAACCGGGGTCCGCTACATTGACCACTCAGCTACCATCCAGTTCTAAGATATCTTTGCAGCAAACGGTCCACAGGTTTGACGTGTTATGAAAAAACAGTCCGCCATGTGAGAATTTTGGCTCGCTGCGGCATGCTGCGGCATGCTTCAAAACCCCCATCAACAGCTCCCAGAATCTAGCGCTGCAGCATCCTGCGGCATGCTGCTGCCGTTGGTGCTTGCACATGATGTTCAACTTGCAGTGCTTGCTGGTTATACGTTGCTCGTGGCTGCTGCCGAGTTTTGCAGATGGTCAAGTTATGCTCGCGTGGTTGGTGACCATGGTGGTTGTGGTGTTGTGGCATGGGTGGTTCTGTACTTGTGATTAGCAGACACTTTCTTGGATGGGGAATAGCGCACACTGTTGTTGACTATATGCACATGTCTTTGGTCTATGGGCGAAATATTGATAGCTTGAAGGTTGATTCTTGGATGGTCCTCACAAAGGAAGAATGATCGACCAGGCATATGGTCGAGTAATGCCATATTGCACATAGATATGTACCATTGAACCACTTCATGTGAGGATATGGATGGCGTGATGTGCTACATATAGGTATATGCATTGATCCCCCCCTTTGGGGGGGCAGCAGTCCTTTACCAAGTGTGAATCCATGAAATCAAATCGGAGCTAAAGCGAATGTCATTACACTTGTATGCATCAGCAGGTTCTGCATGATACATTGAGAAGGGGCCAGACCATCGAGCAAACCCGTGAAAGCATTGTTTGGATGGGATGAGCTGCACGTAGGCATTGTTGTTTAATGGCATGTTTGACGTTTAACAAGGGGCACGGCTGGGGTCCAATGTGGATGTGTTTGAGCCAACTACACGTGAAGCATAAAGTAGGTGCTTTGTAGATGCCAAATTGTGTGCAACAATTATGTAGATGTGCGTTGAATTGTTTTGTGATTAACTTTTGCTTTCAGCCGAGTTGCTTGGTCATGCCAGGAATATGTGAAGATTGAGCATTGTCGCTGCATGGGTGTTGAATGTAGCATGTTGATTGGATAAAAGTGACTTAGTCGTTGATTGTTGTGGTGGTCCATTCTGGTCTATTGAGACAATGGACTGCAAGGACAACAAGGGCCTTTTGGTCAGTGGACTGGAAGGCCTTTTACACAAGGAAATGGGTTTTGTTACACAGCAGACCGCACGTTCATAGTGGACACACGGGTTGACCAGACCCATTGTCCGACAAACACCAAAACTCAGGGCCACTTTTGACAAACCCATTTAGTCCGCAGCATGCGTGCAATGTAACGGCGGAGGCCTTTGCACTTTGGGCATGTGAAGCATGTTCATTGAGGGCCCTAGCCTCATTGCCCCTACACTGCCACAAAACGAGGTGATGTATGTGTCCTCCCGTGAGCAATGCAGCAGTCAGGCAGTCAGGCAAATACAATGTCTCCTGCCAATGGCGGGCGGGGCTTGGGGGGGGGGGGGGGTGTGTCTCACGAAAACCAACAGTTTGCTGACCCAAATGGTGTGTTGCAGGACAAACTCAAAATAATCCACTCTCCAACACAAGATGAAAATCTGCTATTGAACTCATCTTGGTATCCAACGGCAAACTCCAATAGCCCACCACCTGACGAACACTTGACAAATGCCTGACAAACAAGTGTAGACGATACCCCACAAACCACCACTCTGCCGTCCGGCACCGCCAACAACCTGCGATCTGATAAAGCCCTACAGTCATGTCCCATCCAATTTGTTTGGGTCTTCGTTGAAGGTGGACCCGGAGCGCAATGCATCAACCGTGGGTGGGTCTCCCACCCCAACCCATGGCAACGGACATTGCTTCGGTAGTGCCACAATTTTCCCCGCCATATGGGATGGGGTGGTAATGCCCTCCACCGGATCCGCAAAGGCAAGTCCGGAATTGGTTGCCATACTCCGAACCGGAAAGGTGTCCATCTTGGAGGCCGGCAATACACGCTCCTTGTGACCAATTGGGGCACTTCCAAAGGCACGACGTGCCATCTTCGAGGGGCTCGGCTTGGTGCTTGCGAAAACCACACAATCGTCCACATCCTCTCCAATCCAATAACCCACATCCTCCTGGGCCCGACCGGTGCCTTTCCCTTGGCCTTGTCCTTCGGCTTTGGAACGTGCCGCAAGATCCCCGCAAGAAGGCTCGTGACGTCCGCACTATTGAGGTGGATCAAAACGGCCCGAAGTGTAGGATTGAGCATGAAGGTGGTGTGAACCAAGTCACTGACGAGCCCGGGCTCCATCTCTCCAAGAACACTCCGCAGCGCCTCGATACCACCCAACGTAGTCCCCGGACTGAACTTGACCCTTGTGGGTAGCCCGTCGATACGGATGGTCTCCTCCACTTCGGTAGGGGCGGCGGCGATAAGACGGGTGCCCAAGCCATCATTGGCTTCACGCAACCAACGACCAATGACGGGGGGTGGGGGCATGAGGGTAACTAATGGACCAAAGGTGCAAAGGAGACGAAAGTGGACAAGCGATGGACACACACACCAAATCAGAAACCCCCCCCGAGAAGTCATTTTGGGAACCCCTTTCTGATCATGAACCCCCCCGAGAAGTCATTTTGAGAACCCCTTTTTGATCAGGGAGGTAAGCCGAGAAGTCCCAAGAAGGTGTCCGAGAAGGGGTTCTCGGGTTTTCGGAAAACCGCCCCTATGTTGTTTTACCCTAAACCGAGGGACGCCCCCCCCCCTTAGTTTTCATCCCCCGAACCCCTCAAGTTGTTTTGGGCCCGCTATACCTTGATGGGGGGGGGGGTCCCCGGGAGGCCCGTTTTTGGGAGGGGGGGGGGGGGTTTCCGGTACTAGCTTCCCGGTTGCACCACATGAGGAATAACAATCAGAAAATCAGAATTGGAGTCTGACAATTCCTGGCCCCTCTTGGCGGCTGTATTTTTTTGCGGGGCTCCTTGTGACTTCAGAGCACGCACATGAGGCGCTTCAACGCGGGTTACAACAGTGCATCTCACACGACCAAACTTAAAGGGACGGGAACCAACAAACTTCCAGGAGTCACGGGTGGGCCGTCTCCTCGGTTTGGGTACGCGACCCCCCCCCCCCCCTCCGGGCCCTCCGGGCCCACTTAGTTACCAAGGGTCAATGGCTACCGGCTCTACATATGGTGGCGCCAAAGGCGCCCGAAAATTTTTTTCATTCCCCTTGCCAACATAGCATCCCTCCCCGCCCTAATAGCATAGCAACCCTAGCCCTAATCAAGACTGAATATTGGGACCGAGCTGGTGGGGGACGGAACATTAGATATGAATGGTGAGGGACACCAATGAGTCACACATTGAAGGCCGTTGACAGAGTGGAATCAGCTTGCAAGTGATCCCCTGCACCACAAGGCCCACTTTCAAGGCTTTTGTGGACTTGTGAGGGGCCAAAATGCCCCAAAATGGGCTCAAAATGGGCTCATTTCATCCGTTTGTGCACCCCAAATGGTCTAGGATGAGTTTTGGAAAAATGCGTTTTTGACCCATTTTTGACCCATTTTTGGTCCCAAAACAGCGCATCTTCAAGGCATTTTGGGATTTTCGGAGGACCAAAATGGGCCACCACCACCTCAAAACGGTCCAAAAACACTTGTTTTAGCATCACACATGGTCTAGGATCATTTTTGAGAAAAGTCATTTTTCTGCCCCTATTGGACCCTATTGACCCATTTGGGCACCCACCTGTTTGGGCTTGCCGTAGCCTACTGGGCCTGGGTACGGGGGTCTAGGCGTCCATTTGGGCAATTCTGAGGGGTGGAAACCACAAAAAGTGGGGGTAGCGGGTGGACTAGGTGCCCCCGGAATCGCATTTTGAGCCATGTAGCCAAAGATATGGCCTATTCTTGGTTTGTGGTTGTCGCCAGCCAATCTGCACAAAATTTGGGGCTTCTGGGGGCCTTTTTGGGCCGTTTCCGGGACATATGCCGGAGTTAGAGGGCCGCAAAGGGCTCGTTGACACAGGAAAGTCAAGCCGCACATAGAGTGTACCCACACTTTCCCTTTGTTTGGCCGTTTGGAATGGGTTCTAGGGCTGTTTTGGCCCAAAAATGGCTGTTTTTGGCCCTAAATTGCAGCTTTTGAAACTGAGGTCCGCCACTTGCGACACCCGTTCCCGGCCGCCACCGTTGAGTTTCTGGCTCATACTTTGTGTGGTTGTCCCTCACACCCATAGGTATCATCCACCAAAATTTCAGCCGAATCCGAAGCACCACGACGGAGTTTTGATTTTTTCCCATTTCGCGCGTCTTGCTTGCTGCTTGCTGCTTGCTGCTTGCTGCTAAACCTGGTAGGTCCACCCTAGACCCTAAAAAGGGTTATAAAACCAAGACTGGTTCCACCAGCTCGGTGACCCTAACCCTACCCCTAATCAAGACTGAATATTGGGACCGAGCTGGTGGGGGAGGGAACATCAGCTATGACTGGTGAGGGACATCAAGAATGATTCACTCTTGACAAAGTGAAATCAGCTTGCAAGTGAACCCCATCACCACGAGGCCCACTTTCAAGGCTTTTTGGACTTCTGAGGGGCCAAAATGCCCCAAAATGGGCTCAAAATGGGCTCATTTCACCCGTTTGTGCACCCCAAATGGTCTAGGATGAGTTTTGGAAAAATGCGTTTTTGACCCATTTTTGACCCATTTTTGGTCCCAAAACAGCCCATTTTAGGATTTCCGGAGGACCAAAATGGGCCACCACAAGCTCAAAACGGTCCAAAAACATTTGTTTTAGCGTCGGACATGGTCTATGATCATTTTTTGAGAAAAGTCAGTTTTTTGCCCCTACTGGACCCTGTTGACCCATTTGGGCACCCACCTGTTTGGGCTTGAGCTTGCACCTTGCCGCAGCCTAGTGGGCCTAGGCATTGGGTGTCCGTTTGGGCAATTCTGAGGGGTGGAAACCACAAAAAGTGGGGGGTTGCGGGTGGAGTAGGTGCCCTCGGAATCGCATTTTGAGCCGTGTAACCAAATATATGGCCTATTCTTGGTTTGTGGCTGTCGGCATTTGGAGCTTCTGGGGGCCTTTTTGGGGCGTTTTTGGGACATATCATGGAGTTAGAGGGCCGCAAGGAGCTCGTTGACACGGGGAAGTCAAGCGGCACGTGGAGTGTACCCACCGTTTCCCTTTGTTTGGCCGTTTTGAATGTGTTCCACGGCTTTTTTGGCCCAAAAATGGCTGTTTTTGGCCCTAAACTGCAGTTTTTGAAACTGAGGTCCGCCACTTGCGAATCCCGTTCCCGGCCGCCACCGTTGAGTTTCTCGCTCAAACTTTGTGTGATTGTACTTCACACCCATAGGTATCATCCACCAAAATTTCAGCTGAATCTGAAGCACCACGACGGAGTTCTGATTTTTTCCCATTTCGCGCGTGCTGCTTGCTTGCTGCTAAACCTGGTAGGTCCACCCTAGACACTAAAAAGGGTTATAAAACCAAGACTGGTTCCACCAGCTCGGTGACCCCAGCCCTAGCTCTCACCCATGAGGGAGGGCAAGGGGAGGTAACGGGAGCCTATGCCCCCCCCCCCCCCCCCACTACCCCAAATTACCCCACCTGGACCCCCCCCCCTGAACCCCCCCTCCAATTCCCCCCCCCCCCCCCCCCCCAGGGGCCTTCGGCCCACTTCTACTGGGGGGGGGGGGGGGGGTCGCGTCTAAAAGCGAGGGGACGGCCCACCCGTGCCAGGAGTAGTGCAAAGGCACCTTGAAGCCGGGTTCCTTCACAAGCAGCCACAACAAACAACCCTCACAAACACCTAATGTGCAAATACGTGGCACATGTGCAAGCCTCACATGTGACACGGTGAACCCTCAAGAAGTCCACAAACTGGGGCCATGTGACACGACCTCCGTTAGAGATGGTGGCCAAAGTCTTCTTCCACTCGACCACTTGCATGCCATCAATGGGGGGGTACTCCAGGACAAGCTTGCCGTTGGCACCCCGCTTTCGTGATGCGACACCTTGATGGAAGAAGATTTCATCTCCATCATCGAATAAGATTGCATCATGAAATATGCATAGGGCCTCTTGCCACATCCAGGGAGCAGGCTGCATAGCTCTACCCCCTAGTTGTTCGCGGCCTTTGGTCCATTGTTCACCCATTCGAGGCACAACCTCTTGCACAATCTCACGCAACCTGTGCAACTTGTGCCGACTAAGAAGTTTCATACAAAACACTCTTGACTCTGCCGGTATGCTATACGGGACACCGGGGTCGGAGTGGCCCACATGCCAAACTTGGCATTTGTCAATATATTCTTTTTGGGCATGCGCCAAATAATGGGGCATTGCCGCATAATGGTCACTTAACGCGACCCAACGGTGTGCTCCAACTGAGATGCACGTCCCGGATGGCTGCGTGGACTTCCTCCCGGGTGGAGCGGTCCGAGATAATCTTCTTCAAAGCCTTCAGCATTGCTCGTTGTGCGTGCCGGTAGCACGAAAGTCACACAATTGCAACCCACACTCGCTTTGCTGCATTATACATGGCGGGGTCACCATCGCTCATGAATTTTTCCATGCTCCGAGTGAAGCTTGGATAGCGGGTGCAAATGGCACGGCTCATGCACTCCCGAATGAAGTGCAAAACATCAGTGTTCTCCTTTTCTGCAATACTAAAGGAAAAAAGTGCGGTGGTGTGGTTCATGGTAAGGCCCCCCAACAACAGAAAGCGGAGGCGTTGCCATATCACCTTGTCAGTACCGTCCAACCAACACCATGGCACCTGGCCTGATTGCTGGCATTTTTCAAAGATTAGCCTGGTGGTTTCCAAGAAAAAGGAGGGCTGAAATGCTACGTCACCCCTGCATTCTCGGGGATCCCGAGAATAGGGGAACAAAATCTGAAGTGGTTGCCTCACCCTTGCCTTCTCGGAGGCCCAAAAAAGGGTTGTAATGCTATGCCACCCCTGCATTCTCGGGGATCCCCCCAAGCACGGGGAGCAAAATCAAAAGTGGTCCCCAGCAAAGGGGAACAAAATCAGACGTGGTTGTCTCACCTCTGCCTTCTCGGGGGCCCAAACGAGGGCGGAAATGCAACGTCACTCTTGCATTCTCGGGGATCCCCAACATAGGGGAACAAAATCTGAAGTGGCTGCCTCACCCCTGCATTCTCGGGGATCCCCAACATAGGGGAACAAAATCTGAAGAGGGTGCCTCACTCCTGCCTTCTCGGGGGCTGGGGAGCCACACTGTTGCACGTCAACCATGCCTCCTTGCTTTTTGTTTGAACATCCCCATGAGTTGGCATGGCAGATATGACAGAAAATTGGTTAGGAAAGAAGAAGCAACAAAACGGCACATCAACAAGTGGCCCCTTTCCTTCCTCACAGTCAAACACGTGGTCATGGAAGCTGCAAAGCCCGGAGTTAAATATTCGACGGCCAACAGGGAATACCCATCATGTAAAAAAGAGCCCCCATCGTGTAAAAGAAGAGTGATAGACAAGCCGCCCTCTGGGCAGATGCCACAGGCACCCTCAAACATCCCTTGCAGGTGGCCTGTCGCCGCTGACGCGCGGGCACCGTGATACCCTAGTGGCAACGCAGCTCTACCTGAGAGTGCTGCACAAGGGCAAACCTATGTTGCCACCGGGGGACCCACCTGCATGAGGGTGGATGCTGTGGGGCTCAACATCTGGCGTCGGGCGTCGGGCATAAGGAAAACATGATGCCGCCCGTGTATCTCTGACGCCCCCCCCAACCTCTCTGACAATGACCACTCACTCACAAGCAAGCAAGCATGACTGACTGGAGGCCATAACTAGAACTGGCCCACCGGACACACAAAAAAAACCCCAGAGCAAAGCAAACCATCAGTAGCATCTTCGAGAGCCGTCCCATCTCGGGCTGGGACAAGCAAGAACCAACTGTCAACCAACAAAACTGTGACTGTCACTGACAACCAACTGTAAACTAACAAAACTGTGACTGTCACTGCAACTGTCACTGTCTCTGTGACGTGCAATATACCATACAACATTTTCTGCAAAGGAAGCAAGGAGCAGAATGGGGCAGTATGGTGTGCATTCACACTGCATGCAACAGGCACAAAATTCATTATACAGGCATTTTTCCTGCAGAAAAACTGAACACAGACAGTTTTTTCCTGCAACACACTACCCCCCACCCTGGTAGTGGACGGAATCCAAAACAACTTTCCGCCCCCCCCCCCCCCCGCCTGCACAAAACCCTGTTTACCAGCCGCTACCAGTCAAACAAACCCCTGGGTTCCACTGACCAATAAACCCCAACCGACGAGGCTAAAACGTCTGCCGTCCGACAAAGCCATACACCCACGAGACAACCATCCATGTGTCACCCCCAACGCTCTTCTGACCCCTTTGTTTGCTGACTACCAAGACCTGACAATCCACCCTTAAGGCAGTTGTCTCAGGAGTCCTAGACCCAGGGCTCCTCGACAAAAGAAGTGTATTATGTACTTGTTAGTGAGTAGACCGTAGTCATACAACCACTACCGATACCCAACCCTTGCCTCAGCCTGCCCTTGGAACAGCATCTTCCTTTCAGTGGAATGGGATCACCACAGAGAGGAAACAACAGGTAGGAGCATGACCTGGACCCAATATGGTGGGAACATCAGGTGCACGACTGGTGTAATGGGCAGCAGCTGGATACCATGGACAAAGAAACCGGCCTGATGGGAGATGCAGCAGGAAACAATCACATTCTAACATAGCCTGGATGCAGGTGTGGGGAACAAGAAAATGGAACTGCGAGTACAAACACTGGTGCTTGCAAATAACCTTCTTTGCTGCATTTCACAAGTGAAGACAGGCGCTTATTTCAGGAAGCAAGCATGGCAACCTCCCACACTAAACATCACAGTGCACGCAGTCTGCAGCGGATGCCAACTCCCGCACTGCACAGTATGGGCAACCTACAGCAACCCTTCATGCCACAGTCCCTGAACCAGGTGCCAAGAGTACGCAAAATATCCTCCTTCACCTCTCCCACTAGCAATGGCTGTTGTTGGGTCTTGAATGGGAGGTTTTCAGAGGAGAATGGTGGGAAGCAAAAAGAGAGGATTGTGGAGTGGGGGAGGTCAGGGTGCTGGAATATCTTATTCGAAAATAATGCAATCATTGTTCCTGGTGTGGACATATTTACTTTTTTCGTGCTTGGAAATACACACTACTCACCACACATTTTACGCATGGCACCGTACACTCTGGCCTTCCAAGGCATTATGGGATTTTTACGGGGAGAACAAGGTGGCAATTTGGTCGTCTCGTCCAAACACACCCTCTGGGGGGCCCTTCAGTGCTGGACCAGCTGTCAACATTCGAAGCAGGTGTCAGCTGTCCCCAAATTTGGACCCATTATTGGTTCAATAATGGGCCATTTTCATGGCATTTTGGGGCTTTGCAAGGAGCCTCACGAGCCAATAGTTGGTGGTTGTGGATGGCCCACTAATGCGGTTTGCACCACCCCAAATCATGCTGAAAGAAAATCGCTTTCCACTGATTGCTGACCCCTTGTGCCCCCACCTAAGCACGTGCAACACACCACCCTTTGGTGCTAAAGGGCCGGTGAACGGTGTTTGTGGTGCATATAAAGCCTGCCAACGGTCCTAATCAGTGTGGTGCAGCAGCATGGGGCAATGCATGGGCACTGACCGAGGGCAAAAATAGTTGAATTGTGGAAAATTGGGCATCTTGAGTCACTTCCAAGGCCTGTGACAGCATTTTCGCGCCCACTTGTGCACATGCCATGGACAATCTACCCAAAACGGTCCGAAAACGCCGTTTTTTGGCACCCAGTACCTCAGCTCGGGGCGCCCATAACTGGCCGCCACCATTCAGGTTTTCGCCCAAACTCTGTGCAATTCAACATCTGCCCACGTATCATCCACCAAAATTTGGGCAAGCAGCGGCCCACCAGGCCTGAGTTCTCACGTTTGCCCCCACTTCGCGCTGCTGCTGCCAGAAACCCTTGTCGCACCCACCCAACATCCTGAAAGGGGATATTAAACCTTCCTCGGCTGAGGTTCATGGGTTTGTTTGTGCACCTGGTCCCCCACTCCACACAGCGCAAAAATTCTACACGAATAAAATGGAAAACAGTCCCACAGCACACTTCATCTGTGTTGCATGGGGATAGGATTTTAGCAACGACGAAGGGCCCTTTGTGTACCGGAGGTCAGCAGCAGAGAAAGATGCCGTCCCTCACAGCATGCTCACTCTTGTTTGTGCTTGTGTGTAGTGGGGTCACAGTTTGAGCAGCAATGAAAAGTGTGCACACTCTTGAAACTGAAGGAGGCAGCACAGGATTCACGGCAGAACTGGCGCATACCGCTCCAAAATACGTTTGGAACTCAATGATCAAATCATGCAGAATCCCAACCATCAAATGATTGTACCCCTGAACACGAACGCACCGCACAATGCTGCACATGTGTGGCTTGCCCTCAAATGGTCAACCCCCTTGCCCCCCAACTGCTCGCACCTCCCGGGCGCGCACGCGCACATACACACACCCTGCAATGGCAACTCAAGTCCAAAGCACCAACTTCTAAGGGCAACCTCACCATGCCAAACAGCACATGAAGGATAGCAATCCGACCATGCAGGCCACACGCCGTTCTGTGCATGAAATGACAAAAGGCACTGCAATACTCCGCTGGAAGCGTAGATTTCCAACTCTAGACACTTGAAACACCTGCACACACCATCATAGTCTGAGGCGGGGAACAATCACAAGCAGCCTTTGGTTTGCCGAGGTGACACGTAAAAGTGAAGAAGGGTGTGAAAACCTGAGCGCCCTTTTCCTGCCATTCCATTGGGATACTGGGTTTATTTTAGGAGGACAGCAACCGGCTTGCCAATAGCCTTGAGGGCGATGCAACCGGCGGGCCAGGAGCCATTCATAGGCATGCGCAGCACAGACGAATGAAAGTTCATGGCTGCCAGATTTGTCCCGGAAATGAAGGGACATGCGCTCAGTTGATAGCAGCATTTCCACTCTTGCACTGCGCACTTCTGATAGCACAGTCAGCCGGCACGAAGCACATATCGAAAAAGGTGAGTGCATTGCACCATCGGTGACAGCAGCAAATGCACCAACTGAGTACGACTTGCTCGCCCTGGCCATGAAATACCCTGATTCCTTTCTCTGCGGTGATCAATGCTGATGACAAACTCATGTCCAACCCGCCGCAGCACCTTGAGGGCACGTCGGAAAGACCTTGGGATAGATCTCTATGTTTTGCGGCACATGCCAATAATAATTGGTGCTGTGCACTTCCATCAGCAACAGCGTCTCTCCGATCGTTGACACAAGGCTCTGCTTCGTGGCCTGAGGACAGACACCGTCGCGAGAGCCAAGGGACACGCTCCCACGGCGCACTGTTGTACGGCGCCGAAACACTCCCCCGGTCCCATGGCGCACTGTCCTGGCGTGTGTTCGCACTGCCTCGCAGTGCCTCGGTGGCCCGTTGCACTGGAGCGCACCGGAGCAGTGTGACGTGCGAGCGTCACTCGTCAGTCGAAGCCGAAATACCAGAAACCGCAAGCGGATGGCCCCGCGCACACAGAGCAGCGCGGACAGCGGCACAGGGGACACAGGGCACAGGGCAGCGCAGGGCACACAGCCGCACAGACCTGTGTACAGAGCACTGGATTGAGGGCACAAGGCAGCACAGATGGGTGCATGAGGCACAAAAGGCACGCATCGGGCGATGCACGTCGGCGCATTCGGCACCCACGTGGAACAGGGCACGGGGCACAGGGCTCTGACCTGTGCACAGAGCACAGAGGGCACAAGCATGTGCACGACGCACGGGGCAGACGGCGCAGGGCATACGGTGGAGGGCAGCACAGGGCAGAGAACACGGGGCCACACAGACGGGGGCACAGATCGCAGGGCAGCTCCAATGTGTGGCACTGGCCCATGCAGCACAGCGCAGTGCAGCGATGTCTGCGGAAAGGCGCCCATCGCAGAAGGTCCGGCAAAATAGCACAAACTTGTGCATGGGAGGCGTCAGAACCAAAAAGGTGTGGATGATCATCGGATGACTGTGTGCAGGGCACAGAGGGCACGGCTGCACCGACCTGTGCAAGAAGCACACAAGGAGTACAACACCCCGTGGACCGGGCACAGGGCAGACCTGTCCGTACAGATACACACCGTACCACGCATTGACCGCTTCACTCGTGGACTCTTGACCTTTGCCGTTGGGATCTGAGTAGATGCCTGAAAGAAGGGAGCACTGTCACCATGCAATGCCTGCGAATACCATGTGCGCACCGACATGCAGGCACCAGCACCTGCACTCGCACACGCAGCTGCATTTCGTGCACTTGCACTGGCACGCGGACAAGGAAAGGGGGGGGGGGGTATGGTTTTGTGCCGTGCAACACATGTCTTGTACCACATGACTGCATGCATGTCGTTTGATGTCGTTTTCACCGCTTGTATTATGCCGTCGCTCATTCAAATCATGGTCTTACACACATACTGCAGGTTGACACACAGTGTTTGATCTGCTTTTTGTGTTTGTGTGCTTCTTTATGTGCCTCACGTGTCTTCATTTGCTTTTGTTTAGTGCATTTGGTAGCGTCTTCTTATGCAATCCCCATGCATCTGTTTGCCCACTCATTTGTGCCTAAATCTGTGAACCCCCCTCTGTGGACGTTTTCATGTTGTGTTTAGATATGCACATCATATCATTATGATTGCCTGTGTGTGTGCGCGCACGTAAATGGCCAGATTTTGACGGGACCAGCGTCTCTGTGTTGCGTGGCCTTTTGGGGGCGGTTCGCGGACATATTGTGGAGTTAGGGGGCACTAGAGGGCCCTTTGGCACGGGGAAGTCTAGCTGCACGTGTAGAGTAGCCACTATTTCCCTTCATTTGGCCGTTTTCAGCAGGTTCTAGGGTGGTTTTCTGCAAAAAAAAAAAAGGCTGATTTTGGCCCTAAATTGCAGCTTTTGAAATGGAGGTCCGGCACTTGCAACGCTCGTTCCCGGCCGCCAGCGTTGAGTTTGTGGCTCATACTTTGTGTGGTTGTCCCTCACACCCATAGGTAGCATCCACCAAAATTTTGGCTGAATCCGAAGCACCACGACAGAGATGTGATTTTTCATCATTTCGCGCGTGCTTGCTTGCTTGCTACTTGGTGCTTGCTTGCTTGCTGCTTGCTTGCTTGCCTAACCTGTTAGGTCCACCCTAGACACTAAAGAGGGTTATAAAACCAAAACTGGTTCCACCAGCTGAGTGACTGTGACCCTAGCCTAGGGTGAGAGCTAGAGCTAGGGATAGGGCTAGGGTTCGGGTTAGGGTTACAGTCACCGAGCTGGTGGAACCAGTCTTGGTTTTATAACCTCTTTATCCCCACCCCCCCCCGTATCTGTTATATAGACCATGCGTGGTGGGGCACGCAAGCAACACAATTGGCCCCCGAAAGCTCCAGAATTTGCGCACATTGGCTGCCAACAGCCCCAAACCAAAAACAGACCATATCTTGGGCTATGTGGCTCAAAACGCGATTTCGAGCGCACCTGATCCACCCGCAACCACCCACTTCTGGTGGTTTCCACCCCTCAAAATTGCCCAAACCGACACCTAGACCCCCGTACCTACGCCCATTGGATTGCGGCAAGCTGCAAGAGGTAGCCCAAAGAGGTGGGTGCCCAAATGCGTCAACAAGGTCCACCGGGTGCAAAAAAAGGACTTTTGTCAAAAATGAGGCTGGACCACATAGAATGCCCAAACAAGTGTTTTTGGCGCGTTGTGAGCTCTTGGTGGCCTATTTTGGCCCCTCCAAAGTCACAAAATGCCTTGAAAAGGGGCTGTTTTGGGACAAAAAATGGGTCCAAAATGGGTCAAAAATGGGTTTTTCCAAAAATGATCCTAGACCATTTGGGGTGCACAAACAAGTGAAATGAGCCCGATTTGAGCCCATTGCAAGCCATTTTGGCCCCTCCAAAGTCACAAAATGACTTGAAAAGGGGCTGTTTTGGGACATAAAATGGGTCCAAAATGGGTCAAAAATGGGTTTTTCCAAAAATGATCCTAAAACATTTGGGGTGCACAAACAAGTGAAATGAGCCCGATTTGAGCCCATTGCAAGCCATTTTGGCCCCTCCTAAAATCCCAAAATGCCTTGAAAATGGGCTGCTTTGGGACCAAAAATGGGTCAAAAATGGGTCAAAAATGTGTTTTTCCAAAAATGATCCCAGACCGTGAAATGAGCCCGATTTGAGCCCATTGCAAGCCAGTTTGGCCACTCCATGGTCACAAAATGCCTTGAAAATGGGCTGTTTCGGGACCAAAAATCAATCAAAAATGGATCAAAAATGTGTTGGTCCAAAGATGCTTTTGAACTATTTGGGGTGCACAAACAAGTGGAATGAGCCCATTTTGAGCCCATGTTGAGCAATTTTGGCCCCTCTCAAGGCCGAGAGGGCCTTAAAAATGGGCCAATTTGGGTCCACAAATGGCTCAAAAACGGGTCAAAACCATGGTTTTCCAAAAATGATCAGAGTCCAGTTGTGGTGCCCAAACGGATGAATACGGCTCATTTTGAGCCCCTTTTGAGCCGCTCTCATCCACTTTCCAGTGCTTACCTCAGTTGTCGTTGAAGTCTCTTAGACGATGTTCCTTCCCCCACCAGCTCGGTCCCAATATTCAACCCTGGTTAGTGTTGGGGCCCAAATTGGAGAGCAATGATGTGGCAAAAGCAGCCATGAACGGAGTTTGGGGGATCTTGTTCAGCCAAATCAACATGGCTGGCATGGCTGAATAAAGTTTAGGGGATGGCAAGGGGAGGTAAGGCGAGCCTGTGCCCCCCTCCCAAAAAATGGGGCCAACAGCTAGTTGGCGTCCGGAACCGAGGAGTCCCTACTAGGTTTGGGAAGCAAGCAAGCAGCAAGCAAGCAGCAAGCAAGCAAGCACGCGCGAAATGATGAAAAATCACATCTCTGTCGTGGTGCTTCGGATTTGGCCAAATTTCTGGTGGATGCTACCTATGGGTGTGAGGAACCGCACAAAGTATGAGCCATAAACTCAACGCCGGCGGCCGGGAACGAGCGTTGCAAGTGCCGGACCTCCATTTCAAAAGCTGCAATTTAGGGCCAAAATCAGCCTTTTTTTTTGCAGAAAACCACCCTAGAACCTGCTGAAAATGGCCAAATGAAGGGAAATAGTGGCTACTCTACACGTGCAGCTAGACTTCCTCGTGCCAAAGGGCCCTCTAGTGCCACCTAACTCCACAATATGTCCGCGAACCGCCCCCAAAAGGCACCCAAAAGCCCCGGATTTTGTGCACATTGGCCGCCAACAGCCCCAAACCAAAAAAAGACCATTCCTTGGGCTACGTGGCTCAAAACGCAATTTCGAGCGCACCTAATCCACCCGCAACCACACTTTTGGTGGTTTCCACCCCTCAAAATTGCCCAAACCGACACCTAGACCCCCGTACCTACGCCCATTGGATTGCGGCAAGCTGCAAGAGGTAGCCCAAAGAGGTGGGTGCCCAAATGCGTCAACAAGGTCCACCGGGTGCAAAAAAAGGACTTTTTCCAAAAATGAGGCTGGACCACATAGAATGCCCAAACAAGTGATTTTGGCGCGTTGTGAGCTCGTGGCGGCCCGTTTTGGCCCTCCTAAAATCCCAAAATGCCTTGGAAAAAAAATGGGTCCAAAATGGGTCAAAAATGGGTTTTTCCAAAAATGATCCTAGACCATTTGGGGTGCACAAACAAGTGAAATGAGCCCGATTTGAGCCCATTGCAAGCCAGTTTGGCCACTCCATGGTCACAAAATGCCTTGAAAATGGGCTGTTTCGGGACCAAAAATCAATCAAAAATGGATCAAAAATGTGTTGGTCCAAAGATGCTTTTGAACTATTTGGGGTGCACAAACAAGTGGAATGAGCCCATTTTGAGCCCATGTTGAGCAATTTTGGCCCCTCTCAAGGCCGAGAGGGCCTTAAAAATGGGCCAATTTGGGTCCACAAATGGCTCAAAAACGGGTCAAAACCATGGTTTTCCAAAAATGATCCTAGTCCAGTTGTGGTGCCCAAACGGATGAATACGGCTCATTTTGAGCCCCTTTTGAGCCGCTCTCATCCACTTTCCAATGTGTACCTCAGTTGTCGTTGAAGTCTCCTTGACGATGTTCCTTCCCCCACCAGCTCGGTCCCAATATCCAATCCTGGTTAGGGTTAGATGTAGGGTCAGGAGTAGGCTGAGGGTTGGAGTGGGCGTTAGAGTCAAGGTTGGGTTTAAGGATAGTATTGGGGTGCAAAGTAGACAAATTTTTCCCAACGGCACCTTTGGTGTTCATGGTGCGTGGGGCGCCTTTGGCACCCATGGACGCCCGAGGGCGACACCTTTGGCAACTAACTGTTGGCTGGAGGCCCCCTAGGGGGGGGTGGGGGGGAGGGGGGTAGTTGGCGTGCTAGGACCCGCGGAGTCGCCCCCCGGATGGTGCAATATTCTGAAAACCACGGGGCAAAAAAGATACAAATGCCATCATGGCCAAATAAGCTTCGCTGACAATAACCTGAACATCATGAACTCAATATTGAGGCATCACACAGCACGCACAACACAAACTTGCACCAATTAAAAACGCACACTTCCAAAATCGGAGGGCAAAAATTTACGGAACTAACACCTGGTGTTGCTTGCACATAGGCACTGCACGGACGAAGGGGGGGCGGACGTGTGGAATGGCACCAACAACACACAAGCATAGCAAAGCGATGTTTGGAACAACAAGCCATGGAAACAAACAAGGGGCATGTGAAGTGGCGTCAAACAATTCGTGTGCATGGCCCTAAAATGCATTTGTAGAAGCAAAAGCTCAGGTGGCAGTGGGCAATGAGCACTTAAAATGGCATTGCGACCCTTTGCAGCGTTGGTGGCCTCACACTGGCCCATGATCTCGCCGTACCACATGCTGTCGACAGCTACTGAGTGGCACCCCTCAAACGCTCGTGCGATGGTGAGTTCCAGCTGCCCCCACTTGGTGCTGACATTGATGTCAACGGTGAAAGCAAATATTGTGACCGGCACATGAGGACACCGTTTGGCCTGGACTGACATGATGAGGCCACAAACAAGCGAGTCAAGGAGGGGGAGGCAGGGACTGTGACCGCAGTCGATACTCCCTTTCCATTCATGATGGCGATGGCATAATCAGGGAAAATACGAGCTATGGTCCTGCTTTCGGATGCACAGTGTGTGCACAGCACGTACTGTGCGACCTCACCAATACTCGCCAAAGAAGAACAATAGCACAGGAAGTGGGAAAAATGGGCCGCCCAACGACTCAGCAACACTCACCAACGAAAAGGGAGGGGAGAGTACCAACTGCTGCCCACTCAGAAGGGGGAGTTTAGGCGCCTGGGAACGGGAGGGCAACACAGGCGGAAAAGCATGACATTCAAGCTGCATCACACCATGGGCACTGGCATACCGCATTGAACAGCAAAGCACCATCTCTGGGACGGCATGACACACCTAATGCCCATGAATGACCAACGAAGAAATCAAAATATCGGAAGGTCGTGAAGTAACGATCGTCAGGACTGTGCACAGATGCGCACCACAGAGGTGTATGATTTCAGAAACTTGGGCCATCGGGCACATGAGCCCTTGCAAAAGCAAAGACATGGGAAGGCGTACAGTATTCACCTCACAAACCCCACGTCCCATACTCCCATGTCACATATCCTACTGCCAATGCGGGCGCACCGTGCGCTGTGCGAAAAGTCGGCTGTTTTTCACCACCGGTAGCCACGAGTCCCAGGGTCTTAGGCGGCCCAACTGGGGGTGCCTCCAAAAAGGGCACTGTCAGAATTCTGACAGTGAAAATGGAGTGGTGGAAACCCATGTTTGTGGGCAGCGCGCCTTTGGGATGTAACACAAACCCCCTCACAGGCTACATTTTGGCATCTTTTGGCCCATGTATTGGCCGGCAAAAAAATATGAAAAAACGACTGTTTGAGGCAATGTTGACACCCAAATTGCACGGAACAGCCAGTTGCAGGCACACTGAAAAAGGCGCAGCATTGGCTAGGTGTGTGTACCAGTGTTTGCAGAGGGGTGGCAAGGGCGCAGTCACGTAACTAGGGTCCCAGGGACAGTTTTAATTCGGATGGGGGAGGACATGAAAAAACGCTGTCAAACAGCAAAATTCTGACAGATGTTTTTCTGCAAACCCTTGTTCCAGGACCTAACCGCCACAGGATAAAAAGGGTGCAGGTAGAGGAGGCACTTTGGACACTATGCATGAAAGGCACGGGCCGGAGCAACGCATTTGTGGCAATCCTTGTCGTATGCAGATTCGCATAGCTGCGGACGGCAGTGCACATTACTACCAACAGTTTGGGTTGAAGCAACACAAGGTGTCACTGTCAGAATTCTGACAGTGAATATAACTGCGGAAGGCACAACTGGGAACATCCGTTCCGTAGCCGTGCTATTCGCAAGAAACGCTGTCAGAATTCTGACAGTGACACATTGTGTTGCTTCTACCCAAACTGTTTGTGGTATTGTGCAATGCTGTCCGCACCTATAAGAATCTGCATACGCGCACATGCGTTTCTCCGGCCCGTCCCTTTCATGCATAGTGTCCAACACGCGTTCTCTACCCGCACCCTGTGGCGGTTAGGTCACGGGACAAGGGTTCGCAGAAAAACAACGGTCCGGATGTTGCTGTTTGACAGTATTTTTCCCCATCCTATTTACAATCGTCCTTGGGACCCTGGTTATGTGACTGCCCCCTTTGCCACCCTTCTACAAACACTGGTACACAGACCTGCGCTTTTTCAGCGTGCCTGCAACTGGCTGTTCCGTGCCATTTGGGTGTCAAAATCGCCTCAAACTGCCGTTTTTGCATGTTTTTTGCCTGCCAACAAATGGGCCAAAAGCTCCCAAAATGTAGCCCGTGAGGGGGTTTGCATTGCATTCCAAATATGCGCTGCCCACAAACATGGGTTTCCACCACTCCATGCATGATTGCTGTCAGAATTTTTGTCGTCAGGGTTGCTGTCAGGGTTTTCCCCCAGATGGTTCTGCAACACACACCATGTGTCAGAGAGCATAAACAGAATGACGCATTTACACTATGTCCACCACACAACACACAACACACAGCATGTAACACACAATATGCAATACAACACATGGAACACACCATATGGAACACACAACGTGCCACACATAACACGCCACACATGTCATGGAAAACACCTGGCATGGAAAAAAATGTACAAAGATGTGTCGCTAATGCAGCCACTGTAATAGGGGTGACTGGCAGACACAATGTACTGGAGGTGGTCAACTTGGGCACTGTCAGAATTCTGACAGTGCCTTTGCCTTTTACAGGGTACGCTTCATGGAAGGGTGATCGGTCAGATGACTGGGGCTGAATGGTGCAAAACGTGGTGGTTTGCATTGTCCAGTTATGCCTGCCTGCATTCGCTACAGTGCCCAAGGCAGGCACACATCACTGGACAATGTAAACCACCAGAATTTGCATTGTTCAGCCCCAGTACTTTGTAGCCATGTGACCGATCACCCTTCCATGAAGCGTACTCTCTGAAAGGCAAAGGCACTGTCAGAATTCTGACAGTGCCCGGCTCAAACACCTCCGGAACACGGTGTCTGCGACCCTCCCCAATTACAGTGGGTGCAACATTGCTACAGAAAAGGGCTTCTGCAAACCCAAAAGAAAGGGGGCCAAAGGGGTGTTTTTTAGCACCCCCAGTTGGGCCGCCTAAGAGGGTCCTAAATTCTGCACCCTACAGCCTCTGCTGGTACACCAGGGATTTTTTGTTTTAGTCTGATGCTTGCCACGGGTCCCAGGGTCCTGAATTCTGCACCCCTGATGCCGTCAGGGATGGATCTAACGGGGGGGTGGGTGTCCCTCCCCCCCCCCCCCTGTTGTGACGAGGCGTCATGATATGCGTCACAAAAAAACCCAGTCACAGATTGAGCCACGCAGGGTACCAGGAGGCAGGCAGCACACCCCTTCCAGAGAGGCATTCAATGCAAACCATTGCATAGTCCAACAAACAGTTTTTTTTTGTTTCTTGCTAGTGCACCAGGGTTCTTATTCACTGTCACTGTGCACCAGGATTCTTATTCACTGTCACTGTCACTGTCAGTACCACTTTCCTCGTCACTGACTTTTGGGTGTCACAATATTTTCAGAAAAGCTGTTTTCCCACTATGGCCTATTGTATTTTTTGTGACATGTCACAATTCACTACCCCCCCCCCACCCCCACCCCCACCCCCTGAGTGGCGCACAAATTAGATCCATCCCTGGTGATCCATCCATCATGCCGTTTTGAATGGATCATGCACGCTTCTGTAGGTGGGTGGCTTTCAGGGGTGTTCCCGGGACAAACAACGTAATAATTGGCGCTGTGCGAAAACGCCCCCAATGTCTCATACACCCCCCAGAGCAAAGGGTGTGGGCCCCGCAGATTGCATCGCAAGCCCATCAGGCCTCAGAGGTCTCAGATGTCAAAACAAAACCATCATAACAACCAGGGCGGTCCTTAACGGGAAAAAAAAAGTGTTCCGTTACACAGTTTTCCCAAAAAAGCCCGCAGGCACTCCATGTGTTCAACCATGGTTGGTGGCGGTTTGCGGTTGGCGGTTGGCGGCGATTGGCAGTTGGCAGTTGGCAACTGGCGGTTGGTGGCGGTTGGTGGTGGTTGGTGGCGGTTGGTGGTTGGTGATTGGTGGTTGGTGGTTGGTGGCGCTTGGTCGCCGCTGGCAGTTGGCGGCAGTTCGTGGCAGTTGGTGGTTGGTGGGAATTGGCGGTTAGCGGTTGCTGGTCCTTGGGGCGGTCCTTAAGGGCGGTCTTTAAGGAAAAAAAATCTGGTTCCTTAAGGACCGCCCTGATAACAACAGCAAAACATCACCATGAGGTTCCACTAGGCAGGCACCCACAGCAGCAGACCTGGGGTTTGCGATATCACGGACCAACATGAGGACCTTCTCATTGTACTTCTTTGCCCAGGCTGGGTCATATCTGGCTACAACCGCGGCGGTGTAGATAAAATACCTGCACCACGGAATGCAGTGTGCAGTGCAGCAATCATTTCTCTGGGGCCCAACTGTGCATACCCACAAATCCAAAGCAAATGCTTCCAGTTGCTGCTGCTCCTTCATGCTCGCCACAGTCACGTGATGTGTGCTCTGCCTCGCCAGGTCCCTGATGGGGATGCCCCCATCAACACTGCCTCTGAGGGACTGCCCAGTGTAAGTCTGGGGTGGGGTGGGCTTGAGGACCTCATTACGGTCACTTGTATTTTGCCGTTTCACTTGGCCAATCCCATTGTCAGGTCTGTTGTTCTGTTCCTGAAAACCACTCGGATTGCCGATGGAGGCATGGAAACGTTGCTGGGGCCTCACCAATGCATTATTCTTTCAAGCGATGGTCCGCCCTCCCCAAAACCCTGCCCCTAACCCCCTCTCGTCTTGGAGTCCCACTTGTAGTGGGTGGCCTGCCCCCTCTTCCTTCCACTGCGCTGGAAAGCTATACTGGCACAGAATCGAACGCCATGCGAGCATAACAGTCGAGCGAGCACAAAGGAAACGGGGAAAAGGAATGCACGCCTCAGCCCCGCCCAGCCTCAGGGAGGATGACCCTGCCCCGTTGGTGTTCTTTGTAAGCCTGCAGTCATGTGTGCAAGGCTGCAACCAACTGACTGCTAACCAGGAGAGCCAAGTCTTCCATACGCCGTCTCTGCAGTACAAAGGGAATGGGGAGGGTCGACATCAGAAACATTTTGGGTGTCATGGAACATTTTGGCCTTGGGCCATCCTACCCCCAAAAACCGGGACTTGTGTACACAGGAGTACAGATGGCTGAGACCCGAAAGGTTTGGGGAGAGGGCAGAGCAAATGGAATTCAAAGGGGTAGGCTTGTACCCTAAGACCCTTGCCCTCAGTCCCTCTGCACAGAGCGCCCTCCATCGACCTGTAGATCACCAATCCAGACCCAAATCCGCATTTGAGGACACAAGCATTAACCCCCGGCAGCAGACTTGCCCCTGTTTGCCCCCCACCACACGTATCTCTACTTGTGTGCACTGGGCAGGGGAGGGTGCGACAGCTGTGAAAAGTGATCCCCCGCACGGCACACGTACCACTGTGATTGTGCAGTACGAGGCAGGGGTATGACAGCAACCACAGGTGATGCCCCCAGAGCACAGCCATCCCTCTTCGCGTGCGTGTCACAGGGATGTATTGCTGCTTGCTGCCACAAAACCCCGTCTCACCCGGACACAAAAAGGATGGTACGTTGACCCTGGAGGTCCAGCTCCCAAACTTGAGCCCTGTACCGTCCGTGAACCTGTTGTCCTCCGCTCGCATGCGGTGGCAGATGTGCTGCAGTGTTATGCTTCTGTGGTACCACACTCCTCCCGCTGCTCCACTCAACATCCCAGCGACCTGGTTGAGGCGGGGGTTCTACTCATGGCAACAAAGGCAGGGAGTTGATGCTGCAGCGCCCCCCCGAGAGTGTCCGGCACTCAAGGGCGGGATTCAATGTTGTTGCGGCGCCTGGTCTGGCACTATCCGTGCGGGGACACGTACCCCACCCACCACCGGCCCAGAGGCTTGTCTGCTACCCTGCAGGTGGGGCGTCTGCTGCTGCCCCTGAAAGAGCCCCCACCACTGGGGCAACAGTGCGCCCCCGCACGCTGGGAGAGCCCCGCTGACCACTGCCACCCGCAGTGGCGGGCTGTGAGATTGCATGAGATGGCCTTCTGCAGCACTTTGTGTGTCATCACCGCGAGCTGCACGCGCCCATACCCGTAGTGAAAGTGATGGTCGTTGTAGTATGCGTTGCCGAAGTCGAAATTGGGGTCTGCGAGTGTCGGGCACTCCAATTTGGTCTCGTCATTAGCACAGATCGGGTACCCGTGAGGCTCTGGCCATTCCTTCATGTCAATCCAGATGTATCTGCAGCCAGGGCATAGTGGCCGACGGAGGGTCGGAGCAGGGGACGGGGGGAATTGGGGTACGTGGCTGGTGAGGATCATATGGTCTCGGGAGTGAGGCTGTACACAGTGCAGGTTGGGGGTAGGCAATGGCGGGGACAGGTGCTGTCCACTGCACACGTTGGTGTGCGTGCTTTTTTGGGGGGTGGGGGTGTTGTGAAGTGGTGTGCCGGTGGTAAACGGGGCTAGGGACACAGGCTGCAGTGCACAAGGACAGGGCCACGGCTGGGCCTCACATGCCACTGGTGTCACCCACTTCCCCCAAGCTCACATACAACCAGAGGCGGCTCCCATCCCAACAACTCCTCCGTCTGGTTGGCACTGAAAGATGGTGTTTGAACTGTTTTATCGCAAAAAATGCACGAAACCCCGGAAAACAGACCCCGCCCCCCTTTCTTCGGGACCCTCACCCCCTTACGCCGCGGGGGTCAGGATCCAGAAGCAAGCTGAACCCCCCCTCCCCCGGCCCTGGAGAACGGTTTCGATTGTGTGTACCCCGTGGGGAGGAAGCCGGTGCGAAATCTACCCGCCGCCCCCTGCATTGGTTGTCCCTGCCTAATAGGACGGGCTGTACCCTCTGTGTGTGCCCTGCCCCCCTCTTACCTCATGTGCTGCTGACTCACCATCGTCCGAATGTGTGGCAAATTCCGCACTGAACTGAAACGCCAAACTTCCCACAACGAAATAGACCCATCGCGACGCCCCCCCCCCCCCCCTGCACGTGCTGTGGGGGAGCAACAAAAAGGAGGTGCACTGAGCACACGGCAGCACTGCAGTGGAGGGCACTGAAAAGTGGAGCAGCAGAGGCCACAGCATGGGGCAGCACACCGACATCCGCAAGAGATCACGCCACCCCAAGTCGAGTCGTAGATGAGCAAATTCTTCGTTGTGTGGTCCAGCCACCGCGAGAGACGGACCCGTGTCCTGCAGTAGCGAAGGGAGGTGCATCGATTGGAAAATTGTGACAGTTACACAGGTGAGCACACAGAGACAGTCAAACTACACTGTGCAATTGTCCCACCAACCCACACCATGTGCTGCCCGCCCTCCTCGGCACAAAGGGGCCGAGCTCCCCATGGCTTGGGCAAAAAATTGACTGCAACCCAGAAAAGGCCCCTCTTGTGGGGGGGATACAGGACTTCCGTCGGGTACCCGTTAGCTATTCTCTGGAGGCGTCGAAATGGGGCTGCGATGAGCAGACAAATTTGCAAACTTCGCAATGCCCTGCGGGCCGCATATGAAGGAAGGCAGACTTTCAATTAGTGGGCATCCCGTCAGCACGGGATACACGAAAAAAAAGCTTTGGGATACACGGGATACACTGGTTTTTTTTGGGGGGGGGGGGACAGTGGGATCTATGGGTAACGGTGTATTGCTGTCCAAGGAAAATGCGGGGCAATGGGGGAAAAGGATGGCAGAAGGGGTATGTTTAACGTTTGGCGGAGGGATGCGGTGGCTTAAGGCAGTGAGCATGTGGTTAAAAAAAACAGACCCTGCACTCCTGGATCGCAGCAAAATCAAAAAGAATGGCAACAGCTGTGCGGAAAATGGGTGGTGCATTGGGATACACGGGGAGGGGGGGGGCACGGGGATACATGGGGAAAAGTTTTGGGACACACAGGATATGCATGAAACAAAAATTGGGATGCACACTGACTGAAAGTCCGACGAAAGGGGGAAGGGAGAAAGGCAATGACTGAGGGAGGGGCTGAAATGCATTGGACCGGGAGATGGTGCTGAGTTTCAGGAGGAGGGACTGTTGGTTGCAGGAGGAGAGCTGCCTCCCTGGCGTAAATGCGGTCGCCACAACGCTGAGGAGCCCCCAAAGCGGGGCAGCGGGGGGGGGTATGATGACGCGTAGGAGAAGGCAGCAGGGGTATTGGGAGGGCACACGGGCAGGTACGGGGGCAGCGGGAGTGTACCGGGGGCAGGCAGGGGAAGGGCACATGGGGCATGGGGCACAGCGGGGGGGGGGGGGGGTGTGGACCTGTTAAGAAGAATGTCACGAATATCTGGTTCGTCGAGCTGATCTGCGATCAGTGTCAGGCGACCCAACTTGGCCAACATTTTGCCGGCGTTATAAGGGTCGATCATGCCGTCCTTCATATCGTACCGCATGTCGTAGTGCATATCGGACAATTCCCCATTGCCCTAAGATGCGCAGAAGCAGAACGCTGAAGCAGTGACATGGCTGTGTGACAACATGTCCGAGCCTGGGCCTGCGGACCATTCATGCCCTGCATGGGCCATTCTTAGATGACCCAGACACCCGAGTTCCATAAGCCTGACCACTTGTGATTCGGCATTGTGCCACGAAGCTTTTACCATGTTTACGTGTGAATGGTGTCCGCAGGTGCCCCTCCACAAAGCCCCGGAGGAGGGAGTCTGCAACTCAAGGCAGTGGTCTCCGTAGCGTTTGTGAGTGCGTGAGTTGAGGGAGTGTATACATCGCCGTCCGATGTACACCTGCCATGTTTGAACCAGATGGCAATGGATGTGAGACTCAGGGACCAAACAGTGCACCATACTGTCCGCAAGGCATTGCCTGCCCCACCCCTCTTCAAACAACTTTGCATCCCAACCCCTGCCTGGGCCATGGTGTTTCCGGGCTGGCAAGGTAGGGGAAATGTCAGCACTGAGTTCTGTTGCAAGTGGATGGGGCAGAGATGGGGCTGTAGGGAGAACAGAAGGGGGGGACATGCATTAGTGGACACATAACATACATATATACATAAATGGAGGCACGAAGGCGGAGGGTATCCAATGACGAGGAATTCACACAATTTGCGGTCTTCTTTGCGACCACAATCTGCCCACGGATGGATGGCCACGGCCAATTTTGACGTCAATTTGACGTGAATTATAAAAAAAGAAAGCAGGTTTTCTGTGATTTCCCGCCCATTCCTCACACACAACATTCTCATCGTTCAGTGGCAAAGCTGCTCTTGCAGTCGTCCAGACCCCGTGCTGGTCTGCGCGGACCCCCCAATGCTCTCTGGTCTGGATCCGCCCAGACACCCCCTTTCATCTGCCGGCATACACCCCTTCCCGGGCCGCCATGGGACGGCATGGCGTGAACGCCTGGCACAGACCTTCAGGAACTTCAATATCGTCGGGATCTTGTCCTTGTCGGGTTCACCCACCCAATCAATGTCGTACTCGGGGTACACCAGCTCCCACTTGTGGCCCGCAGTCTGTGGTTTGTACAGTGACGGAGGCAATCAGAGATCACTAGGCCAGCAGCGTGGGGCTGTGCAATCGTGCAGCCACAGGGGCACTTGCGGGGCGGCAGCGGGCAGTGCACTTGAGCAGGAGTGGGGGGCTGTGAACTTGGGCAGCAGCCGGGGGCCGTGCATGCAGGTGGCCGCTGGGGGCTGTGGGCAGTCGTGTGCAGCAGCACAGGGCTGTGCACTTGGGCAGCAGAAATGGCGCAGCGCATGGGGACGACAGGAGGGGCTGTGCCGCTGGGAGCCGTGAGACTGGGCAGCAGCAGGGGGTTGCGCACTTGGGCACTTGCGCACTTGGTCATACATGTTGGCAACAGGCATTGGGATTGGGAGGTATATGGCCATGGCATGTCCCGGATTTGAACTGGCGAGAGTTGGAGTGGACACGTTTGGGTGGTGTACTAAACTCGAACCCAAACAACTCAAGGGCACGACTGATCGTCGTGGAAAACATTTGGCGCCACGCCTGACACGCCCACTGAAAACAATTGGACGGGCCTTTCCGCTGCAAAGTTTCCCCATTCCAGAAAACACGGCGGAACAGGGCCTTTGGGGCCATTGCTGTGGAGTTGGGGATTGGCTTGGGCGACTGGCTATACCCGATTCGACTGCTGCACTCACCGCCGGAGCATGCAATGCAGGCCTGCAACCGAAACAGCGGGGCACGTCGGAGCGTTGCCGCCGCATCCCGCCTCAAGCCATGGATTCGACCTCATAAATCCCGGTTGTGTGTTGAAAATTCGCGATTTTGGAGTCAGGTCTGAGTTGTCGTGCCGCACAGTGCAGACTCTCTCCCCCGGCCGTTGCGCAGGATGACACCATCCTGACAGGGTCCCCCAATTTCTATCCCGAGGATGGGGGGAGGCAGCGGTCGCAACAACTCAGAGCCGTGGGACGCTACGTGCCCCCAGTGCTCGCCACCCACCCGCTGGAGTACAGGACCTGGGCTTGGCTGGCCCTGGGGCGAGGTGCGTGGAGCCCCCACAGTGTGGGCGGCGCGGGGGTACTGGCGGACCAGGACCACAAGGCTGGGCTGCCACGCCTCCCTGTAATCAACCAAGGCCCTCCTGCTGAGGGGGGGGGGGGGGTCACGATGCAAGAGGCAGGTTCTGGTCTGTGGCGTGGGGTTTGGCAGTGGTGTGGCGTGGGGCTTATGGCAGAAGCATCACAAACACTGCTCTGCCTAAATAGTGGGGGCCGACTGGCCTGCTTTGGGTGAGTATGTGCCCTTCCCTGAGGAGACAAAGGGGTACTTGTATTGTGGGGGCTCTAAAGGGGCGGAGGAAGTCCAGCGCACACGCACGACAACCCCTTCACCAACTGACCATTGACCGTAAGATGGCGATGTGCCAGGGCCGCTCTGTCAATGCACCAGTTCCCACATCGCCACTCACCCCTTCACCGCCCCTCAGCCATTGCGAACTGGAAACGGGGCCTGAGCTCTCGGTCTGGGCAAAGGCGCACTTCCTGCCGTACCACTGCAATCCATTTGCCTGAGAACAAGGGATAAACCTGGACCGCTAGCCCCAGCCCCCGCAGATTTCGGTGGCCGCCCGCCTGAACGACTTTGTAGTCCCCGTTGCACGGCGTGACCGCCAAATGATGCGGCAGCGCAATCATTGTCAAATACCCGTCCGGAAGCGAGTCCCAACATCGCACGTCTTTGTAGTGGTACGTGGTGCGCGTCCCTTGGGGAACCTGCAAAGTGGTCACATGGTGGAGTGGGGGGGGGGTGGGGGGGGGGGGGGGGGCAGGCACACACGAGGGAAGGGAGGATGCAACGATGTGTCCAAGGCCTGACGCACCTCCAGCAACTGCCGAGTGGCCCAATGGCCGAGTGTTGCGGCAGAGCACTGTGACCGTGTATCTGCAGGTCCTCAGGCTTCTCCCCTGCATTGTCCCGTTGGTTGAAGTGGCAACAATTAGGCCCTTGACGCATGGCGCCGTTTCATCTCAGACCACGCCTCGTTGTCACGGCACCTCCTGATACAGGGCGCTTCAAAGCGGTTTAGAATATTGCTGCCGCACTGGTCCGCACTTTGCGTGCAGGTGGTGCACCGGCTGGAGGGACTTACTTTTGCACATGAGGCCAAAACGATCTGCGTGTGCCACCCAGCGGTCGTCCACTTACCGCCGCAGGGAAGCTTCCACACAAACATTTCCTCTCCCCCCCGTCTCCCATGCACGTCTAATCTTCTACAGCCGAACAGGGGGGCAACGTGCGGGATGCGAGAGCGTCGCCCTGCAGGCAGCGGCTCCCAGACACGCACACCTTATCGATTGTGATGACCGAGCCTTCAGTGCAGACGTTACTTCCGTCGTCGATGGCCTGAGCAAACTCGTCAATGTAGGGGTCCGCCTCGGAGTTGGGGACGTTGGTGGCGGGGCAATGGGGCGAGACATTGTCTTTTCCGGTTGTGCAATTGTTGAGGAGGGCCAGCCGCACGTATCCTGAAAAGCCCTGCAAAAGGATGGTACATGGGCCGCGGGGTGATGGCACAGTGTCAGGCATCGCCAGCACACTCCAACACCCGACAGTGGCGTACCCATCCCCCCCTACACACACTCTCATGCACTTTCATCACGCACATGATATGCGCGTCAAACAGGCACATCAGACACAGAGACTTTGCATGTACACGCACACGCATGCGCATACCGCTTTGAATCGCATGATAAAGGTAGACGGGCTGGCGAAGATGGTCACCTGCAATCAAAAACATGACAGAGATGACCCGACACGAAGGGCCAGCAACCACAAAGCACGATCACCAAAGGGGGCTTAGATAGATGCACCCCAAGATGTCATGGCCGTTTCAAGGAGGCTTGGATGCCCCCCCCCCCCCCCCCCCACACAGAAAACACCCACAGCACTTTAATTGCCTGAGCCTAAGCAGCATGGAGGACTCAAGGTGCATTGTTCTCCACCATTTTGCTATTGCTCAAAAAGATCCAATGGCCGCAGGGTCACCAAAATGCCTTTGGCACGCTCAGTACACCCCTGGGCCCTCAGATTCAAAGGCTTCACTTGTCCAATTGAGAGCGACACCCCATGTTTCCAGCATCCTCCTTTACTGTGTCAACACACAATGAGAGCAATAAACGCACCGCGCATTACACCGCGCGCCCGTTCTTCATTGCTTCTTTACGCACTTCTGACAGATTTTCAGGGTGGCAGGGACACGGTGGCCTCCTTGGTTGGCATACAACCACGGAGGCCTCCACTCTATCTCCTCACCAATGTCATGGTGGTTGTACCTGCCCACAATCCCGTTGGATGGGGGGGACATGTTTCGCGGTTCGAACCTCAAGGGTTGCGCATTCCTGGAAGGTGCCCCACAGGGTGCTGCCTATGTTCATGTCCCAATGTTCATGTCACTCAGTTGCAAGGGGGGGGGGGGGTGGTAGAAAAAAATTCCTGGTACCGGCGTACAGCTTTTTTTTTTTTCGGGGAGTACCCCCGGAGGAGGGGAGGGCGGGGTTACGAAAAAAAATTCGCGCAAAATTTTTTTCCGGACCCCAAAACCTGAAATTTCCTCAACTCTACCCACGTCTTTGGGTTTGGAAGGTGCAAAGAGGATAATTTTTAAGGTAACCATTGATCTTTCAGCCGATATGGGTGGTATTTGTGTTTTAGGGCACAAAGACCCCCGGTCTGTTCCGGCTGCAGTGCAGCGCCCACCCTGGCCTTGATCCCTAATCGGCAGGCCCAAAAGTGGGGGGGAATGCTACATAACCCTTGCATTCTTGGGGGCCCCCAACAAAGGGGACAAAATCAAAGCTCAAAAAAGCAACAAAAACCAAAAATAAAAAATTTCCATTGTCTCCCACATCCTGCGTGTAAGCACGTAGATTGCCTGCCCCGGGAACTGAACCAGAGACCTGTCCGGCAGAGACCTGTCCGGCAGTGGCACTGTTTACCCGCTAGGGTACAGGCCATCTCTGACAGAAGTCTGCACAGCGATGGTATTGATATTTGGTCCGATATGGTTTTCATCCATTATTGAGTTTTCCTGAAAAAAATGAGTATTTTGAGTATAGACACATGGGGTGAAAACCCATTTTTTCACCCTCTGCAAGATGAAGCAAATTTTCCTTATGGCGCACAATGTAGCAAAGTGAAGGTTACATGCAAATCCTCCGTGCGAAAAAAATTCCTAAAGCGGGTGCTAGTTTTTTTTGGGGGGTATCCCCGGAGGGGGGGGGGGGGTACGAAAAAAAAATTCGCGCGAAATTTTTTCTGCCCCCCTCTCAGTTGGAGTCCTCCTCCTCATTCTCTGCATCATCCTCCTCAGCAGAAGTGAGGGACGAGCCCGAAGCTCACAACTCCACACCCATCATCGTCAGGGGCGACGGTCTCTAGATGTGCCTTCCCTTGCCAAAGGAGGTGGGTGATAGCAAATTGTCAATCATGCTGCCTTCCCACAAGCTCAACTGATGCTTGTGGGAGACTTGTGTTTGCAGCCCGCAGTGACTAAATGAAAAAATAGTGCATTCATAAAATAGTGCGCGCAAAACCGTGCACACCGCACATAGCACCGCGTGTTCATCTCTCTCAATGCCCTCCTCCTGCCCATCCCAACTTCTCCCAGCCCCATCTGCATTCCCAGCCCCAATCCCAGTCCACACAGGCCTAGCCCCGAATACCAGGCCTCGGTCCCAGCCCCAGCCCCAGCCCCAGCCCAGCCCCACTCCCTCATCTTGGACTGGTACTCATCACTGTTGCGTGTGTGCAACACATCAGGTGATACGTCATCCCCCTCCCACAAGAGTAATCTACATGGTCAATGGAGTCCCATTATACTTTACAAGTGGTGGCGAGTACTGCTGTGTGGGCGGATGACATGACAGTGAGCAGCACTCAGCGATCAAATGGGAGCACGCAACAACACATTGCTGACGACCATAGCATCTCAACATCAACAGTCGACGTGCGCAACTGGCCTTTCTTGGTGAGTGCAGATACTCCACCGAGTGCATTGTGTAGGGCCCCCAGCAGGACCATGCATTGACAGGGTTCTATCTCGCTATCTCTTTCTCCCTCTCTCTCTCCCCACCCCCTTCCCTCCCCCTCTGTGTGCCGCGATTCCAGTAAGGGGGGATCCGTAGCCGTCCAGAAAGGCCATCAAAATGACTGAGAGTGCTTCGGGTCACGCCATGACTCGTGATAAATGCACTGCCATCCCATCCCAGTCCCAGCCCCCGTCTCCAGGCCCGGTGCAGGCCCAGCCCTGGTCCAGTCCCAGCCAAGTTTTACTGCCGATGTCGGCGCACCCAGAAAGTGGATCACGTCCCCCACCCGAACCCATCCAATCCATTCCCATTCCGAATCCGAGCCCCTCCCCAGCCAGCCTGCATCACTCTTCAAATATCGTCTCTTCAGTAGAGACCATATTCAATGCCCAAGATCAAACGCAGCGGCCCTGCGTTGCCCCATGCCCCAGCACAGGACCACCCACACCACACCGTCGTCTTTGGTGGGATATACGCGGCCCAGTGCTCATCGCTGTCTCGCAGCACTGCACTGAACTTGTGGCCTGTGTACTCAGCGCCGTCCGCCGGGGGGTCAGAGATCTCACTGTCGTCCAAGTAAAATGTGCGAATACCTGTGAAACAATCGAGTGAGGTCATGGAATGCATCATGGTGGACATGTGAAGGCCAGACACAATCCTGCAACATGCTTAGGGCTTGGTGTCGGCAATCAGAAAGCAACGGCGGTCGTTAGAAGATAACTGACTGAATTTTGGCGTCTTCAGTTCGTGTTTGCACATGGGTCTGGTGGAGGGTGGCGAAACGATGTGGGCTGGTGGTCAGCAGCTGAGTGGCTGCCGATTGGCTTTTGACAGTTGATGAGGAACACGGTAAAGCATTGAAGACAGCTGGACCATACTTCTGCAGCAGAGCAACAGAAACATTTCGTGTCGAAACAAATTTGGTGCAGTACTGATCGGGTAGTTATTAGAACATGGAGGCGCGTGCAGTGATGCGAGCCCAAGCATTGAGAATGAAGAAAGATGGATGCCTGGTTTGCTGCAATTACCCCATGCCTCGATGCCATCTCCACTAGTCTGCCCGAACTAGGGATTCAGGGAAGTGCTCTAGCTGCTGGTTTCCGTGGCAGCTCTGGTTCCAGCTCTGGCTCCCAAAGAGCCACCTGGTACTGCCCCCAATCGTGACACCCCATACATGTCACATACTGCCATGGATTCTGGTTGTGCAGCATCCATGATCCAATGCCCAGAAGCAGAGCACCATAAACAAAGAACCTTGCACAATGCACACGTTAAGCAAATGCACCTTGGGTTGTGCCAACAGCCGCAGCCGGAGCTTTATGGTATTTCACAGTCACGAAGGGTGACCTGAAAGGAACGACAGCGGCGCGGTGGGATGAAGTCCGAAACATCCATTCATCCAACTTGAGGGTTTAGGGCTCAATTCGGCAGGACATGGGTGGTATGCAAGTCAAAAAGGTGACGATACCCTGAAAAGTATGTCTTTGATCATGTGCATGCGATGGACAATTCGGTGCAAGAAACTCAGGATCAGTTTTGCAAAAAACGCTTTCGGGGCTCATATTTGACCCCCTTGTTGGTCTATTGTTGCCAGTTTCAGAGTGTTGATGGCACAGGGAGTTCCTACAATCTGTTTTTGACTCTCCGTGTACTTTCTGCCCCAAAATGGGGGAGCTAGGCCTCAAGGAGGGTGGAGGGTCCAACACTCTCGCTCCCTGTGTTTAGAGGCTTTTGGAAAGCAATGCGTCAGAAAAAGATCAAAATGGCTCACAAACATCCATTTCTGCATCCCGAGGGGTCTTGCTTAGGTCACCATGGGAAAGCCACGTTTTTTTCCACCCAGCTGCTTTTGCTCCCAAAGTAGTCCACTTTCAGGGCTCTACGGGACCTTTGGCCAGGCCAAAAATGGGTCAACACATGATGAAATTCCTAGTATCCATATTGTCCTCCATGGGGAGCTGCGCGAGCGCGCGCGCACACACACACACACACACACACACACACACTGCAGAATTGCATAATGCAGGCAACTTGCTAAAATGGTGAAGCAATGACAAGCCAGACAAGCCTTAAGAGGCAGTTAGTCTAGTGTGCATTGGGTGGGAAACTGAGATACCCACGAACCAGGGTAGACTCCATGTGATCACCCCAGACAAATGTGGCCGTGAGCTCATCAGCACGTTTGACACAATTCTTCGTGTTCTTGCCACCAGGCTCCATGTACCAGTGGCGATTGATGATATTCTGTAAAACAGGGGTAGAAAAAATGGGGCATGTGGCAGGGATCCGAGAGCAGCAGGGAGGCGAGCAACGAAAAAGGTATGACGAGTGCCAAATGCCACGGGATCCCAACCTCAGTAGGTCTATACATTACCATTTCCAGTATCCTGGGCCTAGTATGCCCAGAGGGAGGGGGGCTGGGGGTCAGCTGCGGGCCTAGAGAAGCCAGTGAGGGGAGGGCTAGGTTTGGGGGGGGAGGGGGGATTGATGAGAGCAAAAAACTGGCGCTGTGATCACAGCGTTGAAAACACTTATTACAACCCCTTTTTTTTCACCACTTTCACCCCTATTGCACACGTTGAAACTTCGAAAACCCCCAATTCGAAGCACTAAACTTGGATATCTGACCGAAATTTCTGTCTGCAAACCTCTGAGTTCATAAACCAAACGTCGTGAGGAACATGCAACAATAGGCAAGGGGTGGCTCTCCCCTTTATGAATCACTGTCCACATTACCTGATGACATTTTTGGAGCGGAAGGAAAACAAGAAAGTGTCTTGCACATTGAAAGTTGCCCACACCAGGAATTGAATTTGGTCAGCATGGACTCAGGACCTGCTTGCAGTAGCATTGGGCGTGTAGTAATACCCACGTGCAGTGAGCCACCTGCAGTCAGCCACATTTGCACCAGCATCTACCTGCTCCAGGCCACCTTCAGCCATCTGCAGCCCCCCCCCCCCCCCCCCCCCCCCCCGGCAACTAGACCAACAGTTCAGCTAGTGGCAGTGCATGTCACCGTTGCGCTCACGAGAGCATCAGCCCACCACTCCATCCGGCGTCTTGCTACTGACTGCGCATGCTCACAAGCCCTAGTTAGCCTCCCCTAGGTTGTTGCACCAATTGAGTTCATATCAGATGCAGTCCATGTGACCTCAAGGCAGCATCCTGCACCTGTTCTGACAGTGCAATCCAGCAGGTACCAGCCTAAGGGTTTTCATACTGGTTCCATGTCACCAGATGGGGTGGGCGGGGGTGAGGGCCTTGGGTTGACTGAGCCGTGGATCCCCTGGCCACATGCCTTTTCCCAGTGCCAGCATATCAATACAACACAACACAACACAACACAACACAACACAACACAACACAACATGATCCACCACAACACAACACAACACAACACAACACAACACAACACAACACAACACAACACAACACAACACAACACAACACAACACAACACAACACAGCACAACACAACACAATACAACACAACACAACGCAACACAACGCAACGCAACGCAACGCAACGCAACGCAACGCAACACAACACAACACAACACAACATGATCCACCACAACACAACACAACACAACACAACACAACACAACACAACACAACACAACACAACACAACACAACACAACGCAACGCAACACAACACAACACAACACAACACAACACAACACAACACAACACAACACAACGCAACGCAATGGGGGAACATTTGCCCGGCGCGCTACCTTTGTATTAAGTATCTTATCTCTAGCCCTAGGTTTATCCTCACCTTGGGAAGTCCCCCAAGTAGACCGCACTAGACCGCAAACCTTCCCTGCAAGGCACCTTGCATAAGCCGACATATGAGAATTCAACAACATAAAATGTCACTCCCACCACTTCCAACCACCACCCTTGGGGCGGAACTGCACAGCGCGCGCACGGCACGGCTATTGCAGGGGGAAATTGGGGGTTTTCATTACTACTGCTCATATTTTTGTCTTTATATACCATTCTAGAGCACCACAATGGTGCACAATGTGATGTTTCACCCCAACCCCCCCTGCCCAAGCCACCCAAGGCCCCACATTGCATCCTCAACGGCACCTTACAACAGAATGAGAAGCACATGCACAATGAACACATCTGAAGTGAAATTATTCGAAATACGCAGTTTTTCTTAATGTCTGAACGTAAGAAACAGTACAATATCACTACGGCTCATCATGTGGCAAGTCACACGAGTGATCAGCCATGCATTTATTGCACAAAAACGGATGGCATTGGCAGCACTCTGAAGTCTCCTTGCGTGCACACAATTGGCATAAATACGCATCATCCGAGTCAGGCTCCAAAGGAGGGGCTTCCCTTGTCGCGCCAAATGGAAGAAGGGAAATGCTCCCAAGGTCCGTAGGGTTGATACACCTTCTACCGACGGAGCTGAAATTGGGTAAAGTGCAAAAGAATGCATGTATTGGCATGTAGGTCACGGAACCCATCCAAATGTCTCGAATGACCTTCCAATGCCATAGACGGGCAAAGAGGTGCTCAACACGAGCACGATAATAACCATGCACATTAGTATACTCTCTTTCACGTTTGGTGAGAACCTTGCGGCTGATGAAGGGAGTATGCGAATGCATGCGGCCTTTATATGCCCCATCATGATTCCCCACCTCAAAATCCTTGAATAGACCCAACTTCCTTGATGGACCATATTTGTCCCACATTATAACATCCGGTGCCGTGCCGGGCATGAGTGGACCTATACAAACAATATTCCCCAAGTGGTCAACCGCTTCCATATATGGCCGGCACACTTCGGATAAACAAGACATCCGACAATGCACCACCTATCGAGCTAATGGGCATAGAGTCCGTGAAATGGGTCACAAGGTAGGGGAAATGAGGGCTGTGATTATAAGGGTTGAGGCAGTCGGACCATCGAACCTCGTCCACGACCATGTTGAGGTATTCGCGAACTTTTTTGACGGTTTCCTCAACCACACACAAACCACACACAAATGCAACAAAAATGAGGGCTAGGCACGCAAGGAACTCATATAAATGCACAACAAGGCTAATTGTCATTGGTACTAAACAGTGCTATGTAGGTTGGGTACGTTCTTGTACAAACTTTGTGCACAGCGTGCAACACAACACAACACAACACAACACAACATAACACAACACAACGCAACGCAACGCAACGCAACGCAACGCAACACAACACAGCACAACACAGCACAGCACAAAACACCGATCCGAAGCGTAACAAAACAGCATGACAAAACACAACACAGGATTTGAAGGAGGGCCCATCGATGCTCAGCACGAAAAATTGCACTGGATCAAGTGAAAAAGCCATCATTCCATGGAACAACATCACTTAGGAAATTCTGCAATGCGGCCTTCCACATCTCATTCACAGTACATGACAACTTGAGTCTCCCGTAACTAGACCCTCAATAAACGCTGATGTATTCAGAAATATGAATCATCCACCTGTGCCAAAACGCTCCTGATTGTGTTGTTGACTGTGAAGGAAGGGTGTTTGTGTCTGGGCTATTGTACTTTCCTTCCTCCAAATTTCGTGCTGGTACTCCAAACAGAAAGATTTTTCGTACCTCCGAAATTTCACGAAAAATCCGGTTCCTGTCTGTTGACAACCAAATTCGGCTTGGAACTACAGTAAGGAGGTAATGCAGCCGTCAGGCATGCGGCCTGCAGGTTCAGACCTGGACTACGTGGCCTTGAGGCATGAGCCATGGATATGAAATCTCCAATCCACCTTGTTCCACAGCCAAGACATACGGGAGCTCTGTGAGGTAGTTCTTGCCTCGAGCGTTGGGCCCCAGTGTCCCTGGTACCCACCAGTGATTTGTGGCCAACGGCTTGCGGCCGTCCTCAAAGCACAGCTTCTCATACAATGGTATAGCAGATGCGATACCCCTGTGTGAACAGCCAGAGGCAGAGGCGATAGGGAACAAGCAGGGTTCTTCAAATGCATCAGCGCAACATGCTGCATCATATGCATAGAGAGGCCAAAACCGCTTATGAGCAAACAGCCCTGCAGGGCACCATCTCTGCATCCAGCTCGCATCTGGCGATTCCTGACTGGACCTGTTGAAACCTGAATGGACCTGTTTGTCTGCCGAAGGCCAATCACACGTGCGGGAGCAGCCCTGCAAGGGGAAACCGCTCAAATGATCTCAGCATGGCAACCCAGAAGGACCTGATAGGACCTGATTGGATACACCCGAACCAAAGAGAAACACAGAGGAGAGCCTATTGGGGATGGAAAGTACAGAGTCTAGTGCTGAATGCATGCGCATAGTAACTGGGGGGGGGGGGGGGTCGGTCTTGCAGACTGAGCCCCATTTACCAGGATGCCCTGTTGCTGGTGCAACATAATTAAGAGCGAACCGAAGCTTGTGGGCACATGTTGTTCACAAGATGAGAATCAAGAAAACCCGAGGCATACTGCTTTGCCTCGAAGTGGTGCTTGGAATCTTGCCTGAGCTGCAGTTGCACGTACAGCCCGATTGGGTTCGAAAGGGCTCCACGGTCCAGAAACACCAGTCTTCACCTTCGAGGGACGGGTCCCTCAGCACTCTGCAAAACATCCTTCTCGGCCGACCAGTGGCCCTGTTTTTGTCGTAAGATGCAGTTTTGAAAGCATTTTGAGCCTGCATAACAGGACCCAATGGTGTTCACCGTCACAACAGATGGTTCCTCTTTGCAAAGCAATGCTTGGCTGGTTTGCCGCCAGCTTTTTCCAGGCGTAGCCATGATGAACTGAAAAAGTTCCACTGGAAAAACTGACAGTCATCAGTCAAGTGGAATGCTTGCCCATCATCTTAACAGCAGGTTCAAATCTTTGGCATCTACCAGGAATTGACACGGACATTCAGACGTGAAAATTTCTTTCTCCACACGGGAATCAGTTATTTTTGTGACTGGATCGAAAATTCCCTTCAAATCAACAACGTCAGAAGGGCACTTTTTCCACCGCCCCCAAAGACCAGACCCTACAATGCAGTCTCCACCACTACCGGAGGGGGGGGGAAATGGTGTGGGCATATTTTGGTCAGGCAAAATTGGGTGAGGGGAAAATTTGGTACAAAATGTTAAATACCATGGGAAAATGTGGTACAAATTTTCCAAACAGTGGAACATCTGGGAATTGAACCGGGGACTTCCATTTTCAAAGTGTAGTACTTCTACAACTCAACTCTACAACTTAGCTAACTGCTTTCCTGGGTGGTTGTAGTAATTTCCTGGTGCATTTTGGATGGTTGCTGTTATTTTCTGGTGTACTCTGGATGGCTGCTGTTATTTCTGGGTGTACTCTGGATGGTTGCTGTTATTTCCTGGTGGACCCTGGATGGTTGCTGTCATTTCCTGGTCCTCCCATAACCTGCCCATGATCGTGGTCCCCAACAGAGCATGAAGTCCGACAATTCAGACATTTGGAACCTTGTAATGGAGAGGAAATGCGCATAGATTTGGTAAAGGCAAGAACGTGGCTTCAGTCCTGAAATACCACGGCAAAATGTGGTACAATTTTGCTGTGCCACATTTCGCCGTTCCAAATTTCGCACCTGCCAAATTTCCCCCCCTCCAGTACAAAATGGATAGTAACCGACAAAGAGCAAGGCCCCGAACATTTGAAGCCCGAGACAGCCAAGACTGTAAAAAACCCCGAGAGGCGCTTTGCCGTCCCCACAGAAGGGAGTTTGGCAACAAAGAATCAGGAACCTCTGAAAGTTATGAGTTCTTGACTGCGGGTCAGAAGAACAATCGGTTCGCCATATCCGCTCTTTGTGGAGGATTCGAAGGATTCATGATATGGAACGCCTTCCTCCCTTCCTCCCTTCCTCAATCCTCATCGAGCACAACGAACACTGGAGGCTGCTGCACAGCACTGCTAATGGCCCGCGTGACGCTCAAGGTCCTCTGCAGGGGGGCATACCCATGGCGGTCCACATGCCGGTAGCCCTCCTTCGCAGGGTCTCGGTTCGAAATAGTGTCGAAATGGTCAGGAACTGATGTGGGCCGCTGTGCACGCGGCGGCCTGTTGTGCGGCCGCACCGGAGGTGTAGGCTTCGGGGATTGTCCCGCAGTCTTGTCCCAAACGCAGGTCATGGTCCCAGGGATTTTGCTCTTTGTGCTGACAGCCTGAGAGCATCAGTCCACGGGGCAAAAGTCGTTACATGCCACTGGGGGGCCCAGACCCAACCTGCTCCTTATGGATGAGTCTCAAGGGGTCAATCCACGAAAACCTACCCGCAGAATGCTGTCAGCACAAACCTCATCCGTGGCGGAGCACCCTCACACACTCTGCGTGTGCTTCATGCCCTGAAGGGCGAGAAGGAAAAAGCAACTCTCGATGATAGATACAGCGGCATTCATGTTTCCTGTGGGGCTTGGGCCTTGTGCAAAATGCATTGTGGGTGTTACTAGGTGTGTTGGAACACCGCAGATGTACCAGACTTAGGGGAAGTTCTTGCACTGCGTGCACACTGCATGGGCACTGCGTGGGCACTGCGTGCATACTGCACACGCAGAGGCTGGGATACTCACCCAAGTAATACGGTTGGTGGTGACCGTCTTATTTCCTTGGAATCCATTTCAGAAAAATGAACAATCCAAAAATATGTGACTATTTATGGAAGCATTTTTCCTTTATATGAAACCAAGGGCACAGGATCAATGTTCTGCCACCAAAAGGTAGCTAGGGTGCGAGTATTTGCCGACATCCAAAACTTCGCACTGCGTGCATGGCATTCCCTTACCACCAGCATCCCCCGGATTGCACATGGTCAGGAGAGAGGGCTCCAGCCTTTTGAGCTCACTGGAGGCAGCAGCCCCAGGGGTGCAAAGCACGGTTCCGAACCTGAGGGTGTTTTTTTTTTGGCATCCTGGAGCCCCACACGTCTCGTGTGCACACATGACTCCTGGTCAGGATAAACAACTCATCCTCACAGGATGTGTGTGTTTCAGGCTGAAAAGTCTGATGAGAATCCACCTAGTCTGTTCTCTCATGGGATGAGAAATCAGTATTCATTGGGTGGTTTGCTGGAACATGAGCAACATCTTCAACCTGATCAAGCTTCAAACCACCAGGGAATAGGGCACGCAACAGAGCTGTCTGCAAATCTTTATCGGAAGCGTTCTCCCAAGCATCCCTACCTGCCTGAATATTCGTCCTGCATGCATCAATTGTAATCTAACATGCATCAAAATTCGTCCTACATGCTCAGTTTATGTCCTACAGCCACTACAACTCATCCCCTCACAATGAAAAACAATTCTGTCAAGTAGTGCAAGAAAAGCGCTGTTTGACCCGGGGGTAGTTGCTGTGCAAGGCGCTCATTCCGAAACGCAGCCTGTGCTGAAGAACAAAATCAGCAGAAAGGAACTAAAGAGACAGGACTATCAAGAATTCACAAGGACACGTGCTGAACCTGCTTGCCAGAAATAGCAGCAAACCTGAGAATCCAGGGCTACAAAGAAGTGCTTACAGAACAATAGAAATGATGCAGAAATCACACCTTTGATCCCATCAGGCGGCACAGCTTACCGAAGGTTGCATCGGGTTGCACAACTGCATATTTGCAGCCCCCAGTCGTCACACATAGCCCACAACACTGCGTTTCATCGTTGACTGGAAATGATGTCAAATTGTGGCCTTCATATGTGACCCCCTGCTGGCAAACGCATTTTCCTTGCCCATGGACCAAAGTCACAAATAGAAGGAAAAGCCAAAGCAACCACATCCTGTAAGCGACAACCAACAAATGGGTACTACATCAAAGTGCTGTGGGGCTGCCAAAGGATCGACCATTTAATACGCATGCAGAGTGCGCATCCTCACAAGAAGACAGGAATCAAACGCTGCATCAACCCTCAACACCATGGGCACCAGAGCAGCCATGCTAGTGATTGCAGTCCTGCTGCCTATCTGTTGGCTTTACTGCGGGGCTAATGGAATGTGCTTTCTTCTGCTAGACTTAAGCTCATTTTTGAAAATGATTGTGCTGGGCCTCGTTGGCCTCCTGCTGTTTCTAGCCTCATCCCCAACACTGCCCAACATCTCAGGCATTTCATGGACTTTCAACAACATAACGCTGTGCAGGAGGCAAATAATTTCTCCAATGAAATATACTAATTGGATAATATAATCTGCTTGCCATCAAATTGTGTACTGGTTCAAAATTATCTAGTGTCTGTTATCTATTCTAACCAGAGTTTGAGATCGCCTTTCAGCTGCAGCTTTCAGCATTCAAACTTGCTTTTGGGACTCAACAATCGGGGTAACGCATCGTTGTAGTGCCTGAGCACATGGTGGTTGCACATGATCGTGGACTTTGGTGATCACCCAGCACCAGAATTTTTTTTTCTGTTGTTCCTCCGCCAGTCTTGAGTTGGATCCTAGTGCGGGGGGCGGAATCATTGCAACACCATGGTCCGTAATGGTGTTAAGTGCCGGTCTGTCCAGGGTATTTTTTTTGTTGCTGACACCAGACTGAGTTCAGGCCATCCGGCCTACGGCGTGCGTGGGCACTCAGGCCCAGAGAGTACGTACAGCATGAATTGGGTAACCTACACCTTCATGCGGGCGAGGCATGTCTCCGTGCTGGGGACGTTGTGGGGGGGGGGGGGGGGGCAATTTGTAGCTACCGCACACGTTCTGCAGTGGTGTAGGCTGCCACGGCTTTGTCAAGCCCACCAAATTCAGATCAGAGGAGTTGTACACAGGGGGAGACTTCGTGTGGGGGACGGGGCAGGGGCTTGGTTTCTGGAAGGGAGCGCCGATAAGCACACATCCTCAGGCGGTAGAGTCGGGCTAACTATCCACACCGGCATCGTCCCATCGGATGGGAGACCTAGTAAGTTGGATGCCGTCAGTGAAGTGAAGAGTTTGTTGCACTGTGGACCCTGTGAGTTGCACTGCACAAGTGTCCCCCTGGGGATTGGTGCATGGGCGTTTGCCACGCACGCCCCCAGGCGAGGGGACACGTTTGCGTTTCAGGAGGAGGCAGCGGACGATGTCGGACTCCGTGGCCAGGTGGTGTTCCTTCTGAGACCAAGCATCCGTTAACCAGTGGTCTGAGAGTGTCTCCAACCGCACCGCTTGGTTCTCTAAGTGTCGCTGGACACTCGTGGAGGCGCGCAGGAGAAGAGGGACTGTTTCTCGCTCCTTGCCCGGGTGTAGTTGTGGTGGCACCACTCCCGCATTTTTCGGTCATATTCCCCACAAAAACTTCCAGAGACCTTGCGGAAGGAAACCAAGTACGCCTCTTCCACTCCTTGGCAGGCCATGCGCAGCCACTCATTGTGTGCGCGCATGTAATGTGTCACCATGGTGGCCCAGTTCAAGTATTTTTGGTGGGCCATCGCTACATGGTGTAGTGTGGCCCCAGTGATAGTCCGCACTTCCCTGATATAGACCTCGAACAATTGCCCATGGAGGGAGAGCGTGGGGAGGCACGAGTGGGCATAGGAGTGGAGCTGCAGGAGGGGGCATGCCAGTTGCGCCTTCAAGGCCAATGTATTTTACAAAACATGCCCCGAATTCACAGTAGAGGTATGCACAACCATCAGGGTATGCCCTCAAGCACACACATCTGCTTGCAGACACGTATTCATTCCGACTCAGTTATCGACACTCCTCACCATGTACATCTACTTCCGCTGCGTCGATAACTACTCTGGTGTATGCTCTCTTGTACTGCTGACCGTATCCAAAGTTGACCTCACCCTTGCCCTACTTTACCTGTTCCTGCTCACTTCTCCTTCAGTAAGCCTGCCCATGGTCACAGTATCTACTCTTACCCTTATGTCCCCCACCGTTGGCACATCTTACCTCCGCCCCCTTGTCCACCCCCCCCCTCCAAGGGATGAGCCCCCCCCCCCCCCCCCCCCCATCCCGAGGGGCATTGTTGCCAAGTGCCGGTTCCCCCCAAGGGGGGGTGGACACCACCGCACACCAAACTTATTGGCCCATATGGTGCAGAATTCACGGCGAGTCACTTGGTTGCTGTTGGTTGCCAAAGGCTTTTGGATACACACTAACATGCATAGATGCTCACAGTGTGGGGGACATGATGTAAAGAAGCAGAATTCTGAATGCACTGCATCCATCCATCAATTTCGTGGTTGCCCCTACTACTCAACAGGGACAGGCTAAAACTTCCTCTTACGGTCCCAGAGACCGTTGGACTGCTGCACATATTCCCCCATTAGCAACAGGGATGTGCAAGCTGGCTGTGGCAGCTCCATTACAGGCCGGGTTCCACGGTTGGGTGCAGGTATGGTGCAGGTATTGGTGCCACTAGGTTTTTGGGGATCCACTTTTCCTCCGGATGTCCCGGGTAAAAGACAACTTCTCCCAAAAGGTGTTGCCTAACCCTCAGGTTGTCTGCGCAGATTTCGCCAGAACCACGTCATGGCAACATAGCACACCATGGGGGAAGCGACTCCTTGGATCTGGGCGCGAACTGCTTCCCCAACTAATCGTTGGCCGCAGGCCCCCTTGGTCGGGGGGTTGGGGGGGATGGGGTTGGGAGGGGGGTTTTGGGAGGGGCGAAGGGGGGGGGGTCGGGGGGGGGCGCTTTTGCTTGGGGGGGGGGGGGGGTCCGGGAGGGTTGGTTGGTTGGTTGGGGGGTTCAGGTGGGGCGACTTGGGGGGTACATGCCCCCAAGGCCAAGCGTTGGTCCATCGTAGGCTCCCTTTACCTCCTCTTGCCCTCCGCTAACCACGGTACCATGTTGATCAGGTTGAACAAGATCCCGCAATTTTCGTTCATGGCTGCTTTGGTGACATCATTTCTCTCCATTTTGGACCCAAACAATAACTCTTACCCTAGCGCAGGGTTCAAGCTAGGGCTAGGGTCACCGAGTTGATGGAACCAGTCTTGGTTTTATAACCCTTCTTAGTGTCTTCGGTGGACCTGACAGGTTTGGCAAGCAAGCAAGCAGCAAGCAGCAAGCAAGCAGCAAGCACGCGCAAATGGGGGAAAATCACATCTCCGTCGTGGTGCTTCGGATTCGGCCAAAAATTTGGTGGATGCTACCTATAGGTGTGAGGGACAACCACACAAAGTATGAGCCAGAAACTCAACGCCGGCGGCCAGGAACGGGCGTTGCAACCTCCGTTTCAAATTCTGCAGTTTAGGGCCAAAATCAGCCTTTTTTTGCCCAAAATCGCCCTAGAAACTGCTGATAACGGCCAAAGGAAGGGAGGCAGTGGCTACTCTACACGTGCAGCTAGACTTCCCCGTGCCAAAGGGCCCTCTAGGGCCCCCTAAATCCACAATATGTCTGCGAACCGCCCCCAAAAGGCACCCAAAAGTCCCGGATTTTGTGCACATTGGCCGCCGACAGCCCCAAACCAAAAACAGACCATATCTTGGGCGATGTGGCTCAAAACGCGGTTTCGAGCGCACCTAATCCACCAGCAACCACCCACTTTTGGTGGTTTCCACCCCTCAAAATTGCCCAAACCGACGCCTAGACCCCCGTACCTAGGCCCAGTGGGCTGTAGCAAGCTGCAAGAGGTAGCCCAAAGAGGTGGGTGCCCAAATGGGTCAACAAGGTCCACCGGGTACAAAAAAAAGACTTTTGTCAAAAATGATCTTGGACCACATGGAATGCCCAAACAAGTGTTTTGGGCGCGTTTTGAGCTCGTGGTGGTCCGTCTTGGCCCCTCCTAAAATCCCAAAATGACTTGAAAATGGGCTGTTTTGGGACAAAAAATGGGTCAAAAATGGGTCAAAAATGGGGGTTTCCAAAAATGATCCTAGACCATTCGGGGTATACAAACAAGTGAAATGAGCCCATTTTGAGCCCATTGCAAGCCATTTTGGCCCTCCAAAGTGACAAAATGCCTTGAAAAAGTGTTGTTTTGGGACAAAAAATGGGTCAGAAGTGAGTCAAAAAATGTGTTTTTCCAAAAATGATCCTAAACCATTTTGGATGCGAAAACCAAGTGAAATGAGCCCTTTTTGAGCCCATTGCAAGCCAGTTTGGCGACTCCAAAGTCACAATATGCCTTGAAAATGGGTTGTTTTGGGACCAAAAATCAATCAAAAATGGATCAAAAATGTGTTTTTCCAAAGATACTTCGGACTATCTGGGGTGCACAAACAAGTGGAATGAGCCCATGTTGAGCAATTTTGGCTCCTGTGAAGGCCGAAAGGGCCTTGAAAATGGGCCAATTTGGGACCACAACTGTGAAGGCCGAAAGGGCCTTGAAAATGGGCCAATTTGGGACCACAAATGGCTCAAAAACGGGTCAAAACCATGGTTCTCCAAAAATGATCCCGGTCCAGTTGTGGTGCCCAATCGGATGAATACAAGTCATTTTGAACCCCTCTTGAGCCGTGCTCATCCACTTTCCCTTACGAACTTCATTTGTTGTTCAAACCTCCTAGATGATGTTCCTTGCCCCACCAGCTCGGTCCCAATATTCAATCCTGGTTTGGGCTAGGGTCACCGAGCTGGTGGAACAGTCTTGGTTTTATAACCCTTTTTAGTGTCTAGGGTGGACCCACTAGGTTCAGCAAGCAAGCTGCAACCAAGCAAGCAGGCAAGCAGCAAGCAGCACGCAGGCGCGAAATGGGGGAAAATCACAGCTCCAGCATGGTGCTTCAGATTCGGCCAAAAATTTGGTGGATGCTACCTATGGGTGTGAGGGACAACCACACAAAGTATGAGCCAGAAACTGAACGGTGGCGGCCAGGAACGGGCGTTGCAAGTGCCGGACCTCCATTTTAAAATCTGCAGTTTAGGGCCAAAATCAGCCTTTTGTTTTTTTTTTGCCTAAAACCACCCCGGAACCTGCTAAAACGGCAAAATGAAAAGAAATAGTGGCAACTCTACACATGCAGCTCGACTTCCTTGTGCCAAAGGGCCCTCTAAATCCACAATTTGCCCGCGAACCGCCCCCAAAAGGCACCCAAAAGTCCCGGATTTTGTGCACATTGGCCGCCGACAGCCCCAAACCAAAAACAGACCATATCTTGGGCGACGTGGCTCAAAACGCGGTTTCGAGCGCACCTAATCCACCAGCAACCACCCACTTTTGGTGGTTTCCACCCCTCAAAATTGCCCAAACCGACGCCTAGACCCCCGTACCTAGGCCCAGTGGGCTGTAGCAAGCTGCAAGAGGTAGCCCAAAGAGGTGGGTGCCCAAATGGGTCAACAAGGTCCACCGGGTACAAAAAAAAGACTTTTGTCAAAAATGATCTTGGACCACATGGAATGCCCAAACAAGTGTTTTGGGCGCGTTTTGAGCTCGCGGTGGTCCGTCTTGGCCCCTCCTAAAATCCCAAAATGACTTGAAAATGGGCTGTTTTGGGACAAAAAATGGGTCAAAAATGGGTCAAAAATGGGGGTTTCCAAAAATGATCCTAGACCATTCGGGGTATACAAACAAGTGAAATGAGCCCATTTTGAGCCCATTGCAAGCCATTTTGGCCCTCCAAAGTGACAAAATGCCTTGAAAAAGTGTTGTTTTGGGACAAAAAATGGGTCAGAAGTGAGTCAAAAAATGTGTTTTTCCAAAAATGATCCTAAACCATTTTGGATGCGAAAACCAAGTGAAATGAGCCCTTTTTGAGCCCATTGCAAGCCAGTTTGGCGACTCCAAAGTCACAATATGCCTTGAAAATGGGTTGTTTTGGGACCAAAAATCAATCAAAAATGGATCAAAAATGTGTTTTTCCAAAGATACTTCGGACTATCTGGGGTGCACAAACAAGTGGAATGAGCCCATGTTGAGCAATTTTGGCTCCTGTGAAGGCCGAAAGGGCCTTGAAAATGGGCCAATTTGGGACCACAACTGTGAAGGCCGAAAGGGCCTTGAAAATGGGCCAATTTGGGACCACAAATGGCTCAAAAACGGGTCAAAACCATGGTTCTCCAAAAATGATCCCGGTCCAGTTGTGGTGCCCAATCGGATGAATACAAGTCATTTTGAACCCCTCTTGAGCCGTGCTCATCCACTTTCCCTTACGAACTTCATTTGTTGTTCAAACCTCCTAGATGATGTTCCTTGCCCCACCAGCTCGGTCCCAATATTCAATCCTGGTTTGGGCTAGGGTCACCGAGCTGGTGGAACAGTCTTGGTTTTATAACCCTTTTTAGTGTCTAGGGTGGACCCACTAGGTTCAGCAAGCAAGCTGCAACCAAGCAAGCAGGCAAGCAGCAAGCAGCACGCAGGCGCGAAATGGGGAAAAATCACAGCTCCAGCATGGTGCTTCAGATTCGGCCAAAAATTTGGTGGATGCTACCTATGGGTGTGAGGGACAACCACACAAAGTATGAGCCAGAAACTGAACGGTGGCGGCCAGGAACGGGCGTTGCAAGTGCCGGACCTCCATTTTAAAATCTGCAATTTAGGGCCAAAATCAGCCTTTTGTTTTTTTTTTGCCTAAAACCACCCCGGAACCTGCTAAAACGGCAAAATGAAAAGAAATAGTGGCAACTCTACACATGCAGCTCGACTTCCTTGTGCCAAAGGGCCCTCTAAATCCACAATTTGCCCGCGAACCGCCCCCAAAAGGCACCCAAAAGTCCCGGATTTTGTGCACATTGGCCGCCGACAGCCCCAAACCAAAAACAGACCATATCTTGGGCGACGTGGCTCAAAACGCGGTTTCGAGCGCACCTAATCCACCAGCAACCACCCACTTTTGGTGGTTTCCACCCCTCAAAATTGCCCAAACCGACGCCTAGACCCCCGTACCTAGGCCCAGTGGGCTGTAGCAAGCTGCAAGAGGTAGCCCAAAGAGGTGGGTGCCCAAATGGGTCAACAAGGTCCACCGGGTACAAAAAAAAGACTTTTGTCAAAAATGATCTTGGACCACATGGAATGCCCAAACAAGTGTTTTGGGCGCGTTTTGAGCTCGCGGTGGTCCGTCTTGGCCCCTCCTAAAATCCCAAAATGACTTGAAAATGGGCTGTTTTGGGACAAAAAATGGGTCAAAAATGGGTCAAAAATGGGGGTTTCCAAAAATGATCCTAGACCATTCGGGGTATACAAACAAGTGAAATGAGCCCATTTTGAGCCCATTGCAAGCCATTTTGGCCCTCCAAAGTGACAAAATGCCTTGAAAAAGTGTTGTTTTGGGACAAAAAATGGGTCTGAAGTGAGTCAAAAAATGTGTTTTTCCAAAAATGATCCTAAACCATTTTGGATGCGAAAACCAAGTGAAATGAGCCCTTTTTGAGCCCATTGCAAGCCAGTTTGGCGACTCCAAAGTCACAATATGCCTTGAAAATGGGTTGTTTTGGGACCAAAAATCAATCAAAAATGGATCAAAAATGTGTTTTTCCAAAGATACTTCGGACTATCTGGGGTGCACAAACAAGTGGAATGAGCCCATGTTGAGCAATTTTGGCTCCTGTGAAGGCCGAAAGGGCCTTGAAAATGGGCCAATTTGGGACCACAACTGTGAAGGCCGAAAGGGCCTTGAAAATGGGCCAATTTGGGACCACAAATGGCTCAAAAACGGGTCAAAACCATGGTTCTCCAAAAATGATCCCGGTCCAGTTGTGGTGCCCAATCGGATGAATACAAGTCATTTTGAACCCCTCTTGAGCCGTGCTCATCCACTTTCCCTTACGAACTTCATTTGTTGTTCAAACCTCCTAGATGATGTTCCTTGCCCCACCAGCTCGGTCCCAATATTCAATCCTGGTTTGGGCTAGGGTCACCGAGCTGGTGGAACAGTCTTGGTTTTATAACCCTTTTTAGTGTCTAGGGTGGACCCACTAGGTTCAGCAAGCAAGCTGCAACCAAGCAAGCAGGCAAGCAGCAAGCAGCACGCAGGCGCGAAATGGGGAAAAATCACAGCTCCAGCATGGTGCTTCAGATTCGGCCAAAAATTTGGTGGATGCTACCTATGGGTGTGAGGGACAACCACACAAAGTATGAGCCAGAAACTGAACGGTGGCGGCCAGGAACGGGCGTTGCAAGTGCCGGACCTCCATTTTAAAATCTGCAATTTAGGGCCAAAATCAGCCTTTTGTTTTTTTTTTGCCTAAAACCACCCCGGAACCTGCTAAAACGGCAAAATGAAAAGAAATAGTGGCAACTCTACACATGCAGCTCGACTTCCTTGTGCCAAAGGGCCCTCTAAATCCACAATTTGCCCGCGAACCGCCCCCAAAAGGCACCCAAAAGTCCCGGATTTTGTGCACATTGGCCGCCGACAGCCCCAAACCAAAAACAGGCCATATCTTGGGCGATGTGGCTCAAAACGCGGTTTCGAGCGCACCTAATCCACCAGCAACCACCCACTTTTGGTGGTTTCCACCCCTCAAAATTGCCCAAACCGACGCCTAGACCCCCGTACCTAGGCCCAGTGGGCTGTAGCAAGCTGCAAGAGGTAGCCCAAAGAGGTGGGTGCCCAAATGGGTCAACAAGGTCCACCGGGTACAAAAAAAAGACTTTTGTCAAAAATGATCTTGGACCACATGGAATGCCCAAACAAGTGTTTTGGGCGCGTTTTGAGCTCGTGGTGGTCCGTCTTGGCCCCTCCTAAAATCCCAAAATGACTTGAAAATGGGCTGTTTTGGGACAAAAAATGGGTCAAAAATGGGTCAAAAATGGGGGTTTCCAAAAATGATCCTAGACCATTCGGGGTATACAAACAAGTGAAATGAGCCCATTTTGAGCCCATTGCAAGCCATTTTGGCCCTCCAAAGTGACAAAATGCCTTGAAAAAGTGTTGTTTTGGGACAAAAAATGGGTCAGAAGTGAGTCAAAAAATGTGTTTTTCCAAAAATGATCCTAAACCATTTTGGATGCGAAAACCAAGTGAAATGAGCCCTTTTTGAGCCCATTGCAAGCCAGTTTGGCGACTCCAAAGTCACAATATGCCTTGAAAATGGGTTGTTTTGGGACCAAAAATCAATCAAAAATGGATCAAAAATGTGTTTTTCCAAAGATACTTCGGACTATCTGGGGTGCACAAACAAGTGGAATGAGCCCATGTTGAGCAATTTTGGCTCCTGTGAAGGCCGAAAGGGCCTTGAAAATGGGCCAATTTGGGACCACAACTGTGAAGGCCGAAAGGGCCTTGAAAATGGGCCAATTTGGGACCACAAATGGCTCAAAAACGGGTCAAAACCATGGTTCTCCAAAAATGATCCCGGTCCAGTTGTGGTGCCCAATCGGATGAATACAAGTCATTTTGAACCCCTCTTGAGCCGTGCTCATCCACTTTCCCTTACGAACTTCATTTGTTGTTCAAACCTCCTAGATGATGTTCCTTGCCCCACCAGCTCGGTCCCAATATTCAATCCTGGTTTGGGCTAGGGTCACCGAGCTGGTGGAACAGTCTTGGTTTTATAACCCTTTTTAGTGTCTAGGGTGGACCCACTAGGTTCAGCAAGCAAGCTGCAACCAAGCAAGCAGGCAAGCAGCAAGCAGCACGCAGGCGCGAAATGGGGGAAAATCACAGGTCCAGCATGGTGCTTCAGATTCGGCCAAAAATTTGGTGGATGCTACCTATGGGTGTGAGGGACAACCACACAAAGTATGAGCCAGAAACTGAACGGTGGCGGCCAGGAACGGGCGTTGCAAGTGCCGGACCTCCATTTTAAAATCTGCAATTTAGGGCCAAAATCAGCCTTTTGTTTTTTTTTTGCCTAAAACCACCCCGGAACCTGCTAAAACGGCAAAATGAAAAGAAATAGTGGCAACTCTACACATGCAGCTCGACTTCCTTGTGCCAAAGGGCCCTCTAAATCCACAATTTGCCCGCGAACCGCCCCCAAAAGGCACCCAAAAGTCCCGGATTTTGTGCACATTGGCCGCCGACAGCCCCAAACCAAAAACAGACCATATCTTGGGCGATGTGGCTCAAAACGCGGTTTCGAGCGCACCTAATCCACCAGCAACCACCCACTTTTGGTGGTTTCCACCCCTCAAAATTGCCCAAACCGACGCCTAGACCCCCGTACCTAGGCCCAGTGGGCTGTAGCAAGCTGCAAGAGGTAGCCCAAAGAGGTGGGTGCCCAAATGGGTCAACAAGGTCCACCGGGTACAAAAAAAAGACTTTTGTCAAAAATGATCTTGGACCACATGGAATGCCCAAACAAGTGTTTTGGGCGCGTTTTGAGCTCGTGGTGGTCCGTCTTGGCCCCTCCTAAAATCCCAAAATGACTTGAAAATGGGCTGTTTTGGGACAAAAAATGGGTCAAAAATGGGTCAAAAATGGGGGTTTCCAAAAATGATCCTAGACCATTCGGGGTATACAAACAAGTGAAATGAGCCCATTTTGAGCCCATTGCAAGCCATTTTGGCCCTCCAAAGTGACAAAATGCCTTGAAAAAGTGTTGTTTTGGGACAAAAAATGGGTCAGAAGTGAGTCAAAAAATGTGTTTTTCCAAAAATGATCCTAAACCATTTTGGATGCGAAAACCAAGTGAAATGAGCCCTTTTTGAGCCCATTGCAAGCCAGTTTGGCGACTCCAAAGTCACAATATGCCTTGAAAATGAGTTGTTTTGGGACCAAAAATCAATCAAAAATGGATCAAAAATGTGTTTTTCCAAAGATACTTCGGACTATCTGGGGTGCACAAACAAGTGGAATGAGCCCATGTTGAGCAATTTTGGCTCCTGTGAAGGCCGAAAGGGCCTTGAAAATGGGCCAATTTGGGACCACAACTGTGAAGGCCGAAAGGGCCTTGAAAATGGGCCAATTTGGGACCACAAATGGCTCAAAAACGGGTCAAAACCATGGTTCTCCAAAAATGATCCCGGTCCAGTTGTGGTGCCCAATCGGATGAATACAAGTCATTTTGAACCCCTCTTGAGCCGTGCTCATCCACTTTCCCTTACGAACTTCATTTGTTGTTCAAACCTCCTAGATGATGTTCCTTGCCCCACCAGCTCGGTCCCAATATTCAATCCTGGTTTGGGCTAGGGTCACCGAGCTGGTGGAACAGTCTTGGTTTTATAACCCTTTTTAGTGTCTAGGGTGGACCCACTAGGTTCAGCAAGCAAGCTGCAACCAAGCAAGCAGGCAAGCAGCAAGCAGCACGCAGGCGCGAAATGGGGAAAAATCACAGCTCCAGCATGGTGCTTCAGATTCGGCCAAAATTTTGGTGGATGCTACCTATGGGTGTGAGGGACAACCACACAAAGTATGAGCCAGAAACTGAACGGTGGCGGCCAGGAACGGGCGTTGCAAGTGCCGGACCTCCATTTTAAAATCTGCAATTTAGGGCCAAAATCAGCCTTTTGTTTTTTTTTTGCCTAAAACCACCCCGGAACCTGCTAAAACGGCAAAATGAAAAGAAATAGTGGCAACTCTACACATGCAGCTCGACTTCCTTGTGCCAAAGGGCCCTCTAAATCCACAATTTGCCCGCGAACCGCCCCCAAAAGGCACCCAAAAGTCCCGGATTTTGTGCACATTGGCCGCCGACAGCCCCAAACCAAAAACAGACCATATCTTGGGCGATGTGGCTCAAAACGCGGTTTCGAGCGCACCTAATCCACCAGCAACCACCCACTTTTGGTGGTTTCCACCCCTCAAAATTGCCCAAACCGACGCCTAGACCCCCGTACCTAGGCCCAGTGGGCTGTAGCAAGCTGCAAGAGGTAGCCCAAAGAGGTGGGTGCCCAAATGGGTCAACAAGGTCCACCGGGTACAAAAAAAAGACTTTTGTCAAAAATGATCTTGGACCACATGGAATGCCCAGACAAGTGTTTTGGGCGCGTTTTGAGCTCGTGGTGGTCCGTCTTGGCCCCTCCTAAAATCCCAAAATGACTTGAAAATGGGCTGTTTTGGGACAAAAAATGGGTCAAAAATGGGTCAAAAATGGGGGTTTCCAAAAATGATCCTACACCATTCGGGGTATACAAACAAGTGAAATGAGCCCATTTTGAGCCCATTGCAAGCCATTTTGGCCCTCCAAAGTGACAAAATGCCTTGAAAAAGTGTTGTTTTGGGACAAAAAATGGGTCAGAAGTGAGTCAAAAAATGTGTTTTTCCAAAAATGATCCTAAACCATTTTGGATGCGAAAACCAAGTGAAATGAGCCCTTTTTGAGCCCATTGCAAGCCAGTTTGGCGACTCCAAAGTCACAATATGCCTTGAAAATGGGTTGTTTTGGGACCAAAAATCAATCAAAAATGGATCAAAAATGTGTTTTTCCAAAGATACTTCGGACTATCTGGGGTGCACAAACAAGTGGAATGAGCCCATGTTGAGCAATTTTGGCTCCTGTGAAGGCCGAAAGGGCCTTGAAAATGGGCCAATTTGGGACCACAACTGTGAAGGCCGAAAGGGCCTTGAAAATGGGCCAATTTGGGACCACAAATGGCTCAAAAACGGGTCAAAACCATGGTTCTCCAAAAATGATCCCGGTCCAGTTGTGGTGCCCAATCGGATGAATACAAGTCATTTTGAACCCCTCTTGAGCCGTGCTCATCCACTTTCCCTTACAAACTTCATTTGTTGTTCAAACCTCCTAGATGATGTTCCTTGCCCCACCAGCTCGGTCCCAATATTCAATCCTGGTTTGGGCTAGGGTCACCGAGCTGGTGGAACAGTCTTGGTTTTATAACCCTTTTTAGTGTCTAGGGTGGACCCACTAGGTTCAGCAAGCAAGCTGCAACCAAGCAAGCAGGCAAGCAGCAAGCAGCACGCACGCGCGAAATGGGGAAAAATCACAGCTCCAGCATGGTGCTTCAGATTCGGCCAAAAATTTGGTGGATGCTACCTATGGGTGTGAGGGACAACCACACAAAGTATGAGCCAGAAAATGAACGGTGGCGGCCAGGAACGGGCGTTGCAAGTGCCGGACCTCCATTTTAAAATCTGCAATTTAGGGCCAAAATCAGCCTTTTGTTTTTTTTTTGCCTAAAACCACCCCGGAACCTGCTAAAACGGCAAAATGAAAAGAAATAGTGGCAACTCTACACATGCAGCTCGACTTCCTTGTGCCAAAGGGCCCTCTAAATCCACAATTTGCCCGCGAACCGCCCCCAAAAGGCACCCAAAAGTCCCGGATTTTGTGCACATTGGCCGCCGACAGCCCCAAACCAAAAACAGACCATATCTTGGGCGATGTGGCTCAAAACGCGGTTTCGAGCGCACCTAATCCACCAGCAACCACCCACTTTTGGTGGTTTCCACCCCTCAAAATTGCCCAAACCGACGCCTAGACCCCCGTACCTAGGCCCAGTGGGCTGTAGCAAGCTGCAAGAGGTAGCCCAAAGAGGTGGGTGCCCAAATGGGTCAACAAGGTCCACCGGGTACAAAAAAAAGACTTTTGTCAAAAATGATCTTGGACCACATGGAATGCCCAAACAAGTGTTTTGGGCGCGTTTTGAGCTCGTGGTGGTCCGTCTTGGCCCCTCCTAAAATCCCAAAATGACTTGAAAATGGGCTGTTTTGGGACAAAAAATGGGTCAAAAATGGGTCAAAAATGGGGGTTTCCAAAAATGATCCTAGACCATTCGGGGTATACAAACAAGTGAAATGAGCCCATTTTGAGCCCATTGCAAGCCATTTTGGCCCTCCAAAGTGACAAAATGCCTTGAAAAAGTGTTGTTTTGGGACAAAAAATGGGTCAGAAGTGAGTCAAAAAATGTGTTTTTCCAAAAATGATCCTAAACCATTTTGGATGCGAAAACCAAGTGAAATGAGCCCTTTTTGAGCCCATTGCAAGCCAGTTTGGCGACTCCAAAGTCACAATATGCCTTGAAAATGGGTTGTTTTGGGACCAAAAATCAATCAAAAATGGATCAAAAATGTGTTTTTCCAAAGATACTTCGGACTATCTGGGGTGCACAAACAAGTGGAATGAGCCCATGTTGAGCAATTTTGGCTCCTGTGAAGGCCGAAAGGGCCTTGAAAATGGGCCAATTTGGGACCACAACTGTGAAGGCCGAAAGGGCCTTGAAAATGGGCCAATTTGGGACCACAAATGGCTCAAAAACGGGTCAAAACCATGGTTCTCCAAAAATGATCCCGGTCCAGATGTGGTGCCCAATCGGATGAATACAAGTCATTTTGAACCCCTCTTGAGCCGTGCTCATCCACTTTCCCTTACGAACTTCATTTGTTGTTCAAACCTCCTAGATGATGTTCCTTGCCCCACCAGCTCGGTCCCAATATTCAATCCTGGTTTGGGCTAGGGTCACCGAGCTGGTGGAACAGTCTTGGTTTTATAACCCTTTTTAGTGTCTAGGGTGGACCCACTAGGTTCAGCAAGCAAGCTGCAACCAAGCAAGCAGGCAAGCAGCAAGCAGCACGCAGGCGCGAAATGGGGAAAAATCACAGCTCCAGCATGGTGCTTCAGATTCGGCCAAAAATTTGGTGGATGCTACCTATGGGTGTGAGGGACAACCACACAAAGTATGAGCCAGAAACTGAACGGTGGCGGCCAGGAACGGGCGTTGCAAGTGCCGGACCTCCATTTTAAAATCTGCAATTTAGGGCCAAAATCAGCCTTTTGTTTTTTTTGCCTAAAACCACCCCGGAACCTGCTAAAACGGCAAAATGAAAAGAAATAGTGGCAACTCTACACATGCAGCTCGACTTCCTTGTGCCAAAGGGCCCTCTAAATCCACAATTTGCCCGCGAACCGCCCCCAAAAGGCACCCAAAAGTCCCGGATTTTGTGCACATTGGCCGCCGACAGCCCCAAACCAAAAACAGACCATATCTTGGGCGATGTGGCTCAAAACGCGGTTTCGAGCGCACCTAATCCACCAGCAACCACCCACTTTTGGTGGTTTCCACCCCTCAAAATTGCCCAAACCGACGCCTAGACCCCCGTACCTAGGCCCAGTGGGCTGTAGCAAGCTGCAAGAGGTAGCCCAAAGAGGTGGGTGCCCAAATGGGTCAACAAGGTCCACCGGGTACAAAAAAAAGACTTTTGTCAAAAATGATCTTGGACCACATGGAATGCCCAAACAAGTGTTTTGGGCGCGTTTTGAGCTCGTGGTGGTCCGTCTTGGCCCCTCCTAAAATCCCAAAATGACTTGAAAATGGGCTGTTTTGGGACAAAAAATGGGTCAAAAATGGGTCAAAAATGGGGGTTTCCAAAAATGATCCTAGACCATTCGGGGTATACAAACAAGTGAAATGAGCCCATTTTGAGCCCATTGCAAGCCATTTTGGCCCTCCAAAGTGACAAAATGCCTTGAAAAAGTGTTGTTTTGGGACAAAAAATGGGTCAGAAGTGAGTCAAAAAATGTGTTTTTCCAAAAATGATCCTAAACCATTTTGGATGCGAAAACCAAGTGAAATGAGCCCTTTTTGAGCCCATTGCAAGCCAGTTTGGCGACTCCAAAGTCACAATATGCCTTGAAAATGGGTTGTTTTGGGACCAAAAATCAATCAAAAATGGATCAAAAATGTGTTTTTCCAAAGATACTTCGGACTATCTGGGGTGCACAAACAAGTGGAATGAGCCCATGTTGAGCAATTTTGGCTCCTGTGAAGGCCGAAAGGGCCTTGAAAATGGGCCAATTTGGGACCACAACTGTGAAGGCCGAAAGGGCCTTGAAAATGGGCCAATTTGGGACCACAAATGGCTCAAAAACGGGTCAAAACCATGGTTCTCCAAAAATGATCCCGGTCCAGTTGTGGTGCCCAATCGGATGAATACAAGTCATTTTGAACCCCTCTTGAGCCGTGCTCATCCACTTTCCCTTACGAACTTCATTTGTTGTTCAAACCTCCTAGATGATGTTCCTTGCCCCACCAGCTCGGTCCCAATATTCAATCCTGGTTTGGGCTAGGGTCACCGAGCTGGTGGAACAGTCTTGGTTTTATAACCCTTTTTAGTGTCTAGGGTGGACCCACTAGGTTCAGCAAGCAAGCTGCAACCAAGCAAGCAGGCAAGCAGCAAGCAGCACGCAGGCGCGAAATGGGGAAAAATCACAGCTCCAGCATGGTGCTTCAGATTCGGCCAAAAATTTGGTGGATGCTACCTATGGGTGTGAGGGACAACCACACAAAGTATGAGCCAGAAACTGAACGGTGGCGGCCAGGAACGGGCGTTGCAAGTGCCGGACCTCCATTTTAAAATCTGCAATTTAGGGCCAAAATCAGCCTTTTGTTTTTTTTTGCCTAAAACCACCCCGGAACCTGCTAAAACGGCAAAATGAAAAGAAATAGTGGCAACTCTACACATGCAGCTCGACTTCCTTGTGCCAAAGGGCCCTCTAAATCCACAATTTGCCCGCGAACCGCCCCCAAAAGGCACCCAAAAGTCCCGGATTTTGTGCACATTGGCCGCCGACAGCCCCAAACCAAAAACAGACCATATCTTGGGCGATGTGGCTCAAAACGCGGTTTCGAGCGCACCTAATCCACCAGCAACCACCCACTTTTGGTGGTTTCCACCCCTCAAAATTGCCCAAACCGACGCCTAGACCCCCGTACCTAGGCCCAGTGGGCTGTAGCAAGCTGCAAGAGGTAGCCCAAAGAGGTGGGTGCCCAAATGGGTCAACAAGGTCCACCGGGTACAAAAAAAAGACTTTTGTCAAAAATGATCTTGGACCACATGGAATGCCCAGACAAGTGTTTTGGGCGCGTTTTGAGCTCGTGGTGGTCCGTCTTGGCCCCTCCTAAAATCCCAAAATGACTTGAAAATGGGCTGTTTTGGGACAAAAAATGGGTCAAAAATGGGTCAAAAATGGGGGTTTCCAAAAATGATCCTAGACCATTCGGGGTATACAAACAAGTGAAATGAGCCCATTTTGAGCCCATTGCAAGCCATTTTGGCCCTCCAAAGTGACAAAATGCCTTGAAAAAGTGTTGTTTTGGGACAAAAAATGGGTCAGAAGTGAGTCAAAAAATGTGTTTTTCCAAAAATGATCCTAAACCATTTTGGATGCGAAAACCAAGTGAAATGAGCCCTTTTTGAGCCCATTGCAAGCCAGTTTGGCGACTCCAAAGTCACAATATGCCTTGAAAATGGGTTGTTTTGGGACCAAAAATCAATCAAAAATGGATCAAAAATGTGTTTTTCCAAAGATACTTCGGACTATCTGGGGTGCACAAACAAGTGGAATGAGCCCATGTTGAGCAATTTTGGCTCCTGTGAAGGCCGAAAGGGCCTTGAAAATGGGCCAATTTGGGACCACAACTGTGAAGGCCGAAAGGGCCTTGAAAATGGGCCAATTTGGGACCACAAATGGCTCAAAAACGGGTCAAAACCATGGTTCTCCAAAAATGATCCCGGTCCAGTTGTGGTGCCCAATCGGATGAATACAAGTCATTTTGAACCCCTCTTGAGCCGTGCTCATCCACTTTCCCTTACGAACTTCATTTGTTGTTCAAACCTCCTAGATGATGTTCCTTGCCCCACCAGCTCGGTCCCAATATTCAATCCTGGTTTGGGCTAGGGTCACCGAGCTGGTGGAACAGTCTTGGTTTTATAACCCTTTTTAGTGTCTAGGGTGGACCCACTAGGTTCAGCAAGCAAGCTGCAACCAAGCAAGCAGGCAAGCAGCAAGCAGCACGCAGGCGCGAAATGGGGAAAAATCACAGCTCCAGCATGGTGCTTCAGATTCGGCCAAAAATTTGGTGGATGCTACCTATGGGTGTGAGGGACAACCACACAAAGTATGAGCCAGAAAATGAACGGTGGCGGCCAGGAACGGGCGTTGCAAGTGCCGGACCTCCATTTTAAAATCTGCAATTTAGGGCCAAAATCAGCCTTTTGTTTTTTTTTGCCTAAAACCACCCCGGAACCTGCTAAAACGGCAAAATGAAAAGAAATAGTGGCAACTCTACACATGCAGCTCGACTTCCTTGTGCCAAAGGGCCCTCTAAATCCACAATTTGCCCGCGAACCGCCCCCAAAAGGCACCCAAAAGTCCCGGATTTTGTGCACATTGGCCGCCGACAGCCCCAAACCAAAAACAGACCATATCTTGGGCGATGTGGCTCAAAACGCGGTTTCGAGCGCACCTAATCCACCAGCAACCACCCACTTTTGGTGGTTTCCACCCCTCAAAATTGCCCAAACCGACGCCTAGACCCCCGTACCTAGGCCCAGTGGGCTGTAGCAAGCTGCAAGAGGTAGCCCAAAGAGGTGGGTGCCCAAATGGGTCAACAAGGTCCACCGGGTACAAAAAAAAGACTTTTGTCAAAAATGATCTTGGACCACATGGAATGCCCAAACAAGTGTTTTGGGCGCGTTTTGAGCTCGTGGTGGTCCGTCTTGGCCCCTCCTAAAATCCCAAAATGACTTGAAAATGGGCTGTTTTGGGACAAAAAATGGGTCAAAAATGGGTCAAAAATGGGGGTTTCCAAAAATGATCCTAGACCATTCGGGGTATACAAACAAGTGAAATGAGCCCATTTTGAGCCCATTGCAAGCCATTTTGGCCCTCCAAAGTGACAAAATGCCTTGAAAAAGTGTTGTTTTGGGACAAAAAATGGGTCAGAAGTGAGTCAAAAAATGTGTTTTTCCAAAAATGATCCTAAACCATTTTGGATGCGAAAACCAAGTGAAATGAGCCCTTTTTGAGCCCATTGCAAGCCAGTTTGGCGACTCCAAAGTCACAATATGCCTTGAAAATGGGTTGTTTTGGGACCAAAAATCAATCAAAAATGGATCAAAAATGTGTTTTTCCAAAGATACTTCGGACTATCTGGGGTGCACAAACAAGTGGAATGAGCCCATGTTGAGCAATTTTGGCTCCTGTGAAGGCCGAAAGGGCCTTGAAAATGGGCCAATTTGGGACCACAACTGTGAAGGCCGAAAGGGCCTTGAAAATGGGCCAATTTGGGACCACAAATGGCTCAAAAACGGGTCAAAACCATGGTTCTCCAAAAATGATCCCGGTCCAGTTGTGGTGCCCAATCGGATGAATACAAGTCATTTTGAACCCCTCTTGAGCCGTGCTCATCCACTTTCCCTTACGAACTTCATTTGTTGTTCAAACCTCCTAGATGATGTTCCTTGCCCCACCAGCTCGGTCCCAATATTCAATCCTGGTTTGGGCTAGGGTCACCGAGCTGGTGGAACAGTCTTGGTTTTATAACCCTTTTTAGTGTCTAGGGTGGACCCACTAGGTTCAGCAAGCAAGCTGCAACCAAGCAAGCAGGCAAGCAGCAAGCAGCACGCAGGCGCGAAATGGGGAAAAATCACAGCTCCAGCATGGTGCTTCAGATTCGGCCAAAAATTTGGTGGATGCTACCTATGGGTGTGAGGGACAACCACACAAAGTATGAGCCAGAAACTGAACGGTGGCGGCCAGGAACGGGCGTTGCAAGTGCCGGACCTCCATTTTAAAATCTGCAATTTAGGGCCAAAATCAGCCTTTTGTTTTTTTTTGCCTAAAACCACCCCGGAACCTGCTAAAACGGCAAAATGAAAAGAAATAGTGGCAACTCTACACATGCAGCTCGACTTCCTTGTGCCAAAGGGCCCTCTAAATCCACAATTTGCCCGCGAACCGCCCCCAAAAGGCACCCAAAAGTCCCGGATTTTGTGCACATTGGCCGCCGACAGCCCCAAACCAAAAACAGACCATATCTTGGGCGATGTGGCTCAAAACGCGGTTTCGAGCGCACCTAATCCACCAGCAACCACCCACTTTTGGTGGTTTCCACCCCTCAAAATTGCCCAAACCGACGCCTAGACCCCCGTACCTAGGCCCAGTGGGCTGTAGCAAGCTGCAAGAGGTAGCCCAAAGAGGTGGGTGCCCAAATGGGTCAACAAGGTCCACCGGGTACAAAAAAAAGACTTTTGTCAAAAATGATCTTGGACCACATGGAATGCCCAAACAAGTGTTTTGGGCGCGTTTTGAGCTCGTGGTGGTCCGTCTTGGCCCCTCCTAAAATCCCAAAATGACTTGAAAATGGGCTGTTTTGGGACAAAAAATGGGTCAAAAATGGGTCAAAAATGGGGGTTTCCAAAAATGATCCTAGACCATTCGGGGTATACAAACAAGTGAAATGAGCCCATTTTGAGCCCATTGCAAGCCATTTTGGCCCTCCAAAGTGACAAAATGCCTTGAAAAAGTGTTGTTTTGGGACAAAAAATGGGTCTGAAGTGAGTCAAAAAATGTGTTTTTCCAAAAATGATCCTAAACCATTTTGGATGCGAAAACCAAGTGAGGTGAGCCCTTTTTGAGCCCATTGCAAGCCAGTTTGGCGACTCCAAAGTCACAATATGCCTTGAAAATGGGTTGTTTTGGGACCAAAAATCAATCAAAAATGGATCAAAAATGTGTTTTTCCAAAGATACTTCGGACTATCTGGGGTGCACAAACAAGTGGAATGAGCCCATGTTGAGCAATTTTGGCTCCTGTGAAGGCCGAAAGGGCCTTGAAAATGGGCCAATTTGGGACCACAACTGTGAAGGCCGAAAGGGCCTTGAAAATGGGCCAATTTGGGACCACAAATGGCTCAAAAACGGGTCAAAACCATGGTTCTCCAAAAATGATCCCGGTCCAGTTGTGGTGCCCAATCGGATGAATACAAGTCATTTTGAACCCCTCTTGAGCCGTGCTCATCCACTTTCCCTTACGAACTTCATTTGTTGTTCAAACCTCCTAGATGATGTTCCTTGCCCCACCAGCTCGGTCCCAATATTCAATCCTGGTTTGGGCTAGGGTCACCGAGCTGGTGGAACAGTCTTGGTTTTATAACCCTTTTTAGTGTCTAGGGTGGACCCACTAGGTTCAGCAAGCAAGCTGCAACCAAGCAAGCAGGCAAGCAGCAAGCAGCACGCACGCGCGAAATGGGGAAAAATCACAGCTCCAGCATGGTGCTTCAGATTCGGCCAAAAATTTGGTGGATGCTACCTATGGGTGTGAGGGACAACCACACAAAGTATGAGCCAGAAACTGAACGGTGGCGGCCAGGAACGGGCGTTGCAAGTGCCGGACCTCCATTTTAAAATCTGCAATTTAGGGCCAAAATCAGCCTTTTGTTTTTTTTTTGCCTAAAACCACCCCGGAACCTGCTAAAACGGCAAAATGAAAAGAAATAGTGGCAACTCTACACATGCAGCTCGACTTCCTTGTGCCAAAGGGCCCTCTAAATCCACAATTTGCCCGCGAACCGCCCCCAAAAGGCACCCAAAAGTCCCGGATTTTGTGCACATTGGCCGCCGACAGCCCCAAACCAAAAACAGACCATATCTTGGGCGATGTGGCTCAAAACGCGGTTTCGAGCGCACCTAATCCACCAGCAACCACCCACTTTTGGTGGTTTCCACCCCTCAAAATTGCCCAAACCGACGCCTAGACCCCCGTACCTAGGCCCAGTGGGCTGTAGCAAGCCGCAAGAGGTAGCCCAAAGAGGTGGGTGCCCAAATGGGTCAACAAGGTCCACTGGGTACAAAAAAAAGACTTTTGTCAAAAATGATCTTGGATCACATGGAATGCCCAAACAAGTGTTTTGGGCGCGTTTTTGAGCTCGTGGTGGCCCGTTGTGGCCCTCCTAAAATCCCAAAATGACTTGAAAATGGGCCATTTGGGGACAAAAAATGGGTGAAAATAGGGTCAAAAATGGGGGTTTCCAAAAATGATCCTACACCATTCGGGGTGCCAAAAAAAAAGTGAAATGAGACCATTTTGAGCGCAGTGCAAGCCATTTTGGCCCCTCCAAAGTCACAAAATGCCTTGAAAATGGGCTGTTTTGGGACAAAAAAATGGGTCAAAAATGGGCAAAAATGGGTCAAAAATGGGTCAAAAATGGGTTTTTCCAAAAATGATCCTAAAACTTTTGGGGTGCCAAAACAAGTGAAATGAGACCATTTTGAGCCCATTGCAAGCCATTTTGGCCCCTCCAAAGTGACAAAATGCCTTGAAAATGGGCTGTTTTGGATCAAAAAATGGGTCAAAAAAGGGTCAAAAATGTGTTTTTCCAAAAATGATCGTGAAACATTTGGGGTGCCAAAACAAGTGAAATGAGCCCATTTTGAGCCCATTGCAAGCCATTTTGGCCACTCCACATTCACAAAATGCCTTGAAAATGGGCTGTTTTGGGACAAAAAATGGGTCAAAAATGGGTCAAAAATGGGCATTTCCAAAAATGATCCTAGACCATTTGGGGTGCACAAACAAGTGAAATGAGCCCATTTTGAGCCCATTGCAAGCCATTTTGGCCACTCCATGGTCATAAAATGCCTTGAAAATAGGCTGCTTTTGGGACCAAAACTTAGTCAAAAATGGATCAAAATGTTTTTTTTCAAAGATACTTTTGGACTATCTGGGGTGCACAAACAAGTGGAATGAGTCTATTTTGAGCCCATGTTGAGCAATTTAGGCCCCTGTGAAGGCCGAAAGGGCCTTGGCAATGGGCCACTTTGGGCTCACAAATGGCTCAAAACCGGGTCAAAGGGGGCGGGGCGTTTTCGCACAGCGCGCACAGCGCCGGTTATTACGGTGTTTACCCCGGTAACAACCCTGAAAACTTGCCACCTCTAGAAGCATGCATGAGCAATTCAAAAGTCCGAAATTCAAACGTGTCGTGTTCTCAGAATTATCCAATGTCCAAAACAATGCAATGTAGACAATAAAATTGTCTTGCGGGTGTTAAAGCACACCTGAAAATATATTAGGGGCTACTCGGGAACATCAATATCGCAAGTATGTTCATCCATGCAACCTCTACACAAGTAAAGGTCACACGTGGAGCATTCCGATGTGTCCCTTTTGCCACAAACTTGGCAAAGGAAAGTATCCTCCTCTTCCTCATCAACCTCAGGGGCATCTTCCTCTGTCCAAATGGAAGAAGGAATGTGCTCCCATGGGCCATAAGGTTGATACCTTTTCTGCCTTCGCAACATGAATTGTGAAAAGTGCAAAAGTATGCGTGTGTTGGCATGCAACTCTTGATGGGACCCCAGCCAAATGTCACGCACCACTCTCCAAGACCAAAGGTGGGCAAACAAGTGTTCCACCCGTGCCCTATAATACCCATGCACAAACCCCACCACTAAGGCAGGAACTCACATCCCATTGGAGCGAGTGTAGAACACCCTATCTCCAACATTAAAGTCCATGGTGAATGCAATAGAGGGTCTGAGAAATGAGAGCAAAAGATGATGCCCCGCAGCAGATACCCTGAGAATGTATCACCATATACCGGCCTCAGGGTGCCCATTTGCAAGGGTACATACACGCAAGAAGGGGGAGGGTTGATGCTACAAGGACACACAATGGCAACAGTACCCTGCGGCAATCCTACACCCAAAAAACTGCCTACCGGTGGTGGGGAATGGCCTACTTTTCGCACAGCGCGTGCACAGCGCACGGTACACCCCCAAAGCCACGGTTTTCCAAACATGATCCCAGTCGAGTTGTGGTGCCCAAATGAATGAATGCAGCCCATTTTGAGTCCCATTTGAGCCGCTCTCGTCCACATTCCAGTGTGTACCTCATTTGTCGTTGAAGTCTCCTAGACAATGTTCCTTCCCCCACCAGCTCGGTCCCAATATCCAATCGTGGTTAGGGCTAGGGTCACCGAGCTGGTGGAACCAGTCTTGGTTTTATAACCCTTTTTAGTGTCTAGGGTGGACATAAGAGGTTTGGCAAGCAGCAAGCAGCAAGCAAGCAGCAAGCACGCGCAAATGAGGAAAAATCTAAGGTTCATCGTGGTGCTTCGGATTCGGCCAAAATTTTGGTGGATGCTACCTATGGGTGTGAGGGACAACCACACAAAGTATGAGCCAGAAACTCACCGGTGGCAGTCGGGAACGGGTGTCACACGTGGTGGGCCTTCGTTGCAAAATCTGTGGGAAATGGCCAAAAATTGGCAGTTTTGGGGCAGCTTGGGTGCCTAGGATGTCCATGGAGAGGTCCAATTGCATTGCACCCAGCAGGGATGATGAAGAAACACTTTTGATCCCTGTTCAGTGTGTTTTGCACATGACTGGTTGCCCTAATGACCCCCTTTTGGGCCTAAAAGACCACACAATGACACTTGAAAAGCACCTTTTTTGCATACCTATTTAAGTTCCACCTTTCGGATCTGTGTTTGATGGCCATGGATCGCGATGGGCACCCTTGTGGTGATAAACAATGATGAAGAGGATCAATTGCAAGCTATTTGTGTGCCGTCGACACCCTTCATTGCCCCATTTTGGCACCGGGGAGTGATGGAGGCACAATGCGCGTGCTAGGGTAGGGCTACGGGGTCACCCGAGGGTCCAAAAATGGTCAGGACTTATTTTTTCCAAAATTGTTCCTCGATCTTTTGGGGTGTTCAAACAAGTGGTTTAAGGCTATTTTGAGTTGTATTTGACCCATATTAGCCCATGCAAATTCCCAAAAAGCCTTCGCGATTCTATCATCGTTTGTTGACTAGTTTGTAATGGTACTGTTTCAACCCCCCCCTTTTGGCTACCTCTCTTTGTGTTGGCAAGTGGCTTTCGCTTCACCACGAACCCATCAATGTCGGCTTAATAGTCTGTAATGATACTATTTTTAGTGCCCCCCCCCCCCCCCCCCCCCTTCCTCCCTTTTTGACTATCTCTTTTTGTGTTGGCAAGTGGCTTTCGCTTCACCGCCATAATTGCTACACTCCTGTGCGTAAACCATGTACCATTGTTCATCCACTGCAAACCGTTGCTTGCTTCAAGGCTTGTCCCTAGCATTCGGTGCATCCAAGCAAACCCGCGCAGACCATGAAGGGCGCTTTGTGCAGGGAGTCCCATAAGGACAGTCACAGTTTTTGTTTACAACCGGAAAACTGAGTTGTACATTGGATACCGCTTTTCTCTCTTGCATGCCCACTCTGCAATAAGGGTATGAAGGGGTAGGGTATTGTGGGATAGGTAACCCATGCGGTAACACTTCACCACATTTGAAGACAACAATTGTCTTATGGTCTCAAGGCAAAGCAAAGTGCCCAAGCAAAGTGCCTTCCCCACAAGCTCGGTCCAAATATTCAGGGTTACGGTTAGGGTCATTCAGCTAGTGGAACCAATGTTGGTTTCATAACCCTTTTTAGTGTCTAGGGTGGACCTAGGAGGTTTGGCGAGCAAACAAGCTGCAACCAAGCAAGCAGGCAAGCAGCAAGCAGGCACGCGTGAAATGCGGAAAAATCACAGCTCCAGCATGGTGCTTCAGATTCGGCCAAAAATTTGGTGGATGCTACCTATGGGTGTGAGGGACAACCACACAAAGTATGAGCCAGAAACTGAACGGTGGCGGCCACGAACGGGCGTTGCAAGTGCCGGACCTCCATTTTAAAATCTGCAATTTAGGGCCAAAATCAGCCTTTTTTTTTGCCTAAAACAACCCCGGAACCTGCTAAAACGGCAAAATGAAAAGAAATAGTGGCAACTCTACACATGCAGCTCGACTTCCTTGTGCCAAAGGGCCCTCTAAATCCACAATTTGCCCGTGAACCGCCCCCAAAAGGCACCCAAACGCCCCGGAATTTCTGCACATTGGCCGCCGATAGCCCCAAACCAAAAACAGACCATATCTTGGGCGATGTGGCTCAAAACGCGGTTTCGAGCGCACCTAATCCACCAGCAACCACCCACTTTTGGTGGTTTCCACCCCTCAAAATTGCCCTAACCGACGCCTAGACCCCCGTACCTAGGCCCAGTGGGCTGTAGCAAGCTGCAAGAGGTAGCCCAAAGAGGTGGGTGCCCAAATGGGTCAACAAGGTCCACTGGGTGCAGAAAAAAAGAAAATTTTTAAAAATGATCTTGGACCACATGGAATGCCAAAACAAGTGTTTTGGGCACGTTTTGAGTTCTTTGTGGCCCGTTGTGGCCCTCCTAAAATCCCAAAATGCCTTGAAAATGGGCTGTTTTGGGACAAAAAATGGGTCAAAAATGGGTGAAAAATGTGTTTTTCCAAAAAATGATCCTAAGGGGGAGTGTTTGCCAGGCGCGCTTCTTTTCTATTAACTATCCCGACTTTAGCCCCAGATTTACCCTTTCATGGATAAGCCCCCCGAGTAGATTCTGCATTCTCGGGGATCCCCAAACAAAGGGGGACAAAATCAGAATTGGCTACCTCACCCCTGCCTTCTCGGGGGCCCAGACGAGGGCGGAAGTGCTAAATTCTCAGGGATCCCCAAACAAAGGGGGACAAAATCAGAATTGGCTACCTCACCCATGCCTTCTCGGGGGCCCAAAAGAGGGCGGAAGTGCTAAATTCTCCGGGTTCCCCAAACAAAGGGGGACAAAATCAGAATTGGCTACCTCAACCCTGCCTTCTTGAGGGCCAAAAAGAGGGCTGGTATGCTGTGTCACCCCTACAGTCTTGGGGGTCCCCAACAAAGGGGACAAAATCAGATCTCAAAACCTATGCTAGGGGCAACAATGATGCCCCTAGTATCTCAAAGTATGGGTCTCTAGTACGGGTAGACACCCAAATAGCAGCACTGCGCTAAGTGCGCCACCGGCGCGCGCCCGGCGCGCTACTATTCCATTAACTATCCCGACTTCAGCCCCAGATTTACCTTCTCATGGAGAAGCCCCCCAAGTAGGCCACGTTGGACTGCACACCTTCCCTACAAAGCAATTGCATAATAAGGCAATAGCTGTGAATTCAACAACTCCAAATGTCATTTGCATTGTACTCAACAAACAACATTGGTCCCACAAGCGTGTCCCGGTTTCCCCAATAGCACCAGAAGGTTGAACGAAGTCGAATTGCGCTCGAGACTTTTGACGGCGATCGGATACCACATATGCTTGTTACCAGCATTATGGCCAGCGGTGATTTGACGGTAGTTTGCCTTTACCTTTCCCATAGATTTCGCTATGGTAATGAGTCCCCAAGCCCAAGCGGTTTGAACGGCGTTTCTGCCTCTTGTCGCAAGAACAAAGCGCAAGCTCAGCATTGGCTACATCACCCCTGCCTTCTCGGTGGCCCAAAATTGAGCGGAATGGCTACATCACCCCTGCCTTCTCGGGAACCATGGTTTTCCAAAAATGATCCTAGTCCAGTTGTGGTGCCCAAATGGATGAATACAGCTCATTTTGAGCCCCTTATGAGCCGCTCATCCATTTTCTAGTGCGTACCGCATTTGTCGTTGAAGTCTCCTTGATTGTTCCTTCCCCCACCAGCTCGGTCCCAATATTCAATCCTGGTTAGGGTTAGGTTTAGGGCTATGGGTGGGGGTAGGTGTAGAGGGTTGGGGTGGGTGTTAGGGTCAGGGTTGGGTTTAAGGATAATGTGCAAAATGGACAAAATCTTCCTTTAGGCGCCTTTGGTGCCCATGGAGCGTCACGTGCCTTTGGCGCCCATTGATCCCTAAGGGCTGCACCTTTGGCAATTAACTGTTGGCCGGAGGCCCCTTGGGAGGGGTGGGGGGGTAGTTGGCTTCCTAGGACCCGTGGAGACGAACCCCCTGAGGGGCACACAAGGGTGCAGAAAACCCACCATGTGACAATGATCTGTTTTCTTTGGAACTAGCTAGTGACAACCCCCTGCTAGGGGGGGGGGTTGGATGGGGGGGGGGGGGCAGGGGGGGGGGGTATTTTTGGCGCCCCTCCATAGGCTCTTTTTCTGTTTCGCCTAATGTGCCCCAATATCCTTCATCCATGCTAGTTGCTTCAGTGCGTTCCTTGCCTATGCATGTCACCAGGCCATTGCCAACAATGCTGCCTTTTCCCGTTCCTGTGCGGCCACCTGTCGCAGCTCTGTACCATTTGTGTGGTGCGTTTTAGTCTCGGGTGCGCTGTATGCATGGCTGTCCATTGCTGCTTGTACTCTGCCCACCGCACTGCCTGCAACTTAATTCTGTACTGCAACAATGACTCCATCGCTTTGTATGCCTTCAGCAGTCCTGCTCCAACTCACCTTTGTAGAATTTCAAAACCCATTGCCTAGATGCCATCAATACAACCAAGACCTGTATGTCTGATTGCCTCGGATGGGTTTTGGAGGCTGTGCATGATGCCCCATGCACCTTTGTGTCGCCTCGTTGAACTTGATGGACATCTTGATCTATTGATCATCCTTCAGACGTGAGGCATGGGTGTATGTCGATCCAGCGTCCGGTATCCCAGGAATTAGACAACACCCAGAAGATGAGTAGAAAAAACAAGTCTGCCCAGAGCCCTTAGACTTCTGGCAACACATTGGCACCACATCACAAAAGAGCATGGCATGCAACACTTTGCTCCTCAGAGTTATGCAGTGCAACAGAAAGGGCACAAAATATGGCAAGTGATTCCATGTACCTGAAGTTTTCCATGTTCAAGTGGCGTCTTAAAATTCCAGAGCATACCAGGGGTTAGCAACAACATCAGATAAGAACACAGGGCATTGCAGGGATGGGCGGTGTAAATTTTGGACACTTTGTTGGCGCCACAAAGTCTAGTGCACTGGGCTTCATCTGGGAAATGGGCACAGGTTCCATCGATGGGGACAAATGCAACATTGGGGACGTATGGTAGAATAGGGTCATTGAGCGGGTGTAGACGGTAAGGTCATATAACCATGTTCAGGATTGGGTTGCCCATTTTCTTCTGAGCGTTTCCTGTTTTGGCAGCAAGCAGCAAGCAGCAGAAGCATGCACGAGATGGGGAAAAATCAAAACTCTGCCCTGGTGGTTCAGCCCATCCAAAATTTGGTGGACGGTGCCTTGTCATATGCAGGTGAATCCCACAAGTTTGGAGCAGAAAATTCAACAGTAGCAGTCGGTTACGGGTGCGGCAAATTCAGATGGCGGTTTCATAGATGTCAAAAATGGCGAAAAATCACCGTTTGACTACTTTGGGTGAGTAGGCCCTGTGTGGTGGGTCTCATATCTGATGAAGCCAACCCACCCGATGACAAAACACTTGTCTCCTGTTAGACCTGATTTAGCACCTTTGGTGACCGCATTGCGCCAAAAAATGGCTCTAAAATGCCCTCGAAGATCACCAGCTTTTCAGTGCTTTACTGCTTTTGGCCGCTTTGAACACCATGTATTCTCGAACCCTCATGGTGATGAATGATGATGAACCACCATGGTAGAAGGCATAATGGAGACACCCCGTGCGCAAGTGGTGGTGGTGCAATGTGCACGCGCCAGGGTAGGGATACCAGGGGGGCGGGGTGGGGGGGGGGGGGGGTCACTGGGAGGTTGACCAATGGTCAAAAATGATGTTTTTCCAGAAGATAATTTGGGACCATCCAGGATTGTACAAAGTGTATTCTTGCCCTGTGGACACGTCTTTTTTTGGTTGTGTGCGTCTGGCAAACCTCTAAAACGCCCTCAAAATGCCCCTTTGGAAACCAAAAAAGGGTCAAAAGAAGGTGTAAAACATCTTTTTCCAAAACTGCTCAAAAAGCATCAAGGACTCCAAAAACATGTGCTTTAGTCATAGCAATCTGATTTTAACGCCCTTTCTCTCCATTAGTGCCGAGACATTGTCAGAAAACACACTATGGTAGGAGTGTGCAGAGTAAATCGTGTGCAGAGTGCAGAGGGCGGAGGGCGGTGGGTACAAATTGCAAAGTGCAAAGTGCGCAGCTTCCAGTGTGCAGCGCCCACTTGCAGACTTCGCACAGTTTGCAACGGGTGTAGTGTACAGTGTGCGGAGTGCAAAATGCTAATGTGTCGGGTGTACAGTGTGCAGTGTGCTAAGTGTGCAATTTGCAATGAGAAGTACAGTGTGCAGTGTATGCAGCACGCAAAGTGCGGAGTGCGCATTGCAGAGTATGCAATGCGCGATGGGCAGTGTGCAGAGCGCGTGGTTTGCAGCGCATTGAGTGTTCTGTGCGCCGTGTAGTGGAAAAAGCATACAATGCACAATGTGCCAAGGGCGTTGTGTGCAGTGTGCTGGATGCATGCTGGGGCAGTGTGCATTGTGCAAAGTGCCCAGTGCGCAAGAGTGCAGAGTATGTGGTGCATACTGTGCAATATTCCCTTCCCCATCGGCTTGGTCTCAATACTCCATCCTGATTAGGGTACATGGTTGGGACTATGTCAACTCACAATTCCAAAAAACAAGGCGCAGGTACATCTGCATCACATCAGCCCATGTGGGCAATGCATTTGCTGGTGTGGATGATGGTTCCTCAGTGGCTGGCAGTGGCTCACCAGAACTAATGTGGTTATCATAATCCATGCCTGAAAACATTGAGATGATTCAAGCAGCAGCACAATTGAACACTCGGCAAACCATTGGCCAGCCCCCAAGCACTGCGATATTTGTGCAGCTTCTTACTGTACATCAGCAGAGGATTTCCAAAATTTTCAGGGTCTTCAAAAAGGCTACAGATGGCCTCCGCCCAGGTTGCATTATTGAGTGCACTTCTTCGGCGAGGGCTATGGGTCAGGAAAAAAGGATCATTTTGTCTTCTAAAGAGGGGTCGCATTGGGCACAAATCGCCGTCGACCCTTTGTGACTTCATTCTCCACCACAGTCTGCCATAGCCCTAGGAAACCCTTTTCGGGAGGCGCCTCCTTCAATCCTGCACAATCCCCTCACCTCCTTCAATCCTTCACAGCCCTGAACTGCTGTCAACAATCTTCAACATCCCACCCAATCGAATTGGAGTCTCAGCAGGGGTTATAGCAAGGGCGTTCCAAATGCCCCACTTTCAGGCATCACGGGATGCAAAAACCAACCGTCACTCCCATTAAACGAGCCAACTGTGATTTACAAGATGGAAGGGTGGCACTGCGGGCGCTGTGTACGCGGCCATACTGTTGGCGTGCTGCAGGGCTTTGAGGTGGACCTGTTTAAAACAGGTCCAACTCTCTGTCTCTGTAAGAAAACGCCGGCATTACACCTCGCACAATTGCTGATAAAAGACGAGAAATATATAACTGCACCCAGCAAGACCCTGCTTCAGAGCCGAAGCTGCAGCTCAATGGGCAGTCGGATGGCCTTCCTTGGGATATGTGGGTGTGGGACTGATGAGTGGCCCAAAGGGCTGTGGAGGACTGTGCACACATGAACCTCAGGAAAGCATCACTCGGTTGGCAACTTCCTGGCTGACTGCAACCATAGACCACCATCGATCAAACCTTCCCTACCGCTGTCCGCCCCAAACCCATATCCATGAAAATGGCCTTGAATTATCCACCGACCCCATTGTCTGCAGCATGCGGTCTTTGGCATCAAGGGGGAATCTTTGGCATCAAGGGGGAACGGAAAGCCGACACTACTGTGCACCTCCTGTTGTGATGCGGGATTAAAAAAAAAAAGACAAAGAATCATGAAACCCAAAAAAATCCTGCTGTCAACCCCCAATGGCCATCCATCTCTTGCAATTGATAATCTTGACTGAACAGAAGCCCTGCAAATGCGTCCGGGAAATAGTCCCAGCCGAATGCGGTTGGCATGTGCCCCTGGATCAATCAGAGGCCGCAAATTACTCATTGCCCCTGCACTGCCCTCCCACAAGAGCCAAAATATGTGGTTGGCTGAAATCGGTCGACGAACCCAGAAAACATGAAATCGATCGAGTGATGGTCACAAGACAGTCCTGTCGAATATGAGACACTGGCTTGAGGACAGAGTAGAACTGGGCTTCGCCTGTGCATAGGAGGCTGGTGTGTGTGCCTTGACCTTGCCTGAGTGCAAGAATGAGGACCAGAGCGATAGGTCCCCTTTGCAGTCAGGTCTGAAGGTGACCCCCGGCGCAGTGCCGGTAATGGGCTGTTGTATGTGACCTCCCCCAGCCCTAAACAACCCTCCCTGCCCTCCCCCAACCCTGTCTAACCCTCTCCACCCCCTGCCCCCTCCACCCACCGCCCCTGCCCACCCACATGTTGAGCGAAGGGCCAACGGCCTGAACAGCGCAATCACCCCAATCCGCGAATCGGAGGTATAAAAATCGCGAAGCCAGACCAATACCCCAACTCTGACACGGAGGGTTACTGCTGCTGTTGTCTGTGCACAGGGCAGGCACTCCCCATCCCCGACGCCCCCCTCCCCTCACCCCCCAAGTGCCATCACAAGTACTCAGAAATGCCCTCCACAGGGGTCCCACACGGCCAACTGCCGATGTACGGCGCCCGGTCCCAACAGAACTGCCAGGCGTAGCACTCGCGCGGCGGCTGCATGGCCCTGCGGTACAGGCACACGTTCATGGCCAACGAGGACGACGGGTTGCCTAAGAACAGCGCTGCCTGCGTCATCACAAAGAAATCCACGACCACCGCGGCCGTGATTCCAAAGCGGCCACTGTACCGCACATACTTTGCCGGGAGGCGCGAGAACTGGTTGTCCGTGGCCACAAAAAAAGCCTCCTCCGTCGAGAACCCCTGCTCAGTCTGCACCTGAACCAAATGGCCAGAGGAGTAATGAGGTCTTGCCCCACGGCACCCCCCCCCCCCCCCGCAACGACAAGCAACGTTACAAAGTTCGACCGACCCAGTCGTTGGACACTATTTGAGGGTCAACAGCGCCGGCAGAGCCGAGGACGGGCGTTGGACAAGCCGGTCATTGCGCATGGAGGCTACCTGCACTGTGTGGGTGTGTTGACAACAATTCTTTGGACAGGGCCGCTGTCTGTGCACAACAGTGTTCATGACGTTGTATCGGAAATGGGCCGTTTTGGGGGGGGGGGGTGGGGTTGGCACAACGCCTTGGTGTTTGGCTCTGTTAGCCTGTGGCGGCGCCTATTGGCCTCTCGCCTTTGAACCTTCTGCTATGACAAGCAGGCATCCGTACTACTGCGGGCATCCGCACTGCCGCGGGCATCCACCTTTCTGGGTGGGAATCCAGAATGCAACTTCTGCCCATGGCGTCCTCCCCTGACGGCCTGATCATCGCCGGGTATGCGGTCATCACGAAGACCCCAGGCTGGGAGGTGCTCACCACAACCAGCAACGTGAATGTCACACAAGGCCATGGGTGCTAGCTCACCAATGTGTGACTTGCTGGTAGTGTGTTGCAGTAATATCTACTGCGCTCTGCGCCATTCATGGCGAGCGCGTTGCAGAAATATCTTCGCTCAGAGTATTCGCACTCTGTCCACGGCAGAGTATCTTCCCTGCTGGCGGTAGTGAGCAGCCCCGCCCACCAACACGCCCCACAAGAGTGCAGGGCAGTGCCCGGTCCATCTTTAGGGACCATGCCCCACACTACCGGCCCAAGCTCAACTGTCCACTGCAAGCCACCCTAGCAATGCAGTGCGACGGAGCTGTGGTAGGCCCTCACGCTCTACTAGGCCTTCCTTCGCCGAGGCCTACCTAGGGGCTACGCCTGTGGTCCTCGCGCTCTATCAGGCCTTCCTTCACCAAGGCCTACCTAGGAGCTACGCTTGTGGTACACAATTCCCTTCTGCGCTTTGCGCCATTTGTGGCGAGCGCGGTCCGCCTTGCCCTGTTTGCACTATCCATACTTCGCTGTCGGGGGACCCCACGCCCAGTCGCACTCGGGCCCACTCCCCTTCTGAAGGGTACAACTTCGAAGGGTGGGGGAAGATGTCCAGGAGAGCCCCATGCCCGGTCACACTCCGACCCAATGCACATTGGGGAAGATGTCTAGGAGCCGACTCCCCTCCCAACGTCACATGCACAGTGCCCGAAACACGCATCCGCACTATTGCAGGCATCCACGCCGCTGCGGGCTGCAGCGGCTTGGGTGTGATGTACAGGTTTTCCAACAATAACTTCGAGGAGATGCAAGTTCTCCAACTCCAAGGTAGGTCTCCAACAAGAACTCCTCTCCCTCTGCTATGACGAGCAGACTTCCGCATTGCCGCGGGCATCCACCTGCCTGGGTGGGAAATCATCCAAGTCAAGAACTCCTGGGATTACAGGTTCTCCAACAAGAACTCCTCTCCATGTGCTATGACGAGCAGACTTCCGCATTCCCGCGGGCATCCACCTTCCTGGGTGGGAAATCCGGGTCAAGAACTTTGGCGGGGGGGGGGGGCATAGACAGAACATTTGAGACAGCACAATTGTGGCATCATGCAGGCAGGGCTGCATGACCCGTGCTGGATTAGGGCATCATGCCAACAACATGTGGGGCACATGCAGCACAGATTGTCTTGTGGTAGCCCCCCCCCCCCCCCCCCCGCCCGCCCGCCGCCCGTGTCCAGCGAACAATAAAATCCTCAAAAAATACAGTCCGAACAGATTCACTCGTTGAACAAGGCATACGTTGGACACGGGGGTGGGGGGAGGGGGGGGGGGGGGGGTAGTAGATCGCCATTAACCCAATGTTCCTTCCGGCGCCGATGGTCATGTTGGGCCTTTGGGCAGCGGCAACGAAGTGTGACCAAAAGACCTAGAAGCCGGTCCCGCAATGCAGTGGGTACACGAAGGGGTCACTGAAACCAGAAACCGGTGTTCCTGCAGAGGATGACAACTGTAAAAAGGAGGCAAAAGGCCATGCCGAGTATTCCCAATGTTCAAATGGTGCTCCAGCCCCCACGTGTGCTTTCTGAGAGCGCCCTCCAGCGGACTTACTTTGATTCCTCTTCCGGCCGGACGGTGTTGCTAGGGGGCACTGGCCAGTTCTACACTTCACATCAGCAGCCCACCGTACACACACGCACACACACCGGGTGCACTGAACAATCGGCTGGTTCCCTTTGTACAATGACCCCCGCATGCCTGTGCCCCCACGCCGTGGGATGCACTGTGCCCATCTGCACCCCTGTATCTGTCTGCCCCATGCCCCTGGGCACCCTCCGCAACTCTTCACACGCTGAATCGTCTTGAACGAACGCTCGTTGGGCAGGGGGTTCAGATATCGCAAGGCTCAGATACCCCCCCCCCCCCCTTCCCTCTAATTTCAAATGTTCACCCTGCCCCAGGCATCGGCTTTGCACTGCGCTGCTTCCTGCCATGGCGTATGTACCCCTGCCCCCTGAAGTGCGGCATCACTTTGACGCTGCAGCGACAGCCCTTCCCCCTTTGCGCCCAGGCTCGCCTCGTGTCCCGATGCCTTGGGCCGTTGGATGCTCCTGCACACCATCGGACGCATGACTAGGGCAGGTGTCCTTTTGGGGGGGGGGGGTCTAGCCCCCGCCCCCCCCCACCGCAGTGGTGCTGAGTTGTTAAAAGGAGCTCTGGACTAGGGACAGGCACTGCACCAGACACCCCTGTGCCCTGCCACCTGGCGGATGTATGGCAAATACATGCAGCAGTACGGGGGCCGCTCTACCCCAACGCACTTGCGTCCGTCCGAATCCGCGTCGTCCCCCCCATCATCCTTCGCTTCCGCGGTGGTATTGGAGCTGACGTGGCAGCTGTACAGCCGGCGCATCTCCGTGCGGCGGTGTACCGCTACAAATCGCGCGGGCAGTCGGTCCCGCATGCGGTCGATCTCGGACTGCAGGCGTGGCGCGGGGTCCAGGAGGTGATAGGGCCGGCTGCAGTTGGCAGGCAGCAGGCGGTACAACTTGTATGCGGCCTGCTTGCGTAGGGGACCCATGCTTGGGAAGTACGTGAATACGGCACAGTACTCCTACGCAGAGGGCATGGGGCAGGGGGGTGAAGCGGGGGGTGGGGGTGGGGGGGACGAAAATGGGCGGTGTGCCCGGATTGAGTGGCGGGATGGGGGTGCATGGGGTGTGTGTGTTGGGTGGGGGTTTGACCGTTTTGCAGACAACACGGGCACTGAACGCAATGAGCTAGGCAGAGGAGGCAGGGACGCGGGGAGTTGAGGGTGAACACGCATGAGCGCAGCAGGCCAAAGGGCTGGGACAAGAAGCGGATGGATGTAGCAATTCACCCACAGAGTAGGCACAGGATGGCATTGAGATTGTCTCCAGAGACAGGAGAGGGGCAGGAGAGGAAGGGAGGGAGGGAGGGGAGGGGAGTCCGAAGGAACAAGGGTCTGCAGCAGCAGAGGAGGGGTGGGTGCAGGAGTGTCTCTTGGGCACAGGGATGCTGCTCCTAGAACCAAGCCTCTACTGAGGGAGGCAGCAGACCTGCAGCAACCGCGTAAAGTTGTAATACTTTGTGGGTTTGATGAACCGATTCGTTTGCAGCTCCCAAAATGGCGGGATGACGAGAGTTGTACTAATGTTCTTCGAGATGGTGAATGCGTTCAGCAACGAAATAACCTAAGGCAAGTTCCACACATGGAGTCCGACTGCAGCCGTGCATTGGGGAGGGTCTGGGAGGGTTGCACTGTCGGACGGAAGGGTGTCGACGCTGTCAATGGGCCCACAAACGGGATCTGGAGTTGTCATTAAACTCCTGGCAACAGACTTTGTGCCAGTCCAAACCACTTATGTGGACACATCAGCGACCTGAAAGTGCAGCGCTAAGGCATAGTTGGCCTCAGCGCCGGTCCAAACGCATGGACATTGGTGCAATGTTACAAGTCCGTGCAAAGCACGGCCCTCTTAAAATTCAGTCTCCACTGAAAGGAACTGAGGAACAGTCGTTGATTCGCCCACTGCTGCACAATTGATATCTGTTGTCAATCACTCCACAACGGCTGTCGGGCAGTCACAAACTGTTGTCAGTCAGCCCCCAAAGTCTGTTGGTAGATCGACGACCGCTGTCGATCTCATTGACACGCGCCGCTGGTCAATCAAAACCTCCTGACGGCAACTGCTCTCGAACAATCGACCATTACTGGTTGATTCACCGCCAATCGGCGTCCGTCCGTCAATCGACAACGACTGTCCAGTATTGGACAACTGCTGTCGGTGAAACAACTGGTGTCAGTTGTCCTCATCCCTTCCAACCAAAACCTGAGAGGGTCCTCGGCATACAAACACGGGGTCCCAGCATTCCAGGATATCCTCCTACTCGACCTTGACACTGCTCCCTCAAAGTCATCGGTATGACCTGATTGCTGTGCCCTCCGAAGTTGTTGATAAATGAGAAATAGGTGTGTGGACACCCCGCGGGCGTAGGGTCTGGGAACTGAGGAGCATCGCTGGTGTTGTCCTGCACCATGTTCTTCCCATACTGCCGTTGCCACCAGGGCAGCTGCAAAGGGGTCAGAGCGCCGCGTCTGCCACGCCGCCCTGTGACCACAGGCCCCCCCGCCGACAGCGAATCATTGCTGGGCCCATGCATCGTGATGTTTGCAGCCTTTTCCGTTAGGGGGTCTTGTGCAGCAGGCGATGCGGCACTCTGTGTGCGGGGGCTCGACGAGGGCTCGTCACCGGGCCTATCCCCGAGCGAAGGGTGCACAGCGCCCACCGCCTCGTTGCGAGGGGCTTCCTGGGACACCGTGATGTACACATACGCCCCGAGGACCAGGAACACACCCACGAACGTGGCAGCAAGGGACCTCCATAGCAACATAAACCTGCAGTGCGTGTGAGACGGCGTGGCCCTAACCCCATCCCCTGTCCCCTGCCATGCTGCGGCGCCGCATCGCAGCAGTGTTCTGCAATGCCCCCTTGCGACAGCCTTTGTGTACATGGACTGTGCCTGTGCCCGGATGCCCTAAACTCCTGTTCTCCTGTACCTCCCAGGTACCTGTCCCAGGTACCCTGACCTCCTGTAGACAAATCCCTTGCCCCCCATTTGGATGCCAACCCGCTTCACCTTCCCCACAGTGTGCACCCTGCACTACTACCCCCGAGAATTGGATGCAGCCCTGCTGCTGGGCCTAATGATAATCGTGCTTCAGCAGTGGGATAGCTAGAATGAAGGGTATGGGCCAAGTGGCAAAACAGTTGCACCGCCAAAACTACCATCTGTTCCCCAATGTCCTTCCTGCCAAAAAAAGCAATCAGATTCATCCACCCCGCATCTTCTTCTCATTGCACGTTACATGCAACACACACAGAGGGTCGCAGTCATACAGACAGTTGCAAGTGCTGCCATTGAGGGGGAAGTGTCACGTGAGTGTTGATAAGTGTTGACAAGACTCAGTGTCAGCGCGAGTGTACACCCAGAATTTTTTTTTTGAGTGTCAGCGTGAGTGCTGAGGGAAATAAAATCCAATCTGTCCACCATTGCTACCCCCCGTCCCCCTTGTAACCCCCCCCCCCCCCTATGTCAGGCCAGTCCCCCGCATCGGGGGGGGGGGGGGGGTTGCACCACAAAACCGTACCACTTGACAACTGCAACACTGCATGCACAACACTGGTAGCACCCATCCAACTGAGACATCGATGTCATTTTGTGAGTGCCCGTTTCACAGGCAGTGTTATTTCCGTGTGTGTGCCCGTTACACGGGCACTGTATGAAACTTTTTCTTGCGAGCCCAAACAACCTTGAACTCTTGGACATGTTCAGTGGGCATTTCAGGGATAGGCCGAGGTTGTCAGTCAACCGGCTCAGGTGGGTGTCCCACTCCTGGGCCTTTGCAATGACACGTTTCTTGGTCAGCGCAATGCGCTTGTGGCGCTGTTGTACAATCCAGGTAAGGAGGCGCACCTCGTTAGCGTGGCACTGGGTCCTATTGCCGGGCACGCTACTGTCCCTGCCCGGCCCCTTTTTGACTTCCTTGGGGGAACCCTTGCACTGCGCTTAGACTAGATTCCCCTGTGAAGAACCCCCATACCGACCCCTTTCAAACATCCTCAAAATTAGGCCACCCTAGCTACCCAAATGCCCCTAAATTTAACTCACTCAAACTATCCTAGCTACAAATGCAAGCTCATGCAAAATGCGGAAAGCCACGCACATATCCTCTTTTTTGTTCAATTGAAAGCTTGCTCACCCTACCGGCTAGTCCCAAAGCCGCGTATGTGTCCACCCCATCCTCAACTGGACCGGGGGCAAAGTTTCTTGCAGGAGAGAATCCACGTCCCTGTTTTCAACTTGTGGTACAACTACCCTTCCTCATCAGCAGGGATGCGGCCTCACATAGGGCATTTGGATGTGGTCAGGCAAAAACCGGGCAGTCCGTCACCCCAACCCAAGGGCCCACACCAAAGTGTGGGAGTCCATGGTGAAGATGAGCAAAAAAAATGTGAAAAGGGGTGGAAATGGGTGAAAGTGGGTGAAAATCCAAAGATGCCATATCCCCCATGTGGAAGAAGCATCAAAACCTATGCGAGGGGCAACAATGATGCCCCTAGTATCACAAAGTATGGGTCTCCAGTACGGCTAGACACCCAAATAGTTGGACTACGCCCGCACTGTGCGCGCACTGCGCTAAGGGCGCCCCCCTTCTCCAATTGTGCTCTATCGGCCCGCTCCCTCAAGCTTTTTGGTGCCTTGATTCCCAAGTCTTTTGCCGCCTGGTAGTCGGACTTCACAGTTGAGCATAGTCTAGTGCAGCCAGTTTTTCCTTGGGACCTCTAAACTTGTGCAATGGTTGGGCCAGCCGTAGAGCCTTGGGACGGAGCTTCACAGGGGCTTATGTTGCATTGACCAAAACTGCGTCCCCCGCTACAGTAGGGGACGGAGGTCATGGGACTTCAGGGTCCCCCGTCAAAAACACAATGGCATCACTTTCCATGTCATCTATGGCAGGGGTATTGGGCTTCAAAAACTGGTCCATAAACGTTTGGAGGGTCCGTTTCAGACCACGCTTGGGTACAGGTTTGGGTATAGGTGCCTGAAGTGTGGGTGCAGGTGCTTGTGGTGTAGCCGCGAGTACTGCTTGTGAAGAGTGGTCAAAAGATCCTGGTGATACCGGAGATGATGCCTGTACAACCTCCAACCAAGATAACTTGGCTGCATTGTGGTCCACAACGTTGACAGTACCCGGTATTGAATGTGGAGGAACTCAAGACCAGAGGGTGGGGGCCCAATGACAATTGCCAACAACGGGCCACCCCTACTGCGAGAGTGGTACCGGGCATGATCGCCTATGGCATACATTTGTGTCTGTACGAAGAAAGGTGTCAATTGTGACAATGGGAACTAGCACATAGAGAACAATAGAGCACAACACAACAACCCCTTGTCAAAGGAAAATCAAAGTGACGGTCCCCCATATGGGGGGGGGGGGGGGTTGCAAGGGGTGGGGGATTACAAGGGGGGCGGAGAGTACTTGGAGAGGTGAAGTGAGGCAAACTTACTCCCACGGACATTTTGAGCGAAAGACCCTAACCAACCAACTAATCTCTACTAATCTTTTGGTGTTTGCCATTTCCTTCTCCATTGAACCCTATGGACCCAAACCAACCAATTAATTTGTTGTACACTTGCTACTTGCGGTGTATCCAATGCTAACCCGTTGGTCTCCCCTCCAATCCCTGTTATCTTCCATATGCGTCTCCCCTCCAATCCCTGTTATCTTCCATATGCGCCACGGCTCCATTGCCTTGCCCATGCTTGCAGTACGGGTTTGAGAGGAAGAGGTGAAGGGGGAATCAATGAATATTGGATACATTGCACCTAAAAACGCCGTGTACAATAGGTTAGTTGTTGTAACAAAAGGGAGAGGGGAGAGGCAATGGACACCCCCCCCAAAAAAAGGCATGGCACCTAGGGAACGCCGTTCACAATGTCTTGAACATGCTTCACAAAGGCTAGTGGCGTGCATTCGGCGGTGAACTTGCCCAAATCGGTACTAGGGTTCGTCTACAACAACTGTTGCAGTAAACTTAGAGACTAATAACGGCAGGTCCAACCATCAAATGGTTGGAAACCCAAAGGCTTGGCTGTTAGCGGGATGCCTTTGTCGCGAATTTGCTGAATAAGAGGCCGCATGTACAGCTCACTTCCCTTGGCATCCCACAAATACACATGCATGGAGGGCTCAACACCCCCCCCCCCCCACAACTAATGGACCTTGGACGAACAATTGCTGTTCGTAAAAAAAAGGCAGCCACCAATGGGGCTTTGGTGACATTGCGGGATCATACTTGTCCACACGCTGCTTGAGGTTGGCACACCAACCCAAGGCCCCTGGAAACCACAAACTTTGCACTCAGCCATTATTTTGGTCTTATCGGGGATTCAGCTGAGGTTGCGCTCGGAATGCCTGACCACTCCAACCACTCCGCTGCTCAATGTACTCGGTGAGGGCATGATGCAAGTAGTGCTCATAACCCACTCAATGCTGGTTGAGTGAGGCCCATCCAGCTGTGAAAACCACCGTTGACCAATTTAAATGCAAAATGTTCAGGGCCACATATATTAGGGCACGGTGCTTTTTATCTAAAATGCTCCGGAGACCAGCACGCAATGTGGGACATGCCACCAACAAAACGCAACCATCACCCTGCCAAACAAAACCGCGGTAGCGCCGAACATTCCTCGTGCACCTTCTTGCACGAGCAAGTCCAAGCTCCATTTGAACTTGAACACGTCATATAATGCCTTGTTGATACCGCTAAACACGAAAACAACGGCGCATTTGCTTTCACTGGCTGCAATTGCAAGCGCAATTGGGCCTACCTGGTGCCGCCTTGTAAGGGTGCCGCCCATGAGACACCTATTCTTATGCCATACCAGGCCACCGGTGCCATTCACGTATGCCCACCGCAGCAAGCCATGGCTTCTTGCCTCCTTGGCTTGCTTAACGGCATTATTAAGTCGGGAAAAAAAGAGGGGATCATCCAACTAGTAGCTGAGTAGCAACATCTAGCCCCAACATCAGCGCTTCGCAAGATGTGCAAGACAAATTCGCCACATCGCCGCCAAACTTGTTGCCTTCATGCACCATGTTACCGGGGGAGCGGGTGGTGCGGCGTCACACTCAGACACAAATTTCGTCTTGCATAAAAAAAGCCCCCCTCATAGATAGACATTGGGGTAGTTGACGGGGGCCACAGATGTCCTTGAGCAACCACGACCCCCCGCAGGCAATGTCGTACAAAATCACTCGCCGAAAGTATGAGGTCATATACTTCACGGTTGAGCGCACTAGGGAACCACCCCCTAGGCCATGCCCATGCCCCGTAATTCCTTCCCCGTAGGGACAAGCGGGAGTTGCTTCTGGCCACACCAAAGAGTGGGAGTACGCAATGGCCCACAAGTGGGCGGACGGGTTACACAACCCCTAAGGTCTGAGGGGTCCCCAACGCTTCAAAGCAGGTGAGAAAATTGAAAGGAGCCCACAAGTGGGTGGGCTGGCAACATAGCCCTGCCGTCTAGGAGGTGCCCAACGCTTTAGAGCAGGGGACAACATCACAAATGGCCCACAAGTGGGCCGATTGGCGCCATAACCCCTGCCGTCTAGGGGGGTCCACAACACTTCAGAGCGGGGGACAAAATCAGTAGTGGCCAACAAATGGAAGGGTTGGCTAGATAACCCCTGCCGGTTGAGGGGTCCCAACACTTTAGGGTGGGGGACCCCAACGCTTCAATGCGCGTGGCTACATAATCCTTGCCACTTGGGGCGTCCCCAAGGCTTTAGAGCGCGACAAAATCAGAATTGGTCCACAAATGGGAGGACTGGCTACATCACCCGTGCCATCTAGGGAGTGGCAATGCCTCAAAGCAGGGAGACAAAATCAGCAGTGGCCCACAAATGGGCGGATTAGCTAGATAACCCCTGGTGTCTTGGAGGTCCCCAATGAGTAGTGGTCCAGAAATGGGCAGATTGGCTACACAATTGTTGCCATCTGGGGGGTCCGAACACTTCAAAGTGGGAGAGAAAATCAGTAGTGGCCCACAAATGGGAGGATTGCCTGCATAATCCGTGCCAGTTGTAGGGTCCCCAATGCTTTTGAGCTAGGGACAACATTGGTAGTGCCCCGCAAGTGGGCGGATTGGCTACACAATGCTTGCCGTCTGTGGGATCCCAACACTTTCGAGCTAGGGACAAAAATTTGTAGTGGGCCACACATGACCAGAGTGGCTACAAAACTCCTGCCCTGGTGGGGGGTCCCCAACGCTTTAGAGCGGGGGACAAAACCTCTAGTGGCCCACAAATGGCCAGATAGGCTTCATGACCTGGGCCATCTAGGGGGGTCCCCAATGCTTCAATGCGGGTGACAAAGTCAGAAGTGGCCCAAAAGTGGGCGGATTGGCTACATAATCCTTGCCATCTAGGGGGTCCCCAACACTTTAGAGCAAGGGACAAAATTAGAATTGGTCCACAAATGGGCGGACTGGCTACATCACCCGTACCGTCGAGGGAGTCCCCAACGCCTTAAAGCAGGGAGACAAAATTAGTAGTGGCCCACAAATGGGCGGATTAGCTACATAACCCCTGCTGTCTGGGGGGTCCCCAACTCTTCAATGTTGGGGACAAAATGAGTGCTCCACAAATGGGCAGATTGGCTACACAATTGTTGTTGTCTTGGGGGTCCCCAACACTTCAGGGCGGGTGAGAAAATCAGAATTCGCCAAATATAATTCCGAATTCCGATTTCTGAAATTCGGATTGGCTACATAACCCCTGCCGTCTAGGTAGTCCCCAACGCCTGCGAGAGGGGGGGGCACAATCAGTAGTGGCCCACGAGCGAGCGGATTGGAAACATAAGCCATGCCGTCTAGGGTCCCAAACGCTTTACAATGGGGGCCAAAATCACAATTCGCCCACAAATGGGCGGATTAGCTACATAACGCGTGGCGTCTAGGGAGTCCCCACACCTCACAGCAGGGGAGAGCAAAATCAGTGGTGGCCCACAAGTGGGCAGATTGGCAACATAAACCGTGCCATCTCGGAGGTCCCGACCACTTCAAAGCAGGGGACAAAATCAGAATTCACCCACAAATGGGCAAATTGGCTATATAACCCGTGCCGTTTAGAGAGTCCCCAACGCCTCACAGCAGGAGAAGACGACCGGAACTAGCCTAAAGATGGGTAGATTGGCTACAAAAACCCTACCGTCTTGGGGGACCCTAACGCTTCAAAGCGGGAGACAAAATCACAACTAGCCCACAAATGGGAGGATTGGCTACATACCCCAACACTTTAGAACAGGGGACAACTAAAATATTACGAACTCCGAAAATAAAATCACAAGTAGCCCACAATTGGGCGGATTGACTACATAAGCCCTGCCGTTTGAGGGGTCCCCAATGCTTCGAGTCGGGGGACAAAATCACAACTGGCCCACAAATGGGCAAATCAACGACACAACACCTGACGTCCGCGGGGGTCCCCAACACTTCAGAGCAGGAGACAAAATCAGTGGTGAGGGGACAAAATCAGAATTCATCCACAAATGGGCGGATCTGCTACAAAACACCTAGCGTCTAGGGAGTCGCCAATGCCTCAAAGCGGGGGGACACAATTAGTAGTGGCCCACAAGTGCGCAGATTGGCTCCATAACCCCTGCCGTCTAGGGCCCCCAACGCTTTAGAGCAGGGGACAAAACCCTACCCAGACTAGTCCACAAGTGGGTGGATTGGCTACATAATCCTTATTTTTCAGGGGGTCGCCAACACTTCAAAGCAAAGGACAAAATCAGAATTCACCCACAAATGGGCGGATTGACTACATAACCTGTGCCGCCTAGGGAGTCCCCAACACCTTAGAGGAGGGGGAGCCCAATCAGTAGTGGCCCACAAGTGGGCGGATTGGCAACATAACCCCTCTCGTCTGGGGTCTCCAACGCTTTAGAGTGAGGGACAAAATCAATAGTGGCCCGCAAGTGGGTGGATTGGCTACATAATCCTTGTTTTTGTTTTGGGAGGTCCCCAACGCTTCACAGCAGGGGACGAAATCGGAATTCGCCCACAAATGGGCGGATTGGCGACATCACCGGCTAGGGAGTCCCCAACGCCTCAAAGCATGGGGACACAATCAGCGGTGGCCCACAAGTGGGCAAATGGGCAACATAATCCTTGTTGTCTTGGGGGGTCCCAACTGCTTCAAAGCGGGAGACAAAATCACAATTGGCCCACAAATGGGAGAATTGGCTACATACCCCAACGCTATAGAATGGGGGACAAAATCACAGGTAGCCCACAATTGGGCGGATTGACTACACAACCCTTGCCGTTTGGGGGGTCCCCAATGCTCCACATCGAGGGACAAAATCATAACTGGCCCAGAAATGGGTGCATTGGCTACAGAACACCTGTCGTCCGTGGGGGTTCCCGGCGCTTCAGAGCAGAAGACAAAATCAGAATTCGCCCACAAGTGGGCGGATTGGCTACATAACCCCAGCCGTCTGGGGTCCCCAACACTTTAGAGCGGGGGACAAAACTAGTACTAGCCCACAAGTCGGCGGATGGGCCACATAATCCTTGGTTTTCGGGGGGTCCCCAACGCGTCACAAAATCAGAATTCACCCACAAATGGGCAGATTGGCTTCAGAAATCGTGCCGTCTAGGGAGTCCCCAACGCCTCAGAGTAGGGGGGCACAATCGGTAGTGGCCCACAAGTGGGCGGATTGGCAACATAACCCCCGCCGTTTGGGGTCCCCAAGGCATTAGAGTGAGGGACAAAATCAATAGCGGCCCACAACTGGGTGGATTGGCTACATAATCCTTGTTTTTCGGGAGGTCCCCAACGCTTCAGAGTAGGGGACGAAATCAGAATTCGCCCACAAATGGGCGGATTGGCTACATCACCGGTGCCGTCTAGGGAGTCCCCAACGCCTCAAAGCAGGGGGACACAGTCACTAGTGGCCCACAAGTGGGCAGATTGGCAACATAATCCTTGTTGTCTCGGGGGGTCCCCGCCGCTTCAAAGCATGGGACAAAATCAGAATTCACCCATAAATGGGCAAATTGGCTGTATAACCTGTGCGTTTAGGGAGAACCCAACTCCTCACAACGGGGGGACACGACCCGTAGTGGGCTAAAAATGGGCGGATTGGCTACAAAACCCCTACCGTCTTGGGGGTCCCCAACGCTTAAGAGCGGGAGACAAAATCACAACTGACCCACAAATGGGCGGATGGCTACATAAACCCCCCAATGCTTTAGAACGGGGGACAAAATCACGCGTCACTCACAAATGGGCAGATTGACTCGCTTCATAGCGGGGGACAAAATCAGTGGTAGCCCACAAATGGGCAGATTCGATACACGAGCACGGGAGAAAATTGGCAGTTGCCCGCAAGTGGGCAGATCGGCTACATAATCGCTGACGTCTGGGCCCCAATGCTTAAGAGCGGGGGACAAAATCAGTAGTGGCCCACAACTCGGCGGCTTGGCTACACAACCCTTGTCGTCTCAGGGGTCACGCCTTAGAGCTGGGGACCCAACCAGCAGTGGCCCACAAGTGGGCGGATTGGCTACACAACTCCTCCCGTGTGGAGGGTCCCCAACGCTTCAGAGTGGGGCACAATATCATTAGTAGCCCACAAATGGGCAGATTGGCTACATAAGCCCTACCGTCGAGGGGGTTCCCGCGCTTCAGAGCGGGGGACAAAATCAGAACTGGCCCACTACTGGGCGGATTGGCTGCATAACCACTGCTGTCTGGGTCCCTAACGCTTAAGAGCAGGAGAGAAAATCTGAAGTGGCCCGCAAGTGGGCGGGTTGAGCCACAAAGGCTATAACCGGGGAATGCCCAAAAAGGCGTGTTGGAAGCGAAAATGAGCAATTTGATCTGGTGCACACTTGTGCGGATACTAAAATAAAAATAGACACTCGCGCCGACACTCAAAAAAAAATCCTTTTTTTGCCTATTTTTTTCAAGTCTGACTCAAATGACTTGCGTGACACTCAAAAGAACGGAAAACTCCATGATGCACTAAACATCATCGCGTGTGTGATCGCCCTGTGACTTGGCCTTACAAAAATCGTGCGAATCAACACCATGGCAACAGGCGAACCACCAGAAACATAAATCAAACACTGCATGGAGGAACCCATTTGCCCTCCCTGATTCCATTGCCTCAGGTACAGCCAAATGACCTGGGGAGCAAAGCGATGCATATGTACAGACGATATATATAACAGGTCCTCTTCTGCTTTGCACCATCACGACAACGTCACAGAAGCCTCTTCTGGCGATACGAAAGACAAAGGCACGGCCTTGAAGCCGTTTCCCCAGACCCCCTCCGAGGCACACCCCTCCGAGGGGGGACCGCCCCCTTGCTCGCTGTGCCTCTGGCCTAAGCTGCGGCGCCTTCCTCTGGTTCTTGTTTGGACAAAGCATTGTGGAGGGACGTTCTGGTATGCTAAGTGTTGCCTCGGGCTGGGTGCTGAGGTGTCTGAAGGGAAGCGTGTGAGCTGGCCAATCCAACCACATGGCAAGTCATTATTACAGGCCTTTCGTCGTCAGTGGCACATCACACAGGGCCCCATGCACAGCACCAGGGCGTGTGTAATACCAATTCCCTGCTGTATGCTTGGCCCCACACAGCGTGCCCCCCAGTGCTTCCTTCTGAAACAGGCGACCTCAACATACCCCCCTCCGGAGCTGCTGGTCAAAAGCACTGATTTTGGGAATTTTTGGTCAAACATTGTGGGTCAAAACTCGCGGTCAAAACCGCCGGCCGGGATTGCCTGCCACTGGGAACTCACTAAGCGATGGCTATTCAGCACACCCCAGGGCTAATCCTCTTGTCATCTCATCTCCCCGCCCGGCGGCATTGGCCATCGTTTTCATGGTTCTTGGATCCTGCAAAGTGCTGTTCTGGTCGAGTGGGATGTAGGCGCGGTACGTAGTAGTATGGTACCACAGCCAACGCCCTCACCAGCCCAACCCCGACATCTCACTTCTGGCAAAACCGCAGCGACACATCATGTCAGTGAATCCCTGGACGCTAGTGTGCTGCCATGGGCTTTTGGGGGTAAGGCAGACAGACCATGACGATGCGTGGTAGAAATGCGGAGGTGGACGCTAGCGCTGCACAGTGCTAAATGCTGTTGGGCCACATGTTCGGATGCGATCGCGGCATTGTCGTGTTGTACACAAGACCTTGTCTACTTGCGTCTCCAGTCATATGCATGCATTTTCTGTGTGCGGTGACCAGTCGGACTAAACGAAGAGAGCATCCACAAAGATAATGTTGTGTTATGAGAAGCAAAGCACAACCAACCTCTGGGGTTTGTGCAAGGGTTCAATGCGACTCAATAGTTCATGGAGCAGCGGTATTCCTTTTCCAACACAGGGCGGCCCCCAACAGCAGGAAAAAAAAAACTGTCCGCCATCAACGCCAGCGCAGCGGTTGGAGGGTAATCGGCGGCGGTTGAAGGGCAGCGCGGGCGGTCCCTAAGGGCGGTCCTGAATGGAAAACAAGATTACGACTGTGAGCGTCCTTAGGCACCGCCCTAGACCCGCGCCTCAACAAAGCCCCTGCGGGGGAGGTCCACCGTAGCCCTGTGCACAATACCCAGCGGGTCAACGCACACCAGCCGCACCCGCTCCTCCGCCGCCCCCCGCACCCCCACGATGAGGCCACACGGGCTGTCGCCCTGCACCACAACGTACTCGAAGCGCTGTGGCGACACGTGCACGAACTTCTCGAGCTCGCCCACAAAATACGCGCCGTTCGCGAGGGGCTCGTAGACAGCGGTGAGGCTGAAGTCGGAGATCGCACCGCCCGTGGGCGGGATGACGGGCCTGTGCCCGGGCCGTAGGAGGTCGACGCAGGAGGCAGCCGGTGCGCCGTCCTCGCATCCCTTGAGCTGGGCGTCGCCGGCCGGCACCACCACGTGCCTGCGCACCGCCAGCCACACCCCTGGGGGGGGCGGGGGGTAAAGGTCGGTGGCCTGCAGAGTCACGGCGGCGGTGGTGCGCCATGCCACGACGTAGTGCGAGTGGACTCGGCCTGGGCCCGGGCCGCGGGCGCTGGGAACCGCCGCGTGGGTGCTGCGGACATCGGCCGCAGCCCCAGTCGCGCTCCGGTTGGCGAACACGCCGTCGACGAGGCTCAGCGGGCGCGAGGGGCGCAGGAGCGTGCCGTCGCGGGCGCACCGGAACGCCTGGCGGATGAGGCCCGCGTCCGTCTGGTTCAGGCCGTCGGAGATCCCGACCGGGCCCAGGGACAGGGTGGCGAGTACGGCGTCGAGCTGCACGTGCGGCTGCGTGTCGTAGCCCTGCTTCACAAAGTCGCTGGAGGTTGGAGGCTGGGGGGATCTGGTCCATAGCGTGTCTTTGCTCGGTGCGATGGCCTGGTAGCGGTGGTGAGAGGGTCGCAGACGGCGTGCAGAGCATGCCCAATGCCCGCCAACCTTCTCTCGGTGTACCCAATGCTCTCCAGCCCTCCATGTCTCACCACGAACCTCTCTGACCCTCCACAACCCTCTCTATCCCTCCGCGTCCTTTGCCTTGCCAGCCCTCTCCACGCAAACAACCGCCCCGTGCAACCCCCTCCTATCAGCCCTCACACAACCCTATTCAACCCTCACCCTCGTCAAACCGTGGCCCCCATCAGCAGCGACGAGCCTCCGAGCTCCGCCACGTTGTTTTCTGTCGCCACGTAGTCGCTGCTCGCGCGCGCCTGCACCACGGCCGGGTGTGCGAGCGACACCAGCATGTCGGTGGCGCTTGGCAAGCAGTACTGGATGGTGATATTGCGTTCGCGCGCCGCGTGCGCCATCCCTGCGTACCACTGGTCGGCCGCGCCTACGTGCTCCGTCATCGAGGCGCTCCCGGCGAAGTTCGACAGCAGAAAATCGATCTCGTATGTGCTGAAGCGCCCGTTGGTCATGCGATTACCGAGGTCATACAGGTCCGCGAAGAAGCGGTAGCTGTCGGCGGGGGTGACCAGCTTTGTGCCCTTGAAAACGGTGCTCTCTGTCATCTGGGCAATGCGCATGTGTGACAGACTGGGCGCTGGGCACGGGAGTAGGGACTCACAGTGGCACCCGTGGCCACCATGTGGCACAAGGCTGAGAAACAGCTGGTAACGTGTCGAGGATTGGACACCACAACTTGGGGTTTGCAACAAGCCGGTGCCACATGGGCACGCACAATTTGTCTCAAGGTCACTGTGGGAGGAAATGCATGGCATATGGGGCCCTTCCATCTCGGTCCAGACCTTGATCCCCCGTGCCCCACTGGGACCAATGGTGAACAAGGAGGAACAACCAACTTGGGCACCAATAGTGGCCCGAAAATATCTTGGCCTTGTGGATCATGGTCCGGAATCCCCCCCCCCAGGTGAGGTGCCCAAAACGCTCACATTTGAATGGACAATTCGAGTGATGTGAGTGCAGGGGTTACCCAGCCATTCCTTTTTCTCCAAGATGACTTAGGTTGCATCACCATTTCCTTTTTCTTTGAGACTGCAGGGGTTACATAGCCATTCATTTCTCCCCGAGATGGTAGTGTTTACGTAGCCATTTCACTTTTCTCTGAGACGGTAAGGGTTATTCAGCCATTCCACTTTTCCTTGAGACAACAACGATTATGTAGCCATTTCATTTTTCCCCAATACGCCCAAACATGGTCTCGAAAAAAGCACTGCCATCCTTTGGCCCCACTAAATCTAATTCTTTTGGGATTCGATTCGAGGGCATTAAACCTCAGGAGGGGGGTGGGGGCGTAAAGCCCAATTGAGGTAAACCTCGGGGGTGCTTGGTGCTTGGTTTGGGCAACCCACTCGAGAAGCCTCCTCATAAATACCTTCTGAGAGCTTTATCACAGGGCATATTTTTCCAAAACTTGGGAACATGCCCTCTGCTTCTACAACGCAGGCCTGCCACCCTCCCGTCTCACAATGACACCTGCTGCAGAGGCCCTTTTGGAAGAAGAGCTTCTCATACCCGCTCATACTCGCTCATCCTCGCCCATACTTGCTCAAAATTGCTCATACTCGCCCATGTTTACTCATTTTCTTTCTCATACTTGCTCGTACATGCTCACACCTGTTCATACTTGCCCATGCTTGCCCTTACTTGCCCATACTTACTCGTCCGTGCTCATATGTGCTCATACTTCCTCACACTTGGTCACAGTTGCTCACATTTGCTAGTGCTCGCTTGTATTTGGTCATACTTGCTCATGCATGCCTATACCTCCTCATACTTGCTTAAACTTGCTCGTGTGTGCTCATACTTGCTCATATTTGCTTATATGTGCTCATGCTTGTAGGGTTGCGGTCATTTTTGTTGTTTTTGGGTTGTTTTGGAAGGTCTTTTTGAGCGCCGATGTGCACAGTCATATTTTTAACCAAGAGACGGCAAGCCACAAAATACGGGCGTCAAATTGACGTCAAACAGGTGTGCCAGGCCAACCAGGAGCGGCTGGCAAACAGCTATGAGTGCATTTTTGGGACCTGTGTTTGTGCGTTTTGTGCACGTTTCTGACCATTCTACTTGCGCATACTTCGTTGCTAATTGTACAGGGATTTTGAACGACAAAAATCTGCTGAGATCCGTTAGGATACATGCATCAGGAGCATGCTCAGAACGTGGAAGCACAAACCTTCACCCCCAATCCCTTCCTCCCCACTATCAGGGCACATACGTTGTATGGAGTCATGTACTTGTCGCTCCAAAATGGCGTATACAGCTGCAGCGGGAGGTTCAGTCGGTCAGCGAAAGCCTGGAGGCCGCTTGGGAACAGCTTCGGGGAGCGTGACGCACGCCACTCCACGACAGCCTTGACATTGCCTATGTAGAAAGGCCCCTCATACCACCAGTCGTCCAGCTGCATGTATGCCACTGGCACCCCCATGGCCTGTGTTGTAGCGTGGCACAGGGTGTCTGCTGAGTGCTGGCAAGAGAGGTGTGCCACAGGACCTGCACTGTGACGTCTCACATAGCAGCTGCTGCCCACCAGTGCAGTACCCTGCACTGGTCAGGTTTTGCAACCTCGGCGCCGTTGGCCATACAGCATCCACTTCCACTGTAGTCGCCATGTGATGAGGTTTCAGCACTACCATCACTGCTCCATGTCGTGGTCTTGCTTATTGCCCCCCCCCCCCCCCCCGCCCGCCCTGACCTATCCTGGCCCCTTGTGAAGGACACACGTGTCCATCAAAGGACGACAATCGCTCAAAACCAATAATAGTTCGTTCATTCGGCTCAGATCAAGCAGGCATCTGGTGTCCTTGACTTGGCGCCAAACAGTGACAGTTACCTGCAGGAGCCACCCAAGGCACAGACAGTTTTGCAGCCAGGGGGGGGGGGGGGACACAACGGTGCCTGCCGTGCGTTCATCTTATCTTAGTACAGGCTGCATTCATGGTCCCCTTGCCCCCCCCCCCCCCAGTCCCACCACACTCCAGAGGTCATTTACTCTCAGAGGATGGGGGCATTTCTGAGGAAGCCACAGATATTGACATTTGGGGGATGTGGGGGATGGGGGATATTCCAATGGGAAACTAAACTTGGGCAAATAATTGCATTTTTGCTACAGCAAGAACAGAACACGGACGATATGTATGTGGGGTCACAGACAGAAAAGGCCAGAGCGGGGACGAGGGTGATTAGGGGGAGACAAAGGATGGGATGAGGAGATTTCATGCACATCACCCCTGTCCCAGTTGCGAAAATTTCGGCATTTGGATACGTTCGCCACCATGGTCAAGAAGTCGGGCCTGGCCTCTGCAGCCCCCCAGCCCCACGCTGAAAGGGCTCGCAACTGCCCCGAACCTTAGAAACCGAGCGCCCAGAATCGCAATCAGAAGCAAATGGAACAAAAATCGATCTGGGTCTGTCTCCTCGTGACATGCAGAGTAGGGGCCTACCTGCAACGCCTCCTTGACCAGGACCAGTCCCTTCTCCGCAGGCCAGGGCCGTGGGGGGAGGCCGTAGTTGTCCCAGACATAATAGTACGCCCCGTCGTCGGTGTAGTATCCCACGTGCGTCAGCGTGACGCTGGGCAAGCGCACGGTCCCATGGTATTCGCGGATTAGGGCGCCCCACGCGTACACACCAGCGGTCGTGCCCCCTGGCGCCGCCGCAAACATGACGGAGTAGTTGTAGCCACGCGGGAGGACCGGGATTGCGGCACTGAGGCCCATAGCATAGACAGTCCCGGAGGTCTGAATACGACAAAGCGTTCCGTGCAATACTCAGTGACTGGTGATAGGTGCCGGCACATGCCTTTCATACTCTGTATGGTCGCCTTGCGCTGTTGGCCAGGCTTGATCCTCCACCCGTCTCACCCACATCCCTTGACATGCCCCCTGTGTGACACTTTGTCCTTCGTCGGTTTCCTTGTGGGGCCCTGGACAGTCACCCATTCATCCCTTCGCAGAGTGTGTTGGGTCATCGTTGTCTGCTTGTGGGGCCGGTGCATGTTGCTTCGTTTGAATGTGTGTGGGGCCCAGTAGGTGCTCTACTGCGGCTGTGGCTGGTGCTGCGGGGGTCGTCCTGCATTGTTTGCCCTACGCCCCCCCCCCCCCAAAGACACACACGCCCATCCCCTTTGCTTTCCTGTTTTCTGTTTTGCCTTTCCGTTTCACTGGCCATCTGGTCATCAGTGCCAATGCACCGTCCTTTGGGGGTGTGGCTTCTTTACCCCATCTTCACGGGTCAGGACATTCATTCCCCGTGAGCAACGCCTGCCAGGCTGCGGTAGGACGATCCCCTACCGCGCCTCAGGGGCATCTTCCAATGGCATCGCTGCCCCTACTGCCCTCGGTCCAATCGCTAGTGAGGCCGCACAGGATCCCGTGTGTTGTGGAGCAGGTCAGACGCAGGGCCTCGACTCCCCATGGGCGCTGGTACTTTCGCTGTTGTCACACTTTCCGTCAGGGGGAGGGGGGGTGCACCGCACGCCCGCCTCCGCCATTTTTGGACCATGTCACCAGGAACCAACCCCATTCCCCCCGCACATGAAAAGAGCCCCACCAGGGCCTGCAGAGTGGAGAAGAGTCACATGGCTACACCACCCCGGTCGCATCAAAATCTCCAAAGCAGGGAGGAGGAATGTGGCTACGCCCCTTTCACCGCGCAAACATGCTAAAGTCATGCTAAAGTCAGCCAAACAACCGTTACACAGGTCTCCGTGCTTAGCCATTATCCAACGATGGTCATTACCCTCCAGCATCACACCAGTAACAGTGCATATATGTCCAGGAAACGCGGCGAAGCCGCGGCCACAGTTCGATCCAAATGCGGCTGAGCTGCGGTCACAGTTTGAACATGGCATGAAGCCGCCATCACCAATAGTAGGTCCAATGCGACACACATCCCGTACGAAATGTACTAAAGGTAGTGGTCGGATTAGGCCACTGTGACTTTAGTCGCTCAAACCTAAGTAATGATTAGCCCTATCCCCCCAACCATCGTTTCCGTCACCTCTGCTCATCACCTACATCCGTGCTAACCCTGAGCCCTCACTTGAGTCCCCCACCACCCCGACGACGATGAGGTCGTCACCTGTGAAAAATGGTTTGTCCCTGAAGAAGAAAAACTTACCACACTAGGCTGCATAACTCCGCTGGCACTGCCTCTGTTGACATGTCTGACCCCGATTGCCACATTGACGAGGACACGTTTGATCTCATAGGCCGGAGACCGACTTTTGCCCATATACTCTCTGCCTGTGGTTCCTCTGACCGTCATTTTTATGTTGCACATGTTGGAGTCTGCCCCATTCTGCCAACCCATCTGCCGAATCGTTCCCCGGCACATTGAGGTGTGATGGTGTCCACAACACTTTCACCTGTGGACCTACTTGCTGGCGCAGGTCCCAAATGAGTTCCCACAAATCCCAGTGTCCAATCTCCTTGCATTTCGCTCTCCAACCATGGCGCCGCCACTTCGAAGACCATTCAGTGATGCCTTTAAAAACATAGTCGGAGTCTAGCACGACTACCATGCGCTCTCCCAACCACCTCGCCTACACGGCATGCAGAACCCCGCGAAGCTCTCCCCTGCGGCACTGGCGACCCAAAAGCCTGTTTTAACCCCTCGCCGAACCATGCTCCATATCCTACCTGCCACCACCCCCTTCACACATTTCCGTCTGTACAGATGACCGTCCAACCCTCGGCCTCTAACACACGTAAGTGCCACACCACCCCATCCCGATACTTACCCCATTTCTACTCTCTAGTTGCCACTGAATTGAGTGATGGTTTCTTTGGAAACACCCCTGTGTCAGGGACTCGCAGTTTACACATGCCCCCTTCAAACCACGACAAGATTTGTGACACTAAATGTTGTAGGTCCGATGTGGACAGCGACATCTCCTTCTCCACCCTCCACACCCCGAGCAACCCCGGCCAATGGGCCACAAAATCAGCCAATGAAGGGGCGGTTTGTTGAAACCGCACCCTTGAGCGCCGCCCAAAGCACCAGGCCTTGGGTGCTCCGGAGGGACAATAGGGGCTCATCATACAAAAGGCGGCTCGGCTCTACGCTACCCCCCTCCCCCTGAGCCAGTCCGAAGGCCTTTTTGGCCATGTCAAAAATAAATGCAAAAAAACGGCAAAGGACATGCCCGCGGTCCTCCAATTTATGGCAAATTGGACGAAGGTTGTGGCCTACCCGATGTCCCATTCGACCACTAATTGGCAATTTCTTCCATAAAACCTGTTGCATAAAATCCACGTCCTATTTGGGTAGGTACAGTCTCCCGAATTGTTTCCATACGTCCAAGCTTTGCCTGAGTTCCTCTGCTCGTTGGAGCTGCATAAAAAGTAGTGTACTCTGGCGCCCCCACCCCGCACGCCGTTTGTCCAAAGACGGACATTGCCATCCGTCATCTAGCGCCATAGCCGAAAGGCGCACATCCTGGACACCCATGTGGTACACCATTTTCCACGTATTTGGGCGTATATGGGCGTTTTTCCGGGGGGTGATAAAGGCTGTTTTGATGCAAAGTTGGAGTTTTTTTGGCGGTTTTTTGATTTTCTCCCCAAGGTGGGTATGTTTTGCTTGTACGATAGCCCTGTGTCGCTGGCCTGCCCTGTCCGGCCCTGACACCTAGCAAGCAGCCACAAGGCCTACAATCGGACACTCCAACTAATACTCAAGGGAAAAATTACCATGCCACCGACTAGGGCCACCAAACACTACTAGGGACGCGCCTGCGATATATAAGGGTGCCCCCCCCCCCCCCCCGCCCCGGGCTGCTTTGCCCTGGGCCTCGCCCGCACTCAGCGGGCCCTGCAACATAATTTCGGTCAGTGCGAACAGTTAGGAGGCATGTAAACGCACCAGCGGTGCCAAACCACGCCGCGGTCAGAATCAGGCAATGGGAGGAAGGTAGGCAGGGTGGCATACGCGTGGCCCATCCCCGGGGACAGGCAAGGCCAGTGGGCTGTACGCCCAAGAAACACCGACTCTGTCAGCCCAGAGCCAGCTCTGCGGTAAGCAAACACCGCGTCGTGCGAGTGCCACGATATATAACAGGGCACAGCGGCGCACATCTGTCATGGGCACGCGCCTGCAGGGGTAGGGTGGCACACGCGCGGCCCGTCCCCGGGGTGCAACTGTCTAGGTTCCAGTGGAACATGATGACAGCCAAGCGCCTGGCCGGTGGGCCTTTACTTGGCGCACAATAGACATGCCAACTGGTCCCAAGCAAATCAAAAGAACACTTCATTGCAGCAGGGGGGTGGTTGTGTGGTACTGTCCCGACCTGTGAACTGGTCTGCCCCCCCCCCCCCGCCCCCTGAGGCAAAACCTAGGTTATTGCTAACCTAGGGATTTTATGGAAAAGTTGGTACCCCCCTATTTTGGACATGGAGACTGCAAAAATCAAGGTCCAATGGCCAAATGAAAAAGTGGCGGGGCCATGCAAAGTGGGCAAGTTGGGTGGTTTGCGGGAAAAACGCTAGTGTCCCTCAATAGCAGACCACAACCAACAACCGGCTACATCTCCAAAATATCATTTCAGTGCGGAAAAAGGGGGGGGATATAAGTTTGTGCATTTTGGTGTGCTGAATTCAAAAATGCAAGAGTTCAGCCTCAACAAGACTATATGTTGGACAATCCGCCAATTTGCGTCAAAAAAGTCGCATTTTCTTCGTGGATTGAACAACCTGTCACCCATGTGGTAATGGAGCTTGGGGCAGTATATCGGAAAATTCTCTAGCACATTGTCCTGTTGAGCCGAAATTGTTGCATTTTTGAATTCAGCACATCAAAACGCACAAATTAGCATGGGGCAATTTTTCGCAATTGGAACGACATGTTGGAGCACCGGGCCGAGCACCTTGAAAACCTTGCATGCAATGTCGACCAAGGTTTACGAGCAGGTGCCGAAGTGCCCAAGTGCCGAAGTGCCCAAGTTCGGTGACCCAGAGCGAAAAAATATGGTCACCTACCCTTCCCATGACCCATACCTTTCGGAAAGGGCCTTTTCTTGGAGATTTCAAAAAGGCATGACACCCCTCCCCCATCCGGAACAATATTTTGAAGAAAAACAGCGAGAACTGAAAAAACTCTGACTTTGCGTCGGAATCACCCCCGGAAAAACGCCCATATGCAATGCACTCCGTGTGTTCCAATTTCAGCATGCCACTGAGGACTAAGTCCCGGCACCTCAGCACCCCCACCCGAACCAGCTTGCGACAACTGTAAGTTAGCCCCGTCTCCCCTTTGAAAAACATGGAATGCCAAACACCCAAGCTTGGCAAAGCATGCAGGGGGGGCAGTGGTACTTCTCCCCCTCCAGCCTTTCGGGATGGAAGAGAAAGCACACCTGTTTACGTCATGGGTGGCTCTGGTGGTTTTTTTGACCGCAAGGGCACATGAGCCCACGGACAACGTACTAGGCTGGTTGAATACGGTGCAACACATTGCGTGAGGACTGAATTCGTGGCACTGGACGATGTCGATTCTTTCCATGCCAAAGAGGGAGGGGGGGCTGACGCATGCTCCATTGTCTTTGTACGCATAGTGGGTGCACCAACAGAATTTTGTGACCATGGTGTGTAAGCCCTGGGTTTACGGTCAGGGGCATATCGCGTCCTTTCAAGCGTGGGCCTCAAGAGTGGGCTTGGTCCTGGATGAGGTCACTTTACCCTATACGCAGTTGGCTCCTTTACCCCTGAAAATGCCAACATTTTTGCAGGGATCGCTTCGTTCTTATTCCCAGGTGTTTTGTGGCAGTTGGATCCCCACCTCTTATGGTGCTGTGTGGCAGTTTGGTCCCTGCCGCTTATGGTGCTGTGTGGCAGTTTGGCCACTATGCCTGCAACGGCAGTGGGCCGTGGTGTGCCTGCCTTTGTTTTCACAATAGCAAAGGTCTTTTCATAAGTGACTTTCAGCCAAGAGCAGTACCCAAACAGATTTAACACATTCAGGAGCAACTGGAGGTCTTTAGTGTGCTCCCGTTTACACCCCGGCAAACAGGGCGGTTTAGATCATAAATCAGAAAGATTGGTGCCACGTTGAAAAGCAGGGGTGAGAGGGGATCCCCTTGGCGGATCCCTGAATTTGGTCAGAGCTCCACACTGGACTCGAACCACCGCCCCGCCATAACCAACGTTAGCCGTGCCTAGACAAGGCAGTGCTTGCGCAGGGGGGGGGGGGGGGTACAAAAAGGGGTCCCTTCGGTAAGGAACCTGCAATACCACATTCGGAGTCCCCAGAGGCTCGGGTAGTTTCAAACGGTGTTGAAAAAGGCTTGAAAATGCACTGCCCAGAAACCATAAAACGAATGGCTGCCAGGATCCGCCGTGTTTCATCTCCGCACCGCATCCAGCGTTCTCCCCGTCTCTCGTACACACCTCCTTGTCCATTCCGCACCTGTTGACTGGATACTGAGCACCGGCACATGCCCTCAAGGTCACAAGGATGATGGAGGTGGTGTGGTCTCTTGGGGGGATGTAAAAGAGGCCTACTGGCATGCCATGCACGATGGTGATCGTTGTTTCTTTTCAAAAAGCGCTCACAGTGCTGTTGGAGTGAGGCGCGACTGTTGGAAGGTGCAAGGCTGTCATACATCTCGAAATGTACAGCAGACTGTCAGTGGTGCCTGCATGGTTCCCTCACCTGTGCTGCAGACACCTATGGGCATGCCCAACGAAAAGCAAAGAGTAGAAATACACACAACGGCATTTGAGGGCTTCCTGTCCGTTTTTCAGACAGTATCCTTCCACCCTCTGACCCGCCCTCCCCCTGGTACCTGCTGCGGGACTATCTTGTGGGCGTCCAGCGTGGACCACACGAGCGTTGTGCCGGTGTTGGGCTCAGTGGAGACCACGGGACCGCAATCGAGGCCATTTGCGCCCAACGCGTGGAGGCCCTTGGCAGATTTGGTGAGGGACAAAGCCGTGCCCCGCCACGACAGCGTGTGCAGCAAGGCTGCCTGGGCAGCCGAGGTGTCGAACGCCGGGAACTGCGTGCTAAGCTGGTCATTCCTGCCACAGCCACGCGTGTCCAGGCCCTTGGGGAACTCTGCAGAGGCCACAGCGAGGGAGGGCTGGGCCGGATAGTGCTTGAAGGTGTAGGCCACCACCGCCTGGGGCGTGCCAGAGGACACGAACGACGCCATCACTCCGGCCCATGCCCCAAACTTATCGCTCCCAGCAGCAGGCAGTGTGCCTTGGAGTGTAAGCGGCGCCTGTGTCCCAGCGACACAGACTCTGTGAGTGCGGGGAGACTGGTACCAGGGCACCCCGTCCAAGTTCACAGTGTAGGCACCAGTGGTCTTGTCAACATCAATTGTGACCGCTGGGCGCAGGGAGGCCTGGGCGTGGGCCCAGGTAATGTGGCACAGTAGGAACAATAGCAACCGGACAATTTGGTGTGTGTCAGGCATCTGGTTGCAAAAAACAACCCTATAAGTACCCAGTGCCGGACTGTGACGCTTCGTATGGTTCCAAACAGCAACATACTGACCATTCCAAGTGCCCCATACTATCCAAACTGCCCCACAGCGCCCCAGATTCCTATTCATCGGAATAGCGCCCACTGTGAAGGTGGGGCACTGTTCAGCAGTCTGGGGCTCTCATGAAGCTACAGGGGGGAATGTGAAGCAGGTGTCAATGCGGCCACAAAAGGTTATGAGCCAGTGTGCAATGCGAGCATTGCGAAGCAGTATGGGGTCCCAGCAAATAGTACAGGGCACTGTGGAGCTCCATGAAGCGTTATGAAGCACTGTGAAGGCCCTGATCCTTCTTTTCATTTCCTTAGAAAGCTTGCTTCATTGTAACAATGATCATTCTTATTTGCTAGAAATTCCTATCAATTCTTGCACAGCTGTTCTTGAGTCATTTAGTACTTGGCGGATGAACCCCCCCCCAACCCTCCCCAAAACTATTGTGCCCCCCCTTGGCATTTCTGCCCCCTGCATGTTGGGTGTCCACACACCCCGGCAAAAATCATCCAACCAAAATCAGGATCTGTTGAAAAGTAGCACGGCGCTATGAAAATTCAAATTTGCACGGCTCTTGACGCAACCCTACCTACACATATGCCACTGAGCATTGCGATATGGTGTTCAGCATTTCAAGAACATCCGCGGGATGGCGTGAGTGGAGCATTTGTGCGTAGCACTTGACGCAAAGGTGAGAAACCAATGGAACCACAAAGAAATCAATGATGCCTCCAATGCCACAAAGTATTGGTCTCTGTTACGGCATAGGTTGAAAAGTGTGCACAGTGTGTCCACAATGCACTGGTCACCCTCCAACTGCCAAAGCTGTCCAATGCTCCCATAGGAAACTGAGGTGGTAGAAATGACATGCAGTGAGGGTGATCAAAGAAGTGACGCTCGCTCTCCGTTACATTATGCTCCGACATTACTAGGCCTTAGGGCCACAAAGTTCTGCTGGTGTACCACTTAGTATAGAAATCGCACTCTCCGAAAACATGCACCACAAGAAGTGCTAGTGCAAAAAATTGAGGGAACCGCTCCTTGTAATGTTTGGGAAATGGGGCTTCATTGGACAAAGGTGCTCCAAGGAGTGTTTGTGTGCCAAGAATGCTAACGATGCCGCGGATGCCGGGAAAGCTGAAATGCCAAGAATACTGAAATGCTGACAATCCCGAAAAGGCCGAGAATGCTCACAATGCGAAGGATGCCACGAAAGCTAAAATACGGAGAATGCCGAGAATGTCAAAAAGCCGCAAATGCCAAGAATGCTGACAATGCCGACAATGCTGACAATGCCGAGAATGCCGAGAATACTGAGCATTGCTGAAAAGCCGACAATGCCGCGGATGCCACGCATGCCGAAATACCGAGTATGCCAAGAAAGCCGAGAATGCTTAGAATGCTGAGACCATTGAGAATGCCCAAATTGCCGAGAATGCTTAGAATGCCAAACAATGCCGCAGAAGCCGAGAGTGCTGAAATGCCGAGAATGCCGAGAATGCTGAGATTGCCAAGAATGCCGAGAATGCCGAGGATGCCGAGACTATTAACAATGCTGAGGATGCCGGGAAGGCAAAGATGCTGAGATTGCCCAGAACGCCGAGAATGCCGAGAATGTGGACAATGTGGAGAATGCTGCGCATACCGACAATGCCGACACTGCCAAGAATGCTGGGAATGCTAACAATGCCGAGAATGTGAAATGCCAAGAATGCTGACAATGCCAAGGATGCCGGGAAAGCCGAAATGCCGAGAATGCCAAGAATGCCAAGAATGCCGAGAAGGATGAAATACCGAGAAAGCCAAGAACACTGAGACTGGTGCCAATGCCGACAATGCCGGTAATGCCAAGATTGTTGAAATGCCGAGAAGGTTGAGAATGCCACGAATGCTAAAATGCCAAGAACAAGAATACCAACAATGCTCACGATGTCTGGAATGTTGGAATGCCGAGAATACCGACAATGCCAAGGATGCTGAGCATGGTAAAATGCCGAGAATGCTGACAATGCCGAGGATGCCGAGAATGTGCACAACTTGCCTTGACCACGAGAAACAAATGTATCACAGTATAAGAGGTCCGTGCATTGTTTGCATGGTGCGGGTGTTTCCGCTAAGATGCTAAGATGCACCTTTTCAAACTTATCTAGTGGTTTGATCACTCTTGAGGGCTTCCAAATCTTGTCGCCTTGGCTTATGCAGTGCTAAGATGTTCTCTCGACCAAATCCACTGTTTCAAGAGGAGGGCAGGTGTTGCATTCAGTTTGTCTGAATGAATTTCTGAATTTTTGATCCCATGGCACTCTATTTTGGCATCCCTTAGCCCATATCTTCAAACGCACAAAAATGTCCTGCCATGTGAAATAGGAAAACAATGAAGTGGATTTTTCCATATTACCTGCCGCCAGGCTAGGCGTTACCACTTGCACATGTAGATCTACATCGACCATATCACCAAGCACACAAGCCGAGACTCAAATCCGCCCCGCCAGGCCGCGTGACTACTATGACCATGCTGAATGATATTTAGTGACTATCACTTAATGGACTTCGGAGGGGGGGGATCATGGCCCCGGGTACATTGGCCTGGCAACTACTACATGGGTCAATGGTGATCCCATAGCGGGGTCCATCGGGAATCTAGAGATAGAGCCCAGGACCCCTGCTATTGGCTAGGGGTTCAATATGGAAGAAAAAAAATTCTCGATGGTCCATGGGCCAAGGAAGGAATCTGTTGCAGCCATCAACAAGTGTGCGGTCCATCGGGAGGCAACAATGAACCTCTTACACACAAAGGGACAAGGTCATTGGTGACATCTTGACCTTCATAGGTGATACACCAGAAGTCATCACCATGTGTGGAGGCCCCGACCACTTGGGCTATGAAAACGCCACCCGTAGATGACATGTACTGCACAATGTTGCGAGCTTCAAAAAATGTTGAGTGGTGAATAATGCTAAAGCCCCATAGAGAGCACAAAAATGTATCACCAACACACTCTGCCCGTTTCATAGTTGTACAAACCATTCATGCCCTCTCCTCCATAAAAGCACAAAGCACAACACACAAAGCACAAAGCACAAAGCAGAACACTACCCGCTTACATGAAAAATAAAAAGGAGAAATGAAACGGCTACATAATGCCATTTAAACAAGGGGCCTCGGGGAGAAATGAAATAAATAACCTTGCCACATGGAAGATGGCTCGATGACCCCTACCATCACGGGAACTATTCAATGTTGAGCGATACACATTGTCTTTTTTTTTTGCCATCAAACACAGTGTTCGAAGTTCATCAATATAGGATACTATACATGTGCGGCAAAGTTTTGCCAACAACCCAAGGTCTTACCATAAAAAATTTTACCGACACAATACTATGTCGGTCATAGGCATCACGATTGGGTCTGTGTAAAAAAAAATTTTTAATTTTTTGTTTTTACTAGGTAACAGTTTACTAGGTTCACTAGTTTTTATTAGGTATTGGGAACCAATGTGGTGAAACCGAGAAGGGGGTAGCGGGAACCCTCCCCCCCCTCTCGGATTGGCTTGACCCCGACTCCAAACCAAACACATGTAGGTGGTCCAATTGGACGGGGGGTGTTTTCATAGCCTCTTGAGTGCCTACATGTGGAAAATTTTCGGTCCCAGTCCAAACGGCCCAAAGGGGCCGTTTTTGTATTTGCCTTCTCGGACCTCCCCGGGGGGTTCCTGGAGGCACTTTCTGATTCGGAACCCCTTCTCAAAATGACTTCTCGGCCTACTTTCTGATCAGGAACCCCTTCTCAAAATGACTTCCTTCCTGAAATGGAACATGCACAAGTGGCACAATAAAAGACACTTCCCCAAGGCCATGTTATTCACTCGTGTTCCTCTTTTGCCCTCTCCCTGGCCCGGTGGATGGGCCCCCGAAACGTTTTAGCCCGACATCCAATACATGTTGAGCAAATGCCGCATGCCCCTCACAGAGACACGTGGATTCTTCACCGACCACCCACAGAAACTATTTTGAATATGCACTTTATAGGCCGAGTTCCTCCTCTCGGTCGGCACCGGACTAAAGAAGTACATTGTGATGTACTTCCGCACAAACCATCCACTATTGCACACCGTCCAATGCACCCATACCGTTGCCTTCCACCCCATCAACTTCCAACATTGCCCCAATTTTTTGGCCCATCTTTCGGCTTCCTCAACCTCAACATCCGAAAGGTAGTCCTTTTTCCTCCACAAGGTGTGAAGGTGGGTTAGGGCAAGCAACATGGTGTGCACTACAGTGTACACCTTTATTGCCCCATTCGGGGCCTTACGGTTCGGGTAGTATTCCTTGAGTAGGTCAACTACTCTTTGTTGGTATTGTGTGTCATCTAGAAAGACACGCACGGAGGTTAGGTCAAAGGTGTCCTTCTTTGTTGGATGCAAAGCCACACATTCCGCTTGAGGGATGTTTTGTGAGGCTTGCATCAAGTCGCCCCACACATCCTTTAGGCGGCCAATCACTCCCCGACCGTCTCCTTTTTGCACCAAAGAGGAGACATCTTGTTGCAACCTCTTTTGGACTGCATTGCAAAGACGGGCGGTTGCATGGGCATAGTCCCCAACACGCCGCACGGGCGCGATGGCCCGGAGGAAGGCCCCCCACCTCACTTATTCATTAACCCCCTCTACCGGTTCCAGTTTGTAATGGTCGTCACACGACCAACACTTTCCGTCCGGGGAGTAGTTGGCGACCTGCATGCCCTTGCCGTCGCCCGTCATGCCCACCTCACACCCCAAAACCGTGCCATCCTCCAAGGGCACATTGTAGTTTGACTGCAAATGTTCAATTTGGGCGTTGAGCCCTGCCTCGGCATCCATTGCACGTAGACGACCACGGTCGTCACTTCCATCGATGACCCACCACGTTACCCAATTGTCTAGGTTCCCCGCACTGGCTGGGCCACCAGGCCAAACACCCCTGGTTCTTGTGCAAGGCGCACTTGCTCACCTACAAGATCCGCCAAAGACACCGCAGCCGCCGCACGTTTCTTGCCCCTGTGTCCCCGCACACTCACGGCCACGGCATCGTACGGCATTATCGCACGCCTTGCCTCATACAACTCATCACGAGTGCACCTACGAGGCAACGGCAATGTCTGTCGCATAGACAGTTGCATCGCGCGGCCGCGGCGCAATACATCAACGGCATATCCGTTGACGCCTGCAGCCACTGCCATCACCTCCCCTGCATTGTCCATAGTGCCGCCCACCAGGGAAACCACACCGGGTGCATCGCGGCGAAAAGACACTTTTTTTTTACCAGGTTTTAGCACCTAGTAACAAAAAAGTTTTTGTTTTTAGTAGGTTTCAGAACCTAGTAAAACAAAAAACTTTTTTTTAAACAAGTTTCAGAACCTCCAAAAAAAAAAAGGAACTAGGCTGTAGAACTTTCGGGCCACTTGCTTGCTGGCCACTTCTGATCTTGTCCACCGCTCTGAGGGGCATTTTTCCACTGGCTTGGTGAGGGCCCTTTTTGAACCCCTGTTTGGGGACCCCCGAGAATGCAGGGGTGACATAGCATTTCCGCCCTCTTTTGGGCCCCCGAGAGGGCAGGGTTGAGGCAGCCACTTCTGAATTAGTTCCCCTTTGTTGGGGACCACTTCTGATTTTGCACCCCGCGCTTGGCATTGGGGATCCCCGAGAATGCACTGTGGTGAATGTGCGCTAGAGGTGTGCACCGTAAGGTGAGGTCAGCCAATACTAGAGTCAAGTGACGACAACATCGAGTTGCACCCCCCTTCACCCTTTGGGTGGAGGCCCGCCTCCGCAAAGCCACACCGCATCCAGTGGGCTCACCTCCGCACAACCACACCGCATCCACCGGGATGTCTAACACCATCCTACTCCAATGATGAGTCTTTGCTCTTTTTGGACATGATACATGGCGGGTCTGGTCTGGGTCAGTCAGTATGACGTGGCACGGCTGAACATAGTTCTGGCGACCTTGTGGTTGTGGGTGGACAGTATGGTGTGGTACGCATGCACATAGGTGATATGTAGTCCTGGTCTAGCGTAGTGAGTGACTGTGTGCGCCAGCTCAATGGGATGATCCCGGACTTCCTTGCAAAGGCGCGTGATTTGTGTGCGCTCCATGGCTCGCCCTATGTTACCCTTTTCCCTTCATGTCAGGTGGCACCGCCTAGTGCCAGGGAGTCGACCATGTTGCTAACCATGAGTCCATGACCACGTGTACGCCACTCCCTGTGGTTCGCCATTTGCTGCCGTGTGGCGACCTCGGCTAGTTGGAGTAGGCTGCTGAAAACCCGTGTGATCTCTTCAAATGCCGCAGCCATGTTGTCCAGCCAATTGCAAAATTTCCATAGCTATTTGAGTGTCCTCTCCCTATCTTGGCGGCTGTCCAAATGGGCTTGATCTTGGGTCCGCCACTGCGGCTCATTGATCCAAGTCACGACCTCCCAATTTGCTTTTCCTGTTGCTTCACCGCTGCATGTCACCATATCCCTAGGTGGTTCTTCTGTTATTTGCTAGATCTTTCTTTTTGGGGGGTCGTGTGTACATTGGCACACCTGTTTGGTTCCGAAGGGACGATGCGGTCACTCATGGCTCCTTTGGTACCAGGTTGAAACGAGTGAGCTAGACGGGGGATACCTTGGGAGGCTCAATCATGGTCGGTAACAGATACTGGATGCCCCCGCCCAGGCAATTCCAGCCAATGTTCCAAGTGTTAGTAAGCAATCAAACTGCTATGCTACATCCAGTCGCTAAGATACAACCTGTAATGTACACAATATGACCTGCCATACGACTCGTGATACCTGGCGCACCGCATATACCTGTCAGCAGGCTAGCAAAACAAGCGGCACCCGACAAGCCAGAGGAAGAACATAACTTGTCCACGGCTGTCCACCCCGGGCACCTGTCGAGTCTAGAAACATAAAAGAATGAGCATAAGGGAAACAAAGTGGCCGACGGGAGGGAGATATCTATGGACGATGTCGCCACACCCACCTGTTACGAGCCCCAGGAATCGAACCTACCCCCAGGAACCCAGGCCGGGGTGACCGTCCACTATAGTGCCACGATGATAGCTTATGAACGTGCCCATCCGCATGCCCCACAAATGATATGGTAGAGGGTTCTGTCTCAACCGAGAATAATAAGAGCGGGGCCGTTACCTCCACGGTGGGCATCGAACCTACGCCCTCCGGGACGAAGCCCCCGTGCACTTCCATTAAGCTACGCTACCGATGTGGTATAAAAACCCGCAACCAATACCACCAAATACCACCCGAAGGGGCACAACCCCTGCGGAGGCCTCCTTTCATCTTCAGCGGGGGTAAAAATTGAGACATCTGGACCTATGGCAAGCATCAGATTAAAAATCTAAAATTCTTGGTACACGGGGCGAAGGCTCGTCTGCCGGCATGGGATGATGTTCAAAGGGATATCTTTTTTTGATGTCATCTTTTATCTTAATGTGTATCGTTGTCATTACCTCATCATCTGTGGACTCATCTTCCAACATCCCCGCCTTTCACTTGTTTGGCTCCCGAGATTGGGAAGATTGTCTCCCCTCGTAGTTCATGCACCATGCCGGCGTACTGTTGTAAGGGCATTGACGGTTTCCCACCGTTGATATTGTCTGTAACCAACGGGAACGGGCGTCGCAGTGAGGATTGCATCACCGTAATGAATCATGCCCTCCACGTCCAGTAGGTCATACGCAGCCCCATCCCACCTCGCTTGGCCGTCATGTTCAACCTAGCCCACATCTGTCCCTTCACTTGTCCATGGGACTCCCAGACATAATCCTAGAAACCCTTATTCACATAATGCCAATACTCTTCATCCCCCAACAGCATTGCCTTGGTCATCAGTCTCGGAGCCACCACCACAGCAAGCAGTTGTACCTTCTCCCAATCGTCTAACGACAGAGTCCTATACTACGACAACTCTGCGATGGTGCGTTGCCGGAAGTCATCCATCACTATCCCCTTGCACTGCAAAGCCGCCATGTAGTGTCCTAAATAATCCAGAAAGGGCGCCCTTACCTCTATGGGGAGCGTGTTCCATAGTACCTGTCGCCCCGTGGAGTGTCCTCCCCAGTGGTACAGCTCTTTCTCGTTAGGGTGGGCCCTGAGCCCTAGGATCCCCCCGATCTTGTCCACCGACTGCCACACTGCCCTGACCTCCTCCAGATCAGCGACCACAAAAAGGATATCATCAACATAGCTGAGGAATAAGACATTAGGGTGTCGTCTTCGTAGCTCTTGTATGTACACATTGTAGTAGGCCATGGGGGAATGGGGGACATTGGGCAACCCTCCTTCAAGCCACGCTTGGGTGTCCATTTGACTTCCTCCTCCCCCACCTGACAACCACATGTAGTTCGTGTGTGTAAGTGTGGTCATTGCAAAATGCAAACCCAATGACAACAAAGATGATGGAGATGAAATTCGTTTCTCACTAATTCAGAAAATTTTTCATTCTGAAAAATTCAGAAATATTCGGAAATAATCAGAAATTTTCAAAAATGTTTGTCGTGCTAGAAAGCAGTTTTTTGGCGGACATGGACATAGGATATTGTTCCTTCAAGCCCAAATTGTTCCTTGGAACCCAAATAATTGACCCTGTGGCACATAGGCACGGTTCTTGCAATCATAATTGGAATTGCATGTGTCTGTTGCCTAGCCTTCCTTTCCTCCATCACCGCTACAGAACGTTACCATAGCAGTAGCCCTGAAAGCAGGGTTCATCTTTTGCCTTTTTTTGGCATCAACCAAGCTGAAGGAACACTCCCCCAGTGCTGCAGTGTATGGAAACCATATGTGTGATGCAACCGCTTCATATATCAACAATCCACAAACTTGCCAAAAAGTATCAATGTTGTCGATAAAAGATGTCGATAAAATGGCACAGCCCGTGTTGTCAATATACTGTTGCAGTTCTGGCAGGACCAGCTTTGTAAGCTGCCTCAAACTGGTCCTGAACAACCTCAGGAAACGTTGTAAGGGTCGTGGCCTCCACACAGTGATGGTGCTGCCCAGAATCGACTTTGGCTGGCATGTCTGCATGCAAAGTATCAATTCAGTCAGCAAAAACTGGTGCAACTGGCCCTCCACTCTGGGAGATGTTCAGGACTGTGGCTGGCGTGGTGGTTTCTCCGCTTGCACTGGTGGCTGAGGTTGCTCAGAAGGGGACTCAACCATGTAACATGACTGTGTGCAAAGGGGCTACAAAATGGAGAGGTACAGGACCATTTTCACAAATGGAGCATTTGGGAATGGCACAGGCACAAACCAGACCAAAACCCAATCCACCAGTCCTGCGATTCGGAATATTTGGAATTACAGGTTCTGCTCTGATTCAGAAATATCTGGCAATATTCATGCACCAATGGGCGAGAAACCTGAGTTAAAGTGCGAGACCAATTGCAAGTACAGTTCAATGGGTAGCACAACTGAGGAGCTGAAAGCTTGACTACCATTTGGGGTTTCAATGTTTTGCCTTGGTGTGCCTTTCGGTCTGCAGTCATTTGGCTTCCCACATGGCACATTGTTGAATTCCAGGAGCAGAACGCTGGACTTGCAAGAATACAATTCATGGGGGAAAGTGGAGGCAAATTGAGGGTTGCAACCAGCTTTCCCCTCTTTTCACATGCTCTTCCCAGTATGTCCGTATTGCCTCTCTCTATTTGACGGTCTGGACGATGCACTGCCCATCAAAATCACTCGAGTCTTCTTTCTGCTCAAACAGGAAAATCCCAAAGGCCCTGTGATGAGGGGAAAATCACATCTATTCTGCATTTGCACATTGGCATCTTGTGTCTGGAGACGAAACCGCGGCTCCCAGGTCCCAAACATGCGTTTGCCCCCTGCTTCATGATCCATCCAAGGGAGCGAGTGTCAAAAGGACTCGAGCCAACCGGAAAGAGTCATCCAGGGCCCATGGGCACATTGAGAAATTTGGGTAACGGTCACTTTCATCAATTGTATGCCAAGCGACTGACCCACTGTGAGGGATGAATGGAGATTGTTTTTCCCCGACAGGGTGCATATCAATGATCGGCAACAATTTTTTTTTGGTCCAGACCAAGATGATCAGCAACAAGTTGCTTGTTCGAATTCCGACAGCTCCCGTGAGCAACCGGGCGACGAATACCTTCCAGAGTGCAGCTGTCAACCAGAAAGCAGGTGGGCTGTGTTTTATGTATTATCCCCCGCTGACTTCAATGCTTCAATGGTTTGAGGTACGCGAGAAGAACCCGGAAACATGTTTTCGCAGAGTAAAATACATAGTCTCACCCACCACATTGGTTGGGAGACCCTGCTCAAGCCCCAAAACCAAAGACATATTGAGTGCAGTATTGACTGCCATGGTAGTTTACGCCTTGGGGGTTTCAACCCAAAAGTGAGTACCACCGCCACACGATCGCAGTATCCCCATTCTCTTGTGTCCTGCTCACATCTAATGAGTCAGCAGGCAAACAGGGCTACGACATAAGCCATCCCTGCAGTGACTCCAGGGCTGCCTGAGGCATTCTTTCCATATCCCTGCTATCCACTCATTGTCTGACATGACCAGTGTCCATGACCTCCGCACCAGGGAGATAGAGGCTTGGAGAACAATTCATTGTGTACTCAGGAATCCTCACGCCAGAGTACATCTTTACCATGCCATCCTGGTGGGGGGCATTCAAAACATGTGAGAGGTGACCAGTTGTTCTGCGACCAACTGCAGAAGGATATTGGCGATGCATGCGCACATTCGAAAATGCACCGTTCCTCCATGATGGTTGCATAGTCGACACGTTGCATCGTTGCACTTTGCACTCCGCCATTTGGGCAAATTTGGGCAAATATGGTTCGTTTCGCTGGGCCTTAGGCAGCACTAGCACCACCGATGGCAGTGGCAACATGAACAAGTGGAACACCATCACCTCAGCTTTTTGCAACGTATTGTCCTCACCCAGTACTTCTGCACCATGGACGGCATTCTTCATTCTCATTCAGGTGGCTTATGGAAACCGCCCCCATTCATAGAAACCGAAACGGTGCAGAAAAAAAGGGGGGGGGGCGCGATTGCACGCCTCAAGCGGTGAGTTGCACACACAAGATCAACCGATCGTGCCCCCGTCACGTCGCGGATCCCACTTCGCACCCTCGAAATGGCAGCCAAACGAAGCATCGGAAAGATCCATCCTTGCAGGTGACACACAACGGTCAGTGGGGTCGGCAAGGTGAAGTCAGCTTTTCACCCTGACACCTACCTCATCCCGTCCCCAACGTGGCGGAGAAGGTATTGACGCGTGTACACAGCAAAACCAAAGATATGGTCAACAACCCGTGTGGCAATCCATCATTGTACATGGTCCCTAAAGGAATGACGATCCTTTACACCATTGTTGCACCCGACATTGAGTATGAGAGGGCTGGGGCCATCGCCCGGAAAGGGGCTTGTGGTACTACTACTTCCCAGTGTACATCATTGATGATCCAGTTTGTGTGCTACAGCTAGAGCTCATCATGATCATTGGTGCTGTCAGGTTTCTCAAAAGGTGCACGGTAATAGTCGCAACCATAGCGACCTTCCATTTTCTCAAACACCTCAAGGGGAACGTCATCATGTGGGTGGTCTAGGTGAAAGCGTTTAAATGCCTCCAAACAGACGAAATTGTCATCAAGTGGTACAAAGAGCCTGATATGCGCAACGTCAAATACACTCACTTTCACGTGGACCATGTAATAGTTTCCCTCTGGCAAATGCCAACCATCTGTTGCATCCAACTGCATGTAGTGTTGCGGCTTCCACATATGGAATTGTTGATGGTTCGCCCGCTCAGTGTGTGTTCGGATCGATTGAGCAACAACCTCAACCATAGATCCTGCCGTGACAGGTGTTTCCAGAGACCATACCTCCTCCTCCTCCTCCACGTCCCATTCTAGGTCGTCATCGTGCTGCTCACTCACCAAAATGCAAACGTGGAGACATATCAGCAACAACAACACGGTGACATTATGCATCACACGCTGTTCAACATGGCATGGCAGATGGAGAGCAAAGAATCTACAGTAGGCTCAGAATGGGCATCTCATGCATGCATGGAAAGGCATTTTATGAATGAGGGAGGCCAAAATTCTCCAAGACAAGAGTAGGGGATGCATGAGAAGCTCCTGGAAAAACGATGAGTGCATGTAAAAACAGCGGACATATGCCAACAACCACTCAATGACAATACATTGTGTTATACCATTGAGCATTCTGGCTCTCTGCCTTGAGCATTGCATGCACAGATCTCCCGAATTCATGGGCAACTGCACATAAAACCACAAGAAGCCGGCAACCAAACTGCCATGAAATATTGTTGCCCTGCTCTTAATTGGTAGACCACACCCCACAGTATTGTAGTATGCACAAGGAGGAGGTGGGTGGCCAGAAGTTCAAGAGTACAAATCCTCTAGCTTGTCATCGAAATACATTCCAATAAAGGAACAAAGGCATTGTCTGTCCCCATACATAGAGGTGGAGTGTTTGCCCGACGCACTGCTTTTGCACAAGTATCCCGACTTCAGACCCCATTTTACCCTCCCCCTGGCAGACCAGAATCAACACCAAACCCTTCACTACAAAGCATGCAGAACAAAACATAAGACCAAACTTGTGAATTCCACTTCCTCAACACATGTGTTGTGTCTAATAAACAGTTTTGTCTGCGCAAGTGTGTGGGTCAAAACACTCTGCTCATTAGTGCTCATTGCATTCACCACAAAGTGTGGTGGGGTCCTTCTGACAGCACAATGCACAAACCTGGACCTCATCCCCTCCATTATCTTGCATGACAGGTGAGTTTCTTGCATGTGCACAGTTTGCAAACATGAGAGGCTACATGTTCCAATGGTCTCTAAAGGGAGTGACTGACCTGCCTCCGAATCCAAAATTGTACAAAATGCAACAATACACGAACCCATTGATGCAACCCATTTGGACTGCCACGCTAGTTGTTCTTAACCAGCCTCCAATGCCACAAATCCTCTCAACAACACCACACTGAGCGACCACCATGGTTTCTCAACGCTGTGGGGACCCAGAGAAGGCAGGAGTAATGTAGCCACTTTTGAATGTGTTTGTTCAACCTTCCAGTGCTATTGAGCCCATGTTGGAGACCCCTTGGCCCCAGGATAGGGGCCATCCATGCTTTGTGTGACCCCTTGTTTTCATGGGTGGTACAGGGAAGAGGCCTAGCATGCTTTAGCAAAAAATCAAAATGCACACAGCACCTATAACAAATTCAAGGCAAATGTTTCCAGTTGTTTTGGCTTTATCCTCTTCCTTCATCAATTATTCATCGATCGATATGAAATTGTATGACGAATTGCATGCATTGCATAACTCAGTAATTCATGATGGAGAACTCTCCATGGGCAGAACACATCATCGTGTGTTGTTGAGCTATTGCATTGTGGTTGTTGCTTGGTAGTGACGAAACACACAAGCAGAAACCCATTTTGCAACAATGGTGAAGTATGGGGCCTTCATCAAAAGGGGCCAAGGCACCAGACAAGAGCAAGCAAAGAGAACAACTACAAATGCATTTAATCTTTCTCAATCGACTGCATGACACTCCTTTGTGCTTTGTGCTTAATGAGACATGGCACTGGATTTGGAGAGAGAACAGGATTCCGCCATTTGCGACCAACCAGTGCTCAAGTCAATCGATTACAAAAATCCAATAATCATTTTGCAACATTACAACATGCCACCTCTCCAACAAAATGGAGGGGGCCATGAGCAACGGATACTGGGCTTGAACCGCCGCCGGTAGCGATAGATACATTGGGAGGGGGAAATGGGATCCCGCCCCTCCATTTTGTTAGAGGAGATGAGGTGGCGCATAGTGATGTTGCAAAACACAGACTGGAGTGTAGGAATTGATTGACTTGCGATTGGTGAGTTGCAAATTGCCCAAATTTGTCCCCTCTCCAAATCCACACCCGTATCTCATTAAAACTCGATCAAGTAGTGCAAGCACAAAGGAGTGGCATGCAATCGATTGACAAAGATTAAATACATTTGTGGTTGCTCTCTTTGCTTGCTCTTGTCTGGTGCTTTCGCCCAATTCAATGAGGGTCTCTTAATTCACCATTGTTGCAAAATGTTTACTGTGCAGGACGGACAAGGGGAAATCCGGCGTCCAAGCCAGGACTTGCTTGTACAACCGGGAGGTGTCCAGCCGGACAAATACCCTAACATATTGCCATCGCTCTAGCATGGCAGCTCGGTCATGCGGTCCTATCCTAGTTGCCTGTACAAATGCGCATGTGGGCTGGACTTTGCCTGTAAAATTGGGCGCCCGGGCCCAGCATGCGGATAACCTGGAGCAAACCCGTCTCTTCCCTATATCCACTATAACCCCTGCATTAATCCCGCTCACTGCACAAGGTTGACGGGCTGCGCATCTTGCCCCCTTGAGCACCAAAACCCTCACTAGAAACAGCATCAGTGACAACACTACTGGTTGAGGAAAAGGAAACAGTGGACGCGTTGCTGTTCGCGGAGATGGATGAAAGGTCGCTATGTGGCATACCTAGTCATTACAGGGCGGCAACCGCGCATAAATTGCCTGAGCCCCAAGTGACAAATAGTCTCATTGACAAAATAAGTGTTGGGGACCACTTTAAGAAGCTCTCCCCAGTGGGGGAGGACTGCTTGCTACCGGCTGAAAGCCACTAGTTGGTGCTCTTGGGTATGCTTTTGACTCTTGATTCAAGATTATAAGATGTTGTCCAAAAGCTTTCCAATGCGAGGTTCTTGTCTTATGAAGGGATAGCTCAGTGCAATGGCGAGGAGCAATTGTGTGCAGTGTTCTACGGTTCCAACCCTTTTGTGTTATTGGTGGTGATGCATCAAGGTTATGAGGTGGTTCAGGAAAGTATGAAGCGCGTTCTGGCTGACGTGACAAATTTGGGTTAGGTGGGCCTTGCTCTCTTCCAGTCCACAATGGAGTCCGCGTCATTTCTTGAGCGAGCTACCAACCTTTCTACTAATTTGCCAATGAGTTGCCATGGGGTGCAGCTTGCTGACCATAAAGTCACTTGTCGGATCACGCCTCGTATGGGGTATCGGTTGCCACCTCCCACAAGGACACAAGGTTGCTTAAGGGCTGTTTGCTTGACTTCAAGATGCTATGTTTCGAAAAACGGATTTTTTGGGAGCCGCCAGTCAAACCGCATCACTACATGGTCCAAATTTATAAACATAAGGTTAATGGTGTGATGGCCTCTTTGCGGCTTGACTCTATGGATCACTATTTAATGCCCGGTATTGACACCAAGCACTCCCGGCTATTTTTCGCTCGTTCTTAGGCGGCCATTTAAGCAAGTGATTTGTAATGTGCTCAGAGCTCTCCCTTGGCAATCTAAGTGGCACCATGTGATACAATGGCGACCGGTTTTCATTACGTGAAACGTGCCTGGGGCGAATCAGCCACACCGAGTTAGACTTGCCCTTGGATGTCGAGCCAACCAGCCGTTCCATTTGACAAATTTCAGAGAGCATAACCGGAAGCCCGTCCTGGAGCACCATAGCGGTAATCAAAAACTCAGTTGGCTTGACACACTTGGCCTCCTTGTAGAGCAGGATATCCAAGTTGCCTAGAATGCTAAGCAGTGTAACCAACTCGTCCACTGGCTTTTGTAGTGCCTCAGTCTCCTCCATCGGATGAGCTAACAAAACCGACGGCTCCCTTCCTCGAAACATTTTGCGCATTGCATCCACAGAGTTGACTCCTTGTAACATACAGTACTTTGAAGAGATGGTCTCCACATCATGGATGCCCGCGGACATCCAAAATTCATCCTGAGTACAAAGTTGGGTTGGCCGAGGGGGGATAGGGACACGATTTGCTCTGAGTCGCTAGTGGTCTAGACCAGATTGCCCGAGGTCTAGTGTGCAGCTCGTACCTCCTTAGCACTGCGGCGGCTTGAGGGGGACAACAAGGCGAAGCGAGAATGCGCAGAGGGCACAAAGGCAGTGAGTTCCGCTGCGGGCACCATTGATGGCTCAAAGAAAAAGCAGAGCGCAAGACATCATATTCGAGACCGTGCTGGCACGTAATGAACACTTTGGCAAAGCACGTGCACACAAATCTCACATGACGCTCAAACGTGAAGGACCGGCTTTTTAAATTGGACCCCAAAATCTTGGCATGATTCCCAGCATTGCTAGTAATAATGCTGTAGATTTTCCCGCTGACATGCCAGGCAAGCGCTTGGATCATCCCTAAGGATGCGAAAAATCGGACGCCATTTTCCGACCGAAACGCCTCCTGAAACTCCAACCGAAACTCCGACCGAACCGTCCAAAATCCCATGGGATGCAACAACATTGGAAGTGTTTTCGGACAAGACGTCCGATTGAATCGCTAAGCATGACAAAACAAACAGCCCCCCCCCCCCCCCCCCCCACAAACACATTGATTTTGATTTTGATTTCCATGCATGAGGTTACCTCCCAGCCAAAATTTAAAAAGAACACTAATGAACAAAGTATGCGATGACACCCCTATTTGCCTGCAGCACACACTCGGTTAGCCGCGCTGCTGGGGCTCCCGGACTACTTTTCCGATTTAGGGGTGGGTTGTCGGTCAGCCAAGAAGGGAGGAATAAAAAAACCAAACATTTTGTCATCTCCATCAAAGAGTTTGGGGGTAGGGGTCATCATGGTGTGTATCTTAGAAATTAGTCGGGTAAAACAGTGCAAAGATCTTAGGCGAGTGGAGATGACATTTCATTTCACAAAAGGGGCATGCCGGTTGGACCCGAAGAGTTCACTTTCCTCACTTTGGAAAAATGTAATCGGAAATAAGGGTGTGGAGGGGTTGGGCCTCAATAGCACATTAGTAGGCAAATACAACGCAGTAATACAACACACGATTTTCGCATACGACGAGCACCACAGACACGTGTGTGGGGGAGAGTACAGTTGGTGGTATTGTGACTTTTGTGTGAAACCCATGGGATCGCCATGGATACATGGGATCGGGGAAGCAGTTTTGGTAGCACGGCTCCTTAAAGATTGTCGCTTCCGATGATTGGCCGCAATGAACCTGACCACATTTTAGGAGCGTTGCTCCCAAAAGGGTACGGGTAACGCTCCGGAAATTGGAAGCGCTTTTCCATCCAATTTCGGCAACCTAGCCTCCGAAAGCCTGTGAGATGGAGAAACATCCGAAACGCTTTCGGGAAGGATGTTCCTAGCACCGTTGCCAATTGACCGGGAGATTTCGGACAGGACATGCCAGGCAACGCTTAGAAACTTGCTTTGCTTTTTAGAAGTCCGTGCTGTGAATGGTTGCGACATGTGTCTCTCCAAACCTTACCCAAAGCACAGCACACTGTGCACTTCATCCAATGGGGCATCGTGCTCACTCTCCTTCTGTACCCGCATGCACCGCAAATGGATATGGCGGTCCCCATGACGACAGGGACCAACAACCATGGCATGAGAGTGTTCCCCGGTAATCCGGATGTACATCAAAACAAACAAACAAATTGGGTCGCGATGTGTGGTAGAATCATGTTACAAGGTGAATGAAGAATCACAAACATGAATGAGCCCCTCTTTGAGGGTATGTTTGCCCGGCGCACCCAGCATCCCAATGAATTTTCTGGCCATCTATCACAATGCTTTACCCCCAAACATCACTCCCTCCTTTAGCCCAGGAACCCTAAGCATAGGCACATTGTATGACTGTAGGCAATCAAATAACCTCCCATTTTTTCACCTAACAAATGGGTCGATCACATGTATTCTGCCCTTGTAGGCCCCATCATGGCCGCCCACCTCAAAATTAGGCCACATTGAAGAGTGGGAGTCCTTAACACCAACTCAAGGGGCCACACCAAAGCACACAAAAACTTTGCCCAGCGCGCCCGGTGCGCTAACGTACTCTGTTTGTGTGTCCCCCCAGCAGCACCACGACTAAAACAAGGCCATATGGAAGCAACCAATCTTATGTGTGGTTTGGGGTATGGAATTTGATGTCTCGTACTGTGCCACCTGCGCGGGTGCCAAATCACATGTTGTTTTGCACCAAAACGCACGCACTCTCATTGGTGTGTGGGTGTGGGTGACTGTGCAAATGGGCACTTACCAGCTCAGTTTTTGACACTCAACTAGACAGATGCCATGTGGGTACCATTGAATTGGACAATGCAAGACGGGGGACCATTCGCGCTTCACCTCGTGGACCGTGTACCCCGCCTCCCGCAATGGCGCGCACAGGGTCACACTCGGACGCGGGATGAGCCGATGGACCACAAAAAACGGTCTTCTGGTCTGTGCGTGGTGGGGGGTTGCCGGGGCTCATCCTTGCTCCCGGCACCCCCCTTCTCACCCCCCGTGTCCCCTTCCTTCTCACCCCCCGTGTCATCCCCCACCTCACCCCCCTTGCCACCCCCCCCCCCCCCCTGTCACCCTTGTCACCCTCGTCATCCTCGTCATCCCCGTCGTCCCCGTCATCCCCCTCCCCCAAAGCCTCCCGGAGGTAGGCCTCCGCCTCCTCCCGGGTGCGGAAGAGGAGCTCCCCCGCCACCGGGAAGGTGCCCCCCTCTTGCTCCCGCTTCCTCTTCTTCCCCTTCTTCCCCTTCTTCCCCTTCTTCCCCCCCTCCCCATTGGACCCCTGCGACACCACCCACCACTCCCCCGGGTCCAACTCCTCATCCCAATCCCCCAACACCGTCACTTGGCTGACGGTCCCCCCATTGCCCCCCTCCTCCCAAGGGACATACCGGGTGTCCCCCACACCCGGCACATTCCCATAGGGGTCCCGGCCCCTATCTTGCAGGGGGGGGGGGGCTTGGGGTTTGGGGGGGGGTGCCCTTGGCCTTGGGCTTGCTCTGCTGGGCTTGGTGGGGGCGGCGTCTTCCTCGCTACTCTCGAAGCGGGGTTTTTTCTTGGGGGCCTTGGGGGGGGGGCTTGGGGGGGGGGGGTCCTCCCCTCGCTGCTGTTGCTGCTGGTCTCCCCCGCCCGGTCCTGCAACCTCACCCAACCCTTGCGCTGCGGGTCCATGCCCCCCGCACTCCTGCCCACTTCACACCTACCCAAACCGTCCAGCACCCAGAGGGCCAAATTGGGGTCCGTCCCCATCAACCGGCCCAACTCGGTGACCCCCACGAGGCACGTCCGGCCTCCGCCATCGCGCCACTCCACGCGCACCCCGCGGGGGTCAGCTCCACACGTGTGCACGCTAGCAACCTGAGAACAGAAACATAATGCAGGTGTGTTCTAGCGGCGTTCTAGGGAACCGTTCTAGCGGCGTTCTAGCAGCGTTCTAGCGGCGGCGGCACAGCATGGCTAGATCAACACTAGAACGGTTCGCTAGATCAACGCGAGAACGCAATCAACATACCGTGCCTTGGCGGTCCAAGGCGGGGGAGATGGCCCCTAGGGCCTTGGCGAAGGCATCCCGGGGGTTGGGGGGGTGCGGCTGCGGGGGGCCCCCAGCGGGGGTTGCGGCGGGCTTGGGCTTGGACTTGGGCCGGGAGGCGATGCCGTGCACCAACCCGGCATACGCCCCCCGGTTCGCCACCTCCGGGTTGAAACCCCCCATGTCCATCAGCGCCAACCACGTCGGCGTCCGGGTCCAGGCCCTCGCCGCATACTCCATCCCCCCCAAGCCCAGCCCCTGCCAGCAGTTGGCGACGAATCGCCAGTGCCCCCCCCCCCTTTTTCCTCTCGGGGGTGAAGAGGTTGGTTTGCGCCAACTCATACATCTTCACCCCCATTTCTGGGGGGGGGGGGGGGGTCTCCCCCCATTTCTTCCCCGGCAACTCCTGTTGCCACCCCCACCACCCTTTGACCACCCCCAGCCGCAGGGGCTTGTCCAGGTGGACAACCCCCCCCTCGTCCACCCATACCCACCGCCCCCCCCCCCCCCCCCAACAGCCGGTGGTGCACCCGCTGCAACAAAAACCGGAGAGTCCAAACCGGACTCTCCGGGGCGACGAGGAGGGGGGTGTCCAGGTTTGGGGGGTGGGGGCCAGCCAGGACAGCCGGGTCCCATGGCAGGTCCTGGATGGCCCCCGCATCCCTCGACCCCATCATCGCCCTGAGCCACTGGCTCATACCCCCCCCCCCCCCCCGCCGGCGTCTCCACCACTTGGGGATGAGGAAAGGATCCGCATGGCGCAGGACAATCTCCGCAAGGCGAAGGCCAAGGTGGTGGAGAAGGAGAAGGGGATCGAGGCGCTGGATCGCAGTGTGCAGAGGATGGAGGTGGTGTTGGCGGCGGCGGTGGATAAGGTCAAGGAGGAGGAGGTGGAGGAGGTGGTGGAGGTGGACGTGGAGCCGGAGGAGATGGTGGAGGAGACGGTGAAGGAGTCCCCCGCACCTCAGCCAGCTTGGTCTCCCATTGGGAGACCTTGCTCTCCAGCCTACCCTTCCCCGACTTCTGAGTTGCGAGGGAAGCCGAGAGCCCTCGCAGCTCCCTGGGGATTTCCTCCACCTCCGTGTCCTCCGGGGCCGCCTTGGCCGACTTCCTGGCGGCCAACGGGTGAGGGGGTGGCGATGGTGGATGTGGGGGAGTAGGGGCCACCGGGGACGGTGCGGTGATACTCCAACTTACGGAGCGTGTAGAGCTCCGAGAGGGTCCTCCACGAGGACTTGGGGGCCCTCATGTTGAGCACTAGTTCACACATGGCGGTGGGGGGGAGAAGGGAGGCGGCGTATGCCTCAACGGCGGCCTTGCATGCCTCACCCGTGGTTTGGGTAGAACTGGCGGAGTTCACATATTGGATGGCGTTGTTGAATTGCCGCCGTGCTAGGGGGCATGATAGCGCCCACGTGGCCAAGTAATGGCCCACCCGCTCATCCTTGAGGTTTGAAGCCCCACTCAAGTCCCGTAGTGCCTTAGACAAGAGGGAAGTATCCTTCCCGGTTGAGGAGGGAGCAAGGGGGGAAGTGGCGGGGCGTTTCATTGCAAAGAAATGTGTAATATCTAAGCGCGAGAGAAGAAACAGGGAACAATGAACTACGGACAATAGCAAGCATGCACGGGGGAACAATGAAGAAATTGGGATATGTGGGTAGACATTATATCGTTCTAGTATTGATCTAATCTAGGCTAGAACATCTAGGCTATAGTGTTCTAGGCTAGATCAAGATTGGGTCTTCTAGCATGTACCAAGGGTACCGAGCAAAGGAGCAATTGGTGTCTGAGCAGAACAGAAGGTTGCATCAGGAGACTCTGGAATGCCTGGAGACACGGGGGGTGGGGTGGCCGGGCCCGGTCCTTGTATGCGACCCCCCCCCACGTTTTGAGAGATAGTGGTGTCGGGGACATGGTACCAACGGTGCCGAAGTTTTTTTGTGGATGCTTCCCTTTCATTAAACCATCCATGTTTTGAGTGCCACATCAGCAAGACGAGGCGCTAAACATACATCACTTGTTGCGAAGTGACGATCACCACAACCAATGTGGACACACCTGTCCATTTGCAGCCCGTGCTTCACAACACTCACCAGCAGCTTCCCTAAACCCGCCTCAGACACACATCCCCCCTAGAGGTTTGCATGTCGTACTCGTGGGTCTCACGTAGACACCCCCCACCTTGGGAACCCCCCCCCCCCCCACGCCCGAACGCCCCCCCCCCACGCCCTCCAGCTGAACCCTCCCCAAGACCCTCTAGCGGACCCCCCCCACCTGCCCCCCCCCCCCCAGTTTTGACGGAGAGCTGGGGGGGGGTGTTGCATTAGGACCGGTTGCATTCGACCCCCCCCCTTGGCTGGAGAATTGGCCCACAATCGCCAAGCAGAAGACCAATTTGAAGCGAGGTCGAGCGAAGGTGGCGAGACGACTGGCAGTCGTAAGGCGTGTGACCGAAGATGTGCGGCACAATCTAGGCAGTACCGCTAGCGGCAACGTGTACAGCCCGTTCTCGCAAGCGGCTATGGTGTCAGTGGTAGCACGTGGCAGTGGGCATGCCTGATCGGCCACGAGCCCCGCATGGAGTTTGGGACGGCGACCACTGAGCTCCAATACTGCTCCACCACCCGAGCACAGACCCTTCTGGGGCTATTTGCCGGCAGGGGTGGTCAACGGGGCTCGGGCAAGGTGTTGTTGATCATGGTCAGTAAGACGACGGTTGATGGGGCGTAGGGCAACGTCAGGGCAAAGGGGAGCGGCCTCGGTCGATGTCCGAAGTACATGCAGTGAGAAAGAGAAGAGGAACAGGAGGAGGAAAAGGAGTTGAGGGCATCACACTCGTGAAACAAACCAACGGAGAAAAGAAGGAAGCGATGAAGAGGGGAACATATAAGGAAAGAGTAGAGAGATGCAAGATGTGGTGAAAAGGTGGCGGCACAATGGAGTGAAAACAGGTGAGCATCACGGGATTTGACCTAGATGGAGGACAGGGACAAGGGCAGTGGTCAACGCACCATGGCAGTGGTGGCTGCTCTGTGGAGTGCGCCGTGGATCTGGCGTTGGTTCGTGCAGCCCGCCATTGTGTGGTTCCGGGGGGCCAGACTGCGCGGACCCCCACACCGACATCCCCCTCCACTGCGTGCACACGCTGGCGGAGGTGTGTGGTGGTGAGACCACGGCCAATGTCGGGGAAGCGACGTGCGCCATGGCGTGGCCCCAGTGTTGGGGCAATGGGGCCAAGAGGGGGAGGATAGGGGTGCAGATGTGAACCACACGGGGCATGGGAGCCCAAGGGAATGCTGTGCATGCAGTGCGCACACAGTGCGAAGTTTTGGATGTCGGCAAATACTCGAACCCTAGTCTCAGCCCCTTTTCTCAAGTTTTTGGTTCCGTACCACGATTTTTTTGGCTTCCTAAGCATTTAGGATGTGGCATATTTGAATTGTCAACCATTTTTGCCCATTTTCAACCATTTCCCCCTACTTCCTCCCCCGCATGGGTGTTAGCGCAGGGGGTGCGCGCCAGGGAGGGTGGGTTATTTTGGGCCTTCAACCTTCCGGTGGCATTGGGGAAACCGGGCCAATTATCCAATCCACACTTTGTTGTGTGGCCCCTTGAGTTGGGGTTAGGGACGTAGAATCCACACTTCGGTGTGGCCCCTTGAGTTGGGGTTCGGGACTCTCAATCCACGCTTCGGTGTGGCCCCTTAGGAAAACAAGTCTGGAACAACCTACTTTTCGCATAGGGCACCCAGTGCTGGCACAACGCATGGTGCGCCCCCCACACGCGGGCAAAAAACACCATACCACGACCTGTCAAGGAAATGGGAGGTGGGGGGGCTCCCAAAGATCCTACTTTCTAATGGCTCCAATGTCCAAATGTCCACTTCCACGCCATTGCACCTCCCACACCCCATTGCACCACAAGAACAGTGCCCCCCCCCCCCCCCCCCCTCCCCAAACCCCCCACAAATTCATGTGCTGGCACAAATGTTGCACTTGGTACTTCCAGATGGAAATATTTTACATTTCGATTGGCCCACGGCACCAAGCAACCAAGTGGGGCGGACCGACCAACTTCATGCTCCGGCATCACACATTTTCAGCCACAGTGGTTCACAAGCCAAGCTGTTGCACTACGTGCATACTGCTCACACACAAGCCAGGATACTCACCCAAGAATACCTGTCAACCTATCTGGTAGCACGGCGAAGCAGCAAAGCCCACATGAGAAAAACGGAACTGCCTTCAACTTGGTTCTCCACTGTCCCTATGAACAAACCACTCAGCCTTGTAAGGTACAACTATGCAGGGGCATTGCAAGATGCACACATGTTCAAATGGCAAGTGCCACACTCGGACATATCACCAGGACAGTGGCCACACAATTGGACTTTGGCACATCAGGCCAAGGTCCATAGGGTTGATACCTGGTCTGCCTGCGGATACAAAACTGAGTAAGGTGGAGCAAAATACGCACATGGCCATGCAGCTCTGTTGCAGAGCCTGTCCAAACATTGCGGAGATTCCTCCATTGCCACAACCGTGCAAAGAGCTGCTCCACCCTTGCACGATAGAAGCCATGGACATCGTTATACTCTTGTTGGTCTTCACTCAAAGTTTTCCAACCAATATAAGGTACAACAGTGTGCAAGCGGCCCTTATATGGCTACATCACTCCTGCCTTCTCGGGGCCCCCGTAGTGGGGAGAAATCGATATGGTTACATCACCCCTGCCTTCTCGGGGGCCCCATAGTGGGGAGAAATCAATATGGCTACATCACCCCTGCCTTCTGGGGGTCCCCATAGTGGGGAGAAATCAATACCGCTACATCACCCCTACCTTCTCGGGCTCCCCATAGTGGGGAGAGTTCAATATGTGGGATGGAAAATGGATAAAAATGGGTGAAAATGGGCAAAAAAGGGTGACAATTCAAATGCGCCACATCCCAAATGCATAAGAAGCTAAAAAAAAAACCCAGTATGGAACCAAAAATTGTCAAAAGGGGCCAAAAGTAGGGTCCGAGTATTTGCCAACATCCAAAACTTCGCACTGCATGCACGGCATTCCCACAACAGCCAAGCGCAAAGCAAAAGACCTTGGGCTTTGCAACAGCATTGAGGCCAAAAGAACTACAAGAGCTGAATGTGGCATGACCCTTGTGCGTGTCTGTCACGTGCATTCTGCGCATGCAGGGGAACACAAATCAAATCGCTTCGTCACCTGTCACTTGTCACTTTATGTCCAAAAACACTGTTGGTGTGCATGCAGATGAACACAGTATCAACATCATGTGCAATGTGCTGTCAGTTTCACAAGCTGTAAACCTCTGTCGAATGAAATATTTACAATGCTGCATATGCTCCCACACAAAAATCAATGCATTGTGCAAATGTTGTAGTCAGGCCCCCTTACCCTCTACCATCCCTGCCGTACAGCGACAGGATTTTACAGCTGGGTGATGCACTGCGTCCCCTTTTACACACCAGTGAGTTCATGGCCCTCTGACAATTTGGCAGGCCATGCTGCGGCTGTTGACGAGGGAGTTGCCGGCGCTACTCCATGCCACAGGAAGTAGAATGTATGACCACAGGTGTGAAACGCCACACCCAGTGAACCATAGCATGATCTTCTGCACACAGAAGGTGTCCCAACCCCCATAGCTGTGGCCTGCCTGTTTCCCATGGCAGGTGAAAATGATGGTGTCCCACAAACTGAGTTTTTGACAACAGGTATGGGAACCCCGGCAGCTGTAGCACAAACAATTCGCAATAAAGCAATAACTTGTATGCTAGGTGTTGGTTTTCCACCCAGCCACAAGGTGTGCAAGGATGAGAGAATTCAAACTTCAGGGCACAAGTGGATGTTCACTGCCCTGGATTTGCAGCGTTGCTGTGGGTCCTCAGGGCCCTATGCTGTCACAACAGTACATCCAAGCACCATCTACGTGTAGAACGATGTGGCCATTGCGGCCATCACCAAATGCATTGGTGAAACGCTCCCAAGGCTGAACCAAACACCGCTTTGCAGACACACAAGCAAAGGCACACAGCCGCAAATACCCACACCCACCCACACACACATACAGATAGTGAGAGTGAGAGAGAGAGAGAGAGATAGAGAGAGAGCAACCAAGACAGGTACATGTTGAGCAATAGCACAGGCCATACTCTGGACTGCACGTGCTCAAATCTGGACCAGTATCCAAAATGTATCTTCACAAGTTACGAGGCATTGCCATCTTGGCCAAAGAAGTGGTGCAATCCAGAGCACACTACATATTGATGCCCTGGGACCATGTCCATTTGAGAGAGGGCAGGAACCAACCTCTGTGCTGCCAAACCCATTTCACCTGAACCCCATCTCACAGTGCAATTGGCAGCATCACAAGGATGCCAACCTTTTTGCTGCTGCGACCTATGCCAGAACATACAGAGAACACACTTACCCTTGCATACATACACACCACACAACCGAGCAGGTGTTCACGTGTGTCAGCAAAGTTTTGGCAGGTGTCGACAGGTGTCAGGCAAGTTGCTGACAGGTGTCGGCAGGTGTCAAAAGGTACATTCGACACGTTGGAGGCCCTGCTGAAACGAAAATTAAAGGAAAACCCTGCTGGGGAACGCAGCATCCATGCCGTCGAAGGCCGTATGGGGCCTGCTGCTCTCTGGACCCTTCCCCTACCCTTGCGTGCACCCTTTCCCGGCCCTACCTGGCCAGGGCCAGTCCTATGGCCTGCCCTAGCTGTCCCCATCCCTTGCCCTTGCCTGTGACACTTTGGCAGGCGCTAGCAGCAAGTATGAGTGGGCTAGATGTGAACATTTGAGGGAAGACGGAGTGTCAGGGCACACAGTCGTGAGGTATTCCTCATTCCATTGAGTGCCTCAGCACTTGCAGCTCCAATGCGATTTACAAATAGATCCAACGTGAGAGAACGAAGGGATGGTGCATCCATCAGTGACGCAAGGGCCCGAGCCCCACCGTCCTCTACCCCATTCCGGGAAAGATTCAGGGTCAAGGTATCCAGTGCTGGTGCTTCCTTCAATTCAGCAAGTGCCTGGGCACCTCTGTCTCCCACTTGATTACCAAAGAGATCCAAGTTCAGGGTATGCAGCGCAGGTGCTTCTTTCAGTGCAGCAAGTGCCTGCGCACCGCTGTCCCCCACTCCATTCATGGATAGATTGAGGGTGAGGGTATGCAGTAACGGAGCGTCTTTCAGTCCTGCGAGTGCCCGTGCACCATTTGATCCCACTGCATTTCCATAGAGGTTTAGAGTCAGTGCGTGCAATGAGGGAGCGTGCTTCAGTGCCACAAGCGCCTGTGCACCATCTTCTCCCACTTCATTTCGGAAAAGATCAAGGTTCAGGGTTTGCAGTAAAGGGGCATCCTTCAGCTTTGCCAGTGCTTGTGCACCACTGGCTCCCACTGCATTCCCGTAGAGTTCCAGGTGAAGGTTATGCAATAATGGGGCGTCTTTCAAAGCCGCAAGTCCTTGTGCCCCACGGGCCCCAACTTGATTCCCAGACAGGTCGATGCTCAGGGTATGCAATGATGGGCTATGCTTTAGTGCCGCTAGTGCCTGTGCCCCACTGGCCCCCACAGTGTTTCCATAGAGATTTAGGCTGAGTGTATGCAATGAGGGGACATCCTTCAGTGCAGCAAGCGCATGGGCAACACCAGCTCCCATTTCACATGATGAGCAATCAAGGGTCAGTGTGTGCAGATGTGAGGCATTTTTCAGCATCGCAACTGCGCCAGCTGTCCAAGCAACAGCAACGTCATTCATCGTCAACTGAAGAACCCTTACAGTGTCTGTCAGAATGATCAGCTCTTTTACAGCCTGTTCCGACTTACATGTCCGCTTCACATACCGCCGCCCCAAGGATGCCCGCAGTGCCAGGCACACTTGGCTGAGGGATTCAGATCCTGCAAAGTCAGCAATTGACGACCAAAGCTCGGGAGGTAGCTGCAAGAACATTGTTGGATCTGGAGAGAGTGAGTGTGCATAATCAATTGCAGTACCTGGAGGCATGCGAATTCAAGACAGGGAATTCAATGGACCTCTTTCTTGGACGAAGTGGTGTAGCTTGGACAAGCTATAGCTTGTGAACAACCCAGAAAAATGTCAAGCCATGGAAATGGTGCAACCAGCCACAAGACATTACAAACATGTCGACAAACAGAAAATTCTCGGTGCAAAAATAACTCAGGCCGAACATCCATTTGTAGTGTGGCTTGGACTAGGCATAGTTGGCAATAGAACAATAATGGTTGTGGCCCTCCAGAATCAATGTTCTCAAATATCAGCAAGGTGCCGTTGGGCACTGACACAAATGTTCCGCAAATGTCAGCAAGGTGCCACAAAACGCCCTCTTGGCTTACACTGCGACTCTGGATTAAATGCCTGTGCTTTCGTCTTCTGGGCTGGCTGACCTCTGTCCTATAGTTGGAGACCCAGTTCAACATCTCACTGGCCCTATCCCTGGCCCTATCACTCACGCCGGTACCAATCTGCAACCTGCAATTGCAACATCACTGAGGCCTTCACATGCCCCTGTATCTTTTAAATGCCGAGCCAACTCAGACCAGGGCCATCTGTAAGGGACAAAAAAGGGGAGGGGAAATCCCTTTGTCAACTCACAAAATGGAATGCCCACAGCGGCCCGCCAATCGCCATCACTTTTCCCGAAAGAGCCATTGGCCAGGGGTGCTGTCCAATATCCCCAAAGTGAAAAAAAAAGTCTGGATCCTTATGGACTGCCCTGACGAACATTCTTACAAGTGCAACTCCTCCTATTGTTGGACCGTTTGGGCAACGGTAAATCATTAGTACGGTGCTGTTTGCGATCCTGATCTGCAAATTCATCTGACCTGTGATTGCCCTTCACAACCAAATGTGAGGAGACCCATCGAATTCGCACCAAATCCCCTGCATGTATCAGGCCTCTACAATGTGAGTATAGAATAGGTGACACAAGACAGTGGCTGTATGCAATGCTCCGTCTGTTGACGCTCCAACGTTGGGCTTGACCATGCAATTACCTTCTGCACACATTTTTTGTTGCAATCCCCAATCCCACGTTAGGGGACAAGGAGGAGAAGGTTCACCCTCCCATCTGTTCTCCCCTCTTGCACACCTAAGGCCCCCTGGCTCTGTGGGTTTGCAGGTTGTGTTGCAGCTGACCGCAGAGCTGCCCCTGACCAAGCTGTGGAAAAGTCCTAAGTTGATGCAATGATATGGTCACTACGCCTATTGTAGCTTAAGACATGACTCCAGCCTGCACACTACAGAACATACCATGGAAGCACCTCCCTCCGATGTTTAAGCTATGCCCAGTCCACAGGGCCTGCACCACTTGACACAACAATTGCAGGGCTGGGTGTGCATAAATCTCTCTTCAGACAATCACCTAACATGCCTACATCTGCAGGAGGCTCCAAACCAAAGTTAAAGAGGAGCTAAAGGAGAGGAAATGGGGAAAGGACAGGGGGATGGGGAAAGAATCGGCTTGGGGCAGCATGGGAGGGTGATGGTGTGCGCAAACAGTTCCGCAGAAAGGGTGTAGGGCTCGATGCAATCTGGTTTTGGTGTTTGGATAGGGCGCAAGATCAGTGCTGCTGGTGTACGGGGGTCTAGGCGTCGGTTTGGGCAATTTTGAGGGGTGGAAACCACCAAAAGTGGGTGGTTGCGGGTGGATTAGGTGCGCTCGAAACCGCGTTTTGAGCCACGTAGCCCAAGATATGGTCTATTTTTGGTTTGGGGCTGTCGGCGGCCAATGTGCAGAAATTCCGGGGCTTTTGGGGGCCTTTTGGGGGCGTTTTGCAGACATGTTGTGGAGTTAAGAGGGCCCCAGAGGGCCCTTTGGCACGGGGAAGTCTAGCTGCATGTGTAGAGTAGCCAATATTTCCCTTCATTTGGCCATTTTCAGCAGGTTCTAGGGCGCTTTTGGGCAAACAAAAAGGCTGATTTTGGCCCTAAATTGCAGATTTTGAAATGGAGGTCCGGCACTTGCGACGCCCGTTCCCAGCTGCCACCGTTGAGTTTCTGGCTCATACTTTGTGTGGTTGTCCCTCACATCCATAGGTAGCATCCACCAAAATTTTGGCCGAATCCGAAGCACCACAACGGAGTGTGGCTTTTCCGCATTTCGCGCATGCTTGCTTGCTTGCTGCTTGGTGCTTGCTTGCTAAACCTGTTAGGTCCACCCTAGACACTAAAGAGGGTTATAAAACCAAGACTAGTGCCATAAGCTCGGTGACCATAACCCCAACCCTAACCTAAATCAAGACTGAATATTGGGACCGAGCTGGTGGGGGAGAGAACATCAACTATGACTGGTGAGGGACATCAAGAATGATTCCCACATTGATGGCTCTTGACAAAGTGAAATGAGCTTGCAAGGGAACCCCATCACCACGAGGCCCACTTTCAAGGCTTTTTGGACGTCTGAGAGGCCAAAATGCCCCAAAATGGGCTCAAAATGGGCTCATTTCACCCGTTTGTGCACCCCGAATGGTCTAGGATGAGGTTTGGAAAAATGCGTTTTTGACCCATTTTTTGACCCATTTTTGGTCCCAAAACAGCCCATTTTCAAGGCATTTGGGGATTTTCGGAGGACCAAAATGGGCCACCACAAGCTCAAAACGGTCCAAAAACACTTGTTTTAGCGTCACACATGGTCTAGGATCATTTTTGAGAAAAGTCATATTTTTGCCCCTACTGGACCCCATTTGGGCACCCACCTGTTTGGGCTTGAGCTTGCAGCTTGCTGCAGCCTAGTGGGCCTAGGTATGGGGGTCTAGGCGTCCGTTTGGGCAATTCTGAGGGGTGGAAACCACAAAAAGTGGGGGGTTGCGGGTGGAGTAGGTGCCCTTGGAATCGCATTTTGAGCCATGTCGCCAAAGATATGGCCTATTCTTGGTTTGTGGCTGTCGGCATTTGAAGCGTCTGGGGACCTTTTTGGGCCGTTTCCGGGACATATCATGGAGTTAGAGGGCCGCAAAGAGCTCGTTGACACGAGGAAGTCAAGCCGCACGAGGAGTGTACCCACCGTTTCCCTTCGTTTGGCCGTTTTGAATGTGTTCCAGGGCTTTTTTGGCCCTAAAATGGCTGTTTTTGGCCCTAAACTGCAGTTTTTTGAAATGAAGTCCGCCACTTGCAAATCCCGTTGCCGGTCGCCACCGTCGAGTTTCTCCCTCAAACTTTGTGTGATTGTACTTCACACCCATAGGTATCATGCACCAAAATTTCAACCAAATCCGAAGCACCACGACGGAGTTCTGATTTTTACCCATTTCGCGCGTGCTGCTGCTTGCTTGCTGCTTGCTTGCTGCTTGCTTGCTTGCTGCTAAACTTGGTAGGTCCACCCTAGACACTAAAAAGGGTTATAAAACCAAGACTGGTTCCACCAGCTCGGTGACCCTAACCCCCTAACCCTAGCCCTAGCCCTAGCTTGAACCCTAGGCTAGGATCAGAGTTGTTTGGGTCCAAAATAGAGAGAAATGATGTGACGCAGGTGGATGTGTTGAGGCTGGAGGGGCGCGCACACCTAGAGGTTCCCTAGGCATGTCGCTTTAAATTGCGGGATACTCACAGCGGTCTAGTTGTGAGCCCTTCACAGCCACCCATGCCCAGAGGGCACCGACTCCATTTCCCCCTCCTGGGGCGCACGGTAGGGGGGGGGGGGGGGAGCTTGGAAGGGGAGGGGGGGGGGGGCGCCTCGTCCTATGGGAGGGGGAGTCTACCTGTTCGCTCATTTCCTTGTCGTCCCCAGTTGTTTGGGAACGGAGGACCACCTGCTGGGTAACCATGCGGGTCCCAAATCCCAAAGTTCTCGACCTCCGGCGCCCTCCCTGCTTCTGTGAGTGGAGGGGCCTCGCCCGCGATGTGCCGCCTTGCAGCGAGGGTGCAAAAGGGTGTGTTGGGGGCCGGGGGTGGGGGGGTTGCGTCGGGTCAGTCACCCATTTGGTCCCGCTTCTGTTGGGGAGGGTGGGGGGGGGGGGGTGCAAAAGGTCTGCTCCGCTGCTTCCTGGTCCCCAATAGGGAACCAGCCCACGGCCTGCACCCTCACTTTGTGGTGGCTTGAAATTGGGCACAATCATGGTTGGTCTCATGTTACTAGATGCGCCCGCCCAAGCAATTCCAACTAATGTCCACAAGTTCCACACAAAGCAACTGCTACGACAACATACTATGTACATCCGGAATGGTCCCTCTGGGCCAAAGCAACCCGCAACGTACATGGACCCTGATGAGGTACAACATGTACCAAGACATTCCTGCAGGACAAGCAATATACCCAATGGTCAAGACAGGCGTACGGCACACCAGGACAGGTCACCTGTAGGCTTGTTGGTACCCCGCCGGATTAGCATTGAGCGCCGGTAGGCAGTACATTTCCTGTCTGCCAGAGGACCTGTCATTCACTGCAAGACGTACACGGGCTGCGTGTATGGTGGGCCGGGAACAATCGCCTGTTGACGATGTCCCTCCGGCGCCCCCTTGGGGCTTGCTCTTTGTGACTACACGAAGTGGAGGGGCTCCTGACCGCGCCGGGGGGGGGGGGGGGGGCGCCAGTTTATGTGTCATGTGGGGAGGGGGTGAAATTTGGGGGCGGGGGGGGTTGGCGTCCTAGGAGCCGCGGAGCAGCACCTCCGGAGATCAATATTCTAAAGGAACCATGCAGGCCCCCGGATGGGGTAGCCTATTGTCCATCGTAGGTTGCTCATTAATCTTCCACCCCTCAATGACCTTGACCAGGTGTACCGAATTGAGATGTTTGTAGGCATATCAAAGTACCATGTTGGCAGTGCTTCGATTTGTATCCTGTTGGCTTTGTTGCTTTGCTGTGCTATACAGAGGTGGCATTGGGGGGGTTTCACTACAATGTGCATGCAGGTTGAAAACTTCGCCATAGAGACCTGTGGGAAGCCAAATTGCTGGAGGGCGAGGCAAACTTTATTCCGTGGTTGACTCAAATTGTTCTAGTACGAGTGCTCATGACAGTTCTTGGAAAGCAGGTGTATCACTACAAAGATGTTTTTGCAATGTTTCATTTTTGGAACTTATTTGTTACGGTAGGCAAACACCAAAAAACCAAATTGTTGATCCACGTGGCAAGAAGAAATGACTTGAAGGCTTGACAGTGGGCATGGGAGGACATCAAGAAATGCAGCGAAAACATGATGACAAACACAAAAGCAAAAATTGCGAGTGAAAGGGGGTGGTGGACAAGGAGCAAAGATTCCAGTGGGTGGGCAATTATACAGAGGAGGCATGAGTGTCCACTCCAAACAGGCGAGCCAACGGGAAGGGGCAGTCGCCCAACGTGTGTGCCCTGAGCCCGAGGTTGCCCTAGAGCCCCCGCCGTGTCCCCGACCACCCCACCCATGTTGTTCACCTGTGGTGAGTCCTTGCGGTGCGCAAGCACTACGCGCTCCTTTTGGAGGAAACTTGGAGATTGCCACCAAATTGCCCTCTTCCAAATGCCCACACACTAGCTCCTAACGAGTTCCACATTACAAGACTAAGTCCAAGTGCCCCATTGACATTAGTTCCCAAACCAAAAGCACAAGCATAAATCCTCCGTGCACAAAATTAGTGTGGTTCTTGGTAATATGTTGCTCTCACACTCACATTCTTCATAGCTTAGCTTCCCATGTACGGATGTACCCTTTGTGAATGGGCGATAACGTTCCTTTTGAATGGGCGTTGAACCTAGTGTGACTGGGGCCATGTTTTGTCATAAAGTCCCCCTTCCCGCCCCTCTTACAGGGTAGCTGTGTGCCCAAAAATTCTAAAAAAATATTTCCTAGGGTCCCACAAACGCCCATCCTTGGTGCACTATAGCCTCACTGTCCCCATTTTTTTCCATTCGCATGGGTCCAAACGTGCATCCTCCCTGTTAGCTTGTGAATGCGAACTTAGTGTGAATTGTGTGTGAATTTTGTGCGAAATTCGCATGAAATTCACATTAGGTTCGGTGAATTCCCACATGATAAGACACACTTGCCGAAAGCGACTGCATCAGCGGTGCCTTTGACCTGTTCCTCTGTGAGGGGTTTCCATCTCGCCCGAGCAGTGCTTCGGGACACCTGCGCAACCTGTAACAAGTGTGCCGCCCCAGCCAAACTCCCCATTTGAGCAGTGCCCCAAAGCTGCGGCAAACAAAGCACCTGGGTTGCACACGGGCCCAAGGACCCGGAACTGCGCTTGGCACACGAAGCGGTGAGGCCGTGATGCACGACGCAAGGCATGTGCCTCTAGGTCGGGCACCAAGAGGTCCAAGCGGCTACCGTACCCGAATCATCCAGTTAGTAAAGCGGGTGTGGAGGTAGTGGTATTTGATTGCAAGCTTGCGCGTAGCAACGCGGAGCATCATCAATAAGATGAGCCGACAATCGAGATGGCCGTGAAGGCCCACAATGCCATTAGTTGGCGCGCACTTCCCACTTGTGCTACACCCTCGACCGGCAGCCCTTTTCGCATATGTCTAGAAACACTTAGTGGTGTTTTCCAAAACACAGGAATTTAGGTGTGTTTTTTCCTTGTCCCGAAATGCCTCCTTCAAAGCACACGGAAAACCCGTGGATTCCTTGGGTTTTGACACTTTTTCCCCATGAATGAAACAGGATAGGTACACAGAATGACATGTATTTTACTGTAATATTGCCTCTGCAACGCTATCATCAATTTTCGTACATTGTAAACATACAACACAACAGGTGTAGTATGGAGAGGTGTGCAAGTACCTTTGTGTAGCAGTGTTTCGTTCTCCGTGAATATACAAATCTAGAAGTGGGCATGAAATCTAGGGTCTGAAAAGGGCATGCACATGTTATTAAAATAGAAAGCAAAAAATGATGGTTCCGAAAAATCGCATTCTGCAAAACGTTCTTTCCCCCTCCCCCTGGATTTAGGGGCGTATATCTGCATCCTCAACAGCCCAAGGTCATCACAGGCAATACACCGACAGGCACAACAGGGGCATATGCTGTGACCGATACCAAGTTGTATATCCTAGGACAGTTAGAAAAGGGACACAGACCGATGTGTATGGACACGGGTATGCAACAACCAGGTATCTTGCCTGTGGGACGAAAGCAATCAAAGGAAACAGGATGCGTCGAAGCGAGAAATCATACCGTAAAAATTACGCATGCAGCGCAACAAACAAATCACCCTTCCTTGCCACCAGACTTGGGGAGACCAAAGGCCGTCCTTGATCTACTGTGAAAAGACTCCAGTGTACCTTGTCCAGCCGTGGTGCCCTTTTTGTTCTTAGCAGCGGCTTTCTTCGGTGCAGGGGCAGGGGCTACAGGTGTGGCGGGTGCATGTGCTTTCCTTTTTTTGTCAGGGGTCTAGGCAAGGGATGGTTCCCCATCCTCACCACTGGCTTCGTCGGCCTCCTGATCTGCAAGGGGGACTTAACACACTGCAACAGGCATCCCGCCGAACCATTGCTTTCTCCATGATTCCCAATTTACGACAAAAAGTGCATCTAAATCTTGCATCTGGGTGCATTCATGAACGTGGAAAAATCTGCCAAAAGACCAACGAAGGCACAACCGACATTGCATGTCATAGGGAGGGTGGTCATGAGCTGGGCAGGCAACTGGGGTTGAGAACCCACATGCAAGATCCAAGGTTTATGATCCCACCCCCTCCTCTTTAGCTTATGTGTCCCCTATTCACATCATCTATGAGGTTCAGGAAGGCTTTGCAGAAGTTCATCCCTGGCTGTCAGCTACCCTCGTCAAGGGCTGCCCACTGGTTATTACTGGCAGGAGCTCCGATTTGAAATGCGCCTTGGCCCAGTTGAAGGAGGTGGATGGCACGGAGGGGTGGCAATGGGTAACGCTAAGCATTTATGACATGGGGGGGGAGCATCCAGTGTATCGTTATGGTGAGCGCCAGGCAGTGATTGCCTCCCCTGAACGTCTAAAGTCGAAGGTACCCAAGGACTTGGCTGTTGATCAGTCTGATTATGCATCGATGTGCACACTGCCCCTAGTTGTATGGGCCTATGATACGTTCGGTATCCTGACCCACCAGAGTGGTTGTGTTATAGGGGGCATATGTATCTGCGAACGAAAAAGAAGGGCAGACCAGCTGATAGCGAGGACTGCTGAAGCACGATGGTAATCCCTTTTTCGGAACCAGAGTTGTGGCCTCCAACCTGTCACAGTGGGGTGAAAATAGGTAGAATAAAAAAAAAAGCGTTCTGCAGAACGTTCCTCGTCGTTTTTTAACGAAAGACGGGCCGATGCATTGAGTTTCGCAAGTCACACCTAGGTCCTAGGTCTTGTGGCAACCACCTCACCGGAGTCAAGTGCTGCCCCTTCACTGTCGACACGATCCGTATTGGCACCCTTATCATCATTCGCAGTCCCTAGACGAATTGTTTTCACCTTCTCCGAAGTTGGCGGCTCTGGTGACAATTCTCGAACATGCCTCTCCATCATAAGCCTAAATGCCTTATACTCCTCTAATGACCATAGGGGACACTTAGCCACAGACTCCCAGGGTGGGAACTTGTTACCATCCTTCTCTTTCCAACGTCTGTAGTTTATTTTAATTCGGGCAGGCGACTTGATAAGTTCCATTACCTTATACATCTCATTCTCGGTCTCTGCAAAGGGGACAGCACATTCCATGAGGTGATGTTCATTTTCAAACTGGTACTTCCCAAGGAACAGACGGAATGGGGCAGGTTCCATTATGCGGACAAGTTTGCCAAAGGGTGAAGGAACACACAGCACCAAATAGGATCAGTCATGTAACTCAAACCAGGTAACTGTAAACACGTGGTCGCAGACATGGTGTGTACTACTAGAGCACAGTGCACTTCAAATTGCCCGGCATGAGGTACCTCCAGCACATTATTTTTCCTAGAACGTTCTGCAGAACATTTTTTTCCAAAATGTGCCTATAGGGGGTCATCAATACTTCGGGAACGTTCTGCTGAACGCTTTTTACAACCAGGCTGCAGTAGCATAAAAATTGTCCAATTTTCCCTTTGATTGTCCTGCTCTTTTCCAGTTTACAGTGAACACCTTTGCATTTCTGGTCAAACAGTGCCCTATTAAGGTGCCTTTTCTTGGTCAAGTTGCATCTCCAAAAATATAGTGTTTTGGGGGGGGGTTTCGAAAAATGTCATTTTTCATTCCAGGGTTTGGAGAGGGCCCATTTGTGCGAGACGTTACTGCCATCCTAGGGGCTGTCATTGTCTAGTTGGAGGTGAGGGTGAAAGCAAGAGCACTAGCCACACCCCTGTTTCCCAGGTACCACAAGGAGTACCAACATGCTAATTGAGCACCCTCCACTTGCATGCAGAGGTGTAGTCCTGGGACCCAAAAGTTGCACAGCCAGGGGGATTGAGAAGGTAGGAGCGCTGGGGAGGGCAGCCTATCCGGGAACATCTGACCAATTCGTGCACTTCTTGGAAAAATTCTTAGTGACATACCACCCATCCCAGGCCAGAACATCAGCACTTCAACAAGGCCATCAAAGGGTGCGAGAGGAAAATTAGCAGTGCCTCCATGATTTAGAATGCTCCAACAGCAGGGAACAATGAGGGGAGGTGGCACGCGGTATGGGGCAGCAAGGAGCACAGCGTACACAAGATGGCAAGGTTAGGAACAAACCGACAGGGTTCATTTTGTGGGTTTGTGGCTCGGGGTTGATGAGGTTGATTAGAGGTGGGCATTGGAGACATTGAAAGTAATCGGCTTCATTGATACAACCAGATGGACTGGGCTGACAACTTCAAGCAGGTGTTCGGGGACCTTGAGGTCACTGGATTCCGTCTAACTATTTTTCTGCTGTGCGTACCAGAGTGCACCACAACAACACAACTGCAAGCGCCAGCCCATGTATCCAATCCACATCGCACAGCAGAGAGTAGATTTTCGTTGCACAAATGATAACCTTTTGCCCAGGATCAGAGTCCAAAGCAGAATTCCAGAAATGATCTAGGGAATATTTGTTCCCAGCCAATCAGAGGAAATCTGATCCAGCCACCCGAATGATGTTTCCGCACACTCAGTATCAACCAAACATATGCGAGTTGGTCAGTAAATTGAACCTTTAGGCCATGGGGCAACAGTCTACGATCCCGAGCAACCCGCTGTCCGCATTTTGTGCAGAATTCTGTGTGCAGGAACTGTGCACGTCGCCTATTTGGCCCATTTTGACAACATTTTTCGCGATGCACCATGGTCAGTGTACTGTCATGGTAATGCAGATGAAAAGTCCTGCATTAAGGAGCAGAGGGGTGAGCGAGGAAGGTGGTATGCATTGGCAATGAGCACGGGTGCCTGGGTGGGTAGACTGCCCATGGAGACTGGGGACCATCTACTATCCACTCTCATTGTAAAAGATTGGGGGGAGGGTGGGGGGGGGGGGGGGGGGTGCAGTAACTGCCAAAAAAGTGGAAGACAGCACCAAAGACATGCATAATTATCACAGATGAAACAATTGCACATGGAATAAAGAAATTGGGCCAGAAATGCCCCCCCCTTTTGCGCAACAACCGGCAATGTTTTGCAATTTGACTAGAAGGTGGCTGTTGGATAAAAATAGCGTCAGAAAATGCGCCGTCTGACCAGGGGGTGATTGTTACACAAAGCGAAGGGAGGGGGCCGGGGGGGGGCGATTCGAGGGCAATTTTGTAGAATTAGCAACGGGAGCAGATGGAGTGAGCTTCTCAGACGTCAAGGCAGTGACCGACAATCTGGCTTTATCCAAAGGTTTGTGGAAGGCTGCTGTCACCATATGGAGACATTCAGCAATTTGGTCTGGGAGGCTTGCAATGCTGTACACAGGGTGGCACAAGCTGTGTGCACTGCTGCAACTCCCTCAAGGTTGATGTACACCAGAGGTTAAAATGACACTGATGCCCCAAGCAAACTAGATGCTGGAGGGTAAATCACACGGGATGCATGAACCTTACAATCCAAGTGGTGCGAGGCCATTAGATGAAGCAACAGTGGGTTCTCAGGAAAACGTTAATGACTGTGGAATCGGTCATATGAAATTTGCACAAATGGTCGGTATGCAATGCTGTTGCCCAAACAGCCAGCAGTGCATGTGGGTATACCAGATCAGTGTGAAATACACACGCATAAAGACATGCAAATGCACCCCCAAAAAAAACAAAAAACCCCGCTATGAGCCACACTGCACAACAGCACAGTGCAGGGCCAAGTTCTTGCACTGTGTGTGCACTGCGTGCATACTGCGCACCCAGAGGCTGGGATACTCACCCAAGAATACCTGTCACCTGTCTAGGGGGTGGGGATTCCTTGAAGACCCTTTAGCCCCAAGACACAAAGCAAATGCACAAATGCAATGAAGGAATGTGGGTTGTGAGTTATCCTCAAGTGCCTTACCTTGTTGGTGAAGGTTGATATCCCAAGGGCGCTTGAATCCAAAACTTCGCACTGCGTGCATGGCATTCCTCAGGTGCAAAATATCATCAAGCCAATCCACCAGCCAGACACGCGTGGACATAGGATGAAAAGGCACCTTTTTGCATGGGTAGATCAAGCTCGGCCATCCCCCATTCAATACCATGCACCATGAAGTTCCCTGTGTTGAATCATGGGGGTAGTGTTTGCCCTGCGCGCACCCTGCACGCTACTTTTATGATGACTTTCCCAAATTGAGTCCCCGAGTTTACCTTAACCGTATGAAGCCCCTGAGTAGACCAACAGCTGCCCCTTGCCTACCAAATGAAGCAACAAACCACAACATTGAACAGACTGCCACAGACTGCTACATCCTCCGGACGGATGGGATTGTAGTCTGGCAGTGGTAGCCGTGTGGCCATTTTGGTGAGCAAGTCTCCCCATTGCGCCGGATTTGCTCACGTTCCTGTGCACTGTGGGCCTCTTGACTCTTGACTCTTGACTCTTGACGATGACTGGGGTCTACTCCATGATTACTCCATAATGACTCGCTTGTGTTGCGTGTGATCGCACACCTTGTGGCAGACGTCAGAATAAGAGCACTCCCGTGTGGGTTGTTTGTCAGCACATTTGGTCACGGCCATATTGTTGATGTACCCGGGCCAGAATGCGCAGGGGTCCTTTTGTCACCGCAACTCCCGCGGCTTGGTACTCGGAGTCCGTGATTTCCACCATTTGGAGGCTGCCGTTGGATTACAGGGACATGCCTTCAGGCTGCTTTGAATTGTACTAAGGGGGAATGTTTGCGCGGCGCGCGCCCAGCGTGCTACCTTTCAATTAACTATCCTGACTTCAGCCCGAGATTTACCCTCTGATGGAGAAGGTCCCCCAAATAGACCATGATGGACTGCGCACCTTCCCTACAGAGCACGTTGCATAATTAGACAATTGCTGTGAATTCAACAACTCCAAATGTCATTTGTATTGTACTTAACAAACGGTACTTTGCCTTTACCTTTCCCATAGATTTCGCTATGGTAATGAGTCCCCAAGCCGCAAGCGGTTTGGACGGCGTTTCTGCCTCACGTCACAGAAATGAAGCGCAAACTCGGTATTCGCTACATCACCCCTGCCTTCTTGGGGTCCCCATGGTGGGGAGAAATCAATATGGCTACATTACCTCTGCTTTCTTGGGGTCCCCATGGTGGGGAGAAATCAACCTAGTAAGGAGTGGATGTGGTGGAAACGAGCAAAAAATGGAAGAAAATTGGTGAAACTGGGTCGAGTGGGTGAGAATCCAAATATACCATATCCCGAATGTGAAAGAAGCATCAAAATACCCATTGTCAAACAACAATAATGCCCATAGTATGACAAAGTATGGGGTTCTAGGACGGCTAGACGTCCAAATAGTTGCACTGCGCGCGCGCTGCGCTTAGTGCACCCCCTAAAAGGTCACCGGTGGGGCACGGGTAAAAAAAGATGCCCGGCGCGCTAACGCTCCCTGTAGAGGAAGCAAACGTGGTACCCATAGGCCACAGGGTTGGACCCGCGGGGACAAAATCAGAGGGGTCCCACACGGGTAGGGATTGGAAATAGCCCAAAAAGTTGCCCTGCACGCACCCTGCGCGCTAACGCTCCCTCATATGGTATTGCAACAAGCATAAACTACTCTTTGGACCCCAGGCCCATACATGACCCAATGAAGCCTTTCTACCATGTAGGTCCTGTGAGACAGCATTTGAGGTCCGGGGCTAGTGAGGACCGTTGGGGAAAGACGGCCACTGCCATCTTGGACATCTTCTTGCCCTCCAAATCTGCCTGGCGCTTAAGTGGACAAGGGGACGGACCCAATTCGCCTGGCACTTGAATGGAGGAGGGGATGTACCAGAGCAGCCTCACATGATCAGACAGGGGATTCCATTTGAGCCAGTCTGTATCCTTCAGCAGCAGCGTCCTATCCAGTGGTGGTCCGCGAACGATATTCCTGTTGTGTACAGCTGTTGCATGGCACCGCCATTCCAAGCCAACCGGAAGGACAACAGAACACAGGTTTCCACAACCTAAATGCACCACCGGTTTTGCAATACCAACGGGAAACCCAAGCAAGTGTTGCAACAGGACCACATGCACACACAAGGACACGCATGCCCACACACAGACACCCAACAAAACACAACACAACACAACACACAAAGATGGCACGTGCATGCACATAGGGCATTTGTGCATAGTGCAGGAACAACCGTCACCTCTTGTTGGAGTGACTTTAGTGAGACCAGCCTCAAACCACCCAAAAACAAGACCCAACTCGCCAAGGTCAAAAAATGCGGTTGAAAATCACACAGCAATAAAGAATTCATGTAAGCTTCCCAAGTCTTCATATGTTGACGGTGTAAGAGAATTTACAGCCCCACTCATGTAGTTTTTGGAGTGGATGATCTTGGTTATTCCGTAGGTTTGCACCCAGCCTTTCATCAACTCCTTCAACACACCTTCTCTGTCGACATTTCTGGTGGATGTGGGGGAGGCCTGCAAAACCAGCACAGCCCATCAATGACAATGAGGGCAAAATCATGGCTGATGAGCTTGGTTAGGTGAAGACCCTAGATTATATCTGGTTCAAGATTAGCAGACTTGTCCACACAACTCAAGCGTGCATGACAATCTCGAAGCATCATAGCCATTCCTTCCATTTTCTCAAGTCTAGGCTATGCTTAGAGACACCCATGGTATCAACAAATTCCCATTGAAAAAGAAGGAAGGACAATGCGTAAGAGTTCACTTATAGTTCAGTAGCTCAGTGCAACCAGTTGCGCTGTAGGAAACCCATGCCCTGTTAAATTATGTCAAATTATCGCCATTTTTTGCTCGTTGAAGGTCTTTGATTCCAAATTGTTTGCATGCAAGCGGTGTGCACTGCACGAAGCACATTAGAGTTGCATAGACAAACAAATTGACAAAAAAGGCCGCAATTGTGCTGGTTTTCCCCTTGTTCTCTCAACGCTTAGTTCTTTGAAAGGCTGTCAACTTGGGACACACACACCTTTGGTCAAAAGCGCATGAGTGTGGGAACACAACTCAAAAAACTATCACCAAAATGTGTTTGTGAATGAGTAAGTGTGTGTTTGTGCGTGTGTCTATGCATGCGCGCGCACACATGGTCCATTTTTCAAGGCACGTTATCCTAACGGATTGCCTGAAGTCATTTCCCCGGTTCTGCCCAGTGTATTGGGTTTATCTCGTGGGGTTGTTTGCGCAATGGACCACCACTTGTTTCAGGGTTTCCGTTTTGCAGAAGACACCTGAAGTGGATACAGAAAAGACGTAGCAAAAAACGGCAGTGGCGAAGAGTCGAAAGAATTGACTATAGTGTCTTGCTTGGTGCCTGGCTTTTTCCAATCTTCATTATGCCGTTTGTCTTGCCACAGAACCTCGCCTCCATGAATCGACCTGGCGGAGATTGTTAAAGAGTTGATTGAACAACACAACCCTGACAAGAATGCAAAATGGTTTGATGGATACATTCGAACTAATTCACAGGGGCAGATACTATGTGGCATGAGCAAGCTATGTATATTATGCCTACATTTGCACCCTGCTTCCCTGGTGGCCCTCATCCCTTTGTGTGTGTGTGTGTGTGTGCGTGTGTGTATGTGTGTTGAGAACCCAGTAATGAAGGGTTTTCAGTCGCTGTGTGATGCAGATCCCTGCTGCTTCGGCTGTGTGTGTGTATGTGTGTGTGTGCGTGTGTGTGTGCACGCGCGTGCGGAAATCAACGATGTGTGTGTATGTGTGTGGAAATTGACGATGTGTGTGTGTGTGTGTGTGTGTGTGTGTGTGTGTGTGTGTGTGTGTGTGTGTGTAGAGGTGGATCCTTGTGCAGCGTTGGGCTGGACGCCTCATTCGGCTCAGGTCTGCTGAGGCCTCTTTGTGACGTTGTTTCCCTCCCTTCTGCGGAATCAGAACCTCTGTAGTTGGCTGGCTAGGTATCCAGAGTGTTTGCTCTGCCATGCCGCGTCAGAAAGAGCGGGCGGGCGACATCCTCGGCCGCGGTCTCCTCCAGCCCCTGTGGAACAGGTGCTGGTGGGGACCGAGGGGGGGGTGTTTTCGGTCTCCTGCGTTTGGGGGCTGGAGGGGTGGGGGGTTGGTGTGGGGACCTCAGCAGACCCGAGGAGAGACGTGCAGGCCCTTGCAGGCGTAGTCGTTTGTTTGGCAGTTGTGATTGTGCGGAAAGAGTGCGCTTCCGGCGTATGGGCACTGGGGTGCACACTTTATGGTGTCCCCGCTGACAGCAGTGGCGCACCCCCCTCTGCTGGAGAGTGCATCTCGGGCATGGTGGCAAGCCATGTAGCGAGCACAGCTGTAGTTGCGGCCTGCGTGCAACATGGTCATCAGCGTGATGTCCCAGCTTACAGCATGCATCAGCTGTTCGCCGTAGTCGTTTGCAGGGCATTCATGCGGTGGCACAATGCTGGGTACATTTAGACGTATTGACCGGTGGCGCTGGGTGTGGTGCCCTGTGGGTGTTTGCGTGCCGGCGCGTGCCCGTGTAGGGGCGCTGCGGGAGCTTCCCATCCCCTATCACAGGGAAAAAATCAGCTGCAAAAGAGGAGCACCCCCCCCCCCCCTTTGGCAAAAATGGTCTGCTCCGAAGATGGTGCCAGTCCTGACTGCAAGTTCCCTTGAAGTGCACGTTGTAGCCGATGCTCTTCCACTTCCTGCGCGGTTCTGCGTGGCCTATGTGTGTATGGGCGAAGTATGTGTACTCTGTTGAGGCCAACCTTGGAGGCCTTTGTGTGTGTGTGTGTGCGCGTTGTACTATTAACGAGGGTTGATGGCTATTAATGTCCTGGCCGCTCTTGCGACGGGAGGGTTAGGGGTCAGCGGGTTAGAGCCTGCCTGAAGCCTGCCCTATCCCACCCCCGCCCCCCCCGGTATGTCGCGGCGCGGCGGAAGGTGTACTATTAACGAGGGTTGATGGCTTTTAATGTCCTGGCCGCTCTTGCGACGGGAGGGTTAAGGGTTAGCGGCTGGTACTATTAACGAGGGAGACCCATATGTGGCGGTAGTGCAACCGGCATATTTAACCCGGCACTTGGGCGGGGTTGTGCATATGCTCGTGTTTGCGTTTATCCACAGAGTCAGAACCTCTGTGGTGTGGCGGGCTCAAGTAACTTCCGGCCGTGTGCCATGAAAAACAGGATCCTCACCACTGCCGTGTCGCCATCATCCACCTGCATCCCCTGCGGCCGTGGGGCTGGGGGGGGCGGCGGGATCGGGGATTTGGGTCTCCGTCGCTTGGGGGCTGGCGGTGTTGGTGGTAAGTGAGGTGAGCGTAGCTGCATCCGCGAGTGTGCTGGGGCTGCTGACCGCAGCCGGGGTCGTTTGTTGGCACCTGCCGGGGCAGGCGCTGTCCTTTTGCCCAGACCTTTGTGCGGGGTATTAACCTTGTGATGACCACGTTGGCAGTAATGCCGTACACCCCGCTGCATCGAGGTGCAGCGTGGGCACGGCGGCAATCCGTGCACCTGGCAGACCTTGGACAGCGGGCTGCGGTCAACATACCCTGGTGCATGGTGGCCTTTGGCACAGCACACGGCCGCCGACAGGCGGAGCCGTTTACACGTAACACACGCCGGTAGTTTGTGGGCAAGGCATGCGTGTGATGAAGTCATGGGAGAGGGGGCCACGACACACGTGGCCAGGGCCGTCGGTTCTGGTGCTCTCCAGCGCGTGACTGTGTACGGGGCTTGGGTGGCTTTGCCTCCCCCCATAACCGGGAAAAACCCCCCTGCAAAATTGGTTGTGCCCGCCCCCCGCTTCGCGCAGAGGGAAGATGAGGGCATAAGCCCAGTGTTCAGGCTGCCTGTAAGTGCACGCTGCAGGCGCGCTTGCTTGACTTCTTGCTCCGTTTTTCTGCGACGATACTTGTATGGTCTGTGAGCGTTTGTGTGTGTGTGCGTGCGCAGCGTCGAAGTGGACTCGCGGTAGGAAGCCAAGAGTTGGACGTGCTTGTGCATGGCGTCACGGCATGCAAAATATGGACGGCTATTGAGGCCTGCCACAGGCGGCCCACCCAGCGGCACTAGCGACGTGGCGCATGTTATGACTTTGGCTGGGTGGAGTGAGCCCGATTTGACAAGTCTGTGAAGTGTGCATAGCGCCAGACGCAGAACCCTGGCCCTCTCTTGCAGTGGTAGTGTGTGTCCATGAAACTTAGCTTGGGGTACCGCAGGCAGTGTGCTTGCCGCCTACTCTTCGAAATCGAGCGCCACCTCGATGAAGGACACTATGTCTGTGTCTTCCGTCCACTGTATCGCTCGCAGCCAAGCCAGCAGGTCTGCCAGAAAGGGCTTTTCCCATGGCTAGGTGCGTGCGGTGGGGTTGTGTAGGCATACCGGGCGCGCCGGGGGGGGGGGGGATGGGGCCCACCAGCTGATGGTAGGGATATGCGCTGCGCGCTTGCGGGCGCACTGTGGGGAAGAGTTTGGGTGCCTGTTGGTCCCGCAGCTTGCGCGCCGCCAGAATGGCCACAAACATAGCATGGAGGGCGTGTATGAAAGGTAGGTCGTGTTGTTCCACCTGCCTGTTCAGTGGTGGCTCGACTTCGGGTAGGAGACCGCTGATTTTCAAGCGTGGGGGCCATCTGTCAAACGGTGGTAGGTCTGGGACTTTCGCCGCCAAGGCGCGGACGTTGGCGATGTGTAGGTCCCTGGTTGTCGCCCATTCTGCGCATTCCCAGAGAATGTGCTGTTCGGTTTCATCTGCCTGTTGGCAATATGGGCAGCACTGGGAGGTGATCATGCCCCGCTGGTGCGCCTGGACAGTTGTCCACAGACCCCCCCGCAGAAGTGTGCGCAGCAACGAGCGCTCCTGTTTTGACTGAAAAGAGGCGATGCTGGCACAGACCAGCCTCCTGTTCGTGTGATGGTGCATGCCCGCAAATTGTCGTAGCCGCCTGGCTATAAGCTTTGTGATTTGTTGTGACCGTAACGGTTCCCTGATGTTGTGCTTGACCAGCTTAAAATCACCCGTCAGTTGCAGAGCATCAGTAGCACCCGGCACTTTCCATTCCCACCAACCCGAGAGCGGACGCCATCCCCGGTCGTGTAGGGTTTTCAGCGCGCGACCAAACGGTCCCGATTTGTGCGTGAGGGGATTCTCTTCCCCTCTTCCCAAACGGCTTGTGCCGTGATCATGGCTGTGCCGAGTGTTTTGCAAAGCCTTGCCAGCCAGACAGCGCGGCCGTAAGGCACCAGCAGGGAGGGGGCAAATCTGTGTCCCTGACACATGAAGCAAAAAACTATTTCCTTCGCTCTGCCTGGTCTGGAGGCCCCCCAGATGGCTTGCAGGATCCGTGTCTCGAAAGGCCTGATGTCTTTTTGGCTGGTGGCCACAATTTCAGAAGCATGGAGGCCTGTGGCATTGACCATGGTGGCGACCACCTTACACCTGTCGTCAAAGTCTCCCCGCGCGCCGTGTATCCGATCCAGCAGAGGGGATGCCTTGCCTATACGCTTTAGGACGAGTGGGCTTGAGGCTACACTGTCGCGCACGCCCGCGCCTAATGAGCAAAACTCGGCTTCTTTGGGAAAAGACACGCCACACATTTGGATTTCCTGATCACTGTCGGGGATGATAAAACTGACTGATTTCTTTGGGTTGACATCTTGCCCTGTGGTCTGTAGCCACTCGTGTGTACATTCCAGCAGGGGCTGGACTGTGTGTTGTCCCGCGGCCACACCGTATGTGTCATCGGCATAGCCCAGGGCTGTCAAAATGAAGTCTAGCGCTTCCCCGGGTTTCCCCCCTGGCAGCAGCCGTGCGGAGGATATGCGCATGGCTTGTGACTGCGCATCTAGTATATCCTTCTAGATGCTTGTCATGAGATTAATCATGATGACACTCAGCGGACACCCTTGCACGATGCCATTTGTTGCGGCGAAGAAAGAGCAGAGACATCCCATTATTTTAAAGCAGCGGGTCAGTTGTGTGTACATTCCGGACAACGCTCTGTGTGTGCTTGTGGGCATGCCCTGCTTGAGGGCGACACAGAGCACTACCTGCTGTGGCATTAAGCCGAAACACTTAACATAATCCAACCCAAAACCTTGGAGCGCAGCGCGCATGACGATGTGTAGCTCGATAAGAAGCGCAATGAGTGCCGCTGCATCGGTGGCCCCTCTCTTTTTCCGAAACCCATAGGTGTGGGGGTGTACCCATTTTTCTTGCCAGATCATGCATTCCTCCAACTTGATGCCGGCCCACACTCCGTAGAGCTGTGAAAGCACCGAGAGTGGACGTTGTTGCATAGGGAGCATGCCCTCCCCTTTTGGAATGAATGAATGAAACAATGCCTCGGGCTAGCACGCGGGGCCACAGTCCTGTGGACTCAATGTGCGTCAGCAATTGAGCCAGCATGTCAAACAGTGCGTTGGGCAAGCACAGCAGGTCCGCCACACACCAGCCGTCCAAACCTGGGTTGTGTGTACTCCCATTTTTCGAAAACGCTTGAGCAATCTTGCGCCCGTGAGGGGGGTGGTGTCCATGTCTGTATTGCTTTCAATGAAACTCCGGTACATATGCACAAAAACATCCGGGTCTGGCTCGGGGGAGTCTGCGTACTTGCGCATGAACTTGTCCCAAGATTCAAGCAGGATTTCATCCATGCCGTTCACATTGGCCGTGGGCCCCCTGTCTCAAGGTCCTTTAACATGACCAGGGGTGCTTGGTAGTCATTCTTGATCCATTTATATACGTCCTTGGGCCTGTCTAACCACGCCTGTCCCATAGATTGGCGCCATTGTTGCAGGCGGTCCAGTTCGAGTGCTCGCGCGTGCTTTCTGCCCATAGACTGCAGAGAGTCATGCAGGGTCATGATGTCTTTCAAGAGGGGGGGGGTCCGTGCGGCACTCGCAGGTGTGGATCTGGGGCCAGGTGCTGTAGTTCCTGGAGAGACAGGTCATTGCGGACAAGTCGCCCTATCTTGCACATGTGGCGACACGCCGCGTCCCAGTCGTATCTGACCTGCTTTGGCATGGTCCCCAGCAATGTGGGGCTCTGTAGTGCCTTCTGTCTGCGGTCTTGCCCTGTGCCAAGACGGCTACGCGCACAGCGGACCACTGGGCGTAGCGATCGCAGTGCGCTTTGTATTTTGGAGAGCAGCTTGGTGCGTGGTGCCCCTGATTTTGTGGTTTTTGTGGGGCACAGCGGGGCTTCCGTAATCATGTCATTAGTGCCTCGGCCGCCCTCTATGGCATAGGGGGCATAGGGGATGGGTTTGGCTGTGTCCGTGGTAAGACCGTCACAACTCAGGGCCAGACCTGTTTCTTCAACGAGCCATGTCCAAAATTCCCATAGCCTGTCCACTGGGGCCCCTGTATCAAGCAGGCAGTCCCATTGGGGTATGTGTGGGCGCAGCAGTTCCGTGCAGGTTTCCTCTAGGTCTGTGTCGTCCCTTGTGTCTGTGTGTGTGCGTGTGTGTGTGGTTGTACCATTTTTACCAGGTCTCCCGGTTGAGCCCGTATAGGCCACACTGGCGTCCTCGGGTCGGGTCGCTTACCCCATCATAGCAGGCCCACGGTGCAGGCCAGGGGTGTGAGTGCGTCCCTGTGTACCCCTCGACCAGTGCGATATGCACTTGGGCCAGAACCTAGAACCTGACTCGCTGCCGCAGGACCACCCTGGAAGTGGGGTGGTGGCTCCGTGGCTTCCGCCGGGCCAGCTCCACGGCATGAGTTCGACAAGCCCGTCATCGCCATGTTGCCCCGTGTGTTGTATGTGTATTGGGGCTTCCACAGCTGGTGGTGCTCGCGGCAGCGAGGCGGCCTCCACGGCCTACTCATTTGGCGATTTCCCCAGAAAGGATGTGTGCGTGTGTGTGTGTGTGAAATTGACAATGTAGTGAGACGTCACACCATGGTGCTTGCCAATGGAAGAGATAACTTGGTGAACCCAAGTTGCAGGTAGCCCTGGGCAACACTCACTGTTTGATGTTGTGTCTGTTTTATGGACAGGGTGTGCACATGGTTCTTAGTTGTTGGCTTAACACTTCACCACACCACAACGCAACATGCCACAACACAGCACAACATACCACACCCAGCACAACAGACCACACCACACAGCACAACCACAACACACCACACCAAGGTCCTTACAAGCACTTCCCGTGCGCAAGCTGTGGACAGCATGACAGCTGGCTGGTAGACCCGGGGTTGAGCAGCAGATGGTGGTTGGGGGGGTGGGATATCTCTAATCCTTTGTGCTCCCTGATCTGAAGTAATTGGCGTCGCCATGCAGAAACGTGCGCAGCCCTTTTACATTCATATTTTTCTGACTCTTATATTCATTCTTATATTTCTGATTGTGGGGCAAGATACAATTTTGAATGTGCAGTCTGTGATAAGTGTATATTTTGGGGTGCACTGTGCGCAGTGCGCGTGCAATGTGGGCTGTGCACAAAGGAGGCAGTTTTCCACCTCCATCCGATATGCTAACAGGGGGCCAAAGGGAGTGTTTCGTGGGACGTCAGGGGGAGACGGAGCGGCACTAAAAGCTGCTGGGCGGCAACCTGCTCACAGACTCCACCCTGAAAGCCCCATGTGGGAAGGTCCCTGATCCAAAGAAATCGAAGAGGCGATCCACATCCACACCCCATGGTTGCTATGGAGTTAACGAGAAAGGTCAAGAATAAAAGCCAACCAGGACTTGCGGTGAAGCACTTGGGGAGGGGATCCACAAGGTTTGCCACCCCTTTCCCGGCTGCAGGTACTCAGGTCCAACGGTGAGATCTCGCCTGGAAACCTGGGGATCCCCTACTCTGTGTGTCTCACATCTGTTGAGACTGGTCCTGCGGCCCAGCGAAAACCAAACCAGAACTCAGCCAAAACTGCCCCACACCACAATTCCACATGATAGTGGTCTCAGTGGCATCTGCAATGTGAATAGCCAAGGCTGCCCTACACCACAATTCCACATGACAGTGGTCTCAGTGGCATCTGCAATGTGAATCATGCCCAAACTGCAATGGTGGCATTGTTACACTGTGCCCTGGAGCAAATACATACCCACACAGAATACAAGCCAACACACAAGGCAAGCATGCGGCTCACTGAGTGCACGGCCTTGTCAGGCAGCAGACAATAAACAGCATTGTGCAACCGGGCGCCTTTCATACATCTTTACACACACCCGGCGTGCTTCGCTAGAGGGGGCATGGCCAAAAGAGTGAAGCAAAACAGAATTTTCAATAGGTATTCCCCAACAAAACGCACGGAGGCGGTGCTGAGAATGGTCATGACAACAACAACAAAACGGGAGAGAATCACGGCACGTCGTGAATACAGCCGTGGCACGGCACACAGCAAGTGTTCAGGAAATGATGAATGGCCAGGGTACCAACATTCTGCTGGGACTCCTTCCTTCTTTGACTCAACAAACCGTGATTTCCTGTGAAAAGGCCACCTAAATACGAACATGAGCCTCTGGCTGTGGGCACCAAACCCCACCACCAATCAGGGATGCTCCTTCTTCAGCAACCTGAAAACGCATCAGACAGCCACCCTGGAACAAGTCACGGCTGCGGTCTCCTGCGGTACTGAACATCTCTGTTCATATATGGGCTCGTGGTTCAAACCCTGCTCAGGCACACATCAACACAATTGAGCATTGTGGAGTCATAGAGCACCATATGTGCAACTGTGAGGTTGTAGGCTCGAATCCTATAGCCCCCATGCTCATTGCTGATCAGCCACAATTAATTGATTTACTTCAGCGATAAGGGTGTAACATGGCTGATCAAGAAGAAGTAGGTGCAAACCAGAGTGCACCCAGTGTGGTGGTCGTCGTCTCCGATTTGCTGGTAAAGAGGTTTCGTGGGGCTGTGGAATGAGATATGCAACGCTGAGAAGTATTCCCTTCTCAGCGTCGCATGGTTTGGAAGCAGAACAGCTGACTGACTGCTGGGTTGCTACCCATGGGGCACAGCCTGTACTCACCCTTCATCTGAGCCCGATCGCGAACGGGGCGAGTCACCAAACTGTGACAGAGTGCCTGGCAATTCCACGACCAATCCCGTTGGGCTTGGGGGCGACTCTTCCCTCGGTAGGACACTGTCCTCGCTGTGCAGCAACTCCGTGGATTTCGTTTCCGCTGTGTCTGGCGGCACTGGCGGTGGACTGCGGAGCAGACCGGTCAACCTCAGGACCATATGCACAAAGGCCTGCATTGGGCCAGCACTGGTGGCCCCGTGGGCCTCATACACCTTCCCCTTTGACGAAGCCCTTGAAATTTTTCGTTTGCGCATGCAACCAAGGGATAACATCGCATGCCATACGCCCCCACTTTCCTTTTCTTTGCGGTCAACAGGACGGTCCTTCATAGTTCTTTTCAGGCCTTCACCAAACTCCGGGAACTTGTTGAGTACCTGTGTTTCGGATGCGCGGCAATGGGCAGTGCCGAGGCGTGCCAAGCAGAAATTCTGATGGCCGTCTGAACAGGAGAGCGCTTGGCCCTACACAACCACTGGCACCCTCCACCCAAAACGGCAGTTGTCCAAACCCGTAACCTCTGTCAACCGCTTTTGTAACCGCCACAAACTGCATCCCGACCCTTTCCCCCTCAACAGTACCCCTGGTTGCCATTGCTGCACAGTCCCTTCAGAAGTGAAAAATGTAACTCGCGTACAAAACAATCATCAAAGCGTGTATTTTTTTTCACGGTAAATGCATGTACTGTTTTTGGCGGTAAGTCGTGTAAATCATAATAAAAATGAAATTTTTTGCGGTAAACACTTGTAATCATTTTTTTTGCGGTAAATCGTGTAAATCATAATAAAAAATTGAAAAATTGAAAGTAATGCAACTTTTGCAATACATGCACAATTGTATAATGGTCGGTTCCGTACGGCACCCCATAGCGACCTTAACAATGGGACGCCGAGTCCCCAGTGCACCTAGTGCTCTGCGTGGTGACCAATTAGTTGGGACTCGGCCAATATAAATAGTATCACATGGTGTCATTGGCACTAAACACAAAATCAGGCCCAAGAAAAGAGTCGTGACAGGGCCAACATCCAGTGTGCCGGCACTGGGAACAAAACCAGGCTGAAGAAAAGAGTCCTAATAGGACCATCATTAGTGCCACCATTTTAGGCCACTAAGGCACTGGGATGGGGCCAACATGATAGCATTCTTATACGCTCCACCATTGGTACACCAATCCGGCGGAGAAAAATATAGCCCACAAAACATGCACCCGCTACAAGTAGTTGCAAAATGCACGCTTGTAGATCAAATCAGCTTTTGTGTCGCTGGACTTGGGCTTTGCACCACAATTGGCGTTAAGGTGACAAGCGGCGCGCAACTCCACTACTACCCCTGCCGCCTGGGGGTCCCCAACGCTTCAGACCGGGGGACAAAATCAGCAGTGGCCCACAGCTGGGCACATTGACTACATGCATTTTCAGTAAAATTGGTAATTTTTTTCTTTGCAGTAAGGTCGTGTAATTTTTTTTTGCGGTATACGCGTGTAAAAAAAAATTGTCAAGTCGTGAAAATTTTTTTTGCGGTAATGTACGGGTTTACACGACTTACAGCGGAAAAAACCTTTAAAATCCCCTCCCTTAAAGCAATTCCATGCTCCCAGGGGCTGAATCAAGGTCTGTGAATGCACAGTAAATTGAGGGGAAATATAAACAGGGTGCCTTCCCCGCATTGCTGCTTGCTCCAGTCCTCCCAACCACCCTGGGTTTCGTCCGACATCCTAGCCTACTTTGGTTCCTTCCTTGGACCCCTCAATGATCCTCACGTAATGTCCTGGGATTTACTACTTAGGCGGCCCTAACCGAGCGCCCCATTTTTCGGCAAGTGTCATAAACACCCGGTGTTGTAAACCCATTAAAAAAGGGGGCATTTTGGACCGGCGGCAATACTGCGGCGGGTTGTCCTGGACACCCTAAAAAACAAGAGAATTGTGTTTTTCAGGCCACATGTCGCAAAATCCCTTACCTTGGAATGTTCTTTTGCTGACCAAAATGCTCCATTTCACTGGTTGTATTTTGCAGGGGGTTTTCCACTGCATTCTTAGCTTTTTGCCATCGCTCGCACAACATGTGCAGCAACGGTGACCTCCTTGAAAGCGTTCCTAGCATCCTCCCCTTCCCAAAGCTTCTTGAAATGTTGGTAGCAATATCGCAGGCACCCCGTGGCACCAACTCCCCCGTCCCTGTTTCCAAGCAAATATTCCAAGCACGCTCCCCTTCCCAGGGCTCCCCGAAAAGTTGGTAGCAATATCGCAGGCACCCCGTGGCACCAACTCCCCCGTCCCTTTTTCCAAGCAAATATTCCAAGCACGCTCCCCTTCCCAGGGCTCCCCGAGACGTTGGTAGCAATATCGCAGGCACCCTGTGGCACCCACTCCCCCGTCCCTTTTTCCAAGCAAATATTCCAAGCACGCCGTGGTGCCCCCTCCCTCGACCTTTTTTCGAAGCACACATGCAATCGTCCCCCTGCCAGCAAACTGTGTACCAATAGCACAAGCCCCCCACGGCTGGAAAACCCTGCTGTATTTTTCCAAGCGGTTGTTCAACCCGCAGCGCGTTGGTGAAGAACGCCATCTATGTACATGGCTCCGCCACTCCTCAAAGAGAAGCTGCCCCGGCTACCATGGCCACGCGTGGCCAATCACAAGTCCCCGACCGTGGGACTGACTCACGGAGCACCGGGTTACAAAGGCACAAGACAAGAGCACGGATGCTGACCGCTCAACAAAAAGCCGACCTCGACAACCAAATTGCAAAGACACAGAAGGACATGGGCAAGGCGCGGGCGCGCCTCGGCGAGCTGCGTCGACCACTCGCCCACTTGCCACGTTTGATAGACAAACCTCCATGCCATAGCACAGCAAACGCGCACACAAGCACACAAGCACACAAGCACTAAGCCAAACAGTGCACTGCATTGCGCGCGCACCACACACATACCTTTAAGGCATGGTCCAGAGGGACACATGCAGAGTGCAGCGTCCGGAGGGACGCATGCATGCCACGGCACAGAGGACAAACCGCACAGCCAAAAACGCGCGACGCCGAACAAAGTACACATCATATCATACAATGCTCAGCCACTCCTCAAAGAGAAGTGGACAATGCATATATGCTATATATACGGTGATACAGGCTGCGTTTGTTTTGCTCAGGATGGACCACCGTGTGAATGATTGTACGGGACTGTGCAGAGCTCTTGCAGAACACACGGAACTGTAGGCCTTGAGTGGCCTAGCAAGCACACACGCAGACGAGCACACAAGCACCAAACTTAAAAAAATGTGACAGGGATCACCAAATACGTCTTGAGACTGATGAGAACTCAGCTTGGGTACAGCGTTCTCAATTGGGGGCCTTGTGAGATCCAGTTCGCCTTGCGCACGCACAAGTATCGTGACCACGTGTGGGAATGTCGTGGACATCTTGAGCCGGCCAACAAAGGAGGAGAAGAGCGATGGCTGTGGCGGAGCCAGCCGGCGATGGGGACACTGTGACGGTGCTACACGAGTACAGGGACAAGCTACATTGGTCGGGCCGGATTCCACCATCATCAAGTCTGGAAGGCGTCGCGTGCTTGTTGGTACGAAAGGTGAATTGCAAGCACACACGCAAACGAGCACACACGCAAACGAGCACACAAGCACCAAACTTCAAAAGATTTTCAACTATGTACATTGCTCCGCCACTCCTCAAAGAGACTACTAAGGCCACGCGTGGCCAATCACAAGTCCCCGATCGCAGGATTGACTCACGGAGCGCCGGGTTCCCCCCCCTCCCCCCATAAAATGGACACTGCCCCCCCCCCCCCCCCAATAAAATGGACAGTGGTGCAGTAGAACAGTGGTTGGGCAGGATAGCAGTTAATCTAAATAGATATATTCTGGTGATGGCTTTGGCTTCGGCTTGGGCTTCGGCTTGGATGCATCAGCACTGCGCCGAAATTTTTTGGGTCGTTCAATTGGTGCAGCAGAGCTGCTTTCGCCAGTCGATTGCAGTAGTACATCCACCATTCGGTGGCAACTAATGGCAGGGGGGTCACCAGAAATGGGGCCAGGCATTGAGGCAGGCTTGGGACACGGTGGTGCCTGCGGCCCACGTGTGGCACCCAGTGTGCCAAACGTTTGATTAGGTTTGGGACAGGGTGGTGGACGTGGGGCACCCAGTGTGCCAGGAACAGTAACAGACTTTGGGCTGGGCTTGGGCACAGGTGGTGACTGTGGCTCCGCTTTTTGGTGTCGCTGTCGCTGCTGCTGCTACAACTGCTTTGTGAACTCTCACTGCCACTATTGCCACTACTTTCACTCTGGTTGTCACTACTATCGGATGAGGAGCTCTGTGCATCCAACTCCGAAGCGCTAGGGTCCAACACAACTGGCTGGGCCAACCGACATTGGCGGACTGGCATCACTCGTCGGGCTGGCAGGCCCTCGCACGTATCAGGAGGGGCAAAATCGCTACCCGCAGCCTCGACCACGGCAGGGCGCGGCTGCTTTTTCTTTTTGTCGTCGGTCTTTACGGGAGCTGAAGGTGCGCAGACCGCCTAAACCCAGAACCGGCCAGGAAACAACCACATCCCAGTTAATAGGGATCCAGTGGCGCACCCGGGGCAACTGGGTGCTGCACAGGCCGCAGATGCAATAGACATCAACACTTGGCTGCGTTGAGCCAGGGAACCCTAGTTTGATAGATTTTGTGGCCACGTCCATTGCGCAGAAACAGCCACCATTTGCAACACCACATTGGACAATGCGCACTAGCATGTCACGCCAACACTCAGTGGCCAGAACAGTACAGGGCTGCAGCAGAATCGCCCGCACCTCGGGGTGCCAGTGCTCCACACAATTTCTTTTTTTTACCCTTTTCAGGAATTGCACGTAATGTTCATGCTGCAGGGTCTCCCGGATACTTTCGGAATTCTCCGTGTTGGTGACCCCGGCAATGCGCTTGGCCACTGCGAGCCATGCTTCCCCCCCCCTCATCTTGAACGTGCACAAGAAGACGCGGGTAATAAAAAAAGTGCGTCATCCCATGTGCGTACAATGTGCATGTGCTACCCCCCTCACACATCTCAGTGATGAGGAGGGTTAAATACACATGCACTTTACCCCGTGTGGACCATACACATGGTGGCATGTGCCTGGTCCCATACAACACGGATACAATATGACAGAAGTTCAGAAACAACTGATGGAGGGGGGAGGGCAATTTGCCTGTTTGCACAACCATTGGGAACAATGTGCGCACCTCTCGCCCCGTGAGTGACAACCCTGAACGGAAGCGGCTGCGCGTCTTGGATTGGCACTGTTTTGTGTGTGGATCCATTTTTAGCTCATAGCGGCGAGCAACAGCTACCACAAGCACCAGAAACGTGCACGACTTGATAGTGGGCAGTGTGCGTCCCACAACCCCTACTATTCGGCTGCCAAAGCCTTTAATGTTATGTAGTACAGGCTGCACTGCCTGTACCTGGGCTAAGTTGGACAACCCAGCCAGACGGACAGAGTAGCTGTCTAAATGAAGTGGCGCCGTAGTGAAAAGGTTGGCAAGATGGTTCTTTCTATCCCATTGGCATGAGCAACAACCCTGTCCATGCTGCAGCTCAGACCACATCTCGTGATGGTCGGCCATGAGGAAGCGCAACTGTAGCCTGAGCTGAACAACGTGGCGCGTGCCGGCGACAACAACGGGAAGCCTAAACGTTGTGGCCTGCAATTTTTTTATCTCCTGGACGCGCCCATTCACGGCCCAGGACGCCCAGTCAGCACGGGGGAGTTCACGCCATGTTAGGAGGGAGGTGGCAGAAGGCACTCCCTCAACAGGATCAAAAAGCTGACCTGCCAAATCCAGGATGGCAACCTTAACATTGTAGTTGCTTCTGCCGCGGGGGTCATAGCTATCGGAAAACAATACAACCTGCAGGGTAGCTTCTACAGGGGGGGGGGGGGGGTGTGTTGCGGACAAGCCTTGGGCCTTGGTGTTTGAGTAGAAGGCCGCAGACTTGTAGGAGCAGGGACTCGTTGTTAAACCGGCGGTCTACACTGGGAATCTGGATTGCCTCCTCCATGTGCAGGTTACCCGTAGTCCAAGGGAGGTCTGGGACTAGGGCACGCAACCGTTGCATCAGGCGACTTGACAACCGCAACTCATGCCGTGCTTCCACCACACTGCTACGCGGGGGGGCACTTGGGGGGGGTGGTGCTACATTGGGCACGTGCCGCAACATCCGGTGGCGTACAGTAAGGCCACTTGCGCCGCCTTGCGTCGCACGCAGGACGTCTTCGATTTGCCACTGCGGAACGGCATCTGCATTCGGCAGCTCCAAGAGACGGCGCACGTCATCACGATGCACATGCCCTTGACCCCACAAATGCCGGAGAGCTTCTTCCCAAGTGCAGCTGCCGCTAACGTACCACACGACGTGGTTCACAACAAATTCATGGCACTGATGCATCTGCAGGAGGGAACATGTCCTTTTCGGTGGATGGTCTGCACCGGCTGTTACACATGTCCCCCACGTGTCCTTTTCGGCGGATGGTCTGCACAGGCGTTTACACAATTTTCCTATTTGTCCTTTTCGGCGGATGGTCTGCACAGGCGTTTACACATGTCCCCCACGTGTCCTTTTCGGCGGATGGTCTGCACAGGCGTTTACACAATTTTCCTACTTGTCCTTTTCGGAGGATGGTCTGCACAGGTGTGCGTTTACACAATTTTCCTACTTGTCCTTTTCGGCGGATGGTCTACACAGGCCATTACGCTTCTCTCTAACTTGTCCTTTTCATGCTTTCAGGCCGGACACATCTCTCAATCGAGGGATGGTGGTGTTGAAAAACACCGTTGTGGCACCGTGGCGTCTTGGGGCTCACTCACCCCAAGAAGGGGCGAATGACCCCACGGTTGGCCCGTCGGTAGGCCGACAGGCGGGGCGGGGCTGGGGCTGGGGCTGCTGGGGCGACCCCCACCTCGTCGCTGGGCATGCTGCGCAACATCCGCTCGCCAAACAAAGTGGCGAGGGTCTCCTTCCTCTCTTCCTTAAAGGGGATGATCCTCTGCACCCTCTTGCCCTGCTTTTCTTCCTTCCCCTCTTCCTTCTTTGCCTTCCCTTCGAAGAGGATGGTCCTCTGCACCTTCTTCTCCTGCTTTTCCTCCCTCTCCTCTCTCTTCTTCACCTTGAAGGGGATAATCTTCTGCACCTTCTTCTCCCTCTTCTCTTCATTCTTATGCTCTTCCTTTCTTTTCCTTTCTTTCCCAGGCATTTTTGTATAGCGGATGGTCTGCACAGGCGTTACACGTGACTCCTGGTTTGCTCAGGCGATGACACAATTGTCCTACTTGTCCTTTTCGGCGGATGGTCTGCTTTTCGGCCTGACACAATCACACATGACTCCTACTTGTCCTTTTCGGCGGATGGTCTACACATGACTCCTACTTGTCCTTTTCGGCGGATGGTCTGCTCAGGCGATGGCACACTTTTCGGTGGCCCTTCGTTTTCCTAGTTATGTGGTATGGCAGCTGGTTGGTCTAGAGGTATGTGCATGTTCACTACGTTTCGAAACCCTGGGTTCAAACCCTTGCATACACACTGTGTCTGCATCATAGGAAGAGGAACCGCAAGACCAGGGGCCCACAAAGGAGGTGGAGGACAAGCTTACCCCATGGGGCGCAACCAACAAATACAGGCGCTGAAGATAGGCAATCAAATGCGATCACCAGCTGCCCTTCATTTTTAGCCATAACGCCTACCGATGGTCTGTTGTGGCTGTCCCAGCGTGGGCTGGGCTGGTCTTGTTGGAGCCACCATCCCTGTGCCGGAGGCTGTTCGACGACGAGGTGGCTGGTGTTGGGGTGGAGCTATTGACGTTGCTCAGTTTGGTTGCCGTAACTTGAACCACCCCTCCCTTGCAAAGAGCATCACTGCGGCCCAACAGCATGTTGGATGCAAAGTTGAATGCAAAGGGCATTGAAAGTGCATATGCTCCGGGATTTGTCCTACTTGTCCTTTTCGGTTACACAATTGTCCTACTTGTCCTTTTCGGCGGATGGTCTGCACAGGCGTTTACACATGACTGGTACTCCTTTTCGGCGGATGGTCTGCTCAGGCGTTTACACTTGTCCTCAAATGTCATCAGTTCATGAACAACATTTGCACTACTGTGGTATCGTTTCGTGCTTGGTCTAGTGGTCTGCTACATGTGCTTGTGTTCCGTGTTCGTAGGTTCGATTCCCGAAGAATACAAAGCAAACGTGCAAGGATGATGCGCGATGGCGTACCGGAAGCGGATCTGCCAGTGGGCAAGGCACATATGAAAAGGCGCTGAAGACAGGTTTTTCCACACACATCTCTATCTCTCCCAAGGGGTCACACATGTCTCCTACAGGCCATTACACATCCTTGTCCAGTTACACATCTTGCTGTCTCTCCTACTTGTCCTTTTCGGCGGAGGGTCTGCACCGCTCTACTCCTCTTCGGCGTCCTTTTCGGCGGATGGTCTGCACAGGCCATTACCTACTTGTCCTTTTCGGCGGATGGTCTGCAGAGGGGTCACACATGTCTCCTACAGGCCATTACACATCTTGCTGTCTCTCCTACAGCACCGCTCTACTCCTCGGCGGATGGTCTGCAAAGGCCGTTACCTACTTGTCCTTTTCGGCGGATGGTCTGCAGAGCTCCCCTACTTGTCCTTTTCGGTGAGAGGTCTCCAGTTCCGGGCTCTCCTACTTGTCCTTCCGTCTCGACAGGCTCGACACATGGTCTGCACCTACATCTCCCCTACGTCCTTTTGTCCTTTTCGGCGGATGGTCTGCACATTCTCTCCTACGTGTCCCCTTTCACCCGTCGTGCACCCACAACCCATCGTTAGCACAGGACAACACTGTGTGCATCATTCATCGTGTCCGATCGGGCCCAGCCCATGGTGGAGGTGCACACTCCATAGTATAACAATAATGAAAGTAATTATACTGCTGCCCAAAGAGTTCAGGCCACCCAGCCCATGGTGGACACTCCATAGTATAATAATAATGAAAATAATAATACTGCTGTTGTCTCCAAACAGCTGCCGCTTAGGCGTCGTCGAATTGCCGGGTTGACGTCAACCCAGGCCGGACGCTCTACCGGGCGCAGAAGTCCAAGTGTGGGTGGTCCACACAGAAAAAAATTTCGCCCCCAGAGGTCATCCACGAGCTGGGGCGCGAACCTGTACCGAAGGGTGTAGTCCCTCAGGGTGCGGGTGGTGCCGGTTCGGATGCCATGAGGCATACCCCCCCAACGTTTGCTAGACCAATGTCCCCACACCTGCGTGGGATCGCTGGCAAACTCCCTCAGCCTATATGCCAAAACGGCAGGGAACACCTCATTGGTCAGAGGGACATAAGAAGACTTGTGGGCGGCCAGAAACTGCAAGGCGTCTGCTGCCTCGCGGTGCCACGTTGAGCCCCGAGGGACTGGCAGTGTGCTGAACCAGTTGGCTGTGTTCTGCAACAGGTCTGCACAGTCCCGTACAGTCATTGTCAGACTACGCAGGGGTGGAGGGCGTTCGAACCACTCACGGTGGTCCATGCTGAACAAAACAAACGCTACCTGGATGGCCACATAAAAACAATTGGCCACCAGTGCTTGCGCCCCCGTCACGCGTTTACAGGGCATGCCCTTCTGCTGCAATAGGGTAACATATGACAAAGAGGCCGGACTTCCAGCCACATCCAGAACGAGCACGTCGTTCACTGTCCCCCCCACCTCCCCACGGAGTGCCACTGTAAATGCATGCAGTGTGTTCCCCTCCTGGGTTATACCCGTGATAGCCTTCACTCTTTCCAGTGGCTTAGAGGGTGGCGGCAGCTTTCGGATCTTTCTGGTCTTTTTGTCGTGTGGTGCCAACCTTTTTGATGCTCGAAAGATGGCGTTCGCCTTCGTCACCTTGGGCCGCAGCTCGCTGAGGCGCGCCCGCGCCTTGGCCATGTCCTTCTGTGTCTTTGCGACTTGCTTGTCGAGGTCGGCTTTCTGCTGAGGGGTCAGCATCCGGGGACCAAGGGTGACACCGCGGCCTTGCGCGTACTTGGGGCGCTTCTCCTTTTCTGCTTGTGCTTTGTCTTCTTTCGGTCTGAGCTTCCCCTGCACCTTTGCTCTGTAGCTGATCACGTCGTCGGCCCCTTCGTCATACAGCTCCCACTGCGCATCCCACTCGTCCCACGGGTCCTCAACGTTCCTCTCCCACAACTGGTCCAGGTACCGCTTTGCCACCTCAGCGTTCGCCAGCGCCAGCCACCCCCGTGTGTCCAGGACTTCTTGCACGGCGTCCACAAAGAGCGGTGGGGGGACTCGGCTTGTGTAGCGCCACTGCACTGTCCCCATCGCCGGCAAGCTCCGCCACAGCCATCGGCTTGCTCCTCCTTTTGACTCCGGTCCAAGATGTCCACGACATTCCCATCCGCGGTCGCGGTACTTCTGCGTGAGCAGGGCGAACTGGATCTCCCAGTTCGCCCAATGGCCCAGGGCGATGACGGCAGCAACAGCGGTGGCCTGAGGACACATGAGTGCCATGGTACTCCCCTTTCCGACGGATTAACAGCGGCACGCGGTTTGGGCACACACCAGCTGCACTGCGTTGTCGTCGTCGTCACTTGGCGGCGTTGCCTGCCTCTGGGCCTGAGGCTTCGGCTTCGGCGGGTGGGGCGCCGGCTCTGCTGGGGGGGCTTCGGCTGCCCGGGGTTCCCCACGCTCGTCGCGGGCTGAGAGAAAAGAGACAAGAGGATGGTGCAATTCGGCGGATGGTCTGTTACACAACACATGTCTCCTATTTGCCGTTACACATGTCCTTTTCGGCGGATGGTCTGCACGTGTCCTTTTCGGCGGATGGTCTGTTACACATGACTCCTATTTGCCGTTACACATGTCCTTTTCGGCGGATGGTCTGCACGTGTCCTTTTCGGCGGATGGTCTGTTACACCTTGCACTCCTGGGGCTGCCTGACCCCGCCCAAACTGGCACGCATCGCGCTTGGCGAGCAAGGGCGTAGGCCATTCCCCTAGTTAGTGTGCACCACTACCACCTGTGCGTGTGTCGCCGCCTTGGGGCCATCAATCACCTCCTTACCCAACTCTGCTGCTCCTATTTGTCCTTTTCGGTGTATGGTCCGCGAGGCCCATAACGTGTCCTTTTGGCGTTTACACATTTTGGCGGATGGTCTGCACATGCTGTGCTTTTGGCGAATGGTGTGCACGAATGGTGCCGACCCTGCACCCTGCACCCTACATTGCCTCAGGCCCGACAGCATACCTTATACGCTGGGTTGTCCTTTGGGAAAATCGACATTAAAACTTTTTGGGCTCATCTGTGGCCCTTGCCATCAAAAAGGGGAAAGGCTGCACACAGGCACGGGACAAGAGCACAACAGCTACCCCTGCCTTCCCCTTCCCTGAAGAGTACCTACGTTAAAATAGGTGATGCGACGTCTTGCTCGAGGGGGGCCTTCTGCGGGATTTCGGTTGTCCTCTCTCCGTCTAGCAATGTCCATGAGGGTAGGATATCCCTTGGGGGGGAGGAGTGCCCTTGGTCGCGCGCGGGGGGGGGTTGCGCCAGTGGGGGGTTACCATTCATGGGTTGGGGGTTGACGTTCCGAAGAGGCAGCAGAGATGTCCTCCGGTGTGCGGCCAGCTGCGTGAGGGATGGCTGACTAGGGGATTTGACTCTGGGTTCTATGCTGTGTGCTGTGGTCCAGGGGGTCTCAGGAGCTGGGTGGTGGAGGTAGTATTCCCTACGCATCAGACGCAAGGCACGTTCCTCACTGCGTGTCTCAAACGAGGAGCGAGACACACGCATCCCCTATTCCCACAGAAGCAGCGGGCCTCGACGCTCCACTGCAAATGAGTACCTCCTAAGATTAAACATCACGAGCTGCTCCCATGATGGGTATTCGGCAAGGGTGTGCCGTGAGAGGTAGTACTGTGTCCGGGGGGTGATGGGGTCTCCTAATGTGACTGGTGGTGGTGTGGGGGGGTGGGCAGGCACAAGGCGTGGCCCGCGGACTGGGGACGACAACAGGACCGGGGGCGGTGGTGAAGGAGCTGGGGGCGGGGGGGAGAGAATGGGGGGTTGGGGCGACAGCAACGTGTTCAAATCTTTCTCAGCATCGCTATCCCAGTAGGGCTCAACAAAATCGCCGAACTCGAGCAGCTCCGGGAGGTCCCCCCAGCCCCCATCCAGACTGCCGTCCGGGAGGAAGGGAAGGCATTGCGACATGTTAAAAGCGTGAGCCATCCCAATTGCAAAGCAGTGCGAAGCATCAGGGGATGGTTTGCATAGGCACCACAAAGCACCACAAATACCTAACCCTAGGGATACCTCTCTTTTCAAAGAATCGGCGATGCCCAAAACCTCCGCAGGCCGTTTGCGCACGACGACTCCCTCTGGTGGTTCGTGGCAAAGCGCGAACTCAATTGCGTACAGCCCCCCATCTGTCTCCACGATCGGATCTATTGAGGTATCAAAGGCATCCCCATCCGGTGCTCTAACACGTCGCAAAAACTGCCCAGGTCGCATTTCATCGTCAATGGTGACGTGCTGGCCCACATCGAACGTGGGGGCATGAACCCCCACAATTTGCGCGCCCGACGTACTGACCACAGAGGCACCAACCATATCCGCAAACGGGTCACACACAATAAATCTCAAGTACTCATTTTTTGATTGCATGGACAGAAGTACTGGCATAGTGTCCACCACGGTTTTGCTCCGTGCACGCTTGACCTCCGGACATGAATCGGCATATGCAAGCACCAGAGCATGGTGGAAGGCCATTTGCCGGATGGCCTTGTTGAGGGCAAAAGCTGCCTAGACGTGCTCCGTAGCATTTTGTGGCGGGATGGGGAGCTCGTCGGGGGGAGGCTGTTCGAGGAGTTTCCAGGCTTCCCACTTTTCCCTCTGCTCCTTGGGGGCCCCTTCTGGCGGTTGCACCCGATCTTCCGCGGTGGGTGCACGAATTTGTAAATGTCGGTACACTGTCCCAAAGCTGCCAACGTAACGGCTAGGGGTGGTGTCATCCCTTTCCTCGGCGGCAGTGCGGCGCGGGACCCCCAACCGGGTGTTCACGGCTCTCATCAGGACGGTGTCCTTGAGTTTCAGCTTTTTGAAAAGACGCGCAGGCATCATGGCCTCCAAAAAGAGGCGTGGCACGTGTGGTTGCACGTAGCGGCCGGCGTGGGGGGTGAAGCACAGGAGGGCGATGGCCCGTTGCAACTCCGCGCGCAACACGTAGTCGGGGCGCTCCTCCACGGGCACTGCGTCCACATTGATTTCCTCCATGTCGAAAAAGTCATCAGGGGCTGATGCAGAGCCGGCACTACCACTCGCACTGGCGGGGCTGGGACTCAACGTGTCACTGGCGGATGACGACATTGCTGCAAACAAAGAACCCCAGGGGGTTGGCTCTGCTTTTTTTTTGGGGGGGGGGGCTCTACCCATTACTTCGCAAATGCAAATTCCCATGCACATTGTAGGTTCTGCTTTTTTTGTGGGGGGGAGGGGGCTGTACCCATGACTTCGCAGATCCAAATTCCCATGCAAATTGTTGTCTCCCCATTAGGCCACTTTGGATACACACACACCAAGGCAAGCACGACAGAAAAAATGGCAGGCAGCCAGCCGAAGGTGGAGTACATCCAACACCGGCACCCACCAAGAAGAACCACATACTAGAATCGCAGCCGACCTGGACTTGGGCGGACAGGGGACCTCATCGGTGAGCAACAGTATCATATGTTTCCATGGTTCCCCATCCCTCCAGTGCCATACCAATAGGCACCTTCATCGGACGCGGCCGGCACTTAAGGCACTCTCCGGTCAAAAAAAAAACCTGTGAAGAGCGGGAATGGTATAGTGGGAAAGAAAGGGCAACATGTTCATGCACCCCGGGGAGGCCGAGAGTGGCCTGTTTTGGTGGCCTATTTTGGCGGCCTGTTTTGGTGGCCTGGATTGGTGGCCTGTTTTGGCGGCCTTTTTTGGTGGCCTGTTTTGGCGGCGAGGTATCAAAGGCATACCCAGCGGGTGCTGAAATACGGTGCAAAAACTGGCCAGGACTCATCTCGTCGCCAATGGGGACGTGGTGGCCTGTTCTGGCGGCCTTTTTTGGTGGCCTGTTTTGGCGGCCTGTTTTGGCGGCCTGTTTTGGCGGCGTGTTTTGACGGCCTGTTTTGACGGCCTGTTTTGACGCCCTGTTTTGACGGCCTGTTTGGGCGGCCTGTTTTGGCGGCCCGTCTTGGTGGCCTATTTTGGTTAAACGAAACGATCAACACGAACGCAATGCATACGTGTGGAATGACAGGGACATACCTAAGAAGCTGCTCCCTGCTTTGACAACGCGGTCGTCCTGAACCACTTTGCCTTTAAGCGATTTGCTCCAGCAGTTAGGCGTGCCATGCAAGCGCTTGACAGGGACGCAGCTACGATATAAGACCTTGCATGCCAGCCCCCCATCCTAATTTGTGTGGGTGCCTTCCCATCATCATGTGCCGCCAGCAGAGGTATCAGACCTTGCATGCCAGCCCCCCATCCTAATTTGTGTGGGTACCCTCCAACCATCATGTGCCGCCAACAGAGGCATCAGACCTTGCATGCCAGCCCCCCATCCTAATTTGTGTGGGTACCCTCCAACCATCATGTGCCGCCAACAGAGGCATCAGACCTTGCATGCCAGCCCCCCATCCTAATTTGTGTGGGTGCCTTCCAACCATCATGTGCCGCCAGCAAGGGTATCAGACCTTGCATGGCGGCCCCCCATCCTAATTTGTGTGGGTACCCTCCAACCATCATGTGGTGCCAGCACAGGTATCAAACCTTGCATGCCAGCCCCCCATCCTAATTTGTGTGGGTGCCTTCCAACCATCATTTGCTGCCAGCAGGGGTATCACACCTTGCATGCCAGCCCCCCACCCAGATTTTTCTGCGCAAATTCCAAGCACCTTCCGCTTCCGACGGAGGTGGCAAACCTTGCATGCAATATCGCAGGCACCCAAGGAAGACAGCCCGTCTTCTGGATTTCCGAGCACAATTTCCGAGCACAATTTCCAAGCTTCCTCCGGTACCCGAGTGTCGTCCAACCTTGCATGCAATATCGCGAGCACTTCCGCAACCGTGGACAACACCAAAATTTCCGAGCACTTCTAGAACATGGTCTACCATGGGTCACGGTTTTTGGCCCAACAAGTATGGACTGGGGCCCTAAGAACTCTACTAAGGGCCGGGGTATCCAAGAGTCCACGGCGAATTCACAAATTGCTAAGCTGTTGGCAAGCCAAGAAAAAATTTCGAAGGGAGGGGTTTTGCGACATGTGCAGGGTTGAGCAGGGGGTGGCAGTGCAAGAATAGGCACATGAGACACCAGAATGGCACGTTTTTCAACCTTTTCGAGGATTTTTGGTGCGCATTTGTCAAAAACTTGTTTCCCCATTACCACACATCACAAACCATGGCCAATATTTGTCTGTGCTGTTTAGCAAGCAGCACATCTGCACAACATGTGGGTGGAAGAACACAGCATGCAGGGCACACAGGGCAGCAAAACAATATGATAGTAGTACTGAACCATGCAGTCTCGCATCGTGTATAAGGTAGGCTAAAAGCTGTAAAACGAAAAAAGAATGAGCTTTGGCTCATTCTTCTGGCCAAACTGAAAAAATACATAGGCTTAAATAACACACTCACACACAGTACAGCTCACTTTTTGCCACGATTCCTGACACGACCAAGGAAGGGGGCCACACCGGCCTTCGGCTTGACCTTACCACTGTCATCCTTTGCCTCCTTTTGTTGATGTTCCTCTTTCTTCTTCTTCATCTTTATTCTTTCCTACCCCCTCTACCTCTGACTCTGACTCCTCCTCACATTTTACTTTGCGGGGTGTGGTCTTCTTTGGTGGTGTGGATTCCTCCTCCTCCTCTGGAAATAGGTCCCCATCATCGTTGTCCTCATCTTGGGGCTGCTATACCACTCTTTCCACTTGACTACATAAAGGTCGCCACTTGCATACATAGCCTGGATTTGTTCAATATAGTCTTTCAACTCGACCTTAGGGCCTGTCAACAACACTCCAACAGTGACAAGTTCCGGCAGCGCACTGCAGTGAAAAGGGAGAACAGGTAGACAAGTGCAAATTAGAATCGGGACCAGGTCACCACACAGTTCGGAGTTCTCCCCGTCAGGCTGCTTAGGGCAGAGACCAAAACACTTCAGCAAAAGACCGAGCAGGCAAACCGTTGTTGGCAACTTCACAGCACCCTGATCAACATTCAAGTAGTTAGGCATCTTCACAGGGAGTTTTTCCGGAAACCCGACAACAGCTTGAATTTCTTTCCATTTATAGTGACCATGCGCACTGCCAGAGTCACAAAGGTTGATCGTCAGCCACTTCCAACCATCACACGATTCAGATCCACTCAGCTCTGTCTGAGCTTCCTTGCTTTCGACCGCAGGACCCACAATACAAATCAGACTGCCAGCCCGAAGCCGCCGGTGAATCAGTGGGTGCAGGTAAAACTCCTCGTCTCGACAAAGATCGGTAGGACAACAACGGGCCTTTTCAAGCAGTGATCAGGCACGTTTGGCTCCCGGAATGAGCCAAAGCTCATTAATTTTGCAAATGATCGAAATATGCATCAAAGAAACAGCACCGTGACCCATTACAAAGCACACCATTTGAAAGCAACGGTTCGTGAAGGCCCCTGGCAGTGCCCGCGTCACCGTTTGGACGAACGTCACTTGTGGTCCCTCGATCGAATCCCCATCACGCGAAATCTGTCCTTCAACGGGCATCGTGTGTACAACCTCGTCACTGGTCTCCAACTCAGGCTCCAGCATAGGTCTTGCCAGATTGCTCCGGAAGCTGCTCCATTCCGCTCCTTGCCAAATCGGCGCTTTCTTGATCGATTCGCAGGGTGGGTAGTCGTTCTCGTGTTGCGCCGTCCATCTTCCCGGATGACATTTCACCGCTGCCGGTCCCACCAGGCATCGCGCCTTCACCATTTCCTCAGGCGTTCCTAGTATCACAACAGGGGGGGGGGGGGTATAATGACTGCACCAGACTTCTTCGAGACTGTCAGGGGAGTTGCGCACATACTTCTACTCGGATGCAGCAATGGGTTCTCATGATGCACGAAAACCACTGCTTGTCACACTTCAGGCCTCTCACGAGCTTTGCCCGGCCTGCCGTTGATGCACTGTCGGATCCCAGATAGATGCAAATATCCTGTGCCTGATCCCAGTGTAGTCCGAAGGTGCACTTTAGGCGTGTGATTGTCAAGTGGAAACGTAGGCAAAAGGAATGAGCCATGGCTCATTTAAATGCGAAACGGTCGAAGCAGGGGCCTGAAATACCTTCTTTTTTCTTTTTCGGTGTACGACCTCAGCGCTACGGATGTTTGATTGTTAATGTGGTTGACCAACTGATACAGCGGCTTCCATGTCCTCTAGACACTGTCCTGTTAGGCACATAAGCTACGGAGCATAAGCCACAAAGCTGCACGGACGACCGGGCTCTCTTGTTCGGGGGGGGGGGGGTGACTTTCGCTTTGATGAGGCCTGCTACGTCGTGCGGGTCCGTAGTAGTGGGATCATCCAGTTGTCGTTGGATCCTGCACATTACAGGAGGAAAACATTAACCAATTAACACACACAGCACTGACATGGTGCACTCCGATTGCCAGCTGCCAAACCTATCAGGGACTTGGTACAGGCGGAAGGTGCCGATGCTATGCTGAATGCCATTGTCCTCCCCTGCTATGATCTCCCGCATATGGAGCTCCATGTTCACCACTTCGCAACTCGCTGTCGCCATCCATGAGGGTGGTCTGCTTCTTCTGCAATTTATCCGCCGCCCACAGTCGCACGGCCCGGGTCAGGTGCTGCTTTGCAATGACAAAGGGCCTGTTGTCTGCACATCATGAAATCAGGGTTTTGCAAAAACAATGACCCAAAGCTCATTCCGCCGACAAATTTGCAATAATAAACCCCCTGTATTGGCTCACATGTACAGCAGTGTTCGGCGGGAAACAACATAGGGCATGTCAATAACTTCATCCGTCCAGACAATGGCCTCTAGTGGCTGCCGCGGGGGATTGGCCTGTAGTGACTCCAACCGTGCCTCTACATTGCCATTGTCCAACCTTGGCAGCCACACATGTCGCTCAAACACATAGCACGGAATTTTTTTTTGGCACCGAAATACTTGGCACCATGCCAACCCTCGGTGACAATCATTCTTCCAAATTTGCGGGCAACATTGTCAGCAACGGGTCCAATAATCCTCTGCCCGTCGGGAGCGTTGCTTCCGACATCGGCAGCGTTTTCCCCCACCCATTTGGTGGGGCAACCGCACCCAACTGTGGTTAGCAGCTTGCAACCATTGATCGGAAGCATTCCTTCTGACATCGGAAGCGTTTTTGGAGCCGATTTTGGGTGTGCACGCCACGCCCGGTGTGAGGTGTGCACCATACCTTGGGACGATCATGAACCCCCCCCCAAAGACCTTATATGTAAAAAAAACGCCAAATTCACCGCCCCTCCAAGCACCACCACCACCACCACCATCACCCATATATAAAGTTCACTGATGTACAACGCTCTGCCACTCCTGCAAGAGAAGCTGGCCCGGCTACCATGGCCAGCCTTGGCCAATCACGGGGTCCCAATGCCGGACCCGACTCACGGAGCGCCGGGTTCCCCCCCTCCCCCCTACCCCCCTTCCGCCACAGCCCGCTTCCCGCCCAGCCCGGTTAGTCCTCCCCACTCTGCATGCACAAACACAGACATACACAACAACACGAATGCGGTATGGCTTGGTTCTCCTGTTTCAAAGCAGCATCAGTGTCGGTAGGGAAGAAATCCCCCTCACTCAGCAAATGCGTTACGGGCGCTGAGCTAGATGCTGCATCAACATCGACGTCAACAGGGGATGGCCGCTGGGACAAGCTCTGTGCAGAGCGCGGGGCCCTCCTGCGGAACTTTTTTTGCGGAGGCGGTGCCGGTGCGGCAGCCTGAGAATCACAACTGCATAGTGTGACAGCACTACTGGTTGCGTCACCATCCGAGGCATCACTCCCACTCCCACTCCCACTCTCACTCCCACTCTCACTCCCACCGTCACTGCCACTCCGGGAGTCCCCTATGTCTGACGGGGGATCCCTTGTTGGCTCAGACGAATCCTCTGCATCAACTACAATGATCTGCCAACACTTCACATGAGCGGCTACCTGTGGCACTAATGATGCACTGTCCGCAAACAAACGCGCACAAAGCAAGACAGTGGACGTTTTTTCCACGGAAACGCGACTGTCGACCATGCCCCGGACAGGCCACCTGAATCCGTGCATCGCTCATCCCCACTGGCATCTCAGGGGTTAGTCGCGCCGCCGGGACTCCACAAATTCCAATTTCAGGGGAAAGGGTGGGGGTGGGTGCGGTGGCTTGCCGAAAAACAAAAAAGACTGCCATACAAGAAGTGGCAGGACATCGTGCGTCACCACCTTTGGGGGTTGCATGGTGGGACTGGGGTGCAATATTTTCATTGTTTCAATATGGGCCCAAGCAGGAGAGAAAAACCCTCGTGTATGAGTGGTGACGCAATTGCTTTCTAAAAACGGGGCCTGCCAGTCGGAATAAAGTACCTTCATTTTATGTGGTCATGGTGTCCTCCCAGTACCAATTCACCTATTTCGGGCAGTGATCTCGGTGGCAGTGTCATGAGTCGGTTCACAACTTTTTGTCAAATCCCATGGGATTTGGCAGGGTTTTGGGAAGTACTGGTTGGTCCATGCCATTGCCTTCTGGAAGCAGTGTTGGGTATGACGGCAACCAACCATCGGAAGCAGTGCCTCCGAACATCGGAAGCGATGTGCAGAGGCAATGCTTCCGAAAACGGAGGCAATCATCGGGAGCGTTGCCTCCGAACATCGGAAGCGTTTTCCCGACTAATTTCGGCAGGCACCCTTCCGGGACGCCCAGGCTGAAGGGAGATGGGCCAAACCATTCGGCCATGATGTTCCCAGCAGTACGCCCGATTCGCCCGAGGATTTGGGAAACAACATGCCACGCAAAAACTCCTAGGAAAAAACAATTCCGTTGCTATGCAATTGTGCAGTGTGTGAAGTCCCATTTCAGCTTCAAAATGTGGATCTTCCTTCGCTGCGGCTCAATGTACTTATCCCTGTCCACGGCTTCGCATACGTGAGACACCTTGGCCTTCACGTGAGACACCTTCACCACTTTGCAACTCGTTGTCGCCATCCATGAGGGTAGTCATCCGCCGCCCAGAGTCGCACAGCCCGGGTCAGGTGCTGCTTTGCAATGACAAAGGGCCTGTTGTCTGCACATCATGAAATCGAGGTTTTGCAAAAAGAATGACCCAAAGCTCATTCCGCCGACAAATTTGCAATAATAAACCCCCTGTATGGCTCACATGTACAGCAGTGTTCGGCGGGAAACAACATAGGGCATGTCAATATCTTCATCCATCCAGACAATGGCCTCTAGTGGCTGCCGCGGGGGATTGGCCTGTCGTGACTCCAACCGTGCCTCTACATTGTCATTGTCCAACCTTGGCTGCCAAGTCCCATTCGAGCTTCAAAATGTGGATCTTCCTTCGCTGCGGCTCAATATACTTATCCCTGTCCACGGCTTCGCATACACGAGACACCTTGGCCTTTTTGGATAACCGCTTGCCTGCTAGGAGAGCTTGTGTAAGAGAACTCACCTTGTCATCTTCCGTTTGCTCCGGCTTAACAACAACGTCCGCTGGTGGGGGTGCGTCCTCGTTACTGTTAGTCATGGGGGTCAGCCGGAACGAGCCAAAAAGGAAGAAATCCACTACTGAACAGTATGAAGAAATGCGTAAGCAGCAATAAAAGGGCATAGCAAAAGTAGTTCTTCAAAAAAGAATGAGCCGTGGCTCATTCCCTGACAGATTAGTGATTATCAAAGCTGACCCTGAGAACTGACAACCCAACCATGGAACGTTCCTCCTCGAGCATAACATGGTTACCAACTTGTCAAATGTGATGAGTGAACGACAGTAGGTCCAGACCCACATCAACAGGCACCACATCATCCCCAACATATGTGTTAGCATCACAATCAGCATCAGGAAGCATGGCTGCACGCACTGAGTTGAGAGCCCCTGGTGTGAAGGGAGGGAGGGGGCCATTCCCACCACCACCCGGCTGTTGTGGCCTATTTTGCGATTGAGCCAAAGCTGGTTGTTTACCCTTGGGTAGTACCGGAGCAGAACAAATTTGCGAAAGACCTCTATCACACGAGCACGCAAATGTGCCCAATGGGGGGGGTATTTGGAAAAATGCGTGTTCAAATAACTCACACTATCTTCAGACGGCTTCACTGGTCCAGTGAGAGTATACAATGTACGCGTTAGCATGTTGGTGTACAGGGTACAGGGAAGGGGGTTACTGAGGGCCATAGGGTAGGCAAAATTTGTGGCACTGGTCAGGGTCTTATTGCGGTCCCACATGACAGCTGGAACAGTATCTGTCAATGAATGTCCCACAACCTTATGTACATTTCCATCAACATATTCATGCGTCCCCCGCTAAATGCGACTATCAAGCAAATTTTTCTCAGCAAAATGGGTTGCTTTCAAAATAAGGAACAAAGTGTCCAACGACTTGCATTGTGGATTGGTGCGCAGCCTTGCCAACAATGCCTTACAACTTTCCTCCACGTGACACCGCCAAGGTAAACTGTCATACCATTTGTCCCATGTTCGCAGGGTAGTTTCTAGTGTCTGCAGGTACTCAACGTTGTACCGGAAGTCATACAGCAGATGTGTCAGGGTTACATAGCAATAGCGTAACACCTTGTGAGTAACGTCTCTAGAACAGGCAAACCAGCCGCACTCACGGACCAGGTGCCGAATGAGGAATAGTGCCGGTGTATATTCAAAGAGGAGGGTATACACAGTGTGTGCCTAACCCAGCAGCTGACTGGCATTCGAGGATGCCAACATAGGGGGATGACACCTGCCACATAGCAACCCCAGATTCTGCTGTATCCGGATCTTATACTTGGAGGCAGAAATAAACAAACATGCGAACATACGCTCCATAAAGATCAGCTTGGGGAATGCATACACCGGAACATCGGCTGCCTGAATACCATGGCTAAATGCCACCATCAATGGGGGAAAATGGCGGCATGTGACAGCAACAATATACTTATATGGGGGCCATATACAGTATTACACCGGGGGGGGGGGGGTTCGACAAAGCTTGTGACCCACATTGTACTCATGATATGAGACACTATACATCATCTTCATGATACTATAGTGTATCTTTTCATCAATGAGCATGGGCAGCACACGGGAAGTGTGGTCCTGTATTTCCAACACAGCTAATACCAGTCCAAGCAGATTTGATGGAGTTCCTGACTGAAGTTCTGGAAGCATGAAGGGATGGCATCGGGTATTGGGTGTTGTGCACTGCTGCACGTCGAACATGCAACGGGCAACGGATGCATTGGGGGGATATCTTGTATTCTGTAGGTCAGACAGTGCTGACATGAAGACCTACTGAGCGGTAGTCAACAACTTGCCCAGCTAGGCAGTAGAAGCTTGTGGTGTGGGAAGGGATGGAAAATCCCACGAAAACTCAATTGCCTTGCTTGCTTGCTAACAGGACCTACAACAATTGCTGTACAATTAAGTGATGTGTTTGGCTCATGTGGGGTGGGGTGGAACCGGCCATGATGGAAGTTATCAAACCATAAAACAAATATAATGCCTTTCATGCAGGCCCACAAAGCTGCGGCACAGACATGTGCCCTAGTTGCAAGAGAAGGTGCACGTGGGGCACATCAACCATAGCGTGCCAGCTTGTGTCGAACGCTCCGAGTGGGAGCAACTTCCTCGTCGTGACGAAACAGACCAGCAAGAGGACGACAACGTACCAACATCAGACGGTACAAATAATAAGCCTCCTGAGCTGCTGGACAAAACCACCTAGCTATGCGCTTGCCGCTGCGCAGCAACCTAAGTTGCCTAAGAAACGTCTTCAGTGTAGGGGGGGTGTTTTTGCTGAAACAAAGTGACAAAGCAAAGGACAGAAACTCGGCCGACTGACCCCCGGAACTAACAACATCTAGAAAATCATCCTTGGCCGTCCTTAACGGTTCTTAATGGACAACAGCTATGTGTATAAAGTCTGAAGTCTAAGTCTGATTTGGCATCTCGTGTCAAGGACATAAAATAGAACACATCTCAGCAAAAGTCTGATAAAAGTGTGGTACCCGACCCCTCCCTTCCTTCCTTCATCTCAGAAAGGGACAAGGAAAAGTCTGCCACTCCCCCCCCCGCAACACAGCCACCCACCACAAAAAAAACCATCATGAAAATTGAAAGTTGGGAAGAATGGGAGACCATGCAACACAGGGGAACAGCCCCCCCAAAAGAAAAAAAAAGGGTGGAAAAATGGAGCATTGGGGAAAATGGGAGGCCGGGAAAAATATTCCATTGAGGTGGTGTACCCCCCCCCCCTCTTGATAAATATTCCACTGAGGTGGTGTGCCCCCCCCTCTGAATAAATATTCCACCGAGGTGGTGTACCCCCCCCCCTTTGGATAAATATTCCACTAAGTTGCTGTGCACCCCCCTTAAGCATAAATATTCCACCGAGGTGGTGTACCCCCCCCCTCTGGATAAATGTTCCATTGAGGTGGTGCCCCCCCCCCCCCCCTGTGGACAAATATTCCACTCAGGTGGTGTACCCCCCCCCCTGTGGAAAAATGTTCCACTGAGGTGGTGTACGCCCCCCCCTCTGGATAGATATTCCACTAAGGTGGTGTACCCCCCCCCTCGGGATAAATATTCCACTGAGGTGGTGTACCCCCCCCCCTGTGGAAAAATGTTCCACTGAGGTGGTGTATGCCCCCCCCTCCGGATAGATATTCCACTGAGGTGGTGCCCCCCTCCCCCCCTGTGGACAAATATTCACGAAGGGGTCAAATAATTCACGGAGGGGGGTAAACAATTAACAGAGGGGTCAAATAATTCACGGAGGGGGGTAAACGATTGACGGAGGGGTCAAATAATTCACGGAGGGGGGTAAACAATTCACAGAGGGGTCAAATAATTCACGGAGGGGGGTAAATACTTCACGGAGGGGTCAAATAATTCACGGAGGGGGGTAAACAATTCACCGAGGGGTCAAATAATTCACAGAGGGGGGTGAATAATTCACGGAGGGGTCAAATAATTCACGGAGGGGGGTAAACAATTCACGGAGGGGTCAAATAATTCCACAGAGGGGTAAAATAATTCACAGAGGGGGGTAAACAATTCACGGAGGGGTCAATTAATTCACAGAAGGGTCAAATAATTCACGGAGGGGGGTAAACAATTCACAAAGGGGTCAAATAATTCACGGAGGGGGGTAAATAGTTCACGGAGGGGTAAAATAATTCACGGAGGGGGGTAAATAATTCACGCACGGGTCAAATAATTCACGGAGGGGGGTAAACTATTCACGGAGGGGTCAAATAATTCACGGAGGGGGGTAAATAATTCACGGAGGGGTCAAATAATTCACGGAGGGGGGTAAATAATTCACGGAGGGGTCAAATAATTCACGGGGGGGGGGGTAAACAATTAACAGAGGGGTCAAATAATTCACGGAGGGGGGTAAACAATTCACGGAGGGGTCAAATAATTCACGGAGGGGGGTAAATAATTAACAGAGGGGTAAAGAAATTCACGGAGGGGGGTAAATAATTCACGGAGGGGTAAAATAATTCACGGAGGGGGGTAAACAATTCACAGAGGGGTCAAAGAATTCACGGAGGGGGGTAAATAATTCACGGAGGGGTAAAAAAATTCACGGAGGGGGGTAAACAATTCACGGAGGGGTCAAATAATTCACGGAGGGGGATAAACAATTCACGGAGGGGTCAAACAATTCACGGGGGGGTAAATAATTCACGGAGGGGTCAAAAAATTCACGGAGGGGGGTGAATATTTCACAGAGGGGTCAAATAATTAAGGGAGGGGGGTGAACAATTCACGGAGGGGTCAAATAATTCACGGAGGGGGGTAAATAATTCACGGAGGAATCAAATAATTCACGGAGGGGGGTAAACAATTCACATAGGGGTCAAATAATTCACGGAGGGCATTCGCCTTTTCAAGTCCTGGACGCTAGTGCGATTGAGGGAGTCAGGGGGTTAACGGGTGAGAGCTCATCTATATACAGCTGTATACAGATATATAAGGCCCTTACCCCCCCCGCACCCCCAGCGTATCGCGGCGCGACGGAAGGACCCGGCCCTCCGTCCTATGTGGGATCCTTTGAGGAGCGACCCTGCCCAGACCTCGGGCTGTGCGCTCCCCCATCCACGCCCGCAGGTGCAGGTGCGGCTGTGGGGGGTTGGGCGCCCCCCCCTCCCGATGACTGCAGGGGCGGGGGGTAGACAATTCACAGAGGGGTCAAATAATTCACAGAGGGGGGTAAATAATTCACGGAGGGGTCAAAAAATTCACGGAGGGGGTCAAATAATTCACGGAGGGGTCAAATAATTCACGGAGGGGGGTAAACAATTCACGGAGGGGTCAAATAATTCACGGAGGGGGGTAAATGATTCACGGAGGGGTCAAATAATTCACGGAGGGGGGTAAACAATTCACAGAGGGGTCAAATAATTCACGGAGGGGGGTAAATAATTCACGGAGGGGTCAAATAATTCACAGAGGGGGGTAAACAATTCACGGAGGGGTCAAATAATTCACGGAGGGGGGTAAACAATTCACGGAGGGGTCAAATAATTCATGGAGGGGGGTAAGCAATTCACGGAGGGGTCAAATAATTCACGGACGGGTCAAATAATTCACGGAGGGGTCAAATAATTCACGGAGGGGGGTAAACAATTCACAGAGGGGTCAAATAATTCACGGAGGGGGGTAAATAATTCACAGAGGGGTCAAATAATTCACGGAGGGGGGTAAACAATTCACGGAGGGCTCAAATAATTCATGGAGGGGCGTAAACAATTCACGGAAGGGTGAAATAATTCAGTGAGGGGGGTAAATAATTCACGGAGGGGTCAAATAATTCACGGAGGGGGGTAAATAATTCACAGAGGGGTCAAATAATTCACGGAGGGGGGTAAATAATTCACAGAGGGGTCAAATAAGTCACGGAGGGGGGTAAACAATTCACGGAGGGGTCAAACAATTCGCGGAGGGGGGTCAAATAATTCACGGAGGGGTCAAATAATTCACGGAGGGGGGTAAACAATTCACAGAGGGGTCAAACAATTCGCGGAGGGGGGTAAAGAATTCACGGAGGGGTCAAATAATTCACGGAGGGGGGTAAACAATTCACGGAGGGGTCAAATAATTCATGGAGGGGGGTAAGCAATTCACGGAGGGGTCAAATAATTCACGGACGGGTCAAATAATTCACGGAGGGGGGTAAATAATTCACAGAGGGGTCAAATAATTCACGGAGGGGGGTAAATAATTCACAGAGGGGTCAAATAAGTCACGGAGGGGGGTAAACAATTCACGGAGGGGTCAAACAATTCGCGGAGGGGGGTCAAATAATTCACGGAGGGGTCAAATAATTCACGGAGGGGGGTAAACAATTCACAGAGGGGTCAAACAATTCGCGGAGGGGGGTAAACAATTCACGGAGGGGTCAAATAATTCACGGAGGGGGGTAAATAATTCACGGAGGGGTCAAATAATTCACGGAGGGGTCAAATAATTCACGGAGGGGGGTAAACAATTCACAGAGGGGTCAAATAATTCACGGAGGGGGGTAAATAATTCACGGAGGGGTCAAATAATTCACGGAGGGGGGTAAACAATTCACGGAGGGCTCAAATAATTCACGGAGGGGGGTAAACAATTCACGGAGGGGTCAAATAATTCACGGAGGGGGGTAAACAATTCACGGAGGGGTCAAATAATTCACGGACGGGTCAAATAATTCACGGAGGGGTCAAATAATTCACGGAGGGGGGTAAACAATTCACAGAGGGGTCAAATAAGTCACGGAGGGGGGTAAATAATTCACGGAGGGGTCAAATAATTCACGGAGGGGGGTAAATAATTCACAAAGGGGTCAAATAATTCACGGAGGGGGGTAAACAATTCACGGAAGGGTGAAATAATTCACTGAGGGGGGTAAATAATTCACGGAGGGGTCAAATAATTCACGGAGGGGGGTAAATAATTCACGGAGGGGTCAAATAATTCACGGAGGGGGGTAAATAATTCACGGAGGGGTCGAATAATTCACGGAGGGGGGTAAACAATTCACGTAGGGGTCAAACAATTCGCGGAGGGGGGTCAAATAATTCACGGAGGGGTCAAATAATTCACGGAGGGGGGTAAACAATTCACGGAGGGGTCAAATAATTCACGGAGGGGGGTAAATAATTCACGGAGGGGTCAAATAATTCACGGAGGGGGGTAAATAATTCACGGAGTGGTCAAACAATTCACGGAGGGGGGTAAACAATTCACGGAAGGGTGAAATAATTCACGGAGGCGGGTAAATAATTCACGGAGGGGGGTAAATAATTCACGGAGGGGTCAAATAATTCACGGAGGGGGGTAAATAATTCACGGAGGGGTCAAATAATTCACGGAGGGGGGTAAACAATTCACGGAGGGGTCAAATAATTCACGGAGGGGGGTAAACAATTCACGGAGGGGTCAAATAATTCATGGAGGGGGGTAAGCAATTCACGGAGGGGTCAAATAATTCACGAACGGGTCAAATAATTCACGGAGGGGTCAAATAATTCACTGAGGGGGGTAAACAATTCACAGAGGGGTCAAATAATTCACGGAGGGGGGTAAATAATTCACGGAGGGGGGTAAATAATTCACAGAGGGGTCAAATAATTCACGGAGGGGGGTAAACAATTCACGGAGGGCTCAAATAATTCATGGAGGGGGATAAATAATTCACAGAGGGGTCAAATAATTCACGGAGGGGGGTAAATAATTCATAGAGGGGTCAAATAAGTCACGGAGGGGGGTAAACAATTCACGGAGGGGTCAAACAATTCGCGGAGGGGGGTCAAATAATTCACGGAGGGGTCAAATAATTCACGGAGGGGGGTAAACAATTCACAGAGGGGTCAAACAATTCGCGGAGGGGGGTAAACAATTCACGGAGGGGTCAAATAATTCACAGAGGGGGGTAAACAATTCACGGAGGGGTCAAATAATTCATGGAGGGGGGTAAGCAATTCACGGAGGGGTCAAATAATTCACGGACGGGTCAAATAATTCACGGAGGGGTCAAATAATTCACGGAGGGGGGTAAACAATTCACAGAGGGGTCAAATAATTCACTGAGGGGGGTAAATAATTCACGGAGGGGTCAAATAATTCACGGAGGGGGGTAAATAATTCACAGAGGGGTCAAATAATTCACGGAGGGGGGTAAATAATTCACAGAGGGGTCAAATAAGTCACGGAGGGGGGTAAACAATTCACGGAGGGGTCAAACAATTCACGGAGGGGGGTCAAATAATTCACGGAGGGGTCAAATAATTCACGGAGGGGGTAAACAATTCACAGAGGGGTCAAACAATTCGCGGAGGGGGGTAAACAATTCACGGAGGGGTCAAATAATTCACGGAGGGGGGTAAATAATTCACGGAGGGGTCAAATAATTCACGGAGGGGTCAAATAATTCACGGAGGGGGGTAAACAATTCACAGAGGGGTCAAATAATTCACGGAGGGGGGTAAATAATTCACGGAGGGGTCAAATAATTCACGGAGGGGGGTAAACAATTCACGGAGGGCTCAAATAATTCACGGAGGGGGGTAAACAATTCACGGAGGGGTCAAATAATTCACGGAGGGGGGTAAACAATTCACGGAGGGGTCAAATAATTCACGGACGGGTCAAATAATTCACGGAGGGGTCAAATAATTCACGGAGGGGGGTAAACAATTCACAGAGGGGTCAAATAAGTCACGGAGGGGGGTAAATAATTCACGGAGGGGTCAAATAATTCACGGAGGGGGGTAAATAATTCACAAAGGGGTCAAATAATTCACGGAGGGGGGTAAACAATTCACGGAAGGGTGAAATAATTCACTGAGGGGGGTAAATAATTCACGGAGGGGTCAAATAATTCACGGAGGGGGGTAAATAATTCACGGAGGGGTCAGATAATTCACGAAGGGGTGTAAATAATTCACGGAGGGGTCAAATAATTCACGGAGGGGGTAAACAATTCACGTAGGGGTCAAACAATTCGCGGAGGGGGGTCAAATAATTCACGGAGGGGTCAAATAATTCACGGAGGGGGGTAAACAATTCACAGAGGGGTCAAATAATTCACGGAGGGGGGTAAATAATTCACGGAGGGGTCAAATAATTCACGGAGGGGGGTAAATAATTCACGGAGTGGTCAAACAATTCACGGAGGGGGGTAAACAATTCACGGAAGGGTGAAATAATTCACAGGGGCGGGTAAATAATTCACGGAGGGGGGTAAATAATTCACGGAGGGGTCAAATAATTCACGGAGGGGGGTAAATAATTCACGGAGGGGTCAAATAATTCACGGAGGGGGGTAAACAATTCACGGAGGGGTCAAATAATTCACGGAGGGGGGTAAACAATTCACGGAGGGGTCAAATAATTCATGGAGGGGGGTAAGCAATTCACGGAGGGGTCAAATAATTCACGGACGGGTCAAATAATTCACGGAGGGGTCAAATAATTCACGGAGGGGGGTAAACAATTCACAGAGGGGTCAAATAATTCACGGAGGGGGGTAAATAATTCACGGAGGGGGGTAAATAATTCACAGAGGGGTCAAATAATTCACGGAGGGGGGTAAACAATTCACGGAGCGCTCAAATAATTCATGGAGGGGCGTAAACAATTCACGGAAGGGTGAAAAAATTCACTGAGGGGGGTAAATAATTCACGGAGGGGTCAAATAATTCACGGAGGGGGGTAAATAATTCACGGAGGGGTCAAATAATTCACGGAGGGGGGTAAATAATTCACGGAGGGGTCAAATAATTCACGGAGGGGGGTAAACAATTCACGGAGGGGTCAAACAATTCGCGGAGGGGGGTCAAATAATTCACGGAGGGGTCAAATAATTCACGGAGGGGGGTAAACAATTCACAGAGGGGTCAAACAATTCGCGGAGGGGGGTAAACAATTCACGGAGGGGTCAAATAATTCACGGAGGGGGGTAAACAATTCACAGAGGGGTCAAATAATTCACGGAGGGGGGTAAATAATTCACGGAGGGGTCAAATAATTCACGGAGGGGTCAAATAATTCACGGAGGGGGGTAAACAATTCACAGAGGGGTCAAATAATTCACGGAGGGGGGTAAATAATTCACGGAGGGGTCAAATAATTCGCGGAGGGGGGTAAACTATTCACAGAGGGGTCAAATAATTCACGGAGGGGGGTAAACAATTCACGGAGGGCTCAAATAATTCACGGAGGGGGGTAAACAATTCACGGAGGGGGGTAAACAATTCACGGAGGGGGGTAAATAATTCACGGAGGGGTCAAATAATTCACGGAGGGGTCAAATAATTCACGGAGGGGGGTAAACAATTCACAGAGGGGTCAAATAATTCACGGAGGGGGGTAAACAATGCACGGAGGGCTCAAATAATTCACGGAGGGGGGTAAACAATTCACGGAGGGGTCAAATAATTCACGGAGGGGGGTAAACAATTCACGGAGGGGTCAAATAATTCACGGACGGGTCAAATAATTCACGGAGGGGTCAAATAATTCACGGAGGGGGGTAAACAATTCACAGAGGGGTCAAATAAGTCACGGAGGGGGGTAAATAATTCACGGAGGGGTCAAATAATTCACGGAGGGGGGTAAATAATTCACAAAGGGGTCAAATAATTCACGGAGGGGGGTAAACAATTCACGGAAGGGTGAAATAATTCACTGAGGGGGGTAAATAATTCACGGAGGGGTCAAATAATTCACGGAGGGGGGTAAATAATTCACGGAGGGGTCAAATAATTCACGGAGGGGGGTAAATCATTCACGGAGGGGTCAAATAATTCACGGAGGGGGGTAAACAATTCACGTAGGGGTCAAACAATTCGCGGAGGGGGGTCAAATAATTCACGGAGGGGTCAAATAATTCACGGAGGGGGGTAAACAATTCACAGAGGGGTCAAATAATTCACGGAGGGGGGTAAATAATTCACGGAGGGGTCAAATAATTCACGGAGGGGGGTAAATAATTCACGGAGTGGTCAAACAATTCACGGAGGGGGGTAAACAATTCACCGAAGGGTGAAATAATTCACGGAGGCGGGTAAATAATTCACGGAGGGGGGTAAATGATTCACGGAGGGGTCAAATAATTCACGGAGGGGGGTAAACAATTCACGGAGGGGTCAAATAATTCACGGAGGGGGGTAAACAATTCACGGAGCGGTCAAATAATTCATGGAGGGGGGTAAGCAATTCACGGAGGGGTCAAATAATTCACGGACGGGTCAAATAATTCACGGAGGGGTCAAATAATTCACGGAGGGGGGTAAACAATTCACAGAGGGGTCAAATAATTCACGGAGGTGGGTAAATAATTCACGGAGGGGGGTAAATAATTCACAGAGGGGTCAAATAATTCACGGAGGGGGGTAAACAATTCTCGGAGGGGTCAAATAATTCACGGAGGGGGGTAAACAATTCACGGAGGGGTCAAATAATTCATGGAGGGGGGTAAGCAATTCACGGAGGGGTCAAATAATTCACGGACGGGTCAAATAATTCACGGAGGGGTCAAATAATTCACGGAGGGGGGTAAACAATTCACAAAGGGGTCAAATAATTCACGGAGGGGGGTAAATAATTCACGGAGGGGGGTAAATAATTCACAGAGGGGTCAAATAATTCACGGAGGGGGGTAAATAATTCACGGAGGGCTCAAATAATTCATGGAGGGGCGTAAACAATTCACGGAAGGGTGAAATAATTCACTGAGGGGGGTAAATAATTCACGGAGGGGTCAAATAATTCACGGAGGGGGGTAAATAATTCACGGAGGGGTCAAATAATTCACGGAGGGGGGTAAATAATTCACGGAGGGGTCAAATAATTCACGGAGGGGGGTAAACAATTCACGGAGGGGTCAAACAATTCGCGGAGGGGGGTCAAATAATTCACGGAGGGGTCAAATAATTCACAGAGGGGTCAAATAATTCACGGAGGGGTCAAACAATTCGCGGAGGGGGGTAAACAATTCACGGAGGGGTCAAATAATTCACGGAGGGGGGTAAACAATTCACAGAGGGGTCAAATAATTCACGGAGGGGGGTAAATAATTCACGGAGGGGTCAAATAATTCATGGAGGGGGGTAAATAATTCACGGAGGGCTCAAATAATTCACAGAGGGGGGTAAACAATTCACGGAGGGGTCAAATAATTCACGGAGGGGGGTAAACAATTCACAGAGGGGTCAAATAATTCACGGAGGGGGGTAAATAATTCATGGAGGGGTCAAATAATTCACGGAGGGGGGTAAATAATTCACGGAGGGCTCAAATAATTCACGGAGGGGGGTAAACAATTCACGGAGGGGTCAAATAATTCACGGAGGGGGGTAAACAATTCACAAAGGGGTCAAATAATTCACGGACGGGTCAAATAATTCACGGAGGGGTCAAATAATTCACGGAGGGGGGTAAACAATTCACAGAGGGGTCAAATAAGTCACGGAGGGGGGTAAATAATTCACGGAGGGCTCAAATAATTCACGGAGGGGGGTAAATAATTCACAAAGGGGTCAAATAATTCACGGAGGGGGGTAAACAATTCACGGAAGGGTGAAATAATTCACTGAGGGGGGTAAATAATTCACGGAGGGGTCAAATAATTCACGGAGGGGGGTAAATAATTCACGGAGGGGTCAAATAATTCACGGAGGGGGGTAAATAATTCACGGAGGGGTCAAATAATTCACGGAGGGGGGTAAACAATTCACGTAGGGGTCAAACAATTCGCGGAGGGGGGTCAAATAATTCACGGAGGGGTCAAATAATTCACGGAGGGGGGTAAACAATTCACAGAGGGGTCAAATAATTCACGGAGGGGGGTAAATAATTCACGGAGGGGTCAAATAATTCACGGAGGGGGGTAAATAATTCACGGAGTGGTCAAACAATTCACGGAGGGGGGTAAACAATTCACGGAAGGGTGAAATAATTCACGGAGGCGAGTAAATAATTCACGGAGGGGGGTAAATAATTCACGGAGGGGTCAAATAATTCACGGAGGGGGGTAAATAATTCACGGAGGGGTCAAATAATTCACGGAGGGGGGTAAACAATTCACGGAGGGGTCAAATAATTCACGGAGGGGGGTAAACAATTCACGGAGGGGTCAAATAATTCATGGAGGGGGGTAAGCAATTCACGGAGGGGTCAAATAATTCACGGACGGGTCAAATAATTCACGGAGGGGTCAAATAATTCACGGAGGGGGGTAAACAATTCACAGAGGGGTCAAATCATTCACGGAGGGGGGTAAATAATTCACGGAGGGGGGTAAATAATTCACAGAGGGGTCAAATAATTCACGGAGGGGGGTAAACAATTCGCGGAGGGCTCAAATAATTCATGGAGGGGCGTAAACAATTCACGGAAGGGTGAAATAATTCACTGAGGGGGGTAAATAATTCACGGAGGGGTCAAATAATTCACGGAGGGGGGTAAATAATTCACGGAGGGGTCAAATAATTCACGGAGGGGGGTAAATAATTCACGGAGGGGTCAAATAATTCACGGAGGGGGGTAAACGATTCACGTAGGGGTCAAACAATTCGCGGAGGGGGGTCAAATAATTCACGGAGGGGTCAAATAATTCACGGAGGGGGGTAAACAATTCACAGAGGGGTCAAACAATTCACGGAGGGGGGTAAATAATTCACGGAGGGGTCAAATAATTCATGGAGGGGGGTAAACAATTCACGGAGGGCTCAAATAATTCACGGAGGGGGGTAAACAATTCACGGAGGGGTCAAATAATTCACGGAGGGGGGTAAACAATTCACGGAGGGGTCAAATAATTCACGGACGGGTCAAATAATTCACGGAGGGGTCAAATAATTCACGGAGGGGGGTAAACAATTCACACAGGGGTCAAATAATTCACGGAGGGGGGTAAATAATTCACGGAGGGGTCAAATAATTCACGGAGGGGGGTAAATAATTCACAAAGGGGTCAAATAATTCACGGAGGGGGGTAAATAATTCACGGAGGGCTCAAATAATTCACGGAGGGGGGTAAACAATTCACGGAGGGGTCAAATAATTCACGGAGGGGGGTAAACAATTCACGGAGGGGTCAAATAATTCACGGACGGGTCAAATAATTCACAGAGGGGTCAAATAATTCACAGAGGGGGGTAAATAATTCACGGAGGGGTCAAATAATTCACGGAGGGGGGTAAATAATTCACGGATGGCTCAAATAATTCACGGAGGGGGGTAAATAATTCACGGAGGGGTCAAATAATTCACGGAGGGGGGTAAACAATTCACGTAGGGGTCAAATAATTCACGGAGGGGTCAAATAATTCACGGAGGGGGGTAAACAATTCACAGAGGGGTCAAATAATTCACGGAGGGGGGTAAATGATTCACGGAGGGGTCAAATAATTCACGGAGGGGGGTAAATAATTCACGGAGTGGTCAAACAATTCACGGAGGGGGGTAAACAATTCACGGAAGGGTGAAATAACTCACGGAGGCGGGTAAATAATTCACGGAGGGGTCAAATAATTCACGGAGGGGGGTAAACAAGTCACGGAGGGGTCAAATAATTCACGGAGGGGGGTAAATAATTCATGGAGGGGTCAAATAATTCACGGAGGGGGGTAAACAATTCACAGAGGGGTGAAACAATTCGCGGAGGGGGGTAAACAATTCACGGAGGGGTCAAATAATTCACGGAGGGGGGTAAACAATTCACAGAGGGGTCAAATAATTCACGGAGGGGGGTAAATAATTCACGGAGGGGTCAAATAATTCACAGAGGGGGGTAAACAATTCACGGAGTGGTCAAACAATTCACGGAGGGGGGTAAACAATTCACAGAGGGGTCAAATAATTCCTGGAGGGGGGTAAATAATTCACGGAGGGGTGAAATAATTCACGGAAGGGGGTAAACAATTCACCGAGGGGCCAAATAATTCACGGAGGGGGGTAACAATTCACAGAGGGGTCAAATAATTCACGGAGGGGGGTAAATAATTCACGGAGGGGTCAAATAATTCACGGAGGGGGTTAAACAATTCACGGAAGGGTGAAATAATTCACGGAGGGGGATAAATAATTCACGGGGGGGTCAAATAATTCACGGAGGGGGGTAAACAATTCACGGAGGGGTCAAATAACTCATGGAGGGGGGCAAACACTTCACGGAGGGGTCAAATAATTCATGGAGGGGGGTAAACAATTCTCGGAGGGGTCAAATAATTCACGGAGGGGGGTAAATAATTCACAGAGGGGTCAAATAATTCACGGAGGGGGGTAAATAATTCACAGAGGGGTCAAATAATTCACGGAGGGGGGTAAATAATTCACGGAGGGGTCAAATAATTCACGGAGGGGGGTACACAATTCACGGAAGGGGGAAATAATTCACTGAGGGGGGTAAATAATTCACAGAGGGGTCAAATAATTCACAGAGGGGGGTAAACAATTCACGGAGGGGTCAAATAATTCACGGAGGGGGGTAAATAATTCACGGAGGGGTCAAATAATTCACCGAAGGGGGTAAACAATTCACGGAGGGGTCAAACAACTCGCGGAGGGGGGTAAACAATTCACGCACGGGTCAAATAATTCACGGAGGGGGGTAAACAATTCACAGAGGGGTCAAATAATTCACGGAGGGGGGTAAACAATTCACAGAGGGGTCAAATAATTCACGGAGGGGGGTAAATAATTCACGGAGTGGTCAAACAATTCACGGAGGGGTCAAATAATTCACGGAGGGGTCAAATAATACACAGAGGGGGGTAAAGAATTCACAGAGGGGTCAAATAATTCACGGAGGGGGGTGAATAATTCACGGAGGGGTCAAATAATTCACGGAGGGGGGTAAACAATTCACAGATGGGTATAATTCACGGAGGGGGGTAAACAATTCACAGAGGGGTCAAATAATTCACGGAGGGGGGTAAATAATTCACGGAGGGGTCAAATAATTCACAGAGGGGTTAAATAATTCACCGAGGGGGGTAAATAATTCACAGAGGGGTCAAATCATTCACGGAGGGGTAAGATAATTCACGGAGGGGGGTAAACAATTCACGGAGGGGTCAAATAATTCACGGAGGGGGGTAAACAAATCACAGAGGGGTCAAATAATTCACGGAGGGGGGTAAATAATTCACGGAGGGGTCAAATAATTCACGGAGGGGGTCAAATAATTCATGGAGGGGTAAAATAATTCACGGAGGGGAGTAAACAATTCACGGAGGGGTCAAATAATTCACGGAGGGGGGTAAATAATTCACGGAGGGGTCAAATAATTCACGGAGGGGTCAAATAATTCACGGAGGGGGGTAAACAATTCACGGAGGGGTCAAATAATTCACGGAGGGGGGTAAAGAATTCACGGAGGGGTCAAATAATTCACGGAGGGGGGTAAACAATTCACGGAGGGGTCAAATAATTCACGGAGGGGGGTAAACAATTCACGGAGGGGTCAAATAATTCACGGACGGGTCAAATAATTCACGGAGGGGTCAAATAATTCACGGAGGGGGGTAAACAATTCACAGAGGGGTCAAATAATTCACGGAGGGGGGTGAATAATTCACGGAGGGGTCAAATAATTCACGGAGGGGGGTAAACAATTCACAGATGAGTAAAATAATTCACGGAGGGGGGTAAACAATTCACAGAGGGGTCAAATAATTCACGGAGGGGGGTAAATAATTCACGGAGGGGTCAAATAATTCACGGAGGGGTTAAATAATTCACCGAGGGGGGTAAATAATTCACAGCGGGGTCAAATCATTCACGGAGGGGCAAAATAATTCACGGAGGGGGGTAAACAATTCACGGAGGCGTCAAATAATTCACGGAGGGGGGTAAACAATTCACCGAGGGGTCAAATAATTCACGGAGGGGGGTAAACAATTCACGGGGGGGTCAAATAATTCACGGAGGGGGGTAAATAATTCACGGAGGGGTCAAATAATTCACGAAGGGGTTAAATAATTCACGGAGGGGGGTAAACAATTCACGGAGGGGTCAAATAATTCACGGAGGGGGGTAAATAATTCACGGAGGGGTCAAATAATTCACGGAGGGGGGTAAACAATTCACGGAGGGGTCAAATAATTCACGGAGGGGGGTAAACAATTCACAGAGGGGTCAAATAATTCACGGAGGGGGGTAAACAATTAACAGAGGGGTCAAATAATTCACGGAGGGGGGTAAACGATTGACGGAGGGGTCAAATAATTCACAGAGGGGGGTAAATAATTCACGGAGTGGTCAAACAATTCACGGAAGGGTGAAATAATTCACTGAGGGGGGTAAATAATTCACGGAGGGGTCAAATAATTCACGGAGGGGGGTAAACAATTCACGGAGGGGTCAAATAATTCACGGAGGGGGGTAAACAATTCACGGAGGGGTCAAATAATTCACGGAGGGGGGTAAACAATTCACGGAGGGGTCAAATAATTCACGGACGGGTCAAATAATTCACGGAGGGGTCAAATAATTCACGGAGGGGGGTAAATAATTCACGGAGGGGTCAAATAATTCACGGAGGGGGGTAAACAATTCACAGAGGGGTCAAATAATTCACGGAGGGGGGTAAATAATTCACGGAGGGGTCAAAAAATTCACCGAGGGGGGTAAATAATTCACAAAGGGGTCAAATAATTCACGGAGGGGGGTAAACAATTCACGGAAGGGTGAAATAATTCACTGAGGGGGGTAAATAATTCATGCAGGGGTCAAATAATTCACGGAGGGGGGTAAACAATTCACAGAGGGGTCAAATAATTCACGGAGGGGGGTAAATAATTCACGGAGGGGTCAAATAATTCACGGAGGGGTAAAAAACTTCACCGAGGGGGGTAAATAATTCACAGAGGGGTCAAATCATTCACGGAGGGGTAAAATAATTCACGGAGGGGGGTAAACAATTCACGGAGGGGTCAAATAATTCACGGAGGGGGGTAAACAATTCACAGAGGGGTCAAATAATTCACGGAGGGGGGTAAATAATTCACGGAGGGGTCAAATAATTCACGGAGGGGGTCAAATAATTCACGGAGGGGTAAAATAATTCACGGAGGGGGTCAAATAATTCACGGACGGGGCCAAATAATTCACGGAGGGGTCAAATAATTCACGGAGGGGGGTAAATAATTCACAAAGGGGCCAAATAATTCACGGAGGGGGGTAAATAATTCACGGAGGGGTCAAATAATTCACTGAGGGGGGTAAATAATTCACGGAGGGGTCAAATAATTCACGGAGGGGGGTAAACAATTCACGGAGGGGTCAAATAATTCACGGAGGGGGGTAAATAATTCACGGAGGGGTCAAACAATTCACAGAGGGGGGTAAACAATTCACGGAAGGGTGAAATAATTCACGGAGGGGGGTAAATAATTCACAGAGGGGTGAAAAAATTCACGGAGGGGGGTAAACAATTCACGGAGGGGTCAAATAATTCACGGAGGGGGGCAAACAATTCACGGAGGGGTCAAATAATTCACGGAGGGGGGTAAACAATTCACAGAGGGGTCAAACAATTCGCGGAGGGGGGTAAATAATTCACGGAGGGGGGTAAATAATTCACGGAGGGGGGTAAACAATTCACAGAGGGGTCAAATAATGCATGGAGGGGGGTAAACAATTCACAGAGGGGTCAAATAATTCACGGAGGGGGGTAAATAATTCACGGAGGGGTCAAATAATTCACACAGGGGGTTGAATAATTCACGGAGTGGTCAAACAATTCATGGAGGGGGGTAAACGGTTCACGGAAGGGTGAAATAATTCACGGAGGGGGGTAAATAATTCACAGAGGGGTGAAATAATTCACGGAGGGGGGTAAACAATTCACGGAGGGGTCAAATAATTCACGGAGGGGGGTAACAATTCACAGAGGGGTCAAATAATTCACGGAGGGGGGTAAATAATTCATAGAGGGGTCAAATCATTCACGAAGGGGGGTAAATAATTCACGGAGGGGTCAAATAATTCACGGAGGGGGTTAAACAATTCATGGAAGGGTGAAATAACTCACGGAGGGGGGTAAATAATTCACGGGGGGGTCAAATAATTCACGGAGGGGGGTAAACAATTCACGGAGGGGTCAAATAATTCACGGAGGGGGGCAAACACTTCACGGAGGGGTCAAATAATTCACGGAGGGGGGTAAACAAATCATGGAAGGGTGAAATAATTCACGGGGGGGGTAAATAATTCACGGAGGGGTCAAATAATTCACGGAGGAGGGTAAACAATTCACGGAGGGGTGAAATAATTCACGGGGGGGGGGGTAAACAATTCACAGACGAGTCAAACAATTCACGGAGGGGGGTAAATAATTCACGGGGGGGGTCAAATAATTCACGGAGGGGGGTAAACAATTCACGGAGGGGTCAAATAATTCACGGAGGGGGGTAAACAATTCACGGAGGGGTCAAATAATTCACCGAGGGGGGTAAACAATTCACGGAGGGGTCAAATGATTCACGGAGGGGGGTAAACAATTCATGGAGGGGTGAAATAATTCACGGAGGGGGGTAAACAATTCACGGAGGGGTGAAATAATTCACGGAGGGGGGTAAACAATTCACGGAGGGGTCAAATAATTCACGGAGGGGGGTAAAATAATTCACGGAGGGGTCAAATAATTCACGGAGGGGGGTAAACAATTCACGGAGGGGGGTAAATAATTCACGGAGGGGGGTAAACAATTCACATAGGGGTCAAATGATTCACGGAGGGGGATAAATAATTCACGGAGGGGGGTAAATAATTCACGGAGGGGGGTAAACAATTCACAGAGGGGTCAAATAATTCATGGAGGGGGGTAAACAATTCACCGAGGGGTCCACTGGGACTAACTAAGGAACGGAGTAACATACCTCCTATTTTTTTTCGGGGGGTTGGGACCTTGGTAAGCTGGCAAGCGGGAAAGCACTCTACTATAAAAGAAAACGTGAAAAAGAAAAACAGGCATACCCTCCCTAACCTCACCACACAAGAAGTGAAATGACAGGGTGGGAGGGAGGGAGGGAGGGGAGGGAGGGAGGGAGGGAGGGAGGGAGGCTCTCTTGGGCGGCCGTAGGGGCTGTGTTGTGCTGTGTTGTGCTGTAATATGCTGTGCTACGCTGTATGTTGTGTTGTGCTGTGGTGTGCTGTGATGTGTTGTGATGTGCTGTGCTGTGCCGTGCTGTGCTGTGCCGTATTCGAAACCCACTACCCCCCCTCTCCACAGTTCCGGCCCAACCCGATGAACCCCCACCCACCCACCCCACCAGCAAAACCGACCCGAGTAGCTCAGGTGAGGTTGCTTGGGCCAAACATCAGGATTCTGTTCCCACTTGTCTTCAGTCACATATGAGCCCCCCGATCGGTTTGAGTCAGAGAGATGGGGTGGGGTGGGGTGGGGTGGGGTGGGGGGGGGGGAGGGCTTCTTTTGAGCGGGGGGGGGGGGAGGTGGGGGTTTCGACGGGGGAGGGAGGGGGGGGTTTGGCCAGAGCACCCCCCCCCCTTGTCTTTGCGCACCAAAATGTATCACAGCAGGCTTTTTTCCTTTTGGTGCTGGGGTTTTGTTGTAAAAACAGATCATTCATTCTTGGAGGGTTGCTGTTAATTCATGGAACCATTCTGAACTTCCTGGAGCACTGCACAACCCTTGCCCTAGCCCTGCGTATGCAATAGTGGCCCGGTAGAGACGGAAACAATCTTGTTCAAATGTACTGCATGCTAGTCAACGTGAAACTCACGTTGTTGGTCATTCTCATTTACTCACTCTCTGATTCAGAGCTGGAGTCACAGCTAGAGCTACTGCCAGAGTCGGAGCTACAGCTGGAGCTCAATGAGTAGGTCATTGCAGGACCCTCATCTTCCTTGTCACAGGAGGTCATAGGAGCCAGCTCTTCTTCACTATCATCAGAACCACTACCTTGTGCCTCCAGGTCCATGTGCATGTGCAGACAAAGCAGATAGAGCAGAAATGTGCAGACATGTGCAGACAGAGCACATACTTTGAACACAACACAACAGGCAAAATGAGGGGGGGCTGGCAGGACAGTGCAGCATCCCAATGATTCTGTCCTCGGTGTCCTACACTCAATTTTTCCCTCACCAACACCTTTAAAAGCCGAAGCAGGAGGGGTTGCCAGTAGGGGAGGGCCAAGAGTCTCGTAGGGGCATTAATTACAGTATTAAGCTAACCCTCTGCCTTGCTCTCTCGTAGACTCCCTGGTGCCAAGGCGTCCTCTCGGCCCCCCACACCCGGCCAAAGGACCCCTTGGCCTACCTTGGCACCAGACCTGCAGACAGCGTCATTTAACTGACAGGAAAGAAAAGATAACAAAAAAAGAAACAAAACTTTTGGAAGTGACACACTCTCAGGCCCCCAGTACCCTGTTTAACGGTGGGAAGAGTCGAGAGCAAGGAGAGGGGGGTAGACAGCAGATTTGGTCCCCCACAATGAAGGGGGGACCCCCAGTAAGTATGCACTGTCACGAACCACAAAACTGAACTTTTGCAGAATTGGAAGGGGGGGGGGAGGGGGGGGTTTGTGGGAGGGAGGGAGGGGGTTTTGGACCCCCTCCCCCCTCTTGATATTTAATTATTCTAAAGAAGCCCTGGGGGGGGGGGGGGCATGTACCATCATTGAAGGGGTTGCAAGCACTGGTTGGGTTTCAGACGCTAGGGTCGAGACCACAACCCACTTCTACACCTCAAGGGTGTGGTGACAATGGACAAGTTTGATATTGGGGGGGACATGGGGGGGGGGGAAGTCTGACACGGGGGGGGGGTAGAAAGGGTGTTGGGGTGGGGGGGGGGGGGGGGTTAGGGGTGATGGTCCATAAAAGTCTGAAGTCTGAAGTCTGATAGCCCATTTGGTTACTATACCCATAGCTGATGGACAACACTTTGGCCATGAACCAGCGGTTGGTGGTTCACCACTGGCGGTTGGGGTTTCTATGCCGCGGTGGTTGGCAGGTGACTCTTGGAGGTTGGGTGTCCATTGCCATTCTTTGGCACGTAATGGCCCAGAGGGCGGTCCTTAGTGATCCCGTATGTGTTGCCAGCCAGGAAGGTGACGAAGGGGGTGCACCACAAACCCATACTTGAGCAGCAGACAGGCATAGAAAGGGGCTTGATCTACAGGTAAGTAAGCACGTGGATAAGGACAATGCAAGATTGTTGAAGACAGATACCTTGCCAATGTCAATAGCCCTACGCATAGGCAATAGTTCATAGACCACCGGGAATATAGTCCATGTACCAGCCCTGCATCTTGGTGGTGGAAGGCACATCTCGTCTAGGCCATGACACATCTCGTCTAGCTCAGAAGCAGCCTGCTGTGTGGGCATTATATGGGGTGTGGAAGCAGGCACTTGGCCAAAAGAATGAGCTTTGGCTCCACTCAGAAACAGGGGTGTTTTTCGAGGTTTCAGCCAAAAGATTGAGCCAAAACTCATTCTTTTTTCATTTCACTATTTTACAAGGGCCACATACATGATGCTAAGAGTGTCTAGTTGAATACTGCTTACATGCACACAAACATACCACACACATTACGATTACCAACTGCGTCACAACAGCGCGTATAGCACAACATAGCAAGCAACAGTGTACTCAGCAAAAAAAGAAACAACAGTGTTCACATCATTGACATGGCTCTGACATGCAAGGTGTGGTACAAAACACCCCCCAAAATTCTGATTTTGAAAACTGACATCCAAGGTCCCGCATGGTCCGAAACAGGCGCTCGGTTAGGGCCGCCTACGTACTATGTGTGGTACATCACAAAAGCAGGTGCAGTAGGATAGTCTTTTGTCATAGCCTTCAGGCCCCATTGACATTTTGAGAGTGGTTTGGCACTTTCGTTGTGCAGGGTGAGGGCATAGAGGGTTTAGGGAGGATTCATCAATATGGCCACATAACCATGCCTTCTTCGGGTCCCCACAATGGGGAGAACCCTAGAAAGGAGACCATGCGGCACAAATGAGCAAAGAGTGTGTGAAAAAGGGTTCAACCGGTTGAAAATGGGTGAAATTGGGTCAAATTGGGCTCTATCTTCAAGGCGGGAGGAGCATCAAAAACATGTTGTCAAACAACAATGGCGCCACAAGTACAAGAGGAGGGATAGAAAACAGAATCTCATATATCCCCATAATTTGTCTAGGGAAGGACGTCGGAGGGTGGGGTTCTCCATTTGTGCGTTGAAATCACTCTGCAAAATGTACCCAAAGCTTGGTAGCCTCGTCCCGCAATGACTACAAAGCAAATGGATGCACAAGGTTGAAACCACTGGCCATAACCCGGGCAAGGCAAAATTGGCCCGCACCTCTTGCCATGGTTCTAATGCAACTATAAGGGTGCCAACATATCCTAGGTACCCCCAAACGCCCACGTTACTACTTTCGGCCGCCACAGAGCCGCAAAATATATTTAAAATCCACCAGTGTTCTTGCGTACTGTACCCTGCCTTCGCCCAGCCATGCGGTTCACAGGTCAATAGCAATGTGGAGGGGGATAGGGGATGGTATTCAGTCATCCCCACCCGTCCCCAACATCACCCAGCATGCGGCAGCTGGCAGCTAAGGAGCAGTGATCCAACGAAAATGGAGCTAGGCCCAAGATTGGCGCCTCACGGCCGATGGGAGCGTGGGGTGATGGCCCATGGCACACTGCAACATCTTTGACTCTAAGCAAGAGCAGCACAAGCGGCATCATGAACTTGAGCAAATGGATACAAGGAGGAACTATCTCAAAGCCTTGGAAATGAACGAGTGTTTGGTGGGACTTAGTAAGGAATGAAATAAAACTAAGCAAACCGTGGTAAAAACCAGGTAAAAAAAATGAACGAAAAGTTGTTCATTCATTTTTATGAGATCCTTTTCATGCCTTCAACGGTAGGTGGTATTTTACTTTAATGGCATAGTGCCCCTAGCTCATGTTCCGGCCACTCTTTAGGGGGTGCCCCACCAAAACCACAACTAAACCATCGTGCACATGTGCTTTTGTATCATACATAAAGGGGTGGGCCCATGTGTTCTTTTTCATGAAATCAGAAAACATGCAATTGTAGATGAGTTCCGACTTTGTATCTATGGAGTGGGGTTGTGCGGCCTTATTGGCTTTACACATGTTCCAAAAAACACCCGTGAAGAAGCTCCTAGGGGGAGCGGAAATGCGCTGAGCACACACCGGGCACCCTTTTGGGCCAAGTACCCACCATTGACCACTCTTGACTCCCCCACTGGGCTTTATGGGGGCGCCTTTCGGGGGCTCCATACTATGTGATACCAGAGATGGGGAACCCGGGAAGGCGGGGGTGATGTAGCCATATATGGGACACGCTAACCTAGCCCTGCGAGCAAAGGGTCAGCGCCCAACCGCCAACCAGAGGCATAGGACACTGTAACCTAGCCCTGCTCTATTCTAGGGCTTCTCTAGGGGAGGGTAAAGCCGGGCACAAAATCGGGATAGTGGAAACCATAGTAGCACACCACGAACCACGCAAACAACGCCCCCCGGTGCTCGATCATCTTTTTGCTGAAGTCCAATCTCCCAAGGCACTCTTGGGATAACCCTACGCGACACAATATTCCTTCCACCTTGAGCCTTTGTGACGGCCTGCCTCACACAATGTGCCCTTGATGTTTTTCTCTTTGTTTTGCTCTCCATGCTTTGGAAATGTGATTTGTGTCCATGAGAGGTATGCGCATTTGAGCTAATGTGCAATGCAAGAATAAGCAACATTTGCATGGAGTGCATTGGCATGGGCAATGGGTGAATACTTTGCACTAGGGCTTCAGAAAAATTCGTTTGCGGGGGGCGGGGGTCACTCAAGCCCGCCCCCCCTAAAGGGGGCTCCCGTGGCTGAGCCTATTTCCCAGGGAGCGGAAGCCCCATAAAAGACCTTTGTCTCGGCCAACGTGTCTAACAGGTGAACGTGATGCACATTCATGATGAATGGTGTTTTGTAGTCCATGCACAACATTTAACACCGGTGCCAATGGTGGTGGTGTTTTGTTTTGTTTTGTTGAAAAGCACATGGCCCCCAGTCTCTTTTGGCCACAGTTTTTTGGTGCACCACCCTCGCCTCCCATTGGCGCCATTTCTTTTCGTATGATATTACCCTGAACCAAAGGAGAGGTCATTCTCCAAACCATTCTCTAAAACTGAAGCAACGGGCAGAATGGAGTAAGATGCAGAGATAGTCAAGGGTGACCCTACAACCAACGTTCCCCTCCTTAGTATTGCTTAGACACGTGAGCGCCTTTTCCCCACCATCACCACCACCACCACCCCTATTTTGGGGGGCTCGAGTGACCCCCGCCCCCCGCAATTCAATTTTTCAACTGCCCGGTTTCCAAGCCCCCCTCAACATCCCCTTCAACAACTGAGGTCTAGCTAAAAGTGTTCGCGAAGGCACAAAAAAAAATTGCATCATACTTTGGGATACTGGCATAGCGTCTCCAAAACCAGCATGGCAGGCAGTAGCATGGACGATTGCGCTGACATTCTGCTCCACAAGGCGGGGCCCCACTAGTACAACACCAAACCCAAACACAACCAGGATCACGGGAATGCAAGCGTCAACACGTTTAGGCATTGTCTAGATAACGTGCAACAAGGAGTGGGTGTGCATGCGGCTTCATCCAAGTTAGCCAATGGGAGGACATATGGTCAAAGGTTGTGGCCATTGGCCCAAGGAAAGGTCGCCAGGATCTGGCCCCCCTAAACCCAATGGGGGGGGGGGGGGGCTGCCACCGCTCGGGTCTTCTATGCCTTCTTTGTCAGTTTGTGGGCAACAGTCAAGAAGGTGTCTGCCACCTAGCCTTCCTTCGGTGGCGGCCAGATTGGCCTTTGGTGCGCCCCCCCGACGCCTATTGGCATATAGCAACTCTCCCTATAGGGCCAGGCTGTGTGGTGGAGGCGTGTTGCACAAACAGCGGACCACCTAGACCCACGTGAGCGCAACCCTAGCTCACGTGTTGGCGGATGCCCTATACCCACGGGGGGGCCGTCCCCTCGCTTTTAGACGCGACTCCCCCCCCCAGTAGAAGTGGGCCGAAGGCCCCTAGGGGGGGGGGGGGGGGGGGGGGGGGCATTGGGGGGGGGGGGGGGGGGGGGGCATTGGAGGGGGGGTTCAGGGAGGGGCGATGGGGGGGGGGTCGGGAGGGTCAGTTGGGGGGGGGGGGTCCAGGTGGGGCGATTTGGGGTGGTGGGGGGGGGGGGGGCAGGCTCCCGTTACCTCCCCTTGCCCTCCCTCTGGGGTGAGAGCTAGGGCTAGGGCTAGGGTTAGGGCTAGGGTCACCGAGCTGGTGGAACCAGTCTTGGCTTTATAACCCTCTTTAGGGTCTAGGGTGGACCTAACAGGTTTAGCAGCAGCAAGCAAGCAAGCAAGCAAGCAAGCAAGCAGCAAGCAGCACGCGCGAAATGGCTAAAAATCAGAATTCCGTCGTGGTGCTTCGGATTCGGGTGAAATTTCGGTGGATGATACCTATGGGTGTGAAGTACAATCACAAAAAGTTTGAGCAAGAAACTCAACGGTGGCGGCCGGGAACGGGATTCGCAAGTGGCGGACCTCAGTTTCAAAAACTGCATTTTACGGCCAAAAACAGCCATTTTTGAGCCAAAAAAGCCCTGGAACACATTCAAAACGGCCAAACGAAGGGAAACGGTGGATACACTTCACGTGCGGCTTGACTTCCCCGTGTCAACGAGCTCTTTGCGGCCCTCTAACTCCATGATATGTCCCGGAAACGGCCCAAAAAGGCCCTAGAAGCTCCAAATGCCGACAGCCACAAACCAAGAATAGGCCATATCTTTGGCTACATGGCTCAAAATGCAATTCCGAGGGCACCTACTCCACCCGCAACCCCCCACTTTTTGTGGTTTCCACCCCTTAGAATTGCCCAAACGGACGCCTAGACCCAAATATCTAGGCCCACTAGGCTGCGGCAAGCTGCAAGCTCAAGCCCAAACAGGTGGGTGCCCAAATGGGTCAACAAGGTCCAGTAGGGGCAAAAAGATGACTTTTCTCAAAAATGATCCTAGACCATGTCCGACGCTAGAACAAGTGTTTTTGGACCGTTTTGAGCTTGTGGTGGCGCATTTTGGTCCTCCGAAAATCCCAAAATGCCCTGAAAATGGGCTGTTTTGGGACCAAAAATGGGCCAAAAATGGGTCAAAAACGCATTTTTCCAAACCTCATCCCAAACCATTTGGGGTGCACAAACGGGTGAAATGAGCCCATTTTGAGCCCATTTTGGGGCATGTTGGCCCCTCAGAAGTCCAAAAAGCCTTAAAAGTGGGCCTCGTGGTGATGGGGTTCACATGCAAGCTGATTTCACTTTGTCAAGAGCCGTCAATGTGGGAATCATTCTTGATGTCCCTCACCACTCATAGCTGATGTTCCCTCCCCCACCAGCTCGGTCCCAATATTCCGTCTTGATTAGGGTTAGGGTTAGGGTCATGGGTAGGGTTAGGTGTAGGGTTAGGAGCAGGCTGAGGGTTGGGGTGGGCGTTAGAGTCAAGGTTGGGTTCAAGTATAGTGTTGGGGTGCTCCACCGCCTGGGCGGGGAGGGATGCTACGTGGGCAAGGGGAATGAAAAAAAAATTTTGGGCGCCTTTGGCGCCACCCTATGTATGGCTAGTAGCCATTGACCCTTGGTAACTAAGTGGGCCCGGAGGGCCCGGAAGGGGGGGGGGGGGGGAGTCGCGTACCAGGACCGAGGAGACGCCCCCCCCCGTGCCTAGACCGCAAACCTCCTCTTCACCCGCCCAAGACTGGCTCGCGGGCTGCAGCGGACCTCTCACTGGCTTTGCATGTCCCACACAACTTGGGGGGGTTCTTGGAGGGCCACATCGGAATCGAGACAAATGGGCCTTCTTGGCAATCACGCACTACAGGAATAGGCTCCCCGGTGAGGTAGGGCCCTATGGCTCCATAATACCACGAGGGAACTCCCCCCTTGAGGCGGTCACGCTCAACTGCCCCAAAGGCCAGAGGTACACAAAACACCCCAAGAGATGAGGGCCCGGGGTCCCCATCGCAGCACGATCTTCCACAACCACCTCAAGGGGGTTGTCCCACGACAATCAGTCTGCACAATGAGGCACTATTTGAGTTGACAAATCGTGTGCACTCCATGCACTACTCATTGGACCTTTTCCGTAGATGAAACATCACGTGCACTACTCAGTGGGCTTTTTCCGTGGAAGAAACATCACGGCACGCATAACACACCGGAAATCAACCACACCCACCAATTCCCGGGGGCACAAAAGCAGCTTGAATTGCAACATAAAATCAATTGGCGACAAGCGGCCTTGCTATGCAAATGCCAATGGATAAATGTACAAAAAAGAGCCATCTCATTGGAGGCGTTGGCACCGAAATTGCACACTGAAAAGGATCGCAAAAAAAAAGCGAGCAATCCCGCCGACGTAGACCCTCCTAGGAATCATCCTGTGGGCCCTATACTAGTCTAGAGGGCACGCGATAATTCCGAGGGGGCTGTAGACCCTCCTAAGAATCATCGCTTGCCCTCTAGACTAGCGTAGAGGGTACGCGAGGATCCCTAGGGGCATCGGATGATTCCTAGGGGGGTGTAGACCATCCTAGGACTCATCGCGTGCCCTCTAGACTAGTGTAGAGGGCATGGGATGATTCCTAGGGGGGTGTAGGCCACCCTAGGAACCCTCGTGTGGGGCCTATAGTAGTGTACAGGGCACACCCCCTAGGAATAATCGCGAGGGCCCTAGACTAGTGTAGAGGGGACGCGATGATTCCTAGAGGGGTGTAGACCCTCCGAGGAATCATCGTGTGCCCTCTAGACTAGTGTAGAGGGCATGCGATGATTCCTCGGGGGGTGTAGACCCCCCTAGGAATCATCGTGTGGGCTGTACACTAGTCTAGAGGGCACACGATGATTCTTAGCTAGGAATGATGGTGTGGGCCCTATACTTGTCTAGAGGGCACACAATGATTCCTAGGGGGGTGTAGACCCCCTTAGGAATCATGGCGTGGGCCCTATACTAGTGTAGAGGGGACACGATAATTCCTAGGGGGGTGTAGACCCTCCTAGGAATCATCGCGTGCCCTCTAGACTAGTCTAGAGGGCAAGCGATGATTCCTCGGGGGATGTCAACCCCCCTAGGAATGATCGTGTGGGCCCTGGATGCAGACCCTTCGAGGAATCATCGCGTGGGCCCTATACTAGTCTATTCAGCCATAATGAGAACCTGGTGTTTGAGGAAGCAAGCCCCCACCCAAGATGGGTATACATCGGGTTGGAGATACGTTTGTTTCTCTGTTTCTCTGAAAGTGCTTAGAGGCCAACACGGGAGACTTGGCTGACAAAACCAGCCGGAGGAGACTCCCACCTGCTCCCCCGTTGCTTCCCACTCCGAGACCCAGCAGGAACACAAGGGGGGGTGGGGAACTAGTAGTGCCTTGCATGAAATCATGTATGATGATGGGGGGTGGGTCCCCATTAAACTTCCTGGTCCGCTCCGGGACCCCCTTTTCCGGTCTGTTCGCGGTGCCCCATTGTCCACCGGGCCCCCACACCACGACAAGGTCACCGGCCCCAAGGTTTGAGAGGGCATGGAGGGGGAAGGGTAAACCATTGTTGGGGGCGGGGGGGGGGAATCTTCCATTGGGGGGCGGGGGGATGTACTACATCACAAGGGGGGCCGGGGGAGGTGGGTTTATGGTTTGGGTAATGGTGGTCCATAAAAGTCTGATGTCTGATGTCTGATGGGCAACTTGGTCGCTATACACAATCTTGGGGTGTGCCCGTCTGGGCCTCCTACTACAGACATGCCTCTACATGCAACAAAAACACACATTCCAAGTGATTATTTGCTGGACTCCAAACAAGCGAAATTTTTTGAATGCACCTTAGACTCGAGGCAATAGTTGTACATTTGTTGTGCACAAAGTAGGACCACGGTGGTAAACCCCGAAGTGAGAGGACTTTTTTCTCCACGAAAATGCAATTGTCGTCCACGCCCCGGACAAGCCACCTGAATGTGTGTGTCGTTGATCCCCACTAGCATCCCAAGGGTGCTTCGCCCCACGCGCCAGTCGCCTTCAAGACTCCACGGATTCCGTTTTCAGCGGAGGTGGGGGTGGGGTAGGGATCTGCCGAAACACATAAAAAGAAAGTAGAGGACCCTAGCTACTTTACCACCAACTTTCAAGGTTGGGGGGGAGGGGGTTGTCGTTGTTGTATGTATGCATTGTTTTAGATCACATACAAGAGAGGGAAACACTCATGCATCAGCGGTGGCGGTGCCATCGGTTTTGAATATGGGGCATGCCGGTCAACAACAACATCTGTTATCTCTGTGGCTCAGTAGTCATAGAAACCGTGCAGATGGGTTCAGATGATTAAATGCATGGGGCGTTTGTACTGTTCTTTGTGGCCACTTGTCAATTGGTGTTCGCGGGCGGCCTCCTACACTTCACCAGGTACATAGGCGGGCACCTTCCACGCGCACCACCTTGGGCACTCCCCAAGGCTGTTTGCCAAGCACATGCGTGTCCGCCTCGACAAGTGCTCTTGCAAGCATCTCACCAGCCAATCTTGCCCGCCCACCCTGAAAAGGCTTCACGGGCACATTTGCGGGCGCCCGGGCGTAGGCCTCCAGCACGCATGCCTCCAAGGCACTCCCCCAAGCACTCTGCCCTCTAGTGCCTTCGCAAGTGCCTTCTGTGCCAACGCCTTCACAAGCGCTTTTGCGGGCACTGTCTTGGCCAATCATTCCCGCACACCCTACCCGGGGCTTCGTAGGCACTTTTGTGGGCACCTAGGTTCAAGCCTCCAGCACACAGCCCTCCGGGCACACCGCCGAGCAGTCTGCCCTCCACTGGTGCCAACGCCTTTGCGGGCACTGTTGCAGGCACATTTGCAGCCAATCTTGCCTACACACCTTTTGCCCGGGGCTTTGCGGGCACTAATGCAGGCACCGGGGCGCGGGCCTCCTGCGCGCACCCCTCCGGGCACTCCCTCACGCAGTCTGCCCTCCACTTGTGCAAGCGCCTTCGCGGCACCCAAACCCGCAATGTGTGCTACAACTTGGCACACGTCTTTACCACCAAAAGGGGCGGACAAAATGCATGAAAGATTTTTCAGTGCATTGTGCACTTGTGGACGACCAAAGGGTACAACATTTCTTGCTACTATTACATATCCTTTGCATTTTCGCGTACCTAGAAAAGAACACGGGCCGGGCCAAATGGACACATGTGGAGGGCAGCCATATGCCAAGCATGCCCAAGCAAACTAGGCTACAGCAGGGGAAAGTAATGAGCGTGTAGCCCCTGGCATTAACTAGGACCACTTGGATTATGGGTCTAATGCTTGGGGGCCGGGTTCCTATTGGGACCCCGAGACGACGGGTGTCATCCTGGCTTTTTGATCCTCTTTGCTCTTGGGACCCTAAGATAGCACGTGGTATGCTGGCTTGTTGGTTCCTCCTTGTTGTGGGGACCCCCAGATGGTGGGGGGTATGCAGCATTTTTCATTCTTGATTCCCTCCCACTTGGGGACCTAGAGATGGGAGTATGTTAGGCAAGTAAAGTATACTTGAGCCACAACCCAATGCACTAATGCACTAGCATAATCCGGATAGTGGAAGCACACTTGCAACCACTAAACCCGTGGAGTGCAAAGAAGAGAGTGCCAATTTTATGCAATAACCACAATCTCTCTATCCCATGGTAGTTGCATGTTGTCATTCACAACATGTTCAAACAATGAACAATGCAACATCAAAAAGACATGCCAAATAGCCCCATCCTCTTGCTTTTATGAAGGTGGAGTAGAGTCCCCAAAATGGGCAATAATCTAAAAGGCGGCATGACCCTTGCTTTCTCAGGGTCCTCACAATAGCGAGGAATCAACAAGGCTAAATAAACCCTTGCCGTCTATCCTTGGAGCGGGGAGGAATAAAAAAAGCTACGTAACCCTTGCTGTCCTGGGGTCTTCAAGGCGAGGAGGAATAGAAAACAAGCTTCATAGCCCGGAGCGTTTCGGGGTCCAGTGGGAATCAAAAAGGCTAATCCTACCATACTGGGCAGTGAGGAACTGAATGGGCTCCAGAACCCTTGCCATCACAGGGTCCTAATGGTGAGGAGGAATCAAAAAGGCTACATCACCATCACACGTTTCCTCCAAAATGGCAGCCAAGTGCAGCACTCTGCTGTGTGGAAAGGCTGAATCACTGAAGGGATTGCCCACCTAGGCCAAATCTAATTTGGCCTTGATGGTGGACCAAAAAAAAACCCTAGATATGGGAGAACATGAGTAAAATATGATCAAGAATCTTTTGAAGTAAGTTTTAAATGCAAAAAATTTTCACTCAGCTTTACTACAGACCGCGACAAAATCCCATACAAGAGGGGAGCTGTGAGACCCCAACCCCCCTTTCTCCACCCAACCACCCACCCACCCCCTCACCTACTGTTGTGTTGGCACCTTAGGCCAGAAATCACTCAGTTCTGTTGTTTTGTTGACCGTGCCCAGTATACCTCGTGCAGGGCCCTCTGCTGCCTTGGACTTTGGGCTCCTGTAATGCTTTGGGTTGGGATGGGTATCTAGGCTTTCTTCCCCTCCTGATGCTGAGCTGTTAAATGGAGGTCTGGATGAGACGTCCCTAACAGCAGACTAGGCCTCTGGGGCTTGGGCACACTGCCCACGTGTACGGCTCACTTTTGCAGTCTTTGCGCTCAACAACGTGCAAATCTGGACCGCCAACTAGTCGTTGGCGAAACAGGTGTCACTGAATTTCGGGGGTTGTCTCATGTATTGGTGCAAAACGTGGGTTGGGCGTACAAATGTGGCTAGGGGGCTCTGGGCACCCCAATCTGCGTCCACTGCTTGTTCACTTGCCCTTGAAATGGTGCAGAGATCTGCACCCTACGTCCCCTGACCGTGTCCCTGCTCGGCAACCCCTTGCATCCTGATTTGTAGCACACCTGATAAAACGTCTTCTTCTCAAGACGGAACAGGCAGCACACTGTGATGGCACGCGCGGAGGCAACACGCCGCCCCTGGTTCAGCAGCGCCGCTTCCCCAAACCACGAACCCTCAGTCAGCGTTCGGTCCAGCTTCTCAATCCCGTGCTCGTCTTTAACCAGCATCTCAACCATCCCCCGCACTAAAAAGAACATACAATCCCCCTCTTCATCCTGCCTCATGAGGTACTCCGCGGGCGGTACCAGAATGCGCGTCATCCTGGTGGCGATTGTGGCCTGGCAGAGATCACTGGCATTCTTCAGCAGCGGTACGGCATGCAGGAGGTTCAACTTGATGTGCGTATAGATTTGCTCCTGCAGGTACTCTGGGAGCTCCGAAACTTCTTGCATATCATGCATGGATGCCTCCAACACGTTTGGGTAGATGGTGCACACCTGCTTCTGAAGTCCCCAGGGCACCTGAAGGGAGTGCCAGAGACAAGATTGGGGGAGGGGTCTACATCTCCAGACGTGTCCTCTTCACGGCCTGAGCCCAGGTGAATGGTCCACGTGAAGGAAGCACAGTGGAGATGCTGACTATTTCTAGGGCTGAAAATGTCACACAAGAGCTTAAGAACGAGGATTCAAGAATGAACCTCATGAAGCATTTTGGATCAAATGAGACCTGGCTGATTGTTCTGGTCACCCAGCGACCTACACTCCTCCCAACCAAGGACTGACATTGAAAGAAAGCTGGTGGATCACAATTTCACAACAAAACTTTTTCGTGAGAGTGACCAGATCAGTCCAACCATACGGTAGTCTCCATTCTGCACTAGCTGTCGAGACAGCACAATTGAAAGACTTGATTGGGTGTTGTTTTCAATCCAAAAAAAAGGCTGTAAAACCGTAGTTGTTTGGCGCTCTGGGTGGTTACGAAGGCTCCGGGAACCAGTTTTTGCAACCTTCTTGCTCTTGTTCAGCCTAGTCTGTGTGACTGCCCTTTTTCGAATCACAGGCCCCCGTGGTGCATCAGGGCCTGCAGCCTTCTTGAAGCACATTGTAGACATGACAAGTGAATCCAGCACCAAGCAAACACCTGACTTTCCAAAAAGACTAACACTTCTATCATGTCACCAGTTCAGCAGGCAGACCTAGGGTGATCTTATGGCCCTTTTCAAGGGCTTTCCAACTATGACCCCCCTCCCCCTTGAGACACTCAGTGGGTGCTATCAAGGCACCGCTGTCTCCGACGATTGTCAGGTTCTCGTGACATATTTGTAAGTGTATTGCAGCTTTTTCAGTCACTCATGGGAACTGCCGCCACATTATCTGAGCACTCATAAACAGAGATAGTAGGAAGCAGAGGTGGTAGGAACAGCGAGCAATATGGGGGCATAGGAGGGGTCTCCCACTCTGCCTCCTGATCAAGAACTGATCCCAGGTATCCTAGGTCAGGACGATTCCCATACTGGCGTGTCTGAGCTGGCATTGGCAGCGTGGCAGGGATGGGTGATCTCAGCACTTCGTTCTCAGGTCTTGCTGTAGCTCTTGGAGAGTTACCCTTCGAACAATCAAAGGACCTCCATTTGAAATCCACTGGCTGGTCTTCTAGGCTCTCGAATTGTTCAAATACATTCAGCATTCATGTCTGTGTGTATGTGCCAAGAGGACAATTCCAATCCCGCACAACTACGAGATCAAATTCCTATCTGCCACTTAGCTGCAGAAACCATGGGTTCGTTCCACTGGAGGGCCCAGCAGAGGCCACTTTGAACAAGAGCTTTGCTGCTACTGCAGACACCATGTGCCGCAAACTCCTGCCCTGTCACCCCACAGAGCAACTAGACACACATGCACACATATTACCTGTCCCTACCCACCCATCATCCTTTGATTGGGGGATGACGGTCCCAAGGGGCAAGGTTGTGACAAACAAGTTGGGCCTGGCTGGCTGGAATGCACTAGGGGCTGGGTCAAACCCACATTGTGCAGATACAACAAGTGAAATATCCCCTTTCCTAAACCATCCCGTTAACCTCAGACAATAGGTGGCCTGCAGCAGCAGATTAGCCCCATGTCTTCATGCAAGAGCATGGAAATTAACAAGCCATCGTACCTATCAGAGTGCGCCGGCTTTGGGCCAGCGTGTTGTGCTGCTCCAATTCGCCAGCGTTGGCTGGTGTTGCATTGTTTACAGCCCCAACCCTTCACTTTTTGGGGCTGGTTCAGGCCGCTTTTCTGGTGGCTAGGTTGCTTGGTGTGGGGCCGACTTTGATGGTTGGCTGGTCTGTTTTGTTGTTGTGGCCAAAGGAGTGGGGTCGTTTTAGCCCTTATTTTAGGACATTGCTCTCACCCACAACAGCGCCCCCTTGTGGGGCAGTGGTTGGTGTGGAACATTGGGATGGGGCAAAATAAACAGAAAATGGATTTTGGTTGTTTTGATGCTTGCACCAAGGGAGCAGCATGTTGCGGCATACTAGGCAGACACACAGCTTCAGGGCTGTTTTTGGGTCGTTCTGGAACTGAAGTGAGTTGTGGTCTGAGCTGCATTTGGGGGGGGGGGGGGTGACTCTTTCCACATATTTCCACCCCTTTCCCATGACATTCAGAGGACACTGTACGGAAAGCAGAGGCAACTGTAAAGGCAAGCCCAGGCAAACCTTGTAGAACTGCAATACAGCCGCCAACTTGGCCTTCTTCTCATCGATTTTCTGCTGAATCACCCCCTTCTGCAATGCTGGGGCAATGCCTGAGCTGAGGAGGTAAACATTCATATAGATTGAAAAGACCATGACCACCAGAGAGTAAATGCGAGTCACGTCGTGGAGTGGGAAGATATCTCCAAACCCCACAGTGGAGAGGCAGGTTAAGACCCAGTAGAATGAAATCACCCACATCTCCCACACGGACTGGGCCTCCGCGATCAGACTGGTGGACTCCATCCATCTGAAGAAGACAGCACTCAGGCACGCCAGGATTTGCATGGCGATGGCCAAGTAGTACAGCGTCCGCTGCAACTGCGAAAGCGAATGAACGTGAGGTAGGGCCAGCACCCCAAACGCTGCTAACACTGTGACAAGCACGGTGGTAGGTGGCTGATCACCAGCAAGCGAAAGGATTTTTGCACACTCTGATGCACCTGACTGGGGTTGCCAACTCTCACCACCCCTCAAATGGGGCTCAAGGGTGGGTGGTGTTGGGGTAGGGGGGGGGTCTGCAGGACTTGCACCTGCGTGGGCTGGAGCATGGCTCGGGTCCACCTACCTCACTGTTGACCACCGCACGTCGGGGAGGGGGGGGATGAAAACAGGCACGGATGCCGCCGCTGGCAGCATCCGTGGTTTTCGGCCACCGGACAGTCAAAAGGGGAGGGTGTCGCTCCGCTTGATGTACGTGCTCCGGAGGTCTAAACTCCAACTCCATCTGCGGTTGCATCCTCATGGAGTGCACCTCCCCTCCCACTTGTTGCATTGTTGTGGTGTCCGGCGCCCCTCCGTGTGATCTATTTGCTACTCCCGGTGAATTGATGTGTTCACGTTGTTATGTGCGGCGTGCCGTGTGATGGTCGGGCTAAGGATCTGTGTCACTCAAGATCAGTGTTGCTCGGGATCTGTGTCGCTCACGATCTGTGTTGCCGGAGCCCAAGACTGTGTCGCTCAAGATCTGTGTTGTTCAGGATCTATGTTGCTCAAGATCTATGTTGCTCAGGATCTGTGTTGCTCAAGATCTGTGTTGCTTAGGATCTATGGTGCTGAGGGCCTGCGTTGCTCAGGATCTGTGTTGCTTAGGATCTTTGTCACTTAGGACCTATGTTGCTCAGGCTCAGGATCTATGTGCCCACGATTCGTGATTTGTGTTGCTCACAGCTGCGTTGCTCCAGATCTGTGTTGCTTAGGATGTCTTTCGCCCAGGCTCAAGATCTATGTTGTTACTCTGGATTTGTGTTACCCAGACTCAAGATATGTGTTGCCCAGGCTCAGGACCACTGTTGCTTAGGAACTATGTTGCTCAGGATCTGCGTTGCTAAGGGTCTGTGTTGCCCACACTCAAGGTTTGTGTTACCCAGACTCAGGGTCTGTGTTGCCTAGACTCAGGGTCTATGTTGCCTAGGCTCACGACCAGTGTTGCTCAGGCTCAGGACCAGTGTTGCTCAGGAACTGCGTCGCCCATGGTCTGTGTTACTGATGGTCTCTGTTGCCCAGGCTCACGATCTATGTTGCTCACGACCTATGTAAATAAGGATTTGTGTTGCATAGGATTGGTGTTGCTCATGATATGTGATGCCAAAGCTTAGGATGTCCAATGCTTAGGAACCGCGTTGCTCAAGATCCGTGTGACTCAAGATCTGTGTTGCTAAAGATGTGTATCGCTAAGGATCTGTGTTGCTGAGGATCTGTGTTGCCTAGGATTTGTGTTGCTCTGGACGATATGTGTAGCCCAGGCTCAGGATGTATGTTGCTCAGGAACTGAAATGCTCATGATCTGTGTTGCTAAGGATATGTGTTGCTCGCGATCTGTGTGTCTCAAAATTCTATTGCCTTCCGCAGCGCACCTCGAAGAGAGGCTGACAGCTAGCCAATCAGTCAGTTAGCCAAGCCAACAGTCAATCAGATAGAAACACACAGTTTGGGTTTTTTGTCAGTGGCAGACGCGGCCCCAAGCAGTGGGGAGAACTTGTGGCTCAAGGCAAGCATTGGCCAGATGGCAGTGCGGCTGACCGCAGACTTTTTGGTCGGCGGTTCGAACCCCCGGTCGGGCGAATATGGCGGCGGCGCCGCCGACGACGGTGGACCAAGCAGGATTCGAACTGCCGACCTAAAAGTTTCTAGTCGGCTGCGTTACCATTTGACCGGCGTTTGATGTGACAGCATTGGGCCACCCCACTGCTTGGAGCCTTCTGAGCGAAAACTTTTGACCCCCACCCCCCCCTCAAAAAAGTGATATCCAGTTTTAGGGGATAGAGGCCTCCGAATCAAAAAATCCATTGGGGGATGGTCTTATAGGGCAAAATAATGATTTTACACGGGGTTGGACATCAAATATCATGCCTTGGGGTATGCTACGCGAATGACCCCCAAAAAAGGGGGTAATACAACGCCCGCGCCTATGCTTGATCTAACAGCCTCTCTTCGAGGTGATTTGTGTTGCCCACGATCCGTGTTTCTCAAAAACTGCCTTGCTTATTATGTTTGTTGCTGGCAATCCGTGTCGCTCAAGATATGTCTCGCCCAGGCTCAAGATTTGTGTTGCTTAGGAATTGTGTCGCTGAGAATCGGTGTTGCTCAGAAGCTGTGTTGCTCCGTATTTGTGTTGCTCAGGGTATGTGGTGCTCAGGAGCTGTGTTGACAGGATCGCTGTTGCTCACAATCTGTGTTGCTTTGGAACTATGTTGCTCAGGATCGGTGTTCCTCAGGACCTGAGTCGCTTAGCGTATGTGTTGCTCGGGATCGATGTTGCTCATGCTCACGATCCGTGTGGCTCAAGAAATACATTGCTCAAGATCTGTGTCGTTCAGTGTCTTCGTTGCTCACGATCTGTGTTGCTCAAGATCCTTGTCGCTCAGGCTCAGCATCTTTGTGGCGCAGGATCCGTGTTGCTCAAGCGCAGGATTTGTGTTCCTCAGGGTCCGTGTTGCTAAGGATATGTGTAGCTTAGAATCTGTGTTGCTCAGGCTCAAGATCTGTGTCACCCGTGAACTGCGTTGCTGAAGATCTGCGTTGCTCACGGTCGGTGTTCCTCATGATTTGTGTGGCTCAGGCTCAAGATTTGTGTAGCTCAGAATATGTGTGGATCAAGAGCTATGTAGCCCGGCGTCTGTGTTGCTTAGGCTTAGGATCAGTGTTGCTCAAGAAGTGCGTTGCGTATGATTTGTGTCGCTTGGGAACCGCGCTGCTCAAGATCTATGTTCCTCAAGACCATTGTTTCCCAGGATGCATGCCGCCCAGGCTCAACGCCTATGTCGCTCAAGATCTACGTTGCTCAAGATTTGCGTTGCTCAGGCTCAGGCTCACGATCCGTATTGCTTAGGATCTGTGGTGCGCAGGATCTGTGTTGCTCAGGATCTATGGTATGCACGATCTGTGTGTTGCGCAGGATCTATGTTGCCCAAGATCCATGTTGCTCACGATCCATGTTGGTCAAGTTCAGGAACTCTGTTGCTCAAGATTCATGTTGCTCAAGAACTGTGTTGCTCAAGATCTATGGTGCTTAGGATCTGTGTTGCTTAGGCTCAAGATCCGCAAGATCCATATTGCTCAAGAGCTATGTTGCTCAGGATTCCGGCTGCTTAGGATCAGTGTTGCTCAGGTTCACGATCTATGTTGCTCAAGATCCATGTTGCCCAGGAATTGTGTTGCCGAGGATCTTTGTTGCTCAGGATATGTGTTGCTCACGATATGTGTTGCTCAGCATCCGCGTTGCTCGGGGCTTGTGTTGCGCAAGATCTCCGTTGCTCAAGAGCTATTGCTGATGATCCATGTTTATGAGGCTCACGATCATTGTTGCTCAAGACCAGTGTCGCTTAGGACCTGCATTGCTCAGGATGCGCATTGCTCAGGATCTGTGTTGCTAAGGATTTGTGGTGCTAAGGATTTGTGGTGCTCAACATCCGTGCTGCTCAGGACTTGTGTTGCGCAGGATTTGTGTTGCTCAAGGTCTCTGTTGCTTAGGAGCTATTGCTCACGATCCATGTTGCCGAGGCTCAGGACCTCTGTTGCTCAAGACCAGTGCTGCTTGGGATCCGCATTGCTCAAGATCCGCATTGCTCAACATTCGCGTTGCCAAGGCCCTGTGTTGCTCAAGATCTTTGTTGCTCACGATCTGTGATGCTCGGGATCTGTGTTGCTAGGATCCGCGTTGCTCAGGATCTCTGTTGCTCACGATCCGCGTTGCTCAGGATCTCTGTTGCTCAGGATCCGCGTTGCCCACGATCTGTGTTGCTCAGCATCTGTGTTGTTCAGCATCTGTGTTGCTCACGATCTATGATGCCTAGGATCTGTGTTGCCAGGATCCGCATTGCTCAGGATCTCTATTGCTCAGGATCTGTGATGCTCAAATTCCGTGTTGCTCAAGACCCGCGTTGCTGAGGATTTGTGTTGCTCAAGATCTCTGTTGCCCAGGATCTGTGCTGCTCAAGATCTGTGTTGCTGGGCATCTTTGCTGCTCAAGTTCTTTCTTGCTCACGATCTCTGTTGTTGAGGGTTTGTATTACACTGGATATGTGTCGCCTAGGCCCTGTGGTGCTCAAGATCCGTGGTGCTCAAGATATGTGTCGCCTAGTATCTGTGGTGCTCCAGATCTCATGGTATTGTTGATTCCATTTGGATACTACCCATGGACGATGCAAAACGTACACACAGGCTAGTGGGCAAGCAACGAAGAGACAATTGTGGTTGCCACTGTGCTTTTATCTTTGCTGAAGCAGCAGAGCGGGCTTGCACTTGATAATCCGGGGAAAGTCCCGGGTTCCTCTCTAATTGGGAAGTTCTATTCCTGCAACTGGGGCTGCAAATGAGATGGCAAATCCCCTTCCCGGGTTTCAATCTGAGACGTGGACAGGGAGTGTACTGTTCTATGGTACGATGTGTAGCAGCCAAGCCACCGCGCCAGGCAGGGAGCAAAAGAGTGCCCTGGGTCCACTCCATTCTCTCCAATATATACCGCCTGTGAAATGACAACTGCATGCGGGATACGGATTCCTCCTGCTTGGTGTGTTGCGTCGTCATACTACAATACCGACGCGTAGCTGGACGGCATGGGGGGGTCGTAGCAACAGGCCACAAGCCGACTCCCTCCCACTTTCCAGCCACTTTCAGGGAGGCGGGGGGGGTGGGTTGGGTTGGGGGGGGGGGCTCCCAGACCCCTACATATATGGCTTAAAATGACCGCCTCATCGCATTGATCATTTTGAGGTATGTATGTTGTGGTAAATAAAAAAAAAAGAAACGGGGGGGCGCATGGCAAGAGGTCCTTTTGTTCAAGGGGGCAGCACCCCCAACTACATTACCCTTGCGTACTCCGGGGTCCTAAGAAAAGGGGACAAAATCAGAAGTTGCTGCTTCACCCATGCCTTCTCAGGGCCCACAAGTGGGGGGAATTGCTACCCCTATGTTCTCGGGGGTCCCCTGAAAAGGGGACAACAAGAGAAGTAGCTTCAGAACCCCTGCCTTTGCAAAGCAGATTCATGACGGGCCATGGAAAAAAAGGGGGGAAACAAGGGCCAGCCCTCAACCATCAATATCGGTCTAGTGCTCACCTTTGCCATCGGCACGAATTGAACCCAAGATTTTCCCACTGCAAGGGCACTGTGCCCCCAACTAGGGTATTGGCCATCACTGAACATTTCCGCTCTGAGGTGAGATAATCATTTTGCAATGAATGAGAAAATGCCCATTACATTATCCATTATCAATTGTTGATTTCTCCTAAATTCCGAGGATATTGAGTATAGACACATTTTTGTGACAACACATTTTTGTAAACTTTGCCACATCAAGCAAAATTGCTCACGGCACCTTTGGCGCCGATGGTCCGTTACTTTCCAGCCAATTTCTAGGGAGGGAGGGGGGGGGGGTTGGCATCAAGGGCCTACGCCCCGCCCCCCGTGCTGGACAGTCACATGTGCAGAATCGGAAAGGAGAGACGGAATTGCAACACCACAAGCTGTGTATCTGGTGCTCAAGCCCAGGATTGGCGTTGCTGAGTCTCAAGATCTATGTTGCTCAAGATCGGTGTCAGGAATCTCGAGCAGCGTCTAAACCGGCTCTGGTGGGGCGGGGGGGGTCTGTCGTGTGACAGGGGCGCTCCCCTCCACAGATGAGGAACGCCCCGTTGAGGGAGGGTCGCTGCATGGCAAGCCTTGCAGCTCCCAAGGGTTGATGTGCACCTCTCGGATAGACTATCCCAAAAGAGGAAAGGAGACACCTTGGGGTGTTGTGTGCACAGGCCACTCGCTGCAAAGAGGACATCACCAACAGACAAAGCGTCACGCAATCTGCCACCCAGTCTACCACTCTTATGCGTCCCTACGGGACCCAGGAAAGGCATCACCCTGGCATGTCCTGCGGGTCGGTGGTTGTGTGTCCCTTCACCCATGGCTGCATGCAGTGAGCCACACCCCACAGTGAGCCCATGTTTGTACCTCCTCCTGTCCTGGGTTGAGGGAGGGGTTACCCCCAGTCCACGTCCACACTCCACCGGGTGGGCGCGCCCGGCCGGTGCCTGGAGGAGTGGGGCGGGGTGGGGGGGCACAACATCATACCTCAAAAATGACCACCACATTTTTCGGATCATATAGATGTTGGGGTAAAAGCATTTTCTTGCGGGGACGGGGTTAAACCACCATTGACAGAATTTTTCTTCTAGCACCTTCGGCGTAGTGGCATGTGAGGCCTGAGCCTTGCTATCTTGGGCAACCAACTGTGGCCAAAGGCCAGGGAGGGAGGGCTACAATCAGCCCCCCCCCCCCCCCCCTCCCAGGTGAGGGAAGGGGGGTGGTTGCACTTGGGAATGGCAGGAGGCATGAAGGGAATGTGGGAGAGGGTTGGAGGGAGGGCAGGAGGTGGGAGGGAGGGAGGGGGAAGAAAGGGAGTGGGCAGGGGGGGGGAGGATGGGGCACGCACAGGAAAGGAGTAAAGATCGTGGTGCAGAGAGCCCCGTAAATTGAGGATAAGGCCAGCCCCTGCCCCAGTTTTGGGGGGCTCCATTGAACCCCCCTTTGAAAGTGCGACTTTCCCTGGCATGAAAATCAGGAGGGGATCAGTGCTCTGCTGCAGCATCAGCGGGGTCTTTCCCACAGCAACTGACACCTCAACCCTTTTGGAGGCGACACATTCTACCATGGGATTGCCTTGATACCGCCTGGAACTGACCCTGACCGGTCATCCACGAATATCAACTTCCCCTCAGTCTGCACCACCTTGTCCAGAATAACAGCGTGAAGGTAATAGCCACACATACTGGTCCGAAGATTCAGCCTCACGTTTTACAGCATGCTGTTCTGAAGTGCACTTCGCTTCATCCAGCTTCAGGATCCTTCTGTCCTACACTGCACAGCCCCGTGGCCTCTGCACACAAGCTACGGGTAAGTTAGATTCCCCTGGGCAGTACACAGGTCACCATGTACAGGGCCGACCGCCCAAGGCAGCCATCTCCCCACTCATAGGAAATGCCACACAGGGATGACGGCAAATTGCTCACTGCACACCCATCCATCCTACTAAGACCTTTCTGGTGCACACGCCAAGCCCAGCCAGACCCTGCATTGGATCAAGGACACCCATTGCTGCGGGGCAGCTTTTAAGCCACCTTCAGCAGGACACCAAGCCGCAGAAGTGCAGTCCTGACAAGCAGGCCTGGTGCCCTGGTCCCTGGAGCCACTGCACTTCCGAACGTACACAACCAGTTTGCTCAAGTCGCTTTCCTGTATTTGCACCGTTGACCATCAAGCTGAAGAGATCAGCTACAGTGATTCAGTACGGAGCCATTCTGATTGACCGAGCCCCCAAGGTGGAGCTTTTGCGGCCTAGCCTCCCCATTCTGACACAACCCGACCCCAACCCTACTGCAACCTAATTCCTTAGGGGAGAGGGCTCGCTGTGGGCTCTCTGAAGTCACTTGGGGCTGCAGCTGTCATAATTCTGTGCCATCCCTATGACTCCTTTCTTGCAAAATGACGCCCTGACCCTGCATTAGAAGAGAGAAATTCTGTTGACTTCGGCATGGCACCTCAAAGAGGGGCACCCCACCGCTTGTCCCAGAACACATTCCAACCATATTTGAAATGGTCTCATGCATGGCCAAGGCTGGTTGTCAGAGTGCAAAAAACGTTTCTACAAAATATACTGCACATGTAAAACATGGCTCTGCCACATGTGCAATGACCACCAACTGTCATTGCAAGGCAACACTACAAGCGACCAAATTCTTTGCCAGCAAAGCACCTAGCAGCCAGTATGTGAGGTCTCATGCTAGAGTACCTGTATTGTCACCAAGCGGACACCCAATGCCATTGCCTAGCCCACAGAAGGGCTTTGGAAAAGGTTAAAGCTTCGAAAATTTTCAAACGCCATAGAACAGCAGTCAGGAAAATTTTTTCCTGGAAGAAAAAAATTGTTCGGAAAAAAAAATGCTTCAACAAAAATTTTATCGAAAAATTTTTTTGTTGGAACAAAGTTTTTGTTGGGAAAATTTTTTTTGCTGGAAAGAAAAAAGTTGACGGAAAATTTTTGGGGGGTTTGAGTGCTGATGCAGTTTTTAGGCTCTTCAGTGGCACTTTTTCGAATTTTCGAATATTTTCGAAAATTTGACTTTTTCCAAAATTCTTCTCTGAGCTGTAGGATGGGTTTGGGTCATCATTTGGTTACATACGTGGTACTTGAGCACCCATGGAGGCCCATGTAGTGGCTGGTAGGCCCAAGTGGCCAGGCCCTCGAAACGCCCGAAATTGCTGTTTTACGGTGTTCAGTGGCGCTTGGAGATTTCTGAAAATTTGACTTTTTCCTAAATTCTTCTGTGGGCTGTGGGATGGGTATGGGTCATCATTTGGCGACAATATGGGTGCTCGAGCACCCATGGATGTACCGGCTGCTAGGCCCATGTGGCCAGGGCCATGGGCCCCCTGAAACCCCTAAAACTGCTGCGTTAGGCAGTGGAACATTTTCAAACAAAAAAATTTTCTGTCAAGCAGATTTGGAAAAAAAAATGTTTTGCCAACAAAAAGTTTTTTCCACCAAACTTTTTTTTTCCAAAAGACTTTCTTTTCGAGAAAAGACGCCCAAACGATGAGGTTCCAATTTTTTTTCGGCTCAAAATCTAAAAAGTCCATAAAATCGTCATTTTGAGCAAAACCTAATGTTTGGGGGGGGGGGGGGGTGAAATGCCCCCAACACCCCCCCCCAAGTGGGTAGTTGGGTGGGGTTGGCTGGGCGAAATTTCAAAAACTTTTTGGGGGATATTTTTGTCTTGTAAAATGATGATTTTCCACAAAAAACATTTTGCCATTTAACCCTTGGGGTATGCTACGTGAATGCCCCCCAAAAGGGCCAATGTGCACTACTCGTGCTTGCGCTTGGTCCAACAACCTCTTTGAGGTGATTACATATTGGCTGTGAATGCCTTCGCCCAGGGGCTTCCACCGGTCGCGCACATCTGATGCCAACCCCCAAACACCTGTTCTGGCTGCAAGTGACTGCATGCCATGAAAGGCAGGAGGGCTCACTTGGACCCAGCAGCCTCCCTGTGCCCGACATGTTGGCCGATTCTGCACCCATCACCACTGCCGGGTCCCAACCTTCACGTACGGACCACTGATGTAGGTGGAGGGTGGGGGGGGGGGGGGGCATGCATTATGCCCCTCGTGGCCCCCATACCTGCAAGGGCCACCAGGGGGGTGGGGCAGGCTTCAGCTTGGAGGTAGGCGAGAGGTGAGGGCACATGCCAGCAGACTGGCAGGAATATGCGTCAGGCCCTCAGCCTCCTGGTTGTTGTATGTAGGGGGAGGGTTTGCCTTGGTGGTTAGTACTAACTGATGGCCTCCCTGGTTTGGGAAAGGGGCACCTGGGTGGCATACAGACTTGACTGGTGGCGAGTTCCTGGGAGTTTGAGGCATGAGAGGGGGGAAATACCGCAGTGGACCCAGGCATCTGCTCCAAGGAGTTGGACCACTCAAACAGCTTGTTGGCCCGCAGGGGTGAGAAGAGCCGTGTGACACGCCCAAGCTGCCATGCAGCAGGTTGCATCGACGGAAGTAAGAGCAGTGCCCAGGGGATCACCATTATCAGATCAACCGCAAGGCCTCGTCTCAGGTAGTTCCGTTGGATGGTCTTCCTGTCATCTTGGATGGTGCCCCCTGGAGTACGGTATGCGGTCCGCGATTGAATGAACATGTCCAGCCCGAAGAAACAGGTGTTGAAGATGTAGAATGCAACCTCCAGGGGCTGTGCATGCTCCTGCAAGAAGTTATTGTAGCAGCTCATCGTGACTGTGATCAGCCAGAACTCCAGAAATGACAGGGCCAACCAGGCCCAGTTCCAAATCTGTGATTAAACAACAGCAGAGATGCGCACGCCCTTCTTTGTTTTGAGCGGTCGCTATTGGCCCTTTACAACCCCCCCCCCCTCCGGTTGTCCAAGATATGGTAGGTCCCAAATTGATATGGTCCATATGCCCCGTGTATCTTTGACAAAAGCGCAGTACCCCCCGAAGGAATGCTGAGTTATTGCACGTGGGCACAAGACGCGGCCAGCACAAAAACGCAGAAAGAAAATCGGCTCGTCAGTGGCCTAAAAGACCATAGGTACCTTTCTGTCACAAGAGCGAGACGCAGAGTACCCCCCCCCCTTTGTAATAGCTACGCCAAAGTACGGAATTAATACGGTCCCTACGCCTACTGTAGCTATTACAAGGGCGTGGCTTGCGCACGACACATACAACTACCGACATACACGTGAGAGAATGCACGGTATGAGTGCACCTTAACCTCCGCCCACGTATAGTACACAAATATCCCCCAAATCAGAGCTATGTGGGTTCAAGTGGGCAAACACTCACAACAAATGTGTCCATGACCCTATGTAGCTGGCAAAATTGTCACCAAACCCATGTGTTATGCGGCTGCACTACATTTGTACCGAATTAAAATTAGGTACCAAATTAATACGGTCCCTACGCCTACTGTAGCTATTACAAGGGCGTAGCTATTACAAGGGGGGGCGGGGGTAGTTGAAACACGAACGAAGACATTGCGATTGCGAGCCATAGCATTGCACAGGGGAAATTTGCACACAGCATCTGTTATTGGGTTGGCTTTAGGAGAACCACCCTCAAAACCACCCGAATACTCAACCCTGCATGCACATGCCAACACATTGTTCTTTCAGTGCGGCCCCTTGGGCATAATTTGGGCCTAAGAAATATCCACAAAAACAGATAGGGGTAGTGTCGAAGAATACAACCTTAGAGTGAAATCAATTGGCGCCCCAATGTTACAGGTATGCTCGGGCATGGAACCAGTACATAAATAAAGGTTGCATGATGGGCAAAGATAAGATCTTCCTCGTCGATCTCACGGGGTTCATACTCTCTCAAAATGGAGTAGTGCACCCATGGGTTGCAGGGATGACATTGCTTTTGCCTACGTATCATGAAGTGCTTGAGAAAAAAGCCGGTATTCAGTAACAAATCCACTTGAGAGCTCATCCAAACATCACACACAATATTGCTCAACCCAGGGCATGCAAATAAGTGCTGGACACATCACTGAGAATGGCCATGAATATCATAGATGTAACCACCCCTCATATGTACCATCGCGTGCGCACACTCCAAGAAAGCCCCTTTTCCCCATTGTGGTCCATACCTATCCCAAATGGTAACACCAACACCATGTAACACGAGACAAAACCACACAATATTAAATTGTCCACAACTATCACACACCTTGCATACAACTCCACTCATACTGTGAGGGCATGGGTCACGCTACCTGGTGTGGTATCATGCATGGGTCAATCTGGACTGGGTCATTCACTTGAAAAGTGAGAATATCCTCAAATATTAAACATGTGCCTGGCCCATACATAAGCCCTACCATCTCAGGTCTCTAAAGAGGGGAGCAGACATGGCCGAGCACCTCTACCATATTGCGGCCACACAGTGCATGGGTGGTGACGCAACCTACCATATTAGGGTCTCCAAAGTGGGGAGGACAAACCCTACCATATTGGGACCAACAAAGCGTGGAGGAGATGTGTTGACATAATCCCAAGTGTAGCAGGGCCACCCAAAAAGAGTGTAGATGGCTAGCTCCACGAGACGCCTCAAGGCAACCCACTTCTAATAGCAGGGATGGATGTCCATGTATCAAGCCACACTCGAATAGGAAATGTGGGAATCAGATAAGTAGAAATAGAGAACATGAAGCAAATGGCCCTAAAGGGGGCGCCCTTGCACTGCACGCGCACTGCGCGCTACTTTTAGACCAGGTTCCCCCCGAAGAGCCCCCAGACACACCCCTTCCAAACGCCCCAAATTTAGGTCACCCAAACTGCCCTAGCTGAAGACAAATATGCAAGCTGCCTTCTCTTCACATAAGACATCATGCAAAACGCGGAACACCATGAACGGCGATGGTCACCACCCCGAGTATCCACCCTCAACAACACATATCCTTCATTCTGTTCAATTGTCCAATTAGTACAAAATCAGAATGAGCAACTTGTGTGCACAACATGACACAATTGCTGAATTAAAGCACTGTGACATTGTCACATGTATGTGTGTCAATACAATCCGTACAATATTGCAGTTGACACTTGTCACACATGGACATCTTCTCATGGTTAGACTTGGTGCAACAAAGGGCACATACATCCAAATCGTCACCCACCACATCCTCATCATCATTGTCCTCCTGTGTAGGTGCAACCCATACATGTGCAGGTACATGTTTGCATGCACCATATGGAGGGTACCGTACTGGTCTTCACATCAAAAATTGCTGTGAATGCAAGAGTACATGCACGTACTCATGCAACTCAGTACCGGATCCCCTCCATATGTTCCTTACCATGCCCCAATGCCACATGCGTGCAAACAAGTGCTCAATCAAAATGGCTACATCACCCCTGCCTTCTCGGGGTCCCCATGGCGGGGAGAAATCAAAATGGCTACATCACCCTTGCCTTCTTAGGGGTCCCCACGGGGACAAAATCAGAATTGGCTACATCACCCCTGCCTTCTCAGGGTCCCCATGGCGGGGATAAATCAAAATGGCTACATCACCTCTGCCTTCTCGGGGTCCCCATGGTGTGGAGAACTCAACCTAGAAAAGAGTGGATGTGGTGAAGATGAGGAAAAAGGTGTGAAAAGGGGTGGAAATGGGTGAAACTAGGTGAAAACCCAAATATGCCATACCCCCAATGTGGAAGAACCTACGTTAGGGGCAACAATGATGCCCCTAGTATCTCAAAGTATGGGTCTCTAGTACCGCAAGACGCCCAAATAGTTGTATTGTGTTGAGTGCACCCCTAACACACGCCAACAAACCTACGCCCATAAGGAAATGTTGGTGCACTACGGGCATAAGCAGTAAATCCCAACCAGGCTTCGTTTATAAGAGGGGGGGGGGTTTGGACAAGACCCACCCACCCAACATTGGACCCACCCAACCAACTTTGGACCCACCCACCCAAGTTTTGACCCACCCAGACCCCCCCCTCTTACAATTCTGTGGGGGACATTTTTTGTGAACCAAATTGAAGCCAAGGCACTCTCCCGGGGTAGGCATCCCCAAAGGGTGACACACCAAAAACTTCACAATACCAGGGTTTGAACCACGGATCTTTGGAACTGCAGTTAAGTTCCTTGACACCTAGGCTGCCAACAAGCTCTGACAGCATTGTGCAACAAAGGTCCACAGGTTAAACATGTTATTAAATAAAAGTCCGGCATGTGAAAAATTGCCACGTACACCTGCCACCTACACAAAGACAAAGCAGAAAGGGGTACCAGCAAACCACCCAACAAGGCTCCTGTGACCAAAGAAAGAAGGTGTGGCAGGAGCCCAACCCAGGAAACCCTCAGAATTTTAAGAGGGGGGGGGGGGTTCCGGAGCTTTAGACCCACCAACCCGGCTGAAGGCCCCCCCCCCCATTGCAACTTAATTCTTATAAACGAAGCCTGATCCCAACGTGTCCATTGTATGCATGCGCGGTACATCCCACCAAGAAACCCAAAACCACCAACCAACTCTGTACAATGACACAAATGAACAAGAGGAGCAAATGAAATATTCTCATGCCCAACCTTGTCCTTCAATGTACGTATGAACAACCTAATTGGGCATTCAAAATACAACTATGCAATGGCATACAAGATATACACATGTTCTAGTGGCCATGGTCATCACATGGACACGGCGCACACAATTGGGAATAAACACCATCATCATTTTCTTCTCCCTCTCCATAGGCTTCCTCGTATGCCCACACGGAATCAAGCACATGAGCCCAAAGTCCATAGAGCTGATGCATAATTTGCCTCTGGATTCAGACTTGACTAAGATGTAGCAAAATACGCAGGAGGCCATGCCACTCTGTAGTAGAACCCATCGACACATTCTAGGCGATCCTACATTGCCACGGTTGGGCAAAGAGCCCCACCCTTACACAATAGAAGCCATGCACGTTATTTTTCTTGGGACTTCAGTCAAAAATCTTACGCCCCATGTAACGCACAACGGTGTGCACGTGGCCTTTATATGCACCATCATGAGAACCCACTTCATAAACAAGGAACTATGGTGATCCCAAAATCATAACATCCACCAAAGTTCGTGTTGGGGAAGTATCGAGGAGAAATGAAGTGGCAGGGTAACCCGTACCGTATTGAAGAAATCTGAAATGGCTACGCAACCCTTGCCATATCGGTGAAACCTGATGGACTACGCAACACCTACTGTATCGTGGAGCAAGGAAATGGCTACATAAACCATGCCATATTAAGGAATAGGGGAATGGCGACGCAACCCCTACCATATCAACAAAAAGCGAAATGGCTATGCAACCTATGCCGCATTAGGGAGAGCAAAATGGCTGTGCAACCCCTCCCGTCCGTGAGAAAAAAGAACTGGTTGTCTTGGGGAAATCTAAAATGGCTACACAACCCTTGCAATATCAAAGAGAAAGGAAAAGGCTAAACAACCCCTTCTATCTCAAGGAAATCTGAAATAGCCATGTAACCCCCTACTGTCTTGTGGAGAAATAAAGGGCCAAATAAACCTTGCCGTATCATGGAAATCTGAAATGAATGCATGCAACCTCTGCCATATCAAAGAACGGCGGAATGGCTATGTAACCCCTCCCATGTGGGGCATATTGAAATGGCTGTGTAATGCGTGCTGCATTGGGAGAAAGCTAAACGCCATAGCCCTGGCCATCTGGGGGAAATCTGAAATGGCTAAGCAACCGCTCCCATACAGCAGAGAAATGAAATGGCTATGTAATATGTGCTACGCAACCCCTACTGCTTCAAGGAAAAGTGAAATGGCTTCATAATCCCTGCCGTATGAGGGAAAAGTGAATTGGCTATGCAATCCCTACCATATCAGAGAAAAATGAAGTGGCTGCACAACCCTTGCTTGCTCGAAGAAATCTGAAATGGCGACCAAACCCTGCCATCTTTGGGAAAATTGAAATGCCTATGCAAACCTTGCCGGCTTGGGGAAACCTGCAACCAACCGTTTCGGGTAACTCCAAAGTGGAAAGAAATGAATGCACTCATCTTTGGGTGCTTCCCCAAGATCGTAGTCCAACCTCCACCAACAAAGGAGCAAAAGGGGTGAAGAAGCAGATAGGAGTGACATGGTTTCAAAGCAGCTTTGTGTACACTACATGGGCCGAACCCCTCAACTGTGAACACCCAACACCCTTCTTACCCCCTTTTGACACAAATCCCAATGAAATGCATGTCATCAATGAACTAAACGCATAAAAAACCCCCAAAACCCCCAAAAACCGGTTACCCATGGGAAAGGGCCATACTCGGGTTCAAATAGTTACCGACATACAAAACTGTAGACATTCTGTGAGTGCATTGTGCGCTTTGCACAAAATTGGCTGTTTTGGAGCCCCAAATCAGAAGTAAGTGTAGGGCCGCTAGAAGTGCACTTCGGCGCATCAATCTCCTTCTTTTTGCAATGGTAATGTGTTGAAAATATGGGAATGCTGGCCATGTAGTGTGCATGCAGTACAACCCCAAACAACAAAATGTGACTGTGCAATGTTTCAATGACACTGCAAAATTATAACCACATATGACCAATGTAGGCAGCAAGCCTCTGAAAATGCATACAACCTGAGCAAGTGCACATATCGTTCATATCTTGGCCATAAATCTGAGGATGGCTGTCACCCAGATCAAACCAGATCGAAATGTTCACAATGCGAGGAAGGCACCGTCAGGCACGTACACCAATTGTTTCAGTTGTCCAGCACCTTTCGGCGTCCTCACAGCTTGTCAGACATTGACCAAGGTGCGGTTGTGCATGTTGGACAGGGGCGGCAGGGGGGCGGGGGCGGGGGGGGGGGGGGGTGCACACAGTAGCAAGGAAAACAACCAAGGAAAAAGAAGGGAGGCAGGCAGAAACTGTATCCCAGGCAACAAGTTGCTTCAATAGAAGGGATGTCTATTATGGGGTTTGGGTTGACTGAGACCCTTTGCAGGCATTTGCTTGTGGGTTGCTGTATCTGTACTAATCCAGGAGGTGAGTCAGGGGTAGGAATGAGAAGCCCAAAAACAGTTTTGAGTCGCCAAAACTGCTGGACTCTTCAACAAATTTGGTTGCACCTTCATCAATACACCCCTGCAACACACAGGCAAAACGGTGGATGCAGTGACCCTTGTTTGCCGCTTTTGAGAACACGCCTAATGTAATCGATTTCACTGCAAACCGAATCAATTTCCAGTCTATGTCTGTGCCTCAGTTTCACACCAAAAATCCCTATGAGGGCAAACACAGATCACGAAATGCATGCATTGTCAAAATCTCCAATCACAGATAGGAACGGTCCATACTTGCTTATAATAACTATCTGGTAGGATGACCCCTGCTTCATGGGACTTCTCAACTTGCTCCAGGCTCGCAAGCAACTCCGGGTCCAATTCCTCATCCGAGTAGACAGACATGGGGTTGGAGCGCGGAGAAATATTTGGCAACTCCTCCTGGTCCATTTCCATCAACTCAGCAGCAGGGGGCGATGAAACTGACAGGTGGCGCAAATGAGTCACTTGATTGCTCTTCTCAAGTGGAATGGCTGGAAGGACGTTCACAGTCTTCTTTGGCTTCCTCTTCCTCTTACTTCGTAAAGTGCCAATGGCTGGCAACACAAGAGAATATTTGCGAGAACTACGAGAACTGTTACTTAATCGGCTGGACACACTTTCTGTGTCGGACACTTCATCATCAGATCTCGCTGACATTGGCATTTCTTGAGTGGCATGCGCTTTGAGGTTCTCACGGTCATCAAGGGGAGCTCTCCAAGCTCTTACTGGGCTGTGTCTAGGGCTCGGACTCCCGTTTCTGGAATCCAATCTCTGCAATATGAATTGTTGAGTTTTTTGAATATTGGCCAATTTCTCACAAATGGAGGACAGCACCACATGGAGAGAGTCTCGCTCGTGAAGCTTTTCGGACTCCGCATCCACGTCCAACATTGCCTTCGCTCAAAAACAAAATGCGAGGACTTGTCCCAGCCAGAGGACAGCTAGATTTTGAAAGCGGGGACTGTGTACTCTTCCTTGTCCATGTGAAAACAACCTTCTGAAAGTACCGAGCACCAAAAGTCTTCATGGGAGGTCAGCTCCAACTTGCATGGGGGGAGGGGTCCCACCTCAACGCATTTGACTCCCCCCCCCCAAGAGGCCCCCCTCCCCCCTGTAAGGAATCTGACATGGGATCCCCCCCCCCGTTTAGACAAAATTTTTCAGGCCCCCAATTTTGGCGTGATTTTTCTCTAAATATGTCAAAAACCCCGCCCGGAACCTTAGTGTTCTGCAAGAAAGGGGGGGGGGGGTCCTGGAATCCCTCCTATTTCGACTGTTGAAATTCATTTTTTACCATGCATGACACTGATACTTGGATGCCGTGTGTTGTTTCCTCAAAGCATCAGGGTTGCTGTTTGGGTCACTGCAAGTTTTTCAGTACCAGCCTAATTTTAAGAATTTGTGGATTGCCCTGAATTTTTGTGTTGCATGCTTTGCCAAAATTACATTTTTTTTGGCGATTGAATGCCCCTTTTGTGTGCAAGAAACCAGATTGACGAGTCCCAAAGTGTTTATTCTGTTGTGATTCTTTTGATGCTTGTGTTGCTGTTAATTCCTCGTGGCTTGATGCAATTTACTGGATGCTTGTTGGGGTGCTTGAGGTGCTTGAGATACTGGCCGGACGAGAACTATCCAGAAGGCACCAGGAATTACCAGCAAACATCCACAACCCACTTGGAGTTAATAGAAACTATCTTGAAGCCACAAGGAATGGGCGCAACTTGAAGCCACAAGGGGCTGTGAGGGTGTGGGATTGTCTAGGGCAAGGGAGGTGGGATATTTCTGGTTGGGGATCCGTTTTCCACCCACTACAAGGGGGGGGGGGACAGTGTGTTGCAGGAAAAAAATGCATCTGTCCAGTTTTTCTTTAGGAAAAAATGCATCTGCGATGACCTTGCTGCCCCTTTCTTCCATGCATCCTGCCCCTTTCAGCACATTGCTCCACTTCCGGGAATGTTCAAGTTGCAGTGAGAGATGTGGCACAATGTGCCCTACCCACCCTTAGGCAAGGTGGTGCAGTATGTTGCCTTCGTCCTGCCCTGTCTCAATGGTGCACATGTAACACCTCCCAACTAGGGGGCTCGCAAAAGTGCAACACAGTTTTGGCATGTGCACGCCCTGCCCTGCACCGCCCTGCACTGCCCTGCACCCCTCTGCACTGCGCACTGGACATGGACAGCTACTGTATTTGCAGGCCCCCTGGGGGCACGATGATGGCCTCTGGCCGCGCTTATAGCGCCACATAGTGCGTAGTTCAACACCTCCCGGGCGAGTAGTCCCCCCGAAAGCACAGTCAGAAGAAAAGCATCAACTGGGAAGCACAGGGGGGGGGGGGGGGGGCGGTCAGCCTCAGTCTCTGCCACTGCCACTGCCACTGTACCCCCCCCCCCCCCAAAACCTCAGTTTTTATGGAAAACTTCGGTTTTGGCATGTGCACGCCCTGCCCTGCACCGCCCTGCACTGCCCTGCACCCCTCTGCACTGCGCACTGGACATGGACAGCTACTGTATTTGCAGGCCCCCTGGGATAAAATTTTTGACTGTCATCCCCCCAACCAGACAGGAAGGGGGATCGTGCACGGTCGCACCGCCTTGTCGCGGTCTGCAATAGCCCCCCACGCTGCCCATTGCGGCGAGCTCACCCACAGGCGCTCTTTGGCCGCCGCCTCGATCACTGCAGCCCTGCCCCCCCTCCCGTCCCATGCTCGGCTGATGGAGTCCGCTGGATTCAGTGCGGACTGTACCCAGCAGAGGGTCAGCTGCAGTCCCGTCCAGCGGAGGCGGTGGGCTATCCTCCGCAGTATGCGCTGCTGCTGGACCTTGCCTGCCCCCGCCCTCCCCCAAAGGAGCTGGGCCAGCGCCCCCATGTTGTCCCCCACGAGCACCAGGCGCCGCGCCCGTCGCGCCTGCGCATCGTCCAGCGCCACCAGCGTCCCCCACAGCTCAGCCGCCTGTTGCGTGGTCACCCACGCCGGGCACAGCGACAGATCCGCCCCCCCCGGTCCCCAGGAGCCGACGCAGTAGGACGGGTCATTCCCCGTGGTAAGGGCACACCTGGCTGCGTCCACAAACACGCGCACTGCTGGCCCCCCTGCGGTGGTGTCCGGCTCCCAGCCCCGGTAGCACTGGGCTATGGCTTCGCAGAGACCGCGCACCACTGCTGCCGGTGTGCGCCAGGCCCAGCGCGGGCCCCAGCGCAGCCATGACCGGGCACCCGCCAGAAAGCACCCCCCCAGGTTCCCTGGGCGACCCAACCACCCTATCTTCCCTAGTAGCCGCCTCAGGGCGACATAGGTGTATGGCCTGAGGGCCAGCTTCACCCATGCCGCCACCACCGCCGCCACCGCCGATGCCGCCGGCGCCACCCTGCACCCTGCAAGGTCCACATCCTTACCCATCCATCGCAAGGAGCGCTGCGGCGTGAAGACGGACTTGTCACTGATGAGGAAGCCCGCCTGCCGCAGGAGGCGTGCCGCACTGTCGGTGACAGTGGTCACCTCCCCCGGATCATAACCGACGAAAAGGATGTCGTCCAGGTACTGTACCACCACCACCCCCCCCTTCCCCAGGTCCCGCAGCAGGTCGGAAATAAGGGCCTGGACCAGCCCAGGCGCCTGGTGCCAGCCAAAAGGCACCCGCAGAAAAGCATAAGTGTGCCCCTGGGCCGCCACCCGGATGGTGTTTGCCAGGGGGGGGGGGAGCTCCACACTCCAATAGCAGTTAGCTATGTCCAGCTTGGTGCCCCACAGCCCCCCCCCCCCTGCCCCACCCACCCTACCCCCCAGGTCCCTGAGGAGGATGGCCAGGCCTTCCAGCGACGGCAGCTTGAAGGGACGGGCCTTGAACTTGCATCCCCGGTTGAACATCTTCATGTTCACAATCAGGGCGCATTTGCGCTCTGATTTCCACTTGACGAAAACCTCCGCATTCGCATCCCCCCCCACCACGGTGACCAGGCCCTGGGACGCGAGGGTAGAGAGGAGGGCTGCCACCCGTGGGCATCGGGAGGGGGGGAGGGGGTGGACACGCCCCCCCGCCCTGCCAAACTCCGGGTCAGCCCAGTCCTTCCAGACGTGCGGCGGGACTTGTACGCGCCCCGCGTCCCCCAGCCCACGCGCCGCGAGCTCCACAGTGACGCGCGACTGGTCGTTCAGGCGGGTCGAGGAGCCCCCATCGAGCGGGATCTCGCCCCCCGCCAGGAGGTGCAGCGCCTCCTCCGCCAGCGCCAGGTCCGCGGCCGCTGCCCTCTCCTTCCACGCCGGGCGATCCACAGCCCACTTGATGGACTCCGCCCACCACGCCTGCAAGAGGGGCAGGACATTGTCAGCAGGGGCCTTCAGGCTGCGCCCCATGTGGTGCGCCGCCGCCTCCAGGTGGTCGTTCCAGTCGAGGCCGCACCTGGCGCACCGGGCAACTGCCAGCTGCATCTCCAGCCGCTCCGCTGCGCCGTCTCGCCGGCGCCCCGCCGGGTGCCTGGGTGCCTCTGGTGCTCGCCCTCGCTGGCGTGACTCGGGGCACAGCCGCGGAACGGGGGGCTGCGGGTCGGCGGTCGGCCGCTCCATTTGTGGCCTGCTTGGCCCGGGGCTTTGGGGCGGGCTCAGCCCGCGGTGCCCGCGCTGCTGGTGCCGACCGGCCGCGGGCCACGGTTCGGTGCACGTAGGCCTTGCGCTGGCCTTCGCGGGGGTGTCTGGCGGCCCTGCGTGCCACCGTGCCGGGCGACTCGTCACTGGAGGAGCCCAGTATGATGGTCTCCTGCATGTCGGCATCGCCACGCAGGCCGGTCCCTTGGCCGCCATGGTTCCCAGCGCGGACATCGGGTGGGGCAGGGGCGGCGTCCGTCCCGTCGGGGCCGCGGGGCCCAAGCGTGCCGAGCGCCCAGAGCTGGTACGCGTGGACCGGCCGGATCTCGACCCCAAATCCCGGCGTTGGCCAGGGCACGTTGTCGGGCAGGAAGAACTCCCATCCAGGGGGCGCGCTGGCATACCTGTGCGCCTCCGCTTCGTTGTCCCATCGGCCAGCCACCGCGATGCTGGCGACGGCTGCGCCGAACGCCCGCATGGCCGCAGCTCCTCCGCGTCTCCACGCGTGCCACCCCATGGATTCCCACCCCGTGGCAGCCAGCAAGCCATGGATCGCCGCCTGGAGGTCGAACGCGGCAGCCATAAGCGGCACTGATGCGGGCCTGCTGGACACCCACGGGTGGGCTGCCATCGCCGCGCGCCATGCTTCGGGCCACGCTCCCAGCCGTACCGTGACCCAGTCGTCGTCCTTCTTGTCGTCGAAGAACCCCAGCACGCACCGCTTTCGCAAGTCCACGGGCCGTATGCTGGCTGCTTCACCCACCCTGAGGAGAGTGGCGAAGGAGATGACGGCAAGGCCCAGGCAGAACCAGTCGAGGGTGGTCCTGATGCTCCGGGCCATGAGCCGGAGGGTGACCAGCTCGGCCCATACTTGGGTGGGTCGTGGGGCGGCAGTGGTGGTGGCGGCACCTCGTGCCATGAGCCAGTGCACGGGCCGCACCGTGGGTCGTATGCATCCCAGCTTCTCCGCCAGGCGAAGGGCTGATATGACGCCTCGCAGTGTCCCAGGCTGCTGGCCCATGGCGGCGCGTCGGACGAGGTACTGGGACAGTGCCCCCGCCGCGTCCAGCTCGGGCCAGTGCGCCGCGAATCGGCCCACATCCCTGAGGATTGCTGTCCAGCGCTCCACGGTTCCAGGGGACCACCGCCGGATGGCCAGCGCGAGGGGCTCCTCCATGTAGTTGCCCCACCATAGGCTGTCCACTGCGGACCCCACGAATCGGAGGCCGAGTGCCCCGCCCCCCTCGTCATTGGCGCCCCCCTCGTCGGCGTGCCCATCCCTGGCGCTGGGGCCAGGATCTTCAGCAGCTGGCCGGCGCTGGGGCCGGCCCGGCCGGAAAGGGCGGGGGGGCCTGGGCAGGCGGCGCCGGGCACGGCCCGCCCACGGCCCAGTGGTTGCGGCCACACCGAAAACATGGGTACGGGGGGGGTCCAGTCGCGTCATAGGTGCGGCCCGTGCTGTGCGCTGTGTACAGGCTCTGGCTACCCACGGTACTGAACCCCCCCCGGTACGAGCCCGCGACGGAGCCGGCGACTGAGGGGGCCCGCCCCTGGGTACCACTGGCACAGTCCCTGGCCCAGTGTCCGTGCATGCCACAGCGGAAGCATGCCCCAGGGGGGGCAGGGGCCGGGGCCTGCGCCTGAGCCGGCGCCTGAGCCTGGGTCTGCGCCTGGGTCTGCGCCTGGGTCTGACTCGGCGTAGGCTGCTGGGCCTGGGCGAACCACCCCTGTGGCGCCGGCCGCGCCGCCGCCCCAGCCGGGTGGGTGGGCGTAGGCTGGCAGTCCCTGTAGACCACCTTCCACACCGCTTCCACAACCGCATTGCCCCTCCCAACGGGGTCTTCCGCTTTGAGCCAGGTGCTCAGGGCCTGGACGAGCTCCTGTTGCCAGAGCCAGGGAAGTTGCCCCGCGGTTATCTTGGCCAGTTCTCCCTCGGACAGGGGTGGTACCTTCGGTAGCTGGAGCTCCCGGATGCGAGCCTCCAGCCGTCGTATCTCCGCCTGCTCCGGGGACTCCTGCGGCTCCTGCGGCTGGTCTTTCGGCGTCTCCTCTGCCTGCTCCCGGGCAGGCGGGCTGGGCTGCGGCACCGCCTTCCAAGCAGCCGCCTCAACGTCGAGCCGCAGGTCCGTGGATCGCTCAAAGAGGGCCATGTATATGAGGGCCGTCGGGGCGTCCAGCCCGCCGCCGGCCCACTCCACCGCCCGATCAACGCCCGCCACGGACAGGCCATCCTCCATCAGCCGCTCCTGGTACCGGGCAGCCATGATGCCGGCCTCCGCGCTTTCCAGGAACCCGTACGCGGTAGCCGCAGCGTGATCTCGCCACCGCTCCCAGCGTGCGTACTCGGGGGTCTTGACGGGGTCCAGGTCCATGTCGTCCCGGTTGAAAGCCAGCCTGGCCCGCTTTGCCCCCCGGCTCTCCCCACCAGCCGCGTCCGATGACCCATTCGATGTATCCCCCGGCATGGTAGTAGTCCCCCCGAAAGCACAGTCAGAAGAAAAGCATCAACTGGGAAGCACAGGGGGGGGGGGGGGGCGGTCAGCCTCAGTCTCTGCCACTGCCACTGCCACTGTACCCCCCCCCCCCCCCAAAACCTCAGTTTTTATGGAAAACTTCGGGAGGACAGGTTGATATCCCGGTGCCCCATTCTGCTCCTTGCTTTGTTGTCACAGGATGCATGCATTGCAATGGTGAAATGGTATGTTGGTTGGTGGGGGATGGAGGAGGAGGAGCTGCCGGCTCTTGGCTTGGGGGCCCCATGCCAGCTGGTAGCCAAGAAAGGGTGCCCACTCCCCGTGCCTCCATCACATGGTACCCGAGCAAAACATGGCCAAGGGGGTGACATCTCCACACCCGGGTGCAGGCTTGAGTAGTCGCCCCCCTAGCCCCCCGAAAGACAAACCCGACGAACCGTGGATCCCTCTGCGGCTGCCCCTTCCCGGGGCTGGAACCTAGTTGAGGTGGTCCACCCGCCATGCTGTGATGCTGGGTGCTGGGGCAACCGGATGGCGGACATGGGGGCCCTCTCCATGTGCCAAGGTTGCGGTGGTGGGCAGCCTCGACCCACACAGGTGCCTCCAAGCTTTGCAGTTGTCGCCTCAGTATGTGATGTCCAGATCAGAGATCAGAGAATACCTCAGCGAACAATGCCTTAGAATATGTGCAGTGTTCTGCCCTGTGTGCTATCCCCTCTTCCGTGATATAGTCCCCTCTGTGCTCTAGTAGATAGCATACTGTGCTTTCAGCCCTTTATTCGCAGGTTCAAAACCTGGTGCCCTGCTCTCCATGATCTCTGTCAATACCCTGCTCTGCTCTTGTGATCTCTAGGGAACATGATGGGGTAGTGTCCTTGGTACACCTTCTAGGTGGGGACCTACTTTGGTACATCATACTCCCTGCTGTCTTGTCACAGCATGATCCCTCCTTTTCACCAAGTCCTCCTATAAGGGACATGTTGGGCCAGCGTCTTCGGTAGTTCAGGGTGGGGACATTCCTTGGTACATCATGGTCCCTGGATCCTTGGATCCATGTTCCTGTGCCCTGCTTCAGTACAGACACGCATGCCCGTGGCTCAGCACACGGCGTGTACAGAGCGTACACAGCACAACACAGAGCTTCCACAGAGCGTGCACAACACAGCACAGGGCGAACACATAGCACACACAGCGCAGCACAGAGCGCACACAGAGCGTGCACGGCACGGCACAGAGCGTGCACAGAGCGTGCATGGCACTGCACAGAGCGGGCACAGAGTGTGCACAGCACAACACAGTGCGTACACAAATGCAATGAACTTTTCCCGGCCAAACAGGTTGCCCCTGCTTTGTGCTCTAATAGAGAACATACTGTGCTCTCATCCTTTCAGTAATAAGTTTGAAACCTTATGCCCTGCTCTCCATGATTTTTAGGAGCCATGATCCCTGCTGTCCCTGTCCTGCATGTCATTTTTCGGCCTTGGAACTTGCAAAACTCGATGGGCAGGGCCTCCATGTCTACCAAGGTTGGAGTTCAGAACATGTAGAGCCGGTCGCAGCGCCACCCTCCCTTTTCGGCCCATTCACGCTGGGGCCATGCCTCCACACCACGTCAAGGTGTCCGGGCCCTGGGGTTGCGGGGGGTGGCCAGGTCTCTGCAGGTCCTGCCACCCGTGGCCTGGGGTTGTATGGGGTGCAAGGCCATATGAATGGAGCTGGCCATATGAATGGAGATGTGGAGTTTCGAGAAAAGGCAAGGCAGACAAACAATTTTCAATGCCCAAAAAGAATCAGCAACAATGCAAAAGAGTCTTGGAAAGCAATACCAACTATTTCTAACCTCTAGGAACTAACAAGAAGCATCCTACACTCCTATATTGACAACCATAGAAGGGGGGTGGGGGTTCCGTCAACGATTTGGCCCTACTGGGGGAATCCTTGCACCGCGCGCTACTTTTAGACTATGTTCCCCCGAAGAGCCCCCAGGCACACCCCTTGGAAATGCCCTTAGAATTAGGTGACCCAAACTGCCCCAGCTCAAGAAAGTTGCAAATTACCTTCCCTTCACATAACACAAAGACTGCGATCCGCCACAACCTTAATCCACAATTGAACACCATCTTTTTGGGGGTCAAGAGGGTGAGCTCCAGTGCTTTTCTCATGTATATGGGGCAACATCTCAAGGATCTTGTTTTCCGTTTGTTTGTTCATTTTTGCCATCTCCTCCTTGGTGAATGTTTGAGGTTCATCGGGTTGCTTCCTTTTCTTGGTTTTCTTGGCTGGTGGTTCTGGTTGTGAGGAAGGGGCTCTCTCCTTTCCCTTGCGGTTAGAATCGGAATGGGGTTGACATTGTGAAGCCACAAAGGACTGAGAGGGTTGAGGATACTTGAGCTAGACAAAGCCACGTCAGTCCGATGGGGCGCAGCAACACAAACTCAAGGGGGCCACACCAAAGCGTGGGAGTTCGTATCCCCAACTCAAGGGGCCACACCGAAGCGTGGGAGTTCATCACCCCAACTCGAGGGCCCTCCAACGTGGAGGAGAGAACTGTGAACTGGTTATCCTCAATAGCACCGGAAGATTAACGAAAATTGGCCCAGTTTCCCCAATAGCACGGGAAGGTTGAAGGCCCACAATTGCTTGGGGTGCACTACGCATACATGCACAGCTGTAAACCCCAAAATGAGGGTCGCCGTAAAAAATTGATGCTTTTCAAAAAAACAGCAGTCAAGAACCCCCCGAAATCAAACCACTGACGCAGGGAAAATTTACGGCGCCGGCGCCGTAAATTTTTGGACGGGATGTCGGCTTTTTCATCTTTTGTCGAAGCCGATATTTAGCACAAAAGGTGCATCATTATTGGATGGCCAACTTGTGTGGCTGCATTTTTTCAGTCACGGACAAATTTGAGGAATTTTCCCGTCTATTGGACATTGTTTCCAAGGATAATTGAAATGATTGTTGCTTACAATATGGTTTCAGTGTGGCTTATGTGCAAACCTTGGAGCAATTAGAGGATTCATGAGAGCCTACAGTACTATGTTCGGAAAAAAACCAAAAAGATACAGCTGCCTTTTTTCAAAACTCGGCTTCGACACTACCGCTACTTTTGGGGTGGGTTACCCTAGAATTTTACGGCGCCAGCGCCGTAAAGAAAAACAGTGTATGCGGTGTTGGGGGGGACCCATGAGTATCTACTTGAAGGGCACATGGGGGCGTAGGGACAGGACAGGCCGACCACCCCCTAAGTGACCCCCCCACCACCACCAGTTGACCCCCCCCCTCCACCAGTTCAATGAGCAAGGGGGGGGGATCATTCTGCAGTGGGTAAACATTTAAGGCGCTGGCACCATAAAATGAGAGGGGGTACTTCATACAAGGGTGTACAGGTGATAAGCAGTATCCCCCCGAAAAAAATCAGGGGATTGCATGCTTGCATGGGTTTGCAGGGTGGGGGTGTGCATTTCCCCCACATAGAATTCTCCCACACAACCCCTACCCCTGCCTGCTTGTTTTTTTTTTGTCAGCCCCTGTGAAAGGTGATGTGGACTTTTAATTCTTGTGTAGAAAGAGATCAGGGATAGCCCCCTCCCCTCAATTCTCATGGCAGCATTTTCCCCTACCTGTGGTCAATTGCATTCATTTGTAGTGCGAGCACCATTAAGAACCGTAAAGAACCGTTAAGAACATTTGTATAGAAGGCGGCATAGATAACAGCCAGACCAGGAAACAGTAGGTAGATTGTCATGGGTGTTTTGTAAGCGTTCGGTCACAAACCACATTTTGTTTCACCTTAGGAGGCACGGCTCTTGGCCTACTCCAATTGGGGCGGGGGGTCAACCTCTGAGGCACCCACCCACAACCCATAGAAAGTAGTAGAGAATACCAACAAACATCCAACAGTACGTAGTGTCCAATGTTGTAGTGTCCCTCCGCCTTTATGGTCCAGACTCACTCGTCATCACTTGACTAGAGCATGATGGCTTCATTGCCAGAAGATTGTTCGGACTCAAAATCAATACAAATGGATGTATTGGCATCACCCCTTTTCCGCTTTGCACCCACCACCCTCTCCTTTCCCTTTTTTGATTGTCCCTTGTCTGCGCGAGCAAGCCACATTTGCATGTTACTTTCATGGTGAGCTGTCATAGGGAAAAGTAGGCACAGCACAGCATAAGCAAAAAACCTCATAGTTCAAGGCCCTGACGCCAGGCCCTGACGCCAACGTTCCTCAAAGGGGACCAAAAAAAAAGGATCCACCAGTGACCTACCCCTACCCCGGGGGGGGGGGGGGTCCCGGCTGAAGGAGGCACCCAACTTTTTCAAAAAGGCACCCCCCCCTAGGGCAGGCAGGCCACTAATCAAAGGCCTGATCAGTGTCCTCATCTATCTCCCATATCATTGTATCACATTTTAGCCTACAAAACCCACAAAATCACCTCGCAGAGGTTGTTAGATCAAAGCTAGGCAGGCCTGTATATATATGGGAAAATGCAACAGACCCCCCCATTTTGGGCCTATTCGCGTACCCTACCCCAAGGGGTTGAATTGTTGGTTTAACCCCTTGTAAAATCATTATTTTGTGCAACAAACGGATCCCCCACTGAGTTTTTGGTCCGGACCCCCCCCTAGGACCCCCCCTTTTTTTGGTGTCCGAAAACATGAATCCTTTGGTGTTTTTTCGATTTTGAGCCGAAAAAGTGTTTCCGGGTCCCAACACCATGGGGTTTGTATGGGGCGGAGTGGGACAAGCGCTTGTGCAATTTATGCACTTTTCCGCCACAGTTTATGCACTTTTCAGCCAGTTTTGCTATGTCGGTGGTTTTGGCGACCTTGGTGACCCCGTGCTACCCACTCTAAGGGTTGCAAGTGGGGATGCGGTGACAGCAAATGCCTACTAGGCTACGAAAGGACTTTTTTTTGCTGTCTCTAGCCTTGCCGAGGGCCGGTCAAAACCCGTGCCAAAGACACGAAATGATTGTTTCCACCAATAATGGCTTACATGAGTGAATGGGCTGGTACACAACCTGCTCATGCAGTTTTTCACCCTGGGCGGCTCAAAATGGAAGCATCTGAAACTTGTTTTTTTGATATTGTGACCACACAAAATGACCATCCAAGCTATGCAAAGCATGTTTTACGCAATATTTATGTGTTTTTCACCTTTTTGGGGTATTGGATCCCGGGGCCATGAGGCAACGGATACTGGGTTCGCATACGCCCCCGTGTCACCAGTGCATGGTCATCACCACTCAGTTCAGTGTTTTGCCTTGCTACACTGTAGCGCAGACCAGTTTTGTACCACTCCAGGTGGCTTTTGATTGGATCCCGGGGGGGGGGGGGTCTCTCAAGGGATTGGTACACAACCTGCTTATGCAGTTTTTAACCCGGGCAGCTACAAAACGGAAGTTTCCGAAACTTATTTGATATCGTAATCACACAAAATGACCATCCAAGCTATTTAAAGCATGTTTTAAGCCGTATCTATGTGTTTTTCACCTTAATTGGGTATTGGGTGCGGGGGGGGGGGGGTCCTCCCAAGGGATTGATCCACAACCTGCTTGTGCGGGTTTTCACTCTTTACAGCTCAAATATCGAAGATTCTGAAACTTATTTTTTTTGATATTGTGATCACGTAAAATGACCATCCAAGATATGTAAAGCATGTTTTGGGCAGTATTTATGTAGTTTTTACCCTATTTTGGGTGTGTGTTGCTCGGGGTAGATTCTCTGCGAGGTGGACTTGCCGGAGGCAATAGAATTTTGGCTGCAACCTTTGTGTTTCCCCATCCCATCTCACTGCATTTGACCCCCCTTGTATAATACACCCCCCCAAGGAGTTTGAGATGGGATGGTCCCCTCCCCCATAGGCAAGTTGCAGCTGCCTGGACTTTAAATGTTGTCAATGTGTAGAAAAGCACAAAGCACCAACGGCGCATTGAACCCGCACCGGCACATGTTCCTCAGACATATAGCAATAATGTCGTTTCATGAGCTGTCTTGTTGAAATCCTCGTGCTTCACTTCATTCAGAAAAAACACACTTCATTTCTCTAATTTTGAGATATTTGCGATTCTTGCCGGGTGAAATCAAGAGATGCAACCCACGTTGCATGACCAAAAAAAACTTGCACCCGGACTTCCTCTTGCAATACCGCACCGGCTGTCGATATCTCTTGGCTTCAATCATGGGCTGTGGGTGATGCGTGGCGTCCCCTTTGTCATTTCAGCAAGAAATACCTGGGCCCTCCAACTGTAGGAGGTTCACGTTTTCTATGTAGAATAATCAGCAGGCTTGTGAAGGCAAGCACATGCAAAAACTGCATACAAATGCACTTGATGCTATCTTTTGAAGCTTGAATCAATGCGAAGTGATCATGTAGTTGCATTACCATGGCTCCGACCCTAAAATTGTGCTTGACAAAAAGCACACCTCTATTGCCTTACCCCAGCCTTCGTTAACATTTCGACATCTTACGCTTCACCCATGCCCTCACCCCAACACTTGTGTTCAAAGGTCTTGACTTTGATTGCAATGAGAACTGGAACCCCCCATATGTGTTTGGACCTCATGACGACATTAAAATGCTTGGTACAGGGCGCAATCATCATTCAAACTGCATCAGTTCTTGTGTTCCAAAGGATATGCCATGGACAATCTAGATGAAACACAAGGAATTCATCTGTCATAAAAGTTGCATCCATATCTACAGTCAAAATGTTGGGTACGGGTGTACAAGTGGGGGGTACTAAGCTATGACAGGATTTTGGCGCGAAAAGAGGACAAACCTACTGCTCTCCCACACCAACAATCAGCTTGGAATCACATGCTGTAACAGCAAACTCTTTATTCTGTTTGCAAGCATCGTTGGACAGGGACAAAAACCATGAAGCATTTTTTCTGGGGGGGAAGGCTGACTCAAAATGCGCAATGCAGAGTACTCGAGATAGTTCTTGGAAAGCGGGCATCCGACTCATACACATCCCTAGCTAAACTGTTGCACAAAGGCACTCACCCAGAGCTCACATGGTGCACGTCATGATGCTCTCCACTGTGGTTGGCCACTGCTACGCTGCAGGCTGCCTAATCAGCAACAACAAACTTCGAACTTCAGTGTGTGGCGCTCTCATAGATGAAGTGCATAGAGATATTGATGATGATGCGATGTTTGGTGGTTGACTCTCCGTCACCCAAATGCCCATAACACCATTTCCCTAAGACGCCTAGCCCCCACTAGCAAACTCTTTGCGGTGAGGGGCAATGCCTCCCGTGTCGCGTGCGTTCCACTACCCACAAACTACACATGAGGTAGCAGCACTCTATCCAGTATGTGTGGTGTTGTTGTGCCAGCACCAACATTTGGGGCCACCGCGCCGTCCATTTGAGGGCCATGACAATGGCATGTCGCCATTGGAGGACCATGTTCCAATAGTGTTGAAACCAAGGTTGGGCCAAGTACCATAATACCTGTTGGGCAGCGAGGTAGCCCAGGAAATCACACTCCGGGTAATGTACCATCCATGTCTTGGCGTAGTACCCTAGTGGTTGTTGCAGGGTGTTATGCGCCATGCATAATGCCCCCCCCCCCCCCCCCTCCCCCCGTGTCCCGGGTCACGGCACCTTTACACCACTTGGCGCACGATGGGGTGTACCACACTTACCGGCATAGGACGGCGTAAGTCGAGCTAAGTTGTGTGGTGCTATAGGAGGTGGCAAAGGGTGCCATCGGCTCAACCATACCCCTGTTGGTTACGGTGCCCGACACCCACAACAGGGCTAGGATTGTCTAGCCTTGCTGATGGGATCTTTGTTGAAAAAGACCTCCGACCCCCAAGGGCCGCCCCCTTTGCGCGCCCCCTCCACCGTGTGCGCGTTGTGCACCGCCTACGCATTGTGTTCGTGAAACGTTTTTCGGGCTTGAACGCCACAGGAAAAAGACTAATTTGAATGCCGCTGGAACAACCTTTGTTCACATTTTTTTGTGGGAGGGGGGGGGGGGTTGTCGGAGGGGAAAGCCCAGCAGCAAGCTCTGGCACTGGCACCCGCTCTGGCACCCCAATCAAACTTGGAGTAGGCCCCCACAACGGAAGCTATGCGGTGGCATGGCGAGTTGCCTCTGAGTTAGCCAACCTCAAGTAGGACGTAGTATTGGTGCCATGCAGAGATAGACTGCATGCTAGAGGTCCACCAATCTGCTACGTAGTCACTCCACAACTCCCACATGGACACCCATAAATTGCCACCTTCTAGCGAAGGTAGAACACAAGTCGATGGTGCACCGTTCTACCATTGTGCAAACGGCACAAAGGACACTGAGGCTGGTGGTGTTCCCAAAGGAGGCCTGTGCCATCCCACCGTACATGGCTCCACAACCCTTGCAACCACGTAATGCGGCGAGTGGTGTGCAGAGGGAGCCATGACGCCCAATGTGTGCCCCCGAACCAAGCTATGTGTCGCCACCCCACAATTCATTTTTTGGCCCTCCGCAGATGGCTATATCCCGTGGGCCCTCGGGGTTGTACTCCGGTGTCGGCAGGATAGTTGCCATCATACCAACGAGGTCAACTTGGACGTTCCGATGGATCTCCTGCCGCTCATGCGCTGTGGCAGACATGGATTCTTTCCAGTGGCTTGGAATCCATTAAAGGGCAACAATTTTGGACTGGAGATTGTGCTGCACCTTGGATGGAAGATCCATGTCAACGCATTCGTGGTCTGGTTCCCCGTCAGCACACATGGTGACTCCTTTGTATTCGATGTATTGTTTGTCACCATCATTGGCAATGGCGGTCCCAATGACAGCCCCTTGTATTCAGCCCTCAAGGATTGCTGTGCCCAATCACTCGTGCAAGGATGCACAAGGGACAGTTGGTAACCACCACTCCGACCGCCTTATAGGTGGCGCCAACCACATCAATGGTATGGTGGTTGCCGTTTGAGTAGATGTGGGACCTAGTTGGTTGCTTCATGTTGGAGTAACACAGGATGCCAGCAATAGTGACTAGCTAGTGTAGAAGGGCCAATGATCGTTATTTCTACCACCTTTACATCGCCTAAATGGTCACATTCATTCATGAAATGATATCTTCCTACAACACCTTGACCACATGATCCCCAGTCACATGGACCATCGCCGTACAAAACTCAAGGTTACAAGCCGTACAAAACTCGCATGCCCCCCATGTGCTGCCACCTGCAAGAGCATTCTCTCGGTGTTGAATCTGCAAATTAAAATTGACGTGGTGCCATACAGCCATGCCTTGGATTGACGTGCTATTTTTCATCTACCGTGGCGCTCTAAGAAACACGAAAAGGAGGGAACAATGCCACTTTGGGAGAAACCACTGTACACGCATAGCATCATGGGTAGTCTACACCACTACATCAACTCTGATTGTTCTAGCACACACTGCTTTGTTTCGCAATCAACACAGCAACCGTTCAATTAGTCTGTACATTGCAGTTCTTTGGTCAATGAGAGTGGCCAAAAGTGCCATACTCTGGGGAAAATATACACGAGAAGATAGAGGGACAGCATCAATGGATTGTTGTATCATCACACACTTGAAAGGTGGAGAACATTGTTAAGGTGCTTGACACAAAGTTAGAGGCACGCCACATCTGCGACCAGAAGGTTCCCCACATGTCACAGACACTCCGGCATGATCCTGCTGACTCTTAGGACGGAAAGAGTGCTCTAATCTGTCGTTTTTCTATGGTGCAAGGCAGCATTAGAAATTTGGAGAAATTTTTGCAAATGTATGACGGCAGCTCTACATCCACACTGGGTGACGATGTATCTGGCCAGCATCTCAGTCGTCATTCCTTATTCAGACTTGCAGATGCTTGCAGATGCAGGGCTTGCAGGCAGAAGTGAACAATTCTGCACTGCAAGCCCCATTGCGTCACCGGACAGGCCAGGCACACGATATACGATACCAACGATATATATGAAAGCATGTGATGGGTCGGGTCGCCACCGCACCCTTTGCATGCTGCATTGTCTGTGGGCACAAATGCCACATTTCGTTCACTGACGCAAATTGCAGACCCTTCGCGAGTCTGACATGCACCTCAGAACGCCTGGTGCAACGCGCTGCCAATCTCCACCCACCGTCCCACAATCGGTCTGCCACTGTCCTGTTTTATCTTAGGCCTAAGGGTGTAGAGCAAAGCTCAACGGTCGACAGCAATCGAGAGACCTCGCAAAGGAGTATCAGAGCTGACCACTGGCACGATTACCCCACGATGCAACATTCTGAATGGGCATAAGCCACCATTGCGGTAGGGTACACCTGATACACAGACTTTTAGCAAGAACTACGAGCAGTATGCAACCAAAATGCACAGGTGATGTGATCAACACTGAAAACAGGGACAGACGGTAAAATGGTGCTTCCCATCAACCGGCTTCCATTTGGTATTTGACATATCTCTACGCTGTATGCGGAATCCAATCATGTTGGGACTGGAAATGTACAATACCTTTGAGAGCACCAGCCCCTTGCTGGTGCTTGATCCAATAACTTCTGCAGTGCGAAGAGGGGGCAAGGAAAACGAGCTGATAAAGCCTGCCCGTGCCCGTGCAAATGGATCCAACTCCCCTTCCCCCGCCAGTCCCACAGCACAGAAGAGAAAAAAAGACCCTGTTGGAGATGGTAAGGGAAACAAATGCCGATAAGAGGTCGCAGCGGTGAAGAAAGTTGCCGACAAAACCCTGTTCCAGAAATCGGCGCCTATTTGGACAACGGACAGCAAACAGGAAAGCGCAATGAAGAGCCTTGGACACGGCATGTGAACTGCGATGTGCCCTTGGTGAACGTAAGTAACGGCAGAGACCCGGGTTGGGGTCATGGCTCACGAGGCACGTTGTGTACATTTACATTGCATCTGGGAAGACAGGGAGGGTAGGGAATGCACCGGCTACTGGCCATTGCAACAACTGGGAATCAGGAACGGGGTTAGAAAGGAACTCTCGCCAAGCCCCCAGGCACAGACGAAGCCTGCCAAGGGTTGTGGAGGGAAGGCCGGGCTGGGCGCGTGGAGGGACCTGTGAGCATCTTCTTGAGCTGCTTCCATGCACATCAAAAAGATGGTGTTGCACTGCCTGGCAGGAAAGGGGCCGACGAATTTCTCTCAGGAGCAGCACGCCCTGTGGCCCACCAGCCCCAGGAGTACTCTGGTTGTGTGACAGAACCAATGGAACATGCCCTTCGTAGCCACTCAACTCTTCTCCGTTGCCTGAGCACTAGGGCTTGCTTGCCACAAGGGAGGCAAGGGGGGGCAAGAAACTCCCGTGGCGTAAATCGATCCGATGAGGACACGGGCGAGCCTTGGGGAAGAGCGAGGAATTAGTTTTGGGGACTACGTAAATGGCTGCTACAGGGAAGGGATGAAGGGGCTCTGTTTGAGTCTGAAGGCGTCTGGATGAGCCCGCATGGCTGCCCGTTCAATAGATGTTCTGCTTCTGAGCCCATCCGGGCAGCAAAGACCATCACTGGCTTGGTGAACCTGCTTGCGGCAGGATGCAATTTGGACCGCACAAAGCTGAGGTTGGCTCCTTCACCGCCAGCACATATATGGAATCGTGCTCTGATAAAATGTAGGCCTGCTTAGGGAGAGTGTCCACAAAATACCTGGGGTTGCATTCCGCGACGTATCGGTACAAACCGATGCTAATCAGGCCGTGTGTGAGCAGGTGCTGGAACACCTGACAAAACGGCTTGCCGCTGCATTTTGGGGGGCAGGGGAACAGGAAAAGCTTGGAGGCCTTGGTTTCACCGTGGAGTTTAGGCGAACAAATCATTTCGTTGACAAGCTCCTCCAAATAGCGATTGAAAAGCAACCCCGTCACAAGTGCGTCCAGCGCCAACTCTTCCAGTACCAAGCCGCCTTGGATGGGACCCTCGTCCCGTTCTAGCTCCGCAACATGGTCCGACTTCTCTGCCATCTCTGCGTGGTATTGTTTGGGTAATAGCAACCAGCCGTGTTCCTTGGCATCCCCCAAGATGACGCTGATGGGCACCGAAGGATACTCTAATGATATCTTTTGTGCAACATCCGTGGCCAACATGTCTTGTCCTGCACTTGATGATAAATTGATGCAACACGCCTTGGCACTTTCAATGTTTACCTTGTCTAGGCCCACGTGAGATCTGACATGTAGAAACGGAAGTTGACGAGGACAAGCACGAGGAGAATGACTGGAAGCACGAGAAACTACCCACCCGTGAACGACACTACGGATGACCCTGTAGATTCGAGCTTGCACATTGGACGGTGTGACGCGTGCGTGACAAATAGATGTGGAATGAGACATGGGATGAGACGTAGGACGAGCGTACATGAAGAAGACTTGTGCAAATGCTCAAGAGAAAATTTGTCCCCAACACAGCTAGCAACACAGTTGGCGACACAAACAAATGAGCGCCGCTATTACTGACTTTGACTTTGACTTGGGTCAGTTTGTTGAAACAAAATGACCAAAGCCAAAGCCGCACCAAGAAAATTGCCAATGCCAATAGCAACTATTTGACAAAGTGACGTTGAGCAATACCGGAAAAGGACCATCTCAAACACTGAGGAACATATTTGGGGTCTTCAACTAATCCGACATGCTTGTCCATGAAACTGCTTGGGATATTGCTAAGTTGATTCCTTGTTGGTGACCCAAAAGGTGACTGCCGGTGACTCAAAAGGAGTCCAACATCGAAAGCAAAGGTAGGGATTTGGAAAGCAATAAACCTTGGGTTGCCGACCACCACGTACACGTTCGGCACGCTGGTGAGCAATTCCACGATGTCGTCATCGGGCGCCTCCGGGGTCAAGAAGACGATGGGTAGATGTTCGTGTAAACGGGAGTTTCGTAGCACAAGCACGAAATGCCACGGTTCTCGCATCGGGTGGACAATATAGACGATGTGGCCAGTGCATTGCTCGGGCAAACGCTTAATGACCACCGGACGGACAACTGGAAAATCCGTGTCGAGAGCGAAATTGGCGTCTCTCAAATTGGCCTTCGCGCTACTTGGTAACCCAAAGATCACCTCCGCTAAACCATCCGCATTCGGCACGGAATGTGGTTCGGGGGCAATGTGTGGAATCGATTCTTGTGTACGTTCCCTCGAGCCCGTAGAAATGGGAAATAACGTGGGCGACACGGTCACATCCCTCAAACTTGGAGAATCCAACACGTCACCAGGCTCTACCTTTGGTAGATGATGGAACTCGAAATTCGGTTGTTGCATGGCATGCAATGATTTTCCATCCCGAGCAAGGACGATTGCAAGATCTGAGGCCTGTAAGCGATGTTCAAACCCCGGATTTAACCACAAACCTACTTCATTTCGCACCGCAATCAGTATATTGCCCGTCCCTTGATACAGGGTGTTGGCAGCGTCCACAAAAGATAATCCAACTAATTGCTGCGGAAGGGTCCAAAGAGGATACGCCTCGACATCGCGACTACGGGCATACTGTTGCAGTTGGACTGAGCGATCTCTCTCTTTGTCCTTCAAACCGTCGTCATCTTCGTAGTCATAGGTCTTGATTAGATTAGCTATAAGGGTCATTGATCCTCGACACATCACGTTAGATGCAAGCAATTGTGCCTTGACTTGTTGTATGCCTATCACCTCCGAGGCTCCTGCCAATGCAGCTATCCTTTGGTTTTGCAAAAAGTGGATTTGCACATATATTGGAACTGCGTGCGATATCATTCGGGCACATCGAATTTGGGCCACATTTGCAGCATCAGCGTGCTCCTTATCATCGGACCTGGGATCCGCAAGGATAAAGAGACATTTGGAAGCGGAAAATTGGCATCGCTTTAAATCTGCTATACTTGTTGGGTTCCCCATCGAATAGAACACATGTGACATCGATGGACTGCGTAGTAGATTCCGAAGGTCGTCACTTGGAGCGCTCTCACCAAGCAAGACTATGTCAAATAAGACCGACTCGCCAACATCATTGTCGTGGAGTTGCTGCACAAATTGTTTGACTTGTTCCGCCCTGTATTGCCCCGCCACGATGACGTGGTGCCTTCCGTGGCGGCGACGGTAGGTTTTTCTATATTTACGATCATCCACGAGTAGAGCGCTAATATTGTCGAGGATTGCCGGGAGGCGAGTTACCATGATAATAAGAAACCCGATAACAAAAATGCGTCCAAGAGGTGTCTCGGGATAGTAATCACCATATCCGACAGTAGTAATTGTCACGCAAGAGTAGTAAAAACCCACAAACCAGGACGACTGAAATTTTTCCCGTTCAAGAATAACCATGAAGCATGCGATGCAATACATGCTAGCAAACAACAAAAAACTTAACTCTGTAAGGCCGAAGGCAACCGTTCCTGGGTATGCCCAAGTCGTCCAAAAAGTACGGTAGACCCTCATTTGTCTTAGAAGTCGATAAGGGCGTAAAATCCGAAGCCAACTGAGAAAGATGGGCACGCTTGGATAAATTGCAGCCAGCCCTGCCATGCTCAGCAAATCCGGAATGAATTCATATGCACGGTATGCCGTGGTAGCGAAATCTTCGACAATGAGGATACAATAAACAATGTCAATGACGAACAAAACACAAATCACAACTTCGGACCAAGAAAAAAATTCCAAGTAGCCTGGACATAACCACTGCAGATCGGTGGGAATCGGCGGGAACGGTTTGATGTTTTTGCACTCCTGGCAATCCATCTCGAATATGAATATCACCATCGCGTAAATTGTTACCATTATTTGCATGATCTCCCAACAGTAAACGGTGTAAGAACATTGCCGGAGAGCAATCGCCAACCGCTTTTTCAATGATGCAGAATGGTAGGTGTTGAACTTCAACATGTGCTCTTCTTCATTTTGCTGTTGAACACGTTGGACGTCAACTACGGACAGTCGATGCATTTGAGCTTGTTGCGCATGCTGCACGTCGGAGGGTTGTTGAGATGGAGGGTCTGGAATGCTAATGGGCGGCACTTGTGGCAAACTCATAGTGGGATCCCTCCCCCAGGGACAAAAGCAAAGGGATCTAAACACCGCATGAGGCAAGGGCAATGGCATCAGAGTAGAATTGGTGCAATCGAAAAAAGGCACAATCGATGTTCGGTGACAGATAATTGATGCCCCCGCCAAGGAAATCCAGCCGATGTTTTCGAAATGACAGAGTCCAAGATGCAGGCACGAAAACAACTGAATCCCCAATGATACATATGTGAGCTGGAAAATGCACAGCTCAAACAAATTCAAGGGAACATTGCAAGACTAGGTCAAGTTCCTGTTCGCGGCAAAAAGTTGGACGATTGTCTGCATACAAGGGAGCATTAAAATCCTGTAACCAAAGGATCCGAGACGCTGGAGGCTGGGGGCACCGAGCGCTAAAAAGGGAGCCCCAACTGCCAGCAGCACAAGATTGTGGACTCCAGGCTGTTTGGTATTTTCGAGCACCAAGGATACATATTCTTCATGTATGGGGTAGCCCCGAGGCACAGTTGATGTTCCACAGGAGGCTCCAGATCACCTAAATACAGAGTTATTGGTCGGACCTGCAATTGAGTAAAGGATATGGCAGGGACCGTTCTTGGCTGTCACTTATGCATTTGCAAGTCGTCTTTTGAACTCAGCCACACGAAAGGAACCTCATGTATATTTGACATTGCGGAGATATTGTTGTCCTGGAAAATGGCAATGTGGGGGACAGTGGTCCCCTCTGGTCCTCCACCAGCAGACATGTGGCTGTGTCCTCCCCACCACACCATACTGTTAAGAACTGCGCATTGTACCCCGCCCGTCAAGGCCATCATCATTACCGGGCCGGCACGGTAATTGACAAAGCTAAAACATGCCTCCCCCTTTTCATTTTCACAAACCAGCAGAAAGTTTCTTCCCTGTCTCGAATGCACCGTTCAATGGCTGTCATTTTGCATCTATCAGATCTGTCCACTTCATCATGCCAACTGCAAGCCACCCCACAGGAGTGTTTGTGTTGGATGTGGTGCAACGTGCTTGCATGCTCCCCGTGTCTAGACCGTGGTGCATTTTCTTTCTCTGGTGAAGTAGTGCCCAGTACAGATCACCTCCAGATTATCTGAGGTGCACTGACTCGTTGCCAGCATTCCACAACCAACTGGGCTGCACATTTCACACTGTGTTGGGGTTCCCAGTGCGGGGAGGCATCAAAGTGGCTAGCGGGCAAGCATCAAAATAGCTACATTGCCTATGCCATCTCAGGGTCCCAAAAGCGGGGAGGCATCAAAGTAGCCACACAATTCCTGCCATCTTGGGGTCTGCAAAGCAAAGACGCATGAAAAGGGCTACTCAGCCACAATCAATTTGGGCCCCCCAAAAGCGGGGAGACATCAAAATGGCTTCATAATCCCGATCGGTTAGAGGGTAGTGGCATCTTTTTTGGGTACCCCCTATGAATGCTGCAAAGCTAAATGCTGCAAAGCGAAAAAAAGGAGCCGGTGGCAGTGTTTTCTGTTCGGCAGGATAAACTGTTGGCACAATCCGAGGTATATGTACGAATGATGGTCCAAACGTGCACAGGGTGCGTTCAGCATGCGCGCTGCATCTCCCATTGGCATTTCAGCAAAGCTCCCGCATGTTTCCACATTGCCCCATGCATGTCCCTTGTTCTTCTGCACTTCCCTCGCACAAATCCACAGCTTCCCCGGGAGGGAATATGCATTGCCCCATCTGTATCTCCAATGACAACACAGGCAAAGGTGAAATCGGCTGCAATGGACCGAAACCAAATTTGCATCATCATCAGACACACCCTCACACATTGTGAATGTGCAATAGTTAGCACAAGTACAACCATCTGCTGTCACGCGGTGGACGCAGAGAAAGGCTGCAAATTCCTCCCACGTAATTGAGGTCCCTTCCTCAATCTTACGCAATGTGGCTTTCCATTCGGCCACAACAGCACCATCGATGGCCCAGTACACCTTAATAGGTTGTCCGTTCAAGCCTCGTTTTTTTTAGGGATCCCCTTGGTCAAAAAAGAGGGCATCACTATCATTGAAAAATGCATTTGCCACATGCGCTTGGCTCTCCTACCACATCCATGGCACGGGTTGAGGGGCACGCCCTGAAAAGGCAAAGGAGCGGGAACCCCAAAGCTTGGCAATGTGACTTTAGCAATGTGACTTGCAAGAATTTCACCAGGGTGGACCTGCGATGGTCTGTGACAACCTTCAGCATAGTTGCATGCAGCTCAGAAGGGGTGGTTGTAGGAATGCCGGCAGGGGAGTCCCCAACTGCCCAATTCTACCACTGTTTCACATATTGCTCCGGAATGTTTGCCAAGCATTCTGGATGGGTGGAAGGACGGTTGGTCAAGGCTTTCCAATCCGCATTGTTAACCTAGGGAGACCAACTGCACTGGTCCCCAACGCTTCAAAGCAGGGGACAAAATCAGCAGTAGCACAGAAGGGTGCAGATTGGCTACTTGATTGAAATCTTTCTGTCAACAAAATCGTGTATTTGTTTTCTCTTTGCTGCAAGAGAATGTAATTTTTTTTGGCGGTAAATGCGAGTACAAGAAAGATGGTCAAATGGTGTAGTTTTTTCCCAAGGAAACGTGTGCATCATGAAAAAAAAATTGAAAAGGCCCACAAAATCAGTAAATCACAAGTGGCCCACAAGTGGGCCTGCTGGCTACATAACCCCTGCCATCCAACGCTTCAGAGGGGGGACGAAAGCAGAAGTGGCCCACAAGAAGGCCTAGTGACCACAACACTGCCGTCTGGGGGATCCCCAACGCTTCAGAGCGGGGGACAAAATCAGTGGCCCATAGGTGGGCCTGGCGGCTGAACCACCCTCCCCTTTAAAAGCCGGCACGTGCTTTTATTTTATTGCGTGCTTTTATTCTTTGCTGGCTTTCATTTTTACCATCCATGCTTTTGCTATGTTTTGAAGATGCTTAGTATGGATACTTCCCTTGCAACTGTTGCTTAGGCTCGGGAATATGATGACCGCGTTGTTGATGACGCCTGGGATGCAGAAACTCATCGGGGGGAATCAGATGAAGGTGGGGATGGTAACCCTTATACTTTTGAAGATGGTGATTTTGGTGATGGTGATGCTGCTGTTGAGATTGATGACGTTGTTCTTGTTGCAGCACATCCCCAGATGCTGATGCGGATATTCCTGATGTTCGTGATGTCCCTGGTGTTCCTTATGGCATTGGGGCAGACGCCCTTGTTCCTGATGTTGATGCTCCTGGTGACCCTGATGTCGTTGCGGTGGCACTATTTGAGGAGGAGAAGGAGAAAGAATTTCAGCAAGTTGAAAAATTTTAACCGCGGGAAGGGGGTAGTGAACTCCAAGGGAAATTCCATTACACACCGCCCATGCGTATAAAACGACGAGCTGTTGCCCTTCACGAACAAGGTGTTGGACTTGAAAAAATCAGCGAACAATCGGGGACCTCGCTGTAGAGAAATGTTTTTTGACACGGCAAAGGCAATTGAATGATTGGAAGCAGGTCATTCAACGTCTTGAAGGGCAAGTCCTACAAAAGGGGCAGGCAACGGTACAGTGGTGGGGGCAGAAAAGCTCAATATTTCTTGGTGGACTCTGCCCTGTGGACGTGGTTTTGTGATCACCGTGCGAAAAATCTCCCCGTTTCTGCCAAACTGCTCCGCACAGAAGCCAACAGATTGGGTGCTCAAGAAGGGGTTGCAATAACTGCCAAATGGGTTGACAAATTTCGAAGGAGGCACAAGATTGTACTTCGCAAAACTCAACGGCACACACAATTGACAAAGGAAGAGCGAACCATGCGACTGAATAAGTTCATGACATTCTTGTATCTCCAAGTGGTTGCTACATAACCCGTGCCATCTAGGGGCTCCACAACGCTTCGGAGCAGGGAACAAAATCAGAAGTGGCCCGCAAGTGGGCCTGGTGACTACATAAGCCCTGCAATCTGGGGGATCCGCAACGCTTCAGAGCGGGGGACAAAATCAGAAGTGGCCCACAAGTGGGCCTAGTGGCTGCATAACCCTTGCCATCTGAGGGGTGACCAACACTCTAGAGCGTGGGGACAAAATCAGAAGTGGCCCACAAGTGGGCCTGGTGGCTACATAAACCCTACAATTTGGGGGATCCCACAGCGGGGGACAAAATCAGAAGTGGCCCACAAGTGGGCCTAGTGGCTGCATATAACCCATGCCGTCTAGGGGGTCCCCAACGCTTCACAGCGGGGGACAAAATCAGAAGTGGCCCGCAAGTGGGCCTTGTGGCTACATAACCCCTGCCATCTGGGGTCACGAACGCTTCAGAGCGAAGGACAAAATCAGAAGTGGCCCACAAGCGGCCCGGGTGGCTCCATAACTAGGGGGTCACCAACGCTTCAGAGCGGGGGACAAAATCAAAAGCGGCCCACAATGGGCCTGGTGGGTACAGAACCCCTCCCGTCTAGGGGGTCCCCAACGCTTCAGAGCGGGGGCACAAAATCAGAAGCGGCCCACAAGTGGGCATAGTGGCTACATGACCCCTACCGTCTAGGGGTCACCAATGCTTCACAGTGGGGGACAATATCACAAGTGGCCCGCAAGTGGGCCTAGTTGCTACATGACCCCTGGTGTCTGAGACTCCCAAACATTAGGGAGCAGGAGACAAAATTAGCAGTGGCCCAAAGGTGGGGCTAGTGGTTACATAACCCCTGCCCTCTGAGGGGTCCCAACGCTTCAGAGCGGGGGACAAAATTAGAAGTGGCCCACAAGTGGGCCTAGTGGCTACATAACCCCTCCCACATGGGGGTCCCCAACACTGCAAAGCACGGGACAAAATCAGCACCTGCCCACAAGTGGGCCTGGTGGCTGCATAACCCCTGCCATGTGGGGGGTGCCCAACACTTTAGAGCAAAAGACGAGATAAGAAGTGGCCCATGGCTAGGCTTGGTGGCTGCGTAAGCTCTGCCATCTAGGGGGTCCCCAACGCTTCAGAGCGGGGGAGAAAATCGGAAGTGGCCCACAAGTGGGCCTAGTGGCTACATAACCCGTGCCGTCTAGGGGGTCCCGAACACTTCAGAGCGGGGGACAAAATCAGTAGTGGCCCACAAGTGTGCACATTGGCTACATGATTGAAGTCTTTGTGTCAGCAAAATCGTGTATTTTTTCCTCGTTGCTGCAAAATTGTGTTATTTTTTTTTGGCAGTGCGAGTACAGAACAATCATCAAATGGTGTAGTTTTTTTTTCCCGGTAAAACGGGTACATTTATGAAAAAACATTGAAAAATTGAAAAGGCCCACAAAATCAGTAAATGACAAGCGGCCCACGAGTGGGCCTAGTGGCTACATAACCCTTGCCTCCTGGGGGGTCCCCAACGCTTCACAGCGGGGGAGGAAATTAGTAGTGGCCGACAAGTGCGCTTGGTGGCTACATGACCCGTGCCGTTTGGGAAATCCCCAACTCTTCACAGCGGGGGACAAGATCAGAAGTGGCCCACAGATGGGCCTAGTGGCTACATAACCGCTGCCATCTGGGGTGTCCCCAGCGCTTCAAGGCGGGGGAGGACAACAGCAATGGCTCACAAGTGCGCCTGCTGGCTACATGACCCCTGCCGTCTAGAGAATCCCCAACGCTTCAGAGCGGGGGAAAAAATCAGAAGTGACCCACAGATGGGCTTGGTGGCTACATAACCCCTGCATTCTAGGGGGTCCCCAATGCTGCAGAGCGGGGGACAAAATCAGCAACGCCCAATGTGTGGGCTTGGTGGCTACATAAGCCTGCCATGAGGGGGGTCCGCAATGTTGCACAGTATGGTACAAAATTAGAAGTGGCCCACAAGTGGGCATGGTGGCTACATAACCCGTGCTGTCTAGGGGGATCAACGTTGTAGAGCAGGGGACAAAATCAGAAGTGGCCCCCAACTGGACCTACTGGTCACATAAAGCGTGCCGTGTGGGGGGTCCCCAACACTTCAGAGCAGGGGGACAAAATCAGCAGCAGCCCACAGGTGGGACGGGGCCTGGTGGCTACATAACCCCTACCGTCTAAGGGGTCCCACACAGTTCAGAGCAGGGAACAAAATCAGAAATGGCCCACAAGTAGGCCTAGTGGCTACATGTGGGCCACTTCTAATTTTACATCTGGGGGGTCCCAACAATGCAACGCACAAGACAAATCAGAAGTGGCCCACAATTGGGCCTAGTGGCGACATAACCCCTGCCGTCTGGGGGATCCCCAACACTTCAAAGCGGGGGGTCAAAATGAGAATTCACCGAGAATGGGCCTTGTGGCTACATAACCCTTGCCATCCAGGGGTCCCCAACGCTTCAACGCAGGGGACAAAATCAGAAGTGGCCCACAGCGGGCGTGGTGGCTACATAACCCCTACCATCTGAGGGGTCCCCAACACTTCAGAGCGGGGGACAAAATCAAAAGCGGCCCACAATGGGCCTGGTGGGTACAGAACCCCTCCCGTCTAGGGGGTCCCCAACGCTTCAGAGCGGGGGCACAAAATCAGAAGCGGCCCACAAGTGGGCATAGTGGCTACATGACCCCTACCGTCTAGGGGTCACCAATGCTTCACAGTGGGGGACAATATCACAAGTGGCCCGCAAGTGGGCCTAGTTGCTACATGACCCCTGGTGTCTGAGACTCCCAAACATTAGGGAGCAGGAGACAAAATTAGCAGTGGCCCAAAGGTGGGGCTAGTGGTTACATAACCCCTGCCCTCTGAGGGGTCCCAACGCTTCAGAGCGGGGGACAAAATTAGAAGTGGCCCACAAGTGGGCCTAGTGGCTACATAACCCCTCCCACATGGGGGTCCCCAACACTGCAAAGCACGGGACAAAATCAGCACCTGCCCACAAGTGGGCCTGGTGGCTGCATAACCCCTGCCATGTGGGGGGTGCCCAACACTTTAGAGCAAAAGACGAGATAAGAAGTGGCCCATGGCTAGGCTTGGTGGCTGCGTAAGCTCTGCCATCTAGGGGGTCCCCAACGCTTCAGAGCGGGGGAGAAAATCGGAAGTGGCCCACAAGTGGGCCTAGTGGCTACATAACCCGTGCCGTCTAGGGGGTCCCGAACACTTCAGAGCGGGGGACAAAATCAGTAGTGGCCCACAAGTGTGCACATTGGCTACATGATTGAAGTCTTTGTGTCAGCAAAATCGTGTATTTTTTCCTCGTTGCTGCAAAATTGTGTTATTTTTTTTTGGCAGTGCGAGTACAGAACAATCATCAAATGGTGTAGTTTTTTTTTCCCGGTAAAACGGGTACATTTATGAAAAAACATTGAAAAATTGAAAAGGCCCACAAAATCAGTAAATGACAAGCGGCCCACGAGTGGGCCTAGTGGCTACATAACCCTTGCCTCCTGGGGGGTCCCCAACGCTTCACAGCGGGGGAGGAAATTAGTAGTGGCCGACAAGTGCGCTTGGTGGCTACATGACCCGTGCCGTTTGGGAAATCCCCAACTCTTCACAGCGGGGGACAAGATCAGAAGTGGCCCACAGATGGGCCTAGTGGCTACATAACCGCTGCCATCTGGGGTGTCCCCAGCGCTTCAAGGCGGGGGAGGACAACAGCAATGGCTCACAAGTGCGCCTGCTGGCTACATGACCCCTGCCGTCTAGAGAATCCCCAACGCTTCAGAGCGGGGGAAAAAATCAGAAGTGACCCACAGATGGGCTTGGTGGCTACATAACCCCTGCATTCTAGGGGGTCCCCAATGCTGCAGAGCGGGGGACAAAATCAGCAACGCCCAATGTGTGGGCTTGGTGGCTACATAAGCCTGCCATGAGGGGGGTCCGCAATGTTGCACAGTATGGTACAAAATTAGAAGTGGCCCACAAGTGGGCATGGTGGCTACATAACCCGTGCTGTCTAGGGGGATCAACGTTGTAGAGCAGGGGACAAAATCAGAAGTGGCCCCCAACTGGACCTACTGGTCACATAAAGCGTGCCGTGTGGGGGGTCCCCAACACTTCAGAGCAGGGGGACAAAATCAGCAGCAGCCCACAGGTGGGACGGGGCCTGGTGGCTACATAACCCCTACCGTCTAAGGGGTCCCACACAGTTCAGAGCAGGGAACAAAATCAGAAATGGCCCACAAGTAGGCCTAGTGGCTACATGTGGGCCACTTCTAATTTTACATCTGGGGGGTCCCAACAATGCAACGCACAAGACAAATCAGAAGTGGCCCACAATTGGGCCTAGTGGCGACATAACCCCTGCCGTCTGGGGGATCCCCAACACTTCAAAGCGGGGGGTCAAAATGAGAATTCACCGAGAATGGGCCTTGTGGCTACATAACCCTTGCCATCCAGGGGTCCCCAACGCTTCAACGCAGGGGACAAAATCAGAAGTGGCCCACAGCGGGCGTGGTGGCTACATAACCCCTACCATCTGAGGGGTCCCCAACACTTCAGAGCGGGGGACAAAATCAAAAGCGGCCCACAATGGGCCTGGTGGGTACAGAACCCCTCCCGTCTAGGGGGTCCCCAACGCTTCAGAGCGGGGGCACAAAATCAGAAGCGGCCCACAAGTGGGCATAGTGGCTACATGACCCCTACCGTCTAGGGGTCACCAATGCTTCACAGTGGGGGACAATATCACAAGTGGCCCGCAAGTGGGCCTAGTTGCTACATGACCCCTGGTGTCTGAGACTCCCAAACATTAGGGAGCAGGAGACAAAATTAGCAGTGGCCCAAAGGTGGGGCTAGTGGTTACATAACCCCTGCCCTCTGAGGGGTCCCAACGCTTCAGAGCGGGGGACAAAATTAGAAGTGGCCCACAAGTGGGCCTAGTGGCTACATAACCCCTCCCACATGGGGGTCCCCAACACTGCAAAGCACGGGACAAAATCAGCACCTGCCCACAAGTGGGCCTGGTGGCTGCATAACCCCTGCCATGTGGGGGGTGCCCAACACTTTAGAGCAAAAGACGAGATAAGAAGTGGCCCATGGCTAGGCTTGGTGGCTGCGTAAGCTCTGCCATCTAGGGGGTCCCCAACGCTTCAGAGCGGGGGAGAAAATCGGAAGTGGCCCACAAGTGGGCCTAGTGGCTACATAACCCGTGCCGTCTAGGGGGTCCCGAACACTTCAGAGCGGGGGACAAAATCAGTAGTGGCCCACAAGTGTGCACATTGGCTACATGATTGAAGTCTTTGTGTCAGCAAAATCGTGTATTTTTTCCTCGTTGCTGCAAAATTGTGTTATTTTTTTTTGGCAGTGCGAGTACAGAACAATCATCAAATGGTGTAGTTTTTTTTTCCCGGTAAAACGGGTACATTTATGAAAAAAAATTGAAAAATTGAAAAGGCCCACAAAATCAGTAAATGACAAGCGGCCCACGAGTGGGCCTAGTGGCTACATAACCCTTGCCTCCTGGGGGGTCCCCAACGCTTCACAGCGGGGGAGGAAATTAGTAGTGGCCGACAAGTGCGCTTGGTGGCTACATGACCCGTGCCGTTTGGGAAATCCCCAACTCTTCACAGCGGGGGACAAGATCAGAAGTGGCCCACAGATGGGCCTAGTGGCTACATAACCGCTGCCATCTGGGGTGTCCCCAGCGCTTCAAGGCGGGGGAGGACAACAGCAATGGCTCACAAGTGCGCCTGCTGGCTACATGACCCCTGCCGTCTAGAGAATCCCCAACGCTTCAGAGCGGGGGAAAAAATCAGAAGTGACCCACAGATGGGCTTGGTGGCTACATAACCCCTGCATTCTAGGGGGTCCCCAATGCTGCAGAGCGGGGGACAAAATCAGCAACGCCCAATGTGTGGGCTTGGTGGCTACATAAGCCTGCCATGAGGGGGGTCCGCAATGTTGCACAGTATGGTACAAAATTAGAAGTGGCCCACAAGTGGGCATGGTGGCTACATAACCCGTGCTGTCTAGGGGGATCAACGTTGTAGAGCAGGGGACAAAATCAGAAGTGGCCCCCAACTGGACCTACTGGTCACATAAAGCGTGCCGTGTGGGGGGTCCCCAACACTTCAGAGCAGGGGGACAAAATCAGCAGCAGCCCACAGGTGGGACGGGGCCTGGTGGCTACATAACCCCTACCGTCTAAGGGGTCCCACACAGTTCAGAGCAGGGAACAAAATCAGAAATGGCCCACAAGTAGGCCTAGTGGCTACATGTGGGCCACTTCTAATTTTACATCTGGGGGGTCCCAACAATGCAACGCACAAGACAAATCAGAAGTGGCCCACAATTGGGCCTAGTGGCGACATAACCCCTGCCGTCTGGGGGATCCCCAACACTTCAAAGCGGGGGGTCAAAATGAGAATTCACCGAGAAGGGGCCTTGTGGCTACATAACCCTTGCCATCCAGGGGTCCCCAACGCTTCAACGCAGGGGACAAAATCAGAAGTGGCCCACAGCGGGCGTGGTGGCTACATAACCCCTACCATCTGAGGGGTCCCCAACACTTCAGAGCGGGGGACCTAAATCAGAAATGGCCCACAATGGGCCTGGTGGCGACATAACCCCTCCCGTCTAGGGGGTCCCCAACACTTCAGAGCGGGGGACAGAATCATAAATCGGCCCCAAGTAGCCCAAGTGGCTACATAACCACGGCCGTGTGGGGGATCCCCAACACTTTGGAGCAAAACACGAAATCTGTAGTGGCCCATAGGTGGGCCCAGTGGCTACATAGCCCCTGCCGTCGGAGGGATCCCCAACGCTGTAGAGTGAAGGACCAAAATCAGAAATGGCCCACAATGGGCCTAGTGGCTACATAACCCATACTATCTAGGGGGTCCGGAACACTTTAGAGTAGGGGACAAAATCAGAAGTGGCCCACAAGTTGGCCCAGTGGCCACATAACCCTGCCGTTTGGGGGGTTCCAACGAGATGAAGAACACGGAACAAAATCCGAACTCGCCCACAAATGGGCCTAGTGGCGAAGTAACCCCTCCCGTCTAGGGGGTCTCCAACGCTTCGTGGGACAAAATCATAAGTGGCCCCCAAGTGGCCCTAGTGGTCACATAGCCCCTGCTATGTGGGGGATCTCCAACGCTTCAGAGCAGAAGACGAAATCTGTAGTGGCCCATGGGTGGACCTAGTGGGTACATAACCCCTGCCTTTTGAGGGGTCCCCAACGCCGGACAGTGGAGGACCAAAATCATAAGTGGCCCACGATGGGCCTGGTGGCTACATAACCCCTGCCTTTTGAGGGGTCCTCAACACTGCAGAGCGGAGGACCAAAATCAGAAGAGCCCCATAGTGCACTGGTGGCTACATAACCCCTGCCTTTTGAGGGGTCCCCAACGCTGCACAGCGGAGGACCAAAATCATAACGAGTCCCCAAGTGGGCCTAGTGGTCACATAGCCCCTGCCGTGTGGGGGATCCCCAATGCTTGAGAGCAGAAGACGAAATCTGTAGTGGCCCGTAGGTGGGCATGGTGGGTACATAACCTCTGCCGTCTAGGGGGTTCCCAACATTGCAAAGCACAGGAGAAAATTAGAAGGGGATCACAAAGGGACGTGGTGGCTCATTAAGCTGTGCCCCGTGGGGGATGCCCAACGCTTCAAAGCGGAGGACAAAATCAGAAAAGCCCACAATGGGCCTAGTGGCTACATAACCCCTACCGTTTGAGGGGTCCCCAACACTTCAGAGCAGGGGACAAAATCAGAAATGGCCCACAAGTAGGCCCAGCGGCTACATGAACCTGCCGGATGGGGGGTCCCAACAATGCAAAGCACGGGACAAAATCAGAAGTGGCCCAAAAGTGGGCCCAGTGGTCAAATAACCCTTGCCGTGTGGGGGATCCCCAACGCTTCAAAGCGGGGTGTCAAATCAGAAGTGGCCAAGAATGGGCCTCGTGGCTACATAACCGTTGTCGTCCAGGGTTCCCCAACGCTTCAGAGCGGGGGACAAAATCAGAAGTGGCCCACAGCGGGCGGGGTCGCTACATAACACCTCCCGTCTAGGGGGTCCCCAACACTTCAGAGCGGGGGACAAGATCATAAGTGGCCCCCAAGTGGGCCAAGTGGCTAAACAACCACTGCCGTGTGGGGGATCCCCAACGTTGCACAGCGAAGGACGAAAATCAAAAATGGCCCACAATGGGCCTAGTGGCTACATAACCCCTACCGTCTAGGGGGTCCAGAACGCTGCACAGCGGAGGACCAAAATCATAACGGGTCCCCAACTGGGCCTAGTGGTCACATAGCCCCTGCCGTGTGGGGGATCCCCAACGCTTGAGAGCAGAAGACGAAATCTGTAGTGGCCCATAGGTGGGCATGGTGGGTACATAACCTCTGCCGTCTAGGGGGTTCCCAACGTTGCAAAGCACGGGAGAAAACTAGAAGGGGATCACAAAGGGACGTGGTGGCTCATTAAGCTGTGCCCCGTGGGGGATGCCCAACGCTTCAAAGCGGAGGACAAAATCAGAAAAGCCCACAATGGGCCTAGTGGCTACATAACCCCTACCGCCTGAGGGGTCCCCAACACTTCAGAGCAGGGGACAAAATCAGAAATGGCCCACAAGTAGGCCCAGCGGCTACATGAACCTGCCGGATGGGGGGTCCCAACAATGCAAAGCACGGGACAAAATCAGAAGTGGCCCAAAAGTGGGCCCAGTGGTCAAATAACCCTTGCCGTGTGGGGGATCCCCAACGCTTCAAAGCGGGGTGTCAAATCAGAAGTGGCCAAGAATGGGCCTCGTGGCTACATAACCGTTGTCGTCCAAGGTTCCCCAACGCTTCAGAGCGGGGGACAAAATCAGAAGTGGCCCACAGCGGGCGGGGTCGCTACATAACACCTCCCGTCTAGGAGGTCCCCAACACTTCAGAGCGGGGGACAAGATCATAAGTGGCCCCCAAGTGGGCCAAGTGGCTAAACAACCACTGCCGTGTGGGGGATCCCCAACGTTACACAGCGAAGGACCAAAATCAGAAATGGCCCACAATGGGCCTAGTGGCTACATAACCCCTACTGCCTAGGGGGTCCAGAACGCTGCCCAGCGGAGGACCAAAATCATAACGGGTCCCCAACTGGGCCTAGTGGTCACATAGCCCCTGCCGTGTGGGGGATCCCCAACGCTTGAGAGCAGAAGACGACATCTGTACTGGCCCATAGGTGGGCATGGTGGGTACATAACCTCTGCCGTCTAGGGGGTTCCCAACGCTGCAAAGCACAGGAGGAAACTAGAAGGGGATCACAAAGGGACGTGGTGGCTCATTAACTTGTGCCCCGTGGGGGATGCCCAACGCTTCAAAGCGGAGGACAAAATCAGAAAAGCCCACAATGGGCCTAGTGGCTACATAACCCCTACCGTCTGAGGGGTCCCCAACACTTCAGAGCAGGGGACAAAATCAGAAATGGCCCACAAGTAGGCCCAGCGGCTACATGAACCTGCCGGATGGGGGGTCCCAACAATGCAAAGCAAGAAGTGGCCCAAAAGTGGGCCCAGTGGTCAAATAACCCTTGCCGTGTGGGGGATCCCCAACGCTTCAAAGCGGGGGGTCAAATCAGAAGTGGCCAAGAATGGGCCTCGTGGCTACATAACCGTTGTCGTCCAGGGGTCCCCAACGCTTCAGAGCGGGGGACAAAATCAGAAGTGGCCCACAGCGGGCGGGGTCGCTACATAACACCTCCCGTCTAGGGGGTCCCCAACACTTCAGGGCGGGGGACAAGATCATAAGTGGCCCCCAAGTGGGCCAAGTGGCTGAACAACCACTGCCGTGTGGGGGATCCCCAACGTTGCACAGCGAAGGACCAAAATCAAAAATGGCCCACAATGGGCCTAGTGGCTACATAACCCCTACTGTCTAGGGGGTCAAGAACGCTGCACAGCGGAGGACCAAAATCATAACGGGTCCCCAACTGGGCCTAGTGGTCACATAGCCCCTGCCGTGTGGGGAATCCCCAACGCTTGAGAGTAGAAGACGAAATCTGTACTGGCCCATAGGTGGGCATGGTGGGTACATAACCTTTGCCGTCTAGGGGGTCCCCAACGCTGCAAAGCATAGGAGAAAAGGAGAAGGGGGTCACAAAGGAGCCTGATGGCTACATAACCCCTACCGTCTAAGGGGTCCCACACAGTTCAGAGCAGGGGACAAAATCAGAAATGGCCCACAGGTAGGCCTAGTGGCTACATGACCCTGCCACGTGGGGGGTCCCAACAATGCAACGCACAAGACAAATCAGAAGTGGCCCTCAAGTGGGCCTAGTGGCGACATAACCCCTGCCGTCTGGGGGATCCCCAATGCTTCAAAGCAGGGGGGTCAAAATGAGAATTCACCGAGAATGGGCCTCGTGGCTACATAACCCTTGCCATCCAGGGGTCCCCAACGCTTCAACGCAGGGGACAAAATCAGAAGTGGCCCACAGCGGGCGTGGTGGCTACATAACCCCTACCATCTGAGGGGTCCCCAACACTTCAGAGCGGGGACCTAAATCAGAAATGGCCCACAATGGGCCTGGTGGCGGCATAACCCCTCCCGTCTAGGGGGTCCCCAACACTTCAGAGCGGGGGACAAAATCATAAGTCGCCCCCAAGTGGGCCAAGTGGCTACATAACCACGGCCGTGTGGGGGATGCCCAACACTTTGGAGCAAAACACGAAATCTGTAGTGGCCCATAGGTGGGCCCAGTGGCTACATAGCCCCTGGCCGTCGGAGGGATCCCCAACGCTGTAGAGCGAAGGACCAAAATCAGAAATGGCCCACAATGGGCCTAGTGGCTACATAACCCATACTATCTAGGGGGTCCGGAACACTTTAGAGTAGGGGACAAAATCAGAAGTGGCCCACAAGTTGGCCCAGTGGCCACATAACCCTGCCGTTTGGGGGGTTCCAACGAGATGAAGAACACGGAACAAAATCCGAACTCGCCCACAAATGGGCCTAGTGGCGAAGTAACCCCTCCCGTCTAGGGGGTCTCCAACGCTTCAAGGCGTGGGACAAAATCATAAGTGGCCCCCAAGTTGGCCAAGTGGCTACATAACCACGGCAGTGTGGGGGATCTCCAACGCTTCAGAGCAAAACACGAAATCTGTAGTGGCCCATGGGTGGACCTAGTGGGTACATAGCCCCTGCCGTCGGAGGGATCCCCAACGCTGTAGAGCGAAGGACCAAAATCAGAAATGGCCCACAAGGGGCCTAGTGGCTACACAACCCATACTATCTAGGGGGTCCGGAACACTTTAGAGTAGGGGACAAAATCAGAAGTGGCCCACAAGTTGGCCCAGTGGCCACATAACGCTACCGTTTGGGGGGTTCCAACGAGATGAAGAACACGGAACAAAATCCGAACTCGCCCACAAATGGGCCTAGTGGCGAAGTAACCCCTCCCGTCTAGAGGGTCTCCAACGCTTCGTGGGACAAAATCATAAGTGGCCCCCAAGTGGCCCTAGTGGTCACATAGCCCCTGCTATGTGGGGGATCTCCAACGCTTCAGAGCAGAAGACGAAATCTGTAGTGGCCCATGGGTGAACCTAGTGGCTACATAGCCCCTGGCCGTCGGAGGGATCCCCAACGCTGCAGAGCGAAGGACCAAAATCAGAAATGGCCCACAATGGGCCTAGTGGCTACATAACCCATACTATCTAGGGGGTCCGGAACACTTTAGAGTAGGGGACAAAATCAGAAGTGGCCCACAAGTTGGCCCAGTGGCCACATAACCCTGCCGTTTGGGGGGTTCCAACGAGATGAAGAACACGGAACAAAATCCGAACTTGCCCACAAATGGGCCTAGTGGCGAAGTAACCCCTCCCGTCTAGGGGGTCTCCAACGCTTCGTGGGACAAAATCATAAGTGGCCCCCAAGTGGCCCTAGTGGTCACATAGCCCCTGCTATGTGGGGGATCTCCAACGCTTCAGAGCAGAAGACGAAATCTGTAGTGGCCCATGGGTGGGCCTAGTGGGTACATAACCCCTGCCTTTTGAGGGGTCCCCAACGCCGGAGAGTGGAAGACCAAAATCAGAAGTGGCCCACAATGGGCCTGGTGGCTACATAACCCCTGCCTTTTGAGGGGTCCCCAACGCCGGTGAGTGGAGGACCAAAATCAGAAGAGCCCCATAGTGCACTGGTGGCTACGTAACCCCTGCCTTTTGAGGGGTCCCCAACACTGCAGAGCGAAGGACCAAAATCAGAAGGGCCCCGTAGTGCACTGGTGGCTACATAACCCCTGCCATTTCAGGGGTCCCCAACGCTGCACAGCGGAGGACCAAAATCATAACGAGTCCCCAAGTGGGCCTAGTGGTCACATAGCCCCTGCCGTGTGGGGGATCCCCAATGCTTGAGAGCAGAAGACGAAATCTGTAGTGGCCCATAGGTGGGCATGGTGGGTACATAACCTCTGCCGTCTAGGGGGTTCCCAACGTTGCAAAGCACAGGAGAAAACTAGAAGGGGATCACAAAGGGACCTGGTGGCTCATTAACTTGTGCCCCGTGGGGGATGCCCAACGCTTCAAAGCGGAGGACAAAATCAGAAAAGCCCACAATGGGCCTAGTGGCTACATAACCCCTACCGTCTGAGGGGTCCTCAACACTTCAGAGCAGGGGACAAAATCAGAAATGGCCCACAAGTAGGCCCAGCGGCTACATGACCCTGCCGTCGAGGGGGTCCCCAACATGTCAAAGTGTGGGATAACATCATAAGGCGTCTCCAAGTGGGCCTCGTGGTCAAATAACTCTTGACGTGTGGGGGATCCCCAACGCTTTAGAGCAGAAGACGAAATCTGTATTGGCCCATAGGTGGGCATGGTGGGTACAGAACCCCTGCCGTCTGTGGGGTCCCCAACGTTGTAGAGCAAAGGTCAAAATCAGCGAGGGATCACAAAGGGGCGTGGTGGCTACACAACCTCTTCCGTGCGGGGGATCTCCAACGCTTCAGAGCAGGGTGACAAAATCAGAAGTGGCCAACAATGGGCCTGGTGGTGACATAACCCCTACCGTCCAGCGGGTGCACAACACTTTAGAGCGGGGGACAAAATCAGAAATGGCCCATAATGGTCATGGTGGCTACATAACCCCTCCCGTCCGAGGGGTCCCCAACGCTGCAGGATTGAGCACAAAATCAGAATTGGCCCACAATGGGCCTGGTCGCTACACAACCCCTACCGTCTAGGGGGTCCACAACACTTCAGAGCGGGGGACCAAATCGCAAGGGGCCTACAGTGGTCCTGGTGGCTACATAACCCTTGCCGTTTGAGGGGTCCATACTGCTGCAGAGCGGAGGACCAAAATCAGAGTTGGGCCACGATTGGCGTGGTGGCTACATGGCCCGTGCCGTCGGGTTGGTCCCAAACACTTCGGAGCCGAGGGACAAAATCACAAGTGGCCGCCAAGTGCCCTATGCACCGCCTTGTATGTGGACCTCCCTCAACTTCGGCTCGCTTCGCTCGATGCGGGAGATACCCCCGCACCCCCCTTAAATAACAAGCCTCATGCGGTGGCTACAGACCGCCTTTGTGTGCACCGCCTTGTGTATGCACCGCCTTGAATCTGCACCGCCTTGTGTATACACCGCCTTGGATGTGGCCCCTTAAATAACAAGACTCCTGCGGTGCCTACAGACCGCCTTTTGTGTGCACCGCCTTCTGTGTGTACCACCTTGCTTGTGGCCCCTTAAATAACAAGACTCCTGCGGTGCCTACAGACCGCCTTTTGTGTGCACCGCCTTGTGCCATTACCGCCTTTTATGTGTACCGCCTTGCCTATGGCCCCCTAAATAACAAGACTCCTGCGGTGGCTACGGACCGCCTTTTGTGTGCACCGTCTTGTGTGTGCACCGTCTTCTATGTGTACCGCCTTGCCTATAGCCCCTAAAATAACAAGACTCCTGTGGTGGCTACAGACCACCTTTTGTGTGCACCGTCTTGTGTGTGCATCGCCTTGTGTATGCACGGACTTGTATGTGGACTACGCGCGTCGTCAGTGCCAACCCCCCTCCCCCCCCCCGTGTGCCTCGTTAGCGCGCCCATTCCCCCCCGCGCGCGCCTCGTTAGCGCGCCAAACCCCCCTGCGCGCCTCGTTCGCAACACCCCCCCCCCGCGCGCCTTGTTGGCGGAACCCCCCCCCCCCGCTTCGTTAAACGAGGCGCGCGGTCTCGGTCAAACAATGCCTGCCGTGGGTTATGTAGCCACCAGGCCCACTGTGGGGCAGTGCTGATTTTGACCCCGACTTTGAAGCCTTCGGGACCCGCCAAACAGCACGGGCCATGTGGCGGCCACGCCCACTTGGCAGCCACTTCTGATTTTGTCCCTCGGCTCCGAAGTGTTTGGGACCACCCAGACGGCACGGGCCATGTAGCCACGAGGCCAATTGTGGGCCACTTCCGATTTTGTCCCCCGCCCCGCAACGTTGGGACGCCCTAGACGGCAGGCGTTATGTGCCCACCAAACCCAGTGTGGGCCTGTTCTGATTTTGGTCTCCGCTCTGCAATGTTGGGGATCCCTCAGACAGCACGAATCATGTAGCCACCAGGCCCACTGTGGGCCACTTCTGATTTTGTCCCCTGCTCTGAAGCGTTTGGGATCCCTATACAGTACGGGTTATGAGCCACCACGCCAATTGTGGGCCACTTCTGATTTCGGTCCTCTCCTCTACAACATTGGGTTCTGTACCCACTAGGCCCACCTATGACAGATTTCGTCTTCTGCTTTGAAGTGTTGGGATCCCCCACATTGCAGGGGTTATGTGCCCACCCGCGGGCCACTTATGATTTGTCCCACGCCGTGAAGCGTTGCGGACCCCCTCGATGGCAAGGGTTATGTCGCCACTAGGCCCATTGTCGGCCACTTTTGATTTTGACCCCCGCTCTGAAGTTTTGGGGATCACATAGACGGCAGGGGTTATGTCGCCACTAGGCCCACTTGTGGCCCACTTCTGATTTTGTCCCGTGCTTTGCATCTTTGGGACCCCCCACACGGCAAGGTTTGTAGCCACTGGGCCTGGTTATGGGCCACTTCTGATTTCCTCCCCCGCTCTGAAGTGTTTGGGACCCATCAGACGGTAGGGGTTATGTAGCCACCAGGCCCACCTATGGGGTAGTGTTTATTTTTACCCCGATTTTGAAGCCTTCAGGACCCGCCAAACAGCACGGGCCATGTAGGGGGGGGTTTGGCGCGCTAACGAGGCGCGCGCCGAGCCCAATTTGCGCCTCGTATAACGAGGCGCACAGTTTCAGCCAAACACTCATAGCAAGGCACAAAATCAGCAGCGGCCAACCACTGGGCCTGGTGGCTACATAACCCGTGCCGTGTCGGGGCTCCCCGACACTTCAGAGCAGGAAACAAAATTAGAAGTGGCCCACAAGTGGGCTTGGTTGCTACATAACCCCTGCTGTATGGGGGGTCCCCAACGCCTAATAGCGGGGGACAAAATCAGAAATAGACCAAGAGTGGGCAGATTGGCTACATGCATGTTTGTTTAGCTTTTAGTAAAATCATGTAATTCTGTTTTCTTTGTGGTAAAATTGTGTAACTTTTTTTGCGGTAAAATCGTGTAATTTTCTTTTTGGCGGTAAACACGACTACTAAAAAGTTGCCAACGCATGTAATTTTTTTTTGCGGCAAATGTGTGTAAAAAAATGTCACGCCGTGTAATTATTTCTTTTGCGGTAATTGCGAGTACAAGAAAATTGTCGCGCCGTGTAATTCTTTTTTCTTTTGCGGTAAATGCAAGTACAGGTTTACACGCAATTAGCGCCCAAAATAAAACAAACTCGGCGTGACGATTTTTTTTCGATACATGCATTTACCGGAAAAAAAAACACATATTACATCATACACCAGCTAAATGCCGCAAAGTGAAGAAAAAGGAGCCGGTGGCAGTGTTTTCTATTTGGCAGAATAAACTGTTGGCACAATCCGAGGTATATGTACGAATGATGGTCCAAACGTGCACAGGGTGCGTTCAGCATGCGCGCTGCATCTCCCATTGGCATTTCAGCAAAGCTCCCGCATGTTTCCACATTGCCCCATGCATGTCCCTTGTTCTTCTGCACTTCCCTCGCACAAATCCACAGCTTCCCCGGGAGGGAATATGCATTGCCCCATCTGTATCTCCAATGACTACACAGGTAAAGGTGAAATTGGCTGCAATGGACCGAAACCAAATTTGCATCATCGTCAGCATGTTCCACCATTGATACTCGAGACACACGCGTTCGTACGACGAATGCCAATATGGTCAACGGTTAGGAGAGGACCTTTGCAATGTTTAAAAATGGTCAATGGTTGGTGGTTGGTGTTTCGTGGTTAAGGGTTTCTTGGCATGGCACACTACTTGCATGGCAATAAAATTGTCCATTCAATGTCGCTCATCGAACGATGAAGACCCAAATAGAACACCAAAGGGATTAAACTAAAAAAATTATTGGGACGTTGGGAAAAAGAAAGCGCTCGGATACGGGAAAATGAGGGCAAATGCGCAACGCATGCCTCCGATTCTGGGTCCCACCGTGCAATGGGTTGAGTGTGCCCCCCCCCCCCCCCCCAAACACAAAACCGCAAATCTCGGATCCCAAGAAATTAAGAAAGAAAGCCTCCACTGTAGGAGGGTCGAAGTTGCACGGAAATTTCAAACGGGACACATATCACCAGATTTTGGGGTTTGGATGCATCGAACAAGTAACGCGCACCACGAAAACCAACACATAGCTTTCTTTTTGGCACCCTGAAACCAAGAATGTGGAGTACCGGCGATAGCGTGGTGTTCACGACGCCTCACGAATAGTGGTGAGTTGGCGAGGCGGCGCTGCTTAGGATGAGGACCAGAAGGGTCTGTGATGCAATTTGTGAGCCAATCGCGAGTCAATGTCATCGAGATTGCATTCTTCCTTGGGAGATCGCCTCAGAGCATGAGCATACATGACGTCCATATGTACCCCCGGGCGGCATGTGTACATTTCGGCGATCTTTTAAAGGCCTCCAAATCTAAAAATGAAATGGGTATTCTGACAACCACCCTTGGCAACCTTCAAGAATTCACATCCGCCTTGTTTCCAAAACCCAAATGCGCACAAGCAATTGCAGAAAATCATCGCAAATTGGTTCCGGGAATGACGCCATAAGAACTAGGGCACCAAAGTTGCTGCTTGTAACCAAAGTTGTAACGCAAGCATCCGCAACACTTGTCACATCGTCAATATGCATTGCCCAAGCCAATTGCTTGCCCCAAAATTGTGCCGTTGCTATTAACTTGCTGACAAACGGTGCGGGTGAGCAACGGTGTATCTACACTCCTCATCGCATTTATTCCTTGTCGCGGCACGGGAGCAAACACGGAACTCCACGAAAAATGAAGAAGTTCGTTCGTGTTACCCCTTGGAGGGGTGGCGTAGGGTTTAAAGCCAAAAGCCTTTTGGCGCATAGCTTGGTCGGATGCAACCAACCTTTCGTAAGCAAATTGTCTTACGGAATGGCCCTTGTTGACAGTTTTTTCCACATTACCCATGTCGAAATGCATAATTTACGCAGGTGCAACACATCTGGCAGGTGCAACAAATCTGGCTGCTCACACCAACTGCACCATGAAAATCACTTGGCATGCCCCATGAAACCTTGCACATTCACATGATCGCTTTTTTCTTTGAAGAAGAGACGGCCACATTGCTTGTTCGTTTCTCGCACTTTCGCGACGTATTGCGACTTCACTCATCCATTCATTTGCCGTCGCGGACTCGGGTTAGGGACGACGTGGTGTTGGGGGCCAAAGTATCGCGGGCTACTCCTTCGGATGCACAAATTCTTGCCAACCTATGGTTGAAATCTGTTCCGAGCGAGCGTGCGCATCAATCACCGGCGCGACGGTGGATTACAAGGGTGTGTGCAATCATTTGAGCTTTCGTGAAGCATACCTCAACTGCTCTCTTCACTCTTGGCCACAAACATATTTGCCGAATACTCCATCAATTTCGGCGCCGGGTATACAACACACAACAAATGCACCATCACCATGACGAACTCTCGGGGCCTCACATTGTTGCAACGCAAAGGTTGGAGTTTGTAAATCCGGGAGATTGTCTTGATATCCCCATACCTCACCCATGGCAACCTGACCAAACGGCAACATCACGAGGCATTAAACCGGAAGTTTGAAACAAGACCACCACCAACGCAACGTGACCCTCTTTTCGGATTTGTGCCGGAAGACATACGAGAATTTGAGCGAAGGAGAGACCTTGTCGAAGAATGCGAGAACTAAAATTGCCACTGCGACCAACGACATTACGCGCATGGCTTCGAATCAAAAGGAATCACATTACGAGAAACCAAGCCTACAAATCAAAGGAAGAGTATCCTTGGCGAGGCTTGGCGACATGTCGCACAATTTTGCATGCATTTCGTGAAGGGCCATTTCTAAAGAAGACACGACAACGATGCGGCGGCAACGATGTTTCGGGGTATTTCGTCGAAATGTACATGCGCATAATTGGCGCATAATTGCAAAGTGGTGCAAGCATTGCAAGATGCACGCCTTTCATCAGTTTACGCACAAGGCAATGGGTGCCGTGCTAAAACGAATGGGCGCACGAAGAGCTGGCGCAACTAGGAAACCTAATGCGTTGACCGTGGTCCCGTAGACACACAATTTCCCCATGAGTTGTTCGGATACTATATTCTCTTTGTGGAAGCCCAATCGATCATGGGCGGATGGGATTTTGCATCGCATTGTGCAAACCATGATCCACGTCCACGTCCACATGCCACATGGTCATCATTTTGCACGTCGTGTGTAAAAAAAGCTTTTATTCGCAACCTTCAAATGAATAGCGGAGGCGAGCTACTAAGATTTCAACACGTAAAATGTCCCTCGCTGGACGATTCTTGAAAACCCCTCGCTAGATCGATGAATTGTTCGTCGATTCTTGAATCGTTGACACACCAAGACCCTTGCAACAACTTATGTCTTCTTTTGAGGTGTTCTTTCCTCTTGAGCACCGGAACTGGTTCGTTATGCCCTGGATGGTTGAGCTTATCATGTAATGCAAACGATGCCGCCTCCATCGCTTTGGCCGACAAGGGGTTGCTTTGAGTACAGTGCGCGAGTGAGCATGCAACGATTTCATCCACAAGCAAAGCCAAACACCCATTTTCAAACACACACGAAATTGTGTTGTTTCGTGCAGTGTATTCAAGGTGATGCAAACAAACATGCATCATAAGATAGAGAAGGCATAGAGTAACGCAAATCATAGTAGACAACATGAGTTTCTCTTACTTCGTTGTGTTGGATCCATTGTCGGATACCGCTTGAAGAGGAGCATGTTGGGTTGAATACTTGCTTAAATCATGTGTGTCATGACCAGTTCACACTGACAGAGTCTTGCTTCATTGCCCTTCGATATGGCTTTGGGCTTCCCTCATTTTAAGAAGTTTAACCATCGTGCCTCGTGCGATGCGGATCGCGGTGAATGTGATGTAAGGGAACCCTTGAAGCTCACTTGTGTCGCCGTTGCTATATGGTCTCAGCATCCTACGGTGCGGTTCGGAATACAAGTCCGGTGCCGAAGTTCAGGGGGGCGTCTAGTGGTTGCGAAAAGCAAACGGCGGAGAGCCACGGCATACGTTTTTGCACTCCATACAACTGTGGTTTGTCGCTTGTGGTTCCCGTGTCCCGTCGTTCGTGAAGCCGACCACGTGCCCTAGTTATCTCAAAGGGGTGACGATCTCCATGCGTGTTTATCCGCGGTTGGTTCTCTATGCTTCGGTGTTGAATGTGAGGTACAAAATGACGGGGTGTTTGTTCCATCGGTTTTGTTTGAAACCCTACAAGCCCCCCCCCCCTCGCCAATGCGGTGGAAGAAGCCCACCTTCAAACCTCGCTTGATGGGAAGGCCGTAACAAAGTGACATAGACAGCAAATGGTTCAACACAAAAATGGTCGATTGTAGCAAGTTGCACAGAAAGAATCCGCTTAGGCCATGCCACCTTCACGGCGCACTAGCGACCCTTTGTAGCCTTCTTGCCAAAAATTTAGCTAATTTGAAGCGAGACATGTCAGAATGAGCGGCATGTTTCATGAATTTGCTAAGTTTTTTGAAAAATTTGCAACTGAACCGCAGGCTTCCTAGGTCAAAAAAAAAATTCCGGGGGGGGCTTGTACCACCTTGGTATTCGGAACTGCCGAGCAGCTCGGCTGGCAGTGGTGCACGCGGGGCGTTATGTAGATTTGGCGACAATCGAGGCCAATCGGAATGGCGACCCAGTGAAACGGTCCAGTATATAGGCGATGTACATAGAGGGAAGTGTTACCTAATGAAGACTACATGAACGGACAGCAGTACTGCCGTGCTTGGAAATTTCGGGGCAAATGCCGAAACGAAGCGCCATTTTTTTGGCACATTTGCGATGTTTGGGCTGATCTCCATTTGCCCACACTAAAAAGAGGTCCAGACGGCTTCCCGCTCACATGAATAAGCAGCTGATCCTTCAAGTGGAATCACATGGAGCTGGGCTTCCGCCTTCAAGCTCCTTGAGCATCTGAGACCCTATGTCTTGCTGGTCAAGGATATACACTACCAGTCAACTCAGGGATGACCTTTATCACGATTCGACGCATGATTGTTGGTCGCCCTCAAACATAGATACCTGTATTGGTCAGGGCAGTCGTTTTCTTCCTGACATGAGCCAAGGGGGGGTCAAATAGCACAACCTCGCCCAGGACCTGGATTCGTACAAAAGTTGACAAAGAAGTCGCTCATGCAGCAGTGAACTACGGCTTTTTATGTTTGGTGGTTGCCACCACAAAGATGCTTCTGCGCACTCGGAAATGGGAGGGGGGATGCAGTTCTAAAACAGTTCCGATGTGCAAGCTTACGTGTCCGTTTCAGGGAGGGAGGCGAGTTTTTGGAACGGTATTTTTGAAGAAAGAACTGCTGCTGTTCCTGCTCCCCCAGGTAAACTGCTCACCAAGAGTGAGTTTGTATCCTTCGTTTTGCACGTTGACCATGGCCCTCTCGAATGTCTCTTACCGGCAGATGGAGGTTCACTCTGTTGCCGAAATGCTGGATCCGTCTCGTCCGCTCGTGAAATCGCAGGTGTGCTTGATGCGAAATTCTATCTCTTTCTGGCGGTGTTGGTTGGTTTACTTGTTCTCCTTTTGTATTGCTCAGCTGCCGCTGACGAGGCCGGCAGGCCCTCGGTTCGTTGACCCAGAGGAGGCCGAGAAGCGCAAAGAGAGTCGAGCAGCCAGAAAAGCTGCAACGAACGACGCAACGTCGAAAATCTATACCCAACGCCTCAGTGAACGCAAATTCCTGAAAGCACAGGTGCGCTCAAAGGTTGGGCAGACAGTTGACGCCTGTTTCTTCTGTGCTGGATGCTGTTGCATAGCCTCTTTTTTGTCTGTTTTTTTTCAACCCCTTTCTTCCGCACTTAGTACGAGTTTGACCGGGAGAAACGCATTGCAGAGCAGACGATCTATCGCAAAGAGAAGCAAGGCGAATGGAAGAGCAGGTTTTTTTTGCAAGTGGTTTTCTTTGTTGCAAGGTAGCAGGCATGGAGTCCGTGTCCGCAGGCGTGTACAGGTAGGTTCACTGTCGCAACGTTGGCACCCATTCGTCGAGCACGTTCAAGGGGATGTTGCATCGTTTCCTTGCCACTGGAAATGATGAGTAAAGAGTGCAATTCGCCCAATCATGCTTTGGTAGGTTCGCCACATCGCCTTTCCTGGTTGATCTTGTGGCGGACAACGAGAGGATTGAAGAGGAAATGTCTGTTCGGCAACAAGAAGAGCGAAGAAGGCAGAAGCAGCAAGAACTAAAGAAGAAGAAAGTCAAAAATGAGATAATTGTGAAGGCTTTGTCCGAGGTCCCAAGTTCAGAGCAGGTGCACATTACAGCAAACATTGGTTCAAGAGACGTCACACCTGAAAACGTTTTCACACCTCTCCTTTTTTGTCATCCAAAGGCGCGAGCAAACAAGCGGATGATGTATGAGGAGGAGAAGCGCCTCAAGGCTTTGAGGGACCTTGAAAGGGTGGACCAGCTCTGGGAACGCAAGGTGTGCACGAACGATCTGCGTCCTGAAGGGTGGATCATGCAAATGCTCGTGCCGTTGCATCGCATTGCGTTGTACCCCTAGATTGACCAGCATGCATCGATGCCACGGAGCACCGGCACCAGCTCAAGCACTGGCTTCAGCACCATCAACACCGGCACTAGCAGTTAGAGCACTGGCATTAGCACCACGGTCCTCTGAGTACTCCGGTCTTCTTTGCAGCAACGAGATTTGGAGGAAATGGCCAACGAGAGGCGCCAAAGGATAGAACTCGCGGCATTGGTTCCTCCAAGAGTGAAGAAGGGTTTCTGATTGCTCGAAAATGCGAGGCCTCCTGTGCAGTGTTGCTCCATGCTTTTGGTGTACGTGGGTGAAACACCCGCGTACCGGTGTCGTTACTGGTTTGCCAGTTTTCGCGCAACCTCATTCGAAAACATATTTTTTGCAAAAGCCCAGGAGGCTGTATCTATGTTGTTCCCCCGTCATTTCGTATCCCAGTGTATGGACGCTGCAAACCCGAGTGAACTGTATTGCAACGCAGTTTCGCATGTTTCGCAAACGTTGATCGCCACCTGTGTACCAACGTGAGACATCAGTGGCCAAACAAATCCCCTGGATTCGGGGCACTGAATTGCATGCATTTTGTGTGTTCTGTTTTCTGGTTTGTGATGTTGCATTGTGAAACATGCTGGGGCTGAGATATAGGCGTAGTTGTGAAACCCTCTCTGAGACCACCACGTTCCCATGGAACACACCGCCCTTTTTCTAGACTGATATTTTCGCAGGATGTTTTAGCACTGCGCAATCTGTCCTTCACTGCCGTACAATTGCTAGGCAAAACCTGCCTGGTCACCCCAACCACCCGAACCTCTTAATACCCATCCATCTTGAGGCTTCCCATCCCCAGTGCCTAGGTAGGTGCTCATCCTCCTCCACAGCCTCTGTCGGCAGTCTTGGTTGCTGTGTGCGTTTTTTCGTTTTATTCAACATTTCGTTGAACCTCACCACAGCCCTCCACCAAAGCTCTCCGCCCTATGAGTTGTGTCCCTCAAGCATGGGGATACTGTCCACCTCGTCTGCCTTGTCCTTGTGACAGTGACCATGCAGGTGTGGCAAATCTTGTCTGCCAAGCATTGTTGGGTCTCACTTGCATACTATCCCTTGCCCCCCCACCCCCATTGGTCTTGTTTGTAGTATGTTGATGCGCTCCACTTCTAACCCACGAAATACCCATTTTCCTTTGCTTTCTGCATCTTCCACCTGGTTTTTGTAAAATATTTATCATCAGTTGGCAAGAAATTGCCTTGAGGGCTGCCTCCTCCTGTCTATGTTCATTGCTCCTCTTCTTGAGGGGCCAGTTCAGTGAATGTGCTTGTGTTGTGCTATGTATCGCCAGGCACAGACAAGGGAGTTCGCAATGTCCAGTTTGCAGAATGTGACACTGGAGCAGTGGTCGTGTTGCGATTTAGAACAAAGCAGCAGTCATCTGACCTTTCATTTTCCCTCCATTCACGTTCTGAGACACAATTGAGGTTTGGTGTGTCCTTTGAGCGTTTGAGACCTTTACTGCATTTGGGGGCCTGGCCTGGCACGCAATTGTTGTTGCGTTTATGAAGGGTGTTTGAAGGTTCACTCGTATTCAGCTTTGAGGGGTTTGCTATAAGCCGCTCTGATTGACCAGCTGATCGTTTGTCGAATGCGCAAAACCTTTCTCGACGCAGAAATGTTGACCGTCTCACTTTTGGGTTCCAAGCTTTGGTGTAAGCAAAGGTGTCCTTTTTTTGGTAATCAGACACCACATGGCGCACAGTGCAAACAGCACAGTTCCTTCAATCCCCTGTTTCGTTCATTTAGTGCCGGTTACCATTTTAGTCCCACCTCCTCTTCCAACCATGTGCTTGGAAGGACGTTCGGTGGATTTTTTTGGTGGGTGGCTTTGTGAAACACAGGTCGCCTAGCACAGGTCTTTCCTTCTCCGGGAAGTGCCCCCCCCTATCCTACCCTACCCCCATTTTGCAGCGAGTCACATCAATCATTCCCAACGCAGGCCGTATTTAGCCTTGTCTTTTGCCCTGCCCCCGCGCCCCCCTCCCCTTTTTTGACATCGTGGATGGTTATTCGTTGGCCACTGGAGCAAACCCAGTGCGCCGTTGTTTGGCAGAGATGCGGCAGACACGTTGTGGTGCGATTGAGCTGCCCACAATACAGTATGCGCAACGTGTGCTTTTGAATTTTTTTTGCTAAGCTTTTTTGGAGATGGTACAATTTAATTTTAAATTAGGTTGATGGTGATATGGGTCACTGTCTGTCTGTTGTTGTCTGTCGTTTGTCTGTCTGCTGAGGATTCCAACAACAGAGAATTCTTCTGTTCAGTTTATGCTGTTTTGCTGACTTTTATGGTGTCCATTCTGGTCTAGTTTAGCCACACAGAATTTGCTTTAGACTTGGAAACTCTTTAATAAAATGAGGTTTGCAGTCTCTGCTGAAGGGTGATTGCATTGGGTTCCAGCAGGATCATTGGACATAGTTTTGCTTTGAAGGCATACGCAGATCTATTACAGTTATGCCTGGAAGGCATGGGCAGTTCCATTAAGGGGCAGGGGTGTTTGCATTTGTGTCCAGTTGCTGTTGCAGCGTTGCACAATTTTGTAAATGGTTGTCTGCTTGGGACCCAATTGGTTTGATTCTTGACCAGATTTTCTGTGCTTCGCTGTGGTATACAGGGAGATCTGGGTTCCGACCCTATGCACAGTTTGCTGCTGACCCAGTCCAGCGAGCAGCACACTGTAAGTTCCAATTTTAACATGCCTTTGACCAACACATTTGATCTTGGAATGGGGAGTTGCCAGGTCCAACAATCAATCAACTGAATGCGCAAGCAATGATTCGTCATGGGCAGAAACAAAAAATGTGTGGCCATTGCCAAATTTCAGACGAACATGGAGGATTGATAAGTATGGCTGTCAATTCCATGTTGATGGATTGTGCAACCTGCGTATGCATATTTGGCCTTGCTTTTCGCTTGCACCCAAGATTGGGTCTGTGCTGATTACCTTTGCAATAACTGGGTCTGCAATTGGAAAAAAATCAGGATCGGAAAATCTTGGAGTACATGAGAATCCCCCCCCCCCTCTCTTTTTTCCTTTTGCTGTGACGCATCGTGCCATGCAGTGGGAATTATTGCTGGTAAATGTCCCAACGAGTTAAAACACATGCCGCATGTGCATAAATTCATACCGTTACAACAAGGCCAGAAGCCAATGGAGCCAAGCCAATGCCCCCTGGTGGTCATTTGGTGCACGCCAAATGAACACTTTGCGCACGACAAATGGCCATTTGGCACATTCCAAAAGGCGGTAAATTGAATAAACTGTCCGTACTCGGGGTTGAGTTGCTATTTGTTTGTCCACCAACGCATGCAGGTGGCATATGTGATGACACACAACACAAAGAAAAACACCCCTTTACTTTTTGCAGTTGTTTACCCCCCGTACGTTTTCGCCGTTAGTCATCTTATTGAGGATGCATAGGGACCTATAATGTCTACGAAGAAGAAGGGTTCTAAGAACCGAGCCAAACTAAAGTTAAGCAAATAACTTTAGTTTTGCCACAGAAGATGCAGCAACAGTACAGATCACAGCAGGGTGGACAAGAGAGAGGGGACGGGACACCACCGAGTGATCGGACCACACCGCATACGGCTTCTCTGTCCGTAGATGATGTTTGTAGTGTGAGATGCCAATCAGCTACAAATTTTAGCAGCAAGAAGTTAAAAGATGACGGGTGGCGTTTGCGTCCGATGCCGAAATGCTCTCCGCTGACACTGCACCGTATCTCCAGTGGAAATATTGGCGGGATGGACCTTCTTCGTCTGCTGTTGCATTTTTTTCGTCTGAGGATGTTGGGGTGATGGCGGCAGCACTTCATGCCCGTCTTTTTCTTGAAGGTCTGGATTTGTAGGGTGTTGATCTTCACGTAGGTTGGTGCCCAGGCTTTGTATACTGCGTACTCGACGGGTAGGACCTACGATGCCTCAGGCCTTTACCCGTATCCCTGCAGCAAATGTGGCTCGATGCACTGGTCTTGGCAGGGTTGCCCTGCGCTGTCAGCTTCTACCTCTGCACCTCCCAACCCCCTTGGCCAACAATGGTGCGCCGGGGCCGCATGAGTAGCCCAGCCAGCCCCGCCCCCCCTGTATCATATGCCGCGGCGGGGCGGCCAATGGAGGCGGCTCAGCTGACGACCTCCGGCTTCCCAGCTCTCGATTGCTTGAAGCCAGGGCAGAAGATCCCGTCATCCCTGATCAAGGCCTGGCCATTGGCAGATGGGCTCCCGGTACAGTGGATACATGGGCAGCCTTTTTGCGGGCCTTGTCCATTACCGCCACCAAATACCGTGAGCCCGACAGATCACAAACCCTTGCCCAGCACCTTCGCCTCATGGCTGCACAGTGGAAGAAATCCGTTACCCTATGTGGACTTGTTAGTGGAGTCCGCCAATGTGAAAAGATTGCAATTATCCTCCCCACTGTCTGCCCAATCCACTAGCCAACGTCTGCCGGCGCAGACAGGAGATATGACCATCCCACACCTGCCCCGGTCTGGTGTACTCCTTTTATGCTCGCACACATGGCCACAAGAGTTGCCAAGGAACTTGACTTAATTACTGTCGGCCTCGCAGTCATGTCAGTGTGCCACCCGCTGCGCGTGGGTGAAGTATCGTCCATACGACGCTGTAACATCTCGGCAATCAGGTGTAGATCTTTTTACCAGTCCAAATGTGCGGATCGCTGGGTTACAACGCCCCTGGGGGCGTGGGGAGAAGCGGTGTGGCGCATTGGCCCGCCCCCGCTGCGTCGCCGTCAGGCCCGACTGGCTACCAATCGCAGCGGGTACCGCCGTCTTGCAGTCCCAAATGCGGGCCCTACTTTGGGGATCGGCCGCCCACGATGCTGGCTGGCCTGCATGGCGACGCTTTGGGGCCGTCCTTCTTGCCTAGGCGGGTGCGGCTATCGCCGTCATTGCCGTCTGGGGTTGGTGGCTCAGTGAATGGGAAGCTCGGTACTACTCGTCACTGCCGCTCTCATGAAACATTGTCTTCCCCGTCCACCTACCGTGGCTCCATGGACAACGAGAGGTTGAGTTACATCCTACGGCCGCGTTCCAACTATGGCCCGACGACTTGTTACCCTTGGTCTAGGGTACCATCACAGAATAACTGCCCGTCGCCATGGACGGGGAAGACAGCGCTGAAGACATGCGATCCTCCACTACCATTTCCCGCACCAGGATATTGTGGTCCTCTCACAAGCCTGGTCGAGTATTGCGAGTTGCCGGCTGGGCCTCCCAATTGTCACGGCGATCTGCAGCTCTCGGAGTCGTTCGATCACGTCGCTGGCCGCCGTGTCAAAATCCACGTTCCCATATGACCCCGGTGCCGACTCAAAGCAGCTCTCAAGCCGCGCCGCGTGCCACTGTCCGATCACAACACTTTTCAAGCACACAGCAATGTGCTGCCAGCCCCTCTCTCGGCCCCGACGATGCTTACCTGCTCGGAGAGGTGCGCTCGGTGCGGTGCCGCGTGGACAGCTCATCGTAACAGCATCAGTGTCAGAGCACTTACATCAATGTGATCAGAATTTCAATGATTTTCAGATGTACACTAGTGCAATAAATTTTCAGCCTGCTTTCAAGTTTTCCGTTCGCCGCCAGATGTCGCCCGTGAGCGCGCGCCGAGTCGCATTTGTCTTTCGTGTTTTCCCAGTCGGATTGATTCAAATTGTTTCGGTGTGATTTCTTATGAGTTAATATCATCGATGAATGCACATTGAAATTCTATGTGTGCTCCATTTTTGTAGACCGGGTTTTCTGACTATTCATATTCTACCATGGAGTTCAATTAACCCCTTTGTGCTTTGCACTTGTAGCTCCTAGAGGCTGGATATGGGTCCGGGGATGATCCGTCAGGTCTGGAGATATCACAAACACAATTGGACATTCCAACCCCTAGAGCATCAAGGCTACAGGCTTCGGAGTTACAACGAAGATCCGCCACTACACAGCGGTTACATGGTAGCAGAAAGTTTTTTATGAGAGTCTTTTAGCTCTTATTGTGCCTCTCTTGCTGCTTGCTGCGGGTGTAGGGTTCCTGCTGCTTGTTTTTGATGAGGAAAATGTTTTGTTGATGAAATACAACCAATTCAGGATAACCCAAGCCAGAGATGAGCAAGTAGAAGACAATCAGGATCAAAGCATGAAGGGCTGCAGTCAGAAAAGAGTTAGATAATAAAGATATCAACAATAGACTACAGCAATAGACAATAAATGCAACTTGGATCAAAATATTTCACATGGTTGAGAAAAACTGATTGGAAAACTGATTGCCCACAAGGGCTCACACTCCATATAGTGCCATCTTGAGATGTGCACTCTTTGTTTTGGGTCCCATAGGTGCTGAGGTGGCATGGCTTGTGGGACTGAGGTCACTGCTATGTCACATGGGATAATCCTACTTAGCTAGGCTGACTGGGGTTTGAACCTAGGACCTCTCAAAAAGAGGTGCCACAGCCCCTAGCATGCATACCACTAGGATAGCTAAGAATTCATGAGAAAACATAGAAAAATGTATAGGCTTTGGATCAATGTCAGCGCCTCAGTCAGTCCAGGAAGTGGTGTAAAAGATCAATCAGTTGGGGGGTCAGGAGTCCACACAACCTCCAAAGTATAATGCTTGGTTTTATAGGTCAAAATGTCTTGTCACCCCTTTTTGGATAGGCTAATACTAAGATAAAAATGTGTTATGCCTCTAGGCCTCTTTATAACAACTAAAGCTAACCTTTTGGCAGGGAAATACACTTTTTCTTACTCTCCCCTTGTGCTGTGGTGGCCACCACTGTCGCACTTTTAGGGAAAAAGGGAATTTTTCTTGGCCTCCTCATGGCTTCAACATTCATTTAAAATTTCCTATAACATCCCTACCATTGGAAAGAAGGCGCCGCATCAGGGCAGTCGCCAGGTTCTGCTGAGTCTTAAAAGACACCTACAGCCCCCACTGCGCTCATCGGCGTCGCTAGGGCAGCTGTGGCTTGGTAACGGCTTAGAATGGGAGAAAGTTTTAAAAGAGTTTTTTCAACTCTTTGTTGTGCCTCTCCTGCTGCTTTCTGCTGGTGTAGGGTTCCTGCTGCTTGTTTTTGATGATGAAAATGTTTTGTTGTTGAAATACAACCAATTCAGGAAAAACCAAGCCAGGGATGAGCAAGTAGAAGACAAACAGGATCAAAGCATGAAGGGCTGCAGTCACAATGAGTTAGATAAGGAAAGATATCAACAATAGACCACAGCAATAAACATTCAATGCAACTCAGGTTGAAATATTTTACATGATTGAGAAAAACCGATTGGAAAACTGCCCCAAGGGCTCACACTCTCCATAGTGCCATCTTCAGATGTGCACTCTTCGTTTTTGGGTCCCATAGGTGCTGAGGTGGCATGGCTTGTGGCGCCGAGGTCACTGCCATGTCACATGGGAACTTCCTACTTAGCTAGGCTCACTGGGTATTGAACCCAGGACCTCTCAAAAAGAAGTGCCACAGCTCCCTAGGGTGCATACCACTAGGATAGCTAACAATTCATGAGAAAACATAGATAAATTCATAGGCTCTGCCTCAGTATATCAGTGCCTCAGTCTACTCAGGAAAAGATGTTTTAGTGCACATTGCTTGGGGATTAAGGGGTCCACACAACATCCTGATTTAGTGTTTGGTTCTATAGGTCAAAATGTGTTACCACCCATTTTGGTTAGGCCAATACTAAGATAAAAATGCAAGAGTGCTTAGAGCACCTCTAATACAACTAAAGTATACCGTAAAGCATTGGAAAAGCACTTTTTCTTACGCCCCCCTTGTGCTGTGGTGGCCACCACTGTCGCATTTTCAGGAAAAAGGGATTTTTTCTTGGCCTTTCCTTGGTTTCCACACCTACTTTAAAATACCCATAACTTCCCTAACACCCGAAAAGAGCACTGTACCATGGCCAGCAACTCTTGCTGCATTGTTCATGACAATTTCCAACAGAAAACTCAGCACTCTGGGCGCTGCGGGGGTTCCTGTGGCTTGGTGGGGTTAGAATAGGGTGTTCAACTCCAAAGCATATGCCAACATATGAACAACATACCATGGTTCGACTCCCCATAGGCTTCTTGCTGTTTGCCGACCAGGTAAGTACACAAAACGCAAAAATGAGCAAAAATTGAGGTCAAAAACATGAAAATATGTCCAAATACAAAGTTGTCATGATAGTATATCTCTATGCTCACCCATGATATCCGCTCATGGTTCAATACACAAATGATTGGAACCATTTGCGAACAATTCCCCCACTTGGATCCTCAATCGAGCGCATGGGGATACCTTCGCCACTCATATCTACATGCCCCATGAAAATGGGAGTGCACTCATGGATCTCTTTGCCAAACATACCATGAGCAATACATACGCGGTAGACTTAGTCTAGCGCTTTGAATTCCACAATTGGGATATGGGCAAAGCCCTTGTCACGTGTGGCTCTCTATCTCTTCGGCCACACGAAGATATATAACATGGGCGTGAGCATATCAGAACATATACTACCAATATCACACATAGCCCTTAAAATTGGCTCCCACCATGGTATGCCATGCCCCTCCATGGTCATAACTTTGGGTTAAATGGACGCGGGAACCTAAGGAAAGATGCTATGCAACCGCAAGACTCATGCGCTGCACTCGAAAGTCATAATATCAAGTCCGGACACATGGTCAACAAGTTATAAACAAGTTTCTACCATGTTGACCGTGATCCTATGATACAACGAGTGTGTGTGACGACTTAAGGTGTTGGACCCTACTAAAAATAAGTTGAGACTAAGGCGCTTGCAACGCAACCTTCCTTATTCTCTTTCCTCACACTCGCGCGTAGATATGGCCCTTCAAAGTGGTCCCACGATTCACTTTTGTTTTCCTTATATCTCCAAGTCAAATGGGTGACAAGTATAAGGGAAACCTGATTTGGGCATAGGAAAAGGAGTATGACCACTCGAAGAAGGCCAAATCAAGTGCGGCGATGTCGAAGTCGAAAATCCGATTTCGACATCGCGAAAAATTCAGATTAAAATTTCGAGTGCATATTTAGAAAATTGCGGAAGCAACGAACCCTTTACTAATGAAATCTGACCCTTCATCGGAGTTTCCGCCAAAATATCTTGAAATAACAGTTAACCAATCGGTTACCGCAAAATCGCGAGCCAACTGACAGTCGCCGATACATTGACAATCAGAACGGAAGGCTGAAAAATCACGGAAAAATTATGATAAAAAAACCCTGTTGATTCCTAATATTCTGATATATAAATCTCAGCTGGCGGCGCCTTGGTACTGAATATGGCCGCTCATAGCCGGAATGGCCAAACCTATCACACTATCACATCAGGTTAGGTCAGGTGGATGGGAGAGTATGATATCAGCCAATGGCGGCTTGCCGGCACATAGATACACACCCCAAGTGACCCAAAGATGGCCACGGGGGTCCGAACCGGCTTCACCCCCCTTCTCAGAGCGTGATATCCGCTTGGAAGTCATTGAAGAGAGGACGGGAGGACCCCAATGGGCTCCAACCCCCCCCCCCCATGTCCCAAGGACACATGGAGGCCCCACACACGTCGTAGGCGTCCCCCACGCCCCAAGGGAGGGGTGAGGACACTGATAATCGGTGCCCTACGCCATATCCGGTCTCCTCTTGATCTACAACATGGACCAAGGGGATCAAAGATAGAGAAACGTCGTCGGTCGACCTAAATAAGTATACCACAATGAAATATATATGTGGAGATCGAGTGAAGGGGGTAGATGGCCAATCAAGGCCCAAAAATCCCCGGATGAACGCCCTCACCCATCTCCCAAGCACAGAAACAAACAAAATGCCAAGGGGGATCCATTACGGTGCTACAGCATCAACCAAATGGACCAACACGTCCTTGACATCCAAACAAATATTCTTTTTCTTCAGATAGTCCATCCAGACCGTGGTATACCTCGGCACAAAACTGCTCGGAGGCTCCCACGAATCCCTGGATGCGGCGAATCCCTTCCAACGGACTTTATAAAGCCTCCCCCCAGGCGTCCCCGGGTCCGGCTTGTCCGCCAGGATCTTCTCAGCGGTGAAGTCGTCGTCCTCACCCTCGTCGTCCGAGTCCACATCGCCGGCCGTGAACTCGAAGGTGACGGGACGTCCGCTGGGGTCTGGTGCTCGGGGACGAAGCTGGGTATGGTCGCGGTCCAGGATCTTGTTATCCCCCACACGAACCGCATACACATCCTGCCCGACCTTCCGCACGATTACCCCCGGCACATACCAGGACGCCTGCCGATGCCTGGACAGGACATCCTTGTGGTGCCGCTCCACCCACACGGTGTCTTGGAGAGCATACTTCTGGACCTTTCCCTGCTTGAAGTACTTGGCCCTCTTGTCATGCTCGTCCTGAAGTGCCTTGCACACCTTGGCCGCCGTGTCGTCCGCCTCAGCCATCATAGCGTTCGCATCCCGGGCCACTTTGCTAGGTTCAACCACGGGAGAGTGCGTGACACTCGATACCGTAGGAACAGGATACGATGGGGCGACAGTCCAGTGGGTCCCGGAAGGTCGTGATACGCTTGGAGTACTCTCCACAGCGAATTATACCAATTCCGGCCCGGTTCGTCGATGTGCAGCTGGCGGAACTTCTCGAACATCTGCCGCCCGGCCACCTCAGCTCGGCCATTCGACCGGCTGTGGTACGCCACGGTCTTGGCGTGCCCAATCTCCATGTGCTTGCACATCGTCTTGAACCACGTCCCCACAAACTGACTGCCCCGATCGCTGCAGATGACAGCTGGGACATCAAAAATCGTCAGCCAATGCCTGATCATGGCATTAGCGACGGTCTTGGCCTGCAGCCCCACTCCATGCTTGTCCTTCTTGTCCTTCTTCTTGGACTTCTTGCCAGGGACCGCCACGATATACCCCCTGTGCCTATCCACCGCCAGGATGACACAGTCGTAGGTCTCTCCTTCCACGGTGACCTCAGGCATGGCGAATACATCCATGGCCACGGACCGCATAGGGGCCTCCGGTATAGCCGTGTACACCGGGTTGCCCGCTGTGGAGTGGTTGGGGCTCTTCGTGGCCCGACACACGGCGCAGTCGCTGCAGTACTTGTCCAGGATGGCGTAGTACCCCGGTGGGAACTTGAAGCGCCACTCCAGGTCCTGCTGCATCTTGTCCCGACCAGGATGCATGAGCTGGGCGTTGTGCCAGTGGTCAATGAGCTCCTCCACTCGGTTCTCAGGGACCAGTAGCTTGTCCTTGAGGAACAGTTTGTCCCCGTCCTCGGTCAAGCCCTCAGGCCATTCGTCGTCCGACGGGGCGCTCACGGCATTCCAGTACTTGCTCCAGTGCTCGGATGCCGCGTAGTCATCCGACCAGTCCTCTGTGAGCACCAACCTGACTAGCTCTACAGGGGCCACCATCCATTGCTCGAGGGTTTCCTCTCGAATAGCTTGGACGCGGGCGGCCCGGAGCTTGGCCAGGTCTGTACGGTTTGCCATCACCACAAAGCACTTGACCCCCTCTTGCTCCATGGCCTTCTCCATCTCGATCATGCGCTTGGCCTCCTCGGTTTCCTCGGCGTCCCCATGGCTGGATATGTCCATCCAAGCCTTGCCCGCGGGGTAGGCCCATCGACTGAGGCAATCTGCCACAGTGTTGTCCTTCCCCGGGACGTATACGACGCTGAGGTCGAACTTGGCGAACGTCTCATGCCATCGGGCCCTCCTTGCCGCCGGTCCCGAGGGGGTGTCGACGTGCTCCTTGTGCCAGCTCTGCAAGGACTGATGGTCCGTGCAAACCACCACCGGTTGCAATCCGATGTGGCCAGACCACTTCCTGAGCGCACAGACAATGGCATACGTCTCCTTCTCCCTCGCGGTCCATGTTCGACGCTGGCCCTCGGCTAGGATCCGACTCCAGAACGCCACGGGTACGTGCGACCCGTCGTCCCGGATCTGCTCGAGGACTGCCCCTACAGCATAGTCTGAGGCGTCCGTCCGTAGCACGAATCCCTTGTCTTGGTCCACCAGGAATAGCCCCAGCTGCCCCAGGAGTCGCTCCTTCAGGCGGCTGAACGCATCTTCGGCCTCAGGGGTCCAGGCAAGCTCCTTCTTGCTCCCCTTCCGGCCATCGAACTTCCCCACCTGCAGCATCTTGTGCAGCGGCCCCGAGAGTTCTGCATACATCCGGACATAGCCTGAATAGTAATTGCAGAACCCCATGAAGGACCGGAGTTCGCTGATGGTCTGGGGCTTCTCCCAGTGGTGCAGGGACGCCAGCTTCCCAGGCATGGGACGGCGTTGCCCATGACCAACCATGTGACCCGCGAACTCCACTTCCTTCACGAAGAGTGAGGCTTTGGTGGGCTTGCACACCATGTTGTGCTTGTCCAACTCGCTGAGCACTCGGCGCAGATCCTTCTCATGCGCGTCGATGAGCTCGTCCTCAGTCATGTTCTCCGTGCCGGACCCGATGATGATGTCATCCACGAAGGGATCGGCACAGTCCCAGACAGGACCGAGTAGGTCCTCCATCATGCGCTGGAAGGCGGCATTGCCATTCTTGGCGCCCATAGGCACCACTTTCCACTGCATGGGCCCCAGCGGCGTGGACATCGCTGTGCAGGGCCTGGAGTCCGGGTGTAGCGGCATCTGGTGATAACCGTGTTTCAGGTCCAACACCGTGAAGATCCGCTGTTTCTGTTGTTTTTGGAGGATGGAGTCGAGCAGGGGACGCGAGTACGAGTCGTGCTCGGTTTGCTCGTTCAAACCCCTGTAATCCACCACCAACCTCCACTCGCCCTTCTCCTTCTTGGGCACGATGAAGGCTGGGCTGGCCCACTCACTGTCGGAGGGTTCAGTCCAGCCTCGCTCAATGAACTCGGCCAACAACTTCTTCATGGCCTCGGCCCGATCGCCCTGAAGTTGGTACTCCCGATGACCATAGATCTTGGGGTTTGGCTTCAGCTTGATCCTCGCTGTGCCAAACCTCCCATGATCTGGAGGGTTCTTGTTGGCGACGCCACTGAATAGCCGCGGATAGGCATTGATCAGCCTCTCCTTCAGCTCGGCGACCTTCCGGTTCTCCTGGGCCTCTTCAGCCGCTTGCTTCGGTATCGATACAACCGACCGCACTGCGGTGTAGGCCTCTTCCGGGTCCGAGTCTGACTTCTCCTCGTCCGATATGCCGTCTTCATCGTCGTGGGGCATGCTTCCCACCGATAATCTTCGAAAATTTGCGGCATCGGGCTGCTTCTTGTCGCTCTCGGCACCCATTCTTGGAAAATCCCATGCCGACCCAGCCGGACCATCGTATTGGTCCGCGATGTGATCCATGACCCTCGCCACGAACTCATCCTTCTCGTACTTGCCGGTGACCAACATATTGTCATCCCACCAATGCGGAGATGTGACCATGGCCCGCCTCTTCTTGGCTGCCACACCGTCGTGCATCCCCATGCGCATGTAGTTGACGATGTTGTCGATCTCGGCGTGGGACAGGACGTCAATGCCATCGACTGGCTGATCCGTCCCCTCCTTGGGCTCAAACCTGACCTTCATGGGCACCGCCTCCACCCTTCGGATGAATGCTTCATCACCCGTGGGCTGGGCTTGCGCCCCATCCACCAGGAAAGCCTTGGTACCCCACGCTTGACCCGGGGAGGGCATTGATACACCCTTGGCGTCGATGAACACTCCTCCTCTGGCCCGAATGACATCTCGTTCAGGGTGATGGAGTCCAGCGTCGACTTGAGACACTCCAGCGGACATGGGGTGGATCCTATGCCGGTTATGACCAGGATCCCCTTCGCCCTATCCGCGACGATCTTCTCCACCGTACGTCTGGTATTGTCCAGGGAGCCATGCCAATACATGGGCCCCCCCTCCTTCAAACCCCAATGCCTATGCCAGGCTGAGTCTCCTCGATGCCAATGCCTCCTACACTTCCTCAAAAGTGGGGCATCCCGGGAAGCGAAGACGTCCGTCTCGGGCGCTTCGGCTCCCAGCGTCTGAATCATCCTGGCATACACCTGCGGCGCCATTCCATACTCCGTGAGCTGAAGTCCACGGTCTCCTCTGGACTTGGCACCCACAGCTTGCACCGCTTGGACGATCTGATCCTTTTCCTCAGCATTCCATTGGGATGATCCGCATGCATTGTCCGTGGACAGCCATGTGAGGCATTCATCATCCTCCCGGACCAGCGTTGCACGATGGGGAAGGGCTCCAATGGCGTTTGCCACCATGAAGTCATACCCCATGATCATATCCCAATCCGTGATGTCGGCCACATAGAAGTTCCCGGATAGAGTGCTTCTCTTCGCCAAATCAGGGCGGTTCAAGCGCTCATGCTCCCAGAATTCCATACTGATAGTGGCTTCATGGGTGCCACCACCCATAATCTCTCCGTTGGCGACCTTCAGGCGGACCGGTCTCCGGCTTGGCTGCAGGAGTTCCTCCTTGAACAACCCTCTCTGGACCAGGCTCACCTGGGCACCCGTATCCACCAACACATCCACCACCTTCTCCTCTCGTCCGCACCGTACTCGCACTTTCAAGTGCAACTGCCGCTCGTCACCATGAGGCGTATGGATGACTCTCACGGCATGCAACTCTAGCACGTCCGGGTGCATCAGGACTTCAAGGGTATGGTCACGGATGGTGTAGATCTTGGGCTGGTCCTGCCCATCCACGGGGCTCTCCGTGGTCGCTCCTTCCTTCTTGCCATGTCCCGTACCCACATGTACTTCCCTTGGCAGGGCGCTCCAGGGGTTGGGAGTGGCGAAACTCAGTGGTTTTGGCTCTTCCGGAGCCTTCTTCGGCACCCGACGTGCCTCGGATTCCTCAGGGATTCCACTGATTTTCGGAGGAGAGACCTCCGAGGTCCCACTCCCGTGGGGGCTCCTCTAGACTTGACTTCCCGCAGCCCCTTCCGGCTGCGATCTGCCAGGACTTTGTCCACCACGTTGCTGGGCTTTGACTTCCTCCAATGTCCTCAACATGTCCTCAGCAACCTCCTCGATCGACCTCACTCGTTGGTCTTGGCCAGGTCCACCACCATAGCCTCTTCCTCCGCCTTTCCCTTGGCCTTTGCCTTGGCCTTTTCCCCCGTCTCCGCCCTTCGCCTTCCAATCGTCAATCCGCTGCTCCTTGGGCTTCTTCTCGGGGTGGGCGGCGAAGTAGGCCTTCTTGTCCGCCTCATACACCTTGCACTGACGGTGGTCGTGTGCGTGGTTGTTTCCCTTGCCATAACAGACCCAGCACCCGTCGTGCTGAGACCTGTACTCCCGGAACGAGAGCGATGGGTTCCCGATCCTCCTTGGCTCTCTGTTCTTCTTGGGTCCCACCCGGTTCCATCTGGACCGATCCTGCCCATGTTCCCTCACGTTGTGCGCCACAAACGCGAAGAAATGGGCCTCCTCGTGATCCTCCCGGGACCAGTGGTCTTGGCCACTTCCACTACCATCCTCCGCGGAGTTGGCCTTGTCCTCCTGGATCTCTCGATGATGGCCGTCTTCTCGGTGGCCTCGTTGTCCATGACCATGTTGATCCTGCACGTGGGCCTCGTTCTTTGCATTGAGTTCAGCTCCACCGTGATGTACTTCACGATCTCGTCCAGGCTCATGCGGGCGAAGATGACCTGCATCCTCAGCGGCTCCCCGCGCCTCCACTCCACGTTGTTGAGGCGCAGCAACCTTTGCCCCATGGTGTCTCCAAATACCTCCACGTACTCGGCGTTCTTCAGTCCCAACATCCGGTTGGGCTCGCCCAGGTTCCTCCTGAAGAACTCCATGATACCCGCATGGGTATCCTCCGTGACCATGATCCTCACCGCCACCCGCTTCTTGGCTCGCTTCTTCTCCTCGTCCTCCACTCGCCTCTTCCAGTGGCCGGGGAGGACGTCCTTCAGCAAGTGACGGATCTCGGTGGACTCGTTCCAGTCCTCAACCAGCTTGAGGCTCCGTCGGTACTTCCGCAGGTACCGGTTCCACTCCCGGACCCGCAACTCACCGCGGTCCAGCTGCAGCGGGATGGACCACAAGTCCTCCAGCTTCTGGTTCAGAGCGTCCACCCGCTCCTCATCCTCCAACCACTGGAGGCAGGCCTGCTCTGTATGGATCAATCCTTCCCGGATCTGATCCCGCAGCTCCTCCTCCAGGTCCTGCGCCAGCCGGTGTGGGAATGTCCGACATACCCACTTGTCCCGCGGCGCTCCCCGCATCTCGCCGACGACCTCCTCGGCGAAGTCCTCCCAATCCAGGATGAAGTCGTCCAGGTTGGAGGGGTTGCCATCGTAGTAGGTTTGAGGTTTGAGGTTTGATTTTGCGGGTACTAGACGCCTTTCGGCCCCGGGGGGCCACCTGGTCGGGCCAGGTGATATCCTCCCCACCGGGTCCTAGTGGGGGGCCCTCCAAGAGGCACCTCCTGCCTGGTGGCGGAGTCCCCCGGGTTCACAGAGCTCGGGGCCCCGTCCTTCCCCGGCTTCCCCGTTTCGCCACTCCCCGGTCTGTGCATCAATTCGCAGCCGTGGCTGCGGGCGCTTACCCACTGCGTCGCCCCCCTAATGCGTGGTCGCCCGGGGCGCCGGCGCCGCCGGGCCCGTGCTACTGGCTTGTCGCCAGTGGGACCCCCTTGGGCTGGCGCGGAGGCTGCCTAGCCTAGGGGTTGGGGCGTGGCGCTGTGCGCCACTACTGCCTTGGCGGGTGCAGTGCCCCGTCTGTGTGTGCGCGGCGCTCGCGGCCGGTTCGGGGGGTTCGGGCCGGTACCTGGCGTCGTGTCTCTTTTGTGTCCCCCTCCCCGCCCCGCGTGTTCCGCGCTGCGTGTGGCGGGCCGTCCCGTCCGGGTGTCCCTTACCCTCGCTCGCTGGTACGCCATTCCACGCGGTCTGTGCGTTCCGCGCGCTCGGTCCGGTTGCCCTTCCGGTAGTCCCCGCGTGTCCCTTTCGTGTGTGTGCGCTCGCACTCTCGCGGTGTCCGCTCCCCCCCCCGCTGGGTGGTGTGGCGCGCGCATCTCGCGTGGTCCCGGCACTGGGCACTGGGCACTGGGCGGCGTGGTCCGTGCCCCTCCGCGTGTCCTGCCCCGGTCCCTTGCTCCGTTTGGCGTGCTTGGGGGGGGGCGGTCCGGTCCCGGTTCCCCCCTACTTGGCTGGGGGTTGTGGGGGTGGCGGCAGGGCGTCCCCGGGGGGGGTGCCTTCTACCGTTGCGTGGGGCGTCTGGGGTCATGCGCTCCCCCTCCCCCGACTGCCCGTCCACTGGGCGGGCTGTCGGGGTCCGCGATCCACGTGTTGTGGGCGCGGGCGTGCGGCCGTGTGGGCCCTGCTCTGTCCCTGTGGGGGCTGCGCGCCGCGGGGCGGGTCCGTTGCGTTCATATGCTGGAGGGCGAGCTGGGGGGGGGGGGGGGGGGGGCGTGCACCGTACCCCCCGGCTGCGCGGCCGGGGCGGGGCCTGTAGGGCGGGGGGTCGCTCTGCCTCATTCCGTCCCTCTGCCTTCCCTGGGCAGGCAACAAAGCGGGCGTCACTGGCGTTGTGCTGTCCATGGGGGGCGTGGCCCCCCATACCACTCCGGTTCGTGCTCACCCGGCTTCTCTGGGTACGATCTGTGCGGCGTCCCGGTGCGCAGGCGTGGGCTCGCTTGTTCTTCGCGGCCCCCATGGGAGCCGGCGGCTGGGGCGGGGGGGCGGGTCGCACTCCGGCTCCTCTCTCGGGCGGGGGGGGACCGTCCCCCCCGCCTCGGGGGGTGGGGACCGGGGCCCCCGCGGCTGGCGGGCCGGTGGGGGGGCGGGGCGGGGGGGGGGGGGTGTCGCGCCGCGGCCTCCCTGCTCTCCTTCCGGGCGGCGGCCCGCGGTACTCCATCCTGGCCCCCTCCGTGTGGCCGGCGCGTTCCCTTCCGGCGTGCGCGTGCGGTCGGGGCTGAAGTGCCGCCCCGGGGTGGGGGGGGGTGAGGGGCGGCCCGTGGACCGCTCCCCCGGGGGCCCCAGCAGACCTGAACCCCCCCTCTGTCATCCCTGAGTGGGCTGTGGTTACGGGAGGGTCATGTGGGGTGCGGCCTCCTTCCTGCTCCGTTGTGCGCGTTGCTCCGGCACGCCGGTGTGGGTTCGCGGGAGCAGGTCCAGCCGCCGATCCCCTTACCGCGTCGCCGTCCCTTCCTGGGGGGGGGGCGCCCCCCCGGCCCTGGGGGGGCGGAGGGCCGCGCCTGTGGCTCCCCAGCTGGGGTGGGTGCGGGGGGGGGGGGGTGGGGGAGCCGCCCCCCCGCCCGCTCTCGGGCCTGTGTGGGAGGGGGGGGGGGAGTGGGGGGGGCCCTTGGGTCTCCCGGCGACGCCTTCTGACGGCCGGGGGGGGGGGGGGGGGCGGCATGGCAGTCCTGGCCACGGGGGCCAGCCATCGGCTGGGGGGTCGCGCCCTTCCCCCGCCCCCCTCTACCTAGAGCCGGATCCTCGTGCAGGCCCTCGCTGGGGTCCCTCATCCCCCCGGCCGTTGTCGCGTGGCGCTGGCCGGCCGGGGGTGGCCGTGAGGGTGAGCGGTCAGTGGTTAGCGGGCTGCGGGGCAGCAGGTTCCCCCCCGCGCTCGTTGTCTCCGCACTCCCTCCCGCGGGAGGTGGCACGCTCTCTTGCGTCGTGCCGTACCGTTGGGGGGGGCGTGGGTCGGGGGGCGCAGCCCCCCCCCCCATTCTCTCGTATCCGCCGTCTGGGCCATCACCTGCGCCGCCGCTTGTGTGGGGGCTGAGGCTGTGGCGGCGGCGGGTTGTGCCGGCAGTAGCGCCAGTGGGCGAGGGCGCTGTGCAAAGCCCGGGGGAGCCAGTTGTTGGCGTCCGCATCCGTGACGCGGAGCACCGCTCCCCCTTCCAGGAAGGCCGGCCACGTCGGCTCCCTGTCGGGCCACACCGCCCGGATCACTGACCTGAGGACCCTCTCATGGTCCTCTGGGGCTGTCCACCCCCCCGGGGGTACCTCTCGGTTTCCTCCGTCTCTCCGGAGGAGCACGGCGTCGAAGGGCCGGTTCCTCGACCTCCTGGAGGTCCCCTGGTTGGCCCAGCACAACCACCCGTACACCTCCCCCACCAGGGGGAGGGTCTCCTCCCCCAGAGGGTCCGGGACCGCGCCCCAGTCCCGGTCCCATGGCCGGCCCTCCTCTGCTCCCCGTGCCGGCCCCCCTCGCTGCCCCTGCGCCTGCGTCGCCGATGCCGCGCCCCGCCCCCCCTCCGCCGAGGCCATCCGCGCCGGCTCCGCCCTCGGTGCGGGGGGGGCTGGCTGGTGCCAGGGTCCTGGGGGTTGGGGGGGGACGAGCTCGCCGGCGTCAGGGTCGATGTTGTAGAGGTGGTGGTGGTGGTGGTGGTGGTGGTGGTGGGTGTGGTGTGCCGGCATCTGTTGGATGCCGGGGGGGATGCACCTCACCGGCTGCACGTCCGGCTGCGGGGGCGCCCCGCCCTCTGCCCCCCTCCCTTCGTCCCGTCCTCCCCCCTGGGCTCCCATGCCCCGTCCCGCCTGTCCCTTGGGGCCCGCGGCGCCCTTGCCCTTGCCCTTGGGCCCCTTTGCAGCCCCCTGCCCGTGTCGCGGGTCCCGCCTCCCGTCCCCCACGCCCTGGCCCGCCCGCTCTCCCACCTCCCCTCGCCCTGCCCCCTGCACCTGGGCTCCCTGCCCGTGCCCCTGCGCGCCCTTCCCGTGCCCTGGCCCCTTCCCGGCCCCCTGTCCCCAGTCGCGCCGTCCGCTGCCTGCGCTCTGCTCCCCCCCGCTGCTGCGCCCTTCCTGGACCACTCGCCGGGCGTCCCGCTGCCTTTGCAGCTGCGGCAGCGTGACGCCCGGCGGCGAGCGCTCGCGCGCCGGGGGGCGGACGTGCCGCTCCCGCCCCGGGGGGAAGGGGTTGGGGGGGAACGGCTTGGGGGGGCTGGTGTGGGTGTGGGTGGGGTTGGTGTGGGCGCGGTACTTCGCGCTCTCCCTGCCCACTGCTGCTGCTGCGGCGGCCGCCGGCGAGGCGTCCGTGGCCCGTGCGGGGTTCTTCCCTCGCTTGCGCGGCGTGCCGGGGGTCGCGGCGTGGCCGGCCGAGGCGGTGGCGCGGCCCGCCGGGGCCGCGGTCGCAACCCCTCGCGCGCCCTCCTCGTTCTCCTCTGCTGCCGCGGCGGCCGCCGGCGAGGCGCTCGTGGCCTGTGCTGGGTCCTTCCCCCGCTTTCGCGGCGTGCTGGGGGTCGCGGCGTGGCCGGCCGAGGCGGTGTCGCGGCCCGCCGGGGTCGCGACTGCAGCCCCTCGCGCGCTCTCCTCGCTCTCCTTCGCTGCTGTGGCGGCCGCCGACGAGGCGCCCGTGGCCCTTGTGGGGTCCGCCCCCCGCTTCCGCGGCGTGCTGGGGGTCGCGGCGTGGTCGGCCGAGGCGGTGGTGCGGCCCGCCGGGGCCGCGGTCGCAATCCCTCGCGCGCCCTTCTTGCTCTCTTCTGCGGCTGCGGCAGCCCTCGGCGATGCGCCCGGTTCCTGCGCCGGGGCTGCCCCCCGTGTCGGCGGCGTGCCGGGGGCCGTGGTCGGGGCCCTGGCGTGGCTCGCTGGGGCTGCGGTCTCCGCTTCCTGCGCGTCTGGGGCCCCCTCCCTCGATAGGGGTTCAACCGTGGGGAAGCGGTAATGAAAGTGCGCGGTTGAACTCGGTTGAACCACGGTTTCACTTGGGTAATTCAAGGGTACCTGATCCAAATGAGCACGTAGGGCAGGGCGGGGCGGCGGGGCTGGCTGCTTGGGCGGCGGAGGCGGTCATCTCGGCCGGCTCAGGCTCCCGGGCTGGCGGCTGCGGCCCGACCAGCACCGCCGCCTCCGCCAGCCTCCGCTCCTCGCGTTCCGCGAGGGTCTCCCCCGTCCACTCCGGGGAGGAGGCGGGGGAGCGGGAGCGGGACCGGCGGTGGTGGCGGTCGTCCCGCTGGGGGGACCCATCGGAGTCTGCCATCACTGTTACCCTGGTAGGCATGCGTGGTGGCAGGCGCGCCCTTCCCACTACCTCCCGGTGCATCAGTGCCGTGCCCTGGGCAGTGCGGTGTGGTGCTCTGCGGGAGGGAGGGGGGGAGGGGGTGGGGGGCCGGCTGTGGCGTCAGCCCCGCACGGCCGGGGGCCTGCGGCCATCCACCGGCACTGGGAGGGGAGGCGGGGGAGCCACGCGGCCCACGCGTCGCGCCATAGCTCCCAGTCTGGGGCGGGGCCCAGGGCCCTGGGCCCCCGGGGGTCGTCGAGCGGTGTCGGGGGGAGCCGCCCCAGGCGGACCCCCGTAACGGCGGTGACCTCCTGTGTTCGCAGGAAGGTGTGTACTCCGTCCCGCGCCGCGGGCGCCGGGAGGGGGGGGCGGGGTACGGGTGTTGCCCCATAGAGGTGGGTGGGGGTGATCCCCAGGATCCGCCCCGGGTTCCCGCGGGTCGCGACGACGAGGAGGAGCAGGGGGGTGCCAGGGCACTCTTGCCAGAGGACCTGCCCCCTGTGGTTGGCTCCCCTGGTTCTGGAGAGGGGGGGGGACAGGTCAGGGTTAGCCCAACCGCGGGGCGCGTGCGTCGCCGGCGGGAGGGCGGGGCACCAAGTGGGCTTCCTGGGGAACGCCTCGCAGACGATGGCGTAGGGGGGGGTAGGCCTGGTGCCGTCGTACACCGGGTTGGTCGGCCGGGGGCGGGCGGACGCAACCTCTCGCGCGCCCTCCTCGTTCTCCTCTGCTGCCGCGGCGGCCGCCGGCGAGGCGCTCGTGGCCTGTGCTGGGTCCGTCCCCCGCTTTCGCGGCGTGCTGGGGGTCGCGGCGTGGCCGGCCGAGGCGGTGTCGCGGCCCGGCGGGGTCGCGACTGCAGCCCCTTGCGCGCTCTCCTCGCTCTCCTTCGCTGCTGTGGCGGCCGCCGACGAGGCGCCCGTGGCCCTTGCGGGGTCCGCCCCCCGCTTCCGCGGCGTGCTGGGGGTCGCGGCGTGGTCGGCCGAGGCGGTGGTGCGGCCCGCCGGGGCCGCGGTCGCAATCCCTCGCGCGCCCTTCTTGCTCTCTTCTGCGGCTGCGGCAGCCCTCGGCGATGCGCCCGGTTCCTGCGCCGGGGCTGCCCCCCGTGTCGGCGGCGTGCCGGGGGCCGTGGTCGGGGCCGTGGCGTGGCTCGCTGGGGCTGCGGTCTCTGCTTCCTGCGCGTCTGGGGCCCCCTCCCTCGATAGGGGTTCAACCGTGGGGAAGCGGTAATGAAAGTGCGCGGTTGAACTCGGTTGAACCACGGTTTCACTTGGGTAATTCAAGGGTACCTGATCCAAATGAGCACGTAGGGCAGGGCGGGGCGGCGGGGCTGGCTGCTTGGGCGGCGGAGGCGGTCATCTCGGCCGGCTCAGGCTCCCGGGCCGGCGGCTGCGGCCCGACCAGCACCGCCGCCTCCGCCAGCCTCCGCTCCTCGCGTTCCGCGAGGGTCTCCCCCGTCCACTCCGGGGAGGAGGCGGGGGAGCGGGAGCGGGACCGGCGGTGGTGGCGGTCGTCCCGCTGGGGGGACCCATCGGAGTCTGCCATCACTGTTACCCTGGTAGGCATGCGTGGTGGCAGGCGCGCCCTTCCCACTACCTCCCGGTGCATCAGTGCCGTGCCCTGGGCAGTGCGGTGTGGTGCTCTGCGGGAGGGAGGGGGGGAGGGGGTGGGGGGCCGGCTGTGGCGTCAGCCCCGCACGGCCGGGGGCCTGCGGCCATCCACCGGCACTGGGAGGGGAGGCGGGGGAGCCACGCGGCCCACGCGTCGCGCCATAGCTCCCAGTCTGGGGCGGGGCCCAGGGCCCTGGGCCCCCGGGGGTCGTCGAGCGGTGTCGGGGGGAGCCGCCCCAGGCGGACCCCCGTAACGGCGGTGACCTCCTGTGTTCGCAGGAAGGTGTGTACTCCGTCCCGCGCCGCGGGCGCCGGGAGGGGGGGGCGGGGTACGGGTGTTGCCCCATAGAGGTGGGTGGGGGTGATCCCCAGGATCCGCCCCGGGTTCCCGCGGGTCGCGACGACGAGGAGGAGCAGGGGGGGGCCAGGGCACTCTTGCCAGAGGACCTGCCCCCTGTGGTTGGCTCCCCTGGTTCTGGAGAGGGGGGGGGACAGGTCAGGGTTAGCCCAGCCGCGGGGCGCGTGCGTCGCCGGCGGGAGGGCGGGGCACCAAGTGGGCTTCCTGGGGAACGCCTCGCAGACGATGGTGTAGGGGGGGGTAGGCCTGGTGCCGTCGTACACCGGGTTGGTCGGCCGGGGGCGGGCGGACGCCCCATCCGCGCCTTCCACGAACACCGTGACCTCACCCACCTCCAGGTCCGCGTCCGGTGGGTGTAGAAGGTGGAGCGCCGCATCCAGCTCGGACACTCCTCCCGGGTACGTGGCCCGCGCCTGGTTCAGGTACGGGGCCGCGTCCCCGGGGTAGCGCGTCCTGAGGGCGTGCAGCAGGGCTGGGGCGCTGCTGCGGAGGGACCTGGCAGACCCTGCTCCCGTCAGCCGCAGGGTGTCCCCCATGGACAGGGGCCGGCCCGACCGATTGGACTCGCGCCACTCCATCCAGTGCCCGTTGCCAGGTTGGAGGGATTGCCATCGTAGTAGGGGATTTTGATTCCCCTGAGGTCGTCAATCCTGATGGCGTCTCCGACGTCCGCAGCCACCACTCCAATGAGACGGATACCACCTGTGGCCGGGGGGTGTGAGTACACTCCCCGTACATCCCTCTCCTCCATGGAGTGCGGTCCAGTTGGGCCTGAACCCATGGGGTTTGGAATGCGGGAGGGACTTGCTTCTCCGGCCGTCCATATCCCCGTATTGGGGTCCTTCGCCCACAGGTTTCCGCCGGGATGACCTCGACCATGTCCGTCGGCGCTTCCCATGGTTCGCCCGTGCATGGTCTGGCTCTGGATCTCCTCTTCCGCATAAACTGCGTGGGCAGTCGTAGTGATCGGTAGATCCTGGGCGGCATGGGACATCTGTACCGTCAGGCTCCTCGGGTCCGTGGTTACGTGCCCTTCCCGCATGGACCCAGCCGGTGCCGTATGCTCCCCGAGCATTGTGGATTCGCTGAACATGGGAACAAACGGCAGCGCACCCGGGTCAACACGCGGAGGCGCGTAGGGTGCCTCTGCAGGGCCGCCCATGGGTTTATCCATGGCGCTCCTGAGGGTCTTAACCCGCTCCACCAGCTCTGCCGCGGCCGGCTTTGCCGGGAGCTCCGGACCCGAGGCGAGGGGTTGTGACTCCTCTAGCCTTTTCAGGCGTCCTGACATATCCTCCACCAGCTGGAGGAGGCTGTCCACCACTCGCTGCTGCTTCTCCAGGGCCAGCTCCAGCTTGTTCCGGTACCGGTCCTGTTCCGCTCGCAGCTCCGCCATGTCTCTCTCCGCGGCCGACTGGTCATCCAGGATCCCGGCGATGTCCTCCTCTAGGCCGTCCTTCGCGTTGTCCAGGCGGTCGAGGCGATGCACGATGGCGTCCATCCCCATCTTTGGGTACTTGCCCATGAGGAAGGACACGTGCTCGCAGTGGCACTCAGCATGCTTTCCACCTGATCCAGCGCATCCCGCGGTTCCCGGCGCCTCAGACTCATCGCCCATGGGCGTATCGCCTATGGCGTCCATCTCTGGTCCCGTGTGCCGGGGGACAGGTGCTGTCCTGGACCTGGCTGGCCTCTCCAAGCCCTCGGCATCGTGCTTCAGGGCGGGCTCGGGGGCCGTATGCGCCCTGGCGGTCGGCGCGGGCATCTCCTCAGACTCCGAGGGGAAGCAAGTCCGATAGCCATCGGAGTGCCCCTCGGATTCCCACAGCCTGACTGGGCTGGGGTCCGTATCCACAGCCCCGGCGTCCCCTGCCGCAGGCTTGGGTGACCCGCGCTTCCGGTAGCGCTGGGCCCGTCCTCCACTGCTGCCTGAATGGCAGGTCTCCTCAGAGTCCTCCGCGGCGGAGCGGAGGTTGCATGCCTTTCGGCAGCAACGCTCAGACATGGAGACCAGGTCCTCCATGTCAAGTCCTCCTCTTCCCGAACGTCGTACTTCTCTTCGGGCTTCAACTTCCGGCGTGGTCTCCACCGAGTCCACAATACGCACCCGGGGCGTACTTGGGCAGGGCTCATTGGGGCCCAAGTCCCCGGGTCGGCGGTAGGTAGGGGCAGCAGGTACGCCTCTGCTACCATAAAGAAGGTCGCTACCAGGACCGGCCCCCGCTGTGCCCCTTCCGCCTGTTACCCCTGCTGACTTGCTCCTGATCAACGATTGCATTTATCAAAATACAGGGTTCCAAATCCAAAAATATAGAAAATAATATCCTCCTTCAACCCTGAACAGCAACCAGATCCCACAAATACAGCAATAACCCGATCCACAATCCAATCCACACTGCGGGCTTCCGTTCAGCACACCGGTCGTCCCACGGTGGCGGGCATGTGCAAGAATTGCACCAAAGAGGAAAGCCCTGAAATTGGCATATGAACACAAATAAAGCAAAGTTGGGGAAAGGTGGAAACGTACACAATCACAGCCATAGACCCCTCATTCCCTGGACTCAAGACCTTCCCTTGACTCGCCAACATGATGCCCTGAACCAAGTCAAATAGGATGGCTAAATGCCATGTGTCAAAAGTCACTACATAAACCCCAAAAATGTGTTCACTCCCAAGCCTCTAGGTCCTAGCCCAATAGGGGAGGTGGCGTGTCATGGCCTAGAGTGGCACTCAGGACCATGCCCTACCCTGACATATACTTGGTTGGACTTGGAGTCGAATGGGCTTAGAGATATGCCCCATGAGTTTGAACTCATAACATGCCCAAAACTGCCAATTCACAGCATATTGGCCATATATCAAATATATGCTCAAAATTGAAGTTACCACTTATCCGAAGGCTCAAAGCATGCATGGAATCGAAGTCTAGTATTCATGGAGGATAGAAACCAAAGGTCAATGCCCATGTACATCCCCACTTTACCCTCGAAACCCCTTTGGATAGGGGCGCCACGCACTGCCCAAGTCAGCCCATGATCTTGAGACCAATTCTTGTAATCCTTCGTGCGCCAAGCCAAATAGAGTACGCGATCCGGCATATGGTGGTGTTCAACTCCAAAGCATATGCCAACATATGAACAACATACCATGGTTCGACTCTCCATAGGCTTCTTGCTGTTTGCCGACCAGGTAAGTACACAAAATGCAAAAATGAGCAAAAATTGAGGTCAAAAACATGAAGACATGTCCAAATACAAAGTTGTCATGATAGTATATCTCTATGCTCACCCATGATATGCGCTCATGGTTCAATACACAAATGATTGGAACCATTTGCGAACAATTCCCCCACTTGGATCCCCAATCGGGCGCATGGAGATACCTTCGCCACTCATATCTACATGCCCCATGAAAATGGGAGTGCACTCATGGATCTCTTTGCCAAACATACCATGAGCAATGCATACGCGGTAGACTTAGTCTAGCGCTTTGAATTCCACAATTGGGACATGGGCAAAGCCCTTGTCACGTGTGGCTCTCCATCTCTTCGGCCACACGAAGATATATAACATGGGTGTGAGCATATCAGAACATATACTACCAATATCACACATAGCCCTTAAAATTGGCTCCCACCATGGTATGCCATGCCCCTCCATGGTCATAACTTTGGGTTAAATGGACGCGGGAACCTAAGGAAAGATGCTATGCAACCGCAAGACTCATGCGCTGCACTCGAAAGTCATAATATCAAGTCCGGACACATGGTCAACAAGTTATAAACAAGTTTCTACCATGTTGACCGTGATCCTATGATAAAAAGAGTGTGTGTGACGACTTAAGGTGTTGGACCCTACTAAAAATAAGTTGAGACTAAGGCGCTTGCAACGCAACCTTCCTTATTCTCTTTCCTCACACTCGCGCGTAGATATGGCCCTTCAAAGTGGTCCCACGATTCCCTTTTGTTTCCCTTATATCTCCAAGTCAAATGGGTGATAAGTATAAGGGAAACCTGATTTGGGCATAGGGAAAGGAGTATGACCACTCGAAGAAGGCCAAATCAAGTGCGGCGATGTCGAAGTCGAAAATCCGATTTCGACATCGCGAAAAATTCAGATTGAAATTTCGAGTGCATATTTAGAAAATTGCGGAAGCAACGAACCCTTTACTGATGAAATCTGACCCTTCATCGGAGTTTCCGCCAAAATATCTGGAAATAACAGTTAACCAATCGGTTACCGCAAAATCGCAAGCCAACTGACAGTCGCCGATACATTGACAATCAGAACGGATGGCTGAAAAATCACGGAAACATTATGATAAAAAAACCCTGTTGATTCCTAATATTCTGATATATAAATCTCAGCTGGCGGCGCCTCGGTACTGAATATGGCCGCTCATAGCCGGAATGGCCAAACCTATCACACTATCACATCAGGTTAGGTCAGGTGGATGGGAGAGTATGATATCAGCCAATGGCGGCTTGCTGGCCCATAGATACACACCCCAAGTGACCCAAAGATGGCCACGGGGGTCCGAACCGGCTTCAGCAAAGACCATATGCATATGCATCCCTCCCTCCAAGCTGCAGCGTGACACAACGCAACGCCAAACTCTCATAGGAAGCTCGATCTGAGTCCCCTGGAACCTGATGGAGACACCTGTCCTGATACTGGGGCGAGGGGGCGACGATTAAATTAAAATTGCCCCTGGGTGGGGTCTTGGGTTGTGGTTCAGTCTCCTGCTGCTGCTTTTCGGCCCGAATAGCGGCCTACTCAGCGACGCTTCGCGAGGACATCTGTACAACAGAGGAATGAAAGGATGAGGGACAAATCCCCGCAAACGCGAAGCGACAACACCTAAATCCGACAAATGACGGCCTAGAATTTTTCTGAAAGCACATACCAGACCAGAATCCCATTGTGCATCAGATGCACATTTTTATAAATTTTGCGGTGATCTGCTGATTTTCTTAAATCACGAAATTCCCACGCAGAAAAAGACGGCGCGGCGGAGCGGGTCCTAACGAAGCGCCGGAAAACAAAGAATTAATAAGATTATAAACGTATGTCACGTAGAATGAAGAAAATGACGAGCCACACATAAATAAATAAACATCGAGATTCCACCCACACTGACAGAAAGAATCAAAAATCAAAGAATTCAAGAATCAACGAAAAGACTTCAATGAATCAGGTATAAATCACAGGTGTGCTCGTCTCGTATGCAGCATGCACATAGCTTGTCTCGTGTCTCCGTGTCCTAGCCGTGTAGCACCGCTTACGCACGATAGAGGGATAGATTAGAAGATTGCAGATGATTAGAGGAAAGTTCAGGGTGATTAGACATACACACATATGCATAGCGTCGTGTTTCGTCTCCTCCACACTTGCCTTCGCTTTCTAGCGGTGAGTAAGGTAGGTAAGCCCGGGTGGGGCCACCCCCTGGTGGAGTTTCTGTTCGATTGTGGGTTAGATTAGGTATGATTTGGACAAAGCTTGACCAACCCATGCATGCTCGTGCATTCAGACACGCATTAAAGGGCAGGCCACACGTACTGCGCACGGTAAACCTTGTTTAGGTTACCCAGGGGCTCCACCCTACGTTCTTTAAGAGAAAGGGTGGAGTTCCTTAAGCTTGCTTGCTTGACAGGGCAGTTTGGGAACAGCGTATTATAGGGCTACCTGAGAAGCGTATAACACGTGGAGGTAGTCTTGGTTCCTCAGTCTCAAACTGTCCTTCATTTGCCTTTGCTTTACAGGTGGGAAGGTCAGGGTGATTGGTGCAGCAGCGATTTTTTTTTGCCTGCCCTGCTAAACAAGGGCGCTGCACACACCAAACAAATAACTCCGCCTCTGCCTGTGGCAGAGCAGGTAGTCCGACCCCATCGACATATGCGCCGTGCACGCCAAAAGAGCACTCCTTCCCTCCAAGCCCTAGCAAGGAAACACATTGTGGTGTCCCTGTTAGGCCACAGACGCTTAGTAGCTCTGTGTTCTCTTGCCATCTCACAGGTGAGCCATTAGGGCTCGTGACCCCTCCATCAACACCACCCAGTAGAGTGTGCGTGTAGAAGTGGTAGTCCTGACTGGGGGCTTGAGCCAGTTGAGCAAGTGCTCGCCACCAAGGATGGTGCCACTGTAGAGTGTGTAGGACCTGTAGTGCGTGTGTCACTGTTCCACCCGTTTCCTGCAATTTTAGCGGGGTGGGTGGGCAGTGGCAGTGGTTAGTCTAGGCTTTGGCCTTCATAGCAAACAGGCGTTTTCATGCCTTCATAGCTTTTGGCCACCCCTCCCCTGTAGTAGGCAGGTAGGTAGGAAAAACAATACCTGGACTGGTAGGCTGGGTATTCCCCCAAGGTTTTGCGCCAGCACAGAAACTGGGCGCTTAGGGGCGGAGAGACCCGGGGCGTACCCCGTGGCACCGGTAAGACATCCGCCGGGTTTTAACAAGCGTGCAGACTTGGGTATAATTAGGACACCATTTCTGCGGCTTGCTCTCAGGACGTTAGGAATAGCACACTCACACATACGCTTAGGCAGGTAAGGGTAAGTTTCAGTCCCTAGCTTTAGTCTTGGAGGCAAGCGCCTCAGCGAGCCTCAGCAACTCACCAAGGTTGTTCTTGGACAAATAGTCCATAGGTGTCCCTCAGGTAGAACAAACGCTGAGAAGGGCTCCCAGGTGGCCTCTTCGACTCCAAACCCTTCCCAGAGGGTGAGGAAGCGCCAACCCTGGCGATAGCGATGGCGTAATACAGAAGTCACCAGGTAGAAGCCTTCCTTACCCATCTCCTCGGCATTCATGTCGGGGAGGTCCCCTTCAACTTCCATAGGGCTGGCAGCCCCCTGTAGGTCTAGAGCGGCGATCTCCTCGTCGTTCAGCTCCCACTCCTCCCCACATAGGTCTTCAGGATCATAGTAGCGCTTCAGGTGCTGAGCAGCGGACACCAGGGTCCCCCCTAGTCGGGGAGAACACCGCACTGTGATACGGTGTCCATCCACAGATAGAATCTTGTAGGGCCCGAAGTAGGGGTCATCGCTGGTAGAGCGTGGCCAGGCGGGTAGTGGTGCACCAGCACCCAGTCCCCCTCTTGGTAGGAAGCAGGCACCCGGTGCTTGTTCTTCTTGTTCCACTGACACTCCCTCACTCTCTGGAGCATAGCCTTGGCCTTGTCCATCTTCGCTTGTTGCTCCTGGACCCAGCTACCCACAGAAGAATAGTTATCCTCTGGATGGGGAGCATGTATGAACCACGCCGGGCGCCCTAGGAATAGCTCATGGGGCGAGTAGCCAGTCGTCGAACTCTCTTGGGAGTTGATCATCAAGGATATGACGAGGAGTAGTCTCACCCAGTCTCTGGTGCGTTCAGTTTTGCACCATATCCTTACATTCTCCTTGAGGACACGAATCTGTCACTCACACAGGGGGGTTGCTCGTGTGAGAGTAGGGGATCCCCGTAGACACCTGGACATTGGGGGATCTCAGAACCCTCTTGTACCAGCCGGTATCTCAGTGTACTCGTACGTCCTCATCGGAGTTGATCTCCTTGGGCGCCCCATAGACACAAAACCACTCCTCCAGGAGTATCTTGATAGTCTCCTCTCCGGTAATGTGCTTGGTACATGGGAACACCCTGGTAAACCTGGTCAACCCACAGGTCACCACGAGGGCAAAGTTGTAGCCCCCAAACTTCGGCATCTCCGTGTAGTCCACGTAGAGAACACTGTTAGCACAGTGGGGAATGGGCAGGGTCGACTAGAGACCCCTGTCTCTGGTATCCCCAGGTTTGCAGGACCTACACCGGCACTTGTCCACGATAGGCTGGAGGGTCTTCCGCAGTTGGTCATCGGTCCACGTAGTGTTGAACCACTGCTTGAATAGCCTCAGAGTACGGTCAGCACCCACATGACCGCTGGACTCATGGGTCCACTTAAGTAGCGCTGGGACTCTTACACTGGGTACCACGATGCGGTCCTCGTGCCATAGGTAGCTCTTGTCCCTCTTCCACTGCTCTTGGTTGACCAGGAGGGGTTCAAGGCGCTTCTCCAGGTGCTTATAGATATCCCCAAACTCCTTCAGGTATTCTGCTTGTTGGAGTCCATCTAGGGGTTGTATCATAGTCATGTTGAGGTCCAAGTGTACGTCCATACGGCTGAACGCCTCCTTAGCCAGCGCTTAAGACCGGGCATCAATCAGGGCGTCGAAGTTGTTGCGGCTAATGTAGTCTGCACACTCCTTCTTCACTCCCTGGATATGGTGTACCGTCAGCCGTAGTTGGCTGAGGTAGGTCCACCAGCGCCGTAGCTTTAAAGAAGGTCCCTACCAGGACCGGCCCCTGCTGTACCCCTTCCACCATTTCCTGTCACTCCTATGGTCTTGCTTCTCACCAGGTTCTGCATGATCTTGCCCTATCCTGCACAATTTCCCACAAAAAATAGTAAAATATGGCTCCTTCACACAAATCCTGATCCCTTGCAATAACCAACTCCCAAGTACAATAGCTCAAATCCAAATAATCCACACTGAGGGCTTCCAAGGGTGTTTGAGGTCCCGCGTTGACACTCAACAACTCCTTTCAACACGCCGGTCGTCTCACGGTGCACACGGAGACACGGGCGTTGGGCATGTACATAGAATTGCACCAAAATCAATAAAGAAACCCTGAAATTGCCATATGAACATAAATCAAGCAAAATTGGGGAAAAATGGAAACATACACAATCACAGCCATAGACCCCTCATTCCCTGGACTCAAGACCTTCCCTTGACTCGCCAACATGATGCCCTGAACCAAGTCAAATAAGATGACTAAATGCCATGTGTCAAAAGTCACTACACAAACCCCTAAAATGTGTTCACTCCCAAGCCTCTAAGTCCTAGCCCAATAGGGGAGGTGGCGTGTCATGGCCTAGAGTGGCACTCAGGACCATGCCCTACCCTGACAGAACTTTGGTTCGACTTGGAGTTGATTGGGCTTGGAGAATTGCCCCATGAAGATGACCTCACAACATAGCAAAATTAGGCAAATCACACCATAGTGCCCAAAATTCAATTATATACTCAAAAATGCATACGGCAAATATTCAAATGCTCCATGCATGTGTCGAACCGGACAGTAATATACAAGGGTGATATAGACCAAAGGTCAATGCCCAGGAATATTTCAACATTGGCTCCGAAACCCCTCTGGTTATGTACATGACATGCTTCACAAGTCAACTCATGAATTTGAGACCTAATTTTGTGAGGCCTCGTGTGCCACGCCAAAGTGACCACGTGATCTGGCATATGGTGAGGTGCAACACCGAAGCATCTGCCAACATGTAAGCAACATACCATACTTCATGGATCTCCAGGCACTTTACTGTTGGCCGACCAGTTGAGCACATAAAATACAAAAATGAGCATAAAATGAGGTCAAAAACATGCAAAAAATGCCAAATTCAAAGTAATCACAATAGTATATAACTTCGCTCACCCATGGTATCAACATATGGTTCAACACACTATTGCTTGGAACCATTTGTGAACAATCCCCCCACTTGGATCCCCAAATGGACGCATGAAGACACCTTCGAATCTCCTCTCGACATGCACCATGAAAATGGGAAAATTGGAGATGGCGCTTATGGGTCGCTCTGTAAGGCTTCCCACGTGCACTATATGTGCGGTAGACTTAGTCTAGTGCTATGGAGCTCACCATTGGGAGATGGGCGAAGCCTTTGCCACGTATGACTCCACATATCTTCCTACAAACGGAGATATATAACATGGACGTGAGCATAGCGAAGCACATACCATCCATATAACACATACCCTTAAAAGTGGCTCCCACCATGGTATGCCATGCCCCTCCATGGACATAACTTCACGTTAAAAATACGTAGGAACCCAAAGAAAATTTCTATACAACACCAACACTCATGCGATACACTCGAAAGTCGCATTAAAATATTCGGTTGCATGGTCCAAGAGTTATAAATCACGTTCTACCCTCTTGACCATTATCCCTTGCTACACCAGGCATGTGTACACATCAAAGGCGTTTTACGCTTCCTCAATCAAGTTGAGACCAAGGCGATTCCAGCCCATATCTCAAAGTTGAAATTCCTCGCAGTGAGCCGGAGATATGATTTTTCAAAGTGGCCTCACGAATCAATTTTATTTCACCTATATCTCCAAGGAAAATGAGGGAGACAACAAAAGGAAGGTTGATTCGTGGTCGGGGAAAAATGTAGGACCACTCGAAATTCATCATATCCAGTGCGGCGACCTCAAAATCGAAAATCCGATTCTGAATGTCTGAGAAAATCGGATTAATTTTGCGAGTGTATAACATGAAAAATGCGGAAGCAACGAACCCTTTTCTGATGAAATTTCACCCTTCATCGGGGTTTCCGCTAAACTATCTGGAAATAACAGTTAACCAATCGGTTACTGCAAAATCGCAAGCCAACTGCCAGTCGCCGATACCTTGACAATCAGAACGGATAGCTGAAAAATTACGGAAACATTATGACAAAAAAACCCTGTTGATTCCTGATATTTTGATGTATAAATCTCTGCCGGCGGCACCTCAGTATTGAATATGGCCGCTCATAGCTGGAATGGCCAAGCCTATCACACTATCACATCAGGTTAGGTCAGGTGGATGAGAGAGTATGATATCAGCCAATGGCGGCTTGCCAGCCCACAGATACACACCCCAAGTGACCCAAAGATGGCCACGGGGGTCCGAACCGGCTTCACCCCCCTTCTCAGAGCGCTGTATCCGCTCGGAAGTCATTGAAGAGAGGACGGGAGGACCCCAATGGGCTCCAACCCCCGCCCCCATGTCCCAAGGACACATGGAGGCCCCACATACGGCGTAGGCGTCCCCCATGCCCCAAGGGAGGGGTGAGGACACTCATAATCGGTGCCCTACGCCATATCCGGTCTCCTCTTGATCTACAACATGGACCAAGGGGATCAAAGATAGAGAAAACGTCGTCGACCAGTCTAAATACGTATACCACAATGAAATATATATGTGGAGACCGAGTGAAGAGGATATATGGCCAATCAAGGCCCAAAAATCCCCGGATTAACGCCCTCACCCATCTCCCAAGCACAAAAACAAACAAAAATGCCAAGGTGGATCCATCATGGTGCTGCTGCAGCCACCAAATGGACCAACACGTCCTTGACATCCAAAGAAATGTTCTTTTTCCTTAGATAATCCTGCCAGACAGTAGTATGCCTTGGAACAAAACTGCTCAGAGGCTCCCACGAATCTCTGGATGCGGCAAATCCCTTCCAACGGACTTCATATAGCCTCCCCCCAGGCGTCCCCGGGTCTGGCTTGTCCATGAGGATCTTCTCGGCGGTAAAGTCGTGGTCCTCCCCCTCGTCATCAGAGTCCAGATCGCCGGCTGTGGACTCGAAGGTGACGGGACGTCCGCTGGGGTGTGGTGCTCGGGGACGAAGCTGGGTGTGGTCGCAGTCAAGGATCTTGTTATCCCCCACACGAACCGCATACACATCCTGCCCGACCTTCCGAACGATTACCCCCGGCACATACCAAGACGCCTGCCGATGTCTGGACAGGACATCCTTGTGGTGCAGCTCCACCCGTACGGTATCTCTGAGGGCATACTTCTGGACTTTTCCCCGCTTCAAATACTTGGCCCTCTATTCATGCTCGTCCTGAAGTGCTTTGCACACCTTGGCCGCCGTGTCGTCCGCCCCAGCCATCATAGCACTCGCATCCCGGGCTACCTTGCCATGGTTCAACCACGGAAGAGTGCGTGACACTCGATCCTGTAGGAACAGGATACGATGGGGCGACAGTCCAGTGGGCCCCGGAAGGTCGTGGTACGCCTGGAGAACTCTCCACAGCGACTTATACCAATTCCGGCCCGGTTCGTCAATGTGCAACTGGCGGAACTTCTGGAACATCTGCCGGCCGGCCACCTCAGCCCGGCCATACCACCGGCTGTGGTACGTCACGGTTCGGGCGTGCCCAATCTCCATGTGCTTGCACATCGTCTTGAACCACGTCCCCACAAATTGACTGCCCCGATCGCTGCAAATGACAGCTGGGACATCAAAAATCGCCAGCCAATGCCTGATCATGGCATTAGCGACGGTCTTGGCCTGCAGCCCCACTCCATGCTTGTCCTTCTTGTCCTTCTTCTTGGACTTCTTGCCAGGGACCGCCACGATATACCCCCTGTGCCTATCCACCGCTAGGATGAGACAGTCGTAGGTCTCCCCTTCCACGGTGACCTCAGGCATGGCGAATACATCCATGGCCACGGACCGCATAGGGGCCTCCGGTATAGCCGTATACACCGGGTTGCCCGCTGTGGAGTGGTTGGGGCTCTTCGTGGCCCGACACACGGCACAGTCGCTGCAGTACCTGTCCAGGATGGCGTAGTACCCCGGTGGGAACTTGAAGCGCCACTCCAGGTCCTGCTGCATCTTGTCCCGACCAGGATGCATGAGCTGGGCGTTATGCCAGTGGTCAACGAGCTCCTCCATTCGGTTCTCAGGGACCAATAGCTTGTCCTTGGGGAATAATTTATCCCCATCCTCGGTCAAGCCCTCAGGCCATTCGTCGTCCGACGGGGCGCTAACGGCATTCCAGTACCTGCTCCAGTGTTCGGATGCCTCATAGTCATCCGACGAGTCTTCTGTCACCACCGACCTGACTAGCTCTACGGGGGCCACCATCAATTGCTCGAGGGCTTCCTCTCGAATAGCTTGGACTCGGACGCCCCAGAACTTGGCCAGGTCTGTACGGTTTGCCATCACCACAAAGCACTTGACCCCCTCTTGCTCCATGGCCTTCTCCATCTCAATGATGCGCTTGGCCTCCTCGGTCTCCTCGGCGTCCCCATGGCTGGATATGTCCATCCATGCCTTGCCCGCGGGGTAGGCCCATCGACTGAGGCAATCTGCCACAGTGTTGTGCTTCCCCGGGACATATACGACGCTGAGGTCGAACTTGGCGAACGTCTCGTGCCACCGGGCCCTCCTTGCCGCCGGTCCCGAGGGGGTGTCGACGTGCTCCTTGTCCCAGCTGTGTGAGGACTGATGGTCCGTGCAAACCACCACCGGTTGTAATCTGATGTGGCCAGACCACTTCCTGAGCGCACAAACAATGGCGTACGTCTCCTTCTCCCTCGCGGTCCAGGTTAGACTTTGGCCCTCGGCCAGGATCCGGCTCCAAAACGCCACGGGTACGTGCGACCCGTCATCCCGGACCTGCTCGAGGACTGCCCCTACAGTATAGTCCGAGGCGTCCGTCCGTAGCACGAATCCCTTGTTCGGGTCCGCCAGGAATAGCCCCAGCTGCCCCAGGAGTCGCTCCTTCAGGCGGCTGAACGCATCTTCGGCCTCAGGGTCCCAGGCAAGCTCCTTCTTGCTCCCCTTCCGGCCATTGAACTTGCCCACCTGCAGCATCTTGTGCAGCGGGCCCGAGAGTTCTGCATACATCCGGACATAGCCCGAATAGTAATTGCAGAACCCCATGAAGGCTCGGAGTTCGCTGATGGTCTGGGGCTTCTCCCAGTGGTGCAGGGACGCCAGCTTCCCAGGCATGGGACGGCGTTGCCCGTGACGAACCACGTGACCCGCAACCTCCACTTCCCTCACGAAGAGTGAGGCTTTGGTGGGCTTGCACACCATGTTGTGCTTGTCCAGCTCGCTGAGCACTCGGCGCAGATCCTTCTCATGCGCTTCGATGAGCTCGTCCTCAGTCATGTCTTCCGTGCCGGACCCGATGATGATGTCATCCACAAAGGGGTCGGCACAGTCCCGGACAGGACCGAGTAGGTCCTCCATCATGCGCTGGAAAGCGGCGTTGCCATTCTTGGCGCCCATAGGCACCACTTTCCACTGCATGGCCCCCAGCGGCGTCGACATCGCTGTGCAGGGCCTGGAGTCCGGGTGTAGCGGCATCTGGTGATAGCCGTGTTTCAGGTCTAACACCGTGAAGATCCGCTTTTTTTGTTGTTTTTGGAGGATGGTGTCGATCAGAGGAAGCGAGTACAAGTCGTGCTCGGTTTGCTCGTTCAAACCCCTGTAATCAACCACCAACCTCCACTCGCCCTTCTCCTTCTTGGGCACGATGAAGGCTGGGCTGGCCCACTCACTGTCGGAGGGTTCGATCCAGCCCCGCTCAATAAACTCGGCCAACAACTTCTTCATGGCCTCGGCCCGATGACCCTGAAGTTGGTACTCCCGATGACAATAGATCTCGGGGTTCGGCTTCAGCTTGATCCTCGCTGTGCCGAACCTCCCACGATCTGGAGGGTTCTTGTTGGCGACGCCACTGAATAGCCGCGGATAGGCATTGATCAGCCTCTCCTTCAGCTCGGCGACCTTCGGGTTCTCCTGGGCCTCTTCAGCTGCTTGCTTCGGTATCGATACAACCGACCGCACTGCGGTATAGGCCTCTTTCGGGTCCGAGTCTGACTTCTCCTCGTCCGATATGCCGTCTTCATCGTCGTGGGGCGCGCTTCCCACCGATAATCTTCGGAAATTTGCGGCATCGGCCTGGTTCTTGTTGCTACCGGCCCCCAATCTTGGAAAATCCCATGTCGGCGGGTCCGACCCAACCGGACCATCATATTGGTCCGCGATCTGATCCATGACCCTCGCCACGAACTCATCCTCCTCGTACTTGCCGGTGACCAACATCTTGTCATCCCACCAATGCGGAGATGTGACCATGGCCCTCCCCTTCTTGGCTGCCATACGGTCGTGCATCCCCATCCGCACGTAGTTGACGACGTGGTCGATCTCGGCGTGGGACAGGACGTCAATGCCATCCATTGGCTGATCCGTCCCCTCCTTGGGCTCAAACATGACCCGCATGGGCACCGCCTCAACCCTACGGATGAATGCTTCATCACCCGTGGGCTGGGCTTGCACCCCATCCACCAGGAAAGCCTTGGTCCCCCACGCTTGACCCGGGGAGGGCATTGAAAAACCCTTGGCGTCGATGAACAACTCCTCCTCTGGCCCGAATGACATCTCGTTCAGGGTGATGGAATCCAGCGTCGACTTGAGACCTTCCAGCGGACATGGGGTGGATCCTATGCCGGTTATGACCAGGATCCCCTTCGCCCTATCCGCGACGATCTTCTCCACCGTACGTCTGGTATTGTCCAGGGAGCCATGCCAATACATGGGCCCCCCCTCCTTCAAACCCCAATGCCTGTGCCAGGCTGAGTCTCCTCGATGCCAATGCCTCCTACACTTCCTCAAAAGTGGGGCATCCCGGGAAGCGAAGACGTCCGTCTCGGGCGCTTCGGCTCCCAGCGTCTGAATCATCCTGGCATACACCTGCGGTGCCATTCTATACTCCGTGAGCTGAACTCTGCGGTCTTCTCTGGACTTGGCACCCACAGCTTGCACCGCTTGCGCGATCCGATCCTCTTCCTCGGCATTCCATTGGGATGATCCGCATGCATAGTCCGTGGACAGCCATGTAAGGCATTCATCATCCTCCCTGACCAGCGTTGCACGATGGGGAAGGGCTCCAATGGCGCTTCCCACCATGAAGTCATACCCCATGATCATATCCCAATCTGTAATGTCGGCCACATAGAAGTTCCCGGATAGAGTGCTTCTCTTCGCCAAATCAGGGCGGTTCAAGCGCTCATGCTGGCAGAATTCCATACTGATATTGGTCTCATGGGTGCCACCACCCATAATCTCTCCATTGGTCACCTTAAGGCGTACCGGTCTACGGCTGGGCTGCAGGGATTCCTCCTTGAACAACCCTCTCTGGACCAGGCTCACCTGGGCACCCGTATCCACCAAAACATCCACCACCAACTCCTCTTGTCCGCACCGTGCACGCACCTTCAAGTGCAACTGCCGCTCGTCACCCTGCTGTGTATGGACGACTCTCACGGCATGCAACTCTAGCACATCCGGATGCATCAGAACTTCGAGGGTATGGTCATGGATGGTGTAGGTCCTGGGCTGGTCCTGCCCGTCCACGGGGCTCTCCGTGGTTGCTCTTTCTTTCTTGCCACGTCCCTTGCCCACATACACTTCCCTTGGCAGGGCGCTCCAGGGGTTGGGAGTGGCGAAACTCAGTGGTTTTGGCTCTTCTGGAGCCTTCTTCGGCACCCGATGTGCTTTCGCTACCTCTAGGATTCCACTGATTTTCGGAGGAGAGGCCTCCGGGGTCCCACTCCCGTGGGGGCTCCTCTAGACGTGGCCTGCCGCAGCTCCCTCCTGCTGCGATCAGCTCTGATCTTGTCCACCACGTTGCTGGGCTTTGAGTTCCTCCAACGTCCTCAACATGTCCTCAGCAACCGCCTCGATCGACCTCACGTGTCGGTCTGGGCCGGGTCCTCCACCATAGCCTTTTCCTCCGCCTTTCCCTTGGCCCTTTCCTTGGCCTTTTCCACCGTCTCCGCCCTTTGCCTTCCAAACGGCAATTCGTTGCTCCTTGGGCTTCTTGTCGGGATGGGCGGCGAGGTAGGCCTTCTTGTCAGCCTCATATACCTTGCAATGCCGGTGGTCATGTGCATGGTTGTTCCCCTTGCCGTAGCAGACCCAGCAACCGTCGTGCTGTGATCTGTACTCACGGAACAAGAGCGGCGGGTCCCCGATCCTCCGCGGTTCCTTGCGGTTCTTGTTGAACCTTGGGTCCAGGCGGTTCCACCTGGACCTGTCCTGCCCATGCTTCTTCATATTGTGCGCTACGAACGCGAAGAAGTGGGCTTCTTGATGATACTCTCGGGTGGTCACGGTCCAGTGATCTTGGCCGCTTCCACTCCCTTCCTCCGCGGTGCCGACCGTGTCCTCCTTGACCTCTCGGTGTTGGCGATCATCCCGATGACCTCGATGTCCATGTCCCTGTCGATCCTGCACGAGGGCCTCGTTCTTGGCGTTGAGCTTCAGCTCCACCGTGATGTACTTCACAATCTCGTCCAGGGTTAAGCGGGCGAAGATGACCTGCATCCTCAGCGGCTCTCCGCGCCCCCACTCCGCATTGTTGAGGCGCATCAGCCTTTGCCCCATGGTGTCGCCGAATACCTCCACGTAGACGGCGTTCTTCAACCCCAACATTCGGCTGGGCTCGCCAAGGTTTCGCCGGAAAAACTCCATTATTCCGGCCTGGTTGTCCTCCGATGCCATGATCCGTACGGCCACGCGCTTCTTTGCTCTCTTCTTCTCCTCATCGTCCACCTGCTTCTTCCAGTGGCCGGGGAGGACGTCCTTGAGCAGGTGTTGGATCTCGCTGGACTCATTCCAGTCCTCCACCAGCTTCAGGCTTCTTCGGTACTTGCGGATGTACCACTTCCATTCCCAGACCCTCAACTCCCCGCGCTCCAGCGGCAGCGGAATGGACCACAAATCCTCCAACTTCTCGTTGGGGGCGTCCACTCGCTCCTCGTCCTCCAGCCACTTAAGACAGGCCTGCTCCGTCTGGATCAATCCCTCGCGGATCTGATCCCTGAGCTCCTCCTTCAGGTCCTGCGCCAGCCTGTGTGGGACAGTCGGACATACCCACTTGTCCCTTGGCGCTCCCTTCGTCTCGCCGACAACCTCCTCGGCGAAGTCCTCCCAATCCAGGATGAAGTCATCCGGGTTGGAGGGGTTGCCATCGTAGTAGGGGATTTTGATTCCCCTGAGGTCGTCAATCCTGATGGCGTCTCCGACGTCCGCAGCCACCACTCCACCGAGACGGATACCAGCTTTGGCCGGGGGGTGTGAGTACACTCCCCGTACATCCCTCTCCTCCATGGAGTGCGGTCCAGTTGGGCCTGAACCCATGGGGTTTGGGATGCGGGAAGAACTTGCTCCACCGGCTGTCCATATCCCCGTACTGGGGTCCTTCACCCACAGGTTTCCGCCTGGATGGCCTGGACCATGTCCGTGGGCCCTTCCCATGGATCGCCCCTGCATGGTCTGGATCTCCTCTTCCGCATAAACTGCATGGGCAGTCATAGCGGTTGGTGGATCCTGGGCGGCATGGGACATCTGTACCGTCAGGCTCCTCAGGTCCCCGGTTGCGTGCTCTTCCCGCATGGACCCAGCCGGTGCCGTATGCTCCCCGAGCATTATGGATTCACTGAACATGGGAACAAACGGCAGCGCACCCGGGTCAACACGCGGAGGCGCGTAAGGTGCCTCTGCAGGGCCGCCAATGGGTTTCTCCATGGCGCTCCTGAGGGTCTTAACCCGCTTCACCAGCTCTGCTGTTGCCGGCCTTGCCGGGAGCTGTGGACCCGAGGCGAGGGGTTGTAACTCCTTTAGCCTTTTCAGGCGTCCTGACATGTCCTCCACCAGGTGGAGGAGGCTGTCCACCACTCGCTGCTGCTTCTGCAGGGCCATCTCCAGCTTCTGCCGGTACCGGTCCTGCTCCGCTCGCAGCTCCTCCATGTCTCTCTCCGCTTCCGACTAGTCATCCAGGATCCCCGCGATGTCCTCCTCTAGGCCGTCCTTCTGGTTGTCCAGGCGGTCGAGGTGCTGCACGATGGCGTCCATCCCCATCTTTGGGTACTTGCCGATGAGGAAGGATACGTGCTCGCAGTGGCACCCAACGTGCTTTCCACCTGATCCGGCGCATCCCACGGTTCCCGGCGCCTCAGACTCCTCCGCCATGGGTCTGTGGCCCATGTTATCCCGCTTTGGCTCCGTGTGCCGGGCCACAGGCGCCGTTCTGGCTCTGGTAGGCCTCTTCAACGCCTCGGCGTCATGCTCCAGGCTGGGTTCGGGGGCCCTGTGCGCCCTTGTGGGCGGTCTGGCCATCTCCTCCGACTCCGAAGGGAAGGCGGTCCGATAGCCATCGGAATGCCCCTCGGAATCTGCAGCTGACCACAGCCTGACCGGGCTGGGATCCGTCTCCATCGCCCTGGCTTCCGCCGCTGGTTTTGGGGACACACGCTTCCGGTAACGCCGGGCCCTGCCGTTGCCGCCAGTCTCCTCCAATTCCTCCGCAGCAGAGCGGAGATTGCAAGCCTTGGGGCATTGCCTTTCACACATGGAGGCAAGGTCCTCCATGTCTAGCCCATGTCTCACAAGGGCTCTCCGTCCTGAGCATCTTCGCTCTTCTCGGGCTTCCAAGTCCGGCGTCGACTCCACGGACTCCACGATCTGCACCCGGGCGTCCTTGGGCAGGGCTCATGAGGGCCCAAGTCCCCGGTGCGGCGGTAGGGGGCAGGTAAACCTCTGCTACCATAAAGAAGGTCCCTACCAGGACCGGCCCCTGCTGTACCCCTTCCACCATTTCCTGTCACTCCTATGGTCTTGCTTCTCACCAGGTTCTGCATGATCTTGCCCTATCCTGCACAATTTCCCACAAAAAATAGTAAAATATGGCTCCTTCACACAAATCCTGATCCCTTGCAATAACCAACTCCCAAGTACAATAGCTCAAATCCAAATAATCCACACTGAGGGCTTCCAAGGGTGTTTGAGGTCCCGCGTTGACACTCAACAACTCCTTTCAACACGCCGGTCGTCTCACGGTGCACATGGAGACACGGGCGTTGGGCATGTACATAGAATTGCACCAAAATCAATAAAGAAACCCTGAAATTGGCATATGAACATAAATCAAGCAAAATTGGGGAAAGATGAAAACATACACAATCACAGCCATAGACCCCTCATTCCCTGGACTCAAGACCTTCCCTTGACTCGCCAACATGATGCCCTGAACCAAGTCAAATAACATGACTAAATGCCATGTGTCAAAAGTCACTACACAAACCCCAAAAATGTGTTCACTCCCAAGCCCCTAAGTCCTAGCCCAATAGGGGAGGTGGCGTGTCATGGCCTAGAGTGGCACTCAGGACCATGCCCTACCCTGACAGAACTTTGGTTCGACTTGGAGTCGATTGGGCTTGGAGAATTGCCCCATGAAGATGACCTCACAACATAGCAAAATTAGGCAAATCACACCATAGCGCCCAAAATTCAATTATATACTCAAAAATGCATACGGCAAATATTCAAATGCTCCATGCATGTGTCGAACCGGATAGTAATATACAAGGGTGATATAGACCAAAGGTCAATGCCCAGGAATATTTCAACATTGGCTCCGAAACCCCTCTGGTTATGTACATGACATGCTTCACAAGTCAACTCATGAATTTGAGACCTAATTTTGTGAGGCCTCGTGTGCCACGCCAGAGTGACCACGTGATCTGGCATATGGTGAGGTGCAACACCAAAGCATACGCCAACATGTAAGCAACATACCATAGTTCACAGATCTCTAGGCACTTTACTGTTAGCCGACCAGTTGAGCACATAAAATACAAAAATGAGCATAAAATGAGGTCAAAAACATGCAAATAATGCCAAATTCAAAGTAATCACAATAGTATATAACTTCGCTCACCCATGGTATCAACATATGGTTCAACACACTATTGCTTGGAACCATTTGTGAACAATCCCCCCACTTGGATCCCCAAATGGACGCATGAAGACACCTTCGAACCTCCTCTTGACATGCACCATGAAAATGGGAAAATTGGAAATGGCGCTCATGGGTCGCTCTGTAAGGCTTCCGAAGTGCACTATATGTGCGGTAGACTTAGTCTAGCGCTATGGAGCTCACCATTGGGGGATGGGCAAGGCCCTTGCCACGTATGACTCCACATATCTTCCTACAAACGGAGAGGGATAACATGGACGTGAGCATAGCGAAGCACATACCATCCATATAACACATACCCTTAAAAGTGGCTCCCACCATGGTATGCCATGCCCCTCCATGGACATAACTTCACGTTAAAAATACGTAGGAACCGAAGGAAAGTTTCTATACAACACCAACACTCATGCGGACAACTCGAAGATCGCATTAAAATGCTCGGTTCCATGTTCCAAGAGTTATAAATCACGTTCTACCCTCTTGACCAGGGTAGGTAGGTAGGTATCTTCGGGAGCTCGGGATGCCTCTCTTGACATTGCAGGAAGAAGGTCTTACCAAGGGGACGTCCTGTCCCTCCCACTGCCCTATGTCAGGTGCCTCTTGAGCCGCCCCCGCATGTGCTTGGGAAGGCATTGTCGCGGCCACCCGGTCCATGTGTCCCAGGTGGGAGGGTGTCCCCACATGTGTCCGTGGGTAGGGCCACATGCCCCCTCCTTTGGGCGGCAGCTCTGGGGGGCTGCCCAGCCGTGTGGAGTATCTCTCACCACAAGGGGTATTGCTCCCGCTTGTCTACGGTACGACCGCCTCACCCTTGTGGCTTGAGTTGCGGGGCCACTCTGCTTGGCAGGTGACCCCCTCCTGGACTGTGTACCGGCTCGCCTGTCACCGGTTGCTTCCATGGCTCCGGGTGACGTTTGCCATGGTCCCCGATGCAGCCTGGCCGGGCTCGGACCAGTGGCCTTGGAGTACCGCTCCTGCCACTGGCCCGGTGGGTCGGCTGGGTCGCCCCAGTGTGTCCGACCCATGGGGTATTGGATCTTTCCTGTCCCTTGGCCTCCCTACGTGTGTGCAGTGTCCTGGGCCGTTGGGCTCCTGTTCACCGGTGTGCCCGCGCGGTTTGCTGTGGTGCGTCTGCGGTGTCCTGGGCCAGCTGGCTCCTGTTCACCGGTGTGCTCGCTCGGTGTGTTGTGTTGCATGTGCGGTGTCCTGGGCCACTGGGCTCCTGTTCACCGGTGTGCGTGCTGTGTGCGGTGCCCGTGTGCCACGGGTGGTTGTGTCCCTCTTCCTCCCCCCCTAATTTTTTTTTTTTTACTTGTTTTTTTTTTTTCTGTTTTTTTTTTTTTTTCCGGAAAAAAGAAAAAGAAAAAACAAAAAAGAGGAAAACAGGGGCGCGCGTACACTGCAGGCACAGGCAGGGGCAGCTGGTGCGGCGATGCTATAGCGTTGTGTCTTCTGGCGTGTGTCGTCGGTGCTGTGGCGGCGGTCGCGCCCCAGGGGTGCGGCTCGCGTGTCCTGATGTACACGGGTATGGGTCAGGGTGGGTTTGGTTAGGTGTCTCTTTGCTTCTGGTGCTGGCTGGTTAGGCGGCTGTGTGGGCTGTGGCTGTGGGCTGTGTCTACGTATTTCCCTCTGCGGGCCTGGTTTGGAGTCAAGGGTTGACGGTTTCGGGGTGTGGCTCGGGTTTGATTTGTGTTGGGGCTTCGGCTCGGTTAGGCTTGGGTCAGGGTGGGTTTGGTGAGGTGTCTCTTTGCTTCTGGAGCTGGCTGGTTAGGCGGCTGTGTGTGCTGTGGGTGTGGGCTGTGGTTACGTTGTTCCCTCGGCGGGTTTGGTTAGGAGTCAAGGGTTAGCGGTTTCGGGGTGTGGCTCGGGTTTGATTTGTGCTTGAGTGCTGGCTCGGTTCGGCGGTGGCGCGGGGCCGGGCGTGTGGGTAGCGGCGTCCACGGGGTCGTGCGCCCGAGGCGAGTGCGGGGTGGTGCGTGCGGGCCGGCCGGTGGCCGGTGGCCTCACTGGGAGTCCCACACGGAGGGGTCGACGGGCGTGCCGGGGGCGTACGCAGCGTGCAGGTTGGGCAGCAGCGGGCGCACGTGCAGGGCGTCGGCGCGCCCGATGAGGACCTCACTGAGGACCGAGGGGTTGGCGGCAAGCAGTATGCGATGCCCGGGAGGGGTGGCGGCGAGGAGCGGGAGGATGTCCGCGGCCCGTGACGTGGGGGCGAACACGACGTGGGCCGGGTGCGGCCCCGGGAGCGGTGCTGGGGGGAGCGGGACCACAGGACGGCGGTCTACTGTGAGGTGCCAAGTGGCGCGATGGTGGAGGAGCCGGACTAGGGCGATGCTGTGGCGCAGTGTGTGGGGCTGGGTGCTGGGCGGCGTGGGGACGTGCGGCGGGAGGGGGGGGGGGCGGGGCGGTGGCGTGGGAGGGGGCACGGCGGAGGAGTGACGTCAGTGACGTGTGTGTCGTGCTGAGGGTGGAGAGGAGCCCACGGTATCGGGCCTGAGTTCGGCGCCTTTGGGCGTAGTGGTGCACGTTGTCGTGTGCGTTGGCTTCCTTCGGCGTCCGGTTCGTTTGGTGACTTCTGGGCGGGGCCTGGCGTGGCGCCCCGTGGTGTTGGTGTGCTGGGTAACGGGGTTAGATGGCGGCGCCGCTGGCCGGGGGGTCGGGCGCGTCGTGTTGTGTGGCGCGCAGGGCTCCTGGGGTGCTGTGGGTGTCGCCGGTGTCGGTGCGCTGACGCTTGTGGGGTGGCGAGGGGGTGTGTGTGTGCGGGGCTGGGCTTTGGGTGATGTCCCACAGGCGGATGCCGTCTCGCCGCGTTTCCTGGAGGGTCTCCCGCAGGCGCCTGAGGACATACGGGTGGTCCTGGGGCGCGGGGAGGTTGCGGGGGTGGACTCCCAGGGGGTGGAGCGCATCGGCCAGCATGGCTTCCCATGCGGCCTGCGGCATCCACCCCCCCGCCGGCCGGAGGCGGCAGTTCTCCACCGACCCCTTGCGGGGCCGATGGACCAGGCCCTCGAGGGAGGGCTCTCCCCGGGCCCACTTCCGCAGCTCCCAGAGCTGCGTGTGGGTCCAGCGCTGCCACCACTGTTCCTGGGCGGGCCTGCGGTCTTGCGCGGAGGAGTGGGCGTGGGTGGGTGTGACGGGGTCGTGGGGACCGGCGGCGGTGGCGGGCCTGGGGGATTCCTCGTAGTCCTGTTCCGTGGGGGTGCGTGGGGAGTGGGGGTGCACGCGGATGTGGACCCGCGGGTGTGCGCGTACGGTCTCCGCCTCGGGGTTGGGTGGGGATTCGTGGCGGCGGCGGTAGTGGGGCATGCGTTGCATGTGGGCTGTCATCGGGGGCCGGTAGGCGGGCGGGGGCGCTGCTGGTGGACCCTGGAGCAGTCCGTGGGCCTGGGGTGCGGGCTTTGGGAGGTGCTGGGACGAGGCGCGTCGCGCTTCGGCCGCGGCGCGCTCCGCCATGAAGGTGGTGGCGGTGGCGTCGGTGACGGTGGGGGGGCGCCGCGCTGGGCGCTGCTGCCTTCGGGCCTGGGACGGCTGGGGCCGGATGTCGTAGAGGACATCCTCGGGGGGCCGGGCTCGCGCTGCCGTCGTGGCGCCGGGTTTGGGCTTGGGTTTGGGCTTGGCTGCGGGTCGCCGTTTGGCGGCGGTCTTGGGCTTTGGCTGGGTCGTGGACATAACTTCACGTTAAAAATACGTAGCAACCCAAAGAAAATTTCTATACAACACCAACACTCATGCGATACACTCGAAAGTCGCATTAAAATATTCGGTTGCATGGTCCAAGAGTTATAAATCACGTTCTACCCTCCTGACCATTATCCTTGCTACACCAGGCATGTGTACACATCAAAGGCGTTTTACGCTTCCTAAATTAAGTTTAGACCAAGGCGATTCCAGCCCATATCTCAAAGTTAAAATTCCTCGCAGTGAGCCGGAGATATGATTTTTCAAAGTGGCCTCACGAATCACTTTTGTTTCACCTATATCTCCAAGAAAAATGAAGGAGACAACAAAAGGAAGGTTGATTCGTGATCGGGGAAAAATGTAGGACCACTCGAAATTCATCATATCCAGTGCGGCGACCTCGAAATCGAAAGTCCGATTCTGAATGTCTGAAAGAATCGGATTCTTTTTGCGAGTGTATAACATAAAAATTGCGGAAGCAACGAACCCTTTTCTGATGAAATTTAACCCTTCATCGGGGTTTCCGCCAAAATATCTGGAAATAACAGTTAACCAATCAGTTACCGCAAAAACGCGAGCCAACTGCCAGTCGCCGATACCTTGACAGTCAGAACGGAAGGCTGAAAAATCACGGAAACATTATGATAAAAAAACCCTGTTGATTCCTGATATTTTGATATATAAATCTCAGCTGGCGGCGCCTCGGTATTGAATATGGCCGCTCATAGCTGGAATGGCCAAGCCTATCACACTATCACATCAGGTTAGGTCAGGTGGATGGGAGAGTATGATATCAGCCAATGGCGGCTTGCCGGCCCATAGATACACACCCCAAGTGACCCAAAGATGGCCACCGGGGTCCGAACCGGCTTCAGCTTGGGCTTCTCAGTTGGGGGACCGTTTTGGAAAGTGCGGACCGGCTCTTGGTCGCACAGCCAGACCACAGGGTTACTCCCCATCAGTCGTGCCTGAGAGGATAGCACCAGCATACCCGCCAGCAACTCCTGCTCATAGGTGGAGTAGTTCCCCTTGGCCTGGTTCCATTTCCAGTTCCAGTGGCCCAGGGGTACTAGGACCCACTTGTCTTCAGGGTAGCTGTCGCTGAGAGTTCCATCTCGGTTGAGACCTTCCGTCCCCCATTGGGAAATGGCCGAGTCGAACTCCTCCTTCTCTAGTGCTTGCCATTGGAACAACGTTCCACCACCGCCCACATTGCTGGCGTCCGTCACCAGGATAATCTCCCCTTGTGCTCTAGGCAAGCCTGAGCACTTAGCGTTGGCCACCTTGTCTTTGAGCTCGTCAAATGCTTGTTGCTCTTGTGGGCCCCAGCGCGAAGTAGTCCTCTTCTTGATCAAGTCCGTCAGAATGGCGCTGGTGTAGGTGAAGTTCTTGATACGGCGGCGGTAGAAGTTGCACCCCCCCATGAAACTGCGTACATCATGGAGTCAATTCTTGGGGTCTTCATGTCGTACCTTAGCATCCATCAGGGGTTTGGCCTTAGAGGCCGCTGGGGTCCACCACCCATAGCCAATGTCAAACCCCAGGTACTGCATGGTCTCCTGCATGAACTCACACTTCTCCAGCTTGAGTCGTGTGTGGTTCTCCTGGCAGACCGCAAAGAACTCACCCAAGAGGATTAGGTGATCCTCCTAGGTATTGGTCCCGAGGCATACATCGTCGATATGCGCTTCCATCTGGGCCCCAGGGGATATGAGTTCTTGCACCTTGGGTCTTCGTCGTAGGATGGACAGGATCGTGTTCATCAGCTCTTGGAAAAGAGCGGGTGCGTTGGCCACGCCAAAGGGCAAGACCTTCCACTTGAACACCCTCTCCGAGGGGTGATGAAGGCTAGTAGCTCCTGAGCGTTTGGCGTCAGGTTCGTCTGCCAGAATCCACTGCGCTTGTCCATCTTCGTCTTGTAGCGACAGGAGGCTATCTTCCCAAGGGTAGACTCCATATGAGGAATGGACCCTGAGTGGTTCAACGTTACCTTGACCCCCACGGCCGCCCAGGGGCGCGTGACCTCACCGTGGTGTGGGGGTGAAACCAGGGGGGGGGGGGCACCCCTGGGCTAACACGCAATCTGAGGGGCGACCCAGTCCAGCCACGGCGGCTGGGTCGCGGGATCACGCGCCCCATCCCCCGCCGACCACCGTGGGGGGGCCACGATGGTACAGGGCGGGCTCCACCGGGGGGTGGCGGTTAGCGAGGGTTTCTGGGTCTCCCTGTGGCCCAGCCCACCCCAGGGCTTGAGTTTCCCCCCTTGCGCCAGCCTGTGCCACGGAGGGATGCCCCCACACAGCGGCGGATACACCCGAGTCCCTCCGGTCCTGCCTCGGCCGGGGAGGGATAGGGACGCCCCGTGGGGGTTATGAGGGACACCACAGCACCCACCCCCACACAGCGGCGGATACACCCGAGTCCCTCCGGTCCTGCCTGGGCCAGGGAGGGATAGGGACGCCCCGTGGGAGCTTTGAGGGGACGCCACACCACCCACCCCCACACAGCGGCGGATACACCCGAGTCCCTCCGGTCCTGCCTGGGCTGGGGAGGGATAGGGGCACCCCGTGGGGGTTGGCACTGCTGCAGTGTTGGGATGCAGTGCTGCAGCATTCCAAAGGCATGCAGCATTCCAGAGGCAGTGGCCCCAGTTTTTGAAGGCAGTAGTGCCACATTGTGAAGGCACTGCTGCTGCCATGTGAAGGCAGTGCTGTCGCCAACTGCAGGCAGTGCTGCCTCATTGGGAAGGCGGTGTCACTGTCCAACAACAGTGCTGCTGCCATCCACAGGCAGTGCTGCCACATTCTGAAGGCAGTGTTGCTGCAGTCCACTGGCAGTGCTGCAGTGTCGGGATGCGGTGCTGCAGCATTCCAAAGGCATTCAGCATTGCAGAGGCAGTGGCACCACTGTTTGAAGGCAGTGCTGCCACATTGTGAAGGCACTTCCACTGTCATGTGAAGCTGTTGCTGCCACCATCTACAGGCAGTGCTGCCTCATTGGGAAGGCAGTGTCACTGTCCAACAACAGTGCTGCTGCCGTCCACAGGCAGTGTTGCCACACTCTGAAGGCACTGTTGCTGCAGTCTACTGGCAGTGCTGCAGTGTTGGGATGCGGTGCTGCAGCATTCCAAAGGCATGCAGCATTGCAGAGGCAGTGGCACCACTGCTTGAAGGCAGTTCTGCCACATTGGGAAGGCACTGCCACTGTCATGTGAAGTCAGTTCTGCCACCAACTGAAGAGAGTGCTGCCACATTGTGAAGGCAATGCCGCTGCCATGTGAAGGAAGTGCTGTTACCAACTGAAGGCAGTGCTGCCTCATTGGGAAGGCGGTGTCACTCTCCAACAACAGTGCTGCTGCCGTGCACTGGCAGTGTTGCTGCAGTCTGCTGGCAGTGCAGCAAGGTTGGGATGCAGTGCTGCGGCATTCCAAAGGCATGCAGCATTGCAGAGGCAGTGAAACCACTGTTTGAAGGCAGTGCTGCCACAGTGGGAAGGCACTGCCACTGTCATCTGAAGGTATTGCTGCCACCATCTGCAGGCAGTGCTGCCCAATTGGGAAGGCAGTGTCACTGTCCAACAACAGTGCTGCTGCCGTCCACAGGCAGTGTTGCTGCAGTCCACTGGCAGTGCTGCAGTGGTGGGATGCGGTGCTGCAGCATTCCAAAGGCATGCAGCATTCCAGAGGCAGTGGCCCCAGTATTTGAAGGCAGTAGTGCCACATTGTGAAGGCACTGCTGCTGCCATGTGAAGGTGTTGCTGCCACCAACTGAAGGCAGTGCTGCCTCATTGGGGAGGCAGTGTCACTGTCCAACAATAGTGCTGCTGCCGTCCACAGGCAGTGCTGCCACATTCTGAAGGCAGTGTTGCTGCAGTCCACGGGTAGTGCTGCAGTGTCGGGATGGAGTGCTGCAGCATTCCAAAAGCATGCAGCATTGCAGAGGCAGTGGCACCACTGTTTGAAGGCAGTGCTGCAACATTGTGAAGGCACTGCCGCTGTCATGTGATGGCATTGCTGCCACCAACTGAAGGGAGTGCTGCTACATTGTGAAGGCAATGCCGCTGCCATGTGAAGGCATTGCTGCCACCAACTGCAGGCAGTGCTGCCTCATTGGGAAGGCAGTGTCACTGTCCAACAAAAGTGCTGCTGCCGTCCACGGGCACTGCTGCACATTCTGAAGGCACTGTTGCTGCAGTCCACTGGCACTGCTGCAGTGCTGGGATGCAGTGCTGCAGCATTCCAAAGGCATGCAGCATTGCAGAGGCAGTGGCAACAGTGTTTGAAGGCAGTGCTGCCACATTGTGAAGGCACTACCGCTGCCATGTGAAGGCAGTGCTACCACCAACTGAAGGCAGTGCTGCCTCATCAGGAAGGCAGTGTCACTGTCCAACAACAGTGCTGCTGCCGCCCGCAGGCAGTGTTGCTGCAGTCCACTGGCAGTGCTGCAGCGTTGGGATGCAGTGCTGCGGCATTCCAAAGGCATGCAGCATTGCAGAGGCAGTGGCACCACTGCTTGAAGGCAGTTCTGCCACATTGGGAAGGCACTGCCACTGTCATGTGAAGGTATTGCTGCCACCAACTGCAGGCAGTGCTGCCTCAAAGAAAAGGCAATTTCACTGTCCAACAACAGTGCTGCTGCCGTCCACAGGCAGTGCTGCCACACTCTGAAGGCAGTGTTGCTGCAGTCCACGGGTAGTGCTGCAGTGTTGGGATGTAGCGCTGCAGCATTCCAAAGGCATGCAGCATTGCAGAGGCAGTGGCACCACTGTTTGAAGGCAGTGCTGCCACATTGTGAAGGCACTACCGCTGCCATGTGAAGGCAGTGCTACCACCAACTGAAGGCAGTGCTGCCTCATTGGGAAGGCAGTGTCACTGTCCAACAACAGTGCTGCTGCCGCCCACAGGCAGTGTTGCTGCAGTCCACTGGCAGTGCTGCAGTGTGGGAATGCGGTGCTGCAGCATTCCAAAGGCATGCAGCATTGCAGAGGCAGTGGCACCACTGTTTGAAGGCAGTAGTGCCACATTGTGAAGGCACTGCTGCTGCCATGTGACGGCAGTGCTGCCACCAACCGCAGGCAGTGCTGCCTCATTGGGAAGGCAGTGTCACTGTCCAACAACAGTGCTGCTGCCGTGCACCGGCAGTGCTGCCACACTCTGAAGGCAGTGATGCTGCGGTCCACTGGCAGTGCTGCAGTGTTGGGATGCAGTGCTGTGGCATTCCAAAGGCATGCAGCATTGCAGAGGCAGTGGCACCACCGTTTGAAGGCATTGGTGCCACATTGTGAAGGCACTGCCACTGTCATGTGAAGGTATTGCTGCCACCATCTGCAGGCAGTGCTGCCTCAACGAAAAGGCAGTGTCACTGTCCAACAAAAGTGCAGCTGCCGTCCACAGGCAGTGCTGCCACAGTCTGAAGGCAGTGTTGCTGCAGTTCACTGGCAGCTCTGCAGTGTTGGGATGCAGTGCTGCAGCATTCCAAAGGCATGCAGCATTGCAGAGGCAGTGGCACGACTGTTTGAAGGCAGTGCTGCAACATCGGAAAGGCACTACCGCTGCCATGTGAAGGCGGTGCTACCACCAGCTGAAGGCAGTGCTGCCTCATTGGGAAGGCAGTGTCACTGTCCAGCAACAGTGCTGCTGCCGTCCACAGGCAGTGTTGCTGCAGTCCACTGGCAGTGCTGCAGTGTTGGGATGCAGTGCTGCAGCATTCCAAAGGCATGCAGCATTGCAGAGGCAGTGGCACCACTGTTTGAAGGCAGTGCTGCCACATTGTGAAGGCACTGCCACTGTCATGCGAAGGTATTGCTGCCACCAACTGCAGGCAGTGCTGCCTCAACGAAAAGGCGGTGTCACTGTCCAACAACAGTGCTGCTGCCGTCCACAGGCAGTGTTGCCACCTTCTGAAGGCAGCGTTGCTGCAGTCCACTGGCAGTGCAGCAGTGTTGGGATGCAGTGCTGCAGCATTCCAAAGGCATGCAGCATTGCAGAGGCAGTGGCACCACTGTTTGAAGGCAGTGCTGCCACATTGTGAAGGCACTACCACTGCCATGTGAAGGCAGTGCTACCACCAACTGAAGGCAGTGTTGCCTCATCAGGAAGGCAGTGTCAGTGTCCAACAACAGTGCTGCTGCCGCCCACAGGCAGTGTTGCTGCAGTCCACTGGCAGTGCTGCAGTGTTGGGATGCGGTGCTGCAGCATTCCAAAGGCATGCAGCATTGCAGAGGCAGTGGCACCACTGTTTGAAGGCAGTAGTGCCACATTGTGAAGGCACTGCTGCTGCCATGTGACGGCAGTGCTGCCACCAACTGCAGGCAGTGCTGCCTCATTGGGAAGGCAGTGTCACTGTCCAACAATAGTGCTGCTGCCGTGCACCGGCAGTGCTGCCACACTCTGAAGGCAGTGATGCTGCGATCCACTGGTAGTGCTGCAGTGTCGGGTTGCAGTGCTGCGGCATTCCAAAGGCATGCAGCTTTGCAGAGGCAGTGGCACCACCGTTTGAAGGCATTGGTGCCACAGTGTGAAGGCACTGCCACTGTCATGTGAAGGTATTGCTGCCACCATCTGCAGGCAGTGCTGCCTCAACGAAAAGGCAGTGTCACTGTCCAACAACAGTGCTGCTGCTGTCCACAGGCAGTGCTGCCACACTCTGAAGGCAGTGTTGCTGCAGTCCACTGGCAGCGCTGCAGTGTTGGGATGCAGTGCTGCAGCAATCCAAAGGCATGCAGCATTGCAGAGGCAGTGGTACCACTGTTTGAAAGCAGTAGTGCCCCATTGGGAAGGCACTACCGCTGCCATGTGAAGGCGGTGCTACCACCAACTGAAGGCAGTGCTGCCTCATTGGGAAGGCCATCTCACTGTCCAACAACAGTGCTGCTGCCGTCCACAGGCAGTGTTGCTGCAGTCCACTGGCAGTGATGCAGTTTTGGGATGCAGTGCTGCAGCATTCCAAAGGCATGCAGCATTCCAGAGGCAGGGGCCCCAGTATTTGAAGGCAGTAGTGCCACATTGTGAAGGCAGTGCTGCTGCCATGTGAAGGCAGTGCTGCCACCAACTGCAGGCAGTGCTGCTGCAACAGAAAGGCAGTGTCACTGTCAAACAACAGTGCTGCTGCGGTCCACAGGCAGTGCTGCCACCTTCTGAAGGCAGTGTTGCTGCAGTCCACGGGCAGTGCTGCAGTGTCGGGATGCAGTGCTGCAGCATTCCAAAGGCATGCAGCATTGTAGTTTGGGGGGACACGTGGGTGTGACCGGAGGCATGTAGAGGATGGCTCCGCGCACGGACACCTTCGGCAGAAGTGCCGTGCGCCGGGGGAGGCTGGGGGACCAGGCCAATGACAAAGCCCCCGAGAACCGCCGGCCAAACGCCGCCCAGTCGGTAGTACCTGGCGGGCTAAGGGCCCACACCCGTGAGACTGCGCCCTGCTTCCCTTGGGGGGGTGGTGGACCGTGCCGGAAGTGGAGCCGGCGCTCCGCCTCGCCCCTGAAGCCGGTTCGGACCCCCGTGGCCATCTTGGGGTCACTTGGGGTGTGTGTCTATGTGCCGGCAAGCCGCCATTGGCTGATATCATACACTCCCATCCACCTGATCTAACCCGATGTGATAGTGTGATAGGCTTGGCCATTCCGGCTATGAGCGGCCATATTCAGTACCGAGGCGCCGCCAGCTGAGATTTATATATCAGAATATCAGGAATCAACAGGGTTTTTTTATCATAATGTTTCCGTGATTTTTCAGCCTTCCGTTCTGATTGTCAATGTATCGGCGACTGTCAGTTGGCTCGCGATTTTGCGGTAACGGATTGGTTAACTGTTATTTCCAGATATTTTGGCGGAAACTCTGATGAAGGGTCTGATTTCATCAGTGAAGGGTTCGTTGCTTCCGCAATTTTCTAAATATGCACTCGAAATTTTAATCTGAATTTTTCGCGATGTCGAAATCGGATTTGCGACTTCGACATCGCCGCACTTGATTTGGTCTTCTTCGAGTGGTCATAGTCTTTTCCCTATGCCCGAATCAGGTTTCCCTTATACTTGCCACCCATTTGACTTGGAGATATAAGGGAAACAAAAGTGAATCGTGGGACCACTTTGAAGGGCCATATCTACGCGCAAGTGTGAGGAAAGAGAATAAGGAAGGTTGTGTTGCAAGCGCCTTAGTCTGAACTTATTTTTAGTAGGATCCAACACCTTAAGTCGGCACACACACTCGTTGTATCATAGGATCATGGTCAACATGGTAGAAACTTGTTTATAACTTGTTGACCATGTGTCCGGACTTGATATTATGACTTTCGAGTGTAGCGCATGAGTCTTGCGGTTGCATAGCATCTTTCCTTAGGTTCCCACGTCCATTTAACTCAAAGTTATGACCATGGAGGGGCATGACATACCATGGTGGGAGCCTATTTTAAGGGCTACGTGTGATATTGGTAGTATATGTCTTGATATGCTCACGCCCATGTTATATATCTTCGTGTGGCCGAAGAGATGGGGAGCCACACGTGACAAGGGCTTTGCCCATGTCCCACTTGTGGAATTCAAAGCGCTAGACTAAGTCTACCGCGTATGTATTGCTCATGGTGTGTTTGGCAAAGAGATCCATGAGTGCACTCCCATTTTCATGGGGCATGTAGATATGAGTGGCGAAGGTATTTCCATGCGCCCGATCGGGGATCCAAGTGGGGGAATTGTTCGCAAAAGGTTCCAATCATTTGTGTATTGAACCATGAGCGGATATCATGGGTGAGCATAGAGATATACTATCATGACAACTTTGTATTTGGACATATTTTCATGTTTTTGACCTCAATTTTGCTCATTTTTGCATTTTGTGTACTTACCTGGTCGGCAAACAGCAAGAAGCCTATGGGGAGTCGAACCATGGTATGTTGTTCATCTGTTGGCATTTGCTTTGGAGTTGAACCCCACCATATGCCGGATCGCGTACTCCATTTGGCTTGGCGCACGAAGGATTACAAGAATTGGTCTCAAGATCATGGGCTGACTTGGGCAGTGCGTGGCGCCCATATCCGAAGTGGTTTCTAGGGTAAAGTGGGGATGTACATGGGCATTGACCTTTGGTCTCCATCCTCCATGAATACTAGACTTCGATTCCATGCATGCTTTGAGCCTTCGGATAAGTGGTAACTTCAATTTTGAGCATATATTTGATATATGGCCAATATGGTGTGAATTGGCGGTTTTTTGATGTGTTATGAGTTCAAACTCATGGGGCATATCTCTATTCCCATTCTACTCCAAGTCCAACCAAGTATATGTCACGGTAGGGCATGGTCCTGAGTGCCACTCTAGGCCATGACACGCCACCTCCCCTATTGGGGTAGGATTTAGAGGCTTGGGAGTGAACACATTTTTGGGGTTTGTGTAGTGACGTTTGACACATGGCATTTAGCCATCTTATTGGGCTGGGTTCAGGGCATCATGTTGGTGAGTCAAGGGAAGGTCTTGAGTCCAGGGAATGAGGGATCTATGGCTGTGAGTGTGTGTGTTTCCATCTTTCCCCAACCTTGCTTTATTTGTGTTCATATGCCAATTTCAGGGCTTTCCTCTTTGGTGCATTTCTTGTACATGCCCGCCACCGTGAGACGACCGGTGTGCTGAACGGAAGCCCTGCAGCCCGTATTGGATTGTGAATTGGGCTATTGCTGTATTTGTGGGATCTGGTTGCTGTTCAGGGTTGAAGGAGGATAGTATTTTCTATATTTTTGGATTTGGAACCCGGAATTTTGATAAATGCAATCGTTGATCAGGAGCAAGTCAGCAGGGGTTACAGGCGGAAGGGGCACAGCGGGGGCCGGTCCTGGTAGGGACCTTCTTTATGGTAGCAGAGGCTTACCTGCTGCCCCTACCTACCGCCGACCCGGGGACTTGGGCCCCTCTGAGCCCTGCCCAAGTACGCCCCGGGTGCGTATTGTGGACTCGGTGGAGACCATGCCGGAGATTGGAGCCAGAGAAGAGCCGAGACGTTCAAGAGCATGGCGAACTCCGGAAGTTGAAGCCCGAAGAGAAGTACGACATTCGGGAAGAGGAGGACTTGACATGGAGGATCTGGTCTCCATGTGTGAGCGTCGCTGCCGAAAGGCATGCAACCTCCGCTCCGCCGCAGAGGACTCTGAGGAGGCCTGCCATTCAGGCAGCAGTGGAGGACGGGCCCGGCGCTACCGGAAGGGCGGGTCACCCAAGTCCGCGGCAAGGGACGCCGGGGCTATGGATACGGAACCTAGCCAGGTCAGGCTGTGGGAATCCGAGGGCCACTCCGGGGGCTATCGCACAGCCTATGAGCAACCTTTGGAGTCGGAGGAGACGCCCGCGCCGATCGCCAGGGCGCATACGGCCCCCGAGCCCGCCCTGAAGCACGACGCCGAGGGCTTGGAGAGGCCAGCCAGGGCCCGGACGGCACCTGTGCCCCGGCACACGGGACCAGAGACGGACGCCATTGGCGATACGCCCATGGGCGATGAGTCTGAGGCGTCGGGAACCGCGGGATGCGCTGGATCAGGCGGAAGGCACGCTGAGTGCCACTGCGAGCACGTGTCCTTCCTCATGGGCAAGTACCCAAAAATGGGGATGGACGCTATCGTGCATCGACTCGACCGCCTGGACAACGCGAAGGACGGCCTAGAGGAGGACGTCGCCGGGATCCTCGATGACCAGTCGGCCGCGGAGAAAGACATGGAGGAGCTGCGAGTGGAACGGGACCGGTACCGGGAGAATCTGGAGCTGGCCCTGGAGAAGCAGCAGCGAGTGGTGGACAGTCTCCTCCACCTGGTGGAGGACATGTCGGGACGCCTGAAAAGGCTAGAGGAGCTACAGCCCCTCGCCTCGGGTCCGGAGCTCCCGGCAAAGCCGGCCGCGGCAGAGCTGGTGGAGCGGGTTAAGACCCTCAGGAGCGCCATGGATAAACCCATGGGCGGCCCTGCAGAGGCACCCTACGCGCCTCCGCGTGTTGACCCCGGTGCGCTGCCGTTTGTTCCAATGTTCAGCGAATCCACAATGCTCGGGGAACACACGGCACCGGCTGGGTCCATGCGGGAAGGGCACGTAACCACGGACCCGAGGAGCCTGACGGTACAGATGTCCCACGCCGCCCAGGATCTACCGATCACTACGACTGCCCATGCAGTTTATGCGGAAGAGGAGATCCAGAGCCAGACCATGCAGGGGCGAACCATGGGAAGCGCCGACGGACATGGTCGAGGTCTTCCAGGCGGAGACCTGTGGGCGAAGGACCCCAATACGGGGATATGGACGGCCGATGGAGCAAGTCCTTCCCGCATTCCAAACCCCATGGGTTCAGGATCAACTGGACCGCACTCCATGGAGGAGAGGGATGTACGGGGAGTGTACTCACACCCCCCGGCCACTGGTGGTATCCGTCTCGGTGGAGTGGTGGCTGGGGACGTCAGAGACGCCATCAGGATTGACGACCTCAGGGGAATCAAAATCCCCTACTATGATGGCAATCCCTCCAACCTGGACGACTTCATCCTGGATTGGGAGGACTTCGCCGAGGAGGTCGTGGGCGAGATGCGGGGAGCGCCGCGGGACAAGTGGGTATGCCGGACATTCCCACACCGGCTGGCGCAGGACCTGAAGGAGGAGCTGCGGGATCAGATCCGGGAAGGACTGATGCGTACGGAGCAGGCCTACCTCCAGTGGTTGGAGGATGAGGAGCGGGTGGACGCTCCGAACCAGAAGCTGGAGGACTTGTGGTCCATCCCGCTGCCGCTGGACCGCGGTGAGTTGCGGGTCCGGGAGTGGAACCGGTATCTGCGGAAGTACCGCAGATGCCTCAAGCTGGTGGAGGACTGGAACGAGGCCAGCGAGATCCGCCACCTCCTGAAGGACGTCCTCCCCGGACACTGGAAGAGGCGAGTGGAGGACGAGGAGAAGAAGCGCGCCAAGAAGCGGGTGGCGGTGAGGATCATGGCGGCGGAGGATACCCATGCGGGTATCATGGAGTTCTTCAGGAGGAACCTGGGCGAGCCCAACCGGATGTTGGGACTGAAGAACGCCGTGTACGTGGAGGTCTTTGGAGACGCCATGGGGCAAAGGTTGCTGCGCCTCAACAACGCGGAGTGGAGGCGTGGAGAGCCACTGAGGATGCAGGTCATCTTCGCCCGCATGAGCCTGGACGAGATCGTGAAGTACATCACGGTGGAGTTGAAGCTCAATGCGAAGAACGAGGCCCACGTGCAGGATCGACATGGTCATGGACAACGAAGCCACCGAGAAGACCGTCATCATCGGGAGATGCAGGAGGACACGGCCAACTCCGCGGAGGATGGTAGTGGAAGTGGCCAAGACCACTGGTCCCGGGAGGATCACGAGGAGGCCCACTTCTTCGCGTTTGTGGCGCACAACGTGAGGGACAATGGGCAGGATCGGTCCAGATGGAGCCGGGTGGGACCCAGGAAGGGCAAAGTGCCAAGGAGGATCGGGAACCCACTGCTCTCGTTCCGGGAGTACAGGTCTCAGCACGACGGGTGCTGGGTCTGTTATGGCAAGGGAAACAACCATGCACACGACCACCGTCAGTGCAAGGTGTATGAGGCGGACAAGAAGGCCTACTTCGCCGCCCACCCCGAGAAGAAGCCCAAGGAGCAGCGGATTTCCGATTGGAAGGCGAAGGGCGGAGACGGGGGAAAAGGCCAAGGCAAAGGCCAAGGAAAAGGCGGAGGAAGAGGCTATGGTGGTGGACCTGGCCAAGACCGACGAGTGAGGTCGATCGAGGAAGTTGCTGAGGACATGTTGAGGACGTTGGAGGAACTCAAAGCCCAGCAACGTGGTGGACAAAGTCCTGGCAGATCGCAGCCGGAAGGGGCTGCGGGAAGTCAAGTCTAGAGGAGCCCCCACGGGAGTGGGACCTCGGAGGTCTCTCCTCCGAAAATCAGTGGAATCCCTGAGGAATCCGAGGCACATCGGGTGCCGAAGAAGGCTCCGGAAGAGCCAATACCACTGAGTTTCGCCACTCCCAACCCCTGGAGCGCCCTGCCAAGGGAAGTACATGTGGGTACGGGACATGGCAAGAAGGAAGGAGCGACCACGGAGAGCCCCGTGGATGGGCAGGACCAGCCCAAGATCTACACCATCCGTGACCATACCCTTGAAGTCCTGATGCACCCGGACATGCTAGAGTTGCATGCCGTGAGAGTTGTCCATACGCCTCATGGTGACGAGCCGCAGTTGCACTTGAAAGTGCGAGTACGGTGCGGACGAGAGGAGAAGGTGGTGGATGTGTTGGTGGATACGGGTGCCCAGGTGAGCCTGGTCCGGAGAGGGTTGTTCAAGGAGGAACTCCTGCAGCCCAGCCGGAGACCGGTCCGCCTGAAGGTCGCCAACGGAGAGATTATGGGTGGTGGCACCCATGAGGCCACTATCAGTATGGAATTCTGGGAGCATGAGCGCTTGAACCGCCCTGATTTGGCGAAGAGAAGCACTCTATCCGGGAACTTCTATGTGGCCGACATTACAGATTGGGATATGATCATGGGGTATGACTTCATGGTGGCAAACGCCATTGCAGCCCTTCCCCATCGTGCAACGCTGGTCCGGGAGGATGATGAATGCCTCACATGGCTGTCCACGGACTATGCATGCGGATCATCCCAATGGAATGCTGAGGAAGAGGATCGGATCGTCCAAGCGGTGCAAGCTGTGGGTGCCAAGTCCAGAGGAGACCGTGGACTTCAGCTCACGGAGTATGGAATGGCGACGCAGGTGTATGCCAGGATGATCCAGACGCCCCGGAGCCGAAGCGCCCGAGACGGACGTCTTCGCTTCCCGGGATGCCTCACTTTTGCTGAAGTGTAGGAGGCATTGGCATGGAGGAGACTCAGCCTGGCACAGGCATTGGGGTTTGAAGGAGTGGGGACCCATGTATTGGCATGGCTCCCTGGACAATACCAGACGTACGGTGGAGAAGATCGTCGCGGATAGGGCGAAGGGGATCCTGGTCATAACCGGCATGGGATCCACCCCATGTCCGCTGGAGGGTCTCAAGTCGACGCTGGACTCCATCACCCTGAACGAGATGTCATTCGGGCCGGAGGAGGAGTTGTTCATCGACGCCAAGGGTGTATCAATGCCCTCCCCGGGTCAAGCGTGGGGTACCAAGGCTTTCCTGGTGGATGGGGCGCAAGCCCAGCCCACGGGTGATGAAGCATTCATCCGTAGGGTGGGGGCGGTGCCCATGAAGGTCATGTTCGAGCCCAAGGAAGGGAAGGATCAGCCAGTTGATGGCATTGACATCCTGTCCCACTCCGAGATCGACGACGTCGTCAACTACATGCGGATGGGGATGCACGACCGTGTGGCAGCCAAGGGAAGGCGGGCCATGGTCACATCTCCGCATTGGTGGGATGACAAGATGTTGGTCACCGGCAAGTACGAGAAGGACGAGTTCGTGGCGAGGGTCATGGATCACATCGCGAACCAATACGATGGTCCGGTTGGGTCGGACCCACCGACATGGGATTTTCCAAGAATGGGTGCCGATGGCGACAGTCACCAGCCCGATGCCGCAAATTTTCGAAGATTATCGGTGGGAAGCGCGCCCCACGACGATGAAGACGGCATATCGGACGAGGAGAAGTCGGACTCGGACCCAGAAGAGGCCTATACCGCAGTGCGGTCGGTTGTATCTATACCGAAGCAAGCGGCTGAAGAGGCCCAGGAGAACCCGAAGGTCGCCGAGCTGAAGGAGAGGCTGATCAAGGCCTATCCGCGGCTATTCAGTGGCGTCGCCAACAAGAACCCTCCAGATCGTGGGAGCTTTGGTACAGCGAAGATCAAGCTGAAGCCGAACCCCAAGATCTATCGTCATCGGGAGTACCAACTTCAGGGCGATCGGGCCGAGGCCATGAAGAAGCTATTGGCCGAGTTCATTGAGCGGGGATGGATCGAACCCTCCGACAGTGAGTGGGCCAGCCCAGCCTTCATCGTGCCCAAGAAGGAGAAGGGCGAGTGGAGGTTGGTGGTTGATTACAGGGGTTTGAACGAGCAGACCGAGCACGACTCGTACTCGCTTCCCCTGATCGACTCCATCCTCCAAAAACAACAGAAAAAGCGGATTTTCACGGTGTTAGACCTGAAACACGGCTATCACCAGATGCCGCCACACCCGGACTCCAGGCCCTGCACAGCGATGTCGACGCCGCTGGGGCCCATGCAGTGGAAAGTGGTGCCTATGGGCGCCAAGAATGGCAACGCCGCTTTCCAGCGCATGATGGAGGACCTACTCGGTCCAGTCCGGGACTGTGCCGACCCCTTCGTGGATGACATCATCATCGGGTCCGGCACGGAGAACATGACTGAGGATGAGCTCATCGAAGCGCATGAGAAGGATCTGCGCCGAGTGCTCAGCGAGCTGGACAAGCACAACATGGTGTGCAAGCCCACCAAAGCCTCACTCTTCGTGAAGGAAGTGGAGTTCGCGGGTCACGTGGTTGGCCATGGGCAACGCCGTCCCATGCCTGGGAAGCTGGCGTCCCTGCACCACTGGGAAAAGCCCCGGACCATCAGCGAACTCCGGTCCTTCATGGGGTTCTGCAATTACTATTCGGGCTATGTCCGGATGTATGCAGAACTCTCGGGGCCGCTGCACAAGATGCTGCAGGTGGGGAAGTTAGATGGCCGGAAGGCGAGCAAGAAGAAGCTTGCCTGGACCCCTGAGGCCGAAGATGCGTTCAACCGCCTGAAGGAGCGACCCCCTGGGGTAGTTGGGGCTGTTCCTGGTGGACCCGGACAAGGGATTCGTGCTACGGACAGACGCCTCGGATTATGCCGTGGGGGCAGTCCTCGAGCAAGTCCGGGACGACGGGACTCATGTTCCCGTGGCGTTTTGGAGCAGAATCCTGGCCGAGGGCCAACGCCGAACATGGACCGCGAGGGAGAAGGAGACATACGCCATTGTATGTGCGCTCAGGAAGTGGTCTGGCCACATCGGACTGCAGCCGGTGGTGGTTTGCACGGACCACCAGTCCCTACAGAGCTGGCACAAGGAGCATGTCGACACCCCCTCAGGACCAGCGGCTAGGAGGGCCCCATGGCACGAGACGTTCGCCAAGTTCGACCTCAGCGTCGTGTACGTCCCGGGGAAGGACAACACTGTGGCAGATTGCCTCAGTCGCTGGGCCTACCCCGCGGGCAAGGCGTGGATGGACATATCCAGCCATGGCGACGCCGAGGAGACCGAGGAGGCCAAGCGCATCATCGAGATGGAGAAGGCCATGGAGCAGGAGGGGGTCAAGTGTTTTGTGGTGATGGCAAACCGTACAGACCTGGCCAAGTTCCGGGGCGCCCGAGTCCAGGCTATTCGAGAGGAAACCCTCGAGCAATGGATGGTGGCCCCTGTAGAGCTAGTCAGGTCGGTGCTCACAGAGGACTGGTCGGATGACTATGCGGCATCCGAGCACTGGAGCAAGTACTGGAATGCCGTGAGCGCCCCGTCGGACGACGAGTGGCCTGAGGGCTTGACCGAGGATGGAGACAAGTTGTTCCTCAAGGACAAGCTGCTGGTGCCCCAGAACCGAGTGGAGGAGCTCATTGACCATTGGCACAATGCCCAGCTCATGCACCCTGGCCGAGACAAGATGCAGCAGGACCTGGAGTGGCGTTTCAAGTTCCCTCCGGGGTACTACGCCATCCTGGATAGGTACTGCAGCAACTGTGCCGTGTGTCGGGCCACGAAGAGCCCCAAACACTCCACAGCGGGCAACCTGGTGTATACGGCTATACCGGAGGCCCCTATGCGGTCCGTGGCCATGGATGTGTTCGCCATGCCTGAGGTCACCGTGGACGGAGAGACCTACGACTGTGTCATCCTGGCAGTGGACAGGCACAGCGGGTATATCCTGGCAGTCCCGGGCAAGAAGTCCAAAAAGAAGGACAAGAAGGACAAGCATGGAGTGGGGCTGCAGGCCAAGACCGTCGCTAATGCTATGATCAGGCATCGGCTGACGATTTTTGATGTCCCAGCTGTCATCTGCAGCGATCGGGGCAGTCATTTTGTGGGGACGTGGTTCAAAACGATGTGCAAGTACATGGGGATTGGGCACGCCAAGACTGTGGCGTACCACAGCCGGTCGAATGGCTTGGCTGAGGTGGCCGGGCGGCAGATGTTCGAGAAGTTCCGCCAGCTGCACATTGACGAACCGGGCCGGAACTGGTATAATTCGCTGTGGAGAGTGCTCCAGGCGTACCTTGACCTTCCGGGACCCACTGGACTGTCGCCCCATCGTATCCTGTTCCTACGGGATCGAGTGTCACGCACTCTCCCGTGGTTGAACCATGGCAAAGTGGCCCGGGATGCGAACACCATGATGGCTGAGGCGGACGACACGGCGGCCAAGGTGTGCAAGGCACTTCAGGACGAGCATGACAAGAGGGCCAAGTACTTCAAGCAGGGAAAAGTCCACAAGTATGCTCTCCAAGACACCGTGTGGGTGGAGGGGCACCACAAGGATGTCCTGTCCAGGCATCGGCAGGCGTCCTGGTATGTGCCGGGGGTAATCGTGCGGAAGGTCGGGCAGGATGTGTATGCAGTTCGTGTGGGGGATAACAAGATCCTGGACCGCGACCATACCCAGCTTCGTCCCCGAGCACCGGACCCCAGCGGACGTCCCGTCACCTTCGAGTTCACGGCCGGCGATGTAGACTCGGACGACGAGGGTGAGGACGACGACTTCACCGCTGAGAAGATCCTGGCGGACAAGCCGGACCCGGGGACGCCTGGGGGGAGGCTTTATAAAGTCCGTTGGGAGGGATTCGCCGCATCCAGGGATTCGTGGGAGCCTCCGAGCAGTTTTGTGCCGAGGTATACCACGGTCTGGATGGACTATCTGAAGAAAAAGAATATTTCTTTGGATGTCAAGGACGTGTTGGTCCATTTGGTTGCTGCCGTAGCACCGTAATGGATCCCCCTTGGCATTTTTGGTTGTTTTTGTGCTTGTGGGATGGGTGAGGGCGTTCATCCGGGGATTTTTCGGCCTTGACTGGCCATATACCCCCTTCACTCGATCTCCACATATATATTTCACTGTGGTATATTCATTTAGGTCGACGGACGACGTTTTTCTATCTTTGATCCCCTTGGTCCAAGTTGTAGATCAAGAGGAGACCGGATATGGCGTAGGGCACTGATTATCAGTGTCCTCACCCCTCCCTTGGGGCATGGGGGACGCCTACGACGTGTGTGGGGCCTTAATGTGTCCTTGGGACATGGAGGGGGGGGTTGGAGCCCATTGGGGTCCTCCCGTCCTCTCTTCAATGACTTCCGAGCGGTAACAACGCTCTGAGAAGGGGGGTGAAGCCGGTTCGGACCTCCGTGGCCATCTTGGGGTCACTTGGGGTGTGTGTCTATGTGCCGGCAAGCCGCCATTGGCTGATATCATACTCTCCCATCCACCTGATCTAACCCGATGTGATAGTGTGATAGGTTTGGCCATTCCGGCTATGAGCGGCCATATTCAGTACCCAGGCGCCGCCAGCGGAGATTTATATATCAGAATATCAGGAATCAACAGGTTCTTTTTATCATAATGTTTCCGTGATTTTTCAGCCTTCCGTTCTGATTGTCAATGCATCGGCGACTGTCAGTTGGCTCGCGATTTTGCGGTAACCGATTGGTTAACTGTTATTTCCACACATTTTGGCGGAAACTCCGATGAAGGGTCTGATTTCATCAGTGAAGGGTTCATTGCTTCCGCAATTTTCTAACTATGCACTCGAAATTTTATTCTGAATTTTTCGCGATGTCGAAATCGGATTTGCGACTTCGACATCGCCGCACTTGATTTGGTCCTCTTCGAGTGGTCATACTCTTTTCCCTATGCCCGAATCAGGTTTCCCTTATACTTGCCACCCATTTGACTTGGAGATATAAGGGAAACAAAAGTGAATCGTGGGACCACTTTGAAGGGCCATATCTACGCGCGAGTGTGAGGAAAGAGAATAAGGAAGGTTGTGTTGCAAGCGCCTTAGTCTCAACTTATTTTTAGTAGGATCCAACACCTTAAGTGGGCACACACACTCGTTGTCTCATAGGATCATGGTCAACATGGTAGAAACTTGTTTATAACTTGTTGACCATGTGCCCGGACTTGATATTATGACTTCCGAGTGTAGTGCATGAGTCTTGCGGTTGCATAGCATCTTTCCTTAGGTTCCCACGTCCATTTAACTCAAAGTTATGACCATGGAGGGGCATGACATACCATGGTGGTGAAGCGTTTTCGTGACCCTCCTGCAAAGCACCGCAATTTCTGCAAGAATCGAACATTTCGTGAGTCGGTTTAAGTTGCTTAAACTGTTCTAAGGCGTTAGCCACAGGCCTTTCGAATCTACATGATGCCTGTGAAAACACGGAAAAACAGTGAAATCTCGCGTATATTTACAAAATGGGGCACAACAGCATAAATTTATTATAAAAACTGCTATTTTAATATAAAAATCGGCAATTCTAGCTATTGCTCTGTCGCTTTCGTAATCCCATTTTACGTCATAAAATGCGCTGTTCAGCGCACGTGCGAGCCACAGCGGGTAGCGGTAGGGAGACCCTGCCGCTACCGCTTCACCCCCCTTCTTAAAGGTTTGTTTATCCTCCAGGAGGAAAAACAAACCCCAGAGGTAGCCTTTTCCTAGGTGTCCGGTGGGGAGCACCAATACTCCCCTCAGGCAAAAACCTGCTTTGCCACACTAGGAAAATAAAAAGAAAAAGGCCTTGGGTGGCCTGCCCCGTTTGTTTCGAAAACCTGAAAAAGTTTTCAGTTTCCCGAAAACCTCCATGCTTTCAAAAACCAAACAACAGGACAGGCATGCACACAGCACTACAACTCAGCATCAAATAAACGTTGCTGTGTCAGTTCGTGCCTTACCCAGGCACCGTGCACTGTACTGTACAAGTGCGGGTGCGTGTGCCAGGGGCTGGTCTGCCCCATATATACATGGGTTTTAAGACCCACATATATACCCGTGTGGTGGAGCCTGACAAGACTGGGCTCTCACCACGGCTAGTCTGACAAGACTGGACCTGCCCACAGGTGTTCCAACAAACGGAATCTTAAATTATTACCGTCTCCATCGACGGCTGCCACTGCCGGGCGTCTGCGTCCCGCTGTCTTGGTTGGTCGCTTCGCTGGTCGTGGCGGTCTTTTTCAGCGTCTGGAAGGCGACTTCCACCTTCTTCTTCGCTTCGCCCGTGTCGAACTTCGTCTTGGACGTCTTCTCCAGGCGACGGACTCGCTCTTGCAGACTCTCCTGCTCCGACTTCAGGGTCCGGATCTCCGCTGCTGCACTCCTCGCCCACGCTGCCATCTCCACGGCCCAGGCCTTCAACTCCACCGTCTCGGTTGGAAGGATGGCGATCTCCGAACTTAACCGGCTGGGACTGGGGTTGCGTGGATTTCCGGCGAACGCTCCTCCACGTTGGGGTACTGGTGGGTACTCCGGCGCTTTCTGGGGCGCTGTTTGGCGCTCCCTTAATGCTTGACCACGGTCTGCGTGACCACAGCTTGGACCTTGTCTTCGGTGGTGCGCTGATTGGCGCTCCGGCGTTCTCCAGGACGCTGGCTGGCGATCCCACGCTGCTTGACGATGGTCCGGCTTGCGGAAGAGCTCTCTTTCGACGGCTGGTTGGCCGTCACGGTATTCCGGATCGCGGCTGGTACTGCCGCTCTTGGGACGGCCGACGCTGCTGCCGTGCTGGTTCCCACGGCCATACGGTTGACGGCTGGAAGGGCCATACCTCGGTTGTTCGAACGCGGGACTGCGGCTCGAACTTGGCCTTGGACTGGGACTCCAGTCTGACGCGTCGCTCATGCTGTCCAGGTTGTAGCCGCCGGTTTGCGGTCCCCACGTCGTGACGCCGCTGCTGTCGCTGCTGCTCATCCGGGACGCTGCGGAGGCACTTGCTGCCTCTCTGCTGGCGGCGTGCTGCGGCTGACGGCCACGTTGCGCTGCGGAGGCACTTGCTGCCTCTCCTCTGGCGGCGTGCTGCGGCTGACGGCCACGTTGCGGTGCTGCTTGGCGCTGCGCCCAGCGCCTTCTGGTTCCAGCGCGTGTTAGCGCCGCTCCTCGGCGCTGCGATGCGCTGCGGCTTGCGGCTGTCCCTGTTCAGGGTTGTTAGAACAATTTTGAAGCGTTTTCGTGACCCTCCTGCAAAGCACCGCAATTTCTGCAAGAATCGAACATTTCGTGAGTCGGTTTAAGTTGCTTAAACTGTTCTAAGGCGTTAGCCACAGGCCTTTCGAATCTACATGATGCCTGTGAAAACACGGAAAAAAAGTGAAATCTCGCGTATATTTACAAAATGGGGCACAACAGCATAAATTTATTATAAAAACTGCTATTTTAATATAAAAATCGGCAATTCTAGCTATTGCTCTGTTGCTTTCGTAATCCCATTTTACGTCATAAAATGCGCTGTTCAGCGCACGTGCGAGCCACAGCGGGTAGCGGTAGGGAGACCCTGCCGCTACCGCTTCAGTGGGAGCCTATTTTAAGGGCTACGTGTGATATTGGTAGTATATGTCTTGATATGCTCACGCCCATGTTATATATCTTCGTGTGGCCGAGGAGATGGGAAGCCACACGTGACAAGGGCTTTGCCCATGTCCCAATTGTGGAATTCAAAGCGCTAGACTAAGTCTACCGCGTATGTATTGCTCATGGTGTGTTTGGCAAAGAGATCCATGAGTGCACTCCCATTTTCATGGGGCATGTAGATATGAGTGGCGAAGGTATCTCCATGCGCCTGATTGGGGATCCAAGTGGAGGAATTGTTCCCAAATGGTTCCAATCATTTGTGTATTGAACCATGAGCGGATATCATGGGTGAGCAAGGAGATATACTATCATGACAACTTTGTGTTTGGACATATTTTCATGTTTTTGACCTCAATTTTGCTCATTTTTGCATTTTGTGTACTTACCTGGTCGGCAAACAGCAAGAAGCCTATGGGGAGTCGAACCATGGTATGTTGTTCATATGTTGGCATATGTTTTGGAGTTGAACCCCACCATATGCCGGATCGCGTACTCCATTTGGCTTGGCGCACGAAGGATTACAAGAATTGGTCTCAAGATCATGGGCTGACTTGGGCAGTGCGTGGCGCCCGTATCTGAAGGGGTTTCGAGGGTAACGTGGGGGTGTACATGAGCATTGACCTTTGGTCTCTATCCTCCATGAATACTAGACTTCGATTCCATGCATGCTTTGAGCCTTTCGGATAAGTGGTAACTTCAATTTTGAGCATATATTTGATATTTGGCCAATATGGTGTGAATTGGCGGTTTTTTGATGTGTTATGAGTTCAAACTCATGTGGCATATCTCTAAGCCCATTCGCCTCCAAGTCCAACCAAGTATATGTCAGGGTAGGGCATGGTCCTGAGTGCCACTCTAGGCCATGACACGCTACCTCCCCTATTGGGCTAAGATTTAGAGGCTTGGGAGTGAACACATTTTTGGGGTTTGTGTAGTGACGTTTGACACATGGCATTTAGCCATCTTATTGGACTGGGTTCAGGGCATCATGTTGGTGAGTCAAGGGAAGGTCTTGAGTCCAGGGAATGAGGGGTCTATGGCTGTGAGTGTGTGTGTTTCCATCTTTCCCGAACCTTGCTTTATTTGTGTTCATATGCCAATTTCAGGGCTTTCCTCTTTGGTGCAATTCTTGTACATGCCCGCCACTGTGAGACGACCGGTGTGCTGAACGGAAGCCCGCAGCCCGTATTGGATTGTGAATTGGGCTATTGCTGTATTTGTGGGGTTGAAAGTGCTGCCCTGGGTCGTTCATGGTGCCGGAGGGCTCGGGGCCGGCAAGACCAGTGGGGCAGGCACGCGAGGAGTCGACCTGAACGCTGCTATTGGGGGTAGAACCGGAGACTCGAACACCAACGGAGGCGAGAGCAGCAACAACGGAAGCAAGATCCATGTTGAGTGTTATCCGGCAGAAAATCCCAGTCTATGAAGAAAATTGATGCGGATTTTACTATGCACATCTGAGTGTCCATATCTATCTGAAAAGATTTAAATAAATCCGATTGTGAAAAATATTTGGCCGATCTGGCCCGCGAGCGCGCGTCAGCGGCAAATGGCGATTCCAGGCAAATGATCGGAACGCGGCGGATTTACGGAGAATGGACCGCGGAATCAGATCCGGCATATCAGAAATATATAGGTCTGATCCTGAGACTGAGCTGCGAGGCGGCGATTCCGCCGAAGCAAAGAAAATGACCAAAATGTAGCCAATCTGGACAGAATGTCTGAAAATCTGAGCAGATGGGGCTAGCCGCACTTACACTCCCCCTCCAAAAACACACTGGGGTGTGTCGCTACGTCAACGAAGAACGTAGTGCGGGTAAGTCCCAGAAAAAATAGAGATGTAGCCTCGATGGGGCGAAATCTGCTTGATCTGACCTGATTTGGGCTGAATTGGCACTGAATCAGGAAGGATGAACCTGAAATGAGACAGAATGAGGAGTGACGAACAGTCCCTCGTGCAGTAAAACATTAGGTTAAGGCCTAAAAAGCATGTAAACGTATCGAGAATCGACACCAAACCATGCATTGGTTGAGAATGAGGCAGATTATTGGTGGATTGAGTGGGGGAATCAAGAAATGGAGTGACATCTCAGCGCTCTGGCACAGTTTAGCTGTCGCGGGCACGCTACGGTGTCCTCGCCGAACTCTACATCGTGTTACTCCCGCTTTTCTCGTTCTGAAAAGTGCAGCATGTGCTTCAGATTTGGCGCATCTGGTGGATGATCACAAGATTCAGCATAATTGGGAATCAAATTGAGCAGAGATGAAGGAGATTAAACAATCACAGAGAGGGAAAACAAATACAAATGTAGTCTACAGACCCTAAGTGCACAGAAAATCATAAGCGTCAACGAAGTTAGGCAAGGCCGTCAACAGATCTTCGAGGAATGAGAGGAGATGACAAGGAAATCAACTTAAACTGTCCTACAATCAGCAAATTTCCTAAGATGAAGGTGAAATGAAGCGGAATGTCTAGAACTGAAACTACTAACATCTTCGTTTAGACTAAAGTTAATATATATTGTCGTTTATTCAGCTCAATTGTGCTTTCCGGCACGTTGGTTCGCGAGCATCTAACAGATTCTATGAAAATGTGGATCATGTGATGATGCATCATGATGGGACATGCTGGCCCTGGATCCTTGGCATGTAACGCGCCGAAGGTTCGCTGAAGGCGCTTTACTAACAGTATATAACTGAGAGACACCGAAGAGTCCTTTATTTACAGTGGCGGCGGTGTCAATCGACTTGGACAAGGCCAATCTTTCGACTGAGTCCCACAAGACACTTGGATTCACCATTTTTGACAGTTTCAGGTCGGATTGAGCTCACATTGGCGTGTGCCAAAAATACAACGAAGCTTACGGACTTCAGAGGTTGCTGTTAGAAGTCCCTAGAGCTCCTATGTGAAGGTTGTCTGAACAATTGACGTCTGGGTTTTGTGCAACAGTGGCAAAATGATGGACAAACCTGAGGAATTCAAGGTAAATTCAAGGAATCTGGATCTGAATCTGGACTTTAGCTTCAGCATCACGGCAAATGAAGGTAAGATCTGAGTTCCTGGCGTCGCATCTGGTGCAGCCAGTACTACAGGGGGTGCCTGTAGGGGTGAATGTCGCCGGCCGGCGTTGACACTATGTACATTTGCTTCCATCTGCACGAGTAGCCAAATTCCAAAAATGCACAGACCAACAGAGACAAGATTACCCCAAATCTGCCTGAATTAAGCCTGAGTTTGGTTTTTTCTGAACACGGCAGCACACTCCGTAGCCTTCGGCAGCGTATCTACGCCTTGTCTGCCGAACGGAGACCAAAAAAAAGTTGATTGACGTCAAATTATCAATTATTTGCAGTTCTCCACATCAGTTCGAAATCAGGAAGAATGAACAGTGGATTGAGCAGAATGTGGTTGGGGCGAGGCTGAAGTCGGCCACGCACGAATACATGTGACCACCAACCTGTCTGGTCGGGCCCTCGTACGGCTTGGGCGCTGCAAATCAGCGGCCGAACTTGAAGATTGGTCCTCATTTGGCTCCTGGGCTGGCCTGACCGCAGGAGGGGGGATCGACGGATCAGCCCTGGAATGTGGCTGCTGAGGGCCGTAAAAGGCTGGATCTCGATTCACCACAGGTCTCTTTCCGTCGCTCTCCACTTGTCTGTCTGGTTTCGACAGACAGTCTGTCAGGAGTACGCCAATTTCGGGGTGCTTCTTGAGGAAGTCGATGAACCCCTTGGTGTACCCATGGACAAAAGAATGGGCTGGTTCCCAGTTGTTGTGACTGGAATCAAAGCCCCTCCGCTCACATAGAAATTCCCATTCGCCCTTGGCGTCACGTCTTGCTTCAACAATCCTCTTGAGTTCGTACTTCCCCCCTTCGATGACCCGATCGGACAAAGTTTTCGAAGTCCAAAAAAGGGGTTTAACCCGATCCTTGGGGGAGGGGATCTCTCTCTTGAGGCGATCGCCCGAAACGTCAATTTCCCTGCTGACATCCACACGAATTCTCCACCTGTTCTCACCTAGACGCGCTGTAACAGCGAATGGCCCCTCCCACAAGGGAAGAAGCTTGTCATCTCCGTCCAGGGTGGTTTCGGATTTTCGAAGCCAAACTCGATCATCAACTTCAAAATTGTGGGGGTTTTTTCGGCCTTGATTCTGGACCCAAAGCCAGTCAGCTTGATGCTTATCGATTAATTTCGAGACAGTTTTATCTGCTCGTTGGACGTCGTCCAAAAAAAACGAAGCATCTTTACAGGGGCGAGGATTATTCAACGGCATGTTCCACCAACACTTCTTTCGTCCAAAGACAATTTCATTTGGAGAAAGGCCATGGTACAAAGGCGTGTTGTGGTAACGGCGAAGCAATGCGAAGAGAACTTCCATCCAATGGAAATCTTTTTCACTCGCGAGCTCCTTACGAAGCATATTTATAATTGAGCGGCCGGCTCTTTCGCCAGGCAGCGCTCGATGCGAGTGGATTTCACATCGGAGGTGGTGGATTCCAAGGCGAGCACATAATTCCTTCCACCATTCGGAGGTGTACTCTTTGCCTGAATCCGTCACCACCTCGGATGGGACGTCCCAACCTCCCATCCAGGTCTGCGCGCACCATTTGGCGGCAGCCTTGCCAGTCATCGACTCAATGTTGCAAGGCAACACTTGAATGTAGCCGGAATGACGGCACTGAATGAGGAGCACACCATTGACTTTTTTATTAGTCCAATGGCACTCTTCGTCATCGAGTTCACCGAGATAGAAGAAATCACTGGTGACTCTGTTAAAGAGGCGCTCCGGAAAAGGATGAGGCCTCAGATGGCCGTGCTTCTTCGCGCTGGGGGGCGTCGAGACAGCACATTGGGCACATCCGGCGGCTACTTTCATGCAATGAGTGTATAGCCGTGAGCCAAACAACCTATGTTTAATCATCGACCACAATCGACGGCCATGTGCGTGGGGGGACTCCCATTTATGCCACCAGTTTAACACTCGGGGGGCCAGGGCGTCTGGTACACACAATTTACCCTCCATCCACAGCTTCCCCCCATCCAACGAATACTCAGAAAAAATTCCATCCTTGTGAGCATCTTTGGATTTGAGATTTCCAAAGACCTCTTTAAACATGGGATCCTGCAGATAATCGGACATCCAGTCACGGATGAGAAGGGAATCTTTCGGCAGGGGTGGAGTTTTGGCCGGATCCCGACGCTTAATGCCCTGGATCAACCGAAATCTACTTACTCGTCGGGTATAGTCAAACCGTTTCACACTCCCTGAGGAGGGATCGGTGACTTTCTCCACGACTTTCAGTGTTTTGGTGCAGATCTCATGAGCATGCGCCGGATCTGAAAAGGCCGTGATGTCATGGCACGGTAATGCGTGCTGTTTAACAGCGCATTGCATGCATGCACGTCGAATGAGCTTTTTTTCTTCCTGATCCCATTCGATTATGACATGGCGGTCCTGCTCCGTACCATGGATGTTGGTACTTTGCAGCCCCTCTGAAGCGGGGTAAGCCCATCGGCTCAGAGCATCCGCTACCGTGTTGTGTTTTCCAGGCAAATACGACACTTGGAGGTCAAACAGACTGAGAAATTCGTGCCATCTGGCCCGTCGACCAGCTGGGCTCGCGACAGTATCAATGTGTTCGGTGGCCCAATACTCCAGAGATCGATGATCCGTCAGGACCTCGACTCGATTGGTGCCAACCCACGATTGGTACTTTTTTAGAGCGCAAATTATGGTATACGTTTCTTGCTCACGCGGTGACCATTGCATCTGGCGTGGCGCTAGCTTCCGCGACCAAAATGCAAGAGGGTAATGATCACCTGTGGCTTCATCGACCTGTTCAAGGACAGCTCCGATCGCGTACCTAGAAGCGTCGGTTCTTATGTAGAAGGGTCGGTCGAATTGCGGCACATGCAACGTGGCGACTTCGCAGAGGGCCGCCTTCAAGTGATGGAAGGCCTCCTCGCACTCGTCAGTCCACTTGACACGAACCTTTGAACCTGCCTTGCCCGCATCTCTCCCTACCTTCAACAATTCAGTGAGGGGGGCAGCAAATTTGGCATAATTCGGCACAAAAGTGTGGTAAAAATTGCAACAACCCAGGAATCCTCTCAACTCCGTGATCGTCTCAGGGCGCTTCCACTTCTGAATAGCGACGAGCTTCCCTGGACTGGGTCGTCGGGTGCCATTCTCAAGGAGAGAACCACAAAATTCGACTGATTTTAGAAATAATTTTCCCTTCTTTGGCCCACAAATCAGCTGATTAGCATCCAGAATGTCCAAAACCTGGTTCAGCTGCTTTTCATGTAGGGCCACCAGCTCGGCTTCGGTCAGTCCCTCCCCCTCTGTCGCGATGATTATGTCATCTATGTACACACTCACGAAGGCACGAAGCTCAGGATGGGCTGTAAAAAGCACATCTTCCATCATTCTTTGAAAAAACGAAGGGGCGTTCTTCAGGCCCATGGGCATGACCGTCCACTGGACTGGGCCACATGGCGTGCACATACAGGTGAGAGGTCGGCTGTCCTTCCTCAACGGCATTTGGTGAAAGCCGTGACGGAGATCCAGCACAGAAAACAAACGACCTCTTGCCCTCTTGGCGATTTCCTCCTCAATGAGGGGCAGGGGGTGCGAATCCGCCTTGGTTTCGGCGTTGAGATTGCGAAAATCAGCAACCATTCGCCAACCATCAATAGTGTTCTGGTCTGCAGGCGGTGGCTTCGGGACTGTGAAGGGTGCACAGCACCATTCGCTGGTCATACAACCCTGGAGCCAACCAAATTCCCTGAGATTTCTCTCAATGATTTTTCTGAGGATCTCATGTTTATGTCCATGGTTCTCATAAGGACGTTGTTTCTTCGCCTTGTAACCTTCACGAAGCTCGATGAAGGCTTCACCGAACTGTCCACGGACAGGGGGGTCTTTGATCAACTTCCCTGAAAGGGTTGTGTCCTTCCGTTCCTCAAAAATCTTTTCTCTTGACTTGGAACACAACTCAGTGTCCACCTGATTGCCAGGAATTACTGTCGAAAAAACTTTGGCGACTTCTTCGGCCTTGGCAGGAAGAATCTTCTTACGGATGTCCCTAAACAGGTCCGTATCAACTGCCTCTTGAAGATAGGTGGGTCGAGTGTCGACATTCCAGAGATTATCTTCGTGATCCAGCTCCTCGAAAGGATCTATGAAAGCTTCCACACGTGGCTTTTCATAAAAAACTCTGAATTTGCGGCGCGATTTGAAATTTTTCTTCGCCCGTGCACTGAAGATTCTTTTCGATGTCGATCGTATTGGGGAAGAGGGAGACGAGGCGGATCCATTTGACGTTGGATCACCTTGGGTATCTGACGGACAAAAATCAGAAAAAATAGATTCATCATCAGTACCACGCTCAACCTCAGATTCAGACCCAACACAGGAATCAGTACCAGAATCAGCAGAATTAGAGTCAGAAAGCTTTCCATCCACCAGGAATGCAAGCGAACTCCAGGACCGCTGTGGCAGGGGACCTGTGTCGTCCCTGGCATACAGCTTAATCTTCCTGGGAAGTTCGATGTAATCTACACAAATGTCTTGTAATTCCTGAAACCAAGGCTTGTCGTCCCACAAGGGCACAACTAAAATCGCCTGGGTTTTATCTTGCTTGATTTTGTGGATGACCTGCTGGATTAAGTGAAACGGAGGATTTATCCACAACTTCTTGTCCCATTTATGGGTCCAAGCGTCGCGAAAATGCTTGTCGAAGCGCTTGTTCTTGCGGTTAGCAAAGGCATCATACTGTGGCCAAAAGGAATGGTGTTCATGAAAATATTCACAAATTGCATCGCGCCATTTGTCGACAACTCTGTAGGATGAAGAGTGCCAGCGCGAAGGGCGTCGTGGCTGGGAGTCCCTACGAGGACATTCTAACTCTCGGGAGTAATCGGCACTCCCATTCACCTCTGCAATGGTGACATCTTCGCCAAATTTTGGTGTAACTTTTCGCTTCAAAAATTCTTCTGCACTTTTAAACCCTGCGTGCAAAAAACGAAATTCAGGACGCTCCAAGGGACCTGACTCCAGCAAAAAACAACGCCGACGACCTACGGGCGCCACCCTGTTCTTGCTAAGCCAAGGATGGCCCAAGTAAAGGTCATACTTTATGTCGGCATGATAGAACCAGTCGCCCTTAAGGACAAGTTCCTCCACATTACCTTCTTCCCAAAGGTCTTGAGCGACCAAATGAGTTGATATATAACAACCGCGTTGCCCCCCTGCGAGAGAATGTCCAGAAACTCCCTCGAGGGTAACAGGATAAAGCGAATCAATCACGCAGTCGTCGGGTAAGAAAGAATTGGATTGGAGATTTACCTCTGATCCATTGTCACACAAACAAGTGGCGAGGTGGAAATTGCCCTTGCAATCAGAGACCCACAGCTTTGTGACAAACTGACGGGCCCTGTGCTTGGACTGTACACCAACCTCGTCCACTACGACAGAAGGATCTGCTGCCGGATCCAGGGGAGAGGAGACAAGCGACCCTACATCAAGTAGTGGTCGAGATGGAATCTGGGGATCATGCCTGAAATCGCCTGGGGAGGGGCGATTTTCGTGGCTCCCCTAGGCGTTCTGACCTCCAGTGGATGCGTTAACATTGTGAACACACCCTGATTCGTCGACCCACTCATCTTGGAACGGATCATCTGCTGGATTCAAGGCATTTTCAACGTAATCTCGATCCGCATCGGACACCTGATCTGCACCTGAGACCTGATCCACACGATGGTTGCCCTTTCCACGTCCACGGCCACGGCCGCCGGATGATGGACCTCCACCGTCGCCACGCCCTCTGCCCTTACCAGAGAAAGGGGTTCCCGAAGGATTTCCCTTACCTCTACCCTGTGGTCCTGGAGCATTTCCCTTGTTTGTACCGGATTGAGGGGTTTGGCCTAGATTTCGATTTCCGCCTCCGGCGTTGCCATTGGGATTTTTCTGGCCGTTCGGCTGCCCACCGGAGCCGGATGGAGTCCGATTTCCTTTGCCTTGGGACCCGCCAGGGCCTCCAGTATTTTTGTTTCCACCGGAGGGGGTCGGATTCCCTTTTCCAGCCTTCCCACCATGCACCTGTCTGTCATTCCTGTCTGAATTCTGCGGATTACTGATATTTTCACCAATCACCTTGTGAGCGTAAGGAGACCATCGGTGATTACCAGTAGAATGCGTCTTAGCTCGGTTCGTAGAACCTAAAAGAAGACAGATGCTACAGTGATCCTGAACATTCCGGGTGTCATTCACCTTTTTGTTGCCCTTTTGGGCCCCATTTTGGGTGTTTTGCTGGGTATTCTTGTTTCCCCCAAGACCCTCATGGAAATTTTGATTGGCGGCGTCGGCGAGCCGCTCAACCTCTTCCCACAATTCCTTCGGGGTGAACGAAAACACCCAGTTTTTGGCCTTCAGGCGATGGCCATGGAAGCTTACTCCCTTGTTGAGGACTTGGACAAACAAGTCCCGATCCTCGTGTTCATTAAACTTGATTTTCCACGTGTTTTCAGTGAATTTCACCTTGGAAAACGACGTGGGGGAACACTTCTGAAGTGCTTCCCGAACTGAAAACCTGTTGGCCGAGGCATCGAAGCCTTCGACCTCCGCCCACCAGGTCTTGACCTTTTCTTCGGATTGTTTATTCCGAAGGGTGGCGGCAGTTTCGGAGGGGATCTTGTCAAAAATCAAATTTTTCAGCTCGGCACTGGAAAATTTTTCGCCTGAATGTTCAGATTCTTCCACTAAGTTCCAGAAGCGCTGTCTCTTGTCTTGCACTTCGTGCAAGATTAATCGCGAGAATGAAGGAAAATTCTTCAACATCTGGTGGTAATGGTCCTCTGGCAGCCGGGATCCACGTACCTCCAACTGTTCCCACACCTCATCAAAGGTAAGGGGGGAACTTGAATCCTCACGATCACTCCAGGTCCTGAGCCAAGTGTTGGCCGGCGCTCCCTCAAGGCAGTCCAAGAGAGCCATCAGGAACTGATCATCCTGGAGTTTTTGAGTCTTAACCCACAGTTTAAATTCCCGTTGGAACTGAGGCCAACGTCTGGGGTTCCCATTATACTTCGGTTGCTTGGCAACCTGACGAAGTCGCAATGAAGTAGGATTAAGAAGCGAATCCAGCCCAACACCGGCCGTAATGGCAGACACCTTGGCGGCATCATTAGCCACACCAGCTCCGGCGAGGGTCTGGGCGAGCAACAGCTGGGCTAAGGCGTTGGAATCAGCAGCAGGAGGGGCAGTACGGGAGGCAGTTCGCTTGGCATTCTGAGCCTCAGTCCTAGCCTTCGCCGTCCTACTCTGAGAACGAGAGATTGTAACCCTTTCCTTTAGCTTGTTCCTGCTGATCCTTGCATCGGTGGTCTTGGAGTCCACCGAAGGAGCAATTGAAAAAATTTCTGTCGCCTCCTCCGATGGTTCTGTTGTTTGTTCCACCGATGATGCGCCCTCAGATCGCATGTGCGTCTTGAAAAGATCTTTAATTCCCAGCGTTTGAATAATGAGTTGCATTTGATCTTTGAGCAATTGGAGCTCAGTATCTCGCTGGAATCTGCAAGAGCAGTCGGCAGGACAGTACATACCGTGTCCTGAAGGGCCTGAGCAGGCTGTCGGACCGCTAATCTCAGTGGTCCGCAGCCAGGAGTCCACTTGGGGAGCTCCTTCAGCCCTGATTTCCAGACTTGCCTGCCTGGCCGCCTCTAAAATTCCTTCCTCAACCGCGGCGGCTAGATCGTCGCGGATGGAAACAGGGGGATGAGGGGCGGAGGGCCCGGCAACAGGTGCCTTGGTCTTCTCCTTCGGAAAGGGGCTTGCCTCCCAGATCTGCAAAAAAATGGCAAAAGAGTCATCTTCTTGAGAACGCCACCACATCCTGGTATTAATTTCTTCTTGAAGAAGGAAAAAATATTCCATTAAAAAATCAGAGGCGATTCTTTCTTGTCCTATCAGCTTAGACGTGGCTAATAGACAAAGGGCCTCAAGCGCCTCAAGGTTACGGGTCACTTCTGAAGACAAATGGTCGTCCCATTGTGCCCAAGAGGCTGGTCGATTATAGCTAGGTACCTCACCTGGACCACCCATCTCAATGTCGTCAATGTCGGCTTCGATGGTCTCGAATGTTGGACATTGGTAAGGAATGTGGGTACCTGCCAACTCCGTAAGGTCTACCGGAGCGTTGCCATCGTCGTAGGCTGGGAGATTCCAGCTGCTTGATGGCCAATTTCGACTGGGATTATGAAAATTTGGGTCCCCACAGCTGCTGATTTGTGTCCTTCTTGGGCAGCTTGGGCTTGCGCAAGGCATTCCTCTCAAGGCCTCGTTCGCGCAGCACCATGGCAGCGTAATCGTTACGTCTCCAGGAGCGGCGGGGTCTACGGGGCCGTACTGGGGAGCTAACTGTGGTTGGGACACCAAAGAAACAACATTCAGGTAGCCTCTGCTACCATGAAAGTGCTGCCCTGGGTCGTTGATGGTGCCGGAGGGCTCGGGGCCGGCAAGACCAGTGGGGCAGGCACGCGAGGAGTCGACCTGATTGCTGCTATTGGGGGTAGAACCGGAGACTCGAACACCAACGGAGGCGAGAGCAGCAACAACGGAAGCAAGATCCATGTTGAGTGTTATCCGGCAGAAAATCCCAGTCTATGAAGAAAATTGATGCGGATTTTACTATGCACATCTGAGTGTCCATATCTATCTGAAAAGATTTCAATAAATCCGATTGTGAAAAATATTTGGCCGATTCGGCCCGCGAGCGCGCGTCAGCGGCAAATGGCGACTCCAGGCAAATGATCGGAACGCGGCGGATTTACGGAGAATGGACCGCGGAATCAGATCCGGCATATCAGAAATATATAGGTCTGATCCTGAGACTGAGCTGCGAGGCGGCGATTCCGCCGAAGCAAAGAAAATGACCAAAATGTAGCCAATCTGGACAGAATGTCTGAAAATCTGAGCAGATGGGGCTAGCCGCACTTACAGGGGTCTGGTTGCTGTTCAGGGTTGAAGGAGGATAGTATTTTCTATATTTTTGGATTTGGAACCCGGGATTTTGATAAATGCAATCGTTGATCAGGAGCAAGTCAGCAGGGGTTACAGGCGGAAGGGGCACAGCGGGGGCCGGTCCTGGTAGGGACCTTCTTTACCCCCCATTCCGTGCCCCTGGAGGGGGGTCCGGCTACGTGTACGGCGGGGGTGCATGCATGAGTGCGGACCAGGGGACAAGGGGAGGAGACGAAGAGGAGAGCCGCCGCCATGATGCTTAGCCGGACGGGTTGGGATGACACCACCCTCTCGGTCGCTTACCAGACCGCGGACGGCCGGCGGGCACCATGGGGATGTGCCGCGGGGGCGCCCTACTGGGGGACCGCATCTCCTCCTCCTCCTCCTCTTTCTTGTTCAGCTCTCCATAGTCCACTACCAGCCGTTTGGCTGTAGACCCAGGTTTAGCCACCAGGAAACAGGGGCTGCAGTGCTGGGGGTAGTCCCCATCCCTGTACTCCAGGACCAGGCCAGCGTCGATACACTCTTGTATCTGTCGCTCTATCTCATCGGCCCGCTCTTTAGGAGCAGGGTAGGGTCTCCTTCTTATCTTGTGACCCACGAACTCGGGCTTCAGCTTGAGGTCCATCTGTACCAGCTTGTCACAGGAGGCTGGAGGGGGTAGTTCTCCAAATACCTCCAGGTAGGTCCTTATCAGCTTCTGTACTCTAGGGTCCAAGAGTTTGATCTTGTCCTCCATGTCCTCGTCAGAGTGTAGGTTGCTTGCCCCTTGGTGTATAGAAGCAGGGAGGTGATCCTCAACCGGCTCAGCGTCCTTGGTCGTATCCTTCAGTCCTTGATAGGCGTAGAGAAGGTCTCCTTCCACCGTCTCAGGTGGTCGATGACAACATAGGCACATTCGAGGGGTTTCGCATACGCATTCCTCTGAGCGTTCATCCTCCTCTGGGGTCCTCACATGGGCACCCCACACGCTCTTCATGAGTTTAAGATCTACCTCCCTTTGCCAGGTGGTGATCTTCTGTTCGAGGTCCTCCTTCAATTGGGATAGATCTCCCATACATCCTTGCTTCAGTGGCCATGAGCTTGCGGTTAGGCTTAGCGTAGCATAGCTTTTCCGCCACCAACCTCCTCTTGGAGTCCATGTACTCCCTTAGCCTGGATTGGGGGTCCAGCTCCTCGTCCAAGGGTTTTTCCACCCTCATGGAGAGTAGGGGTTTCAGTGGGGCGACGTACTCGGCGTTCTCCACTTCCTCCACGCATGTCTGCACGAAGAAGGCGTCATGCTCAGTTTCGTCATCAGGCTGGATAGAGCTGGGGAGCTCGGATAGTCCACACTCAGAGACTCCATCAGGAACAGGTACATGGCACGGAGAGTTGGGGGCATTGGTGTTAGTCACGACGTATTCATCTCCCCCTGGTATGGTCTCAATCGCATCTTGAGGTCGTAGTTGATCCTTCAAGTTACTCAGGTCTTCTCTGGAGTAACCCAACTCCTTCAGACCTTGGTCTAGGACTTCCCCCAATAGTTGATAGTCCTCAGTTTTGGAGGCCGCCATCATGTTCGAGGGCTCCTCCTTCGATACCCTCAGGTAGCTCGAGGTGTACTCTGACTGCTCCAGTGGCAGGGACTCTCTGCCATTGCCGTGGTCCACGTAGAGGAGGTAGGGCACTTGCAGCGTCAGGGATTGTATCTGGGAGTGCTGCACGAAGAAGTCAGTCCCCAATACAAAGTCGAAGGCCTCAGTGTCCATCGCATAGAACCGATGGGCGATAGTTCGGGAGCCCATTGGTACCTCCACTTCACAGTCCCCGCAGCTGTGCACCACATGTCCATCCCCCATTCGTATAGCCGCGGTGGGCATGGTGTTCGTCAGGCTCCCACAAGGTAAAATTTTCTTCGCCACTATAGATATGGTGGCTCCAGTATCTAGTACCCCCAGGTATTCATGTCCCCCTAGTCGGATACGTACCCAGAACACCAGGTCCAGGGCCCCACCGGAGCGTCCCCGTCAGAAATCTGCGGGACAGGTCACCTCAAACCCCTTGTTCCGCAATTTGCGGGCCATCCTCATGAAAACGGCTTCTTTTCTTGGCGTTGCCGTCATCACCAGCTTCATACTCACGCTTGGCCCCTTGCTGGGCCCGAGTCTGCGAGCGTGTGGTAGAACCAGACTGCCCTCCAGAGGGCTCGGAGTTCCCCTTTGGATTAGGGTTGGGGTTGCCTCCGTTCTTGTCCTGGTTCTTGTTGTCCTTGTCTGGCTGGCGATTAGCGCCTCCTCCTAGTCCACCTTGGCTCTTGTCTTGGCCTTTCCCACGGCCTTTGGACTTGCCCTTGCCGGAGTCGTTGCCGTTGCCCTTGCCACCGCCCTTGCCAGAGCCTTTGCCAGGATCTTCGCCCTTCAGCTTCGCCGACAGGCGCTGCTTGTGGTAGCACTCGTCCTCGTAGTGCTTCCTCTTCCCACAGAAGGCACAGGTGACAGTGCACCTGTAATGATCCGGCATCTTAGGCTTGGCGCCGGTGTTGGTCTACTGCTTCTTCCCCTGGACCACGAAGCAATCGCGCTGATCACAGTCGGGGGCGTGCTGCAGGTGACCATGCTTGTCTCTGGCGTCACACCAGAAGAGCTCCTGGACATTGCCCATGATACGGGCGTGGTTGGGGGTAGTCCCCTGTCCAGGTCTGGGTCCCTGGTATCCTTTGCCATGGCTCCCAGAGCCTCCTCCTCCAGGACGGTAGGCGTTCAGGTGCTGGTCGCTTTCTTTCTCCAGCGCCAGCTCCAAGAGTAGCACAGACAAATCCTCGTAGTTGAGGGCTCTCGCATTCCGCTCTGCCGTTGACCGGCACTCTTCCCAAAGCTCCCGAGGGAGCTTAGCCACCACCCAGAAGAGCAGGTCGTCGCTGCCGTAGGAACCGGGCGTCAGCCGTCCCACCCAGTGGTCCAGGTCAGCCAGTAGCTCGGAGATCCTGGCTGGTTTGGGGTTGTTGGGTAACACGGCCAGGTTCTGGATCTCGGCCCTGATGGAGAGGACGGTTTTGTAGGTAGGGTACTGCCTCTCCAAGGCAAGCAACACGTCGGCGAAGGTGGCGGACTTTGTCACGATCTGCTTGACCTGCTTCTCCAGGTACTTGGTCTTGCAGCACTGCAGGAGCAGATCGCACTTGACTCGCCCACTAGCATGGGTTTGGCCGGTCATTCGGAGGAACCGGCCAAAGTTCTCAGCGAACTCGCTGAGATCGGTGCTTGTGAACTCAGGCAAGTTCACCACAATTTTGGAGGGGGCGATTGCCTTACCCTCCTGAGACCTGCGTCCCTCAAGGCGCTTGGTCTTTCTCTTCTTCTTCTTCTTCTGCCCGCTGGGGTTCTCGGGGTCCTCAGGGTCGTCGTCCTCCGAGGGCAAAGCAGAAGTCATGGGCGGCGGCTCATTGTCAGAGGGGTCTCCACCTAGGTCACTAGAGCCGTAGGGCTCCACGTCAACCATTGCCCTCAGGGCTGTCAGCCCCAGCCGGCCTAGCTCGGCCCTCGTGGAATTCTCCACGTGGCTGTAGGGAGGCTGGGCCGTTCTTGATGAAAGGGCTTCTCGATATCACCGCAGGGGTCGGCATCGGCCGGCTCCTCAGGCTTCCCAGGGTGTTTGTCAACCCCGCCACCAGGTGATTGGCTTGTACTCGGTGAGGTGAAACTCCCACGATGGTTGGTGACGCTTGGGGAGGAATCAGGGGCTCCAGTTTAGCCCGAATCTCTTGAGTGAGGTCACCAAGAAGTTCATAGGTGGCTCCTCGGAGCGCCTCTTTAATCTCCGACCGCGTCAGGGACCTGTTGGAAGATTTCCCCGATCCTCTACTCCTGCTCCCGCATGACTCAGGACCTCTCCTCAGCCCACTCAGGGTTGCAAACCCAGGAACATCAGCCACATATTAAAGAAGGTCCCTACCAGGACCGGCCCCCGCTATGCCCCTTCCGCCTGTAACCCCTGCTGATTTACTCCGGATCAGTGATTGCATTCCTCAAGTTCCAAAGGGTCCAAATTCGAAAAATATAGAAATAAAATCCTCCTTCAACCCTGAAACAGCAACCAGATCCCACAAATACAACAATAACCCAATCCACAATCCAATCCAAATCCAGATTGCGGCTGCGGGCTTCCGTTCAGCACACCGGTTGTCTCATGGTGGCGGGCATGTACAAGAATTGCACCAAAGAGGAAAGCCCTGAAATTGGCATATGAACACAAATAAAGCAAAGTTGGGGAAAGAGGTAAACATACACATTCACAGCCATAAACCCCTCATTCCCTGGACTCAAGACCTTCCCTTGACTCACCAACATATTGCCCTGAACCAGGTCAAATAAGATGGCTGAATGCCATGTGTCACAAGTCATTACACAAAACCCGAAAATGGGTTCACTCCCAAGCCTCTAAATCCTAGCCCAATAGGGGAGGTGGCGTGTCATGGCCTAGAGTGGCACTCAGGACCATGCCCTACCCTGACATAACCTTGGTTGGACTTGGAATCGAATGGGCTTAGAGAAATGACCTATGAGTTTGAACTCATAACATGCCAAAAAACTGCCAATTCACACCATATTGGCCATATAACACATATATGCTCAAAATTGAAGTTACCACTTATCCGAAGGCTCAAAGCATGCATGGAATCGAAGTCTAATATTCATGGAGGATATAGACCAAAGGTCAATTCCCATGTACATCCCCACTTTACCCTCGAAACCCCTTCGGATATGGGCGCCACGCACTGCCCAAGTCAGCCCATGATCTTGAGACCACTTCTTGTAATCCTTCGTGCGCCAAGCCAAATGGAGTACACAATCCGGCATATGGTGGTGTTCAACTCCAAAGCATATGCCAACATATGAACAACATACCATGGTTCGACTCTCCATTGGCTTCTTGCTGTTTACCGACCAGATAAGTACACAAAATGCAAAAATGAACAAAAATTGAGGTCAAAAACATGAAAATATGACCAAATACAAAGTTGTGATGATAATATATCTCAATGCTCACCCATGATATCCGCGCATGGTTCAATACACAAATGATTGGAACCATTTGCGAACAATTCCCCCACTTGGATCCCCAATCGGGCGCATGAAGATATCTTTGCCAATCATATCTACATGCCCCATGAAAATGGGAGTGCACTCATGGATCTCTTTGCCACACATACCATGAGCAATACATATGCGGTAGACTTAGTCTAGCGCTTTGAATTCCACAATTGGGACATGGGCAAGGCCCTTGTCACGTATGGCTCCCCATCTCTTCGGCCACACGAAGATATATAACATGGGCGTGAGCATATCAAGACAATACTACCAATATCACACATAGCCCTTAAAATAGGCTCCCACCATGGTATGCCATGACCCTCCATGAACATAACTTCACGTTAAAAATACGTGGGAACCCAAAGGAAAGTTGCTATGCAACCCCAACACTCATGCGGCACACTCGAAAGTCGCATTAAAATATTCGGTTGCACGGTCCAAGAGTTATGTATCACTCTATACCCTCTTGACCCTTATCCCGTGCTACACCTGGCATGTGTGCGCACCAAAGGCGTTTGATGCTTCCTTAATCAACTTGAGACTAAGGCACTTGCAACCCAACCTGCCTTATTCTCTTTCCTCACACTCGCGCGTAGATATGGTCCTTCAAAGTGGTCCCACGATTCACTTTTGTTTCCCTTATATCTCCAAGTCAAATGGGTGGCAAGTATAAGGGAAACCTGATTCGGGCATAGGGAAAAGAGCATGACCACTCGAAGAAGTCCAAATCAAGTGCGGCGATGTCGAAGTCGAAAATCCGATTTCGACATCGCGAAAAATTCAGAATAAAATTTCGAGTGCTTATTTAGAAAATTGCGGAAGCAACGAACCCTTTGCTGATGAAATCTGACCCTTCAACGGAGTATCCGCCAAAATATCTGGAAATAACAGTTAACCAATCGGTTAACGCAAAATCGCGAGCCAACTGACAGTCGCCGATACCTTGACCATTAGAAGGAAAGGCTGAAAAATTACAGAAACATTATGATAAAAAAACCCTGTTGATTCCTGATATTCTGATATATAGATCTCCGCTGGCGGCGCCTCGGTACTGAATATGGCCGCTCATAGCCGGAATGATCACACTATCACATCGGGTTAGTTCAGGTGGACGGGAGAGTATGATATCAGCCAATGGCGGCTTGCCGGCACATAGATACACACCCCAAGTGACCCCAAGATGGCCACGGAGGTCCGAACCGGCTTCACCCCCCTTCCCAGAGCGTTGTTACCGCTCGGAAGTCATTGAAGAGAGGACGGGAGGACCCCAATGGGCTCCAACCCCCCCCTCCATGTCCCAAGGACACATGGAGGCCCCACACACGTCGTAGGCGTCCCCCATGCCCCAAGGGAGGGGTGAGGACACTGAAAATCGGTGCCCTACGCCATATCCGGTCTCCTCTTGATCTACAACATGGACCAAGGGGATCAAATATAGAAAAACGTCGTCGGTCGACCTAAATAAGTATACCACAATGAAATATATACGTGGAGATCGAGTGAAGGGGGTATATGGCCAATCAAGGCCGAAAAATCCCCGGATGAACGCCCTCACTTGTCTCCCCAAGCACAGAAACAAACAAAATGCCAAAGGGGGATCCATTACGGTGCTACAGCAGCAACCAAGTGGACCAACACGTCCTTGACATCCAAAGAAATATTCTTTTTCTTTAGGTAGTCCATCCAGACCGTGGTATACCTCGGCACGAAACTGCTCCGAGGTTCCCACGAATCCCTGGATGCGGCGAATCCCTTCCAACGGACTTTATAAAGCCTACCCCCAGGCGTCCCCGGGTCCGGCTTGTCCGCCAGGATCTTCTCAGCGGTGAAGTCGTCGTCCTCACCCTCGTCGTCCGAGTCCACATCGCCGGCCGTGAACTCGAAGGTGACGGGACGTCCGCTGGGGTCTGGTGCTCGGGACGAAGCTGGGTGTGGTCGCGGTCAAGGATCTTGTTATCCCCCACACGAACCGCATACACATCCTGCCCGACCTTCCGCACGATTACCCCCGGCACATACCAAGATGCCTGCCGATGCCTGGACAGGACATCCTTGTGATGCCGCTCTACCCACACGGTGTCTTGGAGAGCATACTTCTGGACCTTTCCCTGCTTGAAGTACTTGAACCTCTTGTCATGCTCGTCCTGTAGTGCCTTGCACACCTTGGCCGCCGTGTCGTCCGCCTCAGCCATCATGGCGTTCGCATCTCGGGCCACTTTGCCATGGTTCAACCACGGGAGAGTGCGTGACACTCGATCCCGTAGGAACAGGATGCGATGGGGCGACAGTCCAGTGGGTCCCGGAAGGTCGTGATACGCTTGGAGTACTCTCCACAGCGAATTATACCAATTCCGGCCCGGTTCGTCAATGTGCAGCTGGCGGAACTTCTCGAACATCTGCCGCCCGGCCACCTCAGCCCGGCCATTCGACCGGCTGTGGTACGCCACGGTCTTGGCGTGCCGAATCCCCATGTGCTTGCACATCGTCTTGAACCACGTCCCCACGAATTGACTGCCCCGATCGCTGCAGATGACAGCTGGGACATCGAAAATTGTCAGCCAATGCCTGATCATGGCATTAGCAACCGTCTTGGCTTGCAGCCCCACTCCATGCTTGTCCTTCTTGTCCTTCTTCTTGGACTTCTTGCCCGGGACTGCCACGATATACCCGCTGTGCCTGTCCACCGCCAGGATGACACAGTCGTAGGTCTCTCCGTCCACGGTGACCTCAGGCATGGCGAACACATCCATGGCCACGGACCGCATAGGGGCCTCCGGTATAGCTGTATACACCGGGTTGCCCGCTGTGGAGTGGTTGGGGCTCTTCGTGGCCCGATACACGGCACAGTCGCTGCAGTACCTATCCAGGATGGCGTAGTACCCCGGAGGGAACTTGAAACGCCACTCCAGGTCCTGCTGCATCTTGTCTCGGCCAGGGTGCATGAGCTGGGCGTTGTGCCAATGGTCAATGAGCTCCTCCACTCGGTTTTCGGGCACCAGCAGCTTGTCCTTGAGGAACAACTTGTCGCCATCCTCGGTCAAGCCCTCGGGCCACTCGTCGTCCGACGGGGCGCTCACGGCATTCCAGTACTTGCTCCAGTGCTCGGATGCCGCATAGTCATCCGACCAGTCCTCTGTGAGCACCGACCTGACTAGCTCTACAGGGGCCACCATCCATTGCTCGAGGGTCTCCTCTCGAATAGCTTGGACGCGGGCACCCCGGAACTTGGCCAGGTCCGTACGGTTTGCCATCACCACAAAGCACTTGACCCCCTCTTGCTCCATGACCTTCTCCATATCGATGATGCGCTTGGCCTCCTCGGTCTCCTCGGCGTCGCCATGGCTGGATATGTCCATCCACGCCTTGCCCGCGGGGTAGGCCCAGCGACTGAGGCAATCTGCCACAGTGTTGTCCTTCCCCGGGACGTACACGACGCTGAGGTCGAACTTGGCGAACGTCTCGTGCCATCGGGCCCTCCTAGCCGCTGGTCCTGAGGGGGTGTCGACATGCTCCTTGTGCCAGCTCTGTAGGGACTGGTGGTCCGTGCAAACCACCACCGGCTGCAGTCCGATGTGGCCAGACCACTTCCTGAGCGCACATACAATGGCGTATGTCTCCTTCTCCCTCGCGGTCCATGTTCGGCGTTGGCCCTCGGCCAGGATCCTGCTCCAAAACGCCACGGGAACATGAGTCCCGTCGTCCCGGACTTGCTCGAGGACTGCCCCCACGGCATAGTCCGAGGCGTCTGTCCGTAGCACGAATCCCTTGTCCGGGTCCACCAGGAACAGCCCCAACTGCCCCAGGAGCCGCTCATTTAGGCTGTTGAACGCATCCTCAGTCTCAGGGGTCCAGGCAAGCTTCTTCTTGCTCCCCTTCCGGCCATCGAACTTGCCCACTTGCAGCATCTTGTGCAGCGGCCCCGACAGTTCTGCATACATCCGGACATAGCCCGAATAGTAGTTGCAGAACCCCATGACGGACCGGAGTTCGCTGATGGTCTGGGGCTTCTCGGAGTGGTGCAGGGACGCCAGCTTCCCAGGCATGGGACGGCGTTGCCCATGGCCAACCACGTGACCCGAGAACTCCACTTCCTTCACGAAGAGTGAGGCTTTGGTGGGCTTGCACACCATGTTGTGCTTGTCCAACTCGCTGAGCACTCGGCGCAGATCCTTCTCATGCGCGTCGATGAGCTCGTCCTCAGTCATGTTCTCCGTGCCGGACCCAATGATGATGTCATCCACGAAGGGATCGGCACAGTCCCGGACAGGACCGAGTAGGTCCTCCATCATGCGCTGGAAAGCGGCGTTGCCATTCTTGGCGCCCATAGGCACCACTTTCCACTGCATGGGCCCCAGCGGCGTCGACATCGCTGTGCAGGGCCTGGAGTCCGGGTGTGGCGGCATCTGGTGATAACCGTGTTTCAGGTCCAACACCGTGAAGATCCGCTTTTTCTGTTGTTTTTGAAGGATGGAGTCGATCAGGGGAAGCGAATACGAGTCTCGCTCGGTCTGCTCGTTCAACCCTCTGTAGTCAACCACCAACCTCCACTCGCCCTTCTCCTTCTTGGGCACGATGAAGGCTGGGCTGGCCTACTCACTGTCGGAGGGTTCGATCCATCCCCGCTCAATGAACTCGGCCAACAGCTTCTTCATGGCCTCGGCCCGATCGCCTTGAAGTTGGTACTCCCGATGACGATAGATCTTGGGGTTCGGCTTCAGCTTGATCTTCGCTGTGCCGAACTTCCCACGATCTGGAGGGTTCTTGTTGGCGACGCCACTGAATAGCCGCGGATAGGCCTTGATCAGCCTCTCCTTCAGCTCGGCGACCTTCGGGTTCTCCTGGGCCTCTTCAGCCGCTTGCTTCGGTATTGATACAACCGACCGCACTGCGGTATAGGCCTCTTCTGGGTCCGAGTCCGACTTCTCCTCGTCCGATATGCCGTCTTCATCGTCGTGGGTCTCGACTCCCACCGATAATCTTCGAAAATTTGCGGCCTCGGGCTGGTGCTCGTCGCTACCGGTTCCCACTCTTGGAAAACCCCACGTTGGTGGGTCCGACCCAACCGGAGCATCGTATTGGTCCGCGATGTGATCCATGACCCTCGCCACGAACTCATCCTTCTCGTACTTGCCGGTGACCAACATCTTGTCATCCCACCAATGCGGAGATGTGACCATGGCCGGCCTCTTCTTGGCTGCCACCCGGTCGTGCATCCCCATCCGCATGTAGTTGACGACGTCATCGATCTCGGCGTGGGACAGGACATCAATGCCATCAATTGGCTGATCCGTCCCCTCCTTGGGCTCAAACATGACCTTCATGGGCACCGCCTCCACCCTACGGATGAATGCTTCATCACCCGTGGGCTGGGCTTGCGCCCCATCCACCAGGAAAGCCTTGGTACCCCACGCTTGACCCGGGGAGGGCATTGATACCCCCTTGGCGTCGATGAACAACTCCTCCTCTGGCCCGAATGACATCTCGTTCAGGGTGATGGAGTCCAGCGTCGACTTGAGACCCTCCAGCGGACATGGGGTGGATCCTATACCGGTTATGACCAGGATGCCCTTCGCCCTATCCACGACGATCTTCTCCACCGTACGTCTGGTGTTATCCAGGGAGCCATGCCAATACATGGGCCCCCACTCCTTCAAACCCCAATGCCTATGCCAGCTGAGTCCGCTGGGGTCTGGTGCTCGGGGACGAAGCTGGGTGTGGTCGCGGTCCAGGATCTTGTTATCCCCCACACGAACCGCATACACATCCTGCCCGACCTTCCGCACCATTACCCCGGCACATACCAAGATGCCTGCCGATGCCTGGACAGGACATCCTTGTGATGCCGCTCCACCCACACGGTGTCTTGGAGAGCATACTTCTGGACTTTTCCCTGCTTGAAGTACTTGGCCCTCTTGTCATGCTCGTCCTGTAGTGCCTTGCACACCTTGGCCGCCGTGTCGTCCGCCTCAGCCATCATGGCATTCGCATCTCGGGCCACTTTGCCATGGTTCAACCACGGGAGAGTGCGTGACACTCGATCCCGTAGGAACAGGATGCGATGGGGCGACAGTCCAGTGGGTCCCGGAAGGTCGTGATACGCTTGGAGTACTCTCCACAGCGAATTATACCAATTCCGGCCCGGTTCGTCAATGTGCAGCTGGCGGAACTTCTCGAACATCTGCCGCCCGGCCACCTCAGCCCGGCCATTCGACCGGCTGTGGTACGCCACGGTCTTGGCGTGCCGAATCCCCATGTGCTTGCACATCGTCTTGAACCACGTCCCCACGAATTGACTGCCCCGATCGCTGCAGATGACAGCTGGGACATCGAAAATCGTCAGCCAATGCCTGATCATGGCATTAGCAACGGTCTTGGCTTGCAGCCCCACTCCATGCTTGTCCTTCTTGTCCTTCTTCTTGGACTTCTTGCCCGGGACTGCCACGATATACCCGCTGTGCCTGTCCACCGCCAGGATGACACAGTCGTAGGTCTCTCCGTCCACGGTGACCTCCGGCATGGCGAACAGAACCATGGCCACGGACCGCATAGGGGCCTCCGGTATAGCTGTATACACCGGGTTGCCCGCTGTGGAGTGGTTGGGGCTCTTCGTGGCCCGACACACGGCACAGTTGCTGCAGTACCTATCCAGGATGGCGTAGTACCCCGGAGGGAACTTGAAACGCCACTCCAGGTCCTGCTGCATCTTGTCTCGGCCAGGGTGCATGAGCCGGGCGTTGTGCCAATGGTCAATGAGCTCCTCCACTCGGTTTTCGGGCACCAGCAGCTTGTCCTTGAGGAACAACTTGTCGCCATCCTCGGTCAAGCCCTCGGGCCACTCGTCGTCCGACGGGGCGCTCACGGCATTCCAGTACTTGCTCCAGTGCTCGGATGCCGCATAGTCATCCGACCAGTCCTCTGTGAGCACCGACCTGACTAGCTCTACAGGGCCCACCATCCATTGCTCGAGGGTTTCCTCTCGAATAGCTTGGACGCGGGCACCCCGGAACTTGGCGAGGTCCGTACGGTTTGCCATCACCACAAAGCACTTGACCCCCTCTTGCTCCATGACCTTCTCCATATCGATGATGCGCTTGGACTCCTCGGTCTCCTCGGCGTCGCCATGGCTGGATATGTCCATCCACGCCTTGCCCGCGGGGTAGGCCCAGCGACTGAGGCAATCTGCCACAGTGTTGTCCTTCCCCGGGACGTATACGACGCTGAGGTCGAACTTGGCGAACGTCTCGTGCCATCGGGCCCTCCTAGCCGCTGGTCCTGAGGGGGTGTCGACATGCTCCTTGTGCCAGCTCTGTAGGGACTGGTGGTCCGTGCAAACCACCACCGGCTGCAGTCCGACGTGGCCAGACCACTTCCTGAGCGCACATACAATGGCGTATGTCTCCTTCTCCCTCGCGGTCCATGTTCGGCGTTGGCCCTCGGCCAGGATCCTGCTCCAAAACGCCACGGAAACATGAGTCCCGTCGTCCCGGACTTGCTCGAGGACTGCCCCCACGGCATAGTCCGAGGCGTCTGTCCGTAGCACGAATCCCTTGTCCGGGTCCACCAGGAACAGCCCCAACTGCCCCAGGAGCCGCTCCTTCAGGCTGTTGAACGCATCCTCAGTCTCAGGGGTCCAGGCAAGCTTCTTCTTGCTCCCCTTCCGGCCATCGAACTTGCCCACTTGCAGCATCTTGTGCAGCGGCCCCGACAGTTCTGCATACATCCGGACATAGCCCGAATAGTAGTTGCAGAACCCCATGAAGGACCGGAGTTCGCTGATGGTCTGGGGCTTCTCCCAGTGGTGCAGGGACGCCAGCTTCCCAGGCATGGGACGGCGTTGCCCATGGCCAACCACGTGACCCGCAACCTCCACTTCCTTCACGAAGAGTGAGGCTTTGGTGGGCTTGCACACCATGTTGTGCTTGTCCAACTCGCTGAGCACTCGGCGCAGATCCTTCTCATGCGCGTCGATGAGCTCGTCCTCAGTCATGTTCTCCGTGCCGGACCCAATGATGATGTCATCCACGAAGGGGTCGGCACAGTCCCGGACTGGACCGAGTAGGTCCTCCATCATGCGCTGGAAAGCGGCGTTGCCATTCTTGGCGCCCATAGGCACCACTTTCCACTGCATGGGCCCCACCGGCGTCAACATCGCTGTGCAGGGCCTGGAGTCCGGGTGTGGCGGCATCTGGTGATAACCGTGTTTCAGGTCCAACACCGTGAAGATCCGCTTTTTCTGTTGTTTTTGAGGATGGAGTCGATCAGGGGAAGCGAATACGAGTCGTGCTCGGTCTGCTCGTTCAACCCTCTGTAATCAACCACCAACCTCCACTCGCCCTTCTCCTTCTTGGGCACGATGAAGGCTGGGCTGGCCTACTCACTGTCGGAGGGTTCGATCCATCCCCGCTCAATGAACTCGGCCAACAGCTTCTTCATGGCCTCGGCCCGATCGCCTTGAAGTTGGTACTCCCGATGACGATAGATCTTGGGGTTCGGCTTCAGCTTGATCTTCGCTGTGCCGAACCTCCCACGATCTGGAGGGTTCTTGTTGGCGACGCCACTGAATAGCCGCGGATAGGCCTTGATCAGCCTCTCCTTCAGCTCGGCGACCTTCGGGTTCTCCTGGGCCTCTTCAGCCGCTTGCTTTGGTATTGATACAACCGACCGCACTGCGGTATAGGCCTCTTCTGGGCCCGAGTCCGACTTCTCCTCGTCCGATATGCCGTCTTCATCGTCGTGGGTCTCGACTCCCACCGATAATCTTCGAAAATTTGCGGACTCGGGCTGGTGCTCGTCGCTACCGGTTCCCACTCTTGGAGAACCCCACGTTGGTGGGTCCGACCCAACCGGACCATCGTATTGGTCCGGGATGTGATCCATGACCCTCGCCACGAACTCATCCTTCTCGTACTTGCCGGTCACCAACATCTTGTCATCCCACCAATGCGGAGATGTGACCATGGCCCGCCTCTTCTTGGCTGCCACCCGGTCGTGCATCCCCATCCGCATGTAGTTGACGACGTCGTCGATCTCGGCGTGGGACAGGACGTCAATGCCATCAATTGGCTCATCCGTCCCCTCCTTGGGCTCAAACATGACCTTCATGGGCACCGCCTCCACCCTACGGTTGAATGTATCATCACCCGTGGGCTGGGCTTGCGCCCCATCCACCAGGAAAGCCTTGGTACCCCACGCTTGACGCGGGGAGGGCATTGATACCCCCTTGGCGTCGATGAACAACTCCTCCTCTGGCCCGAATGACATCTCGTTCAGGGTGATGGAGTCCAGCGTCGACTTGAGACCCTCCAGCGGACATGGGGTGGATCCTATGCCGGTTATGACCAGGATGCCCTTCGCCCTATCCGCGACGATCTTCTCCACCGTACGTCTGGTGTTATCCAGGGAGCCATGCCAATACATGGGCCCCCACTCCTTCAAACCCCAATGCCTATGCCAGGCTGAGTCACCTCGATGCCAATGCCTCCTACACTTCTGTAAACGTGGGGCATCCCGGGAAGCGAAGACATCCGTCTCGGGCGCTTCGGCTCCCAGCGTCTGGATCATCCTGACATACACCTGCGGGGCCATTCCATACTCCGTGAGCTGAACTCCACGGTCTCCTCTGGACTTGGCACCCACAGCTTGCACCGCTTGGACGATCCGATCCTCTCCCTCAGCATTCCATTGGGATGATCCGCATGCATAGTCCGTGGACAGCCATATAAGGCATTCATCATCCTCCCGGACCAGCGTTGCACGATGGGGAAGGGCTCCAATGGCGTTTGCCACCATGAAGTCGTACCCCATGATCATATCCCAATCGGTAATGTCGGCCACATAGAAGTTCCCGGATAGAGTGCTTCTCTTCGCCTGATCAGGGCGGTTCAAGCGCTCATGCTCCCAGAATTCCATACTGATGGTGGCCTCATGGGTGCCGCCACCCATAATCTCTCCGTTGGCGACCTTCAGGCGGACCGGTCTCCGGCTGGGCTGCAGGAGTTCCTCCTTGAACAACCCTCTCCGGACCAGGCTCACCTGGGCACCCGTATCCACTAACACATCCACCACCTTCTCCTCTCGCCCGCACCGTACTCGCACTTTCAAGTGCAACTGCCGCTCGTCGCCATGAGGTGTATGGACGACTCTCACGGCATGCAACTCTAGCACGTTCGGGTGCATCAGGACTTCAAGGGTATGGTCACGGATGGTGTAGATCTTGGGTTGGTCCTGCCCGTCCACGGGGCTCTCCGTGGTCGCTCCTTCCTTCTTGCCATGTCCCGTACCCACATGTACTTCCCTTGGCAGGGCGCTCCAGGGGTTGGGAGTGGCGAAGCTCAGTGGTTTTGGCTCTTCTGGAGCCTTCTTTGGCACCCGATGTGCCTTCACCTTCTTTGGGATTCCACTGATTTTCGGAGGAGAGACCTCCGAGGTCCCACTCCCGTGGGGGCTCCTCTAGACTTGGCTTCCCGCAGCCCCTTCCGGCTGCGATCCGCCAGGACTTTGTCCACCACGTTGCTGGGCTTTGAGTTCCTCCAGCGACCTCAACATGTCCTCAGCAACCTCCTCGATCGACCTCACTCGTCGGTCTTGGCCAGGTCCACCACCATAGCCTCTTCCTCCGCCTTTTCCTTGGCCTTTGCCTTGGCCTTTTCCCCCGTCTCCGCCCTTCGCCTTCCAATCGGAAATCCGCTGCTCCTTGGGCTTCTTCTCGGGGTGGGCGGCGAAGTAGGCCTTCTTGTCCGCCTCATACACCTTGCACTGACGGTGGTCGTGTGCATGGTTGTTTCCCTTGCCATAACAGACCCAGCACCCGTCGTGCTGAGACCTGTACTCTCGGAACGAGGGCGGTGGGTTCCCGATCCTCCTTGGCGCTCTGCTCTTATTGGGTCCCACCTGGCTCCATCTGGACCGATCCTGCCCATGGTTCCTCACGTTGTGCGCCACAAACGCGAAGAAGTGGGCCTCCTCATGATCCTCCCGGGACCCGGTCCAGTGGTCTTGGCCACTTCCACTACCATCCTCCGCGGAGTTGGCCTTGTCCTCCTGGATCTCCCGTTGATGGCGGTCTTCTCGGTGGCCTCGTTGTCCATGACCATGTCGATCCTGCACGTGGGCCTCGTTCTTCGCATTGAGCTTCAACTCCACCGTGATGTACTTCACGATCTCGTCAAGGCTCATGCGGGCGAAGATGACTTGCATCCTCAGCGGCTCCCCGCGCCTCCACTCCACGTTGTTGAGGCGCAGCAACCTTTGCCCCATGGAGTCTCCAAACACCTCCACATACACGGCGTTCTTCAGTCCCAACATCCGGTTGGGCTCGCCCAGGTTCCTCCTGAAGAACTCCATGATACCCGCATGGGTATCCTCCGCCGCCATAATACTCACCGCCACCCGCTTCTTGGCGCGCTTCTTCTCTTCGTCCTCCACTCTCCTCTTCCAGTTGTCGGGGAGGACGTCCTTCAGCAAGTGGCGGATCTCACTGGCCTCGTTCCAGTCTTCCACCAGCTTGAGGCATCTGCGGTACTTCCGCAGATACCGGTTCCACTCCTGGACCCGCAACTCACCGCGGTCCAGCGGCAGTGGAATGGACCACAGGTCCTCCAGCTTCTGATTCGGAGCGTCCACCCGCTCCTCATCCTCCAACCACTGGAGGCAGGCCTGCTCCGTACGGATCAATCCTTCCCGGATCTGATCCCGCAGCTCCTCCTTCAGGTCCTGCGCCAGCCGGTGTGGGAATGTCCGGCATACCCACTTGTCCCGCGGCGCTCCCCGCATCTCGCCGACGACCTCCTCGGCGAAGTCCTCCCAGTCCAGGATGAAGTCATCCAGGTTGGAGGGATTGCCATCGTAGTAGGGGATTTTGATTCCCCTGAGGTCGTCAATCCTGATGGCGTCTCCGATGTCCCCAGCTACCACTCCACCGAGACGGATACCACCTGTGGCCGGGGGGTGTGAGTACACTCCCCGTACATCCCTCTCCTCCATGGAGTGCGGTCCAGTTGGGCCTGAACCCATGGGGTTTGGAATGCGGGAAGGACTTGCTCCATCGGCCGTCCATATCCCCGTATTGGGGTCCTTCGCCCACAGGTTTCCGCTTGGATGGCCTCGACCATGTCCGTCGGCGCTTCCCATGGTTCGCCCCTGCATGGTCTGGCTCTGGATCTTCTCTTCCGCATAAACTACCATATTCGTCGTGATCGGTACATCCTGGGCGGCATGGGACATCTGTACCGTCAGGCTCCTCCGGTCCGTGGTTACGTGCCCTTCCCGCATGGACCCAGCCGGTGCCGTGTGTTCCCCGAGCATTGTGGATTCGCTGAACATAGGAACAAACGGCAGCGCACCCGGGTCAACACGTGGAGGCGCGTATGGTGCCTCTGCAGGGCCGCCCATGGGTTTCTCCAGGGCGCTCCTGAGGGTCTTAACCCGCTCCACCAGCTCTACCGCGGCCGGCTTTGCCGGGAGCTCCGGACCCGAGGCGAGGGGCTGTAGCTCCTCTAGCCTTTTCAGGCGTCCCCACATGTCCTCCACTAAGTGGAGGAGGCTGTCCACCACTTGCTGCTGTTTCTGCAGGGCCAGCTCCAGATTCTCTCGGTACCGGGCCTGATCCGCTCGCAGCTCCTCCATGTGGCTCTCCGCGGCCGACTGGTCATCCAGGATCCCCGCGACGTCCTCCTCTAGACCGTCCTTGGCGTTGTCCAGGCGGTCAAGGCGATGCACGATGGCGTCCATCCCCATCTTCGGGTACTTGCCCATGAGGAAGGCCACGTGCTCGCAGTGGCACGCAGCGTGCTTTCCGCCGGATTCAGCGCATCCCGCGGTTCCCGGCATCTCAGACTCATCACCCATAGGCGTATCGCCAATGGCGTCCGTCTCTGGTCCCGTGTGCCGGGGCACAGGTGCCGTCCGGGCCCTGGCTGGCCTCTCCAAGCCCTCGGCATCGTGTTTCAGGGCAGGCTCGGGGGCCGTATGCGCCCTGGCGATCGGCGCGGACATCTCCGGCTCGGAAGGTGGCTCGTAGGCTGTCCAATAGCCCTCGGAGTGCCCCTCGGATTCCCACAGCCTGACCGGGCTGGGGTCCGTGTCCATAGCCCCGACGTCCCTTGCCGCGGACTTGGGTGACCCGCGCTTCCGGTAGCGCCGGGCCCGTCCTCCACTGCTGCCTGAATGGCAAGCCTCATCAGAGTCCTCCGCGGCGGATCGGAGGTTGCATTCCTTTCGGCAGCGACGCTCACACATGGAGACCAGGTCCTCCATGTCACGTCCTCCTCTTCCCGAATGTCGTACCTCTCTTCGGGCTTCAACTTCCGGAGTTCGCCATGCTCTTGAACGTCTCGGTTCTTCTATGGCTCCAATCTCCGGCGTGGTCTCCACCGAGTCCACAATACGCACCCGGGGCGTACTTGGGCAGGGCTCATAAGGGCCCAAGTCCCCGGGTCGGCGGTAGGTAGGGGCAGCAGGTAAGCCTCTGCTACCATAAAGAAGGTCCCTACCAGGACCGGCCCCCGCTATGCCCCTTCCGCCTGTAACCCCTGCTGATTTACTCCGGATCAGTGATTGCATTCCTCAAGTTCCAAAGGGTCCAAATTCCAAAAATATAGAAATAAAATCCTCCTTCAACCCTGAAACAGCAACCAGATCCCACAAATACAGCAATAACCCAATCCACAATCCAATCCAAATCCAGATTGCGGCTGCGGGCTTCCGTTCAGCACACCGGTTGTCTCACGGTGGCGGGCATGTACAAGAATTGCACCAAAGAGGAAAGCCCTGAAATTGGCATATGAACACAAATAAAGCAAAGTTGGGGAAAGAGGTGAACATACACATTCACAGCCATAAACCCCTCATTCCCTGGACTCAAGACCTTCCCTTGACTCACCAACATATTGCTCTGAACCAGGTCAAATAAGATGGCTGAATGCCATGTGTCACAAGTCATTACACAAACCCCAAAAATGTGTTCACACCCAAGCCTCTAAATCCTAGCCCAATGGGGGAGGTGGCGTGTCATGGCCTAGAGTGGCACTCAGGACCATGCCCTACCCTGACATAACCTTGGTTGGACTTGGAATCGAATGGGCTCAGAGAAATGACCTATGAGTTTGAACTCATAACATGCCAAAAAACTGCCAATTCACACCATATTGGCCATATAACACATATATGCTCAAAATTGAAGTTACCACTTATCCGAAGGCTCAGAGCATGCATGGAATCGAAGTCTAATATTCATGGAGGATATAGACCAAAGGTCAATTCCCATGTACATCCCCACTTTACCCTCGAAATCCCTTCGGATATGGGCGCCACGCACTGCCCAAGTCAGCCCATGATCTTGAGACCACTTCTTGTAATCCTTCGTGCGCCAAGCCAAATGGAGTACCCGATCCGGCATATGGTGGTGTTCAACTCCAAAGCATATGCCAACATATGAACAACATACCATGGTTCGACTCTCCATTGGCTTCTTGCTGTTTACCGACCAGGTAAGTACACAAAATGCAAAAATGAACAAAAATTGAGGTCAAAAACATGAAAATATGACCAAATACAAAGTTGTGATGATAATATATCTCAATGCTCACCCATGATATCCGCGCATGGTTCAATACACAAATGATTGGAACCATTTGCGAACAATTCCCCCACTTGGATCCCCAATCAGGCGCATGAAGATACCTTCGCCACTCATATCTACATGCCCCATGAAAATGGGAGTGCACTCATGGATCTCTTTGCCACACATACCATGAGCAATACATATGCGGTAGACTTAGTCTAGCGCTTTGAATTCCACAATTGAGACATGGGCAAGGCCCTTGTCACGTATGGCTCCCCATCTCTTCGGCCACACGAAGATATATAACATGGGCGTGAGCATATCAAGACAATACTACCAATATCACACATAGCCCTTAAAATAGGCTCCCACCATGGTATGCCATGACCCTCCATGAACATAACTTCACGTTAAAAATACGTGGGGACCCAAATAAAGTTGCTATGCAACCCCAACACTCATGCGGCACACTCGAAAGTCGCATTAAAATATTCGGTTGCACGGTCCAAGAGTTATATATCACTCTATACCCTCTTGACCCTTATCCCTTGCTACACCTGGCATGTGTGCGCACCAAAGGCGTTTGATGCTTCCTAAATTAACTTGAGACTAAGGCACTTGCAACCCAACCTGCCTTATTCTCTTTCCTCACACTCGCGCGTAGATATGGTCCTTCAAAGTGGTCCCACGATTCACTTTTGTTTCCCTTATATCTCCAAGTCAAATGGGTGGCAAGTATAAGGGAAACCTGATTCGGGCATAGGGAAAAGAGCATGACCACTCGAAGAAGTCCAAATCAAGTGCGGCGATGTCGAAGTCGAAAATCCGATTTCGACATCGCGAAAAATTCAGATTAAAATTTCGAGTGCTTATTTAGAAAATTGCGGAAGCAACGAACCCTTTGCTGATGAAATCTGACCCTTCAACGGAGTATCCGCCAAAATATCTGGAAATAACAGTTAATCAATCGGTTAACGCAAAATCGCGAGCCAACTGACAGTCGCCGATACCTTGACCATTAGAACGAAAGGCTGAAAAATCACGGAAACATTATGATAATAAAACCCTGTTGATTCCTGATATTCTGATATATAGATCTCAGCTGGCGGCGCCTCGGTACTGAATATGGCCGCTCATAGCCGGAATGGCCAGACCTATCACACTATCACATCGGGTTAGTTCAGGTGGACGGGAGAGTATGATATCAGCCAATGGCGGCTTGCCGGCACATAGATACACACCCCAAGTGACCCCAAGATGGCCACGGGGGTCCGAACCGGCTTCAATATGCTCCGTTAGCGGCTAGAGAATGGTGATAATCTGCCGCATACCCGCGCGGCCCAGAGCTGGAGGCCATTGGCTCACTGGCAGTAGTTGCCTCTGGAAACGCAGTGGTGGATGGGTCCACACCATATGCAGGGTAGGTGGGCATGCCAGTAAAGCCTGTGCCCTCAGCCATAGGCGGGGTGGTTATGGGTGTGGATGTTGCAGCAGCTGGGTCTGGAGTTGGGAGTGTGGTGGTTGTAGGAGAGGGTGATGCGTGGAGGCCAGAGGCGCTTGGTGCGCCCTCGAAGGTTGACTCGCTCGTCGTGTTGTGCCCATGGTCCACTCCTTCGTCTGCCATGCTTTCTCCTGCATCCTTCTCTCTCTCCCTTCTCCTCTTCACAGGGTTGGTGTCCACCTCCTCGACTGAGAGGGCCCTGAAGGCCGATTGCAGTCCCTCCAGCGAGTCGTCAACCACGTCCACTGGCCCATGTAAGGGCACCGAAGGTACAGCGCCAGGTCCAGGTCCAGGCTCTCCAGGCGCTGGCATTGCTGGTACCTCAGGCGCCGTCTTCGCGTCATTGTCCTCCTTCTTTGCGTCCATACTCGCCTCTTCTGCTCAGGACAGTCCTCGGCGCGCTGGGTGTATGGCACGGGGTTGCTGCCGGCCTGCAGACACTGTCTGCCTCTTGCTACCAGAAAGTTTTAAAAGAGTTCTTTTAACTCTTTGTTGTGCCTCTCCTGCTGCTTGCTGCTGGTGTAGGGTTCCTGCTGCTTGTTTTTGATGATGAAAATGTTTTGTTGTTGAAAAACAACCAATTCAGGATAACCCAAGCCAGAGATGAGCAAGTAGAAGACAAACAGGATCAAAGCATGAAGGGCTGCAGTCACAATGAGTTAGATAAAGAAAGATATCAACAATAGACCGCAGCAATAAACATTCAATGCAACTCAGGTTGAAATATTTTACACGATTGAGAAAAACTGATTGGAAAACTGCCCCAAGGGCTCACACTCTCCATAGTGCCATCTTGAGATGTGCACTTTTTGTTTTTGTGTCCCATAGGTGTTGAGGTGGCATGGCTTGTGGCGCTGAGGTCACTGCCATGTCACATGGGAACTTCCTACTTAGCTAGGCTGACTGGGTATTGAACCCAGGACCTCTCAAAAAGAGGTACCCCAGCCCCTAGCATGCATACCACTAGGATAACTAAGAATTCATGAGAAAACATAGATAAACTCATAGGCTCTGCCTCAGTATATCAGTGCCTCAGTCAACTCAGGAAAAGATGTTTTAGTGCACATTGCTTGGGGATTAGAGGGTCCACACAACATCCTGATTTAGTGTTTGGTTCTATAGGTCAAAATGTGTTATCACCCATTTTGGTTAGGCCAATACTAAGATAAAAATGCAAGAGTGCTTAGAGCTACTCTAATACAAATAAAGTATACCGTAAAGCATTGGAAAAGCACTTTTTCTTACTATGGGCATGCCAATTCATGTTTGCACAACCCTCTCCCTCCAAATGGCAAAACGCAGTGCAATACGCAAAACCCAGATATCCTGGAGCAGAAACAGTGGAGTAGGCCGTGTTCAGGCCGAAAAACTGACTCCTGGATCACTGTCCTGAATCTCAAACCCCCATGAGGGTAAATTAATTTTCAATGCACCAAGGACAGATCAGGTCTTACAGCAGGTTCATTGAGACCCTAGACAGCGTGCCCTGATCATATCCAGCGTATCTGCAGAGAAAAGACGAAGGGTTGAGGGACTGACAGGCACGCAACGATCGAAGCAAACACCAAAATCCGTCAAACGAAGGCCTAAAATTTTTCTGACGCCACACACCTGTCCAGAATCTTCATGTGCATTAAATGCACATTTTTGCGAAAGTTATTTTCATCACAGGAATCTTCAAATTCCTGGATCTACACGCAGAGAAAAGCGGTGCGCCGGAGCGCATCCTAATTGGGCGCCGGAAAATACAAAAATGATAAGATTATAACAGTATGTCACGTAATAATAAGAAAATGACGAGACACACAATAAATAATAAACGTAGGAGTTCCACGTTTGCTTCTAGGAGCAATGAAGAAGAATGAATTCAAGAAAACCAAAATGAATTCAAAGAACAGCCTATAAACATACTGGTCTTGTTTGCTTCGTATGCAACATGCACATTGCTTGTCTTGTGTCATCGTGATCGCGCAGTGTAAAAACGCTAACATAGAATATAGGGACAGATTAGAGGATTGCAAGATGATTAGAGGTGAGATTTGGTGATTAGAGCATACACACGCATGCATGAACGCTTGCCTCGCTTGTGACTCGTTTTCCCTCTCCCTTGCTTCGCTCTCCAGCGGTAGGTAACGTAGGTAAGCCCAGGAGGGGCCACCCTCTGGTAGAGTTCGTGATTGTGGAGTAGATTGGTAGGAAAAAAGAGATTGGAACAGGTGACTGTAAACATCGTGCATGAACGTGCACACATATGACGCAGTAAAGGGTAGGCAACACGTGGTGCCCTCGGTAAAACCCTTGTTTAAGTTACCCAGGGGCTCCACCCTACCTTCTTTAAGAGAACGGGTGGAGTTCCCCAAGCTTGCTTGCTTGTACTTGGGTTTGGGAACAGTGTATTATAGGGCAGCCTGAGAAGCGTATAATACGTGGAGGCTGTCTTGGTTCCTCCGTATCAAACCCAAGTCATTTCCCTCTGTTTTACAGGTGGGAAGGTCAGGGTGAATTGGTGCAGCTGCAGTCGCCTTCGGCGACTTTTGAATTTTTCGCCCAAGCTAAAACGGGCGCTGATCACACAATCAACAAACTGCACCTCAGCCAGGAGTGGCGGGGGCAGTCTGACCTCATCAGCATCCACGCTGTGCACACAGCCTGAGCACTCCTTCCCTCCAAGCCCTATCTGGGAAACCCGTTGTGGCGTCCCTGTTAGGCCACAGTCGCTTAGTAGCGCTGTGTTTTCTCGTCCCTTTCACAGGTAGGCCTCTAGGTAAGGCTTGGAACCGGTTTTTCAGGTATTGCCAGTTATCGGTTATTGCCAGGCATCCGGAAAATGAAATTGTAACCGGTTTCAAACTTGTCATTTTTTCAGGTAACCGGTTAGCCCTGCGTAAAAGCTGGTTTCGCTGTTGTGTCCCTGGGCCCTGCTGCGATTGCGCATACACAGAAGGCAAGACGGCAAGACAGAAGAAGATGAAGAAGCCTGCGAAACACCGCAGGTTTTTTTTTAGCACAGTGATTGATCTAACAGTGTCCGGCATTTAATGCAGTGACGGATCATAGTTATAAGCCGCAAACAATATATTAGACAGGTTCTCCTCACTTAAACAGGTGTGTAGATCACCGTATGTCAGCGACGCGCGACTGAACAAACGCTCCACACCCGCGGAAGTTGCAGGCACACACAGGTACTGCCTGGCCATTCTCTGCAAGCTGGGCCACTGTGTTTGCTCTCGCTAATAGCTTAGGACATTTGTCTGGTCGGGCGCCGGTGGCTGCTCCAGGTATTCTTCCAACTCAGACAACGAATGAGCAACAGAAGCAGCCACCGAACTGGAGGAAGCAACATCTGCGCACCCGAAGAGAGCACCGAAGTCATCAGTCTTCTGGGGTGCCGGTTTCGCAACAGGTTGCTCTGCACGCGCACGCTCCCACTTGCTTGTGAACTCCTGTCGCAGAGTTTGTAGCGCGCACTGCCTTCCACCATGCAGAGGAAACTCAAGATTTTTAAACCTTGGGACACCCGGCACGGCCCGGCTCGGCACCCAGGGACACCAGGCACGGCCTCCACGCCCTCCTAGCGTTCCACAGCTGGAAACACCGCCACACCATCACCCTCCACCCCCTCGACCACAATCCACACCGATGGACACCTGAAGACGACGCCACAGCCGCCATCACATTACAGCAACGCCCCGAGAACCCGGAGGAGTACCACATCACCTGGAACGATCCGGCACCGCACCCCCCCGCCTCCCCCACCCTCCCAGATGTCTTCGCCACCATCAGCGCAGAACTGCAGGAGGCGAAAGCCCCACAGCAACCGGACGAAGAGATGCCCTAGGAACCATCCCCACCAACCACACAGGAGAGCCCCTGCACGGAGCCCCTCACCGACCCCATCACCACGATGGAGCTCCCCCCACAGCACCGCACCACCCCGGACCGCAACGGGTTTCGGAACCTACCGCGAGAATGGGCGGTCCACAACGGCACACTCCGGTGGGACGAAATCACCCCGGGGCTCCAGGCCATCCGCCTCCACTCAATCACCCAACCAACCACCACCTCAACACTACCGTCGGACCGCCACCGACTCCTCCTCACCGTCCAAGGGGATGCCACCATCTCACCACTGGAGGGGGACCGCGTAACAGCAGCCCCCACCAACGCCGCCCACATACCCCCGCAAGCATCGTCGGCACCTATGACGGTACATCTGGGCCCCACCCCATGGAAAGCCATCGTCATCACCTACCCAACCCCGAAAGACCACACACACACCTGGCAGCAACGGTGGGAGGACATCCGTGGGGACTTCCTCCAGGAACACCTAGGGCTGACGCGCACCCACCACGCCCTCCAACCGGTACGAGGAGTAGGCCAAGCACCACACGGCATACACACCCCGGGATTATGGGCGTACGCCACGCCCATAAACCCACAAGCGGCGGAGGACATCAAGACCGCACTATCCATCCAGCAACCCCAGACCCAGAACCCGCACCGCAACACCCAACGAGGCTACACCATTTGGTGGGCATATCAAGACCACGACACCCTCGCCCCCCAACCAGGCCCCCCCCCCCCTGGACACCAACATAACCGCCCTCCTCCAAGCTGCAGCAGCGGCAGCCACAAAGGTAGGGGCCCCGGAGACCTGGAGCCCGCAGTACCTGGTCGAAACCAAAGTTGCGCCCCACGCGAAGGCCCAAGAAAAGCCCCCATCGCCGAAGCCGCTCCACCCCCCACTCAAGCTGGACGCACAGGAGGACACCCCCCAGGACAAATGGGCGACCCACTACATCCTCCCCCACACCACCACCCGCAAGAACGACGCCACCAAGATCACCGTCACCCGTCACCTCCCCCACACCACACAGGTGTATGAGCTGACGGCCCCCAACGTCCTCGTCACCCGTTGCCGACACAACGAGCGATACACCATACAGGCGGAGGGGCCGCCGCGACCACCCTGTACACATGGGCAACACGGGGGGACCTCCCACACCCCACCCTCCACCACGCCCCCTCCTGGCCCACCCCCTTCCACACGGCAGACCGGCCCAACAAGAAGCCCAAGCACACAGGCGTACACACCCCCGCCCAGGAGGCCGAGCACCGACACGATGCAAGGCGCAAGGCCCGCACCCTCCACGACGACCAGACCATCCCCCGCATCAGCGCCCCCCCCACCAGGGTGTTGGATGCCATCCACAACCGCACGATCACAGGCATCACCAGGGACTGCCTGAACCCGGTGGCATCGCGGGCAGACACCGTGTGGATCAGCGAAGGGCGCTCCCACACACGGGCGGTGGCGCCCCTCAACAACATCCAACCCCACAAACTCCAGCTCGCCGTCGGACCCTTCGCCGTACACATCACCCCGTACGGCATCGACCACCCCCGGTGTGAGCACCATGACCCGCCCTGCTCCACCCCATGCACCTCACCCCTGCGCCAACCCCTCCCGGCTCCCACCATCACGGGCAACTGGTAACTGGGCACCGTACCGGGAGACCCGGGCATATACATCCTGCGCAACAGGTCCAGGGAACACGCCATCCCCCTCCACGGAGTAGAGTCCCTCGCCCTGGGACCGCCCCCACCAAAACACCAACAGCAGCACATCCCGGGGAACAAACGGACGCAGGCGCCAGACGGGGGAAAAAAGGCCCACCAACGCGCCCTAGCCCACATCACCGTCCACCCCACAGCCCACCTGCCAAAGGACTTCGGCACGGAACGCCACATCGTCTTGGAGGGGCCAGCCCACCACATCAATACCGCCGCCTTATACACCCTCGCCGCCCAGGAACGCCACTGGGACCCCACAGCCATCCCAGCGATGCCCCCACCACCGCAAGGCCCCCAAGATCCCGTCACCCCCTTCCACATCGATCAACTCCTAAGCTTCAGGGCCACCCCACACGTCCACCTCTCCAGGATGGAACTAGCCATCGCGTCGTGGGACACCCTGGACACGCCCCCCCAACAACCCGCCATCCACATCCTCAAAGCGGATGCCCAATGGTGGGTCCTCCACTGGACACACGGAGTCCTCATGGCAGCCCAGGCCTACAGCCCGGAAATAGACCTGGAAGACCCCCCACGAGGCCGGCAGTGACTCCTCCAGTCCAACACCCTCACAGGCCGCGAAGGCGCCTTGTGGGAAGCCCTCCACACAGCACTCTACTGGGCTCAAGGGTCCCCCAGCGGCCCAGACACACTGGAACTCACGGAGACCTGGGTCAAGCAGGCCAAGGCCATGAGGAAATACCACCTCCACCACCCTTTTGACGACAGCCCGGCCGCACTGCCATGGCCAACCGACCCCCCGGAGACCGTGCGCAAGCTCGCCGACCTCACGCGCAGCCACGCGAAAGCGACCATGCAAACGCCGGCAGAACCCCTGCTAAGGGATCCGGGCCAGCAAGCAACGCACCCTTTCTTCAAACCTCAAGCCCCCCCAGCCCCACCACCTCCAGTCCCACCCAAGCGAGTGAGACAAAGAAGGGGCGCACCCGCCCCCAACCAAGCTGGAAAAGCAGCAACCTCCCAACCCCCCACGACCCCGCCGACCCACCCAGCAAACCCGGACCAAGCATCCTCGTCATCCTCCCTCCCATCATTACCACCACCCCAGCCGGACCAGGCATCCTCATCATCCTCCCTCCCGCCACCAGCACCGCCCCCACCCGAGGCATACCCAGGATTCGAAAAGGGCGCGAAGGTGCAGCAGCCCTTCCGCAACGACCACACGGGCGACTGGATCTGGTGTGAGGGCACAATCCAGTACCGCCTCCGCGACCTGGGGGACAACAGGGGGCCACAGATCCGGGTGGTCTGGCATCGCCAAAAGGAGCTAGACCAAGGGAGCAGCGCCCCGGACAAGCCAGAAGGCCACACCCTAGAGCTCACCAGCGCCCACCCCATCCGGATCCGCACTGACGAGAACAAGGCCCACAGAGGCACCAAATACACTGCGGAGCTCCCCCCGGAGTGGAGCCAAGGCCTCCCCCCGCCGCGCCTACCCAAGCGCCCGCCACCCGGCAAAGACCCCCCGGGCCCCAGTCCCCCTCCCTGACGGGGCAAGGGCCGAGGGCACAACCCTCCACAGCCCCGGCCCGCCCCCACTGAGGCCACCGTCAACCTCCTCGACCTCAACCACCCGGCCGTCACATACCCCAAGGACGCCACAGCCACCCTCCAGGAGCTCCCGATGGCACAGGGGCCGGAGTGGGTTCCCCACCTCCTCGCCTTCCAGGAAAAAGGCCTACAACGCGACGACCCCCCAGAAACCACCCCCATATATACCCCGGACGAGATAGCGTACAAATGCTACTGGCACAAAGAACCGCCCTGTACGCCCGAACCGGCATCCACGTCCACCTCGTCCACCACCTCAGCATCCCAGGGAGGCTAGGCGTCCATGAGGTCGTCGGGGACGGATGGCAACTCAACGTCATCAACACCCACATCCCCTTCGGCGACGCCACAGAACCCTTCCTCCAAGCCCTGGCCGATGCATACCGCCAGATGGCCATGCTCGCCCCCACAATCATCATCGGCGACATGAACGCCGCCCCCACCCCGGCGGACCGAGGGGGACAGGCCACACCCCAGGACCATGCAGTCCGCGACACCATCGAAATGCTCGGGCTCGTGGACCTGACGGCCAACCTCGAAGGCCAACCATCCCACTTCCCCCACCAAACAGATGCCGCCCCCTCCCGCATCGACGTATGCTACGGCGACCCCACCACCATCATCCGGGCAGAGGCCCGATATGGACCCCTCCCGCTGGGGCCCAGAGGCCATAGCCCCCTGCACATCTGCCTCACCATCCCCAACCTTCCCCCCAGCCCCGCAGAGGATGCGGACCAAGGCCTACCACCCCCCCTGAGGATGCCCCCACTGCACGACAAACAGGCCTGGTCCCAATATCACAGGGCCATAGACCGCGCCCGACGCATCCAACCGGACCCCAGGGACCTACTCACAGCCATGCGCAAGGCCGCCGTAGCCTGCGGCTTCCAGCAACACCTCCACACTGACGACGACCGACCACCCGCGGCCCTAGGCAACATGCTCTATGACCTCTGGCATGCGAAGCAACAACTAGCGATCCTCCTCCACACCGACACCCCCCAAACCCGCCGCCAGATACACCACTGCAGGGCGCAAATAGGCCACACCAGAGCAGACCTGCAGCGGTGGCACATCCACAGGCAACAGCGCATCGCCCAAGAACACGAGCGGTATGCGCAACATGAACTCCCCTACAAGGCCATCCGCCACCTCAACGACGCCATGACCGACACCGGCCACCGCACCATCACCACGGTCAGACAGGAGGACGGCTCCCTCACCAACAACCCAGCCACAGTGCTCCAAGCCACCCAAGACAGCTTCCTCCGACAACACACGCCCACCCACGACACACTGGACGTGGACACCCAGGCCCAAATCGACCGCCTCTCTCAGGTCTTCAACCACGCCCAGAGGAGGCAACTGGAAAAGCGCCCGTTCACCATCCACGAAGTCCGAAAGGCCATCCACAGTCTCCGGCAACACAAAACCCCAGGCTACGACGGCCTCCCTGCAGAGGCATACTACCACCTCCCCGCCCACCTCCTCCGCATCCTCGCCCACCGCCTATGGGACATCGTCACGGGGCAAACCCCCCTGCCACCAGACTGGGCAAACGTTGTCCGCCCCCTCTACAAAAGAGGAGACTGGGCCAACCCGGACAACTGGCGCCCCATAGTCTGTGCAGTCACGGAGGTCAAAATCGTCTGGACCATCCTCCTACGCCGTATCCGCCCCCACCTGGACCCCCACATACCCGCCAGCCTCTGGGGGGCCATCCCAGGCCGGTCCCCGCACGAGGCCATCTTCCTCCAGGACACCATCGCTGAAATGGACCCGGTAGACCTCATCATCGCCTCCCTCGACGTCGAAGGAGCCTTCCCGAACACCCCCTGGCTTCTTCTGGAGGCGGTGTGGAAACGCTGGGCCTCCCCTTCTACAACTTCGCTTCCGGCTACATCCGCACCCGCAAATACACGGTCCGCACAGGAGCGGGCCTCACCCCCTTCCTGGAGCCAGGCAGCGGGGTCCCCCAGGGAGGAGCAGAAGGCCCCTTCCTGTACCTCCTCGTGACGCTCCCCCTGGCCCTCACAATCGAGCAGGATTACCCGGCCTACGCACCCTACCCCCTCCTCTCCCCCCTGGTGGGCTTCGTGGACGACACCAACCTCACGGTCGCACACACCCCACGCAAACCCCACACCCCAGACCCCGGGCCAACGGTCACCCAACAGGCCAACGACTTACTGGATGTGACCGTCTCCTACCTCTCCCGCAACAACCTCATCGTCCACCCCACAAAGTCAGTGGCCATGATCAAGGGGTCTGCCACACCCCCCACCCTAGGGCCACAAGGGCCCCCCATGCAAGTCGTGACAACCACCACCCACCTGGGGGTAATCCAAGCCGCCAACCCTGAGGACGCCACCCTCCCTCCCAAGTTGCAGTCACACTTCGCCCATCTCCCCTGATATGCGTCGCCGACCACCAAGGCCCTCTCCCTGTCCCACCAGAGCCTGGCGTACTACCTCACCGGGGTCTTGAACGCCTCCATAGGCTTCCAAGCACTCCACCTGACACACCCCACCACCGCCCTCCAACCGGCCACACGCGCCGTGACCAAGGCATGGGCAGCACACAGGGGCTGGCCCACCTCCATACCCACCCGCGCCATCCGAGAGGCATGGCCCCACTATGGGGACGCTATAGGGGACGAGGTGAAAGCGGCCTACACCAGACACACCGCCCTCCTCCGTCACCGCATGACCCACAACCACTCGCCGGAGGTCCGCGAGGTCGCCACCATCCGCCTCCAAGCCGCACAACGGACCCGCAACACATGCCCGCGCCGGGTACTCCACCAGACGGGCATGCCCACCAACATGAACACGCGCCTCTGGAACCACCTGCAGCTTCTCCTCCCATCCCCACACCACGCCATACTCACCAACCACACGTGCCCGGAGGAAGGGCCTCTAGCGGTCTTCTGCGGGGACCTCCACCATCACCCCAAGGGCACCATCCACACCATAGACCTTGTCCCGGCCTCCATCACCGTAGTATACGTCACCCTCTCACAAATGCGGGTCCTTCACCACAGCAGAGCACACCACACCCCCTTCCTACAACTTCCCGGATGGCCGAAATACCGCCTCTTCCGCCAGTACCTCACGCAGACGGCACGAGCAGCGGGCCACACTCTGCCAGGAAGCACAGACATGCGAGCGGCCTAACGAGATTTCAAAAAGCAACACCCCCGACCCATCTCAGCGACACCGCCCTACGCACCCATCGGCTCAAAACACGGACCCGTCCCCCCGGTGACGGGCCCGGTCCCACCACTAACCCTACTACTAGCCCCGAATGAAGCCAAACCCACGCAGACCACCATCATCCACCACGGGGCAAAATGGCGCATACCGAAGCACCACATGACCGCCCGAGACCTACCAAAGGTCCCCCATGACTCCCAGAGCATGCCGCGCACATGTTGGGCCTGTGACCCCGAGGCACCAACCACGCCATGACGCCTACTACACCTCATAGCACGCCACCCCACCCACCCCACAACCCACCTACCACCACAGGCGTACGCATGGGTAGTCCCATGGTTCCACCGCACCGACACCAACCCCACGGTAGCGTGGAACCCCGACCACACATCCAAATGGCTCCTCACCACTACACCCACCTGGCCCCGCCCCGACCCGGCAGGGGTCGATATCCGTTACAGCATGTACGAACTAGGCAGAACAGGCAAGCACGAACACCCCTACTATCCGCTCCTCCACTCCTGCCACACACCGGAGCACCGAACACAAACCCTCACATGCCACGACCTAAACCCAGACACAGCCTACATCCTCCACTACATCTACTCCTACCTCACACAAGGAGAGCCGGAACAGGGACTCATAGCCATGTCCCCCCAAGCGAAACACATCATCTCCAAAGGAATAGGGGTGTACGCCACCTCCGTCCTGCAGCCCACAACCCCGGTGGCCCACCTCACCACGGGCCTCGCCATATACGCCTACCTGCCCATGAACCCATGCCGCCTCCCACAACCATCACCAGGGGACTGACTCTTCTTCACCGACGCCTCGAGCGAATCCGCCCTCACGTCCATCACCGCGGGGGCCAACCTGCAGCTAACCCACACCAGGGGACACTACCACATGGACCACCACACGGGCCACACCACCTACGGGGCCTCCTCCCACGGGAAGCTAGGGGCCATGGCCGACGCCATCGCCGAGATCGCGGCCCACCTACCCGCCCACCTCCCGCACATCGTCCGGGTCTGGTTCGTGGTAGACGCCACTGTCGACACACACCTGCTCCTCCGCATAGCAAGGAAACCACTCCACAAAGCCACCGCGACGAGCCTCGGCACCCAGGCACTCCTGCTCTGGAAAGCCCTTCGCAGCCTTCCCCCCTACGTCCAACTCCACATCGTGAAACAAGAGTCCCACAGGCACCAATACGGAAATGGTAAGGTCAACAACCAGGCAGTACACCAGCGCACAACTCCCTCCAAATCCCTGACCTCGGCCGAAACCACACACACCTCCAACACATACCCCCCGTACCCGAGCCCCATCAGACCCCGGACTGGGTACCAGAGGACGCCCCCTATTCCTCCCACGACAGAGCATACCACTACCCCGACCCCATCCAACATCTCGCCCGCGTGCTCGGCGACACAGACAGCCGGGCACACATCCAGGAGCTCCAGGAGAAACTACAAATCCCCCTCTACCACTCAGCACTGTGCCCAGCAAACGTCCCAGCCCACCTCCAAAAACGACGCATCCAGCTCCTCAGGGAGCAACTACCATTCCTCACCAGGGTCGCCAGATGGCTCGCCCGCAAGCACATCCACGTTCCAGAAGAACACACCCGTTGCCCATGCGACCACACCACCCCGGAGGACTGGGAACACTTCAAAAAATGCCCCCTCCATGCAGGCAGGGACACGCTAGTGGACTGGTCCCCGGCAGAAACCCTACGACAACACGAAGGCTGGCCAACCCAAAGCCACGCACACCAGGCCACCGAACACCTCTTGGGGGATCTCCAGGTCAAGAAAGCCACCATGAGAGGGGCGTTGACACAGGCCGTACACCGACACCTCACCAAACACACGGAAAGCCCCATGGAGGCAGCAGCGCACCTCCAGCTAGAAGCAGTCCGCAGAGCGGCAGCCCAAATGGTACACCGCAAACACCTCCTGTTAACACACGCGGAACAACTCACCGATCCCACCGCCAGGGAACACATGCAGCGTCTCATCCATTACCACGCCGTGCATGACCCAGACGTCCACTAACCCACTCCGCGCCCCGCACGCGCCCCCCATCTCCATTCGCAGGCCTCCAAGACACCACCACAATGCCCCAAAGCCCAACTCTCACCCATAGAGCCACCCAGCACCGCCCAGCCCGGCCGAGCCCAACCAGGGCCAACCATACGTCGACGTGGACGCGCAAGACCGCGGCAGCCCACCCAGCCCGCGCCCCCTGGATCCGGGGCACCCCCCCCTCACACCGGCCACCATTCGCGACCCCGACCTCCTCCGAGCGACCCTCCAAGGCAGGGCCCTGACCACTCCCCTTGGCTGGTACCGCCTACAAGAGGACTGGACCAAGCTCACCGTCAAAGCCCTCCGGGACCTGACCACCCCAGGCAACGGCCTCCACGAGGCCATCGTAGACCTCGTAGTCTGGCGAGCCCGCAAACACACCCAGGGCCAGCACGTCTGGATCCCCCGCATCGAGTGGGGCCAGGCCCTGACACACGACACCGACATCAACGTCACATATCGAGGGACCATACGCCTACGACGGGCCCCAGCGGAGAGGGACCACCCAGCGGACCCGAACCACCCGGAGCAGTGGGAACAGGCCACCGCACCAACCCGCGACACCGCCCTCCGCGCTGCTGGCCTCCGCACCCAAGACGACGACCTCCCTCCCCCCACCTACAGACAGTGACCACCCCCCGCCAGAGGTCTGGTGTACAATCCTCGAGCGCGGGCACTACTACGTGGTAGCCGCTACAGCTACGTCTCCCGGCCCGCAATTGCTCGTCAAAGGGGCAGACACCATGCTCGCCCCAGAGGACCCCCAAACCAGGGGCAGTAGGGGACCCCACCACCCCGCACAGGGTCCTCAGGGGCGTCCTCCAGCCGGGGGACAAGCCCCCAGCCCGCGCCCTGGCCCACCTCACCTCAGGGAAGGCAGGCTACCACCTAGGACTGGCCATGCTCTGCCTGACCCACTGGATCCAGCGCCGCTGGCCATCCACGGGGACCGTGCCCTGGATTTGGGCCATCCCCACCGCCCACACACAAATCGAGGCAGGCCCGGACACGCGGCCAAACCCCCCCCCCCAGACCGCAGCAGTCCCTCACCTGCGGGTACCACACCATCCACAGGGTCGTCAGCCGCAAGGGTCTTAGCCCAGAGTTAGCATACCCCCCTCCAACCACTGACCAAGAGGTCCACCAGATACGCAAGCTTATCTGCGAAATCCTTGCCGCGGCAGCAGAAGACGGCAAGCTTCTCCTCCAAACCGCCCGGCCTACAACTGGCCACGCAAACGCGCCGCTGCGAGCGGACACATACACCGACACAGCACATTCCACCGCGCAATCCCCGCCCATACCCCCCCCCTCTCGCTGCTCGGCCGGAGACCCACACAGGCCCACCATCGCGCACACCCCGGGCCCCGCGACACGGGCCCCCCCCACCCGCCCAAACACCAGCACACGCCCGCCACGGACCCACCCGCCAGACACCCCTCACCACCCCCCCACACTCGACAGCCCGCACACACCCACCGAGGGGAGCCCCGCGCCCCGCGGCACGCCCACCCCACCCAGTGGCCCGCAAACACCCCCCGTGCACACCCCAGAAGACCCAGGCCCACCCCGCCCGGCCCCCGAATGCAGCCCACGCGAACTGTTCCCCCTGAAGCCGGTTTGGACCCCCGTGGCCATCTTGGGGTCACCTGGGGTGTGTATCTATGTGCCGGCAAGCCGCCATTGGCTGATATCATACTCTCCCATCCACCTGACCTAACCCGATGTGATAGTGTGATAGGTTTGGCCATTCCGGCTATGAGCGGCCATATTCAGTACCGAGGCGCCGCCAGCAGAGATTTATATATCGGAATATCAGGAATCAACAGGGTTTTATTATCATAATGTTTCCGTAATTTTTCAGCCTTTCGTTCTGATGGTCAATGTATCGGCGACTGTCAGTTGGCTCGCGATTTTGCGTTAACCGATTGGTTAACTGTTATTTCCAGATATTTTGGCGGAAACTCCGATGAAGGGTCAGATTTCATCTGTAAGGGGTTCGTTGCTTCCGCAATTTTCTAAATAAGCACTCGAAATTTTAATCTGAATTTTTCGCGATGTCGAAATCGAATTTTCGACTTCGACATCGCCGCACTTGATTTGGTCTTCTTCGAGTGGTCATACTCTTTTCCCTATGCCCGAATCAGGTTTCCCTTATACTTGCCACCCATTTGACTTGGAGATATAAGGGAAACAAAAGTGAATCGTGGGACCACTTTGAAGGGCCATATCTACGCGCGAGTGTGGGGGAAAAGAATAAGGAAGGTTGGGTTGCAAGCGCCTTAGTCTCAACTTAATTTAGGAAGCATCAAACGCCTTTGGTGTGTACACATGCCTGGTATAGCAAGGGATAATGGTCAAGAAGGTATAAAGTGATATATAACTCTTGGACCGTGCAACTGAACATTTTATTGCGACTTTCGAGTGTCCTGCATGAGTTTTGGGGTTGCATAGCAACTTTCTTTGGGTTCCTACGTATTTTTTACGTGAAGTTATGTCCATGGAGGGACATTGCATATCATGGTGGGAGCCACATTTTGAGGGTATGTGTTATATGCATGGTATATGTTTGATATGCTCACGCCCATGTTATATATCTTTGTGTGGCCGAAGAGATGGGGAGCCACACGTGACAAGGGCTTTGCCCATGTCCCAATTGTGGAATTCAAAGCGCTAGACCAAGTCTACCGCGTATGTATTGCTCATGGTATGTTTGACAAAGAGATCCATGGGTGCACTCCCATTTTCATGGGGCATGTTGATATGAGTGGCGAAGGTATCTCCATGCGCCCGATTGGGGATCCAAGTGGGGGAATTGTTCGCAAATGGTTCCAATCATTTGTATATTGAACCATACGCGGATATCATGGGTGAGCATAGAGATATATTATCATGGCAACTTTGTATTTGGACATATTTGCATGCTTTTGTCCTCATTTTATGCTCACTTTTGTGCTTTATGTGCTCAACTGGTCGGCTAACAGTAAAGTGCCTAGAGATCCGTGAACTATGGTATGTTGCTTATATGTTGGCATATGCTTCGGTGTTGTACCTCACCATATGCCAGATCACGTGGTCACTTTGGCTTGGCACACGAGGCCTCACAAAATTAGGTCTCAAATTCATGGGTTGACTTGTGAAGCATGTCATGTACATAACCGGAAGGGCTTCGGAGCCAATGATGGGATATTCTTGGGCATGGATCTTTGGTCTATATCACCCTTGTAAACTTCTGGTTTGACACATGCATGGAGCATTTGGATATTTGCCGTATGCATTTTTGGGTAGATAATTGACATTTGGGCATAATGGTGTGATTTGCCTGATTTTGCCATGTTGTGAGGTCATCGTCATGGGGCAGTTCTCCAAGCCCATTCGACCCCAAGTCCAACCAAGTTTATGTCAGGGCAGGGCATGGTCCTGAGTGCCACTCTAGGCCATGACACGCCACCTCCCCAAGGGGCTAGGATTTATAGGCTTCGGAGTGAACACATTTTTGGGGTTTGTGTAGTGACTTGTGACACATGGCATTCAGCCATCTCATTTGACCTGGTTCAGGGCAATATGTTGGTGAGTCAAGGGAAGGTCTTGAGTCCAGGGAATGAGGGGTTTATGGCTGTGAATGTGTATGTTTACCTCTTTCCCCAACTTTGCTTTATTTGTGTTCATATGCCAATTTCAGGGCTTTCCTCTTGGTGCAATTCTTGTACATGCCCGCCACCGTGAGACGACCGGTGAGCTGAACGGAAGCCCGCAGCCCGTATTGGATTGTGAATTGGGCTATTGAATCACTATTGCTGTATTTGTGGGATCTGGTTGCTGTTCAGGGTTGAAGGAGGATTTTATTTTCTGTATTTTTTGGATTTTGGACCCTTTGGAACTTGAGGAATGCAATCGTTGATCCGGAGTAAATCAGCAGGGGTAACAAGCGGAAGGGGCACATTCGGGGCCGGTCCTGGTAGGGACCTTCTTTATGGTAGCAGAGGCTTACCTGCTGCCCCTACCTACCGCCGACCCGGGGACTTGGGCCCCTATGAGCCCTGCCCAAGTACGCCCCGGGTGCGTATTGTGGACTCAGTGGAGACCACGCCGGAGATTGGAGCCATACAAGAACCGAGACGTTCAAGAGCATGGCGAACTCCGGAAGTTGAAGCCCGAAGAGAAGTACGACATTCGGGAGGAGGAGGACGTGACATGGAGGACCTGGTCTCCATGTGTGAGCGTCGCTGCCGAAAGGCATGCAACCTCCGCTCCGCTGCGGAGGACTCTGATGAGGCCTGCCATTCAGGCAGCAGTGGAGGACGGGCCCGACGCTACCGGAAGCGCGGGTCACCCAAGTCCGCGGCAAGGGACGCCGGGGCTATGGACACGGACCCCAGCCCGGTCAGGCTGTGGGAATCCGAGGGGCACTCCGAGGGCTATCGGACAGCCTACGAGCCACCTTCGGAGTCGGAGATGTCCGCGCCGATCGCCAGGGCGCATACGGCCCCCGAGCCCGCCCTGAAGCACGACGCCGAGGGCTTGGAGAGGCCAGCCAGGGCCCGGACGGCACCTGTGCCCCGGCACACGGGACCAGAGACGGACGCCATTGGCGATACGCCCATGGGCGATGAGTCTGAGGTGCCGGGAACTGCGGGATGCGCTGAATCCGGCGAAAAGCACGCTGCGTGCCACTGCGAGCACATGTCCTTCCTCATGGGCAAGTACCCGAAGATGGGGATGGACGCCATCGTGCATCGCCTTGACCGCCTGGACAACGCCAAGGACGGTCTAGAGGAGGACGTCGCGGGGATCCTGGACGACCAGTCGGCCGCGGAGAAAGACATGGAGGAGCTGCGAGCGGAACGGCACCGGTACCGGGAGAATCTGGAGCTGGCCCTGGAGAAGCAGCAGGGAGTGGTGGACAGCCTCCTCCACCTGGTGGAGGACATGTCGGGACGCCTGAAAAGGGTAGAGGACCTACAGCCCCTCGCCTCGGGTCCGGAGCTCCCGGCAAAGCCGGCCGCGGCAGAGCTGGTGGAGCGGGTTAAGACCCTCAGGAGCGCCATGGATAAACCCATGGGCGGCCCTGCAGAGGCACCCTACGCGCCTCCGCGTGTTGACCCGGGTGCGCTGCCGTTTGTTCCCATGTTCAGCGAATCCACAATGCTCGGGGAACACACGGCACCGGCTGGGTCCATGCGGGAAGGGCACGCAACCACGGACCCGAGGAGCCTGACGGTACAGATGTCCCACGCCGCCCAGGATCTACCGCCAAGTACGACTACCTATGCAGTTTATGCGGAAGAGGAGATCCAGAACCAGACCATGCAGGGGCGAACCATGGGAAGCGCCGGCGGACATGGTCGAGGCCATCCAAGCGGAAACCTGTGGGCGAAGGACCCCAATACGGGGATATGGACGGCCGATGGTGCAAGTCCTTCCCGCATTCCAAACCCCATGGGTTCAGGCCCAACTGGACCGAACTCCATGGAGGAGAGGGGTGTAAGGGGAGTGTACTCACACCCCCCGGCCACAGGTGGTATCCGCCTCGGTGGAGTGGTGGCTGGAGACGTCGGAGACGCCATCAGGATTGACGACCTCAGGGGAATCAAAATCCCCTACTACGATGGCAACCCCTCCAACCTGGATGACTTCATCCTGGATTGGGAGGACTTTGCCGAGGAGGTTGTCGGTGAGATGCGGGGAGCGCCGCGGGACAAGTGGGTATTGTAAAACGCAGGTTTACAGGTATGCCGGACATTCCCACACCGGCTGGCGCAGGACCTGAAGGAGGAGCTGCGGGATCAGATCCGGGAAGGATTGATCCGCACGGAGCAGGCCTGCCTCCAGTGGTTGGATGATGAGGAGCGGGTGGACGCTCCGAACCAGAAGCTGGAGGACTTGTGGTCCATCCCGCTGCCGCTGGACCGCGGTGAGTTGCGGGTCCGGGAGTGGAACCGGTATCTGCGGAAGTACCGCAGATGCCTCAAGCTGGTGGAGGACTGGAACGAGGCCAGCCAGATCCGCCACCTCCTGAAGGACGTCCTCCCCGGCAACTGGAAGAGGAGAGTGGAGGACGAGGAGAAGAAGCGGGCCAAGAAGCGGGTGGCGGTGAGGATCATGGCGGCGGAGGATACCCATGCGGGTATCATGGAGTTCTTCAGGAGGAACCTGGGCGAACCATACCGGATGTTGGGACTGAAGAACGCCGTGTAAGTGGAGGTATTTAGAGACTCCAATGGGCAAAGGTTGCTGCGCCTCAACAACGTGGAGTGGAGGCGCGGGGAGCCACTGAGGATGCAGGTCATCTTCGCCCGCATGAGCCTGGACGAGATCGTGAAGTACATCACGGTGGAGTTGAAGCTCAATGCGAAGAACGAGGCCCACGTGCAGGATCGACATGGTCATGGACAACGAGGCCACCGAGAAGACCGCCATCATCGGGAGATCCAGGAGGACACGGCCAACTCCGCGGAGGATGGTAGTGGAAGTGGCCAAGACCACTGGTCCCGGGAGGATCACGAGGAGGCCCACTTCTTCGCGTTTGTGGCGCACAACGTGAGGAAGAATGGGCAGGATCGGTCCAGATGGAGCCGGGTGGGACCAAGGGGCAAAGAGCCAAGGAGGATCGGGAACCCACCGCTCTCTTTCCGAGAGTACAGGTCTCAGCACGACGGGTGCTTGGTCTGTTATGGCAAGGGAAACAACCATGCACACGACCACCATCAGTGCAAGGTGTATGAGGCGGACAAGAAGGCCTACTTCGCCGCCCACCCCCAGAAGAAGCCCAAGGAGCAGCAGATTTCCGATTGGAAGGCGAAGGGCGGAGACGGGGGAAAAGGCCAAGGCAAAGGCCAAGGAAAAGGCGGAGGAAGAGGCTATGGTGGTGGACCTGGCCAAAACCGACGAGTGAGGTCGATCGAGGAGGTTGCTGAGGACATGTTGAGGACGTTGGAGGAACTCAAAGCCCAGCAACGTGGTGGACAAAGTCCTGGCGGATCGCAGCCGGAAGGGGCTGCGGGAAGCCAAGTCTAGAGGAGCCCCCACGGGAGTGGGACCTCGGAGGTCTCTCCTCCGAAAATCAGTGGAATCTCAGAGAAAGCGAAGGCACATCGGGTGCCGAAGAAGGCTCCGGAAGAGCCAAAACCACTGAGTTTCGCCACTCCCAACCCCTGGAGCGCCCTGCCAAGGGAAGTACAAGTGGGTACGGGACATGGCAAGAAGGAAGGAGCGACCACGGAGAGCCCCGTGGATGGGCAAGACCAGCCCAAGATCTACACCATCCGTAACCATACCCTTGAAGTCCTGATGCACGCGGACGTGCTAGAGTTGCATGCCGTGAGAGTCGTCCATACGCCTCATGGTGACGAGCGGCAGTTGCACTTGAAAGTGCGAGTACGGTGCGGACGAGAGGAGAAGGTGGTGGATGTGTTGGTGGATACGGGTGCCCAGGTGAGCCTGGTCCAGAGAGGGTTGTTCAAGGAGGAACTCCTGCAGCCCAGCCGGAGACCGGTCCGCCTGAAGGTCGCCAATGGAGAGATCATGGGTGGTGGCACCCATGAGGCCACTATCAGTATGGAATTCTGGGAACATGAGCGCTTGAACCGCCCTGATCAGGCGAAGAGAAGCACTCTATCCGGGAACTTCTATGTGGCCGACATCACCGATTGGGATATGATCATGGGGTATGACTTCATGGTGGCAAACGCCATTGGAGCCCTTCCCCATCGTGCAACGCTGGTCCGGGAGGATGATGAATGCCTCACATGGCTGTCCACGGACTATGCATGCGGATCATCCCAATGGAATGCTGAGGAAGAGCATCGGATCGTCCAAGCGGTGCAAGCTGTGGGTGCCAAGTCCAGAGGAGACCGCGGAGTTCAGCTCACGGAATATGGAATGGCGCCACAGGTGTACGACAGGATGATCCAGACGCTGGGAGCCGAAGCGCCCGAGACGGACGTCTCCGCTTCCCGGGATGCCCCACTTCTGCGGAAGTGTAGGAGGCAGTGGTATCGAGGAGATTCAGCCTGGCATAGGCATTGGGGTTTGAAGGTGTGGGGGCCCATGTATTGGCATGGCTCCCTGGAGGATACCAGACGTACGGTGGAGAAGATCATCGCGGATAGGGCGAAGGGGATCCTGGTCATAACCGGCATAGGATCCACCCCATGTCCGCTGGAGGGTCTCAAGTCGACGCTGGACTCCATCACCCTGAACGAGATGTCATTCGGGCCAGAGGAGGAGTTGTTCATCGACGCCAAGGGTGTATCAATGCCCTCCCCGGGTCAAGCGTGGGGTACCAAGGCTTTCCTGGTGGATGGGGCACAAGCCCAGCCCACGGGTGATGAAGCATTCATCCGTAGGGTGGAGGCGGTGCCCATGAAGGTCATGTTTGAGCCCAAGGAGGGGACGGATCAGCCAATTGATGGCATTGACGTCCTGTCCCACGCCGAGATCGACGACGTCGTCAACTACATGCGGATGGGGATGCACGACCGTGTGGCAGCCAAGAAGAGGCGGGCCATGGTCACATCTCCGCATTGGTGGGATGACAAGATGTTGGTCACCGGCAAGTACGGGAAGGATGAGTTCGTGGCGAGGGTCATGGATCACATCGCGGACCAATACGATGGTCTGGTTGGGTCGGACCCACCAACGTGGGGTTTTCCAAGAGTGGGAACCGGTAGCGACGAGCACCAGCCCGGGGCCGCAAATTTTCGAAGATTATCGGTGGGAATCGCGACCCACGACGATGAAGACGGCATATCGGACGAGGAGAAGTCAGACTCGGACCCAGAAGAGGCCTATACCGCAGTGCGGTCGGTTGTATCGATACCGAAGCAAGCGGCTGAAGAGGCTCAGGAGAACCCGAAGGTCGCCGAGCTGAAGGAGAGGCTGATCCATGCCTATCCGCGGCTATTCAGTGGTGTCGCCAACAAGAACCCTCCAGATCGTGGGAGGTTTGGTACAGCGAAGATCAAGCTGAAGCCGAACCCGAAGATCTATCGTCATCGGGAGTACCAACTTCAGGGCGATCGGGCCGAGGCCATGAAGAAGCTGTTGGCCGAGTTCATTGAGCGGGGATGGATCGAACCCTCCGACAGTGAGTGGGCCAGCCCAGCCTTCATCGTGCCCAAGAAGGAGAAAGGCGAGTGGAGATTGGTGGTTGATTACAGAGGTTTGAACGAGCAAACCGAGCACGACTCGTACTCGCTTCCCCTGATTGACTCCATCCTCCAAAAACAACAGAAAAAGCGGATCTTCACGGTGTCGGACCTGAAACATGGTTATCACCAGATGCCGCTACAACCGGACTCCAGGCCCTGCACAGCGATGTTGACGCCGCTGGGGCCCATGCAGTGGAAAGTGGTGCCTATGGGCGCCAAGAATGGCAACGCCGCTTTCCAGCGCATGATGGAGGACCTACTCGGTCCTGTCCGGGACTGTGCCGATCCCTTCGTGGATGACATCATCATCGGGTCCGGCACGGAGAACATGACTGAAGACGAGCTCATCGACGCGCATGAGAAGGATGTGCGCCGAGTGCTCAGCGAGTTGGACAAGCACAACATGGTGTGCAAGCCCACCACAGCCTCACTCTTCGTGAAGGAAGTGGAGTTCGCGGGTCACGTGGTTGGTCACGGGCAACGCCGTCCCATGCCTGGGAAGCTGGCGTCCCTGCACCACTGGGAGAAGCCCCAGACCATCAGCGAACTCCGGTCCTTCATGGGGTTCTGCAACTACTATTCGGGCTATGTCCGGATGTATGCAGAACTGTCGGGGCCGCTGCACAAGATGCTGCAAGTGGGCAAGTTCGACGGCCGGAAGGGGAGCAAGAAGAAGCTTGCCTGGACCCTCAACAGCCTGATGGAGCGACTCCTGGGGCAGTTGGGGCTATTTCTGGTGGACCCGGACATGGGATTTGTGCTACGGACGGACGCCTCAGACTATGCTGTAGGGGCAATCCTCGAGCAGATCCGGGACGACGGGTCGCACGTACCCGTGGCGTTCTGGAGTCGGATCCTGGCCGAGGGCCAACGCCGACCATGGACCGCGAGGGAGAAGGAGACATACGCCATTGTATGTGCGCTCAGGAAGTGGTCTGGCCACATCGGACTGCAGCCGGTGGTGGTTTGCACGGACCACCAGTCCCTACAGAGCTGGCACAAGGAGCATGTCGACACCCCCTCAGGACCAGCGGCTAGGAGGGCCCCATGGCACGAGACGTTCGCCAAACTCGACCTCAGCGTCGTATACGTCCCGGGGAAGGACAACACTGTGGCAGATTGCCTCAGTCGCTGGGCCTACCCCGCGGGCAAGGCTTGGATGGACATATCCAGCCATGGAGACGCCGAGGAGACCGAGGAGGCCAAGCGCATCATCGAGATGGAGAAGGCCATGGAGCAAGGGGGGGTCAAGTGCTTTGTGGTGATGGCAAATCGTACGGACCTGGCCAAGTTCCGGGGTGCCCGCGTCCAAGCTATTCGAGAGGAAACCCTCGAGCAATGGATGGTGGCCCCTGTAGAGCTAGTCAGGTCGGTGCTCACAGAGGACTGGTCGGATGACTACGCGGCATCCGAGCACTGGAGCAAGTACTGGAATGCCGTGAGCGCCCCGTCGGAGGACGAATGGTCCGAGGGCTTGACCGAGGATGGGGACAAGTTGTTCCTCAAGGACAAGCTGCCGGTGCCCGAGACCCGAGTGGAGGAGCTCATTGACCATTGGCACAACGCCCAGCTCATGCATCCTGGCCGAGACAAGATGCAGCAGGACCTGAAGTGGCGTTTCAAGTTCCCTCCGGGGTACTACGCCATCCTGGATAGGTACTGCAGCGACTGTGCCGTGTGTCGGGCCACGAAGAGCCCCAACCACTCCACCGCTGGCAACCCGGTGTATACGGCTATACCGGAGGCCCCTATGCGGTCCGTGGCCATGGATGTAATCGCCATGCCTGAGGTCACCGTGGAAGGAGAGACCTACGACTGTGTCATCTTGGCGGTGGATAGGCACAGTGGGTATATCGTGGCGGTCCCTGGCAAGAAGTCCAAGAAGAAGGACAAAAAGGACAAGCATGGAGTGGGGCTGCAGGCCAAGACCGTCGGTAATGCCATGATCAGGCATTGGCTGACGATTTTCGATGTCCCAGCTGTCATCTGCAGCGATCGGGGCAGTCAATTCGTGGGGACGTGGTTGAAGACGATGTGCAAGCACATGGGAATTCGGCACGCCAAGACCGTGGCATACCACAGCCGGTCGAATGGCCGGGGGGAGGTGGCCGGGCGGCAGATGTTCGAGAAGTTCCGCCAGCTGCACATCGACGAACCGGGCCGGAATCGGTACAATTCGCTGTGGAGGGTACTCCAAGCGTATCACGACCTTCCGGGACCCACTGGACTGTCGCCCCATCGCATCCTGTTCCTACGGGATCGAGTGTCACGCACTCTCCCGTGGTTGAACCATGGCAAAGTGGCCCGAGATGCGAACGCCATGATGGCTGAGGCGGACGACACGGCGGCCAAGGTGTGCAAGGCACTACAGGACGAGCATGACAAGAGGGCCAAGTATTTCAAGCAGGGAAAAGTCCAGAAGTATGCTCTCCAAGACACCGTGTGGGTGGAGCGGCACCACAAGGATGTCCTGTCCAGGCATCGGCAGGCATCTTGGTATGTGCCGGGGGTAATCGTTCGGAAGGTCGGGCAGGATGTGTATGCGGTTCGTGTGGGGGATAACAAGATCCTGGACCGCGACCATACCCAGCTTCGTCCCCGAGCACCAGACCCCAGCGGACGTCCCTTCACCTTCGAGTTCACGGCCGGCGATGTGGACTCGGACGACGAGGGTGAGGACGACGACTTCACCGCTGAGAAGATCCTGGCCGACAAGCCGGACCCGGGGACGCCTGGGGGTAGGCTTTATAAAGTCTGTTGGAAGGGATTCGCCGCATCCAGGGATTCGTGGGAGCCTCCGAGCAGTTTTGTGCCGAGGTACACCACGGTCTGGATGGCCTACCTGAAGAAAAAGAATAATTCTCTGGATGTCAAGGACGTGTTGGTCCATTTGGTTGCTGCTGTAGCACCGTAATGGATCCCCCTTGGCATTTTGTTTGTTTCTGTGATTGAGGAGACGGGTGAGGGCGTTCATCCGGGGATTTTTCGGCCTTGATTGGCCATATACCCCATTCACTCGATCTCCACATATATATTTCATTGTGGTATACTTATTTAGGTCGACCGACGACGTTTCTCTATCTTTGATCCCCTTGGTCCATGTTGTAGATCAAGAGGAGACCGGATATGGCGTAGGGCACCGATTATCAGTGTCCTCACCCCTCCCTTGGGGCGTGGGGGACGCCTACGACGTGTGTGGGGCCTCCATGTGTCCTTGGGACATGGGGGAGGGGGGTTGGAGCCCATTGGGGTCCTCCCGTCCTCTCTTCAATGACTTCCGAGCGGTAACAACGCTCTGAGAAGGGGGGTGAAGCCGGTTCGGACCCCCGTGGCCATCTTGGGGTCACTTGGGGTGTGTATCTATGTGCCGGCAAGCCGCCATTGGCTGATATCATACTCTCCCATCCACCTGACCTAACCCGATGTGATAGTGTGATAGGTTTGGCCATTCCGGCTATGAGCGGCCATATTCAGTACCGAGGCGCCGCCAGCGGAGATTTATATATCGGAATATCAGGAATCAACAGGGTTTTATTATCATAATGTTTCCGTAATTTTTCAGCCTTTCGTTCTGATGGTCAATGTATCGGCGACTGTCAGTTGGCTCGCGATTTTGCGTTAACCGATTGGTTAACTGTTATTTCCAGATATTTTGGCGGAAACTCCGATGAAGGGTCAGATTTCATCTGTAAGGGGTTCGTTGCTTCCGCAATTTTCTAAATAAGCACCCGAAATTTTAATCTGAATTTTTCGCGATGTCGAAATCGGATTTTCGACTTCGACATCGCCGCACTTGATTTGGTCTTCTTCGAGTGGTCATACTCTTTTCCCTATGCCCGAATCAGGTTTCCCTTATACTTGCCACCCATTTGACTTGGAGATATAAGGGAAACAAAAGTGAATCGTGGGACCACTTTAAAGGGCCATATCTACGCACGAGTGTGAGGAAAGAGAATAAGGAAGGTTGGGTTGCAAGCGCCTTAGTCTCAACTTAATTTAGGAAGCATCAAACGCCTTTGGTGTGTACACATGCCCGGCATAGCAAGGGATAATGGTCAAGAAGGTATAAAGTGATATATAACTCTTGGACCGTGCAACTGAACATTTTTTTGCGACTTTCCAGTGTACCGCATGAGTGTTGGGGTTGCATAGCAACTTTCCTTGGGTTCCTACGTATTTGTTACGTGAAGTTATGTCCATGGAGGGACATGGCATATCATTGTGGGAGCCACATTTTGAGGGTATGTGTTAGATGCATGGCATATGTTTGATATGCTCACGCCCATGTTATATATCTTCGTGTTGCCGAAGAGATGGGGAGCCACACGTGACAAGGGCTTTGCCCATGTCCCAATTGTGGAATTCCAAGCGCTAGACCAAGTCTACCGCGTATGTATTGCTCATGGTATGTTTGGCAAAGAGATCCATGAGTGCACTCCCATTTTCATGGGGCATGTTGATATGAGTGGCGAAGGTATCTCCATGCGCCCGATTGGGGATCCAAGTGGGGGAATTGTTCGCAAATGGTTCCAATCATTTGTATATTGAACCATACGCGGATATCATGGGTGAGCATAGAGATATATTATCATGGCAACTTTGTATTTGGACATATTTGCATGCTTTTGACCTCATTTTATGCTCATTTTTGTGTTTTATGTGCTCAACTGGTCGGCTAACAGTAAAGTGCCTAGAGATCCGTGAACTATGGTATGTTGCTTAGATGTTGGCATATGCTTCGGCGTTGTACCTCACCATATGCCGGATCACGTGGTCACCTTGGCTTGGCACACGGGGCCTCACAAAATTAGGTCTCAAATTCATGAGTTGACTTGTGAAGCATGTCATGTACATAACCGGAAGGGCCTCAGAGCCAATGATGTGATATTCTTGGGCATGGATCTTTGGTCTATATCACCCTTCTTTATTACTTTCCGGTTTGACACATGCATGGAGCATTTGGATATTTGCCGTATGCATTTTTGGGTATATAATTGACATTTGGGCATAATGGTGTGATTTGCCTGATTTTGCCATGTTGTGAGGTCATCGTCATGGGGCAGTTCTCCAAGCCCAATCAACTCCAAGTCCAACCAAGTTTATGTCAGGGTAGGGCATGGTCCTGAGTGCCACTCTAGGCCATAACACGCCACCTCCCCTAATGGGCTAGGATTTATAGGCTTGGGAGTGAACACATTTTTGGGGTTTGTGTAGTGACTTGTGACACATGGCATTCAGCAATCTCATTTGACCTGGTTCAGGGCAATATGTTGGTGAGTCAAGGGAAGGTCTTGAGTCCAGGGAATGAGGGGTTTATGGCTGTGAATGTGTATGTTTACCTCTTTCCCCAACTGTGCTTTATTTGTGTTCATATGCCGATTTCAGGGCTTTCTTCCTTGGTGCAATTCTTGTACATGCCCGCCACCGTGAGACGACCGGTGAGCTGAACGGAAGCCCGCAGCCCGTATTGGATTGTGAATTGGGCTATTGCTGTATTTGTGGGATCTGGTTGCTGTTCAGGGTTGAAGGAGGATTTTATTTTCTATATTTTTGGATTTTGGACCCTGGAATTTGAGGAATGCAATCGTTGATCCGGAGTAAATCGCGGACTCCACCCCACACAACCTCACACATTGCAGGACCCCGGCCCAGCCAAGCCCGGAAGGAGAAGGCCACAGCCCCGCGCCTCCCTCCCCCGCCGCTGCCGACCAAATCGGCCCGCTAGGCCGCCAGGTCACGACCGGGCCCCCGAAGCCGCCCGCCCCCAACCTACAGCCCCGAGGACATGCCCTCCATCCTCCCCGCCGTGGCCGCAGCAGAAGCCGCCGCCCACAAGCCCACGACCGCCCCCATCACAGCCCAACCCGCGTCCACCACCTCCTCCTCATCCTCAGCATCATCCACCTCCTCCACCTTATCCTCGGACCCCCCCCTCCCCGCCGCCCTCCTCCACAAGGCCACGGCAAAAGCCAAAGCCGCGGCCGCACGCACCGACCCCCCGGCCCCCACACAGGGGACCCAGGCACCCCGGCAACGCACCGGGAAGACCCCCGACCCGGCACCTGCGCCCTCACACCTCCTGACCGAGGTCCTCCTCAACCTGGAACCAGACCCCAACCGCAAACCCGACCCCGAACCCAAGCCGGCGCCCAAACGAGCGCACACGACACGACAAGCGCAACGACAAAAACCCAAAAAACACCGCCCTAACCCAAACCCTCACCCAAGCCAGGACCCCCCACCTATGACAACCCACGCCCCCCTCCCACCAGCGGCCGCCGCCACCGCAGAGGCGGCCACCCAACACGACCCCGTCCAAAACCTCGTACACATCCCCATCTCCAAGCGCCCCGTCATCCACCCCCCACAAACCACCACCGCCGCCGGCCAGACCGACCCAGGGATGTGGGACCCCTCGACCACAATCACCGTTAAGCCCGGCCCCTGACCCGCCCCCCCTGCCCACCAAGCAGTACAGCCCCAGGGGCTGCGCATGATGCCCGACCCCCCACCACCACTAGGGGAACCGGAATACCAACAAGGGGTCCTATGGCCATACCCGCAACACCAACCCCACCACTACCAGCGCCACCAGAACCAGCGGCCCCACCACCACCACCACCAACACCGCCCCCACCACTATCACTGCCCACCACACTACCCCACCGGGCCACAACCCCCCGTGCACGAACAACACCAGCGTATGGGATGGCAGTCACCGAGCGCTCCACCCGCATACCCCACCTACCACCAGGGGCCATCCCCCCCGTACCAGCCACCGTATCCCCCCGGCCACCACGTCCACGCCAAGGCCCCCCCCCGGAACCAACCCCGCCAGGGACAGTCACTTGACCCATACCACCAGCCGCTGCCGCCACCACACCCCTACATGGCAGATCCATGGAGGACGGGGGACCTCCCCCGCCCCCCCCCAGTACCAGGCGGCACCGCGTGAGGCCCCCCAGGTCCTGCGGACACCTCCTGACTGGCCCGACTCTAGCGATGAGGCCCGGTCCAGCGAACGGCGGCCCTCCCGCTCCCCCCTCGCACGGCACACTCGCCCCCGGCGCCCACACTCCCCACACCGCCATCGCGCCTCAACTACCCACTCGCGCTGCTCCCGCTCCACACGGCGCCACCACGACCCCCCGGGGCCCCGCTCCCGCCGCTCCCGCTCCCCCGGGCGCAACCACGCGCGCCACCGCCGCCCCATGTCCACCTCCCCCTCCCCCCACGGGCCCCAGCGGACTTCTCGCTCCCCCCTCCGCCCGTACGCGACCCCCACCCCCAGCCCCCGCCACCACCGCTCCCGCTCCCCCCGGCGCCGCCAGGCACGCCAGCGGCGCCCCGCGTCCACCTCCCCCTCCCCCCACAGACCCCGACGGGCTCCCCGTTCGCCCCGCCGCCCATACCCATCCACCACCCCAAGCCCCCGCCACCACCACTCCCGCTCCCCGAGGCGCCGCCAAGCACGCCACCGCCGCCCCATGTCCACCTCCCCCTCCCGTTCCCCCCTCCGCCCGTACCCGTCCTCCACCCCCAGCCCCCGCCACTGCCGCTCCCGCTCCCCCAGGCACCGCCAACCCCGCCACCACCGCAGGTCCACGTCCTCCCCCCGCCGCTCCAGGACCTCGAGCTCGGACCCCTCCCCCCCCCGGGCCCCCACCCACCTCGCCTGGTGGTCCGCCCCCGCGTTGCAGGAGCTCCGCTGCTGGGTGAAGTGGGCCGGGGGAGCGGGAAGGCGAGAAGGGGTGCACATGGTGCACACCTTCGAGGAGGTGCGCACCCGCACCCCCGCCGACCCCAACGAGGCCGCTCCGGAGGCCATCATGCTGCAAGCGGCATGGGAGGCCCTCCTCCGCGACGCGGTCCAGGGCCTCTGCCCCCCCTACACCCCCCAAGCCCTCCGCCAATGGCTCCAGGCCACCCACCCCCAGGCCTGGGCCATCGGCGCCCCCCCTCCACCCCACCACCACCACTCCGGGAAGGGGAAAGGCACGGGCAAGGAAAGGGCAAGGGACGGCAAGGGACACTCAGGCAAGAGGGCACGGAGGGGCCCCAAGTGAGGGGCAGGCGCCCATAGGGACAGGGCACCGAAAGCGACACAACGTGGGGGCAGGAAACCACCCAAGGACCAGGAAAGGGCAGGAGCGGGGACCGAGGCACAGAGGAAGAGGACACCACGGCAGGCGCCACGACCCACACCCAGGACGGGCATACCACGACGGAGGGACCAGCGCCGCCCCACCCCCAGCGAACGCCGCACGGCTCCTGGGGACGCACACCCTCAACACGCACCGCCGAAGCAAGAGTCGGACGCCGTACAGATCACACCAGCGCACATCCACCAGCCACCGGAAACCACACGGGAGATGGAGGGCACACCTACACGGGGGGAACGGGCTACACCCACAGAGGAAGCCGCAGGGAACACCGCCGCGCGGCGCACCACCACGCCTTCACCGCCAGACGACGACCCCGGCCGCCACAAGGGCCACCACACAGGCACCGAAAGAGGACAACGGCACGGCCACAGCACCCAGGGCTGGGGACCGGGACCCCCAGAGGACACGAGACCAAGGCACAGGCCCCCAGGGAGGGCAGCCCCACGGACACCTACCCAGCCCACCAGCCCGAGCGGCACGCCCGGGCCCCCACAGCACGGACCCAGCGAGCCACCTACACCTAACCGCACCCCTCAGCCACCAACCAGCCACACTCCGACCCGCACTCCGTGCCACGACGCAGGCCAGGCTGACCTCCACTGACCCAACACGGCACAACACGAGATGTAATGGAACTCAGCACAGGTGTGCATCGCAGCGCATGCGCATTTAATCTGTGATTTGTGAATGTGATTTGCATTGAGACGCAATGGAATTTTATTATAAAACTATCCTGTTTTATCACAGAATTACAGGATGAAATTTCGTAATGGTTCCGATGTTTCTTGGGATTGCATGTGATCACGGATTTGGAATGGGATCGAGAAGCTGAAGGTTTGTGCCTACACCAGGAAAGATTCCACGGGGAAAATAGTCACTCTGGGTAATCCCATTACAATCCTGTAATTCGAAAAAAAAAATAAGTGCTGATCCCACTTAGTGATATACAAATGTTCAGCAGCCACACTGCTCATATCATAAATTACTTCTTTGCATTAGATCGCTTGAAATCAGTTGCACCTCTCTTGAACTCCGCTTGCACCTCTGATATTTCCAATTCCAGACGACTGCACAGAGTAAAAGGAAACATACACAATATAGCATTAGCCCCACGCAGTGCCATCGGGGCACTGCTCATTTCAGGGCAAGACGAGAAGAGGAACAAGTGAACGACATCGACAGCGAAAGTAAGCAGGTTCTTTTTAACCTTTGGTTGCGTGCTGTTTTCTTTGTGTATTTTAAATTCGCGCCGTATCAGTGTGCATGCTGCTGTGTAGCGTCCCTGTGTGACAGGTTGTTAGCGCCCGGTTGTGCCATAGGCTGTTGAGTTAGCGTCCAATGACGTAGGGCAGCTCCTGGGTGTTAACGCCTACGCCAGGTCGTTTTTAAGGGCCAGAGTTACCAGTGCCTGGGTGATTCAGGACTAGGAAGATGTGAGCGAGTGAGTCGCGTTGCCTAATGGTGGGGGCAGTAATTGCCTGTGTCTACGCCTACTTCTACTAGCCCAGTGTAGCGTTCATCGTTTAGTAGGGCTGCCACTGACAGGGTGTTGCACGTACCTGGGCAGCTCCACACGTGTTATTGCAGAGTGCAGCTTCGGCAGTGTGCTGTCTTTCTCTTTGAGTTTTTAGTTTCTTTTCCTGTGTGAGTGAGTACATACTGGTATGCTTTGCTAATGTCACTGAATCTGCTGTAAATGAGTTGCATGTAAAAGTGAGTTTGTGTTCTGTGTTCAGTTTTCTCACTCTTGAGGTGTGCAGTGTGTTTGTATATGTATATGTATGACTAGGCTTGCCTTACGTTCTGTTGTTTTGCTTTGCTTTACCTAAAGTCGTTCAGTGCTGTGTGGGCATTGATGGATTCGCTTTGCGCCGTGGGGTGAGCAGTGCCCCGATGGCACTGCGTGGGGCTACTGCTATATTGTGTATGTTTCCTTTTACTCTGTGTAGTCGTCTGGAAGTGGAAGTATCAGAGGTGCAAGCGGAGTTCAAGAGAGGTGCAACTGATTTCAAGCGATCTAATGCAAAGAAGTAATTTATGATATGAGCAGTGTGGCTGCTGAACATTTGTATATCACTAAGTTGGATCAGCACTTATATTTTTTTTGCACTTCAAAGCTCTGCTTGTATTTTGCTTCTGGTATTTGCCTACCAACCTGCCAGGGATTTTTATTTGGGACATGTTTTTCATTTTTCTTGGTTAAAACACTCTTTGCAGTGGGGTTTTTGCAGCCCTTGGTGCAGCGGGCTGATTTTTTTTTAAAGCAAGGACTGTTTGTTTTTTTTTGCGTGTGTTGTCGTAGATAACATGTCATTTTTCCTTTCTGTAGGTGTGAGTGCATGCAGTGCATGGTTAGCTTTAAAGTCTAGCTGAGTGCGTGTGCACAGGTGTTTCAGTTATTTGGACAATAGCTTAGTGCAGCACTTGCTTAGCCACTGCTGCAAGTGTTCTTTAATACTTGTAGGCGGGTTAGTATTGTAGGTGTGCATTGAGTTGAGTCTTTTTCCTATTTTTTTCATAACACATTCTGAGTGTCTATTTTTTTAGGCACTTGGAGGGTGTTGCTGTCATCTCAGTCATCCAATCTTTTTTTTGTGCTGTGCTGAGTCCAGCATTCCTCTTGTCAGCCCTGTTCCTGGTGCCTCAGCACCCTGCACATGGCTTGTGAGGGGAGTGTAATGGAAATCAGCACAGGTGTGCATCGCAGCGCATGCGCATTTAATCTGTGATTTGTGAATGTGATTCGCATTGAGACGCAATGGAATTTTATTATAAAACTATTGTGTTTTATCACAGAATTACAGGATGAAATTTCGTAATGGTTCCGATGTTTCTTGGGATTGCATGTGATCACGGATTTGGAATGGGATCGAGAAGCTGAAGGTTTGTGCCTGCACCAGGAAAGATTCCACAGGGAAAATAGTCACTCTGGGTAATCCCATTACAGAGACAGCACGGCACACCGCACCGCAGCGCGCCACAGCACCTATGATTTTAGCAGCTGTTTTTTCCCAAAATTCAAAAAGTCGACAAAAAAGGTTTTTTCGCGGGAAATGACCTATTTTCTTGGTTTCTACGGCTCCAAAATAGGGGGGGGGGGTCCTCCTACCCGAATTTTGTCCAAAAATATCAAAACCCTGAAATTTGGCCTATTTTGGGGTATTTTTGCCTGCTCTGGGCTGGTCCTGCAGAACAGTGCTGCACACCAGGGTACCTGCCTATAGAGGATTTTTGACAGAAATTCCAATTTTCTTTGGATTCTCTGGCCCCAAAAAAGGGACGGGGGGGTTCCTCCCACCCGAGCTTTCTTCCAAACCATCAAAAACCCTGGAATTCGGCCTATTTAGGAGTATTTTTGTCTGCTCTGGGGTGGTGCAGCAGAACAGTGCTGCACACCAGTGTACCGGTATAGTATAGTATAGGCACGAAAAAACCATGAAAATAGGTTTTGTACCCAAAAAGACCAAAAGTAACCTTTTGTTTTAATTATACACCCCCCAAATAGCAGGGGGGGGGGGTTCCTCCTACTCCATTGTTCCCCAAAAATAACAACCTAAGCCTCAAACATGTGTGTGTACGGTGATAGGCACGCAAAAGCCTACCTATGAACCATATGGAAATGGACCACAAACGGTGCAAAATAGGCCCAAAAACACCTCAAATGTTCATCGCTCATCCCATTCTTATGCACATACTATCATATTTTATGTAGTTCAACGCACCCCAAAGCGCAACACGCCACAGCACGACGCGACGCGACGCGGCAGAGAGCGGCACAACACGGCACGGCTGACCCTAACCTGAAGGACTAACCAAAACAAGCCACCGCACACCCTGGAAGGCACCGCACCAGCACGCCACACACCGGCACCGCGAGCCACACACGGGGCCACCGCGCGCCCGGCAACAAAAATGGCTGTCCACCCAGAAGGCTAAAAACGGCACCGCGGAGGAGAAAAGACACGGACCACCCCAGCCCCGTAACCCAGAGCCACACAAAACCGCCAGGCGCAGCCGCCCAACCGGCAGAGTCAGGGTCCAACCCGACAGGAAGGGGCGCCGAGCCCAACGTGTACATAACCCACCCGACCCATGGGGCCGGGACGTGGTCAAGCAGAACGCAACCGCCAACAGCAACCCGGAGGACCACACAGAATGCGAGCCAGTGCGTGCGCCAGCCCAGGGAAGGCAGAGGGAGGAACAGGCAGACCCCCCCCCAAAAAAAAAACAGGGGGGGAGGGGGGGGGGGCGAGAGAACGGCCCACAGCCACCAAACCGCCCGCCAACACCACAAGGGGCGGCCAAACCCCCCACCCTGAAGGCACCAAAGACAGGATTCCCAAAGGGGCACAGGGGGACCACCCAGCCACAGCCGGCAACACCAAGCCAGGAGCAGGGGCCCACCGGGGGAAGGGACACCCAAAACGCGCAGACACACACCACGAAAAAAAAAGAGAGCCCACAACCCAGCCCGAAAGAGAGGGCATGGGGGGACAGGGACCACAAGGCCCGGGGCAGGGACAGCCAGCCACCAACACCACAAAGCGAAAGCAGGAAAAAAAAAAAAACACACCGACAACCCAACCAAGAAGAGCGGGGCACAGCCGAGACCCGGGCCCAGCACGCACGCCCACACAGCACACCCCAGCAAGGAAAGGCGGGGAACAAGCAGGTGCAGGCACAAACAAACACCCCCGCACAACACCCCCAACCAGGAGGTGCAGGAGACCACACGGGACGGGCACACGAGCACACACACACGCCAACAGCCCCCCAAGGAGTGACGGGGCACAGCCGAAACCCAGACCCCAGCACGCCCGCCCACACCACACACCAGAACCGGAAACGGCGGGATGCAGGCGGAGCGCGCACGCGACCACACGCGTCCCATATGCAGGCCAAAACCCAAGTTCAACCACGAACACCACAAACCCCAGCCGGCAAAAGAGGGATGACACCACAAACTGTACCCAAACACACCCGCCCAAGACCCCAGCCAGGACTGGCGGGGTTACCGAAACCCACACCCAACCGCAACCCGGACGGAAATACAAGCACCACACAACAGTAGGAATCCCAGTGTCCAAAGCCCGGGCACTGAGGCAGCCCGTGCCATGCAGCTGACCCGGCCAAACAAGATCCGGAGCCCGAGGGTAAGGCTGCATCCTAAGGCCTGCGCTGCTTTGGGACTCGAGGCGGAGCGTGCGACACCCAAGCGCCTCGGAACCCTACCACCAAGAACGTGCAAGCATGCCTTGGGAACGGGATACGCCAGGAAGTCCGGTGAACCTCTAGGGTTCCGCCCAAAGGAGAGGACGTGCGCAAGCTTGGGTGCACACCCTCCTGGCGAGACAAGCACGTCACGCCGGCGGCGATCAGCCCTCCCGGTGTTTCCCGGGGCCCCCTTTTTTGGGGGCCAACAGTCAGGTCTAGCGGGATGTAAGCCACCTCCCCTCTTCAAGCGCGGAGCCTCTTCCTGTTCGTCACAGCGGCAACGCCAGCGGGAACCATGGGGCGCCTCTCCACGACCAAGTGCACCTACCTACCTACCTTTTAAACCTTGGGTCAAGCAGTGTAGCAATAACCATCAGCTTTAGAGCTCCAGGTGGGAGATTTGCCACAAACCTGTCGTGCACATCCTTCTCAAAACACTTACGTGCCTGAACAGTGTTAGGAGTTGGTTGCAAAACAGCACCAGAAATCCAAGGCTTTGGCACTGTGTCAGCTCTCAAGTGCTTTAAAATGGTGGTAATACCAGGCAAAACCAAATGTAAAGAAGGATACTTGGTGCCCTCGACGTAATTGGTAAAGTTGGCAGAAGGCTGAAGCACAGCCACATTCTCGTGGATATGAGTCCAGTCTTCGTACTCCAACTTGTCTTGCTTGTAACCCTCTCCACTCCATTCAAAAACGTCGAACGTCTGAATGGCGTGCTGCATTTCACGATACCAGTCACTCGAGTCGTAGTCAAAGTGCCAGCGTGTCGCGTTGCCTGTGCGTTTCGGCTGTGTCGCTTTCAGGTACAGTGTTTTCTGTATCCTGTGCAACTCTTGCATCCCCAGGTGACTGGCGTGGAAGAATCTGCAGCCACAAATGACAGATGCTGGCCTCTCAAGTGAGGAACAAAGGGTGAACGAAGCTAAAGTAAAGTGCCGACACACCTTGTGATGGCTTTTGTCTTGTCGAGGGTGGCCTTCATATGCAGAGCCTCAGTGAACTTCCGGACACCCAGCTCCAGTGCATGGGCAGAGCAGGAGAGGCCTTCTTCATATTGGAACCCGAATCAGAAACACGAGCAATAATTCTGTCCCAGGGACAGCCGTACTTCTGCAAGCAGTCCTTTGTCGCCTTCAAAATGTTGTCCCCTGTGTGCCTCTTGTTGTAGACGGGAATTGCACCAACCAACCTCTCATGATACACGAACTCCTCATCAATCCAATACAGCATAACCCCAAGCAGGGCAACCTCCCCATCACTCCACAAGTCTGCAGCCATGGCAGGGAAGATTTCGTCCGCCACAGTTTTGATGAGTACGTTGTTCAAGTGTACTTCACCCACAGCCACCATTTGGAGGATCTGTCCTGCAATCTCATGATGATTTGTCCCAGAGTACCTGCCACTGCTGATTTCTCTGAAGAGGTCTCGGCGTGGTTCATCACTGTCACAAATTCCCAAAGGTCTGTCGCACTTCACACTCCAGTAAACACATTTGCGGTCCACCAGCTTCCTCTTTTGCGCATTCCAAGGTGGTGCCGAACCCAAAGACACGTCCCCTGACTGTGCCACAACAAGGGTGCCCAGCTCTGCCTTCTGAAATGTGGCCACATACCAATTCTTGTGCTTTGAGGTAACGTGATGCTGCAAGTTTGTGGTACCACCCCCACACTGAATGACCTGGCCACATGTTTTCCCTTTCTCAAAGACAGTGCAACGTGCAGAGGTCTTGTCAATGGGGTCAAAGGCCTGCCACACCCAGGATGTTTTTCGTTTCTTGGATGGATGTTGTTCCTTGACATCTTCCGCTTCCACTACTTCTGCTGCCTCAGCCTGAGCCCGGGTTTTCAGCTGCTCCAAACGTTTTTCAGCAAGTTCTGCATTCTGTTTGTCTCGGTTGTTGATGAAAGTTGACACATACATTTCCGCCCCAGCAAGGTTCTCTATGGGTTCCCAGGTTTCGTCATTGTTCCCTCTTCATTTTACTAGATAGAAGGGAACACCCTTCTCAAAACGTTCAGCTTTGACTTCTTGAACAATGAACATATCATTTGCTTTGTGAGTGCCCTGGTTTTTGGGAGCCACAGAGAGAGTATGTTTCTTTTTGGGAGGCATTCTTCAACAAAATCTGGGATGAACCACATGGTCATGATACCTCCGCCCATTGTGGTGGTAGGGGTGAAGCCATGTTCAATGTTAGGTTGTTGCATTGGATAAGTTTACATGATGTCACATGGTGACATCATATGTATAGGTCACATGGTGACATAATGTGTATATGTCACGTGGTGACATCATGTGTATGTGTCACATGGTAACATGTACACATGCACCGCGCAGGCAGCCGGGTACGTGGCTATTTGTTGGAAAAGTTGTCGTGAAAATGTTTGTTCGGCTAACCAAAAATATTTTGGTAACATTTGCTGTCAATGAACTGTTGCCCAGCTGGCACGTGCCACTGTGGGGCAAGCTCACAATAGGGCCCCCGACTTTCAAGTGCATAAATGTTTTGTTGGCAAAGGTTTGGTTCAAAATTGTTTTCCGCAAAAAAGTTCTCCGGTCCCAATAACCGGTAGGTACCGGTTTTGAAATGCAGGATTTGGCCAATAACCGGTTGCAATATTTGCAATTTGAACAATAACCGGTTTCCGATGTCACAAAAGGTTACAAGCCTTACCTCTAGGGCCTTTGACATCCTCGTCAACAACACCAAGTAGCGTGTGGGTGTAGGAGTGGCAAGCCAGGGTGAGGGCTTGGGCCTCAGAGCCCGCTCATCCTTCGATGGCTGGTGCCACTATAGGGCGTGTAGGACCTGTAGTGTGTGTGTCACTGTCCCACCTGTTTCCTGAAATTTTATCAGGGTTTTGGTGGGCAGTGGCAGTGGTTAGTCCGGGTTTTGGCCATCGTAGCAAACAGGCGTTTTCATGCCTCATAGCCTTTGGCCACCCCTCCCCTGTAGTAGGCAGGTAGGTAGGAAAACAATGCCTGGACTCATGTGCTGGGTATTCCCCAAAGGTCTTGCGCCATCACACAAACTGGGCGCTTAGGGGCGGAGAGACCCGGGGCGTACCCCGTGGCACCGGTAAGACATCCGCCGGGTTCAGCAAGGGTGCAGACTTGGGTATACTTAGGACACCATTTCTGCAGCTTGCTTCCAGGACCTTAGGAATAGCACACTCATACATACGCATAGGAAGGTATAGGAAGGGTTCAGTCCCTAGGTCTCCTCTGAGAGGCAAGCGTCTCAGCGAGCCTCAGCAACTCTCCTAGGCTGTTCTGGGACAAGTAGTCAACCAGAACAGAGTTTAGGCGTCCCTCAGGAAGAACAAAGGCAGAGAAGGGTTCCCAGGTAGCTTCTCCAACTCCAAACCCTTCCCAGAGGGTGAGGAAACACCACCCTTGGCAATAGCGGTGTCCGATGACAGACTTCACCAGGTAGAAGCCTTCCTTAGCCATCTCCTCGGCATTCACGTCGGGGAGTTCTCCTTCTACTTCCATTGGGCTGGCAGCCCCCTGTAGGTCCAGAGCGGCGATCTCCTCCTCGTTTAGTTCCCCCTCTTCCCCCGGCACGCTCACCATCGGACCGCCACCACCGGCGCCAACCCCCAACACACCACCGTCACCAACGCCACCGACCCCTGACGCAACAACCACACAGCCCGCACAAACGGCCTACCAGCCGGAGCAGCGCCGACAACACTCCTGGCCAACTCTCAAGAACACCACTGAAAGCAGCACCGTCGACCGAAAGCCACGACAACCCCAGGGTACGGGTCCCCCTTCCCACCCCCCACCATCTGCACAACCAGCGACACCATCACCAGCACCAACCGGAACACCGACAACCCGAACCTGCACCCCCGTTCTCGCTGCTTACAGGACCCAGCATCATACGCCCGCCCCCAAAGCCCAGGACCCTCCGCCGTCTCCCACAGCCCTCTCCTCCGCCTCCGACTCCACAACCTCCACCACCAGGACCACCTCATCCACCACCACCACCACGTCCTCATCCAGCACTCCACCCCCCAGGCCGCGGGGGACACCTCCCAAACGGGCCTCCAAACCCGCCCCCACCGCGAGCAGCCCCGTCGCCGCCAAGGCCCACGCCCCGACAAAGCCGACACCCACGACCCAGCCGAAGCCCAAGACCGCCGCCAAACGGCCACCCAAACCCGTCAGCACGCCACGACCGCAACCCGCAGCCAAGCCAAAACCCAAGCCCAAACCCGGCGCCACGACGGCGGCGCGAGCCCGGCCCCCCGGGGACGTCCTCTACGACATCCGGCCCCAGCCGTCCCAGGCCCGAAGGCAGCAGCGCCCAGCGCGGCGCCCCCCCACCGTCACCGACGCCACCGCCACCACCTTCATGGCAGAGCGCGCCGCGGCCGAAGCGCGACGCACCTCGTCCCGCCACCTCTCAAAGCCCGCACCCCAGGCCCACGGACTGCTCCCGACCAAGCCAGAACGACGCCAGGGTCCACCAGCAGCGTCCCCGCCCCCCTACCAGCCCTCGATGACAGCCCGCATGCAACGCATGCCCCACTACCGCCGCTGCCGCGAATCCCCGCCCAACCCCGAGGCGGAGACCGTACGCGCACACCCGCGGGTCCACATCCGCGTGCACCCGCACTCCCCACGCACCCCCACGGAACAGGACTACGAGGAATCCCCCAGGCCCGCCACCGCCGCCGGTCCCCACGCCCCTGTCACACCCACCCAGGCCCACTCCTCCGCCCAAGACCGCAGGCCCGCCCAGGAACAGTGGTGGCAGCGCTGGACCCACACGCAGCTCTGGGAGCTGCGGAAGTGGGCCCGGGGAGAGCCCTCCCTCGAGGGCCTGGTCCATCGGCCCCGCAAGGGGTCGGTGGAGAACTGCCGCCTCCGGCCGGCGGGGGGGTGGATGCCGCAGGCCGCATGGGAAGCCATGCTGGCCGATGCGCTCCGCCCCCTGGGAGTCCACCCCCGCAACCTCCCCGCGCCCCAGGACCACCCGTATGTCCTCAGGCGCCTGCGGGAGACCCTCCAGGAAACGCGGCGAGACGGCATCCGCCTGTGGGACATCACCCAAAGCCCAGCCCCGCAAGCACACACCCCCTCACCACCCCAAAAGCGTCGGCGCACCGACACCGGCGACACCCACAGCACCCCAGGAGCCCTGCGCGCCACACAACACGACGCGCCTGACCCCCCGGCCAGCGGCGCCGCCATCTAACCCCGTTACCCAGCAAACCACCACCACGGGGCGCCACGCCAGGCCCCGCCCAGAAGTCACCAAACGAACCGGACGCCGAAGGAAGCCAACGCACACGACAACGAGCACCACTACGCCCAAAGGCGCCGAACCCAGGCCCGCTACCGTGGGCTCCTCTCCACCCTCAGCACGACACACACGTCGCTGGCGTCACTCCTCCGCCGTGCCCCCTCCCACGCCACCGCCCCGCCCCCCCCCCCCTCCCGCCGCACGTCCCCACGCCGCCCAGCACCCAGCCCCACACACTGCGCCACAGCATCGCCCTAGTCCGGCTCCTCCACCATCGCGCCACTTGGCACCTCACAGTAGACCGCCGTCCTGTGGTCCCGCTCCCCCCGGCACCGCTCCCCGGGCCGCACCTGGCCCATGTCGTGTTCGCCCCCACGTCGCGGGCCGCGGACATCCTCCCGCTCCCCGCCGCCACCCCTCCCGGGCATCGCATACTGCTTGCCGCCAACCCCTCGGTCCTCAGTGAGGTCCTCATCGGGCACGCCGACGCCCTGCACGTGCGCCCGCTGCTGCCCAACCTGCACGCTGTGTACGCCCCCGGCACGCCCGTCGACCCCTCCGTGTGGGACTCCCAGTGAGGCCACCGGCCACCGGCCGGCCCGCACGCACCACCCCGCACCCGCCTCGGGCGCACGACCCCGTGGACACCGCTACCCACACGCCCGGCCCCGCGCAACCGCCTAACCGAGCCAGAACTCAAGCACAAATCAAACCTGAGCCACACCCCGAAACCGCTAACCCTTGACTCCTAACCAAGCCCGCCGAGGGAACAACGTAACCACAGCCCACACCCACAGCCCACACAGCCGCCTAACCAGCCAGCTCCAGAAGCAAAGAGACACCTCACCAAACCCACCCTGACCCAAGCCCGTGTACATCAGGACGCGCGAGCCGCACCCCTGGGGCGCGACCGCCGCCACAGCACCGACGACACACGCCAGAGGACACAACGCTATTGCACTGCCGCACCAGCTGCTCGTGCCTGTGCCTGCAGTGTACGCGCGCCCCTGTTTTTCTCTTTTTTGTTTTTTCTTTTTTTTTTCCCAAAAAAAAAAAAAGTAAAAAAAAAAACAAAAAAAAACAAGTAAAAAAACAAAAACGAAAATTAGGGGGGGAGGAAGAGGGACACAACCACCCATGGCACACGCGCACCGCACACAGCACGCACACCGGTGAACAGGAGCCCAGTGGCCCAGGACACCGCACATGCAACACAACACACCGAGCGAGCACACCGGTGAACAGGAGCCAGCTGGCCCAGGACACCGCAGACGCACCACAGCAAACCTTGCGGGCACACCGGTGAACAGGAGCCCAGCGGCCCAGGACACTGCACACACGTAGGGCGGCCGAGGGACAGGAAAGAACCAATACCCCATGGGTCGGACGCACTGGGGCGACCGAGCCGACCCACCGGGGCAGTGGCAGGAGCGGTACTCCAAGGCCACTGGTCCGAACCCGGCCAGGCTGCATCGGGGACCATGGCAAACGTCACCCGGAGCCATGGAAGCAACTGGTGACAGGCGAGCCGGTACACAGTCCAGGAGGGGGTCACCTGCCAAGCAGAGTGGCCCCGCAACTCAAGCCACAAGGGTGAGGCGGTCGTACCGTAGACAAGCGGGAGCAATACCCCTTGTGGTGAGAGATACTCCACACGGCTGGGCAGCCCCCCAGAGCTGCCGCCCAAAGGAGGGGGCATGTGGCCCTACCCATGGACACATGTGGGGACACCCTCCGACCTGGGACACATGGACCGGGTGGCCGCGACAATGCCTTCCCAAGCACATGCGGGAGCGGCTCAAGAGGCACCTGACATAGGGCAGTGGGAGGGACAGGACGTCCCCTTGGTAAGACCTTCTTCCTGCAATGTCAAAGGAGGCATCCCGAGCTCCCGAAGATACCTACCTACCTACCTAGTTCCCCCTCTTCCCCCGGCACGCTCACCATCGGACCGCCACCACCGGCGCCAACCCCCAACACACCACCGTCACCAACGCCAGCGACCCCTGACGCAACAACCACACAGCCCGCACAAACGGCCTACCAGCCGGAGCAGCGCCAACAACACTCCCGGCCAACTCTCAAGAACACCACTGAAAGCAGCACCGTCGACCGAAAGCCACGACAACCCCAGGGTACGGGTCCCCCTTCCCACCCCCAACCATCTGCACAACCAGCGACACCATCACCAGCACCAACCGGAACACCGACAACGACAGCCTCACCAACAACCGACAGCCCCACTACCGCTGCTACCCACCAGTCACGCCACCCACTGTCGGCGCCACCCACCAACGCCGCACCCCGAACCACACCTACACCCGAAACCTGCACCAACACACCCGGCCGAGCCGTCAATGGCACCGCCGCCCATGGCACCGCCTACACTCACCAGCGCCACCACCACCCCGCGCGAGGCCAGGAACCCCTGGCGTCGCCAACGGCCTCAACGAAAATAGACACCACCAACACCACCACCGCCGGACGGGGACTACGGACAATCCAGGAACATCTCCACCACCAACAACCAATACACCACCCGCGGCACCCCACCGTCGCCGACGCCACCGCGGCACCTATCACACCTCCACCACCGGAGGCGACGTGGGCCACACCACCCGTCATCTACAGCACCCTCGCCGGCACCGCCACGTCCGGCCCACAAACGTTACGCCCCAACGACCAGAAACAACACCCTCACCATCGACGCCACCGGCAACACCACATACGCCCATACGTCACCCGCGCCATGCTCATCAACCATCACCTCGTCATCAGTGTCCACGACATCAGAGGCACCAACACCACCGGCGACGACGACAGCGACAACAGCTGACCCACCAACTAACCACCATCAACCATAGCCCAACACCAACCTCATCTACGCTAACGCCCATACCACCCTCGCCAACAACACCGCCACCGACACAATCATCCACTCCGGCACCCACACCACCCTCACCACCAACATCACCACCACCCCCCCAGGGTCAGGGCTCGCGGGGAACGGAACGGCAGAGCAAGCACGCCACCACCCGCACGCGTTGCCCGCCTTATCGTACACCGCTCCGCAACACGCCCCCCCCCCCTTCCCCTGACAGGGCGTGCGCTCCAGCCAACTGCTGGGAAGACGACTACGACGTCCTCCTGGCCATCCGACACCTACTGGCAGCCACGGCCCCGCGCCCACAAGCCCACCAGCAACCCACGGAACCGCAGGAGCCCGACCACCCCATGCCACCACGCTCCATATCCCCCGCGTTCACCGCAGACCAGAACGGAGAACACCAGCGAGAGGAGCCCGACCCTGACCGCGCCGCCACGCCTCCACCGCCCCCCCCCCCCCAAGGACCCGTACACTTCCAAGGAGTGTACGGCTCTCTGTCGGCCCAAATTTCAGCCACCACAAAGCGAGGGTGCAGGCCGTGGGCTGGTTCCTCTTGGGGACCAGGAAACAGGGGAGCAGACCTTTTGCTGCCCCCACCCCCCCAAACAGAAATGGGGCCGGACCGAAAGCAGGCCCAGCACCCCCCCCCCCCCCGCATGCCCTCGCACCCTCACTGCAGGCCGTCACATGGTGATCGAGGTCCCTCAGCGAGCGGACTCCGAGCGACAAGTATGTTGGGATCTGGGACCCGCATGGTAACCCAGCAGGTGGTCCTCCTCTCCCACACAAGTGAACAGGTAGACCCATCCACCACCCTACCCCCCCCCCCCCCAGCCTGCGCCCCCGACGGGAGGGGTGCACGGAGTCGGCGCCCTCAGGGCCTAAAAGTGGAGGCTGTGAAGGGCTCACAGCTTGACCGCTGTGGGTATCCCTTGAGCAGCCTGCCCAGGGAACCTCCAGGTGTGCACGTGCCCCTCCAACTTCATCACAGACGCCTAGGCCAGCACAGCCCCGTGCACTCCAGTGCAGTTGTGGGTGACCCCTGGAGGCCAGACAGCCACCAGCCGACCCCTGCCCCCCCCCCCCCTTCCTCAACGGAGAGGCCATTCGGGTGTGGTGCCCTCTGGGCCCCCTCGTCTACGCGGGCTGTAGCGCCGCAGCCAGTGCAGCCAGCACTGGTGGCACCCAGGGCAGGGAAGCACACTCTGTGCCCTGGTGCCCCTCCATCTGCCCAGGGTACGCCCTCGGCCGTTGGAGCCGGACCCAGCCCGCGAGGCAGCACCACCTGTGCCTAAGGCAGTCAAGGAGTGCGGGGCTGACCCCAGTCGTGCCACGTACCACCGCCTTCCTGTGCCAATAGGCAGTCGTGGAGTGGTTGGGTAGCATGTCCTTGTGACGTGGAGGTTGCGAGCCCAGACCCACATCTCCCCCGGCGGGCTCAGCGTCAGGCTCTCCAGCCTCCCTGCCGGGGCCTGGAGCACCAGGCACACACTTCCCCGCGCCAACGCCGAACAACAATGGAGCAAGCAGGTGTGCCACAGCCCTCCCCCCCCCCCCCTCAGACACACAAGGGCACATACACACAGGCACGGCGGCATCTCCCGCCCGCGAGCGCCACCGCGGGGTCTGGGGGCGGTCAACAGTCCGGTAGGCCTTGTGACCGGACACCCGGGTACGGCCGCCCAGTCGGGTCCCGCAGGGAAGGCGGCGCGGACCGTGGGTAGGCGACCAGGCGAGGCCTTGACCCAACCCAACCCAACCCAACCCCCCCAAGGACATCTACGCCACACTGGCCAGCACCCTAGCACCCATGGACGCTGAGCAGTACTACCAGTCCATCCAACGAGACCTCCCTGAGGACCACGCGACCCTCCAGGGGTGGAAGCAGGAGAAAAGGAACGACAACGAGTGGGGCACAGAGGAAGACGTTCTCTGGGAAGACACCTGGAAAGGCACCACGGACGCCTTCCTGGAGGCAGCAGCCGAAACCTACCCCCGCCCGCCGGGGGACACTAGACACGGCCTCCACGCCCTCCTAGCGTTCCACAGCTGGAAACACCGCCACACCATCACCCTCCACCCCCTCGACCACAATCCACACCGATGGACACCTGAAGACGACGCCACAGCTGCCATCACCGTACAGCAAAGCCCCGAGAACCCGGAGGAATACCACATCACCTGGAATGATCCGGCACCCCAGCCCCCCGCCTCCCCCACCCTCCCAGATGTCTTCCCCACCATCAGCGCAGAACTCCAGGAGGCGAAAGCCCCACAGCAACTGGACAAAGAGATGCCCCAGGCACCATCACCACCAACCACACAACACCAACCCCGCACAGAGCCCCTCACCCACCCCATCACCACGGTGGAGCTCCCCCCACAACACCGCACCACCCCGGACCGAAACGGGTTTCGAGACCTGCCACGGGAATGGGCGGTCCACAACGGAACAGTCCGATGGGACGAAATCACACCGGGGCTCCAGGCCATCCGCCTCCACTCGATCACCGAGCCCACCACCACCTGGGCACTACCGACGGACCGCCACCACGTCCTCCTCACCGTCCAAGGCGATGCCACGATGACACCCACGGAAGGAGGTCCCGTGACAGCAGCCCCCGCCCACGCCGTCCACATACCCCCGCAAGCATCGTCGGCACCTATGACAGTACATCCAGGTTCCACCCCATGGCAAGCCATCGTCATCACCTACCCCGCCCCCAAAGACCACACACACACCTGGCAGCAACGGTGGGAGGACATCCGGGGGGACCTTCCCCAAGAACACCTAGGGCTCACACGCACCCACCACACCCTACACCCGATACGAGGAGTAGGCCAGGCACCACACGGCATACACGCCCCGGGAGTATGGGCGTACGCCACACCCATAAACCCACAAGCAGCGGAGGACATCAAGACCGCCCTATCCATCCAGCAAGCCCAGACCCAAACCCCGCACCGCAACACCCAACGAGGCTACACCATTTGGTGGGCATACCAAGACAACGACACCCTCACCCCCCAACCGGGGGCCCCCCTTCTAGACACTAACACAACCGCCCTCCTCCAAGCCGCAACAGCGGCAGCCACACAGGTAGGGGCCCCGGAAACCTGGGGCCCACAATACCTGGTCGAAACCAAAGTGGCGCCCCACGCGAAGGCCCAAGACAAGCCCCCAACACCGAAGCCGCTCCACCCCCCACTCAAGCTAGAACCGACGGAACACACCCCCCAGGACGAATGGGCGACCCACTACATCATCCCCCACACCACCACCCGCAAGGACGACGCCGCCAAGATCACCGTCACCCGCCACCTCCCCCAGACCACACAGGTGTATGAGCTGACAACCCCCAACGTCCTCGTCACCCGTCGCCGACACGACGAGCGATACACCATACAGGCGGAAGGGGCTGCCGCAACCACCCTGTACACATGGGCAACACGGGGGGACCTCCCACACCCCACCCTCCACCACGCCCCCTCCTGGCCCACCCCCTTCCACACAGCAGACCGCCCCAACAAGAAGCCCAAACACACAGGTGTGCACACCCCCGCCCAGGAGGCCCAGCACCGACCCGATGCGAGGCGCAAGGCCCGCACCCTCCACGACGACCACACCATCCCCCGCATCAGCGCCCCCCCCCGCCAGGGTGTCAGATACCACCCACAACCGCACGATCACAGGCATCACCAGGGACTGCCTGAACCCAGCGGCGTCGCGGGCAGACACCGTGTGGATCAGCGAAGGGCGCTCCCACACACGGGCGGTGGCGCGCCTCCACAACATTCAACCCCACAAATTCCAGCGTGCCGTTGGACCCTTCGCCGTACACGTCACCCGGTACGGCATCGACCACCCCCGGTGTGAGCACCATGACCCGCCCTGCTCCACCCCATGCACCTCGCCCCTGCGCCAACCGCTGCCGACCCCCACCATCACGGGCAACATGTACCTGGGCACCGTACCGGGAGACCCGGGCATATACATCCTGCCCAACAGGTCCAGGGAACACGCCATCCCCCTCCACGGTATAGAATCCCTCGCCCTGGGACCGCCCCCACCAAAACACCAACACCAGCACATCCCGGGGGACAAACGGACACAGGCGCCAGAAGGGGGAAAAAAGGCCCACCAACGCGCCCTAGCCCACATCACCGTCCACCCTGCGACCCACCTACCAAAGGACTTCGGCACGGAGCGCCACAACGTCCTGGAGGGGCAAGCCCACAACATCATCACCGCCGCCCTGTACACCCTCGCCGCCCACGAACGCCACTGGGACCCCACAACCATCCCAGCGATGCCCCCACCACCGCAGGGCCCCAAAGATCCCGTCACCCCTTTCCACATCGATCAACTCCTAAGCCGCAGGGCCACCCCACACCTCCGGCCCTCCAGGATAGCAACAGCGATCGCATCGTGGGACACCCTGGACACGCCCCCCCAACAACCCGCCATCCACATCCTCAAAGCGGACGCCCAATGGTGGGTCCTTCACTGGGCACACGGAGTCCTCATGGCGGCCCAGGCCTATACCCCGGAAATAGACCCGGAAGACCCCCCACGGGGCCAGCAGCGACTCCTCCAGGCCACCACCCTCACAGGCCGCGAAGGCGCCCCCTGGGAAGCCCTCCACACAGCACTCTACTGGGCTCAAGGCTCCCCCAACGGCCCAGACACACCGGAACCCAGAGAGGCGTGGGTCATGCAGGCCAAGGCCATGAGTAACTACCACCTACACCACCCCTTCGACAACAGCCCGGCCGAGCTGCCATGGCCAACAGATCCCCCGGAGACCGTGCGCAAGCTCGCCGACATCATACGCAGCCACGCGAAAGCGAAAATGCAAACACCGGCAGAACCCCAACTGAGGGATCCGGACCAGCAAGCAACACACCCCTTCTTCAAACCCCACGCCCCCCCAGCCCCGCTACCTCCAGTCCCGCCCAAGCGAGCGAGACGACAAAGGGGCGCACCCGCCCCCAACCAAGCCGGAAAAGCAGCGACCTCCCGACCCCCTGCATCCCACCCGACCTACCCGGCGAACCCAGACCAAGCATCCTCGTCATCCTCCCTCGCACCATTACCACTGCCCCACCCGGACCAAGCATCCTCGTCATCCTCCCTCCCATCACTACCACCGCCCCACCCGGACCAGGCATCCTCATCATCCTCCCTCCCGCCACCAGCACCGCCCCCGCCCAAAGCGTACCCAGGATTCCAAAAAGGCGCGAAGGTCCAACAGCCCTTCCGCAACGACCACACAGGCGACTGGATCTAGTGTGAGGGCACGATCCAGTACCGCCTCAAGGAACCGGGGGACAACGGGGGGCCACGGAACCGGGTGATCTGGCACCGCCAAAAGGAGCTAGACCAAGGCAGCAGCGCCCCGGACAAGCCAGTAAGCTACACCCTGGAGCTCACCAGCGCCCACCCCATCCGGCTCCGCATCGAAGAGAACAAGGCCCACAGAGGCACCAAATACACTGGGGAGCTCCCCCCGGAGTGGAGCCAAGGCCTCCCCCCGCCGCGCCTACCCAAACGCCCACCAACCGGCAAAAAGTGCCCGAGCCCCAGTCCCCCTCCCTGACGGGGCAAGGGCCAAGGGCACAAGCCTCCACAGCCCCGGCCCGCCCCCACCGAGGCCACCGTCAACCTCCTCGACCTCAGCCACCCGGCCGTCACATACTCCAAGGACGCCACAACCGCCCTCCAAGAGCTCCCGATGGCACAGGGGCCGGGGTGGGTTCTCCACCTCCTCACCTTCCAGGAACAAGGCCTACAACGCGACGACCCCCCAGAAACCACCCCCATATATACCCCGGACCAGAAAGCGTACAAATGCTACTGGCACAAGGGGACCCCCCTATACGCCCAAACCGGCATCCACGTCCACCTCGTCCACCACCTCAGCGTCCCAGGGAGGCTAGGTGTCTATGAGGTCGTCGGGGACGGATGGCAACTCAGCGTCATCAACACCCACGTCCCCCCGGCGAAGCCATGGAACCCTTCCTCCAAGCCCTGGCCGAGGCATACCGCCAGATGGCCATGCTCGCCCCCACAGTCATCATCGGCGACATGAACGCCGCCCCGACCCCAGCGGACCGAGGGGGACAGGCCACATCCCAGGACCAAGCAGTCCGCGACACCATCGAAATGCTGGGGCTCGTGGACCTGACAGCCAACCTCGAAGGCCAACCATCCCACTTCCCCCACCAAACAGATGCCGCCCCATCCCGCATCGACGTATGCTATGGCGACCCCACCACCATCATCCGAGCGGAGGCCCGATATGGACCCCTCCCGCTGGGACCCACAGGCCATAGCCCCCTGCACATCCGCCTCACCATCCCGAACCTTCCCCCCAGCCCCCCAGAGGATGCGGACCAAGGCCTACCACCCCCCCTGAAGATGCCCCCGCTGCATGACAAGCATGCCTGGTCCCAATATCACAGGGCCATAGACCGCGCCCGACGCATCCAACCAGACCCCACCGACCTACTCACAGCCATGCGCACGGCCGCCGTCGCCTGCGGCTTCCAGCAACACCCCCACACAGACGACGACCAACCACCCACAGCCCTGGAGGGAATTGCTCCATGACCTCTGGCATGCGAAGCAACAACTGGCGACCCTCCTCCACACCGACACCCCCCGAACCCGCCGCCAGATACACCACTGCAGGACACGGATGGCCCACATCAGGGCAGACCTGCAGCGGTGGCACATCCACAGGCAACAGCGCATCGCCCAGGAACACGAACGGTATGCGCAACATGAACTCCCCTACAAGGCCATCCGCCACCTCAACGACGCCATGACCGACACTGGCCACGGCACCATCACCACGGTCCGGCAGGAGGACGGCTCCCTCACCAACGACCCAGCCACAGTGCTCCAAGCCACCCAAGACAGCTTCCTCCGGCAACACACCCCCACCCAAGACACACTGGACGCGGACACCCAGGCCCAAATTGACCGCCTCCCTCGGGTCTTCAACCACGCCCAGAGGAGGCAACTGGAAAAATGCCCCTTCACCATCCACGAAGTCCGGAAGGCCATCCACAGTCTCCGGCAACACAAAACCCCAGGCTACGACGGCCTCCCTGCAGAGGCATACTACCACCTCCCCGCCCACCTCCTCCGCATCCTCGCCCACCGCCTCTGGGACATCGTCACGGGACGGGACCCCCTGCCACCAGACTGGGCAAACGTTGTCCGCCCCCTCTACAAAAAAGGGGACTGGGCAAACCCGGACAACTGGCGCCCCATAGTCTGTGCGGTCACGGAGGTCAAAATCGTTTGGACCATCCTTCTGCGCCGCATCCGCCCCCACCTGGACCCCCACATACCAGCAAGCCTCTGGGGGGCCATCCCAGGCCGGACCCCACACGAGGCCATCTTCCTCCAGGACACCATCGCAGACATGGACCCAGTGGACCTCATCATCGCCTCCCTGGACGTCAAAGGAGCCTTCCCGAACACCCCCTGGCTCCTTCTAGAAGCGGTGTGGAAACGCCTAGGCCTCCCCTTCTACAACTTCACCTCCGGCTACATCCGCACCCGCAAATACACGGTCCGCACTGGAGCAGGCCTCACCCCCTTCCTGGAGCCAGGCAGCGGGGTCCCCCAAGGGGGAGCAGAGGCCCCCTTCCTGTACCTTCTAGTGACGCTCCCCCTGGCCCTCGCAATCGAGCAGGATTACCCGGCCTACGCACCCTACCCCCTCCTCTCCCCCCTGGTGGGCTTCGCGGACGACACCAACCTCACGGTCGCGCACACCCCACACGAACCCCATGCCCCGGACCCCGGGCCAACGGTCACCCAACAGGCCAATGACTTACTGGACGTGACCGTCTCCTACCTCTCCCACAACAACCTCATCGTCCACCCCACAAAGTCAGTGGCCATGATCAAGGGGTCTGCCACACCTCCCACCCTAGGGCCACAAGGGCCCCCCATGCAAGTCGTGACAACCACCACCCACCTGGGGGTAATCCAGGCCGCCAACCCTGAGGACGCCACCCTCCCTCCCAAGTTGCAATCACACCTCGCCCATCTCCCCAGATATGCGTCCCCGACCACCAAGGCCCTCTCCCTGTCCCACCAGAGCCTGGCGTACTACCTCACCGGGGTCTTGAACGCCTCCATAGGCTTCCAAGCACACCACCTGACACACCCCACCACCGCCCTCCAACCGGCCACACGCGCCGTGACCAAGGCATGGGCAGCACACGGGGGCTGGCCCACCTCCATACCCACCCGCGCCATCCGAGCGGCATGGCCCCACTATGGGGACGCCATAGGGGACGAGGTGAAAGCGGCCTACACCAGACACACCGCCCTCCTCCTTCACCGCATGACCCACAACCACTCACCGGAGGTCCGCGAGGTCACCGCAATCCGCCTCCAAGCCGCACAACGGGCCTGCAACACATGCCCGCGCTGGGTACTCCACCAGACGGGCATGCCCACCAACATGAACACGCGCCTGTGGAACCACCTGCAGCTTCTCCTCCCATCCCCACACCACGCCATACTCACCAACCACACGTGCCCAGAGGAAGGGCCACAAGCGGTCCTCTGCGGGGACCTCCACCATCACCCCAAGGGCACCATCCACACCATAGCCCTTTACGGGGCCTCCATCACCGTAGTATACGTCACCCTCCCCCAAATGGGGGTCCTACACCACAGCGGGGCACACCACACCCCCTTTTTACAGCTTCCCGAATGGCCACAATACCGCCTCTTCCACCAGTACCTCACGCAGACGGCACGAGCAGCGGGACACACTCTACCGGAAAGCAAAGACATGCACACAGCCTACCGAGAATTCACAAAGCAACATCCCCGACCCATCCCAGCGACACCGCCCTACGCAACCACCGGATCGAAACACGAACCCGTCCCCCCGGTGACGGCCCCAGTCCCACCACTAACCCTACTACTGGCCCCGAATGAATCCAAACCCACGCAGACCACCGTCATCCACCACGGGGCAAAATGGCGCATACCGAAACACCACATGACCGCCCGAGACCTACCACGGGTCCCCCAAGATTCCCAGAGCATGCCACGCACATGTTGGGCCTGTGACCCCGAGGCACCAACCACACCATGGTACGTACTACACCTCATAGCACGCCACAACACCCACCCCACAACCCACCTACCACCACAGGCCTACGCATGGGTAGCCCCATGGTTCCACCGCACCGACACTAACCCCACGGTAGCATGGAACCCCGACCACGCGCCCAAATGGCTCTTCACCACTACACCCACATGGCCCCGCCCCGACCCGGCAGGAGTCGCCATCCGTTACAGCATGTACGAGCCAGGCAGAACGGGCAAGCACGAGCACCCCTACTATCCGCTCCACCACTCCTGCCACACACCGGAGCACCGAACACAAACCCTCACATGCCACGACCTAAAACCCGACACAGCCTACATCCTCCACTACATCTCCTCCTACCTCACACAAGGACAGCCGGAGCAGGGACTCATAGCCCTGTCCCCCGGAGCGAAACACATCATCTCCAAAGGAATAGGGGTGTACGCCACCCCCGTCCTGCAGCCCACAACCCCAGTAGCCCACCTCGCCACGGGCCTTGCCATATACGCCTACCTGCCCATGAACCCATGCCGCCTCCCACAACCATCACCGTCGGACCGGCTGTTCTTCACCGACGCCTCAGGCGAATCCGCCCTCACGCCCATCACCGGGGGCGCCACCCTGCAGCTAACCCACACCGGGGGACACTACCACATGGACCACCACACGGGCCACACCACCTATGGGGCCTCCTCCCACGGGGGACTAGGAGCCATGGCCGACGCCATCACCGAGATCGCGGCCCACCTACCCGCCCACCTCCCGCACATCGTCCGGGTCTGGTTCGTGGTAGACGCCACTGTCGACACACACCTGCTCCTCCGCATAGCAAGGAAACCACTTCACAAAGCCACCGCGACGAGCCTCGGCACCCAGGCACTGCTGCTCTGGAAAGCCCTCCGCAGCCTTCCCCCCTACGTCCAACTCCACATCGTGAAACAAGAGTCCCACAGACACCAATACGGAAATGGTAAGGTCGACAACCAGGCAGTACACCAGCGCAAAACACACCTACCAGCCCTGCAGATCCCTGACCTCGGCCGCAACCACACACACCTCCAACACGTGCCCCCTGTACCCGAGCCCCATCAGACCCCGGACTGGGTACCAGAGGACGCCCCCTATTCCTCCCACGACAGAGCATACCACTACCCCAGCCCCATCCAACATCTCGCCCGCGTGCTCGGCGACGCAGACAGCCGGGCGCACATCCAGGAGCTCCAGGACAGACTGCAAATCCCCCTCTACCACTCAGCGCTGCGCCCAGCAAACGTCCCAGCCCACCTCCAAAAACGACGCATCCAGCTCGTCAGGGAGCAACTACCATTCCTCACCAGGGTCGCCAGATGGCTCGCCCGCAAGCACATCCACGTCCCCGAAGAACACACCCGTTGCCCGTGCGACCACACCACCCCGGAGGACTGGGAACACTTCAAGAAATGCCCCCTCCATACAGGCAGGGACACGCTAGTGGGCTGGTCCCCGGCGGAAACCCTGCGACAACACGAAGGATGGCCAACCCACAGCCACGCACACCAGGCCACCGAACACCTCTTCAAGGACCCCCTGATCAAAGAAGCCACCATGAGAGGGGCGGTGACACAGGCCCTGCACCGACACCTCACCAAACACACAGAAGGCCCCATGGAGGCAGCAGCACACCTCCAGCTAGAGGCAGTCCGCAGAGCAGCGGCGCAAATGGTACATCGCAAACACCTCCTGTTAACACACGCGGAGGAACTCACCGACCCCACCGCCAAGGAACACATGCAGCGTCTCATCCATTACCATGCCGTGCATGACCCAGACGTCCACTAACCCACTCTGCGCCCCGCACGCGCCCCCCATCTCCATCCACAGGTCTCCAAGACACCACCACAGCGCCCCGAGGCCCATCTCTCACCCAAGAAGCCACCCGGCACCGCCCAGTCCGGCGGAGCCCAACCAGGGCCAACCATGCATCTACGTAGACGCGCAAGACCCCGGCAGCCCATCCAGCCCACCCCCCCCGGACCCGGGGCACCCCCCCCTCACACCGGCCACCATCCGCGACCCCGACCTCCTCCGAGCAACCCTCCAAGACAGGGCCCCGACCACCCCCCTGGGCCCGTACCGCCTACAAGAGGACTGGACCAAGCTCACCGCCAAAGCCCTCCGGGACCTGACCACCCCAGGCAGCAGCCTGCACGAGGCCATCGTAGACCTCGTAGTCTGGCGAGCCCGCAAACACACCCAGGGCCAGCACGCCTGGATCCCCCCCATTCAGTGGGGCCAGGCCCTGACGCACGACACCGGCATCAACGTCACGCGTCAAGGGACCGTACGCCTACGACGGGCCCCAGCGGAGACGGACCACCCAGCGGACCCGAACCGCCCGGAGCAGTGGGAACAGGCCACCGCACCAACCCGCGACACCGCCCTCCGCGCCGCTGGCCTCCGCACCCCAGACGACGACCTCCCCCCCCCACCTACAGACAGTGACCGGCCCCCGCCGGAGGTCTTGGTTACAGTCCTCGAGCGCGGCCACTACTACGTGATAGCCGCTACGGCTACGTCCCCCGGCCCGCAATGGCTCATCCAAGGGACAGACACCATGCTCGCCCCAGAGACCGCCCCACCAGGGGCAGTAGGAGACCCCACCACCCAGCACAGGGTCCTCAGGGGCATCCTCCAGCCAGGGGACAAGCCCCCAGCCGGCGCCCTGGCCCAAATCACCTCAGGGAAGGCGGGCTACCACCTGGGATTGGCCATGCTCTGCCTAACCCACTGGATCCAGCGCCGCTGGCCACCCACGGGGACCGTGCCCTGGGTTTGGGCCATCCCCACCGCCCACACACAAGTCGAGGCGGGCCCAGACACACGACCAAACCCCCCCCCCCAGACCGCAGCAGTCCCTCACCTGCGGGTACCACGCCATCCACAGGGTCCTCAACCGCGCGGGTCTTAGCCCAAAGCTAGCATACCCCCTTCCCACCACTGACCAAGAGGTCCACCAGATACGCAAGCTCGTCTGCGAAATCCTTGCCGCGGCAGCGGAAGACGGCAAGCTTCTCCTCCAAACCGCCCGGCCTACAACTGGCCACGCAAGCGCGCCGCGGCGAGCGGACACATACACCGATACAGCACACCCGCCAATGCCCCTCCCCTCTCGCTGCTCAACCGGAGACCCACACACGCCCACCATCGCGCGCACCCCCGGGCCCCGCGACACGGGCCTCCCCCACCCGCCCGAACACCAGCACACGCCCGCCACACACCCACCCGCCGGACACCCCTCACCAGCCCCCACACTCGACAACCCACACACACCCGCCAAGAGGAGCCCCGCGCCCAGCGGCACGCCCACCCCACCCAGTGGCCCGCCCACGCCCCCCGCACACACCCCAGAGGACCCAGGCCCACCCCCCCCGGCCCCTGAATGCAATTCACGCGAACTGTTCCCCCCCGCGGACGCCAACCCCCACAACGTCGCACATTGCAGGACCCGGGCCCAGCCAAGCCCAGAAGGAGAAGGCCACAGCCCCGCGCCTCCCTCCCCCGCCGCTGCCGACCAGATCGGCCCGCCGGGCTGCCAGGTCACGACTGGTCCCCCCCAGCTGCCCGCCCCCAACCTACAGCCCGAGGACATGCCCTCCATCCTCCCCGCCGTGGCCGCAGCAGAAGCCGCCGCCCACAAGCCCGCCCGCATCACAGCCCAACCCGCGTCAACCACCTCCTCCTCATCCTCAGCCTCGTCCACCTCCACCACCTCATCCTCCGACCCCCCCCTCCCCACCGCCCTCATCCTCAAGGCTACGGCAAAAGCCAAAGCCGGGGCCGCACACACCGACCCCCCGACCCCCACACAGGCAATTTGGGCACCCCAGCAACGCACCGGGACGACCCCCGACCCGACATCAGCGCCCTCACACCTCCGGACAGAGGTACTCCTCAACCTGGAACCGGACCCCAACCCCAAACCCGACCCCAAACCCAAGCCGGCGCCCATGCGAGCACACACAACACCACAAACGCAACGACACAAACCCCACCGACACCACCCCCCCCCGGACCCTCACCCAAGCCAGGACCCCCCACCCACCGCAACCCACGCCCCCCTCCCACGGGCACCCACCACCACCGCAGAGGCGGCCACCCAGCACGACCCCGTCCAAGCCCTCGTCCGCATCCCCGTCACCAAGCGCCCCGTCATCCATCCCCCACAAACCACCACCACCGCCGGCCAAACCGACCCAGGGACGTGGGACCCCTCGACCACCGTCACCGTCAAGCCCGGCCCCTGACCCGACCCCCCTGCCCACCACATAGTGCAGCCCGGGGGACTGCCCACGATGCCCAACCCCCCACCCCCACAAGGGGGACCGGAAAACCCACAAGGGGTCCATGGGACGTACCCGCAACACCAACCCCACCACTACCCACACCACCACCACCAGCGCCCCCACCACCACTACCAACACTACCCCCACCACTACCACTGCCCATCGCCCTACCCGACCGGGCCACAACCCCCCGTACACGAACAGCACCAGCGAATGGGATGGCAGCCGAGCGCTCCACCCGCATACCCCACCTACGGCCAGGAGCCCCCCCTCCCGTACCAGCCACCCCCGCCGTACCAGGAACCGTATCCCTATCCCCCCGGCCACCACGTCCACGCCAAAGGGGCCCCCCGGGCCCAACCCCGCCAAGGACAGTCAGTCGACCCATACCACCAGCCGCTGCCGCCACCACACCCCTATGTGGCGGATCCATGGACGACGGGGGACCTCCCCCCACCCCCCCCCCCAGTACCAGGCGGCACCACACGAAGCCCCCCAGGGGCCGCCGACGCCTCCTGACTGGCCCGACTCGAGCGATGAGGCCCAGTCCCGCAAACGGCGGCGCTCCCGCTCCCCCCCCGCACGGCACACTCGCCCACGGCGCCCACACTCCCACCGCGCCTCAACCACCCGATCGCGCCGCTCCCGCTCCCCCAGGTGCCACCACGACCCCCCGAGACCCCGCTTCCGTCGCTTCCGCTCCATGGGCACCACCACGAGCGCCACCGCCGCCCCATGTCCACCTCCCCCTCCCCCCACCGGCCATACAAGACCCCCACCCCCAGCCCCCGCCACCACCGCTCCCGCTCCCCCCGACGCCGCCAGGCACGCCACCGCCGCCCCACGTCCACCTCCCCCTCCCCCCACACGCCCCGCCGGGCTCCCCGTTCCCCCCGCCGCCCATACCCATCCACCACCCCCAGCCCCCGCCACCACCACTCCCGCTCCCCCGGACGCCACCAAGCGCGCCACCGCCGCCCCATCTCCACCTCCCCCTCCCGTTCCCCCCTCCGCCGGTACCCGTCCTCGAACCCCCAGCCCCCGCCACCGCCGCTCCCGCTCCCCCAGGCACCGCCACCCCCGCCACCACCGCAGGTCAACGTCCTCCCCCCGCCGCTCCAGGACCCCGGGCACGGACCCCTCGCCCCCCCAGGCCCCCGCCCACCTCGCCTGGTGGTCTCCCCCCGCTCTGCAGGAGCTCCGCCGCTGGGTGAAGTGGGCCGGGGGAGCGGGAAGGCACGAAGGGGTGCACATGGTGCATACCTTCGAGGAGGTGCGCACCCGCACCCCCGCAAACCCCAACGAGGCCGCGCCGGAGGCCATCATGCCCCAAGCGGCATGGGAGGCCCTCCTCCGCGATGCGGTCCAGGGCCTCCGCTCCCCCTACACCCCCCAAGCCCTCCGCCAGTGGCTCCAGGCCACCCACCCCCAGGCCTGGGCCGCCGGCGCCCCCTCCCCATCCCGCCCCTCCCGCCACCACCACACCAGGAAGGGGCAGGACAAGGGCAAGGGAAGGGCAAGGGACACCAAGAAGCACTCAGGCAAGAGGGTCGGGAGGGGCCCCAAGTGAGGGCAGACACTCACAGGGACAGGACGCCGGAAAAGACACCACATGGGGGCAGGAAACCACCCAAGAACCAGGAAGGGGCGGGAGCGGGGACCAAGGCACGGAGGAAAAGGGCATCACGGCATGCGCCACGACTAACACCCAGGAAGGGCATACCACGACGGGGGCACCAGCGCCGCCCCACCCCCACCAAACACCCCACGACACCCGGGGGCGCACCCCCCAACACACACCACCGAAGCAAGCATCGGACGCCGTGCAGATCACACCAGCGCACACCCACCAGCCACCGGAAACCACACGGAGAATGGAGGGCACACCTACACGGAGAGAACGGGCCACACCCACAGAGGAAGCCGCAGGGAACGCCAGCGCATGGCGCACCACCACGTCCTCACCGCCAGGCGACGACCCCGGCCACCACAAGGGCCACCTCACAGGCACCGGAAGAGAACAAAGGCACGGCCACAGCGACCAGGACTAGGGACCAAAACTCCCAGAGGACACGGGACCAAGGCACAGGCCCCCAGGGAGGGCAACCCCACGGACCGTCACGCGATCAACCTACCCGACTCACCAGCCCGAGCGGCACGCCCAAGCCCCCACAGCACGGACCCAGCGAGACACCCACACCTAACCGCACCCCCCAGCCACCAGCCAGCCACACTCCGGCCCGCACTCCGCACCACGACACAGGCCAGTCTGACCTCCACTGACCCACCGCGGCACCACGCGAGACCACGGCACACCGCACCACAGCGCGCCACAGTGCAACGCGCCACGGCACGACGCGACGCGACGCGGCACAGAGCGGCACAACACGACACAACTGACCCTATCCTGAAGGACTAACCGAAGCCAGCGAACGCACACCCTGGAAGGCGCCGCACCAGCACGCCACACACCAGCACCGCAGGCCACACACGGGGCCACAGCGCGCCTGGCAACAACGGTGGCGGACCACCCAGAAGATTAAAACCGGCACCGCAGAGGGGAAAGGACACGAACAACCCCAGCCCCCTAACCCAGAACCACAAGCAGCCGCCTGGCGCAGCCGCCCAGCCGGCAGAGCCAGGACCTAACCCGGAACGCGGCCAAACAGAACGCAACTGAAAACAGCAGCCCGGAAGACAACACTGAATGCAGGCCAGTGCGTGCACCAGCCCAGGGGAGGCAGAGGGAGGAACAGGCAAGCCCCCCCCCCCCCAAAAAAAAAGGGAGGGGGGAGGGGGAAAAGGCGCGAAAACAGCCCACAGCCGCCAAACCGCCCGCCAACACCACCAGAGGCGGCCAAACCCCCCCCCCCAGAAGGCACCGAAGACAGGACCCCCAAAGAGGCACAGGGGGACCACCCACCCAAAACCGGCAACACCAAGCCGGGAACAGCGGCCCAGCGGGAAAAGGGACACCGAAACAAGCGGAAAAAAAAAAAGAGAGCCACCAGCCCAGCCCGAAGGAAAGGGGATGGGGGGACAGGGACCACAAGGCCCGGGACAGAAACACCCAGAAAAAAAAACAAAAGCGCAAAAAACACACCCCGACAACCCAGCCAAGAAGGGCTGGCCACAGCCCAGACCCGGGCCCAGCACACACGCCCACACCGCACGCCGGAACCGGAAACGGCGGGGGGCAAGCGGGGCGCCCACGAAACCACACACGTCCCATAAGCAGGCCGAAACCGAACCCCAACCACGAACACCACAAACAGCCGACACTAGAGGGACTACACCACAAACCGTGCCCAAACACACCGACCCAAGACCCCAGCCAGGACTGGCAGGGTTAACAAAACCCACACCCAACCGCCAACCGGACCCAAACACAAACGCCGCACAACAGTAGAAAACCCAGTGCCCACAGCCCGGGCACTGAGGCAGCCCGTGCCATGCAGGTGACCCGGCCAAACGAGATCCGGAGAACGGGGGTAAGGCTGCATCCTAAGGCCTGCGCTGCTTTGGGACTCGAGGCGGAGCGTGCGACACCCAAGCGCCTCGGAACCCTAGTACGAAGAACGTGCATGCATGCCTTGGGAACGGGATACACCAGGAAGTCCGGTGAACCTCTAGGGTTCCGCCCAAAGGAGAGGACGTGCGCAAGCACGGGGGCACACCCTCCCGGCGAGACAAGCACGTCACGCTGGCGGCGATCAGCCCTCCCGGTGTTGCCCGGGGCCGCTTTGTTGGGGGCCAACAGTCAGGTCTAGCGGGAAGTAAGCCGCCTCCCCTCTTCACGCGCGGAGCCTCTTCCTGTTCGTCACTGGGGCGACGCCAAGGGGGAACCATGGGGCGCCTCCCCACGACCGAGTGCACCTACCTACCTACCTCCCCCTCTTCCCCACAGAGGTCCTCTGGGTCGTAATAGCGATTGAGCTGTTGAGCAGCGCACACCAGGGTCCCCCCTAGTTGGGGAGAACACCGCACGGTGATAAGGTGACCATCCACAGATAGGATCTTGTAGGGCCCAAAGTAGGGGTCATCGCTTGTGGAGCGTGGCCAGGCGGGTAGCTAAAGAAGGTCCCTACCAGGACCGGCCCCCGCTGTGCCCCTTCCGCCTGTTACCCCTGCTGATTTACTCCGGATCAACGATTGCATCCCTCAAATTCCAAGGTCCAAAATCCGAAAATATAGAAAATAAAATCCTCCTTCAACCCTGAATAGCAACCAGATCCCACAAATACAGCAATAACCCGATTCACAATCCAATCCACACTGCGGGCTTCCGTTCAGCACACCGGTCATCTCACGGTGGCGGGCATGTACAAGAATTGCACCAAGGAAGAAAGCCCTGAAATTGGCATATGAACACAAATAAAGCAAAGTTGGGGAAAGATGGAAACGTACACATTCACAGCCATAGACCCCTCATTCCCTGGACTCAAGACCTTTCCTTGACTCACCAACAGGATGCCCTGAACCCAATCAAATAAGATGGCTAAATGCCATGTGTCACAAGTCACTACATAAACCCGAAAAAGGTGTTCACTCCCAAGCCTCTAAATCCTAGCCCAATAGGGGAGGTGGCGTGTCATGGCCTAGAGTGGCACTCAGGACCATGCCCTACCCTGACATAACCTTGGATGGACTTGGAGTAGAATGGGCTTGGAGAACTGCCCCATGAGTTTGAACTCATAACATGCCAAAAACTGCCAATTCACACCATATTGGCCATATATCAAATATATGCTCAAAATTGAAGTTACCACTTATCCGAAGGCTCAAAGTATGCATGGAAGCGAAGTCCAGTATTCATGGAGGATAGAGACCAAAGGTCAATGCCCATGTACATCCCCACTTTACCCTAGAAACCACCTCGGATATGGGCGCCACGCACTGCCCAAGTCAGCCCATGATCTTGAGACCAATTCTTGTAATCCTTCGTGTGCCAAGCCAAATGGTGTACGCGATCCGGCATATGGTGGTGTTCAACTCCAAAGCATATGCGAACATATGAACAACATACCATGGTTCGACTCTCCATAGGCTTCTTGCTGTTTGCCGACCAGTTGAACACACAAAATACAAAAATGAGCAAAAATTGAGGTCAAAAACATGAAAATATGTCAAAACACAAAGTTGTCATGATAGTATATCTCTATGCTCACCCATGATATCCGCTCATGGTTCAATACACAAATGATTGGAACCATTTACGAACAATTCCCCCACTTGGATCCCCGATCGGGCGCATGGAGATACCTTCGCCACTCATATCTACATGCCCCAAAAAAATTGGAGTGCACTCATGGATCTCTTTGCCAAACATACCATGAGCAATACATACGCGGTAAACTTAGTCTAGCGCTTTGAATTCCACAATTGGGACATGGGCAAAGCCCTTGTCACGTATGGCTCCCCATCTCTTCGGCCACACGAAGATATATAATATGAGCGTGAGCATATCAAGACATATACTACCAATATCACACATAGCCCTTAAAATAGGCTCCCACCATGGTATGCCATGCCCCTCCATGGTCATAACTTTGAGTTAAATGGACGTGAGAACCTAAGAAAAGATGCTATGCAACCGCAAGACTCATGCGCTACACTCGAAAGTCATAATATCAAGTCCAGACACATGGTCAACAAGTTATAAACAAGTTTCTACCATGTTGACCATGATCCTATGAGACAACGAGTGTGTGTGACGACTTAAGGTGTTGGACCCTACTAAATATAAGTTGAGACCAAGGCTCTTGCAACGCAACCTTCCTTATTCTCTTTCCTCACACTCGCGCGTAGATATGTCCCTTCAAAGTGGTCCCACGATCCACTTTTGTTTCCCTTATATCACCAAGTCCAATGGGTGGCAAGTATAAGGGAAACCTGATTCGGGCATAGGGAAAAGAGTATGGCCAGTCGAGATTCATCATATCAAGTGCGGCGATGTCGAAGTCGAAAATCCGATTTCGACATCGCGAAAAATTCAGATTAAAATTTCGAGTGCATATTTAGAAAATTGCGGAAGCAACGAACCCTTCACTGATGAAATCTGACCCTTCATCGGGGTTTCCGCCAAAATATCTGGAATGAATAGTTAACCAATCGGTTGCCGCAAAATCGCGAGCCAACTGACAGTCGCCGATACATTGACCATCAGAACGAAAGGCTCAAAAAGTACGGAAACATTTTGATAAAAAAACCCTGTTGATTCCTGATATTCCGATATATAAATCTCCGCTGGCGGCGCCTCGGTACTGAATATTGCCGCTCATAGCCGGAATGGCCAAACCTATCACACTATCACATCGGGTTAGGCCGGGTCGATGGGAGAGTATGATATCAGCCAATGGCGGCTTGCCGGCACTTAGATACACACCCCAAGTGACCCCAAGATGGCCACGGGGGTCAGAACCGGCTTCACCCCCCTTCTCAGAGCGTTGTTACCGCTCGGAAGTCATTGAGGAGAGGACGGGAGGACCCCAATAAGCTCCGACCCCCCCCTCAATGTCCCAAGGACACATGGAGGCCCCACACACGTCGTAGGCGTCCCCCACGCCCCAAGGGAGGGGTGAGGACACTGATACTCAGCGCCCTACGCCATATCCGGTCTCCTCTTGATCTACAACATGGACCAAGGGGATCAAAGATAGAGAAACGTCGTCGGTAGACCTAAAAAAGTATACCACAATGAAATATATATGTGGAGATCGAGTGAAGGGGGTAGATGGCCAATCAAGGCCCAAAATATTCCCGGATGAAAGCCCTCACCCGTCTCCCAAGCACAAAAACAAACAAAGATGCCAAAGGGGGATCCATTACGGTGCTACAGCAGCAACCAAATGGACCACCACGTCCTTGGCATCCAAAGAAATATGCTTTTTCTTTAGGTAGTCCATCCAGACCGTGGTATACCTCGGCACGAAACTGCTCGGAGGCTCCCACGAATCCCTGGATGCGGCGAATCCCTTCCAGCGGACTTTATAAAGCCTCCCCCCAGGCGTCCCCGGGTCCGGCTTGTCCGCCAGGATCCTCTCAGCGGTGAAATCGTCGTCCTCACCCTCGTCGTCCGAGTCCACATCGCCGGCCGTGAACTCGAAGGTGACGGGACGTCCGCTGGGGTCTGGAAGCTGGGTATGGTCGCGGTCCAGGATCTTGTTATCCCCCACACGAACCGCATACACATCCTGCCCGACCTTCCGCACGATTACCCCCGGCACATATCAAGATGCCTGCCGATGCCTGGACAGGACATCCTTGTGGTGCCGCTCCACCCACACGGTGTCGTGGAGAGCATACTTCTGGACCTTTCCCTGCTTGAAGTACTTGGCCCTCTTCTCATGCTCGTCCTGAAGTGCCTTGCACACCTTGGCCGCCGTGTCGTCCGCTTCAGCCATCATAGGGTTCGCATCTCGGGCCACTTTGCCATGGTTCAACCACGGGAGAGTGCGTGACACTCGATCCCGCAGGAACAGGATGCGATGGGGCGACAGTCCAGTGGGCCCCGGAAGGTCGTGATATGCTTGGAGTACCCTCCACAGCCAATTGTACCAATTCCGGCCCGGTTTGTCGATGTGCAGCTGGCGGAACTTCTCGAACATCTGCCGCCCGGCCACCTCAGCCCGGCCATTCGACCGGCTGTGGTATGCCACGGTCTTGGCATGCCGAATCCCCATGTGCTTGCACATGGTCTTGAACCACGTCCCCACGAATTGACTGCCCCGATCGCTGCAGATGACAGCTGGGACATCGAAAATCGTCAGCCAATGCCTGATCATGGCATTAGCGACAGTCTTGGCCTGCAGCCCCACTCCATGCTTGTCCTTCTTGTCCTTCTTCTTGGACTTCTTGCCCGGGACTGCCACGATATACCCGCTGTGCCTGTCCACCGCCAGGATGACACAGTCGTAGGTCTCTCCTTCCACGGTGACCTCAGGCATGGCGAATACATCCATGGCGACGGACCGCATAGGGGCCTCCGGTATAGCTGTATACACCGGGTTGCCCGCTGTGGAGTGGTTGGGGCTCTTACTGGCCCGACACACGGCACAGTCGCTGCAGTACCTATCCAGGATGGCGTAGTACCCAGGAGGGAACTTGAAACGCCACTCCAGGTCCTGCTGCATCTTGTCTCGACCAGGGTGCATGAGCTGGGCGTTGTGCCAATGGTCAATGAGCTCCTCCACTCGGTTCTCGGGCACCAGCAGCTTGTCCTTGAGGAACAACTTGTCCCCATCCTCGGTCAAGCCCTCGGGCCATTCGTCGTCCGACGGGGCGCACACGGCATTCCAGTACTTGCTCCAGTGATCGGATGCCGCGCAGTCATCCGACCAGTCTTCTGTGAGCACCGACCTGACTAGCTCTACAGGGGCCACCATCCATTGCTCGAGGGTTTCCTCTCGAATAGCTTGGACGCGGGCGCCCCGGAACTTGGCCAGGTCCGTACGGTTTGCCATCAACACAAAGCACTTGACCCCCTCTTGCTCCATGGCCTTCTCCATCTCGATGATACGCTTGGCCTCCTCGGTCTCCTCGGCGTCCCCATGGCTGGATATGTCCATCCACTCCTTGCCGCCGGTCCCGAGGGGGTGTCGACGTGCTCCTTGTGCCAGCTCTGCAAGGACTGATGGTCCGTGCAAACCACCACCGGTTGCAATCCGATGTGGCCAGACCACTTCCTGAGCGCACCACAATGGCGTACGTCCCCTTCTCCCTCGCGGTCCAGGTGCGGCGTTGGCCCTCGGCTAGGATTCGACTCCAAAACGCCACGGGTAAGTGCGACCTGTCGTCCCGGATCTGCTCGAGGACTGCTCCTACAGCATAGTCCGAGGCGTCCGTCCGTAGCACGAATCCCTTGTCCGGGTCCACCAGGAATAACCCCAGCTGCCCCAGGAGTCGCTCCTTCAGGCGGCTAAACGCATCTTCGGCCTCAGGGGTCCAGGCAAGCTTCTTCTTGCTCCCCTTCCGGCCATCGAACTTCCCCACCTGCAGCATCTTGTGCAGCGGCCCCGAGAGTTCTGCATACATCCGGACATAGCCCGAATAGTAATTGCAGAACCCCATGAAAGACCAGAGTTCGCTGATGGTCTGGGGCTTCTCCCAGTGGTGCAGGGACGCCAGCTTCCCAGGCATGGGACGGCGTTGCCCATGACCAACCACGTGACCCGCGAACTCCACTTCCTTCACGAAGAGAGAGGCTTTGGTGGGCTTGCACACCATGTTGTGCTTGTCCAACTCGCTGAGCACTCGGCGCAGATCCTTCTCATGCGCGTCGATGAGGTCATCCTCAGTCATGTTCTCCGTGCCGGACCCGATGATGATGTCATCCACGAAGGGATCGGCACAGTCCCGGACTGGACCGAGTAGGTCCTCCATCATGCGCTGGAAAGCGGCGTTGCCATTCTTGGCGCCCATAGGCACCACTTTCCACTGCATGGCCCCCAGCGGCGTCAACATCGCTGTGCAGGGCCTGTAGTCCGGGTGTAGCGGCATCTGGTGATAACCGTGTTTCAGGTCTAACACCGTGAAGATCCGCTTTTTCTGTTGTTTTCGGAGGATGGAGTTGATCAGGGGAAGCGAGTACGAGTCGTGCTCGGTTTGCTCGTTCAAACCCCTGTAGTCCACCACCAACCTCCACTCGCCTTTGTCCTTCTTGGGCACGATGAAGGCTGGGCTGGCCCACTCACTGTCGGAGGGTTCCATCCATCCCCGCTCAATGAACTCGGCCAACAACTTCTTCATGGCCTCGGCCCGATCGCCCTGAAGTTGGTAGTCCCGATGACGATAGATCTTCGGGTTCGGCTTCAGCTTGATCTTCGCTGTACCAAACCTCCCACGATCTGGAGGGTTCTTGTTGGCGACGCCACTGAATAGCCGCGGATAGGCATTGATCAGCCTCTCCTTCAGCTCGGCGACCTACGGGTTCTCCTGGGCCTCTTCAGCCGCTTGCTTCGGTATAGATACAACCGACCGCACTGCGGTATAGGCCTCTTCTGGGTCCGATTCCGACTTCTCCTCGTCCGATATGCCGTCTTCATCGTTGTGGGGAGCTCTTCCCACCGATAATCTTCGGAAATTTGCGGCCTCGGGCGGGTGACTGTCACTATCGGCACCCATTCTTGGAAAATCCCATGTTGGTGGGTCCGACCCAGCGGGACCATCGTATTGGTCCGCGATGTGATCCATGACCCTCGTTACGAACTCGTCCTTCTCGTACTTGCCGGTGACCAACATCTTGTCATCCCACCAATGCGGAGATGTGACCATGGCCCGCCTCTTCTTGGCTGCCACACGGTCGTGCATCCCCATCCGCATGTAGTTGACGACGTCGTCGATCTTGTCGTGGGACAGGACTTCAATGCCATCAATTGGCTGATCCTTCCTCTCCTTGGGCTCAAACATGACCTTCATGGGCACCGCCTCCACCCTACGGATGAATGCTTCATCACCCGTGGGCTGGGCTTGCGCCCCATCCACCAGGAAAGCCTTGGTACCCCACGCTTGACCCAGGGAGGGCATTGATACACCCTTGGCGTCGATGAACAACTCCTCCTCTGGCCCGAATGACATCTCGTTCAGGGTGATGGAGTCCAGCGTCCACTTGAGACCCTCCAGCGGAAATGGGGTCGATCCTATGCCGGATATGACCAGGATCTCCTTCGCCCTATCCGCGACGATCTTCTCCACCGTACGTCTGGTATTGTCCAGGGAGCCATGCCAATACATGGGCCCCCATTCCTTCCAACCCCAATGCCTATGCCAGGATGAGTCTCCTCGATGCCTATGCCTCCTACACTTCCGCAAAAGTGGGGCATCCCGGGAAGCGAAGACGTCCGTCTCGGGCGCTTCGGCTCCCAGCGTCTGGATCATTGTTATGGCTTCGAACAGCAGCAGCGCAGCAGCGCGCAAATCGCAAGTCGCAGTCGCAATCGCGCTGACAGTCTGTGAATAATAAAGAAGCATCGAATGCCAAACTGTTAATGAGCGCTGTAAGATACTTCGATCTTTGAACAGGGTTTATGTCTTCGAGATTGTGTTATTATTGGTGCCCCGTCTAAAGATCCTGCGAGGTTTGTCGATTGGGATTTTGGATTTCGGATTTTGAGAAACAAAGAGGCACAGGAGTGCAGTCGAGTTCCCAAGAAACAAACCACAACAAGTGGTAGCCAGCTAGGTGGCGGGGAGGATCAATCTTCGAGATCAATCTTCGACGCCGCAACGCCGTCAACTTGATTTGGACTTCGATCTACAATGGAGCGGCCCTTTGACGACGCAGCTATGCTGCATTTCATCAGAGACAGTTTGTTTCGAAGTGATTCACCCTTGCATCACGAATTTTCGACCTCGTTAGAGAAGTTCATCGCAGAGCGCATCGCTAGTCGAGAAGGCGAGTGGTTTCCATGTCTCTCTCGTGATCTTCACAGCTGTTCGCAGAAGCTTGCAGATACTCAAGCCAAAGTTATCGAATTTGAACAACGCATCGATGTATTGCAGGCAACAGCAGCAAGTGCTACAGCAGCAACTGGCCAGCGCATCGATACCTTGCAGTCCTCGAACGAAAATGCAACTCAAGCTGCTGCAAATGAACTTGGACGCGTAGAACATGAATTGTCGCAATGTTACGCTCTTCTCAACGAATTTATACGAACTTCGAGTCCACCACCTCCGAACAACATCCAGTTTCCGCAACCACAACAACAACAGTTTCCGCAACCGCCGTCTTCTTCGAATGCGAACCAACCTCACCCTCCACAACAACCACTCCCACAGCGGCCTACCTTCGAACCACTACCCCAGTTTGTAGTTCAACGTGCTCCTTCGCAGGAGATTTTTGGACGCCGCGTCGAGCGCCTGAACAAACTGGTCAAGAGGTTCACGGGTAAACCTGGATGTGGAGAATTTCGAACATGGAAAGAAGATTTACTACGAGCCTTCACTTTGTCGGACATCACCTCACCCGTCGATCAGGCAGCAACGATGTCATTCCTCCTCGATGGTGATGCCGCTGAGTACTATCATAGCTTGACGAAAGTTGTAGAAGATGACTGGTTCGAGCTCATGCGTGTGTTAGGCCAGCGTTTCGACTGCATATCCCATGAGCCAGTGTATTTGTTGAGAATGTTGAGCTTGAAAGAGAGCGAGTTCCCCCGACATGCAGATTACGTTCGAGAATTTTGTACATGCGTTATCAAGTCGAAGGTAAACACCAGTGAACTCCAGATGGGTTTCCTCGTCAGCTCTCGATTTGTTGAAGGTTTGTCGAATGACGCTGTGCGTCGGCAGTACATCGTTGAAGTCCGTTCGAGATGGCGTTCTAATAATCCATTTGGATTCGATACCTTGGTAGAGACCATCGCGGAAGCCTACATTGCGGCTGGGTATCAACTGGAAGAGGTGCAGAACGCATCGAGAACGACATCAGATCACACCTTGGGTCCTGCAGTGTTGAGACCCCTGCCTATGATGGTCCCACCTACTTCGACTTCCACGTTTCCATCCAACCCTATGCCAACGCCACACGTCACCCCGATGCCGACCCCAGCTGCGGCGCCCACGGCTTCAACCGTGGCAGAGCCGATGAATCTCGATGCGATTGCTAAGCTCCGAGAAGAGTTACATGCCTACCTTGGTGACCGGTTCGGACGTCAACATGGCGGACGCCAAGAAGGTCGAGAAAGCAGACGTTGCTACAATTGTGGCGAACAGGGACACTTGGCCCGTGACTGTCCAAAAGGTCGACCGCCATCCCGAGGACAAGAACGTCGGGAATCACGGTCGAACACACCGAAACGAGATCAAAGTCGAGACAGCAAGGGACGGTTTCGATCCCGCTCCAAGACCAGAGAAAGGCCTACAACGGCCTAGAAAACAATTCCGAAGACCTGGTGGCGGACGTCCTCGAGAAGAGCTGAACACCACCACCAGCACCAATAAACCCGAAAAGAATTCGACGCTTGGAAGTGTCACTGTCGAAGGAACCGAACCTGAGCATGCGTCTCTGTTCACGGTTCGAGGGCGCATTTGCGCATGTCGTGAAGACTCCTTTGACTCCAGCGTGGAACTGTTGGTCGACTGTGGAGCGACCAGTGACTTTATGTCGATGCAAACAGCAAAGAGGGCGCGACTTCCCCTCTATAAACTGAGAAACCCTGGACATGTCTTGACAGCCGGAGGTGTCCAAGTCGAAGTACGGTACTACACGCGAGCTTATGTTCGAGTTGGAGAGCTTGTATTTCGTCATTACTTCAAGGTCTTGGAGATTTTGCCGGATGTAGTGCTTGGACTACCATGGCTTCGAAGCTACAATCCAACTGTCAACTGGAAGGCGCGATACGCCGACATCCAACATGGTTCGATTTCGTACCGGTTGTCTTTTGGCGAATCAAGACATTCCACCCAGCTGCAGTTTCAAGCAGCTTCGAAGCTGGACCTTCTTTCGATACTTTCATCCAGTTCCTCGAAAGCGAGTCCGGTTGGGAATCCTACCCCACATGCCAACGAACACCCTGACCTACACTCGTCGACACACGTTCAGCGCGGTACTGACATGTACGATGAGTCCGAAACGGACGATGGTATCACCGATGGGGAGTGCAGCGATATGGAGATTGAGTACATTTCGTTGCCGAAACTCAAAAGAGAGATCCGTCGATCTGATCTCACGGGAGATCAAGTATTTCTGTGTTGCATGCCTCGACCAGCAGTGCCGGTCGATGAAATGTATAAGATGCAAGCCAGTGATGGCAATGATGACGGGCTTGACTCTGTTCGACGCAAACTGCCGAATCGATTACACAAGTGGGCGGACCTCTACGACCGGGAGAAAGCGGAGTACGGAGACCTACCTCCGCATCGACCTGGAAGAGATCATCGAATACGCCTCGATTCGGAAGACAATCCACAGGGGGTACACCCTTACAAAATGGATCCGACCAAACTAGATGAACTTCGACGACAATTGGACAAGTTGCATCGATCTAGTCGCATCAGACCATCCTCGAGTCCATACGGAGCGGGTTGCCTACTGGTGAAGAAAGCGAATGGTAAATGGCGTATGTGCGTCGACTACCGAGCGTTGAATAAACGAACTGTACGAGATGGATATCCCTTGCCATCCATCCAATCCATCTTGAGTACACTGGGGGGTTCCACCGTATTCTCAAAGATTGACCTTGTTAGTGGGTTCCACCAGATCCGAATTCAAGACGAAGATATGGAGAAAACCGCCTTCAACACACAATTTGGCGCCTTCGAGTGGGTTGTTATGCCCTTTGGCCTCTGTAATGCGCCATCGACGTTCCAACGCGTCGTGAACGATGTCCTTCGAGACCACTTCGGGATCTTTGTATGGGTGTACATTGACGACATCCTCGTCTTCTCGAAGGATGCGGACGAACACCAACGACACCTCGACCTGGTACATGAACTACTCCGTAAGCACCAGCTCTTCCCCTGCATCGATAAATCCACATTCTTTCAGAGTCGAGTGCCCTTCTGCGGAAACATCATCGACCAAGATGGAGTACACATGGACCCCGAAAAGATCAAGGTCATTCGAGGTTGGCCTCCACCAACTACGGTCCATGAAGTTCGACAGTTCATTGGATTGTGTGGATTTTACCAACAGTTTGTCGAAGGGTTCCAAGCTGTCGCAGCCCCTCTGACTGCAATGTTTAAGGCAGACTTCGAGTGGGAATGGACAGCCGTCCACCAGGCTTCCTTCGACAAGCTGAAGCAGGCGATGATCTGTGCGACACATAGCAGTGCTATCGACCCCCGACAGCCGTATCACCTGTACACAGACGCCTCGAAAGACTGCGTGGGTGCTACGCTGGCGCAACGATGTGCGCATGGGAGGTACAAGGGACATCTTCGACCTATTGCCTTCAAAACGCCAAAACTCGATACCCGATTCGAGAACAGGAGTTGTTGGCCATCGTATTAGCCTTGAAACAATGGTTTCACCTACTTCGAGGACCGCAGCAGGTGCACGTGCACACTGACCACGAAAGTCTTCGATATCTCAAGACCTGTCCTCGACCACTGACACCACGGCAAGCACGATGGTCCCAATTCCTCGAGGAATACAACCTGACGTTGTGGTACGTGCCGGGCCTCGAGAACCCTGCGGCAGACGCCTGCTCCCGTCTAACTTCGCGGCAGTTGATGGATATCGAAAATGCCACACGTACACGGGCTTTCGCAATTCCCCTGGTCGAAGATTGGGCTTCACCGGAAGGAGAACCTGTCGATGAGTTCCTACATGTACTCGAAGACTGATTCTCTCATGACGAGGTGTGGCCCCAGCCGTACGACCACCTGTACGTTTCACTACGAAGCGGACGCTCCGTGGGGAAGGAACTTGACGCAGATGAGCTTGCGGAACCAGCCCTCCAATTTGACACCGAACCCGCCGTCGAGCCGGAGGACCTGGAGCCGCTACTGTCGAGCGCGACAACTGCTGAGCCGGAGGACCTGAGACTGGATCCAGCACCATCGGACGAGATCATGGCTGAGAATTCACACCAACCAGACATAAATCTCGATGAGGCTGGCAATGAGCCAGACACGTCTACCGACACCGACGACCTCCCCGATGTAAGCATGGATCGCCCCCTTCGAGTCACCTTTGGCAATGAACTTCGATACGCTCCGACCATGGCGGAACTGATTCGCTGTCGACGTCACCGTGACGGCACATTGCAATCAGTTCCCTTGCCGAAGGTTGGGTCGAACACGCCGTACCCTTCGAGTCTTAAGGGTACACACCGCCGAGTACATCGACATTATCAGTGCAAAGACTTGACTTCGACAGCTGTGTGGGCGGCAGCCTATCGGGAGGACCCCCGGACGAAACACATCTACGAAGTCGCGATTCGAAGCCCTGCAGCACGACACCAGCTTCGAGATGCCAAGTTGTCCTTCGATGATGGCAAATTCCTCCATTTGTCGACGATGGGCAAACGTGTGCTTGTCCCCCGAACGCTGGTTACGTCGATTGTGGCTATGTATCACGAGTGGGAGTTTTCTGGCCACTCAGGAGTCCTTCGAACCATGGACCTGATTAAGCGCGACTATGTATGTTCACACCTTCGGCACTATGTCGAGCGATACATACTAAGTTGCGATGTCTGTCAAGCGGCGAAATCAAGACGAGTTGACACCGCCAGAGTGCCAAGACCATTGCCGGTGCCCGACACCAAATGGCACAGTGTGTCCATCGATTGGGTTTCGGGATTGCCGCCGACCACAAGGGGCCATGACGCCATCATGACTGTAGTCGACCGATTCTCCAAGCGTGGAATGTTCATCCCTTGCCGCAAGGATATGACAGCCGACGACCTTCCCTATGTGTTCCTACGTGAGGTTATTCGATTGAAAGGATGCCCTCGACAAATTGTTTCTGACCGAGACAAGCTGTTCGAGTCTCAGGCGTGGAAGGAGTTGGCTCAGCGCTTCAAGTTTGAGATGCATCAAACAGTGGCCAACCGCCCTCGAGGCAATGGTCTGGCGGAGCGCAGCAATCAGTCCATCCTCCAGCGCCTGCGTACACACGGCATCTTCGGCAACAACGAGTGGGATGTCGACCTCCTGTTCGCCGAAATTCAGTTCAACAACCTGACATCCAATAGTCTTCGACTATCCCCATTCGAGATAGATGAAGGACGAACACCCCATTTTCCATTGGGTTTTCCCCGAATGACTTCTCATGCACATGAACCATCGACCGTGAATGATTACATGCAACGAGCGGAACGTACCTTCGATTCTGTGCGTGCAATGCTTGCCGAGGAACGTCGACGCCAGATGCATGTGGTCCTGCAAATGGACCGACACGTTCGAGTGCCTGAAGTCGGTGAACGATGGTGGGTGTTCGTGCCGGAATATCGACATAAAGGGAAACTCGATGTTGTCTGGTGCGGCCCTTACAAAATACTCGAGGTACTGAACAAGGGCGAGAATGTCAAACTGGACATCCCTGCCCCCATCGATGGGTTGCGAGTTTTCAATCGAGACAGCATAAAACCCTACGTCCATCGAGAGGGACAGCCGGTGTGGGAGTTTCCGATGCCCCCTGTCAAAACTGGAGAATCTCCTCGACTTGTCAAGATTGTGGCTAGACGTCGAGTGGGATCTAAAAAGTGCCAGACATTCCTGTACCGTTGTGAATGGGATGACGACACATGGTCTTGGGAGTCGAGCAAGGCTCTAGAGGAGGATCCTGTGTACCTTGAGTTCCTTCGACTCCACCCTGAGTAACTGAGTAACACCCTTACCCTTCTCTGCAGCGTGGTTTTTCGAAAAACTCATGCGAGGTTCCGGGTCCATCACCGGAGCCTCCGCCTATGGTACTACATCCTGGACACCCCGAACTTCCTCTCGACCTCCGCCTTCTCGAGCGACACCGTCGAACGTCATCGATGTTGACGCGATCGAACCCCCAGCGAGGACGACTTCAACTGGGCGCTGTTTGTCGGTAGCATCAGCACCAACTCGTCCGAGTCGACCTCTCGATCCATTCGAACCGCCGAACTACAGCCAGTCGGCATATGCTGGGAGCTCGAAAGGAAAAGGAGGCCCGTCGAAAGGAGGCAAGGGAGGTGTGTTCCCTCGCGGGAAATTTGCAGGAATAGCGCCGAGTGGACGGGCCATCGTCACAGGAGGCGCCGAAGGCTTGGAAGTGCTCTAGATAGCCCTGGCCAACGTGCCTGTTCTGAAACCGACGAAGGGAGGGACCCCACCCGACATGCCGCCAGAGCTCTGTAAGCTCTACGGGCCCCCTCCCCCGGTTGATGCAGAACACTTTCGAGAGCGGTGCTCAAGCCCTGACTGGTTCCATTCTGATGAAGATCTTGCTTGCTACACGGGGTAGGACGACTGATCTTCCTTCCTCTGTTCAGCGCCCGGATGGGTCGACAGTTCTTGGACATCGAGGCCGAACACCTGGACATCAAGGTCATCCAGGGAGGATCCGGGTACCGGAGAGCCGAAAGTCGAAGACGACTGGGTCGACCAATCCTGGCATTCGAATGCCCCGAAAACACAAGCTTCTACTCGAACGAACCAATCCGACTCCTCTTACCACGACGATGACCACAACTACGACGCTGAACCCTGGCCACTCTAGTCCGACGACGAAGAAGAATATCCTTACGAGCCCGCGTGGTCAACAGCACCACCCAGCTACGATTCTGTGCCGGTGCCGGAGTCGAAGTGGCAGCCCTATAACATGCCGCAGTACAATCATGAAATCGAGACCATCGACGAACTCCGACACTTGGGCACGTTCGGATTGAAGCCACCCTATCGATTTGGGACACATGAGGATGATCCGATGAAGACGGAATACACTAAGCTCGAACCATCGGTACTCACTATTGCGTCGAGTATCATGGCTGGCCTTCGAAAAACGCACACGTTCCTGAACGAGAAACATTATGAAGTCGTGTCGAAGGCAAATGCCGCCATTGCCGAGTTAGGCAAGACCATCTGCATCGACAGTTGGAGACGAACCGCACCATTCTCTTACGAATTGGCTCGAAGCGCCCCTGACACATCTTTCGATGAGCGTGGAAATCTTGGTGGTAAGCCGGGATACCAGTGGTATACAAGAATCGAAGTGGCTTGTCAGAACTTTGGAGCGGCCCTCGTCACATGGCGACATTATGATGAAGAGCTCGATTGGGGATTCCGACAAGGCCTCACCGAACGTATCCTGCCGAGTCAAATTGCTCGACTCAACCGCATGCATCGAGAGATCTCGGGTATCGACGACCTGATAATTGTTGCCGATGGAATTGACCTGATCCTCAAATATCGACGCTTCTGGACCCACGAAAGGATGAGACGAGAAGCTCCCGTGCCGTTTCGATCATGGGAGTTATCCGCGATCTTCAAAAGGTTTGCCAGGCGAACGACTGGCTCTTCGAAGATCGAGCCCCCTTTCTTGCGTACAAAGTCGATTTGCTTCTTCGCCGACACCAACTGCGCGGCCTTCGAGGCACCTCTCGACTTGGGTATAAGCGGTATGGGTGCGCTCCACATCGAACACAGGACCTTGCGGTCCAGCTCCAGGAGTACTTTCGACTCGGAGAACAGATGGAACCCTATGCGTACAACGCCGTCGCACCAGGCGCCCCCATCGACCTTGTCCAGTTGGCGACGATCTACCAGACTGGACCCGGACGGCTCGGGTACCCCGACTTCGATACGGCGATCCGACGAGTTGCTGCCCTTCACTCATCGAATGAAGAGTATGCCAATCTTTTCCCTTTCGTGGATGCCCCCGAATTGGTTTGACGCCTGGGTACCTCGACATACCTCATGTCCCCCTTCGAGGCCGGATAGGAATATGGACAACATTGGCGTCGAGCGGTCAAGTTTCGAAAGGACGTCTATACTGACGGACGGGAGGAGATCGAGAAAACCGACTCGCCTGCGAGCGACCCGTTCCACCCGGACCCCCTCGATCACGGGTATTTGTCGATGGAGTCGAACGCCTATCAGCACCACTTCGACATCCCGTTCTTCAAGTACCTCACACCGATCCACGATGACTTTAAGGCTGCACATCGACGCAAGGTCAGCTGCCGAGACCAAGTCCTCGAAGCGGTCATTGTTGACACGGCTTCGAGCCTTGTGACTGCGGGAGCGGTTCGATTCTCTCTGCAGAGTTCCCTCGCTGATGGTCAGTATGTCCATCAACACCTCGGTCGATTCCAAGAAGAAGGTTCCCGAACCGACATGCTTGAGATGGTCGACCGATATGCCCTCGGCCCTGAAGTGGACGACATCAGCGCCGTCATTGTCGTACGACGACTTTCGATTGCTGACACGCCGTGGTGGCGAGTCGATACGCGAACTGGTCAGTTCTACCACAGCATGGCCGCTGGTACTGGATCGAAGGAAACCTATCGATGGACTACTGGTCGACATGACGGATGCTCCTTCGAGGCCACCAACAGGACCCATCTGTGGCGTGAGGACGTTTGGAAACCGTCGAGCCTCCTGGACTTCTATTCGACCAGGGCACAAACACTGGGACCTGGACAATTTCGAGCGCTTGCCCGTGAACATGTCTTCGTATTCCAGTACAAGTGCCCCGTTGACGACCGACCTGGTGATCCCAACCTTCGATTGCTGAACCATCGATCTGGTATCCTGATTCAGAAGCGTGCCCTCGACAGTGATATCTGTCGACACTACACGGGTCATGACACCTTCAAGTTCATGGCTGGCGTCGAGACACTGAAGGAAGTGCATGAAGTATGTCCACTTCCGGTGGATCGTTCATTCACGTTTACGTGGGGCACGGACTGCTGATTCGACATGTCTGTGCTGATCCGACATGTCTGGATGCCAAGTAATGGCTTATTCGACAGTCTGGATGCCAAGTAATGGCTTATTCGACAGTCTGGATGCCATTAATGGTATCGACTGCCTTCATATGTCCTGTCGAGCTGACAGATGTGTAGGCCTGTTGGTCTGCTGAGCATCCAGCTTCGATACCTGTGCCGAATGTTATGGTATGTTATGGTTCGACATGCCCACAGCCTTGCTGCGGGTAAAGCGCCCGTGCAGTGTGCCTGGCGAGGTTGTCTTCTGCAGCTTCCGCCGAGAGCCACAGCCGTGGCAGAGTCGAACACGGCGTATGAATGAGGCGCTGACGACGGGTGTACCATGACTGCACCTCGGTGTGTGAGTTTCGACCAGGATTGGTCCACTGTTTCGACCAGGATTGGTCCACTGTTATGCTTCTGTAGCCAACACATGTCGAGGCCCAAAAAGTTTTTTTCTCTGGGCCTGCTCTGTATTCGACATTCTGACGCCCGCCCAGGTGAGTGAGACCTCTTCGAGGTCTCAACGGGGGGGTAGTGTTATGGCTTCGAACAGCAGCAGCGCAGCAGCGCGCAAATCGATAGTCGCAATCGCAATCGCGCTGGCAGTCTGTGAATAATAAAGAAGCATCGAATGCCAAACTGTGAATGAGCGCTGTAGGATACTTCGAACTTTGAACAGGGTTTATGTCTTCGAGATTGTGTTATTATTGGTGCCCCGTCTAAAGATCCTGCGAGGTTTGTCGATTGGGATTTTGGATTTCGGATTTTGAGAAACAAGGAGGCACAGGAGTGCAGTCGAGTTCCCAAGAAACTAACCACAACATCATCCTGTCATACACCTGTGGCGCCATTCCATATTCCGTGAGCTGAACTCCGCGGTCTCCTCTGGACTTGGCACCCACAGCCTGCACCGCTCGGACGATCTGATCCTCTTCCTCAGCATTCCATTGGGATGATCCGCATGCATAGTCCGTGGACAGCCATGTAAGGCATTCATCATCCTCCCGGACCAGCGTTGCACGATGGGGAAGGGCTCCAATGGCGTTTGCCACCATGAAGTCATACCCCATGATAATATCCCAATCAGTAATGTCGGCCACATAGAAGTTCCCGGATAGAGTGCTTCTCTTCGCCAGTTCAGGGCGGTTCAAGCGCTCATGTTCCCAGAATTCCATACTGATAGTGGCCTCATGGGTGCCCCCACCCATGATCTCTCCGTTGGCGACCTTCAGGCGGACCGGTCTCCGGCTGGGCTGCAGGAGTTCCTCCTTGAACAACCCTCTCCGGACCAGGCTCACCTGGGCACCCGTATCCACCAACACATCCACCACCTTCTCCTCTCGTCCGCACCGTACTCGCACTTTCAAGTGCAACTGCCGTTCGTCGCCATGAAGTGTATGGACGACTCTCACGGCATGCAACTCTAGCACGTCCGGGTGCATCAGGACTTCAAGGGTATGGTGACGGATGGTGTAGATCTTGGGTTGGTCCTGCCCGTCCACGGGGCTCTCCGTGGTCGCTCCTTCCTTCTTGCCATGTCCCGTACCCACATGTACTTCCCTTGGCAGGGCGCTCCAGGGGTTGGGAGTGGCGAAAATCAGTGGTTTTGGCTCTTATGGAACCTTCTTCGGCACCCGATGTGCCTTCGCTTTCTCTGGGATTCCACTGATTTTCCGAGGAGAGACCTCCGAGGGACCACTCCTGTGGGGGCTCCTCTAGACTTGGCTTCCCGCAGCCCCTTCCGGCTGCGATCCGCCAGGACTTTGTCCACCACGTTGCTGGGCTTTGAGTTCCTCCAACGTCCTCAACATGTCCTCAGCCACCTCCCCGATCGACCTCACTCGTCGGTCTTGGCCAGGTCCACCACCATAGCCTCTTCCTCCGCCTCTTCCTTGGCCTTTGCCCTGGCCTTTTCGCCCGTCTCCGCCCTTCGCCTTCCAATCGGAAATCCGCTGCTCCTTGGGCTTCTTCTCGGGGTGAGCGGCGAAGTAGGCCTTCTTGTCCGCCTCATACACCTTGCACTGACGATGGTCGTGTGCATGGTTGTTTCCCTTGCCATAACAGACCCAGCACCTGTCGTGCTGAGACCTGTACTCCCGGAACGAGAGCGGTGGGTTCCCGATCCTCCTTGGCTCTTTGCCCTTCTTGGGTCCCACCTGGCTCCATCTCGACTGATCCTGCCCATGGTTCCTCACGTTGTGCGCCACAAACGCGAAGAAATGGGCCTCCTCGTGATCCTCCCGGGACCAGTGGTCTTGGCCACTTCCACTACCATCCTCCGCGGAGTTGGCCGTGTCCTCCTGGATCTCCCGATGATGGCGGTCTTCTCGGTGGCCTCGTTGTCCATGACCATGTCGATCCTGCACGTGGGCCTCGTTCTTCGCATTGAGCTTCAACTCCACCGTGATGTACCTCACGATCTCGTCCAGGCCCATGCGGGCGAAGATGACCTGCATCCTCAGCGGCTCCCCGCGCCTCCACTCCACGTTGTTGAGGCGCAGCAACCTTTGCCCCATGGAGTCTCCAAATACCTCCACGTACACGGCTTTCTTCAGTCCCAACATCCGGTTGGGCTCGCCCAGGTTCCTCCTGAAGAACTCCATGATACCCGCATGGGTATCCTCCGCCGCCATGATCCTCACCGCCACCCGCTTCTTGGCTCGCTTCTTCTCCTCGTCCTCCACTCTCCTCTTCCAGTTGCCGGGGAGGACGTCCTTCAGCAGGTGGCGGATCTCGCTGGCCCCGTTCCAGTCCTCCACCAGCTTGAGGCATCTGCGGTACTTCCGCAGATACCGGTTCCACTCCCGGACCCGCAACTCACCGCGGTCCAGCGGCAGCGGGATGGACCACAAGTCCTCCAGCTTCTGGTTGGGAGCGTCCACCCGCTCCTCATCCTCCAACCACTGGAGGCAGGCCTGCACCGTACGGATCAGTCCTTCCCGGATCTGATCCCGCAGCTCCTCCTTCAGGTCCTACGCCAGCCGGTGTGGGAATGTCCGGCATACCCACTTGTCCCGCGGCGCTCCCCGCATCTCGCTGACGACCTCCTCGGCGAAGTCCCCCCAATCCAGGATGAAGTCGTCCAGGTTGGGGGGGTTGCCATCATAGTAGGGGATTTTGATTCCCCTGAGGTCGTCAATCCTGATGGCGTCTCCAACGTCCCCAGCCACCACTCCACCGAGACGGATACCACCTGTGGCCGGGGGGTGTGAGTACACTCCCCGTACATCCCTCTCCTCAATGGAGTGCGGTCCAGTTGGGCCTGAACCCATGGGGTTTGGAATGCGGGAAGGACTTGCTCCATCGGCCGTCCATATCCCCGTATTGGGGTCCTTCGCCCACAGATTTCCGCCTGGGTGGCCTCGACCATGTCCGTCGGCGCTTCCCATGGTTCGCCCCTGCATGGTCTGGCTCTGGATCTTCTCTTCTGCATAAACTGCATGGGTAGTCGTAGTTGGCGGTAGATCCTGGGCGGCGTGGGACATCTGTACTGTCAGGCTCCTCGGGCCCGTGGTTACGTGCCCTTCCCGCATGGACCCAGCCTGTGCCGTGTGTTCCACGAGCATTGTGGATTCGCTGAACATGGGAACAAACGGCAGCGCACCCGGGTCAACACGCGGAGGCGCGTAGGGTGCCTCTGCAGGGCCGCCCATGGGTTTATCCATGGCGCTCCTGAGGGTCTTAACCCGCTCCACCAGCTCTGCCACGGCCGGCTCCGGACCCGAGGCGAGGGGCTGTAGCTCCTCTAGCCTTTTCAGGCGTCCCGACATGTCCTCCACCAGGTGGAGGAGGCTGTCCACCACTCGCTGCTGCTTCTCCAGGGCCAGCTCCAGATTCTCCCGGTACCGGTCCCGTTCCACTCGCAGCTCCTCCATGTCTTTCTCCGCTGCCGACTGGTCATCCAGGATCCCCGCGACGTCCTCCTCTAGGCCGTCCTTCGCGTTGTCCAGGCGGTCGCGTCGATGCACGATAGCGTCCATCCCCATCTTTGGGTACTTGCCCATGAGGAAGGACAAGTGCTCGCAGTGGCACTCAGCGTGCCTTCCGCCTGATCCAGCGCATCCCCCGGTTCCCGACTCATCGCCCATGGGCGTATCGCCCACGGCGTCCATCTCTGGTCCCGTGTGCCGGGGCACAGGTGCCGTCCTGGCCCTGGCGGGCCTCTCCAACGCCTCGGCGTAGTGCTCCAGGCTGGGTTCTGGGGCCGTGTTCGCCCTTGTGGGCGGTCTGGCCGTCTCTTCCGACTCCGAAGGTTGTTCATAGGCTGTCCGATAGCCCTCGGACTGCCCCTTGGATTCCCACAGCCTGACCGGGCTAGGGTCCGTATCCATAGCCCCGGCGTCCCTTGCCGCGGACTTGGGTGACCCACGCTTCCGGTATCGCCGGGCCCGTCCTCCACTGCTGCCTGAATGGCAGGCCTCCTCAGAGTCCTCCGCGGCGGAGCGGAGGTTGCATGCCTTTCGGCAGCGACGCTCACACATGGAGACCAGATCCTCCATGTCAAGTCCTCCTCTTCCCGAATGTCGTACTTCTCTTCGGGCTTCAACTTCCGGAGTTCGCCATGCTCTTGAACGTCTCGGCTCTTCTATGGCTCCAATCTCCGGCGTGGTCTCCACCGAGTCCACAATACGCACCCGGGGTGTACTTGGGCAGGGCTCATAGGGGCCCAAGTCCCCGGGTCGGCGGTAGGTAGGGGCAGCAGGTACGCCTCTGCTACCATAAAGAAGGTCCCTACCAGGACCGGCCCCCGCTGTGCCCCTTCCGCCTGTTACCCCTGCTGATTTACTCCGGATCAACGATTGCATCCCTCAAATTCCAAGGTCCAAAATCCGAAAGAATAGAAAAAAAAATCCCCCTTCAACCCTGAATAGCAACCAGATCCCACAAATACAGCAATAACCCGATTCACAATCCAATCCACACTGCGGGCTTCCGTTCAGCACACCGGTCGTCTCACGGTGGCGGGCATGTACAAGAATTGCACCAAGGAAGAAAGCCCTGAAATTGGCATATGAACAGAAATAAAGCAAAGTTGGGGAAGTATGGAAACGTACACATTCACAGCCATAGACCCCTCATTCCCTGGACTCAAGACCTTCCCTTGACTCACCAACATGATGCCCTGAACCCAATCAAATAAGATGGCTAAATGCCATGTGTCACAAGTCACTACATAAACCCCAAAAAGGTGTTCACTCCCAAGCCTATATATCCTAGCCCAATAGGGGAGGTGGCGTGTCATGGCCCAGAGTGGCACTCAGGACCATGCCCTACCCTGACATAACCTTGGATGGACTTGGAGTAGAATGGGCTTGGAGAACTGCCCCATGAGTTTGAACTCATAACATGCCAAAAACTGCCAATTAACACCATATTGCCCATATATCAAATATATGCTCAAAATTGAAGTTACCACTTATCCGAAGGCTCAAAGTATGCATGGAATCGAAGTCTACTCTTCATGGAGAATAGAGACCAAAGGTCAATGCCCATGTACATCCCCACTTTACCCTCGAAACCACTTCGGATATGGGCGCCACGCACTGCCCAAGTCAGCCTATGATCTTGAGACCAATTCTTGTAATCCTTCGTGTGCCAAGCCAAATGGAGTACGCGATCCGGCATATGGTGGTGTTCAACTCCAAAGCATATGCCAACATATGAATAACATACCATGGTTCGACTCTCCATAGGCTTCTTGCTGTTTGCCGACCAGTTGAACACACAAAATACAAAAATGAGCAAAAATTGAGGTCAAAAACATGAAAATATGTCCAAACACAAAGTTGTCATGATAGTATATCTCTATGCTCACCCATGATATCCGCTCATGGTTCAATATACAAATGTTTGAAACCATTTGCGAACAAATCCCCCACTTGGATCCCCAATTGGGCGCATGAAGATACCTTCGCCACTCATATCTACATGCCCCATGAAAATGGGAGTGCACTCATGGATCTCTTTGCCAAACATACCATGAGCAATACGTACGCGGTAGACTTAGTCTAGCGCTTTGAATTCCACAATTGGGACATGGGCAAAGCCCTTGTCACGTATGGCTACCCATCTCTTTGGCCACACGAAGATATATAACATGGGCGTGAGCATATCAAGACATATACTACCAATATCACACATAGCCCTTAAAATAGGCTCCCACCATGGTATGCCATGCCCCTCCATGGTCATAACTTTGAGTGAAATGGACGTGAGAACCTAAGAAAAGATGCTATGCAACCGCAAGACTCATGCACTACACTCGAAAGTCATAATATCAAGTCCAGACACATGGTCAACAAGTTATAAACAAGTTTCTACCATGTTGACCATGATCCTATGATACAACGAGTGTGTGTGACGACTGAAGGTGTTGGACCCTACCAAAAATACGTTGACACCAAGGCTCTTGCAACGCAACCTTCCTTATTCTCTTTCCTCATACTCGCCCGTAGATATGTCCCTTCAAAGTGGTCCCACGATCCACTTTTGTTTCCCTTATATCTCCAAGTCTAATGGGTGCCAAGTATAAGGGAAACCTGATTCGGGCATAGGGAAAAGAGTATGACCACTCGAAGAAGACCAAATCAAGTGCGGCGATGTCGAAGTCGAAAATCCGATTTCGACATCGCGAAAAATTCAGATTAAAATTTCGAGTGCATATTTAGAAAATTGCAGAAGCAACGAACCCTTCACTGATGAAATCTGACCCTTCATCGGGGTTTCCGCCACAATATCTCGAAATAACAGTTAACCAATCGGTTATCGCAAAATCGCGAGCCAACTGACAGTCGCCGATACATTGACCATCAGAACGAAAGTCTCAAAAATTACGGAAACATTATGATAAAAAAACCCTGTTGATTCCTGATATTCCGATTTATAAATCTCCGCTGGCGGCGCCTCGGTACTGAATATTGCCGCTCATAGCCGGAATGGCCAAACCTATCACACTATCACATCGGGTTAGGCCAGGTGGATGGGAGAGTATGATATCAGCCAATGGCGGCTTGCCGGCACATAGATACACACCCCAAGTGACCCCAAGATGGCCACGGGGGTCCGAACCGGCTTCATAGCCGACTGTGGTGCACCAGCACCCAGTCTCCCTCTTGGTAGGAGGCGGGCACCCTGTGCTTGTTCGTCTAGTCCCACTGGCGCTCCCTCACTCTCTGGAGCATAGCCTTGGCCTTGTCCACCTTGTCTTGTTGCTCCTTCATCCACTTATCCACAGTGGAGTAGGAATCCTCAGGATAGGGAGCGTATAGAAACCACGCCGGGCGTCCCATGAACAGCTCATGGGGCGTACAGCCAGTTGCCGAACTCTCTTGGCAGTTCATCATCAAGGATATGACAATGAGTAGTCTCACCCAGTCTTTGGTGCATTCAGTCTTGCACCATATCCTTACGTTCTCCTTGAGAACATGAATCTTTCGTCACATAGGGGATTACTCGTATGAGTATAGGGAATCCCCGTTGACACCTGGACATTGAGGGATCTCAGGACTCTCTTGTACCTGCCAGTGTCGGAGCCTACTCGGACATCTTCGTCTGAGTTAATCTCTTTGGGTGCCCCATAGACACAGAACCACTCTTCTAGGAGTATCTTGATGGTCTCCTCGCCGGTGATGTGTTTAGTGCATGGGTACACCCTGGTAAGCCTGGTCAGCCCACAGGTTACCACTAGGGCAAAGTCATAGCCCCCGAACTTAGGCATCACGGTGTAGTCCACGTAGAGGACACTGTTGGCACAGTGGGGGATAGGGAGAGTCGAATAGAGACCTCTATCCCTGATATCCCCAGGTTTACAGGATCGACACGGGCACTTGTCCACGATAGGTTGGAGGGTTTTCCGCAGCTGGTCATCAGTCTACGTAGAGTGGAACCACTGCTTGAAAAGCCCCAGGGTACGGCTGGCCCCCACATGACCACTGGACTCATGGGTCCACTTGAGGAGCGCCAGGATTCTGTCGCTAGGCACGACTATCCGGTCCTCATGCCAGAGGTAGGTCTTGTCCCGTTTCCACTGTTGCTGGTTGACCAGGACGGGTTCCAGACGCTTCTCCAGGCGCTTGTGGATATCCCCAAACTCCTTCAGGTACTCCACTTGTCGAAGTCCATCTAGAGGTCTGATCATGGTAATGTTCAAGTCCAGGTGTACATCCATACGGCTGAACGCCTCCTTGGCTAGCTCCTCAGACCTGGCACCAATCATGTCGTCGAAGTTGTTGCGGCTGATGTAGTCCGCACACTCGTTCTTGACGCCCTGGATATGAGGTAATGAGAGCCGTAGCTGGCTCAGGTAGGTCCACCAGCGTCCGAGCTTAGCCTTCTCAGGTGGGGGTCCCTTTCTGGAAGGTGCGCACCGGTTCTTGGTCGCACAGCTATACCACAAGGTTACTCCCCAACAGTCGGGACTGAGAGCATAGCACCAGCATACCCGCGAGCAGTTCCTGCTCATAGGTAGAGTAGTTACCCCAGGCCTGGTTCCATTTCCAGTTCCAATGACCCAGGGGAACCAGGACCCATTTGTCGTCAGCGTAGCTGTGCTTGAGAGTACCGTCTCGGTTGAGTCCATCAGTACCCCATTGGGAAATGGCCGAGTCGAACTCCTCTTTCTCTAGTGCTTGCCACTGGAACAACGTTCCACCTCCGCCCACATTGCTGGCATCAGTCACCAGGATAATCTCCCCTTGTGCTCTAGGCACACCCAGACACTTAGCGTTGGCCACTTTGTCCTTGAGCTCGTCAAACGCTTGTTGTTCTTGAGGGCCCCAGCGCCAGGTAGTGAAGCGGTACCCAGAACCCCATGGCCAGGTTACGGCATACAACCGGTCTCCGGTCCACTAACCCCATGCACGGCGTGTTCCGTGCCGTGAAGCCCCGCATCGGCAACCGATGCACCGCCAGCGGAGATTTGTGTATCAGAATATCAGGAATCAACAGGGTTTTATTTTCATATTGTTTCCGTCAATCTTTATGCTTCCGTTCCGATACTCACTGTTTTGACTGCTGGCGGTTGGTTCGCGACTTTACCGTAACCGCCAGTTTAACTGTTTATAATGGAAATTTTAACGCTATCTGTCACGAAGGCTCCAAAGTCGCCAGGAACTGCATGGATGCTTCCGCAATTTTCATAATTAATACTCGCAACCTTAATCCGAAATTTTCAGGATGTCGAAATCGGATTTTCGACTTCGACATCCCCGCACTTGATTTGACCTCTTTCGAGTGGACCTACGTGCTTCCGTATGCACGAATCAACTTCCCTTTTATCCTGCCCTCCATTTGTCTTAAAGATATGGGCAAAACAAAGTTGATTCGTGAGGCCACTTGTGAAGGTCATATCTCGTGTTGCTTGCGAGTATTGACGATAAGGAAACGTGGGATGTATTCACAATACTCCCGACGTAATTTAGGAAGCATTATATGCCTTGCGTCTCCACACGTGCGCGCTGGTGTAATGGATCATGGTCAAGAGGGTAGAGTTTGCGTTACAACTCATTGGCCATGATATTGCGTGCGTTAAGATAACTTTCGAGTGTAGCGCGCAAGTCTTGGTGTTGCATAGGAACTCTCCTTGAGTTCCTATGAGCGATTGACACAAGGATATGCCCTTGGAGGGGCATGACATATCGTGGTGGGAGCTACATTTTTGGGCAATATGTGGTATGTGCCATGTGTTGTGTTGTGTGCCCATTTGGCGGGTCCATTACTCCAAGCCAAGCCCGCCAATGGACCTCATATTGTGCAAGCCCCTTCTCCATACTCCCTACGGTCAATTGCAAGCCTAACCTTCGTGAAGGGAAGCTTGTGTGGTGATCCCGAAGCGATGCGTTGGGAGCAAGGTGTGTGTTTTACAATTTCCCATATTTTCATGTGCCCACTTGGGAAGTAGCGCTCGTAACCTTTCAAGGCGCCCCAAGTGGAGCACATATGTGGGATCGAAGGTCAATGGTGTCAAGTCATTGTGTTTAGAAGGATTAAGTGATTGCACGATCCAAGCCGGAGATATTATAATATAATTGTAGACCTTTCAAGGCACTTTTGTGTGTCATTGTGCCAATTTTGCCATTTTTGGCTCGTCATGATGTCAAGTGGCGACCGTGTATCTCAACGTTGCGCTCAATTGACATCATGACCCAAGTATGTTATGAGGGTACATACTTCGGTGGCCAACATATCTTGGACCCGGCGAATAACTCCTCTTAGGCTTGGCATACCGTGGCCGCCATGTTGGCGATTTGGGACTATCCCAAATCATGGGCTCACTTGGCGACGCTGCCATTCCCAATACCGGAGGAGTTGGGCAACGCCCAAAAGATATGTTGGACCAACATGACTTGATACCAATCCTATGGCACACTCCGGTCCGAGTCGGGCATGTGCCTCATTTGCCCCAACCATGAGTGTGCGCAATTTTGGCCATTTTGAGCATTTTTCCACTTTTGCTGCCCGCCGTGCACTATGTTCTAACCCTCGTGCACGCCGGACGCATGGACCAATGGACCATATATGACATGGGTGTTATGGGTAATGGTCCCCATGGTCCACACACCACGTGGGCGAAGCGGAGCCGCCTTCGTTAAGGCGCCAGGCCATATTGAGTATGGGCAATTTTGCCATTTTGGCATTTGTGGACCCAATTGGGATCGTCACCACGCGGAGCAGCATGGAGATCTTTGAGAGCCAAGGGCATGGAAGTCTCTGTTGGACTCCCAGTGGATCGCATATGGAATGGCGGATCCGATCTCCAAGCCGGCGGGGAGATATACTATTAGGAGCACACCGAATTTTGGCTCATTTCAAGCAGCCAAAATGACCCAATTTTGGGACCCCAATTTCCCCCTTCCGTGTGGTCAATTGGCGGCCCCATTCCTCTAAGCCCATAGGGAGCCCGAACCTAAATCCAAGTTGTACACTCAGATATAAGTCCTAGGTCCTCCCTCCTACCCTCTGAGCCATTGGCCTTACCTTGGCCGAGCAGGCCACGCGTGGGAATGACGCCAATTTTGGTGATTTTGGCATCATGACCCCACTTGACTCATCCGTGTTGCCCTGATGCCGGGACCTCAGAGGGAACAAGGTTGGGTGAGGGCTCCAGGGAGTTCGTACTCGAAGGGCATAGGGTCAGTTGCCTCGTCCCTACCTCTGGCGGGTCCGGACGAGGGGTCAATTTTGGGGATTTTTGAGTTAATTTCAGTTTGGGCTGAATCAGCCCATTTTCAGCTACCAGCTCCTGGGTGATAATGGAGGGGCCATAACTCTGGCTCAGAGGGGAGTTGGGACCTGCCGTTAAGGGAGCATAGGGAGCCACCGTCGGTTGACCTTGGAGCTCATTGGTTCCCAGGAACTCGCCTGTGGCTGTGCAGGACACCTCTCCCTTTGGCAGGGTTTCAGGGTCCGGACTGAGCAGGGCATGGGTTGTGTTTGAGCCCCCGCCCCCATCAGCCACTGAGAGGGTCGGACCTGGGATTGGGATATGAGTTGGGACTGAGTGTCTATGGTCCTGTGATGCCCTTACCCCAGTCCAGTCTTAACCCCATGTGTACATATCCTGATGTGTTGCTGTACATACTTTCGTTCCCTCTTTGCAGAGTGGCAAGGATTCTGAAACGCTTTGTCACATGACACAGGCGTATTGATGCCCTTGTGAGCGTAGTGCCTTGCCTGCCTGCTCACCTGTGCGTGTCACCGCAGCGTCCCGTGGCCGGCCCCCCACGGGAACGCGTCAAAAGCGGTTCACCGCCGCGGGGTTACCCAGCCCTCGCGTGCCACTCGGGGCCACCAACCCCGAGCAGCGCGTCGCAGCAGCGCGGCGCAGCTCGTAGCTCGCAGCGCAGCGCAGCGTCTCGCAGCGCAGCGCAGCAGCTCGCAGCGCCACTCAGCGACAGCGCCGAGTTCGTCACGGAGCCAGCAGCGCCGTCCAGAGCTTCGCCTTGACCGCGCAGCAGCCGTGAAAGAGGTGCACAGACCAGGACTCCTGCATCAGCCCCATCGGCCGACCCGGAGTCCCATCGGCCGACCAGCAAGGCCGCGTCAACCACCTCCACAACCACCGGCTGACAAGCACCAGCCGCACGCCCAATCCAGTGCTACAGCACCTTCCTCAACAACCACAACCAGTTCGTTGAGTTGAACGAGTGCACGTCAAGGACCTCAAGACCATCTACGCCCCCGCTGCCATGGTGAATTGGCAGGAAGCGGGCAGGACGTGGCCGCGGCCCCACCCCCATGCAGCACGCCTGCTGCATGGGTTGGTTTGGGACCAGCATTACCGCCACAGCAACCCCCAGTGCGAAGGCGGCATGCCCAGGAGCTTCGAGCTCCGCACGGACATCGCCCCCGACCGCCTGCAGGCCGTGGAGGACTGGCTGCGGGCGGAAGGGTACGAGTACCGCCACCAGCAGAGGCGCTGGAGGACGTGGACCCGGCCGGACAGGCCCGGCGAAGGCCTGCGTCCCGACGGGATTGAGGAGGACGAGGAGCCCAACGCCTACCCGTCGGGCGCCTCGATCAACGTCTCCCTGTGGGACGTGATCGAGAAGAACTTCCCGGAACCGGGGAGCGAGCGCAGGCTGCAGGGCAGCAGCAGCGCGTCTCCGGGGAAGGAGAAGCGGTCCGCCGGGGACAAGAAGAGGGACCGGAGGTGGCGGGAGTACCAGGAGTCCCTGGCCGCCGAAGCCGCCCAAGGCGCCAAGGGCGGAACCCCAGCCCCCAGTCCCCAACGGCCCAATGGTGGACACCACCCCGGCTCCACCACCCTTGGCGACTACATCCAAGTCGCCAAGCAGACCCAGGCCAAGCCCCGTCCGCTGCTCCTGAAGGCCCGGCAGGCCTCAGCAGGCCCCAGCAGCGACATCGAGTCGGCCCACCGCGGGAGGACGCCGGCCGACCAGGCCAGCTCCAGCAGCAGCGTCGCTCCCGAAAGGGACGTGGCGCGCGCCTGTGAGCGCGCCTGTGGGGTGCCCTGCAACCGTCGGGTTGCCCGGCAACGGGCCAAGCAGTACAGCGCTGCTGTGGAGGGCGCCGCCGGCATCGCCCAGGAGGAGGCTGCGCAGTGGGCGCATGGCATGGCCATCCACACCCAGACCGTGGCGGCCATTGCGGCCGGACTCACGGCCGTAGCCGCCCATGGGGTAGCGACTGCCCAGGTCAACGGTGAATTGGCGGCAGCCGACGAGGAAGCCCGCCTGACGCAGGAGGCCATTGCCTGCAAGGAGGCCGAAGTGAAGGCGCTGGGGGAGGCGCTTGCCCAAGAGAGGGCAAAGAAGGAGGCGGAGGAAAGGGCCCACGCCGAAGCGACGGCTAAGGCCCAGGAGGACGCCGCCAAGAAGGAAGCCATCGAAGCCGCGCGACGGAAGGTCGCTGAGGAGAAGGCCAAGACGGAAGCGGAGCTGGCGGCGTTGGAGGCGCAGAAGGCGCAGCTGCTGCAGGCCCGGGAAGCCGAGGCGGCTCGTGCCCGGGAAGAGGCCGAAGCGCGAGCTGCCGCAGCCACCGCCGCCGCAATGGAGGAGGCAGAGGCCAAACTCCGCCACGAGACTCCCCCGGGAGGATCGCGAGTGGAGACCCTTCGAAGGCTTTTCGAAGGGGACGCCTCCTCCAGGATGAAGCTGGATGAGGCGGACACGGGCAGCAGTGGGAGCGGTAGCACCACCGCCCGTCGACGGAGGAAGGGCAAGGGGAAGACCCCCGAGAGGCCGCGGAGGCCAGCGGGTGGGCACCCCCACGACAGTGACCCCTTCTTCACCGCCAGTGACGGGGATGAACGAGGCCGTCGACATCGCCAAGTGGTGGCTTGGACGGGCGGAGGTGGCGGAGACGTCCCCATGGAAGGTGAGGATGAGGATCCCCCTCCTCCCTACCGGAGCTCCGAGTCCTCCGTGACCGAGACGCCCAGGTGGGGCGACATGGACGAAGATGACGACATGGAGTTCGGCATCACGAGGAAGCGCCCATCCTCGGACCCACCGAGGCGACCCGGCGGAGACCCACCGGGACCCCCTGGCGGAGGATCTTCAGGACCCCCTGGAGGACGCCCACCAAGTGGACCCCCTGGAGGCGGACCACCGGGCGGGGGAGGACCCCCTGGACCGGGCGGACCCGGCGGAGGCCCTCCTGGAGGACCCCCTGGGGACCCCGACGACCCACCAGGGAACGGCGACCCGGATGCCACCTGGCGGTGGATTGTCTACCTCCGCAGGAGAGTCCAGTTGCTCGAGCTGGAGGTAGACACGGGCAAGAGCGAGATGGCTCGCATCTCCACGGTCGCCGCGCGCGCGCAGAAGGACCTGGACATCGCCAGAGCCGAGACCAAGTCGCTGACCAACGTCGTCAGCGGCCTGCAGGAGAGGATGGATGCGCTGGAAGCCCGTGGGAGGGTCGGCAGCGACCACCCACCCCTGGAGTCAGGCTCGTCGGACGACGGCTGGGGACCCGGACCAGGTCCAGGCAGACCCCACGCCCCCGGCGGAGCCCCCAGGAGTCGCCCCAGCGCCAGTGCCCCCTCTCTCACCGCCCCCTCTCACCACAGTGCGGGCCGCCGCAACGAGCGCGTGCCGCCCGGCAGTGGCAGTGAGGAATGGCGCGATGAGTGGCTCAGCGCGGACTACCACAACCGCCGTGCTCCACCGCGGACGCCTGTACGCCCCCGACGCCCGGCACCAGCCCCGGCGCCAATCCCCAGGGCTGGAGGACGTTATGGTGGACTCAGGGATGAGGTCCCCAGAGGAGACGTGGAGTGGGATGTCGGTGAAGGTGAGGACCTGGACCTGGATCTGGACCTGGAGGAGTTCGACATCAGCCCGCCGCGTGGTGTACGACGGGAGGCCGCTGAACGCAGCCGCCGGCGCCGTGATGAGGATGCGTACATGGATGCAGTACGGCGTGAACATTTCGGTTCAGCGTACGTGGAGGAACCGCGGCGTAGCCACAGGGATTCCATGGAGGAGATGGACGTGGCGGCCGTGGGAGTCCGTGGGCGAGGGCGATGGGAACCTCGGTCGACCTCGCGGCCGGCGTTTATGGTCTCTAAGGCCGCGGATGCCGCCGTGTGGGAAGACTTGAAGGACATCAAGCCCCCCATGTACGACGGCAACCCCCTCAACCTCGACCGCTTCTTGGAGAAGCTGGACGATTGGGGGCTGACCGTCACTGAAGACCTGCCTCCCGCTGATGCGGAGAAGTATGTCTTCAAACGGTTCAGGTACCGCCTGCCGGAAGTGCTCGGCGAGCTATACTTCGTGGCGACCAAGGAGGGGAGAATCAAGACCCTCAAGGACGCCAAGAAGTGGCTCAACGAGCAGGAGCGGGTGGACGCTCCGCAGGTGGCTGCCAAGCGCTGGAAGTCCATCAAGCTTGAGCATGATGGACGGGAGATCCGCCTACGGGAATGGCGTGACTTCCGAGGGAAATACACCCTCTTCCGCCGCAACGTGGAGGATTGGAACGAGGGTGACGAGCAGGCTCGCCTGCTCTCCATGCTGCCGGAGGCATGGATCAAGAGGGTCACCAAGGAGGAATCCAAGCGGGCCAAGTCCAACCACACGGTCAAGATGATGCTCCCCAAGGAGTATCATACGAACGTTGTGTCTTGGGCGAAGAAGAACGTGGCCCGGGATGTCAAACGGCACTCCCTGCGGAACGCTCTTCTCGTCACCGTCTCGGGCGATCGCGAGAAGACCGCGATTTGGCGCCTTGACGATTGTGAGTTGAGCGGCCAGACCATCCGTCTGCAGCCCATCCCGGCGCGGATGAGCTGCGACGAGATCCTGGAGTGGGTTGGCGAGGAAGTACTCAAAGAGTACCGAAACCTCCACCACACCCGCGGGTTGAGGCCCGGCGACCGCGACGTCAACTACGTTGGCGAGGGACCTGGCGGGGAATCTGCCATGGACCCAGCGGGAGCCGGCGGCGATGAGACTCTCGTCGACGATGACGACGACGATGAGCCCGCCGAAGTGGCCGTTTGTGCCTTCGTGGCCAGGAACCTGAACACGGGGAGCAAGCCGGGAAACTGGAAGCCCCTGCAGCAGGGTTGGAAGAAGCAGGAGAAGAGGGACCCTCGCCGCATTGGCGACCCTCCGCTGTCCTTTGGGGAGTTCATACGAGCTCACCCTCAGGGCTGTTTCGTGTGTTATGGGAGGAAGAAAGGCTTCAACCATGACCACCGAACATGCCCCGTCCACAAGGCCGACACGGAGGCTTACAAGAAGGCGCACGGGTCGAAGAAGCGTGCGCCCGCGGGTATCCGGGAAGCCAAAATGGAGGTCGACAAGGACGAGCTGGCCAAGCTGATGTCGTCGTTGGGAACCGAGTTGGCCAAGGAGATCCAGGAGATCAAGCGGAACTGGGTCCCCAGGTCGGACAACAAGAACAAGGAGAACAACCAGAATGACCAGAACAAGGACAAGGACAAGAAGGGTAAAGGAGGAGGTAAAGGGGGAAGAAAGAAGGGCGTCAACGACGTTGAGGCCGAGGAGAACACCCCCTCTTCCACAACCGACGCCCCCTAGCGGAGCCCCTGCAGCCAAGGGCCCCAGCTAGGGCGGTCGCAGGATGGTGACGTGGGAAGCGCCGATCCATCCCAGTCGGGAGTCGATAAGCACAAGGGGACTGCCGCGGGCGGAAGGCCCGGTCCGGCGCCCAGTCGCGGAGGCGGGGTGAGGGCAAGTGAAGGCACGAACCCTTGCACCCGTCCGTCCTTCGCGACCAAGAACGTGTTTGATGTACTACAGGATCTATCCGAGAGTATCGGAGGATCACCCGGACCGCAGCTGGATGCTGCAGATGGGCAGCCTGAGCCCATTGTCCACGACCTGCACCAGTCGCTTGTGGAGCTTCTGGAACGGCCGGAGATCCTGAGTTTGCACGCCGTGCGCCGTGTCGGTCGCGAGCGGCAGTTGCATCTTAAGGTCCGTGCCTTATGCGGGGAAGTGGAAAAGGTATTCGACGTGTTGGTCGACACGGGAGCTCAAGTCAGCTTGGTCAAGGCTGGCGTGCTTCCGCCAGAGTGTCTTACCGACAGTCGGAAACCTGTCAGGCTGAAGGTGGCGAACGGCCAGTACATGGTGGGAGGCACGAGGGAAGCGGCCATTGGGCTGCAGTTCGTGAACCATCGTGAGCTGAGCCGCCCAGACCTCGGCAAGGAAATCCTCCTGCACGGTAGCTTCTACGAGGCCGAGATGGACTGGGACATGATCGTCGGGTACGACTTCATGATGGAGACGGACTCCGGCGTCCTCCCGGCCCAGGCCTCCATGACCCTGTACCAGGACGACCAGCTCTCGTGGCTTTCGTCACCTGAGCACCATGTGGAATGCCAATGGATCCACCCCGAACGCAATCAGCTCGAAGTGGCCGCGCTGGACACTGAGCCTACTGGGCCAGCGAACCAGGAGTACGGCGTAAGGCCGGAAGTGGCGTACCGAGTGGTCGCGGACCTGGGAGCGTCGGATCTGGCCCTGGATGCGTTCTCTTCAGGAACCTCCGCCCATCTGCGGGTATGTGAGAAGTACTGGAGCGCCCAGGATTCCGCGTGGAAGAAGCACTGGGGTCCGCATCAGGGATTGATGTGGATCCATTGCCCCCGTTGGGACATTCCAAGAGCGATAGCGAAGATTCGCAAGGACCGCTCCAAGGCAGTGCTGGTTGTTCCTATGGGATGCACCGAGGAGGAAAGTACCCGACATTGGGTAGCCTCATTGACCAACATGACCTTGAACAAGGTCGTCCTACCGGCTGGAGAGAGTGTCTATCAGGACGCTAAGGGACAGCCCATGCCACCCCAGAGATGGCCAACGGAATTCCACTATGTGGATGGGGGCCTTGATCAGGCCGACACCACGGACCTCGTGTGTGTCAACCGCATCATAGCAGAGCCATGGCGGCAATGCTTTGCGGTTCCCCCTGTTGACATCGAAGAATCGGACTCCGAAGACCCCCTCACTGAAGAGGAGTGGGATCTGGTTCAGGGGTATATGGATCAGCCCTTTCACGACTGGGGAAACCAGCGTGAGGGCAAAGGCCAGGACAAAGCCTGGTGGGAAGTGGACTCAATCGTCTCCGGTTCCTATGACGGGAATACCTTCGTGCAGAGGGTGCTGGATCACATGTCCAGTCAAGACGAGCCGCCTGGCGGTAACCCACCCACCTACGGCGATCTGTTCCGAGGCAAGACCAGAGATGGCCCTTTGGGCCACCTGGGAAGACCACCTGAGCCGAAAGCGAGCGGGGTCGCTACCCCTCAAGTAAGCTCCGTGGTGCAAGTGCCCGGAAAAGCCAAGGCGGAGTCCGATGACTGCCCCAAGATCCAGGCATTGAGGGCCAGGCTGAAGCAGAAGTATGGTGACACCTTCTTCAGCGGTAAGCCTGTGTTTCCCCCAGCGGTGCGTGGACCGTATGGCGAGGCCAAGATACGACTGAAGCAGGACCCCCGTGTGTATCGGCACCGGGAGTTTGCCCTGAGGGGCGAGAGGAAAGAGGCCATGGAGAAGATCCTCCATGACTTCATCCAGAGAGGCTGGCTCGAGCCGTGCCACTCCGAATGGGCCTCTCCTTGCTTCGTCGTCCCCAAGAAGGTTGCCGGTGAGTGGCGGCTCGTGGTCGACTACCGCGGCCTGAACGCCCAAACGCAGCACGACAGCTATACGCTGCCCCTCATTGAGGACATGCTGCAAAAGCAACACCGGCGGAGGATCTTCACGGTGATTGACCTGAAACATGGTTATCATCAGATGCCTCTCGCCGAGGAGTCCCGTGCCTGCACAGCCATGAGCACCCCACTTGGACCTCTCCAGTGGAAGGTGATGCCTATGGGCGTTACCAACGGCAATGCGGCTTTTCAGCGGATGCTGGAGAACCTGCTTGAGCCGGTGCGCGACTGTGCGGACCCCTTCGTGGACGACGTGATCATCGCGTCCGGGGACCCCAGCATGAGCTACGAGGAGCTCCTGGAGGCACACGAGAGGGACGTCACTCGAGTGCTGGACCTTCTGGTTCGGCACAAACTCACGGGCAGCAGTGACAAGGCCACCATTGCGGTAAGCGAGGTGGTCCTCGCTGGCCACGTAGTTGGGAACGGGCAGCGCAAGCCCATACCTGGCAAGGTGGCTGCGATTGAGCACTGGGAAAAGCCCAAAACGGTCTCTGAGCTACGGGCGTATCTGGGGTTCTGCAACTACTACTCGGGGTATATCAAAATGTATGCCGAGTATGCAGCCCCCATGACGACCATGCTCAAGGGCAACCGAGAGGAGACCAAGAAGGGGTCCAAGATAGCTCTGGTCTGGACAGCTGAGTCCGACCGTGCCTTTGAGGGGATGAAGCAGGCGCTGCTATCCGCAGTGGGTCTGCACCTCGTGGATCCCGACCGAGGGTTCGTCCTGCGCACCGACGCATCCGACTACGCCATTGGCGCTGTGTTGGAGCAAGTGCTTGACGACGGGAGGCACGTGCCCGTGGCCTTCTGGAGCCGAGTCCTGGCGGAAGGCCAGAGACGGACGTGGACGCCCCGTGAAAAGGAGGCGTATGCCGTCGTCATGGCTCTCAGGAAATGGGCTGGGTACATAGCCCTCCATCCCGTCACCGTCTGCACCGACCATCAGAGTCTGCAGTCGTGGCACAAGGAGCACGTGGACACCCCCTCAGGTCCCGCCTCCCGACGGGCAAGATGGCACGAGACCTTGGCCAAGTTCGACCTTACGGTTGTTTACATTCCTGGAAAGGATAACACCGTGGCGGACTGTCTCAGTAGGTGGGCCTATCCCGCCAGCAAGGGCATGCAGGATATCTCTGCCCATGGCGATGAGGCTGAGACCGCTGAAGCCAAGAGGATCATTGAAATGGAGCGTCTGATGGAGGAGGAGGGTGCCAAATGCTTCGTCGTCATGGCCGCAGATGCCCCCCTCGCTTCGAGGGTGAGCAGAACGGTCAGTGTACTCGCCCCTGTGGGTGCCGCGGGCGGAAGGCCCGGTCCGGCACCCCCTGTGGGAACTGAGTCCGACAAGCACCTCTTCCCGGAGTCTTGCCTCCAGGACGACTGGACCGACGATTACGCCAAGTCTGAGGCCTTTGCGGCCGAGTATAGAGCTGTGACCGACCCTGACGACGGGCAGAAGTGGCCAAAGGGGCTGACCGAGGAAGATGGCAAGCTCTACCGGAATGGTAAGCTGCTAGTCCCGGAGTCCCGGGTGCTCGAGCTGTGTGAAGCTTGGCACCACCACATGCTGCACCCAGGGGTCAAGAAGCAAGCTCTTGACATGCAGCGTCGGTTCGAGATCGACCATATCGTTCTCTACACCGCCATCAAGAAGGTCAGGAAGGGTTGTTCGGTCTGTCAGGCCTGCAATCCCGATAACCGGAACGTCAAGGGGGAACCCCAATGGACCCCGGTTCCTGACCAGCCCATGGAGAGCGTGGCCATGGACGTCTTCTCCATGCCCGAAGTGCACATTGGCAAGGAGACCTTTGACTGTGTGGTTCTCTGTGTGGACCGCCACAGCGGCTACGTTGTAGCCGTTCCGGCACGCAAAAAGGGGTTGCTTGCCAAGGAGGTGGCAGTCATGATGATTCGTCATTGGCTGACCGTCTTTGACATCCCCCGCACCATTTGCAGTGACCGAGGGCCCCAGTTTACTGGTGGCTGGTTCAAGGCTATGTGTTCCCTCATGGGGATACGTCATGCCAAGAGCGTGGCCTATCTCAGCCGGTCTAACGGCCGTGCTGAGGTGGCTGGACGGCAGCTGTTCGAGAAGCTGCGCAAGATCCACATCACCAATCCACGGCGGAACTGGTTCGAGGAGATGTGGCCTGCTCTGAAGGCCCATCATGACACCCCCACTCCGGGCGGTTTGTCCCCTCACCAGATTCTGTTTGGCAGGGACCCCCTGGGTAGGGGACTTCCCTTGTCTGGTGATGGCATGGCTATGGATGCCAAGGAGTTCTTCGCGCGGCAAGAGCAAACGGCGCGGGACATCTGCCAGCAGCTTGAGAAGGAGCATGCTGAGCGTCAGAAGTCCGCCCCGAGCTCGACAGCGCAGAAGTTCAGGGTGGGAGACCCGGTGTGGGTGATCAGACCCCGCCCCATGGGCACCCACCGCACCAAGACCTGGTTCACACCCGGCGAGGTGGTCCGCAGGATTGGTGAGGACACCTACCGCATCAAGGTGGGTCACGGACAGTTCCGGGAGCGCCACGAGAGTCAACTCCGTGTGCGGGAACCCGACCTCCGTGGCCGACATGTGTCCCTGGACTACGCCAAACATGAGGCCGATTCGGACGACGACTATGCTGAGCAGGACGACTATACTGTTGAGAAGATCCTGGCTCAGCGTCCGAAGGCCTCGGCGCCAGGGGGTCTGGAGTTCAAGGTTCGTTGGCGAGGCTATGGGCCGTCCCACGACACCTGGGAACCCGTCTCCTCGTTTGTGCCGCGGGTCAATACTCCCTTCATGGAGTACATCCGCAAGCACAAGACCAAGATCCACGTTTCGGACTTGGCAGCACTCACCCGGGCGATTGCAGCCAGGGGTGCCTGATCAGCGCCCTGAGCTCTCCCCTGATGTGTTATGAGCGCTTGTGAGGCCGACGAATCGTCCCTTACTTGCTTGCTCTCTTCCATCTTTCGGTGACAGAGTGGCCATATACCCCCCCCTGCTGAATCCAGAGGAGGATGGCCCCTCTCTTCTTTTATTCGTCACTCACCCCCCCTGCTGAATCCTTGGGAAACCAGGTAGGGCGACTGACCTTCATAATTCTGAGCTCTTGGGGCCTTGAAGCCCATACGACGTTGCGCAACGGATGCCGCTGTCATCGGCATTGCGAATTTTTGGGGTGTGGTCTGGTTCCATGGCATTTGCGGAATCCAGACCAGTCGACGTGTGTCTCGAGACTATATATGCCTGAACTCAGGCGTTATCCTGTCCATCCTCCTGCATTTGCCTTATCCTGACCGTGGCGTGGTTTGGCACTCTGTTCTGAGTGTGTTTACACGCCTATTTACCCAAATTGTTGCTTGTTTTTCTGCCCTCCAGGATATGTGCATCTGTATGTTAAGTGTCATCAGCCCATCGCTGAGGGATGGACTGTTTTTCACCACGAATCGGGATACAGAGGCGCCTTGAGTCGCCGTGTACATATCCTTACAGCCTGGTCCAGCCTGGACCAGTACTTGATTACAGATTCTACTGTTTGAGTGCCCGTGATACCGTGTTGCCCTATTCGCTGTGATGTGTGGAGATCCTGATTGCGCCAGGCGGGAAGCCCAGTTGCCTGACTACACTCCCAGCGGTCCGCCACTGTCAGTCCCAGTGTGAGCCTACCGATTTGCAGACGCACTTGCATTCGGATGGCGGCCTCCGGTGCTCCTGACCTCGGTCAGTCTGCCTGGGAAACTGGTGGTTTGAGGAGTCGACGCCTCCGCCCACACTGCATGAGGACTCCCTCATGTATGGCCTTCGTGGCAGTAGGGCGAGGGAAAAGACGGCCTTGATGCCCGATCCCTTCAGGAGGAGTTCCCTTACGATTTGGGGTTCGTAAGGAGTTCGACTATGGCACTCTGGACTCGCGTCGTATGGATATGGACATGGTGCGCCCGAGGAAGGACCCGTGGGGACTCTCCCCAGTCGGCGGGCCTTGGGAAGCTTGGGGTAGCTTGATGGATCTTTGTGGTCGCTCTCGACTTGTGGGGCCACCTCGGCCGTCGTGTGACGCCTATGTTGGCCGTGTATGCCACTGCCACTGTGGTGGTGACCGTAGCAGCCGGCACCCGGTGCGCCTGGTATGGGTTAACGGGTCCTTTGGATGCCGAACAATCGCCGCCAGGACCCGGGACTTGATACTTGATACTATACATGTGCTACGAGCTGTTACAGCAGCATACCTATCCCACTGTGGGATACCTATCTTACTGTGACTTACTGAAGTGAGGATGTGACACCCCCCCCCCCTTTCAGGGAGTGGTCCTGGGTACCCGCTGCCATGCGTGGGTGTTATCGAGCCCCCCCCAGGGTTTGCTCTAAGGAGGGGGGTGAAGCGGTACCCAGAACCCCATGGCCAGGTTACGGCATACAACCGGTCTCCGGTCCACTAACCCCATGCACGGCGTGTTCCGTGCCGTGAAGCCCCGCATCGGCAACCGATGCACCGCCAGCGGAGATTTGTGTATCAGAATATCAGGAATCAACAGGGTTTTATTTTCATATTGTTTCCGTCAATCTTTATGCTTCCGTTCCGATACTCACTGTTTTGACTGCTGGCGGTTGGTTCGCGACTTTACCGTAACCGCCAGTTTAACTGTTTATAATGGAAATTTTAACGCTATCCGTCACGAAGGCTCCAAAGTCGCCAGGAACTGCATGGATGCTTCCGCAATTTTCATAATTAATACTCGCAACCTTAATCCGAATTTTTCAGGATGTCGAAATCGGATTTTCGACTTCGACATCCCCGCACTTGATTTGACCTCTTTCGAGTGGACCTACGTGCTTCCGTATGCACGAATCAACTTCCCTTTTATCCTGCCCTCCATTTGTCTTAAAGATATGGGCAAAACAAAGTTGATTCGTGAGGCCACTTGTGAAGGTCATATCTCGTGTTGCTTGCGAGTATTGACGATAAGAAAACGTGGGATTTATTCACAATACTCCCGACGTAATTTAGGAAGCATTATATGCCTTGCGTCTCCACACGTGCGCGCTGGTGTAATGGATCATGGTCAAGAGGGTAGAGTTTGCGTTACAACTCATTGGCCATGATATTGCGTGCGTTAAGATAACTTTCGAGTGTAGCGCGCAAGTCTTGGTGTTGCATAGAAACTCTCCTTGAGTTCCTATGAGCGATTGACACAAGGATATGCCCTTGGAGGGGCATGACATATCGTGGTGGGAGCTACATTTTTGGGCAATATGTGGTACGTGCCATGTGTTGTGTTGTGTGCCCATTTGGCGGGTCCATTACTCCAAGCCAAGCCCGCCAATGGACCTCATAATGTGCAAGCCCCTTCTCCATACTCCCTACGGTCAATTGCAAGCCTAACCTTTGTGAAGGGAAGCTTGTGTGGTGATCCCGAAGCGATGCGTTGGGAGCAAGGTGTGTGTTTTACAATTTTCCATATTTTCATGTGCCCACTTGGGAAGTAGCGCTCGTAACCTTTCAAGGCGCCCCAAGTGGAGCACATATGTGGGATCGAAGGTCAATGGTGTCAAGTCATTGTGTTTAGAAGGATTAAGTGATTGCACGATCCAAGCCGGAGATATTATAATATAATTGTAGACCTTTCAAGGCACTTTTGTGTGTCATTGTGCCAATTTTGCCATTTTTGGCTCGTCATGATGTCAAGTGGCGACCGTGTATCTCAACGTTGCGCTCAATTGACATCATGACCCAAGTATGTTATGAGGGTACATACTTCGGTGGCCAACATATCTTAGACCCGGCGAATAACTGCTCTTAGGCTTGGCATACCGTGGCCGCCATGTTGGCGATTTGGGACTATCCCAAATCATGGGCTCACTTGGCGACCCTGCCATTCCCAATACCGGAGGAGTTGGGCGACGCCCAAAGGATATGTTGGACCAACATGACTTGATACCAATCCTATGGCACACTCCGGTCCGAGTCGGGCATGTGCCTCATTTGCCCCAACCATGAGTGTGCGCAATTTTGGCCATTTTGAGCATTTTTCTACTTTTGCTGCCCGCCGTGCACTATGTTCTAACCCTCGTGCACGCCGGACGCATGGACCAATGGACCATATATGACATGGGTGTTATGGGTAATGGTCCCCATGGTCCACACACCACGTGGGCGAAGCGGAGCCGCCTTCGTTAAGGCGCTAGGCCATATTGAGTATGGGCAATTTTGCCATTTTGGCATTTGTGGACCCAATTGGGATCGTCACCACGCCAAGCAGCATGGAGATCTTTGAGAGCCAAGGGCATGGAAGTCTCTGTTGGACTCCCAGTGGATCGCATATGGAATGGCGGATCCGATCTCCAAGCCGGCGGGGAGATATACTATTGGGAGCACACCGAATTTTGCCTCATTTCAAGCAGCCAAAATGACCCAATTTTGGGACCCCAATTTCCCCCTTCCGTGTGGTCAATTGGCGGCCCCATTTCTCTAAGCCCATAGGGAGCCCGAACCTAAATTCAAGTTGTACACTCAGATATAAGTCCCAGGTCCTGCCTCCTACCCTGTGAGCCATTGGCCTTACCTTGGCCGAGCGAGCCACGCGTGGAGATGACGCCAATTTTGGTGATTTTGGCATCATGACCCCACTTGACTCATCCGTGTTGCCCTGATGCCGGGACCTCAGAGGGAACCAGGTTGGGTGAGGGCTCCAGGGAGTTCGTACTCGAAGGGCATAGGGTCAGTTGCCTCGTCCCTACCTCTGACGGGTCCGGACGAGGGGTCAATTTTGGGGATTTTTGAGTTAATTTCAGTTTGGGCTGATTCAGCCCATTTTCGGCTACCAGCTCCTGGGTGATAATGGCGGGGCCATATCTCTGGCTCAGAGGGGAGTTGGCACCTGCCGTTAAGGGAGCATAGGGAGCCACTGTCGGTTGACCTTGGAGCTCATTGGTTCCCAGGAACTCGCCTGTGGCTGTGCAGGACACCTCTCCCTTTGGCAGGGTTTCAGGGTCCGGACTGAGCAGGGCATGGGTTGTGTTTGAGCCCCCGCCCCCATCAGCCACTGAGAGGGTCGGACCTGGGATTGGGATATGAGTTGGGACTGGGTGTCTATGGTCCTGTGATGCCCTTACCCCAGTCCAGTCTTAACCCCATGTGTACATATCCTGATGTGTTGCTGTACATACTTTCGTTCCCTCTTTGCAGAGTGGCAAGGATTCTGAAACGCTTTGTCACATGACACAGGCGTATTGATGCCCTTGTGAGCGTAGTGCCTTGCCTGCCTGCTCACCTGTGCGTGTCACCGCAGCGTCCCGTGGCCGGCCCCCCACGGGAACGCGTCAGTAGTAGTCTTCTTGATGAGGTCCGTCAGGGTGGCGCTGGTGTAGGTGAAATTCTTGATGTGGCGGCGGTAGAAGTTGCGGGCCCCAATGAAACTGCGTACATCATGGAGTCCTTTCTTGGGGTCTTCATGTCGTACCTTAGCATCCATCAGGGGTTTGGCCTTCGAGGCCGCTGGGGTCCACCACCCATAGCCAATGTCGAACCCCAGGTGCTGCATGGTCTCCTGCATGAACTCACACTTCTCCAGCTTGAGTCTAGTGTAGTTCTCCTGGCAGACCGCAAAGAACTCGCCCATTAGGATTAGGTGGTCCTCTTGGGTATTCGTTCCCAGGCATACATCGTCGATGTGTGCTTCCATCTGGGCGCCCCGGGAGATGAGTTCTTGCACCACGGGTCTTCCACGTAGGACGGATAAGATCTTGTTCATCAGCTCTTGGAAAAGAGCGGGTGCGTTGGCCACGCCAAAAGGCATCACCTTCCACTTGAACACCCTCCCCTGAGGGGTGATGAAGGCAAGGAGGTCCTGGGCGTTGGGCGTCAGGTCCACTTGCCAGACTCCACTGCGCTTGTCCATCTTCGTCTTGTAGCGACAGGAGGCTATCTTCTCGAGGGTTGACTCCATGTTAGGAATGGACCCTGAGTGGTTCAAAGTCTTCTTGTTCAGCTCTCCGTAGTCCACTACCAGCTGTTTGGCTGTTGACCCAGGCTTAGCCACCAGGAAACAGGGGCTGCAGTGTTGGGGGCAGTCCCCATCCTTGTACTCCCGGACCAGGCCAGCATCGATACACTCTTGTATCTGTCGCTCTATCTCATCGGCCTGCTCTTTAGGAGCCGGGTAGGGTCTCCTTGTTATCTTGTGACCCTCGAACTCGGGCTTCAGCTCGAGGTCCATCTGTACCAGCTTGTCACAAGAGGCTGGAGGGGGTAGTTCTCCAAATACCTCAAGGTAGGTCCTGATCAGCTTCTGTACTCTAGGGTCCAAGAGTTTGATCTTGTCCTCCATGTCCTCGTCAGAGTGTAAGTTCTTTGCCCCTTGGTGTATGGAAGCTGGGAGGTGATCCTCAACCGACTCAGCATCCTTGGTCGTGTCCTTCAGTCCTTGATAGGCGTAGAGACGGTCTCGTTTCACAGTCTCAGGTGGTCGATGACAACATAGGCACACTCGAGGGGGTTTGCATACGCATTTCTCTGTGAGTTCATCCTCCTCTGGGGTCCTCACATGGGCATCCCATACGGTCTTCATGAGCTTCAGGTCCACCTCTCATTGCCAGGTGGTAATCTTCTGTTCTAGGTCCTCCTTCAGTTGGGAGATATCTCCCATAGACCCTTGCTTCAACGGCCATGAGCGGCGTGTAGGCCTAGCGTGGCATAGCTGTTTCACCACCAATCTCCTCTTGGAGTCCACGTACTCTCTTAGCCTGGATCGGGGGTCCAACTCCTTGTCCAGGGGCTCCTCTCCCCTCATGGAGAGTAGGGGTTTCAGTGGGGCGGCGTACTTGGCGTTCTCCACTTCCTCCACGCACGTGTGCACGAAGAAGGCGTCATGCTCAGTCTCGTCACCAGAGTGTATAGAGCTGGGTAGCTCGGATAGCCCACACTCTGAGATTACATCAGGATTTGATACACGGCAGGGGGAGTTGGGGGCAACAGCGTCAGACACGACGTACTCGTCTCCCCCAGGAATAGTCTGCACGGCGTCTCCAGGTCGTAGGTGGTTTTCCAGGACGTCCAGGGTGAACCGGCTGCTCTCACGTTGGATTTCCTGGACCATAGCAGAGTCCAGATCTTCCCAGGGCACTGGGGCTAGACTCCCATCCACCACGCTTAGCATACTACCCTATCCAGGTTTCCTGATGGGCGTCTTGCGGCCCAGAGGCACGTAGATAGCGTCATCCGGCAGCTGGATGGAGGTGAGCGTCAGCTTGTCCAATAGAGTACGCCAGTACTAATTTCCCCCATGGGCTCCCCAATCGGGAGAGCACAGGACCATACGGGAACGTTCCAGGGCCACCCTGGTCGGGACCTTCTGCACCTTCCCCAGCTCGGTGAATCTTGGATTCCCGTAGGCCATCCCGAAAGAGGGCCAGTAAAATTTATAGCAGCAATTTTTCCCCTTGCTGCAGTAGAGGTCCAGGACATGTTGCTTGTCGCTGGCGAATAGCTCCACGTTCAGGTCTTCCCGGGAGTATCCTAATTCCCTCAGACCTTTGTCTAGGACATCACCCAGGAGCTGATAGTCCTCAGTTTTGGAGGCGACCATCATGGTCGAGGGCTCCCACTTGCATACCCTCAGGTAGCTAGACGTACGTCGGAATGCTCCAGAGGTACAGATTCCCAGCCGTCACTATGGTCCACCTGGAGGACGTAGGGTGCTTGCAGGGTGAGGGATAGAATCTGGGAGTGCTCGACGAAGAAGTCAGTACCCAGTACAAAGTCGAAGGCTTGGGTGTTAATCACGTAGAATCGATGGGCAATACTTCTAGAACCCATAGGCACTTCAACCTCACAGTCCCCACAACTGTGCACCTCATGCCCATCTCCCATGCGGATGGCTGCGGTAGGCAAGATGTTCTTCAGGTCCCCACAAGGTAAAATCTTCTTGGCCACTATAGATATGGTGGCCCCAGTATCCAATACCCCCAGGTATTCGCATCCCCCAAGACGGATACGTACCAAGAACACCAGGACTGTAGGCCCCCCAGAGCGTCCCTGTCAGAACTCCACGGGGCAGGTCACTTCAAACCCCTTCTTCTGGAGTTTACGCGCCATGCGCATGAAGCGGGAGCGCTTGCGGGCATTGGACTGGTCCCCATCTTCGTTAGCACACTTGGTTCCTTGTTTTTGTTGGCCTTGCATCTGGGAACGGGTCGTAGGTCCCCTGTTGGGTTGCCCACCAGAGGGCTCAGGGTTCCCCCCTGGCGTAGAATTTGGGTTTCCTCTGGGCGGGTTCGCGTTCTTGTCCTTGTCAGGCTTGCGGTCACCGCCTCCTCGTTCCCCTTTGCCTTTGCCACCTTGGCCTTTGCCATTCCCCTTGGACTTGCCTTGGCCATTGTCCTTGTTGGCGTTGCCCTTGCCACCGCCCTTGCCACTAGCGTTCTCGGTCTTAAGCTTCGCCGATAGGTGTTGCTTATGGTAGCACTCATCCTCGTAGTGCTTCCTCTTCCCGCAGAACGCACAGGTGATGGTACACCTGTAGTCGTGCGGCAGCTTAGCCTTGCCGCCGGTGTTGGTCTCCTGCTTCTTACCCTGGACCACGAAGCAATCATGCTGATCGCAGTCCGGGGCGTGAAGCAGGGAACTCTGCTTGTCTCTGGCATCACACCAGAAGAGCTCTTGTACATTGCTCATGATACGAGCATTTTCGGGGGTAGTCCCCTGTCCGGGTCTGGGTCCATGGTCCCCTTTGCCATGGCTCCCAGAGCCTCCTCCTCCAGGACGGTAGGCGTTCAGGTGCTGGTCGCTTTCTTTGTCCAACGCCAGCTCCAAAAGTAGCACAGGCAAATCCTCGTAGTTGAGGGCTCTCGCCTGGCGCTCTGCCGTTGACCGGCACTCGTCCCACAGCTCCCGAGGGAGCTTAGCCACCAACCAGAAGAGCAGCTCGTCGCTGCCGTAGGAACTGGGCGTCAGCCGTCCCACCCAGTGGTCCAGGTCAGCCAGTAGCTCGGAGATCCTGGCTGGTTTGGTGTTGTTGGGTACCACGACCAGGTTCTGGATCTGGGCCCTGATGGAGAGGTCGGTTTCGTAGGTCGGGTACTGCCTCTCCAGGGCAACCAACACGTCGGCGAGGGTGGCGGACTTTGTCACGATCTGCTTGACCTGCTTCTCCAGGTACTTGGTCCTGCAGCACTGCAGGAGCAGATCGCACTTGACTCGCCCACTAGCACGGGTTTGGCCGGTCATCGGGAGGAACCAGCCAAAGTTCTCAGCGAACTCGCTGAGATCCTTGCCTGTGAACACAGGCAAGTTCACCACAATTTTGGAGGTGGCGATTGCCTTAGCCTCCTGAGACCTGCGTCTCTCAGGGCGCTTGGTCTTCCTCTTCTTCTTTTTCTTCCGCCCGCTGGGGTTCTCGGGGTCCTCAGGGTCGTCGTCCTCCGAGGGCGAAGCAGAAGTCATGGACGGTGGCAATAAAAAAAAGTCACTGCCATGTCTTTCTTGGAGGGCTTGATCCAGGCCAAGCCCGCCTTAAAACCCTTTTGTTGATGCTAAGATTTCTTTAAGTATTTTTATCCCTCTTTTGAAGCTCTAATTACACTTTCTCAGACACCAATACGGAAATGGTAAGGTCGACAACCAGGCAGTACACCAGCGCACAACACACCTACCAGCCCTCCAGATCCCTGACCTCGGCCGCAACCACACACACCTCCAACACGTGCCCCCTGTACCCGAGCCCCATCAGACCCCGGACTGGGTACCAGAGGACGCCCCCTATTCCTCCCACGACAGAGCGTACCACTACCCCAACCCCGTCCAACATCTCGCCCGCGTGCTCGGCGACGCAGACAGCCGGGCGCACATCCAGGAGCTCCAGGACAGACTGCAAGTCCCCCTCTACCACTCAGCGCTCCGCCCAGCAAACGTCCCAGCCGACCTCCAGAAACGACGCATCCAGCTCCTCAGGGAGCAACTGCCTTTCCTCACCAGGGTCGCCAGATGGCTCGCCCGCAAGCACATCCACGTCCCCGACGAACACACCCGTTGCCCATGCGACCACACCACCCCGGAGGACTGGGAACACTTCAAGAAATGCCCCCTCCATACAGACAGGGACACCCTAGTGGGCTGGTCCCCGGCGGAAACCCTGCGGCAACACGAAGGATGGCCAGCCCACAGCCACGCACACCAGGCCACCGAACACCTCTTCCGGGACCCCCTGATCAAAGAAGCCACCATGAGAGGGGCAGTGACACAGGCCCTGCACCGACACCTCACCAAACACACGGAAAGCCCCATGGAAGCAGCAGCACACCTCCAGCTAGAAGCGGTCCGCAGAGCAGCAGCCCAAATGGTACACCGCAAACACCTCCTGCTAACACACGCGGAACAACTCACCGACCCCACCGCCAGGGAACACATGCAGCGTCTCATCCATTACCATGCCGTGCATGACCCAGACGTCCACTAACCCGCTCCGCGCCCCGCACGCGCCCCCCGTCTCCATCCACAGGTCTCCAAGGCACCACCACAGCGCCCCGAGACCCGTCTCGCACCCAAGAAGCCACCCGGCACCGCCCAGTCCGGCCGAACCCAGCCAGGGCCAACCATCCATCGACGTAGACGCGCAAGACCCCGGCAGCCCATCCAGCCCACCCCCCCCGGACCCGGGACACCCTCCCCTCACACCGGCCACCATCCGCGACCCCGACCTCCTCCGAGCGACCCTCCAAGACAGGGCCCCGACCACCCCCCTGGGCTGGTACCGCCTACAAGAGGACTGGACCAAGCTCACCGTCAAAGCCCTCCGGGACCTGACCACCCCAGGCAGCGGCCTCCACGAGACCATAGTAGACCTCGTGCTCTGGCGAGCCCGCAAACACACCCGGGGCCAGCCCATCTGGATCCCCCCCATCGAGTGGGGCCAGGCCCTGACGCACGACACCGGCAGCAACGTCACGCGTCGAGGGACCGTACGCCTACGGCGGGCCCAAGCGGAGACGGACCACCCAGCGGACCCGAACCACCCGGAGCAGTGGGAACAGGCCACCGCGCCCAACCGCGACACCGCCCTCCGCGCCGCCGGCCTCCGCACCCCGGACGACGACCTCCCCCCCCCACCTACAGACAGTGACCACCCCCCGCCGGAGGTCTGGGTTACAGTCCTCGAGCGCGGCCACTACTACGTGATAGCCGCTATGGCTACGTCCCACGGCCCGCAATGGATCATCCAGGGGACAAACACCATGTTCGCCCCGGAGACCGCCCCACCAGGGGCAGTGGGGGACCCCACCACTCAGCACAGGATCCTCAGGGGTCTCCTCCAGCCAGGGGACACGCCCCCAGCCCGCGCCCTGGCCCAAATCACCTCAGGGAAGGCGGGCTACCACCTGGGATTGTCCATGCTCTGCCTAACCCACTGGATCCAGCGCCACTGGCCACCCACGGGGACCGTGCCCTGGGTTCGGGCCATCCCCAACGCCCACACACAAGTCGAAGCAGGCCCGGACACACGACCAAACCCCCCCCCCAGGCCGCAGCAGTCCCTCACCTGCGGGTACCACGCCATCCACAGGGTCCTCAACCGCGCGGGTCTTAGCCCAAAGCTAGCATGCCCCCTTCCCACCACTGACCAAGAGGTCCACCAGATACGAACGCTCGTCTGCGAAATCCTTGCCGCGGCAGCAGAAGATGGCAAGCTTCTCCTCCAAACCGCCCGGCCTACAACTGCCCACGCAAGCGCGCAGCAAGCGGACACATACACCGGCGCAGCACAACCCCCCGCACAATCCCCGCCCATGCCCCCCCCCTCTCGCTGCTCAACCGGAGACCCACACACGCCCACTATCGCGCGCACCCCCGGGCCCCGCGACACGGGCCTCCCCCACCCGCCCGAACACCAGCACACGCCCGCCACACACCCACCCACCGGCCACCCTTCACCGCCCCCCACACTCGACAACCCACACACACCCGCCAATGGGAGCCCCACGCCCCGCGGCACGCCCACCCCACCCAGTGGCCCGCCCACGCCCCCCACACACACCCCAGAGGACCCAGGCCCACCCCCCCCGGCCCCTGAATGCAGCCCACGCGAACTGTTCCCCCCCGCTGACACAAACCCACACGACCTCGCACATTGCAGGACCCGGGCCCAGCCGAGCCCAGAAAGAGAAGGCCGCAGCCCCGCGCCTCCCTCCCCCGCCGCAGCCGACCAGATCGGCCCGCCGGGCCGCCAGGTCACGACCGGGCCCCCCCAGCCGCCCGCCCCCAACCTACAACCCGGGGACATGCCCTCCATCCTCCCCGCCGTGGCCGCGGCAGAAGCCGCCGCCCGCAAGCCCGCCCGCATCACAGCCCAACCCGCGTCCACCACCTCCTCCTCGTCCTCAGCCTCGTCCACCTCCTCCACCTCATCCTCCGACCCCCCCCTCCCCGCCAAACTCATCCTCAAGGCCACGGCGAAAGCCAAAGCCGCGGCCGCACGCACCAACCCCCCAACCCCTAAACAGGCGACTCAGGCACCCCGGCAACCCACCGGGACGACCCCCGACCCGGCATCGACGCCCTCACACCTCCGGACAGAGGTACTCCTCAACCTGGAACCGGACCCCAACCCCAAACCCGACCCCAAACCCAAACCGGACCCCAACCCCAAACCCAACCCCAAACCCAGGCCGGCGCCCACGCGACCACACACAACACCGCATACGCAACGACACAAAACCACCCGATACCACCCCCGCCCAGGCCCTTGCCCAAGCCAGGACCCCCCACCCACCACGACCCGCGCCCCCCTCCCGCCGGCACCCACCACCACCGCGGAGACGGCCACCCAGCACGACCCCCTCCAAACCCTCGTCAAAATCCCCGTCATCAAGCGCCCCGTCATCCATCCCCCACAAACCACCACCACCGCCGGCCAAACCGACCCAGGGACGTGGGACCCCTCAACCATCGTCACCGTCAAGCCCGGCCCCCAACCCTTCCTCCATGCCCACCACATAGTGCAGCCCCGGGGACTGCCCACGATGCCCAACCCCCCACCCCCACAAGGGGGACCGGAAAACCCAAAAGGACTCCATGGGCCATACCCGCAACACCAACCCCACCACTACACACACCACCACCACCAGCGGCCCCAGCAACAACCACTACCAACACCACCCCCACCACTACCACTGCCCACCGCCCTACCCCACCGGGCCACAACCCCCCGTACACCAACAGCACCAGCGGACGGGATGGCAGCCGCCGAACGCCCCGCCCGCATACCCACCCCCCCCGTACCAGCCACCACCCCCGTACCAGCCGTACCCCCGCGGCCACCATCCGATGGCCGAGGGGGCCCCATGGACGACGGGGGATCTCCCCCCCCAACCAGCACCGCGTGACGCCCCGTACCCCCCCGGCCACCATCCGATGGCCGAAGGGGCCCCAAGGACGACGGGGGACCTCCCCCCCCAAGCGGCGCCGCGCGAGCCTCCCCAGAGGCCGCCGACGCTTCCGGACTGGCCCGACTCGAGCGACGAGGGCCGGTCCCGCAAGCGGCGGCGCTCCCGCTCCCCCCCCCGCACGGCACACTCGCCCACGGCGCCCACACTCCCACCGCGCCTCAACCACCCACTCGCGCCGCTCCCGCTCCCCAAGGTACCACCACGACCCCCAGGGACCCCGCTCCCGTCGCTCCCGCTCCCCCGGGCACCACCACGAGCGCCACCGCCGCCCCATGTCCCCCTCCCCCTCCCCCCAGCGGCCACCCAGCCCCCGCCACCACCACTCCCGCTCCCCCCGACGCAGCCAGGCACGCCGCCGCCGCCCCACGTCCACCTCCCCCTCCCCCCACACGCCCCGCCGGGCTCCCCGTTCCCCCCGCCACCCGTACCCATCCACCACCCCCAGCCCCCGCCACCACCACTCCCGCTCCCCCGGACGCCACCGAGCGCGCCACCGCCGCCCCATGTCCACCTCCCCCTCCCGCTCCCCCCTCCGCCCGTACCCGTCCTCCACCCCCAGCCCCCGCCGCCGCCGCTCCCGCTCCCCCAGGCACCGCCACCCCCGCCACCACCGCAGGTCCACATCTTCCCCCCGCCGCTCCAGGACCCCAGGCACGGACCCCTCCCCCCCCCGGGCCCCCGCCTACCTCGCCTGGTGGTCTCCCTCCGCTCTGCAGGAGCTCCGCCGCTGGGTGAAATGGGCCGGGGGAGCGGGAAGGCACGAAGGGGTGCACACGGTGCATACCTTCGAGGAGGTGCCCACCCGCACCCCCGCAAACCCCAATGAGGCCGCCCCGGAGGCCATCATGCCGCAAGCGGCATGGGAGGACCTCCTCCGCGATGCGGTCCAGGGCCTCCGCCCCCCCTACACCCCCCAAGCCCTCCGCCAGTGGCCCCAGGCCACCCAGCCCCAAGCCTGGGCCACCGGCGCCCCCTCCCCACCCCGCCCCTCCCACCACCACCACACCAGGAAGGGGCAGGACAAGGGCAAGGGAAGGGCAAGGGACACCAAGGACCACACAGGCAAGAGGGCACGGAAGGGCCCCAAGTGAGGGCAGGCACACGCAGGGACAGGGCGCCGGAAGCGACACCACATGGGGTCAGGACACCACCCAAGAACCAGGAAGGAACGGGAACGGGGACCAAGACACGGAGGAAAAGGGCACCACGACAGCTGCCACGACCCACACCGACGGGGAGACCAGCGCCGCCCCACCCCCACCAAACACCCCAACACACACCACCGAAGCAAACAGCGGACGCCATGCGGATCACACCAGCGCACGCCCACCGGCCACCGGAAACCACACGGAGAACAGAGGGCACACCTACACGGGGAGAACGGACCACACCCACAGAGGAGGCCGCAGGGAACACTGCCGCACGGCACACCACCATGCCCTCACCGCCAGCCTACGACCCCGACCACCACGAAGGCCAACTCACAGGCACCGAAAGAGGACGAAAGCACGGCCGCGGCACCCACGACTACGGACCGACACCCCCAGAGGACACGAGACCAAGGCACAGGCCCCCAGGGACGGCAACCCCACGGACCGTCACGCGACCACACCATGGGCTATAAGGGCCGGGCTGCGCTACCGTCGCGGTTTGACGCAGAGTATTGCTACGGGGGCTTGATCTCGGCTGGTCTCACGTCCGTGAGGGCGTCCGTCACCAACCTGTTGCGTCCAGTGGAGGAATGGCACTGCGGCGGCGCACCGATCCCGTCCATGATGAATATCGAGCATCGCAAGGGGAAGCGAAACGCTGTGATCGATCGCGAAGGCTTTGGTGCTGCTGGACGGTGCCCCCCTTCAACGCCATCTCCGAGCGCCGTGAAGACTGGAAGTACCAAGAATACTACCGATGCCCCGGACCCCAGCAGTCCAGCACCGGAGATATGGACATCCCCCTGACCCTACAGTGTGAGCTCATCCCTGCCGGCGGCACCGACCCGGACCCTGCCAGCGCAGCCGAGCTGCAGTGAAAGCCATTCGCCACTCAAACAGCGTTCGGAAGCCACCTCCACCGTCCGACTCCTGATGTCTGTTTGTCTGCCTTGGAGAAGGAACGCTTTTCCTACACCCCGAGTACACCTGCCTGTCTGCGAGGCCCGGTGAAGATTGAGTCCATGGGTGAGAGTCAGTGTGCACGCCCCAAGGACACCGTGATCATTCAGCAGAATTTCCCGAAGACCTAACCGACCCACACAGGCCAGGCTGACCTCCACTGACCCACCGCGGCACCACGCGAGACCACGGCACACCGCACCACAGCGCGCCACAGAGCAACGCACCACAGCACGACGCGACGCGACGCGGCACAGAGCGGCACAACACGACACAACTGACCCTAACCTGAGGGACTAACCGAAGCCAGCCACCGCACACCCGGGAAGGCGCCGCGCCACCACGCCACACACCGGCACCACAGGCCACACACGGGACCACAGCGCGCCAGGCGACAACGGTGACGGACCACCCAGAAGATTACAGCCGGCACCGCGGAGGGGTAAGGACACGAGCAACCCCAGCCCCCTAACCCAAAACCACAAGCAGCCGCCTGGCGCAGCCGCCCAGCCGGCAGAGCCAGGACCTAACCCAGCAAGAAGGGGCGCCGAGCCCACAGTGTACAGAGCCCACCCGACCCATGGGGCCGGAACATGGCCACACAGAACGCAACTGAAAACAGCAGCCCGGAAGACAACACTGAATACAGGCCAGTGCGTGCGCCAGCCCAGGGAAGGCAGAGGGAGGAACAGGCAAGCCCCCCCAAAAAAAAAAGAAAAAGGAGGGGGGAAGGGGAAAAGGCACGAAAACAGCCCACAGCCGCCCAACCACCCGCCAACACCACCACAGGCGGCCAGGCCCCCCCCCCAGGAAAAAAAAAAAAAAAAAAAAAAAGGCGAACCCCTGCAGAGGCACAGGCGAACCACCCACCCAAAACCGGCAACACCAAGCCAGTAACAGCGGACCACGGGGAAAAGGGACAGAAAAAAAAAAGAAAAGAGAGCCACCAGCCCAGCCCGAAAGAAAGGGGATGGAGGGACAGGGACCACAAAGCCCAGAAAAAAAAAAAAAAGAAAAGAAAAAACCAAAGCAAAAAAAAAAAACACACCCCGACAACCCAGCCAAGACGGACTGGGCACAGGCGAGACCCGGGCCCGGCACACACGCCCACACCGCGCGCCGGAACCGGAAACGGCGGGGGGCAAGCGGGGCGCCCACGAAACCACACACGTCCCAAAAGCAGACCGAAACCGAAGCCCAACCACGAACACCACAAATAGCCGACACTAGGGGGACAACACCACAAATCGAGCCCAAAAACACCCACCCTAAACCCCAGCCAGGACAGACGGGGTTAACAAAACCCGCACCCAACCGCCAACCGGACCCAAACACAAACACCACACAACAGTAGGAAACCCAGTGCCCACAGCCCGGGCACTGAGGCAGCCCGTGCCATGCAGGTGACCCGGCCAAACGAGATCCGGAGCCCGGGGGTAAGGCTGCATCCTAAGGCCTGCGCTGCTTTGGGACTCGAGGCGGAGCGTGCGACACCCAAGCGCCTCGGAACCCTAGTACCAGGAACGTGCATGCACGCCTTGGGAACGGGATACGCCAGGAAGTCCGGTGAATCCCTAGGGTTCCGCCCAAAGGAGGGGACGTGCGCAAGCACGGGGGCACACCCTCCCGGCGAGACAAGCATGTCACGCTGGCGGCGATCAGCCCTCCCGGCGTAGCCCGGGGCCGCTTTGTTGGGGGCCAACAGTCAGGTCTAGCGGGAAGTAAGCCGCCTCCCCTCTTCACGCGCGAAGCCTCTTCCTGTTCGTCACAGGGGCGACGCCAGGGGGAACCATGGGGCGCCTCTCCACGACCGAGTGCACCTACCTACCTACCTATACTTTCTCAAAGTAACTAGCGTTATAACCCTAGCCCCCCCATGAAGTTCACCCCTACCACTCAACTGAGCGGAGGTATCTTCCTTCATGGAGGTTATACCGAAATAAAATAGGCATTTCATGCCTTAGGCCTTGGAGGTTAAGCCTAGTGGTCTCCCACCCCAAGACCCCTATGCTCAATTGTTTCTACCACTTATTGGGGTTCTACCTTTTAACAGTTTCTGAATTCAGTTGCTTGGCCAAGTCATAATCTGTGTCTGGCCTATCTCCTTTGCCCCATATTCCTAACCAACTCCATTTCATCCAAAAGAGTGCACATGAAGTGCTTGATGCTAACTTGGAGGCTACAGTCAGGCCAGTTTTCACATAGAATCTTTTGTTTTATCCATTTGTGATTGAATCTGTGTATTTGTACCTGCTTTGTCTATCTGCAGCCCTTCTGTGTTACACTGGATTTCAAACTATTCATTGATTCGATCCACATCCTGTTCTTGCTCTACTTGCTCCTTTGGTTTTGGGATTTCAACATCAAAAACCTGCAGGATTTCATCCCAATCTATAGGGCACTAATCAATGACATCTTTCTGGTAGCAGAGGCAAACCCTGAGTACCTTTCGAACCGACTCTGAGCAGAAGCACAAGAAAAGCACACTGAAAAGCACATTGAACATGTCCGCTCAACTGTCCTCCCGAACCTGGCCGATCAGAAGTGTACAAGTCCAACTTTGCAGTGTAGCCCACCCAACGAGTGAACCGCCACTCAGAGCAGGCCCTGGGTCTCAGGAAGATCCAGAGCACAGAAGGGCGAATCTAAATCCGCCAGGAACAACCCTATTAACCATGGAGACCTTAGCTGCCCATGGTGAGGACAGCCTGCAAAGGCTCCGCAGGCGAGTCGAAGCCTCCATCGCCCGGTCAGCCTGTCCGGCCTCTTCTTCTACTGTTCTTGGAGGTGGTCCTGAAGAACAAGAGGACCTACGAAGGAGGATGGACGAGTTTATGCCCCACGAAGAGTACCACAAGTCCACCGTGGGAGAAGATGGGGAAATACCTCTTGATGCCTTCGGGTCGCCGCCCCAAACTGAGATGGGTTCCTTCCTTTATTCGGGGCCATCTACACACATGGCACACACAGTATCACTACCGAGACGACCAAGAGTACACGAGCACCCGAGAGCATGGCATCCAGACCTGCCGACAACTTCAAGGGCTCCTGAAAAGAGTCTGGATCCTCTTCGGCCAGAGCCCACCTATGGGGCTCTGGATCACACGGCCGAACTTTTGGCCAAACTTCTATCCGGATCTGAAGACCCGGATGTAACAGCTCTGTCAGACGCTGTCAAGGCAAAACTGGGTAACAGGGAACACTTACCCAAGCCAGCACCACTCTCACCTTTACCCGGATTGAGCACCTTGGCTGATGATATCAAAAGATCAAGGGTGTCCAGGTTGCTACCCATGGTCACTTGCCCCGGCCCTTTTCATCCTCGCGCTAGGACAGTCCCAACTGCCGAATTACAGGAGGTGCCTGTGACTGAGACTGAGAAAAGAGGGCTGTCAGCCCTGGCACCCCTTGCCGGCGTATTGAAGCCGGTTCGGACCCCCGTGGCCATCTTTGGGTCACTTGGGGTGTGTATCTATGTGCTGGCAAGCCGCCGTTGGCTGATATCTTACTCTCCCATCCACCTGACCTAACCCGATGTGATAGTGTGATAGGTTTGGCCATTCCGGCTATGAGCGGCCATATTCAGTACCGAGGCGCCGCCAGCTGAGATTTATATATCAGAATATCAGGAATCAACAGGGTTTTTTTATCATAATGTTTCGGTGATTTTTCAGCCTTCCGTTCTGATTGTCAATGAATCGGCGACTGTCAGTTGGCTCGCGATTTTGCGGTAACCGATTGGTTAACTGTTATTTACAGATATTTTGGCGGAAACCCCGATGAAGGGTCAGATGTCATCAGTAAAGGGTTCGTTGCTTCCGTAATTTTCATGTTATACACTCGCAAAATCAATCCGATTTTTTCAGACTTTCAGAATCGAATTTTCGACTTCGACATCGCCGCACTTGATATGATGAATCTCGACCGGTCATACATTTTTCCCCGATCAGGAATCAACTTTCCTTTTGTTATCTCCCTCATTTTTCCTGGAGATATAGTCGAAACAAAAGTGATTCGTGAGGCCACTTTGAAGAATGATATCTCCGGCTCACGGCGGGGAATATCAATTTCGAGAATGGGGTTGGAACAGCCTTGGTCTCAACTTAATTTAGGAAGCATCAAACGCCTTTGATGTGTTAACATGCCTGGTGTAGCAAGGGATAATGGTCAAGAGGGTAGAAAGTTACATACAACTCTTGGACCGTGCAACCGAATACTTTAGTGCGACTTTCGAGTGTACTGCATGAGTGTTGGTGTTGCATAGAAACTTTCTTTGGGTTCCTACGTATTTTTAACGTGAAGTTATGTCCATGGAGGGGCATGGCATATCATGGTGCGAGCCACTTTTTGAGGGTATGTGTTATATGCATGGTATGTGCTTCGACATGCTCACGCCCATGTCATATATCTCCGTTTGTAGGAAGATATATGGGATCATGCGTGGCAAGGGCTTTGCCCATGTCCCAATGGTGAACTCCATAGCGCTAGACTAAGTCTACCGCTCATATAGTGCATGTGGGAGGGCTTACAGAGCGACCCACAAGCGCCATTATCAATTTTCCCATTTTCGTGGTGCGTGTTTGGAGGAGGTTCGAAGGTGTCCCCATGCATCCATGTGGGGATCCAAGTGGGGGGATTGTCTGCAAATGGTCCCAGGCAATTGTGTTTTGAATCATATGTTGATACCATGGGTGAGCGAAGTTATATACTATTGTAATTATCTTGAATTTGGCATTATTTGCATATTTTTGACCTCATCTTATGCTCAGTTTTGTGTTTTATGTGCTCAACTGGTCGGCTAACAGTAAAGTGCCTAGAGATCTGTGAACTATGGTATGTTGCTTATATGTTGGCATATGCTTCGGTGTTGCACCTCACCATATGCCGGATCAGGTGGTCACTTTGGCGTGGCACATGAGGCCTCACAAAATTAGGTCTCAAGTTCATGAGTTGACTTGTGAAGCATGTCATGTACATAACCGGAGGGGCTTGGGAGCCAATGATGGGATGTTCTTGGGCATGGACCTCTGGTCTATATCACCCTTGTATACTACTTTCCGGTTTGACACATGCATGGAGCATTTGGATATTTGCCGTATGCATTTTTGAGTATATATAATTGACTTTTGGGCATAATGGTGTGATTTGCCTGATTTTGCCATGTCGTGAGGTCATCTTCATGGGGCAGTTCTCCAAGCCCAATCGATTCCAAGTCCATCCAAGGTTATGTCAGAGTAGGGCATGGTCCTGGGTACCACTCTAGGCCATGACACATCACCTCCCCTATTGGGCTAGGATTTAGAGGCTTGGGAGGGAACACTTTTTTTTGGGGTTTGTGTAGTGACTTTCGACACATGGCATTTAGCCATCTTATTTGACTGGGTTCAGGGCATCATGCTGGTGAGTCAAGAGAAGGTCTTGAGGCCAGGGAATGAGGGGTCTATGGCTGTGAATGTGTACGTTTCCATCTTTCCCCAACCTTGCTTTTTTTGTGTTCATATGCCAATTTCAGGGCCCTCCTCTTTGGTGCAATTCTTGTACATGCCCGCCACCGTGAGACAACCGGTGTGCTGAACGGAAGCCCGCAGTGTGGATTGGGTTATTGCTGTATTTGTGGGATCTGGTTGCTGTTCAGGGTTCAAGGAGGATTGTATTTTCTATATTTTTGGTTTTTTTCGACCCTGGACTTTGAGAAATGCAATCGCTGATCAGGAGCAAGTCAGCAGGGGTGACAGGCGGAAGGGGCACAGCAGGGGCCGGTCCTGGTAGGGACCTTCTTTATGGTAGCAGAGGCGTACCTGCTGCCCCTACCTACCGCCGACCCGGGGACTTGGGCCCCTATGAGCCCTGCCCAAGAACGCCCCGGGTGCGTATTGTGGACTCGGTGGAGACCACGCCGGAGATTGGAGCCAGAGAAGAGCCGAGACGCTCAGGAGCATGGCGAACTCCGGAAGTTGAAGCCCGAAGAGAAGTACGACGTTCGGGAAGAGGAGGACTTGACATGGAGGACCTGGTCTCCATGTGTGAGCGTCGCTGCCGAAAGGCATGCAACCTCCGCTCCGCCGCGGAGGACTCTGAGGAGACCTGCCATTCAGGCAGCAGTGGAGGACGGGCCCGGCGCTACCGGAAGCGCGGGTCCTCCAAGCCCGCGGCAAGGGACGCCGGGGCTATGGATACGGACCCCAGCCCGGTCAGGCTGTGGGACTCCGAGGGGCACTCCGAGGGCTATCGGACAGCCTTTGAGCAACCTTGGGAGTCGGAGGAGACGGCCAGACTGCCCACAAGGGCGAACACGGCCCCAGAACCCAGCCTGGAGCATGACGCCGAGGCGTTGGAGAGGCCCGCCAGAGCCAGAACGGCGCCTGTGGCCCGGCACACGGAGCCAATGCGGGATAGCATGGGCGACACACCCATGGCGGAGGGGTCCGAGGCGCCGGGAACCGCGGGATGCGCCAGATCAGGTGGAAAGCACGCTCAGTGCCACTGCGAGCACGTGTCCTCCCTCATTGGCAAGTACCCAAAGATGGGGATCGACGCCATCGTGCATCGCCTCCACCGCCTGGACAACGCGAAGGACGGCCTAGAGGAGGACGTCGCCGGGATCCTGGATGACCAGTCGGCCGCGGAGAGAGACATGGCGGAGCTGCGAGCGGAACGGGACCGGTACCGGGAGAATCTGGAGCTGGCCCTGCAGAAGCAGCAGCGAGTGGTGGACAGCCTCCTCCACCTAGTGGAGGACATGTCGGGACGCCTGAAAAGGCTAGAGGAGCGACAGCCCCTCACCTCGGGTCCGGAGCTCCCGGCAAAGCCAGCAGCGGCAGAGCTGGTGGAGCGGGTTAAGACCCTCCGGAGTGCCATGGATAAACCCATGGGCGGCTCGGCAGAGGCACCCTACGCGCCTCCGCGTGTTGACCCGGGTGCGCTGCCGTTTGTTCCCATGTTCAGCAAATCCACAATGCTCGGGGAACACACAGCACCGGCTGGGTCCATGCGGGAAGGGCACGTAACCACGGACCCGAGGAGCCTGGCGGTACAGATGTCCCATGCCGCCCAGGATCTACCGACCACTACGACTGCCCATGCAGTTTATGCGGAAGAGAAGATCCAGAGCCAGACCATGCAGGGGCGAATCATGGGAAGTGCCGACGGACATGGTCGAGGCCACCAAAGCGGAAATCTGTGGGTGAAGGACGCCAATACGGGGATATGGACAGCCGGTGGAGCAAGTCCCTCCCGCATTCCAAACCCCATGGGTTCAGGCCCAACTGGACCGCACTCCATGGAGGAGAGGGATGTACGGGGAGTGTACTCACACCCCCCGGCCAAAGCTGGTATCCGTCTCGGTGGAGTGGTGGCTGCGGACGTCGGAGATGCCATCAGGATTGACGACCTCAGGGGAATCAAAATCCCCTACTACGATGGTAACCCCTCCAACCTGGATGACTTCATCCTGGATTGGGAGGACTTCGCCGAGATGAGGGGAGCGCCAAGGGACAAGTGGGTATGTCGGACATTCCCACACAGGCTGGCGCAGGACCTGAAGGAGGAGCTCAGGGATCAGATCCGTGAGGGTGTGATCCAGACGGAGCAAGCCTGCCTCCAGTGGCTGGAGGACGAAGAGCGAGTGGATGCCCCCAACCAGAAGTTGGACGATTTGTGGTCCATTCCGCTGCCGCTGCAGCCCGGGGAACTGAGGGTCCGGGAATGGAATCGGTACATCCGCAAGTACCGAAGAAGCCTCAAGCTGGTGGAGGACTGGAATGAGGCCAGCGAGATCCGACACTTGCTGAAGGACGTCCTCCCCGGGCACTGGAAGAGAAGAGTGGAGGATGAGGAGAAGAAGAGAGCAAAGAAGCGCGTGGCCGTACGGATCATGGCATCGGAGGACACCCACGCCGGAATAATGGAGTTCTTCCGGCGAAATCTCGGCGAGCCCAGCCGAATGTTGGGGTTGAAGAACGCCGTCTACGTGGAGGTATTCGGCGACACCATGGGGCAAAGGCTGATGCGCCTCAACAACGTGGAGTGGAGGCGCGGAGAGCCGCTGAGGATGCAGGTCATCTTCGCCCGCATGAGCCTGGACGAGATAATGAAGTACATCACGGTGGAGCTGAAGCTCAACGCCAAGAACGAGGCCCACGTGCAGGATCGACAAGGTCATGGACAACGAGGCCACCACGAAGACCGCCATCATCGGGAGATCCAGGAGGACACGGCCAACTCCGCGGAGGATGGTAGTGGAAGTGGCCAAGACCACTGGACCGGGTCCCGGGAGGATCACAACGAGGCCCATTTCTTCGCGTTTGTGCCGCACAACGTGAGGGCCCATGGGCAGGATCGGTCCAGATGGAACCGGCCGGGACCACAGAAGGGCAAAGAGCCAAGGAGGATCGGGAACCCACCGCTCTCGTTCCGGGAGTACAGGTCTCAGCACGATGGGTGCTGGGTCTGTTATGGCAAGGGAAACAACCATGCACATGACCACCGTCAGTGCAAGGTGTATGAGGCGGACAAGAAGGCCTACTTCGCCGCCCACCCCGAGATGAAGCCCAAGGAGCAGCGGATTTCCGATTGGAAGGCGAAGGGCGGAGACGGGGGAAAAGGCCAAGGCAAAGGCCAAGGGAAAGGCGGAGGAAGAGGTTATGGTGGTGGACCTGGCCAAGACCGACGAGTGAGGTCGATCGAGGAGGTTGCTGAGGACATATTGAGGACGTTGGAGGAACTCAAAGCCCAGCAACGTGGTGGACAAAGTCTGAGCGGATCGCAGCAGGAGGGAGCTGCGGCAGGCCATGTCTAGAGGAGCCCCCACGGGAGTGGGACCTCGGAGGTCTCTCCTCCGAAAATCAGTGGAATCCCAGAGAAAGCGAAGGCACATCGGGTGCCGAAGAAGGCTCCAGAAGAGCCAAAACCACTGAGTTTCGCCACTCCCAACCCCTGGAGCGCCCTGCCAAGGGAAGTTTATGTGGGCAAGGGATGTGGCAAGAAGGAAGGAGCGACCACGGAGAGCCCCGTGGACGGGCAGGACCAGCCCAAGATCTATACCATCCGTGACCATACCCTCGAAGTCCTGATGCACCCGGATGTGCTAGAGTTGCATGCCGTGAGAGTTGTCCATACACCGCATGGTGACGAGCGGCAGTTGCTCTTGAAGGTGTGTGTACGGTGCGGACAAGAGGAGTTGGTGGTGGATGTTTTGGTGGATACGGGTGCCCAGGTGAGCCTGGTCCGGAGAGGGTTGTTCAACGAGGAATCCCTGCAGCCCAGCCGTAGACCGGTGCGCCTGAAGGTGGCCAATGGAGAGATCATGGGTGGTGGTGCCCATGAAGCCACCATCAGTATGGAATTATGGGAGCATGAGCGCTGGAACCGCCCTGATTTGGCGAAGAGAAGCACTCTATCCGGGAACTTCTATGTGGCCGACATTACAGATTGGGATCTGATCATGGGGTATTACTTCATGGTGGCAAACGCCATTGGAGCCCTTCCCGAACGTGCAACGCTGGTCCGGGAGGATGATGAATGCCTCACATGGCTGTCCACGGACTATGCATGCGGATCATCCCAATGGAATGCTGAGGAAGAGGATCGGATCGCCCAAGCGGTGCAAGCTGTGGGTGCCAAGTCCAGAGGAGACCGTGGAGTTCAGCCCACGGAGTATGGAATCGCGCCGCAGGTGTATGCCAGGATGATCCAGACGCTGGGAGCCGAAGCGCCCGAGACGGACAACTTCGCTTCCCGGGATGCCCCACTTTTGCGGAAGTGTAGGAGGCATTGGCATCGAGGAGACTCAGCCTGGCACAGGCATTGGGGTTTGAAGGAGTGGGGGCCCATGTATTGGCATGGCTCCCTGGACAATACCAGACGTACGGTGGAGAAGATTGTCGCGGATAGGGCGAAGGGGATCCTGGTCATTACCGGCATAGGATCCACCCGGTGTCCGCTGGAAGGTCTCAAGTCGACGCTGGACTCCATCACCCTGGTGGATGCGGCGCAAGCCCAGCCCACGGGTGATGAAGCATTCATCCGTAGGGTGGAGGCGGTGCCCATGAAGGTCATGTTTGAGCCCAAGGAGGGGACGGATCAGCCAAACGATGGCATTGACGTCCTTTCCCACGCCGAGATCGACGACGTCGTCAACTACATGCGGATGGGGATGCACGACCGTGTGGCAGCCAAGAAGAGGCGGGCCATGGTCACATCTCCGCATTGGTGGGATGACAAGATGTTGGTCACCGGCAAGTACGAGAAGGATGAGTTCGTGGCGAGGGTCATGGATCACATCGCGGACCAATACGATGGTCCGGTTGGGTCGGACCCGCCGACATGGGATTTTCCAAGAATTGGTGCCGATAACGACAAGAACCAGGCCGATGCCGCAAATTTCCGAAGATTATCGGTGGGAAGAGCTCCCCACGACGATGAAGACGGCATATCGGACGAGGAGAAGTCGGAATCGGACCCAGAAGAGGCCTATACCGCAGTGCGGTTGATTGTATCGATACCGAAGCAAGCGGCTGAAGAGGGCCAGGTGAACCTGAAGGTCGCCGAGCTGGAGAGGAGGCTGATCAATGCCTATCCGCGGCTATTCAGTGGCGTCGCTAAAAAAAGAACCCTCCAGATCGTGGGAGGTTTGGCACAGCGAGGATCAAGCTGAAGCCGAACCCCAATATCCCTCGTCATCGGGAGTACCAACTTCAGGGCGATCGGGCCGAGGCCATGAAGAAGTTGTTGGCCGAGTTCATTGAGCGGGGATGGATCGAACCCTCCGACAGTGAGTGGGCCAGCCCAGCCTTTATCGTGCCCAAGAAGGAGAAAGGCGAGTGGAGGTTGGTGGTGGATTACAGGGGTTTGAACGAGCAAACCGAGCACGACTCGTACTCGCCTCCTCTGATCGACCCCGTCCTCCAAAAGCAACAGAAAAAGCGGATCTTCACGGTGTTAGACCTGAAACACGGCTATCACCAGATGCCGCTACACCCGGACTCCAGGCCCTGCACAGCAACGTCGACGCCGCTGGGGGCCATGCAGTGGAAAGTGGTGCCTATGGGCGCCAAGAATGGCAACGCCGCTTTCCAGCGCATGATGGAGGACCTACTCGGTCCTGTCCGGGACTGTGCCGACCCTTTTGTGGATGACATCATCATCGGGTCCGGCACGGAGAACATGACTGAGGACGAGCTCATCGAAGCGCATGAGAAGGATCTGCGCCGAGTGCTCAGCGAGCTGGACAAGCACAACATGGTGTGCAAGCCCACCAAAGCCTCACTCTTCGTGAAGGAAGTGGAGTTCGCGGGTCACGTGGTTGGTCACGAGCAACGCCGTCCCATGCCTGGGAATCTGGCGTCCCTGCACCACTGGGAGAAGCCCCAGACCATCAGCGAACTCCGGTTCTTCATGGGGTTCTGCAACTACTATTCGGGCTATGTGCGGATGTATGCAGAACTCTCGGGGCCGCTGCACAAGATGCTGCAGGTGGGGAAGTTCGATGGCCGGAAGGGGAGCAAGAAGAAGCTTGCCTGGACCCCTGAGGCCGAAGATTTGTTCAGCCGCCTGAAGGAGCGACTCCTGGGGCAGCTGGGGCTATTCCTGGTGGACCCGGACAAGGGATTCGTGCTACGGACGGACGCCTCGGACTATGCTGTGGGGGCAGTCCTCGAGCAGATCCGGGACGACGGGTCACACGTACCCGTGGCATTTTGGAGTCGGATCCTGGCCGAGGGCCAACACCGCACCTGGACCGCGAGGGAGAAGCAGACGTACGCCATTGTTTGTGCGCTCAGGAAGTGGTCTGGCCACATCGGATTGCAACCGGTGGTGGTTTGTACGGACCATCAGTCCTTGCAGAGCTGGCACAAGGAGCACGTCGACACCCCCTCGGGACCGGCGGCAAGGAGGGCCCGATGGCATGAGACGTTCGCCAAGTTCGACCTCAGCGTCGTGTATGTCCCGGGGAAGGACAACACTGTGGCAGATTTCCTCAGTCGATGGGCCTACCCCGCGGGCAAGGCTTGGATGGACATATCCAGCCATGGAGATGCCGAGGAGACCGAGGAGGCCAAGCACATCATCGAGATGGAGAAGGCCATGGAGCAAGAGGGGGTCCGGTGTTTTGTGGTGATGGCAAACCGTACGGACCTGCACAAGTTCCGGGGCGCCCGAGTCCAAGCTATTCGAGAGGAAATCCTCGAGCAGTGGATGGTGGCCCCTGTAGAGCTAGTCAGGTCGGTGCTCACAGAGGACTGGTCGGATGACTATGCGGCATCCGAGCACTGGAGCAAGTACTGGAATGCCGTGAGTGCCCCGTCAGACGACAAATGGCCTGAGGGCTTGACCGAGGATGGGGACAAACTGTTCCTCAAGGACAAGCTATTGGTCCCTGACAACCGAATGGAGGAGCTCATTGACCACTGGCATAACGCCCAGCTCATTCATCCTGGTCGGGACAAGATGCAGCAGGACTGAAGCCGGTTCGGACCCCCGTGGCCATCTTGGGGTCACTTGGGGTGTGTATTTATGTGCCGGCAAGCCGCCATTGGCTGATATCATACTCTCCCATCCACCTGATCTAACCCGATGTGATAGTGTGATAGGTTTGGCCATTCCGGCTATGAGCGGCCATATTCAGAACCGAGGCGCCGCCAGCTGAGATTTATATATCGGAATATCAGGAATCAACAGGGTTTTATTATCATGATGTTTCCGTAATTTTTCAGCCTTTCGTTCTGATGGTCAATGTATCGGCGACCGTCAGTTGGCTCGCAATTTTGCGTTAACCGATTGGTTAACTGTTATTTCCAGATATTTTGGCGGATACTCCGTTGAAGGGTCAGATTTCATCAGCAAAGGGTTCGTTGCTTCCGCAATTTTCTAAAAAAGCACTCGAAAGTTTAATCTGAATTTTTCGCGATGTCGAAATCGGATTTTCGACTTCGACATCGCCGCACTTGATTTGGACTTCTTCGAGTGGTCATACTCCTTTCCCTATGCCCGAGTCAGGTTTCCCTTATACTTGCCACCCATTTGACTTGGAGATATAAGGGAAACAAAAGTGAATCGTGGAACCACTTTGAAGGACCATATCTACGCGCGAGTGTGAGGAAAGAGAATAAGGAAGGTTGGGTTGCAAGCGCATTGGTCTCAAGTAAATTTCGGAAGCATCAAACGCCTTTGGTGTGTACACATGCCGGATATAGCAAGGGATAATGGTCAAGAGGGTATAAAGTGATATATAACTCTTGGACCGTGCAACTGAACATTTTATTGTGACTTTCGAGTGTACCGCATGAGTGTTGGGGTTGCATAGCAACTTTCCTCGGGTTCCTACGTATTTTTAACGTGAAGTTATGTCAATGGAGGGACATGGCATATCATGGTGGGAGCCATATTTTGAGGGTATGTGTTGTATGCATGGTATATGTTTGATATGCTCACGCCCATGTTATATATCTTCGTGTGGCCGAAGAGATGGGGAGCCATACGTGACAAGGGCTTTGCCCATGTCCCAATTGTGGAATTCAAAGCGCTAGACCAAGTCTACCGCGTATGTATTGCTCATGGTATGTTTGACAAAGAGATCCATGGGTGCACTCCCGTTTTCATGGGGCATGTAGATATTAGTGGCGAAGGTATCTCCATGCGCCCGATTGGGGATCCAAGTGGGGGAATTGTTCGCAAATGGTTCCAATCATTTGTGTATTGAATCATGAGCGGATATCATGGGTGAGCATAGAGATATACTATCATGACAACTTTGCATTTGGTCATAATTTCATTTTTTTGACCTCAATTTTTGCTCATTTTTGCGTTTTGTGTACTTACCTGGTCGGTAAACAGTAAGAAGCCTATGGAGAGTCGAACCATGGTATGTTGTTCATATGTTGGCATATACTTTGGGGTTGAACACCACCATATGCCGGATCGCGTACTCCATTTGGCTTGGCGCACGAAGGAATACAAGAATTGGTCTCAAGATCATGGGCTGACTTGGGCAGTGCGTGGCGCCCATATCCGAAGGGGTTTCGAGGGTAAAATGGGGATGTACATGGGCATTGGCCTTTGGTCTCTATCCTCCATGAATGGTAGACTTCGATTCCATGCAGGCTTTGAGCCGTCGGATAAGTAGTAACTTCAATTTTGAGCATTTTTCTGATATATGGCCAATATGGTGTGAATTGGCAGTTTTTTGGCATGTCATGAGTTCAAACTCATGGGGCATCTCTCCAAGCCCATTCTACTCCAAGTCCAACCAAGGTTATGACAGGGTAGGGCATGGTCCTGAGTGCCACTCTAGGCCATGACACGCCACCTCCCCCATTGGGCTAGGATTTAGAGGCTTGGGAGTGAACACATTTTTGGGGTTTGTGTAGTGACTTGTGACATATGGCATTCAGCCATCTCATTTGACCTGGTTCAGGGCAATATGTTGGTGAGTCAAGGGAAGGTCTTGAGTCCAGGGAATGAGGGGTTTATGGCTGTAGCTGTGTATGTTTACCTCTTTCCCCAACTTTGTTTTATTTGTGTTCATATGCCAATTTCAGGGCTTTCTTCCTTGGTGCAATTCTTGTACATGCCCGCCACCGTGGGAATACCGGTGTGCTGAACGGAAGCCCGCAGCCTGATTTGGATTGTGAATTGGGTTATTGCTATACTTGTGGGATCTGGTTGCTGTTCAGGGTTGAAGGAGGATTACATTTATTATATTTTTGGATTTGGACCCTGTATTTTGAGGATTTTGAGAAATGCAATCGTTGATCCGGAGCAAGTCAGCAGGGGTGACAGGCGGAAGGGGCACAGCGGGGGCCGGTCCTGGTAGGGACCTTCTTTATGGTAGCAGAGGCTTACCTGCTGCCCCTACCAACCGCCGACCCGGGGACTTGGGCCCTTATGAGCCCTGCCCAAGTACACGCCGGGTGCGTATTGTGGACTCGGTGGAGACCACGCCGGAGATTGGAGCCATAGAAGAACCGAGACGTTCAAGAGCATGGCGAACTCCGGAAGTTGAAGCCCGAAGAGAAGTACGACATTCGGGAAGAGGAGGACGTGACATGGAGGACCTGGTCTCCATGTGTGAGCGTCGCTGCCGAAAGGCATGCAACCTCCGCTCCGCCGCGGAGGACTCTGATGAGGCTTGCCATTCAGGCAGCAGTGGAGGACGGGCCCGGCGCTACCGGAAGCGCGGGTCACCCAAGTCCGCGGCAAGGGACGCCGGGGCTATGGACACGGACCCCAGCCCGGTCAGGCTTTGGGAATCCGAGGGGCACTCCGAGGGCTATCGGACAGCCTACGAGCCACCTTCGGAGCCGGAGATGTCCGCGCTGATCGCCAGGGCGCATACGGCCCCAGAGCCCGCCCTGAAGCACGACGCCGAGGGCTTGGAGAGGCCAGCCAGGGCCCGGACGGCACCTGTGCCCCGGCACACGGGCCCAGAGACTGACGCCATAGGCGATACGCCCATGGGCGATGAGTCTGAGGTGCCGGGAACCGCGGGATGCGCTGAATCCGGCGGAAAGCACGCTACGTGCCACTGCGAGCATGTGTCCTTCCTCATGGGCAAGTACCCGAAGATGGGGATGGACGCCATCGTGCATCACCTTGACCGCCTGGACAACGCCAAGGACGCTCGGGAGGAGGACGTCGCGGGGATCCTGGACGACCAGTCGGCCGCGGAGAACCACATGGAGGAGCTGCGAGCGGATCAGGCCCGGTACCGGGAGAATCTGGAGCTGGCCCTGCAGAAGCAGCAGCAAGTGGTGGACAGCCTCCTCCACTTAGTGGAGGACACGTCGGGACGCCTGAAAAGGCTAGAGGAGCGACAGCCCCTCGCCTCGGGTCCGGAGCTTCCGGCAAAGCCGGCCGCGGTAGAGCTGGTGGAGGGGGTTAAGACCCTGAGGAGCGCCATGGAGAAACCCATGGGCGGCCCTGCAGAGGCACCCTACGCGCCTCCGCGTGTTGACCCGGGTGCGCTGCCGTTTGTTCCCATGTTCAGCGAATCGACAATGCTCGGGGAACACACGGCACCGGCTGGGTCCATGCGGGAAGGGTACGTAACCACGGACCCGAGGAGCCTGACGGTACAGATGTCCCATGCCGCCCAGGATGTACCGATCACGACGAACATGGTAGTTTATGCGGAAGAGAAGATCGACACCATGCAGGGGCGAACCATGGGAAGCGCCGACGGACATGGTCGAGGTCATCCAGGCGGAAACCTGTGGGCGAAGGACCCCAATACGGGGATATGGACGGCCGATGGAGCTAATCCTTCCCGCATTCCAAACCCCATGGGTTCAGGCCCAACTGGACCGCACTCCATGGAGGAGAGGGATGTACGGGGAGTGTACTCACACCCCCCGGCCACAGGTGGTATCCGTCTCGGTGGAGTGGTGGCTGGAGACGTCAGAGACGCCATCAGGATTGACGACCTCAGGGGAATCAAAATCCCCTACTACGATGGCAATCCCTCCAACCTGGATGACTTCATCCTGGATTGGGAGGACTTCGCCGAGGAGGTCGTCGGCGAGATGCGGGGAGCGCCGCGGGATAAGTGGGTATGCCGGACATTCCCACACCGCCTGGCGCAGGACCTGAAGGAGGAGCTGCGGGATCAGATCCGGGAAGGACTGATCAGGACGGAGCAGGCCTGCCTCCAGTGGTTGGAGGATGAGGAGCGGGTGGACGCTCCGAATCAGAAGCTGGAGGACCTGTGGTCCATCCCACTGCCGCTGGACCGCGGGGAGTTGCGGGTCCGGGAGTGGAACCGGTATCTGCGGAAGTACCGTAGATGCCTAAAGCTGGTGGAGGACTGGAACGAGGCCAGCGAGATCCGCCACCTCCTGAAGGACGTCCTCCCCGGCCAATGGAAGAGGCGAGTGGAGGACGAGGAGAAGAAGCGCGCCAAGAAGCGGGTGGCGGTGCGGATCATGGCGGCGGAGGATATCCATGCGGGTATCATGGAGTTCTTCAGGAGGAACCTGGGCGAACCCAACCGGATGTTGGGACTGAAGAACGCCGTGTACGTTGAGGTGTTTGGAGACTCCATGGGGCAAAGGTTGTTGCGCCTCAACAACGTGGAGTGGAGGCGCGGGGAGCCGCTGAGGATGCAGGTGATCTTCGCCCGCATGAGCCTGGACGAGATCGTGAAGTACATCACGGTGGAGTTGAAGCTCAATGCGAAGAACGAGGCCCACGTGCAGGATCGACATGGTCATGGACAACGAGGGCACCCAGAAGACCGCCATCATCGGGAGATCCAGGATGACACGGCCAACTCCGCGGAGGATGGTAGTGGAAGTGGCCAAGACCACTGGTCCCAGGAGGATCACGAGGAGGCCCATTTCTTCGCGTTTGTGGCGCACAACGTGAAGAACAATGGGCAGGATCGGTCCAGATGGAGCCGGGCGGGACCCAGGGGCAAAGAGCCAAGGAGGATCGGGAACCCACCGCTCTCGTTCCGAGAGTACAGGTCTCAGCACGACGGGTGCTGGGTCTGTTATGGCAAGGGAAACAACCATGCACACGACCACCGTCAGTGCAAGGTGTATGAGGCGGACAAGAAGGCCTACTTCGCCGCCCACCCCGAGAAGAAGCCCAAGGAGCAGCGGATTTCCGACTGGAAGGCGAAGGGCGGAGACGGGGGAAAAGGCCAAGGCAAAGGCCAAGGAAAAGGCGGAGGAAGAGGCTATGGTGGTGGACCTGGCCAAGACCGACGAGTGAGGTCGATCGAGGAGGTTGCTGAGGACATATTGAGGACGTTGGAGGAACTCAAAGCCCAGCAACGTGGTGGACAAAGTCCTGGCAGATCGTAGCCGGAAGGGGCTGCGGGAAGCCAAGTCTAGAGGAGCCCCCACGGGAGTGGGACCTCGGAGGTCTCTCCTCCGAAAATCAGTGGAATCCCAGAGAAAGGGAAGGCACATCGGGTGCCGAAGAAGGCTCCAGAAGAGCCAAAACCAGTGAGTTTCGCCACTCCCAACCCCTGGAGCGCCCTGCCAAGGGAAGTACATGTGGGTACGGGACATGGCAAGAAGGAAGGAGCGACCACGGAGAGCCCCGTGGACGGGCAGGACCAGCCCAAGATCTACACCATCCGTGACCATACCCTTGAAGTCCTGATGCACCCGGACGTGCTAGAGTTGCATGCCGTGAGAGTCGTCCATACACCTCATGGCGACGAGCGGCAGTTGCACTTGAAAGTGCGAGTACGGTGCGGACGAGAGGAGAAGGTGGTGGATGTGTTAGTGGATACGGGTGCCCAGGTGAGCCTGGTCCGGAGAGGGTTGTTCAAGGAGGAACTCCTGCAGCCCAGCCGGAGACCGGTCCGCCTGAAGGTCGCCAACGGAGAGATTATGGGTGGTGGCACCCATGAGGCCACTATCAGTATGGAATTCTGGGAGCATGAGCGCTTGAACCGCCCTGATCAGGCGAAGAGAAGCACTCTATCCGGGAACTTCTATGTGGCCGACATTACCGATTGGGATATGATCATGGGGTATTACTTCATGGTGGCCAACGCCATTCGAGCCCTTCCCCATCGCGCAACGCTGGTCCGGGAGTACGACGAATGCCTCACATGGCTGTCCACGGATTATGCGTGCGGGTCATCCCAATGGAATGCCGAGGAAGAGGATCGGATCGTCGGAGCGGTGCAAGCTGTGGGCGCCAAGTCCAGAGGAGACCGTGGGGTTCAGCTCACGGAGTATGGAATGGCGCCGCAAGTGTACGCCAGGATGATTCAGACGCTGGGAGCTGAAGCGCCCGAGACGGACGTCTTCGCTTCCCGGGATGCCCCACTTCTGCGGAAGTGTAGGAGGCATTGGCATCGAGGGGACTCAGCCTGGCACAGGCATTGGGGTTTGGAGGAGTGGGGACCCATGTATTGGCATGGCTCCCTGGACAATACCAGACGTACGGTGGAGAAGATCATCGCGGATAGGGCGAAGGGGATCCTGGTCATAACCGGCATAGGATCCACCCCATGTCCGCTGGAGGGTCTCAAGTCGACGCTGGACTCCATCACCCTGAACGAGATGTCATTCGGGCCAGAGGAGGAGTTGTTCATCGACGCCAAGGGTGTATCAATGCCCTCCCCGGGTCAAGCGTTGGGTACCAAGGCTTTCCTGGTGGATGGGGCGCAAGCCCAGCCCACGGCTGATGAAGCACTCATCCGTAGGGTGGAGGCGGTGCCCATGAAGGTCATGTTTGAGCCCAAGGAGGGGACGGATCAGCCAGTGGATGGCATCGACATCCTGTCCCACTCCGAGATCGACGACGTCGTCAACTACATGCGAATGGGGATGCACGACCGTGTGGCAGCCAAGAAGAGGCGGGCCATGGTCACATCTCCGCATTGGTGGGATGACAAGATGTTGGTCACCGGCAAGTACGAGAAGGATGAGTTCGTGGCGAGGGTCATGGATCACATCGCGGACCAATACGATGGTCCGGTTGGGTCGGACCCACCAACATGGGATTTTCCAAGAATGGGTATCGATAGCGACAGTCACCAGCCCGAGGCCGCAAATTTCCGAAGATTATCGGTGGGAAGTGCACCCCACGACGATGAAGACGGTCTATCGGACGAGGAGAAGTCGGAATCAGACCCAGAAGAGGCCTATACCGCAGTGCGGTCGGTTGTATCCATACCGAAGCAAGCCGCTGAAGAGGCCCAGGAGAACCCGAAGGTCGCCGAGCTGAAGGAGAGGCTGATCAAAGCCTATCCGCAGCTATTCAGTGGCGTCGCCAACAAGAACCTTCCAGATCGTGGGAGGTTTGGCACAGCGAAGATCAAGCTGAAGCCGAACCCCAACATCTATCGTCATCGGGAGTACCAACTTCAGGGCGATCGGGCCGAGGCCATGAAGAAGCTGTTGGCCGAGTTCATTGAGCGGGGATGGATCGAACCCTCCGACAGTGAGTGGGCCAGCCCAGCCTTCATCGTGCCCAAGAAGGAGAAGGGCGAGTGGAGGTTGGTGGTAGACTATAGGGGTTTGAACGAGCAAACCGAGCACGACTCGTACTCGCTTCCCCTGATCGACTCCATCCTCCAGAAACAACAGAAAAAGCGGATTTTCACGGTGTTAGACCTGAAACACGGTTATCACCAGATGCCGCTACACCCGGACTCCAGGCCCTGCACAGCGATGTCGACGCCGCTTGGGCCCATGCAGTGGAAAGTGGTGCCTATGGGCGCCAAGAATGGCAACGCCGCTTTCCAGCGCATGATGGAGGACCTACTCGGTCCTGTCCGGGACTGTGCCGACCCCTTCGTGGATGACATCATCATCGGGTCAGGCACGGAGAACATGACTGAGGACGAGCTCATCGACGCGCATGAGAAGGATCTGCGCCGAGTGCTCAGCGAGTTGGACAAGCACAACATGGTGTGCAAGCCCACCAAAGCCTCACTCTTCGTGAAGGAAGAGGAGTTCGCGGGTCACGTGGTTGGTCACGGGCAACGCCGTCCCATGCCTGGGAAGCTGGCGTCCCTGCACCACTGGGAGAAGCCCCAGACCATCAGCGAACTCCGGTTCTTCATGGGGTTCTGCAACTACTATTCGGGCTATGTGCGGATGTATGCAGAACTGTCGGGGCCGCTGCACAAGATGCTGCAAGTGGGCAAGTTCGATGGCCGGAAGGGAAGCAAGAAGAAGCTTGCCTGGACCCCTGAGGCTGAGGATGCGTTCAACCGCCTGAAGGAGCGACTCCTGGGGCAGTTGGGGCTATTCCTGGTGGACCCGGACAAGGGATTCGTGCTACGGACGGACGCCTCGGACTATGCTGTGGGAGCAGTCCTCGAGCAGATCCGAGACGACGGGTCACATGTACCCGTAGCGTTCTGGAGTCGGATCCTGGCCGAGGGCCAACGCCGCACTTGGACTGCGAGGGAGAAGGAGACGTACGCCATTGTTTGTGCGCTCAGGAAGTGGTCTGGCCACATCGGATTGCAACCGGTGGTGGTTTGCACAGACCATCAGTCCTTGCAGAGCTGGCACAAGGAGCACGTCGACACCCCCTCGGGACCGGCGGCAAGGAGGGCCCCATGGCACGAGACGTTCGCCAAGTTCGACCTCAGCGTCGTGTACGTCCCGGGGAAGGACAACACTGTGGCAGATTGCCTCAGTCGCTGGGCCTACCCCGCGGGCATGGCGTGGATGGACATATCCAGCCATGGCGACGCCGAGGAGACCGAGGAGGCCAAGCGCATCATCGAGATGGAGAATGTCATGGAGCAAGAGGGGGTCAAGTGCTTTGTGGTGATGGCAAATGGTACGGACCTGGCCAAGTTCCGGGGTGCCCGCGTCCAAGCTATTCGAGAGGAAACCCTCGAGCAATGGATGGTGGCCCCTGTAGAGCTAGTCAGGTCGGTGCTCACAGAGGACTGGTCGGATGACTACGCGGCATCCGAGCACTGGAGCAAGTACTGGAATGCCGTGAGCGCCCCGTCGGACGACGAATGGCCCGAGGGCTTGACCGAGGATGGCGACAAGTTGTTCCTCAAGGACAAGCTGCTGGTGCCCGAAAACCGAGTGGAGGAGCTCATCGACCATTGGCACAACGCCCAGCTCATGCACCCCGGCCGAGACAAGATGCAGCAGGACCTGGAGTGGCGTTTCAAGTTTCCTCCGGGGTACTACGCCATCCTGGATAGGTACTGCAGCCACTGTGCCGTGTGTCGGGCCACGAAGAGCCCGAACCACTCCACAGCGGGCAACCCGGTGTATACGGCTATACCGGAGGCCCCTATGCGGTCCGTGGCCATGGATGTGTTCGCCATGCCTGAGGTCACCGTGGAAGGAGAGACCTACGACTGTGTCATCCTGGCGGTGGATAGGCACAGTGGGTATATCGTGGCGGTCCCTGGCAAGAAGTCCAAGAAGAAGGACAAGAAGGACAAGCATGGAGTGGGGCTGCAGGCCAAGACCGTCGCTAATGCCATGATCAGGCATTGGCTGACGATTCTTGATGTCCCAGCTGTCATCTGCAGCGATCGGGGCAGTCAATTCGTGGGTACGTGGTTCAAGACGATGTGTAAGCACATGGGAATTCGGCACGCCAAGACCGTGGCGTATCACAGCCGGTCGAATGGCCGTGCTGAAGTGGCCGGGCGGCAGATGTTCGAGAAGTTCCGCCAGCTGCACATTGACGAACCGGGCCGGAACTGGTATAACTCGCTGTGGAGAGTGCTCCAGGCGTATCACGACCTTCCAGGACCCACTGGACTGTCGCCCCATCGCATCCTGTTCCTACGGGATCGAGTGTCACGCACTCTCCCGTGGATGAACCATGGCAAAGTGGCCCGGGATGCGAACGCTATGATGGCTGAGGCGGAAGACACGGCATCCAAGGTGTGTAAGGCACTACAGGACGAGCACGACAAGAGGGCCAAGTACTTGAAGCAGGGAAAAGTCCAAAAGTATGCTCTCCAAGACACCGTGTGGGTGGAGCGGCACCACAAGGATGTCCTGTCCAGGCATCGGCAGGCATCTTGGTATGTGCCGGGGGTAATCGTGCGGAAGGTCGGGCAGGATGTGTACGCGGTTCGTGTTGGGGATACCAAGATCCTGGACCGCGACCATACCCAGCTTCGTCCCCGAGCACCAGACCCCAGCGGACGTCCCGTCACCTTCGAGTTCACGGCCGGCGATGTGGACTCGGACGACGAGGGTGAGGACGACGACTTCACCGCTGAGAAGATCCTGGCGGACATGCCGGACCCGGGGACGCCTGGGGGGAGGCTTTACAAAGTCCGTTGGAAGGGATTTGCCGCATCCAGGGATTCGTGGGAACCTCCGAGCAGCTTCGTGCCGAGGTATACCACGGTCTGGATGGACTACCTAAAGAAAAAGAATATTTCTTTGGATGTCAAGGACGTGTTGGTCCATTTGGTTGCTGCTGTAGCACCGTAATGGATCCCCCCTTGGCATTTTGTTTGTTTCTGTGATTGAGGAGACGGGTGAGGGCGTTCATCCGGGGATTTTTCGGCCTTGATTGGCCATATACCCCCTTCACTCGATCTCCACATATATATTTCATTGTGGTATACTTATTTAGGTCGACCGACGACGTTTTTCTATCTTTGATCCCCTTGGTCCATGTTGTAGATCAAGTGGAGACCGGATATGGCGTAGGGCGCTGAGTATCAGTGTCCTCACCCCTCCCTTGGGGCATGGGGGACGCCTACGACGTTTGTGGGGCCTCCATGTGTCCGTGGGACATGGAGGGGGGGGGTTGGAGCCCATTGGGGTCCTCCCGTCCTCTCTTCAATGACTTCCGAGCGGTAACAATGCTCTGAGAAGGGGGGTGAAGCCGGTTCGGACCCCCGTGGCCATCTTGGGGTCACTTGGGGTGTGAATTTTTGTGCCGGCAAGCCGCCATTGGCTGATATCATACTCTCCCATCCACCTGATCTAACCCGATGTGATAGTGTGATAGGTTTGGCCATTCCGGCTATGAGCGGCCATATTCAGAACCGAGGCGCCGCCAGCTGAGATTTATATATCGGAATATCAGGAATCAACAGGGTTTTATTATCATGATGTTTCCGTAATTTTTCAGCCTTTCGTTCTGATGGTCAATGTATCGGCGACCGTCAGTTGGCTCGCAATTTTGCGTTAACCGATTGGTTAACTGTTATTTCCAGATATTTTGGCGGATACTCCGTTGAAGGGTCAGATTTCATCAGCAAAGGGTTTGTTGCTTCCGCAATTTTCTAAATAAGCACTCGAAATTTTAATCTGAATTTTTCGCGATGTCGAAATCGGATTTTCGACTTCGACATCGCCGCACTTGATTTGGACTTCTTCGAGTGGTCATACTCCTTTCCCTATGCCCGAATCAGGTTTCCCTTATACTTGCCACCCATTTGACTTGGAGATATAAGGGAAACAAAAGTGAATCGTGGAACCACTTTGAAGGACCATATCTACGCGCGAGTGTGAGGAAAGAGAATAAGGAAGGTTGGGTTGCAAGCGCATTGGTCTCAAGTAAATTTCGGAAGCATCAAACGCCTTTGGTGTGTACACATCCCGGATATAGCAAGGGATAATGGTCAAGAGGGTATAAAGTGATATATAACTCTTGGACCGTGCAACCGAACATTTTATTGTGACTTTCGAGTGTACCGCATGAGTGTACGGGTTGCATAGCAACTTTCCTTGGGTTCCTACGTATTTTTAACGTGAAGTTATGTCAATGGAGGGACATGGCATATCATGGTGGGAGCCATATTTTGAGGGTATGTGTTGTATGCATGGTATATGTTTGATATGCTCACGCCCATGTTATATATCTTCGTGTGGCCGAAGAGATGGGGAGCCATACGTGACAAGGGCTTTGCCCATGTCCCAATTGTGGAATTCAAAGCGCTAGACCAAGTCTACCGCGTATGTATTGCTCATGGTATGTTTGACAAAGAGATCCATGGGTGCACTCCCGTTTTCATGGGGCATGTAGATATTAGTGGCGAAGGTATCTCCATGCGCCCGATTGGGGATCCAAGTGGGGGAATTGTTCGCAAATGGTTCCAATCATTTGTGTATTGAATCATGAGCGGATATCATGGGTGAGCATAGAGATATACTATCATGACAACTTTGCATTTGGTCATATTTTCATGTTTTTGACCTCAATTTTTGCTCATTTTTGCGTTTTGTGTACTTACCTGGTCGGCAAACAGTAAGAAGCCTATGGAGAGTCGAACCATGGTATGTTGTTCATATGTTGGCATATGCTTTGGAGTTGAACACCACCATATGCCGGATCGCGTACTCCATTTGGCTTGGCGCACGAAGGAATACAAGAATTGGTCTCAAGATCATGGGCTGACTTGGGCAGTGCGTGGCGCCCATATCCGAATGGGTTTCGAGGGTAAAATGGGGATGTACATGGGCATTGGCCTCTGGTCTCAATCCTCCATGAATGGTAGACTTCGATTCCATGCAGGCTTTGAGCCGTCGGATAAGTGGTAACTTCAATTTTGAGCATATTTTTGATATATGGCCAATATGGTGTGAATTGGCAGTTTTTTGGCATGTCATGAGTTCAAACTCATGGGGCATCTCTCCAAGCCCATTCTACTCCAAGTCCAACCAAGGTTATGACAGGGTAGGGCATGGTCCTGAGTGCCACTCTAGGCCATGACACGCCACCTCCCCTATTGGGCTAGGATTTAGAGGCTTGGGAGTGAACACATTTTTGGGGTTTGTGTAGTGACTTGTGACATATGGCATTCAGCCATCTCATTTGACCTGGTTCAGGGCAATATGTTGGTGAGTCAAGGGAAGGTCTTGAGTCCAGGGAATGAGGGGTTTATGGCTGTAAGTGTGTATGTTTACCTCTTTCCCCAACTTTGTTTTATTTGTGTTCATATGCCAATTTCAGGGCTTTCTTCCTTGGTGCAATTCTTGTACATGCCCGCCACCGTGGGAATACCGGTGTGCTGAACGGAAGCCCGCAGCCTGATTTGGATTGTGAATTGGGTTATTGCTATACTTGTGGGATCTGGTTGCTGTTCAGGGTTGAAGGAGGATTACATTTTCTATATTTTTGGATTTGGACCCTGGATTTTGAGGATTTTGAGAAATGCAATCGTTGATCCGGAGCAAGTCAGCAGGGGTGACAGGCAAAAGGGGCACAGCGGGGGCCGGTCCTGGTAGGGACCTTCTTTAGGACCTGGAGTGGTGCTTCAAGTTCCCACCGGGGTACTACGCCCTCCTGGACAAGTACTGCGGCGACTGTGCCGTGTGTCGGGCCACGAAGAGCCGCAACCACTCCACGGCTGGCAACCCGGTGTATACGGCTATACCGGAGGCCCCTATGCGGTCCGTTGCCATGGATGTATTCGCCATGCCTGAGGTCACTGTGGAAGGAGAGACCTATGACTGTGTCATCCTGGCGGTGGATAGGCACAGGGGGTATATCGTGGCGGTCCCTGGCAAGAAGTCCAAGAAGAAGGACAAGAAGGACAAGCATGGAGTTGGGCTGCAGGCCAAGACCGTCGCTAATGCCATGATCAGGCATTGGCTGACGATTTTTGATGTCCCAGCTGTCATCTGCAGGGATCGGGGCAGTCAATTCGTGGGGACGTGGTTCAAGACGATGTGCAAGCACATGGGGATTCGGCACGCCAAGACCGTGGCGTACCACAGCCAGTCGAATGGCCGGGCTGAGGTGGCCGGGCGGCAGATGTTCGAGAAGTTCTGCCAGCTGCACATTGACGAACCGGGCCGGAACTGGTATAATTCGCTGTGGAGAGTACTCCAGGCGTACCACGACCTTCCGGGGCCCATTGGACTGTCGCCCCATCGTATCCTGTTCCTACGGGATCGAGTGTCACGCACTCTCCCGTGGTTGAACCATGGCAAAGTGGCCCGGGATGCGAACGCTATGATGGCTGAGGCGGACGACACGGGGGCCAAGGTGTGCAAGGCACTTCAGGATGAGCATGAGAAGAGTACCAAGTACTTCAAGCAGGGAAAAGGCCAGAAGTATGCTCTCCAAGACACCGTATGGGTGGAGCGGCACCACAATGATGTCCTGTCCAGGCATCGGCAGGCATCTTGGTATGTGCCGGGGGTAATCGTGCAGAAGGTCGGGCAGGATGTGTATGCAGTTCGTGTGGGGGATTACAAGATCCTGGACCGCGACCACACCCAGCTTCGTCCCCGAGCACCAGACCCCAGCAGACGTCCCGTCACCTTCGAGTTCACGACCGGCGATGTGGACTCGGACTACGAGGGTGAGGACGATGACTTCACCGCCGCGAGGATCCTGGCGGACAAGCCGGACCCGGGGACGCCTGGGGGGAGGCTTTATAAAGTCCGTTGGAAGAGATTTGCCGCATCCAGGGATTCGTGGGAGCCTCGGAGCAGCTTTGAGCCGAGGTACACCACGGTCTGGATGGAGTATCTGAAGAAAAAGAACATTTCTTTGGATGTCAAGGATGTGTTGGTCCATTTGGTGGCTGCAGTAGCACCGTAATGAATCCCCCTTGGCATTTTTGTTTGTTTCTGTGCTTGGGAGTCGGGTGAGGGCGTTCATCCGGGGATTTTTCAGCCTTGATTGGCCATATACCCCCTTCACTCGATCTCCACATATATATTTCATTGTGGTATACCTATTTAGGTCGACCGACGACGTTTCTCTATCTTTGATCCCCTTGGTCCATGTTGTAGATCAAGAGGAGACCGGATATGGCATAGGGCACCGATTATCAGTGTCCTCACCCCTCCCTTGGGGCGTGGGGGACGCCTACGACGTGTGTGGGGCCTCCATGTGTCCTTGGGACATGGGGGGGGGGGGGGTTTGGAGCCCATTGGGGTCCTCCCGTCTTCTCTTCAATGACTTCTGAGCGGTAACAACGCTCTGAGAAGGGGGGTGAAGCCGGTTCGGACCCCCGTGGCCATCTTTGGGTCACTTGGGGTGTGTATCTATGTGCCGGCAAGCCGCCGTTGGCTGATATCATACTCTTCCATCCACCTGACCTAACCCGATGTGATAGTGTGATAGGTTTGGCCATTCCGGCTATGAGCGGCCATATTCAGTACCGAGGCGCCGCCAGCTGAGATTTATATATCAGAATATCAGGAATCAACAGGGTTTTTTTATCATAATGTTTCCGTAATTTTTCAGCCTTCCGTTCTGATTGTCAATGTATCGGCGACTGTCAGTTGGCGCGCGATTTTGCGGTAACCGATTGGTTAACGGTTAATTACAGATATTTTGGCGGAAACCCCGATGAAGGGTCAGATTTCATCAGTAAAGGGTTCGTCCCCCTTCAGGCCTAACTCCAGGGGGTGAGAAGAGTGGCAGACCGATTGCCCAGGCGAACATCCAGCTAGAATTGCCGGAGTTCGACCCGAAAAATCTGCCCGAATGGGCAGAAGAATTTGCTGAGTTTCTTTTGCTAACTGGCCAATCCCATGTGGATGTGGCCACCAAATGCTCACTGCTGAAACGGTCATGCAAAAAGAAATTTTTGCAAAAACAGGTGAAACAGATTGTGAAAACCTGTTCAACATGGGCCGAGGTACTCCAAAGACTGGAGAAAACATTCCCAGTCTATGAGACTGACCTCAGTGTGCGCACACAGATAGAGGAGCTACCTCTGCTCCCTGAGTTTCCCTCCGCTGCGCGATTCTCTGAATACGTGTGCGTCCTAGAGTATCTGTTTTCACGAATGAACGTAGGCTCCTATGGAGCCACTGAGCCCCACCTGTGGCTCATGAGTAAGATCCCCCAACGTACGTGGGATGACTGCCGCGCTACCTCTGAGAGGAAAAGCCGGACCCACTCGTACGACGAACTCGTGGACCTGCTGATTGAGGTAGCTCTTGAGAGGGAGAATGACTCCCACATGAAGAAATTCCTCAAGAAACACTTGGGTCGAGGTGGTACCCCTACCCCCGAACGTGGCGAAGGGAAAGGGCCTAAAAATCCCACTAACGCCAACCAGGGAGGTGGTAAAGGAAGGAATAACATACGTGCCATGAAGGAGGTTAAACCTGATGCAGGTATACCCCCTCTGTTCTACTGTAAACCTGTCAATGACAAGGGGGGACCTTGTCATGCCCCTGACTGCAACCACCGCAGTAGTTGTATGCTGCAGATGAAACGACAGCAGCACTCCAAAGATGAGAAATCTGTGACCCATCAGGATCATTTCAGTTGTACCATCACCTGTGGCTATTGTGGCAAACGTCGTCACTACGAGGACGAACGTCACACAAAGAAACGCGAGAGTGATAAACTCAAGCGGCAGGAGGCTGAACGCCAGAAGAACCAAACACCCACCAGAAACCCCAAGAGAGGGGATAAAGGTGGTAAAGGAGGTGGCAAGGGGGGTGGCAAAGGTGGACCCCCTAACCCCCAGAGGCGCTCATCAGCGCCCGCTGCTACACCCCCTCCTGCCGAAGGTGACCCCAAGAAGCGCCCACAGGGGGATAACGCCTCCCCTGAGGGGAATAACTCCAAGAAGAGGCGACTAGCCTGGATGGCCAAGTCCCTCATGGCTGCAGGGGTGAATATCAAATTCCCTGCTGAGGAGTAGGGGGGCGGCTCCGAAGAGGAGGACTTGGTTTTCTGGATCCTCGTGTAAATCGGGCATCAGGCTTTTCGAGCGGTGCTTGACACCGGTGCACAACTTTTTCCATAGTGGCCCGGCGCCTGCTAAAAACTTTCAAGAAAACTAAGACCGTGGCCATAAGAGTAGGGGATGGGCGTACCATCCATTCCTTGGGGGGGGGGTCGATGTGACTATATGTCTGGGCGACGAAACCGTGACCCAACACTGCAGAGTGTTGGACACCGACGCCTTTGACATCGTAATTCACCGATTTCCTACGAAGACACCCCCAGGTAAAAATGCTGTCTCCCCAGCGCCCCTATTCTTTGCACTGCGACTTTGGCAGTGGGCTGTTCTCCGTACCTTTGCAGCTGTCAGGAACAAAAGAGTCTGGGCTGCGCTACGCATCCAAGACTAACTATCGTACTGAAAACTACCAATTGGCCCGTCACGTTCTTGAAAATGGACTGGCGGCCCTTCACGTAAACCTGGATGAGATCCAGGTGGAATTGTTTGCGAGCCGACAACAGCACATCATGCAGTTGTACTGCTCGAAACATTTGAACAACGCTTTCCGTTTCTTCTGGAAAGCAATGGGCCTTGCGTATGCTAACCCTCCCTTCTCCCTGCTCGCGAAGGTTCTAACCAAAATCGCTTATGAGGGAGGAAGGGTTGTCATGTGCACCCCTGACTGGGGCTGCTCTGGTGAACACGCTTACTGGCGCCGTATGCTAGATCGAATGACCGTGGGAAGAGTGCAACTCCCCGACGGTCCCATCTATGTGCCTGAGGACTCAGACACAGCTATGCAGGCCCCTGAGTGGGCCAGTTTCTTATCCATCGTCGATGGATCTCTCAATCCTGTACCCCTGTGTTACCTAGAACAGGCGCTACTGAAAGAGGTCATGCCCGAAAATCGTGGACTGACACTTTCTGATCTCAAAAACCGATCTCCTGAGCACCTATCTGCCAAACTTACAGGGTGTGAATCTCCCGATGGCTAACTGGAACCTGCAGCTGTTAAGGAGGATGCTGACGACCAACTGTCTGAGATCGCCAGCACTCTCCCTCCTTTTGATCCCAGCTGTGTTGATCTAAAACACAGTGCCTTCCTAGCCAAGATGTTGCTGGAGGAGGTAGATCTAGAGTCAACCTCAGAACCCACTTCCCCTGTTGGGAAGCCGGTGCTACACATGCAGCCTATTTACACAGCTGAACCCGTGGCCCAGAGTCCTGATGCTCTAGCGCGGCCTGCTTGTAATAACATGCCACTGTCTGAGCATGACACTCAGGGACTCCGACGGCTGTTGTACCTGAAGGCCGAAGGTATTGAGCGCCCAGAGCGGCTACAATACCTCAGACAGACCTGGAAATCCTCCATCTGGTCTGAGGAGGACGATGATTCCTATACGCTGCCTGATCCTGAGATACCCCTAGCGTATTCTCTGCACTATGGGCAGCAATGTCCCCCTGAGTGGGACGATGGTTCTGTACCTGCCGAAACTGCTGATCGGCAGAAAAAGAAAGAACATGGAAAGAGCAACCTCCATGCTGAGGAGGATTTCCTGCAGAAAATCGAGAGTCTTAACCTTGACCCCCGACTGAAGAAACTGCTGCTAACCTATGAGGAGGTGTTCGGCGCCTTGCCGCCCCCCCTCTCTTGTAAAAAACTGGTCCAGATGGACCTGAAACTGAAACCTGAATTTGAAAAGATGCGAGTGAGGCGTCGTCCCTATCCCGCTCCACAGGAACAGGTTGAAGAAATCGAGCGCCAGATCCGGGAATGTATTGATGCTGGCCTCGTGGAGGAATATAAGAAGGGGGACTACCCCCATCACTGCAGTCCCTGTTTTCTGGTTGCTAAACCAGGGTCCACTGCCCTACGACTGGTTGTTGACTATGGTGAGGTCAACAAGAAAACCCAGAACCACTCAGGGAGTATTCCTAACGTGGAAAATACCCTGGAGCGTATTGCCAAATACAGGTACAAGACCAAAATGGACAAACGCAGTGGTTTCTGGCAGGTGGACCTAACCGCCGCAGCTCTGGAGCTGCTGGCTTTTATAACCCCTAAGGGTCGTGTGTTTAAGTGGAAGGTCATGCCTTTCGGAGTGGCTAATGCGCCAGCGCTCTTCCAGGAGCTACTGAACAAAATTATGTACATACTGAGGCGCCGACCTCTAGTACAGAAGCTGATTTCTCGGGGTGCAGAAATGAAGGCCCACATCGACGACGTGAGTTTGGGTACTAATACCCAAGAGGACCATGTCCTACTCCTCCGTGAATTTTTCATTGTTTGTCAAGAAAACCATCTCCGAATCAAACTCGAAAAATGTGAGTTTATGAAGGAGGACATGGACTATTTGGGTTTCGACGTGGGGTATCGCTGGTGGAAACCAACCGCGTCTAAGATGCAGCCCCTACAGGACATGCAGATCTGCGATGACCCTAAGAAGGGTCTACACAACGTGAGGAGTTTTGAGGGCGCCTGTAACTTCTATAGGCGTCACATCCACAATTTTACCTACTCCTCTGCCCCCCTCACGGATCTAATCAAGAAAACTACTCCCTGGAGGTGGACCGCCAGAGAGGAGGAGTGTTTCCAGGAGTTGAAGAAAAAAATTGCCTCCTCCAACTGCCTGGGAGTACCTCGCCCTAAGGGCGAGATAGTCCTGATCACTGATGCCAGTGATGTAGGGGGGTCTGGAACGATCTACCAATGGCAGGAGCTTAACCCAGCTGAACTAACCCACTGCCATTATCGTACTAGTGGACTGAACTGTGATGGCTCCTTGAAACATGACTATCCCACCAGTGAGTGGCGGCTGGTGCCACTGGGACACTGGAATTGAAAATGGAACCAAGCGCGTTCTAATTACAGCACCCATGACCAGGAACTCCTGGCCGGTATGTTGGTGCTTTCGTCACAATCCCGACTCCTGGGATCCAACCCTATTGTCTGGCTCTGTGACCAGGAACCTGTGAAGTCTTTTCAGAAGGGCCGACCACCAGAGAAAGCAAAACTAAAGCGGTGGTGGACTTACCTGAGCCAGTTCAGGCTGATAGTTCATCATATCCCCGGTATAAAAAATGAACTGTCTGACTATATATCGCGCAATAACTTCGATGCGCTTATAGGTGAGAGCTCTGAGGCGCTCGCCAAAGAGGCTTTCCAGCGTATCGATGTCCAACTTGACCTGTCCATGCGCACTGCTGGAATCCTGGAGGGTTGGAGCCTAACCGACTATCAGTCAGAGTATAAAGAAATTCTCCAAACCCTCAGCACTGGTCTCGAACCCCGTGTCATTGAAGGGCACCAGTGGTATAAAAACAACCAGTACCTCTTCTACGAGGACCGTATTGTTGTACCTGAAGCACAACTGGATGGGTGCCTACAGTGGTCCCACCTCAGCTCTGGACACACTGGCGCTAATCGCTCAGGGGACTTCTTCCGCGCGTGTTTCTGCTCTAGTCTAACCCTGACTGAACTGAGGTCGCGTATGCAGACCATTGTGGATGCTTGTGGCTGTCATGCCAGCAAGCAGAGCGACAGTAGGGATAGGGGACTGATTTCCAGCTTACCCATACCCTATTGTGCTAACTCTCTTCTCTATCTTGATTTCATCCACGGCCTACCTCGCTTCGGCGGCTATGATAGTTGCCTAGTGGTCACCTGTGGCCTATCTCGCTTCACCCGTGTGTTCCCTTGCAGTAAGAAAATCACAGGTGAGCAGACTGTGAAAATGTTGGTCGGACAATGGTTCGAACCCTATGGGGCACCTAAGCAGGTGCACTCTGATGAAGATGTACGCATCCGCAGTGACACTGGGTGGTACAAACGAGTGCTAAATGCCCTCAACGTGGAGGTAACCACAGGTGTGCCCTATACGCACACGTCTAACCCTCTTTGTGAGAGACACAACCGTGTGGTGGAGCAAAACCTAAGAATCCTGATTAAAAAGGAGCGTACCAAAGACTGGGTACGTCTAGTGCCCCGGGCAGTGCAGACCATGAAATCACAGCGGAGCTCTTCTACGGATTTCACCCCCCGTGAACTGTTTCATGGAGGACGACCTGCTTGGTTCTTCCAAACCCCCTTTCCTAAGGACTTCAAGAGCCCCGTTGGAGATTGGCTGGAACACAAGTAGTCTATGGCTAACCAGGCTGAGACTAACTTGAGACACATTCGTGACTGTGAAGTGAGCCAGCGGAACCGCCTACGGCGACCTGCCAGTTCCAAGGTTGGTGACCTTGTTTTGGTTCACCATTCACGCCTACCCTCCTGGCCACGTAACTGCCTACGGGACCCTTATTTTGGACCCTATCGTATCATCAGGATTGATGGATCCAGGATCCATGTCAGGTGCAGTCCCCGTCTAGGTGGTGAACTGCTATGTGCACCCAAACAGTTGAGGCACTATCACTCCCCTGACAATTTGTCCTGGGATTAGTGGCGCCTCAGCGACAGTGAGGTCGAGCGTATTGACCTAGAGAAGGCTGCCAGCCCAGAGGAGGCAGACGAACTCGAAGAGATGACTGCCGATGAGATGGCAGTCGATGGTTACTACGTGGTTGCAGGTATTGCTCGCCACGAGTATAAACAGGGCTCAAAATTCCTAACCCTGTGGGATGGCTATGGGTTATCTGAGGCGACCTGGGAACCTATGTCAGCCTTCATACAACCAGATGGGAGTATCAACCCCATCTTCTGCTCCTACCTCGTTGAGAACAACGAGGGGCAGCTACTAACCCGTGCTGAGACTCTGTCCCAGCGTAAAAAGAAAAACTAATTTCCCTGTGTCAGTCTACTGACTGTGTTCTAACCTTACAGGTGCAGTGAGCACTCTTGTGCAGACGTGCCTGTGTATGTGTGTAAGAGCAGTTGTCACAGTTGCCCCGCATTGCATGGCAGGACAGGACCGCTAGCCCCCCGTGACAACCACTCCCTGGCCGGAGGCCATTTGTTTTTCACAGACCATTGCTTACTGAGCACTGCACTGACCCTGTCTGTGCCCTGCAGTCCCATGCCTATGGTTTCCAGCGTGAACCAGGTGGCCGCTTATCAGGTTTGCAGCCACCCAGCGAGTGTATGCCTTGTTGACCATGTGTTGCATGGGGACTGCCCTGATGTACTGACCTTGGGGAGCCAACGAAGAACGGTGGCTTACTAGACCAGGGGGGAATGACAAGCAAGGTGTTATGAGGCAAGGTGTGTCTTCCCTCCTTGGGGACAAGCGAACCCACAGTTGGGACCCCTGACTGGTCCAGATCCATGGGGTTCTACCCTTCCTTACAGGGTTTACCATACCCCTAAGTGTGCTACGTATGTCTGTGTGTGTCTCCCTTCTCGCCCCGGCGTGGCTCCCGGGAACCGGGCTTCGCTGACGTCGGACCGAAGGTCCTAATCAGGTCCTATTACCACTCCTCTGGCGCCCAATTTCTGTGCTGGCGCCTATCCTTGGGGGAAGACGGCAAAAGCCCTACCTACTAGAGGGGAGGGGTGGCCAAGTGTGCTAAGGGCATACAAAACGCCCATTTTTGCTAAAGGCCAAAAGCTAACACACTCCCCTGCCCACGTGGAAAAGCACGCGGGACAGGAGACACCACTACACTACACTCACTAACACCAGCACCGGCCTTCGAAGGCAGGGTGAGCACTCATCACTTGCACTCAACTCCTGCCAGGCCTGCTGACCCTAACACCTGCACACGCTACTTGGAGTTGCTGTTGAAAGTGTCACGGGTCCTACTGACCCTCCTGTGAGAAAGCAAGAGAACACAACGCTACTAAGCGACTGTGGCCTAACAGGGACGCCACTACGCGTTCCCCTGTCAGGGCTTGGAGGGAAGGAGTGCTCAGTGTGCGTGCACAGCGTGGATGGCGGTGAAGTCGGACTGCACTCACTGAATTGCAGTTATTTGTTTGTGATCTGCGCGGCATATTTTAGCGCTGCTCAAAGAGACTGCACCAATCGCCCTTACCTTCCCACCTGTAAAGCAAAGGCAGATGGCCTGGGTTTGCGGCTGAGGAACCAAGAGTACGTCCACGTATTATACGCTTCTCAGGTAGCCCTATAATACGCTGTCCACAAACCCAGGTGCAAGCAAGCAAGCTTAAGGAACTCCACCCGTTCTCTTATAGAACCTGGGGTGGAGTCCCTGGGTAGCCTAAACAAGAGTTGTACCGTGCGTGGCCTACCCTTTAATGCGTCATATGCATGCACAAGTATGCACTGGTTTTTCAATTCCCCACTCTTACTCCTAATTTAACCCATCATAACCAATCACAGCATGACTCAACCAGGAGGTGAGCTCCTCCTGGGCCTACCTACCTTACTCACCACGCCACATGTGAATGCCGAGGAATACACGAGCGCAAAACAACCCTACGCGCTTAAAAAAATCTACGGCGAACTATAAACCACCCTAAGCGATTAATGCACTGTGTGTCATGCATGCTTCCCTTGTCTTGTTTCCTGCAGAAAGAGGAGAAAGAGTGGCGCACTGCACAGCGCAAAACAAGCCTAAGCGTTTTAAGCAACCCTATTTTAGCGCTACGACAACACGAACACGAGCAAGCACTTTCTTTTCTTACCTGTGAAGAGAGATCAAGGGTGAATACGGGCACAGGGAAAGCGACACAGCGTGTGAATGCCTCAATTGGGCACATGCATCGCGAGCACAGCGCATATTCTAACCCTATGTGCGCGCTGAGCGCTCCATTCGCATCGCATACCTTTCATTCCTGTTTTGACCTGTGCAGAGCAAAGAAGAGGAGCACCCGAACCCCCAACGAACACAGCGTTGACAACCCTAATGTTTTAACGAAGCAACCAACATGAACGCAATGCATGCGTGTGAAATGACACTGACATACCTGAGAGGTGGGTTGTCCACCTGCTCTGTGGTGTGGGTTGATTTTCGATACTTTTCCCTAAAGTTTGTAAAAGTTTTGATGCAACTGTGCAGAAATTTCCTTTAGAACTTTAAAAACTACGGCTCATACCCTCTTTTTCGAGAGCCGTTTACACTTGCGCAACCCTTTTTCTGGAGTCCGCTTCTGTTGCGCTTGTCTGCGACTTTATGTTTTAGTGTAAAAATGACGATTACTCGCGTTGTTTCGTCAATTTTTAGCGATTTGACTTCTTGAATCGCTACACCTTTCGCTAAACCGCAGAATTCACTCCCTGTTGGTTACATTTTCAATTTCTCTCAGCTCCTGGAGATTTGTGTCCTCCATTGGGAGTATTGCTCCGCCCTGGCCCTTGGTCAGGACGTTTACTAAAGTGCCGTTTATGCAGCGATGGCCGTCCGCCTTAGAGCGTTCGACTGTACCCTAGTGGGCAAGCATGTGTGCTCTAGGGGGGGAGTCCTGGGTTCAAACCCCACTACCCCCAAATTTTTACCAAAAGTTTTCGTCGCACGCTGGCGACTTTTGAGGAATGCCCCATCGAAGGGACATCATTCACGGTACATTACACTGTTTTTCAAGGGTACCTACAGTGTGATAGGCTTCTATGAACTGATGAGAATGTTTTTGGTAGGTTTAATGCATTTTCTGAGGTAATTTTGAGAATATTTGAGCCTTTTTCCTTGGACCTACTAGCTTGATCAACTAGTACTCCAGGGGGAAGTAAGAAAAAGTCACTGCCATGTGTTTCTTGGAGGGCTTGATCCAGGCCAAGCCCCCCTTAAAACTCTTTTGTTGATGCTAAGATTTATTTAAGTATTTTTATCCCTCTTTTGAAGCTCTAAGTACACTTTCTCAAAGTAACTAGGGTTATAACCCTAGCCCCCCCATGAAGTTCACCCCTACCACTCAACTGAGCGGAGGTATCTTCCTTCACGGAGGTTATACCGAAATAAAAAAGGCATTTCATGCCTTAGGCATTGGAGGTTAAGCCTAGTGGTCTCCCAGCCCAAGACCCCTATACTCAATTGCTTCTACCACTTATTGTGGTTCTACTTTTGAACTGTTTCTGAATTCAGTTGCTTGGCCAAGTCATAATCTGTGTCTGGCCTATCTCCTTTGCCCCATATTCCTACCCAACTCCATTTCATCCAAAAGAGTGCACATGAAGTGCTTGATGCTAACTTGGAGGCTAGAGTCAGGCCAGGTTTCACATAAAATCTTTTGTTTTATCCATTTGTGATTGAATCTGTGTATTTGTACCTGCTCTGTCTATCTGCAGCCCTTCTGTGTTACACTGGGTTTCAAACTATCCATTGATTCGATCCACATCCTGTTCTTGCTCTACTTGCTCCTTTGGTTTTGGGATTTCAACATCAAAAACCTGCAGGATTTCATCCAAATCTCCAGGGCACTAATCAAGGACATTCTTCTGTGGCTCATTGTCAGAGGGGTCTCCGCCTAGGTCACTAGACCCGTAGGGCTCCACGTCAACCATTGTTCTCAGGGCTGTCAGCCCCAGCTGGTCCAGTTCGGCTCTTGTGGAATTCTCCACCTGGCTGTAGGGGGGCTGGGCTGTTCTTGGTATGAAAGGGCTTCTTGGTATCACAGCAGAAGCCGGCATCGGTCGGCTCCTCAGGCTTCCCAGGGTGTTTGTCAACCCCGGCACCAGGTGATTGGCTTGTACTCGGTGAGGTGAAACTCCCACGATGGTAGGTGACGCTTGGGGAGGAACCAACGGCTCCAGTTTAGCCCGAATCTCTTGAGTGAGATCACCAACAAGTTCAGAGGTGGCTCCTCGGAGAGCCTCTTTAATCTTTGACCGCGTCAGGGACCTGTTGGAGGATCTTCCAGATCCTCTACTCCTTCCACCCAGGGACTCAGGGCCACGTAGGCCACTCAAGGAAGTGAAACCAGGTGCTGGCATAGTGTAGCCAGGTTCGGGTGCCGAATAGCCAGGTATCCCAGTCATGTACACGCCCGCCGCGGGTCTGTCATAGACATCCTCATAGCGGCGCGGTATAGGCTCAGGCGCACCGGTGTAGGTGGAGCTGGATGCCACTGGTTCGCTGACTGCAGTTGCCATAGGTGGCACAGTCGCGGCTGGAGTCACACCATAGGTGGGGTAAGGCATTCCAGTAAAGCCTAGACCCTCCGCCATAGGTGGAGTGGTTGTGGGTGAGGATACAGCTGGATGTGTGGCTGGGAGTGTAGTGGTTGTTGGAGAGGGTACTGCAGGGAGATCAGAGGCGCTCGGAGCGCTCTCCTCAGGTGTGTCCTCGAAGGGCGCCTCGTCGGGTGGTCCGTATCCATCTCCATGGTATGCCTCTTCAACTCCCCTGTCCACTGCTTGCTTCTCCTTCTCCTTCTCTTTGCCTTCATGTCCTCCCACAGATAGACCACTGAAGGCAACTCCCAAGCCATCCAGAGAGTCATCCCTCAGCCCACTTAAGGGCACTGAAGGTACAGGCACCTCAGGTTCAGGTTCACCAGCAGGTTTGGGCGCTGGCGCTGGCTTGGCTGGTGCCACTGAGGGCGCTGTCGTCTCGGCAGTGTCCTTGGTGTCCATATTTGTCTTCGCCCTTATTGCTCAGGAAAGTCCTCGGCGCGCTGGTTGTACGGCACGGGGTTGGTGCCGGCACGCAGAGGCTGTCTTCCTCTTGCTACCAGAAAGTTTTTCATGAGAGTCTTTCAGCTCTTATTGTGCCTCTCCTGCTGCTTGCTGCTGGTGTAGGGTTCCTGCTACTTGTTTTTGATGAGGAAAATGTTTTGTTGATGAAATACAACCAATTCAGGATAACCCAAGCCAGAGATGAGCAAGTAGAAGACAAACAGGATCAAAGCATGAAGGGCTGCAGTCAGAAAAGAGTTAGATAATAAAGATATCAACAATAGACTACAGCAATAGACAATCAATGCAACTCGAATCAAAAGATTTCACATGATTGAGAAAAACTGATTGGAAAACTGCCCACAAGGGCTCACACTCCATATAGTGCCATCCTGAGATGTGCACTCTTTATTTTGGGTCCCATAGGTGCTGAGGTGGCATGGCTTGTGGCGCTGAGGTCACTGCCATGTCACATGGGATAATCCTACTTAGCTAGGCTGACTGGGGTTTGAACCCAGGACCTTTCAAAAAGAGGTGCCACAGCCCCCTAGGGTGCATACCACTAGGATAGCTAAGAATTCATGAGAAAACATAGAAAAATGTACAGGCTCTGGATCAATGTCAGCGCCTCAGTCAGTCCAGGAAATGGTGTAAAAGATGAATCAGTTGGGGGGTCAGGGGTCCACGCAACCTCCAAAGTATAATGCTTGGTTTTATAGGTCAAAATGTCTTGTCACCCCTTTTTGGATAGGCCAATACTAAGATAAAAATGTGTTATGCCTCTAGGCCTCTTCATAACAACTAAAGCTAACCTTTCGGCAGGGAAATACACTTTTTCTTACTGTAGCACAGGTTTACAAGACTCTGCTTCTGAAATCTCCACGGATACCCTTAGATCATCCGGCATTAGCGGGATTATCAACCGTCTGGAGTCTCCCTGCCATATCTGCGGCGTTTTGTGCACTTGGAATTTAGCTTCAAACGAGGGCACGTCAAAAATCGCTCAATCTAGAACTAATCTGGAGCGGTTTTTGGACCAAAATAGCTGTATTGATGGTGCAAGATGTGTCACTTCCACGGCCGGTTGCACGTGAGGATCAGCGAGGTCCCCCTGAGAGAACGACAAGATGCCAACAATTGTGTTGGTTTTTCAATTGGAGCAAAGACATGTGCGAGGTAACGCAAAGCGAAATAATTGTCAAAAACTTTGCGAAAGTTCGATGCTCGCAGCAAAAAAGTTATGATTTCAAAATGGAGTGTTTCAAGCATTGCCGTTACGCCGTGAGTGTAATAAGCTTTTTCTTGAGCCTTGGTGCTTACATTGGTTATTAATTTCTCTTTCCTTTGTTGCTTCAATTTGATTTCGAAGCTGTGCGGCTATGTATGCCCCAATGACATGTAATGTTTTGTGGCCCTATCAGCGGCGGTCCACAGCAATGCAAAGCAAAAAAAAGACTTGCTGGGCCCCCGGGCTCCCGGTGGGAAAGTTCTTGGCACATTGGGGAGTGTGGAGGGCCATGGGCCTTGAGCTCACCATCAACTGCCACCGGGCATGGGCCGTGCTGTTTGTTGATCACTAGCTCCTACTAGCAAAACAACAACAAGGAAAACCAGTCTGAAGGCACACGTCCTCGGTTGGTCCGATCGAAGTCCGGAAAACTCCTAATACTCATACCCGTCGAATCCAAGTCCACGTCGCTAGCGAATTCAATGTAGTGAAAGGAATCCTAAATGAGGAATCCAACACAATGGTTTTAATGAAATGGGGACAATTCCAAATCGGAGCGGTTTAGGAGACGAGAGGAGGGAGGGGCAGGGAGGTAGAGAGACAGGGGGGGGGGGGAGAGGGGGAAAGAGTTGGATTGGATTGCATCGAATTGGGAGGTGACTTGCTTATATGCATACATGTTGTCCACATTAGTGGATATCTCGGAGAGATCAATGAGCATACAGTATGCGGAAGATTTATTTGTGGAATAGCTATCCTGTAAGACAAGAAATGTTTCAGGTACAAAAATAAAATCTATTGTTGACTAGAAATGTTTCGGAGATAGCCTAATTGTTTCGGTAGGTAGCGGCGGAATGCTTAGGCTTAAGGACCAAAAATATTACGAGGTCAAGTAAACTAATTCGGGTACGGGGGAGGGGGGGGTCAAGTAAACTTTTTTGGAGTTACATGTCCCAAAATATTTGCACTACCATGTCAATTAATTATATTTCAGGTGAGAAAAAATTCAGCCACCCGAAAAATCTCTACCCTTTAAGTAAAATGTTCTCCCCCCCCCCGGCTCCCCGCGCGAAATATTTCCACCCTATACATCAAATCTTCGGCCCTATCCCCCCTTTGTCGAAAATGATGTTGTCACATCAATAGTTGAAAAATGTATTTGTTCAAAATGCCGGTTCCTAGAATGCCGGTTTCCAGCCCCCTGCTCCAACGAGCAATGGATGTTATATTTGGACTCAACGCGTTTGAAATAGGGAGGGGCGGGGGTTTGCAACACTACCGCAACCAACAAAAACTTATTTTTTACCCCGAAAATCCCATTTTTGACCCAATTTTGGTTGAAAAAATGTGGCTTTTTGGCATCCAGGTCCCTGAAAAAAAATTTTATGGGCTCCCCACTAGCCATCGATGTTGTGAGGGTTACCACACGGCCGCAACCAAAAATACTGACTTTGGCCCTGAAAACACGAAGGCCCCCAATATGCAAGAATATGATAGCCTACCACCGTATGCCACCCCAATTACCAGTGTACCCCTCTACCTGTAGATGAAAATAATTGCGGCATATAGTTTGTAGACGTTGTCTGCTTCATGTAGACATTGTTTGCGCGACGCGGTCTACCACAGTAGACACCGCAGGCATGTTGTAGATACGAAAAGGCAATATTTGGTGAGGGGGCCGAGGACCCCTTCCCCAAAATCAGTGGCCTAAAATCGTTTACCCATGCATAGGGTCCAGGCAGTCGGTAGTTCGTAGACAATGTCAGCTCCAAGTAGACACCCCCTGCCGCTTGTAAACACTGCTTGCCTGTTATAGACGCGAAGTGCCAATAGTTGGGACGGGGAGTGAAGGCCCTTGTCCGGAACACGGGATGCTAAGGGCATTTACCCGTGCTAAAATCAGTTACTTGGGGGTGCAAAGTGCCCACGAGCTCGCGCCGGACCGGGTTCCCGACCCCCAAGGGGGGGGGGGGGGATTTCATAAACCATATGTATAAATGAACGAGAATTTCTATTCTTTTCTATTATTTGCACAACACATTGTATCATATTGAAATTGATTTTCATGACCATCGTTGGCTCCTGCTGCCATTTGCACTTTGGAGAAATAAACAGTAGTGGTCAAATAATCACAAACCATGGCAGAAACACAACATAAACCCTTTCAAAATGTCACATTAAACTTGGAGATCAGTCCTGAAGCATTTGTCAACACTTAACCCTTTGGTTGCTTCCCATTAGCAAAGCAACTGCAACTCTACAATTTTGCATGGACAAAATACCTTTTGCTTTACCTGCACGGAATTCGCCACTTTCGCCTTTGACATATGAACTCCATTATGACAAATTTCTGTGGAATCATGGAGATTTCTGGCTCCTGAGACAATGAACACCACCCACTCTCTAAAAAAAAACAGCCCGCCAAGCTACATTTCCAACCTTTGTTTACTACTGAATACTTCCACCAAAAGAAACCATTGGTGGTGTGCAAATGCCACGTCATCATAAACTCCAAAACTCCATCTGTGCACCGATGCACGAAAATTGGTCTCCAAGAACACCATGCTACCTATGTATTCTAGGCACCATGCTTTTGCCTTTGAGGTTTCAATTGATAATTGCCGCTTTCACCATTTCAACAATTGTCTTCGCAATGCCCTGTCAATGCCCTTCTTGAAACAAATGCTGGCACAACACAGATGAAGACAGGCGCCGGACAGCCGCCAACAATCTACAGGTCACACTCCACATGAATGTTTCTCTACTGGTAGCTCGAAAATATGAACCAATGCAGTTTTGCATGGGACCAGCCCATTATGGCCATTCGGCCAGGGCTTGGGTTCGGGCTTGGCCATGAGGGCATGCCAGGGTTGTGGAATGTACATGTGCCACTCCCCCCTATCGGTACGTAGAACATGATTATCACAGATGGTCCTGCCTTTGTCAAATGCTGGGGAGACCCCAGAATAAAAGCTGCAAGAATTATATATCCCTCAGTGCCATTGAGGCATTGATCAGTGATCAGTGTTAGCAATGTGACCAGAACCATTTCCCATGAATGGTAGAATTCGGCAGCTTGCAGCTCAGACTGCAAAATCTTTGTGGCTTTTGAAAAAAAACCCCACACAGAACAGAAATCAAGCACCGTGAGCTGAAACATGCAGCATGTGCAGTGTCAGGCGTGTTAAGCTGGATTAATAGGAAATGTAATGATGGAAAACAAAGGTTACCAGCAGGGGTGGGAGGTTACCATCATACAAAGGGATACAAGTCAGAAAGAGATGGCTGCACTCATGTTGGCGTCTTAAAGGATACGGGGAGGCAGGTTGAGGGAAGGGTTTGGAAGGGGTTTTCCATAAGTCTGGCTTGTATATGCAGGATAAGCCACTTGTGTGCCAGGGTATTCCTCATACACAACAGATCCGGGTGGACCATAGTAGGGACTGCCTGTGAACTCGGTGTACGGGGCATGAGGACCTGGATGAGTATAGGCCTCATCAATTTGCCGATAAGGGGCCACTTGGTTGCCAGGGTAGTCCTTATACACAACAGATCCATATGGATCATGGTAGGGAGCGTCTGAAAAACCGGGCTCAGCGTATATTGGAGGCAGGTCATACGGAGGCAGTCGTGGATCCCGGTTACCAAGACCGCTGAGTTCATAGGGGCCTTTCTCAGGGTATGGGGCATAAGAACCTGGATTAGAATAGGCCTGCCGCTCTCTACGCACCATCTCAGCTTTGACATGCTCCAGAGATACCCGCAGTTCCCCTCTTTCTTGATCGATCTCCCGCTTCAATCGTGTCGTCTCCTGTGGACAAGCACCGAATCCACGCATTCAGTGTGCAGCACTGCCATACCACTGTACAACCGAAATTCCAGGGCAAAAGTGTCTCGCCACACAGAACCTCAACTGCATGGCATAATTTTGGCCTCACTCCCCCCCCACATGGACTACCATTGGCTGCCACTACCATCACACTGGACTACGGTGCACTGGAAAACTGTGATTACAAATGCCAAGCGCCTTGATCGTCGGTACACCAGCTCTACACAATTCTGCATTGGTTAATGGTGATGCCTTTCAAATTCACCAACTGTCATACAGAGAGGGAAGCGAGGTGCCATGAATGATGCCTTGCATACGAGAAGCACTCTTCCAGCTTGATTGCATTTGGCTTTTGAATGACTCAGTGCATATGGCTTCATTTTTAAACGCTCTGTCCTCCGAACACAACTTTCTCTTTGGTTTTCAAATTCTGGTGAAGGGCTGTATGAATCCTTTCAGATCAAAATGCCAAAACCAATGATTGCAAAGCATTTGCATCATGCCCTGATTCTTGGAAGAATGCATTTGAAACATATCCTCGTTCTTAGGTGCCTCAGAACCACTAAATGCCATGTGGATCCACTTTTTCTCCCCTTGCTCGCACCATACCATATCATAATGTCGCTTCATGTCCTCATTCTTTTGCTGCTGCTGCTGAATTTGACGCTTCAGGTCGTCAATTTGCTGCTTCTTTGCACTGCTTCTGGATGGACGAGACTGCGGTTGCGAAGAGCCAAAAGCGGGTCGGTCATATGCGTCATAGCGCTCATGTGAGACTGGTGCAAATGTCGGCTCCAGGCCCAAGTACACTTCACCTGCTTGGCGCCCTTTCCTGCACAAACATACAGAGGAGGATGCTGGAGAGTATCACCCTCAGGAGCTTTCAGCAGCAGCCAGTAGCCGGTTTCCCTAGTTCTGAGTTGCAGCCAAAAGCCCAATTTCTCATTTTCCTGACTGTGTGTGCCTTGCTGCCTCCTTGAGGTGGCAAGAGAGGCTGAGAGGCTGAATCCTTTCCAGGTTTAGTGAGCTTTTGTGTCCCATATCATGTTGCTGCCTTGCATAGTGTTGATGCATCACAGTGCCTCTCCTCCATAACCTGCCCATGCTTTTTTTGTGTCTGGGGAGGCGGGGGCAGGGGAAGGCCCGAGAGTAGAGTTGTGAAGGGGTTGTCGTTTGAAAAAGGGCGAGTGTATTATGGAGGCATTTCATTGTAAACGCAGTTCTGATTTTCCAGTGTCATCAACAGTGCTAAGCCCAGTGCTGATAGTGTTCGCAGTTCCATAACTGGTTGTGTGTGTGGGAGGGGGGGGGGGGCACGTGAGGAGAAACCCAATTCCAAATAAACCCTGGTAGACCTGTACAAGGTCTGGGTGAGTGGGGTGACTGGAACGGGGGGGTATGGCTTATTTCCGGGGTGTGCCAGGTTTATGGCACGGACATGCTGACAATGCAGACAGGCATGAGACTTCGTGTTGGACATACTTGTCATACAGCGGAATCCACTTTGTTTGGTGTCCGTCACGCAGCATCAAATCTTCTACATGGACGTTGGTCTCGCAAAGGGCGTCTTTTCCAAACAAGTCTTTGTCAAAAACGTTGATGTTAAACTTCTTACAGCCTAAGAATCCATGGAACGGGGGATGTCTCAATGAATGGCAAGTAGAGGAAGCATATCCCAATGCCAAGTCAAGCAATGAATCACAAGCACATCACAGGCCCTGTCCAATGACTCCCCAATGGACCACCAACTAATCCAGAAGCCTTCTGTGTGTACATTTGGGTGTATCTCAGCAATAAAATGTCTAGACAGAGTTCCTGATAGCACCAGGTCCGAAGGATGATAGTGCTTCTCACTGATGAGAAGGAAAGGTGAACAGGAACGCTTCCATTTCACTGCAGGCGCCGCAGGGTCAGAGCAATTAGCTTTGGTGAAGACTGTCAAGGAAACAAGCCAGGGAACAAATGAGTTCTGTGCAGGTTGATTTTTTGACACCATTGCTCTCTACAAAGGAGAGACTACAGCCCCGGCTCAACGTGCAAAGCATGGTAGGGAATCCCAACATCCTATGGTGGTTAAGGAGGTCGGTCAGAAGTAGCAGAGCCCCAATGCTGTGGTAAGGGCCACACGAGTGTTGAAAAGCGTCACGCGAGCGCTCACACGTGAAAAAATTTTCTTATCTTTTTGAGTGTTGCTATTCTTGCCCTTTTGCTATCTGGTTGTTTGCTGGTAATTGCAAGTGGTTGTTGTTACTTCCTGGCAGTTGCCGTTGATTCCTGGTGGGTCGCTGTCAATTCCTAGAGGGTTGCCATTAATTGCTCGTGGTGTGTTGTGAATTCCCAAAAGGGTTATTAATTTCTAGTGGCTGGCTGTTAGTTGCTGGTGGCGTGCTCCAGCGATGACTTTCAAGTGCTGAAACATCGCAGAAATCTGCTCCTGGTGTTTATCTGTTTTGGGCTTGGGCGTCAAAATACGAAGCATGGCAGAAAGAAAACTGCACAGTGCATGCAGAAAACTGGACAATTTTGCAACTGGACAATTTTGCAACAAAGAGATGAATCAACGGCGAGAGGCTTCGTACCTCAGAATTCGACTGTACCCTGTCTATAAACGGTGAACTTGGGGCAAAAATGCAACTAGACGCTAGGAAATTTGGCCAAAAAAATGTGACAAGAGTTTATTTCACACAGTGGCCTGAAAATTGGGTGGGAAATTTGGCATGATTCGAAACGCGAAATATCCCACAGCGAAAAATTCCCATCGTGAAACCCCCACCCCCATGTAGTTGGTTAGTCTAAGGAGCACAGAGAGTAGGGAGAGCAAGGGGACCTAAAGAGAATCATACAATCGAAGAAAGAAGGGGGTTGAAGAGGGAGGAACCCAGGGGGGCCGGGATTCTCGGAAATCGGATATCATGCTTAAACCCCCCCAAGAGATAAATTTAAAAAAGGGGAGGGTTTTGGGGGGGGGGGGTTTAAGGGGGTTTTTCGCTGCGCGGGGGTATTGTCCGCGGAAACGGCCCCCCGGCCCCCCAAACCCCCCCCCCCCCCCCCAATGAAGAACATAGTGTCGGGCACCTCCGAACAGTTGGGTATGCGGCCCAGGTGTGATCCGACAATTCGCACCGCCCCTACCAACGTCTATGGTAGGGTTTCATCGGCTTGGGTATTTCCGGCCGTGGGTACCAGAAACCTCGGGACTGTGGGTCTCCGAGGCGGTCATGGGGTTCGAAGTACACCATGGGGTTAGAATTGCAGCATGGGGGTTGACCCGCATCAAGGTCCGTCATGGAGTTCGGAATGCATCATGGGGTTAGAAATACACCATGGGGTGGGAAATGCGTCAAGTGGAGGGCCTAAAAGAAGGGGTGTGTGTGTGTGACTGTGCTGGTCGGCCGACGCAACTCGGGAGGCCCTTAAGGCTATGGCTGGCCAGGCCTCCCTCCCCGCGCCATTGTGTGGGCCTTCCAGTCCTAGTGTGCATGCAACTACAAGGGAAGGAGAGGGAGAGCGAGGAGGTGTAGGGGGTGGGGGAGGTATCCGTTTGTGACGTGTGTGTGTGTGTGTGTGTGTGTGTGCATGTAGCTCCGCCTACTTCTTCCGCCCTGACGTCTTCACCGTGCACCGCTTCTTCGCATTTTGCTTGGTAGCGCTGATGGGCCGCTTTGTGCCCTTGCCAGGAACGGCTACCTCACCCCTGCCGTATCGGGGATCCCCGCCGCTTCAGAGCGGGGGGCAAAATCAGAAGTGGCCCACAAGTGGGCAAAGTGGCTACCTCACCCCTGCCGTATCGGGGATCCCCGCCGCTGCACAGCGGGGGGCAAAATCAGAAGTGGCCCACAAGTGGGCAAAGTGGCTACCTCACCCCTGCCGTATCGGGGATCCCCGCCGCTGCAGAGCGGGGGGCAAAATCAGAAGTGGCCCACAAGTGGGCAAAGTGGCTACCTCACCCCTGCCGTATCGGGGATCCCCGCCGCTGCACAGCGGGGGGCAAAATCAGAAGTGGCCCACAAGTGGGCAAAGTGGCTACCTCACCCCTGCCGTATCGGGGATCCCCGCCGCTGCAGAGCGGGGGGCAAAATCAGAAGTGGCCCACAAGTGGGCAAAGTGGCTACCTCACCCCTGCCGTATCGGGGATCCCCGCCGCTTCAGAGCGGGGGGCAAAATCAGAAGTGGCCCACAAGTGGGCAGATTGGCTACCTCACCCCTGCCGTATCGGGGATCCCCGCCGCTTCAGAGCGGGGGGCAAAATCAGAAGTGGCCCACAAGTGGGCAAAGTGGCTACCTCACCCCTGCCGTATCGGGGATCCCCGCCGCTGCAGAGCGGGGGGCAAAATCAGAAGTGGCCCACAAGTGGGCAAAGTGGCTACCTCACCCCTGCCGTATCGGGGATCCCCGCCGCTGCAGAGCGGGGGGCAAAATCAGAAGTGGCCCACAAGTGGGCAAAGTGTCTACCTCACCCCTGCCGTATCGAGGATCCCCGCCGCTTCAGAGCGGGGGGCAAAATCAGAAGTGGCCCACAAGTGGGCAAATTGGCTACCTCACCCCTGCCGCCTCGGGGATCCCCGCCGCTTCAAAGCGGGGGGCAAAATCAGAAATGTCCAAAAAAAGAGTGGAAATGCAACGTCACCCTTGCATTGTGGGGGGTCCCTAGCTAAGGGGACAAAATCAAAAGTGGCTGAATTGGGAGCAAGGACAAAACTCTGGATGTGCAGTCCAAAAGAACAACACCAGAAAAAAAATCGCACAAATGATGTGTGTGCGTCGAAAAACACCCTTAAAACCCCCCCTCGGACCATTTTTAAAAAAAGGGGGGGGGGGTTTCAAAACCCCCCACGGTATCGGATTTCTCAGAAACCCACCCCCCCCTGGAGGAACCAATGGCTATTGGATAAACCACACCAAAAAATGCAACAACAACAACAAGTTAGTTGCTAGAGAAAAGGGGGAGAATTAATAGAACCTCATAGACCCCAAAAAACTAAAGATTGCACCTAGCAAACTGTTCACATGTCTTGAACATGCCTCAAAAAGCTGTATGGCATTCAAGCAGGCGAGAACTTGCACAAATCTGCATTACGTTGGGTTTGCAATGGTTGCCGTTGTAAGCTTAGGCATTGATAGCTGCAAATCCAACCATCCAAACGTTAAAATGTCAAGGGCTTTGCGGTTACGGAGATGCCTTTTTGCGAAGGCCCTCCACAAGAGGTCGCCAATACAAAACACTGCCATTGGGGGTGCCGAAACGCACGAGAGGACACAACGCTTTGGTGCAATGCCCACCCTTTTGGAAGGCAGGTAAGGACGCGGTGGCCTAAGGGGTTGCATGCAATAGCGGTCTCCTCCATTCCAAAGACCTCATCCCTACGGTGCTGATGGTTGCAGCTGCCCACACCCCTTGCCAAGGAGTTTGCTTGAGATATTCAAATAGGACCACGGCTCTCGCATCAGCCAACAGTTCGAAATTCATGGACATGTGATGTGTTGGGGGACAATACATTGAAATGGGAAACTTTTGTGCATACAGATGCATGCATCATCACCGCTTCCCTCCACAAAATGCCCTCAAAGCGTGATTTGCCCATACACACCAATAGCATCATCTAGCCATTGAGTATAATTCCCACTGGCCACGTTCGAGCAACTTTCAGTGTGAGCATAATTTGTGTGCGCACCGTCGCATTGTGCGGCCAACACCCTCCTTGGCATACTCATGGATTGTTCAAAAATACGACATAACCCCTACCGTCTTGGGGTCCCCAGAGGGGAGTTTCCCATGCCGGCAGCACAAGCCAGCGGGGGGAACAGCCAGCGGGACAGCTCTGTCACGGCCCCAAAGGGCAGCAAGTCCATCCACTTAAGTTCTCAAACCCAAAGGGTCTGAACAATAGGAACTGGGCGGGTTAGGTATGGGTGGGCACTCATAAAGGTAAAAGACCCTATACACAACATAAGGTGGCATGTCCCAAAGGAACCCAGAGGAAAACAACTGTCCAGCAGGTGAGCCAGACAGTCGTTTCCCATGCCGGCAGCACAAGCACCAAGAGTATTGCGGGAACAGCCAGCGGTATATATTCCCACAACCTCACACCGTCTTGGCGGGCATAGGGTAGCCATACCTTAGGGCCTAGGGCTTACCCTCACGTGTGTGATCCCCCCCCCACCTGGTTCCCCGCCCTGACACATACAAACACTGACCCTCCGCGTCACACAGCCCACCCCTCAGCTGCACACCTGCAGTACAATACTAACCGCTACCCCAGCTATAGCAAAAGCGGACGCTCGCAAGGGGCACTTTCTGCAGACTTGCTGCATACTAGGCCAGACGCTTGCGGTAAACCACGCCAAGGCCGCACACCAAGGGCGGCGTTCGAGCTGCACAGCCAAACAACCCGGGGCCTGGCCGTTGAGGCAGAAAAACCGCCTTCAGTCCAAAAACCGACAGCAAAACAAAAAAGCGGGGGGCACAGCCCGTAGAAACTCGCTGCAACTCAGGGAGATAGGCATCAGCACTAGGCGCAACCTGACAGCCGGCGGAATGCCCACCGTTGTGATTCTTTGAGGTGCTGTAGGGTGCGCCCTGTCACTAATGCCCACCCCCCCGCACAGTTGCAAAAAATCAACCCCCCGGCCTGACAAGACTGAGCCTGGGGCCACCAAATAAAACGCACAACACAACCCCCTTACTGGCAGGTCCTTGGTACCAGCGGTCTGCCTCCGCCTGGGCACAAAGGCCTTGATGAACACCGTCAGCATCAAGAACTTCCTGGGGCTAGGTACACTGCGGGGGCCCGCTACAACACAGGCGGAGGGGGCGGAGGGGGTGAAGGGGCCCTGGGATATTGCGCCCACTGCTGTAGGAGGGCGGCCGGGGCTGCACGGGAAGCGGCCCTTACGGCTGCCTGCCGCTGAGGGGCTGGGATGTCCCTCCAAAGGGCTCAACCGACACCCACGTGGAGGCTGATGACACCTTGCGGGCGATCACCAAGGTCCACCACCGACATGTTGCCCTCCTCACGCCTCGCCCGAACGTCGTACATGTCATGGGCGAAGACGTCCACAGGGAAGGCTGGGATGGGGGCGGGCGGCGCAGGTGGATCCGGGGGGGGTGGAGCAGGGGCCGGAGCAGGGGCAGGGGCATGGGCGGGTAGGGCCGATGAGGAGGCCATCTCTTCGTCCTCCACCTTGACCTCGGGGTCCTTGGTCTCCGTCGGCTCCTCCTTGGGCTCCCTCTTGAGCCTGATCCTCTTGCCTGGATCTTCCGCCACGGCCTTTCTTTCCCGCTTCTTGCCGCCTTCCTCCCCTGATTCACGCTTGTCTGACATCAAAACAAACTCATAAAGGTAAAAGACCCTATACACAACATAAGGTGGCATGTCCCAAAGGAACCCAGAGGAAAACAACTGTCCAGCATGTGAGCCAGAGAGTCGAAAGCAAAAATGCTACATAACGCAACATGCTACATGCTACATGACCCTCCCGGGGTCCCCAAAGCGGGGAGGAATCAAAAAGGCTACATAAACCCTTACCATCTCAAGGTCCCAAGAGGGGAGGAATCAAAAAGGCAATATAACCCCTACCGTTATGGAGTCCCCGTGTGGGGAGGAATGTAACATTGCTACATACTTCCTACTGTGGAGAAATGGCTAGCCTTGAAGGATGTTTGAAGGGCTTGGGCTTGGGTTAGATGGGCCAAAATGGGGAAAAGCGGCCGGGTGCAAGATGGGCTCAATTCATTTGCTTGAACATCCCAAATCATCTAGGGTCATTCTTGGACAGGCTTGCGTTTGTCCCATTTCTTAGCCGTTTTTGTTCCTAAAATGGTCACTTTTCAATGTGTTTTGGAACTTGTGGTGGCCCAAATAGGTCAAAACGGGCTCCAAGTGGGGAGGTTTACGTCTTAGTGCATCCCACGTGGTCTAAGATCATTCGTGGAAAAACACATTTTTGGTCCCCAATTGATATGCGCATTTTTCTTTCATTATTCTTTCAAGGTGTTTTCGCATCTTTTAGGGGCCATATTAAGCGCCCCATGGGATGTGGGAAAACCACGTGCTAATGCGAAAGATGGCTCGCGTAGAGTGGAGCCTGGAGTAGTGGGACAAAGGAATGGCCAAAATGGAAAGGAGACGTGATGTTGCTTGTTGTTGTTGCTTGCTTGCTAGATTGAAGGGGAGAGGGGTGTAGTAATATATCCTCCAATTGACACCCTCCTCCACACCACGCCACGGCTAGGCTGGGCTCGGCTGGGTGCTAGCACGCTGGGGCCAAGCACACACCACTAGAGGGGTCCGTCTGTCTGTTTGGGCCATTTTGAGGGTTGGGAACCATAGAAAGTGGGGGATTGCGGGTGGATTAAGGACCCTTGGGATCGAACTTTGACCCAAGTAGCCCAAGGTATGGCCCATTCTTGGTTTTGGGTTGCTATTGGCCTAAATGCACCAGTTCATCGCCATTTGGGGCCATTCAATGAACATGGCGCGGCGTTAAGAAGGCGAAACAACTTTCTTTGACACAAGCATGCCCTTTGGCGGCTTTGCAACCGTTTCCGACGGCATGGCATATTTGGCTAGGTTTTGGGCTGAATTTGGGGGGGGGGGGATGGCGAAGATGTAGTCGGGTTGGGTTCCCTATGCTAATTGTGTAGGGCCAAATGTGTTCCGGTACGGAGGTGCAAAGGTGTGTTTGGGCGTTGGAAACCATAAAAAAATGAGGGTCGCACGTGGACTAGGTGGCCTCGGACTTGGATCTTGAGCCACACAGCCCAAAATATAGCCCAATCTTGGTTTGGGGCCGTTGGACTTCATGTGGCTATTCATGCCGGAGTTAGTGGGTCAGTGAGGCTGACCCCCCAAAGCTCGTCTAACCAGAGGCAGAGCAGAAACACCGCAACGAACAGACACACAGTAGCCTCCATAGAGCCCCGAGCTGTTCGCGTGCGGATGCAGGTGCGATTCCCTGTGCAAAACTAGTGCTAACCTATTTAATCGCGGAAACGTCGCAACGAACAAACCAGACATTCGTGTGCAGCAGGAATCAGGACAAAAAGAAGATATGAGCAAAGAGAGCTATCCGCGCCATAATCTACACGCCGGGCATCGAACCTACGCTCTCCGGGACGAAGCCCCCGTGCACTTCCAGGATACTACGCTACCGATATGCTTAAATAACAGTCATCTTACCTGCCACCCTACACCGCATTTCCCACATCGCTGGTGGCAGTGGCCTAGCGCCGTCGCCACACCAAGAGCAGCAGCTCTTCATGAGCTGCCGGTGCCGTCGCCTCCACGGGCCGCGATGAAGGAGCGCACTGCGGGGCCGGGCCCCCATGCACTTTCAGGTATGCTCGCACTTTACCATTCACGCGCGGCTAAAAATTGAAACATCCCTGGGGCTGCGGGACGTTCGGCGGCCTCCCCGTGGTTCGAACCACCCGATGTGAAATTGAAGAGTTGTGCACGACCAACTATGCTACGCTGCCTACCCATCATAGGGCAAGGTATACACTACAAGAAAACCATCGGGTGCGTGTCATCATAGGTAGAATTGGACATACAGGCTACCGTACACAAACAGGATCAATAGGAAGGAAAAGGGCGCCACTGGCAAGCAGGCTACTGTGCCCTGCATGTTGTGCGCACCACAACTGGCGGTCTACCCGCTGCAGACGCCCGGTCATGCAAACATTGGCTCCTGTGGGGATGTGCCAGCCGGCGCTGGTTCGCCAGCTCATAGGCACGTTCATTCCCACGGATCCCAATGTGACTATAAATGTGGCGCCACAGAATGGGCGCTATCCGTGCATCAACCTCTGTGTGCAGTTGCTGCCAAATATCGGAGTTCAAGAAGAGTCTCCCCTGCAGCCTCCAGCGCCCGAGGTGCTGCAAATACCATCATACACAGACTTGCTGTCTGTCACATTCCGCAGAGCCTGTCTCCTGGGGGCGACCCTGAGGGGTGCAATGCAGGCAGGAAGTTCTACCCGATTTACTGTCTGCACAGTCCCTTCCAGGGGTTGCGCCATATTATGTGGGTCCATCGGCCCGAACCAGACCCCATAACCAGTGAACCCCCGCCCTGGCGCCTCAAGGCCAAACGAGCCATCTGTATAGACGTCCGGGACATGCACACCCTCTGAGCCCTCTAACTCTAGGTCGGCCACCTAGGCTCTCTTCTGGCCAACCCGGTCAACAGTTTGTTGCCGAAAATACCGGTCTGGCTGTGGCAGAGCCGGGCTATCTCGCTTCTGACTCGCTACATCTGAGCCTTCGCTCACCGGGATGTTCCGGTCGGTCAGCCACCCCTGCAAGGCTCCGGCATACAACCGAACCGCGTTGTGGTCTAAGGAGAGGTCCGGCATAGCCAGCCACTTTAGGACCATGGAGTGCAGCACTCTAATATAATCATCGACTGTTAACCGGGCTTTTTGGAAAACAACATCACACCTACTGGACAACAGGACCCGCACCGCGTTCCACATTCCAGGACCCCTGGCGCCCTAGTTAGGGATAGCCGTGGATAATCGGAGCACAATCGGCCACTGGGAGCCCTGCCACCTGAGCACCAAACCGACGGAAACGTGCACTGCAGCACACGCACAGGGATGGTAAGCCAAGAACACGCCTTGGTGCAATGATAGATATCTTCCACAGAAGAATCAAACGGGCATCGGTCAGAGACCGAGGGCCACATCACCTTAAGGCGAGCCCCCACCAACAATTTTTGCCTAAGACACGCATAGATGAAATCTAGATCCGCCAGCGGAAGGCACAGGCGGCGAAACACCTGCCACACCTCCCGAGGCTGTCACCTGTCGGCGCGGCGCTGGGCGGCTATCGCTGCTGATATGTGAAGCGCAAGCCGTATTCAATGGGGAGGGGAGGGGGGGGGGGGGGCTGCTCCCTACACCAATGAGGCGGCGCACCAGAGCCAGCAAAGTTTGATATTGGCGGGGCCGTAACTTCCTGCTCCCCTGCTAGCTGCGTGAGACCGTGCCATCCCAGGTGTGGGTGTCCACAACATCAGAGATGCGCAGTATACCGCGGCGAATCAAAATTTTGCAGGTTATAGATTTCTCAGAGACCGTGAGCAAACGGCTGTTCCAAAGCGGGGCTGCAGCCGGTTCCCACCAGGTCAGTCCTAATCCCTTGTGCGTGGCATGAAGAGAAGAAAGGGCCTTCACAAAAGAGGCCAGCCACGGTGCATTACGAATACAGGGGGGACAACTGTAGCAAAGCCAGCTGCGAAGGAGTATGCACAATGCCCTTCTGCTCCAGCCAACCAGAGAAGGCCACGTAGGCTTCCGGTCCATACCTAGACGACTGATGTAGATACCGTGTAAAAGTAGCTGCTTGCGTAGTCCAGAGATACACCTCCGGCATCCACAACCCGACCCCTCCCTCAGACGGACTGAGATGCAAAACATTCAGTGGGGCCTTCCAATTCTGGGCGTGGAAGGCCACAACCAGGGCCCGGCGGAGTCGCTTGACGACTTGGCCTATGCCCATGGACGGCTCCGAGGTCGGATCGCTAGTGATCCGCGCCCATGTCAGAACATGACCGCATCAGCCACCACTGAAGGAGGCTTCTTGCCGGAGCGGTCCGAACCCATGCAAAGCAGGCACGGAGACCATCAGCAGGGGGTTGGAATCCGGAAACGCATTCATGGAGGCCGCCACCAGGCCTGACGGTCGGGAGACAACCCTAGCAGAGCGGCCGGACGCCCTAGAGCCCCATGCCCACAGGTTGACTACGAGGTTTTCAACGGCAGCCACATTTGTATATTCTCTTGGAGTTGGAATTACCGCAGCTGCTAGCACCAGACTTGCCCTCCGGTTGACGCTCAGTGCTGCGTTTGGATAGCATTCTTTGCGGAGTCCCACCCACCACACAGGGTGAGTAGGGCAGCTATGGCTCGCCGCTGTCTCGACGTACTAGTTTCGAAAGTGGACAATTTGCGCGATATTAACGGTTCATTTTAATATTTCGAACGCCGGTCTAAAAATTAAATATTAACCTGCCAATATTAATGGTGGCGGTCAAAAAAATAACCTGAAACAATGGGGGCAATGTGGGGCTTTGGTGTGTGCGCCTATGGTGTGTGGGCCTTTGGACTGTCAGACTGGGGTATGTGGGGTTGTGGGTGTGGTGATGTAATGTCAAGGGTTGGGGTGTGTGGAGCTCTGGTGTATGCGGTTGTGGTGTGTGCGGTTGTGGTGTGTGGGGCTGTGGGGCTTGGGGCAGTGGGGGGTGGGCCCGTGGTGTCTTGGGCAGCGGGGTGTGGGGTTGTGGCGTGCTGGGCTCCGGTGTTTGGGGTTGTGGTGCCTCTGCCTGTGGGGTGTGGGGCTTTGGGGTGTGGAGCCGCGTGGTGTGGGGTTGTGGGATGTGGGGTGGTGGTGTGTGGGGTTGTGGTGTATTGGGCTGTGGGGAGTGGGTGTGTAGGTTGTGGGCGTCAGTTGTGAAGAGCTGTGGTATGTTGGGCTGCGGGGTGTGTAGCTGTGGCGTGCCAGGCTGTGGTGTTTTGGGCTGTGGTGCTTGGGGTTATGGGGCTTGGGGCTGTATGGTGCGGGGCTGTGGCATGTGTGGCTATGGAATGTTGGGCGGTGGCGTGCGGGGCTGTGGTGTGTGGGGCAATGGGGAGTGGGCTTGTGGTGTGTGGTGTGCATTGGTGTGGCCGCCCCTCCACCTGTTGCATGTGCAAAAAAAACACGAAAAACCGAAAATTAAGTTTTCGCCCACTGGTATTAATTTTTGCAGATTAATATTATCGGGCCAAATATCAATTAATATATTAAATATTAACGTCGCTGGTGTTAATATTAACCTACAAAAATAAACTCACCGCTTCAAATATTAACCTGAACAAAAACATGCACAACACAAAGCGAAACACCCCAGGGGGCATGCATCACTGTTGTGCCACACCATTTGGGGACGCGGGGGGGGGGGGCTTTTGGGGGGCCCTTGGGGGGGTTTTACATACCACGGGAACACCACACAACACTATAACACACCCAACTTGGTTGGGGGGGGGGGGGGTGCTATGGGGGGTTACAGGACCTTTTGACCTAGATCCCAAGAAACTACACTCCCACACACCACAGCCCCACAAATCACAGCCCCACATACCACAACCCCAAACACTGCGGCCCCGGGCACCACACCCCTAAAAACCACACCCCCACACCTCACACCCCACACATCACACCCCACAAATCACAGCCCCCACACAGGGTAATCCCAAGGGGGAGGGGATTGGCAGTACAAAAAAATCATGAACTAGCCCCTTTATCGGCTTTGGGGCAATCTACGACCTACAATCTGGCCACAATGGAGACACACACAGCCAGAGACACATACCTACCAGCTTTTTTGATTGGTCCAATGATCAAAATATTTTTCTTACATCTCCAAAAAACCTGCAGAAAGAAAGGGGCATACCCTCCCAAACGGTAACCACAAGGGCATGGGGAGGACAAAGGGAGGAGGTAGGAAGGATGTGTGTGGGAGGGGACAGGTGTGTGGGGGTGCCAGTATGTGTGTGTGTGTACATGTGCGTGTGTGTTTCTTCCTATGCCACACAAGAAAAGGCGCATTGATGCTGTATATTTTGTATGTGGAGCACACTATGGGGGAGGTAGAGGCGACAATGGGGCGGTGCACAAGTAGGTGGTCACCCTAAATGGGTACCACACTGCGTAACTAGCGTGATGCCCACTAGAACCCTTTGCGGTCATCAATGTGCTGCAAAACCTACAAAAAAATGGGAATTAATTTTTGCATTAATTTTTTGAAGTTAATAGATGATTAATTTTTTAGTTCTGATTAATATATGCCAAATATTAAATATTAACCTCGAGAAACTAACGCAGAAACTAAAACCAAAGAAAAACGGCCGTATACCGGGGAGTTTTGGGACCATATTATCGGTGGCGCGGCCATTTCCTTGTCCCCGCATACGGCCATGCCAATCACCCATAGGTAGGCGGGTGGTCAACCCCGTGCGCCGTGGTTGAGGAGCCCGAAGGAAAGTTGGCTCCAACTTCCACCGGCGCCCGGGTAGGCATCCACACGGAGGAGGAAAGTGAGCGGCCGCTTCCAATCGATGGTGTCCACAACGTGTGGACGCGATTGGATGTAGCGCGCCCACGATTGCAACGGCCAAGAGCGGCCGCTTGTGGGGGGATCCGCCACAGACATGGGTCGATCTAGCGCAAGCGCCTTGACCAACTCCTTCCATGCGTCCACGAAGCGGTCACGTGAAGGGATGGGGTGGGGGAATGGGAGGCCCGTTGCGGCTGTGTACGTGGCCCCCCGGCGGGTCATGAACTCCGACACATGCCGGAAGCCGCCCTTGGGGACATTCAAGTCCATAAGTAACCCGATCAATTCAGGTGCGGGGAAGAGGACGGAGGCATATTGCTTCACGGCCTCTACTTGCTTGTTGCGGATGACGGGGAGTTGGGCGACCTCGGTGGCCTCGTACCACTAGGCTTTTGCCAAAGGGGATGAGGCCACCCACTCCCCAAGGAGTTGGGAGACCAAAGAGTCCCACAAACTCTTGGCCCCACTCAAACGCGTGAGCGTCACACTAAGCTCGAGAAGGGTGTCACGAGAGAAAGGCATAACAAGACCTACACAAGGGAAAAAGGAGGTTGGGAGTAGGGTGAGTGGGGGGACCGGAGAGGGATGTGTGGGGCTACATAACCACCTATAGGACTATGCAACCCCTGTAGCAACCCGTTGGGCACCCTTTGACCACCCAAAGACTTAAAATGGGCATGGTACGCGCACAAGCAAAGCGGGGCAAATGTGCCAAAATTGGGTTAACGTGTTAATACTTGACAGGTGAATTTTTACACCCTTTCATGTATCAAAAGATTAAAATTAACCATATTGGGTTTAACGTAGGTCTCTAGGGAAATCATCATGCCCAGGAGCGCACATCAAACCCCATGAAGGGGTGTCAATGGCCTCTCCGGTGGCTTGCCCCGTGAGCCACGCTCCCCGACAGACGGCCCGTGAAAGAGGCAATCGACCGTTGAATGCATCAAACCATGGAGAACCCCAAAGCGAAGCTCTCGCTGCTGCATGCACGGCGTCTCGAAACCCGCCGGAGATGGCCGCCAGCGAGGGCGATATCGGATCCATTGGCCAAGGCTGCAGCGCGGACGATGGATATCGAATGATTCCACACAATCCCATACCACGCCTCTGGTCCATGCATGGCTACGGCTGCGGCGCGGACGATGGAGATCGAATGATTCCACACAATCCCATACCACCGCTCTGGCCAACAGCGTAGGCTATACCAACTCATGAGCAAAAGCCACCGCATCGTCTCTGTTGCCCCACCGCGGGGCAGCCTCACGAGGCGCGCTGCAGCGGGATCCAAACAACCACAACGGGTCTTATCCACGTGGGGGCTGGGTTGATTTGTAGAGCGGAGGGTACAGCCTACCTCACGCTTTGGCCATGGACGCCACCGTCCAAGGGGTCGGGCGGTCTGCCCCCCAGGGAACTCTCCCCTCATAAAGTAGCGTCCAGGCTCGCCGAGATGGGAGCTTTCCTAGCCCAACCAGGCCCGAGGGCCCCGCGCCGGGATCCATCAAGGCTCCACAGGGCATCCGGCTGGGATAGTGACAGGCTGCACTGGGACGGCACTGGGATGCGCCACGTGGAGGCCTGCTCCGGCAGCGATCCCAATACGATCCATTGACCAGGGACAGAGAATCCACAGCATACGGGGCCACTGCGGCTCACGGGCTCGGAGCGGGTGGACCGATTCATCTCCGGTGAAGCATCTCCTCACCTTAGTACACCAGCCCATGAGAGTCACGTGATATGCATGCGGGACCGTGTCCAAAGAGGCATGCACAATGGTAGGCCGAAGCCCACCACGTCACGCTATCTCATGCAATCTTGCCGCGGAATGTTTCGAGTGCATCACTGCTCATTGGAGGGCGATGCCTCGGATCTAAAACCATAGAAACCCATGTGATTGTCCAATCACGTCATCTTGTCTCCTCCGACCGGAGGTGTGTGTTGCTCTCGTTGTGCTGCGGTGAGGCCTCCGTGAACCCTTCAAAGGACATCACCAGAGACTGAAGCCTAGGCCTCTTCACGGCATTCGAAACACACGCCCCGGCATTGGCCATCAAAGATCCAACCCCGCGCACAACGCAAAGCACGCTAGCCTTATTGGACAGTGCTTGTCCAAACTTCGGTATGCGGAGGCGATCGGGCACTGAGCCCCATGGGGTGTTTGTCGGACACTCGGGTACAGGATGCCCCGAGTTTTCCGAAGCCATGAGCTCGGATGCTGCTGCCCCATGGAGTGTGCACACGCCGGGTGCCCGGTTCACAGTTAGATGCTTTAAGCCAATATCCGCCATATGTAGACTAGCAAGCCCCGGCCACTCGGCCGACCATAGAAACCAGAGGCATGGCTCGAGGGTTCCTCTCGTACTACCACGCGCTGCCGTCGCCAAACCCAATCATCACAAGTGTGAGGCAATCGTGAAGGATCACCGTCCAGAAGCAAACCGTGCTCATCGGGACGTCTGAAGACAGAATGTGCGGCCGTTGCAAGAGGGTAAAACCAACCTGTCTCACGACGGTCTAAACCCGGCTCACGTTCCCCGTTGGTGGGTGAACAATCCATTTCTTCTACTCGGTTGCAAGTGAGAAGCTAGGAAGAGCCGACATCGAAGGATCAAAAAGCAACGTCGCTTGGCTGCCACAAGCCGGTTATCCCCGTGGTAATTTTTTTGACACCTCTGGCTTCAATATCCGGAACTTGCGTGCTTGACCAAAGGATCGCAAGACCACGCTTGCACATTGTGCACTCTTACCGAAAGTGACTGCATCAGCAGTGCCTTTGGCCTGCTCCTGTATGAGGGGTTTCCGCCCCGCTTGAGTAGTGCTTCACGACACCTGCGTTGTCCTGTAACGGGTGTGCCGCCCCAGCCAAACTCCCCATCTGAGCAGTGTCCCGAAGCTACGGCGAACAAAGCTCCTAGGTCCCACACGCGCCCAAGGGCCCGGAACTCTGCTTGGCACACGAAGCGGTGAGGCCGTGAGGCACAACACAAGGGACGTGCCTCTAGGTCAGCCACCAAGAGGTGCCAACGGCTGCTGTACCCGAATCATCCGATTAGTAAAGTGGCTGTGGAGGTAGTGGTATTTCATTGCAAGCTTGCGCGTCGCAGCGCGGAGCCTCATCCATAGGAAGAGCTGACAATCGAGTTGGCCGCGAAGGCCCACAATGCCATGAGTTGGCGCGCACTTCCCACCTGTGCTACACCCTCGATGCTGCTACACCCTGTCAGACTAGAGTCAAACTCACCAGGGTCTTCTTTCCCCGCTGGAACAGCCAAGCCCGTTCCCTTGGCGGTTGGTTCACCCGCCAGCAACTAGCCACAGCAGGATTCTCGTTGATCCATTCATGCGCGTCCATAATCCGTCGACGAGGCATTTGGCTACCTCAAGAGAGTCATAGTTACTCCCGCCGTTTACCCGCGCATGGCTAAATCTCTTTGCATTGACAATTAGAGCACTGGGCAGAAGTCACCTCGCGGAACTAGCCAACAGGTCCCATCGCAAAGCTGTGTTTCAATTAAACATTCACATTCCCCTGTGCATTACACGGTTCCGAATACACCACATGTGGGTGCCACGGATGTGGCCGACGTCTCACGTGGGCCATCTCCCAGCCCATAGGAACTGAAGCCAGGCCGCACCTGAAGGCACGGCCTCTCTTCTTTGCACACCCAAAGCTCCGTGCCTCCACCCAAGAGCCCCGGCGGGGCGTGCTTGGCCGTTCCGAGGCACAAGGATCACGCCCGCTAGAGAAGTGGCGTTCAGCTGAGGTGGGGCCTGGACGCCCACGGCCAGAGGACGGTTGGGAAGCTAGCCCTAGCACAGGACAACCCGGAGGGTTCCGTGCAATCCTGACAAGCAGGCCTTACACCCTGGCCCTTGGAGCCACCATCTTCCAAAGGTACACAATCAATTTGCCGATTTCTCTTAGCTGCGTTTGCAATGTTGACTAGTGGCGTCTAGCCGAAGAGACCAGCTGCGGTGATTCGGTACGGAGCCATTCCAATCGGACCAGAGCGCCCAAGCGGGCTTGTCCCGGTTTGGTCATCAAGGGTTCACGCTTTGTTGCACATTCATAGGGCATTTCATGGAGTCGATGGCCACCAAAGGCATGGCGCATTCCGGGTCGGCCGAGGCCAAACCCTCATAGCAGGGCACGCGTAGGTCCAATGGTACCAATGCAGCACCATCTTGCCAAGCAGAGAGCTATGTCGCCATGCCGCATGTCGGTGGATAGCCCACACACTCCAATCGTCAGACGGAAAAGACAACTCCACAGGGGCGCCACCGAGACGCGGCCCTGCAGCACCGGACTTGAGAACACCAGCGTTGCCATTGGCCCTTCCCAGCAATCTCTCCGAGAAAGCGTTATGAGTATCATTAGCCAAGACCCTGGTACCAGCGTGTCAGAATATTAGATTTGTCTGCTTGTTCGCCACTCCTGCAAGGCAGAGCCCTGGCACCGAGCTTCATCCGAAGGGCACAGCGCCGCGCACCCCATGGCACCCAGTGGGGGACCAGCACGGCGCCAACCGCGGGACGGGCGATCCGGAGCCAGAGGCCCCGAACTTTGCAACCTTTGCCGTGTCCGTGAGCATTGCAATATGGCTTACAAACGACTGACCCATATTCAACGGCTGTTGGGATCGAAGCCTACTCCACTCCAGTCCTCAACCACTCAGGCCAGCAACAGGCCTCTGCAAGAGAGAGCCTGCATGCCGCAAAAAAGAAAACTCGCTACTGCAACCAAGATCTGCACCAAGGGATACTTCCCTCCGGGTCACCCCGGAGCCAGCACCGCGAACCCTTGCGTCTCGCCTACGCACAGCTGCACCTACCTTGCTGCCACAGCAACGGCGCGGTGTAACTCAAACAACGCCTCTGGCTTGAGCATCATCCATTTTCATTTTTTTCGAAGGTGCCCGCTTCGGCAAGTGGGTTGTTACACAATCCTAAGCGGATTCCAACCTTCATGGCCACCGCCCTGCTATCTCTAGCGCTTGAACCCTGAACCACGCTCTCGGATCATCCCGCATCGCCAGCACTGCTTACCAGTAATGGCCCACATGGGGCTGCACATTGTTCCGGGTTGGGCCCCAGCGGCATCAGCAGATGCCCGGGAAGAATGCCCTCCCCGCTTAGGCCAAAAGGCTGCCACCATCTCTCAAACACACTGAGGCACAGCGGACCGCGTTGGGCACGCCGTCGCCCGGGGATAGCCTTTGACACGCCACACACAGACGCCGGATGCAGAGAAGTGTGCCTCCGATGCTTGCCCATTCGCAGCTTGAGAATAGGTTGAGGACTAATAGACTCCCCAAAATGCCTCTCATGCTTTGCTTTAGCGGACAAAGCCGCATCACGATCGACGAATTCGGACACACTCCCAGCCCCAGCTATCCCGAGGGAAACTTGGGCGGAAACCAGCTACTAGAGGATTCGATTGGCCTTTCACCCCTATGCCCCGCTAAGACAACACGATTTGCCCGTCAGGATTGCGACCGGCCTCCGCCGCAGCTTCCCACGGCTTCGCCGTAGCCAGGTATAATTTACCATTTTTCGGGTCCCATGGAGGACACCTCGCACTCAGAACTAGTGTCCATTGGATTCAGGCTCGGCAGCTCTTGCATCAGATCGGTTTGCCATTGCACGCCATGGAGAAACATGCGGCACGCAGCACCATAGGTCCCGCCTGGACCCAAAGGTAGAGTCCCCAGGGGCATGGCCACACGCTATTCACAATCCCCAAAGGCGCGGCAAAACACAGTAGCACCGCAGACAGAAGTGGTCCGTTCGCTTTAACCAGGCAACGGTAGGGAGAATTGGCAGCTGCGGCCACTGCTGCATGCCACGCACGGGTCGCGTCGCGGAGGCCAAACCCGGCCAAAGCGGTGGCACAGCGGACCCCGCCACCAGCTGCTCCGTACCAGCTTTGACTACACGCACAGCATTGCTAGCGGCCTCCGATAGACTCCTTGGTCCGTGTTTCAAGACGGGGAGAGGATGTCCCTGCCTTGCCAAGCCACTTTGACACCTTTGCACCACCGTGCACCAACCGGGGTACCGAGTGTCGGGATGAGAGACCTCGAGGGCCTGCACACCACTAGCTCTCCCACTGATTGCACGCGGCGCGGTTGGTAGGCACATGCATCCGGTGCACCACACAGGGGCACACGGGACACCCACAGGGCCAGTCTGCCTTGCCACATTTGCCCTCTCCGAAGCATGATGCTCCATGACATGGGTTACAGCTCCAGGCGGGACAGCGGAGCACCAAAGAGCAAAGCCAAGCCCGGAAGCCATCCAAAATCCCAGCCAATGAAGCCTCTTCTCCGTTGGGGCATAGGTCACAGCGACCAAATGCATGCCCCCAGGTCCAGACAAGTGGAGTGCCTCTACCAGAATGCCACTGCGAATGGATCACACCAGAGAGTGGGGCTCTGCAGCCACCCGCAGGCCAGACCCGAGGTCGCTTGTTGAAAAGCCGGGAAGGGCCCCATGACCGCCAATGCCTGTGCGAGAGCCACGGATGGTCTCGCCAGCCACTTCACGGTCCGGGGCCGCATCGCAATCCTCTGTATCAGGGAAGCATCCACCACCGGTTGCCTGCCGCAGCTTCAGGCACTTTGAACCCTCTTTGCAGAGTCCTTTGCACGTTTGGATCAGTCTACTTGTTAGCTATCGGTCCCATGTCTATATGCAGCCTTGCCACGGACATGCCTGGCCGTTTGACCTACTGTCCCAAGCAGCTCGACTCCAGGGTCTGGCGTGTGTGCACACCATGGCTAAGAACACCAAGTAGTCCTCTTGACAGGAAGTTGTAGCCTAGGTATCGCAGACCATCCCAGGCCACTCTGACGTTGGATCGGCGCCATAGTAGGTCTGTGCAGCCGTGACAGCCACCCCCATGCCAACATTGCATCCCGGAGTGCACCCAGTGCTCACCGCATCAGGTGGCCAACAATGATACGGGTAGACCATGTCAATTGGGTCCATTCGCCATTACTGAAGCCATCATGATTGCTGTTTCTTCCTCTGCCAAGTGATATGCTTAAATTCAGCGGGTAGCTCTGTGTGCTTTAGGTCGCCAGCCAATGGCATTGCGAAGCAATGCAACCCGATGAATCATCCATCAGAGCCGTGCACCAGGAGAGTCGAACCCACCGCCGCGGCCAAAGAAGGCCCAACACCAACCTTCGATACGGGAATTGCGAAATGCAGAGACTCGTGAGCTTTGTGGAGATGACTACCTTTGAACGCAACAGGCAAGTGGAGACCAGCGGTTCAATACCGGTTTCTCCCTTTCGATGCCTCGGTGTCCGAGTCGGAATCGTTATCCAATATGGCTGCAATGATGCCACGGGGTCCCATGTTCATCATGGGGTCTTGGCTTGCAGAGCAACGCGGAGGGGTCTACATGTTTTACACTTGCGTGACACTTGACTAATTGTGTCTATGTTGTGCCTACATGGCACCAGGGTATGGCACCGGAGGCACATGGTAAGCAAAATAAAATATCTTTCTTGAGCAGAATGGCATTGGTTGTCGGCATCATTATTTCTCTCATAGGGCGGCCATGACATCCATACTTTTGCATGCCCCAAACAAACTGCTTGCCCTCACATCAAATCCACTGGCCATGAAAAAAGGCGTTCGATGAGTGAGCTACGTTGTACTAACCCGAGTCAAGGAGAAAATATTCTGTGCCATAGGTTGGCCATAATTGCCCAGCATTTGCACACCCCACACATGGAAACCTGTGTGCTCTAGGACAAGAATAGGGAGAGACTTGATACCCATGGCTTGCCTTGGGCAACCTTCCTGCCATGCTTTTGCAGGGTGGCTGGGTGAAGTACCACTTCCAGCAAGCCTTTGGTAGCTTCCCCCTTCTGAGGTGGTATCAGTGGAGCCACAGTGCGAGCGCATGTGATGCAGAGTGTGGACACTTTGCCGGCACAGTGCAAGCACAGTTTCGGCTCTAGTGGGGTGCAGTCCAGGTACAGTGTGTGTACCATGTGGGCACAGTGCAGGCACATTGCAAGCAAGGGCCCTTTGCGGCACAGTGGCAGCATAGTGCATGTGGCTACCCTGCGGGCACAGTATGAGCACCATGTAGGAATATTGCGCCCTAGGGGTGTGTACATCGTGCAGCATGCTAATAGTGTACACACAGTGTGGGCACAGTGCAGGCACACTGTGTCAGCACGTGCCTGCGTACAGGTACAGTCTGGGGACAATTCAAGCACAGTCCGGGCACATACTATACAGGCACAGACAGCATGGCTAGACCTTAGCAACATTTGGGGGGCTGGAAAAGCGACTCACTCCCCGTCCTTGCGAACATTTTACGTCCCTTCCACGACACCCTTTCAGGGCACGACTACCAGAACTGGAAACAACAAAATATAGTACAAACAAACCTTCCATATCAAAAGTATGGGTCTCCTCCCACACAGGGTTGTTTGTGTTCTTCTTGGCAGATGTTTGCCATGTCTCTGAAGGAGTTGTTATCCTGCAAGTGCACAAATAATTGTGTACATGTGAGAAACAAATGGTCAAGGCCCAAAGGGCCAGCAGTGGCCCTTTGCTTAGATTTGCCCTGAGACAAAAACTCGGTCAATCAAAAAATGCTGTGCACTGGCTCCAAGGGAATACAACTCTGCTGGGGTCACACGTCAGTAGGGAGATCTTTATGTGCATGGATGTGGTCATCCATCTCACCTGATGCTAGGTTGCTTACCAAACAGCGTCAGTTCCGTGTTGTTCGCCGTGAAATCTGCTTCCTGTAGAATGCCAAAAGCTGTCTGCCAACTTTGGGGGGGGGGGGTGGACTTAAATGAGAATGGGCCCCTGCAGAGCATCTATTCCCCTTCTCAGTTGCAGGATCAAGAGGACAAGGGAAAACAACAAGGGGCTGTGGCACTGGCCCATTGGCCGGAGCCCATAAAAGAGTTTCAAGTACCCTGTGCTCCGAACTTGATGCTGGCCCACAGGTTTGCAGGAGCAGCCACTCGGCACACGGTTGGTAAATCACAGCAATAATAGCAGTACTGCTGGCAAGGATGCCATGCATGCGCAGCATGAATTCATTGATTGTGATGTGATGAGGACGTGTGCGAAGAGGTCAGATTGAGGGGGTGGGGTGCGGTGGCCAGCCAACAAGCAGTGGTCAATTAAATTGATCCTGTTGCAAATAGTCTGGTAGGGCAGGGCCGTGGGATGGAGGTGCACGCATGACAAAACCCTTAACAAAGGCCTTCCTCGTTTACTGACACAAGCGTCACTGCAAAAGGGATGCGCATCACTTACAACAAATCATACTGAGGCACGGGCACTCAGTGCCTGAAATGCAGGGGCAACAGTGTTGTAGAATGGGCTTATAACTTCAAGCCAGCCCTATTTCCGTTCTCCAATTGCCATAACCCTCAGATTGCCTTGCCCCTTTCCCATGCAGAGCCATACTTCACAAATGGATCTACTTTGCCAAATTTGCCAGACAAGCCCCCCTCAGAGGGCAGGTCTCGGCCCTCCTTCACTGTCAACCTTAAAGATCTGAGGGGACCATGGGGTGGTTGAGTCACTGGAAGGGTGAGTGGTGGAGACGAAGAGGTGCTTGTGCTGGGGTGAGAGGAGTGCGAGAACGAGTAAGATGTGTCTGGGTGCACTGGGGACGAAGGGTACGACGGCTTGAAGTCGACAAGCAAATCTCCCGCAGGTTCCCCCTTTCTGTAGAGGGGGACGCGTCGCGCTCCTGCATCAATATCAGATATACTCATATTACCAGTGCCCATCTTGTCATCTTTGCTGAATTTGTCCTTGTCCATAATATTGAATTCAACTGAGGTTACTGAAGGATTAGTGAAATCAAAATAGTGGGACTCATCCCACACAGGATTGGGATACTCCTTGCTGACCTGCAAGAGATGTACATGTACAGACAAGGCATGCAGGCTTGCAATTGAAACACCAACCCTGGCCGCAAGAGACGCGTAGATGGAGAAGGGGGTGACGCGAAAGTGTGGGGCCTCGGGGCACAACCTACACCATGTTGGGAAGGAGTTGCTGCAGCTCAACGCCACTATACTGTGCTACAACAATATCAAAACCGCGTGCACTTGACAGAAATTTGAAGAACTGCGGTGTTTGTAAATGAGCAGCTGCTAGCGCCAGCTTTTGGTGAAAACTGCCATTGGTTTTGTGCCCTCAACATGGACATCTGCTTTCTTCACTGGGCAGTATCCTTGACGTTGGTGTGAGGACAGTGGTGTTCAAGCTCCTGCGTCATAAAGAGAAACCAAAGAGAAGAGCAAAGTGGCGGCTGTGACAGGCACATTTCTGGACAGAGCCATATGTCGGAGACTGACATGTCTGATGAAAAGGACAACTGTGTGTCCTGGCATAGCTTTTGCATTTTTCTGATTCCACATAGTATGACCAGAGGAAGCTGTACAAAACCACTCCCACAATTGCGTGTCCTGTTTTTGTGACCAGCCATAATATTGGTTGCTCGCAGCCGCTTGGCCCTGTGATGAGGCCCCTTTTGCAGCGGATGTTTTTTCTAGCAAGAAAGAGAGCCGTGACAGGAAATTGGTGATGCATACCGCAGTCTTCCACTTCTGCTCGCCTACCTCAATCTCACAATATGGGTCAGGCTTCCCAATGATATCTTTGCCCTTCAATCCTTGGCCCTCGAGCACATGGATCACACAGCCGTTTGGTCTGCGAGTTGGGCCCCTGGAGATGGCGCTGGAGCTGGAGCTTGAGCTGGAGCTGGAGCTGGAGGCGTGTGGCTTCGATCCGGAACTGTGGCTGGTAGGCTTAGAGTGATGACTTTGCATTTGGGGCACAAAATGGAGAAGCACCTCCCCACTTTGCTTTTTGTTCCTGAAGGTATGCCATGATTAAGCAGATAGACACACCCCAAAAAACCTTGCATGGTGCTGATTCACTGCACCATAAAACACACATGTTGCTATTATTATACACAGGTTTACACGCAGGCCCTGTAGCCCTCTTACCCAAATGCATCTCATTCTGTGCTTGATGGAGACCTGGAGCCGATGGACCCAGAGCACAGCTGGCAATGTGCTGGGCCGGCATGAGGCCTAATTTTTTTTGGACATAAACGAAAAAAACATAGCATGCGAATTATGAGCCCCCCAGCACCTCCATTCTCTCCACCTGGAAGTTTTGACATGGCAGGAACAAGCAAAGCAGGCAATCACCATATCAAAGGTGGACAAAGACAAGGAGTGCTTCCAAGCAATTCAAATTAGCAATATGAAGGACGTGCTGATGTAGCACTTGTACAGGGAGCTTACCACTATGTTTGGCAACCTGACACTGTGGGTTACAGTAGAGCCAAATTGTTGCGCTGGCATAGCAGTGAATGTTGCTGTTTTGTTGTTTTTGCTCTGACAGGCATCCACCCTTGGCTTGGAGAAGGTGCCAATCACTGGTGACAAGGTCGGTGATGCCGTTTGCAACGCCCCTGCCCCCTTGCTGAGTTCCCAGCACCCTGCGCCAGAGCACATACGCCACTGCCGCTAGAAGAGCCTTGTTTACCCACCAGTCCCCATGATACCCTACCGTTTGCTCTTGGATTTTGCACTTGACATACCCCAGAAGCCCCTTGGCGGGCATCCGCTACACCTCATGTGCAGCTTCCTGTTTCTCCGTGCCCATGGCCTCCTCCGACTTATCCAACAAGCGCTGTAGGAAGCCCGGCCCGCCCACCCGCGACAAGACCCGGCGGGAGAGGGGTAGTGGTGGTGGTAGGTAGTAGTGGCAGTGGTGGTGGTGGTAACTGGTAGTAGTTGTGGCACTGGCAATAGCATATCTACAATTGTATCATCCAGCTTGTTTCATTTTCTAAACAGCTTGTTTCATTTTCTAAACCGCTGACACCATTTAATAGACCTACGTCCTATCCTTTGACAATACCTAATCACCACAAGTGACGGAAAAATATACTCCATTCATGAGTCTCGTTCATGGGATGTACCTAATGCTATCAAATGACACTTCGCTTCATGAATGAATTTCAGCGCACATTACATGCTATTATCATAACAACAACATTGTGCGGTACAAAGAACATCACTACATGCTACTATAGCCACGCACAAGGTCTCCTTTTCCCTCTTTGCGATCCAGGATACGAAAAAAAACAAAACAACATAATAACGTATCAAACAACAATAGTTCACCTATCTCAAACAAACAAGAGCAAGGAAAAAAAACGACAAGAAAATAAAGCATAACACAATTGATGCCATTAGCTTTGTGACTAGGCTTGGGAAGGACTCGCTACGCTCCTCCTCCCCAAGCCTAGAAACGCCAAAAGTATCAGAAGTTTCGCTACGTGCCAACAGGTACACGTTTGATTACGCCGATTCCAGCTAAAAATGATGACTAAAAAACTGATTTGCACGGAAAATGGGTGCAAGCTAGCCTATGACGGGTCTCCATATCCTTTTACGATATGTCTTCACCTTTCAAACGATCCAAACGGTTTGTTCCAACTCAACGGTATGTTGGAGAACGACCTCCGACAAATGGAAACATGAACTCCAAACTACCACTTTTCACAAAAATGCAAAAACCCCAACGCTTATGACTCCGGGCCAACGGGGGTTCAATGGGGCAAACAATTGACCTTTTGCATTCTTCTAGGTCCGAATAAGTCCATTATGCTTGGTTAAGGGCTTCGTAACCTATGTGCTTCCTACCCGACTGCGTGCCGACGGGTACACGTTTTGACGTGGCAGGGTATGCAAAACATACATGTGATTTTACCTAAAAATGACCACCAAAGACGCCATTTTTGCGAGAAATGGGTGTGAGATGGCCTGTGACGGGTCCTCGTATCCTTTTAGGACTTCATCTCAGCTTTCAAACGAGCCCAACACTTTGTTCTAACTCCACGGTATGTCGGAGAACGAGCTCCGACGAATGGACCCACGAACCCAAAATGTCCATTTTTGACCAAAATGCCAAACCCCCGGCTGATATATCTAGGGGCCGTTGGGGGTACACTAGGCAAACTAGTGGCCACTCCCCTCCCTCTAGGTCCAAACTACTCAAAAATGCTTGGTTGAAGTCCCACGGAAGCATAGACATGCAACCGGAACACCGGGGGGGGGGGGGAGACCCATGATTTTGGTAGGGTGGCGTTGTGACAGCACCAAAAAACACAGCTTAAAAAGCACGTATCTTTGAGTTTTCGCCCGGTTGTGCTCTCTACACAGGCCATAGGGACGTAACATTGCTTATCTCCGTGCCATTGGACCCATGCGGGACTAGTGTACACAAAGGTTCAATCCCTAGGCCGGGATATAGCGCTTTGACAAGGCTGTACAATGGATCCAGGCAACCTCAACTAAGTACTGCTTTTTCTACCTTTTGTACCCTCCTTCTAAGCATCAAGAGGAGGCTAGAGGGGTCTACCTTAGGGATGTTTACATCATTTGGGTGCAAATGAACTTGGATTGTCACTTGGTTCGTTGCTAGACCCTCGTGGTTTCGCTACAACAGGCCTACGAAACAGGCCAAAATGGCCAAACTGAGCCACCTGTATCAAAACTTGAAAAAACCATATCTTTGGCCTACTGGCTCAAATTTTGATAAACCGAAAGCTAAATCTGGGTAGTTTTTGACGTTGGACACGAATATTTAGTCAAAACCTCGGCGTCTAACACCCTGATAGCGGAAATTGACGATCGGTGTTCCAGAATAGTGATTCGTGCAATTTTGCGAAAAAGCGATTTGACAGCATTATTCGGGCTTTAAAACCCTTCACATTCATGGTGTTAAATTGAATTTTCGTCCACTCTAGCTAGGGGCTGAGTTGGATAGGCCCAAATAAAGATCGGCGACTGCGACTGCCACTGGTCATGCGTGCACACGGTATTTGACCAGAAATCGGGATTCTGGCCAGTAAAAAAAAAAGCCCGACTATAGTTTTGTAGGGCCCGACCTACCATCCATAAATGTCCTTTCGGTTCGTGCGGAACCGTTGACGTTGCCAACAGTAACGTAGGGCCAATCCGGCGGGATAATCATTGGGGGTCAGCTTTACAGCCGAGCGTCGCTGGCGGCCGCGTGGCCCCTCCCCCGCGGCCGGACAGCGTAGAGCGGGCCTTACGGCCAAGGGGCAACAAGTTTTACAAGTGGGACTCAACTTGCAAAGCCCCGGCTATCACTACATTGTCCGCCTTGTCGTTCCCCGACAGCACATCTGCCACCACCCTATCTGGTGCAAGCTCCAGTCACCGCTTGTGGGACCAAAATCAGCATACCACCAAAATGGCGTCCATGATGTCTCCTATTTTGCTGACTTTATTAATCAACCTTCGTTGCTCATAATTTCCTTTACTACTTCCCTCTCCTCTTGCTCCATCAAACAACCCCTAAAGTCACTGAATGCGCCCACATAGTAGGGGTTGATTTCCTGCAGATGCTCTTTGAGCTTTGTTGGCACTCAATCCGCTTGCAATAGCAAGGTCAGCAGCTTGCAGCCACTCTCGGGATTAATTGTTGTAAGACTTTTTTGACATAAACCAAGTGTCACACTAGCTCCATTGACCTCGGTGCCAATGGGCAAGGCAGGCTTTCACTTGCGGTGGGGGGGGGGGGGGGGGATAGAGACCTCCGCCCGGGACCCCCCCCCCACCAAAAAGGGCTCAATTGATGCGACCCCCAGAAAACACCCAAAACCGACCCAGGATTTTTGGTTCCAATGGCAGTGGTATTTGTGTTTAAGGACACAAGGCCCCCGGCTAATTCCAGCTACATGTATGTAGCGCCCCACCATGGCCTCCCATCAGAACCACATGAATTGTGAACCGGCTATCCTCAATAGCACCGGAAGGTTGAACAAATGTGAAGGCCCACAAGTGGGCAGATTGGCTATGTAACCCCGGCCGTCTGGGGGGGTCCCTACAACAGGACAAAACAAGGAGTGCATAACCCCGGCCAAAAGTGGATCCTTAGCTTCTTTTCATTAGTGATAATGGTGTATGTCAATTGAACCCTTTCCCAACCCCCAACCCCAGTTTTGGGGGGCTCTATCGACAACCCCCCCCGCGCATGACTGGTACAAAAGGCCCATCATTCAATACTACGGTACTTGAAAAGGCACACACACACACACACACACACACACACACGACGAATGTGACAAACAAGGCATTGCGAAAGGCGGCCCGAGTGTATTAGATCTTGTCACGAGCAGAGCAGAACAAAAACGGAAGCATGCCCCGCCTGCACTAGGCGCCTTTCCGTAGGCACAACATGCAGGAGATGTCCATCAGCAGCGCCGCAGCGTCAGCTGTGAAGAGAGCATGGGTCAGCCCAGCCCTGGCCAGCCCAGCCCAATGAAGGTAAGCCCTGACCAGCCCAGCCCAGCCCAGCCCAGCTCTGTCCAGCTCAGGCCGGCTCACCTCGTCCTCGTCCCGCTCTAGCCAGACCAGCCCAGCCCAGCCCAGCTCTGCAGGCTAGCCCTCACGTTGCTGTTTTCCATCCCCGTGCTGCACCCACTTGGTTCCCGATGAAATAAGTCTACACACACACACACACACACACACACACACACACACACACACACACACACACACACACACACATTAATGCATTGCACATTCAAGACCACAATGTATACACCGCGACATTGCCCAAACCACACAGAATGGGAACCACAAAATAGACATAAACATAGAGACACATATATGTAGCCATAGTCATAGTCATAACCACTTATCATGCCGTCTACTGGAGTTACCGGGCATCTCGCACCGCCAGGTGGTTCCTGCCTTGCTCAATCCCCTGGGTCCCAGGGCTGCCTGAGGTGGCCCACAGCATGCCGGAGGACGCAGAGCACCATGGATACCGGCCAACCACGATTTGGGGGCAATTGCAAAGCTCTAGCATGAGCAACGGCGAAGAGCGCTGGCCCGTTGGATCGCCTGGGGTAAAGGGGCAAGCCATAGCAACGTAGTAGCATAGCAACAAGCAACAAGGCAAGGCACATCCTATGGGTGCACATTAGCAATCAAGAGACAAAGCAGCCAAACAAGGTCGCACCCTTTCGACTTACCCCTATTGTCCATGTGCACACCGTGCCCTCCTCCCAATACCGCACATGCAATTGCCCAAGAAAGTACAGCCAGGATTTGTGGGGAGCTCCGGCCTAGCCTGGCCTTGAGCCTTCATTGCCCCCATCACTGTGTCACACGTCCCACCAGTACATTCCGCTCCCCATGGGCAGCGCACCTAAATCCTCTGCCCCATAACCCACATACCCATATATGCACGACTTAACTTTCTTTGGCTGCCCAATGACAGCCGCACACACCCTCACAGTACCCCGGAATGTTGCCCACAAGCCACATAGTCAGAACCACTCATCATGCCGTCCACCAGGCCCCATATACAGACAAGCTCCCTCATTCCCAAAGGTACATGCTGTGCGAGCCCACTGCCACGGTACACGATCATGTATACTAGGGTAATACAAGGGTCAATAACGGGATGCGGCCACCCCGCGGCACGAGAGGCACAACCCGTGAACATCGCTGGCTGGGATTCGGGCTGGTGGGTGCCGTAGCTTGGTTAATAACCCCCTGTAGGGGTACCCACCAGAGGTTCGCCCGGGCCGTGGTAACAAGAATGACCTCGTCTAGCCCACGCACAATGCCTTGACGCCTACCCGTTACCCTTACTAGCACTGATTAGCCAGCTCCCGTGGTTGCGCCATCTCTGCCATAGTGGTGACCAGGACGCAGGTTCGGCAACCACCTACAACGTGGCGTGCCTACTTATAGCATTGGCCTTTGCCTCACCCCCTAGACCTCTCATACAGGCGTTGTGTACAATAGGCGAACTCTGGCCACATGCGGCACATCTCCCCGCTCGCCGTATCCCGCCATACACCCACCTTTGCCGCCACACGCCGGCCCTTGTGTGTTGGACCGCCGCAAACTCCACACAGGACGTATATAGTACACCGCCGTCGCCTACACCGCCAAGCCATAGCCCCCCCCCCCCCCCCCCCCATCTTGTTGCCACCGCCCCTGACATGCACTGCTACTCGCAGCGAGTGCCACCATGTTGTGCTCACTCATTACAACCTTGATCGCCCCCCGCACGTGCGCCGAACACATGTTAACCGCCACCGCCACCGCCACCGCCCCCAATATCGTGCCACGGGGCATGAGTGCAGAGGTCATGCGCTTAGACTATGTACATGCCTGCAGGCTGGGTCCCGCTAGTTCTCTTTTGGGGCAAGGGGATGCCCCGATACCCCCCGCTTGGTTGTTTCTGGAGTCAAAGGGACGCCCTCATACCTCCATGAGTTGTCTCCGGCGTCATGGGGCACCCCGGTACTGCCACTGATTTTCTCCTAGAGCCCGTGGGAGGCCCGCATACCTCCCTGGGTTGGTCCTGGGGTCAGGGGACACCCCTATACCCCCTCACGAAGTTTCTCATGGGGCCTGTGGTCAGCCCCAATACCTCCTTGAGTTGATTATGGGGTCAAGGGGCACCCCTATAACGGCTCCGCCAGACCACCGCAGTCCATACATGTACGCCCCTCAACCCCGATATGTCGCTCAAACGCATAGCACGGATCCGTTTTTTTTGCACCGAAATACTTGGCACCATGCCAACCCTTGGTGACAGTCATTCTTCCAATTTTGCTGGCAACATTGTCAGCAACGGGTCCAATCATCCTCCGCCCATCAAGAGCGTTGCTTCCGACATCGGAAGCGTTTTCCCCGACCGATCGGTGGGGGCACAGCACCCATCTGTGGTCGGCAGTTTGCAACCATTCATCGGAAGCATTGCTTCCGACATCGGAAGCGTTTTTGGAGCCGACTTTGGGTGAGCACACCCGGTGTGAGGTGCGCACCATACCCAGGGACGATCATATGATGACCCCCCCCCCCCCCCCCCAACACCTCATATGTCAAAAAACGCCAAATTCACCACCCCTCCAACCACCACCACCACCACCACCACCCATACACAAAGTTCACTAATGTCGCCACTCCTAAAAGAGAAGGGTGAGTGAGATGGACTGTAGATCGTACGACAAAACATCACTCTTATTTTGTTTTTTTTCTTTGACTGACTCCGGAAAGTTCAAAGAGTACTCAAGATTGTGATTGGGAAAGTGGGCGTCTCCAGCATATGATACAGTGGATCCCCGCAACGTGGGGCACATGACAAAGACCCAGAGTTCACATGCGTATACCAGAGGGCTCTCTAATGCGGTGGGCAAAACCACCACGCCATATGGCAAGCCTATAATGCATAAGAGTTAAGGGGGTTAAGATGTGCAGGATCATGTGTGTGCCATTCCCCACAGGTCCTCAAGGGTGACAAGCTTTCATCGCTTTGCACGGGCCACGCCCGGTGGCGGGCGTTGGCCTAGGATGCCGGGCCTTGTGCAGTAGTGGCGTTTAGGCAGAGGTGACTCCACCCGGTGGGCGGCGCGCTCAGATGCCCACGACTGGCTCATCACCACATGTCGCTCAAACGCAAAGCGTAGAATTTTTATTTTGGGACCGAAAATCTTGGCATGATTCCCAGCGTGGCTGACGATCGACCTGTAAATTTTCCAGCCAACATGCCAGGCAATCGCTCCCGTAATCCCTAGGGATGTGAAAATATCAGAAGCGTTTTTCCGACCGAAACCCCGACCGAAACCCCGACCGAAACCCCGGCCAAAGCCGGGAGGGAGCCTTCCGAAATCCCTAGGGATGAAAAAATATCGGAAGCGTTTTCGGGGGCGATTTCCGACCAAAATGTCAAAGATGAAGAAACAATCGACCCCGCCCCCCCACACACATACTTGGGCAATTTTGGGCAATTTGACCCAAATATAGTGAGGACATGTACAATGCTCCGCCACTCCTCAAAGAGAAGCTGCCCCGGCTACCATGGCTAGGTGTGGCCAATCACAAGCCCCCGATCCTGGGGCTGACTCACGGAGCGCCGGGTTCCCACCCACCCCCAGCCCCACCCCCCCACCCCCCGATTAGCCCGGTTAGCCCCCCTTCGCGAACATCACATTCAACGCTGTTCCTTGCCCTCTTGTTTAAGTGGAGCCTCCGTGTCCGTCGGAAAAAAATCCCCCTCACTCAAGAGATGGGGTACTGGGGCAGAACTGGATTCTGCATCAACATCAATGGCGGGGGGAGGTAGTGCCCGAGTTGCGCATTGGCTTGGGCGCACTCCTGTCCGGCGAAATTTTTTCTTAGCTGGTGGAGGAGCAGCGGCTGCCTCCACATCGGAACTGCTAACGGTGATGGCACTGCTTGTTGCATCACTGCCACTACTACTGCCACTGCCACTGCCACTGCCACTCCCATTGCTCCTGCCACTGCCACTGCCACTGCCACCGTCACTGCCACTACCACTGCATGACCCTGCATCTGACTCGGGATCAGGATCTGCTGAATCCTCAGCATCAACCACGATGCGCCGGTGCAACTTCGCTGCTCGTGCAAGCTGGGTGCGTTGGGTGGAACCCTCTGCCCCGGATACATCGCGTGGTGGCACGTACTCTGCCGACGAGTCGACATGGGTTGGGTCGGTTACAATTGCCACGCCAGACGAGCGGGGCACAACAACAACCCTCCCTTTTTTTCGCTCATGTCTGCGTGCCTTGGCCTCTGCCTTGCGTTGGCGGCGGGGCAGAAAGGCCCCGGCAGCAACGTACAAAAAAGTGGGCCACCCTTGTAGGATTTCAATGCTAAATGCAATCCACTGGCGTACCCCACTGCGTTTTGTGCCACAGCGCCCGCAGATGCAATATATATCATGTTCCAACACAATAGGATCCAGATGCAGAAGAATGGATTGGGTCACAGGGTGACAGAGGACTCTGATGGAGGATTGGGCCATTAGAGGACGTATGATATGCTAAGCAATGACCCGCCACTCCGGTGATGCACTGAGAACGCACTGTTCTAAAACAACCCCCCGGCGAACAGGTTCGCATAGGCGATCTTGTGACCGTCGAAGCTTCCGGTCTGTGAACTTCATGTATAGTTCATGGCTGAGGGTTGCCCTGATACTGTGCTCCGGACAGGTTGTGGTAAGGGTGGCAAATGTCTTGCCCGGTCGCAAGTCACGTTCGCCGGCCTCATCGCTCAATTGGATCGGCAAATGCGGCTGAGCGAACGCGTGGGATAGACCATGGAGATAGAGTGTGGCCGTTGACCGACTTTCAGCATACTCCAAAATTAGGTGGATCAAATAAACATGGAGGTTGCCCCATGCCCCCCATTGCCCCCGTGGTAGGCATGTGTCGGAGGCATACAAAAGAACAACAATGTGGCAATACGACAAAAATAGCAAATGAAAAGTACATAGTCTTGCGCAACCAAAGCTAAAAACTCCCGTGCCTCCCCGCCAGTAAAAGAAATGCCGTTGCGAAAGCGGCGTCGGACGAGGCTGCATTACTGTTTACGGTCCACAGGGATGTCCGCCACCTTATACCTTGGTGCCACAGTAGCAACATGGCGAAAGAGCTCACAGGCATCTTCGAACGGTAACGCGCGACCAACCACCCCACACGCACGGCTAATGCCCCCCTTCAGGTTGTGCAATGAGGGCTGGACTACAAATGCCTCCTCCAGACCCTCAACTCCAACGAACATCTTACCCATCTACCGCAGTGACTGTGTGTGGCAGCCAAAAAGAGCACGCACACCCTCGTGCCGTTTCCAAGGGCACACCACACAACACCTACCCCCGCACTCCCACCACAAATGGTGGTGGTCAGCTGTCAGCAAGCTCAGGCAACGTGGTCTGGCCATAGGACAAGGGGGGCAAGCTGATGGAAGGGGGCAGAAGACGCGGGTCGGGGGCTTCGGACGCTTGCGACGGCGACATGGCCCGTTTGCATGTGGCCCCGTGGATGCTGATTGATGTTCAGGGGGCTCGCAAGGTCCCGGTCCGGTGTATTCAAACTTAGGCTTGCACAACGTCGAGCCATCTGGACCTGCTATGTGCGACATGGAACAGCACAATGTAAACAACAATACTCGGCAAACGAAATTCTTGCACACCAAAACATGCATAAAGGCAAGCACAAAGACGAAGGGACAGGCAGTCAACTGAAACTAAGTGATACACAGTGCTTTTTTGTTAGAAAACACTGCAACCATATTCAACCATCAGAACTGTTCCTCCAAAAAAACAACGATTCCATCCCTTATCCCTAACACAACAAAAGAGTAAGAAGACCGTGTGATACCAATTTCTTGTTCTGGTTTTTCATTTTTAAAAAAAAGCGACTGTCGTCCATGCCCCGGGCAGGCCACCTGAATCCGTGCGTCGCTCATCCCCACTGGCTTCCCAGGGGTTGGTGGCGCCGCCGGGACTCCACGGATTCCATTGTTCAGGGGGGTGGGGGTGCGGCGGTGACCTGCCAAAACAAAAAAAAATACCCTGCTTTAAGCGCAGCCACTTCAGGGGTTGGGGAAGGGGGGTGGTCGTCAATTGTGTGTACATGAACAGTTTTTTGGCCCAAGCAAGAGAGGGAAACACTCATGCGTGAGCAGTGGTAGCGCAATCAGTTTCGAAAACGGGGCATGCCGGTCGGCAAAAAAGCAATCATGGTCCATCACAATCATCGTCTCAAGGCCCTATGTGCCAGCCACATCAGCCCACCAGTCAAACAGTCAAACCAGGGTCCTTTGGGGGGAAATGTTCAATGTGTATAGTTGGTCGGATGGTGACTTTTTTTACAAAAACCCTTGAAATTTCCTTGGGATTAAGCAAGCAATTGGGGATGCAAAGCTCCTGACAATTCCAAGCAATGTGCCAGAGCATTTTGGAAGCAATGCTCCTAGTATGTGCTTGGGTGAACTCCGACCAATCGTCGGAAGCATTGCTTCCGACGTCGGAAGCGATCACCCCGACCAATTTTGGCAGCCTGGCTTCCAAAATCCCTAGGGATGGAAAAATATCGGAAGCGTTTTTGGGAGGAATATTCCCAGTAGCGCTGACAATTAACCTGTAAAGATCGGAGGGCACGTGCCAGCCAACGCTGACAAACATGCCCCGGTTCTCAGCATTCTATGCTGTTCCCGTAGGATACGTGTGCTGAAAGCTGAACCCTTCGGTTTTGCCGCTGGTGGTGCTGGTTTGCGGAGGTGGTCCACATTCTAGCACGTCGCAGAAGGGAGTGCCAGTGCCGTGATTGCCGCACCAAATCATCTAGTACGTCGCAGTATGAATCCATCAGGCAGGCCCCGAGAACGGCACGCTGATGCAGAAACCAAGGCTAGGCCAGATACTGCATCGCCGAAGCTACTTGCTGTGCCCCTGGGTGTGCGGCAGTGGAATGGAGGCACGGGTCGGGATATTTCACCGCCCATGACCTGGTGTGGTACGACTGCGGCTGGTCCCATGTGCGCACCGCTCTACGGTGGGATGTCTCTTGAGAGGCGCGGCCATCCCGCCACGATGTTCTCCCCCAGGGCGTTGTATACCCTGCTTGATTGCGGAGGACAGAGTCCGTGGGGTTCGATCGCACAGCTCGTGGGCGCAGCTTTGTGTACCATGCCGGCACTGATGTGGATGGCGTGGGCGGCACTTGTGGGTCGCGAGGGGGCATGGTGAGTTGGCCGCGCAGTTGGCATACGCCATGTAGGGCGTGGTACTGGTGCCAGGCCACACGCTCCCTGAGGTCTACCAGCAGTGTTCGGGGGATGTGGTCCCATAGGGACTATGGTATGTGAAGGCAGGAAACATGGTGTAGGTCCGCCGCTAACGCCCTGTTCCACCATTCAGTTACCGTATCTTGCCACGGTCCCCAAGTGCTAAGCCACATGTTGCAAAATGCGACTTTCCAACGCATGCAGTGGATGAGGCGTTTGTGGACAGTGGTACCGTGATGGAGGGGACACACGGGGCATTCGGGGGTGGTATGGTCCCACGGCGCGCCCGTCCCGTCCGATCGTACCTGGCCCCAGAGCCATTTAACCCATAGCATGTGTCGGTCCCCGCGCATCGGCAACCAGGATACCCAGTGCGCACCGTCGAAAGTGACAACACGCCCCCGCTGGAGAAACCATTTCCGCGCCGGAGTGGGGGCGGGCCCGCCGCACATTGCAATATCTTCGGGGCGCCGGGGATCGTAATCCGGCACGGGTAGGCGCGGGGCCATCTTGGCGAGCAGGTCTACTTCCCCATTGCTCCGAATTTGTTCGCGTTGCTACGCGTTACGGGCCTCCGTCTCAAGGCGGTTGATGGCAATCCACTCCGCGGCAACGTGTTTGTGTTGCACCTGGTCGCACACTTTGTGGCGGATGTCGGCGTCGGAACATTCATGCGTGCGTCGGCGGTGAGCGCATTTTGTGACGGCCATGTTGTCGATCTATTGAGTGTCACCGTCGCATGCGAAGGCTGCCCCAATGGCTGCTCCGTACATTTCAGCCTTTTAGGGCTGTTGTGGGCCCGCCACCAGGGCGAGGATGCGAAGAGGCCCTTTTGCCACTACTGCGCCCGCCGCGTGGTATTCCGAGCCCGCAATTTAACTATTTGAAGGCTGCCATCGGAGTATAGGGACGTTCCGGTTGGCGGTTGCTGGTTTGAGTAGCACCATATGCCCGCGATGGTGACAGGGCGGTATCCCGCGGTTGGCTATACTCACCCAACTGGGTGCTCGCACCGCACTTCACATAGTACTTCCGCCGCGGCCGTCCGGGGGGCCCAACCTCATCGACAACGAAAGCTCCGATGACGGCGTCCTCGTGTCAGCCCGCAAAGAGCAGGTGGGGGATGCCCTCCACACGCGCCACTACATTGCCCCACACCGGTACCACGAAGACCCCTCGGCGGGCACGGTGCGTAGTTGCGGATAGGCACCGCTCGGGAGGGCAGTTCTTTGCTGAGGTCGCAGCCAATGGATCCCGGACGTGAGCACAATGTGTCCTGTACCATTGTGGTGAAGTGTGCCCTATGGGCCCAGAATAGTTGGTGTAACGCCATTCCACCCATGCGGTAAGGGGAATTGGCATGGAGGACGTTGTACGATTTGTGAACGTCGACCTTATTGGGTTCCATGCCCTCCGCCATAAGCACAAACCGCAAGCACATAGAGTCCATGGCTTTGAACATTGAGTCGTTGGAGAGAATCAAGGTGCGGTACGTCCACCGTGGGACCAAGACGGTGTTCAGCAGCTGCACCCGCTCAAAAGCGTTCAGTGGCAGGTATTGGTATCGCGCCACATCAGCTGCGGCCGTCCCCACAAATTCATCACGTGCCTTTTGTAGCCAGGGCGAATGTGCTAGGAGGTGACCAAGGTAGTGGAAGATAGGGCGCTACAGCAGCAATCGCGCATCGCCCCACGTGATGGCGTCCCTGGTCGGGGACTCTCTTCGTGCCAATGTGGTGAGGTGGTATAGCCTCGCCTACATCCTGCTTGGGGGTCGAAGAGTGCGGCGTTGATGGGCCCTCGCAGCGTGTCCAATATCAGCCGGGCCAGAATGGAGAACATCCCCGTGGCTACGTTGAGGGGCCGGTAACTACGGGCCGCCTCAGGGGGCTAGACTTGTAGATCATGGCTATTCTGGCCTGCAGCCAGTGGTGTGGCACGCCGCCGCTTTCCCACACATGGTGCACCGCTATGTAAAGGTCCCACTGTAGTTCCCTAGGTAACCACTAGTACAAGTGTTGTGCCACGTGGTCCATGCCTGCCGCCTTGTTCTTGGGTTGGCGTAGCGCTTTTGTGAAAGATTGCCAAGAGGGAGGATCAGAGCTTATTGGGCGTTCTGGTTTTAAGACCTATGATAGAAGAGCCTTGGCCTCTTCCGGTCTTCATGGTGGGTCCACCGCGAAGTGCGGAAGATGTTCGGCGGCCGAGGTCGTGTCGGGTTGCGGGCTGGTTGTGCGGAAAGGGGTGATCAACCACCACTTTAGGGCATCGAAGAAAGTAGAGCGGCCGCGTACCGCGCATTTTCGGAAGCGTCTCAGGTGTCGTCGGGCCCGTTCCATATCATTGGTCGCCTTGTGGTGTGCCCGAGCCTCCTGGGCCCTCTTGGAGGTAGGGTTGCGGTGCAACTCGTCAGCCAGCTATTGTTCGACCGCGTCTTGGACTAGTTGTGGGCGGGGGTGTGCTTGTACTAAGCCGGACGCCGCGGCAATGATGGCATCCGCCCTGTCCAGTGGGTGCATGATGTGATCGTGGTTAGCCGAGTGCGCCTTGGACCATTGGGACATGTGGCGCGAAAACTTGCAAAATAACGAGGGGGGCCACTGCGACACATTGCCAATGACCGGTGTCGGCGCCGGCCGCGGTCCCAATGGGTTCATTACTGTGACTCTGACCGCTTCGTGGTCACCCGCATGGGGAAAGTTGATGGTGTCCGCAGAGATGAGGGGGTGACTGTCCCAATGCGTGGGAGAAAATAGGACAGCGTCCAAGCGGCAACACTCTTATTTGTGAGGGGACGGGACAGGTAGGGAGAGCCAAAATGCTGGTGTTGCAGCGGAGGTGTGCGAGCCCCTGGCTTTGGACGTGCTGAATACGGTTGCCAACGGTTGGGTAACCGTGGCTGTCCTGGGGGTCGACCACTGGCTGCTTGGGGTTTGGCTTGGGGGCGTTTGGGAGGGGGTAGGTCATCACGAGCCATCTGCGTAGGCGTGCGCACGTCCACCTTCTGAGACACGGGTTGCCTCAACGGGAACGAGGGCAGGCTTTGCACGTTTTCCCGTGCGGGGGGTGGTAGTGGACCGCATGGGCAGGAGCAAGGTACGGCGATGTTCAAGAAGTGCGCCCAGCGTGGGTTGGCTAGCTATGGCCTCGAATTGTACTGCTACATCTGGTCCTGCTGAGGGGTGCACGGGCTAGAGGGTAGTTGGGGTCCATGGCACAGGCAATGGCCCATGCCCTTTCCAGGCTTGGCTCAATAAAAGGGCTCCGGCTAACACGCTCCCCTCGGAGGTATAGCTAGAGTGACCCCCGACGTTGCACCGCAAATCTGTAGCGCATGAGCCCCATATCCACAGGGTCACGCATCACATGGTGCTGGGACGCACAGCATAGAAGGTAGAAAATGGTAGGAAAATGCTGAGCATATTGCTCAGGATATTTGGGGATGCTCAGCATTCATGCTCAGCAAATGGGACTCATATTGCAGGGTTGATCTCAGAAGTCCCAGCCAAAATTTCTTCCGAGCTCCCCCGGCACAGTCGGCTGGGAAGCCCATGGAACGTTCCTACCGATATCGGTTGCGTTTTGGGACCCGATCTCGCTGCCAAAACTTCCGAGCATCTTTCCGAGGGATTTCAAAAACTTCCAGGCGTTTTTCCATCGGTTTTTTGTACAATGACCTACACCGTTCTTGGTTCCCAAATCCCACACCTCAGCAAAGAAACACACAAAAAGACAAGCATGACCGTTCACTTACGCTTGAAATGTGAATGCTCAGTGCCTTGCCTGTTCATTTCAGCTTGAACTGTGAATGTTGTACTCTCCTTCGCTGAGCATCTGCACACGACAACCATCGCTTGACATGGCATCCACATCCACCACCACACGGCGATACTTCTTGGGTTGAGGTTGGGGTTCAGGGTTGTCACTGGATGATGAGGAAGAATCTGAGGCACTTACTGTGGAGGCACCAGATAGGTGCACAGCATCATCATCCGAATCATTATCCTCGGGACTGCTACTGCTCCCACTATCACTGCTGCTGCTGCTGCTGCTGCTGCTGCTGCTGCTGCTGCTGTTGCTACTATTACTGCTGCTACTGCCACTGCCACGAGGGCACACAAGTTGCTGCTCAATGTCGCTATCAACAATGGGTACACGTGCCAACTTCGTACGTCTCATGGGTTGAACACGCTGCTGCTCGTTCAAACCCGTAGGACCTTGAAATGAAGCAGCACTGTCCTCGCCCTCCGAAGGGGGTACAATATCAACATTCCTACCGATATCGGTTGCGTTTTGGGGGGCCGATCTGGCTGCCAAAACTTCCGAGCATCTTTCCAAGGGTTTTCGAAAACTTCCAAGCGACGGACCGAAGCATATCGCATGCACGTCGGTACAGATTTCCTAAAATTGCCACCGGTAACCGGACAATATTGGTCTCTCTTTCAATGTTCTGTGCTGGGCCCCGGTGGTACATCTGTTGTAGATTGTTCAACAGTGTTGAGGAGGTATTCGGTCGGTGGGGATATGGGATCTTGCACACAGCGGCGGGGAGGGGTCAGGGGGTCGGTTAGGGGTACAACCACAGGGGGTCGGTTATGTGCCGGGGGCCTATTAACGGTGGGCTGGTACAGGGTGTGTGGTGTGCATGGGGGGCCGAAGCCGGGGGATGAAGCCGTGGGTGGAGGGGTCAACATGGGTGAAGGAGCGGCTTCAGGGAGCGGTGGCTGCGACGGTGGTGTGCAAGACTTCCGCTCAGCGAGGTCTGCCAAGGGTGTCTCAGCATCCGAGTCCCATGGGGCCTCACGAAAATCTCCGTATTGTAAGATTTCCGGCAGATCGGACCATCCCGCATCAACAAAGGGGAGGTAGTGCTCGGGATCGAAAGGGGAAGCCATGGGACTGCGTGTATACTAAAAGAAACACAGTGGGCACGCGAACCACCTACCACGACCCCAAAAACCCCCTCCAACAGGGTGCACAAATCAAGATGACCATCGGTGCACAAGGTTCTCATGCGTGATCTGACAACACTTCATATGAGCAGCTACGTGTGGCACTAATGATGCATTGTCCGCAAACAAACACGCACAAAGCAAGACAGTGGATCCCCCAAAAATTAGATCAGGTAGTTCGTTTTTTTTTCTCCATGAGAACAATCCCCAAAGGTGGTGGCGCACAATGTAGCTTCTTGTATGGCAAGTTTTTTGTTTTTTGGCAGGCCACCGCCCCCACCCCAACCCCTTCCCTTGAAATTGGAATCCGTGGAGTCCCGGCGGCGCGACTAAGCCCTGGCATGCCAGTGGGGATGAGCGATGCACGGAGTCAAATGGCCTGTCCGGGGCATGGTCGACGACCGGGGGGGGGCGGGGGTGTCATGTGTGCATTGTTTCAATACTGGCCCAAGCAAGAGATAGAAACTCTCATGCGTGAGCAGTGGTGACACAATTGTTTTCTAAAAACGGGGCATACCGGTTGGAACAAAGTACCTTCATTTTATGTGGTCATGGTGTCCTCCAAGCAACAATTGACCTAGTTGGGGCATATAGGCACTGATGTGGGTGGCGGTATCATGAGTGGGTTCACAACTTTTTTGTCAAATCTCATGGGATTGGGGGGCGGTTTTGGGAAGCACGGGTCCTGGGTGGTCCATGCCATTCCCCACGGCCTTCTAGAAGCAATGCTGGGTGTGAAGGCAACCGTTCATCGGAAGCAGTGCTCCCAACATCGGAAGCAATGTTCGGAAGCACGGCTTCCAAAAATCGGAAGCAATCATCGGGAGTGTCGCTTCCGAACATCGGAAGCGTTTCCCGACCAGTTTCGGCAGGCACACTTGCGGGACGCCTAGGCTGAAGGGAAATCGGCCGCACCACTCGGCCGGGATGTTCCCAGCAGTACGCCCGATTGACCTGAGGATTTCAAAAGGAACACACCAGGCACTGCATCTAAAAACTGCCAAGAAACAAAAATTCCGTGCTTTGCAATTGTGCGACATGTGCCACACGAAGATCTCAAGTCAACAACATTCCTCCCCACTTGCTCACCGGCAACACACACCATCCCATCGAGCCAAGTGTCCCTCTCCATGCTGCTCTGGGTTTTTACAAGGCCGCCAGGCTCACACGGCCGCTACCCACGGTGCACGGCTGATACCGGCGGCGTCGGCATGTTCATGCGCCCGCTCGTTTGTTCCCCTGGAGTAACCCCAAGACTAAACCCCCGTATTTGCCGTAGCCAAGCCGCCAATATAGACCCCGGTGCCATGGGAATACCCCACAGGGGTTTGGGCCTTGTTACCCTGGTCGGGACGACCCATGACACCTCACTGTTGCAATTGGCGGCCCGGGGCAGACGGGCATAGCTATACTTCGTCCCAGCTGTCCATGATGGCCGTCATATCACACCCGCCACTACCGCACACACACGTCTGGACAAGGCCACGTCCATCACTCAACCCATCCCCGCTAGCATGCATAACTCCTAGCACCGCACCCAGTATGCGCTCTGCCCAAGCGCATGCACCACGTCGTACCCACATCTGGCCACTCCCTCATTGCATTGCATGGCCTCCCTTGTGATGCCACAGCCAGAGGATCCCAGTGTCACCATCTAGTGCCGACCACCGATGGGAACATCCGGACTGTGCACGCCGTCTACCTATACTTCCTGCAAGTCAGGCTGGATCACCTGCCACGCGCTCGAGGACATCCGTCCCGAGTGTCGTAGCGCCCACCTTGCCTTAGGCCACCCCCTACAAGCCCTCTCGTGGCAGGGCTCACATAGCGGGAAAGAGGCGCATTGGTGCACCCACACTGGTGCCATGACGCCGCACCCGCTGCAAACAAGCGGAAGGACCGACCGGAAGGGGACACAGTCACCTTCACGGCGCCGTGACCACAGGTCTTGCCAGGCGTCCCTGCAGGCCTTGTGGCAATTGTATAGCGCACTCGCCAAGGCCCGAACCTTGGGATTGCTGAGGAGACTCCGCGGCGCCTGGCCCACGACGCCGCCGGGGTAAGGACCGGCTGCCCACTATGGCCACCCGAGAGGCAATCAAGCAGCCTGGACCACCGCACCTGCAGTTGCGGTCTTCCTCCTGCCAGCACCTGCCACCTGCAGTCCTGTAGGACCTCCACGAGGACATCCACCTCTGCTTGCGCGGGGCACTCTTCTAACGCGAGCACCAACAGTTGCTCCCCGGACTTGGCCTCTATCACCGGCTCCAGCTGTAGGGGATCCAAAGTGAGACGGGCGTCCGCCGCCGCACTATCATTCCCACTTGGTAAGGTCAGCAGCACCGCTGTGACACGACCATGCACGTCATCTCCCTAAAGCAGTGCAAGTTGCTTGTGTCCCCTAGGGCCGCGAGGCACCCCGGTCCTCCGGCTACTGGGGCGACACGCCGCAGTCGCCGATCATACAGCCCCTACGTTCAACACCATGGCCATCACCAAGAGTGGCAGGGAGCATAACGGCTCCTGTCACAACACGAAAACACTTTTTCGGTTTAAGATCGAAAACAAGTAAAAGATCATGATTTTGAACCCAAAAAAGGGGGGGGTCATTTTCTGCGACATTTTTTGACCACCCCCCACCTCAAAAATAGTGGTTTCAAGTGGGGGGGTGGGGTTCTATAGGGGTCTCACTAGAACTCGCGTCGATTGGACAAAATTGATGATCTTACAAAGGGTTCAACCAACAATTCAACCCCTTGGGGTAGGGTACACAAATAGGCCCAAAAGGGGGGAATATGTGGTGTTTTCTCATACATGCAGGCATGTTGCTTGGGTTTGATCTAACAACCTCTGCGAGGTGATTTTGGGGCTTTCGGGTCCAAATTACTGATTGCACCCAGCCGTTGACCCTCCGCGTCTTCTCTACATGGTGCATTCACTCACAGCATGCAGAAAATTGTGCACAACTGACGAAAACAATTGATACGAGTATCGGGGAAAGAATAGTATGTCCAACGTATGGATCCAAAGATCTCGAATTATAGAGTCCAATGCAGCAACAACTGCGCTACCACCGGAGCCTGTCAGCACTGTGTAACACAGGGTTCAAAGCTTCAACATGATGCCAATGATGGGAAAACTTGTGCCACAATTGGGGGTACTAAATTTTTCCAGGCAGGATTTTTCCACCACTAAATGCCCCCCGCCTCCCTGTACCTTGGAGCATGCTACTCCCCTGACGCCCAAAATAGTGTGGTACGTGGCACCCGCGCGCGCGCTTGATATAACAACCGCTCTTCGAGGTGGATTTTTGGTTTTTAATTGCCCTGCCCCCCCCCCCCCTTGTATAAGCTATGCAAAAGTACCACACTAATACAGTCCCTACGCCTACTCCAATACCACAAACCGTTCCCCCTCCTCCGATGGTCCCTTCATTGTAGCATCAACACGTTCACCGGTAGAATGTGTGAAAATAACCGGGCACCCAGGTTCAAAAAGAGAAGACTGCATGGTGAGCTGGTGCAAGAAGGGGGAATCTTGTGCACAAATATCCCCAAAATCAGAGCTATGTGGGTTCAAGTGGGCAAACACTCACAAGAAATATGTCCAATTGCTGTGCTCATGTGCCCTTGACACAAGCCCTGATCCTGCAGCTGTAGCTCCCCTGAACCCCTCTTTTTATCCTTGGTTTGTCGCGTCATGTGACTCTGACGGACAAGATTTTGAACTTTGGGGTTTGTGCCTTGTATTCTGCCATCACGGGCGATTGGGTGGATGAAAAATGGTGGGCTGTCTCTAACCATGACTCTATGTGACTGGCAAATTTGTGATCAAACCCATGTCTTATGTGGCTGGACTATATTTGGTACCAAATCAAGCTGTAGCTGTGGACAAGGGCCCCCTGTAAAAGCCTTGTAGCTTTGGACAAGGGCATAGCTTTTACGGGGGGGGGGGGGCAGGGGGGGGGACTGTTGGAACTTGTAACACAGCAAGTTTCAATGATAATCTAAAAACCTTTAGGATCTAGATTGTCAGCAAAAGCTGCAGTTTCTTTCGGCATAGATGATTAAAAAAAATATACCTTCTATTAAAAAAGGTTTATTTACACTTTACACACAAATAACATACTTGAAAACGGGAATGGAGCGGCTGTTGGGGCCATGCTGCAAGCCTAATTCCTTGAAGGGCACCATAATTTCTCCAATCAAATCATCTTTTCCAATATCCTTATCATACACCTCCATCTTGAAATCTGTCTCACCAACGACATCAAACTCATGAGTCTCGTCCCAAACAGGCTCTGCGGTATTCTTCTGCGCTTGTGTTTTGAACACCTGACCCAGTGGCACAGGAGAACAAATTGCAGTTCTGATTGTTGGGAAAGTCAACGGAGTGCCAGGTATGCCTGGAGACCACATGACTCTTCTAGTGGAGAGCTTAGAGCTTTGGACGGCACTGAAAGTTTGCGGTATTCATGCCTCCTTGTATCAGCTCTGGAATTCACCGCACTGAAACTTTGCGTAACTCATGCCTACTGGCACGAGTGGCATGTGAGGAACTTTTGGTACAACAGGCGCATGGCAGCCCGGATTGAATGAGGCACCCACCCACCCAAGCTTGTTTCCAATGCACATAGTGGCATTTTCCCACATCCGACGTCGTCCGCAAAATTTCTGCCATTTCCGCCCAGACTTCAGGAATACTTGTCAGTTTGGTCAAGGTTCACTCCTGCTTGTGTATGCTGTTTGAAACTGTGGCCTCCGACAGCAGTTTCACTTGCGGCTTGGGGGGGGGATCTCTGGGGGATCTCTGGGCTTTGGGGTGCGATCTGGATCCCATCCTCATGCGAAACAACATTTTTCAAATTTTGTCAGGGTTCTGTTGACAATGAGACCGAGGGCACACCCAATGCATACTGTAGCTTTGATCCTTTGACATCAGAACGCCCTGCTGTTGCCAGAGAGAATGCTTTTTGCGTGCCGCAGGCGCTCCGCAGGGTTTGAGTTTCGCGGTTCCATTGCACAACAACTAAGTCAAATGAATCACAAATGATGTCCGCCGGCAAAGAATTGATCAATGGCAAACCGTCAGCAGCCTGCTGTGTCAATGCCCAGGCTGGACGTGCAGACAGCGTCACAACTGCCAACACAAGGAAGCTGCTGCACCGGCCAAGATGAATTCATCTGGTCTCAACCCCAGCCGCACTGCACCCTGCAAACCTCATGCTTCTTGTTGGGCATTGTGTGGATAACCACATATGGATCTGGTTTGCTGAGCAGGTCGCCTTTGGTGAACCCCTTTCCCGACTTGATAGTCAGTGAAATGGACTGCATCTTAGCAGCAACACTGGCAGATGCCCCGGTCTCTTGCGCAATCTTCCAGCTCGCCACCACAGACACTTCAATCCAGCCCTGCTCTTTGCCCTTCACGAACAAAGGCACTCGCTGAAACCGCATTTTCCCTTCTGGATTATGACGCAGGGAACCAATCTCCAGCCTACCTTCTCCCAGTTTGTCGTCTTTACCTGGACAAAAGAATTAGGATGACGAGATTGGGCCTAGATAGAAGCCTTGAAAATTTTCTGAGCCAAGGGGTGCTGCTGGTAGTTTCGAGGGTTCTTGGGACGATGGCGAGCTTCTCTAAATTAAACCCAAAATTAAAAAACCGCACAACTAGATCAAGGCTGCGTGAATCACTGTTGTGGCAATGGTGTATGTGGCGCATCAAGCGCAATTAGAAAATTACCACATTTGTGCAGCCTTGTTGGATGGTCAAGCCACTGACTCCAAAAAGAAGCAGCTCAATGACGTGGGACACTGTGCAAACTGGACGGCACATGGCAAAGCTGGTATGCAAAGGGGGGCAAGGTGCAAAGTGCATGAATAGTGCCAACAGTAGGGCCTTTTGGAAACAAGTGGCCAGAGGTCAAAGGTCTTGGGGATAATTACAAGGCCTAATGGCTAGGGGGGGGGGGGGGTTGCCCGGCGCGCTACTTTTGTATTAACTATCCCGACTTTAACCCAGATTTACCCTCCCCTAGAGGAGCCGCCCGAAATCGACCAAAAGTGGACCTTCCCTACAAAGCATGCTGCATAAGTCGAAATAGCTGAATTCCACATCAATATGGCTACAGAATCCCTGCCTTCTCGGGGTTCCCATGGTGGAGAGAAATTAATATGGCTACATAACCCCGGCAAAAAGTGTGGATTCGGGCTCCGTATCAAACGTGGCCCAAAAAGATGCCCGGCAAGTGCCCGGCACACTGACGCTCCACCTAAATTGAGAACAGGCTCTGGAAATCTGAGGACAACCTTTGGTCTGATTTTATTTTGCTTCCTTGGTCACAGTCATGTTTAAGCGTATCTCCACACTTATACGCATAGCGCAGCATCAGTAGCACGCAGGTGCACAGGAGAAACAAGCCAAGCAAATGGGTTAATTCAAACATCCAGCTGACAGAGACGTAGTTATAGCCGTGCGTGTACGGTTGCGCACGGCTACTTTCTTTGGCTACGCACGGTTGTGCATCGCTAGATGTGAAGGCAATGCACGGTTGCGCACAGTTGACCACCAATGTATACCAGAGCTCTTTTAGGAAAGGTGGTGCTGGTGGAATTTATGTTTAAGGGCACAATGTGTTGCAAAAGACCCCCCGGTCGATTCCGGGCCAACCAAAAAAAAAGGTTGGCACCCCACCAGGCCAAGCACCAGTAACTCCAAATCCTTCAGTGTATCCACCATCAAGCGCCGATGTCGTGGCAGAATATTCATTTGCACCATATCCTCGGGCGTCAAAAGCTTCAAGGATTGTGGTGTAGCCCACCCATCACGTTGCAAATGGCTCGCCAACATTAGGGACATTAGGGTTGTTGTTGCTGCTGCTTGTAACATCAAAAGTGTTGTTGCTGCTGCTAATGTCTCATACTGTAATTGCTGTTGAAATATATCCACCTGGTGCCGCATGCTTGCCTCTCCGCAGTGGGGCCCTTGATGAAGCTTGGGTCTGCTTCTGGGTACGTTTTGTGCAGCAGCTTTTGGCTGCCTCACCCCTGCCTTCTCGAGGGCCCACAAATGGGCGGAAATGCTACAGAACCCCTGCATTCTCGGGGGTCCCCAACAAAGGGGACAAAATCAAAGCACAGAAAAACCAAAAAAACCAAAAAATTTTCTTTTCAATGTGTCCCTGATCCTGCCAAGGGTCCTGCAGACTGACCCCACTGGGGATTGAACCCACAACCTGTTAGCTGCAGATGCACTGCTTTACCCACTAGGGTATGTGCCATCTCTGGCATACCTTTGTCTAGGGGTGGTATTGATATTTGGTCCAATTTGGTTTTCATCCATTATTGGGTTCTCCTGAAAAATCTGAGTATTTTGAGTATAGACACATGGGGTGAAAAACCATTTGTTCACCCTCTACTAGATCAAGCAAATTTTCCTTGGGGCGCCTTCAGCGCCCATGGTCCGGCACTTTCCAAGCCAATTTCCAGGGGGGGGGGGGGGGGTCGACGTCAAGGACCCGGGCCCGGCGCCCCCTCCCCCATGCAATAAACACAATCATCGGACGCGGCTGGCACTTATAGCTTCTGTAGTGACTCCCAAGATGTAGCATAAAATTTTTGGTGGGGCACAAATGCTAGGGCACAAAGTGTGGAGGGAGTGCGGGCACCTGGGTCTGCATCAAACGCTTTAACTTCCAAAACTGGATTCTGGCTCTTGACCTGGAACTCCCAGGTCTGGTCCCACTGAGGGGTCAAAGTGTTGTCCTTGGTGGCAGTGCGGAAATCGGCCCCATCCAAAGTCAGCACAACATATGGATCGCTCTTGCCTATGAAATCCGCATCTTTTACCTTTCCACCGTGCACTGTCACCCTGACAGCGTGCAAGTCCTTGGGCACGCCACCATGGTGACCCGAGTGATGCCCGCCATGGTGACCCGAGTGATGCCCATCGCCGATCTTGTCACCGAAATAAGCACCGTCCATTTTACCATCCGCTGCATCTAACCGCTCCATTGCAGACAAGGTCTGGGATTCCTCCCGCTGCAAATTTCTCTGCTCACGGTCATGCCGAATTTGATCCCGTTCCTCTTGTGTACGCAGGTTGGTGCCAAAGTAGGCGCCATCCAGTTTGCCATCTGCCAAATCCATTCTCTCTTCTGCAGTAAGAGGCCGACCGAGGCGGGCTTCAATCTGCTCAGGGGTATCAGAAGTTTTCCTGGTCTTTGTCTCTGTCACAACAGCATCATTTGGGAGCAGAGGTTCCGTGAGCAAACGGTTGCGGCACACACAAATGTTTGTAGACCGACACACCCAAACATTGTGCGGGTGGCAGGTATTTCATGCCTTCCTCAGGGGACATCTAACGAACGGGCTGATAGTCTCATCCTGTTAGGTTCGCAGTCGGCATATGGCAAGCAACTCGGCATGGATGGCCGCGTGCAAATGCACAATTATGCCTTTGGATGAAGCAAGCGCGCTCGCACACACACACCAGCGCCATCGACAGTCTGATTGCCAGCTACCGCCAGAGATTCCTCACTGGGATTCAGGAGCAGGATGGCCACAGTAATGTCGTCTTTGCACCCTTGGCGTTCAGCTGTCTCGACCAGCGCTGTACATACCTGCAGCCCAAGGCCTTATGAAGGGGTTGCATGCAAATCTGATTGTAGTGGTGGGTCTTGTGAAACGGAGTTCCGCTCATTTTTGGACCAAGTGGATTGTAATCTGGGATGCAATGGTTAGGGTTAGCCCCCCCTCATCCCCCCACTGTTGGGCCCTGGTAGCTTGATTTTGAGGATTCCCACATGCACGATGACCCTGCCGGGGGAGCACACCGCCGTACCTCAGTAACCTGGAGCATGAATGGCCCAACAATCAGTATCTGCGCACCTCACAATCACGTGTACCTGGTTGGCTTTTTGTGAGGAAACGTCGCATCTCACACCCAACCCTGACCATGATGAAACCATGACGTTCACTACAACCCTGCGGAATTTTGCGAGTACCACACAGGTGCAGGTACACATGTAGAAGAGACCCTCGTCCAATGCATCCGTGCAACGTGGGGCAATGTGAGCCTTTCACCAACCTCACAGAAAACAATACCGCAGATACGCACAGCAGTGTTACTATTTCACGCACATTTGCAGACTGCCGTAAACCATCGACGACCATGTTCCGGGAAGAGCGTCACACAAAACGTGCATGCAAATGTGACCCACCTGCTTCAGGTTGTAACCGTTGGATTCCAAAAGACGAGGGACCATGTCGCCCACGTCGTCGTTGGACACAGAACCCCAAAAGGGACCCGTTGCCATGACAAGGAACTCGTCATCCTGAGGTCCGTGCAGTGGATGCGTTTTGCATGGTGTGCATGGAGAAGAGCACAGGGTTATGCTTATGGCACCCAACATGAGAATCAACGGATCCGCCCAATGAGATAGGTCCGGGTTTGGGGCTGATCGGGTGTGGCGAGACGAAGGTGCTTTTTGAATGCCATGGAGTTACCGTTTTATCCTTCCCCGCTTCCTAGCCGTCGCAGTTCAAGTTCCCTCATCAGGACCCACACCAAGCGATGCACTGCGGGTTGCCTCCCAGGTGGCTTGACACCATGGAAAAAGAAACGTACACCAACGTCCACAAGGACAGGTGCCCAGTTGTAGCAACACTGAGTGCAAGAAATAAATTGCTCGAGGAGAGGGATGTTTGTCGAGGGTTGCCGTAGACGAGCCAAAAATTTAAAGAAGCAAATCAACATTTGCATCGAAATGAAAACGTGCGGGTGTGTGCACACCAAGTGAAGGTCTGAGGAATCACACGCAGCCAGTACCTGATGAATAATGTACTCGTGGACAAAGGGTTGCGCAATCAAAATGCCTTCCTTCTTCTTGAGTGTCTTGCTCCCAAAGGCTCTTGAGACATTGCACACAGACATCACTTTGCCATCAACAATCTCTCCCCCTGCTCCTTTGATACGAGTGCCCTCTCCAATAGCACTCGGAAGGTGATCTTGGGTCAAAGCTTTCACGCTCCCTCGTTTGCACAACACCGCGCGGGCGTCTCCAAGATTCCCGACGAACAACTTCCTTTGTTTTGGTTGGAAAGAGATCATCGCCGTGACGGCTGTGCAACCTGAGATGTCATTACTTTTGTCCCCCAAGAACTTCGTGTCGCAGTTTTGATATCCCTAAGAATGATATCATCCATCAAGTGGAGAAGAGCAATTGCGACCAAGCCACGGCACAAGTCCAAAGTGCCACGTTCAAGTGGCAACTAGTAGTGATTCCATTCAACTTGCAAGTGGTACCCAAGGAATTGCTTCCAACTAACAAAAAATAGGAGCGTCAATTGGGCCATTCCATTGCTTGAGGTAGGTTATGAGAATCAGTTGAGTTTTGGCATTGGATGATGTGGCTCACTTGTGAGTGGGGCGCTGACAGTCACTTGGCTGAGAGAGTGGACAGTTTTCGGAGAGTCTTATCGTGCTCATTGTTGCTAGAACCTCAGGGCACAGGGTTTCACACCAGTGTTGAACACCACGGGCTTACGCTCCGCATACCTGTTCGACGGACTTCTTAATGTTTCCACGTTGAAAAGCATCACTCGAAACAATCTCCTTATGCAAGTGGTCTTTACAAAACTCGGCGCAATCCGAGCCATCGAAGCCATCATACAAACCAATAAATGTATAACTGGCATTCAACTTGGGTTGCTTTGCCAACATTTTGATGACCCGATGGCGATCTTGGCATTCCTGCCCACTACCTTGCTTCGAATCAACAGCAAATTGAACAGACATGGTGGGAGTGCCTACAAAATTACCGGGCACAAGCACTAGAGGGCACAATGCTTACATCAGATGCATGCGGCATGGTTGGGAGGTCCTTGGATTCTCTCACTTGGGGGAACACTGTGAATTTATAGAACATATTTCTGTGTAATACATGCATAAATCTGCAGCCAGCACACGTCTGCGTATGTGTGTATGTATGTAAAGGCACTAAATGTAAAGGCACATGTAGGCATGCACATATACATATATTCAGGAACAAATTGCTCCTTGAACTATTGCAGAAAGCTGTGATTGACAACTCTGTCTGGCATTCTCTGGGGCACGAGGGAGGGTTGTGGCGGGAGTAAGAGCAAGGGTGAAATGTTAGGGACTAGCAGTCACCAGCGGTACCGATCACCGGTACCCCCACCGCTTCATTGACTGCCATTGACAGTGCTTGGGTTCGGGTTGGGGTTTCCGAGCTGGGTCTTTCCCAATGGAGGTTTTACAACCCATTTTTCACCAAGCTGGGTCTCCTAGTGGCACGACAACCCATTGTTCACTGAGCTGGGAATGCAGTTGATGCACATCTCCTACCGCAAAGAACTCGTGCTCACTGCTGCCACCAAGCTCACACTGATCCTGCTACAAGTTGAGTGGCCACAGACTCTGCGTGACCAAGCTCATGACCCCCAACCTCCCTAGCTAGACTGGGACAACATCTCATCTTCGGCAAGCGAATCTGCTCACGGCCCTGCTCATGAATTAGATGGCTCAGACTATTGGGACTGTGATTGAATCGTCAAAATTGCCAAAAAAACCCTCTCCAAATGAATTCATTCTTTACGTGCTCTTGCCTTGTTTCCCAATCCAACCCAACCAAACCGTGCACCAAATCAAGGAGAGAACAAACCAATGGCAGAGTAAAGAAAAAACAATTGTTTACATTGACATAGGACACAGCACCATGCACACCACACATAGCAGAGCAAAACTACATGCTCTTCTCATTTTGTAAAACCATGAATAATTCCTAACCTAGCTTTGGAGAGGTTGTATTCTTAATAGCGAGAATGCATTGTACTCTATTTGCAAGCCCCCCTCCCGTTTTTCTTTTTAGGCATGGCAGTCTCTCACCGGAAACAGTGCACCAAAGCAGCCTGCCGGCTCATTATCACATACAATTTGTTTCACATGATGCGCATTTGCTCAACGGTCATTTTAAGCCACGGGGATGCCAGTTTTGAGCCACAGTGTCCCCAAAAACACTTTGCTATTACTGCTGCTTGCTGCTAGTGCTGTTGCTGCTGGTGCTAAAATATGTTGCTCACCCTACGGCCTCAAGTGGGTTGTAAAACCTCCACTGGGAGACCCAGCTCTGTGAAAATGGGTTGTAAAACCTGCACTGCCAGTGCCTCTTCAATGTCTCCTCCGCTGCCATGCATTGCCGTATATGTACCTTACCCCCCACCATGCAATCCCCCCCCTTTGCAATTCCATATGCCTGTGACACGGGGGTATATGCGAGCTCAGTATCCGTTGCTCATGGCCCTTGCAACCCCCCCCCCCCCCGTGGGGAATGGTCACTTGGCCCAAAAAGCATAGAAAATACGAGGCACCGAAGGCGCCAAAGGAAATTTTTACAAGGCGTCGAACGCGCCGAAGCTGATTTGCACTGTGATACTATGGTACAGTTTTGTGGTGCGAACCCCCCCCCTAGGGGGGGAATGTGACCGTGCCCCCCACCGTGGGGGGGGAACCGTCACGACATTGGTGAGGAGATTACAAAGGGGGGGGGGGGTAGGTTCTAGATCGCCGCCGATCTGAAACTCCAACCGGAATATTCTTAAATATTAAATATTCTTCATGGTGCAACAACATTGTACGTAGAGATCAAGTCCTAGATGAGTTGCAAGTAGCAAGTAGGACAAGGGGGGCGTTTGTGCACCGCGCTGCATAGCGCACATTTTACGAGGAGAAATTGGGTGCAAGGAATTTTAGGGCAATTAGCAATATTCTTGCCTATGGGGGAATCCTTGCACTGCACGCGCACCGCGCGCTACTTTTAGACAAGGTCCTCCCTAAAGACCCCCAGGCACACCCCTTCCAAATGCCCCTAAATTTAGGTCACCCAAACTACCCTAGCTGAAGACAAATGCAAGCTACCTTCCCCTCACATAAGACATCATGCAAAATGCAGAAAGCCACACACATATCCTCCTTTCCGTTCAATTGTCAACTAAGTACAAAATCAGAATGCTTCAGAGTGGCCTTATTTGAAAGCTCACTCACCCTACTAGCTAGTACCAAAGCCTCGTATGTGTCCACCTCATCCTCAACTGGACCGGGGGGCAAAGTGGCTTGTAGGAGGGAATCCACGTCAACCTCCGGTTTCCATTCGTGGTACAACCACACATCCTCATCAGCAGTGATGCGGCCTCGCATAAGGCATTCGACTATGGCCAGGCAAATCCGGGGAGTCTATCAACCCAACTCAAGGGCCCACACCAAAGTGTGGGAGTCCATGGTGGAGATGAGCAAAAAAGTGTGAAAAGGGGTGGAAATGGGTGAAATCCCCAATGTGAGAGAAGCATCAAAACCTACGCTAGGGGCGACAATGATGCCCCTAGTATCATAAAGCATGGGTCTCTAGTACCGCTAGACACCCAAATAGTTGCACTGTGCCTGCACTACGCACGCACTGCGCTTAAGGCGCCCCCTATGTATACCACACAACACCCCCATAACCCCATGTTTCACCCCACCCCCACCCCCAAGCCACCCAAGGCCCCGAATTGCATCCTTGACACCACCTCACAACATAGCAAAAAGCACATGCACATGGCACCCGTGGGGACACCCTCCCACATGGCACACATGGGCTGGGTGGCCGCGATCATGCCTTCCCGAGTCACATGCAGAAGCAGCCTTGTGAGGTGCATGCCATCGGGCAGCGGGAGGGGTGGTTGCCCCCTTGGTAAAACCTTCTAAATGCAATGTCAAAGGAAGCATCTCGAGCACCCAAATATACCTACCTACCTACCGTAGGTATGCATGTTCTGCGGTCCAAGAAACACTTAGGTACGTGAGCTAAGACCTGGCTTCCCATGTTGCACGTGCTTGTTTGGCCCGTGTGTGATCCACACCCACACCCATGGCAATGCCACTGCCTAATGCAGGCCGGGGTGTGGGTATGCCCATATGTCCTTTGTGCCATCCCCTAAATGGTCCTTTACAAACTTAGCGCACAGCACGCGCATAGCGCGCAATACGCCCCCAAGTTGCACAAGCAAAGCAAAACCGGAAGCCATATGATTCATTCGGCGCATGTCTCGCCCCTGTGGCCGAATCCCTGAGCCGACCCACGAACTTGGAGAATGCTGGAGCCGATGGTTTGTCTGGGGGGGGGGGGGCGGAACCGGGGGCCGTGGTTGAACTTGTGATGCGTCCCACGAACTTGGATGCTGAAGGACCCGCTAGACCATCAGGAGGCTGGCATTCGGACTCCTAGGCTCTGGGCTCTGTGACCCAGGGTTGTTTTCGTGCTCTGGAGGGTGCGGCGCTGACTTTCGTGCCGGGCGGTTCAACCCGAACTCGTGGTGGTTGTGCGGCACGCGTCCCCTTTGGAGTCCTCCGCGGGTGTGTCTTGGTCCCTTTGTGAGCGCTTGTTGCCGGTGAATGAGGGTCTTTTAGGGCGTTCGTCTGGTGCACACAAGTTGATGAGGGATTGGGGCCAGAAGTCCTCCACGCCCACGGATTTCCAGCGCACTCCGGTAGACGTCGGCCATGGCAGTCTCAAAACGAGGTGAAAGACGAACTCATCGGGGGTGGCAGCATACCAGTGGGCCATCCTGACGCTGGCCCAGCGGCCCCACGAACACAAGTGGCGCCAGGGGAGGCCTTTCCATCGCAGGAACGCTGCACCTGCACGCCGCCAACTGTGCCAGCAGTAGCTGGCGTACACGGAGCCCCAGAGGAGGCGAGCCATGCCCTCTTCCAAGTAGGATGAGCTGCCAACGAGGACTTCACGACCCACGTGCGTCTCTCTTGAGCCCCCAGTACGAGACCAAACCAGAACGCACTCGTGAGCGGCGGATGGAGGCGATTTCCCCCACCCTTGTGAGGCACGCAAAAGAAATGGCGGCCGCGGCAAAGACGGACCACTCGTAAGGGGTGCAGCATGCCACCGCCATGGTTTGCAAGACGTGCGGGCCTGCATAGCCTCCGCGGGTGTGTCTTGGTCCCTTTGTGAGCGCTTGTTGCCGGTGAATGAGGGTCTTTTAGGGCGTTCGTCTGGTGCACACAAGTTGATGAGGGATTGGGGCCAGAAGTCCTCCACGGCCACGGATTTCCAGCGCACTCCGGTAGACGTCGGCCATGGCAGTCTCAAAACGAGGTGAAAGACGAACTCATCGGGGGTGGCAGCATACCAGTGGGCCATCCTGACGCTGGCCCAGCGGCCCCACGAACACAAGTGGCGCCAGGGGAGGCCTTTCCATCGCAGGAACGCTGCACCTGCACGCCGCCAACTGTGCCAGCAGTAGCTGGCGTACACGGAGCCCCAGAGGAGGCGAGCCATGCCCTCTTCCAAGTAGGATGAGCTGCCGACGAGGACTTCACGACCCACGTGCGTCTCTCTTGAGCCCCCAGTACGAGACCAAACCAGAACGCAATCGTGAGCGGCGGATGGAGGCGATTCCCCCCACCCTTGTGAGGCACGCAAAAGAAATGGCGGCCGCGGCAAAGACGGACCACTCGTAAGGGGTGCAGCATGCCACCGCCATGGTTTGCAAGACGTGCGGGCCTGCATAGGCCCGTTCACCTTTGGTAGCCACTGGCGCTTTCGCGAGACGCCAAAGGCGGTCCCAACCCAGGTCCGGGATCCATCCTAATAATCGGACAGCTTTAAGGGCCGACACCGCTCCGCGGAGTGTAGTTGGGCGATATCCCGATTTGAAAAGGAGGAGCAAGACCTCTTCAGCCACCTTTTGGGTTTTTTCGGCGGGGGGTAGGTTGGTAAAAGAATCCAAACCGGCACAGATGGGACCCGTAGTTCTTACGGGTACCCTCCTTCCAGGTGCTGACAAGGCATGCCTGTACGTCATCCGCCGGGTCTGAAAAGCCCGATTCTCGCCAGAGTCCTCCGATCTTGACCCAGTCGATAAGGATCCCCTTCCAACTGTCGACGGGGGGGGGGGGGCTCGGGTCTCATGAGGTGTTGAGACTGGCGACTCCATTCCCAGGTCCCCCTTTAGGTCTCGTCATTCTAGGTACGGGCAGAGTCAAACCCAGTGGCGCACAATTTCTCCACGTCCTCTGCAGGTCTTACACGGTCCAACCGGCTCTTCACTCGTTTTGATCCATTCTCCTTTATGTATTTCGAAGTATTCCACGCCCTCTACATATTTGAACCTCTTTCGCATAACCCGCTTCAATCTCTTGCCGGCCTCCATCAGGCTCTCGTCGTCCCGAATTTCGGCCTCCAGCCTACTTTTGGATGAAGATGACGGCTGACTGGAACCCTCGTATCTCTCCTTGTACGTCTCCGTCGCCGTGGTGACTAGGACCCACATGGCATCCACAAAACCCACAAACCTCTCGGGGACTGTCGGGGGATCTCGCATGCCTGCATCGCCATGGACCTCTAGGGGCTTAAGCGCTGCCCATGACGCGGAGTCCTTCTTCTCCTCTGCTGTCAGGTCCAGGGGGGTCGACTTCAGCTCTGCATCGTTCATCTTGGGGACCATTCTGGCTGCATCTGCAGAAGGGGTCCGGTGTCTCAAGAAAGTGGTGAAGAGGAACAGGGCCCGGGTCACCCATTGAGGATTATTAGTACAGAGCTCGGTTTCGGCGATGGCCTGGAAGGAAAGCGGGGGAACCAGGGGTTTTCCCTTGTCCGGGGCCTCGCATAGGGCCTGCAGCTGTGATGTCAGAGACTTGATCAGGATCCCTTGGTCCTCCAGGATTTTGAGCACTGCCGGGTCTGTAGTCGAGGCCTGTGGTTGTGGCTAAGGGGTCTTCCGAAAAGCTCCCGACTCTGAGTCCAAGGTGACCCCCTCCATGATGGTATAGGCGATTATTCTCTCCACGGATTACGATTCCGACCCAGAAAAGGAGACTGACGCGGCCAAGTCCTGCAACGAGGGCTGTCGACGGTCCCCTAGGCCCCTCAGCGACTTCTCCACTACCGTTTTGGTACGAGCCCACTGTCGGCAGTCCGTGTCTTTCGCAAAGTCCTCGTGGACCCCACCCAGAAGGCAGTCGGTGAAACTGAGGGAGTCAGTCATCTGATGGTGAAATGCACGGCGCAGAGCACTAATTCGAAAGGCGGCAATTCTCAAAAATGTTGACAGAGACGAAGACTGACGCGGCCTGAGCGAAACACAACAGAACCTTCGTGCTAAAGGCCCTGTGATTTTTATAAGAATTTCTGAAGTAACAATATTCATAAAGCAAAGCACACAGGGTGTGCAACTCTTGTTAGCTAAAGCGAACGGCGGTTCACATTTGCACAATATGACCACTCCAACTACGTTGTCCATCATCAAGAGTGCACGGTGTATTACAATCGTGCAACAAAAGGGTTGCTACCTTAGAAAACCCCGTGAACATCTTGCAGTCTTGACCATTAAAACATGTCAGACAAACTACAATAACACAAGGCTATGCTACCGCAAATCACGGGGCCATAAAACAACGGATACAGAGCTCACATATGCCCCCGTGTCACAGGCATATGGTCATCGCCACAAACTTCAGTTCATTGTTTGACCTGCTGCTCTGCAGCACACCTCAAACGAGGGCCGAATGTTACCTTGAGCTCACCGCAGTCAGCGGCTATCATGTTTCTTGGCCCGTTTGGATTAGGCCTACAAACTACACCCCCCATTGGGCCAGTTAGACTTGCATCCCAGAATAGCAAAAGCAATGGCTCCACGGCGAGCCAACCGGGACCTAGGCTCGAACCCGTGTTCTCTGGCGTTTGTGTGCAGTGCATTTCTGGTTTGCCGCTTGGCGGTCACCAATATAACTGTTTACCCAACCGCCCGCTCTTGTTTCCCAGTTTACCTCTCTGGGGTTCGAACTGTCCGTTGTTTCATATCATGAACCGAAGCCCGGAGGCAGGGCCGGCCCCATCGCCTCCACGGGAGGCTCCCTCGGACCCGGCCTCCAACCCAAAGAGCACAGTGACGCGTGTGCTCAGTGCAGGGGGGGGGGGGGGGCGACGCTGGCTGTAGGGAGTGCACGCAAGTAGCTCCGGCCGTAGGAAATTGCTCCACGTGTAAAGAAATGGCTCTGGCCTTGTTTTTGCATAACCAGTTCGCCAAAGGCAGGAGGAGTTGGGCACCATCCCCTCCACAAAGTGAGGTGAATGCGGACTGCTAAAGCAACATACAACATTCAATGGTGTGGGTTCATCCTGAAAATTCAACAATTTAGGCTGCAGGTTGTGGTTGATGGGGGCATAAGGTGATTGGGAAGTGGCTTCGCTCTAGGGAATGGGTTCTGCTTTTACGCTGGGCTCATCATTGTTTCTCATGAAGCCTTTGTATCAAGCAAAGGCAACTTGGTACAATTTTGAAATTTCCTAGCATCACACATCCATGCATGTGCCCCCGCTTGGGAGACACATGTGCAGTACCTCGATTCTTGCTGCTTCTCCAGACATGAAGCTCTTTCCTCACTTTCCGGCACCCGTCACAAAACCAGCACTCGCTGCATAATTTTTCGTTGTAGTGTATCCTGTTGCTCAAAACTTGTTGCAATATCAAGCCATGCTGTGCTGACACAATACCACTAGCCCCGCCCCATTCTGCCTGCATTGGGGCAAATTCCCCCACCAATGGACAAAGAGGTCCGTACCCTCTAACTCCTAACCATCTATGTCCCTGTTCTTTGGCCAATGCCCTCCACCAAGAGTCACTCATTGGGACATTCCTACCAATTGCTCTCACTTGTGTCCCCTGTTTACCAAAGAGTGGTTCGCAGAGGTAACACACAGGAACATATCAAAGGACCAAACAAACTCTCAAAGGAGACAAAAAAGCACACAAAAAAAGCCTTGACGCACCTGCTCTGCAACACTATTTACCTAGACACCCCCCCCTTTTTCCAAATTACACTTAGCAGCACCTTGCTGAAGAGTCTTGTCGCGGTTTTGCCACTTTGCTGACATTATGGGACAGAATGCAACAACAATGTACTGTGAGAGGCATGTCAGTCTGATTCCCAAGGGTGACAACCATTGTCAATCTATGGCCAAATTACACTCGGGAAAAAATTACGGTCCCCTGGGGGGTTGTAGCTTAGACAAGGTGTAGCAAACACACAACCCACAGAACATCAATATCTCTTTAATGGAACATCTTTTCTGGTCATACTGGTCATACTGCTTGATCTTCGTGCACCAAATGTTCCATCAAGCGTTCACTGTGCGTGCACATAGCAGTCTGTGAGTGGCATGGAATAGGGGGAAACAAGGCAAACCACAAATGAACTCAACTTGAAGGGCACATTGGAAACTGATGGTAACACAAAAATTGGCAACAAAACAATTTTGGTGCCAAACAAAATATGGAGAAGTGTGGCTTCGGCAGGGCATAGCTTGCCTACAATTCGACGATGGCTGTCACCCTTTAGAATCACTGTGGCTTCTCTCACGGGACATCTTGTGCAAACGCAGCAAAGCTGCAGCATGCATGGCAGTGTGAACACAGCGCCAGAGGCACCGCGGCAAATTGTCACGGATGCTGGCAATGTGTGGTTATCATGGCTTACCTGAGGCATCTTGATTACCCACCTCTGCTTTCACCTGCTACTGGGGGCATTTTGGCACAGTGCACGCACAACACCCATTGTTACATTGTTTATCCTGGGGGGAGTCTTTGCACTGCGCGCGCACTGCGCGCTACTTTTAGACTATGTTCCCCCCGAAGAGCCCCCAAGCAAACCCCTTGGAAACGCCCTTAGAATTAGGTGACCCAAACTGCCCTAGCTCAAGAAAGCTGCAAACTACCTTCCCATCACATAACACACATCATGCACAACTGGAAAAGCCATGAACAGCGCATTGGTCGCCACCCTCAAGAACACAGAACTGTCTTTCTGTTCCACCTGTCTTCGAATCAAAAATTGCTGCAAATGCAAGAGTACACGCACGTACTCATGCAACTCCGTACCGGATCCCCTCCATATGTTCCTTACGATGCCCCAATCCCACATGCGTGCAAACAAGTGCTCAATGCATGCCCTATAGAAACCATGAACATCATTGTACTCCTTTTGCCGCTCAGTCAACGTCTTTCGACCGATAAATGGCCATGCCACATGGAGGCGCCCCTTGTATGCACCATCCATGGAGCCAATCTCATAATCCATACAATGTCCCTTCACTTTCCTCAATAGCACCGGAAGGTTGGGGCCCAAAAGAGGGCGGAAATGCTACGTCACCCTTGCAATCTCGGGGGTCCCCAAACAAAGGGGGACAAAATCAGAAGTCAAAACCTCCCCTAGGGGTCACCATGATGCCCCTAGGGGCCCCTAGTATCTCAAAGTATGGGTCTCTAGTACGGCCAGACGCCCAAATAGTTGCACTGCGCGCTGCACTGCGCTTGAGGCGCCCCCTGGGAACACCGCTGAAAACCACCCACCTGCACAAGCATGCGTGATCATTTCAAAACAGCATGGGGTGCAGAATTCAGGACCCTGGGACCTGTGGCAAGCATCAGACTATAAAACAATCCCTGGTGTACGTACCAGCAGGAGCTGTAGGGTGCAGAATTCAGGACCCAGGGACCCGTGGCCACCGGTGGTGGAAAACAGCCAACTTTTCGCACAGCGCACGGTGCGCCCCCAGTGTCACTTATATCTGTGCGAGAACCCGATTCCAACCCCCTGATGGCACTGCCCCCTCCCCCACATGTTCACTAACATCTGTACTGAATTGTGACTCTCCTTCGCTACTGGCCAGATCTGAATTGGTGTCCTCCTTGTCGGACGCCACATCCTCCGGACACTCTTCCCCTTGTGGACCATCTGCTGGATGTAGCCACCATGTCTACGTCCCATGAAAGCCCCCTAATCTCTGAGCTACCCCCAATATTTGACTCCAGCTCTGACAAGCAGCTTGAAAACTGGGGAGGGAGGGCAAGGCTAGTTGTTAAGAGGTAAGAGGGGCAGAAGCAAAGGACAAAAGCTTCAGTGACCGGTCACAGCTGTAACAAAGGAAAAGTGCATCTCCGCAACCATGAACACCATGCACTTTTGTTCGTTCCTCTGACTGATTGAGCATCATGTGACCGACACATGACGATAAAGGTGCTATGTACATATATAGACAAAAAGGAATACAGTACTGCTCTGCTCACCAAACACCTGTTCAGGTTGAATGCCACTCTGGTGGGCATGATGGTGCAGAGGAAGTCAGGGATATTCTGTGCAATCCCCAAACAACCCCGAACAAGCCTCAAGCCCCCTGAACAACCCTCATCAACCCTGTACAACTCCTGATTCATCAATTGGATCTGTAGAGGCAGCCCGGCCCAGGACCTTCCTGGACAAAACCGTCCTGATGGAGCATTGGCCAGCACTGCCCACAACGCACAGCGGTGCCCACAAGATACTTGTGTGTTGAGGCAGCCAACACAAAAAATCACAGGCCAGTCTGTTTGTATCAACATGCAGCCGAGATTTGAGGAACAACTGCAGCAACTGGGGAAATGTAAAAACCAAAACTCACTACTGTGGCTGTGGCACGCAGCTGAAGGCAGGGCAAAGGCGCATGGCCGTGCAGATGTGGAACGCCATGGCTATTTGGGGAGTTGGGCACTGACCAAAATCAGATGACCCGCCGGTCTCTACATCAGGACATTAGCCTCATGTTGCACAATAATGTTACTCTCAGGATGATGTGTGCCTTACAAGCACTCAGACTGACCCAGTATCCAGTGACCAGTATGACCCAACACAGCCTTTGAACGGGGGGGGGGGGGGGTAGAAAAAAAATTCCTGGTACCGGCGTACAGCTTTTTTTTCGGGGGGTACCCCCGGAGGGCGGGGGTACGAAAAAAAATTCGCGCGGAAATTTTTTCCGGACCCCAAAACCTGAAATTTCCTTAACTCTACCCCACGTGTTTGGGTTTGGAAGGTGCAAGGAGGGCTGTCTTCAAGGTAACCATGGATATTTCAGCCGATATGGGTGGTATTTGTGTTTAAGGGCACAAAGACCCCCGGTCTGTTCCGGCTGCAGTGCAGCGCCCCACCCGGCCTCTTATCGGCAGGAAAGAGTCCCCAGATAAGGCAATACACCCTATCTGGGGCGAGAAACCGAAGGACAAGGGCAGGCACCAACGGTCCCCCAGAAAAATTTGCTGTGATGCGGCATGCTGCGGCATGCGGCGGCATGCTTCAAGCCGTTGGTGGAGGTAACCTAATTTTCCAAAAAGCCTCAAAGCTGGCAAACCGCTACATCAAACACAAAACAATGCACCTCCCGACACCCTGCAAAAATGGACACAACATAATCATTTCATGTGTGGTCAAATTACTACTCCTCCTCGTCACATTTCCGCTTTTTGTCCATTTTATGAACGTACATGATTGCCAAATGGCGCAATGTCTCATTACTCACATTGAGACGATTGTGTGTTAGGATGTGTCCCAACAAACTGAAGGCCCTCTCGACATGGCATGCACACCGAGGGCGGCAGACAAAAAATACAGCAATTGACGACAAAATAGGAAAATCAGGAGCTTTCACTTCCCGCTGCCACTGACCGCTACGCCACAATGGCTTGCCAACAAAGATTGGTGTGTTAGTATGTCTGTGTATGTGTGTGAATGGTGCACATTATTGTCCGGGACCTTCTCTCTCTCACCCTCTTTTCGCCCTCCCTCCTTGTGCACTAGCCCAAATCACTCTTTGTTTCCCTCTTTTGTCTTCTCCCCAATGATCGACTGCGGCTCTCTACAACCATGCAAGCAACAAACCGTGGATTGCGAGTCCCTAACCCCAACCCAAGGGGCCCCGCAACAAAGCGTGGATTGAGAGTCCCTAACCCCAACTCAAGGGGCCACGCAACAAAGCGTGGATTGAGAGTCCCTAACCCCAACTCAAGGGGCCACGCAACAAAGTGTGGGAAAGAGAAACAAGAAAGAAAGAAAGAACCCAGTACCACGTTCGCCCCTGAGACAATTTGGCGCTGCATTTGGGCCAGGGTTTTGCTCCGAATGCAGGATCTTCACTTCGCAACAAACGACATTTGTATAGCGCCTCGTCTTGCGATATCTGGCGCTCAAAGGCACTAACGGCTTGATGAAAAAGAATTAACAAAAAAAAGGGGGTGCCATTGGCGCCATGCAAAAAAAAACCAATTACTTTTATCTCAGTAGTAGTTCATGTGCCAATGTCATACAATGTGCCAAAATGAAGGTGACATGCAAGTTCAAGTAGCACACAGTAAAAAAATTCCTCTTGACGAAAAAAAATTCCTACATGGGGTGCCACCTTTTTTTTCGGGGGGTACCCCCGGAGGGGGCGGGGGGGGGGGGGGGGGGGGGTACGAAAAAAAAATTCGCGCGAATTTTTTTTCCACCCCCCCCCCCCCCGCCCCCCGGCCTTTGAAGGAACTGCCAACAGCCGTCAACTGCCGGTATCAGTGACCGTCGTCCGTTGACTGCCAACCGCCATCCTGGGTCCAGGACTTTCCAAAAAAAAAAAGCAGACGAATCTGGTCCCTTAAACATCACAGAGGGCACGAGCCCATTCAGGTCCAAGTCAGAGGGCCAGTGAGAGAGTTAAGGAGCCAGCCACCCTGCCCCCCAACCTCCTGGACTGTCCCCGTGAAACACAGCGCCAAAGAGAACCCACGTGACGAGACTAAGTCTGCTCACTGGGGCCTAGAGGCCAGGGATGCATTGGGAGGTGGCCCAGCCCGCAGCCCAGACGCGCAGTCCCTTTCCCCAACTGCCTCCAACGGCATTAGTAACCAGCAATAACAGCCCGAACTGTTTTGCCAACCCCTTTCGGCTCTCTCCATTCCGTCTCTTGACCCATTGCAGTGCAGGGCCATAAACTAATTCAAACAATGATAAAAAGCACTGCAGTTTTTTGGGGGGTCATTGGCTGCGCACAGGACCCTTCCTGCACATCATGGAGGGATATGAGCATGCATCGGTGGGCCATGTCACATTTGCTGAGCTGCTGCTCCTGATGTCGACCTTGAAGACGACTTTGAGCCTAACGGCATACCTTTCTTACGACTGTTTTCAGAGTTGCGTTAGGCGGACATGAGCCCTGTGATGTAGCCAGAGATAACGGCTGGATGTAGCAAACTGCTAAATAGGCCTAACGTGTGGACTGGGCTATTTGCTACAAAATTAGTAGCACCGTCCGTTCCTAACAATGAAAGGCATAGAACTGTCACCAGACCATGCACAAACCTGGCAGGATAAGGGTCGGGGACGGGCTCAGGATTCAGTAGTTCTGTTATTGACAAATGCAGGCAATGGAAAAGGGAAAGAAAGGAGTTGCCCAGTCGAACTCCGCTGACGGAATGCGGTGCGTATGTTGCAATTAGGGGTAGCCCTTGGGTGACCGGATTCCTAAGAAGACTGGAACTGCTCTGTGTAGAGGTGAAGGTATGTACACTCCACGATGAAGTCGATGAAGTGCACATTGCAGTTCATTGAGCCCATCAGTCGCATTCGATTGTACTCTGATGAGTTTGAACAATACATCATGCCCCCCTCTGATGGCGGCGGCTGAACCAAAATCATTCACATGTTCAGGAGGGAGCCCAGTGTGGAACCGAGTGAGGCAGGAAGGGCCCCCTGATGCCAAGTAGCGTCAGAGGGTGGTAATTATCAAACAAAACTGGGCAGTTGCCCTGGCCAACCTGTCCTAGGATTTGCACATGGAGAAGCCGATGAGCCATGGCTTAAGTGGCTCATTCATCGAGCAACCTGGCAAAGCCAGCTGTGCACTCATGTGGACCAAGGAATCCCTGACACCTCCTATGCAGTAGGCAACGCCGCCACGTCCTCAAGGACATCCCTGGGGCATGGCGTTTCGGAGGTGTGATACATGCTGCATTTTTGATTTGACGGTGTCCTGCTAGAAAAGAGGCCTAGGATGTGTACAGCGGGTGACATAAAGTGCAGGGGTGTGGCAGCTGCCCAACCAGGAATTCCAGGGCAACTGTGATTTCCCTCCCTCCCTTTCTCTCTGTCCGGGTACAAAACACTGTGCAGCCCACCTCTGGATTAGGGCTAGGCATGTGCTGCTCAGGAGCCGCGCTAGGCACGGATCCCCCCAAGCTGGAGGACACCGCCTGCCAGACCACCCGGCTGACTGCCGCGCGAGGGGTCTTGCTGGGCCTGTCCGCTCACGCTGGCTTCCGCTGCTGGCTTTGGCACCGCGACGACAGCGACGCCCCTTACCGCTTCGACAAAAGGCGTTTTCTGGGTATTAATGCCTGGGCTTCGAAAGAGGCATCACCTTGCAGAAACCCACAAACCTGTTGCTGGATTTGGCTGCAGTGCATCAGCATTGGCATCCGGATGCACTTACCATCATGATGATTTACCACACGTTCACTTCGAAGGGGACCCATCGGAAGGCTTTGACAATCTCTGCCCGTGAGAGGCTGTGAACCACTGAGAAAGACCGCAGCGACCGCACCTGCCGCAGCACCAGCATCAAGCTGCTGGCAAAGTGCCCGCAGATGTCCACGCCGCCCGTGGCGAGGTCCAACGTCCGCAGCCACGTCACACGCTGGAGGGCTGCCGCCACCGCCAGCACCCCACGCTCCCCCAGCGGGCTGCCCCCACACTCTTCCAGAAGCCCCCTCTCCAGCCACAGATCAAGGGTGCGCACGGTCTTCGCCCCCTTCAGCCATGACGCCAGGTCGCCCGCGGCCTCGTTGCCAAATCCCAGCATCAATTTCAGGGTGTGCAACACGGGGGCCTGCCCCAGGGCGGCCACGACTGCCCGCGCCCCGTTCGGCCCCAAGGCGACCCCCAGAAGGTCAAGACAGAGCGTGTGCAAAAACGGGGCGGTGGCCCGAAGCTCCACGAGCAACACCTGTGCAAAGGGGCCTTTCTTACGCAGTCGGATGGACCTGAGATCCAACCGCAATGCACGCAGGTGTGGGAAGCATCCGCGGATGGCCGCGCCCAGACCCGCAAGCGCTGCCTCTCCAACGCGGACCATGACAAGCCCGCGGAGCGCCAGATCAAGGGCCTGCAGTCGGGGGGCGGCGGTGCCGATTGCCAAGGCCAGTGCTTCGATTCCGCGGTCCGTGACGCCGGTGGATGACAGCCCAAGCTGCAGGTCCGACAGCAGCGGCCAGCGCAGCAATGCCCCTGCCAGGGCCTGGGCCGCCGCGTCATGCAGCGGGTTCTCCATGCACTCCAGCTTGAAGGTGTGCAGCGCGGCCGCCCTGACCAGGGACACCGTCAGGTCCTGGACCCCTGCACAAGTCAACTCGGTGCCCCAAAGGGACAGGACGAGGCGCTGGAGTCGCGGGGCCGCCTCTTGTAAAACTGCTGCCAGTCGGGACACGAAGCAGGCACCCAAGTCCCCCCCCCCGACCTGGAGCTCGAGGGTGTGGAGCTGGCGGGGCGCCTGCAGCCCGTCCACGAGGGCCTCTGCGCCCTCCGAACCCATTCCGCAGCAGTCCAGCTCCAGGCAGAGGGCACGCAGTGCCGTGGCATCACGCACCACGGAGGCTAGGGCACACACGCCGCTGTCATCAGACATGGCGCAATCAAACAGGTTGAGATCAAGGCGCTGCAGCCGCGGCACTACAGGCTTCAATGCGGTGGCGACTGCGAGGGTTCCAGCAGCCCGGACGTCATTGGATCCCAAGTGTAGCCCAAGGATATGCAGTTGCGGGGCATTTTTCACTGCCTTCTCCAACTCTTGAGCCAGTGCTTGGGTGCCGCCGGGGCTTAGCCCGGTCTGCTCCAAGATCACCACCAGCCGCTGCAGTGCTACGGCAGACCGCAGGGTGCTCACAATGGCCGTGACAGCATCGTCTGCAAGGTGAGTATTGCCCGAAAGATCCAAGCAAAAAGTGTGCAGCCGTGGCGCCTGCAATGCCTCCTTCAACACACAGGCCAGCGCCTGCCCGCCACGTGCAGTGATGCCGTTGTCCCCAAGATCCAGCCACAAAAGCTGCAGCGACGGGAGGGCCTTTAGCCCCAACAGCGCTTGCACACCGCTGTCACCACAGCCTAAGAGCTGCAGCCTCAGGGTGTGGGTGCGCTCAGTGATGCATTGCAGGAGCTGTTGGGGGACCATATCAGTGGCAGTACAGCGCACATGGCGGCCTTGGAATTTGGACCAAAACGCATGGCACACGTGACTCAGGACTGGAGACTGCAGGAAGTCCGAGATCGCAGTCCACACTTCAATGGGCAGGTCTAACATCCACATTCTCAAGCTGCAGCACAATGCAACAGTGCAAAAGTCATCTTGTACTACGTCTTCCCCCTTCCCCCTTGCACAAGCCTGGGCAAAGGCGAGGAACCTCCAGATGCCCAGGGTCGCCAGGCTTAGACAAGGGCGGGCTTGCACGTGACATCTATCGTAGGACACAGGTAGTAGGCACAACCAAGCCCAAACCCTGGGCAAAACAAGGAGACACAAAGCAAGCACATAATATTACGCATACAACAAGGGCATCATGCGCTTGTTCATGACCATTGTGCTCAGATTCAATGTGAATGCTGTGGCCCTTGCTTTGACGTCCTAGAACTTGCACAGGTACACAGACCCCCCCCCTCCTGTCCTCAAAAAGAAAACAGTCCAAACAGGAGTGTTTGTTGGACACGCCGTTCGGTACCCAATTAATTAATTAATTCGGTGCCCAAACCCATACTTGGTGCGAAAAAATTACAGTCAGGGGCACTTGCCATTTGTAGAGTGTATGTGGGTGATAGACGGCCCAGAAAAGAAAATTGTTCATGAAGATCAGCACACCACTCCAAAGCCTTGGACCACGCCCTTTGCTCAAGCATCGCGCTTGTGCACCAAATCACCTCATGGTAGGCACAAATGTGGCGGTCGCTCATCCCTAACCCTTCTCCTCGAGGACGGGGGCGCGGAGTTGGGTCATGCATTGTGAATTTCTACTCCATGGTTGAATCCCCATTGGAAAGATACCCACCATCCTTTGGAGGAGGGGGCCGCTTGACACGCCCAACCATGTGGTGCGAGTGGTCGTGGGCACACAGTGTCTGCTCTTGTGCAAACCTTGCACACATTTTGGGGGCAAGATGGGGTCCGTACTGCCAGTGCTGTGGTGCCACCACTGTCATGGGCAGCAAGGGGGGGCGAAGTAGGCTCTCCATGAGCAGCATGGTGAACCCAAAGACTTGTGTCGCGAGTGAACCCACCTCGGGCTGAACAATCCGTGGTACCCAAAGAACAAGCACAACCACCACAATGTGTGCACCTCCACCACAATGTGTGCACCACAAGTGCCACTTGGAACTAAAGCACACACGTGCCCTTTTTTTTTTGCCCAATATGCCACTGATGGTAAAGATGTGTCACCATGGTTAGGTCTTGGGGCTGAGAAGAAATTGCAGGGACGGTATCTTGTGACACAGTATCGGAGTCACTATCATTGCCATGCAAGTACAACACATCGCTTTGTTCCTTCTTTCCACCTTGGCCCCTCTTACCCATTTCCTTGCAAGCCTCGCCCTGCTCCATGACTGCCCACCGGACCTTTGCAAGCTTAGAAGGTCGCAAAACTAAGTGGTGCCAAGAATTCAAATGCGGGACCTAGAAATAGGTCTCCTTGAGGATCAACCACAGCAAAATCTCCTTGCAAACACCACAACTTGGAACGTACCGCACATGCAATGTGAGCACTAGTGTGGTGAAGGCAAATGAAATCAACAAATACGGGCCAAGGAATAGGGTTGCCACACTCTAGTGTTGCCAAGGTCTCCTTCCATTGGTGAACATGGTCTAGCGTCACAGCCTTACATTCGCAAATGAGCTCCCCCAATGGGCACACTTTGAAGAGGAGGTTCCTTGATAGACAAAGAGGCACTTGCTATCGTCGTCGAAGAAATTGCCGAAATTGGATGGCTTGTGCCTCTTGCCACATCAAGGGGTGAATCGTGAGCACGACCATCAAATGCATCCTCCCTCACATTCCACAATCCGCCTAATTCTACAATTACTCTCTTGAAAACCTCCATGAAACCGCAAAATGTATGTTCCGCCAATATCTTTGTCTTGTCGGCATGGGATTTGGTTGGGGTTGCGTTGGGGATGCCGGACAAACACCCTTTGCCCTAATGTAGTGGGGTGTCTCACGGGCGGTTGGCCGCGTTGTGGGGGTGCCTCGGTCCCCCCTATGCTACGCCCCTCTTATTCACCACCGACGAAAATTTGGTACCCCCCCCCCCCTTGTATAAGCTACGCAAAGTCCCAAATTAATACGGTCCCTACGCCCACTGTAGCTTGGACACGGGCATAGCTTGCGCGCGACACATACAACTACCAACACCGGGCGCCCAGGTTCAAAAAGACAGGATTGCATTGTGAGCTGGCGCAAGAAAGGGGCATATAATGCACAAACATCCCCAAAATCAGAGCTATCTGGGTTCAAGTGGGCAAACACTCACAACAAATGTGTCCATGACTCTATGTGACTCGCAAATCCGTCACCAAACCCATGTCTTATGTGGCTGCACTACGTTTGGTACCGAATTAAAATTGGGTCCCAAATTACTACGGTCCCTACGCCTACTGTAGCTTGGACAAGGGCGTGGCTTATACAAGGGGGGGGGGGGGTACCAAGACGGACCTACACTTGCTCCCTTGATATTACAATTGCCAACCCAACTGCAGCAACCACAGCCGAGAGTATTGCAAACATTCGGGCATTTGGATGGTCCCGAGCATCCATGACCCCCAACTAGCCACGCAACAAACTACACAAAACAAGCAGCTCAAAGGAAGAGGGCATGAACTTCATGGTTGAGCGCACTAAGCAACCACCCCAAGGCCTGGCCCGTGCCCACTAATTATTTCGCCGAAGGGACCGGCGGGAATCAATTCCAGATGGGGCCCGCATGTGGGCAAAGTGGCTACACATCTTCCGAGTGTCACGCGAGTCACTCGCGAGTCACTCGAAAAAAACAATATACATTTTGAATATTTGTTCTATATTTACACTCGGCTTGACACTTCACTCATGGTGCCGCACCTAAGTGGGCGGAGGAGCGCAACAAAAACATGTGGGGGCATCCCACCCGTGTGGGCAAATGGTGACCCATGTGTTGTTGCCACCATACGCACATGGGAAGCAACATTTTGTTGAAGCCCACCACCAGACAATTACCCCGGGACTAGGCACCAAAGGGGCCACCCGCCCGATCATGCCGTGAAACCTGCAGGGATGGTCTCTCATGCTACTACTGAGTGAATGTGTAATTGAGGCCACAACCACTACCGTGCGAGCCAGAACACCACCCATGAAGAAGGGGCCCAAGGTAGCTCCCCAACGCAAACTACAAGGTGAGGTGTTCCGACTCTCAATGAGGAACAATAAACCCTATGGTGAGGGGGGGAGTGTTTGCCCTGCGCACTACTTTTATGATGACTTTCCCAGATTGAGTCCCCAAGTTTACCATTACCGTATGAAGCCCCCGAGTAGACCAATAGCTACCTCTTGCCTACCAAATGAAGCAACAAACCATCCGTGCAAAACATTGAACAAGAAAAGCTTATCACCTTCACAACTTTGTTCCTCCAAATTTGTTCACTCAAATTGAACAAGCAAGATTGTTCAATAAACATTCTTGTCCCCACAGGTGTGCACCTCAATACATTATGCACAATAGTTCAAATGAGATTCACCACATTCTATTGTGTAGTGTGCTTTTGACAGCACAATGCACATATATCAACCTCCTCCCCAACTACCTCAAAATCAAAGAAATCTCCTCGCGTGCGGGCAGGTCCATAACCATCCCAAATCAATGCATCGGCGGAGGTGCCAGGAGCCAAAGGACAAATCCATACAATAGTCCCCAACATATCAATGGCGACGGTGACCTTGAAAATGTGAGCTGTGTACTTTGGGTTCCAAAGGTCCACAAACCACATCCCACCAATGGAGATGATCGGCATGGAATCCGTAAAGTGTGTCATAAAATATGGGAAGTGGGGACAATGGTTGAAACGATTCACACCGGAATGTTAACGACAATTGGCTTGGTTTCCTCAATAGCACCGAAAGGTTGAAGGCCCACAATTGGGCAGATTGGCTACATCACCCCTCATAAACGCAGCCTTGTCACGGATCCCATGGAGGCAGGGATCGAAAATAGCCCAAAAAGTTGCCCTGCGCGTGCCTTGCGCGCTAACGCTCCCTCAGGGATACTCACATGGTTGGGTGGCCCTGTAGAGCCACCACCCAAAAGGGGGGGGGGGTCAAACAGCACCGGCTGTAGAAGTGGGGACACCCTCCCAGTTGGTGCACTGGTACTGACTGGCAGTGGGAGGGGTGGCTTACCTTTTACAGCATTTTGGAAAAAAAATTGAATCCAAAAAACCAATCTCACTGTGCATGGTCCACCTGTATCAAGCCCCCCCCCTTCCTCTTGTAAGCAATCTCGTCTCAGCAACAACACCACCACCACCACCAACAAACCACGAAAAGCATCAATAACAGAGTACCACTGCAGCAACAGCATCACCTTGGCCCCATGCTGCAGCACCAGGCAGCGCTGTCACAGCAACAAGAGTAACAACAGCAAAAGAACATGCCACAGCAGTCTTGCCACTGTGCCTGCACCAAACAGCAGTCAGTGGGAGAGGCACTGTGCTCAACAGCACGGCCTTATCTACATGCCTGTCACAAGGACCCCAGAGAGTCTGAGCCCCCTTTCTTCTGCCAATACCCCCTGGCACCCACAAAGCACAGCCGGTGTGCCATTCAGGTTCCAATGCAAGTGGATCCAGTTCAAGCCCTCCAGCGTCGTCTGTATCCTGTTGGCAGTGGCTAACCAATCTGCACCAGCCATGCGCTGGCCACCAAACACCTTGCACCAGTTACGCCAAGCTGGCGCTAACACGAATGCTGTACTGCCCTGTGCCCTTCCGCTCTGCTCTATGTGTTTACCCTTACCTTTGGCCCTTGCACTGTGCCCCATCATGTATGCCTATGCCTTGTTCCCTATGCACTGTCCCCCAGCCCCATCCATATGCCCCTGTATGTGCTGATGTCACATGTGGATCAGAGACAGAAGCATTGAACTGTATGACACTGTGGGTACAGTGTGGGTATATCAATGGGCAGAGACAGGTTGCACTATGAGGCAGAACGCTGTTATGAGAAACAAAATTTGCATGTGTGACCCAGTCCCTCTTTCCCACTGACAATAGACCCACCACTATGGGGGCATTTTGGCACATTGCACGCACAGCACCCATTGTTACGTTGTTTATCCCGGGAACACCCCTGAAAACCACCCACCTACACAAGCATGCATGATCAATTCAAAACAGCATGGGGTGCAGAATTCAGGACCCTGGGACCTGTGGCAAGCATCAGACTATAAAACAATCCCTGGTGTACCAGCAGGAGCTGTAGGGTGCAGAATTCAGGACCCAGGGACCCGTGGCTACCGGTGGTGGAAAACAGCCGACTTTTCGCACAGCGCACGGTGCACAGCGCACGCCGCACCCCCTATGTCATGTTGGCTTCTTAACCACAGAAGACTGCGGTCGCAACAAGAACCACACAGCCCTGATTGTGCAGAGGGAGGGGTTGCAACCCAAGAATCATAGGGCCCAAACGCGTAGGAGGCCAGGGTGTGCGAAAATTGAAAGTGTAAGGAGGGAGGCCCTTGGAGCCCCATTGGTGAGGCCTGAAACTTGTATCAAGGGCTCCAAAGATTTGATTCTTTCTAGTGGGGGCTACATTTCCATGTCAGTGTTGCTTGTGCATGTGTTGCATCGTCAAAACTGCATAAATACATCCATGGCACCAAATTGGAGTAATAACGACAACAATAATAACAATAGTAGTAATTAGTATGACGCTAATAGCCTTCGAAACCTTTTTCCCAGCACGCAACCCTGGGGCACATTTGGAGGACCCCATGGGTGTGGGACAGCAGTGGGACAGACATCCCACTCTACCAACCAAACTAGCCGCTCCCCGCCCATCCCCCCCCCCCCCCCCCCGCAGACACACTCCCCGGAACCCAACATCCCAGAACTGACCCTGACAAGAGGCTCATACAAAACACATGACACTGGAAACCAGTTGCGAGCCACTCCCTACACTTTCAATTTTCCGCCGGCCCAACAATTCATGCGGTCTGCCGTGCTACAGGCAAGGCCTGGAAAGCACAAGAAGAAACAAAAGCAAGCAAACTGAGACAGCGGGGGCTAGACACAGTGCCCCTCATCATTTGTTAGGTCTGGGCTTGATCCACCCGGGCTTCACCATGGACTCCACGGAATCCTTGATGCTCTCCTCAATGTCTCTGAACTCGACCCCCAACACTTTGGTGGTTGTGGCACTGTTGAAGGTGAATTTCTTGTCCAACATATTCTCCTGAAACGGGGTCAACCCCATTCCAAACCACGTGAGGAACCGTGCAATGCCAATCAGATACCAGGGCTTGGCGCAGCCCTCCACTTTGTAGTCTGGGAACAGGCGCTGTGTGGGCTCCTCCAGCTCCACCACCCAGCGGCTGGCCTTCGGGTTGGCAGCAATAAAGCGCTGCCCTTGGGCCTCGGGCCGCACTAAGGCCTCCACATGAGCCAGCGCCACGTCCCGCACGTCCACGTATGTGCCAAACCAGTTCCCCTGTTCGTTGCCGTAGAGCAGTTGCCTGATAATGACGACGGATGCTTTGGTGTGGGCCTTGGTCAGGCAAGGTCCCAGGGCCACGGCAGGGTTCACCACCGCATAACCATAGGGCCTCTGCTTGACATGGTCATGCACCAGGCGTTCGGCCTGGGTCTTGGCGTAGCCATAGGCGTCGCCGTTGTCGATCGTGCTCCAAGTGTTCCAGTCCGTCTCCGTGAACTCGGTGCCGTCCGCCTGATCTACGGACTGAATGGCAGCGATGGAGCTCGTGTGGACCAACCTCTTGATGGTGGAGGACTTGTCTAATGAGCTCAACACGTTCTTTGTGCCTTCGATGGACGGGTCCACTATCTGAGAGTTAAAAAAAAGGCTGTGGTTATTGATGTCAATATTGTTGTGGGTATTGTTGTGGATATTTTTGTTGATATTGCTGTGGATGTCGTCGGTGGTGGTGGTGGTGTTCTCATGTGCGGAGCACTGCCAGCAATGGCACACGGAATCCTCCCTCACGTTCACAAGAATCTCCAGGTGGGTTGGGAGTGAAATGTCCACTCTCGTTGCCCTGCCACGACAATTTTTCACACCGGCATCCAGCCCCCTCCACCCTCCTGCCCCCTCAAGCGCATCCTGGGGTGGGTGGTTGCTTTTGCACCGTGTGTACCTGTTTTTGCGCATCCTTGATGTCGTAGATCTCCACCACCGCAGCTGAATGCACAACTCCACTTGCACCCTCAAATGCATCATCGTATGAACCCGCCTTACTCAAGTCACCGTTGTAGAAAGTAAGTGCACCTTCAGGCAGCCCCACCGCCATTGCCTTCAGGTGAGCGACCTTGTTCTCATCGTCCTTGTTCCGCACCACTGCCCGGACTTTGAAGCCTTTCTGCAGCAACGCATGGCAGATGTGTGAACCGATATAGCCTGAGGCCCCAGTGACGGCCACCACATCCCCCGGCTCGACGGGTCCCCTTTGCTGTACAGACATCCTGATTTAGAGCATACACATTGGTGCAGTAGGGACAACAGATAGCCCCATAGGTCACGCAGCTTTTGCTGTCACGCAAGTGCAGAGCATCCCATGCTTGAGTGCATCCAGAAAGGCAAAATTTACTAAGGGCAAAAAATTGACAAAAATCACCCAATTTTTGTTGGTACATTTCGTCTTTCATGCCACCACTTCCCAGGGCTGTTAGGGGGGCGCCCTTGCACTGTGCGCTACTTTTAGACTATGTTCCCCCCCGAAGAGCCCCTAGGTACACCCCTTCCAAACGCCCCTAAATTTACGTAACCCAACTACCTTAGCAGAAACAAATGCAAGCTACCTTCCCTTCACATAAGCACTCCTAAGGACGACCTCATTGGTCGAATCATGTCCAAAATCATGCAAAATTGCCCAAAATCTCCCAAAATCAGACCTGAACAACAATGGCAGGGGCGCCAAACACCTAAATATCATAATTTCCTTGTATATGATGCCGGCGCGTGAATTTTGACCTTCGATGATTTTTTCGAATTTTTCGATCTTGATCATCATCATCATTATGCATCATCATGATCATGTACATCATGTTCATCACATTCTGCACAATGGCAACCATCCTGGGATCTTCTCCTGTTGTGTTGGGGACGAGGTCTCTAGGCTTCAGTACTCCTCTTCGTCGTATTCCTTCTCTCGTTGCTCCTTCGTTGTGGTCTAGTTTTGGTGTGTGTGGACAATTGGGCGCCCTCGGCACCCATCGACTCCCTAGGTCGGTACCTTTGACAACTAATGATGCCCCTAGTATCCCAAATTATGGGTCTCCAGTACGGCCAGACACCCAAATATTTGCACCGCGTGCGCACTGCGCTAAGTGCGCCCCCTAGATCAAAACAGGGCACATGTGAAAAAAACCTAGTTGCATTCCATCCCCGCGGAGTTGAATTGGACATTTAGAAACCTAGAAACCCGTTCCCCAATGAGTTTTTGGTTGATTGGGGAATCCCAGATCACCCCTTCTTTTTGGGCTATAGACCATTCACTGAACCTCTCGGGTTCATACGGAATGTTCCGTTGAGGGTCTCACCTAACTCATGCTACATTAGTCCCTAATGTTGCCTTGAGACCATGCCACACAGTAACAAATAGATTGGATACAGGGTCAAATTGAGGTCTCCTTTTCCCTTCTTTTTTTTGGAGATGGGGGGGGGGTGTGAAAATTTGGCTTCCTAATTGCGGTCTTCACAGCCTCGGTCCACCAGAAACACAAACAAGACTACAAAGATGTGCTCTCATCTCTAGCCATAGCCCTTGGCACCGTTCACAGGCCGAATGTAAAACACAGACACATTTGGACAACCCATGTGAGTGGGTGGGCACCCTCCACACAACGCAAAGGCAAAAGGAAATGAAATTTTTTGTTTGTAGGCATAATCAGCATTACTACAACATGCCGTGGGGTTCATGATCTAATCCTATCAAGGGCATGATGAGGCCACGTTGCCTGTGCCAGGCTTTGCAGCCTATGAACAGGTGCCGTGAATAGCGGGGAAACCGATTGCCATGCGTGCTAAACACAGATACACCAATTCTATGACGGTACACGTGATCCATATGTCAGCTCGCTCGCAAGTGCGCGCGCGCGCTCTCTCTCTCTCTCTCCCGCACACACACACACACACACGCACACACACACGCACACACAATGCCTTGTTCCCCTTGACTTGTTGTCGCAAAACTAGAGTTCATTGCTCAATTTCAGTTTGATGAGCAAACAAGCATACATGGTGTTCTGGGCAAGCATGGCGTCTTGGGCAAGCACAAGGTCACATCACGAGGTTAGGTGAGGTCCTGAGGCACAGCTAGGGAAATTACTCTCCAACCGAATCAAAACGGTGGGTGTATGCGCCCACCCAAAACAGAGTGCCCTAGACCAAGGGGGAGTATCTGCGCCGCGCGCGACTTTCCAACGTGTTTACCCGTAGGGGGCTGGCTTTGACACACCTCCCAAAATGCCCCTAAGGAGAGATACCCCTTGGGTACCACACTTGCTGCTTGGCCACGCCAGACTGCTAAATCGCACCGCGTCAAGTGCTCCCCCCCAAAAATTGTTGTATAATGGCAATTCCAATTTCAAATCAATGAATTACAACATTGAACGTTCATGCCCATAGCACCCAAGGGTAGTTTTGCATCTAGGGGGTGTCTAAGTGTCGCTCTATCAATTTTCCCAAAAATTCAAGCTACATTGAAAAAAGAGCTTTTCTAAAGCAAGCATTGGTGTGGACTTCGGGACCCAACCCAGCAAGAGCCACCTTGGGTTGGTACTGTGCCCATGGTGCAAAACAATTGTATGAGGAACCGACCAAGATGGTCATCCATCACATCGGGGTCACAATGGGCAACCAATTGTTTCGAAAGCTCACAAATGGGTGTCAGTTTTGCTTGGGTTCTCTTCCCCCACAAACAAGACCTGCGGCACACCACGACACATACAAAAAATTGGGAACCCAACCTCTGGCCATGCATGTGTACGCCCTGCATAGATGAAGCACAACACAGAAATCAACACTTAATGGAACTGTTTGGCTCACAAAGAGCATGATGGAGCCAAGATGATGGATCAGGGCCTCGGCAACCGGTGCCTATTTTGTTGGCACTGGACGGTCTAGACGGTATTAAGTAGGGTGTAGGCAAATGATAGCTGACTAGCAACCCACAGAAAAGCACCCACACGGCATGGGACACCAGGGACCTGAACCGCCAAGAAGAGGGTGTCTCACGGGTGGGCCGTCTCCTCGCTTTTGTACGCGACCCCCCCCCCAGTAGAAATGGGCCAAAGGCCCCCAAGGGAGGGGGGGGGATTGGAGGGGGGGGGGGTCCAGGTGGGGCGATTTGGGGTGGTGGTGGGGGGGGGGGGGGGACAAGCTCCCGTTACCTCCCCTTGCCCTCCCTCTGGGGTGAGAGCTAGGGCTAGGGTTAGGGCTAGCGTTAGGGCTAGCGTTAGGGTTAGGGTTAGGGTCACCGAGCTGGTGGAACCAGTCTTGGTTTTATAACCCTTTTTAGTGTCTAGGGTGGACCTACTAGGTTTAGCAGCAGCAGCAAGCAGCAGCAAGCAAGCAAGTAGCAGCACGCGCGAAATGGGTAAAAAATCAGAACTCCGTCGTGGTGCTTCAGATTCGGGTGAAATTTTGGTGGATGATACCTATGGGTGTGAAGTACAATCACACAAAGTTTGAGCAAGAAACTCAACGGTGGCGGCCGGGAACGGGATTCGCAAGTGGCGGACCTCAGTTTCAAAAATTGCAGTTTAGGGCCAAAAAACAGCCATTTTTGGGCCAAAAAAGCCCTAGAACACATTCAAAACGGCCAAACGAAGGGAAACGGTGGGTACACTTCACGTGCCGCTTGATTTCCCCGTGTCAACGAGCTCTTTGCGGCCCTCTAACTCCATGATATGTCCCGGAAACGGCCCAAAAAGGCCCCCAGAAGCTCCAAATGCTGACAGCCACAAACCAAGAATCGGCCATATCTTTGGCTACATGGCTCAAAATGCGATTCCGAGGGCACCTACTCCACCCGCAACCCCCCACTTTGAGTGGTTACCACCCCTCACAATTGCCCAAACGGACGCCTAGACCCCAATACCTAGGCCCACTAGGCCGCGGCAAGCTGCAAGCTCAAGCCCAAACAAGTGGGTTCCCAAATGGGTCAACAGGGTCCAGTGGGGGCAAAAAGATGACTTTTCTCAAAAATGATCCTAGACCATGTGCGACCCTAAAACAAGTGTTTTTGGACCGTTTTGAGCTTGTGGTGGCCCACTTTGGTCCTCCGAAAATCCCCAAATGCCTTGAAAATGGGCTGTTTTGGGACCAAAAATGGGTCAAAAATGGGTCAAAAACGCATTTTTCCATTTCAGTTTGATGAGCAAACAAGCATACATGGTGTTCTGGGCAAGCATGGCGTCTTGGGCAAGCACAAGGTCACATCACGAGGTTAGGTGAGGTCCTGAGGCACAGCTAGGGAAATTACTCTCCAACCGAATCAAAACGGTGGGTGTATGCGCCCACCCAAAACAGAGTGCCCTAGACCAAGGGGGAGTATCTGCGCCGCGCGCGACTTTCCAACGTGTTTACCCGTAGGGGGCTGGCTTTGACACACCTCCCAAAATGCCCCTAAGGAGAGATACCCCTTGGGTACCACACTTGCTGCTTGGCCACGCCAGACTGCTAAATCGCACCGCGTCAAGTGCTCCCCCCCAAAAATTGTTGTATAATGGCAATTCCAATTTCAAATCAATGAATTACAACATTGAACGTTCATGCCCATAGCACCCAAGGGTAGTTTTGCATCTAGGGGGTGTCTAAGTGTCGCTCTATCAATTTTCCCAAAAATTCAAGCTACATTGAAAAAAGAGCTTTTCTAAAGCAAGCATTGGTGTGGACTTCGGGACCCAACCCAGCAAGAGCCACCTTGGGTTGGTACTGTGCCCATGGTGCAAAACAATTGTATGAGGAACCGACCAAGATGGTCATCCATCACATCGGGGTCACAATGGGCAACCAATTGTTTCGAAAGCTCACAAATGGGTGTCAGTTTTGCTTGGGTTCTCTTCCCCCACAAACAAGACCTGTGGCACACCACGACACATACAAAAAATTGGGAACCCAACCTCTGGCCATGCATGTGTACGCCCTGCATAGATGAAGCACAACACAGAAATCAACACTTAATGGAACTGTTTGGCTCACAAAGAGCATGATGGAGCCAAGATGATGGATCAGGGCCTCGGCAACCGGTGCCTATTTTGTTGGCACTGGACGGTCTAGACGGTGATAAGTAGGGTGTAGGCAAATGATAGCTGACTAGCAACCCACAGAAAAGCACCCACACGGCATGGGACACCAGGGACCTGAACTGCCAAGAAGAGGGTGTCTCACGGGTGGGCCGTCTCCTCGCTTTTGTACGCGACCCCCCCCCCCAGTAGAAATGGGCCAAAGGCCCCCAAGGGAGGGGGGGGGATTGGAGGGGGGGGGGGTCCAGGTGGGGCGATTTGGGGTGGTGGTGGGGGGGGGGGGGGGGGGACAAGCTCCCGTTACCTCCCCTTGCCCTCCCTCTGGGGTGAGAGCTAGGGCTAGGGTTAGGGCTAGCGTTAGGGCTAGCGTTAGGGTTAGGGTCACCGAGCTGGTGGAACCAGTCTTGGTTTTATAACCCTTTTTAGTGTCTAGGGTGGACCTACTAGGTTTAGCAGCAGCAGCAAGCAGCAGCAAGCAGCAGCAAGCAGCAAGCAGCAGCACGCGCGAAATGGGTAAAAATCAGATTTCCGTCGTGGTGCTTCAGATTCGGGTGAAATTTTGGTGGATGATACCTATGGGTGTGAAGTACAATCACACAAAGTTTGAGCAAGAAACTCAACGGTGGCGGCCGGGAACGGGATTCGCAAGTGGCGGACCTCAGTTTCAGAAGCTGCAGTTTAGGGCCAAAAACAGATATTTTTGGGCCAAAAAAGCCCTGGAACACATTCAAAACGGCCAAACGAAGGGAAACGGTGGGTACACTCCACGTGCCGCTTGACTTCCCCGTGTCAACGAGCTCTTTGCGGCCCTCTAACTCCATGATATGTCCCGGAAGCGGCCCAAAAAGGCCCCCAGAAGCTCCAACTGCCGATAGCCACAAACCAAGAATAGGCCATATCTTTGGCTACATGGCTCAAAATGCGATTCCGAGGGCACCTACTCCACCCGCAACCCCCCACGTTTTGTGGTTTCCACCCCTCACAATTGCCCAAACGGACGCCTAGACCCCAATACCTAGGCCCACTAGGCTGTGGCAAGCTGCAAGCTCAAGCCCAAACAAGTGGGTTCCCAAATGGGTCAACAAGGTCGGAAAGGGGTAAAAATATGACTTTCCGCAAAAATGATCCTAGACCATGTGCGACGCTAAAACAAGTGTTTTTGGACTGTTTTGAGCTTGTGGTGGCCCATTTGGGTCCTCCAAAAATCCCAAAATGCCTTGAAAATGGGCTGTTTTGGGACCAAAAATGGGTCAAAAATGGGTCAAAAACACATTTTTCCAAAACTCATCGTAGACCATTTGGGGTGCACAAAAGGGTGAAATGAGCCCATTTTGAGCCCATTTTGGGGCATTTTGGCCCCTGAGAAGTCCAAAAAACCTTGAAAGTGGGCCTCGTGGTGATGGGGTTCAGGTGCATTTCACTTTGTCAAGAGCCATCAATGTGTGAATCATTCTTGATGTCCCTCACCATTCATATCTAATGTTCCCTCCCCCACCAGCTCGGTCCCAATATTCAGTCTTGATTAGGGTCACCGAGCTGGTGGAACCAGTCTTGGTTTTATAACCCTTTTTAGTGTCTAGGGTGGACCTACTAGGTTTAGCAGCAGCAGCAAGCAGCAGCAAGCAAGCAAGCAGCAGCACGCGCGAAATGGGTAAAAAATCAGAACTCCGTCGTGGTGCTTCAGATTCGGGTGAAATTTTGGTGGATGATACCTATGGGTGTGAAGTACAATCACACAAAGTTTGAGCAAGAAACTCAACGGTGGCGGCCGGGAACGGGATTCGCAAGTGGCGGACCTCAGTTTCAAAAATTGCAGTTTAGGGCCAAAAACAGCCATTTTTGGGCCAAAAAAGCCCTAGAACACATTCAAAACGGCCAAACGAAGGGAAACGGTGGGTACACTTCACGTGCCGCTTGATTTCCCCGTGTCAACGAGCTCTTTGCGGCCCTCTAACTCCATGATATGTCCCGGAAACGGCCCAAAAAGGCCCCCAGAAGCTCCAAATGCTGACAGCCACAAACCAAGAATCGGCCATATCTTTGGCTACATGGCTCAAAATGCGATTCCGAGGGCACCTACTCCACCCGCAACCCCCCACTTTGAGTGGTTTCCACCCCTCACAATTGCCCAAACGGACGCCTAGACCCCAATACCTAGGCCCACTAGGCCGCGGCAAGCTGCAAGCTCAAGCCCAAACAAGTGGGTTCCCAAATGGGTCAACAGGGTCCGAAAGGGGTAAAAATATGACTTTCCGCAAAAATGATCCTAGACCATGTGCGACGCTAAAACAAGTGTTTTTGGACTGTTTTGAGCTTGTGGTGGCCCACTTGGGTCCTCCAAAAATCCCAAAATGCCTTGAAAATGGGCTGTTTTGGGACCAAAAATGGGTCAAAAATGGGTCAAAAACACATTTTTCCAAAACTCATCGTAGACCATTTGGGGTGCACAAAAGGGTGAAATGAGCCCATTTTGAGCCCATTTTGGGGCATTTTGGCCCCTGAGAAGTCCAAAAAGCCTTGAAAGTGGGCCTCGTGGTGATGGGGTTCAGGTGCATTTCACTTTGTCAAGAGCCATCAATGTGTGAATCATTCTTGATGTCCCTCACCATTCATATCTAATGATCCCTCCCCCACGAGCTCGGTCCCAATATTCAGTCTTGATTAGGGTCACCGAGCTGGTGGAACCAGTCTTGGTTTTATAACCCTTTTTAGTGTCTAGGGTGGACCTACTAGGTTTAGCAGCAGCAGCAAGCAGCAGCAAGCAAGCAAGCAGCAGCACGCGCGAAATGGGTAAAAAATCAGAACTCCGTCGTGGTGCTTCAGATTCGGGTGAAATTTTGGTGGATGATACCTATGGGTGTGAAGTACAATCACACAAAGTTTGAGCAAGAAACTCAACGGTGGCGGCCGGGAACGGGATTCGCAAGTGGCGGACCTCAGTTTCAAAAATTGCAGTTTAGGGCCAAAAACAGCCATTTTTGGGCCAAAAAAGCCCTAGAACACATTCAAAACGGCCAAACGAAGGGAAACGGTGGGTACACTTCACGTGCCGCTTGATTTCCCCGTGTCAACGAGCTCTTTGCGGCCCTCTAACTCCATGATATGTCCCGGAAACGGCCCAAAAAGGCCCCCAGAAGCTCCAAATGCTGACAGCCACAAACCAAGAATCGGCCATATCTTTGGCTACATGGCTCAAAATGCGATTCCGAGGGCACCTACTCCACCCGCAACCCCCCACTTTGAGTGGTTACCACCCCTCACAATTGCCCAAACGGACGCCTAGACCCCAATACCTAGGCCCACTAGGCCGCGGCAAGCTGCAAGCTCAAGCCCAAACAAGTGGGTTCCCAAATGGGTCAACAGGGTCCAGTGGGGGCAAAAAGATGACTTTTCTCAAAAATGATCCTAGACCATGTGCGACCCTAAAACAAGTGTTTTTGGACCGTTTTGAGCTTGTGGTGGCCCACTTTGGTCCTCCGAAAAATCCCCAAATGCCTTGAAAATGGGCTGTTTTGGGACCAAAAATGGGTCAAAAATGGGTCAAAAACGCATTTTTCCATTTCAGTTTGATGAGCAAACAAGCATACATGGTGTTCTGGGCAAGCATGGCGTCTTGGGCAAGCACAAGGTCACATCACGAGGTTAGGTGAGGTCCTGAGGCACAGCTAGGGAAATTACTCTCCGACCGAATCAAAACGGTGGGTGTATGCGCCCACCCAAAACAGAGTGCCCTAGACCAAGGGGGAGTATCTGCGCCGCGCGCGACTTTCCAACGTGTTTACCCGTAGGGGGCTGGCTTTGACACACCTCCCAAAATGCCCCTAAGGAGAGATACCCCTTGGGTACCACACTTGCTGCTTGGCCACGCCAGACTGCTAAATCGCACCGCGTCAAGTGCTCCCCCCAAAAAAATGTTGTATAATGGCAATTCCAATTTCAAATCAATGAATTACAACATTGATTGTTCATGCCCATAGCACCCAAGGGTAGTTTTGCATCTAGGGGGTGTCTAAGTGTCGCTCTATCAATTTTCCCAAAAATTCAAGCTACATTGAAAAAAGAGCTTTTCTAAAGCAAGCATTGGTGTGGACTTCGGGACCCAACCCAGCAAGAGCCACCTTGGGTTGGTACTGTGCCCATGGTGCAAAACAATTGTATGAGGAACCGACCAAGATGGTCATCCATCACATCGGGGTCACAATGGGCAACCAATTGTTTCGAAAGCTCACAAATGGGTGTCAGTTTTGCTTGGGTTCTCTTCCCCCACAAACAAGACCTGTGGCACACCACGACACATACAAAAATTTGGGAACCCAACCTCTGGCCATGCATGTGTACGCCCTGCATAGATGAAGCACAACACAGAAATCAACACTTAATGGAACTGTTTGGCTCACAAAGAGCATGATGGAGCCAAGATGATGGATCAGGGCCTCGGCAACCGGTGCCTATTTTGTTGGCACTGGACGGTCTAGACGGTGATAAGTAGGGTGTAGGCAAATGATAGCTGACTAGCAACCCACAGAAAAGCACCCACACGGCATGGGACACCAGGGACCTGAACCGCCAAGAAGAGGGTGTCTCACGGGTGGGCCGTCTCCTCGCTTTTGTACGCGACCCCCCCCCCAGTAGAAATGGGCCAAAGGCCCCCAAGGGAGGGGGGGGGGGGGGAATTGGAGGGGGGGGGGGGTCCAGGTGGGGCGATTTGGGGTGGTGGTGGTGGGGGGGGGGGGGGGACAAGCTCCCGTTACCTCCCCTTGCCCTCCCTCTGGGGTGAGAGCTAGGGCTAGGGTTAGGGCTAGCGTTAGGGCTAGCGTGAGGGTTAGGGTCACCGAGCTGGTGGAACCAGTCTTGGTTTTATAACCCTTTTTAGTGTCTAGGGTGGACCTACTAGGTTTAGCCGCAGCAGCAAGCAGCAGCAAGCAAGCAAGCAGCAGCACACGCGAAATGGGTAAAAATCAGAACTCCGTCGTGGTGCTTCAGATTCGGGTGAAATTTTGGTGGATGATACCTATGGGTGTGAAGTACAATCACACAAAGTTTGAGCAAGAAACTCAACGGTGGCGGCCGGGAACGGGATTCGCAAGTGGCGGACCTCAGTTTCAAAAATTGCAGTTTAGGGCCAAAAACAGCCATTTTTGGGCCAAAAAAGCCCTAGAACACATTCAAAACGGCCAAACGAAGGGAAACGGTGGGTACACTTCACGTGCCGCTTGATTTCCCCGTGTCAACGAGCTCTTTGCGGCCCTCTAACTCCATGATATGTCCCGGAAACGGCCCAAAAAGGCCCCCAGAAGCTCCAAATGCTGACAGCCACAAACCAAGAATCGGCCATATCTTTGGCTACATGGCTCAAAATGCGATTCCGAGGGCACCTACTCCACCCGCAACCCCCCACTTTGAGTGGTTTCCACCCCTCACAATTGCCCAAACGGACGCCTAGACCCCAATACCTAGGCCCACTAGGCCGCGGCAAGCTGCAAGCTCAAGCCCAAACAAGTGGGTTCCCAAATGGGTCAACAGGGTCCAGTGGGGGCAAAAAGATGACTTTTCTCAAAAATGATCCTAGACCATGTGCGACCCTAAAACAAGTGTTTTTGGACCGTTTTGAGCTTGTGGTGGCCCACTTTGGTCCTCCGAAAAATCCCCAAATGCCTTGAAAATGGGCTGTTTTGGGACCAAAAATGGGTCAAAAATGGGTCAAAAACGCATTTTTCCATTTCAGTTTGATGAGCAAACAAGCATACATGGTGTTCTGGGCAAGCATGGCGTCTTGGGCAAGCACAAGGTCACATCACGAGGTTAGGTGAGGTCCTGAGGCACAGCTAGGGAAATTACTCTCCAACCGAATCAAAACGGTGGGTGTATGCGCCCACCCAAAACAGAGTGCCCTAGACCAAGGGGGAGTATCTGCGCCGCGCGCGACTTTCCAACGTGTTTACCCGTAGGGGGCTGGCTTTGACACACCTCCCAAAATGCCCCTAAGGAGAGATACCCCTTGGGTACCACACTTGCTGCTTGGCCACGCCAGACTGCTAAATCGCACCGCGTCAAGTGCTCCCCCCAAAAAAATGTTGTATAATGGCAATTCCAATTTCAAATCAATGAATTACAACATTGATTGTTCATGCCCATAGCACCCAAGGGTAGTTTTGCATCTAGGGGGTGTCTAAGTGTCGCTCTATCAATTTTCCCAAAAATTCAAGCTACATTGAAAAAAGAGCTTTTCTAAAGCAAGCATTGGTGTGGACTTCGGGACCCAACCCAGCAAGAGCCACCTTGGGTTGGTACTGTGCCCATGGTGCAAAACAATTGTATGAGGAACCGACCAAGATGGTCATCCATCACATCGGGGTCACAATGGGCAACCAATTGTTTCGAAAGCTCACAAATGGGTGTCAGTTTTGCTTGGGTTCTCTTCCCCCACAAACAAGACCTGTGGCACACCACGACACATACAAAAATTTGGGAACCCAACCTCTGGCCATGCATGTGTACGCCCTGCATAGATGAAGCACAACACAGAAATCAACACTTAATGGAACTGTTTGGCTCACAAAGAGCATGATGGAGCCAAGATGATGGATCAGGGCCTCGGCAACCGGTGCCTATTTTGTTGGCACTGGACGGTCTAGACGGTGATAAGTAGGGTGTAGGCAAATGATAGCTGACTAGCAACCCACAGAAAAGCACCCACACGGCATGGGACACCAGGGACCTGAACTGCCAAGAAGAGGGTGTCTCACAGGTGGGCCGTCTCCTCGCTTTTGTACGCGACCCCCCCCCCCAGTAGAAATGGGCCAAAGGCCCCCAAGGGAGGGGGGGGGGGGGATTGGAGGGGGGGGGGGGTCCAGGTGGTGCGATTTGGGGTGGTGGTGGTGGGGGGGGGGGACAAGCTCCCGTTACCTCCCCTTGCCCTCCCTCTGGGGTGAGAGCTAGGGCTAGGGTTAGGGCTAGCGTTAGGGCTAGCGTTAGGGTTAGGGTCACCGAGCTGGTGGAACCAGTCTTGGTTTTATAACCCTTTTTAGTGTCTAGGGTGGACCTACTAGGTTTAGCCGCAGCAGCAAGCAGCAGCAAGCAAGCAAGCAGCAGCACACGCGAAATGGGTAAAAATCAGAACTCCGTCGTGGTGCTTCAGATTCGGGTGAAATTTTGGTGGATGATACCTATGGGTGTGAAGTACAATCACACAAAGTTTGAGCAAGAAACTCAACGGTGGCGGCCGGGAACGGGATTCGCAAGTGGCGGACCTCAGTTTCAAAAATTGCAGTTTAGGGCCAAAAACAGCCATTTTTGGGCCAAAAAAGCCCTAGAACACATTCAAAACGGCCAAACGAAGGGAAACGGTGGGTACACTTCACGTGCCGCTTGATTTCCCCGTGTCAACGAGCTCTTTGCGGCCCTCTAACTCCATGATATGTCCCGGAAACGGCCCAAAAAGGCCCCCAGAAGCTCCAAATGCTGACAGCCACAAACCAAGAATCGGCCATATCTTTGGCTACATGGCTCAAAATGCGATTCCGAGGGCACCTACTCCACCCGCAACCCCCCACTTTGAGTGGTTTCCACCCCTCACAATTGCCCAAACGGACGCCTAGACCCCAATACCTAGGCCCACTAGGCCGCGGCAAGCTGCAAGCTCAAGCCCAAACAAGTGGGTTCCCAAATGGGTCAACAGGGTCCAGTGGGGGCAAAAAGATGACTTTTCTCAAAAATGATCCTAGACCATGTGCGACCCTAAAACAAGTGTTTTTGGACCGTTTTGAGCTTGTGGTGGCCCACTTTGGTCCTCCGAAAAATCCCCAAATGCCTTGAAAATGGGCTGTTTTGGGACCAAAAATGGGTCAAAAATGGGTCAAAAACGCATTTTTCCATTTCAGTTTGATGAGCAAACAAGCATACATGGTGTTCTGGGCAAGCATGGCGTCTTGGGCAAGCACAAGGTCACATCACGAGGTTAGGTGAGGTCCTGAGGCACAGCTAGGGAAATTACTCTCCAACCGAATCAAAACGGTGGGTGTATGCGCCCACCCAAAACAGAGTGCCCTAGACCAAGGGGGAGTATCTGCGCCGCGCGCGACTTTCCAACGTGTTTACCCGTAGGGGGCTGGCTTTGACACACCTCCCAAAATGCCCCTAAGGAGAGATACCCCTTGGGTACCACACTTGCTGCTTGGCCACGCCAGACTGCTAAATCGCACCGCGTCAAGTGCTCCCCCCCAAAAAATGTTGTATAATGGCAATTCCAATTTCAAATCAATGAATTACAACATTGATTGTTCATGCCCATAGCACCCAAGGGTAGTTTTGCATCTAGGGGGTGTCTAAGTGTCGCTCTATCAATTTTCCCAAAAATTCAAGCTACATTGAAAAAAGAGCTTTTCTAAAGCAAGCATTGGTGTGGACTTCGGGACCCAACCCAGCAAGAGCCACCTTGGGTTGGTACTGTGCCCATGGTGCAAAACAATTGTATGAGGAACCGACCAAGATGGTCATCCATCACATCGGGGTCACAATGGGCAACCAATTGTTTCGAAAGCTCACAAATGGGTGTCAGTTTTGCTTGGGTTCTCTTCCCCCACAAACAAGACCTGTGGCACACCACGACACATACAAAAAATTGGGAACCCAACCTCTGGCCATGCATGTGTACGCCCTGCATAGATGAAGCACAACACAGAAATCAACACTTAATGGAACTGTTTGGCTCACAAAGAGCATGATGGAGCCAAGATGATGGATCAGGGCCTCGGCAACCGGTGCCTATTTTGTTGGCACTGGACGGTCTAGACGGTGATAAGTAGGGTGTAGGCAAATGATAGCTGACTAGCAACCCACAGAAAAGCACCCACACGGCATGGGACACCAGGGACCCGAACTGCCAAGAAGAGGGTGTCTCACAGGTGGGCCGTCTCCTCGCTTTTGTACGCGACCCCCCCCCCCCAGTAGAAATGGGCCAAAGGCCCCCAAGGGAGGGGGGGGGGATTGGAGGGGGGGGGGGGTCCAGGTGGGGCGATTTGGGGTGGTGGTGGTGGGGGGGGGGGGGACAAGCTCCCGTTACCTCCCCTTGCCCTCCCTCTGGGGTGAGAGCTAGGGCTAGGGTTAGGGCTAGCGTTAGGGCTAGCGTTAGGGTTAGGGTCACCGAGCTGGTGGAACCAGTCTTGGTTTTATAACCCTTTTTAGTGTCTAGGGTGGACCTACTAGGTTTAGCCGCAGCAGCAAGCAGCAGCAAGCAAGCAAGCAGCAGCACGCGCGAAATGGGTAAAAATCAGAACTCCGTCGTGGTGCTTCAGATTCGGGTGAAATTTTGGTGGATGATACCTATGGGTGTGAAGTACAATCATACAGAGTTTGAGCAAGAAACTCAACGGTGGCGGCCGGGAACGGGATTCGCAAGTGGCGGACCTCAGTTTCAAAAATTGCAGTTTAGGGCCAAAAACAGCCATTTTTGGGCCAAAAAAGCCCTAGAACACATTCAAAACGGCCAAACGAAGGGAAACGGTGGGTACACTTCACGTGCCGCTTGATTTCCCCGTGTCAACGAGCTCTTTGCGGCCCTCTAACTCCATGATATGTCCCGGAAACGGCCCAAAAAGGCCCCCAGAAGCTCCAAATGCTGACAGCCACAAACCAAGAATCGGCCATATCTTTGGCTACATGTCTCAAAATGCGATTCCGAGGGCACCTACTCCACCCGCAACCCCCCACTTTGAGTGGTTACCACCCCTCACAATTGCCCAAACGGACGCCTAGACCCCAATACCTAGGCCCACTAGGCCGCGGCAAGCTGCAAGCTCAAGCCCAAACAAGTGGGTTCCCAAATGGGTCAACAGGGTCCAGTGGGGGCAAAAAGATGACTTTTCTCAAAAATGATCCTAGACCATGTGCGACCCTAAAACAAGTGTTTTTGGACCGTTTTGAGCTTGTGGTGGCCCACTTTGGTCCTCCGAAAATCCCCAAATGCCTTGAAAATGGGCTGTTTTGGGACCAAAAATGGGTCAAAAATGGGTCAAAAACGCATTTTTCCATTTCAGTTTGATGAGCAAACAAGCATACATGGTGTTCTGGGCAAGCATGGCGTCTTGGGCAAGCACAAGGTCACATCACGAGGTTAGGTGAGGTCCTGAGGCACAGCTAGGGAAATTACTCTCCAACCGAATCAAAACGGTGGGTGTATGCGCCCACCCAAAACAGAGTGCCCTAGACCAAGGGGGAGTATCTGCGCCGCGCGCGACTTTCCAACGTGTTTACCCGTAGGGGGCTGGCTTTGACACACCTCCCAAAATGCCCCTAAGGAGAGATACCCCTTGGGTACCACACTTGCTGCTTGGCCACGCCAGACTGCTAAATCGCACCGCGTCAAGTGCTCCCCCCCAAAAATTGTTGTATAATGGCAATTCCAATTTCAAATCAATGAATTACAACATTGAACGTTCATGCCCATAGCACCCAAGGGTAGTTTTGCATCTAGGGGGTGTCTAAGTGTCGCTCTATCAATTTTCCCAAAAATTCAAGCTACATTGAAAAAAGAGCTTTTCTAAAGCAAGCATTGGTGTGGACTTCGGGACCCAACCCAGCAAGAGCCACCTTGGGTTGGTACTGTGCCCATGGTGCAAAACAATTGTATGAGGAACCGACCAAGATGGTCATCCATCACATCGGGGTCACAATGGGCAACCAATTGTTTCGAAAGCTCACAAATGGGTGTCAGTTTTGCTTGGGTTCTCTTCCCCCACAAACAAGACCTGTGGCACACCACGACACATACAAAAAATTGGGAACCCAACCTCTGGCCATGCATGTGTACGCCCTGCATAGATGAAGCACAACACAGAAATCAACACTTAATGGAACTGTTTGGCTCACAAAGAGCATGATGGAGCCAAGATGATGGATCAGGGCCTCGGCAACCGGTGCCTATTTTGTTGGCACTGGACGGTCTAGACGGTGAAAAGTAGGGTGTAGGCAAATGATAGCTGACTAGCAACCCACAGAAAAGCACCCACACGGCATGGGACACCAGGGACCTGAACCGCCAAGAAGAGGGTGTCTCACGGGTGGGCCGTCTCCTCGCTTTTGTATGCGACCCCCCCCCAGTAGAAATGGGCCAAAGGCCCCCAAGGGAGGGGGGGGATTGGAGGGGGGGGGGGGGGTCCAGGTGGGGCGATTTGGGGTGGTGGTGGGGGGGGGGGGGGGACCAAGCTCCCGTTACCTCCCCTTGCCCTCCCTCTGGGGTGAGAGCTAGGGCTAGGGTTAGGGCTAGCGTTAGGGCTAGCGTTAGGGTTAGGGTTAGGGTCACCGAGCTGGTGGAACCAGTCTTGGTTTTATAACCCTTTTTAGTGTCTAGGGTGGACCTACTAGGTTTAGCAGCAGCAGCAAGCAGCAGCAAGCAAGCAAGCAGCAGCACGCGCGAAATGGGTAAAAATCAGAACTCCGTCGTGGTGCTTCAGATTCGGGTGAAATTTTGGTGGATGATACCTATGGGTGTGAAGTACAATCACACAAAGTTTGAGCAAGAAACTCAACGGTGGCGGCCGGGAACGGGATTCGCAAGTGGCGGACCTCAGTTTCAAAAATTGCAGTTTAGGGCCAAAAAACAGCCATTTTTGGGCCAAAAAAGCCCTAGAACACATTCAAAACGGCCAAACGAAGGGAAACGGTGGGTACACTTCACGTGCCGCTTGATTTCCCCGTGTCAACGAGCTCTTTGCGGCCCTCTAACTCCATGATATGTCCCGGAAACGGCCCAAAAAGGCCCCCAGAAGCTCCAAATGCTGATAGCCACAAACCAAGAATCGGCCATATCTTTGGCTACATGGCTCAAAATGCGATTCCGAGGGCACCTACTCCACCCGCAACCCCCCACTTTGAGTGGTTTCCACCCCTCACAATTGCCCAAACGGACGCCTAGACCCCAATACCTAGGCCCACTAGGCCGCGGCAAGCTGCAAGCTCAAGCCCAAACAAGTGGGTTCCCAAATGGGTCAACAGGGTCCAGTGGGGGCAAAAAGATGACTTTTCTCAAAAATGATCCTAGACCATGTGCGACCCTAAAACAAGTGTTTTTGGACCGTTTTGAGCTTGTGGTGGCCCACTTTGGTCCTCCGAAAATCCCCAAATGCCTTGAAAATGGGCTGTTTTGGGACCAAAAATGGGTCAAAAATGGGTCAAAAACGCATTTTTCCATTTCAGTTTGATGAGCAAACAAGCATACATGGTGTTCTGGGCAAGCATGGCGTCTTGGGCAAGCACAAGGTCACATCACGAGGTTAGGTGAGGTCCTGAGGCACAGCTAGGGAAATTACTCTCCAACCGAATCAAAACGGTGGGTGTATGCGCCCACCCAAAACAGAGTGCCCTAGACCAAGGGGGAGTATCTGCGCCGCGCGCGACTTTCCAACGTGTTTACCCGTAGGGGGCTGGCTTTGACACACCTCCCAAAATGCCCCTAAGGAGAGATACCCCTTGGGTACCACACTTGCTGCTTGGCCACGCCAGACTGCTAAATCGCACCGCGTCAAGTGCCCCCCCCAAAAAATTGTTGTATAATGGCAATTCCAATTTCAAATCAATGAATTACAACATTGATTGTTCATGCCCATAGCACCCAAGGGTAGTTTTGCATCTAGGGGGTGTCTAAGTGTCGCTCTATCAATTTTCCCAAAAATTCAAGCTACATTGAAAAAAGAGCTTTTCTAAAGCAAGCATTGGTGTGGACTTCGGGACCCAACCCAGCAAGAGCCACCTTGGGTTGGTACTGTGCCCATGGTGCAAAACAATTGTATGAGGAACCGACCAAGATGGTCATCCATCACATCGGGGTCACAATGGGCAACCAATTGTTTCGAAAGCTCACAAATGGGTGTCAGTTTTGCTTGGGTTCTCTTCCCCCACAAACAAGACCTGTGGCACACCACGACACATACAAAAAATTGGGAACCCAACCTCTGGCCATGCATGTGTACGCCCTGCATAGATGAAGCACAACACAGAAATCAACACTTAATGGAACTGTTTGGCTCACAAAGAGCATGATGGAGCCAAGATGATGGATCAGGGCCTCGGCAACCGGTGCCTATTTTGTTGGCACTGGACGGTCTAGACGGTGATAAGTAGGGTGTAGGCAAATGATAGCTGACTAGCAACCCACAGAAAAGCACCCACACGGCATGGGACACCAGGGACCTGAACCGCCAAGAAGAGGGTGTCTCACGGGTGGGCCGTCTCCTCGCTTTTGTACGCGACCCCCCCCCCCCAGTAGAAATGGGCCAAAGGCCCCCAAGGGAGGGGGGGGGATTGGAGGGGGGGGGGGTCCAGGTGGGGCGATTTGGGGTGGTGGTGGGGGGGGGGGGACCAAGCTCCCGTTACCTCCCCTTGCCCTCCCTCTGGGGTGAGAGCTAGGGCTAGGGTTAGGGCTAGCGTTAGGGCTAGCGTTAGGGTTAGGGTTAGGGTCACCGAGCTGGTGGAACCAGTCTTGGTTTTATAACCCTTTTTAGTGTCTAGGGTGGACCTACTAGGTTTAGCAGCAGCAGCAAGCAGCAGCAAGCAAGCAAGCAGCAGCACGCGCGAAATGGGTAAAAATCAGAACTCCGTCGTGGTGCTTCAGATTCGGGTGAAATTTTGGTGGATGATACCTATGGGTGTGAAGTACAATCACACAAAGTTTGAGCAAGAAACTCAACGGTGGCGGCCGGGAACGGGATTCGCAAGTGGCGGACCTCAGTTTCAAAAATTGCAGTTTAGGGCCAAAAAACAGCCATTTTTGGGCCAAAAAAGCCCTAGAACACATTCAAAACGGCCAAACGAAGGGAAACGGTGGGTACACTTCACGTGCCGCTTGATTTCCCCGTGTCAACGAGCTCTTTGCGGCCCTGTAACTCCATGATATGTCCCGGAAACGGCCCAAAAAGGCCCCCAGAAGCTCCAAATGCTGACAGCCACAAACCAAGAATCGGCCATATCTTTGGCTACATGGCTCAAAATGCGATTCCGAGGGCACCTACTCCACCCGCAACCCCCCACTTTGAGTGGTTTCCACCCCTCACAATTGCCCAAACGGACGCCTAGACCCCAATACCTAGGCCCACTAGGCCGCGGCAAGCTGCAAGCTCAAGCCCAAACAAGTGGGTTCCCAAATGGGTCAACAGGGTCCAGTGGGGGCAAAAAGATGACTTTTCTCAAAAATGATCCTAGACCATGTGCGACCCTAAAACAAGTGTTTTTGGACCGTTTTGAGCTTGTGGTGGCCCACTTTGGTCCTCCGAAAAATCCCCAAATGCCTTGAAAATGGGCTGTTTTGGGACCAAAAATGGGTCAAAAATGGGTCAAAAACGCATTTTTCCATTTCAGTTTGATGAGCAAACAAGCATACATGGTGTTCTGGGCAAGCATGGCGTCTTGGGCAAGCACAAGGTCACATCACGAGGTTAGGTGAGGTCCTGAGGCACAGCTAGGGAAATTACTCTCCAACCGAATCAAAACGGTGGGTGTATGCGCCCACCCAAAACAGAGTGCCCTAGACCAAGGGGGAGTATCTGCGCCGCGCGCGACTTTCCAACGTGTTTACCCGTAGGGGGCTGGCTTTGACACACCTCCCAAAATGCCCCTAAGGAGAGATACCCCTTGGGTACCACACTTGCTGCTTGGCCACGCCAGACTGCTAAATCGCACCGCGTCAAGTGCTCCCCCCAAAAAATTGTTGTATAATGGCAATTCCAATTTCAAATCAATGAATTACAACATTGATTGTTCATGCCCATAGCACCCAAGGGTAGTTTTGCATCTAGGGGGTGTCTAAGTGTCGCTCTATCAATTTTCCCAAAAATTCAAGCTACATTGAAAAAAGAGCTTTTCTAAAGCAAGCATTGGTGTGGACTTCGGGACCCAACCCAGCAAGAGCCACCTTGGGTTGGTACTGTGCCCATGGTGCAAAACAATTGTATGAGGAACCGACCAAGATGGTCATCCATCACATCGGGGTCACAATGGGCAACCAATTGTTTCGAAAGCTCACAAATGGGTGTCAGTTTTGCTTGGGTTCTCTTCCCCCACAAACAAGACCTGTGGCACACCACGACACATACAAAAAATTGGGAACCCAACCTCTGGCCATGCATTTGTACGCCCTGCATAGATGAAGCACAACACAGAAATCAACACTTAATGGAACTGTTTGGCTCACAAAGAGCATGATGGAGCCAAGATGATGGATCGGGGCCTCGGCAACCGGTGCCTATTTTGTTGGCACTGGACGGTCTAGACGGTGATAAGTAGGGTGTAGGCAAATGATAGCTGACTAGCAACCCACAGAAAAGCACCCACACGGCATGGGACACCAGGGACCTGAACCGCCAAGAAGAGGGTGTCTCACGGGTGGGCCGTCTCCTCGCTTTTGTACGCGACCCCCCCCCCCCCCGTAGAAATGGGCCAAAGGCCCCCAAGGGAGGGGGGGGGGGGATTGGAGGGGGGGGGGTCCAGGTGGGGCGATTTGGGGTGGTGGTGGTGGGGGGGGGGGACAAGCTCCCGTTACCTCCCCTTGCCCTCCCTCTGGGGTGAGAGCTAGGGCTAGGGTTAGGGCTAGCGTTAGGGCTAGCGTTAGGGTTAGGGTTAGGGTCACCGAGCTGGTGGAACCAGTCTTGGTTTTAAAACCCTTTTTAGTGTCTAGGGTGGACCTACTAGGTTTAGCAGCAGCAGCAAGCAGCAGCAAGCAAGCAAGCAGCAGCACGCGCGAAATGGGTAAAAATCAGAACTCCGTCGTGGTGCTTCAGATTCGGGTGAAATTTTGGTGGATGATACCTATGGGTGTGAAGTACAATCACACAAAGTTTGAGCAAGAAACTCAACGGTGGCGGCCGGGAACGGGATTCGCAAGTGGCGGACCTCAGTTTCAAAAATTGCAGTTTAGGGCCAAAAACAGCCATTTTTGGGCCAAAAAAGCCCTAGAACACATTCAAAACGGCCAAACGAAGGGAAACGGTGGGTACACTTCACGTGCCGCTTGATTTCCCCGTGTCAACGAGCTCTTTGCGGCCCTCTAACTCCATGATATGTCCCGGAAACGGCCCAAAAAGGCCCCCAGAAGCTCCAAATGCTGATAGCCACAAACCAAGAATCGGCCATATCTTTGGCTACATGGCTCAAAATGCGATTCCGAGGGCACCTACTCCACCCGCAACCCCCCACTTTGAGTGGTTTCCACCCCTCACAATTGCCCAAACGGACGCCTAGACCCCAATACCTAGGCCCACTAGGCCGCGGCAAGCTGCAAGCTCAAGCCCAAACAAGTGGGTTCCCAAATGGGTCAACAGGGTCCAGTGGGGGCAAAAAGATGACTTTTCTCAAAAATGATCCTAGACCATGTGCGACCCTAAAACAAGTGTTTTTGGACCGTTTTGAGCTTGTGGTGGCCCACTTTGGTCCTCCGAAAATCCCCAAATGCCTTGAAAATGGGCTGTTTTGGGACCAAAAATGGGTCAAAAATGGGTCAAAAACACATTTTTCCAAAACTCATCCTCGACCATTTGGGGTGCACAAACGGGTGAAATGAGCCCATTTTGAGCCCATTTTGGGGCATTTTGGCCCCTCAGAAGTCCAAGAAGCCTTGAAAGTGGGCCTCGTTCATCTGCAAGCTGATTTCACTTTGTCAAGAGCCATCAATGTGTGAATCATTCTTGATGTCCCTCACCAGTCATAGCTGATGTTCCCTCCCCCACCAGCTCGGTCCCAATATTCAGTCTTGATTAGTGTTAGGGTTGGGGTTAGGGTCATGGGTCAGGTTAGGTGTAGGGTTAGGAGTTAGAGTCAAGGTTGGGTTCAAGTATAGCGTTGGGGTGCTCCACCGCCTGGACGGGGAGGGATGCTACGTAGGCAAGGGGAATGAAAAAAAATTTCAGGCGCCTTTGGCGCCACCATATGTATGGCCGGTAGCTTTTGACCCTTGGTAACTAAGTGGGCCCGGAGGGCGGGGGGGGGGGGGGGAGTCGCTCAGCCGAACCGAGGAGACGCCCCCCCCGTGGGGTGTCTTGTCCCAACCCGTAATTGTATGGCCGGTTGCTATCACTGCAAAGGCAAAAATAAAGTTGTTTGCATGATTTGAATTTTGCTTGGGTTCTCTTCCCTGCCCGAACGACCTGTGGCAGACCGCGACACATACAACAGGAACCCAACCTCCGGCCATGCATGTGTATGCCTAGCAGAGATGAAGAACAACAGAGAAAATCAACACTAAATGGAAAAACCACATAATGGTATAATATATACAAGTGTAATTGAAGAATGGATCAAATTTTGAGCTCGGAGCCACCGGGCACAAATTCCATGAAACCAAAGTCCATCTGGACAGATATGGGCATTCCCCAATTCCGGTGGGGGCAAATGCCGATAGAGTCTAGGATTGTGGGTCAGGGGCTGGTAGCCAATTCCAGTGGGGGGACCCCCATGAACCACACATTTGCGATTGTGGCGAGCCTTGCTCCAAGATGGTCAATTATCCGATCCAAACTCATGGTTGGACGAGAAAGGGGCAAATTGTTGTCTAGGACACGGCCTTCCCAGTCGACATATATGACATGGTGGGCTCCATGCACACCAGTGCCCTCGAGGTAGAGCAACCAAAAACACAGCGCCGCATTCGAAGCAGAAGGAATGGGCACCCAAATTTGCCAAGGGGGCAAGGAACACACTGCACAAGTCAGGTCAAGTCATGAAACTCATAAAACTCATGCTAGGTGTGCAAGACAAAGAACAATACAACAAACAACGCAAAGTCGCAAACACCATGGCCCAAAGGCGATAGTGAAAGAACTTGCCCCACCATGGGGAGGGGGCACGCGCAACAAAAGAGGGACAACCCAGCACCCCTCGTGGGTGGGGGGGGGGGGGTTGGCGGTCGGACACACGGGCAGATTCTGCGCCCTCCAGGCAAGGTGGGGGACCTGCCGTCACGGTCTCCGGAACCCCCGGCACCCGACCACCCTCTGATGCTCGAAGGAGCTACTCTACCTGCTACAACCACCCATCGTGCTAGTTGCACCCCCCTCCCCCCCGACCGAACCCATCCCATGGCTCCGTACCGACCGCGGGTGGGCGGATGGGCAAATAGAAAATTGCCTGTTGAAAAAGAAAGGCAATTTTTTTTAAACCCGTAACAGTTGCTCCACCAAGTGTCCGCTGTGCGTACACAGAGCAGTGCAAAAGTTCGTTGACAGGCCTCGTTAAGGGTCAGACCCTTGGGCGGCCCGGACCTTAACCCTGGTGAGGCTGGCTTGTGGTTGGAACGAGTCGTGCACCCAGCGTCGCCCTTGTCGGACCGAAGCCGTGGGTGTCTGGTCTGTGGCAAATGAGTTAGGCAGCTACAATCCGGTCAAGACTATGGCATCTCCCCAAACCTCCATAGACCGCATATCCTCCGGTGGCTCCAATACTATGGTCGTTATTGCAGAACGCGGTTGTTTCGAGGGCAGTGTTGACTGGCGGGGTCTCGGCTGTTTCAGCTTCCACCGCGATAAGACATGTGTCTCGGCGTCATACTGGCTGGTAAGTCGGCCACCTTCTATTTGTTCCACCTCCCCACATGTCATGTAACCAGGTGCTCTACTCTCTGTACAAACGTCCAACTCTGTAACCGTGCTCGCATCCATGCAAAATAGGCCAGATTTCGTTTTGCCTGTAGGGACTCGCGCGGTCGTTGGCAGAGGACCCTTTGATGTGTGTAATGGTGGAGCATGTGGTACTGTACCGCCCATGCAGATTCTTGCACGTACACACGTACACATTCTATGAAGAGTCGGTGTGTCATCTCCTTGGCCCGCGTATACCACAGGGCAAGGTGACGCTCCACGTGAGCCATCATGAGCGTCAACTTGGAATTCCACAAAGACAGTAGTAAGACGTCCGCGGTGGTTGTCAAAATGAGGTGTGTTTTAATAATGTTCCCCCGGGCGACGCCTGCCTGGACCGTCATGGCGTCAATACCTCGACATCACGTTTACGTTACAGACGTCCTCGACGTCCTCTACCGTCATTAAAAGAAAGGCAAACAATTGTTTTTAGTGAAAAAGCAAGGGTTTGCCAAGGGGGAGGGGGGCACAAGTCAGGTCAAGTCATCCAACTTAGACTGGGTGTACGTCCCTCTAGCCAAGGCCCCACAGAACAAAAACCCAAAAGCCAAAAGAAAAGAACGCGTGCAGGGGGGCCCGAAGGCTTTGGCACGCGGCAAGCGCCTCCGCCAGCAGGCACACGAAAGAAATGCCGCCGCCAGCCACAACAACCGGCGCTTGCCTTGGCTAGCTCGAAATACCCCTCCCGAGGCATTGGACACTCCTAAAATCCACCACAGAGGTACCCCTCAAGAGCTGCCTATAAATTGTCCAGGCCATGCGCTCAGCTTGCATCTTATTCCTGGCAAAATTACCGTGTGCGCTTTTTGCTGTTATCTAAGCATGAGGTTGGCGTTGTATAGCTGTTTTGCTTGGTTTTCAGGGACCACATCCGTGCTTGTGCACGGGGAGGGGGGGTACTCCCGTCTTGGAAAACTGGCCACACTCGGTGGCAATGGACGCGCGGGGCAGGACCCGTATGATATCCATTCCCGATGGTCAATGATCGGGCCAGCTTGCCGGGGCCCAAGGCTGAAAAGCACCAAAGCAACTTCTACCAAGCCATAGAGGCCATCCATTGCCTGATGGACCGCACTGGAGGATGGGGGTTTTTCACCACACGTGGGGGAAAGGTATGGGGTGGCCTGGAGTTTGCAGGCCCAAAGCTAGCAGCTTGTGGAGTTGCAGTCGCTGGCCTGGGCTGTGAAGCCGGCGGGTAGGTTGGGCTATTCGGCGGTGCGTCCACAAACGATACCAAAGCCCGGACCCTCCCACCACCATCCCAATAGGGCCCCCCTCCCAAGACCCAGCCCTAGATTCAAACACAGGGCCTGGGCCAACGGCAAGGGCGCACCCCAGGGTTCAGGCGATATGGCTTGCAATACCACCAGGGACCCCAAGACCGCCAAGGGGGTGCAGCCCTACGCTTCCCCCTTTAGCTAGCAGAAGGCGCCTGCAGGCAAAGGGCACGCCACCCCCAAGGGGCGCACAAAGCCCAAAAAGGACTACAATATCCAGTGCTTCATTTCATGTGAACTAGACGACAGTCAATGCCACTCAGGCATACTCCTACCCCAGAGAAGTGGATATTTCTTTGGACAATCACTGTCGTCGTCACATGCGCACCATCTGACAATCCAGAGCTACCTACTCCGGAAAGGGGGAACCGGAAAAACAGGACATACATCCCCAAGATCAAAGAAAATCAAAGAAATAACAAACCTCACAGAATCCAGAGCAAGGCACAATTCTGCATCCCCCCCCCTGCTCACTGACCTGCAGGCCACGGGAAACGAGCTACCATTCAAAAATATGGAAACGGCCTTGGCAACCCCTTCCACGTCACATACCTGCTTTCTGCCGCTTGCCTGCATGCCTCCCTGTCAACAAATCGAGGCCTGCGGCTAGGCGGATCCGCCGGGTTTCGTTCCGAAGCTACATAAAGGACTGCTAATTGCATCCTACTCCAGCACCAACACCATCACCATCCGATCTCTGCCGGCCACCTCAACGGGCCCCAGATCCCTGAGACCGCGGCGACCCCGCCGTTGGGGTCCCGGGCTCGGTTGCCCCGTTCTTCCTCGGCGGTTGCAGGATGTCGCCGACAGGGTAGTCCTTTAGCAGCTTGTCCAACGCCTGTGCAGAGGACGGAGGGGGCACAGCCTCCCTGTCGACTCGCTTGAGGTTGTCCTCCTGCAGAGCCGTGGCCGTTGCTGCTTGCTGCAGTCCCGTTCGCAACTCAACGGCACACTGCGTCAGCCAAGCCTTGTCCTCCGTGACATCCTCCTGCACACCCATAGGCTCGGGAGCGGTGCGCTTCGTCCCGCGCTGCCCACGCGCAGCCTCCAGCTCGTCCAGGAGCTCCTTCTCCCGGGTTCGCCACGCCGCCTCGGCCTTCGAGGCCGCGCTGCGCTCCGCCAGCACTTGGGCGTCCCGCTCCTTCAGCAGCGCATCGGCCCGCTGCCTCTCGCCACGCACAGCAGCCAGCTGTGTGTCCCGCTCCGCCACCTGGTCCTCCAACAGACCCACCTTCCCCTTGAGCAGCTCGTTCTCCGAGCGCACCTCCACCAGCTCATGCATTGGACCCGGGACGTGGGTTTGTGTTTGCGTGTAAGGGGTGGGGGGGGGGGGGTCAAAAGCAAGCATTTACCCTGATTTTGCGTAGGTAAAAGGGGTATTTTGCGTCCCGAGTGGAAAAAAACCTGGTAAGTAAAAAGGGCAATTTACGCACGCAAAAGGGTTTTTTTACGCACGCAAAAACCAAGTAAAATCCCTGAAGCATACTACCGGGCCTCAAAGGTACAAGAGAACACTACGGGTAGGGGTGGGGGACCGCTGTGCGTGTTTCCAACATAGAACATGGAGCATTGGGGTATTCTTAGCATGCCGGATTTGAAATTCATACTCATTTTTGACCAAAATGATGTTTTTGACCACTTCCTCATTTTTACCCCATTTTTGCGTCTTATTTTTGCTATTTACCGAGAAACATTACTTCGTAGTTACAATTATGCTTGGTCTTCTTTGCCGTTCGGCTGGAAGTATTCCCTCGTGATCGGCCAACGCTTGATGAGAGCACTGGGACAGAATTCTGTTTTTGATCTTAAGGTGCTCCCGTTTACCTATCTTGATGATGTTTTGGCTGCGGGGGCGCGCAGAGATTTGAAAAGGGCAGTGCGTAGGCTGAGGGGCAGTCTACAGAGGGCCCGTTTCGTGGTCAGCCCAAAGTCCAGCTTGGAGCCAACCAGGGTGCTCGATTTTGTGGGGAAGATTTTTGACACCTAAAGGAGGCAAATGGAGAACAGGAAAGGCATGGTGACAACATTGCTTAGGAGTTGGCTCAGGCTGAGGTTGGGTCTTATGCGCAGAAAGGGGTTTGAGAGGTTTTTGGGGAGGTTGGAGTGGGCTTTGCGTCCGTAGGGAGGAACTGCCCCGTTTTTGGCGGGGGCGTACAGGTGGAAGTTGTCTGGTGAGCAAAGGGTTCCGATTAGTTTGATGAGGCCGTTGCTTACGGCGGTGGTGTTCGATGTTTTGCCTCAGTGTTATGCTGGCCATCCATATGTTTGGCGGGGACCACCATGTTTGGTGCACGATCTTAAAATATCCGCTGATGCTGCTCCTAGAAGCAAACGCGGTTTCCGCTATGGGTTTTTTATCCCAGGGAGTGGAGTTGGGTGCTATAAGTGCCCTGATTGGATTGAGAAGCTTCAGCAGGCTGCATTGTTATCCTTGGTGAAAGCGTTTAAGATTGCAGGATATAAAGGTTGGCCTCGGGTGGCGGTGGGTTCCGACAGCTTGGCTGCCAGGAGTCAGGTTTTGGGCTTGCGTTGTGGTACAGCTCTGGCTGTCCAGAACCGTATTTTGTGAGTGATGGTGATCGGATGGTGATATTGTGGGTGGGAGACGGTGATTGGATGGTGATGGTGTTGGTGGGACATGCCGATCGGATGGTGATGGTGTTGGTCGGAGATGGTGATCGGATGGTGACGGTGTTGGTGGAAGGTGGTGATTGGTGACGTGGAGGTCACCCGGAGGCAACTGTGTTGTTGTCATTCATTTCTGTTCCGCGCCCGCGTGTTTTTCATTTCAAAAGTGACGGGGTAAGTGTGTTGTTGTCGTTCATTTCTTCATTATCAAATTATCAACATCAATGTGTCGTTCATTTCAAAGGCGAGGGCCACCGAGGGGCCTGGGGGAATTGTGTTGTTGTGAGTCGATTGTTTTCAACATCAGTGTGTCATTCCTTTCGAAAGAGTGGGTCACCGGTGGGTTTTGTGGTGTCCGCCTGTCTTCGGCGCCTGTTTGGGGGGTTGCGGCTCTTCACGTTGAATTTTTGAATTGATCATCAACCTCTTCAACTTCTTCCGTTCTTCAATGGCCTACACACATGTTTCAATTTTCGAGTGCGTCGGGTTTGAACCAGGGGGGTTCCGTGTGCGAGTGTAGCATGCATACCTTTGACCCACCCGGTGCCATGGCATTGCAAATGCCTCTTTTACCCCATTCTTGCGTATGCAAAAGGCGCCTTTTGCGTGCCTGTACAACTTACACCTGGGACGTAAATACACCCTTTTGCGTGCGCAAATTGCACGTTTTGCGCGTCGCCTATTTTTCAAGCGAGTACGCAAAAACACCATTTTGCGTGCGCAAAAGGCCCTTTTTGCGCCGGTAACGAAAGTAGGGTAGGTACGCAAATAGGCGCATTTACGCACGCAAAAACACGGTAATTGTGTCTCCTACCTGCAGTGCAACGCGCTTGTGCCACATGCGTCCCAGGTGTTCTTTCTTTATTATGCCGCTGCATCCGCAGTGTTGTGGGAATCGAGGAAGGAGGGTCAAAGTGTGCGGCGACTGCAGTACAGCCGGTCCACATCCACGTTTGAACCTTGATGTTTTGGATGTGAATGCGATGCAAGTTTTGAATGAGGGAGGGTGTCCAACACCCAGTGCGTGTGTGATTATCGCTAACACCAAGGCGCAAGTTGCCCTTTCCGGGTGTCGCAATTTCAAGTGTAACGATCCTTTGGCACCTGTGTGGTGGCTTTGCGGGGGGAACCGTCTTCATTGTTTGGGTGCGTTTGGGCAGGGAATTTCAATCTTGCTCAAGGTTTGGCAATGGGCGGGGATGACATTGCAAGCAGTCCTCCCTTTCCAAAGACCCCCCGGCTTTGGGCTCCATCGGGTGCACCGTTTGGTGCATTGTGCGGGCAGTGGGTTGGTTCAGGCTTTGATGCATCACCATGGGTGGACAAAGGGGAGGGTATTGGTTTAGGTGCAGTGATTTTGGGATGACATCAGGGTTGAGAGCCGTACGGCCACGGCGGCCGATTGTGAGCAAGAGAAGGTGGGAAAGAAGGCCCTGCGTTTGGAGCAAACTGCCGCGGCGGCATGGGTGAAAGGGCAAGGGTGGGATTGCATTGCCGACTACTTGGAGGGGGACATTCTTTTACAAGTCCCGGTGCAAGTGGGGGGGGGGGGTTACAAAAACATGGACTGCTTGTTGGCGTTTGTGGGGAGAGAAATTTGCAGTGACTCGTGACCTTGTGTGGAAAGAAGGGAGGTTGGACCTTCGCGATATGAATGTGATGAGAAGTGCTTTGTCCGAGATGGGGAGTGCCCACAAAGCTTGTGGGTTTGTGGTGACCCTGTGGGCACACCTTTGGGTGGACCACATGTGGGGGATTGCGAGGGAATGGGGCACCCTGTCCGCATTCAGTGCTTTCAAGGGTGAGGGGAGGCATCAGTCGTTGAAAAGTGACATTAGGAAGAGGAGCTTCAAGGGGGGAAGTAAGAAACGGGGGTCTCGCCTACGGGGGGCACGCCGAGCACTGAGGAATGGGTGGGCCGAAGTGCTTCGGAACGACAACCTGGACTGGGGGTTGTATGCCAGGAGGTTCAACTTCTGGCAGCCTTCTTGGACCCGCCAAGAGGCATATGGGAATGCCAAGGAGTATTGGAAAAGGGTGATGCGTAAGGGGAAGTTGTAGGGTTTCTCGCATGTTTGTCGTACAATGTTACAATTCTATTGTGCATACTTTGGAGGTTTGGTGGTGGAATGCCACTTGGACATGTGTGACGGAATGATTGGAACAACGCAAAGAAAGATCCCAGCAACTGCCTCCATGTTTGCTTGCACGCATGGCACGGACGTTTGCCCGGCCGGAGAGACTCCTGGCACCTTCCCGGGCACCTTGGGGGGGCGGCCACGGGCCCTCTTCGCCGGGAGCACGGAGGATTTTCCTCCAGCAGAGGATTCTGAAGCCACATCCTCGCCCTGGGCCTCGGCCACCTTCCGTGCCTCCACCTCCACCTCCACCTCAGCCAAAAGGCTTCCACCCTCGCAAAAAGTGCCGTGGACTGGTCCACACCACCAACCTCACGTGTCCCTTGCAGGACACCTCCGATTTCACTGAGTGGCACCCCACGCACTTTCTGCACCTGGCCCAGCTCGTCCTGCGTGCATAGGAGGGCCCACGTGTGGGAGCTGGAGGGCCGCATGTACAGGAAGGGAACGAGGAACACTTTCTCCTCTTGCCCCTTCCTGTGTTTCACCCAAAACGGGCAAAGCAACGTCACCGCATCGCCGGCCGCCTCCCGTCCACCCGCGGTCTTGGCACCCAAGGGCCGCACCGAAATTCCCCGGAAGATCTTCCAGTGGAGGATCCCAGACCGATCCTCCAAGGAAACCATTCCTACCTCCACATTGGCAACCTTGCCATACCCATGCACATACCGGACGTCGAAATCATCGACGTCCGGAAACGTCACCTCGCCCAAATCGGCGCCTTCACCAGCAGCGCCACGGTCCCCGGGTTGGGCTCCAGCGGCAGCTCAAGCGCCGAACCTAGCACTGCTGTCGGCGCACCCGGGATCCACCAACGCGAAGGGCAAGAAGGTGACGACAATCTAAAAGATACGGAGGAAATACATCAATTTACTTGGATTTTGCGTGCGCAAATAACACGTTTTGCGTCCCGGGTGGAAATCAGGCAACAAAGTAAATACCCTATTTTGCGTGCGTAAATGACCCATTTTGCGTCGCAGATCAAAATTAGGCAACGACGTAAATACCCTATTTTGCGTGCGTACATGACCCATTTTGCGTCCTCATCGTGCGTATAGCTGATGCGCAAGCCATGCATTTTACGCATGCAAAAACGGGGTAATTACACACCTTCTCATTACATGGGCACATGTATTCCTTCTTTTTCACGTTCCACTTCACTTTGCCGTCGGATCTCATGGGAGCTAGATGCGCGGGTGAGGACGAGGCTGCTGCGACAGAACCCAAAGTAGACGCAACCGGGGGCGACGGGGACCCGCACCATGTTGTCCGCCATGGGAGGGGGGATCCACCAGCGGTGGTAACAGTTCATCGAGCACTCCTCGGCATTCTCGTCCTCCGGCCCCAGTCCCTCCGTTGTGAATGGGCACACGCCAATGGCAGCGGTCCCAACCCCAGTCCCAATGACCCACACATCACCCATGTAGGGGACTTTCCTCTCCAACCCCGGGGGCGTTTTAAGGGGCGCCGACCAACTCAACCTTGGGGCAAGTGGTGCAGGGGGCTGCAAATCACTGCCCGAAGAGGTTGCCCGGGGGTCCTCCTCCGCCTCTGCCTCCTCCGGTTCCTCCGGCTCAACAAACATCAGGTCCGGGATATTCTCCGGTTCCACCACTTTTGCGGGTGTGCGGAATTTTTGCGGCACGAAGGGGAAAAAATCGTCCTCCCCGGCCCACCAGCTCCAAGATGGATCAATGTCCCATCCATCAGCAAAACACTGCCCCGCTTTTGCTGGACCACATGCCACGTGTTGGACGTGTGGTAGCCATGGCTCGTCCCCGGTGCAATTTGCAGGGATTTTTGTGGGGGATCATCCTGCAGGGATACGAAAGCCACCCTCGTGTCCGCGGCACCCCGCAACGTAAGCATGAAATCGCGGTGCGGCCATTGGTAGCCCCGCCAAGGGGGGGCGTCCATCCGTTCCACCAACCGGGGCTCCCGGTCCGCCAAGTCATCCATCACCGGGAAAGAGTCTGCCAAAATGCGCAGCAAACGCCACTTGATTTCCGAGGGAAGCCAGTTGTTTACAGTTCCCGGGGCGGTCTGCCGGCGCCCAGCACCTTGGTTGTGGCCCTGAAGGAGAATGTCTTTCCCATTCTCATCTCCCTCCAAATGCACTGCACATAACTGATCCACCAAGTCCCCTGGCACAACGTCCTCCACCAAACGGTAGCTTGTGGCCTCATATTCCTCGGGGGTCCTAGAACGGATGCCGAGACACAGGGTATTTCACTGCGATGTCTGGCGACGGGCAACCCATGCCAAGCGCAAAAAAATCGTCCTGCGTTGCAGAAATTGTGGGCTGCGTCAAATCAGCGATGGACAATCCTTTCAAGGTGTCGCGCCGACCCACAGACTGAATCGCTCCATAGGCCGACCAGTCCTGAAATTTGGACTCCCGGAAAAAAATGTGTGTGTCCGTATCGAGGCGCTCTGCCCAATGTTTCACCTTGAGGGGGTCTGGCCACATCCGTCGGTTACCGGCCTCCTTTTCCGGGTCCGCATCCGGCACATTGTACACCGACACATATTGCTTTTGGGGGCCTTGGACACGTTGCATCCTGGCAAACAATGCCGTTAAGGTCTCTGCGCTAAGTTGCAAGAATATCCCCATTCGGGCAGGGCTTAACCAGTGGTATAGGCCTAGAGCAAAATTGCTCAAAACGCCCTTGGACAAAGCAACTGGACCGGCCTGCAGGTTGACCCTCAACAAATATTTCAAGGGTTCACCTTTTTCCTGCTGCAATTTTTGCAGCCGCTCTCTCACCGAGCAAACATCCTCGGGGATAGCCGGCAACCCCTTAAATTCGTTCAACGAGAGTGCACAATCCAACAACTGGATCCCAGATCCCGCCACATTTTCCACACCCACCACCTTCACATACTCATCAACAACCTGCCGGGTGGGCTCATGGGTGCTGCGGGGAGGAGGTGCGGGCTTGGGCGGTGGATGCGGGTGCCCGGGGGCTTGGATAGCGGCCTTGGCTCTGGTCTTCTTGCAAGGCATGTCCCATAAAAGACAAGCCCCTAAGAGTGAAAGAGGCAATTACATGGATTTTGCGTGCGCAAAAGGCCTGATTTGCGTCCGCAACAGAATTCAAGAGACAAGTAAATAATCCCTTTTACGTGCGTAAATAATCCTTTTTGCGTCCGAGCTAAACTTATAGTAACCACGCAAATACACCCTTTTACGCGCGCAAAAAGGCAACAAAGGGCAATAATTGCATGTACATGGTGGTGTTGTGGTGCGAGAGACGTAAAAGTGGCAAAGCACCTCCGTTTTCACGCATGTTTCAGCCTATTTGCATGCAAACATGTCCGTTACACATCATAAGAGAGGGCAAGGCGAGCAAACACGCACAAAGCAAATTATTGATTTTTTTTACCGATTTTACCTGGTTTTTACCTGGTTTTTACCTGAGAAACACTTTGGGCCTTTACTTCGTGGTTACAATTCTGTCCTAAAATCAAGACTTGAAAAATATCTCTCCAACGCTTGGGCATTAAAATGCTCCAATAGCAATTGAACGCATCAAACTTAATCATATATACCCTTTTTCGCTTCCGCGGCAACAAACCATCACGTAACGCCTCCAGCTGGGGTAACACAAACCTGGGGGGAGGGGGACAGTCAGAAGCATTTTGTTTCATACAATTCATTACGAAGCTGCATTTTTCACTATTTTTGGGGATCACAGGGGCCTTACCCGAGGCACCCATCGACTTTGGCACCCGACGCAAAGAACCACCCTCCACCAGGCTCTCAAGCATCTATGCCACTGCTACTCCTTTGCTGCCCTCGACCCCCCCAAAAGTTTTCATCCATTGTCGATATTTCTCCAACAAGTCATCCGGCACACCTCTCCTCCACAACGATTCATCGAGCTGCACCCTCCCACACTCTCCAATGCCCCTGCCTGCCAGATCGAGGTTGGCTTCCTCGTCTCCTTCTTCATCGGAATAGTAACTCTCCTCATCTTCCTCCTCCCAATCATATCCCGGCATCGCGTCCAGAGCCTGCAGTATAGAGGTCACTGACCCCGCAGCCTGGGATCCTACCACCGCCATCACCCCCGACAATAGGACCAACACACCCTCCTCCAAGTCACGCGCCAACTGCTTCGGGCCAGAGGCTATCAATTTCCACAACACACCCCCAACATCCACGTCACTGGTCTCCTGCATCCGCAATACCCTCTCCCTCATCAGCCGAATCTTCCACTGCCTCCGGGTCAAACCTGAAAGCTCCTGCTCCTGTCAAATTCGCTCGTCTCCTCTTTCGGGCCACGTCAACGCTTCCCAGTATCGCACCATCCTTGGTCGCACCACGCCCGAGTTCACGAATTTCTCTCCGAACCCACGTTCCCCACCATTGAAGGGCTCATCACTATCCGAACACAACGTTGAGTTCCCGTCCTTCACGCACCGGGACCCGCTGTCGGCGTCTACTTTCGAAGTCCCACGCGTGAGTCGGTGTCGCATATGAGACAGCCACTGATGGCGTACACCACCCTCCCATGAGCTGCAGGAGGGGACCCCCTGCTCCGGCCGCCCATGCTTGGGCTGCCCCTCCACGCCGGTGACGATGCCAACGCAACGAGCGGTGGCTCGTCCCAGCGACCAACTCGACCCACGGGGCTTCCAATTTGCTCGGGGGGGAGAATTTGTATGCCACCGTACCAGTGCCCCGTGCCCCGTGCCTCTCCTCATGGAGGAAGCGCAACCATCTCTCGGCCCACGGTCCCACATCCTGAACTTGGACTCCTGGACGACTCTTTTCCCCTTGGAAGACCAGTTGTCCCAACCCGCTGCAGTGGGCTGTCCATGCCTCTCCAATTCGCCATAGGTTGCATAACGACAACGCCGCCAGTGCAATGCATTCCATCTTCGGCCGCGTGAATTTTCCCTTTCCGGCCGCCACTTCATACACTATCCCTGATGGTGACCACTGTATCCGCCTGCTGTTCTTTTTCTGTCGAAGTTTCTCCAGGGACGTCGCGAAAATCCAATCCGATCCTCGTACCAGTGACTGCATGACACCCGCCTTCTCCGCCATCCTGACTCCGGACAATAATTTCTTGACCGGCCCTTCGAGGTACCCATCCCTCGCAATCTCCAGCAATCGTCCCTCCAGGGTATCCCTCGGGGACAACCACCCGTGGACACACGAGTACCTGACGAACTGCCGCATTGCCGCCACATACCCCAGCCTGGTGCCCGGTTCCAATCTCCCCCAAAGCACCGATGCATACGACGATCCGAATGGCTCTCCTTCCACCGCCACGAATTCTTCCAGTCCATTTCGTAATCTCGTTGCCTCCTCATTTCGGATCTCACCCCCCCCCCCCCCCCCTGAGCCTTCGTGTCATTTGCACCCGAACTCCTGGGCCTAGAATGCCCAGTGTCTCTTTCCACAGTACCGGCACTCTTTACTCGGAGGTCAAGAACAATCCTGCCATTGCCCATTCCTCATGCGGAAATGCTTCTTCCCATTGATCCATCGAAACTCGAACTGGCTGGGCGTGGATCTTCGTTCAGCACCTCCACCCCTCCTATCTTTGCGATCTCCACTGCTGGAGCTGTCCGTATCCGAACTATCATCAGAGCTTGATCCAGACGACGACTCCGAGGTAGACGAGCTATCAGAGTTCGAGTCACTCCACTTACCCGATCTGGACGACTTCTTTTTCTTGCTCTTTCATTCCTTCTCGCTCTTCTTCCGAGCCCGTCTCTTCTCCTTCTTTTTTCGTTCTTTCCTTTGACCTCCTAGTCTTTTCTTCATCCTTCAAGTGCTTTTTTCCCTTTTCATCACATTTGAGCAGGACTTCCCAAATTTTCACCTCCATAGGGCCAAACTCCACTGCTCAATCATGTTCTTCCGCGAGTTCACTGATGAATCTCACAAAGTGGCAAACATACTTGGGAGCCCCAGGTCTCTTGCGCAACATTTTCATGTTCTTCCTCGAGAGGACCTTTGCCTGATTCACCACCTCTGCTGCTCCTTCCAAGTTAAGCTGGCCTCTCTCCGGGTCCGCCATATGCTGATCCTCATCTGCCTGGGATGGGTCGGTCGCAAAGCTGTCCACTTGCGGCTTAGCACCACTCTTTCCCGGCTGTGTCGCCGTCTGACCACCAGGACGATTCTCCCTCCCAGCCCGCACCTTCTCAACGAAGCCATTCCTGTACTGCTGCAGTTGTACTTCCCATCCCGGCTCCGGCACAGCGCTTAATCCGTCCTGGACAAACAGCAAAGCCGGCGATGTCAAGAGGTGACCAGACGAGAGCTCAAACGCTGTCAGCAGGGTCCATGATTTTTGGGGGTCTCCGATTTGCTGCGGGAATAGACAAGTCAGGGCTTCAGTCACTCTGCCAGCACCACCCTCCATATTCGTCATACGTTTCCACGTGGCGTTGGCTGCCCGCTCCAGAATATTGAACCCCAAGTACTCCGACCACAAATCAAATCCCTGCTTCGCAAAATCAAGCAGGACCTCCAGTGCAAGAGTACCATCACCCATGGTAGCAAATCAAAAATGCACTGAGACAAGCACAGCTCCCATGCACACTGTCACCTGCACATTTCTGACTGGCAATGCAAATCATGCAGACACATTCCGTTAGTCGCTCGAAACCTCTGTTTTTACAACAAAAACATCACGGCTACAATAGGCACTTCTTGGAGCACCAAACTGTCAACCAAGTCCACGCCACGAACATTTGCAAGTGTGCCACCTCATGGCCCCCGCACAACTACCCCGGTGCCCTGCCACGCCGGCGGCTCTGCTGGTCACAGACCCCTGTACTAATACCGCACCTCATAGGTGCGGGTGCTGCCATCGGGTGCAGCATCAGACATGGCAGGTAGGAAAAGAGACAAGAGAAAGATGGTGCGGATGTATCACAATGTTCCTTTTGCACGGTTGTCACAATGTATCATAATGTATCACAAGCAAACTCCAACTTGATTAAAATAGGTTCATTTTGCACAGAAAAGCGGCTGCCGTCCATGCCCCTGGCTAACCACACCCGTCCGCATGTCGCTCTTCCCCACTGGCATCCCAGGAGGTTAGCCGCACCAGGAGGGCTCCGCAGACACATTCCATTAGTCGCTCAAAACCTCTGTTTTTACAATAAAAACATCACGACTACAATAGGCGCTTCTCGGAGCACCAAACTGCCAACCAAGTCCAGGCCACGAACATTTGCAAGTGTGCCACCTCATGGGACCATACCACCCTCCCCAGCAGGTCCAGCCACTTACCCAGAAACACTAGCTGGGTGGCTGGCTCCAACACACTTTTCGGACTCACAAGCCCCCCCCCCCCCCCCGTATGCCGTCGAAGGTATTGCCTGTTATGGTGTACCAGTAAAAAATCATCGAAGTAGTGGGACAAGAGGACATTGGGGGGGGGGGGCACCGCCTCCACCAATCGCGCAACGGCCTTTTGGCAAGTACAAGGACTATATTTCCACCCAAAGGGGAGTCTTTCCAACCCCACAACCCGTCCACGGGGCCTTGACCGTGGTCTAAAAAAGGGTCCTTCTTACCTCACAAAGTGCAAAACTCCACATGTAACCGTGGAGCTCGTCCTACGTTGTACACTTTAGGTACACCTTTGCCCAGGGAAAATGCCACAAGACTTTCTGATTTTGTCTGTGAAAGTCGCTGCGACTTTTCCTCGTGGGTTTGCAGGTGGGTTGTGCAGGAGAAGCTGCGGCTAAAATACGGGCACCTTTCACGAGTCGTCCGTGTAGGGGAAGCCTCGACGAGCTGCTGGTAAAAATACGGGAACCCTTGACGGGTTGTCCGTGTAGGGGAAGCCTACACCAGCTGCGGGTAAAATCACGGGCACCCTTTGATAGGTAGGAAGAACCAAAGGGCACGACATTACCTGTTGGCTGGGGGCTGGCTGCGGCAGCACCATGACCAACACAAGCGGTTGGGGGGGGGGGGCATCCTACGAGTCGAAGAAGGCCCTCGCACAACCGCCCCGGTGCCCTGCCACTCCGGCGGCTCTACTAGTCACAGACCCCTGTACTAATACCGCACCTCATAGGTGCGGGTGCTGCCATCGGGTGCAGCGTCAAACATGGCAGGTAGGAAAAGAGACAAGAGAAAGATAGTGCGGATGTATCACAATGTTCCTTTTGCACAGTTGTCACAATGTATCACAATGTATCCAAGCGAACTCCAACTTGATTAAAATAGGTTCATTTTGCACACAAAAGCGGCTGCCGTCCATGCCCCTAGCTAACCACACCAGTCCGCATGTCGCTCTTCCCTACTGGCATCCCAGGAGGTTAGCCGCGCCAGGAGGGCTCCGCGGACTGCTTTTCTTAAAAAAAGAGGGGTGGTTTGGTGGTTATCCAAAACAAAAAGGAACAAAAACAAGGAACGAAATATTTTGCCACGTCCAATTGGGGGCGGGGGGGGGGGGTTCGGGGAAGGGGTTGGCATGGTGTATGGTGTATCTGTCAGTATTTTATCGCGCAGTACAGTGAAAAGATCCTACGCGAGTGGAGATGACATTCAATTTCACAAAAGGGGGATGCCGGTCGGACCACAAAAATTGAGTTTCCTCGCTTCTGAAAGTTGGCAAGGTGGGGTTGCAGGGGTTGGGGCATACGGCAAGCAAGTAGAACACAAAAGGACATAAAAATTTCATGGAGCATCATGTTCCTTTACCTTCTTTTCAAGAAGGCAAAGCGTACACGAGCTACGGGCCAAATTACCCTTGACGGGTCGTCCGTGCAGGGGAAGCCTACACAAGCCACGGCTAAAATTACGGGCACCCTTCAGCCCTTGACGGGTCGTCGGTGTAGGGGAAGCCTACACAAGCTGCAGCTAAAATTACGGGCACCTTTGACGGGTTGTTCGTGTAGGGGCGGCCTATACGAGCTGCAAGATAAATTACGGGCACCCTTTGCTGGTAGGAAGAACCAAATGGTAGGACATTACCTGTTGGCTGGGGGCTGGCTGTAGCAGCACGATGACCAAGACAAGCGTTAGGGGGGGCTTCCTACGAGGCGAAGAAGCCCCCGCACAACCGCCCTGGTGCCCTGCCACTCCGGCGGCTCTACTGGTCGCGGCCCCCTGCACTCATACCGCACCTCATGGGTGCCGGTGTTGCCATCGGGTGCGCATCACGCATGGCGGGCCGGAAAAGAGACAAGAGAAAGATGGTGCGGATGCATCACAATGTTTCTTTCGCATAGTTGTCACAATGTATCACAATGTATTACAAGCAAACTCCGGCTTGATTCAAATAGGTTCATTTTGCACAAAAAAGCGGCTGCCGTCCATGCCCTTGGCTAACCACACCACTCCGCATGTCGCTCTTCCCTACTGGCATCCCAGGAGGTTAGCCGCGCCACGAGGGCTCCGCGGACTGCTTTTCTAAAAAAAGAGGGGTGGTTTGGTGGTTATCGATAATAAAATGGAACCAAAACAAGGAACGAAATATTTTGCCATCTCCATTCGGGGGGGGGGGGGGTCGGGGAAGGGGTCGGCATGGTGTATGGTGTATCTGTCAGTATTTTGTCAGTTCAGTTTCCTCGCTTATGAGAGTTGGCAGGGTGGGGTTGCAGGGGTTGGGGCATACGGCAAGCAGGTAGAAAACAAAAGTACATAAAAACTTCCCTGGAGCATCAGGTTACTTTACCTTTTTTTCAGGAAGTGAAAGCATAAACAAGCTGCGGGTCAAATTACGGGCACCCTTGACGGGTCGTCCGTGTAGGGGAAGCGTAGACAAGCTGCGGTTAAAATTACGGGCACCGTTGACGGGTCGTCTGTACACAGGCAGCCTACATGAGCTCCGGCTAAACTGACGGGCACCCTTGACGGGTCGTCCGTGGAGGGGAAGCCTACACGAGCTGCGGGTAAAATTACGGGCACCCTTGACGGGTCGTACGAAGCAAACACCGGGGCAAAACACCGTGGAATCCTACGGTGTGTTTTATGGTGTGTTTTACACGGGGTCCGGACCCCCCTCGCGGGAAAAAATGCAATACATGATTTTGTCGTTGAACGACCAGTACGGCCACATGCGGCACAATGCATTCATTAAATTTGTATGAGTCCCGTACAACGGGAACCCCGGACAAAAAAAGTTTAGCAGATTACTCCACTGCCCCCATGACTGTAGCGAAAACCGGGGACGGGTACACCCATTCGGGGCATTTTGTTTAGCGCAGTTGAGTATAAGAGAAACCGCCTTGGACGTCTTGGGGATAATGAAAGGCGAGTAGGTGGGAGAGGGGTCGCCAGCCAAGTCATGGAGAAGCCACTGGCGCTTCAACACGGCTGCAAACTCAGCGACCCCGGCTGATACCTAGCATGATGCACCGCTCCGTTGGAAACCCTTGGCATCCACCCAATGCTCCTCCACATTAAAATCCCGCAGCCCCCCCTCCCCAAATGAATCGTCTCTGGGACGGCATCTTCCCATATGCCCTGGGGGATGAAGTGACTCCCCACGGGCCCCCGCTCGTTCTGGAGGACGCCTGGGTTCACTTTACCTGCCCACGGGGTGGGAGGATAGTGACGTGGAGCAGACCCCTCCATTCGTCGAGCCGCATTGAAAACCCCCGCAGGACCTAACCAGGACCCGCACCGCCTTCCTGTGTGGTGTCTCCGGGAATTGGGTAGCGGGAACCCCCCCCCCCCCCCTTGCGGGGCCCAACTTCCGTTTGAGGACACAGAGCAAGGGCGGGGCCGTGAACCAAAAACTAAGTGTTTTTGTGTTCAGGGTTTCATGTTTTGTGGGGGAAATATGCGCTTCAGCCCAAGTGGCCCATTTGGGACCGTTTGCCATTTTGGTGTCCGGGAGGTATGGGATACTTCCCGGGAGTACATGCAGACCAGAAGGGGGTTGCTGAAATGGGATGTAGACCATACATACTGACCGGGAACCCCATGCTGATTGCACTTCCCTGTGGGGTTCCTGATTTTGGGTGGCACACAACAATGGGCACAACAAACAATCCACAAAACAATGGTTCACTTATACGTTGTTGTTATTCCTTTCTTTGCCGCTTGTTGCTTTCATCCTTCACTCCCCCCGTCTTTTGTAACGCCTTCAACCCATACATCTCTAGCATATAAGCCATCCCCCTTTTGCTAATTCGGGGGTTACACACGGACCAACCCCTACAGCAGTTTTGCAGGAGTGTTTTGAATGGTGAGTTCCGCCGTTAGGTTGGTACGGAAGTGAACATGTACATACTCCTATATTTCCTAGAACCCATGCGCCGTGCGCCACGGTCCAATGGAGCCACAAAGTTGGCTTCCATTTCATGCGGCTCCAACACACGCACACCTTGGTATGCACAAGCCACCCCCGTGTCACTCAAGAATGTCTTTTTTCTCCACAATCCCTGTAGGTCAGTGACACTCCTCACGATACTACAAACAAATGTGTACACCTTAACATTATTCCCCTCCACGGTGCGGTTAGGGTAGAACTCCTTCAATAACTCCACCACACGCTTTTGATACTCCGGCTTCTCCATAGATATTCCTGCAGAGGTAAGGTCAAATGTATCCTTTTTTTGAGGCCGGAGGGCAACACGGTCCGCCAAAGGTACATTTTCACCTTCTTGCATAATGTCCGATCACACTTCTTGCATGCGACCTATAACGCCCCGTCCGTCCCCACCCGCTACCCACGCTGACAGGTCACTCCCTAGTCGCTTGGCAATTGCGTTGCAAAACCGTGCCGCACAATGTGCACAAGCCCCCACCCTCTTAGTTCGCCGGGGTGCTCTTAAGAATGCACCCCAAGGGGCCATCAGGGTTATGTTGTCACACGGTTCTAAGTTATCCCCGTCCTCACGGGTCGAACACTTGGTCACGGGGCTATAGTTGCTAACCTGCATCCCCTTTCCATCCCGGTTAGAAAGCATTCAAACCCTATTGTTTGTCGATTTTCAAGCACTACGTTACTGTTTGCCTCTAAGTACTCCACCTGTATTCAATCCAGGTGCCTCATCCATGCCGCACAACCAAGCGCGATCATCGGCGTCTACCACCACCCACCATGTGGCCCAATTCGCCGGCACACTTGCGGCACGGGGCCCACCCAAAGTAAAAACCTTCCACATTGTCCAATTTCAACCCTGTGCGGATGCATAAACGGTCGTGCGCGTATTTTACGGTGAGCCACGCGGAGCATCCGTGTGGACACGATACTTCGGCGCCGCAGTGTGACACGATGTGCAGACACAGATAGGCGCCATGTGCGCGGGCGGCGCAACCAGTGGGATGGGAGTGCCCCCCCCCCCCCCCCCCAGCACAACCCCCCCCTACCCCACCAAGCTGCACCCGCCGCCGAACGCCCCCCCCACCACAAAGGCACCCTCCCGGAAAGTAGAGCAAACCCCCCCTCCCTCACGCGCCGAAACGCACGGAACCCTCCCCCCCCCTCCCCCCCAAAATGCACCAAACCCAAAAAATGGTACATGGGAACCGGGTCAACAAGCAAGACAGGAAGGGTGATCAGCATGAGGTTCCTGATCAGGAAGTATATTCAAGAACCCTATTAAGGAACACCTTCCGGGTCAGGATGTGCAGTCAGGAACCCCGATTAGCAACATGTTCCTAATCAGCAACATGTTCTTGAACATAGTTCCTGGAAAGAGTTCTTGATCTGCAAATCCTTCCTATTTACCCTTCCTCGCTTATTTCCTGTCCACGGTGCTTTGTCCTGCACTACCCACCATGGACGACCTTGTCAAAAGGTTCTAAGGCCGATGTGCTGCGGCTGACGCGCAAACCTTTTGCCATGTTGAAGCCTGACGGAAAGGCAAGGCGCTTGGCACTGGTGGAGCGTGTGACCCGTGCCCTGGTCGCTGATAGCGACGTGACCCTATCGGTGACGTCCACGGGTGTTGTTGTGCTCACCGGTGGGTGTCTGGACAATGAGCAGTCTGCGTGCAATTGGGAGACCGGATTATGCGGTGGACGTGCTCCGGACTGCACGGTCCATGATGCTCTCTGTGCGCCAGATGCTCAAGGTGAGCCGCCGCTGCACCCGGCAGAAATTGTTGGAAACGCGGAGAGCACTTACACCGTATGTGGCCACCCCCGTGGCTGTGATTGGTCCCGAGAGAAAGCGGCGGTCGGGCGCCTTCGTGTCACTCACGGAGCTTGTGCAACACCAAGCGGCGTTGGCACAAAAGGCGGGTGTGCTCATGGTCCCACCCGGATGGCGTCGGATCCCCATCATCATTTGTGTGGATGCATGCGCGTTGTGGCGAACGTCTGCCACTCGGGCGGACGTATTCGTTGGGGTATGGGTTCTCTCCGGCTTTGGCCGGCGACTGGAAAACATTCTGCGTGCGCAGTGAGCGCACGGACTCTGACTGGGACTGAGACTCCGTTGTGCGCACATTTACGAGTGCCCAAGCCTTTCGACCTGTGTGTCCGCCCTTGCATGTGCCGTGTGTGCCGTGTCCCTCGGGCTGTGCAACCGCTCATTCTGTGCTGTCTGCTGGGGCACTCTGCTCGCACTTTGTGCAGACATGTCCGACAGCTCAACGTAGTCCGCATGTTGGCACTGCTCAACGCCCTTCATCTCCACAATCTTGTCCCGAAGGGTCTTATGGTCCGCCTCAACCCAAGTCAACTGTGCCTCCATGCCCTTGGGCTTCATCACTTCAGTCACAGCCTGCCTGCATGCCTCATCAACAGCATGGGAAACCGCATCCGTCAGCCTGGCCACAAGCGCGTCAGTGTCGAGGGGACCGCCTGCAGTAGGAGCAGCAACTTTGCCCTTGCCCTTGCGCTCCACCACGTCCTTCTTCGGCCTGTTCTGTTCCGGTTGCTCCTCATCCCCAGAGATCTCCTCCACCTTGACGTGCGTACGATGTACCTGCGGCTCACTGGTGACTAAGTGGAAATCTGAAGTTGGGGCTCATTTGGGGCTCAGTTGTGCATTGCGATGTCTTTGTGCTTGTTTGTTGTGTGTTTTGCATGCTAGGTAATGTGCATTTAATGTTTTTAGAAGTTTTAGATACTCACTTGGTCAAGGTTCAAGGGGGGGGGGGGTACTTTTTTTGGTGACGGCTCAGTTGACCGAGCGCCCGACTGAGCCGTCACTGAGCCGGCTCACTGAGCGCTCAGTGAGCGCTCAGTGGGCGCGCCAAATGGCTCAGTGAGCGCTCAGTGAGAGCTAATTGGGGGCTCACTCAGAGGGTTCCCCCCCCTTTCCGCCTCTCGTCCGCCCCCCTTTCCGCCTACCCATCCATTCCTTCTCGCTCCCATAGGTCCTCTCTTTCACACCACGTCTAATGTCGTCCCGGGCTTGGAACCGGCGGCTTCAAAGCCTCTCGCGTCTTTCCTTAAACGGCCCCGGGTACCTACCGCTTTCACAGAGGCAGCGTACCCGGGGGTGCCTTCGACGGACCTAGAGCCCTTGAAGCTGTGGGCCCAGCAGCTCCCTGCCCCTTCCCCAGAAGTGGTCCACATCAACGTGTCTGATGTGACCCTTCTTGGAAAGAGCTGGATGCACCGGTGCAACCAAATGTTGCGCCAGGTGCATCCAGCTCTTCGTGCCGTACGCTTCCGCTTTCTTGTGGCTGCTGTCCAAGATTTGGTGCAGCAGTCCTCAGGAAAGCTGATCGGTACCCCCCACGAGTTCGGGACACGGGTTCATGACACCAAAGACCTCCAACACGGTTGGACTGCACATCTTGGTGTCAGCCACGTTGCACCCAAGAAGGGACTCCTTGAGGCCCTGCCTTTCGGGGTCGGGGTGGTGTCAGGGGAATGGTGGGAAAGCCTTTCGGCTTGTCCCATCATTCCTGAGTGGTGCCATGTGGTGCCCGACTACACCACCCCAGCCCTGTACAGGACCAAGGAGTCCGTGTTCCTCCGCGGTGCCGCCTCCCCTCCCCCCTACATCTCCCTAGCTGCCCCGGTGATCTCACATGAACTCCCGGCTCATGACCTTGAGTCGGATGAGTCCTTGTGCGACTTGGGGCTCCAAGTGGTTAGGGGGGCCGTAGAGGCCAAGGAGTGCGAGAACTGGTATCGCATTCTCGTCGACTCCTGCGGCACCCAGCCGGATGCAATTTGGGATCTGCTGTCCGATGCACACTCTCGCGAGGAGTGCTTGGCTGATCCCAAACTACCACGGCGCTGGGGTACTCGGCCCGGCAAGCTTATCTCTTTGTTGGGAAGGGACCCCTTGCAACGGGCTAGTCAGCAGTGCAGTGCTCGCTGGCCCGAGATGAGGGATCTCTTCCCAACGTAGTGGTCGGCAATTGCCGCCGGGGAAGATGCTAGGGAGCAAACCTGGCATACTGACGTTGATAAGTTGCCAGGTACGCTCCCTAGCATGGGTGAGCTGCCCGGGCATCTCTAAATGATGCTTGTCCTCTCGGACAAATATCATTTGGAGGTGCACTTGGGCAGCCACCTGGGTGACCATGACGCTCTGCGGGTCAAGACCTTCGAGTTTCAGCGTGGGGACATGGTTCTCTTTGCCTCCACGCTGAGACATCGGGGTCTCGCCGCGCTGCCGGGGGTGGGGAAGCATGTTGTCATCTTCCGCTTCCTCACCCCCGACGAGCGCCACGAGTGGGTGGACGTGGAGCGGTTCATCCTTGACCCTCTGCCAGGGGCCAAGGATGAGCTGGCTTCACGGCCACGGGGAGACGGGCCGCTGCCCAACCCCAGGGCCCTCAGCCACTGGGGGCAGTACTTCGCCTTCGGCGAGGGACTGCAGGGCGCGGTCGGTCTGCCGCGGTTTGAGCAGCTGGACGACTGGCTGGCCCCCGTGGGCCCGTCAGGCCCCGGCTGCCCATACCACCCGCTGCTGCTGGCCAGGCCTGCCCCGGACGCCGCCGACCCCATGTGCCACGTGTACGTGGAGGAAGCCGACGTCCTGTGGACAAGCGGGCCATCATGGCTCGACCTGGGTAACAGTGGACCCGGGGAGGCCGCCATGCTGCAGCAGTATTGGGCCCCCTCCTACCGCCCCATCTCCGCACAGCAGGCTTTGCTGCTCAGCTTCTTGTGGCATCGCGGGCCGGAGAAGCGGTGTACAAGGAGCGATGCGCGCGCCGAGGTCCCGCTTTTGATGCGCTGCATCTGCAGCGGCAAGGTGTTACTCCCTTCTCCCCCTGCCATGCAGGATTCACACCGGGGTGTTGGGGGGAATATTGGTAGGGGGCGCGACTGGGTGGTGGTGGGGTGCACCAGGGTGTTTGGAAAGGTGGGTCTGGGGCTGTGGGCCTGTGGGGCTGTGGGCTGGCACGGGGTTCTCTGTGTGTTATGTGTGCAATGCCCCACGAGCGGGCTTAACATGTGCACGGGGTGCCCCACCAGTGGGCTTAACATGTGCGAAAGGTGGCCAGCGCGTGGGCTTCCTGCACAGGCTGTGCCAGTCTGCTGCTGGCCTTTACGGGGCCTGTATGGGGGCCTGTACGCGCCCTGTGTGTGGCCTGCATGGGGCTGTGCTGAGGCGGCTCCAGCATCCTGCCGCCAGTTGCAGTTGCCAGTCTGGAGGTGCAACTGAGAGCTAACTGAGCCGTCTGGTGCGCTCAGTGAGCGCTCAGTGAGCCAATTAGCTCTCACTAACAGCTCAGTGAGCTCTCAGTGAGGTGGAACCCGGGACCAGGCCGTTGCAGTGCTTTGCTCCCGTTTGCATCTTTATCGAAACTGTTACTTTTGGAGCCCCCCCCCCCCCCCCCCCCCCCCACATTTGCAGGCTCAATTCCCCCTGCACGAGCCTTTGGTTGATGCAAACGGCAGCAAAACACAGAGTCAACGTTCGCGCCCGGTAACGTTTGCGCCGCCCACCGAAGGTGCTAGCACTTCCTCACCGACACCGCTACTGGCAACGCGACGGCAGCTGCAACTGGTGTCAGTGACGAAGGAGCCGGTGCCGGGGGCATCGGGAGCGGAGCCCGCGATGCTGAAAGCTGCGGGCGAGAGGGCAGCGGCGGTTGACTAGGGTCGGGGGCCGGTGGGAACATCACTCGCCAACTTGGCCATCGGGTCCCCGGTCCCTTTCCCCCCGGTGGAAGCACCGCGGGCCAGTGATGTACTCGCGGGCTACTTGCGGCTCTACATTGCCCCGGTCAACAAGCAGCCCGCACCGGCGTACCTCCTCAACAAGACGGTTAACGTGAAGGGGGTACCGCCGCACTCCACGGAGAGGTGGTATTGGAGCGTCACCCTCAACGCGGTCACCGCCGCGCAGACAACGACGCCCACCCAGATGCACCTGCCATGCAGGGTGACCGTCTCCGAGGATTGTGGGCTTGTGGCAGGGGAGGGGGGATTTTTTGTAGCCCGCTTTGCCTACCGGCTGGGGTCCAAACACTGGTGCTTGGACCTAGCCGTGGGGTCGGAGGAGGGGGGGTTGCTGGCCCCCGCTGGCTCAATTGCTTTTAAGCAGGTGGCGTCATGGTAAGTGCAGAGGGAGGGGTTCTTCTCGGAGGCTTGGCACGCCATGCGTGGCCACGTCTCCACCTTCCGTGCCAGCGCTCTGGGGGAGGACGTCATCGACCAAGAGGTGGTCAATGATGGGGAGGTGACGGATGGGGGGAAGAGTCATGGCGCCCGCAGTAATCGGAGTACCCGCAGTGGGACCGGGAAAGGAAAAAAACGGGCAGCCAAGGAAAGCAACCCCCCCGCCCCCCCCCAAAGCTGGCGGGCAAGGGAAATGCAGCCGCACCACAAAAGGCGGCTCTGAGGAGCTCCCTTCGTGAGCCTGGGTCACCGGGCACTGTGCCCATGACCGTGTACCGGGAGGCATGCCGTGACCTTGACCAGTTCCGCCAGGAGCGGGATGCTGCCCGTCTGGCAGCGGAAGCAGCCACCCGTCTCAAGGAGGAGCTGGACACGGTCAAGCGGTAGCGGGACGACCCGCAGGTCAAGCTCGTGGACGCTGAGCGCCAAGGGGCTGCCGCCGAGGCACGCCTGGAGGTGCTGCAGCGGTCCAAGGGCTTGAAGAACATTGAATCTGGGCCGGGGGCTGCATCCCCCTCCCAGTCGGGGGTTCCGGCTGCACCCCCCGCCACCTGCAGCGCGCAGTCCACGGAATTCCTGGCATCGGGACTGTTGGAGTACACCCACTTGGCCAAGCGGCTGATGGCCGACGCCAAGTAGTCGTGCCAGCAGCTGTAGACCATTGCGGGGCTGGCTCGAACAACCACAATGCCGGACTTGAGCGTGGACAGCCTGCCGAAGGTTGAGGGAGAAGTGTCAACCCGCCCGCATAACGCCGACCGCCGGTATCCGTCGGATGTGGTGGCGGCTGCTCAGCAGCCTGGCTGGGAGCCAGACCCCGTGGTTGGCATTCCCGGTTCTCTCCGTGGAACTGCGGCTCTGTGGTAGCCGCTGGACCCCCACTACGTGGTTCGTATATATGTATGGTATATATTGTTGTTGAGCACTTCATGGTGCTGAAATTTCTTCTGGGGGGGCTGGGGCCACAGATTGCAGCGTGCTGTGCACTTCCTTGGCCACCACTTTCTGCCCTGCTGTGTGCCTTTGTTTCACAGGTAAACGTGCCGTGATTCTGGCCGTGTACCAATTGCAGTTGTATGTTACTTTGAAAATAGTCACGGAGCTCAAAATTTTTCAAGGCGGCCAGGGGCCGCCACTTTCAGCTCTGATGTGCGGCTTTTTTTCACACAGGCCAGGGGCCACCACTTTCAGCCCTGTTGTGGGCCTGTGTTCAAGACCAAGGCCGACTCTGGCCCCTGTGGTATGTTGCGCCCTTTTTTTTTCAAGCACGCCAGAGGCCACCTCTTTCAGCCCTGTTATGGGCACGTACAAGAGCAGGGGCCAGATCTGGCCCCTGCAGTATGTTCAGGCTGCAAACAGTCTCTTTGAAAAACGTATTGGCCTCTTGTGTGGTGCCTGTGTAGTGCCTGTCTTTAGGTGTGCAGTGACTGAGAGGTAACTGAGAGCTCACTGCGAGCTCACTGAGCGCTCACTGAGCGCTCACTGAGCGCGCCAAACGGCTCAGTGAGCTCTCAATCGGGTGGATGGCTGGGCCCTCCAATTGTTGGCCGCCACAAACTGGTGGTTGTGGGGTGCAAGGGGGAGGGCCACCTACCACCAGGGACTGAAAACAGGGTGTGTGCCAGGGCTGTGGGGGGGGGGGGGGGGCTGCAACGCATATTACGGCATCAACCGGGGGGAGGGGGGCATCAAAGGGGGCAATGGCAGACGCTGCGCGGGGGGGGGCATGATGGGACAAACACCCTGGCGGCATCCCCGGGGGGGGGGGTTGGGACAAACACCCTGGCGGCATCCCCAGGGGGGGGGGATGGGACAAACACCCTTGCGGCATCCCCGGGGGGGGGGATGGACAAACACCCTGGTGCAACCCCACTACCCCACCCCGACGAAGCGTGTGAATCCTGCAGGGGCAAGGGGGGGGGAGGCTAGGGACAACAATCCAGGGGAAACAGGTGGGGGGGATAGCAAAGAGATGTGAACACAGATAAGTGTGCCGCAAGCACAGGGACTGCATGTGGCACTACACCTATACCACAGGTCCTACACAAAATGCCACCTAGCGTCCCTTTTCCTTGTTGGGAACACAGCGCCAGCGCGCAACGCGGATTGAGCATCTGGAGGCCGCGGTGGCGGCCTCCCTATGTGAGGAGTATCGGGCGGAGCTCCAACCCGATGGTAGCATACTGCTAGTCCCTGAGGACTATAGCCGGCCCACGGACACCAATCCCGACATCAAGTCGGAGGCCTTGCGCGTGCTGTGGTGGATGCGTAGTTCACAGATGTCGCGCCGCGACATGGCCTACGTGCTGCCCGACCTGGACAGCACCGTTAGCTGGGCCGACGTGGCCCCGTGGCTGAAGCACCTCAGCCAACCTACTAGCCGGCGGGTTTGTATCCTTGAGGGGGAGTATGAGATGCAAGGGGCGTACTGCAATATTGCTGAGCCGCTAGCCCTGCTCTATGAAGTGCATGCCGTACGCACACCGGAAGCCTTGCAACCAGGCGCGCAGCGCAACACCTAGGTGACCATCGGCGTTGACGGCACCAACCGGTGGAATCGGGCCTACGTGCACTGTGCAGTGGCTGCACCGGGTTGTGGGCCCACACAGCTTGCTAGCTGGTGGCTGTTCGAGGGTAGCGAGATGTGGGCCACGGTGTACAGCATGCAATCAGAGTGTGACTTCGATACGCATCTCCGCGCTGCTACGGCCCTGCAACTGCCGCATGCGGATGGGGTGGCGCGCAGCCCCCTATTCTTCGTCGGGGCCGATGGCAAGGCCCACATCATGCTGGCCGGCGGGGACGGCTTCACCAAGAAGAGCCCCGGGGCCATGGTGTGCCACTGCTGCGGCGCAAACCGTGAAACGGTTTTGCGCAAGTTCGGGGGACAAGAGGTTGCCCTGGAAAGAATAAAGGGACATGTACGGCTGACCGGGGTTTTTCGTGACATCCCGGCGGACCGCCGCGTTCCTGACTTCGGTGCGCATGAAAAATGCGTGTTGCCATTGCAGGGGTCAAAGGAATTGTGCGGGGGCTGGTGACCCATGGAGGAATATCGAGGAAGAGTGCGGCCACCATGGTGCAGGGGGTTGTAAACGGGGCACGGAAAGTGGCCCGCACGGTGCGGCCTAGAAAGTGGCAGGCAGACAAGGCAAATGCCAAAGGACAAGTGCGCATGGAGTTGGGGGCTGCTGCGCACTTTGTCAAGGCCCGGTTGTGGGGCCCACTGTTGCAGCTCGTTGCACCGGTGATTGGGAACCATCAAGTGGGGGGCAGGCCATGGGTTGATGTGTGCACGGAGTGGTGGGAGGCGTTTGCGGCCATGGCCGAGGTGGCCTGGAAGGACGACTTTCTGAGTGGTGCAGAGCAACGTGCCTTGCTGCAACGCCAACTGACCATGGGGGCAAGGCACCTTGACCTAGGATGGGGGAAGACCTTGTGGACGCACATGTGGGTTGACCACATGTATGCGTATGTTGCACGGTGGGGGACCATTGCAAGGTTTACTTGCTTTGCATTGGAGGGCAGCCATGTGCGACTGAAACGCCTGCTTAGGAATAGTGGGGGGGTCAGCTTGCTGAACGATAGGTCGGGCTTGCAGTGTGTGGTGGATGACCACACACTAGATGATAACCTCCGCAAGGAAGGCTGGGAGGTGGAGAGTAGGGCTGTGACCAAGCAAAGGGGGTTCCAACGACGGTGCATGACTTGGTCACCTGCCCGGCGGGAGAGGAAGGGGAGAGAGAACAGGGTGAGGAGGATTGTGGAAGGTGCATTGCGACAAAGGACCAAGTAAGTGCTTATGATGGATGATTTGTGCCCGTGCATGTTAAGTGAGCCCTGAGTGAGCCCCCTATTAGCTCTGACTGAGCGCTCAATGAGCGCTCACTGAGCCATTTGGCGCGCTCACTGAGCGCTCAGTGAGCGCTCACTGAGCGCTCAGTGAGCCAGCTCACAGACGGCTCAGTGACGGCTCAGTCGGGGTGCTCAGGCAACTGAGCCGTCGAAAAAAAGAAACCCCCCCGGTCAAATCCTTTTGGCCTAGGGATTGGTGTCCCTTTGGGGACATTCCAAAACCCCAACCCACCCCCGAAAGCCACAACTTTTCACATTAAACCCCTTGAAAAACACAACTTAGCCCCAAATGAGCCGTTTTAGCCCCAACTGAGCCCCAACTTCACATTTCCAAGTGAGCCGCTGGTACAGACGACCCAGCATCCCCGTCTCCTTCCACCCAACGTACTCAGCGATCTTCTCGTCCATGTACCGTACAGCCACCGGGGGGGGCACTGCAGCCCCCCCTTTACGGATCGCCGCTTGCAGCCAAGTCGCCCCCCTCCGGGCGCCCACCCCGTTATCGTACATCCCGTTATTGTACATGACATGCTCGTACTTGCCGCTGCCGGGGCCACCATGTACTGTGAACGCCCATGTGTTCGTTCCCTCGCAATATCTTGAGATGACAACCACGGGCAGATGGACCTGCAGCAGTTGGACCCTGAGATCCTCCTTTGCCTTCGCCTTGCACCGCGGCGTCACACTCTTGAACCAGCAGGTGTTTCCCTGAAAGATGACGGCATGTGCGAGACTGTCCATCGTGAGTAGGGCCTGCGCCGGCCTCTCCCGATACTTCTCCACACCAGCCCCAATGCCGTGGCGCCGTCGTGGGTGGCAACTCGGCTTGCGCGGTGTTCTCCATTTCGATGATGGGGGCTGCTGCCAGATCGTCACGCAGTGCAACGCGCGGCCAGAGGTCTATTGTGGCCTGCAACACAAAAGGGACATGCAACACAAGTCAGCAACCTTGGCAGGAAGTGTACTCTTCTAACGGTTCCTGGTCTGCAACCCCAATCTGCATCCCCAATCTGCAATATGTTCCTGGTCTGCAACCCCATCCTAACGACGCATCCTGACCAGGGATCCTCATCTGCAGCACCTTCCTGAGCAGGGTTCGTAGCACACATCCTGACCGGAGGCATAACAGTCCCTACTGCGAGCCTATGTACATTTTCACACCTATCCGCAGCGACAGACATACACCCCCTCCCTGAGCGATTGTGCCAGCCATTCGCAGGCCAGAGCTGTATTCGGGTCTACAATGGGGGTGTCCACGGGCGGCATATCGCAGCACCATACAACTACTTGCTCCCCACCACCAGGTACCGCTGCAATACCCCCAAAACCGCGCCCGCACGGCCACAATTGTACCCGGTTGACAGGCCACCAGCGTTAGGTTTGCGTCGATGGGGGACGGCAAGTGCTCGGCCTCGTGAACCCATTCCCGCACGGAGCACTCTGCTGTCTTGACGGGCGGGAGTGGTACGTCTGTGCGAAACGGAGATGGCGGTTGATCGGCTAGGGGATGGAGCAGCAGGTACAACACCGTGGTGTCCACGGGCATGTAGCATGCGATCCCACAGTCCACACACATTTGCTCATCAGGTGACAAGGTGCCGTGTTTTGCTTGTTATGCTTGTCGTGGCTGCAGGGTCTCGCACGCAGGGTACCGTCCGGCCGCATGGTCCTTGCACAGCGGGCCTATCTTGCGCGCGAATCACTTGTCCGTGGAATTTGTACAGCACTTCTCCATCTGTCCATTGTGCAACGTTGCTTGGCGGACTCCGAGGGGTGCTTCTCGAATGCCCAAAATGGGACATGGATCCCCTGCGTAAATTGATACGTGGCCGGGAGGTTGGCAAGGCCCAGGCTTCCCACTTCGGCCAGGAATTGGCCGGCAGCGAAAGGGGCATAGCACCACCAGCGTGAATGAGGTCGGAATAAAAGACGAAGAAATTCCCACGGCGTAGGTCGATCGGTACCGGATCCCACGGCTGTGGGAGGCCTGCTCTGATGTTGGGGAGAATAATCGTATCGGTACCGTGATTCGCATCCAAGTCATAATTCTCCACATAGAAGACGGTTAGCGCGCGGAGGCCACCACAGATCTTATGCATATCGTGATGCACACTCTGCCTCTCGTGCCCTCGAGGTGCGGCATGGGCCGAGTTGTAGAGGATGTGCTTGGAATCGAATGCCTCGTTAACGATCTCCAGAATGAAGTTCGAAAGGTTCGTGGTGGCAGGAAGGTCGTGGTACGTGATCTCGGAGTGCCGGATGTCGCCGCGCGTCGCAGGCAGTGGGGCACTCAAAACTCGACGATCATTGGCATCAGGACCTCGATGTACACCTGGGTACTGCTGGAAAATGGGATCCCATTGGTCCATCAGGAAGGTGTCCACCTCGGCCAACACCCGGTCCAACATCTCCAAAGGGATGACCTGGTCAAAGAAGCAGTACCCATACTCGTCCAACTTGGAGGGATCCATATTGCGCAATAAACGCGCTACAGGCTGCCCAATAACCACTGGGTCCCCATGGCCAAGCCAAAGAAGGGGACATTGCAAAGGGATGCTTACAGCTGTGCCGGAAGCATGCGTTGGCGTGGTGACCCCTTCAAAGGAAATTTGGCACGCAAAAGGACTCCATGTTGATAGTGACTGCGCCGGGTACAATTTCTTTGCTTGGCAGGCACCACGCGTTCCTGAAAAACCAGCTGTGCCTTGGTGAATCCGCAAGCTTGCGCCTCCGAGGCCAACGGCTTTCCACTTGCGAATAGCAACATCTCACCATCCCCTTGGCCAACGTAGTACCCGTAGTGTCTGATTTGTTGTGCTTCCCCTTTGGTACGTATGGATCAACCCCGGCACAAACCTTCTCAATGTCTACATTGTTCAACTTGAGGACCGCTGTCTTCGACGTGGGATTGGCATCTCACCATCCCCTTGGCCAACGTAGTACCCGTAGTGTCTAATTTGTTGTGCTTCCCCTTTGGTACGTACGGATCAACCCCGGCACAAACCTTCTCAATGTCTACATTGTTCAACTTGAGGACCACTGTCTTCAACCTGGGATCGGTATGGAACACGGAGAGCAAGACACATGGTGCTGGGACGCACAGCATAGAAGGTAAAAAATGGCAGGAAAATGCTGAGCATAATGCTCAGGATATTTGGGGATGCTCAGCATTCATGCTGAGCAAATGGGACTCATATTGCATGGTTGATCTAAGAAGTCCCAGCCAAAATTTCTTCCGAGCTCCCCCAGCACGGTCGGCTGGGAAGTCCATGGAACATTCCTACCGATATCGGTTGCGTTTTGGGACCCGATTTGGCTGCCAAAACTTCCGAGCATCTTTCCCGGGGATTTCAAAAACTTTCAAACGTTTTTCCATCGGTTTTGGTACAATGAACTACACTGTTCTTGGTTCCCAAATCCCACACCTCAGCAAAGAAACACACAAAAAGACAAGCATGACTGTTCACTTAACCTTGAAATGTGAATGTTTAGTGGGCAAGACAACGCCCTGCAAACATGAAACTTCTTACGGTGTACAATACAAGTCCACTACTTGTATCCATTCGCGAGTTAAAGTGGACCCAGAGCCACATAGTGACTTGGTTGAAAGAGGCCATGAAGCCCCTAATCCCAAAAAAAGCAGGTTGCTTGTTCATTTCAGCTTGAACTGTGAATGTTGTACTCCCCTTCGCTGAGCATCTGCACAGGACAGCCATCACTTGACATGGCATCCACATCCACCCCAGGACTATGTACAACCACACGGCGATACTTCTTGGGTTGAGGTTGCGGTTGAGGGTTGTCACTGGATGATGAGGAAGAATCTGAGGCACTTAATATGGAGGCACCAGATAGGTGCACAGCATCATCATCCGAATCATTATCCTTAGGACTGCTACTGCCCCCACTATCACTGCTGCTGCTGCTGCTGCTGCTGCTGTTACTGCTACTACTGCCACTGCCACGAGGGCACACAAGTTGCTGCTCAATGTCGCTATCAACAATCGGTACACGCACCAACTTTGTACGTCTCGTGGGTTGAACACGCTGGTGCTCGTTCAAACCCGTAGGACCTTGAAATGAAGCAGCACTGTGCTCGCCCTCCGAAGGGGGTACAAAACCAACTGTCGCAGGGTTAGAAACTCTGCTTTGAGGGATGGGCCCCACACGTCCCTTACCTTTCCCTTGTCCTTGAGCGCCTTACGGCGTGCAGCACAGGAGTTCAATGTGGCACGGCTCTTCAAACCCGGTGTGGGCCACTTGCAAATAGCTTCCCTGTCCAGTGGTACCCATTTACGTACACCACACTTTGAGCCGCAGGTCCCACGCACACACACCACATCACTCTCGGGATTTGCACCGGGAAAGGTGCATTTCACCGAACGGGTGTTTAGGTGCATATATAGGGAGCAACCACCTCCATCCTGGAAATGCAGCAAATGCTCCAAGAGACGTTGGAAGACCACATGCCACAGGAATCGGGGGCGGTGTGCATCCTCACTGAAATACCACGCTCCCTCAACTTCTTGGTGCACGACCTTGAAGCAGCCGTGGCCGCAAGGTCATACACCTCCCACCTAGAAGGATGCCCTGCAAGAACCACACCATGCAAGAGCTCCTCCTGGTGCCCCCCCGTCACCTCCCATTTTCTAAAGGGGGGAGGGTGCTGGGGGGCATCTTGGGGAGGGGGGCCTTAAGGAGGCGGTGTTTTTTGCCTCCTCCAAAGGCCCCCGCATCTGCCCCAGCAGATGCTCTGCCCTTTCCTGCTGGCCAGTAGCTACCGCCCGCAGCTTTCCCTCCCTAGTCTTCACCCCCTGCCCCCCCTGCCTCTTCCCCCCCACCCCCTCCCGGACAGCGTGCTCAGCCTTCTTAAACGACTGGCAGGCCTGCTCAAACTGCCCTTACAACTGGGAGTACCGATCAGCTGTTGATCGGTACTCCTTGAGAATAATTTTCCTCAACTGGGCCGGAACCCCCAGCTCCCCACACACCGCCACACTCCGATCCTAAAAGGCCAGGTCAAGAACCACCTTGGCCAGGTTTGGTGGCATCTGCCCAATCGGAGCACAATGCTCCACTTGCTTGCGGGGGGTCAGGGCCGCCCGCGTCACCCACCCCTCCCCCCCTGGCCCGTAGCGTGCCCTGGCCGCCAACCAAGACACTGTCTTCTTACTCAGCTGTGCAAGCACCATCCGGACTTGCACAGCTGCAACAGCCGCCAACAAAGCTGCACAGCGAGCAGCCTGCATGGCCTTGGGGTCCTCTGCGTCTTGTGCTGCGGCGGCGGGCCCTGCTGCTGCTGCTCCTGCTGCTCCTCCGGCTGCTGGCGCGTCCCACAAAGCGGGGGTGGTTGGCGAAGGGTTGCTGGCACCGGCAATGCTACCGGCGCTGGGGTTCCCATTCCCAAGTTCCGCCAATCGACCCGAGGACATGGGGACGGCAGCAAGAGCTGGTGGCTGGGCACGGGCAGCCAGGGCAACAGACATTGCAGGCATCACAGCGAAATAGAGGGCTGATCAAGACCCAACACAGTGCATCCCCAGCTTAGGCAGGGGGCGGGGCTTCTGGGGCCTCAACCTGGCCTTGGACCTCACCCTTGGCCTGCAACCATGCACCCAAAATGGTAAGTTGTTGCCGCTTTGGTGCGCCCTCGGAAGAAAGTTTGGGGGCTGGGGCCAAAAGAAACTCAATGCCCCACAAGACGCAGTGCGCATGATACGTGGGTTGCTGGTCTGCTCTGAAAACCTCACCGTCGGGGGGGGGGGGGGTAACCACCTTTTCCCACGTGCCTGAGGGGGCTTGGTCCCACACCCGCCAACCGTCCTTTTCCCCGATAACCTCTACCACATGTGAACCCGTGATGGTGGCTCTGAGGGCGCCGTGAATCATTGCATGTGGGGACTCACAGAAGGCATCGTTTATGATAACCCTCAAAACCTCGAACGGAACATGAATAAATGAGAGGGGGGGGAACTGCACGTTGCAAGTAACTACTTTTTTGGACCGCTTTTTGACCTTGGCCTCTTTGGACCAAGTAACTACATCGCTCTGCGTCCACTTTAACTCGCGAATGGTACTTTCCGGGTGTGTGGACATTATTGATTTCAAGTACATGTAATGTACACACAGCCTCTCATAAGATTCCTCTGCAAAGGTCCGGTCCGTGTTGTATTTCGGATCCGGACCAAGAATGCAGAGGTTTCTGTATTGTACACCGTAAGAAGTTTCATGTTTGCCGCCCACAGCCTCCCGTGTCGTCAAGACAGGGATTGAAAAATATTTATGCATCAGCATAGCCAGCAAGGTATCCTTCTGCTAGATGCGGTATGCATCATGGACGACCTTGTCTAAAAAACCCCTTAACATTCTGGGTTCAATGGACTCTGACGGCTTATGCCGCAGGCACAGTGCTGCCAGGGCGTGTTGGAGGCGTGATTGTGTATCACCCGGTTCGGGCACTTCAGTATTGGCTGTGACCGCGTCAATGAGCTCGCCCTCAAGCTCCAAATCTGGTAACGGGAGCTGCTGAACGGGCTGGGGGGGCTGAGCGGACGAAGACGAGGCACTAGCGGCACTACCTTGGCTACTAGACATGTCTATTGCAGGTGACAAAAAGTGTTCTCAGCATAAGAAGGGAATACAATAGTGAGTCTACGCAAAGGGGTCAAGGTGAAAAAGCGACACACATGCAAAATAAAAACCACAAAAGCAAGCACAAAGCTTCACAAGGCACAAAGGGCAAACAGTCATAAGCTTGAGTACAGTGTTCTTGATGCAAGTTTGTAGGCAAAGCAACCACCAAGGATCAAACTGGCATTGCACATGTCAAAAGCAAAAGTGCAAATTCACAAAGGAGCTCAAAGGGGAAGCAATCATAAGCTTGAGCACAGTGTTCTGCATGCACTTTTGTAGACAAAGCAGACAAAGGGTGGAGAAACATTAGCTTCAACGTACTGTTCTCCATGGCATCTTGCAAGCAAGGTAGGCACCAAGCATCCAACCAAAGTTCCACTGGGTTCGGGCTGAAAAATTTCTTCCGAGCTCCCCCGGCACCGTCGGTTGGGAACTCCATGGGACATTCCTACCGATATCGGTTGCGTTTTGGGACCCGATCTGGCTGCCAAAACTTCCGAGCATGTTTCCAAGGGTTTTCGAAAACTTCCGGGCGGCGGACCAAAGCATATCGCATGCACATCGTTACATATTTCCTAAAATTGCCACCGGTAACGCGACAATATTGGTCTCTCTTCCAATGTTCTATGCTGGGCACCAGTGGTACATGTGAAGTCGGATAGTATCCCCGGCTGCAAATCCATCAACACCGAACGGTTGGCGAAGATGCGTCCCGCGGTGGTCCCGGGTTGAAATGTGACCCGCGTGGGAAGCATCAAACTTTCAACGGTGTCCTCCTTGTGCCCCTAGCCCGGCGAGATGGTGCGGGTATCGGCGCGCTCCGTGGCGGACGCGAGCCAATGACTATTGTTGGGCGGAACGGACGTAACATGGAGAGCCTTGAGAGGGCAATTGTACCAATTGCACTGTTGTTTTCGTGTTGTTGCGTGCTTGTTGGCATAGGGTGCAATTTTTGCAGGTGCTTGTTTGACAGGCCAAGTAATGAGCCGCGGAAGTGCGCACAGCGAAGCAAAAACACAATCAGCAACTACATCCGGAAGTGCAATCAGGAAGTTTCTGATCACGAAGTATGGTCAGTATCCCCATTCTGCAACACCTTTATGATTCGCAAGGTAGTCAGGTAGTGGTCACCAAGTAGTCACTATGTGGTCCACAAAAAGGGTAAATCTCTTGACCAAAATCTAGGGTGTACACCGTAATTCCGCCAACAGCCAATCCCAAAAGGGGGGGGGGGATTCCCACCCACACTCCAAAAAATAGCGGGGCATCCTAACAAGCCCCCTCCCCTCCCTCCCACGGCTCCGGTGGCTGATAGGATCAGAAGGATGGGTCAAATAAGCCTTCCGGTCCCGGTCGCCACCCTTGCAAGGTCAACCAGATTGGAGGGCAACGAGCATGCCGTTTGCGCAACCTCTGCCCCAAGCCTTCGCCGCTTTGCTGGCACACGCGGGCGGCTTGTGGCTCGGGCGACTCCAATGGTCCCGGTCAAACGGTCCCAGCTGGCATCGGGCCGCCGCCTCTCCACTATAGCACCCACCGCCACCGTCGCGCCAGCCTTGCGCGCCTAAAGACGCATCGCCCACCACTTTAGCGGAGGTTTCCACCGACCGAGCCCCGGGGACCACACGCTTGAAGGATTGGCACCCAAGCACCCCCCCCCTCCCGTCTCCGACCCTCGAATTTGGAACGTGGGGGAGGGGGGGGGCGCCAGAACAGAGGATAAAGACAGCCCCCCCCCGGCGGGCAACCGGGCACGTGGTCCTCACCGTGCCCCCCCCCCGTGCCCCGCCATCCCCGACCAACCTGGACCAATCAACGGAGTTGATGTTGATAACTCCACCCCCCCCCCATGGGGCCACAAATGGTGAGGTGTGGACACGCCACTTAGCTCCAGCCGCGCGTGCCCCACGGCCTTCATCGCCGCTCTAGTTCCGGTGTATGTACCGGGCGGCTGCCATGTTCGCTTCATTATGTTGATGCCTTACCTCCCCGGTTGGGGTCAGCAGTGGCCAGCTGGTTGCGGGTTTAGGGCTTTATCGCATGCTTCCTGGTGTGGACTTAGGCCGTGGCTCTCTAATTGTGTTCCATGTTGGCTGCTGTCGCCCGCGCGCTGCGCTCGCTGAGGCTGGCCCCATTCGGCCACACGCCTCACTTGCTACTTTCACCGGGTCATGGAGGGTTTGGGGTCGGTCACCGGTCAACCAAGTGGATTGCTGTCACCAATCCCGGCTTTGTATCTGGTCCTTAGGATTGAAAAACCCTAGTGGGTACTGGTGTTTCGGAGTTAGCATACACACCGCCACACACATGGGGTCTGAATACTGGCACATACATGTGTGTGTTCGGGTGTGTTAGGCGCAGGTCGTAGGAGAGAGAGTATCGGCAACGGGGTACCAATAGCCGTTCTTTGGGGTGGGGTGTATTCTATATGAGGCAGCCGCTGCCTGAGCGGCGGCGCAATCGGCGCCGCCCCTGAAGGAGCCGGTTCGAGCCCAGTGCCGCCGATCGATGGGTGGGACCTCCGATCGATCCCTTCCAGTACCGGTGGCGGCGCGCGCTGCTGCACGTGTGTGGTGCCACAATGCATTTTAATTTTTGGGTATTGGAGCGGGGGTGCTCCCAGGAGCATGGAGGGGGGGGGGGGGGGTTGCTCCCGTGACCGCGCGGGCACAACCGGAAGCACCAGGTCTCCCCGAGCCCCTACTCCCACTCCCCCCTCTCGCTCTTGGGATGGGGTTGAGCAGGAAGGCGGGCCACTCCGGGGGGGGGGGGGGTGAAAATAAGTAGGGGGCTAGGGGCTCGGCTTCTGCGGAGAACATATTAGGAGCCCAAATCTCCAAGAGGGAGAACACCCGGACCCCCACCCCCATGCCAGCCTCCCGAGGCAGGCAGAGAGGCACGATGACAACTGCGTCTCTGAGATCCGTGCCATCCTGGAGGGCCGTACCCACGCTCTTCCATAAGCCCCACGAGAGAAAGAACTGCATCTACGGGTGGTGAGTGTAACACACAGCGCTACCACCCCTACGGAGTGCATGCCACCACTTCCTCAAAGGCGTCGGGGCCAAAACCTCTAGGAACCGCACTTCCAGCTCTGCGCTGCCCCCAGGAAAGAGGGGGTCATTCGCTCGCAAGCCCCGGGCCTCGCCCCATCGGAAGAGGGCTTCTCGGAACCCATCAGCCCAAGTGGAGAGGGGCCTTGACTGCCACCCCTCCTGCCTTGTCTTAGAGTTCCAAAATTGCAACCACAGACGAACCGATACATCCACTGACCTTGATCACCTAAGCCACAGCACCCAGCATGGCACAGCCACATAAGCCATTGGCACAGAAGCAGCACGGCTCACAGATTTTTGCCGGAGGACACATAAACTTCAAGGGGAAGGTAGGGCTGCAAGCCCACTCTGGAAGCTGCCCGCGCGATCCTCTTCCGGATCTGCTACACCAGTTGCCCAATCCAACCGAGATCCTCGGCGGCCCGCACCGCACCATTATACCCTCGCAAGGTGGCTTGTCGTTCGCCTGCTTCTGCCTTGGCCGCCAGAAATTGCGCCATTACGAGCGCTCCTATCGTTGGATTTGGTCCCGTTGGTGCATGCCGGTCGTACGAAGATGAGCCTAGGGGTGGTGATGCTGGGGCCGTCCAATTGTGGAGGCCTACCCCCTGCAAGGCCTATGGGCAGAAGCTCGCCAAGATCGCAGCCTTGCAGGAAGCTCAAGGAGAAACGTCGCCGGCCGGGGAAATGCCCTGGCGGCGACTGTGACTTTTGTCGCATCGTGGGACACGGCGTCGCAAACCCTACCCCCCACAGGCGATGCTCAGCTCCAATAGGGGCACTAAAAGTGCCAATGCTTGGCTGGCATGGTAGCCCACACAGCTCCTGCAATCGGCGGACAAGGCGGACTACACGGGAATCCACTCGCCCGCCCTCGTCTGCCACCTCAACACGGCTCCCAATCCTCTGTAATGAACATTCTTCCAACCGAAGTCGCTGCCTAGCGCCCCTCTAGCTTCGTCCGGCGACGCATAGGGGGAACTCCCCTTGAACTCCTTCCCCCCTCACGCTCTGTAGCGTGCCATGTACCCCGTGTGGGACATGCAAAGCACTTCCCATGCACAGCACTTCCCAAACTCCATAAGCCAGCACATGGTCCCTGGGGGGACGACCCCCTGACTGGTCATTCCCTGCATGATCCAGGGGGGTTCTCACCTGCTCCGATCCACTCCTTCGGTGCCCAGGTAGAGCTGCATCCACTGAATGACCCTTTCTTCTCATAAAAAATGCGCCAGAGCCCCCGCCAAGAGCTCGGGAATGTCCTCCTCCTTCTTAAGGTTGGTTCTCTCCAACTCCATTTTTTTCAACTTGTGACCGAAGTTCCCCCAAACATCCATCCAGAGTACACATAGCACGTCATGGGTCAATAACAGGGCCGGTTGTCGGTGTGGGTCAGGGATGACCTACCCTCACCACAACAGCTGCGGCGGAGTGGCGGGAGGAACGGGTCCTGCGCCTTGCCCCAACCCTATCACCCCGTATACATGGATGTGCACATCCTCCCGGACCTCTCGGGGTGTTACAATCCAGTCAAGACAATGACATTGCCCATGTCCTCAAGCGGGATCTCCATATCCTAGATATCACTAGGACCCTCCACTTCCTAAGTCTTGTGCCACTTGTCAGTCTCATTTGGGTTCTCCTTCCGAAGGTGCTTCATGCGTGGTGCAGCGGCCTCTGGAACGTCCCATCGGGGGTCCGACAAAGTCGTTCGCCGTAAGGCCGTCAAGGTCACCGTGTGCACTTGAGACATATGCCACCTCATGAACGCTCCGTCCATTTGGATGTTGGTGCGACACAAAAAATGGGCGTGCTCGCAACACAACCGCGGCGAGCTTCTGCGACGCCATGGACCGCGCCTCGAGGAGGACGGTCGTGTCCCACAGGCGGAAACGCAGTCGGCGAGAGTCCGCCATCCAGGACAATAGGTAGATTGCATGTTGCGCCTCTACGTACCACCGCGTTGTTTGTTCTTTCCAACTCCATCTGGAGCCTCTCGAATTCCTTCGCCTTGGCCTGCATCTTCTGAGCCTTTTGGAGCATTCCCACCCTTGATCCCTCGTCAAAGTCTCGCATCCTGATTTGCTCAAACACACAAACACAAACAAAAACGGACAGAACATTGCCTTTTGAAAAAGAAAGGCAAACCATTGTTTTTAATAAAAAAAACAAGGGATTTCCTCGAACGCAAGTTGGGGATTGACGTGACGTCCCAAAGAGGGAGAAGCCATGGGTGCCATAGCGCAGGCGTGTTGGGCTGAGGCTCAATTGGGCGTGGCCCTTTGCCAATGAACCAACTACTAGGGCAGTACCTCCATTTAAGCGCTACCACCAGGGTGGCCCTTCAAGCCCAACAACCACAACCATCGGCAAATTTTGTTCGCCCTTACCCACATGGGTTTATCCTCGGATAGGCTCCCGTGCGCATCCGGCCCATTGAGGAACCCAGTATGATATGGGCAATCCTCAAAGCTCCCGGCAATAACAATTGCAATGGCGCTGTCGGGCATTCCAAGGACGGCCACAGGCTTCGTTCGCGGCAGGTGGGAACTTTGGAGCAGCAACCTTGAACCACGCGATCACTATCGGGCGAGGACACCTACGTCCAAGGTCGTGCCGTCGGCAAATTTGCTATAGGTAAGTGGTAGGGTGCACAACATCATTCAAGTGAAAGAGCCCAAGCCTGCCCAACCCGGTAAGCCGCATGTGTGAGCACTGGTTGGCGACCAGAATTATTGTTAAGGCACATGCAAGGCTTTACAATGCAGCCACTTGGCATTTGTGTTGGGGACACGTTGCAGATTGGGACATGTCGCCACATTGTACTCCGTAAATGGAACTTGTGCCCAGGCTTCCATCACCTTGGGTGATCCCTGGTGACGGTAGCCAAGGTATGATACCGTGGTAGGCCGGGACGGTGTTCATACACCTAGACTGTGTATGGGCACCTGACCCACCACCATCGGGGGCGCATGGCAGGTGATCTACCGAGATCGTGCCTTGATCTGGGGCACTGCAGCTCCTCATCCCCATTCACCTTTACGTTGCCCTTTTGACCCCCGCACTCTTTCCATCATGGTTTGGCATGAGAATCACCACAATACAGATCAATGGCGGCGCCCATCCATCCAAGCTTATGAGCAAGCCTACGCAATGTTTGTTGCTATGGGCACAGTGTCGGCTTTGCTCTGCCCAAATAATTTGTGCCATGTGATGAGGTGGGTTTCTCACCAGGTCCAATGCCACCATTGCTCCAAAGCTCGGCATATTGCTGAGTATGAGCCCACACAAGAATTCGACGAAGAGTGGGGCCACTGAGAGACTATAGACCGACAAGATAACAGCCTGGGAGCTGGTGAACAAGTGCAGTGTTAGAAAAAACACGCAGTGGAGGTGGACAATTACAACCGGCTCCCATCCTCGAAAGGGGGCTGCAATCGCCTCCAATAGAGACCTAATTACAGAGAATGGTGTGGAGTGTGAGCAAAAGGAGACTTGATTGAGCCATACACATGGCCTAGCCAAAAAAGATCCCACAGATGCCGCAGGCCTGCCTTGCCGGAAAAATTTGCCAAGGAGCCTTCGAAGACCCCTGGTCAAAGTGAGTGGCCCCATCGACACCGCACAAATCGCACGTCTCCGGACGGGTGGTCACCCTCAAGGCCGCGTGAACAGCTGGCGGTGCTCTCACGCGTTCTGGAGTAGTGTTACGATCCAACACTTGTATTCTGCACGGTTTGAGGTAGGCACCGATTTTGCATGAGGGTTTTATGGGTACTTGGATGTTTTGACGGGTCCCATCGCGTTTGTCGAATGACCATGACAGAAGCAGGTCGCTTGGACATCTGGCGAGGGTTGCCTGTCTGGGCTCGGCGTATTGGACCAACCTAGCGAGAGGTCCCCAATACCCGGGAGTGGGAAAATGCTCTTGGGGATCTTGGGTCGCCATCGTTGACTTCCCGCTATATGGCGATGGGCGGCTATTCCACGGCGGTATTCTGGACTACGAAAAGTAAGTTTTTGATCCACAGCTGGAACACCGCCGTGGGACGTAACTCCGCCTCTCGTTCTCCTCTGGCAAAGGGCAAGTCAATGAGGAAAGCAAGGAAGTTTGGCCGGGCTGCCAAAGATGGAGACTAGGTCAAGGCCTTACACCAAGAATCGCCCGAAGTACCCATCGGTGATCCATCGGTTGGCACATTTGGAGTGATAAAATGAGACGCGGTGTTGCATGGAGATATCACAACAGCGAATTGATGCGACTTCGCCCACTCAGAGGAGATAGCATATGGAGAGTACCGCGAGCCCAAGGGTAAAAAAGTCGAGCTCGGATGTGACTTTGGCGGCCATGGAGCCCAACATCTCTAGAATGCAGTGGGGCCGGTGCCGGGCGATCATATCGCCCGTTAGCTTGCCCCACATTGCCCAATGGATGAGGGACATTGTGGGGGGGATAAGGGCAACTTTTTCACAAAGGCGGACCGTGTTGCGGAGCTCGCGAGGTACCTGAATTTTCCCTTGTGCAGTGAGCAAGCGCAAATCATGTGAAAGGAATTGGTCTCACTCGAGGTTTTCCATTGCTTCCCTCAGCCCCTCAAAGCTAGGATCGTAGCCACTGCATTGTTCCGAAGGTTCATGGAATTCAGTATGTACAACCAAAGGTGCATCATTGCTGGCACTTTGGTGGCCTACTCTGTCTGCGTTCTGATCCCAGTTCGTCCCCTGAATGATCCCCTGCACCCTTGCTGACCCTAAAAGGACTGGATGGGGCCCCAGCAGGCAGGTGCCCTATGCGTACTCGCGCATTCATGGATCTGCCCTGCATGTGCATATGCCCTGGGCGACAAGACACCCCGTGCTATACCCGTGACAAAACACGGGGCTCACGTCACTCTCCCTGTTCGCATGGACAGTGGCAGCTGCACTTTGCAGCGCAGGTGTGCCACACTTCTGAAAAGTGATAGCATAAGCCGGGTGTGCCCCGGTCACAAGTGATGACTGACGAGTACTGTCCGCCTGCCGGAGGCGTCAAAAGCAAGAAGCACAAGAAGGATGTGCCACACTCCTGTAAAATGATAGCATAACCCGGGAGTGCCCCAGCCACATGAGACAACAGGCTAATATTGTCTGACTGCCGGAGGCGTCAAAAGCAGAGTGTACAAGTAGGGTACTGTATCCCCCGAGATGGGGTCACTTGGGTGAAAAAGCGTTTGTTGGAAGTGCCTTAGCACTTCGAGCGCTCCTGCACCATATGTGGTAATAATCTCCGGACGTGCATGCGGAGGTGCGCACTGACCGGCGCCCTGTTGCAGTGGCCATCAGAATGGCCTCCCACTCAAAGATGTGCATCTGGTCTTCTAGCTTCCGGATCCAGCTGATGCGCATATTTTCGTAAGCACGTTGCTTGAGCAGCCAGCACACGGCGACTCAGTGAAAACAGCTCCTAATGCGACATGGGCTCTGGCTCACCCAGCGTTGTTACAACCTCCACCATCATGCGCGACGGTCCCCGGATCCGCAATCGAATCCACACTCGCTGATTTCGGCGCCAATGGATGGTGTAATGGGCGAAGTCGAAGAGGTCCCTGGCCTCGTCTTCTATCTCCTGCCGTGTTCTGAGTGCCTGTACCATAAGGCGTTGGCGCGCTTCCTGGGGGGTGGGCGGACTCAGCCATCGAGGCTGCTACCCGCCCTCTCGTTTTGAGTGGCGTCCTCCCCGCGTCACGACGCTGAGGAATTCACCCGCGTTAGGACACGGGTCAATACAAGATATTGCATGCAATGAGGAGGGAGAGAGTTGTATGGACCATGCTGGGGTGGGGGGGGGGGTCTCCAAGCATCACTGGGGGGGTCGGCCCCTCAGCTTCGCCTTCTTTTTCCTAGCTTTGCATGTTTCACTGGCATCAGTGCTGCAGTCGTCGGAGTTTGCGAAGAGACACCGTTCAATGGGGTCCAGGGGTTCTGAATCTGGTAGGGCCAATGCCCTCAAGTACATGGGCTGAGACTTTGGTGACAGCGCTTCTTTGTCCCCAGAAGGGAGCTGTGCATGAGACATTGGTTCAAGCCCTAGCGCTCTCCACACCGCCAGTGGGGAGGGAGTCATAAGTGAGGAGGGTGTACCCACGATCGATCCCACTACAGAGTGTGGTGTTAGGAAGTCTTCCGTTTCTTGACCGTCTAAGCTGGTCTGGGATGGTGTGTTGAAGAGTGTCATGGCAACTGCAGTTTCCCCTTCGGAGTTACAGTCAAGTGGCTGTTGCACACGCCTTTTGACTGGGGCTGCCGGACTGGGTGTGTGTGATACATCCTGTTTGTTAGGGGAAGGATACCTGAGTAGTGGGTGGTCTTGCGGCTTTCTCAGCCAATGCATCCGCCCTTTCGCTGCTTGGTATACCTTGGTGCGACGGGGACCATGCCCACCGGATTACATGACGTGTGCTATCAATTGCAAGAAGCAGTGCCTCCCAGGACTGGGCCTGTGGTCAGGCACCATTGCATTCTTCGCCACGAGTAGGCCTTGCCGGCCACCCCATCAAGTGCATAGGTAGAATCCCCAAAAAGGACAGCCTTTTGCGTGACTTTCACGACAGCAGAAATGGCTGCCTTTAACTCTGCTCGGTTGTTTGTTTGCTTTTCAAGTGTGTCCAGGGGGGATGAGAACACCCAATGCCCGTGGTGGCAACTGCCAAATCCCCCCACCCATCCAGCTTTGAAGTAATGCGTGGCCGACCCATCAAAATGAAAAATGTGCCATCCTTCAGTAAGGTAGACTTGTTGTATGGCCATGACTTGTTGCGCCATGGTCGCTTTGCTTTCATTGCGTTTCTGCTGCTTGGGGTTGTCGTGCAACGGTGGTTGCACGTCGTGCACCCTTCGGGTGCGCCAATTGATGTGCACTGTCTTGAACGCACCCTCCTGAATATAATGCATGAGTGAATTAAAGAACTTTTGTATGCCTGCGTAATGGGCTTTTAGTGGCTGCCACATGAGGAGAGTGTTCAATTCTTGGAGCCACCTTTCGACATACTGTTCAAATGTGGGCTCATTGCTCGGTGCGGCCGAGCACCGAGTTGCCCAATGTGCCTTGCGGGCTGCCGAGAGGACAACCCCCGGCGTGGTAGCTCCAATGGAAAATGCATCCAGTGTCCTGTTTTACCGTTCAGCCTCCATTCCCCAAAGCACTCCACCATAAACTTGTGCGTGCGCGCGTAAAATGCACAGTTGTGCAAGGCGTGGAACACCGTTTCCCTCGCTCCACACAAGGGGCAGGCGGAAGTATGGAGCCAAGGTTCCAAGCGGTGCCGCACTCTGAGCTTGTGCCACATGCACTGATACGCAAAATCTTTTAGGCCAGGGGGTAGGCGTGCAGGCCAATAGGCCTTCAAGTGATGAGGCGTCGCACGGTGCTGTATCTTTGTGGACGGTGCTATGTGGGCCATACATGCAGACTTCGCCCAACAGCCTGGCCACACTGCTGGTGGGGACCAGTCATTTACAGGTATTGCTTGATAATGTTGTAGTGCTTGCTGATAGACAGGGAGCCATGTACGTGAGATAAACTGGTGCATGTGTAGGTGCACGACTAAGTTGTTATCACCTAGCTGTCCTACAGTTAGCACTCCCTGTTTGATGAGGTGTGGTGCAAAGTATGTATTGCGGTGTTTGTTACAAAAGAGTGTGGAGTGCCACAGTGGCACTTCCCTTAACGGGAGGGAGAGCTTAATCTGGACGCCCTTGCATGCAAGGGAGTACCCCTTGTAGCTGTGTGCCAGGTACCCCGCCCCTTTCATGGGGACTGGCCCCAACTGCGTCACCGCAAGTACTTTGTGTGTGGTGGGAATTCCGTACTTGAGGCAAAATTTGATGAATTCTTGCATTACATATGTGGGCATGATCGTTGGTGAGGTCAGCGCTGCCACTGCCGCTGTTCCTCCTTGGGCTGCAAGCCATGTTTGTGGCATGGGTACTGAGTACCCCCCCCCCCCCCCGGTCTTGGTGTTGCGAGACCTGGTGTGTTATGATTCCCCAGCTGTCAAAGGAAAAAAGGACATTGTATATGTTATTGAGGGCTGAGACTACTGATCGGTCCGCCACATAAGCTCTGGCTGTCAGCAGCAGTGTGGGGAGGATCCAAGTCTTCAGCAGCGTGATTTTCTCTGGTATGGAGAGTGCAATGGTGGGTGCAATGTGTGCGCTGTGGTATGCTTCACGCAGAGGTCGTACAAAGGCTTCCTTTACAGAGACATGGCCCATCTGCACTCCGAGGTACCGGACTTTCGTTTCATGCTGAAGGCCCGAGTCTTGCATGAATTGCAGGGCCCCGGGTTGTAGGGCGCCGTTGGTAACATACGCGGATTTGCCTACGTTTTGTTGTAGACCACTGATCGCTGAAAATCGCCGCAACTCAGGGAAGACTTGCTGAAGCTGTTGTTTGGTAGTTTCCCGACCAAACGTGATGAGAAAATCGTCCACATACAGGTACATACCCATTTTAAAACGCAAGTGGCGCACCGGGTAGATGATGACAGCAGCGCACAAAGAGAACAGTTCAGGAGAGAAGGGGTCCCCCTGCCCGCTGCCCACCTCTTGATGGAATGTCACCTCCTTGATGGCCGCACTGCCCACCAAAAAGTGGTAATGTGACCTTAATGAGGAGATGACCAGATTCACAAAGGTGGGTGGGAACGAGAAAAAAGTGAGGGCCGCTCTCATGAAATTGTGCGATAAAGTGGGGAATGCATTGCGGTAGTCGATAGTAAGGAGCATCATGGACTCTGCCGTGTCCCATTCCCCTCGAACACCCCAGATGTGATGTTGCATTTGCCAATGCTTAATGCATCCCACCTGCTCGGGGGGAGGGGGGGGCGTGATCTGGCGTAAGATGTCTTCAACTTGGATGAGAAGGGCCGTCATGAACCACTTATTTTTCAATTGTTGTACCGCGATGGGGCGCAGTTTCTCACTTGTGGCCGCCCCTGCGGTTTTTGGAATGCATCTGATGATGCCTTTGTTCCAGGCTTCTGGAAAGAGGCCATCCTCCTGTGCTTGGCGTAGGATTTCCAACATCCGTGCTGAACAGAATTCATGAAACTCTTGATAAATGTTCAAAGCAAATCCATCAATGCCTGGGGAAGCCCCTGGGACTTGCCTCTTGAGGGCCTCCTGAACGAGGTCTATGGACAATGGTTTAAAAAGCGCTGGGGCCAGCCTCTTCAATGGCGCGGGGATCGGGAGGGACTGCATGTACGCTTCACATTGTTCGGGGGTTCAGCCCCCTTCTTTGGAGTTGCCACTCCAGTGGTCACTCAATGCCTTGGCCACCCCTGTTGGATTTGTAACAAAGGAGCCATATTTATTCCTGATCCATGCCACTTGCTTGGCTTTCTTCAGGTTGAGCATCAACCTGTCCACCTGTTTTCGGCGTTGTTTATATGATTCCTCATTGATGTCCGGCCCTGCGAGAAGTCCCTTGAGTTCACCTAGCTGGTGCAACCCCATTCTGTCTTGCTCCTCCCTCTCGTAACACTAGGCTAACATCGTGTAGGCTTGTGCTTGCGTGCTCGGTGCCATTCCTTGGGACCGGAGGTAGTGCCATCCTTGTTGACAAACCTGGTCCCTCGGAGATGAAAGCAGAAGGGCGAGGGTGGATGTGGGTGCCTGGTTGCCTCACGTTGAATGATTTTTTCAGCTGCCGCCTAGTCCTCCAATGGTGACAGGGGGGACTCATCGATGCCATGTAGCACATCCTTGATGGTGTTCAAGGGCCTTGGTGATTGGAGGAATCCCAAAGGACATTTCCATCGGGGGGGGGGGCGATGTACAAAAACCGGTGGGGCTAGGTCGGCCACCACCGCTTTGTCATCTGCCTCTGCCACAAGGGCAGTGTAGGCCGTGGCCAATGATTCCTTAAGTCTGGCAGAGACGTGGACTTTGTCCAGCCTACGTAGTCTGTCCGCCTGTGGCCGCTTATGCACATTGTACCCAAAGGTGTATCCAGGCGGAATTTCCTGCGACTCTGGATCATGATGGACTTCCTGCCATGCATCGTAGAGATGCAGTCGGGCTAGTGTGGCCAGTTCCGTCTCTCTGGCCTCCCTGACTTGGGGGGGCTCCTTGGCAGGGGGTTTGGCCGCATCCTGGGCGGGTAGCGCCAATGAGTTATGGTCGGCTAGGAGGCAGATGTCATCAGAATGGCATGTTTGGAGGGCTGTGTGTAATTCCACCCATTGGTCCTTACGTTCCTCTGGGCGGTGGTCAAAATGCGCGCTGACAATAGTGAGGGACTGGCCCTCTGCGTTTGCAACAATTGCTACGAGTATGCGGTCATCCACTGTAAATGAGTGCTTGACCGTCCAGCGGTAATGGACCGCAATGGCCGCCCCTCCACGTCCTATCTCAGTGGGGTGGCAGACAAAATGGTAGAAACCCGTGTCAAAAATAGACTGGACCATCACAACATCGTCTGATGTGTACAAGTGGGGCTCTTGGATCCCAATGAAATGCAGTGATTCCCCTTGTGCATAGAGCCGGAGTGCTGTGGCTTTGGTAATTCGACGCTTTCCTTTAGTGATTTTGGTTCTGATACCGTTAGGATTAATAGTCATGCACTTGAATTGCGGTGTTCCGGCTGCACATTTCCGGACAGGCCTGATCGGCTTTTGGGGCCTTGCCTGTCCCGGATCATTGCTGGGGTGCTATACCGTTGGCAGCGGCATCATTTCAAAAGTAAGGTGGATGCTGTTGCCCTGGCATAAGTTCCCTTGCCCCTTCCTTTGCCCGCAGCTGAGAGCCTGTCAAAGGACGATTTGATATCTTGGTATTCTGAAAGTGATATGAGTGTCATTGTGATATCTTGCTCCGCATCATGCACGATGCAGCCAGACCGGCCCAGGAGGCCGGCTTAGGCGGCCCTATACGCACGTAGCAAAATTGCCACAGTTCCCAAATGGGTACCCCCCCAAAACGGGGGCTGAAAAACCACTTTGAAAAATTGCACAATTGTGCTTTGCAGGGAACACCCCCAAAAACCTGTGAATTGTCCAAAATGACTGTGTGTAGGGGGTACAACATGTGCCAGTCAAAAGTCATGTATCCCCTTCAAATTTGGGCACTGCAGTGTCCATCCAAATAAAAATCCAATTCTTCCAAATCATCCGCTGCTGCATTTCAAACCACGCCGTAAAATGCAACCTAAAAAATGAAACAAAGAGGACGACAGGCAAACACATGCAAAACTCTGGTTTGCTTTTTGCTACCGCGTCTGCTGACCCAGTCACTGCGATTGTATGCGAAGCGTGACAAATAATGCACCACCAGTGGTGCCGACAAACAACGGAGGCGCCGCCAGTGCAGCCAATGCAATAATAAATGACGTCAACAATGCCTGCAAACGAAGTGGCGCAGGAGGGGTAAAAAAATGGCGAGTCGCTGAATTTGGGCACTGCAGCGCCCAAAATTACCAAAACATGAAAAAGGGCACCAGTCTCACACCTGCATAGAACAGGACGCGCGACAGTGTGCAAATCGAGGCGAAAAAGCTACTGACATGGACACAGGCAGTGCCAACCGCACAACGCACTCTACTTCTTCTTTGGTGGAGCCTTCTTACCCTTGGCCTGACCTACTTTGGCGTGAAACATATTGAGGGGGGTATTGTCCTTGGCCTTTTTGGCTGGCCTTTTGGGGGGATCACCAACCTCATCCCCACTGTCGTCGGAGGACGGCTTCTTCTTGCTGGGGGTGCTCCTCTTCTTGCTGTCACAACCTCCGACCAGCACGATCTCGTCATCCTCCTCTTCCTCCACATCGTCCCCCCCCCTTGTCATCTTCCCCTTCCCCAGGCCGCTGCACCACAACTGGCATACAGTCCCTAATCCTTGGCATCCAAGCGTCCCAGTTAACCAAGTAGACACAGTCCATCTCCTGCACATACGCCGCTAGCTGTTCACAGAACTCGTTAAACAAACCCTGGCGCCCAGTGAAGCAAGCTGCCAGACAGGGGGACTCAGGAAGGCAGGACAGGAGGTGTGCTCGTAATACAGCCGATGCTGTCAAAAGCAGGAGCCAGACTTCATCCTCGGATTGTCTGTCGCGTCGGGGAACAATACCAAGCACACGCAGGAGCCAACCAGCCGCTGCAATACCAATGGTGCTGCCGTATGCACCCTGATCGCAAATGAAAATATTCGGGACCTTCACCCTAAACTTGTCGGGGACACAGAAGCAAATAGTCCTCTCCTCGAACCGATAGGTCGGGTGACCGACTGCCTGATCAAAATAAGAGGTCATAATATACTGCCAGCCTCCACACTCCTCAGAGTCGCGCAATTGATTAACCAGGAACTTAACGTCGGCCGCCATTCCACCAATAGCCACAGGTACCAACTTCGCACCAACCTTCAGCACCAGCGGATGGATATCGTCCATTTGTTCCTTCGTACACTCAATGAAGACCTGTTGTCAAAAGCACACTTCAGTACAGATGGGCACTGCAGTGCCTAAAGTGACCAGCAATGCGAAATCGATCCCATTCTTATGCCTAATGGTTGCATACCGCTTTGTACTCCCTCAATGCAATCGTATACGGGATAGCCTTGCCAGGAACCAACGCAATTGCCACTGCCCGAGCTCCGGTTGCTTCAGTCCCATCCTGCGGCTTGTTGAGCCAGATAGTTGTTGATTTCTCCCCATTAGTCGTTGTCACTGCAGATTCCTTGACAGGCCTTGCCAGCGCAATCCTCAGGTCAGCCCATTCCTCATCCTGGCACAGTGGTGCTTTCTGGATGGTGTCCCAGCTTGGTAAGGGATTTTCGGCACTCCAGGTCAATTTCCCCAGTGACAATTTGGCGGCCCTCGGCGACTTTGCAAGCAGTTTGCGGACTCTTTGCATTTCATGCACGTTCACTGTTAGAACAGGAGACCACTGGTACCACTGGGATCGAAACAGCCTTACGTCGTGGGTCCGGGGGGGCCATGAGGCAACGGAAATTGGGCTCGCATACGCCCCCGTGTCACAGGCGCATGGTGATAGCCACATTGTTCAGTGTTTTGCTTGCTGGACTGCAGCGTAGACCAGTTTTGTACCACACCAGGTGGCTGCTGGCTGTGCATTGGCACTGTTCCTCTCGACATTGAGGTCAGCTCGCACCCACCACCCACCCACAGTGCCGGTTAGTCTCTAACCCTTGCCTTGCAGGTCGTGAGGTCGTGTCATACTCCATCCTTAGGGGCAAAATGGCGCCTTGGTTGGCGCAAAGGCGTCTCAGTATTTCAGCATGTGCTCCGTCTGTCAGGCAACTGTCAGGGGTGGCCATGAGGCAACGGATACTGGGTTCACATACGCCCCCGTGTCACAGGCGCATGGTCATCACCACTCAGAGTTCAATGTTTGCCTTGCTGCACTGCAGAGCAGACCAGTTCTGTACCACTCCTGGTGGCTTTGATTGTGCTTTGGCAATCTGTACATCTGGGTCAGCTCGCACCCACCACCCTCCCACAGTGCTGGTTAGTCTCTAACTCTCGCTCTGCGGGTCTCTCTCTCTCTCTCTGGCATTTTGCTCTGCTCTGTGGGCCTCTCTCTCTGTGTGTGTGTCTCTCCCTCTCTCTCTCTCTCCCTGTGCGTGTGTGTGTTCGCCCATCCGGGTCAGCTCACACCCACCACCATCTCACAGTGCCGGTTAGCTTGTAACCTTTGCCCAGTGGGTCTTGCTCGTGTGTTCCATTGTGCAAGGGCTTCTGGCTCTGGCATTATCCACCCTGTCCTGGGTTCCTGCGTTTCCTGAGCCTTCGCTTCTTGCGCTGTCGCCTGGTGTCACTCACATCAGTGCTGAAGGACAGTGTGTCTGCTGCTGATAGTGCACTCGACAGCACTCCCTGGTGTGTGTGTCCTGGTCTCCTTTCCTCACTTTCTGTATTGCTTGAAGAGTACGGTCCCATCCCACGTGGCGCTGGCTCCCCGGATGCTTCCCCTGTCAGTTCATCACTGTCCATGGGTACCATACCCAGGGATGACCAGAGTGCTCTTTTGCCCTCTGACTCTGATCCCTACACTCCCCTCAAACCTACCGTAGAGTCTGTCCCAGATGATGATTTTGGTGCTACATGCTGTGACCACAGTGGGCTTGAACACATGCCTTCCATGGCCAATCCATTCGCCATCTCATTTCCCTGCACGTTGACATGTGCTGGGACATGTTCCCACCTTACTTCTCTTCCTGGCGTCGCCATTTCCTGGTGCAGTATTTCCCAAAGTGGGACGTGGACTTGCAGTTTTCCAGATGTGGTTGTCCATCCCTTGGACTTCCAGTGTTGGGCCCTGCCAGTCGCTCCCAGCTGCAGGTATTGTGAGTCGGTGAGGATTGCCAGTTTTGGCACCCAGAAACCCTGTAAGGCTTCCACGGTTGCCCAAAGCTCTGCTCCGTTGTTGGTTTGCCTGTAATGTGTTGGTACGAAGCCACAGAAGCGCACCTCTGGTCCTTGGTCGTCTTCCGCCGCGAACACGCCAAATCCCCCGGCCCTGCGCATGTCCTTGTGGCCCAGTCTCTTCTACGATCCATCAGTGTACACTATCGTGTAGCCCTTTTCCACCAGTTCTGCAATCAGTTCTTGCACTCCTTGTAGCACTCCCGGGCCTGCCTGCCTCGGGCGCTTCGGGCGTGACTCCGTTGCCCTTTGCCAACTTTGATTTTCTTTGATTTTTCTTGGGTGAAGCATTCCGTGTGTGTTTGCCACCACGCATTCAGTCCCCCAAGTACTTGCACTTCCCCTTGTCGTGGCTGCACTCCGGTGTCTCGAAGTTGTTCCAGTGATTGTTGAAATCCTTTCCATTGTTCCCTGTGCTCCCCTCTGTAAAATCCCACCCACTCACATAGCTCCCTTAGCCATGTTGTAAGGTATGACGCGAACACTGGCGACGCTCCTGCCTTGACTTCGCACCGATATCGCCAGTGGGCACTTCTTGCTGACCACATCGCCCAGCCTTGGTTTGTCTTCAGCAACCATTCTTGGTCGTCAGACTCCATCTTATCTCGAACTGTGGATGTCCATTTATCTGTTGTCACCTGGCCATAGTAGTGTTGTATAACCGCCATTGCTGCTTTGAACATGGGGCATCCGACCATCGCGTGTTGGATCGTCTCCTTTTGTGAGCAAACCGGGCACTTGTCAGTGCCTGACCTCTTGTAGACTCTTGCATGTACGGTCAGTTTGTGCCACAGCGCCTTTCGCGCAAAGTCTTGAGCCCTCGGTGGTAGCTGTGCCTGTGCCAGCTGTTCCCATACCTCCGGTGTTTGCGGGTCGCGGACCCCTGGTTGAGAGGCGTAGAACTGGAGCAGCCATGCCCTGGTCCAGTTTTGGGTATGGACTGCGGGGGTATCAAACCCCCCTTGTGACATGACTTTGTTGAGGAGTCGTCCGCCATGATTGTAGACCCCTTTCCATGTCCGAGGCAGTGCATTGAACAATCTTGCGTCCTCCAATGCTTGGAATTGACCCCACGTCAGCACCCCCTGCCGGATCAATTTCGTGTTGTAGTAGGAGCAGCGGAATTCATTTCGGAAATACACAGAGTGCCACAACGGCAGGCGGTCCCGGTTTGTCGGGGGGGCCACCTGCGGGGCCACTCGCTGAATGTTGGAGTGTGCCTTCGCCGACCATCCCAAAAATGTGAGATCTGCCGTTCGGACCATGCCCAGTTGAATATATGGAAGGTTGTCCTTGGATGGTGTGAACCCTATGGCTGTTGCCCATGCATAGAAGGTCTCCGCTGCCTTAGCAGGGAATTCGTGAGGGTCTCCCAACAGGCTGACGAACGGAGCCGCCGCCTGGTGCATAAGAAACAGTTCTGGTTCTGGTAGTGCCAGTCCCCCTTGCGTTCTTTGTCGCGAGAGGATTGGTAAGGTGATTCCCCAGCTGTTGGTACCCATAGTCACGTGATACACCAACTTCAGTTGTCCGATCACCGAGACTGGGGCGTAATGTGCCTTGGATACCCATGCCACGACCGGCAGAATCCATGATGTCAGCATGAATGCTCGTTCGTTCATGGACAGTTGCAACGTGGATACCACCCTCGCGCGACCGAAGGCCTCTTGCAGTGCTGGTGCGAAGGCCTGCTCCATCGTCAGCCCCCATCCTTGGTCGTCTTGTTGGTGCCGAATATTCCCCAAGCGTACACCCAGATACTTGACGAAGTTTTTGACATCCACTCCAATGTCCCGAAAGCACCTCGCCCACTCCATTCCCCCACAGTTGCGAACTATCGCTGCCGTTTTGTTCAGGTTCACCTTCAACCCCGAAAACTGACCGAAACGTGAAACCACTTCCCATACCCTTTTCAACAGCTGTGGGTTGGCTCTTCCATCAAAGAAAATGATGAGGTCATCTGCATACATCATGACAGTCAGTACTGGACCCAGGTCTTGTAGTGGGAAAATCACGAAGGATGCCACCAGGGAGAACAGCGCCGGGGAGAGTGGATCCCCCTGGCGTGTGCCTGCCCTCGGGTGGTGGTATCTGCCTGGGACGTATCCTTTTCCAACGGAGTGTAGATACGGAGCTCGCAAAAGGTGTAGAATCAGACGGATATACAAGAATGGTATGCACATTAGACCCAGAGCTGCCGACACCATCTCGTGGGACATCGTGGGGAAAGCATTTCTGAAGTCCACTGATAACGCCGCTCCTTCACTTAGGCCATCCCAGAGTGCCCGTGACCCATAGACATGTTGAAGTATGCTTCTGTGTCGAAGGAAACCTGTTTGCTGTGACGGGATACAGTGGAGAAGTACATCCTCTAACTGGATCAGGAGGATGTTGGTGAGCCACTTCTGCCTTGTAGTTTGCAATGCAATTGGTCATAGCGAATCTGGTGTTTGCATCGCCTTCGTCTTGGGGATCATTGTCACCACTCCCGAGGTCCATGTCTCCGGCATTTTGCCCACTTCGAGGAAACGTTTCATTGAATCATACATTTGCGGTTGGAAGATGTCCGAGAACCTCTTGAAGAATTTCGCCGAGAAACCATCCAATCCAGGGGAGCTGTTGCTGTTCAGCCTCTTAAGGCCTTCATGAACAATGTCCAGGGATAGTTGCTTGAAAAGAAGTCGACCTGCCTTGCGCAGCCACTGTTCCACTCCTAACGACTTCAGACAGGCCACACAATCTTCTTCGGTGGATCCCGTCGGTGTGGACACTTTGTCCCAATGGTCCACCAACTCTTTTGCCACCGCCTTTGCCCCCCGTATCGCCGAGATTGTCCTGGATACCAGCTGTTGAAGTTTCTTTCGCTCCTGCAACTCCCGCATTAACCGATACAATTCGTTCCTTTGCGTTCTCGGATCTCCTGAGGTTTCCCCGGTCGTGATCACCCCCTTAAGCTTGGACAGTGTTTCCATGCCCGTTTTGTCACGCTGAGCCTTTTCATACACCCCCACCAGGAGGGTGTAGGCTGTTGCTGCATCTGTTGCTGCGATCCCCAGTGATGATAGAAATTGGCAGACCGCTGGTGCGACAAAGTCTCTCGTGGATCCACGCAGGAACCGCAGGGCCTGTAGTTCTACCGACTGCTTTTTGTTTTTATGCTCTCTTTGATGGTTGATCGCCTTCTTTTGGATGCAGCTCAGCGCCTCTTCCCACCATTGATCCCCTGTTGACTTGATACACTTGAGAGATGTCTCCAGATCTTCCATTGCCTCCGGGTCGTGAAGGATGGTCTCTGGGCAGTAGAATCTGGGGACCGTGTCCTCTGTGTCGAAAGACGGGGGTGTGAACTCAGCCAGGATCGCCTTGTGGTCTGAGTTGGCAGCAAACATGGGGTACACGCTGGTCGCCAGGCTCAGCAATTCAGATGTTGTGTGGATGCGGTCAATACGGCGTAGCCTCTGCGGGTCGAGCCGCTCTCCTTCTCGGGGGTAGCCGTATGTGAAGCCCGTCGGACACGATGCTTCCTTGTCCTTGATGTCCGTCAGTGTTGGACACTGAATATCCACCCAAACATCCTGCAGACCCGCTTTCGCCAAGGTCGTTACCTCCTGGTCTCTGGCACGTAAAGACGTGTCATGCTCAAACTCTGGGGGCGCAAAGGCGTCCCTGTGTTTTACAACTAAACTATTGTGATCAGCACATAAAATCAGGTTTGGTCCATGTAACTCCTTGGCGATGTCTTTCCATTGCGACTGTCGACGCGTGTGCTTGTGGTGGAAGTGGACCACAACTATGATGATCTCCAGCGGACCACTCGACAGCGAGGCTTTCAACGCCCTGGGAGACAAGAACTTCATTGATTGCAGTGTCCACTTGGATGTTTTCCACGCCAGTGCCACTCCTCCCCTTCCTTCTTCATGAAGTGGTCCGTCCAGGCCATACCCGTACTTTGACAAGCACTGTACGCCCGCTTGACGATCCTCCACCGTGACGAAGTGAGGTTCTTGGATGGCGAAGAAGTCCACCTCCAGGGACCGCAGCAGTGACCCTAGGGCCACTATGCGCTTTTGCTTACGCTTTCTCATGGTTATTTTTGTTTGAAACCCATTGATATTTTGGGACAATACTCTGAGCGTGCTGCTAAGAGGGATGCTTGATGCTGACGTCATCGTGGTGCTCCATTGGACGACGAAGCCTCATCTTCCTTCAAGTCCCGCCTGCGTTTGAGGGAGCTGATGACCTTGTCGACTTGGTCATCCAACTCCATAGCCTTGGCCATTTCTCCCGCCGTGATTAGGCCTTGCCTGCGTGTCTTCGAGTCATCTGTGTTTCTGGGCCGGTCTGTGATTCGCCTTTTCCGCGCCTCGTAATCCGCCTCGGAGATCACAAACATCGGAGGCATCCCAGAATCTGACAGGTAGACCTTTCCAATCAGCTGTGTCACACTTTCCCCGGTCAATCGCCGGGTGGCAGTGCGCATCTCCCCAACACTCCATCTGACGCGGTCCGCGATGTACCGGCAGTGCACTGAAGGTGCAAGGGCCTCAGTCAGGTCTGAGAGGTACCACCACGGTGCCACATCCAGAAGGTACACTGTGCCAACAAGGTCCTTCTTCCATGTCGAGGGGATTGTGGGCTTGGAGATGAAATCCCTATCGAGGAACTGTCCTGTCCTCAAATCCTTGAAGACAGCCCCGATAGCAGCCACCAGTTCACGATACCTTGTCTTCAGCAGTGAGTGTCCAGTTTCCGTGAGACCCAGCAGCAGTTTGCTGGGCCCCAGCACATGGATTTTCACTGGCGATTGTGCTTGCAGCACGCCCGGGATTGTCCAAAACATCGCGAGAACCGAGGCATACAGCATGGGAGACCATGTTTCCTTGTGCGTCTTCTTGATCCACACCTCATAGACAGCAATCATGTTGGTCACGTTGGCACCACGATACCATTCCACTGGCTGGATCAGGAACCTTGGCTTGGATCCGAACTGTGATACCACGGTATTCACCTGTTCCTCATTCAACTCCGTGAAGAACAGTTTTGAGTTCCGTGGGTCTGTCCCCGGGAGGAGATGGACTTCATCAGAGTCCATGCCAATAGACCCCAACAGCCCGTTGACTAGGTCATTATGGACCTGCACAACGTATTGGTTATCCCGCACGTCTGGCTCGCGGAACACCACCTTGTCAACTTCTGCCCCAGGCGTCATAAGCCGCCGAAGCTTATACGTTGGGGGCGGAGATAGGCTTCTGGAGTCCCTTGTGCTGCTTGCAATCCAGACATCAAATCGATCATGTGTGCGCATGTGCATGAGGGACCTGTCCGCCATTTGTAACTTTTCGCAGCCGAAAGGCAAGTTCGAATTGAGGGCGAGTGCCCGATTGAGAAATGATGGCCTGTCATCATCATCGCTGACAGGCTCAAGCAGGATAGCAACAAAGCGGCCCAGCATGGGCAAATCAGCAAGTAGTCTCTTAATCGCATGTTGGACTTTATCATATTCAGTCATCTCCCCAACGAGCACAACATTGGGGCGACTGCCGTAAAGGACGGCAGCAAGTTTTTCAGACGAGTCCAAGTCCTTGAAGAGGTCGTACGACAGGGAGGCAGCCTCTGGAACTCCACTCGTTAGCACCACTTCGTCCTGAATGATATAGTCGGCGTCATCGATGGCTGCCAAACACGCCAGTTGACCGGCGTCGGCAGGAACGATGACCTCGTCGCCTGGCGTGTCCGGGGGGGGGGGGGGGGTCAACAGCGATCGCGCCAGACCCTGCCGCCCCATAAACATACGTCGAGAAGGATGGATGAGCGTGTTGTCCGGGTGAAGGTACAGCAACTCCCACAAGCGGTCCCGCTTCAACAATCTGGCCTTGGCATGTAGTCCTGCGATCTTGGCCCCATCTCCAGCCATGTACAGCAGTATTTCATCCATCTGGTCGCCATGCAGTCCCGTCAACGGCCGCAGAGTGTAGGGGTTGAGCACTGCAGTGCAAAAATTAGGGTCGCATCGAACTTGGGCACTGCAGTTCCCATGAACACCAAAAAGCGACGAAAACAGGTGCTCAGAGGACATAATACCTTCACCGGCAGTCTTCTCAAAGGTGTCAATAAACTCAGCCACGCGACCACCAGATATCTGCAGTAATGAAACCAGCGGTCTGCAATTTTTCCAGATTGAGTCCTGGCAGGGATACAGTGTTGGACAGGCCACAGGTACGCAAAGGACTGACAACGGTGGTCTCATCGTGCATCTCTCATACCACAGATGTTTTCTCCCCCAGCCGGCCACACTTCCGCAGAGCCATCAGCAGCATCTCTTTCGCTTTGCCCTTCTGCACTTCAGTCCAAATTCGAGCGGCCACTTGTCCCATACTCAGCTTGCTCACTGAGTGTTGTACCGCATTGTGATCGCCTCCAATAATCTCTCTGATGTCAACAGGACAGTCGTGTCTGATCTCCTCGCAGTAGACGTGTTGTAACCAGTCTGGCAGGCCCGTGAGTTCGCACAGTATTCTCGGTGAAGTCTTTGGAGTGCCGCCAGGATATGAGCCCCGCCCAAGCAGTAGGGAATTTCAGCTGATAGAAAAATGCACCACGGGGAGATGGGAGATGGGAGATATCAGCGAGATGGGCACTGCAGTGCCCAAACGACCAGACTGTGTGAAAATTACGACGTGTGTGTGACAGGATGGTAGTGTACCTTCGTTTCGCCATATGAGAATGTTTGAGATAGGCCGGCAGGGTGGATTTGTCCTCAGGCTTGCGATCCGCGATAGTACTGAGTCCTCGTCCCTCTCTTTGGTCTGCCCACGCGTGAGGTCGGTGTCAAAGTTTATCTTGGTAAGCTGTATCTTGACCAGCTCCTTTTTGATCCACGTTGTCCGGAATGTTTCCGTTGCCCGGTCTGTCCCCGTCCGCTTCACTGGAGCCTGCCCCGACTCCGCCCGTGTCTTCTCTGCTGTGTGAACGGCTTGCGATGCGGTCTGCTGCTCATCCCCTTCCGGCAGTTCGGTATCCGAAGGCATAGCTTAGCAAAGGGGCTAACAAAGGGTCACACGCCAGACTACAAAAGGCCACGGGGCTGCAAATTGTTGATTTACGGGCTTCTAATGTTGATGACTACTGGCAGCGCTCGACGATTGAACACAGATGGCAGAAATAGCATCACAGTCGGATGCACCTGGTAAAAATCGAGGGTCAAACTCATTCAGCTCCGAAAGGACAGCCACGGGGGCATCGGAATCATCACTGTGAACAGACACTGCTTATGGAGGGGGGGGGTCCGGGTCCCATCCATCATCACCCACAAAATCAGCAGCCCTCAGGTCTGGATCTCCGCACCCGCTTTGACCCAGCGACAGACGATTTCATCGACAAGTCGGGCGTCCCGAGGACAGAGATTGACGATGCCGAACAACGACAGGCAATCATGGAGACGGCCACCAGCCAGGATATCAAGTATGCCCCCGACACTTCTGCCCTGCGCAACGCTGGGGACGTCGGCGAAGTGATGGACATGGCTGAGACCACAAAGGTCAACGAGAACGCATCTGACGAGTGCCCCGGAGTCTACGGGACTATGGAGAATCATTATGACCCGGAATTGGCAGAGATCTACCCGAACGTCCCGACTGACGTACCTGCCGCCGTGGGATCGGATGGACGAACCTCTGTCGAAGGAGTCACTGGTACGACCGCGTACCACGTCGGCCCGTCAACTATGGACGTCGGTAACGCAGACGCTCGCCGTTTGGATGGCCTGAGACTGCCGGATGCCGCACCGCCGCGAGCCAGGTATGCCTCCCACCCAAACATCCAACCGGCGGTGCGGAGCTCAGCTCCCCGCTCAGACACCGACAACCAACCGCCGGACACAACCGACACGACGGAGAACAACACAACGGCGGTGCGGAGCCTCGCTCCCCGCCCTTGGCATGCCACTGTACGACTCAACAAAACGACCTCATGGAGGCCACGACCTCTGTGCTACATAGGATTGATGACACACATCATCCTGCTCCTGCTACACAACGGAGACGGCGGAGTGGAGCCCTGCTCCCCGCCAGCCAACACCACCAACCAGACAACGTACCAAAACATCACGACATACTACGGAATGGCCAACGGCGGAGCGGAGCGACGCTCCCCGCCAACAATGCCAACCATAACGACGGTGCGGAGCCCTGCTCCCCGTCCGTGTCACTACCCAAACCACACCGTAACCGCTGCGCAGTTTTCTGCGCAAGAACTGCACCGACGACCGGGCATACACCCTGTGTTGCATGTGACACCGTTGCCATCGCATACACCGCACTGCTCGCGAACTAGGAATTGCCGCAACACGGCGTTCTCACATCGATCCAACCCCCCCTCCCAACCCCACCCTGCGTGGCGCTGTAGGTCGGTGATCGTGAGCGGCGCCGGACCCCCGGTTTGCCTTCCGGCAACCGGGTCAGTCAAGGGCATCAAACATGCCCTCCATCACCTCACGCCACACCTACCCCCACCGCAACACCAGCGGCTGTTCTACCAAGGACAGCCGCTCGGAGACCACGACCCGACCCCGACCACGACCACAACCGGGCCCATCCACCTGACGTTGCGACTGGTGGGTCTGCTGGGAGGAGGCAGACGGTCACGGAGAGACACAGACAGTGACAGCACCAGCGACAGCGACAGTGACAGCCACAGCCGACGGAAAAAGTCCCGGAAGCGCAGCTCCAAGGGCGAACTCACCCAGGCCCTGCGGGCCATGACGTCCCTTGCCGACTCTGCAGCAGGAATCTGCCGGTCGATCCAGCAACCACAGCAAACCGTGACGCCTGAGGCCCCAGCGCCACAGCGCAGCGCTGACAGACACAGTGACCAAGCCCGCACCCACGCAGAACCGTCACAAGGCGAGGCGGAACCACAGGCACGACGACGCTACTGCGTGAGTATCGACACGCGCCAAGGGGAACAACAAGTCTCCCTGCAAGAACCCGGACAGCAGCCTCAACACCCACCCCTCTGCCCCCCAACTCCTGTGGCTGAACCGGTGCGTTTCTACCGCAATCCTCACAGCCCGGAGGTGCCATGTGCGGTCCCTGCCCTCCAACACGGACACAGGGACGTAAACCGACAGCCCCTCCCACAGCAGGCGGCCACACGCATGGAACACACGGCGGCACAGCCGGTGTACCACAGTGAACCACTGCATGTACCACAGACACAGCACGAACCTCAGGTCATATACTGGGCAGCCACACGCATGGAACACACGGCGGCGCAGCCGGTGTACCACAGTGAACCGCTGTATGTACCACAGGAACCACAGGTGCAGTATCGGGCAGTCGTCGACCGCCATGGACAGCACATACTGCAAGAGGACAGTTCAGGAACCTGGGCCAGGATCAGCGAGCAGAATGCAGCTGCGCTCGAGATCCTGCGAACCGAGCCACCGATGCAGCCCCGCACAGATGCCGAACCGGCAACGGGATATCTGGACATGTGGCTCTCAAGGGATCGCACACGACCACTGGCGGACCCGCATGCCCCCCGCCAACAACCAACGGACAGTGTTGTCTATCCGATTCCCGAGCCGGCGCCGGTAGCGGGGCACTCACAACAGCACCAGCAAGTGTACTACACACCGGACGCACCAGACCAGCACCCCGTGCACCAGCCCGGACTCCCTCACATCCACTGGGAAAGGGCACCGTGGCACGATGCACACGCAGAGGAGGCACCAAAATAGGGACCGGAACCATCCCGCTGGCGACAGGCTGGGGTTTTCCCCTTCACTGGAGGCTGGGACGTGGTGGCCGCACAGCAAGAACAGCAGGCACCCCCCCGGCAGCCGCGAGGAAGGAGGCGCCGACCCAGAACCCACAAGGGGGAACTGGGGACGGTCATCCCCAACATCCCCACCATTCCACCCCCTGATCAACGAGATACCGCGTCACCTGATGTGCTGGTATGTGCATACATATGCATGAGGGGAACAGCGGGAGACTGTGGCTACCTTCCCAACACCTGCCTTGCGCCATTCTCCACAGTGAACAGCGGGAACGGACAACCTGGAACGGACCGCGTCGACCGCACGGTGACCGCACGGTGGCAAGTCGGCCGTAAGGATTTTGCTCCTCAGACATGCACGCTAATGACTGGTGCCGCTGGCACCCACTCGGCCGGGACCTTGGCCACTGCCTACCAAGCCGCAGTTTATTAATCCGGGTACACTGGCGTGGGCGCTTTCTTTGCCCCCGCTGATGCTCGGCGTGCTGACCAGCAACGGACAGCACAGGACAGCGAGACAGGAATGTCATATATGGCCCCAACCCGGCCATCAACAGCGCGGGGCCAGACAGACAGGCAACGGGCTGCGAAGGCGACGGGCCGTGTGAACGTGCCCGCCTGCCGACCATGCGTGGGGATGGCAGGCGCTACTGGCACCTACCCGGCTCGGCCCTTGGCCACCGCCTACTCTCCCGCTCTACACACCGGTGTGGGCGCGCCCGACGCCCCCGGTGACGCCCAGTCTGCTGACCAGCGACAGGCAGTACACGATAACCAAACAGGAATGTCATATATGGCCCCAAACCGGCCATCAGTACGCGGGGACGCCGCGTAGGTCCCGACCGACGGGCATCGGATTGGACAGGCACCTGCGACAATGACCAGAATACACACATTTCCTGGATCAGATCCCTTCGTGCTATTGCCACAGTATCGTGAGGAACCCCCCTACCCCTCGGGACACCCCCCCCCCTCATGGGAGAGGAACTGCCTTGCGACCCACCATCTAGGCAGGCACCCCCCAACAATCGACGACGACCCCCCGCCCTCCTTGGGTTGTTGCGGGACCGCACGGTCGACGGTGATATCGAAAAGAACCCGGGGCCTGAAGATGCGCAGACCACAGGGAACGACATCCCCCCCAGCACAGGTAGATGATCACCCGGCTGGCTAGCGAGATCGAAACGGGCTCCAACCCCCACTACCCCGCTAAACTATACAAATACGCGACACAAGCACTCACGGAGGCACTGCAAAAAAAGCGGCGCGCATCCACCCCTCCCTTAGGGCACAACACACCCGCTCCATGTGCAGAACCGTCTACCACACATGGCATATTGGAGGTGCCATCACCAGAGGCACCCCTGGTGCAAGGGGTACATGACCCAGGCACACCACGACCCGCCCCCTTGGAAACTTCCGAGTTGACTGTAAAAACACAAAAACACCACTCACCGGTAGGATTAAACATGACCACAGCCATCGATGTAGTTTGCCCCCGATGCAACATGGCCGACTTTGTGTACTTCCGCTGCACCACATGCAAGTATTTTGCCATACACCAACCGGATACCCCAGACTTGGTACCACGGCGACTCTACAACGTGATGTCCCCAGACCCCTTATACCCACGACAAGAATCTTGGCAAGAGGCCATACCGGCCACCACCTCGCAAACCTGCCACACGCCAGTACCACACGAGACGGGCCACCGACCGACCGTGGAGGACACCCCGGACGGATGGTTACGCGACGTCACAAGCGACGGGGATGTCGAACCTAACCTCGGTCCCAGCCCATCAACACCCTCAACGAAACGCACGCGATACAACCAAGACAGACCACATATGTACCAAACACCTAGGATGCTACGCAAACGCACCGCGGACAACACCCCCCCCCGGACAAAAACGGAGGCGCGCAGACCACGTACCCATGGCAAAGCAGGAGCATCAATCGTCAACACTGGTATATGACCACCACAAACGAAAGGCGGACGGGGAACCTACCCACCAACCACTACCCAAAAGGCACCAGAGCACGACCCACTGGGACGAGCAACATCCCCAGGGGAACCAAGGAAACCTACGCATGAAACGGACATATGCAGACACCACTGACCAAGTCATGGGTGACTCACCACGCAGGAAGATCCGGCGAACACAACGCCTACGCAATCGCCCCTACCCGAGACCAACGAGCTGGGTCCACGACCCGACTCAAGACGGAGACACAGAGCCCAACCCCGGACCAACCACACCCGCAGTGGAGTGCACAGCCCAGACCACACCGCCGGGGGACATGGGGACTGAGGTGCACAACGCTCTGCCACCGCTCTTGCTGGCGGCACCACCAGCCCGCCAGCCCAACGACGACGTGCACAAACACTCGTGGAACACGGATGACGGTGGACAGGCCCTAGAGGACTGCCCCGTATGCTTGGACAGCCCCGCGGATACACACCTGAGCTGCGACCACAGGCACAGGCTGTGCCAGGACTGCGCCAACGACCCACGACTGCTAAGATGCCCACTGTGCCGCGGCACTCTGCAACCAAAGATACCCCCCCCACCCCCGGATGACCCAACATATGCGTATTTCCACATACAAATCTACAACAACAGACTCCTCACATACACGGATCACAGCGCAACTCCCAACCCTCCAGTGCATTTGGCATACAACGTGTGGAGGAGGCTACCTAGCACAACAGGCCAACTGTGGGAGGTACACCTCAGGACTGACCTCCCATACTACCACATCGCAAGACACAGACTGCATGTCCTCACGGGCACGAGGGAGGGCTTCCAAATGGCCGTATCCATACGATACTGGCTCTTTCTGGTCCAACCCTTGCAACACGACCTGCTCCTGGAGTATGACACCACCGACTGGGTGCCACCCGACCACCCATCGGACGTGCGCCATGACAGGGTCACGTCCGTTACCCCAGACGTGGTCTACCCACAACACACCCAATGGGTGCCGGATGCCACGCAGGATGGTGATATGGAACCAAACCCAGGCCCGGATAGCAACGCCCCGCCCCATGGCATGGTGCGCACCCTGGCAGAAAACTACGAAAGACACACGTCCGGACTGCACACTGGTGTGCAAGACCAAGGGGACGAAATGGAAAACCCGGACATCCTGGAGTCAACCTCAAACCCCCCACCAGAGGATACCACTGAGCGGGAACCCCCCCAGAATGGGGAACCTAGCACACCACCTGACCAACACACCGAAGGGCTTAGTTACGTCCCCCCTCCACCACAAGAGGATACACAGGCATACACATTCCACGAAGACGGCAACAACCCACTGGACAAACTACCCATACACACACGTACGGAATACCAGCTCATAGAAGAACTCGTAAAGCTCAACACAGGCGCGTCACAACAACCAATGACTACAGCAGAGCAAGACACATTGAAAGCATCAGTTGTGTACGACGCACAAACCAGACTAAAAACTTACTTAACAAAGCACCCAAACCGTGCAGTGACCACAAAGCACATGAGGAGGCAAACACAGGAAGGGGTATGGTATGACAGGAACACCTACCAACTCCCTCTGTTTGCGCAACACAAACTGCGCGACGTCATGACGGTGAGGCATGAGGCAGACTCTGACGGTATACACACGGTATCCGAGATGGCCGAAGCACACCAATACACAGTACACACGGAAGCCGACCATCAAGGGAACCCAGACATCTGGAACAAGACATACTTACTACTGCCACAGGCAACCGGGACCCGCCGCAACCATGAACGACGCATGCAGCGCGCCGCCATACAAACGGAATGGGGCGGAAGCGAGGACGAACGGGTTGACCAAGTCCTACGGGCACTCGGCGACCCGGGGGCCAAGGAACTGATCCTGGCTTACGAGGCGGACCGCCAAGACATTACAGCACTACAAACCTACCGCATGGACTGCCTCCACCGCGCCCCCCTGCGCAAACTGGCCCGCTATGTAAGGGGCATATACCAATTCGACAAATTCCCCGTGCGCAAGTGGTCCCCGGAACACGAAACTATGGTCGACCACCTACAACCCAAACCCATCATGGTCCTCCACCTGGACAACACCATAAAGATGGGACACGAGCCCACGCAAAAAAACTTACGCACTCACGAAGGGCACACCCATACAAGTGGGACTGGAAGACCGCACAGACACACTACAACCAGAACCGGCCAAGACTACAATCGTAGTGGAGTGCCCACCAGAAACGGGCATTAGGACGCGAGACGCATTTATGAAACGGATCAACGGCCACCAGTCTGACGTCGCATCCACCATAGCAAGCAAAGACCCCCACAACACTTTTCGGTGGAAGTGCGCATCCGAACACACCGCGGGACAAAGTGGGTCACACGCCTGGAGACTACACCTGCCCATGCAATTGCTGCCTCGCTTGACACAAGCACTGCAGACCATAAAACAAGAGGAGGAAAACGCCGGCAACCCTGGACCCTACTGGCTCACCGAAACGGACTATGAGAGCCTGTATATACTGAGACAACAATACACGGAACACAAAGAAGACAGAATAACGTCCCTACAGGAGATACTGGACGACCTGGACAGGGAACAGCTCGAGCTAGGAAGGAGCATTGCATCCTTCCTCAAGGGGTTCCGACCAGTGGACTCATACGGTCTACTGGTACAATTCCAGCCAGACGCAGACCGACGCTTGATTGCCCAACTACTAAAGGGCATGAAAAGCTACGAACTGGTCCACGTGATGACCAACGTCATCCTCAACCGCAACAACTGGGCACAGTCCACGAGCCGCTCTAGGGACATCGAGCGACCGCCAAAACCGACTAGACACGACACCACGACGGTGTTCGTAGGGTGGACACAGGGCGCAGGAGACGACACGGCGAAAGTCGTGGCATCATTCTTTGGATGCTGAACCAGCTGGAAGCCGGAACCCAACATGTGGAGCGACGCGGGCTGCACCTACGCCTCCCTCCAATACCAGCACGCCACGGCAGTGGCCCTCAGTGCCGGACAAGACATCGGAGTGGCACCCGGTGAATACCTCCACATCACGCTAGGAGATGACAACACGGACACACAGGCGGCAGAGCGCATCGACCAGATGCTCGCGCACAAAATGCCGCAGGAAACGGGCGACGACGCGGCCTTCAGGAGACGAATTAAGGCAAGGAAACAACTGGGCTCAGGCATGATGACTGAACGCGTCATCAAGGAAATCGACAGGGAAAAGCAGCTGTTCGCAGAGCCGGAATCCATCAACGTGGCAGACTGGGACGAGGCCATCCTGAACGAACTCGGCCATACCACTAACGACGACACCCCATCAGACACCCACCCAAATATGGCCACCATGGACACGGATGAAACCCCCGTCCAACAACCAGACAACCCGGCAAAATTAACCACACCACACGCACGGCAGACACACCCAGCACAGAAAACCAAGGCCCACAACAAGACACCACAGAAAACGCCCACAAAAACAACGCCACCACCAAAAAAGAAGAAGGCAGCACCTGCATCGCCGCAATCCACACAACAAGCAGACAGTACGGCTGCCTTCACCGTGGACAACAGACACAAGGGGAAAGGAAAGGGGCCGCCAAAAAACCCGCAGGGCAAAGGGAAAAAGTGAGGTGCCTGTTCCTCATGCCCTGCATCGCTATTATGGCCCTCCTCCTACTCCTGGCCCCCACGCATACTGAGGGGCCGGTATATCTACTCCCCGTGAACCGGAGGGTCCGCAGACGATGTACCCCGCCGTTACGGCACCGGCACGGTTACGCACGGGGCCCCAACCCCCATAGTTACCGTATATGGCGGCCAGGCCTACTCCTCCTCTATATCGTCTATTTCTTCCACACCCCGACCGCCCCAATCACGGCAGCGCCATGCCGCTACCATGCACCTGTCACGATCACCACGGTAACCAGCCCATATAACACGCGGTATAACACCAACTGGGTCCTCCAATGCGGAGATGTGCACCCCAACCCCGGGCACCGTAGGATATATCAGCTCCGGCGGGGATGCCGGGATGTGCGGGGACCCCCCGTACCGTTGCTTGACATTGAGGAGTATGCTCAACACCTGGTGCTCAACACCAATCGACGGTATGACGGTCTAGACGACGCAACCACCGCGAAGGACCACGACATGAAACTGGCCTCCTGGAACATACAAGGAGCACAGGGATCCGTCAGCCTACAACGATGGGCCAATACCCTCCACCTAATCAGCCAGTGCCGTATCGACCTATGCGGCATCCAGGAGTATCACCCAGGTTTCCCTAAACTAGAGGCAGCCACAACAGCACTCAACAACGACTACAAGTGCTACGCTGCGCCTGGGACCGAACCACGGATAGCTTTCATTGTCCGCAACGCTGTGGTCCCCCACATACTCGAAACGTTATACTCACCCAACGGTTTGGCAGGGGCCATCAGGATACAGCTCCCAAACAGCCCCCACCGCACCATTGCGTTTGTGTACTCCAAATTCAACCAACAGGACAAACAAGAGGTAGACCTATTTCTGCAGTCCCTGAGACCATACGACATCATTATGGGGGACTACAACGATGACATTTGGTCACCCAACCCGACACGCCCGTGGCAGGAAGACCTGGCCAGCGGAGTGTTCCTGGACCCTTTGCACGCTAGCAGCCAACCCCCGGACCCCCGGCAATACTATACCCGCATCCCTAGGCATGGACGCCCACGTCGACTAGACGCCATCTTGATTAGGCAACAAATACCAAACATACCCTGGACCTACTATGACACCATACAAATGCCCATATCGGATCATGCTTTGGTCCTGCTTGGGGTCCGATGGAGGATAGGGGTCCCCGACCCACCACGCAGAAAACCACAGCCCACAGTCGCGAAGTGGTATACAAAACAATTTTAACGGTTTACTAACACCATATCCACACTACCCATAACAAACAACGACCCACCCCTACACACGGCACGACGGATCCTGTCTGCTATAGCGCACGCGGCGCGGCCACGACGACCCACGCGCGCAAAGACAGCGACCACCGCAAGCTTGTCGGAAACCACGGACCCCAAAACACGGTTACGAGAGTACGGGGAAATACAAGAGCAACACATACGGAGACAAATCGCCAAACTGCGCCGAGCGGCAGTGCACAAATCGGGCTATTTTTATAAAAAGGTCAAGAGATGGCGCACTGGACTCATAGCCCAGGACACACCGCAGCCCCCAATAGGAGGAACACAGTACGTACTCAACCACTTTGCGGGCGACCCAACATACGACGAAGACACGTGCCGGCAACTCATACGGAAACATGTACGGCACCGCACGTGGAACACAACGACCCCCACATACGAGGAGTACTTGCGGTGCCTTCGGGCACCAAAGAACAAATCTGCCGGACCTGACGGTGTCCCCCCACACCTGCTCCGGCAGCTACCGGACCACGTGCAGCGGCAACTATACCAGGCAATCGTTGCAGTCTGGAACGGACAGCACATCCCAGTGGCTTGGCTGCAGTCCAGGGTAGTGCTCATCTATAAAAAGAAGGATCCCCAGGACCCACGAAACTACCGGCCAATCTACGTATCCACGGCCATATATAGTATACTCACACGCCTCCTCCTAAAGCGTATATCGGGAGCCTTGACCCCGGGACTATTGGACATACAACACGGCGCCACACAGGGCCGAAACACCACAACGTTAGCCACGAAACTATTAAACGACCTGCACGTTGAGGACGGGTACGTGGCCCTACTTGATGTGGCCAAAGCTTTTCCTTCAGTCCCCCGACCCATGCTGACTGGGATCGTCAAGGAGGCAGGGGCACCAGAAAACATCATACGGATGTTAGGAGAAATATACCAGCATACACCGGCCGTACTAACCCTACACGGAAAGGACCTACCCATACGACCCACCAGGGGTGTGAAGGAGGGGTGCCCCCTCTCCCCAACACTATTTCTCCTTTACTACGACATACTATTACGTGAAACCATGGAACGATGCCCGGGAGCCCGACTTTACGTGTTTGTTGACGACATAGCTGTGCGTGCGCCCACGAAGGAAGCATTGCTGCACACCCTGGATAACCTCCACGACGTGGCCCACACAATGGAGTTACGCTTCAACAAGGACAAAACTGAAGTGTGCCACTGGGCAAAGGACTACGACCTAACGCCCATCACGTGGCGGCATCAGCTCCTCCCCGTGCGGCCACCTATAATGACTTACCTGGGGGCATGTGCTTGCCCACCCCACACAAGAAGACACAGCATGGGACATGGTCACTACACAGCTACACCACGACGTAGCGGCATACAGGACCCTGCCGCTCAACGCCTACGAAAAGGTGGCTATCATCAACGCCGTCCTTATCCCCCGTTGGACGTACAGGGGACTGTTCCTCGGAAATAGGACACGAATGGCGCACTGGGACGACATACTACTGCAGTTCATCAGGGATACACCCGGGGTAGAACAACAAATGAACAAACACCGGCTGACTACCAACCTCAGGCACGGGGGACTTGGCCTACGCCAGCTGTGGTGGTCCTACATCACCCGGTGGGTCACAATTGGCCAACAGGAACTGCAGCGCACCGGCCCTACACAACAACTCACCGCAACCCAATATAAATACATAGACGCCGTCCGAGCCCTAGGGGGCACGGTGGGTCAGCGTATATCCCAACCCCGACAACACCGACCCTTGTCCGCGGGACTCTACGACTCGGAGAGCTCAGAGGAGGACCAGGAGACGCATGCAGGGAAGACACCGCCGGCTACCAACCGCTTAGACTACAGCTGGATGAACCCTCCAGAGGAGCCAACCCCTGAGGAAACCCATGAGGTTTGTCAGGCACTCCCCAACGAGCAAAAACTCCACGGGATCACCATACACTACAAAGGAGAACCCACCACCACCCGGTGGTACACAGACGGGTCGAAACGACACGGACGAGCGGGAGGGGGCATCTACAACGGAACATACAGTGCGGCCTTCCGGGTGCACGGGCCACAAAAGGTTTATCGGGCCCAAACAATCGCTTGCGCCTTAGCTTCAGAGCTGGCCAAGCCAGGAGACGACATCATACTAGACAACCAGAGTGTGGTGAAGGCCACACCTATAAAACGCAAAGGAGTGGTCAAGGACCAGGACTACCGCGACATAGGGTACCTCAACTCCACCACGAAACGACTGACGATCCGATGGACACCAGGGCACCGCAATCTAGAACAAGCCACCACGTATAAAGACTACCAGGACATACAGGGGAACAACCACTGTGACGTCCTCGCCAATATGGGCGACAACCTGCCCATGGATTCCCAACAACCACAACCCCATGATGTTGTCATCACAGGACAGATCATGCCCACGCCTGCCAAGGCATGGATCATGCAAGTGCGTAGACAAAAACAAACACCAGACGTACACTGGGTGAGCTGGCTCCCCATGAAGCACTACAGACGGAACGCCCGGACACCCTGGCTGTGGGGGCAAGTGCGTTGGTGGGGAATGGGCGCCCCCTGGGAACGGACACCCCGCCTCTGCTCCTAGTGTGGCCACCAACACGGAGCATCGGTGCAGTCAAAACTGGCTTACTGTCCTGCCTGGAGCGACTTCTGGGACCTGTGGCGCAAGAGCTGGACTGATTGGGCCCCATACACGCACCAATGGCTGCAAGCGGCCGACAACCAAGAACTATGGCTCTGTGTCAGGCTGCTCATACCACTATCCCTCGTCGACGCCATACCCACTGCGGAACGACACGAACTGCGAACGGAGGTGGGCCTGTTCCAGTTTCGCATGATACAGTCCGTCCAAACACTAAGACGGAAGTACGCCGACCCAACACCACAACAACCACCGTCGCCCCTGTGGCTCACCAAATACATGGCACAGGCACTTCCGCCGCGAGAAACGCCCCGAAACCTACGGAACCAAGTTGGGGCGCCCACGTGGTGCGGCGCGAAACGCAAACGTAAGGCCGAGGTCGCAACGGCTGACCCAATCGATCCCGGCCAATGGTTACAAGATGCACGCAACGCGGGCGATAGTGAGGCAGTGGCATGGTTCGTCGCACGAGCCACTAACACAGGGGCAGACGACCACATAAAGAAACGTCAGCGCCTCAACGTTGACACACAGCGGTGGGAACAGTACAAGACGACCACAAACAGGCTGGCAAATGAACACGCACAGCAAGCACGGGACATATACCACAAAGCACACATGGAGGCGATGGCGAGACAACACCTGCACACCCTACACAAGGGCTACACCAACGCAGCCCCCGAAGCACAATGTAGACCGTTCCCATCAACAAAGTTGAGGGGCGGCTGAGAGGGGCCAACCCTGTCGGGGGCGGGGTCAGGGCTGCCCATCACCCCATGAGGGGGGTCGGGAAGGGGTTCGGTGCGGACGGGGGGCTCACTTGAAATGAAGGGGGGGGCACATGAGGCACCACGGTACCATTGCATAGAAGTTGTGCTATAGGAGGTGCGGTGGGTGACGTCAGGGACGTGCACCTGGGGGGGGATGGTGGGATGGAAAGGGGCGATGCCCAAATCATCCTACCACCGGGGGTTGGCAAGGTGCCAAGAAAAGGGGAAAAAAGAGTGGTGTGTTGGTGCACCTGAAGCAAGATCCTGCAGGCACACCATATCGCAGTGGGGGGGGGTGTGGACGAGGTTAGTGGTGGGGTACACCTGGACGTGGGCGTCCTTAGGCTTCCCCACAGGGTTAGTCCTCATCGAGTTGAGGAGCTGGTCAACACTGGAGGGGAGACGGGTTAGATGGAGAAATTTGTGGGAGGGGAGTTGGCGGCGCAGTTCCCTCCACAGGGTTGTGGCCCATCCCCTCCCCCCGAGGTAGGAGTTGCGGGTGGGGCTGCGCATGTCGATGTGGATGACATCGGGGGAGGGGTCGAGGGAGGCTGCCCAGCCCACGATGTCATCCACCCCCGGTGCCGCCGACTCGTACGTGGCCTCCTCCAATTCATGTTTTTTTTTTATCAAAAAGGCCAGTTCATAAGTGCCAGGGGCCACAGTGGACCAAGTTCGAAGTAAGATACAGATTTCGGCGAAGCCAGGGTATGCATACGGGCTGCAGCTCGTGACTGTGCCCCCATGGTTTCCCATTGAGGTTGGTGTAGTCATGTCAGTGGTACTTCCCACTCATTTGGGTCCCAGTGCGTTTTGTGGCGTTTCGGTAGCGGTTGTAACGGGACTTCCCACAAGGTGGGGTCCCAGTGCTCCCGCGGCCGCTTCCGTATCAGGTATATCGTCTGTCGGGCTGGTCGGGTTGTTTGCCAGTATTGTGTTGTCTTGTGTTTGCAGGCGTCTTGGTAGGACTGTGCCATGGCACTCAGGTGTGTCTGCTGCTGCCACATGTAGGTCGCTTGTTGATGGTGCAGGTCAAGTAGTTTGGCAGTGCCTGCGCTTAGCCTCCAGTATCGGTCGTTGACCATCGGTAGCAGTTTTGCGTCAGTGTACCACATCCTTGTGTCGTTTTTCGCTTGTTCGTACCATTGCCTACGTATTTGGTATAGGTGTGCATGTGTGTTGTGCAGTCGTTGTGTTTGTCTCTGTTGGTCGACTAGTTTTATGACAAGCCTGTGGTAGTCTGTTTTAGCTGTCAGTGTTGTGGAGGCACGGGATTGTGAGGTGGGGTGGAACAAGGTGATGAAGGCGTGGGGCAGCGGCGACGAAAAAGTCGTCGCAAAAAATTTTTAGCAACTTTTCAACGCCGCGCGGAGTGAGGAGCAGGCCAAGGATCCTGCGCTCCCCCGCCGTTGGCAAAGCAAGAGCACCTTGGGGTCGGGGGTGGGGAGGCCTCTCTTCAAGAAGTTCCACCCCCACCTCACCGAAAGTGTCCCTGGGGTTGGGGACCTCCACCCAATGACGCCGGGCAGCGTCATTGTGGCGAGTGTGGGGAGTGGGCCGCAGCTCCCCCACACTGACGTGGCCACCCACCCCGAGGTCCTCCCCCCCCACCACAGGGAGGTGGGGGGGTGCCACCTGAGTAGCTTCCTCTGCTTGTCAGAGGACTACCAGGTGGCGGTGCAGGCGGGAATGGCCCTGGGGGAGGGGGGGGAGGCGCGCTGGGACACCGTTGAGCTGCATCGGGGTGACATGCTGCTGATGGTGGCCACCAGCCGCCATCATGGGTTGCCTGCCCTCCCCGACTCCAAGGATGGGCTGCAGGGGGCTCTTTTTAACTTGTGGACCCCCGACGCCCGACACAAACACCACCAGGCCAACACCACACACTTGGACGCCACCCCCCCCAAGGAGGCCGTTGCTGGGACGTTGCTGGGGATTTGTCTAGCTGGGACTGCCCCAACGTGGACCAGGTGTTGTGGGTGGGGAAGGGGGCGGTTGGGAGGGTGGGGTTGTGGGAGGGGGAGGCTGCCCAGGCCCTCTTCCCGACCCCCCCCAGACGGTCCCGGCAGGCCCCCCCACCTGCCCCTTCCACCCCATCTTCATCTCCCGGTCGGCCCCGGCCTCCGACCTCGCTGTCATCGAGGTCGGCGAGCAGTGCATGCTGTTCTTCGTGGGCAGCGTGCACCAGCTGGAGGTCTGCAAGGGGGACAATGTCGATGCGGGTCGGAGATCCACTTCGCCATGACCGGCATTGGCCCCCCGGTTTGGCCGACAACGCTGTGGCACCTGGTGAACACGGTCCCAGCGTGGCGGTCGCCCAAGTGCGCGAAGACCGGGGCATAGAGCATCACCTGCCCATGCGAGTGCAAGGTGTGTTTGCTTGTGTGTTTGCTTTGTGTATTGGCAAATTGGACGAAATTCACGTGAAATTCGTACGAAATTTGTACGAAATTCGTACGAATTTCGCACGAATTTCACGTGAATAAATTTGTGTGAATATTTCGGAAATGTCAAATTCGTACGAAATTCGTACGAAATTCGTACGAATTTCGTACGAATTGCATACAAATTTCTGTGAATTTCGTCTAATTTGCTCCTTTTGCTCTTGCATTGCCTCGTGTGCACTCCCCCTTTCTGAATTTGTGCCTTGCACACCTCTGCACATCTGCAGGTCCCGTTCACCGCTTGGTCGCCGGATATTCGGCACCACACCAAGCGCAAGTAGAAGCCCCGGCCCCGATTGCCCGAGGAGCACGCCGAGCCCCCCAAAGGCCCCAGTGGCGACCAGCCCGCAGTCTCCGGTGGTGGACGGCCGCCGAGCGAGGCCGGCAGTGTGCGCAGTGAGCGCAGTGTGCGCTCTGGACGTTCGGGAGGCAGCGAGGCCAGCACCGCCACGGGGCATGTGGCGCGCGAGGTGGTGGTGCCCCAGCCGTCCCGCGACGAGTTGGGCGACGCCCACAACGACCCCCCCCTGGACCGGGTCACCCTGGCCGCCAGGCAGCCGGATCCGGCCTGGACCCAGCAGGTGCCGCCCGGGCCCGACGGGCGGCAGCGGCATCTCAGTGCCGTGTGGGACATGGTGTTGGAGTCGCGGGGGGTGCAGGGCACCTTCCGCATCTCCTTCCCCTGCCCCATTGTGGTCCGGGGGGGGGCCAAACTGCCTCCGGGGCAGGAGCTGGTGGGCATGTTTGCCTACCGGCTTGTGAGTGGGCACTGGCGGGTGCAGACGGGGGTGGCGCGGACTGGGGAGGCGGGGACGGTGACGACGGCAGGGGTTTTTGGGCTGAATGTGCTCACGGGTTGGGAGCAGCAGAGGGCGGAGTGGGTGGACGTGGCATGGCTTGCCATGCGCGTCCATGTGGGGAGGCAGCGGAAGATGGGGGTGGTTGACGTCATTGACGTCGAGGAGGACGAACCCCCCACGCGCAAGCGGAAAGGGCGCCCCGAAGGGGACACGGGCCCCACCCCCCCCCCAAAGCCCCGCGTACGGCCACCCCAGCGGAGCGGGCAGTGCGGGCGGAGCGGGCGGAGCCGGTGGGGGGGCGGGGGCACAGGGGGGAAGTGCAGGAGTGGGTGGACCAGCAGCGGGCGGGGGCATGGGAGGCACGCGCGATCAGCGCGGAGGCCGCCGACCGCGACCTCGAGGCCCGTCTGTCCAGGGCCAAGGAGGACAGGCGGGACTGCGAGTCGCGGTTGGCGGACGTCATCAAGGAGCGTGACCGGCTGGCCACCAAGGTGAGGACTCTTGAGCGCGACGTGGCGACGTTGCGCAAGGCAAAGCCAGCGGCACAGCCAGCAGAGGCAGTGGAGAGGGCTGAGGGTGCCGAGGCCCCCCGGGGGACCGACATGTGGGGCACTCCCCCCCCACTGTGTCAAATTTTTTTGCAGCACTGTTTGTCATTATTTGGGGTACGCTATGCCCCCTGACCTGTTTGCGATATTTTCTGCGGAACAGTTTGTATTTTATTTGGGGTATGCTATGCCCCCTGACGTGTTACACTGCTGGCTGAGTGTCAGCCGGAATGACAACCACTGGACTGGGTGTGTGATAACCCATGAGCACCATCCTGAGCTTGCTTTGTGAGGGTCAACGAGGGCAAAAGGATGAGGCTTCGGCAGAAATTCTGTGACACTCATGTGAAATTCGTGCGAATTTCGTACGAATTTCGTGCGAATTTCACATTTTCAGAATATTCACACAATTCTATTCACGTGAAATTCGCACGAAATTCGCACGAAATTCGTACGAATTTCGTACGAATTTCGTGCGAATTTATGTGAATTTCTTCAAATTGCATGCGAATCATAGTAGAGAGAGTTGTCTGCGGGAGGGGGATGGTAGAAACCTTGCGATGACTGCCTCCCCATTCAACAGGTCTTGTATCTCACACCATGCCGCGGCCCAAGGAGCCATTCCATCTGCTAGCGGATCGTACACGACGGCGGCGCCTACAAGAGCTCCAGAAGGTTGTTACCAAGGAGCTTGCAGCACCCTACACCGTCAAGTACCTACCCGACACGGGGCAAATAGTGCTTACCCCCGAAACAAGAGTTGTAGCCACCGTCCAGCCTGAGCCCACCCAGGAGGAGAGGTTGATTATGGCCGTCTCGAGGATCCGGTCATTGCACCTCTCTAGGACGGAGTCCCGGTACCTAGTGGGGAGCATGACGTACGGTGTGGTATGGGACCAGGTGTACGGCATGCTTCGGGAGCTAGCGTTGCCGGAGTCCCGGGCGTTCACCGCCTATACAGGAGACGACACGGCCATCAATGGCGCGGCCTGCTACCTACCTGACCGCATCGGCCACCTATTCAAGTGTCGACCACCCCCACCCTCGGACATCATGCAGCCCGGGGACCGACGGCTGCATTGGTTGCCTATTGCGGTGGACGGTACATCGAGGCATGAGGCCTCGTACGTCCATTGCACGCTTGGTGGCACCGCCAGCCCCAACCCACTATCTAGTTGGTGGCTACTAGGGGGCAGTGAAAAGTGGGAGACCCTCTACGCGACCTCCCAGGAAATTGATTTTGATGACGAGTTGCGCAAGGCCGCAACCGTAAGTTTTAAGGATACGGCAGGGAACGATAGGCAGTCCCTTTTTTTTCTGTGTGCAGATGGTAAAGCACAGGTGCCAAAACTGGAAGGCAGAATCCCCTGGTGCCACTGTGTGTTGAGTCTGCATGCGTAACCGTGCTCTGTGCCTTGCTACCTTTGGCACAGCAAGTGCGATAGACGGCAACTGGGAACCGGCCGTTGCCATAAATGCTATATATAGGACCATTACGAGTGATAGGCGAGTGCCTGATTATGGCCTCCATGGGGTCTTTCGTGTCCTGTTGTGTGCAATGAACGGGACACGGGACCTAGTTGTACAATTGACAGGGAAGGCACCGGCCACTCTGACACGCACCATGCTGCAACCGGTTCTAGATGAGGCACGGCTTGCTGCACGAACTTGCACCCGTGCCTCATTAATTAATGACAAGGCAAACAGCAAGGGGAAGTTGAGGATGGAGTGTGCTGCTGCCATCTATTTCATGCGGAATAGGGTTTGGGAGAAGATAATAGATGCTTGCCTAGAGCAGCCTAGTGTGAGACAGCATCAAGTAGGGGGAAAAAGTTGGGAGTCGGTGTGCAAAACGTGGTGCGAGAATTTTGCAAGCATGTGTGTATACGCGTGGCGCTCCGCATGGCTCTCCGGGGCCGACTTGGGACGGCTCCGGAACCATAGCATAGCCATGGGCGCTGCCCACAATGAGCTCCAGTGGGGCAAACTTCTGTGGACGCATCTTTGGATCGACCACATGTATTATTTTGCAAAGAAGTGGAGAATCTTGTCAAAGTTCTCCTGCTTTGCCATGGAGGGAAGTCACCGGAGGCTGAAGCGCATGTTGCGCAACAGCAGGGGCCTAAGCCTCCTCCGGGGGAGACCAGGGGTGCAAGTGGTTGTGGACAACCACACCATTGACGATAGCCTTTGGTTGCATGGGTGGGATGCGACCAAAAGGGCTCAACATGGGCAAGGGCCCATAAGTGTACAAACGTATGCAAGCCGCACAAGAAGACGGCTTCTAACCGACATGCAGCACCTTCAGACTCTACAGCGGCGGTTCCGGTGCCGCAAGAGACGGACATGAGATCACCTTAGGAACCCAGACCATTGTTGCCTGTGACCGGGGTGCATGCTGGGGGGCTTACTAGGGGTGTGAGGACAAATCAGGGGGGCACACCGGTAACATTTGTGTAAATTCAGGTGAATTCACGTGAAATTCGTACGAAATTCGTACCAAAATCCTGCGAAGTTCGTGCGAATTTCGTACGAATTCACGTGAATTCACAGCTGTGAATCGGCTACAGGCTTGCTGGGTTCCGGCACCTCTCGTTTTGGGCACGGTTCGGACATGATGGATCCTTTGGGGGCGGGACTTTCATTGGATGATGCATAACAAAGCTAGGGGAGGAATTTTGGCCCCTCAAAGCCCTTGGAATGAACCAAGAATATGGCATTTTCCCCGAAAAAACTTCAAAATTTGGGTAAATTCACGTCAAATTTACGCAATTATTCAAACGGCCACTTAACGGCCGTTCACGAAGGGTACACAGGTCTTTTACAAGAAGAACATGAAAGACAAGTATGCCCGTACACTCTGGTGCACGCTTTATCAGGCTTTGCTGCAAGCTGTGACGGAACCCACCCGCTGGAGCTTGTCAGTCCGAGGGTACAACAAAATGCGTCTTGCTTTTCACGAGGAAAATGATGCGGCCGAGTTTTTTAAAGCGGCAGCGGTGGAACGGCGGTCCAAAGGGCTGCTTTTCAAGGATGAGCGCACCAAACAATGGATCAAGGACCCACCCTCCGACTCTGAATAGGACAGCACTTCCTCTGGAAGTGACAAAGAGGAAACAATGGTCCTCTATGATGCACCATGTGAAATGGACCGGGGGGCACTAAGTGCCTCCGTGCAATCTGCTGGTTTTAGCATCTCAAGGCTTTCACGCATGGGTTGGAACCCAGGCACACCACATGGTGCAGCCTGGAGACTAACTGGCACCGGCCTTAGGCGGCCCTTTACGCACGTAGACTTCGTTGCTAAAAGGCAAGATTCATGGCGATTTCAACATCCGTTTTTTGCCCCCCAAAAAAGCATATCATTTTTTCGGCCAACCCCACGTGGATTTTCATCGTGGGATACAACAACCTCGCCTTTTGTTGCTTCCAGAGGTGTACGTATACACCCCCTATTCCGGGCCGAAAATTGTATCACTTAAATTTTTTGGGCACTGCAGTGCCCAAAAATTTGAAATGGCTTTTTTCAGTGGGTTCTCCAGTACACCTCTGTAGTCATCTCCACAGGTGATGTCATACTGCAGCAGCATGCATCAAAACTTGGCATACCCGTTATCCATGGGTCATCGCACCGCGGTGTTATACTCGGAAGGCCACGTACAATGTACCTTGCCCAATCACTTCCATTCCTGTCCAGATGTGCACTTGAAAATGGACTTCCAGTATTTTTGGGCACTGCAGTGTCCAAAAAATTTAAAACTCCGTATTTCACTCCTATTGGTTCCCATTGCGTAACACCTGACAAAGGACGTATGAATCATCAGACGTTGGTACTCATCCTCTGCTCATTGGAAATATATTGCCGGTTGTCTGACTGCCACCTTGGAGTGTACCCAGGCTTTGGAACGTTCCACGTCCATTGGGAGCTACATTGTTTGGATCTTCGCTAGCTGCTTTTGGTCTATGCCGCATCAGGTTTGTTTTGTGATAGTGTCTGTGTTTTCTTTGTCTCCTTACCTTTGCTGCCTGCGAACAGGACTTTTGTCCATGGATGCGGCTCCCTTCCGGCAGTTCCTTAGTTCGAAGGTATATGCTTCAAAGGAGGATCTAACTGAGGCTGTGGGTGTGGATAAGGGTGCCGATGCGTTTTGTACGTGGGTGTTAGATCTCCGGTTGGAGTGGAGAAGTAGGCGGTCTCTTGGTGAATACATACAACAAAGGGACAGGCGGACCGTTAATTGTCTGCCGGACCAATGGTTCCGTGTTGCTGAGCAAGAGATTTTTAATATATGGTCTGTTTTACACAAGAGGTGTCGTCCACGTGCCAAGAGGGCTGTAGGTGTTCAACCCAAGAGTCGTGTGCAACGTAGGTGTTTGGCTCACATGGGTCAATGTTCTTACCATGTACCCTCCTTTGCTGTTCAAGGAGCAACTGCGTGCACCAGTCTTTGGCAGACCTTGGAAGGTAAACCCGCTGTTCTATGGTTTGATAATTTTTATAGACGTAACTTCCGGCCTGTGCCTGGTAATGAGAACCGGTCCCTTAATTGTTCAGCTGGTGCTATCATACTCTTGAAACGACCTGTTGACGTTATGCCGTCTTTTCCTAGCCTCTCGGTTTTGCGGCAGAGGATTGGGTACACTGCAGACTTGTTGGTGCAGAGCCATAAAAACTTCATTGATGGCTTGCAAGGGTTGATGGACGACCCCATCCGCCTTCAACATGTTCGTTGTCCCTTGGACATACGACGGGCTAATGTTACCAGCCCAGCTTGGACCCCCTTTTTTCTCACAGACCTAACTGTGTCCGCTACCCCCGACCTTGTCTCTATTATTCACGGGCTCCAAGAGGTGCAGCAGCACACACAGCACCGTCTTCCATTGTTGGTCGACGAAAATATTCACTACCGTGTCCTTAAGCTCGTTTACAGCATCAGCTATGCTCGGTACAACGTGCCCATGTTCATTACACGTACCCCGGTAGTGTATGGCACATGGCACCCATATAAATATTGTGTAACCCTGTGCTACAGAAGATTCTTCCCTTTATTTACCTATTTTTCCTATGGTTCACTCAATTTGGGCACTGCGGTGCCCAACTTTCCGAAACTCATCTATATGGAGCGTATGATTCTGGTGCTCTTGCACTTGGCCCATAAGTGGCGCCAACCTTTGGAACAGAAGTTACAGACTCTAAGGGGTTTGCACCGACCGGGTAACGCTAATCACAGCACACTTCTTACACAGGTGCAAGGGTTGGTAACACTGCTGTATGGTTACATTCCAGCCTTGTTTATTATTGGGTCGCAAGTGAGGGATTGTCATCGGTCTTCACAGGGAGAGCAGCACGCTGCAGGGCCATTGTTGAGCCGTTGCCTACGCGTCCTTGTGAGGCTCACCCTAGGTTATGAGGACAAGGTTGAATATGTGCGCACCATTGTTGTTGCTAGGCTGTTGTGGTCCCAGTGGTTTGCCCGCTTACCTGGGATGGCACACAGTGAGGAACCGTGTGAGGCCCTGTTAAGCCGTGTTGTGCACGGAACGGCACAACACCCTGGGAGCTATACGTTGCAACAGGTGCATGACCTGTTTATCCTCACTCCCGTTGCAGACCAGACCCCAAAGGACCTGCCGTACGTTAATGTTCCCAAGGGACTGCCACAACTGGTTGATCGTCGTTTCACCAGATTGATGGCACGATTTGACGTTGGTGTTATACCCCCCCTGGTCTCGTCCAGTCAGAAGTCGAGTATTGTGCAAGACAGGTGGGATCCTGCCAAGATGGATTTTCCTTGCGCACTAGATACGGTGCTCACTGCAGAGCATTACCGAGATCTATGTGCCAAGACATTGCAGACACTTGTTAAACCTGTTAAAGTTGATGCTGACGTGATGACAGAGCTGGGTAGACACGTGCCACAACGTCCTCCAGGTGATATGGACACAACAGTAGCACAGGCACAGGACATGTTACGCGCATGTAATACACCAGACCGGTACAAGCGACGCCGGCCAACACGCGCTTTTGCGCAAAGGGACCCCGCCCGGATACCTGCCCCCCCCAATGCTGATGGCGACAGTGACAGTGATGAGGACCCCCCCCCCCCCCGCTGGTGGGGCAGCCGTACTTGATCTCGTTCCCCTTCTGCGCAGTGATGGTCCCGGGATCGTCAGAGAGGCCCAAGGGGTTGAAACAGTCGGCCAGGTTGTCAGCTGCTTGGTCGATGATATCGCTGGAGTCCTCAGTAGTGGCCCAGGCCTGCACGTAGTTGTCCAGCATGGCGACAGTTGCTGCTCTCATCGGAGTCGAAGGGGTTAGAAGTGCAGCGGTGATCGTACCAGTAACTCCTTCGACAGAGGTGCGTCCATCCGATCCCACGGCGGCAGGTATGTCGGCCGGGACGGTCGGGTAAATCTCTGCCACCTCCGGGAGGTGCGGCATTGCATTCTGCCCCACGTTGGGGTCTTCCATGGACGAAGAAATAGCACCGAAAAAAAATAGACACTCAGAAAGTGGGCCTCCTCCAATTGATGGTGGGCGACGGGGAGGGCTTGGTAGTGGGCGAGGGTGTCGGCTGCGAGGTCGGGGCGCGAGGCCAGGCTTGCGAGTTGGGACATAGTCTGCTGGGACATGATTCAAAGAGAAGAATGCGAAGGCTTTGAGAGCTGTAACAAAGCGAAAGAGTGGAAAGGAGGGTAAATTCGTGCGAAATTCGTACGAAATTCGTACGGAATTCGTACGAAATTCGTGCGAATTTCACATTCTCGTGAATGTGTGAATCTACCGTGAATTTCTGCGTGAATTTAGGTGCGTGAATTTCACATTCACGCGAATCTCACGAAATGTGTTAAACCATGCGGGGACTTTAAACCTCTAAATTGCACCTATTTGTTGCATCTTACTTTGGGCGAAGGTAGCACGACAGAAGCACACGATAGCACCAAGTTACGAGCAAAACACAGTAAAATTGGGTGAAATTCACGGTACCGTGAATCTCGGATTCAAACGGCCGGTTCACGAAGGGTACATGGCAAACCAGTGCTGATTTCTGCAGCCCTGTGATGTGGTATTCGTCGAGCGTCATAAGGGAGAAGTGGTCCGTTCCCCCATAGTCGCTCAGAAATTTGTGCAGGCGCCCGCCTGTTAGCGGCGCATAGAAGACTTTCGTGTTGAGGGGGGGTTGTTTGTCAATTACTTTCCTTCGGGTCTTGCCCCGGTGAAAGTAGCACTGGGCCCCTTGAAGGCCCAATTTTTGCATGGCATGTGGCATGTCTTTCTCATCAACTTGAATGACCCTCATATCGGGGTCGGGGCGTTGCGCCTTGAAGGGCTTCCTGGCTAGTGTGGCCCCTCCGAGAGGAGTCGCACACTGAGGAACTCAGGCTCTAGCTTGTTAGCTATGCCTGTGGCTGATGACTGGATAACAAAGAAACAAAGTTCATTACCTGCAGTACTTTTCAGTGGTCTGTTGAAACGGACGAAAGCATCGGGATTCCATTTCATGGATTCACTCAGCTTGCTGGCCCACGAATGGAACCCTGTCTGTGCTGTGACCTGTACAAGAAGGTCCAGTCTGGCTGGGCGGATAACGGGAATAAATTTGCACTTAACAAGTGCATTCATCAGATCAGGGAGATCGGATTCGCCTGTCACAAACAGAATGGACAGGTCATCTACTGGAAACATGGAGGACAATTGGTCAGGCTGCATGTTTCCAATTCCTTTCCATGACCTGGATTCACCTTCCATACGCATAAGTGTATGGCTTTGGAGGGTCGCTAGGAAGTGTTCCCAGTGGCACCGAAGCATGAGTTGCTGTTGCTCTGAGTCACACGGTGGTGAGACCACATCCACTACAGCCGTTTGAGACTGCTCTTGACGCGCGTTGACTACCGCCGCCACATTCTCTTGTGCAAAGGCTGACAGGAGATTGCAGGTGGAGGGTGTGGGTGAAGAAGCACTCGCAGGGGTGGTGGATTGTGTGTTGACATCGTAAAACTGTGACATGCTTTTGGGTCCCAGCAGGTTCTTTTGATTGTCCAATGAGTGTTGTTGCTGCTGGATGGTCTTGCTTTGGTTCTCTATGGCTCCCGCCGCTTCAGGACTGGTGCCATATAACACCAGGTGCGTGACCTGGTCGAGGCATGTGCCCATTTGCTCAAAGAGGAAATGTTCCTGTTCGCGCAGTTGAGGCACGTCAGTTTCCTGGGCTTTTTCTTGTTGTTCATTTCTGTGATGTGTTCCTTCGGTGTTTCAATCAGCGGATGCTGATAGGCTGTCGCCTATTTGCTGAAGTCCGCCGGGTCGTCTTTGACGGCTGTCAGGGCTTTGTCGTGTGCGTCATCCCTGAGTCGCTTTTTGTCTTTCACTTTGTCCCTTATTTCGACATAACTTTTTCCACACCTCTTTGCGTTTTTCGTTGGTGCGCTCCGGTGCAGTCACTGCTGAGTTTTGTGCTGCCGGAGGGTTGGGTTGCTCTGGTCCCGGGTTTGGTTCTACATCTCCACAGGAGGTTAGGTCAGGCACCAATCGTGTCTGTGACGGATGGAACATATCTGCTACTGCACCCGGGGACTCGCCCTCAGGGCTTGTAGCCTTGGGCCTGGTGGATGTGGCTGAAGTGAACGGTATGTGTGCACATTCACCATGTGTGGTATGCACGCATGTCCACCACCCATTCGTCTCCCAAGGAGTCGATGGGTGGGGACTCGGGGGAGGGGGGGGGGCTCCATGCCTGGCTGGGCAGTGTTGCCCATACCCCGCTCCTCCTGCCATGCGCCATCAGCGCTGACAGTGCTGTCTGCCTCAGACTGGTTTTTGGGCGTCTCTTGAGAATTTGTGTCCATTGCCGCGGTAGCTGAGTCCGCTGTCGACCTAGCGTGACCGCTGCGCGGTGTTTCTGGCCTGTGTGGCAGTCTGGCAAACAGAGATGCTTGAAGTAGCGTGTTCCAGGGGGGACTCAGCCAACTCCCCGGGGATATTTGATATCGGCCTCTCCTTACTGCTCGTGGCATGTGTCCAGCATGTTCTGGTAAGTGATTTTTTGGGCGATGTCGTTCTTGAGTGGGGATCTGGTACCTGGGCATACGCCGATGTTCTCCTGCTGCTGAGCGGGATTTGTGCCACTGCCAGTATGCTCGTGGTGGAGTTGCCCTCGTCACCGGTGTTTTCCGGTCCCACTCCATATTGCCTCTTGAAGTGCTCCGCTTCCTTGTCTCGTCTTGCCATGCGGGTAACAGTGTCCCATTCAGGGAGCACTTTGGTGACGAGGTACTGGTCCACATCTCCGTACACTGCTTCGAAATGGTAATGTTCTTCGTTGCTGGTTCTTGGCACATACTGATAGCGGTGCCCCCCGATCGCAAAGGCGTCCAGGGGGATTCTCTCCAGCTGTGATGTGCCGGGCGGTGCTGAAGCAGGACAGCACTCATAAAGCTCTGCCCTGAGCCACGAAGCTTCAGTGAACAGAGGACAAGGCATAAGATGCTCCGATGCAGGACGAGTCGGATCATTCTCCCCATCCATAGTCTCGGTTCTGCTGGGTGCACTGCAACAGTGCTGGCGTGCGCGCAGTGTGTGTGCAGCGTGCTGGACTGCCTGGTAGGCTCTGTTCTGGACTGACGCGGACGATTTCCATGCGGTGTGGCCAACATGTCTGTGGCGGTGCCTGTGTGGTATGCTTGCTGCGTGATGGTCGTCGTCGGCATGATTGCGGCCAACTTGTTCATGGCGCTTTCCCTGAATTGCTGCATTGAATTCAGTGGGGGGTTGAGCAGCAGTTGGTGCACTTGAACTCCCCGCGCAACCGTCGGGCTGTGGGGCCGGGTCTCACGGCATATGCCTGCCCGGGAGGCGCGGGTACATGGCACAAATGCTGTCGAAAAAAAATAGACACTCAGAAAGTGAATTGAGATCGGAATTGGGATCGGTGGAGCTCGGGATACTTGGTGGTAGTAAAGAACTACCCTCGTAACAAACCTGCCCGGGAATCAACAATACCAGGAGCCCACTTGGCCATGGCCAAGGCTTGGTTGGAGAGTATAGGATCAGCCGCCGCAGCATCGAGGAGCCTCGTGCTAAGGAACCTAAGTTCACAACATAGCCCCGGCCAGGGGCGGACGACGATGGGCTACCCACATGGCGGCCCTGACTCCGGCTAGGCGGGCACTGCAAAAGGACCCGCCCATTGCGAAGCACAGCCTTGCTACGACCAATGCATTAGACCACAATTACTACAGGGGTACGGAGGCAGACCCCATGCATCATACGTCCACCCCGTACTAAATGTAGGGGATAAGGCCTAGGCTCTAATATGCGAACATCCGCCTCTCCTCCCCGGCACCGGAATTCGAACCAGAGAAGGTTGCGAGAGCTACGCAGTCCCTTGCGAGGGGGCTCGAAGCACGGACCACTGGTGGGGCACTAGCGGAGGTTGTGGGAGAGCAGAGTGGGGAGGGGCAGCCATAATCACGCGCCCAATGGCCATAAAGGTCACAATGAGGCATGCCCCAAGTGGGCCACCTCCCCCACGTGGAGGGCTGACCATGCTCGACGTAGACTCGGGGCGGCGAGGCATCAACTGAGCTAGGGAATCTGCAGACATTACAGAAACGCCACAAGTCCTTGGCCAAGGTCCATGTGGCGCACACAGCCTTTGCAGAGTCAGTCTTCATAAAGCTCATAAGGGCTTGAGCTAGCGGCATCCCTTTTCCAAATCGCTGGCAATTCTCCGTCCGCCAACCGGAGTAGGGCCTCATGGGAGAAGGCACGTGCACGTGGACCAAGCAACCAAGCAACCATGTTCGCACTCGTCAATTTGTCTCTACCCGGGGGGGGGGGGGAAGAAATCACACAGGAGGTGAAATTTTTTTCAACCGCAACGCTTGTCCCCACCTTACCCCATATACAAAACAATTCTACCCGCGGGGAACTATCTATACCCTAACCCCCCATTGTCCCCACTTGCCCCACAGACCCCCCCCCGTTACGCCCCCCCCTTGTGCTCCGCTCTCTACACAAAATTACTGTGGAGGCTGCCCCGGCTACCATAGCCCGGCGTGACCAATCCCATGCCCCTGATACCGGGGTCAACTCAAGGAGCGCCGGGTTCCCCCCCCCTCCCAATGAGTGTGAATGAGAAGGTCAACAAAAAGGGCGCGCTCTAAGGTGGTTGCCTCGGCAAGCAAAAAATTGCCACAAAGGGGCAACTGTTCCACAACTGAGACGACCCCACAGTGGGCTCCGGACCCCCCCTAACAGCCGCGATGCCCGCAGCGCTCACAAGGCGGTCAACTGACCGGCAGAGATGCTTCCTGTTGATGCGTAGGTTTACTACACTGACCATATGCATATGCATATCCAACCCTCGTACACAATTCGCCCCCCTTGAGCTTCTCAAAATAGCTCAAGGCGGTATCCACGTCATATCCCGTCTCCCCATCCCCGCTATCCCCTAGAATCACCCACACATGGTCCGGGTCAACATGCAAAAGGCCCTCCCCAAATGGCTACAATCATGGCAGCCAACAACCCTTCAGCCAACTCAGCCACCAAGCACTTGCGGTCAATCCTTGGTGTCCGCCATGGGCAAAAGCCGTCCTCGGCCCTCAAGTTGCCACACACACACGTGACAAATTTTTGTGGTCCCTGGCCGTTTCCAGCCTGCCTCTTGAGAAAGGCGGCAATCACGAGGAAAGCATGGATTGTGCGAACAAAATGCAACTACCAATAATCCTGGAATGGTTGACGTGAAAGCTGGATGAGGTAGATGATGTATCTAGCCTCGGTGATGCTTTCCGGTGCTAGTATTGGCGGCAGCTTTATGTTGTAGACCCTCCCAAGAATTTTTCAAGCGCCGTACCCAAAACAACAGCATCGTGACCAACATGGACCAAAGGGGGCGGCAGGTTAAGGTTCGCAAGGGCTGCCCGGACTACCGCGGCCATCGCTTTCAAGAGCTGGAACGCGGGCTCAACCACCATTTTGTCCTCTGGCACGGGGGGTAAATCAGGCTTGATGGTGTCACAATGGTTCTGCAACTTGTGCAGCACACCAAAAGATAGCTCCCCGTGCAAAAAAAAGGGGGGGGGGTTCCCCTCAACATGTGGAACACCTGTGTCATCAGATGGGAGGGGGGGGGGGGGCAAAATTTCCACAAATTCCAAACTCATCCGTTTGGAACGGAATGTGTGGAATTTTAGGCAACCAGGTTTGGTTGCTAGCTCCCTCGGCGAACAATGCGCCTTGCATCGCGCGAGACCGCCGTGCGTCACCATCCGTATCCGCATAAAGCGGAACACCGTGGCGGTCCGCAAAGGCAGCTTTGCTGCAAAGGTCCACTATGTGCTTCCGCACATCACCGCAATGCTCCGACTTGAACTTCCCCGCACGTGGGGATGACCCACCTGGGTATGGCAAAGTACCCCTCCGCTACGTGGGGTGCTACGAACACACAGTCGCCAAGGTGGCGGCATGTTAAGTCACCACGCCGCCGAGCCCTCATCCAACCGCTGCGCCACAGCCTCCATGTCGTCGCCACTAGCCAATGACATGGTGTGCCGGTAGCACATGGCGCACAATCCCACCGTGTGCGCATTGCGGGATACTGATGTCTCCCACGTGGAGTTTGTCGATGCATAGGTGCTGCACGTGGACACCCACAAAGTGCCTTAGAGCTTCCCTAAACCAGGGCACACTAGGGGGCCCCTTCAACGTGCAGTCACCCCGTGTCTTAGCTGGGCAGGTACCCGGCGTTGTTCGGTGCTTGCAACAACTTGGGCCCCCCAACACCAAATGCTGCCAGCGCGGCTGCATCCTTGTCCTGGGCATCCCAGGACTGCAGACTCCATGCATCATAGAGGTGGCCCGGCACTTTCGCAAATGCCCAGCCGGCCTTCTAAAGCCGTGCAGCCCGAAGCCCAACAAAGGGACGGTAGTCATCCGTGATGGCAACGGCGAGCGCCTTTGCCCTCCCCCGTCTTAAAATCGCCCCCCATGACGCGCAACGGTCTCCCCCTCAAGGGGGGGGGGCGGTCACCAAACGACGGTCTCCCCCCTAGGGGGGGGGGGATTGCAAAAATATTTCAACGCAAATTGTGGTACTGTCCACCAATGCAAGCAAACAGCCGGCGTTTGGGGTTGCGAAGGCATGGGGACAATGTCCAGTGACGCTGGAGACTTGGGTGATGCAACCACCACAGCCTTGAGCCTTGAGAGTTGAGCAGTCTCATGATCCACTACCCCACCAGGGCATCTGTACTGAATGTGGCAAAATTGCAGCCCATTTGGTGTAAAGGTTCCACAGCAGTGGCCAACACATGTGCAGCAAATGTGCGTGAGTGGTACGATATACGGTCCCCGGAAGGAATACATCTTGAAAAGGGATGCCACACCCTGTACACCACCTTTGGAGAGAGAATATCACAAAATACACACAGGCGAGTGATTCGAAGTAACGGCAAAGCAATGCAAGGACATGTGTGTGTGACAAATGGGGAAAACAGACCACCACAATGGATATTGCCTCGTCAAACAGTGAAGTGACAGTCCACCCCCCCCCCGGGGGGGGGGGGGGGACTGCAAAGGGGGGGGATTTCAAGAGGGAGGGGGGGCACAACGCGCCCAAAATTTGCGCAGGTCCTCCTGCAGTTAGCCCGGCGTCTCTTGGGTGACGCCCCCCCTTGTCGTTGGCTTCATCGAGGCGGCAGGACGGCACATGGAGCCTTGCACGCACTGCAACTCCATGTCCTGTGGCTGAATGGCGATGGTCATCCAGTTTTTCAGCTTGGTAGCATGCCTCTGGAATAGCACGGCAAACAACACTTGTGCTTGCTGAGGGGAATCCGAGCATGAGAGTCCATCGTCAGTGTGGCATCTATAGAGCCCTCTTCATGGGCCACAACTGGGTTCGTAGGCGCAAGGTTTGCTGCGACCGCTGCACCAGCTGCAGCCAATGTAGCCCCTATTAGATCTAGATGCTTGTCTACGCGGATCAGCATGTCTAGTAGGGCAGGGTCTGAACGGACTCTGCCTTGAAAGAACTCCGGCACAATTGTGCCGCACCGCACCCAATTGTTATGCTCGGCACCCGAGCAATGGATGCCGGATGGCTTGCTGTTCGGGGCCTGTGATGTGGGCAGGACTTTGCCACAGGTGCATTGCCACTTCTTACTCACGATTTGGCAACCCTGCCACGCAGACCAAACACTGATGGGAGGCAACTGGGGGTCCAATGCGTGCATGTCAACGGGAGAAGCCATTCGTGAGATTTGCAAAGTTTTTTGAGATTTGCAACCGGAGTAGGGAAGTGGGGGGTAACAGGTATGCTCGCACAAGCTGAGAGGTTCTCACGGGCCATGTCTCTGACGACACAACCCAAACCCCACTCCTGAAAAGGACAAACATTCTGCACAAACAAACAACGTAGAAGGAAGACACACGGTGTGGACAGCGCCAACGGGGGCCCCTATTTGGGCAGTACGCTCTTTTTCTCCTCTCGGGGTTAGGGTTTTGGGCAGTACGCCCTGGAGAAAAAAAAAAAGAACGTACTACCCAAATAGGGGGACCTCTGGACTGCAGCGTAGCTGTAGTGGTAGCTTTGAGCTTCCAGATTAGGGAGAGTCATCGTGTTGAATGAACCGTCCACCAAGCTCTCCGATCGCGGTCCCTCGGGGGCAATTAATTGTGCGCTCTGTGCCACTACACTACCATGCATTTTTTTCCAACCCCAACAGTGGTCCCCGATATACCCCCAAAACCGTACACTTTTTCAACTTTGGCTGGTTTTTTTTTTCAACCATGACACTTCCCCCTCTACTCGGTTGAAATTTCGCTTGCCCCCCCCCCCCCCCTTGCTCTGCACGTCGGCCACAGTGACGAACTAAGCATCATCGGATGCATGTGGAACCGGGGACGTTTCTGAGACCATTCACTCGTGATGACATCTAGGGCAAGCCCAGTGGCTTGCTCGAACATGGCAAGCAGAAGGAGACCCTCGTGGGACTGCATTTCAGGCGCAGCCCATTTGATGTGAAGATCCACGCCAGCCATGCCAAGTCCTTCTAGGAGCAAACGGGTGTGATGGGCTGCAGCTAGGACGCCCCGCTCATCCGGCGGGAGAAACCACGGGGGGGGCGTAGCAACGGGCCATACGCCGACTCCCCCCCACTCTCGGACCACTTTCAGGGTGGGGGGGGGAGGGGGGGGGGGCTGGGTCTGGGGGGGCCATGAGGCAACGGAAACTGGGCTCGCATACGCCCCCGTGTCACAGGCACATGGTCATAACCACATTGTTCAGTGTTTTGCTTGCTGCACTGCAGCGTAGACCAGTTCTGTACCACACCAGGTGGCTGCTGGCTGTGCATTGGCACTGTTCCTCTGGACATGGAGGTCAGCTCGCACCCACCACCCACCCACAGTGCCGGTTAGTCTCTAACCCTGGCCCCGCAGGTCGTGAGGTCGTGTCATACTCCATCCTTAGGGGCGCAATGGCGCCTTGGTTGGCGCAAAGGCGTCTCAGTATTTCAGCATGCGCTCCGTCTGTCAGGCAACTCAACAAATCATTGCTGTTATGCGTGTGGCGCATACCACGTCTGCTCCCCACGCTGCATGCGCATGCCGCCCACACATTCATGCCTACTTGCTTTCGTCTTCCTCACATGGGCCGCACTCTCGCCGCCCCAGTCGTGCTTTGGCTGTGCAACACGTGACAACATGTTGTGCCTGTGGCTCGGGGGCACTACGGCGCCCTGCTTTTTCATTTCTTGACAGTTCCGTGTCTCCGTGGCGTCCCTTTCACCTCGCTCTGCTCGAACCCACCCTGCTCGGCCCAAACCCTGGTCAGCTGGAACCCACCACCTCCCTTTGCGCCGGTTAGCCCCGGTCTCTCGCTCTGTGGGTCTCTCTCCTACTCTCTCCCTCCCATTCTCTCGTGCTCTCCCCTGCTCATCCTCTACTGTTGCGCCTCTCTGTTCCTTTCTCACCGTGCTCTACCCTCTCTCTCTCTAACTCTGTGTCTCTTTCCCTCTCTCCCGCGCCCAAAAAAAAAGGGGGTTCGGGTTGCTTGGTGCATCTCTATCCCCCCCGGGGTTCGAACCATCCTCCACGGGACAGAAGAGGTGCGGTGTATCCACTGGGCCACGACGATGGGTTATTTGCACCATGGCACCATGGCACCATGGCACCATGCGCTTCACTCTTCTTCTCCTTGTTGTCACCCTGTGTCATGCATATCTTCTTTCGCATGGGGGTGTGTTCAGCAGTCTGTAAAGGAACCGCACAGCGTCCCCGGGTACCGGGTCCGCCTGCCTGAAGAGCGTTCTTTGGAACAGTCGCAAGAGGTCCGCTCGGCCTGTCAGCCACACATGCATGCAATTGCCAGCTCTGCTTACCGAGGAGGGCACCGCTCTATGCCCTTCTGCTGTCGGACAGTGGAGGATCGCCTCCCACTAGAACGGGTGCCACTTGCCTGCACTTTTGGGTCGCCACTGGACCTGCATGTTCGCCAAAGCCTGGGTCTTCAAGGTCCAGTTGATCTGGACCATCACCGAGTAGAGCTCCTGATTGCTCATCTGCAGTGGTTCCCCATGGTTGTCCACAATCTCACAACGCATCCTGGTGTCATGTGGTTTGTCCACTCGGATCCACATCTGCTGATTGCGGGCCCAGGCCATTTTGGTCAGTTCTGCTTCAACTGCTTGCAGTCCTTCGTTCGCAATGGCGTCCAGCTGACTCAGTGCTTGCACCTTGAAACGTTGGCGTTCTTGCTGAGGCTTGACCTTCTTTGGGGTTGGCTGGATGTGTGTGTACCGGCCATACCGCTGCTGGTGAGTTCCCTTCTCGTGCTGCGTCCTCCCAGACGGCATGACGCCTGGGTGCCTGTCCGCGACAAGACGCGGCGTTCAGCTGCTTGGTGTTTTCCTGTGCGTGTTGCTGCTCACCGCGACAGAACACGACTCGTGTGTTGCAGGCTCTACTGCGACAAGACACAGCTCATGTGTTGCAAACTCTGCGTCAGAACACAGGTGCTTCAGACCGTGCGAGGTGTCTGCACCATTGTGCAGGGGCTATTGGTTTCGTCATTATCGACCCTGTCCTAAGTTCCTGCGCTTCCTGAGCCTTCGCTTCTTGCGCTGTCGCCTGGTGTCACTCACATCCGTGCTGAAGGACAGTGTGCATGTCTGCTGCTGACAGTGCACTCGACAGCACTCCCTGGTTTGTGTGCCGTGTCCTCATTTCCTCACTTTCTGTAGTGCTTGAGGAGTACGGTCCCATCTCACGTGGCGCTGGCTCCCCGGATGCTTCCCCTGTCAGTTCATCACTGTCCATGGGTACCATACCCAAGGAAGACCAGAGTGCCCTTGTGCCCTCTGACTGTGACCCCGACCCTCCCCTCAAACCTACCGTAGAGTCTGACCCCGATGATGATGTTGGTGCAGCATGCTGTGACCATAGTGGGCTGGAACACATGCCCTCCATGGCCAATCCATTCGCCATTTCATTTCCCTGCACGTTGACATGTGCTGGGACATGCTCCCACCTGACTTCTCGTCCCGGCGTCGCCATTTCCTGGAGCAGGATTTCCCAGACTGGGACGTGGACTTGCAGTTTTCCAGATGAGGTTGTCCATCCCTTTGACTTCCAGTGTTGGGCCCTGCCAGTCGCTCCCAACTGCAGGTACTGCGAGTCGGTGAGAATTGCCAGTTTTGGCACCCAGAATCCCTGTAAGGCTTCCACGGCTGCCCAAAGCTCTGCCCCGTTGTTTGTTTGCCTGTGATGTGTTGGTACGTAGCCACGGAAGCGTACCTCTGGTCCTTGGTCGTCTTCCGCCGCGAACACGCCAAATCCCCCAGCCCTGCGCATGTCCTTGTGGCTCAGTCTCTTCGACGACCCATCAGTGTACGCTATCGTGTAGCCCTTCTCCACCAATTCTGCAATCAGATCTTGCACTCCTTGTAGCACTCCCGGGCCTGCCTGCCTCGGGCGCTTCGGACGTGGTTCTGTTGCCCTTTGCCAACTATGGTTGTCGGCTGGGTTTTCTTGGGTGAAGCACTCCGTGTGTGTTTGCCACCACGCATGCAGTCCCCCATGTACTTGAACTTCCCCTTGTCGCGGCTGCACCCCGGTGTCTCGAAGTTGCTCCAGTGACTTTTGAAAACCTTTCCATTGTTCCCTGCGCTCCCCTGTGTAGAATCCCACCCACTCACATAGCTCCCTGAGCCATGTTGTAAGGTATGACGTGAATACTGGTGACGCTCCTGCCTTGACTTCGCATCGATATCGCCAGTGGGCACTTCTTGCTGACCACATCGCCCAGCCTTGGTTTGTCTTCAGCAACCATTCTTGGTCGTCGGACTCCATCATATCTCGAATTGTGGATGTCCCGTTTTCAGTTGTCACCTGGCCATAGTAATGTTGTATCACCGCTGCTGCGGCTTTGAACATGGGGCATTCGACCATCGCATGTTTAACCGTCTCCTTTTGTGAGCACAACGGGCACTTGTCGGTGCCTGACCTCTTGTAGACTCTTGCATGTACGGTCAGTTTGTGCCACAATGCCTTGCGCGCAAAGTCTTGAGCCCTCGGCGGTAGCTGTGCCTGTGCAAACTGTTCCCATACCTCCGGCGTTTGCGGGTCGCGGACCCCTGGCTCAGAGGCGTAAAACTGGAGCAGCCATGCCCTGGTCCAGTTTTGGGTGTGGACTGCAGGGGTATCATACCCCCCTTTTGACGGGACTTTGTTGAGGAGTCGTCCGCCATGATTGTAGACCCCTTTCCATGTCCGAGGCAGTGCATTGAACAGTCTTGCGTCCTCCAATGCTTGGAATTGACCCCACGTCAGCACCCCCTGCCGGATCAATTTCGTGTTGTAGTAGGAGCAGCGGAATTCATTTCGGAAATACACAGAGTGCCACAACGGCAGGCGGTCCCGGTTTGTCGGGGGGGCCACCTGCGGGGCCACTCGCTGAATGTTGGAGTGTGCCTTCGCCGACCATCCCAAAAATGTGAGATCTGCCGTTCGGACCATGCCCAGTTGAATATATGGAAGGTTGTCCTTGGATGGTGTGAACCCTATGGCTGTTGCCCATGCATAGAAGGTCTCCACTGCCTTGTCAGGGAATTTGTGAGGCTCTCCCAACAGGCTGACGAACGGAGCCGCTGCCTGGTGCATAAGAAACAGTTCTGGTTCTGGTAGTGCCAGTCCCCCTTGCGTTCTTGGTCTTGATAGGATTGGTAGAGTGATTCCCCGGCTGTTGGTACCCATAGACACGTGATACACCAACTTCAGTTGTCTGATCACCGAGACTGGGGCGTAATATGCCTTGGATACCCATGCCACGACCGGTAGAATCCATGATGTCAGCATGAATGCACGTTCGTTCATGGACAGTTGCAGCGTGGATACCACCCTAGCGCAACGAAAGGCCTCTTGCAGTGCTGGTGCGAAGGCCTGCTCTATCGTCAGCCCCCATCCTTGGTCGTCTTGTTGGTGCCGAATATTCCCCAAGCGCACACCCAGATACTTGACGAAGTTTTTGACGTCCACTCCAATGTCGCGAAAGCATCTCGCCCACTCCATTCCCCCACAGTTGCGAACTATCGTTGCGGTCTGGGGGGGGAAGGGGGGCTGCCAAGAAGGGGGGGGGGGGAGGCTTCATACCCTCACAAATATGGCATAAGATGACCGCCGCATCGCGCTAATCACTTCGAAGCATGTATGTTGGAGAAAATTTTTTGAAACAGGGGGGGGGGGCATGGTAGGTGGTAGTTTTGTTTAAGGGCATAGCACCCCCGAGTCAATTCCCGGCCACTATTGCTAGTGGCGCCCCACCCAGGCCGAACCATGCACAGAGTTGATGTATGTTCCGAAACCTGTTGGAGGAGCAAGGGGGGGAGGGGAGGGGCCTGTTTGCACCGCGCGCACTACGCCTTTCCCGAAAAAAAAAAAAAAAAGCTCTCTCCGCGCACTATGTGCCCACAACGAGCGCACGTACATCAGTGGCACATCGTGTGCAGGAACGCGTCGCGTGCCCTTCGTGGGGTGCTCCTCCTCGGGGTCCCAAAACATGGGTGATGGAAGTGGTGGAGAGGACGGAGGTGAAGAAAGGAGGCCTAAGAGCGCTTGTCCAAGGGACAATCAAAGTAGTCCTCATCATCGCTCGACTCATCGCTTGTCGGATGCGCTCTTTTCCTTCCTGCCTCGACTTCAACGGACACGTCCGACAATCCCCCTCCGTAGTGGCCTCCGATTCAGAGGGTGGCATGGATGAAGTATGAGATGTTGTTGGTGGCATGGGGGGAGTTGTGGAGGAGGAGGAGGAGAAGGAGGAGGCACATGGTGCTGGGACGCACAGCATAGAAGGTAAAAAATGGTAGGAAAATGCTGAGCATATTGCTCAGGATATTTGGGGATGCTCAGCATTCATGCTCAGCAAATGGGACTCATATTGCAGGGTTGATCTCGGAAGTCCCAGCCAAAATTTCTTCCGAGCTCCCCCGGCACGGTCGGCTGGGAAGCCCATGGAATATTCCTACCGATATCGGTTGCGTTTTGGGGGGCCGATCTGGCTGCCAAAACTTCCGAGCATCTTTCCAAGGGTTTTCGAAAACTTCCAAGCGACGGACCGAAGCATATCGCATGCACGTCGGTACAGATTTCCTAAAATTGCCACCGGTAACCGGACAATATTGGTCTCTCTTTCAATGTTCTATGCTGGGCACCGGTGGTACATGTGGAGGAAGAGGAGGAGGAGGGGTTGGTAGAGGTGTTGGTAAAAGGGGTGATGGAAGGAGTAGGCATATCACCGGCCACTTTTTGCTTCTTCTTGCCGCTCTTCAAGGCATTAACGCTCCATCCGCGGACGGATGCTTCCTCCTCCTCGGTGACCCGAAGGCCATGTGGAATGGGATCATTGGGATGGACGGCAGCAAAATGGGCAGCCATGCTGTACAACCAAACCGTGGTTGTGCACTGGGGGCAATTCACCGTTCGGTTGGTGCAAGGGTTGGCCTTTGTTGCCGTTGACATTCGGCTCCAACAGATTGCCGATGGCTGCGATGGGCAAGAGCTGACCGCCACCACCAACCGCTTACGCGTAGAGCGCGTTTGCAATGGCAAGCGGATTGTGCACTCATCCCGTGATCCACAAAAACCACAAATGTTGGCGCACCACCGTCCCGCTTGTCCTTCGATGTGGTGACCACGCAGAATGTGTTGCCCAATGTGCGTGCGCAGCACTCGATGCGGCACGGTCTGTTGGCAAATTTGGCGTTCCACACTGTTCGGACCACTGTCTGTTGCCACCTTATCATCGGTAGGTGCCGTGGGCATGCAGGGATAGGGATCCCGTGGAACATTGGGCACTATAGTGGGAGCACAATGAATGCACCACTCAGCCAATGCCTTCAATGTGCTGGTCTGCTGGTACCACTTGTTCTCCACGTTGCTCTCAAGGGTCACAAATTGGCAATGCTCGCCACGCACTTGCACGACTCGCGGATTCAACATGCCATTCCAAACATGCAAATCCGGGCCGGGGCGGTGCTCAAATGGCATTAACTGGCCATGGATGATCAAGTTGTTGGACGACTCAATAACGTCATAGCTATGGTCCATAGCTTGGCGGCCACTAGCATTGGTCACGGTTCGTACGTATAGGATGGCAAGGGAGATGCCATACCTCTGCACAGGGGTGGTATTCATATTTGGTCCAATTTGGTTTTCATCCACTATTGGGTTCTCCCTAAAAAACTGAGTATTTTGAGTATAGACACATGGGGTGGTAACCCATTTTTTCACCCTCTACTGGTTCAAGCAAAATTTGCTTCGGGCGCCTTCGGCGCCCATGGTCCGGCACTTTCGGGCCAATTTCCAGGGAGGGGGGGGGGGCTCGGCGTAAAGGGTCCAGTGCCGGCGAGCCCCCCGTGGGAGAAATGCCACCGCAAATGCCGACGGACCATCATGCCACTGTTGCCATTGTTGATAAGAAGCGTTGTAAGGTAACAACATATAAGTGTCATATAAGTGTCAGTGGCAAAGATTACACATCGTCGTTTGGCATCTTGCACATTCCAACGTCGCAACGCTCCACGGGCACCTTGGAGACTCAATAGGCGCAAAATTCTACTTGAACATGCTGAGTACGGATGTTGGAATTGCGCTCCTGGCTAAGGCTAGAGTGGAATGCGCCTCTGCCCACATGTCATGGCCACACCCAAAGACCTGGTACAAACCAAAGGCAGTTCTAATTGGAGGAGCTTTTGGCATGCTTTTGGAACACCTTTTGGTACATGGGCGTTCTTGTAACTTAACTTATGCAAATAACTTTAGTTTTGCCTCAGCAGTGACACAACACGCCATACAATTACAGGGGGGGGATAGGGCACCCTCTTCTTGGTGGTGTAGGTCCCTGATTTCCCATGCCGTGTCAGTGTCCTCGGCTGTCAATTTCCTGTGAACTGCCAGTCGACGACTATAATTGCTAATTTGTGTGATTGCTTTGTCTGCCACTTGCTAGTTACGTCCAACCCACTGAGGCCCACGCATTAATAGTGGGATGGACTGAAATGAAACACCAAAAAAAAACAATAGAGGATGGAGGGACACCGTCAGAGGCCTACAACACGCAGTGCCTGCCCTTGCGCAGTTGGAGGTCACGGCCTAGCACTCTAGGGTGCTGCCCCACAAGCATATATGAGTGTTTGAATCCATACCTTGCCCCTCTAGAGGAGTACGGGTGTGTCTGAATCCATATCCTGTTCCTCTACAGGCATGCAAGTGTGCTTGAATCCATATCTTGCTCATTTCAAAGAGGGCGTGGATGTTTGAACACGTATCTTGCTCCTCTGAAGGAGTTCAGGTGTGTTTGGATCCAATCTTGCTACTCTAGGGGGAAGTTCTTGCACTGCGTGCGCACTACGTGCATGCTGCGCACATAGAGGCTGGGATACTCACCCAAGTAATACGGTTGGTGGTGACTTTATTATTTCCTCGGAATCCATTTCAGAAAAATGAAGAATCCAAAAATATTCGACTATCTATGGAAGCACTTTTCCTTTATAGGAAACCAAGGGCACAGGATCAATGTTTTACCACCAAAAGGTAGCTAGGGTGCGAGCATTTGCCGACATCCAAAACTTCGCACTGCGTGCACACTGCGTGCACGGCATTCCCTAGGGGCGCGGAGGTGTGTTAGAATCCATATCCTGCCTCCTGAGAGGCATCCAAGTGTGATTGCATGCACATCTTGCCCCTCTGAAGGAGTCCAGGTGTGTTTGAATGCATATCTTGCTTCTTGCTTGTGTCAAATATTTCACTGCGCATTTTACAACCGGCAGGATATTTTGGGAGGGGAATGCAATACCCTGGCCATCATCCTTTGATTCTGCCCCCTTTGTTTTCACTACGACCCTCCTTTTTGCTGATTAGCTTTGATTTTGTTTTGGTGGCTCCTTGGGCTCAATTAAACCTCTTGAAATTACCTGGCAGTGCTTTTGTTGTATACTGTCAACCTCCAAGCAATGTTTACTACACACCCAAAATTTTCAAATTCAGCTTTCAGAACTTCTTTGTGCCCAAAAAAAAAATGGCTCATGCTTTAAGGCAAAGGGAGGGTGTTTCGCAACAGCCTGTGCTTGACTGCGCGCCTCAGTAGTTTCAGTTTCAAGCATGCTTCTGCAAAGATGTCAACATTGGGCTCAGAGCTGGCCTCTGTATTCACGGCAAATGCAGTGCAGGCAGCTGCCTCTGCATAAAGATGAATGGAAGACCTGCTTGTCCTGGCAGTAAAGTCTGTCCACAAGTAATGAACAACAAAAGCTGGGGTGGTCCCTGTTGTTCTCCTCACTGACAAGAAATGGCAGGCAGGGCTGGGAAGAGCTGGAAACCCTTACAAGCAGGGAGGGCTGAAGAGGTTGGCCGTTGAGAAACCTGCAGCCCCTGGGCATCAGCCATAGGACCAAACAAATCAAGTTTTCTGATAATATGTTTTTACGCACAAATTTCATTGGATGCCAGACTTTTTGGAGCAAGCGTGACAAGCAGGGCCTGAATGGATTCAGTGACTAACCCCCCCCCCCCCGCCTTATCCAAGCAACGGTAGATGGCCAGAAATTGACAGGGCCAACGCCTCGTGTTGCCTGGACAAGGGTGTTGCTTACGTGTTACACTGTGCATAGTACATGCGGGAAAACATGGTGTACTATTCTGAAAACCAAGCTGCAAAATATGCTACCAAGGCCATCATGAGGCCAAATCAGCTTCCTTGACAAAAAATATGAACATCGCGCATCTCAAAATCAAGGTATCAGACAGCACACATAGCACACTGTAAGACAAATTGCAAAATGCACTGCCAAAATCCACAACTTGACAGCACCAACACCAAGTGTTGCTTGGACATAGGTGTTGCTTGCACAAAGGAGGGGGGGGGGGGGCTGGCACTGCAAATGTGCCCTGAATGGGCAAGTGTACCAATACAAGGCCTCAGCTGCCACTGATTCAGCTGGCAAATGCGACAGCCAACAGGGCTTGCATCAGATTTGCGGGCCACGGTGCAATGCACTTCCATTGCCCTACTAGTCAAAATGCTGGAAACACTCCAATGCTTGAAGGACATTATCCCAACTCAGGAGGCTGAGGTATGCTCAATACCCACAAAATAAAAAAGGCATGAATCAAATCAGACATGAAGAAATCAATGAGAACGCGCCATGCAACGTTACAAGTTCCACAAGGGGCAGTCTCCAGAACCAAATGCCCCTTGATTTGATGTGGGAAACGGACCAGTCAACATCAAAACCTCTTCAACATAGTTTTGGGCTGCAATTGCTGGCCATGCAACTGCCCACTCACACAAACCAAACAGGTCTTCCAGGTTTCGTAGCCTGCACGAGCTACCCTGACACACCTCCTCCCTGCGACAATACCTACCCTCCAAGGGCAACGCACTGTGGGCGACCGATCACCATAGGACAGTATGTTGTTGGAAGAAAGTCATTTCTTGGATAAATGATTATAATCTTGCGGAATGTGGCCCTCACAACTGTTGCGCTCCGTCAAATTCAGGGCACAAAAAGGGGTGGGGCATTAGGACTCACACATTGAGGCTGAGAATGATGTACAGGCACCATAAATGGCATAGCATTTTGCGCCCTGAGGCAAATCTGTGGGGATTTCTAACTAAGTACTGCGGTCCTGGCAAGTGCATGAAACGTGAGGGTGTGCACACTGCCTGTGTTTCGTGTGGTGGTGGGGGGTCGGCACGCTGAAGGTGTTGTTGAGGAGATCCCTTCATCAAATGCACCACACTTTACTGATCTCTGACCCCAGGCAGTTTTGGAGCAGTCCAATGCCAGGGCTTTGGCCATTACCAGAAACTTCTGTGGGTATTTGATGTCATTGGTGTTCCTTTAAGTTTCTTCCAGCTCCTTTGGGCAACTCCAAAAATCCGAGCCCCTGTGCACAAAATGCACCACCTCCAGAGCCCGCCACAAGAGCCCGAGGTCGCATGGTCGCATGGTGCGAGCACGGCGCGTTCAGCCCTGTTAGAAGACGCCGGTTGCAGCCCCGTCAGGGAGTGCTGCACGGTGCGTGCTGCACTCCCTGACGTGCCATAAGCATGACCATGGGCATCACTGTTCTGGTCGCCACCATTTTGAAATGCTGACGGCCAAAGGCGTTTCGCAAATTTCTCTTTTTTATTCGTTTCTCTGGGGGGGGGGGGGGGGCTATGTACAGCAAATTCACGGGAATTCAAGCGCTTGGAAACATTATGGGCTCCGCATGCCACACCACGTTGACACTGACAGACCTGTGCCCAGCGTTCGAATCTCACACCACTCGGAGCGGCAAGACGAATTGTGTTTTGGCGAAACGACGGAAGCAAGCCTCAAATTGCGCGCGCGTGTGTGCGCCCGTGAATACCATATGAGGGAGGGAGCACAGCAGGGGTGAATGGGTCAGGCGCATAACCAGGCCGACGGTGTTATCCAGGCCAGGCGCCCATGGAGCTCCGGCTGAGCCAGATCCCTGCACCGGTGCCCTCACCGTGGTTAGAACCTCCGTGGATTAGGAGGTCATCAAACTTCTGTTCCAGCCCTTCCATATCGGTCCGCAGACAGACGTGTGCGCATTCGTGTGCCCGTGTGCGTGTGCGCAATTTCGAGGTTGTTCCCTACCCAAACGTCAACCGGAATCCAAAGCCCAAAGCCAATGCATCGGACCACACACCGAAGGCATTTTGCCAGGGATGCAATGTGGATGGCACCGGGCAGAGTGAGAACCACCTCCCAGGGACCCTCCTCTTGGCGGGGGGGGTCCCGACATTCCAGGGCAGGGTGTGGTGTATGGTAGTGCAACGGGACACTCCTTCGCCACAAACAGTCCTGGGATCCACGGCTTGCATCTGGCGCAAGCCGTAGACGGATGCTGATGAACAAGTGCGCACAGGTTTGAATGCACTCACCACGACTTTCCCTAATGCCAAAAAAAAAAGGAAAAACAGATAGTGTCTGACTTTGCAGTCCCAACTAGCTACCACTCCCTTGATGTGGATGTGGACCCGAAAGGAAAAAGCAGCAAGCGTAAAAAGACTGCCATTTTATCAAATAACATCCCGAGATAACTGCTACCGACCGTCGAGTGGTTATCGGGTACTGTCAGCGGTTGGCAGCCATCCGTCAGCGGTGGGTTCATCGCCTGCAGATGGCAAGGAACCGCTGTTGGTTGCGGTTGACCGCCGGCAGTGGTCCTGGACTTTGTCCAAAGAAAAATAAACTCCTTGCTCGGGAAGGAAAACCTGCTGTACATTCCACCAAACACAAAGGCGTCTCAGTGCACTGCACCAAAACACACACCCAAAGGCAACAAGCCCGTTTCCGAAACGCGAAGGTCAGGGCAAACACAAACAAGGCATCAAACAAGGCTTGCACACCATCATTTAAATGCCACATGATGCCGTTCCAATATCTATCACTATCGACAACTGATAACACAGCGATACGGCTGGCATGGGGTAAATTGGTATTGAATTACAACAACTCCATCAGAAGAAAAATGTCAGCAGAGCAAGAAGAAAATGAAGGGAAATGGACAAGAAGAAATCAGCGGGACACAATGGTTAAAGCAGTGAATTATAGAAAAAGCTGTGGGCATGGTTAACAAGCCACAGGCCACTTGGAAAAGTACCTCCTAACCGCTGGACATGCTGTGGTTCCCACCACTTCCTGTTTCAATCATGATGTCCTGACCAACTAACTTGCAGCAACATTTGCTGCCTTTTGGCGTGGCAACATTGCTGTACTCCGTTATGCAGATATCCCTGCAGGTCCGAGGGATGTAATCCTACCCAAACAGACACACTCTGCATAGAGACGGCTATATTGTTCTAAAATAAATTGTGATTGCAGGAACAAAGAAAACCAAAAAAATTGGAGGAACAGAATCAAGCAAGGAGAAGGGGGGGGGGGAGTGGGGTAGGAACAGAGGGCAAAAGTCCAGGGGTGGGAGTAGGTGGAGGGAGAAGGGGGAAAGTAGTTGGAGATGGTGCGGAAACAGAGGCACAGTAGAGTCAAGCAGGGAAAATGAAGCAGGGGCAGTGCAACCAGGTGCACGGAGGAGGGGATGGGGGCGTAGGAAATGTAGGCATACAGAATGGCAAGTAAGGGATGCCGAGGTCAAAGAAGGGGGGTAAAGACGGCCCACAGACAGAACACTTGCGGAAAGAATTGGACTCTTTCAATACCGCCTTCCTAGTGTCCAGTTGTGTGTCTGGTGCCAAGAACTACCGGCTGCACGGGGATGGCCCTCTGGGTCTGGGGAAGCGACCCCCCCCCCCCTTTCTAGGCCTTCTGCCACGCTTAGTTGCCAAAGGGTAGGGCTTGGGCCGGACATGACCATTGGCGCAGGAAAAAAAACTGGAAAGGGAATTTAGTCGATGGTGGCCTCGCAGGGAAGCCATTTTTTTCCCGCCCTGCTTTTGGGACCCCGACACGGCAGGGGTCACGTAGCAACCCCCCATTCCCCAACACATAGCTCAAAATGATCAGCGCGGTGTGGCGATCACTTTTAAGATCCCCCCGGGGGGTATGTGACCCCGTAACGCAACCCACCACACACAGGTGCACTATAGCCTTTTGGGTGCAGGCCCACTTTCGCCCGTTTGCGTGGCTTCCACGGCAATGGGCATTTTCGGACGCCTGGCTTCCACGTTTTCAGGGGAGGGGCCGGCAAACACAAAAGGGACACTGAGACCGGGAGTGCCCATAGGCTGCACAGGCAATCCCAGACTGTGAGAGGCAATTGAAGGATGCACCCATCGCCAGCGCGCTGCAAACAAATGTGACTCGTGTCAGACCGTAGAACATGGCCCAAAAGGACATGCACAAGGCAGCACAGGGCTGCGAATGCAGTAGCCCGGTGCACAGAGTGCTGTGTGTGCATCCACCGCAAGGTGCACAAGCAGCCACGACGGGTGGGGCAGGCAATCATCAGGTGGGAGGCCAAAGCATGCGCTATATAGGGGGAACAGCTGCACAGTGCGCACGCGACAGCATTGACCGCAACTACTTCGCTGCAGTCAGCAATTTCGCCGAAATTTGCAGGTTTCATGGTTTGATTCCGTGATCCTCAAAAGATTTCGTGAATTTGGACATTTGTCCTGGTTCCCGTACACCAGTGGTGACGGCCGTGTCACCAGCAGTCCGTGCGGGCACCGTGCGCCCGCTCCCCCGGAATTGTATAATTGTGGGGACGCGTGAAACCCATGCCAAACAAAGGCTGCACGTCGGTCCTCTCATGGTGATGAGCCGGTCTCCAATGGCTTTTGCCCCGTACTTCGGTTGTTCGCTGGGAAGGTGTTCAGGGCAAGACAAACTGACTGATAGACATGGCTCCTGCTGCAATTCGTCCTTTGCACAAGGGCTTACGCCAGCCCCGAGTCCAGATCTTTCCAGGGCATCCACTGGAAGCAAACTGGGCAACGCGGGGGGCGAAGGCGGGGGGGGGGGGGGGGCACAGCATGAGAGCCACGCCACACTGTGACCATGCACCTCGCAATCGCCACAGCATGCGGCAACACTGGGCATTCAAAAAGGCCATCTTTAGCTCACGTTCTTCTGATGGAGACCATGGGCAATAGCCAGTTGGTACTGCATCGACGATTTCTAGCGCCTGGCGGCCGTGTGATACCCGACTATGGTGAGGCGTGATGCCTCGGTTTCGAGAAAAACACCCGCTTCCTGCTGATTGTTGAATTCAAGCACCGGGTTCCCGAGCTTGGAATGCCAAATTGCTGGGTCCTTTGAATCCTCCTCAAACGCCCACAAAACATCAGGGGGTGCCGCTTCCCTCACTGGTGTACCCACAATTGAATCGATCTTCCACTTCTAGCGACGTACCTCAACCGGAGCGCCAACGCAGCGCGGAAACGCGAACTGTGAGCACATACTGAATGGACTGCGTCCCGTTCAGCGTGTGCGGCAATCGTGAACACTGGGCCTACTGCTCCCCGTTTAGCTTGTGGACCCAACCATGGCCGTGCCTTTTGTACAACACGCGGGCTTCCTTCGACAAGTCTGCGACGTTAACGGTGCTGCGGATGTCCTGCAGCCTTTCCAAGACACCGGCGGCCGTGTCCTTCAAAAGAGCTGTACGGTGCAGTCTGAGGACGGCTACACATAAATAAAACAAGAACGAGAACTTGTATTTGTCGGCAAATAGGCAATCCCATAAGTGCAGCACATCGGGAAGCACAAAAGCCTGAAGACAGCATGAAAATATCGGTACTGCAAGATTGCAGCATGCAATCACTTGAATGGTGCGCGAAGGAGAATCTCCTCCAGTGCAGCAGGGCCCTGTATATTGTCACGCTTAGCTGTATTGGCCTCGAACAGAAGGAGATTGACCCCTTTGCCCCATTCTAATGCGTCTCTGGCACCAGTCAATTGGCAGCCTTTTTATTGGAAGCGGATTGGCCCCATTGCAGGAGGACACAACCATGTTGCACCCCATTCTTGGAAGAGATTGCATGCGTGCTTTGTGTGCGCCAAACAGGTCGAAACACTGGGGCTCTCGAGACACTCTGGATACTGCCCGAAATCCCCAACACATGATCATTGAGGCACGAGCACAGTGTAGCAAACCTGCGAAAACAACAGAGTGATCCACCGGAAAGCGTACAATTGATGGGGACATTTGCGGACCATGGCAGCGTGCAGCTCAGGGTCACAAACCTGCAGCGAGAATGCAGCCAACCGCCACCAACCATGGTTGAACACATGGAGTGCCCGCGGGCTTTTTTGGGAAAACTGTGTAACGGAACACCTTTTTTTTCCCCGTTAAGGACCGCCCTGTGCTGCGGGAAAAATGGCACATGACAAGTTCAAAGAGTTCCAACACAGCAATGACCGCCTGAAGAGATCGGTTGCTTTCCATAGCCCGCATAGGCAATGATTAGTGTTTGTTTTTCTGTTTGTCCATGTACACACCCAGGCTGTGGAGGCTGAAAGGGGAGGCAGCCCTCTGCCTACAAATTGTGTGCTTTCCAAATGGATTTCTTGGACCTGTTTTCCTTTTGTCGCATCTGCATGGCAGCAGTGCAGCAAGCAGCGGGGGCATGGCCCCGGCGCAGTAGGGAGATACTCGTGCAGCAGGCGGCTCTGCAGCAGGCAGCATGACCCTGGGGCAGCAGGGAGCATAGCCTTGCTGCTGCAGGGAGTATGGCACCCTCTGCAGCTCTCCCATTTGGTCCCAACCCTAACCCCAACAAAATCTTCCAACCAGGCACACCATTTCCAACCGTTGCCAACGCCCCTCAGCAACCTCCAACAACCTTCGACGACTTCAACCACCATGTACAGCCCTCAGCAACCACTGAGTCTGCTCGGGGAACAGAACAAGGTTGTAACAGCCATACAGCCTTACCCAATCTTTTGGTGCAGCGAGATCTCTCTTCTGCACCGGGGCCATGCTCATTTGCAATCGGTTGGGCACTTGGTCCACAAGCTGCGACCACTTGAACGGTATCTTCTTGCCTCACGTCGGTTGGCGGTTGGCGGCGATTGGCGGTTGGTGGCGGTTGGTGGTGGTTGGCGGCGGTTGGTGGTTGGTGATTGGTGGTTAGTGGCGGTTGGTGGTGGTCGGCGGTTGGCGGTTGGTCGCCGCTGGCGGTTGGCGGCGGTTGGTGGCGGTTGGCGGTTGGTGGTTGGTGGTCCCTTGGGGCGGTTATTAATAAGAAAAAAAACTGGTTCCTTGCCAGCCTGTCGAGGACACAACGATTTGTGTCGGTCCAATGCCGTCACAAAATTAGCACACAAAACACATAACCGCACATACCCACAATCAGTCTCCATGAACCCGTGTGCAGGGAGTACGACCCCGGTGCAGCAGGCAGCATGGCTCCAGTGCAGCAAAGACTATGCCGCCAGTGCAGGGAGCGTGGCGCCAACAACTCAAAAAACAGCGAGGGCGGACCAAACCAGGACGCACCCACCCTCATCACCCACAGCAAAAATTGAAATTCTTAAAAAGGGTCGGCTCTCTGACCCACCATTCCATCCACCCAGGGCCCTGAACACCCCGCCCTCCCTCAAACTCCCCAAAGTGGGACCCACCTGACGCAAAAACTTGGGATAGACCCAACGCACCAAACACCCTTCCGACTCCGCTCGTGACCCCACCAGTATCCCTGCGACCTCCCTGCAACACTGTTCGAAAGACGGCGAAGAAAGCATGTGGGGTGCAAAGCTCGTTTTACAGCAGTATCCTGAGCCCCTGGCATGCCTGAAGCACTTCCATCATGTTGTTTATGCAGCCTTGAATGCCCACTGCAGAGGAGTCCAAAGACCGCACAAAATTGTCCCGCAAATGCCCCATGACAATGGAGAACAAGAAGAAAGCATCGGCCCTGTCAGCGCACACAATGGTACAGAAAACTTGGCATCAGTCAAATCGTGGCGCAAGGAATGTCTCCGCGTAGCATGGGTCAAATCACGCACACATACTCCACGTCTCGAGATTCCGTTTCAGGCGCCGCGTTGATAGACACGACGTAATAAATCACAGCAAGAATCTCGTTCATTCCCTGAGAAGAAAACATCAAAACACGAGCATGGCAATACGAATTGGCGCATTTTGTTACAACAATGCATTCTCATTCCGTCAATGTTCGAAGCGGTCTGCGGGGTTGCGAATGACTCTTTCAAATGACAGGCAAACAACGCAAGAAAACTTCCGAACGTCACTACGGCATCGTTCCACTACTGCCCAGACGAGGGAGGCATTTCGACTAATGAACAACCGCTGCCAAGCGTAGCAGACCTCAAACACCACTCAGCACAACAAACAAGATCAACATCACAGCACCAGATACCTGCACGTAGCCAACACCGGCATTCAGAACACCGTAGATGAACAAGATGCGGCGCATTGCGGATCCTTGCGCCGAAAATTGCAGTTTGCCGTGTCCCAAATCGACCTCAGAGGAGGGCAAACATCCGACCTGAACAATGCAAATCAAGAGGCAAGGTGTGTGTGTGTGTGTGTCCATGAGCGCGGAGCACTTAAACGCAATTTTCTGGTTTTGCTTATCACCACTTGCCGACAGTTTCGAAGCATCAAACACGTGGCCCAACGCGCGCGCCCGCGATTCACGACAATTCGTGGCAAATCGAAACAATCGCCAACTTTGTTCCACCGCCTTGGCCATCCGTGACTGTCGACCCATCACGATAAAAAAGAGTTTGGGAAAATAGAAGCGAAAAGTCCAAGTGCACAAGAAAGCGCACGGTGGGTCTACGAACCGCCGGAGCGAAGAGGGTTCCCGACGTTTTGGATCGGCCTGTTCGATGGATACGTTAAGGGAGAATCAAATCCAAATTTCCAAGTGCCGTAGCGTTTGCGTCAAGGTTGGTCTCTTTCGTGCGGGCCCGGTGGCAACGGCTTAAACATGAGCAAAAGATGGAAATCAATGCCATGTGAGCATATCTTAATTGCGCACCTAATGAGGAGGGAGAATACGAAAACAAGAAAGAGTACTACACCCGGTGACTTGACCTTGTAAAACCTTCACACCGATGATGTTGGGCTCTGCCAATAAACTAAGCAAAGCCCAAAGGCCCATTTTGGGATCCTAAACCCTCCCCTGCATCCCCCCCCCCCCCGCGTCCTCATGCCCAAGATCTTCCTCGGAATTGTATCCCTTGTGTTACCCTTGTGTTTCCACTTCCGAGATTCGTCATTTGTGTGTGCGAGTGTCTATTGAGAAGGGATAGTGCAATGCCGGGGTGCTGCGCAACATGGTTACCAATAATTATGGAAAACGCGAGTATTATTTGCCACAGGAAGAAGCGACAACCGAGGCAAAGCAAGGCCACGGCTGAAAATAACTCCGTTGTTGATGCCCTTGATTTTCTGTCCGCTTTGGATCCGGTAGCTCCATCCGCGCTTTCCTTACTTTTTCCATCATTTATCATTTGGTCCACCCGGCTTTTGCTCCTTGCAGCCTAGCGTGCGGCCTCCGCCCGCTTGTCTCCCGATTCATTACGTAGAGCAAATGACCTCGAGATAGATGATGAAACACGATGCGAGGGGGGGGGGAACGGGGAAAAGACGCGAGGTGGACGCGGGGAGGACACCCTCTTTAGCCCTCCCTATACATGCTTCTCTGTTTCAATTGTATTCTAACTTGTTTGCATATGGGTTTCAAATACTTCATCGTTGCTTTCTTTGCAAACCCCCCATGGATGTGAAGGTTTTGTTTTCTTAAAAAAAATCACGAATTGCTCTTCTCTCTAAATTTGTTTTGACAAGAATGACCATGAGGCAACCAACCGTCCGAAGATCCGGCCCACGCCTGCACCCGTTTTCACGGTGTTGAATCCAAGGCCATCTGCTTGGGTGTTTTGATTTTTTGCTTGGTTCTTTGGAAGTGGTGCCGCACCTCGGAAGTGATGTTGCGCCTAAGGTTTGGACTGGCAAGACTCTTTCTCAATTAGTAGAAAGTAGACGTAGTTTTCATGGCTTCTGAAGAGCCTTAACCGTTATGGTGGAAAATGCACTGAGTTGGGTCATCCCATTGATAGAGCCAGAACAAAAGCAACAAATGGCAAACGCACTCACCTTGCTGGATTCGGCGTCCATGTTGCACGTCGGGCCATGGAAGAAGTTGAAAGTGGGCATGGTCCGGGGGATGTCCAAATCAATGGCCTCAAGGAGCTTTCGATGCTTGAAGAAACGGTTCCATGTACTATCGGTTTCCAAGGAAAGAGGGTGATCATCTTCCGAGGCCTAATATGAGGTCGGAACAAACCGAGATGTAAAATATCAACGCACTCCGAAACATTTGACATTCGCGAAATTGGACCATGGCATCCTTTCTCATTCACCTCTACATTGCGGTTCGAACAAACCACATAGGTTTCATTTTTGCGTCTGTTTTTCTGGTGCCCGAAAGAGCTCTCTTCGTCTCAATGTAATCGTCCATGTTTGAGGACGTGTTCCGCAGAAGCATGATAGATTTCAACCCATTACCCAAAACCGAGCTTTGAAATCCACTTCTACGTGCCGATTCGCCACTGAAAATATTTCAAAGCACAAACTTGTACACGTCGTCAAGCGGACGGGAAGGAACTCGGCGTTGGCAAATTGGCAATGCAGCGAAAAGACCACGAAAACAATCATGCAACAAGGATGCAACTCGAGGTGCAACTCGTGCTGCAGAAACAAGGAATTTTCCTTGTTTCTACAAGACGCACCCTTGTGCGCATACAAGAAAACACTTCTCAAAATGGCCATAACCGATGTCACAAGAACGTCCGTGTTCTCCGTGCGCGCATACACACAAACACATCGAACCAACACAAGCATGCTGGTACCGAGCTACCACACACTTCGTGGATTGGTAAGCACGGAGGCACACACACGGTCATATGCACCGTGGTGACATATGTATGCATAGACTTGGTGGTGTGATGTAGCACCCGATGGGCAAAAGAGAATTAAATCGGACAGCCCGTGAGATGCCAACCACATGTAAATCTCTCGTGCCCGCACCCTTGATATCCGAATATCAATGGGATCCTCAGACAATGGAGTCACAAGGGCATTATTAGCACGTGACCACGATGTGCAAATCAACACCCTCATGTAAAGGCTCATGCAATGGAATCGATGATGTGGCGAGCATAACGGCCATACAAAATCATAAGGGCCAATTTCTATTTTTCACCCAAGGTAAGTGGCATCTTGGCCGATGGTGCAACGAAACAGTTGATTATTGCACCTCACCTTACGGTCAAAGAAAATACTTGGCAAGCACACGTGCAATGAACATGGGTCCACGACCTTTGCTTGCGGATTTGCGATGAACTCCACGCAATATATGGAATACAAACCCCGCTGTTGCCGGAGGGTAGAATCCCACATGCTCTTGTCGCAAGGCAAGTAACCGAGCAAAACGTACCAATAATCTTTCCGGCACGCGTCTGGGATCTAAGAAAGATGGTCATCAAATGTGAACACCAAACGAACGCCTCGGAGAAAGGAGGGAGGGGGGCTTCAGTAGAGAGAAAGAAGGGAGTAAGAGAAGAGGTTGGGCAAAGGGGGACGAGGGAGTAGACATTGAGAAGATGCACATGCACACACAATGCAACAATGCAAAAGGAAGAAGACCGAGGTACAACAAAGAATATGTTGGGAAGCTGGTCATTCATATTCCATCACTTGCATTGATTCAAGCATTCCGATCAGTGAGTGAGAGTATGTATCACTGACACAAATTCAGGGGTGTATGTTAGGGGATGTGGTGTACAAAAATATCCGATAATGGTACAATAGACGAATGGTGCTCCGGACTCACTTCAACTTGGGTTCATCCAAGTTTTCCCTCTCCATCAGCGAGCACCTTGGTGTGACGTCTCACTGACATCGCTGATTTCTGTGAGGGGTAAGTCGCTGCACCAAGGGTCCATTCGTCACTATACATCCCGGGGTACTCATCAAAAATTAGTACCACAAAGGCCGCACACACAAAAAATACCCCGGGTAGTAGTAGAAGCAACATAACCAGAAACGAGTGCACAACCGAGCAAGGAGGAAGGACCATGCTCCATTTGTGAGGGGACGAAGACATGGTAGGGCAAGTGGTGAGTTAGGAACAAAGAACAAAGAGCAAAGACTCTACCAACAAGGGACAACACGGGTGCTACGGCAGTGAGCAGACGTTGCCAGCGTTCCTTATTTTGTACCCGTGCACACGAGCGGTAACGAATGACCACCCACATGTAAGGAAGCACATGCACTTACCTACACAACAAACACACTCATTGAAGTTCAGTAGTTGTCGTACCAATCAATGAAAACCCTACAACCGGCTCTCAGAGAGAGCTTACGGGTGTCTTGGAGCTCCTGAAGTGGGGAATTCTTGTCGGAAAGTTCATGTCGGAGAACAATAGGATGAGCCTCGTGGTGAATGCGGAGTATACGATCCGCTGCGCGAGGCATCACACAATGCAACAATGCAAAAGGAAGAAGACCGAGGTACAACAAAGAATATGTTGGGAAGCTGGTCATTCATATTCCATCACTTGCATTGATTCAAGCATTCCGATCAGTGAGTGAGAGTATGTATCACTGACACAAATTCAGGGGTGTATGTTAGGGGATGTGGTGTACAAAAATATCCGATAATGGTACAATAGACGAATGGTGCTCCGGACTCACTTCAACTTGGGTTCATCCAAGTTTTCCCTCTCCATCACAATGAACACGATGAGCAACATGTGTCGCACTACACCCCAGCCCTTTCGACACCCATGAGCATTGGAAAATTCTCTTTTAACCACTTGCACCGTTATCGCTTTGGATCCTTTGAGTTCGGATCCAAAGCAATGTTGCACGCATACACCCATATCAACGTTCAACATCACGCGAAGCAACGAGCGGGCACTAGCAATGAGTGATCCACAAGCATGGAGGCAAATCATACTCCTTTGAATGCTAGTTGTCGCAATTTGGGAAGGTCGATTTTATCATGCCCGAGCACCGCGGCATACTCGGCTACCTTTTGATAATACTTGGAAGGCAAAAGCATCACCTGAAATGATGTGAGTAGCATCTTAAACTCCTGCTTCGGCACAACTACAACTGTAGGCAATTCACGTACAATCCGAGTTTCGCTTCAACAATTGCATTGTATTGGTTTTCACTTACGATTTCCACGAATCGATCAGTCAACATTCTGTGGGCCTTCGTCGAGTTGTCTTAATGTCTGGGCCTTGCAACGATTGCAAGTAAGTTACTTACTGACGGTTTCTTTAGCCAATTTCACCCAAAAAAACTTTGGCCGGGCATTGGCAACGCCATCAATCCGGTGGCCGTGCCCAACGCACCTCGTGTTGACCTCGCGAACGGACCTCTCGTGCTGTTTCTAGACCACTGTGCCGGAGCGTTAACCACTGCATAGCACCACTGCTACCGATTTTTTGTTGGATCTGGGATTCATTTGACCTATTAAGAATTGACTGGTGGTAACGGTTACCAAAACGGTTCGCGCCCGCGGTGCTGCAAACACGAAGCACATGTCTGTTTCCTACTGACAGTACTGCCAGCTTCACTGTAAAGTATGGAAGACGCATCTAGATTCCTGGTGGATGCTGTTGCTACCAAGCTACAGGAGATAAACGAAGTGGTCAGCACATCCCTAGATGGAATCTTGGCGGAGGTGAGAGGCGAACGCTTCGATGGTGTGGTGGAGATGAAAATGGACTTATTCAAATTTCTACTCGTCAACCTTCGGGAAGATCTTGACATGATTTTCTCAAAGTATGTCGTGAAGGGCAAGTCGCAAGGGAAGGTTGGTTACCTTCGGTGATGGCGGGACGGGTTGCTTGTCGTTTGCTTGGGGGTGCGTTGCAAAGTTGCGAGGATGATGAAGTGAGCGCAGGCATTGATCGTTATGTCCTCTTGTCCACCCACAACACCATGAGTAGAAGGGATGTTGAGGGGTTTATTCTCTTGTGATCTTCATAAAAAAAGTGATATGAAGGGACGCAAATTTGTCGAAAACACGACCCAATCATGTTACGCCATCGTCACCGCCCCATACATCCAACCATCCTCGTCCGTAGCATGCGGTCCGGATGACCAAGATGTTGAGAAGGGGATCATGCCACAGCATGGCAAAACGTTGATATCTCCTTTACAAACCTCCTCGGTGATACTTTCATGTTTGCACTTTCTACAGATGGGAAAAACGTGTGAATGCAATAGCGCCAACATTTAAGCGGCCGAAGCGACGGGTGCTCTTGGATCTCGTAAAGGCATCTCATTATTCGTTGCTGGTGTGTGGTCGTTCATTAAGTCAACGCGATTGCTCACCATTTGAGATTCATCGACGTCACCGAGAACACGTGCGTCGACCATGTGGTGCTTGTGGAGTGGCGTCTCGTCGTTTTTTTCACTTTCGCCCGCGTGTCTTATTCCCAGAGGAAAACCGGCAGTCTTCCAACCATCGTTTGCTTTAGTGGTTTACATGGAGATGAAAAAGACAAGTACCTTCGAGTATGATTTCCACTTGCTAGGGTTGGAGAATAAGCGGCCAAGGCACCAAAGTCCGCACGCTTGAAAGGCACCTCCCAAGGTCGCGGCGCCATTTGAATAGGTTGTCTAGGGCCGTTGTGCCGCCGCCATTGAAAAAGAGGGGTGCCACGCGGAGTGAACAACGCTCATCACCCAACTAATTAACTGACTAAGTAACTCATCACGTCTGTCCCATTTCTGACCATCCCCTACAAGTTAGCAATTCACTTGTGCCGGTGGCCCGCGCATAACACATGGGTCTTAGCACGGCGACCAAAGATATTCTGAAGCACGGTTCCGCGGGCATTCTCCGTGCCTCCGTGCCCCCAAAACTCCGAATAGAAAACGACGACATTTGCGGTTTGCGGTTTGTTGGTTCCACGGAAGCCCTTGCCCGAGTCACCTCCGACAAAGTAATCCATCTTGTGCCCTCGGTGAACAGTGGCGGCTGTGGTGGAGGACCTTACAAACGGCGTCGTGGGGCTTCACCACACTTCCAGCCATACTTGCCCACCATTGGCATGAGACACCCCCAAGCGCCAATTTCCTCCATGTACATCCCGAGGAGCTTTGAATGACCCAATCACCCCCCTCCTCCATAGAGTCTCCCTTGCATGTGTCTATGTTGTGCATAATATTTCTAGCATCTCCCCGTTACCTCTCAGAATCGATGAATGATCACAATCCCCTCCGGAGACAACGCGACAATTGCAAGCATTCACACGCTACGTAGACCTTGGACCGTGGACCATCGGACCATTGGACCACCAAATAGACGTGGGGGGTTGGGGTTGAGGGCTAGCGGAGAGGATTATGTTCTCACGTGGTCTCCAATGCATGAGTCCATTGCGGTCTCAGCTTTCTCGGGTTTGCTCGACTGAGTTGCCCGATCGGTCAAGTCTTTGTGATGTTGGGCTCTGCTTTGCTCTCCGTGTGGTGTGGTGTGGTGTGGTGTGTCCAAGAGTGGTCATTCCGTCGTCAATGGTCCATAGTGGTCGAGCCGAGAATAATGTTCATGTGGTGCATATTGCGGCCTCGAGTGTTTGTACGGAGAACAATAATAAGGTTAGTTGTTACATTTTGCTTCGTGCAGGTTGCTATGAGTCTCGGGGCCAGTGTTAGCGATCGGTTGTACCAATTTAGCACCACGCATTTGGTGTGCACCCAAAGCGCCGTGGGCCGTGAGCGTGCCAGGTTTGCCTCTCTCGGGCCGCTGTGGTATACCATTCTTTGCGCCTCCTCAAAGATAGTCTTCAGATTTTGCAGTTTGTGGGTGCAACCATGCCTAGCGCACCTACGGGGAAGGAGACAAAAACAATCCAAAGTCACACCAGTGCGGTTCAATCGCAACGTTATGGATTGGTTTACAGGGGGAGATTGGGTAGGATAGAGTGGCGAAGGGATGGGGAGGGGGGCGTAAAATTATGAAATCGAGGGTGTCTAGCTGATGACCCGCGATCTTTTCGCAAGTGGCGGTTGGAGAGCCTTAAACCTATGCGGGCCTATGTGCATCGCTCACTTGTCTTGTATGCCCCCCCCGTCGCTATGCTTCCCGTCTTGAATACCTTGTACGAGAGGCGAGGGCACTCTTCGCGTTCTGCATCATAAACAGGTGCACCGCACTCTCGCCTCTCTTCAAAGTGAGGCCAAAAACATCTGCCTCCACTAGGACAGGAGTCGAGAGGTAAACCAAAATGCTTTGGCGCCAAGATCCTGTTGTCTTCCCACTATGGACGGCCTCCGAGTTTACTCCTTCCCTCCCGTGACCTGGAGGTACTGCTATCTCTGCGATGTGCTTGGCCCGAGACGCCGAAAACGCGGGAAATGCCTGAACTTTCCTGCGTTTACGTTGTGGGATGAAAGCGTTCATTCGATGCGGGTGATGGTGCTTTAGTGATGCATCTCTCAACGCTTCGTAGGATGGCTCAAGTTTGGGGTATTCCGGTTGTTGACATTGAGTGGTTGCTGCACTCAACCCGAGCGGTATGCCGGAGGCATGGCTGTGCATGCGCGTTTTGTTGAGGAGTGAGAGTGAGCGTGCTCGGTTCAGGGAACCCTATCCTCGCCATGTGGCCGACCTTTTGTCTCGTGTGCATACACATAATCCTGTCACAGGCTAGGGAAGGATTCGGGGGGCAGAGAACGGCATGAATGGCTCCAACATGGCGACCCGGCCTCATATGCCGCCACATTCTGGATCACAGTGACGCCCACCCGCTAGCGGGCATCGGAGCATGCTATCCACAGGCAAATGTCCCATGGAACGCACCGGCACTATCACTGCGGAGGCGGTGACGGGAACACTCTGGAATGCCCTGTGTGAAGGTGATGCCATTTTCGAGAAACATTCCGGGAGCACCGATCGCTTGCCCAAACCACAGCTGGACTCCGCTGCTTTAAAAAAAGGGGAGGTTTCAATGGCCTCCGCCCGTCCGTAGAGGAGGAGTATACCGTGGGGCCCTCTGTGGTGCGGGCTCCGCCGCCCCTGACATAGGCACGGCGCACTCGCACAGCAACCAGCCCTCGTCAGCCTCTGCAGGATACGTACTGTCTTGCTTTCATGGTCGGCCCCTGCAGGCTTTGGCAGTGCCTGTGCTATGCAGTCGATCATGCCGAAAGAAGTACAATGGGGCTTGCAGAGGGGTCAACCCCGTGACAGAGAGGGCCCCTCAACGGCAGCATGTGGGGCAGTGGTGGCCGGTGTAATGAATTGGATGGTTGTTTTCGGCTCATGCTCAAATGGCCTTTGGCTTGTTGTAGACTGAAAATCTGCAGCGCAATATCAGGGGAAATTGGGACACATACAGCAAATCCGCATACTCACCCTGCAGCAGGGATTGAGGCAACATGGAAACGCAACTAACGGTGGTATGAAACGCTGACGCAGAAGGTTACTTGGAACATGCGTCTCGGTCCCTGGGCTTTCTTTTCTTCCCCAATTCCAGTTTTATGAAACCAGTACGGTAGTGGTCCACGATGGGCACCGCACCGATGCATCGTTTCTGCGTCGAGGAAAGCTATTCACGCCTGTGCGAGTGGCTGTGACTGTTGTCACTGGTAGGGCCTTTGGGACGGTAAGCCACCTCCAACACTGAATACCATCGCTGTAACACAGCAGTTGTGATGTACTCCCTCTGTAGGGGCAAGCACTCGCATCGAATAAGACAGCAGGCAAATATTGCTGAACCGCACAGCCAACCTTGGACAGTTGTTCGTATTCTAAGCATAGAAGCGATGGCTCGATTCTCTCCGTTTGATTGACAATTGCTGTCTATATGCAACGAACACTCGGGAATGAGGGTGTAAGAAAAGGGCATTTCTTTTGTGCATAACCTGTACCTGTGACAGTGAGCATCAAGTGCTTCACTAAGTTTATCAACCAAATTGACAGCTTTTTACTTCGCCAAGAGCGAATCTTCCTTTGGTATCCTGTTGTGCCTAGGGTCGATTGCTGCCAATCGCGAATTATCTGTATGGCACCGATGGTGTCCAGCATTCAGAGCGAGTAACAGGTACGTGGATGTTTGGGTAGCGGGTGGAAGCTGCAGCGGTTGCAGAGGTCTTCAAAGTTCAACGAACCGCTCCAGGTTCTCAAATTGCCAGCCTCTTTCCTCTCCACTCGCCAGCCCTCAGTCCTTGGTACAGCATGGTTCTCGCTTGCCAAAAACACCACCGCAGACCTCCTCCAACCAGATTGCGAGGTGCAGGCACTGCCACCTGCTCCGTTCCCGATCTACATGAGTTAGGAGTGCTCGCCTTATCCGGTCTTTATCGGGGGATGGGGTTCACCAGGGCCAAGGGGGAAAACCGGATGGATGCTAAGCATTGGATGACGAATTGCAGAATCAAGAATGTTGCGGCACAGGGCCTCTGGAGTCCAGGTTTTGTTGTGGTTGGCTCTATTATTGGGGCCTCTTGCAAGTGGTGGTACAAGGCAGCTCTGACCGCCGAGCTCCAATGAGCCTAGCCCAACGATGTTGGTTGATCATTTTTGTTCAGGAGATTCGAGGTGACCGATAGCGGTTGGACGTCAAGTTTCGCCGTTCGGAGGGAAACCTACGGCAAGCAGACGAATCGGTGAGCCCCATTGCTGACATTTCGGCAGTGGTGGAATGGATACTGTTACAGTGCGGGTAAAAATTACCCCGGGTAAAATTTATACCAGAGCCTCCCAAAGCATGATAATTTGTACCGCTTGTAATATCTCCCCAACGTAAAAATTCTACGCCCCCTAGCCAACGCTCTTTGATACTTTCTCAGTTCGCTTTAGGGGTTCTGGCAAGGGCAAGCATCTTTTGTCTTGTAAAGACCCATGGATCGCCACATACTGCTTGTGGCTGGAAAATCAAAACGCAAGCAGCACTCTTGCACTGATCAGTTTATTGCAACAAGTTACCAAGCAGACAATTTGGGTATACAGCGGCAGTGAAGAAGCATGAAATTCATGAGGACACTGCCTGTACATGCAGAACTTTTGGCGGAAAAATGGCAAATGCTCCCAAACGAAGAAACGTGCCCCGTGTTACAGCGCCGCATGTATACAGCGCCGCGTGCAAATACAGAGTTGTCCGAGGCCACAATTGTCAGGTCTTGGGAGATCACAGGCATTTTGCGTGTGGTGCACTAGGCTGCTGCAATGATGCTCAAGAAACCTGTCCTATTTGCTGTAAAGCTGTTTGTGAAGATTGCAGGTTGAATCACAATGTGCAATGGTCTTGAAATTAGAAATTGGTCGACTGCCTATAGGTCGCATGAACGTTCTACACCGCTTTGATGTGTACACACATAAGTTTGCGTGAAATTATCCCGGGAGGGGCCGCTTGTACTTTTTACCGCTTGGAATTTTTACCCAGACTGTAAGGACAGCTGGACCGAGCAATTGCGAGGTAAATAGAACGCTATTGACGCACTTGCTGAAAAACCCATTCGTTGCACTAGGATTTGCCGCACATGTTCGACAGAACATGCACACCCCAGTCCCAAAAAACGTAATGAGATGTCTAGGTTTGTGGTGGTTGCCGTCCAGAACCATAGACACCGGATTTGTCCTTCCTTTGGGTTCTGAAGTGAACTGTCCACCCTTGCCCGACCGCCGGTCTGCGCAGCATAGCTCCGCAGGGCGGTGGGCGGTGGGACCATTTATATTGGACCCCTGAATTGGACCGTTCTTTGGCACAACGGGTCTCGCGGACCACGAACATTTGATGTGGACAGTGCACACATGTGTGTCCATAGTATTACACATGCCCCACAGCCTTTTCTGCGTTCGTCGTTGGCCAGTCCTTGCAGCTCTTTTCCAGACACGACGAAGCATATATCAATGCAGAATTTTTCTTGACATATCATGTGCCATGTGCCGGATGGCCAATATCTCTTCTGTGTATTCTTGGGTTTCCAGGCTTTAACAGTGTAAATCATGTGTGTCTCCCCCACAAAAAGTGTGTACCCTGTGCTGGCGGTAATACGCTTTACCTACACGTCTGGAGAGAAGACGATAGTGCACGGCTGAACATGGAGAAAGCCTCCTGCCGCCCCATTAAAGTGCAAGAGCCCCCCTCCAGCATGAGGGTGTGTCCCCCACCCCGTTTGCGGACATGGCGTTTGTTGGGATCGGAGGATCTTGAAATGCCATGCACGGAAGAAGTGATGGTGTTTGGTGCGTGGTAGTGCAAAGGGGTAGTACAGAGGGGATGGTGGTTTCAAGGAGGTCAATGAAAATCGGTTGTTAAGACTGTACCCACAGTCTGGCCGGTCTGCTCGCATGCAGTCACGGGACGCTGCCCCGTTGTTACCCATTTTTTTGGGCGTGATTGTGTGGGTAGAGTTGGGCAAGCGCCGTGGGTGCTGGGTCATCCATTCTGCTAAGCCGCCTATGCTCCCACAATCCGGCACTGTTCCATGCTTAAGGCCCGGCGGCTGTTCCCGACGTTTCGGCCTCCGAAGTCCCAGTGGAAGGTGCTCCTGAGGCATGGGTCGAGGGAAGCACTTCTTCACATGTTCAGCAGAACACATCTGAGGCGCCTGCGGAGGATGCATCCAACCCGCTTGCTGCAGCCTTGAAGAAACTCATGGTGTGTGCAAACGGGACCATGTGGCAAGATCCGGAGGTGGTCAGCAGCGAGCGGTCGAGTGGGTGCTATGGAGGGCATGAGGGATCCGGCGGTTTTAGGAGAGCTCACCTCCTTGAGCCCTCCATGTTCCTCATCTCAATCCTTTAATAGCCCTCAACAGCCCTCCCACGTTTTCCTCAATGCCCCACAGCCCTTGACGGTCCCAATAACCATTCCAGAGCGTGCTTCAAGCCCTCGACCACCTTCAACAACCCTCAAAGACCAGAGGCAGGGGCAGGGGCAGGGGCAGGGGCAGGGGTGGGAAGGATGTCCTTCGGGCGATCTGCATCTTTTTGGTGCCCCCAAGGCCTCTCAGGCGCGGTGCGTGGAATCCAGACTGTGCCGGGGCCTGTCTGAAACCCCCCGGCGGGCCCCTCCTCCTTGTCCTTCTCCTGCCGCTGGCGCTGCCCCTGCCCAGACCATCCAGGTCGGCGTTTCCCAAACGCCTCGCAAGGTACTGGGTAGAGGACGTCACAACGAGGCTTGGCAGAGCAGCTCTGCACAAGGCGCGTCATCTTTCTGTTGATCAGCACCCTTCCCAGTTGGCCTTGGGGACCGCTGAACGAAAGTCCGACCAAAGCTGAGCCTGGCGAGGCGCCCTCACCGATGTCATCGGCAACTGCAGGCGCTCAGGGCAAGAATATCTGGGACACCCGCATCTCGGAGAATGTGGCCCGAGCTGCAAGACTGTGCCCCTGAACAGCCGTCCACGGAAAAGAAGGTGACCAGAGTAGCCACCGGCTGAAGCGACGGTGGCCCGAACCAGCGGGAAGGTAGCGGGAAGCTGAGGCATGTACAGGACAAGGGTCAAGGGGCAGGGGCATTTGCAGGAGCAAGGGCAGGGGAATGTGCAGCGGCAGCGGCAGGGATATGGACAGGGGCATGCGCAGGGTATGGGGCAGGGGCAGGGGAAGGGGCAGGCCCTGCTTTGCCACTTCCATGGGCGGCGCACGGTTTGGGCATGTTTTCTTCAGGGGTCCAACAACTCAAACCTCTGGATGCCGCCCCCGTCTGGCACGCAACTCTCCACGTCGACGACATCAACTGCCGGCCCCCAGGCCAACAAAAAGCCACCACAGAAACGCATGAGCCGGGCCATGCTCAACGGCAAGGCTGACGGTCCGGCCTCAAAGCGACGCAAATCGGACAGCCACCCGGAATTCCTGTCGGCCAGCATGATTGATGGGCTAAAGGACACGCTTGAGCCCCGTGCTGCACCGATGCCGGTGACACGCAGCACAGACGAGCACACGCAGTCCGGACGCACCCAAGGGGGTAAGGAGAGTCAGGTGGTTCATGCTCTTCCAGAAACAGGCCCTCATAGAAACAGGCGGTTGGCTTTTGTGGGAGCCCTGTATTGGTGTGTGTTCATTGACCTCACATGAACCTGTACCCAATGGGTTTTCTGCAACCTAAGGCCCTGAAATGAGGCCATGGCCGGTGGCAGCGGCCAGCTTGGTTGACCTGTAACTCAACAACCCCCACCCATGCCTGGTGACCAGCTGCGCAGCAGGGCGTATGGCCAAGTGGGTGTCACATCATGTAGAGATGACCAAACCATTAGACATTCAGGACTCGGCTTCTCTGCGATGGAAAATTCAATGCGTAATACTGCAACAGCATACTGTGGTCACAGAGAACGATTCGGCAATATTCCTCCGCTGTGAGGGTACAGGTGTCATGCAGGATCACCCAGAGCGGTTCTGCATATTAATACAGATTCACCTGCCCTGAACAACACCTGGCATCCTTGTTTCGACTGGCAGTCAAGCCTACACAATCCTTGCGGGTCTTGTATTTCGCCTTGCATCCCAAGAGCAATGCAGGGTGACAATGTATGGGTGACACTTGAGACCCATTTTCTGTACAGGCCGAGATGCAGGTGTGTAGCCCTCTCAACTCGGAGACTCCCAGATAGGGAAAAGGCATTTAAACCAAAGCAGTTAGCATGGGGGCAACGATCTGAGCTCACCATCAAACACGTGTTTTGTTTGGTGTACCTGAGTAGCAGATTGGACCCTGCTCATGGGGGACAAGGTGTGTCCCTCGGACGGCGGCCTTTGCCCACGGGTCGGTTTCGTGTTAAAGGATTCTCACGATCGCCGCCTTTGCGCCCTTTTCTACGCGTGTACCGTTGGATGGTAACTAGAGATTGTGTAGCCCAGTTGGTCCCTGGGTGAAGTTTTACTGCGTGATGTGAGCCGGAGCAAACAGGGGACCAGTCTCTGCCAGTGTGTTTCTATAGCATAGGCTGAGTGGGTCAACTCTTGTGCTGTAGGGCCGTGTGGTGGCCACCCAAATGGCACAAGAGGGGGGGCTGCATGGACTGGAGAGGGGCAGGGTTTTACAAGCTTTCCATGTGTGCTCAGGTTAGATGGTTTATTCATTTTCTTCGCTTGCTCAGGGTGGGTTGCGGGCACCTTCCTACTTTGAGAAGCCCCCTGTGTCCGTTGGGGTGCAGGTTGTCATGTGGGATCACGCAGAAGACAATGACTTGGAGGGCCTGCGAGACCAGTTGCAGAAGAGAGTCTTCCAGTTTTCAGGTTCCTTCGACCCGATTCTGTCATATGCATGTCTAGGAGTCAACGATGGCTTTTGGCGAGTGCTTCCAACTTCCAACTTCTCAACTTCCAGGCAGAAGCCTGGGTTTTTATTGATGACCGTCCTCAGAGGTTCCAAGCAATTCAAGTCAAGCATATTTTCGCCAATATTACGTTGTCCATCCACGGGTTTTAATGGGATCTCTATTGCTACATAAAGGGGAGAACTACAAAGCGTCCAATTTGACAAATCAGGCTATTTGCATAGATACTTGTGGTCTCAATAAATAATGGGCTATTTCACGGGCAGAACAGCAGAGCATTGCGAACCTGAAATAGTTCATGGTCTGAGGGTCAGTGCATATTGATAGTTGAACTGAAGCATATTGATAGTTCAACTGAAACTGCGATACAAGACAGAATATCCCGACCATCCCCATTGTAGGCCTCGCGCTTCTATTTGATTGCAGCAGCTGCCCCAAAATCCAAAAACTACCCTGGCCACAGTGCGAAGATGTTCCATGCCAATCTATCTGTTCTGCAAACACAGGAGGATCTAGTTGATAATTCTGCTGTTTGTACTACAATGGAGATGCATGTCACATATGATTCCATGTAAGTGCACAATGAGCATACCAAGCCACTGCGCATCTTCAAATGAAACAGGAGCTTTGCTTGCATATCTTCACAGCCAGGTTGGAGAACCTGGATTTGTGTTCTCTGGCATCGTGTCGCACATACGCTGCTATGCCGTAGCATTGCGGACATGCCGAGGCAATCTTTTGGTGGATGTGACGGCTCTTTGATTTCCTCCAATTTCGGATGGTTGTGATGCAGGATATTGTGTCGATTTGACATCTTTCCCCATGTGCAAGCCAATCTTAATAGGGGTTGCTTGTCGCCCCCCACCGTACTTGCTGGACGCTTAGTGAGCATGGCATTTCGTGTCCAACATTTTGGTTGGGGTTAGGGTTAGGGTTAGCCGTAGGAGGCTTTTCATTGCTGTATGTTGTTGATTGTACCAGGGCCAAAAGGAGGGCTTTGCCCACTTTTGGTCCATTTTCACTGCTGATAATCAAAGACTCACGTGGGAAGTAGATTGATTGCCTTCTGGCTGTCAGTGACCCACCAACGCTTAATGTAAGAGATTTTCTCGGACAGACCTACTACTGGCGCGAAATACACTTGAGTCATGAAATAGCTGGCTTGGATTGCTAACGTCTGTCCTGTCGGGCAGTGCAATGCCAATGAAGTTAACAAGGGAGCAAGGAACAAACGGAGGAGGAGGAGGACGACGACGAGGAGGAGGAGGAGGAGGGGGAGGAGAACCTGCTGTAGCTTCAGCATGGCATACCACCATCGGGCAGGTCACCGATTCCCCTGTCTCTTCCCTGTAGGGGCTGTCCAATGATATAGTGCTCGGTCTGACCATTGGAATGTTCCTAGGGGTATGGACGCACTGGGCCCCTAGGGGTATCAACGCACTGGGCCTCTTGCAGTCTTTTCTTGCGAGCGGGAAGCGGAATTCCATCTGGCTTTAGACAGGTTCCCTCCCCCATAGTGAGCTGCACCGCAGACCCACTGATCCTTTGTCACTGTTGTGCCACGTGCGAGGGCTTGCGGCAATGTCACGAGAAGGGTTTGAAAGACAAACACAATCGACACGGCTTGGCACTAGAGGAGCTTGATCCATCCAGCCCATGGGTAACACTGCCTGAGGCGGTGGTTGACCCAAAAGACCTGGGATGGAGGGAACCTTTCTCGCAGTCGTAACCTGACCCCATAAGGCAACCACGTCTTCGCCAATGCTGCCACGGCATCCCGCCCTCTGCCACCCGTTATAAGATACTAGTATTACATTGGGTGCCTGGTCTCTCCGCATCAACCTGATTCTTCGCTAGGAAGTGAATCTTTCGTCAGGTGCCCGGTCTCTCTGTTGCTACGTTACCCATGTACTTGCTAGGTGGCCGACCACCCATGTGCAAGGCGGGTTGAAGGGAGGTAAAAAGGGAAGGAAGAAAGTGGTTAAGGAGGCAAAAGGAGGAATTGAGGCAGAGGAGGAGGAAAGAAGGGAAACTGGGGGGGCAGGGATAGTTGTGGAGCAGTGGGAGAAGCAAGCGCTGTCTGTATTTGCAGGGATCAAGAAGAAGCCCGATCGTGAGTTGTTGATAAAAAATATCAGTGGGCTGCAGGGGGCCGCAGAGACGTCTGCCCACTACATGACTCGGGCCACGCACCTTGTGGTTCAGCATGAAAACAGTGAGCGGACTGAGAAGTATGCCTGTTTGCTGATTAAGCAAGTCCGTGCTGTTTATGTTCCGGCGGTGGAGATGGGCATGTGAGTCGGCATACATTGGGTGTCATAGGGAGCATGTGCAACAGAAAAACCGCAGGGCTATATGTTCTCAAGAGGGAGCAAGCCTTGTAGGGAGCACCTCGATCGGGAAAGGGATTCTAAGGAATGGGGAACAGTTGAAGCTATTGGGAATGCCCACTGGACATCGAAACCTCGAGCTTATGGGCCCACAAGGTGGTCCAAGGCAGAGAAAGGGGATTGCATACTACCGTAGCAGAGGTGGTTTCAAGCCCTCTCCGTCTTTGGCTTGATTTGTGTCATGGAAATGCTCATTTTGAACGCCAACAACTGTTACCTCTGGTTCAAAGCTAGGGAAATGAATCGGAGCAAAACACTTGTGTTGTAAGGGATGGAAGTTTTATGAATCTGTGCTTTAAAGCAAGTGCTTTAGTGCATGCCTCATCATAGGACACGTGCCCCATCAGAACGCTAAACTAATTGAGCCACGGGGCTCAAATTAGAGTGACCACCGCAGGTTTTGATCTTCTGAACACCATCCCTGAAGTCAAACAGAAGATCCTGCAAAAATTTTTATGGGCTTTAGAATAACCCATACCATCACAACATGGTGGATCGAGCCACTTATCTACCCTGAGTGGAGATGGTGCTTGTAGTTGTACTTTGTGTTTATGCAGGCTTCCCGTTGTGCCCTGAGGTACAGGCCCGGCAGGATATTGCCAAATCCAGGTACATTGTAGCACTGGACAGGTAGCAGTTAATGAGATCTCCTACTGGTGAAATTATTTTTGGTGGTGAAACTATGCCCTTTTCGGTGGGACTATTTTTTTTCTTAATTTTTGAGAAATATTTTTGAGAAATACGTATTTTTAGTAGTTTGTTCTGCTTTAGTTCTAAGAGAGCATAAAATGGTAATCTTAGCGAATGGTTAAAAAATTAGCTTCGTAAAATAAGCAGTGATTACTTAAAGTATTCAAAAATTGGAGTTTTTGAACGCTAAATTAAATTTCATATGGTTAAAGCTAGACTGCTTTTATTTTAGATGTTTTTGGGTATCACATCCCAACTGGTATAGTAACCAGTTGCACGAATGTGAGTTCAGTCCTAAAAGGAATTACACAGTTTACTTGTATGAGCTTTTGAATAAAAGTTAAGTATGGAATGAGAAGCTAAAATGAAATCTTCATTGCTACTAAATGAAAAATGGTCATGACTCCATGGAATTTAAATGCTATGAATCGAAGAAGTGTTTAGGAAAGCTGACGGAAATAATCAGAGCTGTCAGCTCTCCCTAGGAAGTATCCCAGGAACCCCTTCCTCGACCCCCTCTTGGCACAGGAACCCCCCCCCCCCTATTCCTGCACAGGAAGTATCCCATGAACCCCTTCCTAGACCCCTTCCTGCACAGAACCCCCCCCCCCGTGCCCAAGATCCCCCATCCTGGCCCCCTTCCTAGACCACTTCCTAGTTTGGGTTGGTGCCTGACCTTGGTGCAACCTACCTCCAGCGGACGTCGATGTGTACCCGCGGTTGGTCCTGAAGGCAGTTGAAGAGGAGGAGAGGGCGAAACCGCTGCCTGTGGCACCATTTGAGGCTCCAAGGGTGATTGATGGATGGCAGCTTGGGTTGGAGGATCCATCGACATGGCCTTTGTCTGCAACACTCACCATCAGTGACATGCACAGTCGCGTGGCCAAGCATGGGGGCACATTTTGGTACCATGACCGCACTTTGAGCGTGAGATAGGGGAAGTCGGTTGTCCCTCTGTAGCTGTGTTTGCCAGTGGCTTGCACCGACAGTATGGCACTCCTTTCTAAGGGGCATGCGGGACATGGGAAGCAGTATGTGGTCGCAGACTTTTTGTGCCTTATTGCCCATGCCAAGGCAAGCCACACGTGGTCCTTCTTGGTGTACAACGAGAGCACCGACTTCAAGACGCTAAAGTGTTTGGTAAGGATGATGGGTTTTGATGCCGGCGTGCCGTTGGAGGTCCAAAATAAAGTTGACGGGTGGTTGGAGAAGTACCGTAGGCGGCAAGAACAGGGCGAGTTGGGTGGGCGGTCGCACATCAAGAAGGAGCCTAGCACAGAGCAAAGCACCCAACTGACACAGCCATCTGAGCGAGGGGAGTGCAATCCGGTGTAGCGGGCAGAGCGGGCTCCCACACGGAAGCGTACGGCATCAGCGGCCCTAGTTGTGGAGTCCTCCAGCAAGCATCGTGCACAAGACAGCCCCATTTGTGGTTCTTGGGATGCGTTGGATGCAGGTACCTTGGTTTCTCAATTGGCACCTAAGCCGAGGGATATGCTGCGGTCAACAATGAGAGACATTGTACCGGATGTTGTCGAGAAAGCCATGGCCTCGGGCAGCAAGACGCGGGCAGAGAGGGCCGGGAACAAGCGAACAAGAGGGAGCGCGAAGCAAGGGAGATTGTCCTCCAGCAAGAGGCATTAGTGGACGGCAAGCACAAATGGGTGAATTGCGAGCGCAGTTGAAGGCTGTAGAGGCAAAAGGCAAGCAAGCGGTTGCAGACAAGGTGCGGGCGGAGGCTCTTGTGCAAGAGAAGGTTGCAGAGTGTGACCGTGCATTAAGCATCCTCAACCGGACGTATGGCTAGGGCAGCAACCCCGCCAAATAAGCAGCATCATCGGCACTGGAGATGAGGCGTGGTAAGGCCGGAGGACACTTGAAAAGGGAGTTGCGTCCCCGTTGGCTGTAGTGCAAGTGTGCTGTGACAAGACCACCCCCTAGAGTAGCAGGCATGCACATGTACCTATTCGTGTGCGATCGTGGTAATGGCAGTGCACCGCGGTTGAAAAAGAGACACTTTTTTTTTGGTTTTGCCCCTAGTGCTTGCTAGTGCGCGTCATGTCACGTAGCGCATTAGTATCGCTGTGCACAGGGTGCGTAAGGTGGGTCAGGAGTGGGTGGCGTCACATAGCCTACCCCTTGCGGACGCCACCAAGATTTGCATCCTTGCATGCATGTATGATGGCGGTCACTGCCAAGCCACACGCTGCTATGGATGTCCCATGATCACACCACCATTGATCGATGGAGTGCAAGATTGTTTCCTATCCCTTTACCTCTATGCAGCTTACAGGGCTTGCAATGCAAGCGACACTATTTTCTTGAATGAACATGGACATATGATCCACACCTTGTTGACAAGGAGGGTAAGTTCCACGTGCTACTCCACTTAAAAGGTGAGCCCTACGAATATGTTAGGCTCTGGAATGAATACACCCCAAAATGATTGTGTGCTTGTGTTGAAGCTTCAAATCTGGATCTGACTGGATTTGTGTGCAACCACCTAAAGTGGCAATGAGAGCCGACCCCCCCCCCCCCCAGGGGATTTCTTGGGGGAGGGTGCCAGGTAGACCAATGATTTTCAAAGTCATGACTCGCTCTACCACAATCACTTGTCACTTTCTGTCGGCAATTCCCACTCATGGCCGAAACACACCGAACAAAGGTTCCAGGGTGCTGTAGGATGAAGCACGCTAATGCAGGCTAATGCAGCTATTGTTTGCCGAGAGGGTCATGACTAGTAGGATTTTCACAAAAGTTATTGAGGGAACTCATTTTATCCTGCATCCTGCAGCCACCAGCAAATCAGCAACATATTGGTTCATAGTCTTCAAGATGAAAGCAAGGAGGTCCTTTGGGAATTGTACATTTTTTGTTGAGGACCGCCCTTAAGGACTGCCCCGAGGGGCCTTTTTCCACTGGCCTAAGGCGGGCCATTTTTGTCCCCCCTTTTGGGAACCCCCGAGAACTCATGGGTAACGTAACAATTCCACTCTCTTCTGGACCCCCGAGAAGGCAAGGGTTATGCAGCACTTCCAATTTTGTCCCCTTTTCTGGGGCACCCCCGCCCGTTTTCAAATCCTACATGTGATGCATGCCGTGCCTACCACTGTGCTGTGTTGGGCGAAATCTCTTTGCAACAATAAGTAACATCACATCAACCAGAAGGTCTTTCGTCGTTTGTCACGTTGTTCCAAGTTGAAGCCATGGGCTTTGATGGGAGCTCTTGTGGTGTACATCAACTTTTCGGTCTTTGCTTCGTTGCTCATTGCCGACTCACGGATAGGTTTGGTTAATGTGCTTGTGTTGTTTTCCTACACCAACCCTTCCAAGTTCTCTACTTTTCCACCCTTGTTTCCCTGTCGTATGTAAAAGACTCGTCCGCTGTGCTTGCAAGCAAGCATAACAAGGGCATAATGGAAATACGCAAAAGAGAATTCGTAACAAAGATACAAGGGGTTGCGTACCATTTCTCCATGCCCAAAAGTGGGCGGATCTACTACGGTACCCATGCATTCTACCCCCCCCCCCCCTAGAGAAGGGGACAAAATCAAAAGTGGCTACATAACCCCTCCTTTTCGGAGGCCCAAAAGGGGCCGGAATTGCTATGTTACCCCTTTGTTCTCCGTGGTCCCCCAGAAAAGGGGACAAAATTAGAACTTGCTACATAACCCCTCTTTCTCGGGGGCCCAGGACAGGGCAGGATTGCTACATTACCCTTGCATTCTCGCTATTAACCCGTTTTCCTCAATGAAAACGGGCTAAGGTGCTTCGCACCTTTCACAGCCCGTTTTCATTGAGGAAAACGGGTTACCCCAAGAAGGTAGGGGTTATGTAGCCACTTCTGATTTTGTCCCCTTTTTTTGAGGGCCCCCGAGAACCCAGGGGAACATAGCAATTCCACCCCCTTCTAGGCCCCCGAGAAGGCACGCGTTATGGAACCACTTGTGATTTTGTGCCCTTTCTAGGGGACCCCTGAGAACGCAGGGGTGACGTAGCAATGCCCCCTTCTGGGCCCCTGAGAAGGCAGGGGTTATGTAGCCACTTGTGATTTTGGCCTCTTTTCTGGGGGACCCATGTCAACATAGGAGTAACGTAGCACTTCCGCCCGCTTCTGGGTGCCCGGGAAGGCAGGGGTTATGTAGCCATGCTGAGTGACAAAGGAAGCCCGAGCATCTACGTTGATCGTTTTGCGGGTAAGTGCTAAGGAAGCACCTTCGGGGAACCCAAGGCCGTCCTGAGCTCTGCGTCAGTGGTTTCAGTACCTACGAGGAACCTAACCGTCCTTTGCCTTCGATTCAACCTTCTAGTGCTATTGAGGAAACCGAGCCAATCTTCATTACTTTTTTGCGTTCCGTTCCGTTGCGCTTCATTCCATTTCGTTCTGTTGCCCTCTGTTGCATTGTGTTGCGCTCCTATTCGTATGATGTGGATGAGGCACTATTGCGACCAATGGAGCGGGGCATGATGCATGAGTGGACTAATGTTGAGTTCCAGGCCATTTTGCAGGAAGCATGGTTTGAGCGTGAGAGGGGTGAAGGGTGAGCTCATGCAATGTGTTGAGGTGCACTTCCAAGGGTTGTACCGGTTGTAGGGAGTTTGTGATCAGCTGTGTCACCAACGATGGAACAGTCGGGTGGTTGAACACTGTGTCACTGCATTTGATGAAAAAAGCACCACTCCTGTTCATGTTGAATTGCGCAGGGTGTCCGGTCACGTTCGGATGCTACCATTGAACACATATGGTGGTAGGAACAAATGGTTGAATGATTGCACACATGTGGGGCTAGGAACCAATGGTTGAACAATTGGGAACCCCTGGGTGAAAACATGAAGGGCGAGGAACCAATGGTTGAACGCATGGGGTGCCCGTGAGCTTTTTTGGGAAAACTGTGCACATGAACACTTTTTTTTCCTGTCCAAGACCCCCCTGGATGCAAGCACACCAGCACAAACTACTCATAGCGTAGCTCAGGCTCTACAAGAACACTGGACAGGCAACATGGCATACAGGAAAAATTTGTGGGAGGCTTCCCAACAATCCCTATAATCACTACGTAACATACGGGCTGCCCTCATACTGCATACATTGATGGTTGAACTGCACACAGCAATGAAGCAGGCGTATCCTGAAAGCAAATAGTCGTGTTAGATGTTGTAGTGCCTCATATATTTGAGCCAGCGAAGCTTTCAGCCTCTGCATGCTGGATGTTTCCCATGCACCATTTGAGGTATTGTATGGCTATTCAGGTGGCAGGGTCTTCTTGTTGAGGTCTCACTTTGTATTCTCCAGCCTTTCTATGGGGGTTGTAGAAAGAAGGTTTGCTGGCTTTGGGCTTTGTGCGATTCCTCCCTGTCCGAACAGGGCTTAGTGCAGGGAGAGCCAGGCTGAGTCGCACCACTCTCACTAGCCTGCCATGCAGCAGGGTTGTTGGGTGACATAACAAATCAGCGTGGGTTGTCCCCCTATCCCCCATTGCCCCCCCTGCCCCCTCCCCCCCCCTTGCTTCCTCCCACCCGGACTAAACATCACCTGCAGATGTGTGTCCAGAAGCAATAGTGAGGTAGGATCACAGAACAGTAGTATAGTGGAATAATAATGTTGTTCTTTTTGCGGACTCCATGCTTGTGCTGTGCTGGACCCCTCTCAGTCTGCCATTTGGGATGCTGTGTGTGTGCTGCGCTGAAGGTCGGAAGAAAGGGGGGGGGCTTTCATGGGAGTTGCGATCGTGCAGGTTGCCACTGGCACGCATCTTTGTGAACGTTAGCCCCACCGACCGCTGTCGCTCGCTCGTTGTGACCCACTGACTGTTGTGGCCCACCTGCTTTTGCCCACCAGCCACTGTGGCCAGCCTGATTTTCCACACTGGCCACTGTGGCCTGATTAAAAGGTGTGCTGGAAGATCAATCAGACCCCTTGTAGGAGGGGGCGGGGCAGTGTTCCAGTGTGGTCACTTAAGTGGTATTTGCCATGTTTTTTTTAAGTTGCGCGCCCACGTACCCATGCTTGCGCACTGTGTGTGATCCTGGTGCAATGGATGCAGCTGCTTGCACACCTCCGAATGTAGGTATCTGTCCTTTGTCGCTGCTGGAAAATGGATCCTTCCGTCCAGATATGTGACGCAGAGCTGCGCAGCAGGCAAGTGGCTGGATGAGGAGGAGTTCCAGATTTTCAAAGAAGGTGTTTGATACCCCCCCCCCCACCCCATGCGCCTTTCTGAGACCTCAATTTGCATCGTCTTTCCTTCCCACTCCCTTTTAAAATGATGTGCTTTTGAGGGTTTGCAAGGCAGTAGCTCCTTGTAGGTGGCTGTGCAAGGGTATGTCTACCAAAGGTTCCATCCATCTTCGCTTAGCTCACCTTAATTAGATTCCCCCCTCCCTTCCTCATTGCCTGAGGTGCCTCTGGTCACCTTGCGTCCCAGTTGCCACTGCTTCATCCTCAGGCACTCGTATCCACACGCTGCAAAGCCTTGGCGAGCCCGTGTTCGGACGTTGGGTTGTGCTGTTGATGTATGCGCTACTTTCCTTGTGATTGTGCTGGGGCCCATCCCCATCGGGTTCAGGCGGCTAGGTCCGGTCCTTGTGTGCGACTCACCCCAGCCCCCTCCCCTCCCCCCTCCCCGGGTTCAGGTTAGGGTGAGACCCAGGGCCCTAATCAGACTGTATTGGGACCGAGATGGTGGCTGAGGGAACATCAGGTCCACTAGGAAAAGGACCCAAATATGAATGTTGGGGGACACCAAGAATGCTTTCGGCCACTGCCCCTATTACCCCCCCCCCCCCCAAAAGAATCCTTCCTCACTCGCTTTGCTCGCTTGAGAGACAACCACCCACCCACACTCCCCCTGCAGCACGCCCCTATACCCCCCCTCAAAACCCTTCCTCCCTCGCTTCACTCGCTCGAGAGACAAGCCCCCACCCCACCCCCCGCATCCCCCCCGGACCCCCTGTCTCGTTTCTATATTTTTGCTGCATGCTGTGGTTTGCATTGCGCACTGATCAGCATGATTATCTACTTTGTATTTGTCCAGTATGATTGACTGTTTGCCCCAAGTTTGTTTCACATTTGTATTTTCAGCAAATGGTGAAAGGTTGACAAGGGCCGCTAAGGCCGAAACATGTACCACCGTGCAGACACCAGATCATCAAGAGCAACTCGGAGTTCCGCTTGCATGTGTCCTGCATTTCCTGCGCAAGAAGCGAGTGAGGCCAAAAATTCCCCAAGGGTGTATGTTATAAAAACATAGATGTGTTAGCCCCAAACTGCCCGTTTCAAGGCTTTTTGAGAACTTGCATGGGCTCATATGGGTCAAAGATGGCACCCAATGGCCTTAAAACACTTGTTGGAGCACCCCAAGTGTTGTAGGAACAATTTTGGAAAAAATCATTTTTGACCACTTGTGGGCCCACAGGTGACCCTGTAACCCTACCCTAGCACGTGCACTGTGTGTGCTGCACCACTCCATGGTGCCAATGGGGCATTCAAGGGTGTTCACTGCTTGGAAATAGCTTGCAAGTGATCACAACGGTGCCCAATGCAATCCATGGCTGTCAAACACAGCACAGGCCAAGGTAAGTCGAAAAAGTACGCAAAAAGGGTGCTTTTCAAGGCTGATTTTGCAGCATTTTGCACCTAAAAAGAGGTCGTTGAGTCCACTAATTTGGGTGCCAAAATTACTAGACGGTGGTGAAAGGTTTTCGTTCACCGTCTAGGTTGGTTCCAATGCAAATGGCCCCCTCCATGGACATCCTAGGCGCCCAAACTAGCCAAAAGGGGGCATTTTTCGGCCATTTTTGACAGATTTTCAAACCTACGTCCGCCACTTGCGAGACCTGTTCCTGGTTGCCACCGCTTGTCTTCCTCAAACTTTGTGTAATTGTACTTCACACCCATGGGTATCATCTATCAACATTTCGGCCGAATCCGAAGCACCACACTAGAATTCTATTTTGTGCCAATTTCTCACGTGCTTGCTTGCTGCTAGTTGCTTGCCAAACCTGGTAGGTCCACCTGGACACCAAAGAGGGTTATGAAACCTAGATGGTTACCTTGTCTTGTTGTTACCTTATCTTGGTGACCCCAATCCTAGAACATCGACCAGGGGACTCAGGGTCAGAGGTGGGCTTGCAAGGGACACAAAGTGTACCACAGAGAAAGTGTCTTGCCATGCAAAATGGCACACAACATTGCCTTGGAAAGGCATCAAGTGGTGTTCTACAGTGCTAGACATATGCACAAACCAATCTTGCTACCCTAAATGTGAAAGATACGTGTTCAGATGTGACTTGTACTTCAGGCGTGTCTTTCTTTTATATTTAACTCTACATGAAGTCCTAAGCATTTTGAGGAAACAATAGTGCGGTGAAATTAAAAATTTACCCCTTGCCGTGGGCAGGCAGAAATATTTTCCACCCTGTTGTTCTCATGAGCCCAGCTTTGTTGTGTGGAGGGTTTGTTTGAGGTCTTTATCCAAGCCATTTACATCTTTCCCTCCTCCCCCAACTGCTTGTTCCCATCCATCTCCGACCCCCCCCCCCTTTACCCTTTATTCTCCCCCTTCCCCACGACCCTGGTACCCCCCCAAATTTTCAAACTAGTTGACAGGTTAGGTTGCAGCGGGACTTGTTCCAACCACGTCCTAGGGTGTCATCGAAACCATTGGAAGCACCCCCACCCTAGAGCCCCTACGTCCTCAGCCAGTAGCCCCTCCAATGGGTCCTTCCTCTCCTTGGGCCCATAGGTCCCACCGCCCCCGATCCATAGCCCCCCCCCCCCTCGCAACAAAAACTTCGCCAAATTTAGGGGAGCGAGTTCAAAAACGGCTCCATGACACAATTGCGCCACACTTGCTGCTTCTCATTGAGGATATGATGAAACTCCAATATGTCACAACAGATTATTCCGTCCTGGGATTCGTACAGGGTGTCGGCATCGTCGCTTTTGGTAGTCGATTGCGGTTGCTGGTTGCTGTGTGTGTTGTATGGTGTGGATCCCCACCCCACACCACCCCAACCCACGCCACCTGCTTGTGCCCAGTCCAATTGTGTGGTTCATTACTTGCATCCCCACAACCACAAGCAATGGGAAGCAAGGAGTGCCTGTTCTACAAATTTTGGGGTGCGTCTTTCTTGCTTTGCTGGTTTGCTGGATGCTCTTGAAACTGCCAGCCCAATTGTAGGTACATCCATATGATATTCTCCAATGAAAAAGGCCGGGGCTGCGTGCCCTTCACACATTGTACCACCGCGTTTTGTGCCAATGAACCTCCTGGGGTCTTTTTTTTGGGGCCCCATGAAGGCGAAGGGGGTAGCCTGGCACTGACTGGAGGCAAGCACTAAGCCAGGTCGACCCAGATGCTCTGCAAGGTCCATAAAGAGGGGACTATCCGTCACTGCTGTTGGCTGCAGTCGTCACTGCCGTCGGCTGCAATCGGCCTCAACCCTTGTTGCGTATGCTTTTGCTTAGTACCATGTATAGTCGCACCTCTACCTCGTCTGGATGGCATTTTCCCAAGGAGGGCTGCCCTGTAGTGGCGGAGAGGCCCGCTCCCTCACATTCGACTTGAACAAAGCAACACAAAAGCACATGGTACACAACAACAAACGAAGACACACAACACCACACAGCACACAGCACGAGGAGCAGCAGCAGGAGCAGCAATAGTAGCAATAGTAGCAACAGCACTAGCAGCAACACTAGCAACACCAGCAGCAGCAACAACAACAACAACAACAACAACAACAACAACAACAACAACAACAACAACAACAACAACAACAACAACAACAACAACAACAACAACAACAACAACAACAACAACAACAACAACAACAACAACAACAACAACAACAACAACAACAACAACAACAACAACAACAACAACAACAACAACAACAACAACAACAACAACAACAACAACAGCAACACACACACCCACCCACCCACCCACCCACACACACACACACACACACATGCACGCACACACACACACCTTGTAGGAGGAGGAGGAGGAGGAGGTGCGGTCCCCCGGTAGGGCGCCCCCGCGGCACATCCCCATGGTGCCCGCCGGCCCTCCACGGTCTGGAAAGCGACCAGGAGGGGGGTTTCACCCCAACCCGTCCGGCTAAGCATCATGGCGGCGGCTCTCCTCTTCGTCTCCTCCCCTTGTCCCCTGGCCCGCGTTACGTGCAGGCACCCGCCCTACACGTAGCCGGATCCCCTCCCAGGGGCACGGAATGGGGGGCGAGGCGGAGCGCCGGCTCCACTTCCGGCACGGTCCACTACCCCCCCAAGGGAAGGGGGACGCAGTCTCACGGGTGTGGGCCCTTAGCCCACCACGTACTACCGACTGGGCGGCGTTTGGCCGGCGGGTCTCGGGGGCTTGGTCCGCGGCCTGGTCCCCCCCCCCCCCCCCCAACGCGCGGCACTTCTGCCGAAGGTGCCCGTGCGCGGGGCCATCCTCGAACCCTCTGGTCGTGTCCCCCCAATCCGCAGTGCCGCACTTCTGCGGAGGGGACACGCAAACCCCCGCCTCGGTGAATCCAAAGCGAAGGAGGCCCCCTCGCCTCAGCGGCGGGGGCCTCGGTGGTCCCAAAGCGAAAGAGGCCCCTTCGCCTCAACGGCGGGGGCCTTGGTGATCCCACAGCGATGGAGGCCCCCTCGCCTCAGCGGCGGGGGCCTCGGCGTCCGAAAGCGAAAGAGGCCCCCTCGCCTCAGCGGAGGGGGCCTCGGTGGTCCCAAAGCGAAGGAGGCCCCCTCGCCTCAGCGGCGGGGGCCTCGGTGAACCCAAAGCCAAAGAGGCCCCCTCGCCTCAGCGGCGGGGGCCTCAATGGTCCCAAAACGAAAGAGGCCCCCTCGCCTCAGCGGCGGGGGCCTCGATGGTCCCAAAGCGAAGAAGGCCCCCTCGCCTCAGCGGAGGGGGCCTCGGTGAACCCAAAGCGAAAGAGGCCCCCTTGCCGCAGCAGAGGGGGCCTCGATGGTCCCAAAACAAGAGAGGCCCCCTCGCCTCAGCGGCGGGGGCCTCGATGATCCGAAAGCCAAGGAGGACCCCTCGCCTCAGCGGAGGGGGCCTCGGTGGTCCCAAAACGAAAGAGGCCCCCTCGCCTCAGCGGAGGGGGCCTCGGTGGTCCCAAAGCGAAGGAGGCCCCCTCGCCTCAGCGGAGGGGGCCTCGGTGAACCCAAAGCCAAAGAGGCCCCCTCGCCTCAGCGGCGGGGGCCTCGATGGTCCCAAAACGAAAGAGGCCCCCTCGCCTCAGCGGCGGGGGCCTCGATGGTCCCAAAGCGAAGAAGGCCCCCTCGCCTCAGCGGAGGGGGCCTCGGTGAACCCAAAGCGAAAGAGGCCCCCTTGCCGCAGCAGAGGGGGCCTCGATGGTCCCAAAACAAGAGAGGCCCCCTCGCCTCAGCGGCGGGGGCCTCGATGATCCGAAAGCCAAGGAGGACCCCTCGCCTTAGCGGAGGGGGCCTCGGTGGTCCCAAAACGAAAGAGGCCCCCTCGCCTCAGCGGCGGGGGCCTCGATGGTCCCAAAGCGAAGAAGGCCCCCTCGCCTCAGCGGAGGGGGCCTCGGTGAACCCAAAGCGAAAGAGGCCCCCTTGCCGCAGCAGAGGGGGCCTCGATGGTCCCAAAACGAGAGAGGCCCCCTCGCCCCAGCGGCGGGGGGGGCCTCGATGGTCCCAAAACGAGAGAGGCCCCCTCGCCTGAGCGGCGGGGGCCTCGATGATCCGAAAGCCAAGGAGGACCCCTCGCCTCAGCGGAGGGGGCCTCGGTGGTCCCAAAACGAAAGAGGCCCCCTCGCCTCAGCGGAGGGGGCCTCGGTGGTCCCCAAACGAAGGAGGCCCCCTCGCCTCAGTGGAGGGGGCCCTGATGGTCCCAAAGCGAAGGAGGCCCCCTCGCCTCAGCGGAGGGGGCCTCGGTGGTCCCAAAGCGAAGGAGGCCCCCTCGCCTCAGCAGCGGGGGCCTCGTTGGTCCCAAAGCCAAAGAGGCCCCCTCGCCTCAGCGGCGGGGGCCTCAGTGGTCCCAAAGCGAAGGAGACCCCCTCGCCTCAGCGGCGGGGGCCTCGATGGTCCGAAAGCCAAGTGTGGGGGAAGGAAAAATACCTGACGAACCCACGGGCCGTCCCTATCCCCCCGCGGCCCAGGCTGGACCGGAGGGACTCGGGTGTAACCACCGCTGTGTGGGGGAAGGAAAAATACCTGACGAACCCACGGGGCGTCCCTATCCCTCCGCGGCCCGGGCTGGACCGGAGGGACTCGGGTGTAACCGCCGTTGTGTGGGGGAAGGAAAAATACCGGACGAACCCACGGGGCGTCCCTATCCCTCCGCGTCCCGGGCTGGACCGGAGGGACTCGGGTGTAACCGCCGCTGTGTGGGGGAAGGAAAAATACCTGACGAACCCACGGGGCGTCCCTATCCCCCCGCGGCCCAGGCCGGACCGGAGGGACTCGGGTGTAACCGCCGCTGTGTGGGGGAAGGAAAAATACCGGACGAACCCACGGGGCGTCCCTATCCCTCCGCGTCCCGGGCTGGACCGGAGGGACTCGGGTGTAACCGCCGCTGTGTGGGGGAAGGAAAAATACCTGACGAACCCACGGGGCGTCCCTATCCCCCCGCGTCCCGGGCTGGACCGGAGGGACTCGGGTGTAACCGCCGCTGTGTGGGGGAAGGAAAAATACCTGACGATCCCACGGGGCGTCCCTATCCCCCCGCGGCCCAGGCTGGACCGGAGGGACTCGGGTGTAACCGCCGCTGTGTGGGGGAAGGAAAAATACCGGACGAACCCACGGGGCGTCCCTATCCCTCCGCGGCCCAGGCTGGACCGGAGGGACTCGGGTGTAACCGCCGCTTTGTGGGGGAAGGAAAAATACCTGACGAAATCACAGGGCGTCCCTATCCCTCCGCGGCCTAGGCTGGACCGGAGGGACTCGGGTGCAACCGCCGCTGTGTGGGGGAAGGAAAAATACCTGACGAACCCACGGGGCGTCCCTATCCCTCCGCGGCCCAGGCTGGACCAGAGGGACTCGGGTGTAACCGCCGCTGTGTGGGGGAAGGAAAAATACCTGACGAACCCACGGGGCGTCCCTATCCCCCCGCGGCCCAGGCTGGACCGGAGGGACTCGGGTGTAACCGCCGCTGTGTGGGGGAAGGAAAAATACCTGACGAACCCACGGGGCGTCCCTATCCCCCCGCGGCCCAGGCTGGACCGGAGGGACTCGGGTGCAACCGCCGCTGTGTGGGGGTAGGTAAAATACCCGATAACCCACGGGGCGTCCCTATCCCTCCGCGGCCCAGGCTGGACCGGAGGGACTCGGGTGTAACCGCCGCTGTGTGGGGGAAGGAAAATTACCTGACGAACCCACGGGGCGTCCCTATCCCCCCGCGGCCCAGGCTGGACCGGAGGGACTCGGGTGTAACCGCCGCTGTGTGGGGGAAGGAAAATTACCTGACGAACCCACGGGGCGTCCCTATCCCCCCGCGGCCCAGGCTGGACCGGAGGGACTCGGGTGTAACCGCCGCTGTGTGGGGGAAGGAAAAATACCTGACGAACCCACGGGGCGTCCCTATCCCTCCGCGGCCCAGGCTGGACCGGAGGGACTCGGGTGTAACCGCCGCTGTGTGGGGGTAGGTAAAATACCCGACAACCCACGGGGCGTCCCTATCCCTCCGCGGCCCGGGCTGGACCGGAGGGACTCGGGTGTAACCGCCGCTGTGTGGGGGAAGGTAAAGTACCTGACGAACCCGCGGGGCGTCCCTGTCCCCCCGCGGCCCAGGCTGGAACGGAGGGACTCGGGTGTAACCGCTGCTGTTGGGGGAAGAAAAAAAAATTACCCGACGGATGGCGCCCCCCCTCGGTTCCATAATAGTCACCTCTTCTCGCCGGGAGGGGATGGCGCCCCTCCACGGCACAACAACCGGGGGGCCTCCCCTTGGTTCTTATATCCTTCAAATTGTAAGCGCCGTTGTTGGCGTCACCGGTGGTAGGATCCCGGGGGGCCTCCCCTTATTTCAATTTCATCCATCGTATCCCAACTGGCCGCCCCACGTGGGATTCCCGGCATGGGGGGCATGGGGGGGCCTCCCCTTACTTCAGAAAGTTTTCGTTTTTATCCCCAAGTTCAGACGTCACACAAGTCCCGCGACCTGGGGGGCCTCCCCTTCGTTCAGGTTAGTGTACGCCGCTGTAACAGTAACGGGGGGCCTCCCCTTGTTTCACAGCAATTATTGGGGAGCCAGACGTCGAGGCTGCAGAAAGGTGCCATTACCCCGGCGCAGTGAGCACCGTAGCGGCAGGCGCCGGCCCTTACCTCCGCCACGATGCTGTCTCCCCTTTATTCCACCACCTCCCAGCTCCGGTCCAGGCATCCCGCCAGGTGCAGCAGGGCGCGTGGCTGTGAGGCCTGATGTCGTGGTTGCCCCGCATTGCATCGCAGGGCAGGACCGGTAGCCCCCCGTGACATCAGGCCCCTGGCCGAAGGCCATAGTGGTTGTGCCCCTGGCCCGGACGGGCGTCGGATAGGACGATATCCCCACCCCATGATGCAACTGCGTAGAACACAAGGTGCAGTGGGTTGGGGTAGGGGAGCGCACACGAGCCCTGGAGGGGCTGGGTCACAGGGGACCCGGGTTACTCCCGCATACCGCCACCCCCCGGTGGGGCCCGCCCTGTTCCATCGTGGCTTTCCCAGGGTGGCCGGCGAGGGGTGGGGCGCGCGATCCCGTGCCCTGGCCGCCGCGGCTGGACCAGGGCTTCCCCCAGATTGCGTGTCAGCCCGGGGGGGACCCCCCCCGGTTTCACCCCCACACCACGGTGAGGTCACGCGCCCCTGGGCAGCAGTGGGGGTCTTGTAGCACACACAAGGACGCCATAGCTCATACGGCACACAGTGGCATGCGCATGTGTGCTGATGTGTGTTGTTTTGTATTGTTGCACGCCATGCTGTTGTGTGCTGTTGCGTGCCATCGTATGCTGCTTCATGCTTAGTGCTGTTTTATGTTGTCGTCTGATGTTGTGCATGGTTGGATATTATTGTGCGATGTTGTACACAACACTACATGACAATGCACAACAACACAACATACACCAGCTCACATCAATCACAGCACACAAGTGCACACAAGTGCACACAATTACTCATATCAGCACTTTGAGCGCCAATAGCAAACAATGGTGCCACAGAAGACAATAGCACACAACAACATTGTGCACATAACACTTGGCAACAAATGACAACACACACCAGCACGTCAACTGCACATGCACATAAGTCCACACCACGCGCTGCTGGTGTGGTGCTAGAAACAGGTCACCGGTACATCCCGCCGCGCCCACACGGAGTCGGCTATTGGGGCCGTGGAGGGATGGTTGCATGGGGCTCCGCCCGTCGGGGCACTCATGGCAGGTGGCCGTGGCCTGGGAGTGGGTACGCCAAGGGGTCATGGGCGAAGGGCCACTTCCGGCGGGTCAATGGGGCCTACCTGTCGCAGTGCCACGCCCACCATGGAGGGAGCGCCGCGGTGATAGCCCGTGGCTAGTGGACCGACCACCGTCATTGCCCCCACCTGTTGCGAGGGCTGCAGCCGGCGATTGACAAAGTTGGTTCGCCTTTGTGGCTTCCAGGGCAATGCCAAGGAACACCCTCCCATCATTGCCCTTGCCCCCCCCCCCCCCCCCGGGGGGGCCGGCGTACAACGGGGCGTATGGTGCTGTGACCCTTGTCCATGTACCCTCGGTGGTTGTCACCGCAGCCCTGGCACCGTGGTACCGCCACGTTGGGGACTTTTACACCCCAGAGGACACACTACACAGTGCCACCGACGTGCAGGCGCGGGTGCCTTGGGGCCGCATAGTGCACGGTGGACACATTTTCCCAAGGAGGGCTGGTTTGTAGTTGCGGACAGGCCCACCCCCTCACATCCGACTTGAACACAGCAACACAGAAGTACATGGTACACAACAACAAACGAAGACACACAACACCACACAGCACACAACAAGAGCAGCAGCAACAGGACGAGCAGCAATAGTAGCACCAGTAGCAGCAGCACCAACAGCAGCACTAGCTGCACCACGAGCAGCAACAACAACAACAAACACACACACACATGCATGCACACACGCACACCTTGTAGCACACACAAGGACGCCACAGCTCGTACGGCACACAGTGGCATGCACATGTGTGCTGATGTGTGTTGTTTTTTATTGTTGCACGCTATGATGTTGTGTGTTGTGGCGTGCCGTCATATGCCGCTGCATGCTTAGTACTGTTTTATGTTGTCGTGTGATGCTGTGCATGGTTGGGTATTATTGTGCGATGCTGTACACAACACCAGATGACAATGCACAACCGCACAACATACACCGGCTCACATCAATGACAGCACGCAAGTGCACACAAGTGCACACAATTACTCATATCAGCACCTTGAGCGCCAATAGCAAACAATGGTGCCACAGAAGACAATAGCACACAACAACATTGAGCACATAACACTTGGCAACAAATGACAACACACACCAGCACGTCAACTGCACATGCACATAAGTCCACACCACGCGCTGCTGGTGTGGTGCTAGAAACAGGTCACCGGTACATCCCGCCGCGCCCACACGGAGTCGCTATTGGGGCCGTGGAGGGATGGCTGCATGGGGCTCCGTCCGTCGGGGCACTCATGGCAGGTGGCCGTGGCCCGGGAGTGGGTACGCCAAGGGGTCATGGGCGAAGGGCCACTTCCGGCGGGTCAATGGGGCCTACCTGTCGCAGTGCCATGCCCACCATGGAGGGAGCGCCGCGGTGATAGCCCGTGGCTAGTGGACCAACCACCGTCATTGCCCCCACCTGTTGCGAGGGCTGCAGCCGGCGATTGACAAAGTGGGTCCGCCTTTGTGGCTTCCATGGCAATGCCAAGGGACACCCCCCCATCATCGCCCTTGCCCCCCCCCCCCAAAAAAGGGGGCCGTCGCAATAGCGCCCGCCCCAGCAACCCCCCCCCCCCCTTGCCCCGGGGGGGGGTTACAGCGTACGACGGGTCGTATGGTGCTTTGACCCTCGTCCATGTACCCTAGGTGGTTGTCACCGCAGCCCTGGCACCGTGGTACCGCCACGTTGGGGACTTTTACACCCCAGAGGACACGCCACGTAGTGCCACCGACGTGCGGGCGCGGGTGCCTTGGGGTCGCATAGTGCACGGTGGACACATTTTCCCTAGGAGGGCTGCCCTCTAGTTGTGGACAGGCCCGCTCCCTCACATCCGACTTGAACACAGCAACACAGAAGCACATGGTACTCAACCACAAACGAAGACACACAACACCACACAGCACATAGCAGGAGCAGCGGCAGCACAAGGAGCAGCAATAGTAGCACCAGTAGTAGCAGCACCAGCAGCATCACCAACAACAACAACAACAACAACAACAACAACAACAACAACAACAACAACAACAACAACAACACACACATCCACCAAGCCACCCACCCACACACACAGACACACACACACATGCACGCACACACGCACACCTTGTAGCACACACAAGGACGCCATAGCTCATACGGCACATAGTGGCATGCGCATGTGTGCTAATGTGTGTTGTTTTGTATTGTTGCATGCCATGCTGTTGTGTGTTGTTGCATGCCATCGTATGCCGCTGCATGCTTAGTGCTGTTTTATGTTGTCGTGTGGTGTTGTGCATGGTTGGATATTATTGTGCGATGCTGTACACAACACCACATGACAATGCACAACAACACAACATACACCAGCTCACATCAATCACAGCACACAAGTGCACACAAGTGCACACAATTACTCATATCAGCACTTTGAGCGCCAATAGCAAACAATGGTGCCACAGAAGACAATAGCACACAACAACATTGAGCACATAACACTTGGCAACAAATGACAACACACACCAGCACGTCAACTGCACATGCACATAAGTCCACACCACGCGCTGCTGGTGTGGTGCTAGAAACAGGTCACCGGTACATCCCGCCGCGCCCACACGGAGTCGGCTATTGGGGCCGTGGAGGGATGGCTACATGGGGCTCCGCCCGTCGGGGCACTCATGGCAGGTGGCCGTGGCCCGGGAGTGGGTACGCCAAGGGGTCATGGGCGAAGGGCCACTTCCGGCGGGTCAATGGGGCCTACCTGTCGCAGTGCCACGCCCACCATGGAGGGAGCGCCGCGGTGATAGCCCGTGGCTAGTGGACCGACCACCGTCATTGCCCCCACCTGTTGCGAGGGCTGCAGCCGGCGATTGCCAGAGTGAGTCCGCCTTTGTGGCTTCCATGGCAATGCCAAGGGACACCCCCCCATCATCGCCCTTGCCCCCCCCCCCCCCCCAAGAGGGGGCCGGCGCAATAGCGCCCGCCCCAGCAACCCCCCCCCCCCCCGCCGCGGGGGGGGTTACGGCGTACCTCGGGGCGTATGGTGCTGTGACCCTCGTCCATGTACCCTAGGTGGTTGTCACCGCAGCCCTGGTACCGTGGTACCACCACGTTGGGGACTTTTACACCCCAGAGGACACGCCACGCAGTGCCACCGACCTATGGGCGCGGGTGCCCTGGGGCCGCACGGTGCACGGTGGACACGGTCTCAACATGGTCCCAGTAGCACGATGCCAGGCTGCGGCCCTTGGTGGGGACCTTGGCACCACAATGACAGCATTTTTTCAAGACGTCGGCGCTAGGCATGATACGGCCGGCCACTACCACGGTACTCATCGACGAACGGGAGGCCAAGACAACCCGGAAACGGGTGACCTACTAGCGCGGCAAGGCCATGCAAATCAACACGGCCATGGAGAGCATCATGGTGGTCATGGGGTGGTCCGCGGTATTGCCCGTTTGTTAGCAACCACGCCAGGACCTCCCTAGTGACACTCGGCTCCACGGATTGATGGTGGGCTTATTGGACATCAACGTGCAAGCTGAGCCCCCCGCTTCATGTGTGCCTGCATGACGAGCAGCGGGTTACTACACTCCCTCGGCCGCAGGCCACAAGAATAGAGGGCCCCACAATGGTGTGGCACCCCATCCGGTGGAGCAACCTTTGCAGAGAGTGGGTGGCTCATGCACAACACGAGGTGCTGACCATCACCCGTACCGTGCCGCTGGAGCCGTGGATCGCGCCCCGGACCGAGGCGGTTGCCGAGTTCAGGTACCCCACCCGGTGCCTAACCCACAAGTGTTGAGGGCACCCTCATCGAGGCCCCTTCTACATGGCGCCGCATGCGCCAGGGGCCCTACCATCGGAGCTAGGCCTGGCGCTCCACACCAACCTACGGGAGCACTTTGGGGGACACACGACGCTCCATCGCCATAAGGCCCCAACGGCGGCCCCCATGTAGCTGCAGCCCCGGATGGAGCCGGGGAAATGGTTCCACGACCTCCCCCAGCTAGCCGCGATCCGCGGGGCCATCGTGGCTACGGACACGGGCACCAGCCAAGCAGGCATGACAATGCCGCTCGCGTATGAAAGGGCGCCAAGGAGTACGCTACTGACATGACGCCGGGGATACACATATCCCAACAAGGCGAAGCCCTACGCTTGCTGCTGTGCGTCTTAAGATTGGAGGCACAATAGGGCACCTATTGGGTGGTACAAGACTTGGAGTCGGCAGTGGGCACCCTCCGAACGTACCAAGAAGGAGGGAACTGTGGCGACGGGATACACCACCTATGCGCGGAATCCCTGGGGGCGGAGCGCCTATCCCCGAGGTCCGCGATGAACGTGGTGGTGATCCACTCCCACTAGATCACCTCCATCAACGTCCGGGTGGACACAGCTACCAGGCAGGAGCCACAGGCGGATCTCACGTGGCTCCTGCGGCGCCCGTATGCCTACCTCCCCCCGGTACGCTACCGGGACAACTGCAAGCTAGTGCCAACAGACCCGCAAGAGTGGTTGCAAGAGCAGGCAACGGGGGGCTGCCCTGCCGTACTTACCCCGGGGCAGTACACCCACCATCCGCGATGCCCCCACCTCATCCGCACGCTGCAGCGGGTGGTGGATGAGGTGTCCTTGCCGATGTGGATGCCGGGCCAATGTTCCCGGAACACCCCATACTGGTGCCGGGCCCCGGCGGGCCGAGAGCGGGGGCGACAGCGGCCCCCGCCCCCCCCCCCCCCGGGTGGAGGTGTACAACACCTAGTACGGCGATGTCACACAGGTGATCGTCCCCTCCACCATCTACGAGGCGGTGCAAGCTCAGGGGTACCACCAACTGGGGGATCTGTACACTGCCAACCACCAGGTCGTCGGGGAGCGGGCCCTGAAGGAAAAAGCACCCACCCGCAAAGGTATCCCCGGCCTCAGGGCGTGGCTTGCCTGCCACAATGCCGTCTTGGTGCCCCTCCTGCGGGCACCCATGCCGCGGTGGCGGGCCGCTCCTAAGGACTGGGCCCCAATGCCATACTAGCATACCCTGCGGAGGCGGTCATCGGGGACGGGTGGCAAAAACCACCAAGGAGGAGACCGTGTACCATAGGGGGTTTGCGGTCAAGGTCACTACTGCCATGAAGGACGCCATGGAGGCTGAGAGCTGGGCGCCGGAGCTCTGGGTGTGCTACCAGCCCCCGGATGCATTGCCGAGCGACACCAGACTACACCTCCTCCTGGTGGCCCTTCTGGGTGTGCACGTGTAGGTAAATGCACCTTTGAACGCCCGGCTGTGGGATAACCACCAGCATGTGCTCTTGGACCATTTCCAGGGCACGGGGGTACATGCGCCCACCATCGTCTGGCTGACCGAGTAGCCGACGGTGGTGTACTGGTAGTGGGCGCAGGCGTCGCCAGCCCCCCTGGTTACAGTAACCACAACGGTGCCGCCGTGGCCGTGGATTGCCATCGCTCCGGCCGCGGTGGCAAGGTTCAAATACCCCGCGGAGTGCGTGTCGCACAGGTGCCCAGGGCACCCGTATAAGGGGCCCCTATACTACTCGCTCAACACGGTGGGTACGTTGCCGGATGAGCTCCACTCGGCCCTGAAGACCCACCTCCGCGAGCACCACGGGGACCTGGCCCTTCTGGCGCTTCACAGCGTGGCCACCGACCCCCCGCAGGTCCTAGCCCCAAACACCGAACCAGGTATTTGGTTCCATGACCTGCAAGAACTGGCAACCCTCCGCGGAACTATAGCCGCGGTAGATGCTGGGACGACGCTGGCGGGCATGGCTATGGCAGGGGTCGCCCAGAGTGGGCATGGGGCCTACCGGGCCCACGTTGCCTCCAGAGTGGGCACCCCCCAAGAAGGAGAGGCCATGGTCCTCCTGTCTTACGTCCAGCGGCTGGCCGAGCAGCCGGGCTTGTACTATCAGGTGCTGGACTCCGAAGCGGCGCCGGGGGCCCTCCGTACTTACCAAGAGGGGGGCCACTGTGGGGATGGCATACACCATCTGTATGCCACGGTCTTGCAGGGCCGCCGCCTCTCCCCAACCTCGGCCATACATGTGGTCACCACGCCGTCGCATTGGATCACGGACCTCAACGTTCGCGTGGATGCGGCGACGCAAGAGCCACCGGAGGTGGATCTCACATGGCTCCTCCGCCGCCCCTTCTCCTTTCTCCCCCCGGTGACCTACCGGGACCAGTGCCATCTTTCCCCGACAGCCCTGGGCGACTGGTTGCAGGAACAAGCCTCCATTCCGGCACGGGTTGGATATGAGGCTCAATGGGGAGCAAACTACGCGCCAGGGAGTGGCCTCTTCCTCGACTGGCTCAACAGTGACCAGCATCGCCATATCGGCGCACCTTGTGGACAACATCCCAACGATGACTGTCTTTGCGCATCGGTCGTCCCACCGTAACACGGTGCTGGACACCACGTGCCCCCTCTGTGGGGCACAGCCGGAAACGGCACCCCACCTTTGGGCCTGCTCGGCCCAGTCCCACGAGTGGAGGCCGGCTCGCCAGCGACTCGCGGAGTGGTTAGACCAGAAGGTGGGGAGTCGGGCTGTGTCGATGCACAACCAGCTGTGGGAGCCAGCTGTTTTGGAACAGTGGGCGGCAGCGTTGCTCACCCCCTCCATGCAGCGGGCCCACATGGAGTGCTCTGGGCCCCACACACTAGGGACTGAGTTCATACGCCACGTCATCGAGGAGTCCATCAGAGTCTAGGGCCCACGCCAAGGCGTGTGCCACATTGGTGAAGGGCCGCCCGGGCGCGAACAGCACGATGGCTTGGGTGTTGCATGAGCTGCGCCTGCACTAGCAGGCGGAGAGAGAGGGAGTGCAGCGGGAGCTTCTGGGCTGATAGCAGTCGCCTGGTGGGTGACCTCCAGGTTTCCCCTACTCCCCTCTTTCCGCCGATATCCACACACCTACACACAGCGCGCGCGCTATACACACAGCCCTCCCGTTTACTTGTACCCGTGGGTAGACATCCCGGCCATTGCCTTCTGGTAATAGCGCCTTCGGCACATCACACAACAACACACAGCAGCACACAGAACTGCAACTCACCACAATACACAGCTGCACGCAGCAGCACATCCGGCAGAAGTTAAAGCAACACATTGCAACATGCAATACCACCGCCAGGGGGGAAGGGGGGGCTAGCCCCCCCCCCCCCCCCACCCGCCTCACCCCTTCCCTTTTTATAGATAGTCACCGAGTGGCGACAGCAACAACAGCGAAAGCCAACACACAACATGCAACACGCAACAGCACGCGTGGAGGCCTGGACAAAGGGGATGGTCCCATGGTACGAGTGCATCTGTCTGCCATGGAAATGAGAGCCACAGGATTGACTTCGGATGTCAGGATGAGTTGCGGATGTCAGACTTGGGGTGATTCTCCCCGCCCACACTGAGTTCTCAGGCCCAGGCATAAGGGGTATTGTGTTTTGCAGGGTTTCACCTCAAATACGTGGGGGCCTTGAAGTGATATTGAAGGCAGGTGGGTGCCGCTCGATCCATCAGTCCCTTTCTCCACAAAATGTTGACCAGGTCCTGCCTCTGCTCGTGACGTGCTGCAGGCTGGGCTCGTTTGAAGTCTGCCCTCTCCCCGATTTGTGCATAGGGCTGACTGAGTGTTGCTCAGGGGCATGGTGCATAAGGCTACGCGCACTGCTTCGTTTGCATATATTCCCGTGGAGGCGGTGTAACGCCATTCGTCATTCCCTGCCAAATCCATCCATGAGCGGCTGGTGGGCCTGACCTTGGGGGTTCACCAGCCAACCCATCCCACCCAAATTTATAGGATGGGGAATCCATTTTTCAAGGTTTTATTACCCATCTTTGTCACATTTTCAACACGGGAAACAAGAGCCACTAATGGGCAAAAACAGGGTGCCAGCGTACTGTCCAGGTGCTGCCTAGGGGCTTCCATGAGGTGACATTTTAGGGAGTGGCCTCCCCACATAAGTGTCAAAACGTGTACAAAAGGGCAGATGTGAACTCACCCTGACAAGGGCTGCTTGGCGCCTTGACCATCTCCTCTCCCCTTGTTCACGGGTCACATCTAGGTTGTTTTGGGGGATGTGTTGCCATCTAGGACACTTCGTGGACACCATATTCTTCAATATATTGTTTTTTATAGGGCTGACCCTTGAATATCGGAATTCACATCAAAATGCACGATGTTACCTGTTATCACTTTTTGATGAAATGATGGCATGTTGGAGCACGACAGTCGCGATGAAAACCTGCTAACTACTTAAGGTCAAGATGTGGTAATTTCAGGAGAGGCTGGAACCTGACAACCGCTAACCCTAACTCAAATTGCATTAGAAAATCAAGGATGGCAACAATTGCGTTCCTTCAAATTTGTTTGCCGGGTCATTGCCATTGAGGTATGAGGCTTGTGGTGTTTGCAGCAAGGGTTGGTACCAAAAAGGCATTTCATCAAGAAAAGCATTCAAAACTCCTTATCATGCTAAATTCTGAAAGGAATAACATACCCCTACCTCCAGGACCATGATGTGTCGCCCCAGTATGAACAAGTTGAAACCCGTGTTGAGGCAGGAATCCCCCCCCCCTGGGCGAAAACAAACATAAACCTGCTTTCCCTAATGCCCTTGTGGATCTCTCCTGCCTGCCTTGGGGGGAAGGGGGGTTTGCCTTGCACCCACCACACATATCAGCTTTCCTTGTGCTGTGATTTGCCCCTGCATCTGGGGGTTAGGGGAGGGGGTGACTGCCGTTCCAGAGTCTCAGCGCACGAAAGGGAGCGAGACACAGAAAAAAGAAATGATTACATGCCTCCCAACGACTTCACCTGCCTATCAGTATTAGTGGACAATGAGACATTCAGCAATGGAAATGTACTCTTGTCAGCAGTAAATAAAGAAAAATCATCATTGCAGGTCAACTCAGGGTTCCCTCACCTAACCAAAAACCCAACAAAGACCAATTGAAAAGACAAGGGTATGAAGTGACGGAAAATGGATGTGTCCGATTCTGAGCTGCCATGCGATCCTGAGTCAGTGCTTGATGTGTCACTGCTTGAAAACTTGTCTGATGTCTCCCACTCAGGAAGTGACTCAGACTCCTCAGCAGTGTCATCAGGTTCCTCCAACTCTAGTTCCACTGAAAATCGAGGCTCCAATTCCGGGGAGTCTGATTCTGATTGGCCGTGGGGATCACTGTGATTTGGCATGAGATGTTGAATGTTGCATTCTTTTCACCCCCGTTTGGTTTCCCGAAATTCTGCTGCCACAGCAGAAACATCATATTCAGACCACTGAGCAATCATGGACATGACAAGGAAGATAGAGGGCGCATAGAACACTAAGTAAACACTCTTTGACATGCGCCGAAGGCGAGGAGAAAAATTTTTCTGGTCACGGAAAAAAAATTCCCAAAACCCAGGTTTTCAGCTGAACGAGAGCGTGCATAGTTTGGGCAATTATCGTAGAATAGGGGACAAATAATGGTGCATACACACACACACACATTCGTATGTGTTTCATATTTTCTCCATTTCGGGCCTCGATGAACTAGTGGATGTCAACCATAGCCCAGACCATCCACTGGAGTTGCCAGCTACGCTCCTCGCAATTGGTCTCCACTTGGTGCAAATGCGTTGGCCGGAATCAACTGGCCGCATAACATGTGCTAGCTGGGGAATTCCAAAGCAGAGAGGGGTGATATGGCTACACAACCCATGTCATATCGGGGACGGGCAATACGTGCACCATTTTTGAAGAGTAGGTTCTGGTTGCATTCCAAGAAAGGCATGGGAGGGCAGGGGATTTGCATCTGGAGTGGCATTATCTTTGTATTTGTGTGGTCATGCACTAGCTTGGAGTTTGGCTGCATATGTTCTCTCCCATTGCCATGAGCTCATTGGTGGCACCTCCGCCCATGCATGGTTCTTGGGTCGTGGTGGTACCATCTTCGGATCCATACCATCAGTTCATCGGGTGCGTAAACCACACACCACTTCCGCTATGTCCACAATTCTATCGCGATCAGTACTCATGCCCCACCAATCATGTCGACTCCCAGTGCACTCGCCAAGTCGTAGACATCATGTACGTTGTGCGAGCGCAGCGTTCTAAGAATTTCTTCCCATGCTTTCCTTCCACTTGCCCAACGTGTGTGCATTGCGGTGTCCCAGACAACATCATCATCCATTTTTGTTGAGTGTCCAACATCAAAATCCATTTCCCGGATGTGGTGTTGGTTACCTTGGAAACCATTGCCAAACCACGTTGTCGGTGCGCTTGCTCGGGCTTCTGAACAAGCACAACGTCACATACTTGCCATATGGCCCATGGGGTTGTTTCCTCAAATAGATCTTGGGGACAAAGCCCTGCGACATAGACAGTGACTCGTGCATCACACTTTGGCCGTAGATCCTACTCTGACTCTAGGTTTGAATCCGACTATGGCTTGAATTCCAACTCCAACTCCAACTTAGGCTCCAACTTCACGTCATGCCGAGCCGAGGCTGTAGTCTCTCCTTTGAAGAAAGCAATGGATCAATGTGCATGGAACTTATGTCGTTCTCTGGCTTGTTTCCTTGAAAGTGCATACCAAAGCTACTTACTTACGTTGCAGTGCATTTGGCATGACGGAAGCACTCCCCCAAAGGGGGCGTTTTGCACGTTGTGCCCGCGCTGTGCCCGCGCCGTGCACAAAGTTTGTACAGGACCATGCCCAACTTGCATAGTGGTGCCTAGTACCCGTAACAATGAGCCTTGTTATGCATTTATATGAGTTGCATGCATGCTTTGCCCTCATTTCTAGTGCATTGGTATGTGTTGTTGTGCATCCTTTCCTATAGGTTCGTGGTATCTTTTTTGAGATTCGCCCAATACATATCCAGTGGCTCTACTGTAAGTGCAGACACTTTTGATTCGTCCTCCTCATCAGCCGGCAGCACAGAAATCACTAGTAGAGCCTCACCTCAACTGTTGTTTGCACTTCCATACTTAGGCAGTTTTTCTGTCTTCTTTTCATAATAAGTGCCATGGACGGGCATGAAATGCAACCAGCCTCAGAATCACATCAGCCTCACGCTTCCGCCGAGGAGAGACTCGCGGAGCAAGCCAGAGAAATTCAGCAACTACGAGAGCAGCTCACCCGGGCGTCCGTGAAGGAAGGTCCGACACTCCCTCCCCTGTCCATGCCAGAGCTAAACAGAGAAACATCAGGCTGTCCAACGTTGTGGGGGTGTAGTATGGTTTGTATAGGCAAGAATATTGCCAATCGTAGCAAAAACCCCACTTTCTTCCTGTCATGTGCGCGCTGTGCCCGCGCTGTGCGCGTTGTGCCCGCGCTGTGCACACACGCCCCCAAAGCCATGCTCTCTTATGTGATGATTTGGATGCATATTTTCCCGGATGAATGTGTGAACGTCCTGTGGCAGGGGTAGAAGGCCCCCTAGGGTTTCATTGCTTTTTGCAACAGCAATCACGGATTTTGGGGTCTAGGATCCCATTGCAAGCCTGCGGCACTCATCGTTGTTAACAGTAGCACCATCTTGGCAAAATAAACGGAAAAATAGAGGTGTGCTGAAGTTGGAATTAAAAGGAATGAAGAATGAACAAAATCCAACGTGCGCAGCCCAATGGCAGAATACACCTGCCTGTCCCCTTTTCTTGAGCAGTAGTGGGGCACAAAAGTGATGATCCAACACGAGTGGGCAATGGTTTTGGGTAGCAGGCAGTCAAGGAGGGGTTGATAGCTCAAGAATCTCTTCTGATGACTGAACATGCTACTGCCATCACCATTGTAGTTGCTAAGCAGGCGTACCTCCTGGATGCCTGTTTACACTGCATGAGATTCCCAGAGCGGTTGTTGCTTGAATGGCTTGGAGGGCACACACAATCTGGCAGGCGTAGGATGGTTTCTTGACCACCGAGGAGCCGCCTCGGGTCGCCATCATGCACCACCTCACAGGGCACTCCCGCATCCACTCTCTTAACCCCTACCACCAGGTACTTACCGTCACAGGCATATTGCATGATCCCCACATGGCAGTCTACCCGTTCAGTTTACCATGCTGATTCTCTCTCCCCCCACCCCCTTCCCCCCTCGGCCCACCCCCCCTCTCTCCCTCTCCCGTTCTCTCTTGAGCATTCTTGTTAGCCTGCTTGTTTGCAATCCACATACTTGCATAATTGCTGTGCTCTGTCACTCTGCAGATTACGCATGTGTTCACGGATGACCAAAAATCGCTTGTATTTCGCGACATCAGCCTGGACATTCCGTTGGCTCGCATCCGTATGTGTGCACCGTTTGCCTAACCACGGGCTTGGCCAGAGCTGGGCCGTATTCTGCATGTATTGATGCAAGACCCACCACCCTGACTAAATTGTAATCAAGTGCTCAGCGCACTGGGTTTTAACGGCTGATGTCATGGCGTGAGCCCTCGTATAAAAGGGAGGTCGTGTGTGTGTGTGTGTGTGCGCGTGTGCGTCCCTGTCTGTTTGTGTACCTTCTCTCTCCCCGGGGCCCTGTTTCCTCCAATAAAGTGGGTGTGCATTGTTTTCTCCCCTCGAAGGTCTGTCTTTTTGGGGGTAATAGTGTTCAGCAGTGGATGAAAAGGTTTCAATGTGTTGATGTAGCGTGCTTTGCCGTGATACAAACAGAACTGCCAGCTCAGTCTCAAAACATTGCAGAGACAGGCTTGATGCGCAGGAGAATGCCCTTTGACATGGGTCAGGGGTTGGGCAAAAGCAGGGACAGATCAGCATCAACAAATCCTTCAGCAGGCTGACCTTGTTGTTGAACAGGGGTGCAGGCTGGAATTATGTCACTCAGAAGCATTTAATGGGACTCTTTCACACTCTGTGCCATTAAGGTGCCAAAATGGGCTTGTCCAAATATGCTGCTTGCGGTGGAATGGCGACTGACCACAACAAGCATGCACATAGATACCATCATGTATGGCGCTACCCCACACAGCATAGTGTCATGCAACAGCACGTCCCTGGTGAACATCTGCACTGTTTTACCGCAAGAAGCGATGGACTGAATGACAACTGCATTATACCAACTTTTGCCGCCTTTTGCAATGAGAATCAGCTGGTATCAAGCAAAGAAAAACGCAACCTTAGCAAAGCAAACAAAAAACAATCTTGAAACTGCATCTGACATGACTACATACACTCATGTTGGTGCACCCCATGAGCTTCACGGAAATGGGGCCTCAGCACTAACACTCCAGAAAACAAATTACGAACACTGGGTGCCAATCGGTGAAACAGCTTCTACCTCCATTCAGATCTCCTGTTCCGGGTGTCACTTATCTCCACACCAGGGTTGTAGTTGGGCCTAGACAAGGAGTTGGCCCACAGGAGAATGGTGCTTGGCAGACATGCAAGGAATGTGTCCGTACTTGTGGCGCGCAAGCTACAGGACCAACAATCGCCCAAACTTCTCACTATGGTGCGTCCACAAACACACAGTGCATACCCCTATCACCAGCTAGAGGGCCTCCTGCCACGCCCCTCCCCCCTTGTCGCACCGATTTGCCTGCAAAACCCCACACCTCGCACCTGGCCATGGGAAACACCATTCTTGGTGGATCTGTTGGCCCGGCCGCGCGCTCTTTAGTGGACGGATGACACAGACACCGTATCCTTCATTGAGCCCACACTAGATTTCGAGGAGCATGCACACGCACACTTCCAGCAGCCCCACAAGCCAAATTTTGGGGCCACACACAACCACTACAAGAGAGAGTTAGCGTTATCCGCCTAGCCCTTTGCACACCGCAGAAATCGGTTAAAATGGGGTCTTTCCAGCCCGCCAAAGTTATCACGCGTGCTACATCTATGGTGCCGTTGGGTGGCCCACTTGTGGCAGGCCTCAACCGGCATCCGTATTTCGCCTGCCGCAGTGCCATGCATGCACACATCCGGCACCTGAGTCCACGTGGGCTCTGCGCACGCACGCACGAACCAACACGCATAGGCCTTATGTTTACCGCCAGCGGCGTTCGGAGCAGGAAGTAGAAGAAGCGCTACTGTAGCGAGCACTCAAGGGAAATCTGAACACCGGGCTTCTGCACTTCTCCTCCTTGTGCGCCAAGGGGGGGGCGCGATTAGCTAGCTTCGCAGGGAATCTTTATTGCATCCTAGGGGATGGCAAAGTCGCATAGGCCTCCTACACAGACAGCCGCAGGCACGCCCTACCCACGCTGTGCGCCAATGCAAGGCGGAGTACGGCACTGTTGCCAAAGAGGACACCCCAAGGTGGTCACCCCTCACACAAGCCTTGGAAAAAGAACGGCACCAGCCCCCGCGGGCACCAACAGCCCCCCCCCCCCCCGGCTGCAATCTGTTGCCCTTGCACAATCACGGGTGCATCCACGCTCACCGCACATTCCCCCGACGCCACCCGCCCCCAAGCGACGGAGACCCAAATCCCCAATCCCCCCGTCCCCTCCCGCCCCACGGCCGCAGGACATACTGGTGGATGAGGACACAAATGTGGTGAGGACCCTGTTCTCGCATGGCCACGGGCGCGCATTGTCGGAAGTCACTTGATCCCGCCACACTTCTAAGGTTCTGACTCAGTGGCAATAAGCAAACACGAGTATATGCACAGCCCCGCCCCAATGCCGGGCTAAATATACTAATTGCCGCCACACATGGGTCTCCCTTGTTAATAGTGCATGTCGCAAGAGCCATAGGATATTAAAAGCCCTCAAGCCTTGCTAATAGTACAAAAGCCCTCCCGACGCACGACAAGGCTACCCCTCGGGGTAGCTGGGCGCAAGCCCACACCCGCCGGCGCCACCGGCGGGGCCGCTGCACACTCCATGCACACCAATAGCCTCCCATATGCAGGTCCCCCAAACACACTCATAGTGTGGCCTCGGCCGGAGATGTCTCTTGCCTTCGTTGGGTTAGTGGTGTCAAATACCCATGCAGCCGCAAAGGGCTTGCGGGCGGGACAGGTAAAGCCCGGCCGTGCACGCTGCTCCAATTCTGCCTCACTGAGTGCCTTGGAGTAGATAAAAATGTACGCTATGTCAAATACAGCAACATCAAATGCCTGAAAGCCCCCACTTACACTGTCTTGATCTTGACCCAAAACCAATGCTCCACCATTTAGGCCGCGGAAATCTCTGAACCGCATTCCGTTGTCGCGTACCCCCTGCTGCAACCAGTACCTATGCCCTTGATCGAACCGAATGCGGATTGTGAGCTACTCATTTACCACCTTCGAGGGCACGGCCATAAAGCAATTTTTTTGCTGTTTCTGTAGCGTAGCTCAACACAGTGCTGACTCGGCCGGACGGAAAAAACACGCGAGCCTCCACCGTAAATGACTATGGCCAATGCCATGGCTAGACGATGGCATACGTTGTTGCATTTAGCCCCCCCGCGCAGGCCCACCGCCGGGGCGGCCATGGGAGGCATCCTTCGCAGTGGCGCTCCTGCAGTGGGCCAACCAGCTCGAGTGGCTTCCGGGACAGTGCCATGTGACCTATGTGGAGGTGGCCCTAGACTTCGAGGCCCATGCAGAACGGGCCCTCCCGGCGCCTAGCGACCAGCGGGGGGTCACCCTACCGTTGTACACCAAGGGCCAGGTGCTGAAAATGGCCCTGGATGCGCTGCAACAGCATGTGCAGGTGGGGGCCCTCCTGTGGGGCAAGGAGTTGTTGATGGCCAAGTCCCTCCTGTCCCTGGGGGGCTTTCAGTGTGTGGGGTGGGCGGCGCGCCCTCTTTTTGCGCGCCTGGCCGTCATGCTGTTTCAATGCGCAAGCTAGAAGCGCATTGCCGGGAGCTGTGGATGCTGCGCTTGGCGCGGCCAAGGGTGGGATGGCTAGATATGTTCCTACTAGATTACTTCTCGCCTGCGGGACCGGGTTAGCAGCCGTTGCGGTCATTTGAGCCCCAGCCGCGCCGGCAAGTGCAGCGCAACTGGCATGTGGCCGGCGAACGGGGCGCAGGTTGATTGGCGGCACCGCAACGCGTGGCTGTGTGCGCGAAGCACCAGGTGCCGCCTTGTGCAGCATGCGCGTAGCCGGGCGCAAAGCACTGCTGCTGGTGGGCCCATGAGGGACACAGGTTGGATGCCGCCGAGGCGTGCACGGCAGCGCGAGCGATGCGAGCATGGCTGCAACCCGACCAGCCTAGGCGACGGAGCGCGGGGTGCCACTAGCACCGCCACAGGGCTCGCCGCCGTGCCTGGCAGCGCGTTGGGCCGGTCTACGGAGCGACATGGGCTGGGACGCTTGCCGGTGCTCGGCAAGCGAGCGTGCTGGCGATCACCGTCCTGATCCCCCTTGCCAGAGCGCGCAGCGCGACGAGCGCGGCGGCAGTGCGCGAGTGCACGCGCTCCCCGTGCGGACCAACCCCCCCCCCCTCCGCGATTCCATTGGGGGGGCCCACAACTTGAGCGGCTCAAGTATGTTAAATCAGAGGGGCCTGCTAAGGCGCCCCGATCTGCCCTCCTCTTTTCCCTTGGAGGGATCCTCGGGGGCGGGGGCATGGCAGTGCGCCGGCCGGCGACCGGCGAGCGGGGGGTGTCACAGGGGGCAGGGGTGGGGGGGGGGGGGCAGTCCCACCCCCCCTCTCCCCTTCTAGGGGCTGCTTGATGTTTTTCAGAGCATCTCCTCACGGTTGATGGAGGAGAGCGCTGCTTCTAAGGGGGGGGAGCCCTCTCTACAAGAGTTGCCGCCGGCCCCCGAGCCCTTGGGGGAAGGCAATGGGGGGGGGGTAGCGCAGCAGCTATCACTGCGCAACATGACGCCGACCCCCTCCCCCCGAGGGACAGTGAGGGAGGGTCAAGGGCAACAGGCACTGCAGCTCAGCGGGGTCCAGATCCTCCCCCAGGGGGCATGCACCAGCCACATCCACAAGGGGGGTCGGCGATCCCCCCTCCCCTTTGCAGTGGCAGGTGCAGTGGGCGAGGGGAAAGAGAAGGGGGCAGCCGCGGCGCCCTATGCAAACTTTGTGCAATGAGCACAGGGCCCCAACATGCAAGTCATGCAAGGGGCACAGGGGGATGTGGCTGTGCTGTAGCCGCTATCATGAGGGGCATCCTAGGGTGATGGGAGGGGGACAACGGTGCCTGCCGGTACAGGGGGGGGGGGGGACTGCATCTGTGGCTGGGCGCTATGCCCCTTGGAGGGCTGGTGCGTGCATTGGCTCCCTGGGGGGGAGGTCTAGTAGGGCTGTGGGCGGCGGTGCTACCCCACGGAGGCTCGCAGGGGCGTGGAATAGGGCCACGGGAGGGCTTCCACTTAGCCCCACGGCGGACATCCTTCCGCCGCGCTGCGACACACCAGGGGGCCAAGAGTGGGATAGGGCAAGCCACAAGCACACTCTAACCCACGAACCCCTAACCCTCCCGTCGCAAGAGTGGCCAGCACATTAAAAGGCGTCAACCCTTGCTAATAGTACACACAACGTCCAGGACTTTAATCGGCCCTTGCCCTCGCTAATAGTAGCTGTCGGCTCCGGAACCCCAAGGCGCAGGGACGGCGGCCAAGTGCCCCACGGGGTATGCGGACGACACCCAGACCATCACTCTGGCCCCGGCGGCAGCCCCGATGGCGGGGGCCCAGGCAGTGACGGGGTGTGGATGGCCAACACCGGACGGTCGGGCAACATAGCCACCTCATGGCTCGTGCGGGAGCCGCCTGGCGGGGTGGCGCCGTTCACGCTGGGTGGGGTGACCATCCTGCTCTCGCGGGAGTTTAAGCAGCTGGGCGTGGGGCAGTGCCTGGCAGCGGAGAAAGGCACCGGCCCGGTCTTGCGTGGCAGCCTGCACAAGGGCCTGGCCATCAGGTGTACACCCACCTTCCTCATGCGGGAAGTGGCGCAGACTTTGGTGCAGGCGGTGCTCGAGTGTCCCGACCCACCGCCCCCCACTGGGCCCGTTGGCAGGGCCCTGCAGGCCGCCCACCACCAGGGCTGGCAACAACGCGAAGGCTGGTGGCACTAGGATGTGCCGAGACAACCGACCTCCATGCACCTGGTACAGCCGGACGAAGGCAACTTGCGCCACCGCGTGCGCGAAAGCTAGCGCCGCCGCGCGCTCCGGGAGCTGGAGCGGCGCCGACCTTGCACCTTTGGGGGGCTGGGGGAAGCCGTGCACCGGTAGGCGTGCCGGAAAGGCCTGCAGGTGGCCTCCACGGAGGCCGTGGACTTTGAGTCCCACTGCAACCGGGCGCTCTTGGCCAGGCCGGGCCATCGGCACGCCCGGCAGGTGCTGTGGCCGAGGGAGCCGGCGCAAGTGCCGCGGGAAGCAGTTGACCTGCTACAGCCCCTGCTCGCTGAGCGAGCCTGCTAGATGGAAACTTCGGGTGGATGTGCGCCTCGCAGGTGCCGCTGGGGGGCTTCCGCAGCATGGGGTGAACGGAGCGGGCGGTGTTCACGTGCCGGCTCGACGTGCGGTAGCACATGCAGCAGCTCCAGGCTGTCCGCTGACGGTTGCGGGCGCGGCCGGGCCACTCCCACCACCCTTGGGCGCTACACGCGCACGATCTCATACAGGCGCGCCGGGCCCCTCACCGTGGGCGGCGCGGCAAGTAGCCCAAACGAAATAGTACTTGCGGCCGGCGCCCAGGGTCGACGGCCGGCGCGTCCAAAGCTCGAGGTAGTGCTGCACGCCAGCAACGAGCTGCTTGTGCCCCGTCCAGCTGAAGCCGCAATGCGAGCAATGCCGGCTGGCGCAGCGCGGAATGGCACACTGCTACGCACGGGGACACGCGGGCCACCCGATGGCAGTGCCAGGGGCAGCGGCATCCTCACGGGTCCTGCAGGCGCGGCCAGCGCCCTCGGGGCCGCCGCTGGAGCCGCCAGCCAAGCGCCCCTGCGTGGCGCCGGTAACGCCGGCGGCGGGTTGCCGCCAGCGGCCAGATTGCCGCTCGCCCAGCCCACCGGCACGACGCGGCCGAGTGCAAAGTATTCTGCCCCGGTTGGGGACAGACCCCCCCCCCCCCCCGCGCAAGGGGATCCAGCGGGCGCCCCGGGAGGGGGGGGGGGCGTCCGGAGCGGGCGGAGAGCCTCAGTGGCTCCCGGCGGATGGGGCCGGGAGGGCAGCTGCAACCCCTCCCCCCCCCACCGCCGGAGCGGGCGCCCCCCGGTGGCAGCACCGTTCTCGGCGGCGGAGGTAGGGGCCGCGCGCCCTATAAGGGACGCTTTTTCAGCGATATAGCGCGCACTGAAAGTGTCCCGGGCGTCGCCCGGCTCCCCCGCACTGGCGCCGCACCGTCCGGCGCCAGTGCCTCCTTGCCCGTGTCTCACGCCGCCTGCACCTGCACTGCTTCTTGTGTGGGCGAAGGTTGGGAGGGTAAGGGGGGGCAGAGGCGGGCGCCTTCCCCATCGTGCTGGTGGCCCCTCCGTCCCCCCCCCCTCCCGCGCATCGCGGTGGCCGGGCAGTAGTGACCCCAAGCCGCACATGCCGCCGCCGGCGCAGCGGGCAGGGAGGAGGAAGATGGGGCAGTGATGTCCCATGCAGACCGTGTGCGACGGGCACAGGGCCCCCGCTTGCAAGTCATGCAGGGAGCACCAGGGGAAGCGGCAATGCTGCTCCAGGCACCTCGAGGGATGCCCTCGACTATTGCTAGCGGTGGGAGGTGCGCGCTAGCGCACACTGTTTGGGATGGGGGGCATGTGTGCGCCCTGGGTGGGGCGCGGCAACGGCAATGGGGGGGGGGTCACAGGGCTCGGGTGCTTGCAATGGGAGGGTTAGGGGTTAGCGGGTTAAAGCCTGCCTGTGGCCTGCCCTATCCCTCCCTTGGCCCCCCAGTGTGTCGCGGCGTGGCGGAAGGACGTCCGCCTCGGGCTTAGGTCACCTCACTCGACGCCCTCCCATGCGCCATCACCGCCCATGCACTATCAGCGAGGGCAAGGGCGGATTAAAGTCCTGGACGCTGTGCGACGGGTTAAGCGAGGGGGTTATGGGTCACACACTTGCTGCACCGCCCCCCCCCCCCACTGCCGTCCGTCCGCCCCCGCTGTCGCGGCGCGACGCAAGGACTGGCCACCTTGGGTCAAGCTTCCGCCCCCTCCGCCATGTGGATGTGTCTTTCTCTTTATGTGTGTGTGTGTGTGTGTGTGTGTCTTTCTTTGTGTGTATGTGTGTGTGTGTGTGTGTGTGATATGCACTATCAGCGAGGTTGAAGGCTTTTAATGTCCTGGCCGCTGTGTTGGCACCCACATGGTGCTCCGGGAGCCCGCGATGGGGCCATGGGATCCCACACCCACAGATAGATACACACACACACACACACACCTCTCCCATGCTAGGGCAACTATCATATTCATCTAAGGTGACCTCAACAACATCGAGCAAACTCGGTTAGCTACAACGCACACTCTCCGAAGCTTGGAAAGAATACTCCTGCCCATACTTCACAAGGCAGATCCAAGTACTCTCAAAGAAACGGCTCTCTCTCAGAGAAATCGTTTGGCTTTTCCTCCCGAACACCACGATGTGTGTCGCATGCACAAGAGAACAAGTGCCAGGCTTGAGCACCCACCACGTGCAACAATAAAACCTTGCCATTATTTTGACCAGATGAAGCAAACTGACCCATCCAACCAGAGCAATGACTTTCGTCACCCGGGGCCGGAGGAGTTGTAGGAAATTGGAGATGCATGCGCCCTACTCTTTGCCGAGGTCCATGTCTTGGCCGTAGTCATGTACCTATATTTTACTGCCATGGGCACCGTCATCTTTCCTTGTCGCTCAAAACTCACTCTTTCAACAGCTGACGCCAGAGCCATGGCAGCCGCCTTGCAATCCCACAAAAGGAGAGCCTCGGCAAACGTCGCCCGATGGTGGGGGAACAGGAACAACAAGGCCCTCACCGCGAAGCTCCACTTCCACCTTGAAAGGTTGGAAGGCATATCCGAGGTTTGCCATGGGCAAACTCAAGTTTGGTGAGTACCACACATTCTCTTCTGTGTGCCAACTGTCTTTTTATATTTGAAGGATGACGGAGGGACAAGATGTTGTGTTTGCCCGACACGTCGAGCTGTAGACAGTCCAATAGGCCACTGCTCACGCTAATGACCGCCGCGATGCAAGCGCTCCTGCTTGCAAGATATTTGGGCTGCTTGACCCAAAAGTTACTTGCCACGTGCGGAGGTGACATCTCCTTCCCCGGGGACTCCGTTGTGGGAGCCGTGGAGGCATACTGTGCGCCGGGATCTGGCCCATCGGGTGCCCTGGTGTGGCCTCTGACCCTTTGGGATTGGCTCACGACCCTAACACTTTCGCCGAGTGAAGGTCAAGAAGATCAGGATTGTCCCATTGCCGTGTTTTCGATATTCGGCGACTTTGCGCTGGCCGACGGGCGAGGGCCCTGTGGCGAAATGTCACGGGTGTTTCCCACAGCGACGGTGGCGGAGGGAGACCGCCTTATCGGAAGGACCTCCCCGTAAGGATTGTCGTTTACTGTCCGTTTGTGATGGCGTGGAGTCACTCACATGACTATAATTATACATTCTGGAGATCTTTGAGGGTATGGGTGTGTGTGTGATTTCTTATCGGGTGGATGCCCCCTCGACCGCAGAACGAACCACACCGGGGGATCTCCGCCCGGGTCGAGGAGGGGGCTGGGCTTAGCGTCTAGTACCTTAAATTTTGTTTTGCACTGTGGGTCTTTAGATTCGGTGTGCACCGAATGTGCCTAATTCTCGTGGATTTATACGCAACAAGTTGCTGCGGGACGTACCAGAGGCTCCTTTACGAGCCCCCCACGATGTCCCCACAAAACATAACTTGTTTTGGCGAATGGTGCCACGCCCCAATGGGACCCCTCCACACGGTACCCCCAACAACGCAGAGGTATGCTGCTCGTCTATTACGTATATATTCACGCCCGTTATGCCCAGAATTCATGTGACGTCACGTCGGCATAGGGGGAATTTTCGCGCCCCTTGAGTGCATATCGACATATTTTTCCATGTCCTCTACTGATTGTGTGCTTGTTTGCCTGAGTGATTTTCCTTAGACGAAACCGAGGTTTGCCCTAGGCAAACTCAAGTTTGGTCAGTGCAGGTGTTTAGGCGTACAAGTCTACCGCACATTCTCTTCTGTTTGCCGGTTGTCTTTTTATATTTGAAACATGACGTCCCACTCACACACCCCGAGGTTGTATCTACGGCACTTGTTGCCTTATGCCCATGGCGTCACTCCCCTCGAGTGCATATCAACGTATTTTTCCACGTCTCCTGCTGTTTGTGTGCTTGTTTGCGTTCTCCTAGAACTCTATGTTTGCCCCCTCAAATCCAGCAACATATTCGTCTGACAGCAACAACCATTGCAACGGACACGTTGAATCCCCCCAAACCACTACGCAAACATGAAGCAACTCTCCGCCCCAGATGTGTGTCATCACATGCTGCTAGCTCACATGGTGGTTTGCCCAGTACCACGGCAGAGTCTTCACAATCGAACACGACGGGCGTAACCCCTTCTGCAACACCATCCGCAAAGAAAGGGACCGCGTGTTCCCGTCAAATGCCCTCATGGTAGAACAGTGGGCCGAACATTTCAACTCATTTGACATCTGCGTGGTACCCCATAATGGACTGGCCGATCCATACACCATGTAGCATGGTTGCTCTAAAGGAGACTCAATGGGACGCCAGCTTGTACACAACCACCACCTGTGCTAGAAGACATGGCCTTCATCTTCAACACGTTCAGTCAACACTGCTGGTCAGTGGGAGGCAGAGTAGAAAAAAGTAAAAGTCTTCGGCGCAGGACCAAAGCTTGGCACACCGGAGCACATTGAAGGCACAATAGATACCATGTAGGATGAATTCACACTTAAACAATCACGTCCGAAGATGACCGGCATCCCCCCGATCGCCGGAGAAATCCATCAAGAGGCCATCGCCAAGTGACCAAACGCCTGTTAGTGCTGCAAGGATCCTTAGCGAACTGCAACCCCGTTGCCCGGTCCCACTTCTCCTCCTACCCCCCACCACCACTCCCCTCTCTTTTCACCCTTGTGTCGTGTGCCCCGCCAAAGAATCTATTCTCAAGGCGGTATATATATCAACCCTCTCACCTCTGAGCACACTTGCTAGGTCACTGTTTGTATGGCACAGAGTGCAAGGCATCTGTTATGTTGTGCCACGTGTTGCACGGGTCATACTTGCGGCTCGTAATAGGTCGTAGAAAAAACTCCCCCTTCCCAACTACGAATCTGCGGCTCACCATTCGCTTGTTCACTCTTTCATTCGATGCACGGCTTGGTTGGGTTGTATTGGGTGATAGGACAAGGGTAGGCAGAGCATGAAAGCGTTTGAAAGGGATTCTTTCAGCAATTGTAACAAAATTGTGATAACGTTCTTTTTGTTCATACTCTGCTTCGAGGGTCGTGTTTGAAAGGAGTTCTTATATAGGGCACATTAGGGCATATCACCCCATTACCCTGGGTCTGGCCCCTTTAGGTGGCTACGGGTTGGCTTGCTCGCTCGGTATAGTGGTGATTGGGTGATGGTTCTCAGATGATGATTCTCGTTCTTCTAATTCATCGGGGGGAGAGGTGGGGGAATACATCCTGTGTGTTTTGGTTTTTTCCGTTCTTCAGATTGATGAGAGATTGCTACGGGTTCCTTCGTTCATTTCGTCTCTCCTTAATGCATTGCACGGTTTGTTGGGGTTGAATTGGGAGACAAGGCGAGAATAGGCGGTGCATGACTTTGTTCTGAAAGGTTTTTTTCAAGCAATTCCGACAATTCTCTCCCGACCTTGAGTAGATTCATTTGCCGTGTTGAGAGCATAGATAGACCAAAGCATTCATGCCTTGCCTATCCTCACTTAAGGCATATTTATGGACACCAGTGTGGTGTTAACCTATGTGTAGCATGCGGCATGCATTATTCGTTGACTTCTCGATGGAGAGCCGGTGTAGTCCGCATAGGAGGTGTTTGGGAAGATGCAGGGGTAGCAAGCTGTCATTATCTGCATTGCATGCGATCTTGCGGTCCCTAGTAGCAGATAAATCTAAGCTCGGATTTGTTGGACAATTTGGGGGGGGGGGGGGCTGGCTTGTCTTCATCATCACCTCCGTATGCACCATGCCCAACGCGCCACGTGATGAACATGCTGGGGGGGGGGGGGTCCATCTTTGACTGCGGGGTTGGGGAATGTCCGTGGGGATGAAGGAGGAGAGGTGCATAGGTGTTGCACTCTATCGTCGTGGGAGGGGCTCGTGTACTCCATGGTCGTGGAATTGGTCACGGTATCATCAGGGGGGGGGGGGGGCATCCGGGTCAAAGGGGGTATCTAGGTGAAGACCAGGGTAGCACTTTGCCACCATCTTTGCAGCCATAATCTTCATTTAAGCTAGATTTTGGCCAATCTCACAGAGGAACTGCTGGAGTGCAGGGGGGGGGGGGGGGCTCCGTGGTACGTCGGCAATGCTGACGCAAGGTTCGTTTCCACACAGCGCCATGAGGATAGTAAGATCATCTGCCCCATGTAGTTCAACCACGCTTAAGAAATTTTTCTCTGTGAGCCACCATGAGAGGTGGGGTTACATTTTGGGTTGCCATTCACTTTGTGTTTTAATGCGTTCTATTGGTACGAGAAGGGGGAGCTCAGCTTGGGTAGTTTGAGTTAGAATGGGGTGCGAGAAGATATAGGCATTGCACGGCCCAAAAATGCATATGAAAAGCAAACCCTGCAGAAAAAAGATCCCCCCACCCCCAAATAAAAGCTCCGCGGGCCTCCAACTTTGCACGCCAACCCAACCAAACCAAACCATGCATCGGATGAATATATCAATGAATGAAATGTGACCCCCCAACCCCCCCCTTCCAACGGTAATGCAAGGCAACAAAGCCACATTGCGGCCATCTCATGAAGCCAGCAATCGAAAGTGTTCCTACCCCACCGGTACATCAAATCGCAGGAAAACCGAGTGGGAACGTCGACCCGCGGCCACCCTAAGGGCTAGCTTGAGGTATGGGTGTGTGTCGTCCTTGTGAGGGCATGACCAACTACCTGTCATGTCGCCAAACATGAGGTGACTACCATACTCCCTGTGGACCCCCCCCCCCCCATTTTTACACTGCCTAGCCCACACACACACACACACACACACACACACACACACACACACACACACATGGTTCCACCACGGCGGCCGATCCTGGCCGGGACCCGACCCCAAAGGGGGGGGGGGGGGGGGGGCTCTACGGACCCCAAAATTGTTACATGGAACAATGTGCTTTGTTGGTGCCGGAGATTTTGTTTTAGGGGGAGCGTTAGCGAGCCCGGTGCGCACCAGGCATCTTTTTTTACGTGTGCCCCACCAGTGGGCTTTTTGGGGGGTGCATGTATTTGGGTGTCTGGTTGTACTAGAGATCCATACTTTGAGATACTAGGGGCATCATTGTGACCCCTAGAGTAGGTTTTGACTTCTAATTCTGTCCCCTTTGTTGGGGACCCCCGAGAATGCAGGGGCGACGTAGCATTTCTGCCCTCTTTTGGGCCCCAACCTTCCAGTGCTATTGAGGAAACTGGGAACTCTGAATCCACGCTTTGTTGCGTGGCCTCTTGAGTTGGGGTTAGGGACTCGCAGTCCACAAGAATGTAGTAGCATTTCCGCCCTTTTTTGGGCCCCGGAAAAGGCAGGGTTGGGGCAGCCACTTCTGATTTTGTTCGAGTTTGTTTGGGGATCCCCGAAATGGCTAAGTTGCAACTGGGCGGTTCCCCATCTCTAAAAATGGCTATGTTGTGCCGTATGCGGTGTTGGGTTGTGCTAAATACCGTGAGCAGCCGAGGAATGCTCCAAGAGCAAAACAGGTGCCCTGCCCTTTTCAAAATTGCGACTGATTTTTCATGCACGCTTCAATGCGGTCGCACATTGCTGGGCACTTTTTGCGAGGCCACCGGTGGGCCGGCCAAGAGGGTGCTGATAAAGGCGCGTTTTGCCTGTGGTGTGGCAACATAGATGGCAAGTGCAGCACAAGTGTGCATGGCAAGAAAATTGACAGCAGTTCCAGTCTCGCGTACCATCGGCTACGGCTAAACAGCGCGGCCGCCCCAACAACGACGAACCCTAGCACCAACCTGCCGCTTCGCTGCAAGGTGCTTGATTGCCGAAAATGGCATTGCACCTACGCCATGCCACACCACAAGGCACAAGCGCACCCCCGGTGTGTCCCATGACTATGCCGGGTGCAGCGAAGAGGAGAAAACACCGGTCACAATGCGTCTTGTTAGCTTTGTCTATTTGCGCGCTTGGAGGTGCCTGAGGTGCTGGGTTTGGGTCAACGAGGGGGTCCCCCCCCCCCTACAGCCCCCAAAACAGTCGCACACCCCTCGGGGTCACACATTGGCTGGCGGCGGCCCCCGTGGGTTCCACTGATTTGTAGGAATGCAGATTTAGAACCTTGCAGCTTGAGCATGATTTGAATCTGTCTTGGTGTCGGGTGCCAACACGCCTGCGCGAAAATGCAGCTATGTGTGGCAAGGCAATGTATGTGCATTGAGTTAAAGATGTTCACACCGGTTTCGTGCCATCATAGCTCCTCACCATCTCCCCCCTGTGTCTTGACACACACAGAGCCCCATCCCCTCGCTTTGGCATTCTGATTGTAGAGTCCCTCTCCTGCTTCAATATCGAGTACATTTATCAATTCTTGTGTCATTCTGAGGATCCCCAAGTTCTCAACGCCCATACTGTGCAGGTGTGTGCTTGTAGGGCCATCTAGACGGAGGCTGGTGATGTGGCGGGTCTGGAAGCGGACCCCTATGTTAAGGTGGTCTTATACGTTTGAGGGCTGCTGATACTATTTGAAACTATTTGAAACAGTAGTGCCATGGGCCCGTGGAGGCTTTGGCCTGGCGCCGGCATGACACATGGCTGCCCAGGGGCCATCCTGCCTCAAGCAAAGATGCCCCCACTGTTGCCTCGTCAACATTTTGGAGTGAGATTCAAGAGCCCAAGGGTTGTTAGTTGGCAGGATTGCGGTCAGCAAATTACGGTTGGCAGTCAACCCACTGTAGTCCATGGTCTGACGCCGGTTGAACGGTAATTTTGATTGGCATTCCAGGCGGTTGATCACGTTGAGGACAGCAAAGGGGTAAGACGCCAATGCAACGAAGTGAGTGCACACTGTATGGCATCAGCTTTTTTCCTTTGGGTGGCACGCTGCAGACCAATCAGTCGTCTGGAGTAAGCTGTGGTGCCCATGCAGACCCTGTCCCTGATCTGGACAGCCTTTGCGTGAGCGGACCCCACCCCCCCAAGGTCTTGCTTTAATTTTCACTTTGACAGGGGAGGGCTCCCCTTGACCCCCTCCCCCCCTCCCCTAGACCCCCTCCCCACCCGCCCGCCCCGCTCTAGTTCAGTTGAAAACCTGGGTTTTGGGAATTTTTTTCCGTGACCAGAAAAATTTTTCTCCTTGCCTTCGGCGCATGTCAAAGAGTGTTTACTTAGTGTTCTATGCGCCCTCTATCTTCCTTGTCATGATTCTGCTCAGTGGTCTGAATATGATGTTTCTGCTGTGGCAGCAGAATTTCGGGAAACCAAACGGGGGTGAAAAGAATGCGACATTCAGCATCTCATGCCAAATCACAGTGATCCCCACGGCCAATCAGAATCAGACTCCCCGGAATTGGAGCCTCGATTTTCAGTGGAACTAGAGTTGGAGGAACCTGATGACACTGCTGAGGAGTCTGAGTCACTTCCTGAGTGGGAGACATCAGACAAGTTTTCAAGCAGTGACACATCAAGCACTGACTCAGGATCGCACGGCAGCTCAGAATCGGACACATCCATTTTCCGCCGCTTCACACCCTTGTCTTTTCAATTGGTCTTTGTTGGGTTTTTGGTTAGGTGAGGGAACCCCTGAGTTGACCTGCAATGAACAGGGATGAAGTGGAATGAAACAGATTCAAATTGGAATGCAACAGAATGGATTTGAGTGAATGGAGTGAAATGGATTCAATGGGAACGAAATGGAATGAACGAAATTGAAGTCGAATGAGACAAAATGGACCGGAATGAATAGGAATGGAACCGAATCAAACGGTATGAGACGGAATGAAACAGGATGAATTGGGAAAATACGGGATGAACCTGAATGAAACCAATAGGACACGATGAAACGGGATGAAATGGTCCGACGCAAAACAATGAAGCGGGGAAAGAAACGGGGAATGAAATGGAACCCTGGCCGACACCGACACACTCATAGCCACCAAACGCCAGCGACGGCACGGGTGACCTCCGGCCAACCCCCCAATGAGTACCTCATGCCTGCTGCCATCGGGGGTTGCAGGCCTCAATCCACTGCGGCCATGTGCTGCTAGACCAGAAGCGCCTTGCCAGCGTATTGGGCAACATGGGTCCCACACAGGCCCCTGAATACCCATCATCCGATCCTCTTGTGCTGGAACTACGGGGGATAGCACTGCACTCTGGCAGCGCTGCAGAAGTGACCACACTGGGGCTGTGGGTCAATTGCTCCGAGGCAGCCGTGGTCAACTGCCTCAGGGGAGTGCAGGGTTGAGTGCCAAGGAGGCCGGGCGAGCCACAGATGCAGTTCTGGCCTCTACCACCCAAGTCATCTGCCAACAGAGGCAGGGCGCTCAGCGCGGTCTCTGCACGGGGCCAGCAGGGGCCCTGGGCTCCCGCCGCGCAGCTCTCAGTCATTGTCCAGGCATGCCCCAACGGCTCCGACCAGTGCCCTGCTGTGCTTCCCCCGGTCCCTGACCTGACAGCCCATTAAGAGGCCTCATGGGAAAATCGACATACGCTGACGTTCCTACAGCCCAGTGTATGTTCCCCTCAAATGTGCATCTTCACAGCCACCATCAGCTGACCCAGTGCACAGCCTCCTACAAAACTTAGTGTTGGCACAGTTCCGCATTTTCTCTTTAATTGGGGAGCGCTTTGCGGAGCGGTGTTCAATGCCATCAGCAGGAGTAGTGCAATCTGGAGAAGCAGAGCTGTGCCCTGGGACGGCAGCAGGGAGCTGTACAAATGGCAGCAGTAAGGAATGCTTCACTTGAAGTCCATCAATTAGCTGTGCACAGGAGCAGCTACAGGAATTATGCAAATGGGACAGCAGTAGGTGGCTGTGCACTCGGCCAGCAGTGGGGGCTTGTGCACCAGGGCAGAAGTTGTGGGTCATGCATTGGGGCAGTAGCAGAGACCTATGCACTGCGGCAGCAGTAGGGGACTCAGCACTCGGCCGGCGCTGGGGAGGTACGTACTGGCCAGGGGCTGCTCATCGGGGCACTCTGACGAATCTATGCCTCTGTGCTTTGAGCCTGGTGGCCCCATTATTTCGGTCCATGGCGCCTTTCATGCCCATGGTTTATGCAGGTTTCCGTCGCCAAGTGATTTCCTCAAGCTACAAAACAACGGAAGGACATTGGGGGCACTGCTCTCTTAAAAGCCAGCATTGCCTGATACAATCTTTGTGTATTTGAATTTGCCCAAGACTTTTCTGACTTTATCTTTTTTTGGTGATTGCTTTCTGTCCGACTGTTCCTTGACAAGACACACATGTGACAATTCTCATCAAGTTCTGAGTGTATTGAGGGTATTGCAGTGCATGTTCCCACAGAAGCATAGACCAGAAACACGGCGTACTTTAGTAAGTGTGCATCCTCCAAAGCAGACACAGAGGAAACACAATTTGATTTGAGCTCTACGAAACATGCAAGTCTTGTGACTTCCAAGTCTGTGGCAATATTTCCAACATACGCATTGTGCTAAATCAAGATGCTTGCCCCCCCAATGTCACCGTGTTTCCCCCGAACCCGAAGAAAGAGCGGAAGATACACAGTGCTGTCTCATGATGTTTGTCTGCTCTCAGCTTTGTACATGGTCCATGTTGTGTAATTGCACAACAGTCGGGGGTGATCTTTTTTGCAGGTTCTGGGTCCCAATGACCACATCCAAGAACGTCGGAGCAAGGGAGGGAAAATGTTGTAGGGGGCATGGGAGGTGAACGGTGAGAGGCTTTAAAACAGGGCTTGTACCCCAATTCCTGCATCCCAGTATAAGTCCCTATCTGACCTCCCGAGGATTGACCATTTCAGCAATTTGTTTTTCTTTGTGTGGGTTATTTTTTCACTCTTGCTGCCCGCTGCATTTTGTTTTCAATTGGTCTTCGTTTTCCGGCGCTGCTCTTGGGAATTTCTTTCTTGTTGAGGGTTGTGCAGTATGCTCGCAGTGCGCACACAGTGTACATGCAGTGCCCCCCCACCCCCACCTCACATTCTTCCCAGGATTTCAGCCCAGCCTCATTGCTTTCCGGGAGATGCTCAGCGAAACCGTGACCCCCCCCCCCGGCCCAGCTGGGTGCCTGTTTAAGGACATGCTTCGGCTCCTGACCGAACAATAATCGACAACCACCACTTCTCGATTGCTACCCCATCGCCAGGTATTTGCTGCATCAAGTACCCACTGCAGAGCCTCTTAACCCCCCTGCGCTTCAGGGTTGGGACACCGACCCCAAAGGTGGCCTTTCTGACCCCCCTCCCCCTTTTGAATGCAATTTGGGCCTCAGCCAGATCATTTTAAGGCAAAATGGATAAACCACAATACAAGTCCACCAAGTCCACCATCAGGATTGCCGCTCAGTTTTGGCCAAAATACTCTGTCTGGCTGCAGCCAAAGAAAGTGCCAAATTCTGGTTACCGCAGCCTCAGGTTGGGAGAGCTTTGTCCTTGGAGCTGATGTGAAGTAGTGACAACACGAAAGACAATTTGTGTTGTACTGTGCCTAGGTTGTTCTGTTGTGACAGTTGTGGCAGTGAACAGGGCCAGGTGATCAAATGTGTTGGGATGACAAAGCAGATCCCAATCATCTTCTTTGAACACAGTCCCTTTCGTTGAAATTTCAGCCCCCTTTGCTACAGTAATGGCCAATTTCCAGCTATTTCGATTGCCCGAGAGCCAGTGCAAGTCTGATCTCTTACCAGTTCAATTCAACTTGTTGCACTGCGAAGGCCCTTTTAGGGCAGGAATAGAGGTCAAGCCTGGTTGTTAGCGTTGTTGTTGTTGTTGGCCAAGGCGGAAGTCGAGTTGCTGTGTGCTTGGGATCCTATTATCGGTTTCAGTGACGGGGCTCAATGCAATTAAAGCAGAGAGCTGGGTGGCCTTCAAGCTGGGTATTTGCACAGGTGCAAGCTCGAAGTCATTCTGATATTGTATTCTTCGTGGACACGGGAGATGGGGCAATATTCAATTCTCAAGCAAGTTGCCCCCTGCTAGGGCAAACATCCCATCCCAAGAAGATGAAGAGGATACTGTGGACTGTTTCTTGGATGGGAACAAATTGTGATCAAATAAGCCAATCGGAAAGTGGGGTAGAGGAAATCATTTCACATTCTTTTCTGTCATAGGAACGGATTTTCGGATATTTCTCGAAATTTGGATTCTGTTACCGTGACAGTTCGAACCACAATGTCATTCCTCTCTCCTTCCTTTTGCACTGTGTCACTGCCCATATAATGGCTTCAAGAACTTCATTGGCGGGACACCTAGGACTACAGGTCTCTGGTGTCTGTGCAAGTTTGATTAGAGCCGGGAATACTCCGGAGATATCTCATCTGTTTGTTCTGGAGATTGCGCAATGTGCATGGATTGGGGGGGGTGTCTATGGGGGGGGGGGGTACTCAGCTGCATTGACTGACCCTCCTGAGTTCTCATCTGTTTGTCTTTCAACAAAGACTATCGGAATCCCCTTGTGTTGGCTGTTGAGGAGCCAATTTTCAACAGCTCTATTGTTGGAGTTCAAGAACATTGTTGGCTTCATTGCTCACAGTATATTTGGTTCGAATGCAGCTGTTGCTGTTTCAAATACCGTGCAGTAGTATTGTTGGAATGAAGTTGGGTTTGCAGCAGACCTGGAGTTAGAGCGTATCCCAAAACTTGTAATTAGTGTATCCGATTGTATCCCAGGCTTTAGAAGTGTGTATCCAATGTGTATCCCAACTTTCAAGTGTGTGTATCACATGTGTATCCCAACTTTTTCTTCATTTATAGTCCTACGCGCTCAGTTCCCCAGTCCTTCATTCCCTTGCGGCTCTTCCCCAGACAGGATGAAGCAATTATCTTTGAAACCGCATCTTACAGCTCCCTCCGCAAAGGATGATGACTCCTCTTCTAGCTCAGGCTCCCCAGCCCCAGCTGCGAAGAAGAGACGGATATCCAAGGGGCAGCCAGAGCATATGCGGAGAACGAAGCGTAAACGTGCATTCCAAGAATCATGGAAGCTGGGCAGACCGTGGCTCTGTTGGGACCCAGATAAGGGCATGTGGTGCAGCACCTGCCATGCAAACCGGAACAATATGGGTGTTGCTGGCCCGCCTTCACGCCGCAATGCGTTGCTCAATCCCACACTGATTTATTCATTTCGCAACGTGAAGGATCATGGAGAGTGTCGCTATCATTTGCTCGCGGTGGGCCTGTCACAACGCTTGACAACACCCGTGGCCAGTCTACCCATACCCCTTCCTTCACCAATCTTGCCGTAGGTGCAGATCTTGTTCCGTACAGTGCTGTACATGGCACGTACTGCTGGGTCGTACAACCAATTGCGGGCCCTCCTTCGTCTTCAAGTTCTCAACGGAGTGACGTACGAGCTGCGGTACGGTCGCAAGTATGTGCCTGTCGTGTTGAAGTTCTTGGCTGCCGTGGCAAGGAAGTATCTCCGCAAACTGTGGGTCACGTCAACTTTTCGGGCCATAATGACTGATGAGGTGAAGGTGGCGGATTCACAATGGCTGTCAACTGCAGCAAGACTTTATCTGGGCGACCAGTGCATCACTGTGAAGTTGGCTGGAGCTCTGTGTGCAGTACCACTATCTCAAAGCAGCTGTGAACAACTAAATTCCACCATCAAGCTTGTACACGGCGATGGCCGTCATTGTTTGAAGGCGACAGTGGCTGAGGATGAGATTGTGGTCCGTACAACCACTATGCCCGAAGAAGAACTCGTACATTCCGCAATACGGGAGTGGGCAACAGCAACTCACCGGCGGACCGCGTGCATCAAGGTAAACACCTCCACACCGGACATGGCTGATTCCTCCTCTGAGGGTTTCTCCACCTCGGATGATAGTACCACGGACACAGCATCCTCGGTGTCAGGCACAAGCAGCAGCGAATCTGAGTTGGATGGTGAATCATCAAGTGGGAGTTCAACAACGCCCTCAGTGAGTGCTCCAGATGCTGTGGCACATGCAGAACCGGCTGCGCAATGTGCTCCAAAAGCAGAAGGAACACCAAAAGTAGATGCTCAGGTTGTTCATCATTGTCCAGTTTTCAAGCAAATGATGGAGGAGAACGAGGTGTTGAGATCGTATGCAGTGCGCCACAGAGGGGAGGGGAGGGAGGAGGGGAGAGAAAGAAGAAGAACTTCATCGATGGCTTAAATGAGTGGGACGCGAGGGAGGGGCGCCCACCTGGCATGGCCGGGGACCGCCAAGGGCCGCGCCACAGGAAGGCGATGGGACTGGACGAGAGCACCGAACGGAGCTGAGACAGATGGCTGTGCAGTGTTGTTGTGCGTGCATGCAGGGAGGAGGGAACCACGCGGCAGAAAGCACGGCGAAAAAAAAAAACATGAACAAAACCCCACAGTACCTCAGGAGGGCGTGCGGCACAAAGGGAGCGGGCGGCGGGGGAACGGGACGGAGCAAAAGGGCAGACGGGGGACCGCAGGTGGCGCAAAAAAAAAATCATAACAACGAAGAACAGTACCCACAACGACGGGTGACCACGAGGGGGAAAGGCAAGGGTAACGGGGGGCATGGGGGCCAGGAAGGGGGACCCACCACAGGTCCTGAAGGGAACACACCACGCAAGCGGAAGGGGGCGGGAAGGGGGCGACCAGTGCTAGGCACGCGAATGGGACCCGGGAAGGCAGCGGATCCGGTTGGCCCGCGCCACAGGGTTGTGGGCGGCCTGGGAAAAAAAACACGAGATGCAGGGAAAAGGGGACGGGACAGAAAAGGGCGTGTCGCTAGAGCCACACGACGGCTCCAGGGGACTAGGGCGGCATGGGAAGCGGCACAGGAGAAGGGGGCGGGGGCGGGAAGGGAGCGACCCGTGCTAGGCGCACGAAACGGTCCCCGGATGGATGAGGATCCAGTGGGCCCGCGCCACAGGGTTGCTGGCGGCCCGGTGGGGTAAAAACACGGGATGAGGGATGGGATGGAGCCGCACAACAGCCCAGGGGAATAGGCCGAGGACGCGGCACAGGGGAAAGGGGCGGGGGCGGGAAGGGGGCGACCCGTGCTAGGCGCACGAGACGGTCCCCGGATGGATGAGGATCCAGTGGGCCCGCGCCACAGGGTTGCTGGCGGCCCGACGGGGTAAAAACACGGGATGAGGGATGGGATGGGGCCGCACAACAGCCCGGCGGGGTAGGGAGTCCACGGGACGCTGGGAATGGGCCGGTGACAGGATGTGGCATAAGGGAATGGGACATGGGATGGGAAGGGAGACCGAAAGCGCCAAGAAACAGCCACGTGGGATTGGGAAACCAGTCGCCATGGAGTGGTGAACCATGGGCCAACCATGGGGAGCCTGACCACGGGAAGTCGGGAAAATGCCCTGAACTCCGAGACGGCCGTGAGGTGTCCGCAGGGGTGAGGGTTGACCCTGAGGTCCCCGGGTCAATGGCCTGAGTACACGTAGGTTCACGCGTGAGCGGGACCACGGGGAACGTGGAAAGGGTCGCCCCTCCCTTGGGGCATGACCGGCGGTAGGTTCCCTTCAGTCGCTGCCCTCACGGTTTCAGCTCCTTCCGGTCACCCATCGAAGGATCCTCCGGCCTTCCCCCCCTAGCACAGCTTTTTGGGCGCCTGCAGGCGGGTTTCCTGTCGATAGCCCTCGCCGACAGCGGAGCATTTCTCTCTGTCAACCACATTCCACCACTCCCCATCCCTCACGGGTTGGAGTACCCACTCGGCTCCCGGATGCACTTGGGTGTCGTCCATCCACGGCTAGAGGCCAGGAACCTGGTTGAAGTTCTCGGCCGTGAGGTGAGACAGGGGTCGCCAGGGGAACTGATGGTGGAGAGCTCTCGTTCCCGCCAGAGGCGGCCGCCATGTAAAACAAACAAGGAGATGTCAGATGAGGCTGCGGACGCGGCCGCCCTTACCTACCTACCTTGGTTCGAATGCAGCTGTTGCTGTTTCAAATACCGTGCAGTAGTATTCTTGGAATGAAGTTGGGTTTGCAGATGCGGATACAAAAATCATGAACAACTTGTGACAAAATGAAACGCTGCTGGATCTGTGATGATATTCTCTTTGCATACAGATCCGAACCAATTGGATCAACAAATGAGCATCTAGGGCAGATTCCGTTCACGATGGGAACAGGTCCCTACTATGAACAGCCACACAATGCTTGTACATCATATAGTGGGAAAAAGGGTCCCTACTGTGAATAGCCACACATCTTGAGGGACGAAGGGGTTACTCATCTACAGGGCTTGGGAGGGTTCATCGTTCGCTTGATCTCTCCTTCATTCGATGCATGGCTTGGTTGGGTTGTTTTGGGGGAAAGGGCATGAGCAGGCAGAGCATGAAAATGTTTGAACAAATGTGACAATTCTGATGACATTTTCTGAGTTCATATTTTGCTTTTATGGTTGTACAGGGCACATCATTGCGATGGCTTTCTTCTTTCCATGATATACGATCATGGAGGAGATTGTTTCAGCAATTCAAACAAATCAGTGGTCACTTTACATGTGCATTGTAAGAGGCACTTCGTTCACTCGGCCGATATGCGGATGAGCTCAAGACTTCTCAAGGACCACCCAGGGGGGTCCCGCAGAGCATGGTCGTAGTGATAAAACCACCACCCCAGCTTTTTGTTTTTTTTGCCAATTTGCACCGCTGGGTGTTTTATCCCACCAGGGAGTGATTTTATCACCCATTTTAGGGGTGTGTGTTTGTTCCCCATTGCCCCATTCCTCATTAAGGGGGTGGTTTTATCATCCTGCTGGGGGCGTGTGCTTCACCCTGGGGGTGGTTTTATCACTTTTCTAAGGGGGGGGGGGGGGCATGGCCTATCTAGAGCAGCAGAAGGCAGTGTACAGCAGGTTGCCGAATGTCAAGATGTTGTGCTGTAGAGCATCCTTGTATGGTGTTCAGTGTCCTCACCCGAAGTTCTGAACGGTTGCAGTTTCCCGTCTTTTGCCCTTTTGCAAGACATGGTTCGTGACAGGGTTTCAAGTCAAATTTGCTCTATGCGCGGAGCCCAAGGGTAAGACGACAATATTGTTGTGGTCACAGGTGGGGAGGAGGTGCGACAAGTCGCAGATTTTCTTCTGTTGAATACGGAAAAACCCAACAGGAATAAAAAAAACCTTGGGGATTCAAAAACCCCCTCTTTTGTACTAGCCCCCCCCTCCTTTTTGTACGAGGAAACCCCGCGAGATGTATTAACAAACCCCCCATTTTTGTACTACAAAAACCACCCGTTTTGAACGAAAAAACCCCGCGGTATTGTATTTGAAAAACCCCCGGTTTGTTTAGAAAAAACACCACGTTTTGTAATAAGACAACCACCTTTTTCTGTGCTACATCACCCCTTTTTCTACCACTTTCTACAACATTTAGATATGCCAAATAGGAAAAGCCTTTTTTTCCGATGTCTCAAGCCCCCCTCCCCATGTCTACATCTATACCCACGTCTTTTTGGGGTGAAAACTGTCCAGTGCTTCATCATTTATGGCAACATTTGCTCGTGCGTTGCTGCACTATTTCATATTTACTTCTGCAACGCCCCCTCCCCCCCCCCCCAGGGTGCAATGTGCCCTCATGGTTCTTTCAGGAAATACATTGGGTTCACACAATCCACTGCGCAAACATGAAGTAACTTTTCTCCGAGATGTGTGCTATCACATTGTGGTTCGCCCAGTACCACGGCACAGTTTTCATACTCGACTCGGGGGAGAGTAATGCTTTCTGCAACACCATCCGCAAAGAAATGGACCGCCTCTTCCCGTCAAATGCTTTCATTGTAGAACAATGGGACAGACACTTCTTCAACTCATTCGACATCTGGTCCATACACTATGAAGCATGGCCCCTCTAAAGAAGACTCAATGGGGTGCCGGCTTGCGCACAACCACCACCTTTGCTAAGAGACATGGTTTTCATTTTTAACACTTTTGGCCAACAGTACTGGTCGCTGGGAGGCAGAGTGGAAAAAAGCAAAAATCTTCGGTGCAGAACCAAAGCGTGGCACACTAGAGCACATTGAAGGCACAATAGATACCATGTTTTCTTGCTCCCCAATCGACGAATCTTTCACCAAAAGCAACTTTTGTGGCCGCCTTCACTACTTCAACAACGAGAGCATACAAATCTACATCATGTCCTTCCTTTTCCGTTCCAAAGCCAACCATTCAACGGTCCCGGACAAAACCACCGCCTTGTCAATCAATTTGAGATTGCAACAAGAACGACTTTGTTTACTACGAGATGAACGACCAAAAAACAAAGGCTTTCAATAGAACAAAGACGAGCCTTCCGCCGAGTGCAAGACAAGAACTTTATGAGCTCGCGCCATGGAGTGTGGGACAATGTGGCACAACACAACAGATGCCTTGCGCTCTGTGCGATACAATCAATGACCTAGCAAGTGTGCTCAGAGGTGAGAGGGTTGATATATATACCGCCTTGAGAATAGATTCTTTGGCGGGGCACACGACACAAGGGTGAAAAGACAAGTGAGTGGTGGTGGGGGGGTAGGAGGAGAAGTGGGACGTGGGAAGTGGGACGTGCGAGGTACCGCAGGGGAGAATGGACGACGCGGGAGGACACAAAGGCAATATTCCTTGTGGCGACGAAGGGGCCAGCGGCGGCACAGTGGAGGGGACAAGCAGTCCACATCATCCTCCCGGATGACAGGTTCGGAAGCAGAGGGATGGTGGAAGTCGAGGTACGCCACGGGCAGGGGGCAAGATACCGGTACGATGTGCTGGTGCCTAACGTGGTGGTCATGGCAGCAGCGGCGGCGGGTATGGAGGTCCGGATTGGACTCGGCCGGGAGGGACAGGCGGTACAGGTGTACACCATGGGACACTGGGAGGGACATTTGGAAATCCAGTGGATGGCGGAGCCCACGTGGAGGGAGCCGCTGCATCCCGAGGGGAAGGTGGGGAGGGGAAAGGCGGATGGGACGGACGCTGCGGAGCTGGACATAGCAGAGAAAGAAAAGGAGAAGCGCCAGAAGGAGGCAGCGGCGGAGGGGCTGGACATGCTGGGGGACGGCAGGGACAGAAAGGACATGCTGCAGAAATGGGCACAGAGGCTGAGGGGGAAGGCGACGGCATGGCAGAATGTCTTGATAGAAAATGGAGAGGCGCAGCCAGGACTGGAAGAACGCATCAAAGGATGTAGGGGTGAAGAGGTACGGCAGGCGGTGAGCAAGGCCAAGTGCCACCTGAGGGCCAGAGCGGAGGCGGTGGAGGACAAGTGCAGGCCGGAATGCACACTGGCCAGGTACCTGTGCAGGCTGGACGGACCGCAGGAGCCCAAGGGAGGGTACCATGGGATCAGAGTGCGGCAGCCCAGGAGACAAGGGCCCATGTGGCTGCAGATGGGGGAAGATGAAGGGGCGCCGCTGGTGTACTTCCACCAAGTCAAGCACATGTGGGTGGGATATGCGGATGGTGGGAGCGGAATAGTGGGGGAGGATGAGGAGGCGGGTGAGAGGCAAGCAAAAGCGCAGGTGCTCACGGCAAGGAAGGTGGAGCCAAAGCAGGCGGTGCTGTGGATGCAGATGCAGCGGGATGTGCAGGTAGCGGCGTGTGTGGACAGCACGCGTAGAACGGTGAAGGTGTGGGGGCCCACGAGGCAGGTCTTGGCCATGGCGCTGTACGTTGGGGAGATAGTGCGTCGCAGCAGGGGCATGGCTGGAGAATGGAACCCAGACACGGAAATGCACCGGATGCGCAAGGTTATGGCCATGGTTGACTATGACGGGGCGGCGGGGAGGAGGGCCAAAGGGCACACAATACAAGTAGTGTCCCCACAGGCGAGTGCCACAGGGGCTGCAGACCAAGGGGTCACAGACCTAGTGCAGGACGGACACACGTGGTGGGTCGTAGAACCCAGGGGCGATAGGCGCCAAGCGGTGGTGTATACGACGGCGCCGTTGAAAAGGGTGGAGCACCCACTCATGCGGTGGGTCGGGGAGGTGGAAGAGGTGCGGGTTGAAAGAACGGAGGAGGTACGCGAGAAGGCCGTCCTACGGGCGTTGGAGTCGCAAATGGATAGGTGTGCGGAGGCAGAGGAAGTGGAAGACATCAGGGAACAGATCCGGTTGGCATTGGAGTGGGTGGCCAGCAGCAAAGAAGGGATGCAGCCGAGGTGGATAGTGACACCGGGACGGAGGAAGAGCACAGGAAGGAGGCATTGGAGAGAGCAAGAAGGCTCACGGAGGGGGCCAGGAAGCAATGCCTGGGGGTGGAAGACGACCCGGAGGGGGAGATGCCAAGTAGGTGGAGGGGGATGCGGAGGGGGAGAGGGGGACAAATGAGGTTCATAGTGGGGGACGGGGATAGTGGGGGGGAGCAAGACGAAAGAGAGCAAGACCAAGCGCGGGAAGAGGAAGGTCGGGGACCGGGGCTGGCAGCAAGCGGGCGGGAAGAACGAGAGGAGGGAGAAGACGGGGTGGAAGAGGGAGAGGCGGAGGGAGGAGGGCAGGGGAATGCTGCTGGGGACAGGGTGGATGAGAGGAACAGTGGGGAGGGGACAAGAGAGGGTAGTGAGAGGGAAGACGGCAAGCGGAGGAGAGAGGCGGCCGAGCAGGAACTGCAAGCAGAGCGGCAGCAGGAGGGGGAAGAGGAAGGCAGGCCAAGAAGGAAACGGACGAGGGGAGTCAGGTACGGAGAGGAACAAAAGGCTGGTGAAGAGAAGGGGGCGGTGCGGGAAGGGGTGCCAGTGTATGGCCCGCACAAGGTGAGTGGGAAGTGGAGGAGGTATGTGGGGACGGTGGAAGAGATGATCGAACAACAAGATCGCACGGGACATGTGACGAGGGCAGCCATCGTGCAATGGGAGGATCAGGGGGAGGGGGATGAGGAGAGACTGCCGTACCCGGTGGAAAGATTGCAGGTATGCCCACAAGGTAGAGAGATGGAAATACACGGGCAACTGGTTCCGGAGCAGGAGGCGAGAGAATTGGAAGGAGAAGAGGTGTCGACGGGGAGGAAGAACAAGAAGCGAAAGTGACAATTAATGAAGCGGAGGGGGGCCGGGAAAACAAAGAAAAACACCTGACGAAGGCAGGGAGGAAGGAGCAAAGGGGGAGGAAAAGGCCCGGCAGACAGTGGGGAACTGCGCGTGGATGGGGAGGGCAGGTGGCAACACATGAAGTTGTACACCCATAATGACCCCGCGGCACTGTATCGGGCAGACAAAGCAGCGTGGCAGCGGATGAAGCTGCATGAGGCGGACCCCAACGTAGTGGCACACCAGGAGATAAGGTTGAAGGGGAAGGACAACCTAGTGTGCGCGCAGATGTACGACAAGGAGGGGAGAGAGTACCAGCGGGAGTGGGCACAGGGGGTGCCGCTGTTGGTGCGCAGAGGACTCAGCGTTGTACAGGACAAGAAGGTGGGAACGAGGGGACGAAGGGCGGTGTATGATGTGGCGACGGAGCATGGACAGGTGGTCATCATCAACTGCCATGTCCCACATGGGAGGAGGGTCAAGGAGTATGTGGCGCAGCTGAGGATGGAGTACATCAGAGCGCTGGAGAGGGGGCCAGTCATCGTGGTTGGGGACTTCAACTACGATCCCCGGAGGAGAGGCGCGGAGACGGAGGTGGACCGCGAAGTGCGGATGTTCGTGGAGGAAATGAGGCTGCAGGATGTGTCGTACAGTGGGGCGCCAGGCCCCTCACACTACCCGGCACCGGAAGGCAGCACACCGTTGCGGATAGATGCGGTGTACGCGGACCCCAGGTGGGTCAAGGGGGTGACAGCGGGGTACATGGTGGGGCCGGAAGAAATGCAGGACAGGAAGGGGCAATGCCCCATGATGGTGACAGTGGACGTGAAGGTGGGGGAGCCAGGGGACGACAAGGAGGATGAGCAGGGGTCAGACGAAGAAGGCGTCAGCCTGCCGCCCAGGGTAAAGTGGCCGGAGGAGGGGGACGAGAGGTGGCAGCAGTGGGGGCAGCGGGTGCACGTCGAAATGAGGAAGGGGAGCCACGTGCATCAGGCCATGAGGAGCGCAGCGAGGGTATGCGCGTTTAACAAGCAGGGGGGGGAATCGCAGGCATAGCCCAAGCTGCAAAGGCTGGTAGCCACCCTGACGAAACGGCAGCACGAGGAGGTCGAGGCAAGGGCACAGGAAGAAGGAGCTGAGTGGCAAACGGAGGTGGCACAGGCAAAGAAGAGGGTGCGAGCAGCGAGGAGGGCTGTGGAGGAGGAACACGAGAGGACATACCAGAAGGTGGTGGCGGAGCATGAGCGGTACATGGAAAGAGCGGTGCCGTACAAGCCGCTACGATACATCAGAGAGCTCGCGGAGGCGGGAAAGACACAGGAAATCTGGGCGGTGAGACTGCACGATGGCAGGGTCACGGGCAACAAGAGAGAAGTGCCAGAGGAAGTGGCGCAGAGCTTCAGGAGGCAGCACAACCAGGGGCAGCAGGAGCTCAGCGGGATCACACGGAGAATGGTAAGGGCGTTACCGAAAGTGTTCACGGCGGAGCAAAGCGAGGACATACACCGCAGCAGGGTGATGCTGGGGGAAATTAAGGAGGCAGTGCGGGCCCTCAAGGGGAAAAAGAGCCCGGGAGTGGACCAGCTGGTGGCGGAGGCGTACCAGCACCTAGATGCGCCGGAGCTGGATGGTCTAGCGGGGAGGGTCACAGAGGTGTTGCGCACAGGCGAGCCCCCAGTGGAATGGGGGGGCAAGGTGCGGCCCCTGTACAAGAAGGGGGATCACCTCAGGCCGGGGAACTGGAGACCAATATGCTGTGCCGTCACGGAGGCCAAGCTGGTCTGGATGGTGATCTTCGGGAGGATACAGCGGCGGCTGTATGCGGCGGGGGTCATACCGGATAACATGTGGGGGTCCGTGCCGGGTAGGTCCACACAGGAGGCAAGCTTCCTGTACGACATGTACCTCGATGATGAGGACATAGAGGCGTTCATGACGTCTGTGGACGTGAAGGGGGCGTTCCCCAACACGCCACATAGGCTCATAGAAGAGGTGTGGCGGCAGCTAGGGCTCCCGTACGGTGACTTCGTGGAGAAGTACCTGCGCTCAAGGAGGTACACGGTTGCCACGGGGAAGGGGTGTACCGAGTGGGTAACCCCAGGTAGCGGGGTGCCACAAGGTGGGTTGGAGGGCCCATTCCTGTACTTGCTGGCCATGCTCCCCCCGAATGAGTTGGATAGCGCGGGAATATCCGCTGCTGGCGAGGGCACCACACACGTCGCCAGCGCAGGCCTATGTGGATGATGCGGTACCCATGGCGCGGGATGAAAAGGCCCAACAGGTGCTGCAGGACCTGATGCAGAGGTACAGGAGGGATAACCACCTTGTCTGGAGCACGGAGAAGTCGGCGGTTCTGAGGAGGGGTGGCGAGGATGGTATGGCACTGCATGTGGGAGACGGAGTGGCATGGCTGGAGAGGGCAGAGGAAGCGGTGGTGCTGGGACATGTGCAGGCCATGGAGGCGGGGGGAGTCAGGCTGCCCGACAAATTAATCAGGGGGTTCAGGGCGATGCTGGTGGTCCTCCGGCATCACCCCCCGTCAGTACAGACGACCCTGTACTATCTACGGGCGGTGCTCAATGCGGCAATAGGACACCAGGGGATGCACCTCCCGTACTGGAGGGAGCAGCTGGAGGAGGTGGAGGGCGAAGTGCGGAGGCTCATCAGAGGGTATGAGGGGATACCCACGGAGGTACCGTGGTGTGTGATGCGGTCACCGACGGCCTACTATGGAGAAGGGATGCCCACGGCGGGAGAGGCGTACAGGGCACGGACGGCGAGGACGCTGAGCAGGATGTGCCACAATCAGGAAGAGGTGGTGAGACGGGTGTGCTATCACGCGGCCGCAGAGGTGCAGAAGGAGGAGAACATGTGCCCGCACTATGTGTGGCACCGGCGAAGGCGGTTGGCGGCGGGGAGGAAGGAAAGCATGTGGCGCGCCCTACAGGCGGTGTTGCCGGGGGAAGAGCACATGCTGGCAACCAACAGGACGTGCGGCAGGCGGGGACCGATCCTAGTTCTGGACACGGACTTCGGGGCGGCGGCGCATGGGACTGTACGGTGGGTCAGGAAGGAAGGAGTGAGCATGGAGGTGCTGCATGTGCGCAGGAAGGATATGAAGGAATACAAGAAGGCGGGGCTGCACCATGCTGAGTTCTATCGCCACGCCAGGATGGTGGAACGGGCCGTATACAAGTGGATGATGAGGAGAGCGCGAGGACAAGAAGACCGCGCTAGGTGGAGCAGGAGGATATGCAAGATGTGGAACGAGTGGGTAGCGCTGTGGGTGATCCAGAGGAGGAAACCAAGATGCGGGAGGGGAGCGGGGGCGCAGCAAGAGAGGGTGGTGCTGACCAGAGGAGAGAGGGACAAGGCCAGACCGGGCATACTGTTGTGTGCGCCGCTGGGACTCAAAGGGCCGAGGGGGAAGTTGCAGAGTGCGACCGGGCAGTGGTATGATGTCCATGCGGATACGTTCCGGAGAGACAACATCGCGGAAAGGGCAGGACAGGGGGACCAGTGCTGGAGGTGCACCAAGGAGGCGGGGCAGGTCCCATGGCCAGTCCCGCGAATGACGGCATGGGCGTTCCCGCACGCGACCATGCGCGCTACGGACGCCAGGGGGCAGTGGTGGGGGCCGGTACTGCGGCTGCCCAAGGAGGTGCAGGAGGGTGAGGAGGGCCAGGGGTCCAGTTGGGATGGGACACAGTGCGGGGACTACAGGAAGAGGACGATGGAGTGGCAGTGAGTTTCCGGATGACGGACACGGGGAAGCCCAACGAGGAGGCGCCCATACTGCCCATGGGCCACAAGTGTGGAGACAGTGCGAGGAGGATCACGCTGACGGTCCACGGGTTGCCAGCGGACAGGGTATGGTACTTGGTTCTGGTACAGGCATACCTGGAGCAGGGCAGGACGAAGGGGGACAGGGCATGGTGTCACGGGGTGGTGGTGACGAAGGGATGGAAGGCCAGGACGGACAATAAATGGGCAGTGTATGGAGGGGTGAGAGAACTGAGCATCGAGGATGGGGTACGAGAGTATGGCATTGGGGAGCACAAAGTGTACTGCCACTACCCGAGGGAGGTGGTGCGCATACCGGAGCCCACGGAGGAGAGGGTGGTGCTATTTCTGGACTGGTCCGGGCTGGAAGGACAACCGCCCATGGCGGGGGCAGCGGCGGTAAGGGTCAGGGGGGTGGGACAGGTGACAGAGAGTGTGGTGGAAAAGATGGTGTACAGAGCAGCGTCCCATGGGGAGGTACAGGCGGTGGCTGACGTGGTTGGGGAGATAGGCGAGGAAGTACGGGAAGTGTGGATGGTGGTGGACGCAGAAGCGGACATGGCATCTCTCAGGAGACTGGCCAGCAGGCCGCTGCATGAGGCCCTGGGCATGGGGCTGGCGTCACAGGTGTACGCGGTATGGCAGGGGCTGGAGATGAAGAAAGTGCCCCTGGTCATACACCTGGTGAAACAGGAATCACACAGAGCGGGAGTGGGGAATCATGAGGCGGATGGGGCGGCGCAAGCAGTGGATAAGGAGCAGGAACCAGAGTGGAGGGTGCCAGAGAGAAAGGAGCACCTCCACTTGGTGCATATACCTCCGAGGGTCGGGGACGAGGAGAAGGCCAGGTGGGTGGTGGAGGAGGACAGGGGCAAGCAGGCACTAAGAGTGTATCCACAGCCGGTACACATGCTAGCTCAAGTACGAGGGGGGCCGGAGGTGGTAGAGCTGAACAAGTACCTGGAGGGAAAGGTGGGACAGCGGGTCCACTACCCCAATGTGCTGAGGCCGGAAACGCTGCCCAAGGGGCTGCAAACCAGAAGGCTGCAAGCAATCACGGGGCAGGTGCCGGTGCGGAAAACAATCATGAGGTGGTACAGACATAAGGGGATGGACCTCCCGGAGGAGTACATGCGATGCCACTGCGGCCGAGGGCAAGAAACATACGCACACTTCATGCGGTGTGAACAGTATGCGGGGATCGAAGAGCCGCTGGTTCTGGGTCAGGACGTTCCGTTGCTCAAGAAGCGTGCGAGAGGCAGAAGCGCGGTGGAGAGGGAGCTGGGGAATGAAGAGCATCGCAAAGGGCTGTGGCACATGGTGATTGTGAAGTGGCTGTGGCGGGCACTCCGGGAACATACGCTGGCGCCGGAGGCCATGGCACACAGGCTGTTGCGGCGTATGGTGGTGCATCTCCAGGAACGCATGGCGTGCAGAGAGGCAAAGTTGGAGGCGCGGGCGGAGGACATGCGTGATCCAGTCACCAAACGGATGGAGATGTCGTTGATCAGGTACAACCCAAAAATCACGGAGATGGAAGTGCGGAAGCAGCCCGATTGGCGACCAAGGCGGTCAGAGGGAGAGACGGAAGTGGAGGAAAGAGAGGGAGAAGAGCAGAGGGAATGCCTGATGGCACGCAGACGAAAGAGAATCAAGCAGATATGAGGGTAGGAGGGGTGAACAGTGTCACCGCGAAGGGGGACAGCTGGAGGGGGACCGGAGGGAAAGGGGCAGCAGTGTCGCCCGTCACGTGGACTGCAACATCGGGGACTGTGCGCACTGAGTCACAGAGCGGACCAAGACGCAGGCCCAGGGGGAGCGGACCGGGGTGATGTGACGAGGGCAAAGCACAGCGAGCACAAACACGGAGATCACCAGGCGGGAAGCAGGAGCGGGTACCAAGAGACGCAAGCGGACAAGAGGAACATGGCCAGGGGTGCAGGGACAAGGACGACGACAGTACAGTCCGGTACAAGGCCGACAACCGCCTGGCAACGTCCGCGGTACGCGGACGAGTAGACGGGGAAGAGGAGCCGCGGTGCACCAAGAGCACAAAGCACGTAGGGTGCGCGAACAGTGGGACTGGAGGGAGCGGGTGGCGGGGGAAGCGGCGACAGGGCTCAGGGCTCAGGCGTGATACCATGTGTGCAGAAAGATGTCCCACAAGCCTGAGCCGAAGCCCAGCCAGCCGCCGGCAGTGAGGGGGTACGGGGGGCCGGGGCTGATGCGCGTGAGGGCCGAGGTGGCCCGCATGCAGGCGGATGCAGCCCCGCAGCCCCCCTCGACGGCGTCCTCGGCGACATCTGCGGAGGTGTCGTCGCCCTCGTCTCCGGCGAGTCCGGAGACGGTCAGGCGGGAAGGGCCTCGGGCGACAGGGCGGCAGAGGGGGGAAGGAGCCGCGGCGGGAACGGGAGAGGGAGGGGACAGGGGAGAACAGGCAGAGGCGAGTGGAGGCAGGGCGGAGGAGGTGGCAGCAGAGGCTGAGGGGCAGGGGGAGGGGCAGGGGCAGCGGGCGGTGGTGAGGCGGCGGGCGGACCCGTTTAACATCGTGGATGTGATGGCGGGCGTGGATATGGGGAGGGGGGAGTCGGTAGTCGCCGACATCCTCGAGGTGTCGGAGGATGAGGGGGAGGGGGCGGGGAGGATGGCGGTGGAGGGAGGCCCAGGACAGCCGTCGGCGCCCAATGTGCCGGCGGCTGCCATGAAGTCCATCCTCCGGGAAGTGCGGAGGCAGGAGGAGGGCAAGGGTGGACGAGGGCAGCCAGAGGCGGGAGCGGCAGGGAGCGGGGACAGCAGTGTACGCGCCGGAGGGAGGGGGCGGACAAGCAAGGGAGGGAAAGGGCAGGCGGGGACGTTGGGGACTGGGCAAGCGAAGGGACACCAGGCAGGGAAGGGGGGAAAAGGGAGTGGACGGGGGGGACAGTGGCCGCAGCACCAACGCTCGTTCAGGCAGTCGCCACCGGGACTGCTCCCACAGGTCAGTGCGGGGGTACGGGTGGAGGAGGAGAGGGAGGCGCGCCGCCAGCAGGCAGCGCGGTACGAGGCGCTGGCGCACGTGGAGCGCCAGCGCCGTCGCCACCAGCCCCCGGAGCCGGGACCTGACACCATCTACCGGTTGGAGATGGAGCCGGGGAGGACAGGGTCGGGGCGCCAGGGGGGGCTGGAGGGGTTGGGAGGGGAGCACAGCGGGCAGCCCAGTGGTGGGATGCGGAGAGAGGGAGGGCAGGCAGAACGGAGCAGCGCAGCGGCGGAGGGGCACCGCGGCCAGCGGGAGGGAGAGCATGAGAGGGGAGGCCAGCGAAGTGGACACATAGGCAGCGCAGTGCAGGGCAGGGGTGCGGGACAAGTAGAAGGGGGCAAGGGCAAGCATAGTGGGCACGGTACGCAGGGGAAAGGAGCGAGACAAGAAGGGCTCCAGGGGAAGGGATACGGGAAGGCGGGACTCCACGGAGTAGGCAGCAAGGGACACGGGGCAGCGGGGTGAAAAGGCAAAGGGCAAGGGAAGGAGAGTGGCCATGGGTACATGGGCTCACGGGTGTTCCCGGGGAAGGGATTCGGATGGTGCGGAGGTGTAGTCCCGCCAGCCGTCCCACCAATGGTCCCACCATTCCCACCACCACCTTACCCGGCCATGTGGATGATGTACCCACCACCGCCGGCGTACCAGGGCATGCAGCCACAGGCACAAGTGCAGCAGCGCCCGCAGGACGGTGGGACAGCGTGGGGGACGCAGGAAGGGAAGGGAGAAGAGCACAGGAGGGCATGGGAGAGGATAGGGGAAGCAGAGAGGAGCCTGAGGGAGAGAGAGGCCAGGGTCATGGGTGAGGCGGGCAGGGCGGCGGAGGGGAGGACGAAGGGACAGGCAGGCCGCAGGGAGGGGAAGCACGGGCAGTGGAGGAGCTGCAGAGGGCGTGGGCGGACCATCGGAGAAGGCAGGAGAGGGTTGAGAGGGCGGAACGGGAGGGAGGACGACAAGAGGAGGGAGGGGGGCAGGAGGGTCGCCCCCCACTGATGCCATTCAGGCAGCCGGCTATCCCGCCGGAACAGGAGGGTGAGATGCAAGAGAGGGCATGGAGGCGGATCAGGGGGGAGGCGGCGAAGCTGGCGGAGAGGGACAGGGAGGTGGCGGCGCGGGAGCGCAGCGTGCGGGAGGAGGAGGAGGCGGTGGCCCGGGGGGCACACCGGGTCCTCCCGGATCCGGAAGGGGACACCCCCTCCACGGATGTGGAGGGGCGGTCTCCGTCACGGAAAGGGGCCAGGGAGGAGGAAGAGGAGGCGGGGCAGGAGAGGGGGAAGCGGCGCCGAGGGGAGGAGCGGGGAGCAGGGGAAGCGGAGGGGGCGCCGCGGCCGGCCAGCCCCAGCCCAGAGCCGGCGCCGACGGACTGGGACTCGGAGTTGCCACCGCCGCGGCGGTATGCGCGGCCGCCGGTACGGAGGGCACCCGGGACGGTCTCGGGGTGGACGGCGGGGGAAGTGGCGGAGCTGGTCAGCTACGTGAAGTGGGCGGGGAAGACGAGGGGAAGGCAAGAGAAGAGGGGGACCCGCCCCTTCAGCGACCTGGTCGGCAGGGCAGGGAGGCCCAGGGAAAGGGGGCCTGAGATGGAGGAGGGCCGGTGGAGGAGGATGCTGGGAGAGGCGCTCCCGGGGGTGAGCCTGGACTGTCCCCAGGAGAAGGGGAAGAAGCCCAGGGTTCGGATGCTGCGGGAGCTGTTGCAGCGGGAGGGGTGGTACGGGGGCAACACGTAGGACTGGGCAGGAGCAGGACCGAGAAGCGCCAGGGGCCAGGGGCCAGGGGCGTGCGGGAGGGACGGGCAGACGGGATGCTAGGAGAGCTGCAGAGGAGGTGGACACGGGGAGTCGGCCAAGGTGGAGAGGGTAAGGGGAGGGTGTGACGGACACGAGGAGAGGAGGAAGGGAGCGGAGAGGCGCCGGTGCGCAGGGAAGGGCAGGGAAACGGCTGGCAGTAAAGGGGGATGTGGTGAAGGCGGACACGGACGAGAACCCCAAGCGGAGGGCACAGGGCCCGCGGCGGGGGCAGATGGAGCGGCGGAACACGGGGGCGCAGACAGGTGCGGACGGAGCGCCCGGGCAGCGGGACGCGGGACGTGTCATGGGTACGGCGAGCAGTGTGGGGCAGAACGAGAAGCCTGACAAGATGCTGTACTGGAGTGCTGGTGGAGTACGACGAGCGGCGGTACGGAGCCGTGCTGCGTTGCCAGGAGCGCCGGCGGGGATTCAGAGCACAAGGTCCTGATCAACGCGAACGGCCGGAGATGGCGTGGAGCCCAAACACACACACCCACACCGCGCACCCGTCGCCGGCAGTGGCTGGGTGCAAGCGGAGCACGCACACAGCCCAACACCCCAGCCAGGAGTGGCGGGGCGCAGCCGAAACCCGAGCCCGAACACACACACCCACACCGCGCACCCGTGGCCAGGAGTGGCTGGGTGCAAGCGGAGCACACACACAGCCCAACACCCCAGCCAGGAGGGGCGGGGCGCAGCCCAAACCCGAGCCCAAACACACACACCCACACCGCGCACCCGTGGCCAGGAGTGGCTAGGTGCAAGCGGAGCACACACACAGCCCAACACCCCAGCCAGGAGAGGCGGGGCGCAGCCGAAACCCGAGCCCAAACACACACACCCACACTGCGCACCCGTGGCCAGGAGTGGCTGGGTGCAAGTGGAGCACACACACAGCCCAGACTTGGTCTAGCGCTTTGAATTCCACAATTGGGACATGGGCAAAGCCCTTGTCACGTATGGCTCCCCATCTCTTCGGCCACACGAAGATATATAACATGGGCGTGAGCATATCAAACATATACTATGCATACAACACATACCCTCAAAATATGGCTCCCACCATGATATGCCATGTCCCTCCATTGACACAACTTCACGTTAAAAATACGTAGGAACCCAAGGAAAGTTGCTATGCAACCCCAACACTCATGCGGTACACTCGAAAGTCACAATAAAATGTTCGGTTGCACGGTCCAAGAGTTATATATCACTTTATACCCTCTTGACCATTATCCCTTGCTATATCGGGCATGTGTACACACCAAAGTCGTTTGATGCTTCCTAGATTAAGTTGAGACCAAGGCGTTTGCAACTCAACCTTCCTTATTCTCTTTCCTCACACTCGCGCGTAGATATGGTCCTTCAAAGTGGTCCCACGATTCGCTTTTGTTTCCCTTATATCTCCAAGTCAAATGGGTGGCAAGTATAAGGGAAACCTGATTCGGGCATAGGGAAAGGAGTATGACCACTCGAAGAAGTCCAAATCAAGTGCGGCGATGTCGAAGTCGAAAATCCGATTTCGACATCGCGAAAAATTCTGATTAAAATTTTGAGTACTTATTTAGAGAATTGCGGAAGCAACGAACCCTTCGCTGATGAAATCTGACCCTTCAACGGAATATCCGCCAAAATATCTGGAAATAACAGTTAACCAATCGGTTAACGCAAAATCGCGAGCCAACTGACAGTCGCCGATACATTGACCATCAGAACGAAAGGCTGAAAAATTACGGAAACATTATGATATTAAAACCCTGTTGATTCCTGATATTCCGATACATAAATCTCCGCTGGCGGCGCCTCGGTACTGAATATGGCCGGTCATAGCCGGAATGGCCAAACCTATCACACTATCACATCGGGTTAGTTCAGGTGGACGGGAGAGTATGATATCAGCCAATGGCGGCTTGCCGGCACATAGATACACACCCCAAGTGACCCCAAGATGGCCACGGGGGTCCGAACCGGCTTCACCCCCCTTCTCAGAGCGTTGTTACCGCTCGGAAGTCATTGAAGAGAGGACGGGAGGACCCCAATGGGCTCCAAACCCCCCCCCCCCCATGTCCCAAGGACACATGGAGGCCCCACACACGTCGTAGGCGTCCCCCATGCCCCAAGGGAGGGGTGAGGACACTGATACTCAGCGCCCTACGCCATATCCGGTCTCCTCTTGATCTACAACATGGACCAAGGGGATCAAAGATAGAAAAACGTCGTCGGTCGACCTAAAAAAGTATACCACAATGAAATATATATGTGGAGATCGAGTGAAGGGGGTATATGGCCACTCAAGGCCGAAAAATCCCCGGATAAACGCCCTCACCCGTCTCCTCACTCACAGAAACAAACAAAATGCCAAGGGGGATCCATTACGGTGCTACAGCAACAACCAAATGGACCAACACGTCCTTGACATCCAAAGAAATATCCTTTTTCTTTAGGTAGTCCATCCAGACCGTGGTGTACCTCGGCACAAAACTGCTCGGAGGCTCCCACGAATCCCTGGACGCGGCGAAGCCCTTCCAACGGACTTTATAAAGCCTACCCCCAGGCGTCCCCGGGTCCGGCTTGTCCGCCAGGATCTTCTCCGCGGTGAAATCGTCGTCCTCACCCTCGTCGTCCGAGTCCACATCGCCGGCCGTGAACTCGAAGGTGACGGGACGTCCGCTGGGGTCTGGTGCTCGGGGACGAAGCTGGGTATGATCGCGGTCCAGGATCTTGTTATCCCCCACACGAACCGCATACACATCCTGCCCGACCTTCCGCACGATTACCCCCGGCACATACCAAGATGCCTGCCGATGCCTGGACAGGACATCCTTGTGGTGCCGCTCCACCAACACGGTGTCTTGGAGAGCATACTTCTGGACCTTCCCTTGCTTGAAGTACTTGGCCCTCTTGTCATGCTCGTCCTGTAGTGCCTTGCACACCTTGGCCGCCGTGTCGTCCGCCTCAGCCATCATGGCGTTCGCATCCCGGGCCACTTTGCCATGGTTCATCCACGGGAGAGTGCGTGACACTGGATCCCGTAGGAACAGGATGCGATGGGGCGACAGTCCAGTGGGTCCCGGAAGGTCGTGATACGCTTGGAGTACCCTCCACAGCGAATTGTACCAATTCCGGCCCGGTTCGTCGATGTGCAGCTGGCGGAACTTCTCAAACATCTGCCGCCCGGCCACCTCAGCCCGGCCATTTGACCGGCTGTGGTATGCCACGGTCTTGGCGTGCCGAATTCCCATGTGCTTGCACATCGTCTTGAACCACGTCCCCACGAATTGACTGCCCCGATCGCTGCAGATGACAGCTGGGACATCGAAAATCGTCAGCCAATGCCTGATCATGGCATTAGCGACGGTCTTGGCCTGCAACCCCACTCCATGCTTGTCCTTCTTGTCCTTCTTCTTGGACTTCTTGCCAGGGACCGCCACGATATACCCACTGTGCCTGTCCACCGCCAGGATGACACAATCGTAGGTCTCTCCTTCCACGGTGACCTCAGGCATGGCGAATACATCTATGGCCACGGACCGCATAGGGGCCTCCGGTATAGCCGTATACACCGGGTTGCCCGCTGTGGAGTGGTTGGGGCTCTTCGTGGCCCGACACACGGCACAGTCGCTGCAGTACCTATCCAGGATGGCGTAGTACCCCGGAGGGAACTTGAAACGCCACTCCAGGTCCTGCTGCATCTTTTCTCGGCCAGGGTGCATGAGTTGGGCGTTGTGCCAATGGTCAATGAGCTCCTCCACTCGGTTCTCGGGCACCAGCAGCTTGTCCTTGAGGAACAACTTGTCGCCATCCTCGGTCAAGCCCTCGGGCCATTCGTCGTCCGACGGGGCGCTCACGGCATTCCAGTACTTGCTCCGGTGCTGGGATGCCGCGTAGTTATCCGACCAGTCCTCTGTGAGCACCGACCTGACTAGCTCTACAGGGGCCACCATCCATTGCTCGAGGGTTTTCTCTCGAATAGCCTGGACTCGGGCGCCCCGGAACTTGGCCAGGTCTGTACGGTTTGCCATCACCACAAAACAATTGACCCCCTCTTGCTCCATGACCTTCTCCATCTCGATGATGCGCTTGGCCTCCTCGGTCTCCTCGGCGTCGCCATGGCTGGATATGTCCATCCACGCCTTGCCCGCGGGGTAGGCCCAGCGACTGAGGCAATCTGCCACAGTGTTGTCCTTCCCCGGGACGTATACGACGCTGAGGTCGAACTTGGCGAACGTCTCGTGCCATCAACCCCTCCTTGCCGCTGGTCCTGAGGGGGTGTCGACATGCTCCTTGTGCCAGCTCTGTAGGGATTGGTGGTCCGTGCAAACCACCACCGGCTGCAGTCCGATGTGGCCAGACCACTTCCTGAGCGCACATACAATGGCGTATGTCTCCTTTTCCCTCGCGGTCCATGTTCGGCGTTGGCCCTCGGCCAGGATCCTGCTCCAAAACGCCACGGGAACATGAGTCCCGTCGTCCCGGACTTGCTCGAGGACTGCCCCCACGGCATAGTCCGAGGCGTCTGTCCGTAGCACGAATCCCTTGTCGGGGTCCACCAGGAACAGCCCCAACTGCCCCAGGAGTCGCTCCTTCAGGCTGTTGAACGCATCCTCAGCTTCAGGGGTCCAGGCAAGCTTCTTCTTGCTCCCCTTCCGACCATCGAACTTACCCACCTGCAACATCTTGTGCAGCGGCCCCGACAGTTCTGCATACATCCGGACATAGCCCGAATAGTAATTGCAGAACCCCATGAAGGATCGGAGTTCGCGGATGGTCTGGGGCTTCTCCCAGTGGTGCAGGGACGCCAGCTTCCCAGGCATGGGACGGTGTTGCCCGTGACCAACCACGTGACCCGCGAACTCCACTTCCTTCACGAAGAGTGAGGCTTTGGTGGGCTTGCACACCATGTTGTGCTTGTCCAACTCGCTGAGCACTCGGCGCAGATCCTTCTCATGCGCGTCGATGAGCTCGTCTTCAGTCATGTTCTCCGTGCCGGACCCGATGATGATGTCATCCACGAAGGGGTCGGCACAGTCCCGGACAGGGCCGAGTAGGTCCTCCATCATGCGCTGGAAAGCGGCGTTGCCATTCTTGGCGCCCATGGGCACCACTTTCCACTGCATGGGCCCCAGCGGCGTCGACATCGCTGTGCAGGGCCTGGAGTCCGGGTGTAGCGGCATCTGGTGGTAACCGTGTTTCAGGTCCAACACCGTGAAAATCCGCTTTTTCTGTTGCTTTTGGAGGATGGAGTCGATCAGGGGAAGCGAGTACGAGTCGTGCTCGGTCTGCTCGTTCAAACCTCTGTAATCAACCACCAACCTCCACTCGCCCTTCTCCTTCTTGGGCACGATGAAGGCTGGGCTGGCCCACTCACTGTCGGAGGGTTCGATCCATCCCCGCTCAATGAACTCGGCCAACAGCTTCTTCATGGCCTCGGCCCGATCGCCCTGAAGTTGGTACTCCCGATGACGATAGATCTTCGGGTTCGGCTTCAGCTTGATCTTCGCTGTACCAAACCTCCCACGATCTGGAGGGTTCTTGTTGGCGACGCCACTGAATAGCCGCGGATAGGCCTTGATCAGCCTCTCCTTCAGCTCGGCGACCTTCGGGTTCTCCTGGGCCTCTTCAGCCGCCTGCTTCGGTATAGATACAACCGACCGCACTGCGGTATAGGCCTCTTCTGGGTCCGATTCCGACTTCTCCTCGTCCGATATGCCGTCTTCATCGTCGTGGGGAGCTCTTCCCACCGATAATCTTCGGAAATTTGCGGCCTCGGGCTGGTGACTGTCGCTATCGGCACCCATCCTTGGAAAATCCCATATTGGTGGGTCCGACCCAACCGGACCATCGTATTGGTCCGCGATGTGATCCATGACCCTCGCCACGAACTTGTCCTTCTCGTACTTGCCGGTGACCAACATCTTGTCATCCCACCAATGCGGAGATGTGACCATGGCCCGCCTCTTCTTGGCTGCCACACGGTCGTGCATCCCGATCCGCATGTAGTTGACGACGTCGTCGATCTCGGCGTGGGACAGGACGTCAATGCCATCGATTGGCTGATCCGTCCCCTCCTTGGGCTTGAACATGACCTTCATGGGCACCGCCTCCACCCTACGGATGAATGCTTCATCACCCGGGGGCTGGGCTAGCGCCCCATCCACCAGGAAAGCCTTGGTACCCCACGCTTGACCCGGGGAGGGCATAGATACACCCTTGGCGTCGATGAACAGCCCCTCCTCTGGCCCGAATGACATCTCGTTCAGGGTGATGGAGTCCAGCGTCGACTTGAGACCCTCCAGCGGACATGGGGTGGATCCTATGCCGGTTATGACCAGGATCCCCTTCGCCCTATCCGCGATGATCTTCTCCACCGTACGTCTGGTATTATCCAGGGAGCCATGCCAATACATGGGTCCCCACTCCTTCAAGCCCCAATGCCTGTGCCAGGCTGAGTCTCCTCGATGCCAATGCCTCCTACACTTCCGCAGAAGTGGGGCATCCCGGGAAGCAAAGACGTCCGTCTCGGGCACTTCAGCTCCCAGCGTCTGAATCATCCTGGCGTACACTTGCGGCGCCATTCCATACTCCGTGAGCTGAACTCCACGGTCTCCTCTGGACTTGGCACCCACAGCTTGCACCGCTCGGACGATCCGATCCTCTTCCTCAGCATTCCATTGGGATGACCCGCACGCATAATCCGTGGACAGCCATGTGAGGCATTCATCGTCCTCCCGGACCAGCGTTGCGCGATGGGGAAGGGCTCCAATGGCGTTGGCCACCATGAAGTCGTACCCCATGATCATATCCCAATCGGTAATGTCGGCCACATAGAAGTTCCCGGATAGAGTGCTTCTCTTCGCCTGATCAGGGCGGTTCAAGCGCTCATGCTCCCAGAATTCCATACTGATGGTGGCCTCATGGGTGCCGCCACCCATAATCTCTCCGTTGGCGACCTTCAGGCGGACCGGTCTCCGGCTGGGCTGCAGGAGTTCCTCCTTGAACAACCCTCTCCGGACCAGGCTCACCTGGGCACCCGTATCCACTAACACATCCACCACCTTCTCCTCTCGTCCACACCGTACTAGCACTTTCAAGTGCAACTGCCGCTCGTCGCCATGCGGTGTATGGACGACTCTCACGGCATGCAACTCTAGCACGTCCGGGTGCATCAGGACTTCAAGGGTATGGTCACGGATGGTGTAGATCTTGGGTTGGTCCTGCCCGTCCACGGGGCTCTCCGTGGTCGCTCCTTCCTTCTTGCCATGTCCCGTACCCACATGTACTTCCCTTGGCAGGGCGCTCCAGGGGTTGGGAGTGGCAAAACTCAGTGGTTTTGGCTCTTCTGGAGCCTTCTTCGGCACCCGATGTGCCTTCGCTTTTTCTGGGATTCCACTGATTTTCGGAGGAGAGACCTCCGAGGTCCCACTCCCGTGGGGGCTCCTCTAGACTTGGCTCCCCGCAGCCCCTTCCGGCTGCGATCCGCCAGGACTTTGTCCTCCACGTTGCTGGGCTTTGAGTTCCTCCAACGTCCTCAACATGTCCTCAGCAACTTCCTCCATCGACCTCACTCGTCGGTCTTGACCAGGTCCACCACCATAGCCTCTTCCTCTGCCTTTTCCTTGACCTTTGCCTTGGCCTTTTCCCCCGTCTCCGCCCTTCGCCTTCCAGTCGGAAATCCGCTGCTCCTTGGGCTTCTTCTCGGGGTGGGCGGTGAAGTAGGCCTTCTTGTCCGCCTCATACACCTTGCACTGACGATGGTCGTGTGCATGGTTGTTTCCCTTGCCATAACAGACCCAGCACCCGTCGTGCTGAGACCTGTACTCCCGGAACGAGAGCGGTGGGTTCCCGATCCTCCTTGGCTCTTTGCCCCTTGGTCCCGCCCGGCTCCATCTGGACCGATCCTGCCCATTGTTCTTCACGTTGTGCGCCACAAACGCGAAGAAATGGGCCTCCTCGTGATCCTCCCGGGACCAGTGGTCTTGGCTACTTCCACTACCATCCTCCGCGGAGTTGGCCGTGTCCTCCTGGATCTCCCGGTGATGGCGATCTTCTCGGTGGCCTCGTTGTCCATGACCGTGTCGATCCTGCACGTGGGCCTCGTTCTTCGCATTGAGCTTCAACTCCACCGTGATGTACTTCACGATCTCGTCCAGGCTCATGCGGGCGAAGATGACCTGCATCCTCAGCGGCTCCCCGCGCCTCCACTCCACGTTGTTGAGGCGCAGCAACCTTTGCCCCATGGAGTCTCCAAACACCTCCACGTACACGGCGTTCTTCAGGCCCAACATCCGGTTGGGTTCGCCCAGGTTCCTCCTGAAGAACTCCATGATACCCGAATGGGTATCCTCCGCCGCCATGATCCGCACCGCCACCCGCTTCTCGGCGCGCTTCTTCTCCTCGTCCTCCACTCGCCTCTTCCAGTTGCTGGGGAGGACGTTCTTCAGCAAGTGGCGGATTTCACTGGCCTCGTTCCAGTCTTCCACCAGCTTGAGGCATCTGCGGTACTTCCGCAGATACCGGTTCCACTCCCGGACCCGCAACTCACCACGGTCCAGCGGCAGCGGAATGGACCACAGGTCCTCCAGCTTCTGGTTCGGAGCGTCCACCCGCTCCTCATCCTCCAGCCACTGAAGGCAGGCCTGCTCCGTACGGATCAATCCTTCTCGGATCTGATCCCGCAGCTCCTCCTTCAGGTCCTGCGCCAGCCGGTGTGGGAATGTCCTACAAACCCACTTGTCCCGCGGCGCTCCCCGCATCTCGCCGACGACTTCCTCGGCGAAGTCCTCCCAGTCCAGGATGAAGTCATCCAGGTTGGACGGGTTCCCGTCGTAATAGGGGATTTTGATTCCCCTGAGGTCGTCGATCCTGATGGCGTCTCCGACGTCTCCAGCCACTACACCACCGAGACGGATACCACCTGTGGCCGGGGGGTGTGAGTACACTCCCTGTACATCCCTCTCCTCCATGGAGTGCGGTCCAGTTGGGCCTGAACCCATGGGGTTTGGAATGCGGGAAGGACTTGCTCCATCGGCCGTCCATATCCCCGTATTGGGGTCCTTCGCCCACAGGTTTCCGCCTGGATGACCTCGACCATGTCAGTCGGCGCTTCCCATGGTTCGCCCCTGCATGGTGTCGATCTTCTCTTCCGCATAAACTACCATATTCGTCGTGATCGGTACATCCTGGGCGGCATGGGACATCTGTACCGTCAGGCTCCTCGGGTCCGTGGTTACGTGCCCTTCCCGCATGGACCCAGCCGGTGCCATGTGTTCCCCGAGCATTGTGGATTCGCTGAACATGGGAACAAACGTCAGCGCACCCGGGTCAACACGCGGAGGCGCGTATGGTGCCTCTGCAGGGCCGCCCATGGGTTTCTCCATGGCGCTCCTGAGGGTCTTAACCCGCTCCACCAGCTCCACCGCGGCCGGCTTTGCCGGGAGCTCCGGACCCGAGGCGAGGGGCTGTCGCTCCTCTAGCCTTCTCAGGCGTCCCGACATGTCCTCCACTAAGTGGAGGAGGCTGTCCACCACTTGCTGCTGCTTCTGCAGGGCCAGCTCCAGATTCTCCCGGTACCGGGCCTGATCCGCTCGCAGCTCCTCCATGTGGTTCTCCGCAGCCGACTGGTCGTCCAGGATCCCCGCGACGTCCTCCTCTAGAGCGTCCTTGGCATTGTCCAGGCGGTCAAGATGATGCACGATGGCGTCCATCCCCATCTTCGGGTACTTGCCCATGAGGAAGGACACGTGCTCGCAGTGGCACGCAGCGTGCTTTCCGCTGGACTCAGCGCATCCCGCAGTTCCCGGCACCTCAGACTCATCACCCATAGGCGTATCGCCTATGGCGTCCGTCTCTGGTCCCGTGTGCCGGGGCACAGGTGCCGTCCGGGCCCTGGCTGGCCTCTCCAAGCCCTCGGCGTCGTGCTTCAGGGCGGGCTCGGGGGCCGTATGCGCCCTGGCGACCGGCGCGGACATCTCCGGCTCCAAAGGTGGCTCGTAGGCTGTCCGATAGCCCTCGGAGTGCCCTCCGGATTCCCACAGCCTGACCGGGCTGGGGTCCGTGTCCATAGCCCCGGCGTCCCTTGCCGCGGACTTGGGTGACCCGCGCTTCCGGTAGCGCCGGGCCCGTCCTCCACTGCTGCCTGAATGGCAGGCCTCATCAGAGTCCTCCGCTGCGGAGCGGAGGTTGCATGCCTTTCGGCAGCGACGCTCACACATGGAGACCAGGTCCTCCATGTCACGTCCTCCTCTTCCCGAGTGTCGTTCTTCTCTTCGGGCTTCAACTTCCGGAGTTCGCCATGCTCTTGAACGTCTCGGTCCTTCTATGGCTCCAATCTCCGGCGTGGTCTCCACCGAGTCCACAATACGCACCCGGGGCGTACTTGGGCAGGGCTCATAAGGGCCCAAGTCCCCGGGTCGGCGGTTGGTAGGGGCAGCAGGTAAGCCTCTGCTACCATAAAGAAGGTCCCTACCAGGACCGGCCCCTGCTGTGCCCCTTCCGCCTGTAACCCCTGCCGATTTGCTCCTGATCAACGATTGCATTGCTCAAAATCCAAGGTTCCAAATCCAAAAATATAGAAAAAAAAATCCTCCTTCAACCCTGAATGGCAACCAGATCCCACAAATACAGCAATAACCCAATTCACAATCCAAATCAGGCTGCGGGCTTTCGTTCAGCACATCGATGGTCTCACGATGGCGGGCATGTACAAGAATTGCACCAAGGAAGAAAGCCCTGAAATTGGCATATGAACACATATGAAGCAAAGTTGGGGAAAGATGGAAACTTACACAATCACCGCCAGAGACCCCTCATTCCCTGGACTCAAGACCTTCCCTTGACTCACCAACATGATGCCCTGAACCCAGTCCAATAAGATGGTTGAATGCCATGTATCAAAAGTCACTACATAAACCCCAAAAATGTGTTCACTCCCAAACCTCTAAATCCTAGCCCAATAGGGGAGGTGGCGTGTCATGGCCTAGAGTGGCACTCAGGACCATGCCCTACCCTGACATAACCTTGGTTGGACTTGGAGTCGAATGGGCTTGGAGAAATGACCTATGAGTTTGAACTCATAACATGCCAAAAAACTGCCAATTCACACCATATTGGCGATATATCACATATATGCTCAAAATTGAAGTTACCACTTATCCGATGGCTCAAAGCATGCATGGAATCGAAGTCTAATATTCATGGAGGATATAGACCAAAGGCCAATGCCCATGTACATCTCCATTTTACTCTCGAAACCCCTTCGGATATGGGCGCCACGCACTGCCCAAGTCAGCCCATGATCTTGAGACCAATTCTTGAAATCCTTCCTGTGCCAAGCCAAATGGAGTACACGATCCGGCATATAGTGGTGTTCAACTCCAAAGCATATGCCAACATATGAACAACATACCATGGTTCGACTCTCCATAGGCTTCTTGCTGTTTGCTGACCAGGTAAGTACACAAAACGCAAAAATGAGCAAAAATTGAGGTCAAAAGCATGAAAATATGACCAAATACAAAGTTGTCATGATAGTATATCTCTATGCTCACCCATGATATCCGCTCATGATTCAATACACAAATGATTCGAACCATTTGCGAACAATTCCCCCACTTGGATCCCCAATCGAGCGCATGGAGATACCTTCGCCACTAATATCTACATGCCCCATGAAAATGGGAGTGCACCCATGGATCTCTTTGTCAAACACACCATGAGCAATACATACGCGGTAGACTTGGTCTAGCGCTTTGAATTCCACAATTGGGACATGGGCAAAGCCCTTGTCACGTATGGCTCCCCATCTCTTCGGCCACACGAAGATATATAACATGGGCGTGAGCATATCAAACATATACTATGCATACAACACATACCCTCAAAATATGGCTCCCACCATGATATGCCATGTCCCTCCATTGACACAACTTCACGTTAAAAATACGTAGGAACCCAAGGAAAGTTGCTATGCAACCCCTACACTCATGCGGTACACTCGAAAGTCACAATAAAATGTTCGGTTGCACGGTCCAAGAGTTATATATCACTTTATACCCTCTTGACCATTATCCCTTGCTATATCGGGCATGTGTACACACCAAAGGCGTTTGATGCTCCCTAAATTAAGTTGAGACCAAGGCAGTTGCAACTCAACCTTCCTTATTCTCTTTCCTCACACTCGCGCGTAGATATGGTCCTTCAAAGTGGTCCCACGATTCGCTTTTGTTTCCCTTATATCTCCAAGTCAAATGGGTGGCAAGTATAAGGGAAACCTGATTCGGGCATAGGGAAAGGAGTATGACCACTCGAAGAAGTCCAAATCAAGTGCGGCGATGTCGAAGTCGAAAATCCGATTTCGACATCGCGAAAAATTCTGATTAAAATTTTGAGTACTTATTTAGAGAATTGCGGAAGCAACGAACCCTTCGCTGATGAAATCTGACCCTTCAACGGAATATCCGCCAAAATATCTGGAAATAACAGTTAACCAATCGGTTAACGCAAAATCGCGAGCCAACTGACAGTCGCCGATACATTGACCATCAGAACGAATGGCTGAAAAATTACGGAAACATTATGATAATAAAACCCTGTTGATTCCTGATATTCCGATATATAAATCTCCGCTGGCGGCGCCTCGGTACTGAATATGGCCGCTCATAGCCGGAATGGCCAAACCTATCACACTATCACATCGGGTTAGTTCAGGTGGACGGGAGAGTATGATATCAGCCAATGGCGGCTTGCCGGCACATAGATACACACCCCAAGTGACCCCAAGATGGCCACGGGGGTCCGAACCGGCTTCACCGGACACCCCAGCCAGGAGAGGCGGGGCGCAGCCGAGAACCGAGCCCAAACACAGACACCCACACCGCGCACCCGTGGCCAGGAGTTGCTGGGTGCAAGCGGACCACGCACACAGCCCAACACCCCAGCCAGGAGTGGCGGGGTGCAGCCGAACCCCGAGCCCAAACACACACACCCACACCGCGCACCCGTGGCCAGGAGTGGCTGGGTGCAAGCGGAGCACGCACACAGCCCAACACCCCAGCTAGGAGTGGCAAGGCTCAGCCGAAACCCGAGCACAAACACACACACCCACACCGCGCACCCGTGCCAGGAGTGGCTAGGTGCAAGGGGAGCACACACACAGCCCAACACCCCAGCCAGGAGTGGCGGGGCGCAGCCGAAACCCGAGCCCAAACACACACGGCCACACCGCGCACCCGTGCCAGGAGTGGCTGGGTGCAAGGAGAGCACACACACAAGCACACACACACCCCAACACCCCAGGCAAGAGTGCCGGGCGCAGCCGAAACCCGAACCCAACCACAACCCAGACCCAAACACAAGCGCCACGCAACAGTAGGAAACCCAGTGTCCATAGCCCGGGCACTGAGGCAGCCCGTGCCATGCAGGTGACCCGGCGAAACGAGATCCGGAGACCGGGGGTAAGGCTGCATCCTAAGGCCTGCGCTGCTTTGGGACTCGAGGCGGAGCGTGCGACACCCAAGCACCTCGGAACCCCAGTACCAAGAGCATGCATGCATGCCTTGGGAACGGGATACGCCAGGATGTCCGGTGAACCCCTAGGGTTCCGCCCAAAGGAGGGGACGTGCGCAAGCACGGGGGCCCACCCTCCCGGCATGACAAGCAGTCACGCTGGCGGCGATCAGCCCTCCCGGTGTTGCCCGGGGCCGCTTTGTTGGGGGCCACCAGTCAGGTCTAGCGGGAAGTAAGCCGCCTCCCCTCTTAACGCGCGGAACCTCTTCCTGTTCGTCACAGGTGCGAAGCCAGGGGGAAACATGGGGCGCCTCTCCGGGACCGAGTGCACCTACCTACCTACCTGGGCAGGAGCAGGACCGAGAAGCGCCAGGGGCGAGGGGCCAGGGGCGTGCGGGAGGGACGGGCAGACGGGATGCGAGGAGAGCTGCAGAGGAGGTGGACACGGGGAGTCGGCCAAGGTGGAGGAGGGTAAGGGGAGGGTGTGACGGACACGAGGAGAGGAGGAAGGGAGCGGAGAGGCGCCGGTGCGCAGGGAAGGGCAGGGAAATGGCTGGCGGTAGAGGGGGATGTGGTGAAGGCGGACACAGACGAGAACCCCAAGCGGAGGGCACAGGGCCCGCGGCGGGGGCGGATGGAGCGGCGGAGTACGGGGGCGCAGACAGGTGCGGACGGAGCGCCGGGGCAGCGGGACGCGGGACGTATCATGGGTACGGCGAGCAGTGTGGGGCAGAACGAGAAGCCTGACAAGATGCTGTACTGGAGTGCTGGTGGAGTACGACGAGCGGCGGTACGGAGCCGTGCTGCGTTGCCAGGAGCGCCGGCGGGGATCCAGAGCACAAGGTCGTGACCAACGGGAACGGCCGGAGATGGCGTGGAGCACCATCGTGGCCGCTCGGGGAGACAGGCCTACGGTGGGCTACTGTTCACTCGAGCGGACAGAGTAAGGAACATTGCGTTCGTAGAATCCCAACGGCCAGCGTCATGCCAGTCCTCGGGCAGGGCCACAGTCCAGTCCGCAAATACCCCCCCCCCCCCACACTGGGCACATGGCTTCCCGGATGAGGTGTGAGACAGGGACCGAGGGGGTAATACTAGGGTGGGAGAGATACCAGGGAAAAGGGTAGGGACGACAGAGAGGGGCAGGGGTAGAGCATGCGGGTGGCACACACGAGTGACAGCGCGGCTCAGACAGAGAGGGCAGACGAACAATGCAGGCAGGATCACCTGAGAGACGGTGAATGGGAGGGGAGCGGGGCGAGTGAGGGGGCATTGGGCGGCAGGACAGGGGTTGCACGGAGAAGAACAGGGGGCACACGCAGGGCGCGCGGGAGCAGCGGAGAGCGCGACCACGGGGACAGCCAAAAAAAAAAAACAGAGAAGGCTGACATGACACCAAGGAAGGACACGCAGAGGGGGCAGGGCGCGGGAGGTGGGGGGAACAGGGGGCCAGCAAGGGTGCAAAGGAGCAGGGGGGCACCCAAAAAAAATAACGAAATTAAATTCAGACAAGGCACCAAAGATGGACAAACCGAGGGGGTGGGGCCGCGCGGGAGGAGGGGGATGCAGGGAGCCAACAAAGGCGCAAAGGTACACATCGTCTCGCACAGAGAAACGCCATGCCGATGACCTGCATTGAACTGTACCGGCCGCCCCGCCCGACCATCAGGGAATGGATGGAGGGGCGGCCGGCGAGGAGGACGATGGGGGAGTCCCCCTGAAGGGGTATCTGGGGAGGCCGCCCAACTCAGCCTACAGGTCGGAGGACAGGGCGGAGGCCCTGAGGCGCGTGAAAGCGTGCGAGATACAACCATGGAGCGGGGATGACCAGCGGAGAGCACACGGAGCAGGAGAACAACAGTAAGAGGACGGGCAGGAGACTAAGGGGCGGGGAGGGAGGAGGGGAGAGAAAGAAGAAGAACTTCAGCGATGGCTTAAATGAGTGGGACGCGAGGGAGGGGCACCCATCTGGCATGGCCGGGGACCGCCAAGGGCCGCGCCACAGGAAGGCGATGGGACTGGACGAGAGCACCGAACGGAGCCGAGACAGATGGCTGTGCAGTGTTGTTGTGCGTGCATGCAGGGAGGAGGGAACCACGCGGCAGAAAGCACGGCGGAAGAAAAAACACGAACAAAACCCCACAGCACCTCAGGAGGGCGTGCGGCACAAAGCGAGCGGGCGGCGGGGGAACGGGACGGAGCAGAAGGGCAGACAAGGGACCGCGGGTGGCGCAAAACAAAAAAAATCATAGCAACGAAGAACAGTACCAACAACGACGGGTGACCACGAGGGGGAAAGGCAAGGGTAACGGGGGGCACGGGGGCCAGGAAGAGGGACCCACCACAGGTCCTGAAGGGAACACACCACGCAAGCGGAAGGGGGCGGGAAGGGGGCGACCAGTGCTGGGCACGCGAATGGGACCCGGGAAGGCAGCGGATCCGGTGGGCCCGCGCCAGACGGTTGTGGGCGGCTCGGGAAAAAAAAACACGGGATGCAGGGAAAAGGGGACGGGACAGAAAAAGGGCGTGTGGCTAGAGTGAAGCCAGTCCGTATGGACACTCCTCCCGGCTGTCGTTTGATAGTTTTTTCCCTGTGATATAAAGCAGATAAAGGTGCGTCGCCTTCGCAGGCGGCGCAACAAGTCGCGCTGCGCATTATGACAGCTCAGCACAGTTTATAAAGAGGCTTTTTTTTTACGAATTTCGGGTTGCCATTTTTTTAATTATAAAGTTCTCCAGCTTTGTATATTGCTGTGCTCGCAGGTGCTATCATGTGAGCTCCTGTGGAGGACCCTGCAAGGGTCGTAAGATTTTTCGTGGCCGGCAAGGCCTTCGAAGATCCGGAGGACTGCCAAGAACGTGGGAACACGAGAATCAATGCTTGAGTTGCAGTATTTATCGTTTTCGGCGACGTGCAGGGCTTCGTTGATTGCAAGGGCACGTTTGGTATTTCGAAGGTAAATTTTATTATTGTATTTTACTGTGGAGCAAATCTTTGGAGACGGAGATGAAAGCAACTGGCAGGATCATAGGGAGCGACAGCGGCAAGGTTGGTACTGATACAAGCAGAATTCAACCCAGGAGGTGCGACAACGGCAAACCGGCGGAACTCAATGCAGGAGGTGCCATAACGTCAAGAAAGGCAGTCAAACCGGCCGAGTCAACCCAGGATCGGCCAAGGACACATCACCGTAACCAAAAGGGATCCACCGAAGACCAACCCCAGCAGTCAAAAGGGATCCGCCGAAGGTCAATCAGCCAACCACAAGGGCCAGAGGGTCTGGTGCTGCTACAGAATAATCTTACTTGGCTCTGCCCACCTTGCAGGGTGTTCAGCAGGAGCCTATGAGCGAAGCCGGAGCGTCAGCGTTGAAGGAGTAGCCGCGTCAGCGACGAGCGGAGAGATTTGATGAGCGATCAAGACTCCCCGCGCTCTGACGATGAAGATCGAACACCGGTGTCACCGACAACTCACGATGAGTCACAGGGATCTTGGACATCGTCATATCGGGCGTGGATGGAGTCGGAAGAAGCTGCAGAGTATTTTGAAGCCGAAGGCCGTTCCATACCTGCGTCCCAGGTATCGTGCAGTTCGTCGTACCGCGAGTGGATGACTTCAGCCGAGGGTTCAGAGTTTTTCCTGGAGGACTCTACATTGGGACTCGAAGAACCGACGCCGGAGAATTCCACGACCACGAACTCCGAGGACAGCGACACGTCAAATGGATCCCGAGAAGCGGAGATCCACGCAGAAGGACGTGCCGTGTCCAGCTACCCTCATTATGCCAGAGGGATCAACAGCAGAACGCAGGCTCCCTTAAGTGAGCCAATATCGGCAGCGTGGCGGGGTCACGCGTCCTATACTGACAATGAGGAAGACAGCGACGACGAGTTTCCCCTCGTAATGGAAGTGCTGCAGGGCATGAACAAATTGTCGTTTCGACAGCGATCTTGGAAGCCGACATTTCTGCCATGAGTCGGCTATGTATGTTTTTTGGTTTAATTTTATATCAAAATTGGGCCACCTTGTGCAAGAGCAACCTTTCTGTCACTGTGCATCCAGCGCTCTGACTGTTTTGGTGTCGGGCCGGTTGTATGGACCACGCCAGCCTGTTTGTTGTTTGTTTGCGACGTCGATCGGTCGCTTACATCTATGTTGTGTTTATTTGTTGCTTGTCAGTCAGAGGAAGTTGGGTCGATTGAACTGTGAGTTCATTCCTGGAAGGGGGGTGAAGCCGGTCCGTATGGACACTCCTCCCCGCTGTCGTTTGATAGTTTTTCTTCTGTCATATAAAGCAGATAAAGGTGCGTCGCCTTCGCAGGCGACAGAGCGCAACAAGTCGCGCTGCGCATTACGACAGCTCAGCACAGTTTATAAAGAGGCTTTATTTTTACGAATTTTGGGTTGCCATTTTTTTAATTTTAAAGTTCTCCAGCTTTGTATATTGATGTGCTCACAGGTGCTTTCATGTGATCTCATGAGGAGGACCCTGCAAGGGTCGTAAGATTATTCGTGGCCGGCAAGGCCTTCGAAGATCCGGAGGACTGCCAAGAACGTGGGAACACGAGAATCAATGCTTGAGTTGCAGTATTTATCGTTTTCGGCGACGTGCAGGGCTTCGTTGATTGCAAGGGCAAGTTTGGTATTTCGAAGGTAAATTTTATTATCATATTTTACTGTGGAGCAAATCTTTGGAGACGGAGATGAAAGCAACTGGCAGGATCATAGGGAGCGACAGCAGCAAGGTTGGTACGGATACAAGCCGAATTCAACCCAGGAGGTGCGACAACGGCAAACCGGCCGAACTCAACCCAGGAGGTGCCATAACGTCAAGAAAGGCAGTCAAACCGGCCGAGTCAACCCAGGACCGGCCAAGAACACATCACCGTAACCAAAAGGGATCCACCAAAGACCAACCCCAGCAGTCAAAAGGGATCCGCCGAAGGTCAATCAGCCAACCACAAGGGCCAGAGGGTCTGGCCCTGCTACAAGAGCCACGCGACGGCCCCAGGGGACTAGGACGGCATGGGAAGCGGCACAGGAGAAGGGGGCGGGGGCGGGAAGGGAGCGACCTGTGCTAGGCGCACGAAACGGTCCCCGGATGGATGAGGATCCAGTGCGCCCGCGCCACAGGGTTGCCGGCGGCCCGGTGGGGTATAAACACGGGATGAGGGATGGGATGGAGCCGCACAACAGCCCAGGGGAATAGGCCGAGGACGCGGCACAGGGGAAAGGGGCGAGGGCGGGAAGGGGGCAACCCGTGCTAGGCGCACGACACGGTCCCCGGATGGATGAGGATCCAGTGGGCCCGCGCCACAGGGTTGCTGGCGGCCCGGTGGGGTAAAAACACGGGATGAGGGATGGGATGGGGCCGCACAACAGCCCGGCGGGGTAGGGAGTCCACGGGACGCTGGGAATGGGCCGGTGACGGATGTGGCATAGGGGAATGGGACATGGGATGGGAAGGGAGACCGAAAGCGCCAAGAAACAGCCACGTGGGATTGGGAAACCAATCGCCATGGAGTGGTGAACCACGGGCCAACCATGGGGTGCCTGACCACGGGAAGTCGGGAAAATGCCCTGAACTCCGGGACGGCCGTGAGGTGTCCGCAGGGGTGAGGGTTGACCCTGAGGTCCCCGGGTCAATGGCCTGAGTACACGTAGGTTCAGGCGTGAGCGGGACCAGGGGGAATGTGGAAAGGGTCGCCCCCTGGCCTCCAGCTGTGGATGGACGACACCCAAGTGCATCCGGGAGCCGAGTGGGTACTCCAACCCGTGAGGGATGGGGAGTGGTGGAATGTGGTTGACAGAGAGAAATTCTCCGCTGTCGGCGAGGGCTATCCACAGGAAACCCGCCTGCAGGCGCCCAAAAGGCTGTGCTAGGGGGGGAAGGCCGGAGGATTCTTCAATGGTTGACCGGAAGGAGCTGAAACCCCTGAGGGCAGCGACTGAAGGGAACCTACCGCTGGTCATGCCCCAAGGGAACCTGGTTGAAGTTCTCGGCCCTGAGGTGAGACAGGGGTGGCCAGGGGAACTGATGGTGGAGAGGTCTCCTTCCCGCCAGAGGCGGCCACCATGTAAAACAAACAAGGAGATGTCAGATGAGGCTGCGGACGCGGCCGCCCTTACCTACCTACCTTGGTTCGAATGCAGCTGTTGCTGTTTCAAATACCGTGCAGTAGTATTCTTGGAATGAAGTTGGGTTTGCAGATGCAGATTCAAATATCATGAACAACTTGTGACAAAATGAAACGCTGCTGGACCTGTGATGATATTCTCTTTGCATACAGATCCGAACCAATTTGATCAACAAATGAGCATCTAGGGCAGATTCCGTTCACGATGGGAACAGCCCCCTACTATGAACAGCCACACAATGCTTGTACATCATATAGTGGGAAAAAGGGTCCCTACTGTGAATAGCCACACATCTCGAGGGACGAAGGGGCTACTCATCTACAGGGCTTGGGAGGGTTCATCGTTCGCTTGATCTCTCCTTCATTCTATGCATGGCTTGGTTGGGTTGTTTTGGGGGAAAGGGCATGAGCAGGCAGAGCATGAAAATGTTTGAACAAATGTGACAATTCTGATGACATTTTCTGAGTTCATATTTTGCTTTTAGGGTCCTGTTTGAAAAGTTGTACAGGGCACATCAACAAAGAGAAAAAGTTATAAAAACGTGGGCTCGACTCCTTTGTGATTCAAAAAGCTTGCATGCAAAAAGGACCTTTAAACTAATCAAACATATTTACCTACGGTTAGAAAAACCCCAAAAGAAAACTCACACAATTTTTGAGAGGGGTGCTACACGAGCAAAAATTTATCTAATCATCTCATGTGATTGTTGTCCCTAGTTTTTTCCAATGCAAAAATAATCCTAGGGTCATATTCCCCAAAACAACCAAACAAAGCATACACAACTACACACAAGTGAAGCAAAGCACAAAGCAAAATGCAAATGAGGTAATGCACTCCACAGTATGGCATGAGTGCATCTTTATTCTCCATGCCATACCTGGTTGAACCTCGTCCCGGGTCACCAAGGTTGGCGGATCATCCTGCCATGCGAAACTGAGAAGCATGGCAAGGTGTATCAACAAAGAAGAAGGCAAGAAGGCTTAGTGCAATGCATATGGTATGTACGAATGCATGCAAGAATGCAATGAATGCATGCACGTGCGTGTTTATCACGAGGCTATCAATGCTATGCTTCAACTATACACACACCATATCCTTTATGCTACTTGCGCACATGGTACATGTGAATGCATGCATGAATGCAATGAATGCATGCGCACCACAATACTCAAACCATTCCACTCGTATGCTTAACCAATCACCAAACTCAGCACACATGACACGGAACATTGCTAATAATGCGCATTGAATGAATGTACATGAATGAGATGCGCACAGCACCGAAATACCGCCCTGAAAATCTACATTCGGGCACCAGATAATTCTATTGATAAAAAGATATTTGAAAATCGATAAATCAGGACTATAATTCCACAAACTCGCATCAGCATTCAATGTCTCTTGAAGAACTGAGACGTCGGCGATGGCGGCGGCGACAGGCCAGCCATCTCAACGATAACAGACCACCGTCATTATCTACAGACAAGAATTAACAGAAGGCATCGCAGATGTAAGCAGAGTGCCCCAAACACTGTACCTGCAGTTTTCATAACTCCCCCCCAGACAACGCACCAAAGGTAAGGATGTCTTAGGGGGCGCTCTGGTCAGGGGCACAGGGGTGTGCAAGCCCTGAGCACTGTGCCCGGGCAAACACCACGGCAAACTAGAAAACAACATGACAGTTGGAACAAATTCGCCCAAGACGGAAGATTTCCAGAGGACCAAACAGCACATGGTCAGCAGAAAAGGGAAGCAGGTCTAGCATGCCAGGTCACCAGGTCTGGCAGAAGTCCCTGGTGACAACACCCTCTGGTTATACGTAGCAGTAAGGAAAAAGCAAGGCATCATTTGCCTGGGGGGGTTGAATGACCCCCCCCCAGTTCCTACGGACTGCACACACAACCTGTCAGGACGTCACCACAGAAATTGCACCTGGTCCCACCTGGTGTTACCTTGCAGTTACAGCCAAACAACAACCCGACAGGACGTTACATCTGAATCTGAATTCACCTGGAGTACTGACCACACTCACACCTGACGATGGCGGCGTCTCAGGGACGTCACGTCCACTGAAACTGTAACTGCAGTCAAGTCCCACCCTGGTTTCCCTCAGTACTGTACACAGCATACGGGACATACAAGGAAGAGGCACATCGTTGGCGGGTCCAAAACTGAAGAAGAAGAGGAACACCACTGGAGTCCGCCCCAGAGGGCGACAGATAGGGTAGGCAGAGGTCCAGCCAGACTCACAAGGTCAGCTGAAAAATCAGAAAATATGTCTCTGGACTGAAACACCAGAAAAGGCCGGAAGATCCGGCATACGCAAAGTCAATGCAATACAAAATATCGGCAGAGTAAATAACCTACAAGGAGGTACTCAGACAGAATATGGGCTCAGGACTTCTGTCTGTGGGGAAAGGGAGGAGGCGAACACCAAGAATTGGTGCAGACACCTAACATTCGACTCAATTGCAAAAATGTTGTTCGCTACACTCAAATGCGAACATAGTGTACATCCACCAACTCAGGACCGTCTAGGTACTGTCAAAGAAATTCACAGTTATCCTGGATGTCCAGGAGAAAGGGTTACACAGAGTACATCACAGGGTAAGTGCAGAACACAAGAGACAGAATGAAACAGAAGCAAGAAAGGAATTTATCTACCCCATATCGCGGGGCCGTCGCCTGAGGTATCCCACTCCCTCAGGAGGGCCAACTTCCTCTAGGCTGGATCAAAAAAATAGTAACAGTATGGAATTCAGGGGGTGCTCAGGACAAGGTAGGAGACCCCCCCCCAGGGGGAACTCCAAGGATAACCTTAACCCCTAGAAAAATTCAGTTCCATCAAAAAGCACTCAAGAAACTTCAGTCGCAGCCCTAAATCCTGGCTTATCCTTCCTACCAACATCTCTACCTTCAACACCGAGTAAATTCAATCTTTGCTGTTCAGGTCAGCACAGAAAACCAGAACTAAGACATCACCAAAGACAGTATACAGGGGTGGAATACTACACGACCGTACAGAACCAGCTTATGGATACAAGACAAGCTTATTCCCCCTTGTGGAGCTCTTCACATTGCAGGTAAAGGAATGTTTTCTCCCGCCGGTCGCGGTCGGATCCGTACTCATTTAACCCCTGACCTCCTGATCTCCTCTCCAGTAAAAAAAAGAGCCTACCAACGAACAGTAGGGCTCCAAGTACCCTCATCAGGAAGAGTAAGCGGGCCGCCCCAAGGGGGCAAACCTGCTGTAGGCATCTGGCACACAGCTCACAGTCAATACACGTTAATCCCAGAGATGAATGGACTACCCGAGGTAAGTCCGTTACCATACACCCTACAGCAGCTAATCACATTGAGGGCCTCAAAGTAAGGTAACAGGACAACACAGGTCTGGTGAAGTAAGTATCTCAGCCTACGTGCAAAGAAAAACACACCCGAAGCTGTACACCGCTACAATCCATCTCCAGATAACCAAGGGTTTACTGACGGCAAACTCACGGGGGAGGCTCCATGCGGCAAACTTGCTGTCGGGTTTACTAACGCTTACCCAACATCCAGGGGATACTCGCCAAGGCGGTTTCTATGACATTTTTCCCCTCCCGGGGATCGCTGCGTCAAAGCATGGCAGGCAAGCTGGACTCTCCTCTCCAGAATCCGCTAGCTCTCTCTCTGCCTGCAGAAGTAATACCTGCATACTGCAACAGGTAACATCGCCCAGAGGTCAACGCGACTTGGGCGGTGTGTAGGGGACGTACCAGGGAGAGGACTTGGGTCGTGGTTGCTCCAGAGGACTGGGGTTATCACCTGGGTTTAACAACACGGATCCTGCTCATCAGGTCAGAGCTGGCAGCAGGTCCGGTTCATTCTGACGTAGGGGAACTCAGTGGTGCACGCCTTGGCTGTAACATGGAACCCCATAATACATTGGCAGAGCGAGTCACGCACAATCTCAGTCATTGATGGCTTTCATGACATTGTCATGCACGAATGAGTCAGAAATGAGGGTGTCAAAGACCATCTCATTTATTGATGGTTGTCATGACCCCCTGTAGGACTAAGGTAACCAGGGGTAACATTTAACTTGGAAACGTATCCTGTAAAGTTTCGGCCAACAGACGAAACAGGTCCCTTCTCCACTGCGGGTTTCCGGGTTTACCTTGTAATGTTAAAGAAAGGGGGCAAAGCCAAAGTCATGTTCACTGCCATTCACTGGCACAGAAAAATTCGAACCAACAATAATAAATCAGGAAGACAGCTAAAGTAGGATGGCAGCCATAAGGAAACAACGGGCGTACAGGACTGAAAAACCTCAGAAACGAGAAATCATCGCGAGACACCCAAGGTGACCTCTTGGGTAATGGACAGAACAAGTAAACTTAGATGACGAATCACCAGGCCAATTAGGGACTGGGGTTACATGCAAATTGGGGAAGGGTGGTCACCCCTTCAACCCTAGCCAGGGGTTGCCTTACCCCGAGCAGGTACATGCTGGAGGCTCTGGGCCAACAGCAGACAGCTTGGCCGTTCAAGGAAACCCTGCAGCAGTGATCTGAGACAACCTCACATTACCTGAGCATAAGCCAGGGCTGGGCTCAGGTTCCTTGATGCGTTTGGCAAAATGAACTAACCGTCCCCGACCAGAATCAGGCAAGGACAGGGGACTGGCATCAGGAAGCGGTAGAGGTACACGACAGACCAAAACAGTCAATCACACAACAGGAACAAGGTATTACCCAGAGGTACATAGTACCGCATGCCAAGGCGCTCCGGTTACCGCAAGCTGGGGTTTACAGGGGCAACTGTGAGCCAGCTCCCAGTCCTCCGTTGCCAGCCTAGGGTACATCTCGAGAGAGCCGAGCAGCCACACTAAAACCAACCAACTACAGCTCAGTCAACACCTTACAAGGTGTACAGTGAGTGATAATGAGTCATTCAACAAACTCAGCACACGTCCTCCAGTGGGGAATCAATACAAACCCACAGTGAGCAACGCTCCAAAAACTGGGGTATCAATACGGGGTGCTTGGCGAAGGGTAACTTAATGGGGTCGTACGGGTCAGAAAGAAAGAGTACCCGCTATCAGGGTTTAACAAGCCCCAAACCAAAAATTCATAGGAGCACTCAGAGTTCAGAAATAAAACAGACCTCTGAAAGGCTGCTTCCCCCGTTCCGCTTACATCTATATCACCACAGCTCCCTTCGCCAGCACAAAATTTGACACCCTCCACTTCAGTGGTAATTGAACACACAAAGCCTAAATTAGTTCTGTATTCCCCCCCCACTGGCGAAAAAAAAAACTTGGTCTGTAGGGTGTACGGGGTACTCAGCGTAAAGCGAGAGGCACGTGTAGACTCTACCCTCACCCTCAAGGACACATACGGGTAAATACACCTCGAAGGAAACTGGACAGTAATTCCAGCACGTGTAGGCCTCACAACAAAACCACGTTGCCTAGCCACAGCACTGAGTATTCCCTGGTTTGCTCCAACTTCAGTGCTCCCTACTGATACTCCAGCATCCATTAATCACTGTAGGTCATCCAGGGCTGTCAATACAGGCCTTACCCATGGGTACCCAGAAGAAAAGGGGTTGATACTCAGGAGCAGCGACCAAGCGTCTCTGACGGCAGAAGCTGGCGGCTTAAGCAGTCCCGTGTACATACCACAGTCCTCAACCACAGCACACTCTACAGAAACAACAGTACCAAGCCAGCCCGACTCAGTACTACACAGTCAGTGAAAAACTCAGCACCGAAATACCGTACAGTGCAGCCTGGTACGGTACTGTACCTAAACAACGATGGCTCTTCGGTTTCGCGGGTGTCGCGTGCCGAGGGTGACCTGCACTGATGTCCACCTGACCATGGCACTGATGGTGGTTGTTGAGGCAGGTGACGCGGTCCACTCTCTCTACAGGGCTGGGACCAAGACGCCCGATGATGGTTGTTGAGGCAAATCACGCGGTCCACTCTATCTACAGGGCTGGGACCCAGACGCCCGAGGGTGGTGAGGCGGAGGCTGGCCGGTTCTTAGGACGGTGCCATACAGAAATCTAACTAAACAAACACACAGGCTGAGACGTGATGTCACTTTCAGACTCAGGGTTGTGATCAGCGCCCCATTTTGGACTGAGGACTTATGCACCAATCACCCTCCTGTCCGCCAGTGCTTAGGTCGATGCCTCTCTGAGAAACAGGCGCAGACTGCAACTTAACGACGCTATACCAGTCTGACAAACAAAAGAAACAGTCAACGACCCGGACCAAGACAAACGTAACATTTGTGCCACAGACAGCAAAAGCACATTCACTGCAGACTATCTGACACAGAACAACGAACAATAAACAGACGACAGAGATAGACAGAGATCGGATCAACCAGACTAAGGTTAGCATATGCACTCTTGCTATTTTATCGGCGCCCAAGTGAAGCGCCCACGCAAGCGTTGTGAGTAAGGGGGGGGTCTTGCCACTGTGCAGAGAAAACGAATGCAGGTGCAAGGATAAATTTCTTATCTCCCCCACCCCTTTGCTTGTTGTTTTCTATCCTACTAGAAAGGAAATTCCCTTTCACAGGCAAACCGAATTTGGCCGCCTTGAAATGGGGAAACAAAGTGTCCCCAAAATGTTTCTAGCCAGAAAATAGGCATGATTTGCCGGGTATGTTTCCCACTCGCATGTGTGTACACAACTCCTGCAGGTTCTCACACGCACACTCACAGAGAAGCGGCTGGCGGTCCAAGAGTGGACACACCGGTAAGAAATTCATACATCTGGACATTTGGACATCTGGACGTCTGGACTTCTGGGTATTTCGACATCTGGACATTGGGACTCTCACCAGAGCCTTAACCAGTGATTACGGCGAAACTTGCCGCTGTCATCTCATCCGCTGTCACATCCGTGCTCTTTAACATCTCATCACAACGCGGGACGGAGCCCGCCTCTCCCGGTATCCAAACTGTCTTCTTCAACGAAGGGCGACGGAGAGGGCAACGACACACTAAACCAAAGGCGAAGGAGAGGGCAACGGCACGGCGCCCTCATATACCCCATGTTGGCGTTGCGCTCATCAAACTGAGGCATTCACAGGGAAACCCGCAGGCATCCCGGGGCATCCTTTACTCCAGACAGTGTATAATCACCGTCTTGTACTTCGAATCTTTGGGGTTAGAGCACTCTGACATTTCTGGATGGCGCGCCAGCTAACGCCGGTTGGGAAGCTAGGGTTCAGCTCAGGTGTCACACTTGTTAGTCTACACGTGTGTCACGCGTGTGTGAGGCACAAAAGGGAAAATTTCATTTCTAATCCCCCACGGCCCTTCTCCGGCCTTGGCCTAAAAAGTGGGCCAAAATGGGCTTGGGAACCCAGGGGTTACCCTCAGGGGTGTCCGGGTGACGCCACTGGTTCCCTGGGGTCATCCGCATAGTCGAGGAAGTCGTGGGGTTGGTACACGCAGCAGTGTCCCCCACCTTTGACACCAGGCAGTCTGCCGGTCAGGTAGTCTGGGGTGCTGCGGTCAGAGACCAGGCCCGACCACTTGCGACTGTCAGGACCAAATCAAAGCCAGGATGGTGTTCACAGGGACCTCAGCCCTGGCAGGAACAGCCTTCCGCCTGAAGGCGGCAAACATGGCCACAGGCAATGAAGCACACTGGGCAACATGCGCGTTGTGCAGACCATTCCCTGCAAAAGGGGTCTGCTATCTGCGCTGCCCAACTCTCAACAGGACCCTCGCCCAACTCAATCGCCTGTACATGATACCCAAACATGGAGAAGCTCGTCAGGCGTCTGCTGTTGAACTCAATTCACCTTCAACTCAGCAGACGTGTCGGGATCGTGCAGGACACAGTGGCATATGTTTTTTTTTATTGCACAAAAACAGACCAAAATGGACAAAGGCCATACCTTCAGAGAGGAAGGGAGGTAGCATTGGGTGCTCGGGAAGTGCACCCGGGGCAAACGGCTCAAAGGCTCACAATGCCCCACCCAAGCTATTCCTGTCTGCACGTGCTATTCTGTATCGCGTCCATGCGAAGCACTCACAAGCAATCTATTGAAAAGCAAATCAAACTCGCTAATCTTTATAGCGCCCGAGCGAAGCGCTCATGCATGTACAGCGTGTGTAGGGGGGGGTAAACCCGCCCCTCAAGCAGGCACAGGAGTAAGGGGCCTAGCAACCCACGTATTCAACAACCTGAGTACCGCATCCGAACTGCAGCGGTACAGTCAATCACTCTAAAACAAAAACAAGCCTAGTCAGACAAACAGGGGAAGCTCAGTCAAACAGAGAATAGCACTGGTAGCCGGAGGTCAGATTTGCACCAACAATCTTGATTGTACCAGGCAACCACTAAGCAATTTCATTCATGTGCATGTTCTGCGCAAAGGGGAATTCAGGTCCCGGCTGGTGCAGAGTTAGATGGACCCACTGAGGCTGTTTCATTTTGCCAACATGCCTATTTATATCAGCATTCAGTAATTAAGCTGAACTCTGGTAGTGAATTTCCTACTTTAATCCAGATCCCGATCCAGATCCCAGAATGTACAGCATGATGCTGCTTGTCCAAGATTGTCCAGCATGAACAGTGAAGATGATCAGTAAATCAGAAGGATGATTGAAGATGATGGTGACAGGCAGATTCTCAGAGGTCTAATTGTTCATAATCAGATCATGATGCAGAAATGACATGATGGGTCATGATGGGGCACATGAATGGCTCCATGATGGCCAGTCTTACTGAGCGGGCAGTTCAAGAGATAAAGGTCAGAACTGAACTTTGGTGATAGTGAAATGCCCAGAAACCACAGAAACATATTTTTTTCATGTATTTTTTGCTCTAAAGACTTGTGCATATTTTTGGGTCATTTGTTTACCCTTTTATGCCATGGACCTACAATCAGTGGTGGACTTTCATCAGCAACTTTGATCCTGAATTTTTGCTTTGTGCTAGGGTGTAAGGCAGAAATCTTTCTGGTAGCAGAGGCCGGAGTTGTAGCAACTCCAGGACCCTGCCTGGCAGATTTTTGAAATATGAAAAATCTGAGATTTTCATCATCTCAATCATCATCACATTTCATCAACCCCAGGCTAGCCCTCTAGTTCTACAACCCAGCTGTTTGACATGGCCCCACTCAAAAGTTCAAAGGCAAAAAGGAGAGAAGATAAGACACTCAGAAGGGTATGTGTGCGTTCAGGGATAAGGTTAAAAGGAAGCGCCGAGCGAGAGAGAGTCAGGGCACTGAAGGCAAGGGATGCAAGGTTAAGAGAGTCAGAGAAGTCAAGATTGAGAGAGTCAGAGAGTTCAACATCGCACGGCACTAACACTCTAACAGAAGCAAAGCCTGTACCAGCTCCCTCGCAATCTTCTGGGTGCGCGCAGGAAGACACTCACGCGCACCGAGAGAGGGTAAGGCTCGCGCCCCAAGCAAGTCCTGCGCGCGAGACAAGGCCTGCGCGCGAAACCAGGATACCATTGGAGACTGATCCTGCGCGCGAAGCAAGACCCATGCGTGAAGCAATGCAGGTGCCAGGGACTGGTTATGCCAACAAAGAGCGGACCACACGCACATGCGAGGCTGGTCCTTTGCACGCAAGTGGACAAACACGTGAAGTTGATGCGGAGTCCGAATGGTTAGAAGAACTTGCAGAACACCTGAAAACAATGGGCAAAGACAAGGTGTTGAGGGACCTGTTGGCGCGCGACGACAAGAAGGAGAGCGACGAGTCGCACGATCTACATGAGTACGAACTACCACCTCGCGCTACTGGGAAAGAGCATGACCCTACGCTACACGACCTCTTACACAAGATGGAAACACTGACACTGGAACTGAATCAGATGAAGGAAGGCAGCAAGTTGACAGACCTGGACACCACCATCAAAGGCTTGTCGTACCTAGGTGACAAGCGCTCGCCCTTTGTTCCACGACAAACCTATGGCAAGTCGACGCCCTTGTTCAGGAAGTCAGTACCAATCAAGACGCTACACGAAGCACACCTACATGGCCTTCGAATTCTTGCGTGCTTGGTGGTGGCAACGGAGCTCGAAACTGAAGATTCTGAAGAAGAAGCAGAGCGAAGGAGAGAAAGGAAGGGTGTCGCCACAGCGAAGATCGAAACAGCACTGCCTGTGTTCACTGGAAGGAACATTGTCTTCTGGGCAAAGGACTTTGCGCGCTTTTTATGACTCACAGGTCAAACCAGGGCGTCAGACATTATCAAAGCCGACCTCGTGGTGACTGGGTGCAAAACAGACTGGTTGCGCGAACTCCTAGAAGACCTGTTGTCCGAATCTAACACCTTCGTGGAGTTTCTTTCTAAGATTGAGGAGACCTTCCCTGTGTTCGAGACTGATATGCACATTCGCCAACAACTCTTAGATCTCTCCAAGTTTGGGGAGTTCCCCAAGCTGGACAAGATCAATCAGATGGAGGCAAGGATCAGAAAGCTGGTGGCAAGGCTTACGTGTGGTTACTCTGAGTAAGACAAACTGATTCTGTTGCGCAGCAAGATCCCAGCGAAGACATGGTCAGAGTGCAAAGACACGCCAGCGCGCAAGGCCCTTACCCACAGCTACTCCGATCTACTAAGACTGCTTAAAGCCCTGTCTATGGAGCGATAGTCTACTCAAGCCGCCGACCGCCACGCGCACCTCAACTACGCGCAGTACAACGCTGAGGCCGAACTGTTCACTGGTGAAACCAAAGGAGAAGACAAAGGCGGTGGCAAAGGCAAAGGAAAAGGTCGAGGACGAGGCGGCGGCAAAGGCAAAGGTGGAAGAGGCTGGCAATGGACTCAAGAACATCCACCACCTGCTTTCAAGGTTACCATCTATTGCGAATCCTGTGGAAAAAGGAACCACGCAGCGTCGAACTGCTGGAAGAAGGAAAAGGATGACAGGAAACAACAAGAAGACTGGAATGCACAACAGCAAGCACCACAGCAAGGTCAAGGTCAACCTGTATACCCCAAGCCCGGCGCGCAGCCATTTCCGAAGCCTGCGCCGAAGCCTGCACCTTCACCGAAGCCAGCATTTGTGCCGAAACCAGCACCGAATCCCGCTCCTGTGGCAGCACCTGAAGAGGAAGGAAGCAACAAGAAGAAGAGGAAGCTGTTGTCCATGGAGAAGTACCTTCTCAAGCAATGGTAGAAGCACGGGATTCCACTCAAGACCCTTCAGGCCGCACAGAAGTAGAGGGGTGGGACCTCGGGAAAGAGGCTCTACGCGTGCCTGGTCTCAATGGGGGAGCAAAAGTACCATGGGTTACTCGACACGGGCGCCAGTAACAGCTTAGTGGCGGAGAGACTGGTGGAGCAAGGCCAGACGCAAATGGGTGAAATTTTCGGAGTCACGGTTGGCAACGGAGCTGTACAGCTGACAAGTGGGGAGACGGAAGGAGCTGTTCACATGGGAGAAGAGGACATCCCTTTCTCTTTCGCCACCTCCGACACCGACGCGTTTGACGTGATCCTGGGAAACGACTTCTTTGAAGCGAACCCGCACATCAAGTACCTCTCCCTGCAAGCGCCCCACCATTTACTGGTTCAGAGACATGGGCAACTCGTGGAAGTCCCACTGAATGAGGACACCACACCAAAACCCTCCGTGCAGGTCATCCAAGGTCTGTCGCTCAATTTAGGCGCAGACATGAAGCTGGAAGGTATGGTGGCCCTCCACGCGCAGCTCGCTCGTACTGAAAACTACAAACCTTCGACGGAGATGAAGAAACAAGGGTTTGGGGACTTATCTTTGGAAGGAGATCCGACGGGTTCGGACTTCATTGAGCTTTTCGCTTCGAAGCAGAACGCGGACTCACAATTTTACTGCAACCGCAAGTACAACTCCGCCTTTTGTTACCATTGGGGGTGGCTATAAAAGTGGAAGCAGTCGTACGCAAATCCAAGGTTCTCCCAACTCTTAAGAGTTCTGGTGAAGGTGGCGATCGACCGAGCGCGCTTAGTTTTAGTAGTACCAGAAGGGAAGAAATGGGAAAGTAAAGGAGCGAAGTGGAAAGAACTCCTCGAAAGACTGACTATCTCGAAGATCATCCTACCCAACCTGCCGATGTACAGCCAAGATGGGAGTGAAGAAATTTTACCGAAGCCTTCGTGGCGAACATGTCTCTATCTACTGGACGGTGATACCAAACCCGTACCGATAGAAGAACTCGACCAGGAGGAGGTACAGTGGGTCACAAGGCAGAACCGGGGTTGGGGAAAAGCAAAGATGCTATCCAAATTCCCTGATCACCCTGAGGTCAAATGGGAGGAACAAGAACCTGTCGTCAACGTTCCGACGCTGGACGTGAAAAGTGATAGCGGTGAGAAGAGGAGACCTGTGCAGCAAACACAGGAGACAAATTCAGGAATCCGAGTGTGTCGACAATCCCGATTCACAACTCCGAAGGGTACGAATCAGTCCAATGGGACGATTTGCTGGATGCACTACTCCTCGAAACTGAACCTGACATACCTCCGCAACGAGGACAACTCGATGACCAAGCCAAGTGCTTACTCGGCTTTGCGTGCATGGTGGCCGACAAGACGACCCACTCCGAGAAGAAGGATCCTCAGTGGGCGAAGCCCAGCAAGGACAGTTGGCCCATCGGGGAGCACGAGAAGGAGGATCTCAAACAACTTCCCTTTCATCGCGTAGAACACCTACAAGAAAATCAGAAGAGAGAGCAATGGCGAGAAAAGCAACTGAAGCTTAAGATGAAATGGGGTACGAGTGTCTATATCCCTGAAAACGACGATGATCCGTCAGCCTGTACCTGCGAGTATCAGGGACCGTGGGAGATGTCCCAGGTGCGTCACTGCCACCAAGCGAGTACTCTAACTCTGCGAGAAGTGCGTGAACTACTGCAGAAATACGGCGATCAGAGCGCGAAAGAACATACTCACTGCTGCGACGAGTGTCACGGAAGTCTCGACCTCTGTAAATTTCACCAAGTGGATCCTGACGAGATCAAAGAAGTACTTACACTCAAGCAGGAGTTTGGGCAAAGCAATCTGGCGGCTTCTGAGGATTTTAAGAACAAGATCCAAGAACACGATCCCCGAGTCGCTGAAGTCCTGGCAAGGTACGAAGAACCCTTCGGACCTTTACCACCTCCCGGGTCAAGCAAGAAACTGGTCAGAATGGACTTAGAGGTGAAGCCCGAGTACCAGGACCAGGGGATTACTTCGGGAGGTTACCCCTGCTCTAAGAAGGACCAGGACGAGATCATGAGGCAAGTCCTAGAGCTGGTGGAAGCGGGGATGTGCGAAGCCTACAAGGACACGGAAATCCCTGAGCACTGCTCGCCGTGTTTCTTGGTGGCCAAACCTGGATCGACAGCGAAAAGGCTAGTCGTCGACTATTGCAAGCTGAACAAAATGATCAAACTGCACGCCGGCAGTCTCCCTGTGATGGAAAACACCATCAAAAATGCCGCCTCGTGCAAGTTCAAGTCCAAGATGGACAAAAGATCAGGGTTTTGGCAAGTCGATTTGACAGAGCGTGCCAAGGAGTTGATGGCGTTTCGGACACCAAACGGAAGGGTGTTCCGATGGCTGGTCATGCCCTTTGGCATCGCCAACGCCCCCACGCTGTTCCAGGAGTTGATGAACCAGGTGCTCACCATCCTCAAGCAGCGACCCGCAGTCCAGGCGTTGCTCGAACGAGGAGCGGTTGCCGAAGCTCACATCGACAACGTGCTGCTAGGCACAAACTCGATCGAGGACCATCTGCTGTTGCTGTCGGACCTTTTCGACGTGTGTGTGGAGCAGAATCTCCGTATCAAACTGGAGAAATGCGAGTTCCTGAAAACTGAGCTAGAGTATCTTGGATTCCGAGTGGGAGACGGTCACTGGGGACGGTGTGAGGACAAACTGAAGCCACTGATGGATTTTACGATCGATGGAGTCAAAGGAAAAGCCGAAGGATTCAAGAAGATAAGGCAATTTTTTGGAGGTTGCAACTTCTACAGGCGCCACGTGAGAAATTTCACTGAGTCCTCGGCTATACTGACCGACCTCATCAAAGACAACACCCCATGGAAATGGACAGACGAGGAGAAAAAAAAGTTGGAGGAACTGAAGGAGAAAATCTGCAAAGCAATACCTCTGGGAGTGCCGAGACCGAAAGGAGAGATTATCTTCGTCCCGGAGGGTTCCAACGTGGGCAGAGGCGGTACTCTCTTTCAATGGCAAACGCTCCGACCTGAACAGTGTCACGAAATCGATGAAAGGATCAGAACACAAGGAGTGAACCGAGACAGCAGTCTGAAGCACTCGTACAACGAAGACTAATGGCAACTTGTTCCACTTTGACATTGGAATGAGAAGTGGAATGCAGCGCGCTCCAAGTACCACACGTACGAGCATGAACTGCTGGGAGGAGTACTGGTGCTCGCCAGTCAACAGAGGATCATTGGTAACAACCCAGTCACCTGGCTCTGTGATCAGGATTCGGTCAAGTACTTTATGGACTCACCGCCTCCCGAACAAAAGAGACTACGGCGATGGTGGGTATTCCTGTCCCAACTACGACTAGCCGTTCACCACATCCAAGGACTCAAGAACGAGCTAATCGATTACCTGAGCCGCAACTCATTCGACGAACGCTTGGGGCAATCTTCCGAAGAAATGGCAAAGGACGCGTTCGCCAAGATGGATGTGCAGCTCGACCTGTTCATGAAGACCACGCAACCGCAGAAGAAGTGGGGAAAGGAGGAACTGTTGAAGGATTACGCTGCGATTATGAAGCAACTGCAACCAGGGGAAGTCAAGCTGATCGCTGGCGAACAGTGGGCAATGACTAAAGACGCGCTGTACAAGGTGGACCGAGTCTGTGTACCTGAATCCCATCTTGAGGAAACACTCCGATGGAGTCACACGGTCAACGGTCATCCCTTAGGCGGCTCAAGTTGCATGGTCAAAATCACACCAAATGCACCCAATTTGGACCATGCAAAAAAATAGTTTTTCACAGGCTCTGTTTTTTGAAAACAGAATATTAGTCCAAAGAAAGTATCTTTCTTACCATTTGTGCCATTTCGTGCCTTTTTTCGGACAGCCGAAAACAAAAGGAAACTATAAAAAGAATAAATACATCTTATGATTTCAGTGGAAAATGATTTGCTTTTAGCGGAATTTGGCCAAGAAATACATTTTGTGTTCCCCTAGTTTTTTGGATGAACATGGTCTGCAGAAAAAATGATTGCAACATCATTTTCTGTTGTGCATGTTCATTGCATACCTGGAAAAATGATTTATTGATCGAATTCTATGCGCGAGGCCTCGCGCAATCAAGACCAAGGATCATTAAAACAGAAGCATGGCGAATTAAATATCAATGCAAAACATATGCAACATGTGGTTCAAGGGCTGCCCCATGCGTGAGGCCTCGCGCATAACTTACTAAACCAAAAACCTCACCCGATTCATTTTCCTTTGGAAAGACGGCTTCAGCGTCGAGTGGTCTTAGTACCCAACCCACGGTTTGATTTTTGATTTGCACTGCCTGCAAAAAGAGGTATAGGTTGTGACTTTCAAGTTCTGGGACTGCATTGCAGTCCTCATTGCGCGAGGCCTCGCGCAAAAAAAGGCCCAGAAAATATATTTTTGTACCAATGTGATGGGTTCTCATCTGATAGCGCTTGTGCACAACCTTCACTGAAGCAACTAGTACCTAAATTGTTGTTGAGTCATTGAAATTTACCAGAAGCGTGCCCCTCCCGGAGGCGGAAAAACTCTTTTTGGGCTTGGTCAGCCCCTGCGCTTGGCAGACTGCTTCCCCCAGGGCACCTTCTTTCTTCAGATATCAATCATCATCTCGATAATTGGTGTCGTTTGCACTACATTGCATTTTAGTCTCCAAAAAATCAGTTTTTTTGGCCCAAACAAATGCTCAAAAAAGTGCCACGCATGGCAAATTCATATTTTCTTTGCACATTTTACTTTGATCTATAGTCAACAACGGAAGGATCAATTTTTCTCCAGCCAAAGCTACAAAAGGGGTCCCTGTCCAGCTCAGCGTCATCTGTTGAGTGGACATGCTTCATGTGTTACCAGTGATACTCTTTTTTTTGCTTGACACTCCCCATAAGTTGTGGCAGGTGTGCATCATGAGCAATGCTGAAGGATGCACCCTGTGCAACATCTCCAACGTATGTGCTCCTTTTGTTAGGAATGCAACAACATTTGAAATGATTTCTTGAGTCATCAATGAGATTTGCAAGGCTTGTTTAGAGCACTGAATGTCTGCCCGCGTAAACATATTGTACGATGTGATCAAGTCAAGGATGCCTGTAATGTCACTCCAGTGTAGGCGCCTGCTTGATTCCTCAATTCTACCATCATTACCCGACTTTGCAGGGGCAATGGACTGCTCCTTGCGCGAGGCCTCGCGCAAGGAACAGTCCATTGCCCCAAAAAAAGCATTTTTTGGACCCATCAGGACCAAGAAAAGGCCAAAATTCCTTACATAAGAGTTCTTTTGGTGTTCCAAAAACGGCTCGATTTTTTGCAAGCCAAAGAATGGTTCTTTTGATGTTTTTTCAGGCCGTCTATTTTGGGCACTTTCTGTCGTTTTATACCATGCAACTTGAGCCGCCTAAGCATCCTGCAGTGCAGAGGTCCTTGTGGTTCTTCGACCGCCACTTTCACTGCAACAAGAATGAGTCAGAGAAGAAGAGGCTTATGACGAAGTGACGAAAGACTGCCACTGCATCCTGGGGAAACCCAACAGTCAAGTCAATCGTGGAGAAATGGGGAACCTGCCCATACCTCATATGGTGAACTCTGTCGTGTACCTCGACTTCATGCACCTGCCGCACTATGCCGGGCACAACTTTGCGTTGATGGTCACATGCGGACTCTCCAGATTCGCAAGGGTCTTCTCTATGAACAAGAAGGCGGACAGCGAGACCGTGCTGAAGACTTTGTTTGAAGAATGGGTACAGGTCTATGGTTTACCGAAGGTCATCCACTCTGATCAGGACATGCGCTTAACAGCAGCAGGGAGTACTAGAAACAGTTGGTTGCGAGATACAATTCGGTACGCCCTATCTACGCACCAAGAACGCACTCTGCGAGAGGCAAATTCGCTCCTTCAAAACAGTGATGCGGATCCTCATGGCGCAGGAGAAGGGGAGGAACTGGTTGAGAGTCCTACCGTACGCAATATACCTGATGAACAACCAGGTGTCAACGCGTACTGGTTTCTCACCGCACGAGCTCTTCTTTGGTCGTCCTGGTTTCCACATGGAGTTCCCGAGGCCGCAGGACGCGAATCCTAAGGTGAAAGAGTGGATGGAGAAGCAAGCGACGCTGGCAAGCAAGGTTAAGGAACTGCTTCAGAGGATCAGAGAACGTGAGAACACACGCAGCAACCGTGGGCGCAAACCCGTCGAATACCAAATCGGAGACATGGTACTCGTGCACCACAGGAGGTTACCGCGGTGGAAAAAGAACGATCTAGACCTACCCTACTATGGTCCTTTTATGGTCACCGATGTGGGTCCTAGTTCGGTTAAAGTACGCGCAAGCCCGAGGTTTGGGGGAGAGATTGAAGTCGGCTTCCCTTTCCTCAAGAGGTACACCCTGATGGACGAGTACGACCTGGATTTGGAGGGTTTTGACGACGAAGTGGCGGCTGAGGAGGATGAGCTCAACGACGATCAAGATGAGGACATGACGTCGGAGCTCGGCAGCGCGGAGGTCTCGGATTTACCCGAATAGGTGAGGAGGAAAGAAGAGATGGCGAAGCAATAGCACTACACAAGACACATATATGGGCCAACTCCTTAAAACCGGTTTGTTTTCTCTGTTTTCTGCTCTTTTGGTGCCCTTTGCTACCTTTCATTGAAACGGGCACCCTCAAAATATACACAAAAATGGTATTATACATGAAAAATGAAATTTTTGACCTCAAATACCCCCTCCATGGGGTTTGAACCCACACTCTACCAACCTTAGAGTTGTGTTTTTCCTCTAAGCTACGACCTGTCGTCGACGATCTCAGAGAAAACCGTAGTATAATAAAAATTGGGAAAATCAGTACTCCTTCCATGCTCCAACCACTATTAACCTCCCATGCTCTTAAAACCGTGGCAACCGACGACCCAAGTGTCAACTGCTTTTCACGGTGAGCGAAGAACTTAAGGGAGGGACAGGGTGGGCATATATGTGTCTTGTGTAGTGCTATTGCTTCGCCATCTCTTCTTTCCTCCTCACCTATTCGGGTAAATCCGAGCTGGCTCAGCTAGCACTACACAATCCCCATATATGGGCAACAGAACGGAAGACTGAGCTCCCGTGAACTGAACCCTTAATAAGAATTAATTAATCGCCAGGCGCGAAGCGCGCGCCGCTTCTCCAGTCGCCAGATCAGGAGGGACCAGAACTTGCGCGATGCGCAACAGAGCTCTGGTCCTGTCGTAAAACTTTCTGAATGTATCGTAACAGGACCAATCACCCAATGCTGCTACCACATGCGGATCCACGCCAAGATAGATTAGTGCAGTTGCTGCTGCTCCTCGTGTAGAATGCGCGGAAAACGAATCCGTCTCCAGTTCCCCCAATTCCAGTAGGTGTTTCCTTAACCAGCGAGTAGTGAGACCGTTGATGGTATCAGATGATAAAGGCTTCCGTGGCTTTCGTAGGGACACAAAAATCTCAGAACCCTCGTAATCACCAGTAGCCTCCAAATAACGCGCTAAGCAGCGCTGCGGATCAATTGACGGTGGCGTAACATTGTGAATAGGATAACGTGCATAGTATCTCCTCCCTTTTCGCTTAGCAGAAATGAACCAAGGCTGAGCAGCGCGTTGGATATCCCTACGTGATCGCGCCAGATCAACGCCTCGGAACAAGGCAAAGAATCTCAAGGACAAAATGGCTTGCAAGCGCAGCTGAGCTTCCGTCTCCACAGGTTGCTGATGCATGACTTGTATAAGACGCCGTACATCATAGAAACGATGATAATGAGGAACACTGACGAACCAGTCACGTTTCAAGTTGCGTAGCATACCCTCGAAACGTAGTTGCGAAAAGCACGGGAATAAACACACTGCTGAATACGCCATACGCCCAGCACTTAAAGAATGCGTGCGTGAAAACTTTAAAAGTTGCACCGCCACCGTCATCAGTGGGATTTGACCAAAGCGCTCCACCTTTAACAGTGGAGCAAGCGCCGCGTCTTGTAACAAGAACGTACCAAACATGTGCCACGCAGAATTGTAACGTTTCAAGGTGTCCTTCCCGATTTCATTGATGATAAGCGTCGCCTCTTCGTTGGTAGCTCCTCGCAATTGATAGTATTCACGCAAACATACGCCAAGGTCAACACGAAACGTGGTTGTGTCTCCGTGCCGTCTGGCATTTGCAAACGGAACTTCGACGTGTTCACTGCGAACTTCACGTGTTTCATCAATAGGTTCCACCAAACCTCGCGCGGCCTGTACGGCAGAGCCATGAGAACCTTCACCCCTGGTGACTCCAACACTTTGTTGACCAACTGAGGTATGTGCTTGAACGGCGGGAAGACCCACCCCGGTGAAAGTAAAGTTAGATTCTGGGAGAAGACATCGATGGCGTAAGCCCCCGGCTGAGGACACGGACTGACGAACTTGCTGCACACCGCATTGGAACTCCTTGACATCCAATCGATTTCCGGCTGAATCCAACTTTTGAACTCCTCCAGGATCCAAGTCAACACGTCCGACGGGAAGGTAGCCTCCGACGGTGTCCAACGAAGCCGAGACCAAATGTCCGCCGGATTCACCGAGGTGTGCACGTAAAACGGTTGAATCTCGATGCGATTGGCTTGTGTAAAATTCCACAGTTGGAGAATCAATGCGTTGAACCGCGGCTTGCGACCTCCCCACTTGCGGAGATACCAGTAAAGGACCATTGAGTCGGTGAAAAATCGCAGCGTGGTGTCCCTCAGCGCATACGCTTGAATAGTCAGTAGGGCTCCCCTGAACTCTTTCACGTTTATGTGTTCCTCTCGATTCAGGAACCAACCGAACGCTGCTTGGGCATTCCCTTGAAGGACTCCGCCCCATGCCAGATCTGACGCGTCCCAGTACATGTCCCTGACGTGACCCATGGAAACTACGAAGGTGCGTCCCTTCCAATGCTGTAACTCGTCCGCCAGATCCATCAACTGACGTGACACGCGCTCCGGGAGCGCCACGTCTGCCTCCCAGCCAGCCTGGACTGCCACCGCCACGTGCACCGCCAGGGCGTCGCTGAGGAGTCGGATATGGGGCATGGCGAACAACAAGGAACGGATTCTTCCAAGAACGGAGGCGCATCGCCTCACTGATGGTGTGTGACTGTGTGCCAGTCTGTTCACGTCCCGAAAAATTGCTTGTAGGCGCTTTGGAGGTACCGCGACGAATCCTTCCCTGAAGTTTAGCATAAAACCAAGCATTATAATTTCTTGAGACGGCTCCAAACATGATTTTGGGACGTTGACCAATATACCCAACCGATGCAAAAGTTGTACCAAAAACGTGTGTGTTCCAGACATTCACGGTAAGTATTGCCAATGATGAGCCAATCGTCCAAGTAGACCCAAACGAGTGCTCCGCGTTCGCGCACGGCATTTAAAATTGGTTGCATGAGGCGTTGCCATTCCCCTGGTGCAACGTTTAATCCAAACGGCAAAACGCACCACCTGTAAAATTCACCGTCGACGTAGACCCCCAAATAAGGTCGATCCCGCGGATGGATACCCATGTGAAAATAAGCACTTTTCAAGTCAATTTTGCAAGCATACTGACCGGGTCTCAGGAACGGTAAAATGCCCCACAGAGTGACCAAACGAAAATAGGTGGTCTGTACAAACTGGTTCACGTTCTTCAAATTGGTGATAGGTGGACGGCCTCCCTCAGGATGTGCCTCGTCTGACGCTTTGTCCACTGCGAACATACTTGCACAACACTTAATGTCTTTTCGCTCGACGCGTTCCATGCAACCCTGTTGCACTGCATCCAACACGTGTTTTACCAATTCAGGGTCGGTTACCTCTGCGTGGGAAGAACGAGGACGGAAGTCGTCGGTTGGCCGATCCGGATCAAAACCGTCAACCCAATCAAGCTGCAGCCCATCGCGAATCACTGACGCCGCGTATGTGTCCTTCAACGCTTCCCATTCATGCAATTGTGCACGACAGCGCAAATAGAGTGGCATGTGGGGATGGATCGGCGGTGGCACGCACACGGCTGGCGCCAATAAATCCTCTACAGTCAAGTTACTGCTGTGGTCGTTCATCGAACTTGTCGTTACGTGGCACAAATCTTTGGGTGAAACCCTTACCTTTGCCTTTGCCTCCTTTGCCAGATCTCCATGGATCAAAACGACCTCGTGTTGAAAACGAACGGAAAGAACTACGATGCGAGTAAGGGGAGAAACGCGTGCCTCTCAGGTCTTTTTGTAATTTGTTGCGCGACTGAAGTAGTGACATGTCATCCTTCGAGAGTAACTCTGGTGCAATCGCAGGTTGTTCAAACCGTTTATCTACTGCCACTCGCCGGGAGCTTTGGATGCCGTAGTCCAACGCACCCAACATTGCAAACAAATGTTCACATAGTACCAATGAAACAGGTGCTTCCGGAGCTACCGTTGTGTCATCTTCGCGTGCTAAGACTACTCCCAGGACTCGCATGGCGTCTTTTACCTGTTGTTCCCAACGACGCTTCTTCGCGTCCGCTGGATGTTTGTGCGTTGGCGCGTTATTAACAGCTGCCCTATGGAACTCGTCGAACACTGGAAGGTGCTTCAACATCTTTTTTCTGCGAAACTCGTCTTGCAAAACCTTTCGCTCTTCCAGGAGTGCAGACAAGCGTGAAGGAAGCGACAGAACCTCATCGCGCCACACGAACGTGGACTCCTTGTCCGACGCGGGGCCAGCGTGGTCCTTGGGACCGCTCAAAGTTTCGCATGCCAAGAAGACGTCTTCGCGATGCGACGACGTACCTGTTCTGCCAATGTCGTCGCCCTTTAAGGTGAGTAAGGCATCACGAACCAAGGCCATCGTGTCTTTGACAGTGGCCAGTCTTTTCTTTCCTGTAAGTTTGGAATACAGTGACGCTGCCTGCCAAGGACTGAGACCACTCATTGCGCCTTCCTTTGCCAACTGTGCTGCATGTTCCAACGACTCAGAACTCAGGTTCCACGCCGAATCCGGCAATTTCAGCACGAACTCGTGAAAATCCAGTGTCTCATTTCCTTCTGTCATTTTGTTAAAATTTATATCCTTAAAACATTTTGGATTGCATCAGAAATCAAAGCTCTGGGTACAGCAAATCACTAGTTGAACAACTCAGTGAGCGCGTGACCAGTTTTAAGAGCATGGGAGGTTAATAGTGGTTGGAGCATGGAAGGAGTACTGATTTTCCAAATTTTTATTATACTACGGTTTTCTCTGAGATCGTCGACGACAGGTCGTAGCTTAGAGGAAAAACACAACTCTAAGGTTGGTAGAGTGTGGGTTCAAACCCCATGGAGGGGGTATTTGAGGTCAAAAATTTCATTTTTCATGTATAATACCATTTTTGTGTATATTTTGAGGGTGCCCGTTTCAATGAAAGGTAGCAAAGGGCACCAAAAGAGCAGAAAACAGAGAAAACAAACCGGTTTTAAGGAGTTGGCCCATATATGGGGATTGTGTAGTGCTAGCTGAGCCAGCTCTGAAGGAGAAGGACAGCTGCCGGATATGGACACGAAGGAGATGAAGGCGAAGGGTTTTTACAAGGTGGAAGCTATTCTGCGTTCAAAGTACAGGCATGGGTGGGAATTCTTGGTCAAGTGGGAGGGTTACTCTATGGCAGAGGCAACGTGGCAACCCTACACGGCTTTTATTTTGGACCAAGGAAACGTGAGTTCGGTATTTCGGGACTACTGCAACGCCAACAAATTGCAGAGAGTGCTCAAACTAGCGGAGATCAAGAGTAAGAAGGAGCACGAAAAGCACAACAAGTAAGAACCTGAAGACTCGTCACCCAAGTCAGCCGACTCCACGGGCAAAGGATCGAGCACGTTCACGGACACCGTCTCGGAGCATTCCTTACCAACTGGTGCCTGCATTGGTGCCTGCAGCTGATGATCCAACTGCGCCTGCGGCTGCGCCTGCGGCTGTTGATCGGGCGGCGCCTGTGGCTGATGATCCGGCTGCGCCTGCGGCTGCGCCTGCGCCTGTGGCTGCTGATCCGGCTGCAGTCCTGGGTCCACCGCTCCCGGCAGCCAACGAGGCTCACTCAGCTGGGCGCTATCCAGCTGAGCATCTGCCGAGTAGAGCCGAAGCCCATCAGAGTTGGGCATTACTGCCCAACGGCCGACAGGCTCCAGCTGGCGCCCAGGCCCGAAGAGGGCCTGGACGGGCAGGTGGGAGCGGGGGAAGGGGATGCGGGTGTTGGTGAGGGGAGGAGGGATGCGGGGAGGCGGAGTGCCGGAGAGGGAGAGCGGAGAATTGTAGATCAACTCAAGGGTAGATGCAGGAGATGGAGATGCAAGAGATGCACCAGAAGTAGAAGAAGAAGAAGAAGGAGGAGGTGGCATTGCGGGCGGCGCCAGGGCTGCAGGGAGCGGCACGTTAGCCAACTGAGGCGGCGGTGGTACCGCGGGGGGTGCCGGTGCTGGCAGGGGCAACAGCACGTGCAAAAAGGGCACGGGCTGGGACAAAGACTGTCCACTGGGGGCACCCGGTGCAGGGGGACGTTTGGGGTAGGGTTTGGCTGGTTTTGGTAGGGGCTTGGGCTTAGGCTTCGGCTTAGGCTTGGGCACGCCTTTACCGGTCGACTTTCTACGGTCCATGACTCCCTTGTAAAATAAGCTGTAAAACCATACAAGTCACGGCACTACTGTCAGCAGTAAGGCATCGTTTGAAGTGCCAGAACAGGAGCTTGCGTCCCTCTAACCAACTGATGCGCGCAAATTCCAGAACCCAAACCAACAGAAAGGCCAGAAGAATGAGAGAGAGCAAGACAGAGAAAAGGGGAATAGAAGAGTGTGAGAGACTGGGGGGGAGGATATACGACAAAAATTTTATGAAACCCACACTGAAAACCGCGAACTCCGCCAGCGAGGTTCTGGGTAGCTAGGGCGCCAGGTCACTGTAACCAGGGGTAGACGCCTACGCACCCAGGTACTAAGCGAACGGTGCACGCCAAGTGGGAATGGTGTACAGTGACATCCTTTATTCCACGTGACATCCTTTTCACCTTGTGCGAATCAATCATTTCATTCCTTTCCCACCAATGAGCGAATCAAAACGTGCACGCTGACCTTCCTGAGCAGTACAACGGCCAGCGCGGCAGTGCCGTGACTACACCCTGCCGAGTGGATCGAAGGATGCTCACAGAATGACAGTTATTTTGTTTAACAAAAACGCAAACCACGACGCGATCTGTGCGATGCTAACGAAGGTCCACCTCAGCAACTTGCCCGTACCAGTACCTTTACTACGAGAGTGACGGAGCACGAGGGAGAGAAGGATGAGTACCAAGTACCTCTACTACAGCTACCTGCGGACTGAGTACAAGAAGATCAACCTGACTGCCTACAGCGACAAGGACATTGGGATCAACGCGTGGAATTCAAGGTAGGCGCTACGCAAAGCTGCTGAAGGACGTGTCAGACGCCTCCACGCCTACGCAACGAACAGATCATGGCGATGAAGGACGGCGCGCGCAAGCAGCTTGACTGAGCACAACCCCAAACGACACGCGCAACTCACATGCGCCATTCCAGAGCACCTAAGGTCTGACCACAAGGGAGAAATGGGTGTAAGGATACTGCGCATGCATGTGGTGAGCCCATCTAAGGGTTATATTTTGTGCGACGCACGCAAAGGACTTGCAGCGCTGCAGGGGGGGAGTTTGATGGACCCACTGAGGCTGTTTCGCTTTGCGAACATGCCTATTTATATGAGCATTCAGTTATTAAGCTGAACTCTGGTAGTGAATTTCCTACTTTAATCCAGATCCAGATCCAGATCCCAGAATGTACAGCATGATGCTGCTAATCCAAGATTGTCCAGCTTGAACAGTGAAGATGATCAGTAAATCAGAAGAATGATTGAAGATGAGGGTGACAGGCAGACTCTCAGAGTTCTAATTGTTCATAAGGAGATCATGATGCAGAAATGACATGATGGGTCATGATGGGGCACATGAATGGCTCCATGATGGCCAGTCTTACTGAGTGGCCAGTTCAAGAGATGAAGGTCAGAACTGAACTTTGGTGATAGTAGAAGGCCCAGAAACCACAGAAACATATTTTTTTCATGTATTTTATGCTCTAAAGACTTGTGCATATTTTTGGGTCATTTGTTTAGCCTTTTATGCCATGGACCTACAATCAGTGGTGGACTTTCATCAGCAAGTTTGATCCTGAATTTTTGCTTTGTGCTAGGGTGTAAGGCAGAAATCTTTCTTGCAGCCAGAGGCGCCAGGCCCCGTAAGCACATCTAGTATATGTATGGCCTTTCAATCAGAACCCAACTACCCAATGTCAATCGCTCCAATTCAGTCACACGTGAAACACCCTCGTTCAACCGGAGTAAGTGGTCTGGCGCAGACTTGGTATCCTTTTCAGGCTTCAAATTCGGACCTCGGGGTTAAGGGCCATAGGGTCAATCCTGGGACAGACGGTCAACCCACAGTGCTCAAGGCATCAACGGGGAATGGAGAGAGAGTGAACACTGTCAACACTTGGTGACCACAAAAGGTAATGGATATCTGACCGAATACATCCCTCGAGTCAATTCCTGGACAGGGATTTCTGGATTCCTGGTTGTCTCCATGCACAGACACCGTGGGAAACACCGCAGCGAACTCGCCACTGGCATTTCAGCCAACAAGGCGTCCGGCACAGACGGGGTTTCTGCAACGCAAGCACCATTTGTCATGCGCGCACGCTCCGCGAACACGCACCAATAACTGCTATATACAACAAGAAATAATGGTTGTTGTATGGCGACGGCGGTGTATTCCCCTTATCTTTACACCAATAACCAACACCCCTGCACTACACTTGCAGTGCACTGAAATGTTCTGTGAGAGTGAACAAACCCAAACCAGGGCGACTACCCAGAAGGGTAGCAAATCCCAGAGAGAAACTGAGAATGAGAGTAACGGTACCAACCGTATGTACAAAAACATGAAACGAAGCAAAATGCAGATCTGCCCATTATGTTAAAATTCCTCCAATCCCAATACCAATGATTCTTTCAACCGTGGGACATCTCAGAGTCACGACACGATGGAACTGCCCAATCACGAAGGGAACATTTGGTGTAGGCACACGGAGCTACGGCGTGCACAGCGTCCTCATCGGTCTTCTTGGCGATCCACGATCACGTGAATGAACACGAACACGACCGCGGCGATGAAAAGGCCTGCGCACTTCAACAAGAGGACCTTGATAAACCGGCGAGGGCGCGGGTCGTCTGCCTGTAAGCATCCCCATCTTCGCGGCTGGTTTGGTGCAGCGCGCTGAGCTTGTAATCGACGCCCCACCATTCGCGAGGCAAGAAGCGTAGGAGATAAGGGCGTAGTCCTCAGGTTCGTAGTGTTCAAATGCTCCGTGACCTTCCATGCATCGTAATGAAGGATCGATGAGTTCATGCCGTGGAACACATGCGTGCTGCCCATGCCGTGGTGCAAGACGTTGTTCAAGTGGCCCACAACGGATGCTTTCAAAGCGGCACCCGAAGTGTCCTTGTAGGTGTTCTTGGTGGAACTCACAACGAAGTCAGGGTTGAACTCGCCCGAAATAAGCACAAGGAAGGTGATACCGTTCAACTTGTCCTTCAACTACGGCACCATCGGGGCGATGATCTTCGGGACCCCAATAGTGATGGACTCGATGTTTGTAACACCCGCACGGACACGGCGCAAGTCAGAGTGACGGCCGTCCAAGGTCATCTCGTCTCCAATGTAGGAGTACATTTTTTCCCATGGTGCCGTGGTCAATACCGTAGTTCTTGGTGTCGAATACTTCGTTGTCGATGGGGTGATGGAAAACAACGAAACCAAGACAAGCAAGGACAGAACGGAACAAAAATTTACGGGATAAAATTTTCCCAAAAGTGTTTAACATCCTATGGGAAACCGAGACACAAGAAAACACGACCCATGGGGCTTGGGAATCCCCGGGGCTAGTCACCAAGGGGCCCGGGTGACTCCACCGGTCCTTGGCAACTCTTGGCGATGTCAAGGAAGTTGTGAGGCACACTTGAGTTTCGGAGCGCCCAAGCGGAGGCGCGGCCTTGCATTTCTAAAGCGCCCAAGCGGAGGCGCGGTTTTGCATTTCTAAAGCGCCCAAGTGGAGGCGCGCTTTGCATTTCTAAAGCGCCCAAGTGGAGGCGCGCTTTGCATTTCCAAAGCGCCCAAGTGGAGGCGCGCTTTGAATTTCTAAAGCGCCCAAGTGGAGGCGCGCTTTGCATTTCTAAAGCGCCCAAGCGGAGCCGCGGCCTTGCATTTATTATGCGCCCAAGCGGAGGCGCGGGCTTTGAGGAAGAAATCGGAGACAAAGGCAAGTAACACAAACTCACAAGGCAACAAAAAGATCCCTTGCTCAAAAGGAGAGCATTTCCGGAGTCGGCGCAGGAAAGTCCTAAAATTTGTTGGCTTGCCACAAAATTAGGCAAGCCTCTGCTACCACAAAGAGAAAACGCTATAAAAACCCGGGCTCGACTCCTTTGTGATTCAAAAAAATTTCATGCAAAAAGGACCTTTAAACTAATCAGCCATATTTACCTATGGTTAGAAAAACCCCAAAGGAAAACTCACAGTATTTTTGAGAGGGGTTCAACACGAGCAAAAATTTATCTCATTATCTCATGTGATTGCTGTCCCTAGTTATTTTCAATGCAAAAATATTCCTAGGGTCATATTCCTCAAAACAACCAAACAAAGCATACACAACTACACACAAGTGAAGCAAAGCACAAAGGAAAATGCGGTGGGCTGCAAGCGGAGCGCCCACACCGGCACACACACACCCCAACACCCCAGCCAGGAGTAGGAGGGGGGCAGAATACACCCGAGCCCAAACACACACACCCACGGCGCGCACCCCAGCCAGGAGTGGCGGGGTGCAAGCGGAGCGCCCACAGCAGCACACACACAGCCCAACACCCCAGCCACGAGTGGCGGGGTGCAGCCGAAACCCGAGCCCAAACACACACACCCACGGCGCGCACCCCAGCCAGGAGTGGCGGGGTGCAAACGGAGCGCCCACACCAGCACACACACAGCCCAACAGCCCTGCCAGGAGTGGCGGGGCGCAGCCGAAACCCGAGCCCAAACACACACAGCGACGGCGCGCAGCCCAGCCAGGAGTGGCGGGGTGCAAGCGGAGCGCCCACACCAGCACACACACACCCCAACACCCCGGCCAGGAGTGGCGGGGCGCAGCGGAAACCCGAGCCCAAACACACACACCCACGCCGCGCACCCGTGCCAGGAGTGGCTGGGTGCAAGCGGAGCGGGCACAGGAGCACACACACAGCCCAATACCCCAGACAGTCCTGGCGGGGCGCAGCCGAAACCCGAGCCCAAACACACACACCCACACCGCACACCCCAGCCAGGAGTGGCGGGGTGCAAGCGGAGCGCGCGCACGAGCACACACACAGCCCAACACCCCAGCCAGGAGAGGCGGGGCGCAGCCGAAACCCGAACCCAAACACACACACACATCCCGCGCACCCCAGCAAGGAGTGGCGGGGTGCAAGCGGAGGGCGCACACGAGCACACACACAGCCCAACACCCCAGCCAGGAGTGGCGGGGCGCAGCAAAAACCCGAGCCCAAACACACACACCCACACCGCACACCCGAGCCAGGAGTGGCGGGGTGCAAGCGGAGCGCGCACACGAGCACACACACAGCCCAACACCCCAGCCAGGCGAGGCGGGGCGCAGCCAAAACCCGAGCCCGAGCACACACACCCACAACGCACACCCCAGCCAGGAGTGGCAGGGCGCAGCCGAAACCGAACGGAAACACACACACCCACGCCGCGCACCCGTGCCAGGAGTGGCCGGGTGCAAGCGGAGCGCGCACACCAGCACACACACAGCCCAACACCCCAGCCAGGAGTGGCGGGGCGCAACCGAAACCCGAGCCCAAACACACACACTCACACCGCGCACCCCAGCCAGGAGTGGCGGGGTGCAAGCGGAGCGCGCACATGAGCACACACACAGCCCAACACCCCAGCCAGGAGTGGCGGGGCGCAGCCGAAACCCGAGGCCAAACACACACACCCACACCGCGCACCCCAACCAGGAGTGGCAGGGTGCAAGCGGAGCGCGCACACGAGCACACACACAGCCCAACAGCCCAGCCAGGAGTGGCGGGGCGCAGCCAAAACCCGAGCCCAAGCACACACACCCAAGCCCCACACCCCAGCCAGGAGAGGCGGGGTACACGAGGAGCACGCACACCAGAACACACACACCCCACCACCCCAGCCAGGAATGGCGGGGCGCAGCCGAAACCCGAGCCCAAACACACACACCCACACCGCACACCCGTGCCAGGAGTGGCGGGGTACGGGGGGGGCACGCACACGAGCACACACACACCCGTACACCCCAGCCAGGACTGGCGGGGCGCAGCCGAAACCCGAGCCCAAACACACACACCCACGGCGCGCACCCCAGCCAGGAGTGGCGGGGTGCAAGCAGAGCGCCCACACCAGCACACACACAGCCCAACACCCCAGCCAGGAGTGGCGGGGTGCAGCCGAAACCCGAGGCCAAACACACACACCCACGGCGCGCACCCCAGCCAGGAGTGGGGGGGTGCAAGCGGAGCGCGCACACAAGCAGACACAAACCCTGACACCCGAGTCAGGAGTGGCGGGGCGCAGCCGGAACCCGAGCCCAACCACACACACCCACACCGCACAGGCCAGCCAGGAGTGGCAGGGTACAACTGGAGCTCACACACAAGCGCACACACACCCCAAAACCCCAGCCAGGAGTGGCGGGGCGCAGCCGAAACCCGAACCCAACCACAACCCAGACCCAAACACAAGTGCCACGCAACAGTAGGAAACCCAGTGTCCATAGCCCGGGCACTGAGGCAGCCCGTGCCATGCAGGTGACCCGGCCCAACGAGATCCGGAGACCGGGGGTAAGGCTGCATCCTAAGGCCTGCGCTGCTTTGGGACTCGAGGCGGAGCGTGCGACACCCAAGCACCTCGGAACCCCAGTACCAAGAGCATGCATGCATGCCTTTGGAACGGGATACGCCAGGAAGTCCGGTGAACCCCTAGGGTTCCGCCCAATGGAGGGGACGTGCGCAAGCATGGGGGCCCACCCTCCCGGCATGACGAGCAGTCACGCTGGCGGCAATCAGCTCTCCCCGTGTTGCCCGGGGCCGCTTTGTTGGGGGCCACCAGTCAGGTCTAGCGAGATGTAAGCCGCCTCCCCTCTTCACGCGCGGAACCTCTTCCTCTTCGTCACAGGGGCGAAGCCAGGGGGAACCATGGGGCGCCTCTCTACGACCGAGAGCACCTACCTACCTACCTACCTGATTGTCATGGTGCCGTGGTCAATACCGTAGTTCTTCGTGTCGAAGACTTCGTTGTCGATGGGGTGATGGAAAACAAGGAAGCCAAGACAAGCAAGGACACAACAGAACAAAATTTTACGGGATAAAAATTTCCCAAAAGTGTTTAACATCCTATGGGAAACCGAGACACAAGAAAACACCACCCATGGGGCTTTGGAATCCCCGGGGCTAGTCACCAAGGGGCCCGGGTGACTCCACCGGTCCTTGGTAACTCTTGGCGATGTCAAGGAAGTTGTGAGGCACACTTGAATTTCGGAGCGCCCAAGCGGAGGCGCGGCCTTGCATTTCTAAAGCGCCCAAGCGGAGGCGCGGTTTTGCATTTCTAAAACGCCCAAGTGGAGGCGCACTTTGCATTTCCCAAGCGCCCAAGTGGAGGCGCGCTTTGCATTTCCAAAGCGCCCAAGTGGAGGCGCGCTTTGAATTTCTAAAGCGCCCAAGTGGAGGCGCGCTTTGAAGTTCTAAAACGCCCAAGTGGAGGCGCGCTTTGCATTTCTAAAGCGCCCAAGCGGAGGCGCGGCCTTGCATTTATTAGGCGCCCAAGCGGAGGCGCGGGCTTTGACGAAGAAATCGGAGACAAAGGCAAGTAACACAAACTCACAAGGCAACAAAAAGATCCCTTGCTCAAAAGGAGAGCATTTCCGGAGTCGGCGCAGGAAAGTCCTAAAATTTGTTGGCTTGCCACAAAATTAGGCAAGCCTCTGCTACCACAAAGAGAAAACGTTATAAAAACCCGGGCTCGACTCCTTCGTTATTCAAAAAGCTTTCATGCAAAAAGGACCTTTAAACTAATCAAACATATTTACCTATGGTTAGAAAAACCCCAAAAGAAAACTCACACAATTTTTGAGAGGGGTGCAACACGAGCAAAAATTTATCTAATCATCTCATGTGATTGTTGTCCCTAGTTATTTTCAATGCAAAAATATTCCTAGGGTCATATTCCCCAAAACAACCAAACAAAGCGTACACAACTACACACAAGTGAAGCAAAGCACAAAGCAAAATGCAAATGAGGTAATGCACTCCACAGTATGGCATGAGTGCATCTTTATTCTCCATGCCATACCTGGTTGAACCTCGTCCCGGGTCACCAAGGTTGGCGGATCATCCTGCCATGCGAAACTGAGAAGCATGGCAAGGTGTATCAACAAAGAAGAAGGCAAGAAGGCATAGTGCAATGCATATGGTATGTACGAATGCATGCAAGAATGCAATGAATGCATGCACTTGCGTGTTTATCACGAGGCTATCAATGCTATGCTTCAACTATACACACACCATATCCTTTATGCTACTTGCGCACTAAAGAAGGTCCCTACCTGGACCGGCCCCTGCTGTGCCCCTTCCGCCTGTTACCCCTGCCGACTTGCTCCGGATCAACGATTGCATTTCTCAAACTCCAGGGTCCCAAATCCAAAAATATAGAAAATACAATCCTCCTTTAACCCTGAACAGCAACCAGATCCCTCAAGTACAGCAATAACCCAATCCACAATCCAATATACGCTGCGGGCTTCCGTTCAGCACACCGGTCGTCTCCCGGTGGCGGGCATGTACAAGAATTGCACCAAAGAGGAAAGCCCTGAAATTGGCATATGAACACAAATAAAGCAAAGTTGGGGAAAGAGGTAAAGATACACAGACTCAGCCATAGACCCCTCATTCCCTGGACTCAGGACCTTCCCTTGACTCACCAACATGATGCCCTGAACCCAGTCAAATAGGATGGCCAAATGCCATGTGCCAAAAGTCACTACATAAACCCCAAAAATGTGTTCACTCCCAAGCCTCTAAATCCTAGCCCAAAAGGGGAGGTGGCGTGTCATGGCCTAGAGTGGCACTCAGGACCATGCCCTACCCTGACATAACCTTGGTTGGATTCGGTGTCGAGTGGGCTTGGAGAACTGCCCCATGAAGATGACCTCACAACATGGCAAAATCAGGCAAATCACACCATTATGCCCAAAAGTCAATTATATACTCAAAAATGCATACGGCAAATATCCCAATGCTCCATGCATGTGTCAAACCGGAAAGTATTTTACAAGGGTGATACAGACCAAAGGTCCATGCCCAAGAATATCCCATCATTACCTCCGAAACCCCTCCGGTTATGTACATGACATGCTTCACAAGTCAACTCATGAATTTGAGACCTAATTTTGTGAGGCCTCGTGTGCCAAGCCAAAGTGACCGCGTGATCCGGCATATGGTGAGGTGCAACACCGAAGCATATGCCAACATATAAGGAACATACCATAGTTCACGGATCTCTAGGCTCTTTACTGTTAGCCGACCAGTTGAGCACATAGAACACAAAAAAGAGCAAAAATTGAGGTCAAAAACATGAAAATATGTCCAAATACAAAGTTGTCATGATAGTATATCTCTATGCTCACCCATGATATCCGCGCATGATTCATTATACAAATGATTGGAACCATTTGCGAACAATTCCCCCACTTGGATCCCCAATCGGGCGCATGGAGATACCTTCGCCACTCATATCTACATGCCCCATGAAAATGGGAGTGCACTCATGGATCTCTTTGCCAAACATACCATGAGCAATACATACGCGGTAGACTTAGTCTAGCGCTTTGAATTCCGCAATTGGGACATGGGCAAAGCCCTTGTCACGTGTGGCTCCCCATCTCTTCGGCCACACGAAGATATATAACATGGGCGTGAGCATATCAAGACATATACCATGCATATAACACATACCCTAGAAGAGTGGCTGCCACCATGATATGCCATGCCCCTCCATGGACATAATCTTACGTTAAAAATGCGAAGGAACCCAAGGAAAGTTGCTATGCAACCCCAACACTCATGCGGTACACTCGAAAGTCGCAATAAAATATTCCGTTGCACGGTCCAAGAGTTATATATCACTTTCTACCCTCTTGACCCTTATCCCTTGCTACACCGGGCTTGTGTGCACACCAAAGGCGTTTGATGCTTCCTAAATTAAGTTGGGACCAAGGCAGTTCCAACCCAATTCTCGATATTGATATTCCTTGCCGTGAGCCGGAGATATGATTCTTCAAAGTGGCCTCACGAATCACTTTTGTTTCGACTATATCTCCAAGCAAAATGAAGGGCACAACAAAAGGAAAGTCGATTCGTGATCGGGGAAAAATGTATGAGCACTCGAGATTCATCATATCGCGTGCGGCGATGTCGAAGTCGAAAATCCGATTCTGAAAGTCTGAAAAAATCGGATTAATTTTGCGAGTGTATAATATGAAAATTGCGGAAGCAACGAACCCTTTACTGATGAAATCTGACCCTTCATCGGGGTTTCCGCCAAAATATCTGTAAATAACAGTTAACCATTCGGTTAACGCAAAATAGCGAGCCAACTGACAGTCGCCGATACATTGACCATCAGAACAGAAGCCTGAAAAATTACGGAAACATTATGATAAAAAAACCCTGTTGATTCCTGATATTCTGATATATAAATCTCCGCTGGTGGCGCCTCGGTACTGAATGTGGCCGCTCATAGCCGGAATGGCCAAACCTATCACACTATCACATCGGGTTAGGTCAGGTGGATGGGAGAGTATGATATCAGCCAATGGCGGCTTGCCGGCACATAGATACACACCCCAAGTGACCCAAAGATGGCCACGGGGGTCCGAACCGGCTTCACCCCCCTTCTCAGAGCGTTGTTACCGCTCGGAAGTCATCGAAGAGAGGACGGGAGGACCCCAATGGGCTCCAACCCCCCCCCCCCATGTCCCAAGGACACATGGAGGCCCCACACACGTCGTAGGCGTCCCCCATGCCCCAAGGGAGGGGTGAGGACACTGATAATCAGTGCCCTACGCCATATCCGGTCTCCTCTTGATCTACAACATGGACCAAGGGGATCAAAGATAGAGAAACGTCGTCGGTCGACCTAAATAAGTATACCACAATGAAATATATATGTGGAGATCGAGTGAAGGGGGTATATGGCCAATCAAGGCCCGAAAATCCCCGGATGAACGCCCTCACCCGTCCCCCCAAGCACAGAAACAAACAAAATGCCAAGGGGGATCCATTACGGTGCTACAGCAGCCACCAAATGGACCAACACGTCCTTGACATCCAAAGAAATATCCTTTTTCTTCAGATAGTCCATCCAGACCGTGGTGTACCTCGGCACTAAGCTGCTCGGAGGCTCCCACGAATCCCTGGATGCGGCGAATCCCTTCCAACGGACTTTATAAAGCCTCCCCCCAGGCGTCCCCGGGTCCGGCTTGTCCGCCAGGATCCTCTCGACGGTGAAGTCGTCGTCCTCACCCTCGTCGTCCGAGACCACATCGCCGGCCGTGACCTCGAAGGTGACGGGACGTCCGCTGGGGTCTGGTGCTCGGGGACGAAGCTGGGTATGGTCGCGGTCCAGGATCGCGTTGAAACCAGACCGGGTGGTCAGGAGCAGAGGTCGCAGTGGCATGGGCAGCAACATTGCTTGGCACCGAAGACATAACGATAGTGTTGACTGAATAGTATCCTGCAAACAGATATGGTACACATAGCCAATGAAATACCTGATATGCACATATGAGAAATCCACCCTATCATCCACTAATTGATATAACTACTAAACATCCATGATTGCCTTATCTATCCCACATCCTATGTTCCTGACAAGGAAATGGAATATGATATACCCTATCCCACATATATCCCATATATAGGGCCAAATAATGCTCCCTTAGGGGTAAAATGCCAGGGTAGGGTTGTGACCTGCTTCACCCCCCCACTTAAAACGACTGCCACGGGCAGGAAGTACATGCCCAAGAGGAACGTAGCAGTCAGAAACAGCAGCAAATCACAGGTTAGCAGATTCCCTCCGACAGGGAATCGAACCTACGCAGGCAATCTCGGAGCCGGCCGCACGACCGCTGAAGTAGCTCCGATCAGTAGAATCGAACCCGCGCCGGAATACACAACGGAATCCCGCAGGTCCCGCAATAAGTAGTAGGCGAAATCGCGAGCTGTTGCGCGTAGAGTCTGGTCCCTGCGTGTCGCATGAGGCATGTGGGGTCCAGCAGGTAAGGGCAGGTAGCTTTTCAAAGAATTAAAACTAAAGGCAAAGTGAAATCACACTTTTAAACAAAACTGAAGGTAATGGTACATGCGAAGCGGCGCGACGCGAAAGTGCAAAAATTTCACTTTTTGAAAAAGCTGCCAGGAGAATTGACGGGAGTGTCAAACAGCAACGTAGGACTGTGCCTGCACAAGGGAGCACGAGGGATAGTAGAGATAGAGGCCAGGGAAAGGATCACAAGGTACACAACAAAATCTGATGGCCCTCGGCCAGGGGACTGTTACCACGGGGGGCTAACGGTCCTGTCCTGCAGTGCAACGCGGGGCAACCGTGGTAACAGTCCTTACAGCCACCACAGCCCTTTTTTCACAACCTGGAACAGTGAACACTGTGATTGTGTCTTATTGTTGCCTTGCGATGCATTACTGTCTTGCGCCTGCCTCTGTCTTGTGCATGCTTAGGCCCACTAATAAACACGGCCACGATGGCCCCACAGTGCGCGCGGTAGCTCACTAAGTAGAGGAAAGAGGTCACGATGGCCTCAGGGTAAACGATCGACGATCATTTAGGCACAAACCAAAACACGGGTACGATGCCCACACCTTGCACCCACGTGCTTTAGATCGTTTATGAGGGCTTGGTGTGCTTGATGTTCTTGATGTGCTTGCCCGTAACGCTTGTAGTAATGAGTGAGCTCTTGCTTGTAAGATGTAAACTTGCTTGATTACTTGCTTGTAAAAGGTCGAGACAAGGCCTAGCCAAAGGCCCACTTGTCAAACAGACCAGACACCAAAGAAAGATGATCGTGTGGAGCGGACCGGGATGAATGAACCAGTCACGGTTATGACTGTACGATACGGGCACGGCTCAGCCAAGGGTCGTGTCCGTGTGGATGTCTAACTTAGCATGTGTGTCACACGTGATGCACCACATAGAGGGTAAAGGAGGAGGTACGGAGATGGGATGAGGGTGTGAGTAGACACACTTAAATAGACAAACCTCATAACCATGTAATAATAACCTGACCTCACTGCTAACCCCTCAACTAGGAGCCATACTACGTATATATATCATATATACACATAATAGAGCGATGCACAGAGACAAACACAAGACACACTTGTGCGCGCACACCCATTGGCAGGGCCCGGGGGTACACACTCGCCCGGAGGGCATCACAGAGTGTGGGTCTCGCGGTGGCGGCCTTGGGGCACGTGATGGGGGCACTCCACACATACGGCACGTGCAAGAGCTTCCACAAACTACTCACGTACACACAACAAACAGTAAGCATATCCACAATAGAACACGTGTATAGATACGCCACCTTGTTGCTTGGTGTTCGTGTGTGTCTTGGGGGCGTGCGTATAAACACTTAGGTTAGCTTGCGTGTTACCTTTGTCGGTGGGTGTGCCACCGGCGGGCCGTAGCGCAGGGGGTCACCTCCAGGTTGCAAATTGGGGAGGTCGCCCGTACGGTCCCGCTGGTGTATCAGCCCACCCTGCTCCCCGGGGGCACGATGACACGCCCCGAAGGAGTTTTACTCCCCCAACCCCTCTACACCGTGTATGACGGTTCATGTTTACACCTCCGTGTGTAAACTTGGGCCGGTGTACACGCCTACAAAACCCCAAAGGTAGGTGTCAACCTAGGTCTTGCTTGTTCGGGGGGCGGGTGATAACCAACGTAATAGGCAACCATATAATCCCGTAACTAGATTAATGGCATGCGCACACACACGCTACCATTGGCCACGGGCACACCCGGTTTTGGTGTGTCTCGGACAGAGAGACTCGTGTGTGTTGTGGAAATCCAAGTCCACGCACGGGTCTCTATAAAGAAAAATGCCACGCCCATATCCCAACCCGTTTGGTTGGGTGTTGGGATAGAGGACCCCTCGGGTGTTGTGGAAATCCAAGTCCACTCGTGGCGAACTCTAGAGAAAACATTAATATACATGTTCTCTCATAAACATATGCATGTGCACACTCGCCCTTTTCATCATATTGTTTGTTCCCTCTCGTTAAGGCAGGAATTCCCCCGCGAAATTCATCAAGGACATGAAGAGCACACCCAGCCAGCATGCGGCCCCATGCAATGGCAATGGAGGGTACCCACTCCCAACCCGGGCACGCATAGCGACCGGGGACGAATACCCAGGCGGCGGAGACGGCCCAAATCCGCAACGCCACTCCTTGCCTTTGAAGACCCCACCCACTCATAGAGTGACGGGGCAAAGGCACCCATTGCAATTCATATTAGAATACTTGTATTGTAGAGGACAACCCCTCCCTCTAGGCTTAAGTCCTCGCCGTATGTAGTGGCAATTTTGCACGCCACGAAATTTTTTCCACGTAATGTGAGCCACACAAATATTTCGTACCTTGCATACCTACCCTCGTGTGGACAAGGGCAAATCGGTGGAAAACCATCACGCCCAACACAAAAAGGGAAAATGGGTTGTACCCGCCAACCCAACGAAGTTTTCAAGCCTTCGCCATTTTGAGCAAATGATTTAGCTCGTTGGCTTGGGTCACGGGTCAGGGACGGTCGTGGGGTCGTGGTTTCGGTACGGGGCGGCACTCCGAAACCTTGCAAACACCACCATGCGCACAACCCGGTAGAGTCTTCGGGAAGTGCTTGCCACGTTGTTAGCACCCTTGACGGGGGGCGTCATCGTGGGCAGGACTGACGGCAGTAGTCCTGGTGGTGGTAGGAGTGCTCCAGTAAGACCCAAGGATAGGGGTTTGAATGGCATTAAGACCCCCGAAAGAACACGTCCCACTTCCGCCCCAGGCTATATGCCACGCCACCCCACCCCAAGGACTCTCAAGCCTTTAGCGGTGAGAGAGGTAGACGGTGGGGTAAACCTGCGGTACCCACCGCCCTGCTCCGGTGGGGATTTTTGGAACCGAGGAGCGCGCCGTGCATGCACATCTTCTTTCCTGTCTCCCACCGCTTCTCGCTCTCTCCTCCCTTCCCCAAACAATAATATATCCATATTGGTTAGGGTTTTCTTTTCGTGGCACGCTCATGAGAGCGGTCCACCAAGGTGGGCAAGGATGTCAACGGTTTGGGTGAGATTCTGTTTCTGCAAGTAATCTCTCCAAACTTTGTTGTAGGACGGTAAGAAGGTTTCAACGGGTTCCTCGGTATCCCAATCTTTGGTATAACCCTCCCACCGCACCTTGAAGAGAAGTCTCTTGCGGTAAGTACGGTGACTCAATATTTTCTTGACATTATAGGTGTCCTCCTCAAACTGGGAGGGCACTCTAGCAACCTCCTCCGTGTAATTTAGAGGCACGGGGGAGCGAGGGGAGTTGACTGTTTTCATTAAACAATCAACGTGGACGTCAACTAACCTCCGTTGGTCCAATTGAATAACATAGAGGTCGTGCGCCTTCTTGGCCACAACCTCATAGGGCCCATCCCAATAGGGACAAGTCTTATCGCCAAGATTTTTGCGTTGGCGACGGACCCATACGCGGTCCCCTTTTGAGAAATTGGGGGACATCCTCCTACTCTTATTATACTTACGAGCCATTGTCTCTTGCACTTGAATCATAGCCCTCCGTGCAAGAGCAATAAGCTCCTCACGCCGTTGGAAGTAGTGAGCGGCGTCTTGGGCCACCCCCTTAGGCTCAGCAAGAGGAGGCCCCTTAGTACGGTTGTGTTTACCAAACACAATCTTGTTAGGTGTATAACCTGAAGGACCTGTAGTCTCATGCCACGCTCGTACAACGGCGGGCAAAACCTCTACCCAATTGGTTTTCTTTTTCTTCAAGGTAATGGCTTTAGCAACGGCACGCCTTAGCTGCTTGCCAGTATTTTCGGCCTTGCCATTACCTTGGTGCCTACCCGCGAGACACATAGTCGAGCGGGCACCAATCTTAGAACAAAGGGTTTGGAAATATTGGCTCACAAATTGTGGCCCACGGTCGGAGCATATTTCACGAGGGGCTCCGAACCTATCCACCCAGCGCTCCATTACCAAATGGGCCGCTCTTCTCCCCGTTAGCCCTTTCATCCTTGTCTCCATGACGGGGTTTAGGAATAGGGATCGCGATGAGGTAGCCGGAAAGCCGGCATACACATAGGAGCATTCGGTCATACACCTCTCCATCGTGGGAGGTGGAAGGGTAGTGAAACACATCAAGCGCTATGGAGTCCATGGGCTCCATAGGTATAGGCATAGGGGTCATGTACCCTTGCTTGCGCTTGGTGTCATGCGTGTGAATGGCACATGAGGGACACGTTTGACATTGCAGTTCCACTGCTTTGTACAACCCCTCACCTTCCACGCCATGGTTAATTTCCTTCCAGTGTTTTTCCACACTGGAGGTAGTTAAGTGAAATGCATCATGGTATTCGGCTACCAAACGATGCACTAGCGGCGTAGGAACACACCACCGTCCATTACGGACGAGCTTGTTATCCACCAACCTCACTCCATCTTGGAAGCTCCCATTCAAGGCATCTTGCCACATTTGTTTGTAGCGTTGACAATTTGGGTAGTGTTTAGCCCAATTTATCTCAAAGACATTGGGAGCATCCTCCCCATGTATAGGAGTTGCTTTCTTGTGGGACTTCCAAGATTTTTTTATCTTGACAATTCGCTCCAGTCTCCGAAGCTTTCTCTTTTGCTTCGTTCCCCCCCCCACTGGAGGCGAAGCCAGAGGGGGTGGATCACACGCGGGTGCCCCTTGAGCCCGAGGGGCCGCTTTAGACCTAGTAACAACGGGCGCCACAACCGCCCTAAATACAAGGGGGCGGGCGAGAAGTTCCTCCTTCTCGGCCGCCATCATGTCCCGCACATCCCCGGCCGCTTGGGCCGTCCCATGTATGGACACATCACCCAACGCCGGGTTAGCAGGGTAAGCCCAACGGGACAAGAAATCACCCACGGGGTTCACTGGCCCCGGAGTGTAAACCACATGGAGGTCGAATTTAGAGAACAATTCATGCCAACGTGCTTGGCGTGGAGAGGGACCCCCCACGGTTTTGAGGTCCTCCGTAGCCCAATTTTCAAGGCTACGGTGGTCCGTACGGACCTCCACGCGCTTGTTCCCCACCCAACCATGCCATTTTAAAAGCGCCGCCACTATGGCGTAGCATTCTTTCTCCCGAGGGCTCCAATTCAATTGGCTGCCTGACAATTTGCGGGAGAAAAGGGCAAGGGGGCGTAGGGCACCATCGGGACCTTCCTGCTGTAGGGCCGCCCCCACCGCCCAATTACTAGCGTCCGGGGTGAGGACAAAGTCCTTATCCCAATCGGCTAGTTGGAGGGGAACAATATCCGTAATAGCACGCTTGAGCTTCAAAAAGGCCTCGTTAGCCGAAGCATTCCATGTTAGGCCTATCTTTTTGCCATTCTTATGCTGAGACAAATCCTTCAACATATTAATCAAAGGGGTAGCTATGGAGGCGTAGCTTTGGACATAGCCTGAATAATAGTTGGCGAGCCCCAAGAACCCCCGGAGCTCCCGAACATTATCCGGTTTGTCCCAACGCTCAAGCGCCAACATTTTCCCTGGCGCCGGCCGACGTGTGCCATTTTCCAACACATGGCCACAAAACTCAACCGAACGAACAAAGAAATCGGTTTTGCTAACCGAAGCAACCAACTCCTCTTTTCGTAGCCTATCCAACACGTCACGCACGTCGCGGTCGTGGTTAGCCAATAGCTCCTCCTCCGTCGCACCGGAGGAACCAATAATAATATCATCAATATATACGTCCGCACAATCCAAACCCTGCAAAACATGGTCCATGACCCGTTGAAAAATAGCGGGCCCATTCTTGATACCCATAGGCATAACACGCCATTGGTATCGCTTACCCGCCAAATCCATGGCGGTCTTAGCCCGGGATTCAGGGTGAAGGGGAATTTGATGAAACCCTTTACTCAAGTCAACAATAGTGAAAATCTTGTGTTTGGATTGATTTTCCAACATGTTTTCTATGAGGGGGAGGGGGTGTGCGTCGGGCAAGGTAGCCTCATTAAGTTGGCGGTAGTCCACCACGAGGCGCCATTTTCCCTTCTCTTTCTTGGGCACAACGAAACCGTTGGACGCCCATTCGGAGGCAGGGCACGGCTCAATCCAGCCACGAGCCAAAAAGTCCTCCACTATTTCTTGCTCCGCCGCGGCACGCTCCCCCACCAACCGTATAGGCTTCACGGACTTGGGTTTGGCGTTCGGGTATAGGTCAAGTTTAGCAAACCCCAACCGATCCGTACCACGGACCTTAGGGTGTTCCTGGCCCGGACGGAGACGAACCTCCCCGCTAAAAACATCCCGCTCATAGTCCGCGAGGATGCGTTTCCTCATGAGCTCCACCTCCGGAGACACAATAGGCTCTTGGGTGGTGACAACGCCACCCACACGAGAAGCCGCCAACAATCGTGTGGCGCCTTTACGTTTTCGGTAACGCTTAACGGTAGTGGCCCTCCCACCCAATAACTCTCGTTCAATCTTCGCAATGCGTGAACGCACGCATTCTTGTGCCTCCAAATCTTCGGGGGTACGATCAAGAGTAACGGGTGCGAGGAGTTTTTTATGGGTCGCCTGATACGTGAGGGTGCGCACCGAAGCCAAATGGTTAGGCACCCTTTCATCCTCCGACTCTTCCTCCGAGGTCATGCCCGGCTCGCCATCCGTGTTGGGGTTAGAGACGGCCGGTGCCAAAACGGAGGCCACATGACATTTAGTGGCCGCCAAATGTTCCTCCGCAATACCACCGTCCACGTATAGCGCCACCGTGGACCAACCCCGTTGAGGAAGGGGCGTGAGGTGGTCATTCTGATAGAGACAGGCTTTAGTCTCTGGCCCAGGAAGGTGGTACCCTTGCAAAGTAATTTCCATAAGGGGTTTCCACCACTCCCTATGTGTCCACCTTGGCCCTACGACGATGGCTCGTAGTTTTTCTTGCCGAATTTTCCGAACACAATCGGAAAACCGATGATAGGGAGGGCACATCCAATACAATTTGGAGGGGTCCGCGGGAGTGGAAAAGAAATCCTCAAGCGGCGAAACCCAACGGGTAGCCTGGGCCATACCCGGGACCCTATTGAAGGCGTCCACGTCGGGGTTTTTGCCAAATTGTTTTTTGACACGTGCGGCCCAATATGGCGTGAGGCCATAGTCAGACTGGGTCCACATGGACCCATCACGCCGCGTAGGTAGAACATCATGGGCAAGGGCTTCGGGAGCAAATTCAACGAGCTCCAAAGCACAAGCCCGGTCCTGTACGGGGGCCACGGAGGAAGCGGTCAAGGTATAGGATATGTGTTTCTCGGCCTCAACACGGTTAGGCGGTTCGCCACCAGGGGGCGTAACCACAATGGCCGGGGCAGGGTGCGTAGGAGCGACCGCCCCAATGACTGGAACGGTTAGGCCCCACACGGACTGACGTGACACCTTACCATGAATGGGTTTCACCAAAAATGGTTTGCCGGTTCGTGGAGCCTCACGGAAGTCCTCAATCCAAAAACGGGGGTGCACTGGATGGTGAGAGTAGAAACAATTGAAACGGGCAAAATGGCTCACACAATGTTCGTAACCCCATGGGTGCCCCAAAACCATATCCCAAGGTAAATTCGGGACAAGGTACGGGGACACGCCATACTGGGCAACACGAGGAAGTGAAACACTACCATCCACAACCCCCGTAAATTGAATTTTGACGTCTATTTGCTCGTCCCCCCCTGGCAAAGGCGTCTCATTATCTGCTTGGAGTAGGCGCCTCCGTTGAGGGGATTCATATTTTTCGGAGAGTTGGTCTCCAAAAACATTGGGGTTGGCCAAAGCGACCGCTTGGCACCCAAAATCCACCAAAACACGGAGGGCCTTGCGTTCTCCATTGGGCAAAACAACCTGAACGGAAAGTTCGGTTTGAATCTCACTAGTCACTATATGCCCCTTCATGACTCTCGATGGAACGAGAGCCACGGTAGTGTCACAGGGGTGCCCGAGGTTTTCTTCTTTCGAAGGGGGCGCCTCTGGGCACTCCTACCAACGTCCGCGCCCGTTCGGCGCTCCCTTGCCTCCTTTATCGCCCTTGCTGCCGCCACCCTTATAACCACCACCACCCTTATCACCACCGCCACCCTTATCGCCACCCTTAGGCTTACCACCTTTAGACTTACCCGCAATGTCTCAATGAGTGTCATTGCACGGAGAATTAGGCTTACACGTCCAATTGGTGGTATTGGTGGCACCCCAATCAATCCAAGACATGTCCATCTCCATTTGTTTACGTGTTTTCCAATGTTTGGAACACGGAACCCAAAAGGTAGGTGGCGGTTTAGCCCCGGGGTCGACGGGTTTCTTCGCCGGAGGTTTAGAGTGACCCACGGCGTTGACGGAGGTGTCAGCGGGTTCGGAGGTGTCAGGGTCTGCCGTAGCCTCCGCATTAACCGCATTCACCGCGGTTTTATTGTGAGAAGGGCGATGAGTGTACGTCACGATCGTCTTGTCTCCTTTATTGAGGCGTTCGAGAGCTTCCCTCTCCGATACGCTTTTATGGGCAAGGGCGTAGATTTCCGCAGGCTTCAAACCAGGCCTACGTTGCTCCACTTTCATAGTGTAGCCGCGTGTGTGAGGTGTGTTGTTGAGTTTCAAGATCCACTCCTGGAGAGCCGGGTCTTTGCAGTCAACTATCACCCCCGGCCCCGAATAGGAAACAATCTCAGGAACCGTAGTGCAAGCTTGAGCGCTATATTTCCTGAGTTCTTTTTCGAATGGGGCGCGACCCGGCGAAGGGTCAAGGCCACTAAAATCCACCACATACCTGTCCCGGCTATTCTTAGCCTCTTGCTTGACGACCTTGTCCTTGATCCACGGGAGCTTGCTTAGGAGCTGCTCCCGGACCACTGGGGACGAGTCTCATTGCTCAGAGGCAACAAACGTTGCCAACGAGCATAGAAATCTTCAAGGTCGATGAGGGTCACTTGCCCTTTAACCACCCTGGGGGTGAGGGCTCGCCACCTTTCATCAGCCCTTGAGGGGTCATACTCGTGGAAACGTTGTTCCAAAAAGTCCCACAACTCTTTGAGGGTGGGGGCCGTGCGTGTGTGGTGGGTGGCCTCGGCAACCCGGGCGTTGATGATCGCCTTTAGCCATGGGGGCAAGGTACTCAAAATCATTTTTGCCTCGTTGGCCTTTCGGTACATGGGATCACACCCCCCCAACCATTGTTGAAGCTTCTCCACCCACTCGTCGTAGCACTCTAGCTGCCCATTAAAATGCGGTTTAGGCATATCACTATCCTCCACCGCTTTGGTGTAACTATTTTGCACCATAGGCATTTGGTACGGGTGGTAAGCAGGGGGAGCCATGGTTGGGGGTGCACCTCCACTTGCACTTGGTGCAACCTTCACTGGAGAGACTGTACACGTATCCGTAGGATGAGAGGGCGTGTACGAAGGTTTCCCAGGGGAAGTGAAAACATTTTTCGTGAGGGGATTAATGTTCCCCAACGAAGAGGTGTCCTCCTCTTCATTGGCCCACGGGGCCGTAGGCTCCGTGGGGTGTACTTCGCCCTTAGGCGTCGCCCTCCACTCGGGAACAGCACGTTCCTTCTGCTTTTCGGCGATTCCCCTCCACGGTGTAGGTTCTTGGGGGTGGGGGTGTTCGTGGTGTTCTTCCCCCCGCCTCGGCCACCCCGAATCCGGACAAGCGTTCGGATGGTAGATGCAATCGTGGGATGGGTGGACGGAGAAAGGAAGGACACACCCACCACCGGATGAACCGGATGGCGCGCCCATGGGCGCCGTAGGCGCCGCCGGTGTAGGATCAGGAACGGGCGGAGGCGCCGATGGCGGGGGCGCAGGCGTGGAGTACCAGTGGTCCCACGCATCGATCCTAGATGCAACGGCGGCGTAACGTGTAGCGAGCGACTCCACTGCGCTAAAACACTTAGCCGTTTTGCCGTTGGACATCTTAAGATGATCTGCCACGCTAGCCTCCACCACCTTAGAATCCCGGCAGTAGCCCTGAACCGCCGCGTCAAATTTAGCCAATGTAGACAAGATTTGGGTCATCCGGTCCCCGTAGGACTGACTGATGCCCACGGTAGAGGCTACTGCCTGAGAAAGTTCCTGATGGGATCGCTGCAACTCCAGATTCTGATTGCGCAGGTCCCTCACCTGTGCCATCAGAGATTGGATGCACGTTTCGTAGTGCACCACACACCGGGGACAGCCACAGGTGTGCTGTAGGTCGTCCTCCCCCCGTGTACGAGTGGGGCCCCCAGAATGTCGAAAAGATGGACCCCCCCCTCCACGAGGAGGAGATGACCCACCACCGCCCTCCCCAGCAGCCCCCCCTGCCACGGAGGGACCTGAGGGCCCCCCCGCAGGGCGAGACGGGGGTGTGTGGCGCGCAGCAACAGGTGCTGGCGCCCCCCCACTAGAGGGATGTCCCCCCCCCGAACCCCCACCACTAGATGGCCGAACCAGGTGCGGGATTCCTTGCACGTGCTTGATGTAAGCCACCTGGCGGTGGCGGGGTGACGGCGGAGGGGGAACATGACCAACAGTATTCGGTCGCGGCGGTGGGGGTGGGGAATCGTCCACCACAATATACTGTGGTGACTCATGAACCACCATACGTGATCGAGTTCTCGGATGGGAAGCAAAAACAGGCTCCGATCCCGTTGCAACCTCTGGATCCCCCCCCCAATTGGGCAGTTGGGGGTCCTCCGTAAGAGATGTATTTGTGGGGGGAGAGACCAAATTTATTGGGAGGGTTGCTGAACCTCCCTCCACCTGATGCCCTCCCCCCCAGCACAGATTGTTGACCTTCGGCATTGCCGGAGAATCATCCACTAGGGATGGACGATCTTTCGTGCCACTCATAGGCACTGGAGATGTAGTACCGGCCCGGTCCTCCGTAGGCTCCGGAGATTCCACGACAAGACACGGGCGGTTTTTGACGCCGCTCATAGGCACCGGGGACTCTTCCACAGCAATGAACTGAGGGGCCGGAGAGTCCTCCACCGTGATGTAGTGGGGGGCCGGGGATTCTTCCACGAGCATGGGGCGATCCCTGGTCCCTGACATAGGTTCAGGAGGTGCAGGCGACGAGGCAACGGAAATAGGGGAATGATGGAGTTCATGACGTTCCAACACTCCAATCTCCTCCTCCTCATCGTCGTTCCACTGCTCCACCGCCAGGGGGAACCACTGGTCACACTCATCCTCCTCGATTTGCGTGGGGGATTCCTCGATGATCGTAGGATTTAGCCTGGATCCGCTCGGGGGATAGGGATACGCTCCCAAGGCAGGAGATTCCTCCACCAGGGAGGAAAACCGCCGCGATCCACTCATTGGAGTGGGCGACGATTCCACCACAGTGGGGTTCTGCCTAGTCCCCGACAGGGCTTGCTGGATCAGGGCCACGGCCTCTCGAGCCGGACCCAGATGGCCATGGGGATCAGGCGTGAGCGCGAGGACTCGACGGTTTTCAGCGTCGAGTTGGTCAACAATGGGGCTGATGGGCCCTGCCGCAAACAGGTTTTTTCTGACCTGAGGCTCTGGCAACCCCCCTAGCGACGGAGGAGTGCCAGAGTCGACCACGATAGGCCCCATTGGCGAAGCCATCGTACCCCAGTCGGCAGCGCGTGAGGGCGCAGCGTTCGTACGCTCGATCACCCCAGTAGATTGGTCGATTACTGCCCGATTCTCGGCGCTAGTAACGGTTCCCGAGCCCATAATAGGCGATTGTGGTCCTCTTATCGCTCTCTGAGGGTGGCCGTCTATTTCCCCCCCAACCATCCCAGGTACACCAGCTGGATTTCGAGGATGGGGGGCCCCGATGGGAACATTCGGGGATTTCGGAAACTTAGGATTTGTAGCCACTTGGGGCTTGGCCCGTTTTTGCGGCCCCTGCCCCGTCGATGGGGTCAGGGCCGAGGAGGTCCTGAGAGTGGGGACGTGGACACCCTCAGCTATCCCTCCCGGGGAAGAGATTTCAACTTGAATTTGGTCCACGATGTCTTGGACCGATCGCTTTCCGCGATGCCAAACGCCCAACAGAGACGAAAAATTTTCGCCTCTGCTACCATGAAACCAGACCGGGTGGTCAGGAGCAGAGGTCGCAGTGGCATGGGCAGCAACATTGCTTGGCACCGAAGACATAACGATAGTGTTGACTGAATAGTATCCTGCAAACAGATATGGTACACATAGCCAATGAAATACCTGATATGCACATATGAGAAATCCACCCTATCATCCAATAATTGATATAACTACTAAACATCCATGATTGCCTTATCTATCCCACATCCTATGTTCCTAACAAGGAAATGGAATATGATATACCCTATCCCACATATATCCCATCTATAGGGCCAAATAAGGCTCCCTTAGGGGTAAAATGCCAGGGTAGGCTTGTGACCTGCTTCAGTGTTATCCCCCACACGAACCGCATACACATCCTGCCCGACCTTCCGCACGATTACCCCCGGCACATACCAAGATGCCTGCCGATGCCTGGACAGGACATCCTTGTGGTGCCGCTCCACCCACACGGTGTCTTGGAGAGCATATTTCTGGACCTTTCCCTGCTTGAAGTACTTGGCCCTCTTCTCATGCTCCTCCTGAAGTGCCTTGCACACCTTGGCCGCCGTGTCGCCCGCCTCAGCCATCATAGCGTTCGCATCCCAGGCCACTTTGCCATGGTTCAACCACGGGAGAGTGCGTGACACTCGATCCCGTAGGAACAGGATACGATGGGGCGACAGTCCAGTGGGTCCCGGAAGGTCGTGATACGCTTGGAGTACCCTCCACAGCGAATTATACCAATTCCGGCCCGGTTCGTCGATGTGCAGCTGGCGGAACTTTTCGAACATCTGCCGCCCGGCCACCTCAGCTGGGCCATTTGACCGGCTGTGGTACGCCACGGTCTTGGCGTGCCGAATACCCATGTGCTTGCACATCGTCTTGAACCACGTCCCCACAAACTGACTGCCCCGATCGCTGCAGATGACAGCCGGGACATCAAAAATCGTCAGCCAATGCCTGATCATGGCATTAGCGACGGTCTTGGCCTGCAGCCCCACTCCATGCTTGTCCTTCTTGTCCTTCTTCTTGGACTTCTTGCCAGGGACCGCCACGATATACCCACTGTGCCTATCCACCGCCAGGATGACACAGTCGTAGGTCTCTCCTTCCACGGTGACCTCAGGCATGGCGAATACATCCATGGCCACAGACCGCATAGGGGCCTCCGGTAGAGCCGTATACACCGGGTTACCCGCTGTGGAGTGGTTGGGGCTCTTCGTGGCCCAACACACGGCACAGTCGCTGCAGTACCTATCCAGGATGGCGTAGTACCCCGGAGGAAACTTGAAACGCCACTCCAGGTCCTGCTGCATCTTGTCTCGGCCAGGGTGCATGAGCTGGGCGTTGTGCCAATGGTCACTGAGCTCCTCAACTCGGTTCTCGGGCACCAGCAGCTTGTCCTTGAGGAACAACTTGTCCCCATCCTCGGTCAAGCCCTCGGGCCATTCGTCGTCCGACGGGGCGCTCACGGCATTCCAGTACTTGCTCCAGTGCTCGGATGCCGCATAGTCATCCGACCAGTCCTCTGTGAGCACCGACCTGACTAGCTCTACAGGGGCCACCATCCATTGCTCGAGCGTTTCCTCTCGAATAGCTTGGACGCGGGCACCCCGGAACTTGGCCAGGTCTGTACGGTTTGCCATCACCACAAAACACTTGACCCCCTCTTGCTCCATGGCCTTCTCCATCTCGATGATGCGCTTGGCCTCCTCGGTCTCCTCGGCGTCGCCATGGCTGGATATGTCCATCCACGCCTTGCCCGCGGGGTAGGCCCAGCGACTGAGGCAATCTGCCACAGTGTTGTCCTTCCCCGGGACGTACACGACGCTGAGGTCGAACTTGGCGAACGTCTCGTGCCATCGGGCCCTCCTAGCCGCTGGTCCTGAGGGGGTGTCCACATGCTCTTTGTGCCAGCTCTGTAGGGACTGGTGGTCCGTGCAAACCACCACCGGCTGCAGTCCGATGTGGCCAGACCACTTCCTGAGCGCACATACAATGGCGTATGTCTCCTTCTCCCTCGCGGTCCATGTTCGGCGTTGGCCCTCGGCTAGGATCCTGCTCCAAAACGCCCAGGAACCTGAGTCCCGTCGTCCCGGACTTGCTCGAGGACTGCCCCCACGGCATAGTCCGAGGCGTCTGTCCGTAGCACGAATCCCTTGTCCGGGTCCACCAGGAACAGCCCCAACTGCCCCAGGAGTCGCTCTTTCAGGCGGTTGAACGCATCCTCAGCCTCAGGGGTCCAGGCAAGCTTCTTCTTGCTCCCCTTCCGGCCATCGAACTTGCCCACCTGCAGCATCTTGTGCAGCGGCCCCGAGAGTTCTGCATACATCCAGACATAGCCCGAATAGTAATTGCAGAACCCCATGAAGGACCGGAGTTCGCTGATGGTCTGGGGCTTCTCCCAGTGGTGCAGGGACGCCAGCTTCCCAGGCATGGGATGGCGTTGCCCGTGACCAACCACGTGACCCGCGAACTCCACTTCCTTCACGAAGAGTGAGGCTTTGGTGGGCTTGCACACCATGTTGTGCTTGTCCAACTCGCTGAGCACTCGGCGCAGATCCTTCTCATGCGCGTCGATGAGCTCGTCCTCAGTCATGTTCTCCGTGCCGGACCCGATGATGATGTCATCCACGAAGGGGTCGGCACAATCCCGGACTGGACCGAGTAGGTCCTCCATCATGCGCCCGAAAGCGGCGTTGCCATTCTTGGCGCCCATGGGCACCACTTTCCACTGCATGGGCCCCAGCGGCGTCGACATCGCTGTGCAGGGCCTGGAGTCCGGGTGTAGCGGCATCTGGTGATAGCCGTGTTTCAGGTCCAACACCGTGAAGATCCGCTTTTTCTGTTGTTTTTGGAGGATGGAGTCGATCAGGGGAAGCGAGTACGAGTCGTGCTCGGTCTGCTCGTTCAAACCTCTGTAATCAACCACCAACCTCCACTCGCCCTTCTCCTTCTTGGGCACGATGAAGGCTGGGCTGGCCCACTCACTGTCGGAGGGTTCGATCCATCCCCGCTCAATGAACTCGGCCAACAGCTTCTTCATGGCCTCGGCCCGATCGCCCTGAAGTTGGTACTCCTGATGACGATAGATCTTCGGGTTCGGCTTCAGCTTGATCTTCGCTGTACCAAACCTCCCACGATCTGGAGGGTTCTTGTTGGCGACGCCACTGAATAGCCGCGGAAAGGCATTGATCAGCCTCTCCTTCAGCTCGGCGACCTTCGGGTTCTCCTGGGCCTCTTCAGCCGCTTGCTTCGGTATAGATACAACCGACCGCACTGCGGTATAGGCCTCTTCTGGGTCCGATTCCGACTTCTCCTCGTCCGATATGCCGTCTTCATCGTCGTGGGGAGCTCTTCCCACCGATAATCTTCGAAAATTTGCGGCCTCGGGCTGGTGCTCGTCGCTATCGGCACCCATTCTTGGAAAATCCCATGTCGGTGGGTCCGACCCAACCGGACCATCGTATTGGTCCGCGATGTGATCCATGACCCTCGCCACGAACTCGTCCTTCTCGTACTTGCCGGTGACCAACATCTTGTCATCCCACCAATGCGGAGATGTGACCATGGCCCGCCTCTTCTTGGCTGCCACACGGTCGTGCATCCCCATCCGCATGTAGTTGACGACGTCGTCGATCTCAGCGTGGGACAGGACGTCAATGCCATCAATAGGCTGGTCTGTCCCCTCCTTGGGCTCAAACATGACCTTCATGGGCATCGCCTCCACCCTACGGATGAATGCTTCATCACCCGTGGGCTGGGCTTGCGCCCCATCCACCAGGAAAGCCTTGGTACCCCACGCTTGACCCGGGGAGGGCATTGATACACCCTTGGCGTCGATGAACAACTCCTCCTCTGGCCCAAATGACATCTCGTTCAGGGTGATGGAGTCCAGCGTCGACTCGAGACCCTCCAGCGGACATGGGGTGGATCCTATGCCGGTCATGACCAGGATCCCCTTCGCCCTATCCGCGACGATCTTCTCCACCGTACGTCTGGTATTGTCCAGGGAGCCATGCCAGTACATGGGCCCCCAGTCCTTCAAACCCCAATGCCTGTGCCAGGCTGAGTCTCCTCGATGCCAATGCCTCCTACACTTCCGCAAAAGTGGGGCATCCCGGGAAGCAAAGACGTCCGTCTCGGGCGCTTCGGCTCCCAGCGTCTGGATAATCCTGGCATACACCTGCGGCGCCATTCCATACTCCGTGAGCTGAACTCCACGGTCTCCTCTGGACTTGGCACCCACAGCTTGCACCGCTCGGACGATCCGATCCTCTTCCTCAGCATTCCATTGGGATGATCCGCATGCATAGTCCGTGGACAGCCATGTGAGGCATTCATCATCCTCCCGGACCAGCGTTGCACGATGGGGAAGGGCTCCAATGGTGTTGGCCACCATGAAGTCGTACCCCATGATCATATCCCAATCGGTAATGTCGGCCACGTAGAAGTTCCCGGATAGAGTGCTTCTCTTCGCCAAATCTGGGCGGTTCAAGCGCTCATGCTCCCAGAATTCCATACTGATGGTGGCCTCATGGGTGCCGCCACCCATAATCTCTCCGTTGGCGACCTTCAGGCGGACCGGTCTCCGGCTGGGCTGCAGGAGTTCCTCCTTGAACAACCCTCTCCGGACCAGGCTCACCTGGGCACCCGTATCCACCAACACATCCACCACCTTCTCCTCTCGTCCGCACCGAGCTCGCACTTTCAAGTGCAACTGCCGCTCGTCACCATGAGGTGTATGGACGACTCTCACGGCATGCAACTCTAGCACGTCCGGGTGCATCAGGACTTCAAGGGTATGGTCACGGATGGTGTAGATCTTGGGCTGGTCCTGCCCGTCCACGGGGCTCTCCATGGTCGCTCCTTCCTTCTTGCCATGTCCCGTACCCACATGTACTTCCCTTGGCAGGGCGCTCCAGGGTTTGGGAGTGGCGAAACTCAGTGGTTTTGGCTCTTCCGGAGCCTTCTTCGGCATCCGATGTGCCTCGGATTCCTCAGGGATTCCACTGCTCTTCGGAGGAGAGACCTCCGAGGACCCACTCCTGTGGGGGCTCCTCTAGACTTGACTTCCCGCAGCCCCTTCCGGCTGCGATCCGCCAGGACTTTGTCCACCACGTTGCTGGGCTTTGGGTTCCTCCAACGTCCTCAACATGTCCTCAGCAACCTCCTCGATCGACCTCACTCGTCGGTCTTGGCCAGGTCCACCACCATAGCCTCTTCCTCCGCCTTTCCCTTGGCCTTTGCCTTGGCTTTTTTCCCCGTCTCCGCCCTTCGCCTTCCAATCGGAAATCCGCTGCTCCTTGGGCTTCTTCTCGGGGTGGGCGGCGAAGGAGGCCTTCTTGTCCGCCTCATACACCTTGCACTGACAGTGGTCGTGTGCATGGTTGTTTCCCTTGCCATAACAGACCCAGCACCCGTCGTGCTGAGACCTGTACTTTCGGAACGAGAGCGGTGGGTTCCCGATCCTCCTTGGCTCTCTGTTCTTCTTGGGTCCCACCCGGCTCCATCTGGACCGATCCTGCCCATGTTCCCTCGCGTTGTGCGCCACAAACGCGAAGAAATGGGCCTCCTCGTGATCCTCCCGGGACCAGTGGTCTTGGCCACTTCCACTACCTTCCTCCGCAGAGTTGGCCGTGTCCTCCTGGATCTCCCGATGATGGCGGTCGTCTCGGTGGCCTCGTTGTCCATGACCATGTCGATCCTGCACGTGGGCCTCGTTCTTCGCATTGAGCTTCAACTCCACCGTGATGTACTTCACGATCTCGTCCAGGCTCATGCGGGCGAAGATGACCTGCATCCTCAGCGGCTCCCCGCGCCTCCACTCCACGTTGTTGAGGCGCAGCAACCTTTGCCCCATGGAGTCTCCAAATACCTCCACGTACACGGCGTTCTTCAGTCCCAACATCCGGTTGGGCTCGCCCAGGTTCCTCCTGAAGAACTCCATGATACCCGCATGGGTATCCTCCGCCGCCATGATCCTCACCGCCACCCGCTTCTTGGCTCGCTTCTTCTCCTCGTCCTCCACTCTCCTCTTCCAGTTGCCGGGGAGGACGTCCTTCAGCAAGTGGCGGATCTCGCTGGCCTCATTCCAGTCCTCCACCAGCTTGAGGCATCTGTGGTACTTCCGCAGATACCGGTTCCACTCCCGGACCCGCAACTCACCGCGGTCCAGCGGCAGCGGGATGGACCACAAGTCCTCCAGCTTCTGGTTCGGAGCGTCCACCCGCTCCTCATCCTCCAGCCACTGGAGGCAGGCCTGCTCCGTACGGATCAATCCTTCCCGGATCTGATCCCGCAGCTCCTCCTTCAGGTCCTGCGCCAGCCGATGTGGGAATGTCCGACATACCCACTTGTCCCGCGGCGCTCCCCGCATCTCGCCGACGACCTCCTCGGCGAAGTCCTCCCAATCCAGGATGAAGTCGTCCAGGTTGGAGGAGTTGCCATCATAGTAGGGGATTTCGATTCCCCTGAGGTCGTCAATCCTGATGGCGTCTCCGACGTCCCCAGCCACCACTCCACCGAGACGGATACCACCTGTGGCCGGGGGGTGTGAGTACACTCCCCGTACATCCCTCTCCTCCATGGAGTGCGGTCCAGTTGGGCCTGAACCCATGGGGTTTGGAATGCGGGAAGGATTTGCTCCATCGGCCGTCCATATCCCCGTATTGGGGTCCTTCGCCCACAGGTTTCCGCCTGGATGACCTCGACCATGTCCGTCGGCGCTTCCCATGGTTTGCCCCTGCATGGTCTGGCTCTGGATCTCCTCTTCCGCATAAACTACCATATTCGTCGTGATCGGTAGATCCTGGGCGGCATGGGACATCTGTACTGTCAGGCTCCTCGGGTCCGTGGTTACGTGCCCTTCCCGCATGGACCCAGCCCTGCCGTGTGTTCCCCGAGCATTGTGGATTCGCTGAACATGGGAACAAACGGCAGCGCACCCGGGTCAACACGCGGAGGCGCGTAGGGTGCCTCTGCCGGGCTGCCCATGGGTTTATCCATGGCGCTCCGGAGGGTCTTAACCCGCTCCACCAGCTCTGCCGCAGCCGGCTTTGCCAGGAGCTCCGGACCCGAGGTGAGGGGCTGTCGCTCCTCTAGCCTTTTCAGGCGTCCCGACATGTCCTCCACTAAGTGGAGGAGGCTGTCCACCACTTGCTGCTGCTTCTGCAGGGCCAGCTCGAGATTCTCCCGGTACCGGGCCTGATCCGCTCGCAGCTCCTCCATGTCTTTCTCCGCGGCCGACTGGTCATCCAGGATCCCGGCGACGTCCTCCTCTAGACCGTCCTTCGTGTTGTCCAGGCGGTCGAGACGATGCACGATGGCGTCCATCCCCATCTTTGGGTACTTGCCCATGAGGAAGGACACGTGTTCGCAGTGGCACTCAGCGTGCCTTCCATCTGGTCCGGCGCGTCCCGCGGTTCCCGGCGCCTCGGACTGCTCCGCCATGGGTGTGTCGCCCATGCTATCCCGCGGTGGCTCCGTGTGCCGGGCCACAGGCGCCGTCCTGGCTCTGGCAGGCCTCTCCAACGCCTCGGCGTCATGCTCCAGGCTAGGTTCTGGGGCCGTGTTCGCCCTTGTGGGCGGTCTGGCCGTCTCCTCCGACTCCGAAGGTTGCTCGTAGGCTGTCCGATAGCCCTCGGAGTGCCCCTGGGATTCCCACAGCCTGACCGGGCTAGGGTCCGCATCCATAGCCCCGGCGTCCCTTGCCGCGGACTTGGGTGACCCGCGCTTCCGGTAGTGAAGCGGTACCCAGAACCCCATGGCCAGGCTACGGCATACAATCGGTCTCCGGTCCACTAACCCCAAGTACGGAAGGGAGGACCGGTCTCCGGTCCACTAACCCCATGTACGGAAGGCGCCCGTTGACGCCCGGTGCGAGCCCGGCGGGAGCGTGTTCCGTGCCGTAAAGCCCCGCATCGGCAACCGATGCACCGCCAGCGGAGATTTGTGTATCGGAATATCAGGAATCAACAGGGTTTTATTTTCATATTGTTTCCGTCAATTTTTACGCTTCCGTTCTGATACTCACTGTTTTGACTGCTGGCGGTTGGATCGCGACTTTACCGTAACCGCCAGTTTAACTGTAATTAATGGAAATTTTAACGCAATCCGTCACGAAGGCTCCAAAGCCTTCAGGAACTGCATGGATGCTTCCGCAATTTTCACATCTTACACTCGCAACCTTAATCCGAATTTTTCAGGATGTCGAAATCGGATTTTCGACTTCGACATTCCCGCACTTGATTTGACCTCTTTCGAGTGGACCTACCTGCTTCCCTATGCACGAATCAACCCTCCTTTTATCATGCCCTCCATTTGTCTTAAAGATATGGGCAAAACAAAGTTGATTCGTGAGGCCAGTTGTGAAGGTCATATCTCGTGTTGCTTGCGAGGAATTACGATAAGGAAACGTGGGATGTATTCACAATACTCCCGACGTAATTTAGGAAGCATTATATGCCTTGCGTCTTCACACGTGCGCGCTAGTGTAATGGATCATGGTCAAGAGGGTAAAGTTTGCGTTATAACTCTTTGGCCATGATGTTGCGTGCGTTAAGATAACTTTCGAGTGTAGCGCGCAAGTGTTGGTGTTGCATAGGAACTCTCCTTGAGTTCCTATGAGCGATTGACACAAAGTTATGCCCTTGGAGGGGCATGACATATCGTGGGGGGAGCTACCTTTTTGGGCAATATGGAGTATGTGCCTTGTGTTGTGTTGCGTGCCCATTTGGCGGGTCTATCGCTCCAAACCAAACCCGCCAATGGACCTCATATTGTGCAAGCCCCTTCTCCGTACTCCCTACGATCAATTGCAAGCCTAACCTTCGTGAAGGGAAGCTTGTGTGGCGATCCCGAAGCGATGCGTTGGAAGCAAGGTGTGTGTTTTGCAATTTTCCATATATTCATGTGCCCACTTGGGAAGTAGCGCTCGTAACCTTTCAAGGCGCCCCAAGTGGAGCACATATGTGGGATCAAAGGTCATTGGTGTCAAGTCATTGTGTTTAGAAGGATTAGTTATTTGCACTATCCAAGCCGAAGATATTATAATATAATTGTGCACCTTTCAATGCACTTTTGTGTGTCTTTGTGCCAATTTTGCCGTTTTTGGCTCGTCATGATGTCAAGTGGCGACCGTATATCTCGACGTTGCGCTCAATTGACATCTTGACCCAAGTATGTTATGAGGGTACATACTTCGGTCCCCAACATATCTTGGACCCGGCGAATAACTCCTCTTGAGCTTGGCATACCGTGGCCGCCATGTTGGCGATTTGGGACTATCCCAAATCATGGGCTCACTTGGCGACCCTGCCATTCCCAATACCGGAGGAGTTGGGCGACGCCCAAAAGATATGTTGGACATATATGACTTGATACCAATCCTATGGCACACTCCGGTCCAAGTCGGGCATGTGCCTTATTTGCCCCAACCATGAGTGTGCGCATTTTTGGCCATTTTGAGCAATTTTCCACTTTTGCTGCCCGCCGTGCGCTATGTTCTAACCCTTGTGCACGCCGGACGCATGGACCAATGGACCATATATGACATGGGTGTTATGGGTAATGGTCCCCATGGTCCACACACCACGTGGGCGAAGCGGAACCACCTTCGTTAAGGCGCTAGCCCAAAGTGAGTGTGGGCAATTTTGCCATTTTGGCATTTGTGGACCCAATTGGGATCGTCACCACGCCAAGTAGCATGGAGATCTTTGAGAGCCAAGGGCATGGGAGTGTCTCTGTTGGACTGCCAGTGGATTGCATAGGAATGGCGGATCCGATCTCCAAGCCGGCGTGGAGATATACTATTGGGAGCACCCCGAATTTTGGCTCATTTCGAGCAGCCAAAATGACCCCATTTTGGGACCCCAATTTCCCCCTTCCGTGTGGTCAATTGGCGGCCCCATTCGTCTATGCCCACAGGGAGCCCGGACCTAATTTCAAGTTGTACACTCAGATATAAGTCCTAGGTCCTGCCTCCTATCCTGTGAGCCATTGGCCTTGCCCTGGCCGGGCGAGCCACGCGTGGGAATAACGCCAATTTTGATGATTTTGGCATCATGACCCCACTTGACGAATCTGTGTTGCCCTGATGCCGGTACCTCAGAGGGAACCAGGTTGGGTGAGGGCTCCAGGGAGTTGATACTCGAAGGGCATAGGGTCAGTTGCCTCGTCCCTACCTCTGGCGGGTCCGGACGAGGGGTCAATTTTGGGGATTTTTGAGTTAATTTCAGTTTGGGCTGAAACAGCCCATTTTCAGCTACCAACTCCTGGGTGATAATGGCGGGGCCATATCTCTGGCTCAGAGGGAAGTTGGGACCTGCCGTTAAGGGAGCATAGGGAGCCACTGTCGGTTGGCCTTGGAGCTACTTGGTTCCCAGGAACTCGCCTGTGGCTGGGCGAAACACCTCCCCCATTGGCAGGGTTTCAGGGTCCGGACTGAGCAGGGCATGGGTTGTGTTTGAGCCCCCGCCCCCACCAGCCACTGAGAGGGTCGGACCTGGGATTGGGATATGAGTTGGGACTGAGTGTGTATTGTCCTGTGATGCCCTTACCCCAGTCCAGTCTCAACCCCATGTGTACATATCCTGATGTGTTGCTGTACATACTTTCGTTCCCTCATTTCAGAGTGGCAAGGATTCTGAAACGCCTGCAGGCCGTGGAGGACTGGCTGCGGGCGGAAGGGTTCGCCTACCGCCACCAGCAGAGGCGCTGGAGGACCTGGACCCGGCCGGACAGGCCCGGCGAAGGGCTGCGCCCCGACGGGATTGAGGAGGACGAGGACCCCAACGCCTACCCGTCGGGCGCCTCGATCAATGTCTCCATGTGGGACATGATCGAGAAGAAGTTCCCGGAACCGGGGAGCGAGCGCAGGCTGCAGGGCAGCAGCAGCGCGTCTCCGGGGAAGGAGAAGCGGTCTGCCGGGGACAAGAAGCGGGACCGGAAGTGGCGGGAGTACCAGGAGTCCCTGGCCGCCGAAGCCGCCCAAGGCGCCAAGGGCGGAACCCCAGCCCCCAGTCCCCAACGGGCCAATGGTGGTCATCACCCCGGCTCCACCACCCTTGGCGACTACATCAAAGTCGCCAGGCAGACCAAGGACAAGCCCCGTCCGCTGCTCCTGAGGCCCCAGCAGGCCCCAGCAGGCCCCAGCAGCGACGTGGAGTCGGCCCACCGCGGGAGGATGCCGACCGACCAGGCCAGCTCCGGCAGCAGCGTCGCTCCCGACAGGGACGTGGCGCGCGCCTGTGAGCGCGCCTGTGGGGTGCCCTCCAACCTTCGGGTTGGCCGGCAACGGGCCAGGCAGTACAGCGCTGCCGTGGAGGGCGCCGTCGGCATCGCCCAGGAGGAGGCTGCGGAGTGGGCGCATGGCATGGCCATCCACGCCCAGACCGTGGCGGCCAGTGCGGCCGGACTCACGGCCGTAGCCGCCCATGGGGCAGCGACTGCCCAGGTCAACGGTGAGTTGGCGGCAGCCGACGAGGAAGCCCGCCTGACGCAGGAGGCCATTGCCTGCAGGGAGGCCGAGGTGAGGGCGCTGGAAGAGGCGCTTGCCCAAGAGAGGGCAAAGAAGGAGGCGGAGGAAAGGGCCCACGCCGAAGCGACGGCCAAGGCCCAGGCGGACGCCGCCAAGAAGGACGCCATCGAGGCCGCGCGACGAAAGGTCGCTGAGGAGAAGGCCAAGACGGAGGCGGAGCTGGCGGCGTTGGAAGCGCAGAAGGCGCGGCTGCAGCAGGCCCGGGAAGCCGAGGCGGCTCGTGCTCGGGAAGAAGCCGAAGTGCGGGCTGCCGCAGCCACCGCCGCCGCAATGGAGGAGGCAGAGGCCAAACTCCGCCGCGAGACTCCCCCGGGAGGATCACGAGTGGAGACCCTTCGAAAACCTTTCGAAGGGGACGCCTCCTCCAGGATGACGCTGGACGAGGCCGACACGGGCAGCAGTGGGAGCAGTGGCTCCACCGCCCGTCGACGGAGGAAGGGCAAGGGGAAGACCCCCGAGAGGCCGCGGAGGCCAGCGGGTGGACACCCCCACGACAGTGACCCCTTCTTCACCGCCAGTGACGGGGATGAACGAGGCCGCCGACATCGCCAAGTGGTGGCTTGGACGGGCGGAGGAGGCGGAGACGTCCCCATGGAACCGGAAGGTGAGGATGAGGATCTCCCTCCTCCCCACCGGAGCTCGGAGCCTTCCGAGACCGAGACGCCCAGGTGGGGCGACATGGATGAGGATGACGACATGGACTTCGGCATCACGAGGAAGCACCCATCCTCGGACCCACCGAGGCGACCCGGCGGAGACCCACCGGGACCCCCTGGCGGAGGACCATCAGGACCCCCTGGAGGACGCCCACCAAATGGACCCCCTGGAGGCGGACCACCGAGAGGGGGAGGACCCCCTGGACCGGGCGGACCCGGCGGAGGCCCTCCTGGAGGACCCCCTGGGGACCCCGACGACCCACCAGGGAACGGCGACCCGGATACCACCTGGCGGTGGATTGTCTACCTCCGCAGGAGAGTCCAGTTGCTCGAGCTTGAGGTAGACACGGGCAAGGGCGAGATGGCTCGCATCTCCAGGGTCGCCGCGCGCGCGCAGAAGGAGCTGGACATCGCCAGGGCCGAGACCAAGTCGCTGACCAACGTCGTCAGCGGCCTGCAGCAGAGGCTGCACGCGCTGGAAGCGCGTGGGAGCGTCGGCAGCGACCACCCACCCCTGGAGTCGGGCTCGTCAGACGACGGCTGGGGACCCGGACCAGGTCCAGGCAGACCCCACGCCCCCGGCGGAGCCCCCAGGAGTCGCCCCAGCGCCAGTGCCCCCTCTCTCACCGCCCCCTCTCACCACAGCGCGGGCCGCCGCAACGAGCGCGTGCCGCCCGGCAGTGGCAGTGAGGATTGGCGTGATGAGTGGCTCAGCGCGGAGTACCGCAACCGCCGTGCTCCACCGCGGACACCGGTACGCCCCCGGCGCCCCGCACCAGCCCCGGAGCCAATCCCAATGGCTGGTGGACGTTATGGTGGACTCAGGGATGAGGTCCCCAGAGGAGACGTGGAATGGGATGTCGGTGAAGGTGAGGACCTGGATCTGGACCTGGAGGAGTTCGACATCAGCCCGCCGCGTGGTGTACGACGGGAGGCCGCTGAACGCAGCCGCCAGCGCCGTGATGAGGATGCGTACATGGAAGCAGTACGGACCAGGTTAGGGTACATTGAGGAACCGCGGCGTAGCCACAGGGATTCCATGGAGGAGATGGACGTGGCGGCCGTGGGAGTCCGTGGGCGAGGCCGATGGGAACCTCGGTCGACCTCGCGGCCGGCGTTCATGGTCTCTAAGGTCGCGGACGCCGCCGTGTGGGAAGACTTGAAGGACATCAAGCCCCCCATGTACGACGGCAACCCCCTCAACCTCGACCGCTTCTTGGAGAAGCTGGGCGATTGGGGGCTGACCGTCACTGAAGACATGCCTCACGCGGATGCGGAGAGATATGTCTTCAGACGGTTCAGGTACCGCCTGCCGGAAGTGCTCGGAGAGCTATACTTCATGGCGACCAAGGAGGGGAAAATCAAGACCCTCAAGGAAGCCAAGAAGTGGCTCAACGAGCAGGAGCGGGTGGACGCTCCGCAGGTGGCTGCCAAGCGGTGGAAGTCCATCAAGCTTGAGCATGATGGACGGGAGATCCGCCTGCGGGATTGGCGGGACTTCCGAGGGAAATACACCCTCTACCGCCGCAACGTGGAGGATTGGAACGAGGGTGACGAGCAGGCTCGCCTGCTCTCCATGCTGCCGGAAGCATGGATCAAGAGGGTCACCAAGGAGGAATCCAAGAGGGCCAAGTCCAACCACACGGTCAAGATGATGCTCCCCAAAGAGTATCACTCGAACGTGGTGGCTTGGGCGAAGAAGAACGTGGCCCGGGATGTCAAACGGCACTCCCTGCGGAACGCTCTTCTCATCACCGTCTCGGGCGATCGCGAGAAGACCGCGATGTGGCGCCTTGACGAGTGTGAGTTGAGCGGCCAGACCATCCGTCTGCAGGCCATCCCGGCGCGGATGAGCTGCGACGAGATCCTGGAGTGGGTTGGCGAGGAAGTACTCAAGGAGTACCGAAACCTCCACCACACCCGCGGTTTGAGGCCCGGCGACCGCGACGTCAACTACGTTGGCGAGGGACCTGGCGGGGAAGCTGCCACGGACCCAGCGGAAGCCAGCGGCGATGAGACTCTCGTCGACGATGACGACGACGATGAGCCCGCCGAAGTGGCCGTTTGTGCCTTCGTGGCCAAGAACCTGAGCGCGGGGAGCAAACCGGGAAACTGGAAGCCCCTGCAGCAGGGTTGGAGGAAGCAGGAGAAGAGGGACCCTCGCCGCATTGGCGACCCTCCGCTGTCCTTTGGGGAGTTCATACGAGCTCACCCTCAGGGCTGTTTCGTGTGTTATGGGAGGAAGCGAGGCTTCAACCATGACCACTGAACATGCCCCGTCCACAAGGCCGACACGGAGGCTTACAAGAAGGCGCACGGGTCGAAGAAGCGTGCGCCCGCGGGTATCCGGGAAGTCAAAATGGAGGTCGACAAGGACGAGCTGGCCAAGCTGATGTCGTCGGTGGGGACCGAGTTGGCCAAGGAGATCCAGGAGATCAAGCGGAACTGGGTCCCCAGGTCGGACAACAAGAACAAGGAGAACAACCAGAACGACCAGAACAAGGACAAGGACAAGAAGCCTACTCGCAGCGAAAGAAGGAAGAAGGGCGTCAACGGGGTTGATGCAGAGGAGAACACCCCTTCTTCCACAACCGACGCCCCCTAGCGGAGCCCCTGCAGCCAAGGGCCCCAGCTAGGGCGGTCGCAGGATGGTGACGTGGGAAGCGCCGAACCATCCCTGTTGGGAGTCGGTAAACACAAAGGGATTGCCGCGGGCGGAAGGCCCGGTCTGGCACCCAGTCGCGGAGGCGGGGTGAGGGCAAGTGAAGGCACGAACCCTTGCACCCGTCCGTCCTTCGCGACCAAGAATGTGTTTGATGTACTACAGGATCTTTCCGAGAGTATCGGAGGATTACCCGGACCGCAGCTGGATGCTGCAGATGGGCAGCCTGAGCCCATTGTCCACGACCTGCACCAGTCGCTTGTTGAGCTTCTGGAGCGGCCGGAGATCCTGAGTTTGCACGCCGTGCGCCGTGTTGGTCGCGAACGGCAGTTGCATCTTAAGGTCCGTGCCTTATGCGGGGAAGTGGAAAAGGTTTTCGACGTGTTGGTCGACACGGGAGCTCAAGTCAGCTTGGTCAAGGCTGGCCTACTTCCACCACAGTGTCTGACCGACAGTCGGAAACCTGTCAGGCTGAAGGTGGCGAACGGCCAGTACATGGTGGGAGGCACGAAGGAAGCGGCCATCGGGCTGCAGTCCGTGAACCATCGTGAGCTGAGCCGCCCAGACCTCGGCAAGGAAATCCTCCTGCACGGTCGCTTCTACGAGGCCGAGATGGACTGGGACATGATCGTCGGGTACGACTTCATGATGGAGACGGACTCCGGCGTTCTCCCGTCCCAGGCCTCCATGACCCTGTACCAGGACGACCAACTCTCGTGGCTTTCGTCACCTGAGCACCATGTGGAATGCCAATGGATCCACCCCGAACGCAATCAGCTCGAAGTGGCCGCGCTGGACACTGAGCCAACTGGTCCTGCAAACCAGGAGTACGGCGTAAGGCCGGAAGTGGCGAGCCGAGTTGTCGCGGACTTGGGAGCTTCGGATCTGGCCCTGGATGCGTTCTCTTCAGGAACCTCCGCCCATCTGCGGGTGTGTGAGAAGTACTGGAGCGCACAGGACTCCGCGTGGAAGAAGCACTGGGGTCCACATCAGGGATTGATGTGGATCCATTGCCCCCGTTGGGACATTCCAAGAGCGATAGCGAAGATTCGCAAGGACCGCTCCAAGGCAGTGCTGGTTGTTCCTATGGGATGCACCGAGGAGGAAAGTACCCGACATTGGGTAGCCTCATTGACCAACATGACCTTAAACAAGGTCGTCCTACCGGCTGGAGAGAGTGTCTATCAGGACGCTAAGGGACAGCCCATGCCACCCCAGAGATGGCCAACGGAATTCCACTATGTGGATGGGGGCCTTGATCAGGCCAACACCACGGACTTCGTGTGTGTCAACCGCATCATAGCGGAGCCATGGCGGCAATGCTTTGCGGTTCCCCCTGTTGACATCGAAGAATCGGAATCGGAAGACCCCCTCACTGAAGAGGAATGGGATCTGGTTCAGGGGTATATGGATCAGCCCTTTCACGACTGGGGAAACCAGCGTGAGGGCAAAGGCCAGGACAAAGCCTGGTGGGAAGTGGACTCAATCGTCTCCGGTTCCTATGACGGGAATACCTTCGTACAGAGGGTGCTGGATCACATGTCCAGCCAAGACGAGCCGCCCGGCGGTAACCCACCCACCTACGGCGATCTGTTCCGAGGCAAGACCAGAGATGGCCCTTTGGGCCACCTGGGAAGACCACCTGAGCCGAAAGCGAGCGGAGTAGCTACCCCTCAAGTAAGCTCCGTGGTTCGAGTGCCCGGAAAAGCCAAGGCGGAGTCCGACGATTGCCCCAAGATCCAGGCATTGAGGGCCAGGTTGGAGCAGAAGTATGGTGATACCTTCTTCAGCGGTAAGCCTGTGTTTCCCCCACCGGTGCGTGGACCGTATGGCGAGGCCAAGATACGACTGAAGCAGGACCCCCGTGTGTATCGGCACCGGGAGTTTGCCCTGAGGGGCGAGAGGAAAGAGGCCATGGAGAAGATCCTCCGTGACTTCATCCAGAGAGGCTGGCTCGAGCCGTGCCACTCCGAATGGGCCTCTCCCTGCTTCGTCGTCCCCAAGAAGGTTGCCGGCGAGTGGCGGCTCGTGGTCGACTACCGCGGCCTGAACGCCCAAACCCAGCACAACAGCTATACGCTGCCCCTCATTGAGGACATGCTGCAAAAGCAACACCGGCGGAGGATCTTCACGGTGATTGACCTGAAACATGGTTATCATCAGATGCCTCTCGCCGAGGAGTCCCGTGCCTGCACAGCCATGAGCACCCCACTTGGACCTCTCCAGTGGAAGGTGATGCCCATGGGCGTTACCAACGGCAATGCGGCTTTTCAGCGGATGCTGGAGAACCTGCTTGAGCCGGTGCGCGACTGTGCGGACCCCTGCGTGGACGACGTGATCATCGCGTCCGGGGACCCCAGTATGAGCTACGAGGAGCTCCTGGAGGCACACGAGAGGAACGTCACTCGAGTGCTGGACCTTCTGGTTCGGCACAAGCTCACGGGCAGCAGTGACAAGGCCACCATTGCGGTAAGCGAGGTGGTCTTCGCTGGCCACGTAGTCGGGAACGGGCAGCGAAAGCCCATACCTGGCAAGGTGGCTGCGATTGAGCACTGGGAAAAGCCCAAGACGGTCTCTGAGCTACGGGCGTATCTGGGGTTCTGCAACTACTACTCAGGGTATATCAAAATGTATGCCGTGTATGCAGCCCCCATGACGACCATGCTCAAGGGCAACCGAGAGGAGACCAAGAAGGGGTCCAAGAAGGCTCTGGTCTGGACAGCTGAGTCCGACCGTGCCTTTGAGGGGATGAAGCAGGCGCTGCTATCCGCAGTGGGTCTGCAGCTCGTGGATCCCAACCGAGGGTTCGTCCTGCGCACCGACGCTTCCGACTACGCCATCGGCGCTGTGTTGGAGCAAGTGCTTGACAACGGGAGGCACGTGCCTGTGGCCTTCTGGAGCCGAGTCCTGGCGGAAGGCCAGAGACGGACGTGGACGCCCCGTGAAAAGGAGGCGTATGCCATCGTCATGGCTCTCAGGAAATGTGCTGGGTACATAGCCCTCCATCCCGTCACCGTCTGCACCGACCATCAGAGTCTGCAGTCGTGGCACAAGGAGCACGTGGACACCCCCTCAGGTCCCGCCTCCCGACGGGCAAGATGGCATGAGACCTTGGCCAAGTTCGACCTCACGGTTGTGTATATTCCTGGAAAGGATAACACCGTGGCGGACTGTCTCAGTAGGTGGGCCTATCCCGCCAGCAAGGGCATGCAGGATATCTCTGCCCATGGCGATGAGGCTGAGACCGCTGAAGCCAAGAGGATCATTGAAATGGAGCGCCTGATGGAGGAGGAGGATGTTAAATGCTTCGTCGTCATGACTGCGGATGCCCCCCTCGCGTCGAGGGTGAGCAGAGCGGTCAGTGTACTCGCCCCTGAGGGAGCTGAGTCCGACAAGCACCTCTTCCCGGAGTCTTGCCTCCAGGACGACTGGACCGACGACTACGCCAAGTCTGAGGCCTTTGCGGCCGAGTATAGGGCTGTGACCGACCCTGATGACGGGCAGAAGTGGCCAAAGGGGCTAACCGAGGAAGATGGCAAGCTCTACCGGAATGGTAAGCTGCTAGTACCGGAGTCCCGGGTGCTCGAGCTTTGTGAAGCTTGGCACCACCACATGCTGCACCCAGGGGTCAAGAAGCAAGCTCTTGACATGCAGCGTCGGTTCGAGATCGACCATATCGTTCTCTACGCCGCCATCAAGAAGGTCAGGAAGGGTTGCTCGTTCTGTCAGGCCTGCAATCCCGATAACCGGAACGTCAAGGGGGAAGCCCAATGGACCCCGGTTCCTGACCAGCCCATGGAGAGCGTGGCCATGGACGTCTTCTCCATGCCCGAAGTGCACATTGGCAAGGAGACCTTCGACTGTGTGGTTCTCTGTGTGGACCGCCACAGCGGCTACGTCGTAGCCGTTCCGGCACGCAAAAAGGGGTTGCTTGCCAAGGAGGTGGCAGTCATGATGATTCGTCATTGGCTGACCGTCTTTGACATCCCCCGCACCATTTGCAGTGACCGAGGGCCCCAGTTTACTGGTGGCTGGTTCAAGGCTATGTGTTCCCTCATGGGGATACGTCCTGCCAAGAGCGTCGCCTATCTCAGCCGGTCTAACGGCCGTGCTGAAGTGGCTGGACGGCAGCTGTTCGAGAAGCTGCGCAAGATTCACATCACCAATCCACGTCGGAACTGGTTTGAGGAGATGTGGCCTACTCTGAAGGCCCATCATGACACCCCCACTCCGGGCGGTTTGTCCGCTCACCAGATTCTGTTTGGCAGGGACCCCCTGGGTAGGGGACTTCCCTTGTCTGGTGATGGCATGGCTATGGATGCCAAGGAATTCTTCGCGCGGCAAGAGCAAACGGCGCGGGACATCCGCCAGCAGCTCGAGAAGGAGCATGCTGAGCGTCAGAAGTCCGCCCCGAGCTCGACAGCGCAGAAGTTCAGGGTGGGAGACCCGGTGTGGGTGATCAGACCCCGCCCCATGGGCACCCACCGCACCAAGACCTGGTTCACACCCGGCGAGGTGGTCCGCAGGATTGGTGAGGACACCTACCGCATCAAGGTGGGTCACGGACAGTTCCGGGAGCGCCACGAGAGTCAACTCCGTGTGCGGGAACCCGACCTCCGTGGCCAACATGTGTCCCTGAGCTATGCCGCACATGAGGCTGATTCGGATGATGACTATGCTGAGCAAGACGACTATACTGTCGAGAAGATCCTGGCTCAGCGTCCGAAAGCCTCGGCACCCGAAGGTCTGGAGTTCAAGGTTCGTTGGCGAGGCTATGGGCCGTCCCACGACACCTGGGAACCCGTCTCCTCGTTCGTGCCGCGGGTGAATACTCCCTTCATGGAGTACATCCGCAAGCACAAGACCAAGATCCACGTTTCGGACTTGGCAGCACTCACCCGGGCGATTGCAGCCAGGGGTGCCTGATCAGCGCCCTGAGCTCTCCCCTGATGTGCTTTGGGCGCTTGTGAGGCCGACGGATCGTCCCTCACTTGCTTGCTGTCTCTCATCTTCCGGTGACCTGCCATCAGAGTGGCCATGTACCCCCCCCTGCTGAATCCAGAAGAGGATGGCCCCTCTCTTCAATTCTATTCGTCACTCCCCCCCCTGCTGAATCCTTGGGAAACCAGGTAGGGCGACTGACCTTCATATTTTTGAGCTCTTGGGGCCTTGAAGCCCATACGTCGTTGCGCAACGGATGCCGCTGTCATCGGCATTGCGAATTTTTGGTGTGTGGTCTGGTTCCATGGCACTTGCGGAATCCAGACCAGTCGACGTGTGTCAGCTGACTATATATGGCCTGAACTCAGGCGTTTTCCCGTCCACCCTCCTGCATTGCCTTATCCTAACCGTGGCGTGGTTTGGCGCTCTGTCCAGAGCGTGTTTACACGCCTATTTACCCAGATTGTTGCTTGTTTTTCTGCCCTCCAGGATATGTGCATCTGTATGTTAAGTGTCATCAGCCCATCGCTGAGGGATGGACTGTTTTTCACCACGAATCGGGATACAGAGGCGCCCTGAGTCGCCGTTTACATGTGTTTACATATGGTCCAGCCTGGACCAGTACCTCAGTACATGTTCTACTGTTTGAGTGCCCGTGATACCGTGTGCCCTATTCGCTGTGATGTGTGGAGATCCTGATGGCGCCAGGCGGGAAGCCCAGTTGCCTGACTACACTCCCAGCGGTCCGCCACTGTCAGTCCCAGTGTGAGCCTACCGATTCGCAGACGCACTTGCATTCGGATGGCGGCCTCCGGTGCTCCTGACCTCGGTCAGTCTGCCTGGGAAACTGGTGGTTTGAGGAGTCGACGCCTCCGCCCACACTGCATGAGGACTCCCTCATGTATGGCCTTCGTGGTAATAGGGCGAGGGAAAAGACGGCCTTGATGCCCGATCCCTTCAGGAGAACTCCCTTAAGATCCCTTAAGGAGTTCGGCTGTACAACTCTGGACTCGCGTCGTATGGATATGGACATGGTGCGCCCGAGGAAGGACCCGTGGGGACTCTCCCCAGTCGGCGGGCCTTGGGAAGCTTAGGGGTAGCCTGATGGATCTTTGTGGTCGCTCTCGACCTGTGGGACCACCTCGGTCGTCGTGTGTCGCCTATGTTGGCCGTGTATGCCACTGCCACTGTGGTGGTGACCGTAGCAGCCGGCACCCGGTGCGCCTGGTATGGGTTAACGGGTCCTTTGGATGCCGAACAATCGCCGCCAGGACCCGGGACTTGATACTTGGTACTATACATGTGCTACGAGCTTATACGGCATCATACCTATCTTACTATGGAGTTTGGAGCCCAACCTGCGAGTCAGCCTGAAGTGAGGATGTGACACCCCCCCTTCAGGATATGGTCCTGGGTACCCGCTGCCATGCTTGGGTATTATCGAGCCCCCCCCAGGGTTTGCTCTAAGGAGGGGGGTGAAGCGGTACCCAGAACCCCATGGCCAGGCTACGGCATACAACCGGTCTCCGGTCCACTAACCCCAAGTACGGAAGGGAGGACCGGTCTCCGGTCCACTAACCCCATGTACGGAAGGCGCCCGTTGACGCCCGGTGCGAGCCCGGCGGGAGCGTGTTCCGTGCCGTAAAGCCCCGCATCGGCAACCGATGCACCGCCAGCAGAGATTTGTGTATCGGAATATCAGGAATCAACAGGGTTTTATTTTCATATTGTTTCCGTCAATTTTTACGCTTCCGTTCTGATACTCACTGTTTTGACTGCTGGCGGTTGGATCGCGACTTTACCGTAACCGCCAGTTTAACTGTAATTAATGGAAATTTTAACGCAATCCGTCACGAAGGCTCCAAAGCCTTCAGGAACTGCATGGATGCTTCCGCAATTTTCACATCTTACACTCGCAACCTTAATCCGAATTTTTCAGGATGTCGAATTCGGATTTTCGACCTCGACATTCCCGCACTTGATTTGACCTCTTTCGAGTGGACCTACGTGCTTCATTATGCACGAATCAACCCTCCTTTTATCTTGCCCTCCATTTGTCTTAAAGATATGGGCAAAACAAAGTTGATTCGTGAGGCCACTTGTGAAGGTCATATCTCGTGTTGCTTGCGAGGAATTACGATAAGGAAACGTGGGATGTATTCACAATACTCCCGACGTAATTTAGGAAGCATTATATGCCTTGCGTCTTCACACGTGCGCGCTAGTGTAATGGATCATGGTCAAGAGGGTAAAGTTTGCGTTATAACTCTTTGGCCATGATGTTGCGTGCGTTAAGATAACTTTCGAGTGTAGCGCGCAAGTGTTGGTGTTGCATAGGAACTCTCCTTGAGTTCCTATGAGCGATTGACACAAAGTTATGCCCTTGGAGGGGCATGACATATCGTGGGGGGAGCTACCTTTTTGGGCAATATGGAGTATGTGCCTTGTGTTGTGTTGCGTGCCCATTTGGCGGGTCTATCGCTCCAAACCAAACCCGCCAATGGACCCCATATTGTGCAAGCCCCTTCTCCGTACTCCCTACGATCAATTGCAAGCCTAACCTTCGTGAAGGGAAGCTTGTGTGGCGATCCCGAAGCGATGCGTTGGGAGCAAGGTGTGTGTTTTGCAATTTTCCATATATTCATGTGCCCACTTGGGAAGTGGCACTCGTAACCTTTCAAGGCGCCCCAAGTGGAGCACATATGTGGGATCGAAGGTCATTGGTGTCAAGTCATTGTGTTTAGAAGGATTAGTTATTTGCACGATCCAAGCCGAAGATATTATAATATAATTGTGCACCTTTCAATGCACTTTTGTGTGTCTTTGTGCCAATTTTGCCGTTTATGGCTCGTCATGATGTCAAGTGGCGACCGTATATCTCAACGTTGCGCTCAATTGACATCATGACCCAAGTATGTTATGAGGGTACATACTTCGGTCCCCAACATATCTTGAACCCGGCGAATAACTCCTCTTGAGCTTGGCATACCGTGGCCGCCATGTTGGCGATTTGGGACTATCCCAAATCATGGGCTCACTTGGCGACCCTGCCATTCCCAATACCGGAGGAGTTGGGCGACGCCCAAAAGATATGTTGGACATATATGACTTGATACCAATCCTATGGCACACTCCGGTCCAAGTCGGGCATGTGCCTTATTTGCCCCAACCATGAGTGTGCGCATTTTTGGCCATTTTGAGCAATTTTCCACTTTTGCTGCCCGCCGTGCGCTATGTTCTAACCCTCGTGCACGCCGGACGCATGGACCAATGGACCATATATGACATGGGTGTTATGGGTAATGGTCCCCATGGTCCACACACCACGTGGGCGAAGCGGAACCACCTTCGTTAAGGCGCTAGCCCAAAGTGAGTGTGGGCAATTTTGCCATTTTGGCATTTGTGGACCCAATTGGGATCGTCACCACGCCTAGTAGCATGGAGATCTTTGAGAGCCAAGGGCATGGGAGTGTCTCTGTTGGACTCCTGGTAGATCGCGTATAGAATGGCGGATCCGATCTCCAAGCCGGCGTGGAGATATACTATTGGGAGCACCCCGAATTTTGGCTCATTTCGAGCAGCCAAAATGACCCCATTTTGGGACCCCAATTTCCCCCTTCCGTGTGGTCAATTGGCGGCCCCATTTCTCTATGCCCACAGGGAGCCCGGACCTAATTCCAAGTTGTACACTCAGATATAAGTCCTAGGTCCTGCCTCCTATCCTGTGAGCCATTTCGCCTTGCCCTGGCCGGGCGAGCCACGCGTGGGAATGACGCCAATTTTGGTGATTTTGGCATCATGACCGCACTTGACGAATCCGTGTTGCCCTGATGCCGGTACCTCAGAGGGAACCAGGTTGGGTGAGGGCTCCAGGGAGTTGATACTCGAAGGGCATAGGGTCAGTTGCCTCGTCCCTACCTCTGGCGGGTCCGGACGAGGGGTCAATTTTGGGGATTTTTGAGTTAATTTCAGTTTGGGCTGAAACAGCCCATTTTCAGCTACCAACTCCTGGGTGCTAATGGCGGGGCCATATCTCTGGCTCAGAGGGGAGTTGGGACCTGCCGTTAAGGGAGCATAGGGAGCCACTGTCGGTTGGCCTTGGAACCACTTGGTTCCCAGGAACTTGCCTGTGGCTGGGCGGAACACCTCCCCCATTGGCAGGGTTTCAGGGTCCGGACTGAGCAGGGCATGGGTTGTGTTTGAGCCCCCGCCCCCACCAGCCACTGAGAGGGTCGGACCTGGGATTGGGATATGAGTTGGGACTGAGTGTCTATTGTCCTGTGATGCCCTGACCCCAGTCCAGTCTTAACCCCATGTGTACATATCCTGATGTGTTGCTGTACATACTTTCGTTCCCTCATTTCAGAGTGGCAAGGATTCTGAAACGCTTTGTCACATGACACGAGCGCATTGAGCGTAGTGCTTTGCCTGCCTGCTCACTTGCGCGTGTCCACCGCAGCGTCCCGTGGCCGGCCCCCCACGGGAACGCGTCAGTAGCGCCGGGCCCGTCCTCCACTGCTGCCTGAATGGCAGGCCTCCTCAGAGTCCTCCGCGGCGGAGCGGAGGTTGCATGCCTTTCGGCAGCGACGCTCACACACGGAGACCAGGTCCTCCATGTCAAGTCCTCCTCTTCCCGAATGTCGTACTTCTCTTCGGGCTTCAACTTCCGGAGTTCGCCATGCTCTTGAGCGTCTCGGCTCTTCTATGGCTCCAATCTCCGGCGTGGTCTCCACCGAGTCCACAATACGCACCCGGGGCGTACTTGGGCAGGGCTCATAAGGGCCCAAGTCCCCGGGTCGGCGGTAGGTAGGGGCAGCAGGTAAGCCTCTGCTACCATAAAGAAGGTCCCTACCAGGACCGGCCCCTGCTGTGCCCCTTCCGCCTGTTACCCCTGCCGACTTGCTCCGGATCAACGATTGCATTTCTCAAACTCCAGGGTCCCAAATCCAAAAATATAGAGAATACAATCCTCCTTTAGCCCTGAACAGCAACCAGATCCCTCAAGTACAGCAATAACCCGATCCACAATCCAATATACGCTGCGGGCTTCCGTTCAGCACACCGGTCGTCTCCCGGTGGCGGGCATGTACAAGAATTGCACGAAAGAGGAAAGCCCTGAAATTGGCATATGAACACAAATAAAGCAAAGTTGGGGAAAGAGGTAAACATACACAGACTCAGCCATAGACCCCTCATTCCCTGGACTCAGGACCTTCCCTTGACTCACCAACATGATGCCCTGAACCCAGTCAAATAGGATGGCTAAATGCCATGTGCCAAAGGTCACTACATAAACCCCAAAAATGTGTTCACTCCCAAGCCTCTAAATCCTAGCCCAATAGGGCAGGTGGCGTGTCATGGCCTAGAGTGGCACTCAGGACCATGCCCTACCCTGACATAACCTTGGTTGGACTTGGAGTCGAATGGGCTTGGAGAACTGCCCCATGAAGATGACCTCACAACATGGCAAAATCAGGCAAATCACACCATTATGCCCAAAAATCAATTATATACTCAAAAATGCATACGGCAAATATCCCAATGCTCCATGCATGTGTCAAACCGGAAAGTATTATACAAGGGTGATATAGACCAAAGGTCCATGCCCAAGAATATCCCATCATTACCTCCGAAAACCCCTCCGGTTATGTACATGACATGCTTCACAAGTCAACTCATGAATTTGAGACCTAATTTTGTGAGGCCTCGTGTGCCAAGCCAAAGTGACCGCGTGATCCGGCATATGGTGAGGTGCAACGGCGAAGCATATGCCAACATATAAGCAACATACCATAGTTCACGGATCTCTAGGCTCTATACTGTCAGCCAACCAGTTGAGCACATAGAACACAAAAATGAGCAAAAATTGAGGTCAAAAGCATGAAAATATGTCCAAATACAAAGTTGTCATGATAGTATATCTCTATGCTCACCCATGATATCCGCGCATGATTCAATATACAAATGATTGGAACCATTTGCGAACAATTCCCCCACTTGGATCCCCAATCGGGCGCATGGAGATACCTTCGCCACTCATATCTACATGCCCCATGAAAATGGGAGTGCACTCATGGATCTCTTTGCCAAACATACCATGAGCAATACATACGCGGTAGACTTAGTCTAGCGCTTTGAATTCCACAATTGGGACATGGGCAAAGCCCTTGTCACGTGTGGCTCCCCATCTCTTCGGCCACACGAAGATATATAACATGGGCGTGAGCATATCAAGACATATACCATGCATATAACACATACCCTCCAAAAGTGGCTCCCACCATGATATGCCATGCCCCTCCATGGACATAACTTCACGTTAAAAATGCGTAGGAACCCAAGGAAAGTTGCTATGCAACCCCAACACTCATGCGGTACACTCGAAAGTCGCAATAAAATATTCGGTTGCACGGTCCAAGAGTTATATATCACTTTCTACCCTCTTGACCCTTATCCCTTGCTACACCGGGCATGTGTGCACACCAAAGGCGTTTGATGCTTCCTAAATTAAGTTGGGACCAAGGCGGTTCCAACCCAATTCTCGATATTGATATTCCTCGCCGTGAGCCGGAGATATGATTCGTCAAAGTGGCCTCACGAATCACTTTTGTTTCGACTATATCTCCAAGCAAAATGAAGGGCACAACAAAAGGAAAGTTGATTCGTGATCGGGGAAAAATGTATGAGCACTCGAGATTCATCATATCGCGTGCGGCGATGTCGAAGTCGAAAATCCGATTCTGAAAGTCTGAAAAAATCGGATTAATTTCGCGAGTGTATAATATGAAAATTGCGGAAGCAACGAACCCTTTACTGATGAAATCTGACCCTTCATCGGGGTTTCCGCCAAAATATCTGTAAATAACAGTTAACCATTCGGTTACCGCAAAATAGCGAGCCAACTGACAGTCGCCGATACATTGACCATCAGAACAGAAGCCTGAAAAATTACGGAAACATTATGATAAAAAAACCCTGTTGATTCCTGATATTCTGATATATAAATCTCCGCTGGCGGCGCCTCGGTACTGAATGTGGCCGCTCATAGCCGAAATGGCCAAACCTATCACACTATCACATCCGGTTAGGTCAGGTGGATGGGAGAGTATGATATCAGCCAATGGCGGCTTGCCGGCACATAGATACACACCCCAAGTGACCCAAAGATGGCCACGGGGGTCCGAACCGGCTTTAGCACGTGGTACATGTGAATGCACGCATGAATGCAATGAATGCATGCGCACCACAATACTCAAACCATTCCACTCGTATGCTTAACCAATCACCAAACTCAGCACACATGACACGCAACATTGCTAATAATGCGCATTGAATGAATGTACATGAATGAGATGCGCACAGCACTGAAATACCGCCCTGAAAATCTACATTCGGGCACCAGATAATTCTATTGATAAAAAGACATTTGGAAATTGATAAATCAGGACTATAAGTCCACAAACTCGCATCAGCATTAAACGTCTCCTGAAGAACTGAGACGTTGGCGATGGCGACGGCGACAGGCCAGCCATCCCAATGATAACAGACCACCGTCATTATCTACAGACAAGAATTAACAGACGGCATCGCAGATGTAAGCAGAGTGCCCCAAACACTGTACCTGCAGTTCTTATAACTCATCATTGCGATGGCTTTCTTCCTTCAATGATATACGATCATGGAGGAGATTCTTTCAGCAATTCAAACAAATCAGTGGTCACTTTACATGTGCATTGTAAGAGGCACTTCGTTCACTCGGCAGATATGCGGACGAGCTGAGGACTTCTCAAGGACCATCCAGGGGGGTCCCGCAGAGCATGGTCGTGGTGATAAAACCACCACCCCAGCTTTTTGTTTTTTTTGCCAATTTGCACCCCTGGGGGTTTTATCTCACTAGGGAGTGATTTTATCACCCATTTTAGGGGTGTGTGTTGGTTCCCCGTTGCCCCGTTCCCCATTAAGGGGGTGGTTTTATCATCCTGCTGGGGGCGCGTGCTTCACCCTTGGGGTGGTTTTATCACTTTTCTAAGGGGGGGGGGGGCATGGCCTATCCAGAGCAGCAGAAGGCAGTGTACAGCAGGTTGCCGAGTGTCAAGATGTTGTGCTATAGAGCAACCTTGTATGGTGTTCAGGCTCCTCACCCGAAGTTCCGAACAGTTGCAGTTTCCGGTCTTTTGCCCTTTTGCAAGACATGGTTCATGACAGGGTTTCAAGTCAAATTTGCTGTATGCGCGGAGCCCAAGGGTAAGACGGCAATATTGTTGTGGTCACAGGTGGGGAAGAGGTGCGACAAGTCACAGATTTTCTTCTGGTGAATACGGAAAAACCCAACAGGAATAAAAAAATCCCGTTTTGGATTCAAAAACCCCCTCTCTTGTACTAGCCCCCCCCCCTTTTTTGTACGAGGAAACCCCGCGAGATGTATTAACGAACCCTCATTTTTGTACTAAAAAAACCACCCGCTTTGAACGAAAAAACCCCGTGGTATGGTATTTGAAAACCCCCCGGTTTGTTTAGAAAAAACACCACGTTTTGTAGTAAGACAACCACCTTTTTTTGTGCTACATCGCCCCTTTTTCTACCACTTTCTACAACATTTAGATATGCCAAATAGGAAAAGCCTTTTTTTCCAATGTCTGAAGCCCCCCTCCCCATGTCTACATCTATACCCACGTCTTTTTGAGGTGAAAACTGTCCAGTGCTTCATCGTTTATGGCAACATTTGCTCGTGCGTTGCTGCACTATGTCATATTTACTGCTGCAACGCCCCCGTCCCCCCCCCCCCAGGTGCAATGTGCCCTCATGGTTCTTTCAGGGAATACATTGGGTTCACACAATCCACTGCGCAAACATGAAGTAACTTTTCTCCGAGATGTGTGCTATCACATTGTGGTTCGCCCAGTACCACGGCAGAGTTTTCATATTCAACTCGGGGACTTTCTGCAACACCATCCGCAAAGAAATGGACCGCCTCTTCCCGTCAAATGCTTTCATTGTAGAACAATGGGCCAAACACTTGTTCAACTCATTCGACATCTGGTCCATACACTATGAAGCATGGCCGCTCTAAAGAAGACTCAATGGGGTGCCGGCTTGCGCACAACCACCACCTTTGCTAAGAGACATGGTTTTCATTTTTAACACTTTTGGCCAACACTACTGGTCGCTGGGAGGCAGAGTGGAAAAAAGCAAAAATCTTCGGTGCAGAACCAAAGCGTGGCACACTAGAGCACATTGAAGGCACAATAGATACCATGTTTTCGTGCTCCCCAATCGACGAATCTTTCACCAAAAGCGACTTTTGTGGCCGCCTTCACTACTTCGACAACGACAGCATACAAATCTACATCATGTCCTTCCTTTTCGGTTCCAAAGCCAACCATTCAACGGTCCCGGACAAAACCACCGCCTTGTCAATCAATTTGAGATTGCAACAACGAAGTCCATCAAAATGGGCGACTTTTGTGGCCGCCGCAGATGAAAAAGAGGGGAAGAACGACTTTGTTTACTACGAGATGAACGACCAAAAAACAAAGGCTTTCAATAGAACAAAGACGAGCCTTCCGCCGAATGCAAGACAAGAACTTTATGAGCTCGCGCCATGGAGTGTGGGACAATGTGGCACAACACAACAGATGCCTTGCGCTCTGTGCCATACAATCAATGACCTAGCAAGTGTGCTCAGAGGTGAGAGGGTTGATATATATACCGCCTTGAGAATAGATTCTTTGGCGGGGCACACGACACAAGGGTGAAAAGAAAAGTGAGTGGTGGTGGGGGGGTAGGAGAAGAAGTGGGACCGGGCAACGGGGTTGCAGTTCGTCAAGGATCCTTGCAGCACTAACAGGCGTTTGTTCACTTGGTGATGGCCTCTTGTTGGATATATCTGGGGATCACGGGGATACCGTTCAGTTTCGGACATATATGTTTAAGTGTGACTACAGCCCGTTTTTGACAAGGTGGACGTGAGGGTGTCCACGAGGTTCAAATACGGGTCGTTGTGGGTCGAAAAATCGTGATTTCCGAACGGCACGCCCAAAATTCATCAAATTGGGACGATTTGTATTTAATTTGGTGTTGTTGCATCGTCCAAACGCTGAAATCCAAAAAAAATAGACCCTCAGAAAGGCCTAGGAACCTATTGGGACGTATTGGACCGGAAGAAGGGGGGGGGTTTGTAGGGAGGGTTCTGAAGGGAGGAGGAGAGGGAAGGGAGCTCCATCAAGGGCTTTGGCACCGGAAAAATTATTGGGCCCCTATATATTGTTGCACATGTTGTGAGCTTTAGATGTTTGCTGGTGATAGCTGGTGGTTTCTAGATGGTTGGTGAGCAGTCCTGGTGGCCTCTGGGTTGTTGTTGTTCCTTCTTGGTGGCCTTTGGGTGGGTGCCGTTGATTCGTGGCGTTTTCTGGGTCCTTACCATTATTCACCCTCAAATTGACCGTGAAAATGTCAACCTAATTATTTTTTTATTTTCAGGCTGATGGCTGCCACTAAAAAAAAAGCTGTTTGGTTTTTTTTTGCGGGGGGGGTTGGGGTGCCAGGGGGTCTTCAGGGGGAGGGGGGGGGATGGGTGGCACCAATACATCCCTGCCCTGCCTTCCACTACCCACAAACCGCAACATCCGAACGGACACAAGTGGACACAACATATATACCGTGGCTGTTCCTAGTTGCTGAGAGCCTGTGCCATAGCGCCTGAAATGGCGCATGTTCCTGTTCACTGGTTGTCCGAGGGCACAAGCAATGCTGACATTAGGTCGACAGGTGCTGGCATGGGCTGCCACCCTTCTGAAGCTGTCAGAGGGGTGAGGAATGGCGCATACATCCAGCCCACAGGTCTAGAAAATGCACAGCAGATGGCTCGCAAACTTTTGGAAGCTGGGCAACAGCAATGTGGGATGACGTGGGGAGGCGGAGCTGTTGAGCTGCACAAAAGAGAGGGTCAGACTTCTACTGGGTCAGAAATATGTTGCAGTTCTAATGGCGCTAATGTCGCGACCGTATTGATTGCGCCAGTACCCCGAGATGTGTATGGTGAGGGTACAGCGGCGGCGGTTAAAGAGGAATTGAAGGCGCTGAACGGTGCGCACGTTTCCTTCTCTACTGCGCTTCGCGACCTTTTGGAGCCGCGTCGCAGTCGCGCTCGATGGCCAAGGACTCGTGTGGCTGACAAAGAATTTGTAATGTGGTCCCCTGTAGGTCACTTGGAAGCCCGAGGGTAGGCGCGAGAGGTCTGAGGGCGACGCGTGCAGGTTAGAAGACGACCAGCGTGCACGACAAGATGAACTGAACGACATTCTGCCATAAGCCGTGGTATGCACTCGCAGATTGAGCAGTGATCAGCAAAAATGTTGGCGAACATGAAAATTTAACAGGTGTGAGGCACTTGGAATGCAGAGACCTGTTTGCAACACGTCGAACTCTTCTTTGAAAAAGAAGACCCTTGTCGCGGCGTACCTGGCGGGAGGACGACCATGGATCTTGCGGAGGTAAGTGGGCAGCTTGGCCGCGAGGATTCGCTCCAGCCGGCTTGTCAGTGCCTCTGATAACTGGGCCTACTGATCTGTGATCTGCCTCACCAAAGCCTCATTGCAGTGGACCAGTTCTCCATTTACGGCACACGCTGCCGACAGGAAGGTGGCCTGGGTGAAGGCGATAGCGGCCAACAAAGACATTCCTGAAATGTGGTACATTCGGCTGTCATTATGGAATGAGCACACCGCATGCAATTGATTTTCATACGGTGAGTATTCGGCTCGTTCAGGGAATCCATATCGAGCAACTACGACCAAAAACACCTTCAAAGGAGTATGATTTATCAATGTCTACTTTCCAGCCATTTCGTCGAATCCGTTAGATCCTATCACTTACTATGTTCAAATGCATTAATTTGGTGCTTCTCTTTTCAACCACACTTGATTTTGGAGCCACGTCCCTCAATTTTCAACTTTGGAGGGGTCGAAAGTGGCGTATGGCCGAGATCGCGAAGGGCGGGGCGATAGACTTAAATGTGATAGGGGTCCTCAATGTACCGGTACATTGCCTTCCGAATGTACCGCACAATGTGACACCAAAATGATCAATCATTCAAATCAACCATGTGAACCAGTTCCATTGCAAGGATGGAAAAAGCAAGCATGGTGGAGGGAGGGATGGACTGAATCAAACCATTTGAAGGAATTCTACTTGAATTATGGCTTGAGGGACCAGTGCAACCAAATGAAGCCAATTCCAACCAATTAACTCTAATCAGGGCACCTGGAGGTGGTGGCAAGGGCAGAGGGAAGGGACATCCAGCAATCACACAGCAAAATGAAACAATCCCACAGCCTGTCATTGTGGAGGGTCCCATGAAACTGTTATAAAGACTGCCACTTCAGTCAGCCAAAATAGCAGCAAAAACCCTCACACTGACTGTGTCAGCATGAAGACCCACATACCTTTCTGTAATGAACACAAGCTTTCCATCTCATAACAAAGAAAAGGGATTCTTCCCCTTGTTGCGGGTGCGCAGAGCAGGCCCATCAAAGGGCGCCCTGGCAACTGTGTTGCGGGTGCGCACAGCAGACCCATCAAAGAGCGCCCTGGCAACTGGAGCCCTCCTTCTCTTGGGTTTGGGCTCAGGCTCATGCTTAAGCTCATGCTTAGGGCCTTCAGAGGCAAATGAATAAATAAAATCAGACTGGCGAGTGCTGTTCCTCTTGCGTGACGGACCCGCTGGACTCCTGGGCAGTTCGGCAGGTCCACTGTTTTCGTCAGGGGGACAACTGTCGACAGTTTGGGTGCTGGTTTGGGTGGGAGGTTCGTTCACAGCAATGGAGGAAACTTGGCTCTCACACACCTGAGTGAGGGGCATGTCGTCCTCAATGTCGAAGCGAAACCCTGCCGCACGCGCTGGCGCAAACTGTCTGGGCGCTGGCTCATTCACAGACACATTCACGGGCACATTCACGGGCACATTGCCTTGCACATTCACCCGAAAAAAAACTGGAAGGCCCACTCGAAGGGCCACCGGATAGCTGTAACCGCCCGTACCCAAAGGGAACGGGTGGTGCAAAGGGTACACAGGCTGGGCGACAGGGAGCGCATTCGGATCAACGGTCGGCACTTGGGGCAGAACCATATTCGGCATCGTGTTCGGCACCACCAGATTCGACACATTGGGTAGAGTCATATTCGGATTCGCGTTCGGCACCACCGGATTCGAAGAATTGGGCATAAACATATTCGGAATCGTGTTCGGCACCACCGGCGCGGCTGCATTGGAGGAAGTCGGCTCGTCGGGCAGCAGAGATTAAGCCTTGGGTTCGAACTTGCAGTCGGTCGCCGAAAGCACCTTCGCCGGTTCCACATTGCCTGCCATCGCATCAGCCACCTTTCGCCGTGTCTCCCTGTAGACTGTGTTGTAGATCGGCAGAGTCCTCTCAGTCACGCCAATACACTTGGCAAGTTTTGCTGTCGACACGGCAGCATTGCTTTGAACGCGGGAGATTACAGCCTGTCGCCCAAGGGCCTTTGTCGTCACAGGCTGTCCGAGAACCTTTGTGGCAAACCGACCGATTTGCCGCCGCACATTTCCAGCATTCGCAGCACTTTCCAGCAGCTGGCCGTCGTCGCCCACTTCACGGAACATCCAGTTGTACGGCACTCCAGGGGGCGCAGCGCGCAGGTCGTCAAGTTGATTCGACAGAGCTTCGATGATGCACAATCGTTTGTCCGGCCCAGCCACCAACAGCTGATTGAAGAACGGCAGGTCTGAATTCGCAAGACTGGGGATTTCGGGGAAGCACGGCTCACACTGACCACTGCGAAGGTTCTGCTCGGATCCAATAGTCTCGTTTGTCAAAATGCAGGCGGTCTTACATCTCAACCCGGATCGGCTCAGTGTGATTATCAGTCGCATCAGCTGCCTCGCACCCGGCGAATTCCAATCAGTGCTGCGGCACAACTTGATCAGCTCCTCATCCGTTACTGGTGGCTCTTTCGGTGCCTTGTTCTGTTGCAACCACCATAACCTGTAGCGTCGCATTGCATCTTTCATCATCGTCCAATAGCGAGGCATCATGTACTCATTGTGCACATAGAAACCAGAACTGGGGAATCTGCGGCAGTATACATGCATGAACGCATTCGTATACGTTACGAAACTCCTCGGACTGAGCGTGTACACCTTTGGTTTTCGCTGCTTCTCATGCGAGCTCTGGATTGCAATGGCATACTGCAAGCGGCGATCCATCAACTTCTGCTTCTCTGATTCGGCACCCAAGAGAGCATGTGGACTGCCGACATAGCGCGCCCAATTGATGAACCAGCCGTCCACCGATGAAAACTCTGCTCCGATGAGGTCCTTTGCAGCAGTGAAGGCCTTGCAACATTTCGGAGCGTTCACGTAACTCACACACTCTTCACCTTGTGGATCGGCTGGTGCATCATCAAACAAATCTCCCATGAACTGTGGTCCTGCGGGCGCTTCTTGGTACAAACCTTCCGGCGCTTCCTCCTCTAACATCCGTGTGACATTGTCGAGCCAGACATGGATAGGTGGCGGGCCCTGTGCATTGAGCTTCAGTATCTTGGTTTGCGCCTTTGACATGCCACAAAGCGCCACAAAGCCTGTAATAGCAAACAGAAAAGTAAAAATAGTAAAAACAGTAAGACGCCTATCACATTTAGGCAATATCCGCAGCCTGTGATAGATTGCGCGCTCCAATGTGCCGGCCTATCGGCCGTCACATTGGGCGCGCAATCTACCACAGGCCGCGGATATTGGATATAAAATCGCCACTTCCGACCGCTGTGAGGCAATCTGGCACCAAATCTGGAAATTTTCACATAGGCGAGCCGCCTGGGTCTCAATCTGGAGATCCACAGAAAAAATTCAGAAAAGACCACAAATTCCAAGAGAAATCCTTGCCTCTGTGAAGCCTGAAGGACGGGTGGTTTTGCGCTGCCATTTGGCAAATCACCCAGAGGGTCCCTCCGAGCTTGACAAAAACTGCCAGTCCCAAAGAGTGAATCACGCATTTCGATTTGTGGTTCTGTTGAACTGTGGATCGGATGTGCATCCAGTGCAGTTTTGAGTTTGTTCAACCGTAGGGTCATTTTGCAGAAATGTGCATTTCGTGCGGAAAAAAATGCATTTCGTCCAGTTGCACATAGCGGTTGGTTTACCACTGCACGGCATGACAATATACTTGTTCAAACAAAGCGCACAAACAGGCACCAAACATCTCAGAACAGATTTCATGGGTGGGTACACTTAGGATATGGGGCATGCAGGAGGTGGCACGGGCTGTGCGTTGTATTGTAAGAATTTTTTGGAAGTGCCAGTTTTTGCCAGCCAGGGCCGAATTCAGGAAAGGTGGTGCACTGGAGGTCCTGCTGATTCCAGCGCCGACGACAATCAGGGGACAAGGGACAATTTCGGTGCACAAGAGCAGGTTCCCGGCTCGAATTCTTACAACCACCGTGCTTAAGTCACTTAACATCTGCCCAGTACCGTGGTTCAGGCGAGAGGTGTATGGCGTTCGAAGCGTACAAAGGTGCATGTGCACACGCAACTGGGAAAAGTAGTCCACTGCTCTGAACACCCCCGACATTAAAGACAACATATGCATCTGCATACAAATGTACTCTCGCCAGGCACACAATCACAACGCAGCCAAAGATGGACACGAGAGTCGAGCGAACAAGGAGAGGCACACGTTGGCTGGCAAACCCTCGTCAGTGGCACGACGTGAAAGAATAGGCCATAAACATACTGCAAACGCAAAGTTTTTCGGGTTGCCAGGCGGATACACTGTGTTCTGCATCACGGTCGTCCTGTTTGCAAATTCCGTGCACGTTAACGCCACTACACGGCCCCCACATCGTTGAAATGGCACGTCGGGTACGACGCTGCCGGGGCAGCCATGGGCCACACTGGCCCGCTATATGTGCAAAGAAGATGGCCGCAGCTCACACTGTCCGACTTGAGTCTCGGACTGTTAGGTTAGAAGAACCTCACAACTATTACGGGCACGTCCAGCAGATCCCTGCAAATCATGCTGTAGCACCAATCTCTATTTCGGCCCTGGCTGCCGAAATTGTTTGGCACTTCCAAACAATTTCTTACAATACAATATCTTCAACGCCCGGTCCACATAAAAGGAAGATCGTGCGACCACATGCTTGCCCCGTATTTGCCGTGTTGTCGCTGCTTGTTCCCTTCAGTGTGCAACTGCTTGGCTGTATGTGCAGAGAATATGGCCGCAGCTCACGTTGTCCAGTTTGAGCCTCACTCTGTAAGGTCAGAAGAATTCCTCACAACTTACGGGCATGTCCAGCAGCCCCCTGCAAGCCCTGTCAAAGACCTGCTGAAGACGGCCGTAGTTTCTTTCTTTGCCACGACACTGGTCCTTGGTCTCGTGTCCGTGTTGCGCACTCCGAGCACGCGTCTGTATGCTCCCGCGCAGGCCACAAGGGTGGCAAATCCTGCAATCACCCGAGGAGCGTTTGTGGTGAAGGCTGAGGTGTGTTGCTCCTGCCAGCCTCAGTTCAGCCATGTTCTCACCTTTCAGCTCGGCCAACGGTCGTGACGTGTGCAGATATCACAAAGGAAAATCCCTCGGTCTCACGGTCACAAAGAGGAGCGCCGAGATTGCGAACAGGAAGGAAAATGCAAGAGGGCTCCACATATGCGTTCAGCAAATACGTTCAGAGTCCATGCCCACTGTCAGAACGCCGCGTCTTATCGGTGGGACCTGAAGGTAGCACAAAGTTACGCAGGGATGTTGACTCTTTTCCAAATCGTTTCCCCACGCTCTGCAGTCCAAGGATGCTCTTGACGCCCTGGAAGCACTTGAAGAATCCCAAAAGGTGTGCCCAAACTGTGCGCACCCCACCTGTTGCTGAAAACTGTAAACTCAAGCAGTTTCCGATTGCCAGACTGCATTCTTTCACTCTTGCAGAAAGTAGCCGAGGAAGAAGCGAAGAAGAACGTGGAATATGATGCCGCAGGCAACGCCTTCATTGATGACCTTGACGAGATTGAACCCGAGAGGCCACAGATGTCTGAAGCAATGAAGAGAAGATTGAGGGCTGAATATACATCACTGGGAGGTTCCCCGAATGCCAAGTCGACCAACTATTTTCTGTACATAAGCATTATCATCAGTGTTCTGGCTGTGCTCACATGGCTCAGTGGAGGGTGCGATACAGGAATCCCATTGTTTTAACCACGGGTCGAGCACGCCCTTCTGCATCAACTGATGTCCTTGACTTAGCCTGCACGACATGTGCCAACCACCATGCAAGAGTATCGTGTGTTGGCAACGGTTGGTCGAATCAAGTCCTGTCTGCTGCTTCGCCCAGCCAACTTGCACACGTCGAGAGTGCCAGTTGGAGTGTCCAGCATTGTTTTTGTTCGATTTGTACAGAAAGGAACGTTTGTTTTGATAAACATCCTTGGAGCCTGGCGCCTGCAAGTGGAACGCCCCACAGCCCGATTTTGCTTCAGTACCTAACGGAGTCTTTTCAACCCTTTCAGCACTGTGTCATTGCCTGAGCCTCCATTGAACAGATCAAATTTCTCGGAGGGTGTCAATATTGCTTGTAAAAATTTGGCTGCGAATTGTACATCCAACACAAAGCAACGTTGATGGTGCTGCATGTGCCTGTTTGTGGTGTGTACAGGTTAGTGACCAAGAAGAACCAAAACTCGGGGATGAAGATATTATGTGGATCCGCAAGAGCATGGGATTGCAAATTCGGAGAACCAGAGGATGAACAATCGAGGGGGAGTTGACCTCAACAAGACATGCAGGGTAGTGCATTTGTGAAGCTTTTGTGGACAATCATTTGGGATTAGTTTTGGTTTTCAGAGGGTACACAGAGGGCAATGCGATGATCCGTGAGATGTAGAGTGGGACAAGGGAGAGATTGCCACAAATATGTTGCATGCAAACAGGGATGATCCAGGTGGCAGGGCGTTGGTAAAAGGAGAAGGTTGATGAAGATTGGCGAGGGTGTGGTGATGATGTGAGGTTGGTCACCAATATACTTTTCACAAGGGTTTTTTTCATTTTGCCGTTGAAGTTGAAATGTGTTCCGGCTTCTTTTTTTGGCGAAGGATTATTTTGTGGTTGTGTTTTCCATAGAGTTTTGTGGCTGTTTTTGTATTTTATGCAATCCATTATGGACTGGGGTTGTTCAAGTTTTTTCCGCCATTTTGTATTCACTTTTTGTTTTGCTGAATGGCCACGAGCTAGCGGCGTGCTCACCTCTATTGCCAACAATCTGTCCATGTTTTGCAGAAGGTGAAATAACAAATACTAGAGCAAGTGACCAGCTCATGAAGTGAGCTGCAAATGGTGATAGCATTTTTTCTAAGAAGGTGTTGGTCATCAAAATGCGGCGCATATTCGGGTATTGGGCAAAGAAATTTGTCATCATGGACACGAAGGTTTCACTTTGATTGTAGTGTTGGGGTTTTTGCGAGGTGTTCCAAACTGAATGTCAATAAGGTCGTCCTGGAAAAGGGGTTGGGCAAACAAAAGATGGTAGTGTTTTTTTTTTGTTTCATTGACAGTTTGTTGAGCCCTACGACACACGCTTGGGCCAACAAATGTCAAAGTTCCCATTTGCCCGTTTAGAGGTCGTTCAAGGAGGCGACTATTACCAGGGAGCAAGTACCTTCGGGAGCTAGGAAGACTTTTTTTTGACAATGCAGGATAGTATTTTACCATGGGGTCACCCACACTTCGTAATGTCCTATGTTACATGTTTTTCACAAAGCTGCCCCCACATGTGAATTGAGAAGGCATTGTTGCGACCACCCGGTCCACGTGTGGGAAGGTGTGTCGACATGTGCCACTATGTGTGGTAACATGCCGCCTCCTATGGGCGGCATCTCTGAAGAGCTTCTTAGCCGTGTGGAGTGGGAGCTCAAAGAAATGCCATTCCATTTTCCTTTTCGCTAGCTAAAGTAATGGACTTGACAGGTGACCCCATCTCGGGCCGTGAACCAGGTTGCTTGGCGCTCGTTGTCTCTTGGTGTGCAAGTGACATATGCCAAGGTCTCCAGCTTAGTGTGGCGGGTAGTACCGATGGCCAGGTGGCTCACATTACAGCATGGTACAGGTTTCGAACATAAAAGGGTTTTAAAGTTTACTTGTTGAAAAGAGGTAACCTTTTCGTTTTTCAAGCGGTTTATTTTACACACTTTAAGAGCAAACCTATTTTAAACCTCTTACCCCCTTCGTTAAAAAGTAACAGGCCAGCTTTTGAAAAAGGGACCATGCCCTAGCTCAGATGGATCGCCGTTGTTGCCCCATTCCGTGAGTTGTCGTCTGTTGAACGCTTTTTGTTTATGATTTGCGTCAGTGGCTCTTTGGCACTTGTTCGTCTCTGATACATAGTACAGGGGGTGGTAATAGTTCATATATGCAGCGGTTGGTAAAGGGTGATTTAAGACGTGTTTTCATGCAGCGGTTGGTAAAAGGCTGGTGTTTTTCCATGTAAAGGTTGGTACCGACATCCTCTTCTTTTGATTACCTTAATGTTTCTTTGTATTTGTACAACACTGGTACTATTTCTCTCTCCTCGTTTTTTCAAAACATTACACTTTTTTTTTCTACACCTTGCACTCTTGCTATTTGTGTAAAATGTTTTATCTCTTTTGTTTTGTTCAAAACCTGCTCTCCTTTTTGTGCGGAAAAACCTACACTGTTTCTTTTTGTCACTCACTTCTGCATTCAAAATGCCGTTTTTTTTTACCTACTGAAATATTGTTTGTTTTTTTTTGTCACTGACTTCTATGTTGAAAATCCTGTTTTTTTTTATATTGTTTTTCGTCTCTGAAGTGGTCAGAGTTCCTGCTTTTTTATGAACCACCATTGCCGTGCGCAACTCGCGTGAATTAGGAAAAATGCCCACAAAAAAAAAAGTGCTCTCGTGTGCAAATCGTCCAACCCTACAGACTTCACTGCCCTTTGAGGGACATGTCGCTGTTGCAAAGGATGAACCACATATTCAATTTGATCGATTCGCTGTTATTCAAGAGGAAACAGGAGGTACTACTCTCTTTCACTCATGGTAAGCATCACTGCACAGCTCAGAGTGCCTTCATCATCCGAAGTCTGCACTGCCTCCCGCGTCTCCCTTGCCCTTTGCTTGTTCTCCCTGGCCACACGCTGAGCATGTACATCACGTGGTGCAGCACGAAACCTTTTGGCAAGTCTGTCCAACCGGGTCTCAGCCCTCCTCTTTGCTGCTCTTTGTACAGGTGGTGTGCCTGGGACTGACAGGACGTCAATGTTGTCCTCCACCTCTGCCCCAGAGGCTTCATCTGCCTCTGCCTGTGCCTCTGAGGCTGCCTCTGAATCTGAAACATGACCAGGAACAACAGACAGCAAAGGTGCAGGCATGGGGATGGCTGCTGAAGGGCAGGGGAGGTCCACATCATCTACAGATTCTGTCACTGGCACCTCTGCAAACACCATGTTCCAGCTGCTGAGGATGTGTGTGGTTGTCAAAGGGGATGAGCCCATTCAGCAAGCCAGGTTACAAGGAGCGCCTTCATCTTACGCTCGCTGCTATCCAGCTTGGAGTGCTTTGGCAGCAGTCCATCGTGGATCTTCAGGCAATGGTCAATGTGACACTTTCTGAGTGTCTATTTTTTTTCGATTGACCCTCAGCATTTTGTTGATGGATCTACCAGTAGTCCAGGCTACTCGGTGATTGGTGAAAATCCTGGGCTGTTCAAGTTCTAGAGCCTTTCCCGCAGTTTTCAAATGATCACCTCAATTCCCGAGTCCAAATCTACGCTCGCAACCTTTCAATTCACGCCAAGTCGCCTTTTCGTTCATTCCGAGAACACCATGAATTTCACCCTATTTGGAAGCTCCAAAGCCGCCGACGATGGCCTTTCAACACTATTTAACCATTCCCCGTCAAGCCTCTTTCAAAAACACCAAGCCTCCAACTCGCCGCTACAAACACGCTTTCCGTCACGCCAATTTGAAGCCGTTGAAGGCAAAATATTTGACACACGCCAACGCATCTTTGTCCCCGAAGTTTACCGCCGTCTACAAGACTACTCCGAGTTCTACCTGGATGTGGAAGGCACCGATGTCCAATCCGCCTTTGTTGGGAGCAACTCCACGAAAATTCTAGACCGAGGCAGGGTCTCTTCCGTCGCGCACAATAACTACAACGAGCTTGAAAAGCTTTTGTTCAAGCACAAGCGTTTCTACCTAAAGCCGTATGAGTTGGACTATTCTCAAACCGAAGCCAAGAAGTCTCCGCCTACCGCCACACCGTGGGCTAAACAATTAAGAACCGTGCTAGATAAAGCCAAAGAAGAGAAAAAAGACCTCAAAGGATGGTTCGTTATTCCGGCGTGGGACACTCAAGTGGTTGCCGCCACCTTTCGCATGCTAGGCTCAACTTCCGCCCTCTTTCCTCTCCTTCCTTACATTTCTAGCGTGATATGTATGCACGGAGCACAACTTCGGGACGCCTACAAGGTCAAAAAGGATGGCAAAGACTCCTACGAGTTCCGCACGAGCGGCCATCAAACGATGCCGTATGTTGCCTTACTCCTAAACACCTCTTCGTTTGACGGGTGCCAATGTGAAGACATCAATTTTAAGTTTGAACCCTTCCGCTTTGCCGCCAAGCACGCCCATCCAACGGTGCGTGACCTCCGGTTGCACAAAACGCTACGTTCTGAGGTGAGCATAGAGTTCCTTGACCACATTGAGCCTTCGCCGCCGCAGGAGAGAGACAAGTCTCAACCAAAACAACGCAAAATTGGAGACGCCCGTGCATTCATGAAGTTAATGAACGAAATGTTTGTCCCCGCGCTAGCAAACGTATCGGTGAACACCAAGAACGCTTACTACCCGTTTGGCCACATAGTTCCTTCCGAGAGCCCGCATTGGGCCTACTACCGGTTTGATTGGGAACTCCCTTCCCGCTTTGCCGACGAGCTCATGTTTAAAGTCCGCGAGTGCGCCCAATTCCTCACCGGGGAACTCCTTGCAATGGACATGCACGCTTTGCCGACTACCGAAGTGTATCGAGCCGTGATCGCTAGAGACCGGAAGGAAAGAAACAAAGACCTACAAGCCCCGGAAATGCTCACCATGATGATCGCCAACCAGCCCGGAGGACGAGGCGCCTCACCGCCCTTAGGAACGATGTTCCGGTCTAAAGACTCCTTGGTCGTGGCGATTGACACCAAACACGCACCGTGCGACGTCATGAAAACCGGGGTCCAAACGCTAGCTATCCGCTTCTTCCGCTCATGCGGCATTGTTCTCTTTCATGGCATAGATGGGCAATTGGTGCGGTTTTCGTCACGATCCGACGGCAATACGAGGTCCGCGCCTTCGGGCGCCCCCGACTGAGCCCACGCAACGCCGGCCCCGCCCTCATACGACTCGTCTAAGGCCCCGAAGACCGCCGTGCTCCTAGTGGCCCCACGATCGGCGCATGCTCTCGACTTGCGCGTCCAAGCGGGGTTCCTTGGCCCGTACGTGTCGTTCGAACCCACGCGACCTCCCTACGAACACCAACAAGCCCACCTCGTGGTCTGAGGTTTGAGGTTTGAGGTTTGATTTTGCCGGTACTAGACGCCTTTCGGCCCCGGGGGGCCACCTGGTCGGGCCAGGTGATATCCTCCCCACCGGGTCCTAGTGGGGGGCCCTCCAAGACGCACCTCCTGCCTGGTGGCGGAGTCCCCCGGGTTCACAGGGCTCGGAGCCCCGTCCTTCCCCGGCTTCCCCGTTTCGCCACTCCCCGGTCAGTGCATCAATTCGCAGCCGTGGCTGCGGGCGCTTACCCACCGCGTCGCCCCCCTAATGCGTGCTTGCCCGGGGCGCCGGCGCCGCCAGGCCCGTGCTACTGGCTTGTCGCCAGTGGGACCCCCTTGGGCTGGCGCGGAGGCTGCCTAGCCTAGGGGTTGGGGCGTGGCGCTGTGCGCCACTACTGCCTTGGCGGTTGCAGTGCCCCGTCTGTGTGTGCGCGGCGCTCGCGGCCGGTTCGGGGGGTTCGGGCCGGTACCTGGTGTTGTGTCTCTCTCGTTTCCCCTTTCCCGCCCCGCGTGTTCCGCGCTGCGTGTGGCGGGCCGTCCCGTACGGGTGTCCCTTACCCTCGCTCGCTGGTACGCCATTCCACGCGGTCTGTGCGTTCCGCGCGTTCGGTCCGGTTGCCCTTCTGGTAGTCCCCGCGTGCCCTTTACGTGTGTGTGCGCTCGCGCCCCCGCAGCGTCCGCCCCCCCCCCTCCTGGGTGGCGTGGCGTGCACACCTCGCGCGGTTCCGGCACTGGGCGCTTGTGGGGCCGTTCCACGTGGTCCATGCCCCTCCGCGTGTCCTGCCCCCGTCCCTTGCTCCGTCTGGCGTGCTTGGGGGGGGGCGGTCCGGTCCCGGTTCCCCCCTACTTGGCTTGGGGTTGTGGGTGTGGCGGTAGGGCGTCCCCGGGGGGGGTACCTTCTACTGTTGCGAGGGGCGTTTGGGGTCAGGCGCTCCCCCTCCCCCGACTGCCCGCCCACTGGGCAGGCTGTTGGGGTCCGCTATCCACGTGTTGTGGGCGCGGGCGTGCGGGTGTGGGGGCTCTTCTCTGTCCCCTCGGCCTGCACGCCCTGTGGGGGCTGCGCGCCGCGGGGCCGGTCTGTGGCGTTCGTGCGCCGGGGGGCGGGCTGGGGGGGGGGGGGGGGGCGTGCGCCGTACCCCCCGTTTGTGCGGCCGGGGGGGGCCTGTAGGGCGGGGGGTCGCTCTGCCTCGTTCCGTCCCTCTGCCTTCCCTGGGCAGGCAACAAAGTGGGTGTCACTGGCGTCGTGCTGTCCATGGGGGGCGTGGCCCCCCATACCAATCCGGCTCGTGCTCGCCCGCCTTCTCTGGGCGCGATCTGTGCGGCTTCCTGGCGCGTGGCGCGTGGCGCGCTTGTTCTCCGCGGCCCCTGTGGGAGCCGGCGGCTGGGGCGGGGGGGCGGGTCGCGCTCCGGCTCCTCTCTCGGGCGGGGGGGGGGGGACCGTCCCCCCTGCCTCGGGGGGTGGGGGCCGGGGCCCCCGCGGCTTGCGGGCCGGTGGGGGGGTTGGGGGGGGGGGTCGCGCCGCGGCCTCCCTGCTCCCCTTCTGGGTGGCGGCCTGCGGTACTCAATCCTGGCCCCCCTCGTGTCGTCGGCGCACTCCCTTCCGGCGTGCGCGTGCGGTCGGGGTCGCGGTGCCGCCCCGGGCTGGGGGGGGGTGAGCGGCGGCCCGTGGACCGCTTCCCCGGGGGCCCCTGCAGACCTGAACCCCCCCTCTGCCCTCCCTGAGTGGGCTGTGGTCACGGGAGGGTCATGTAGGGCGCGGCCTCCAAACTGTTCTGGTGCGCCACAGTGCGCCGCCCCCAAGCTTGGTGCGCGCGTTGCTCCGCCACGCTGGTGTGGGCTCGCCCTGCGGCCGCGACCCCCGCGGGAGCAGGCGGCTGGGGGCGCTGGGGCGCGCGGTGTGCAGGTCCAGCCGCATCCCCCCCTCCCGCGTCGCGGTCCCTTCTGGGGGGGGGGGGGCGTGCCCTCGGCTCCGGGGGGGGCGGAGGGCTGCTCCTGTGGCTCCCAAGCTGGGTGGGGGGAGCGGGGGGGGGGTGGGGGGGCCGCCCCCCCGCCCCCCCACCCCGTCGGGCGTCGGCCTGCCATCCGTTGTCTCCGGCTTGCCCCCCCGGGGTATACTCGTGCCGTGGGGGTTGCCGGGCGGCCGCGGGCGTCGGGCGCGGTCCGGTCGGCCGCAGACGGGCCAGTGCGGCGGGGGGGGGGGGAGGAGGGGGGGGGACCCCCTCGCCCTGGTGCGCGCCCCCGTCTTCCCCGGGCCGGCCTCTGATAGGGCCGCTCCGTTTGCGCCGTTCTGGGCGCCGCCGGTCCGCCGTTGGCCAGCAGCGGGCAGGGCGTGCGGGCGCCTGCCTCGGCCGTGGTGCCCCCGCACCCCGGGTGCAGCGGCCTCTTCGGGGGGGGGTGCGGGGCCGCCGTTCCTTCGGTCTGCCTCCGTTCGCTCTTGGGCCTGAGTGAGAGGGGGGGGGGGGAGTGGGGGGGGCCCTCTGGTCCCCTGGCGCCGCCTCCTGACGGCCGGGGGGGGGGGCGGCATGGCGGTCCCGGCCCCGCGGGCCAGCCATCGGCTGGGGGGTCGCACCCTTCCCCCGCCCTCCTCTACCTAGAGCCGGACCCTCGTGCAGGCCTTCGCTGGGGCCCCTCATCCCCCCTGCCGTCGTCGCGCGGCGCTGGCCGGCCGGGGGCGGCCGTGAGGGTTAGCGGTCAGGGGTTAGCGGGCTGCGGGGCAGCAGGTTCCCCCCCGCGCTCGTTGTCTCCGCCCTCCCTCCCGCGGGAGGTGGCGCGCGCTCCTTCGTCACGCCGTACCGTGCGGGGGGCGTGGGTCGGGGGGCCCAGCTCCCCCCTCCACTTTCTCGCGTCCGCCGTCTGGGCCGTCACCTGCGCCGCCGCTTGCGTGGGGGCTGGGGCTGTGGCGGCGGGGGATTGCGCCGGCGGTAGCGCCAGTGGGCGAGGGCGCTGCGCAAAGCCCGGGGGAGCCAGTTGTTGGCGTCCGCATCTGTGATGCGGAGCACCGCTCCCCCTTCCAGGAAGGCCGGCCACGTCGGCTCCCTGTCGGGCCACGCCGCCTGGATCACTGACCTGAGGACCCTCTCATGGTCCTCTGGGGCTGCCCACCCCCCCGGGGGTACCTCTCGGTTTCCTCCGTCCCTCCGGAGGAGCACGGCATCAAAGGGCCGGTTCCTCAACCCCCTGGTGGTCCCCTGGTTGGCCCAGCACAACCACCCGTACACCTCCCCAACCAGGGGGAGGGGCTCCTCCCCCAGAGGGTCCGGGACCGTGCCCCAGTCCCGGTCCCAGGGCCGGGCCCCCTCTGCCCCTCGCGCTGGCTCCCCCCGCTGCCCCTGTGCCTGCGGCGCTGATGCCGCGCCCCGCCCCCCCCCCGCCGAGGCCATCCGCGCCGGCACCGCTCTCGGCGCGGGGGGGGCTGGCTGGTGCTGGGGTCGTGGGGGTTCGGGGGGGACGAGCTCACCGGCGTCAGGGTCCATGTTGTAGAGGTGGTGGTGGTGGTGGTGGTGGTGGTGGGTGTGGTGCGCCGGCATCTGTTGGATGCCGGGGGGGATGCACCTCACCGGCTGCACGTCCGGCTGCGGGGGCGCCCCGCTCCCCGCCCCCCTCCCTTCGGCCCGCCCTTCCCCCCGGGCTCCCACGCCCCGTCCCGTCTGTCCCTTGGGGCCCGCGGCTCCCTTGCCCTTGCCCTTGGGCTCCTTTCCGCCCCCCTGCCCGTGCCGCGGGTCCCGCCCCCTGTCCCCCACGCCCTGGCCCGCCCGCTCGCCCACCGTCCCTCGCCCCGCTCCCTGCACCTGGGCGCCCTGCCCGCGCCCCTGCGCGCCTTTCCCGTGCCCTGGTCCCTTCCCGGCCCCCTGCCCTGAGTCGCGCCGTCCGCTGCCTGCGCTCTGTCCCCCTCCACTGCTGCGCCCTTGTTCCCTGCCGCGCGTGCCCTGACCTGCTCCTTGCGCGCGCTCCTGGGCACTTACCCTGTCTCCTCCTGTCCCCCGCTCCGCGCTCCCGTGGCTGGCACGCAGCTCTGCCTGCGCGCCGTCCCCTCCTTCGTGGATCACGCGCCAGGCGTCCCGCTGTCTTTGCAGCTGTGGCAGCGTGACGCCCGGCAGCGAGCGCTCGGGCGTCGGGGGGCGGACGTGCCGCGCCCGCCCCGGGGGGCAGGGCTTGGGGGGGAACGGCTTGGGGGGACTGGTGTGGGTGTGGGTGGGGGTGGCGTGGGCGCGGTACTTCGCGCTCTCCCTGCCCACTGCTGCTGCTGCGGCGGCCGCCGGCGAGGCGCCCGTGGCCCGTGCGGGGTCCTTCCCCCGGTTTCGCGGCGTGCTGGGGGTCGCGGCGTGGCCGGCCGAGGCGGTGGCGCCGCCTGCCGGGGCCGCAGTCGCAACCCCTCGCGCGCCCTCCCCGCTCTCCTCTGCCGCTACGGCAGCCCTCGGCGATGCGCCCGGTTTCTGCTCCGGGGCTACCCCCCGTGTCGGCGGCGTGCCGGGGGCCGTGGTCGGGGCCGGGGCGTGGCTCGCTGGGGCTGCGGTCTTCGCTTCCTGCGCGTCTGGGGCCCCCTCCTGGGGCGGGGTGGCAGGGCTTGCTGCTTTGGGCGGCGGGGGCGGTCACCTCAGCTGGCTGAGGCTCCTGGGCCGGCGGCGGCGGTCCAACCAGCACAGCCGCCTCCGCCAGCCTCCGCTCCTCGCGCTCCGCGGGGGTCTCCCCCGTCCACTCCGGGGAGACGGGGGAGCGGGAGCGGGACCGGCGGTGGCGGCGCTCGTCCCGCTGGGGTGAGCCATCGGAGTCTGCCATCACTGTTATCCTGGTAGGCATGCGTGGTGGCAGGCGCGCCCTTCCCACTACCTCCTGGTGCATCAGTGCCGTGCCGTGGGCAGTGCCGTGCGGTGCTCTGCGGGGGGGAGGGGGGGAAGGGGCGGGGGGCCGGCTGTGGCGTCAGCCCCGCACGGGCGGGGGCCGGCGGCCATTGAAGCCGGTTCGGACCCCCGTGGCCATCTTGGGGTCACTTGGGGTGTGTATCTATGTGCCGGCAAGCCGCCATTGGCTGATATCATACTCTCCCGTCCACCTGAACTAACCCGATGTGATAGTGAGATAGGTTTGGCCATTCCGGCTATGAGCGGCCATATTCAGAACCGAGGCACCGCCAGCGGAGATTTATATATCGGAATATCAGGAATCAACAGGGTTTTATTATCATAATGTTTCCGTAATTTTTCAGCCTTTCGTTCTGATAGTCAATGTATCGGCGACTGTCAGTTGGCTCGCGATTTTGCGTTAACCGATTGGTTAACTGTTATTTCCAGATATTTTGGCGGAAACGTTTCTGAAGGGTCAGATTTCATCTGTAAAGGGTTCGTTGCTTCCGCAATTCTCTAAATAAGCACTCGAAATTTTAATCAGAATTTTTCGTGATGTCGAAATCGGATTTTCGACTTCGACATCGCCGCACTTGATTTTGTCTTCTTCGAGTGGTCATACTCCTTTCCCTATGCCCGAATCAGGTTTCCCTTATATTTGCCACCCATTTGACTTGGAGATATAAGGGAAACAAAAGCGAATCGTGGGATCACTTTGAAGAGCCATATCTACGCGCGAGTGTGAGGAATGAGAATGAGGAAGGTTGGGTTGGAACTGCCTTGGTCTCAACTTAATTTAGGAAGCATCAAACGCCTTTGGTGCGCACACATGCCCGGTGTAGCAAGGGAAAAGGGTCAAGAGGGTATAAAGTGATATATAACTCTTGGACCGTGCAACCGAATATTTTAATGCGACTTTCGAGTGTGCCGCATGGGTGTTGGGGTTGCATAGCAACTTTCCTTGGGTTCCTACGTATTTTTAACGTGAAGTTATGTCAATGGAGGGACATGGCATATCATGGTGGGAGCCACATTTTGAGGGTATTTGTTATATGCATGGTATATGTTTGATATGCTCACGCCCATGTTATATATCTACGTGTGGTCGAAGAGATGGGGAGCCATACGTGACAAGGGCTTTGCCCATGTCCCAATTGTGGAATTCAAAGCGTTAGACCAAGTCTACCGCGTATGTATTGCTCATGGTATGTTTGACAAAGAGATCCATGGGTGCACTCCCATTTTCATGGGGCATGTTGATATTAGTGGCGAAGGTATCTCCATGCGCCCGATTGGGGATCCAAGTGGGGGAATTGTTCGCAAATGGTTCCAATCATTTGTGTATTGAACCATGAGCGGATATCATGGGTGAGCATAAAGATATACTATCATGACAACTTTGTGTTTGGTCATATTTTCATGTTTTTGACCTCAATTTTTGCTCATTTTTGCGTTTTGTGTACTTACCTGGTCGGCAAACAGCAAGAAGCCTATGGAGAGTCGAACCATGGTATGTTGTTCATATGTTGGCATATGCTTCGGAGTTGAACACCACCATATGTCGGATTGCGTACTCCATTTGGCTTGGCGCACGAAGGATCACAAGATTTGGTCTCAAGATCATGGGCTGACTTGGGCAGTGCGTGGCGCCCATATCCGAAGGGGTTTCGAGGGTAAAATGGGGATGTACATGGGCAGTGGCCTTTGGTCTCTATCCTCCATGAATAGTAGACTTCGATTCCATGCATGCTTGGAGCCTTCGGATAATTAGTAACTTCAATTTTGAGCATATTTTTGATATATGGCCAATATGGTATGAATTGGCAGTTTTTTGACATGTTATGAGTTCAAACTCATAGGTCATTTCTCTAAGCCCATTCGACTCCAAGTCAACTGGTCGGCTAACAGCAAAGTGCCTAGAGATCCGTGAACTATGGTATGTTGCTTATATGTTGGCATATGCTTCGGTGTTGTACCTCACCATATGCCGGATCACGTGGTCACTTTGGCTTGGCGCACGAGGCCTCACAAAATTAGGTCTCAAACTCATGAGCTGACTTGTGAAGCATGCCATGTACATAACCGGAGGAGTTTCGGAGCCAATGATGGGATATTCTTGGGCATGGACCTTTGGTCTTCATCACCCTTGCATATTACTTTCCGGTTTGACACATGCATGGAGCATATGAACATTTGCCATATGCATTTTTGAGTATATAATTGATTTTTGGGCATAATGGTGTGATTTGCCTGATTTTGCCATGTTGTGAGGTCATCTTCATGGGGGAGTTCTCCAAGCCCATTCGACTCCAAGTCCAACCAAGGTTATGTCAGGGTAGGGCATGGTCCTGAGTGCCACTCTAGGCCATGACACGCCACCTCCCCTATTGGGCTAGGATTTAGAGGCTTGGGAGTGAACACATTTTTGGGGTTTATGTAGTGACTCGTGATACATGGCATTCAGCCATCTCATTTGACCGGGTTCAGGGCAATATGTTGGTGAGTCAAGGGAAGGTTTTGAGTCCAGGGAATGATGGGTTTATGGCTGTGAAGGTGTACGTTTACCTCTTTCCCCAACTTTGCTTTATTTGTGTTCATATGCCAATTTCAGGGCTTTCTTCCTTGGTGCAATTCTTGTACATGCCCGCCACCGTGGGAATACCGGTGTGCTGAACGAAAGCCCGCAGCCTGATTTGGATTGCGAATTGGGTTATTGCCATACCTGTGGGATCTGGTTGCCATTCAGGGTTGAAGGAGGATTGTATTTTCTATTTTCTATATTTTTGGTTTTGGACCCTGGATTTTGATAAATGCAAGCATTGATCCGGAGCAAGTCAGCGGGGATTACAGGCGGAAGGGGCACAGCGGGGGCCGGTCCTGGTAGGGACCTTCTTTATGGTAGCAGAGGCTTACCTGCTGCCCCTACCAACCGCCGACCCGGGGACTTGGGCCCTTATGAGCCCTGCCCAAGTACGCCCCGGGTGCGTATTGTGGACTCGGTGGAGACCACGCCGGAGATTAGAGCCATAGAAGGACCGAGACGTTCAAGAGCATGGCGAACTCCGGAATTTGAAGCCCGAAGAGAAGAACGACACTCGGGAAGAGGAGGACGTGACATGGAGGACCTGGTCTCCATGTGTGAGCGTCGCTGCCGAAAGGCATGCAACCTCCGCTCCGCAGCGGAGGAATCTGATGAGGCTTGCCATTCAGGCAGCAGTGGAGGACGGGCCCGGCGCTACCGGAAGCGCGGGTCACCCAAGTCCGCGGCAAGGGACGCCGGGGCTATGGACACGGACCCCAGCCCGGTCAGGCTGTGGGAATCCGAGGGGCACTCCGAGGGCTATCGGACAGCCCACGAGCCACCTTCGGAGCCGGAGATGTCCGCGCCGATTGCCAGGGCGCATACGGCCCCCGAGCCCGCCCTGCAGCACGACGCCGAGGGCTTGGAGAGACCAGCCAGGGCCCGGACGGCACCTGTGCACCGGCACACGGGACCAGAGACGGACGCCATCGGCGATACGCCCATGGGCGACGAGTCTGAGGTGCCGGGAACCGCGGGATGTGCTGAATCCGGCGGAAAGCACGCTGCGTGCCACTGCGAGCACGTGTCCTTCCTCATGGGCAAGTACCCGAAGATGGGGATGGACGCCATCGTGAATCATCTTGACCGCCTGGACAACGCCAAGGATGCTCTAGAGGAGGACGTCGCGGGGATCCTGGACGACCAGTCGGCCGCGGAGAACCACATGGAGGAGCTGCGAGCGGATCAGGCCCGGTACCGGGAGAATCTGGAGCTGGCCCTGCAGAAGCAGCAGCAAGTGGTGGACAGCCTTCTCCACTTAGTGGAGGACATGTCAGGACGCCTGAGAAGGTTAGAGGAGCGACAGCCCCTCGCCTCGGGTCCGGAGCTCCCGGCAAAGCCGGCCGCGGTAGAGCTGGTGGAGCGGGTTAAGACCCTCAGGAGCGCCATGGAGAAAACCATGGGCGGCCCTGCAGAGGCACCATACGCGCCTCCGCGTGTTGACCCGGGTGCGCTGCCGTATGTTCCCCTGTTCAGCGAGTCAACAATGCTCGGGGAACACACGGCACCGGCGGGGTCCATGCGGGAAGGGCACGTAGCCACGGACCCGACGAGCCTGACAGTGCAGATGTCCCACGCCGCCCAGGATCTACCGCCATCCACGACTACCTATGCAGTTTATGCGGAAGAGGAGATCCAGAACCAGACCACGCAGGGGCAAACCATGGGAAGGGCCGACGGACATGGTCGAGGGCATCCAAGCGGAAATCTGTGGGCGAAGGACCCCAATACGGGGATATGGACGGCCGATGGAAGAAGTCCTTCCCGCATTCCAAACCCCATGGGTTCAGGCCCAACTGGACCGCACTCCATGGAGGAGAGGGATGTACGGGGAGTGTACTCAAACCCCCCGGCCACAGGTGGTATCCGTCTCGGTGGAGTGGTGGCTGGAGACGTCGGAGACGCCATCAGGATCGACGACCTCAGGGGAATCAAAATCCCCTATTATGACGGGAACCCGTCCAACCTGGATGACTTCATCCTGGACTGGGAGGACTTCGCCGAGGAGGTCGTCGGCGAGATGCGGGGAGCGCCGCGGGACAAGTGGGTATGCCGGACATTCCCACACCGGCTGGCGCAGGACCTCAAGGAGGAGCTGCGGGATCAGATCCGAGAAGGATTGATCCGCACGGAGCAGGCCTGCCTCCAGTGGCTGGAGGATGAGGAGCGGGTGGACGCTCCTAACCAGAAGCTGGAGGACCTGTGGTCCATTCCACTGCCGCTGGACCGCGGTGAGTTGCGGGTCCAGGAGTGGAACCGGTATCTGCGGAAGTAACGCAGATGCCTCAAGTTGGTGGAAGACTGGAACGAGGCCAGTGAGATCCGCCACTTGCTGAAGGACGTCCTCCCCGGCAGCTGGAAGAGGAGAGTGGAGGACGAGGAGAAGAAGCGCGCCAAGCGACGGGTGGCGGTGAGGATTATGGCGGCGGAGGATACCCATGCGGGTATCATGGAGTTCTTCAGGAGGAACCTGGGCGAACCCGACCGGATGTTGGGACTGAAGAACGCCGTGTACGTGGAGGTATTCGGGGACTCCATGGGGCAAAGGTTGCTGCGCCTCAACAACGTGGAGTGGAGGCGCGGGGAGCCGCTGAAGATGCAAGTCATCTTCGCTCGCATGAGCCTGGACGAGATCGTGAAGTACATCACGGTGGAGTTGAAGCTCAATGCGAAGAACGAGGCCCACGTGCAGGATCGGCATGGTCATGGACAACGAGGACACCGAGACGACCGCCATCATCGGGAGATCCAGGAGGACACGGCCAACTCCGCGGAGGATGGAAGTGGAAGTGGCCAAGACCACTGGTCCCGGGAGGATCACGAGGAGGCCCATTTCTTCGCGTTCGTGGCGCACAACGTGAAGAACCATGGGCAGGATCGGTCCAGATGGAGCCGGGTGGGACCCAGGAAGAACAGAGAAGGAACAAGGAGGATCGGGAACCCACCGCTCTCGTTCCGAGAGTACAGGTCTCAGCACGATGGGTGCTGGGTCTGTTATGGCAAGGGACACAACCATGCACACGACCACCGTCAGTGCAAGGTGTATGAGGCGGACAAGAAGGCCTACTTCGCCGCTCACCCCGAGAAGAAGCCCAAGGAGCAGCGGATTTCCGACTGGAAGGCGAAGGGCGGAGACGGGGGAAAAGGCCAAGGCAAAGGCCAAGGAAAAGGCGGAGGAAGAGGCTATGGTGGTGGACCTGGCCAAGACCGACGAGTGAGGTCGATCGAGGAAGTTGCTGAGGACATGTTGAGGACGTTGGCGGAACTCAAAGCCCAGCAAAGTGGAGGACAAAGTCCTGGCGGATCGCAGCCGGAAGGGGCTGCGGGAAGCCAAGTCTAGAGGAGCCCCCACGGGAGTGGGACCTCGGAGGTCTCTCCTCCGAAAATCAGTGGAATCCCTGAGAAGGCGATGGCACATCGGGTGCCGAAGAAGGCTCCGGAAGAGCCAAAACCACTGAGTTTCGCCACTCCCAACCCCTGGAGCGCCCTGCCAAGGGAAGTACATGTGGGAACGGGACATGGCAAGAAGGAAGGAGCGACCACGGAGAGCCCCGTGGACGGGCAGGACCAACCCAAGATCTACACCATCCGTGACCATACCCTTGAAGTCCTGATGCACCCGGACGTGCTAGAGTTGCATGCCGTGAGAGTCGTCCATACACCTCATGGCGACGAGCGGCAGTTGCACTTGAAAGTGCGAGTACGGTGCGGACGAGAGGAGAAGGTGGTGGATGTGTTGGTGGATACGGGTGCCCAGGTGAGCCTGGTCCGGAGAGGGTTGTTCAAGGAGGAATTCCTGCAGCCCAGCCGGAGACCGGTCCGCCTGAAGGTCGCCAACGGAGAGATTATGGGTGGTGGCACCCATGAGGCCACCATCAGTATGGAATTCTGGGAACATGAGCGCTTGAACCGCCCTGATCAGGCGAAGAGAAGCACTCTATCCGGGAACTTCTACGTGGCCGACATTACGGATTGGGATATGATCATGGGGTATGACTTCATGGTGGCCAACGCCATTGGAGCCCTTCCCCATCGCGCAACGCTGGTCCGGGAGGATGATGAGTGCCTCACATGGCTGTCCACGGATTATGCATGCGGATCATCCCAATGGAATTCTGAGGAAGAGGATCGGATCGTCCGAGCGGTGCAAGCTGTGGGTGCCAAGTCCAGAGGAGACCGCGGAGTTCAGCTAACGGAGTATGGAATGGCGCCGCAGGTGTACGACAGGATGATCCAGACGCTGGGAGCCGAAGCGCCCGAGACAGACGTCTTCGCTTCCCGGGATGCCCCACTTCTGCGGAAGTGTAGGAGGCATTGGCATCGAGGAGACTCAGCCTGGCACAGGCATTGGGGTTTGAAGGAGTGGGGACCCATGTATTGGCATGGCTCCCTGGACACCACCAGACGTACGGAGGAGAAGATCATCGCGGATAGGGCGAAGGGGATCCTGGTCATAACCGGAATAGGATCCACCCCATGTCCGCTGGAGGGTCTCAAGTCGACGCTGGACTCCATCACCCTGAACGAGATGTCACTCGGGCCAGAGGAGGAGTTGTTCATCGACGCCAAGGGTGTATCAATGCCCTCCCCGGGTCAAGCGTGGGGTACCAAAGCTTTCCTGGTGGATGGGGCGCAAGCCCAGCCCACGGGTGATGAAGCATTCATCCGTAGGGTGGAGGCGGTGCCCATGAAGGTCATGTTTGAGCCCAAGGAGGGGACGGATCAGCCAATTGATGGCATTGACGTCCTGTCCCACGCCGAGATCGACGACGTCGTCAACTACATGCGAATGGGGATGCACGACCGTGTGGCAGCCAAGAAGAGGCGGGCCATGGTCACATCTCCGCATTGGTGGGATGACAAGATGTTGGTCACCGGCAAGTACGAGAAGGATGAGTTCGTGGCGAGGGTCATGGACCACATCGCGGACCAATACGACGGTCCGGTTGGGTCGGACCCACCAACGTGGGGTTTTCCAAGAGTGGGAACCGGTAGCGACGAGCACCAGCCCGAGGCCGCAAATTTTCGAAGAGTATCGGTGGGAGTCGAGACCCACGACGATGAAGACGGCATATCGGACGAGGAGAAGTCGGACTCGGACCCAGAAGAGGCCTATACCGCAGTGCGGTCGGTTGTATCGATACCGAAGCAAGCGGCTGAAGAGGCCCAGGAGAACCCGAAGGTCGCCGAGCTGAAGGAGAGGCTGATCAAGGCCTATCCGCGGCTATTCAGTGGCGTCGCCAACAAGAACCCTCCAGATCGTGGGAGGTTTGGTACAGCAAAGATCAAGCTGAAGCCGAACCCGAAGATCTATCGTCATCGGGAGTACCAACTTCAGGGCGATCGGGCCGAGGCCATGAAGAAGTTGTTGGCCGAGTTCATTGAGCGGGGATGGATCGAACCCTCCGACAGTGAGTGGGCCAGTCCAGCCTTCATCGTGCCCAAGAAGGAGAAGGGCGAGTTGAGGTTGGTGGTTGATTACAGAGGTTTGAACGAGCAGACCGAGCACGACTCGTACTCGCTCCCCCTGATCGACTCCATCCTCCAAAAGCAACAGAAAAAGCGGATCTTCACGGTGTTGGACCTGAAACACGGTTACCACCAGATGCCGCTACACCCGGACTCCAGGCCCTGCACAGCGATGTCGACGCCGCTTGGGCCCATGCAGTGGAAAGTGGTGCCTATGGGTGCCAAGAATGGCAACGCCGTTTTCCAGCGCATGATGGAGGACCTACTCGGTCCTGTCCGGGACTGTGCCGATCCCTTCGTGGATGACATCATCATCGGGTCCGGCACGGAGAACATGACTGAGGACGAGCTCATCGACGCGCATGAGAAGGATCTGCGCCGAGTGCTCAGCGAGTTGGACAAACACAACATGGTGTGCAAGCCCACCAAAGCCTCACTATTCGTGAAGGAAGTGGAGTTCGCGGGTCACGTGGTTGGTCACGGGCAAAGCCGTCCCATGCCTGGGAAGCTGGCGTCCCTGCACCACTGGGAGAAGCCCCAGACCATCAGCGAACTCCGGTCCTTCATGGGGTTCTGCAACTACTATTCGGGGTATGTCCGGATGTATGCAGAACTGTCGGGGCCGCTGCACAAGATGCTGCAAGTGGGCAAGTTCGATGGCCGGAAGGGGAGCAAGAAGAAGCTTGCCTGGACCCCTGAGGCTGAGGATGCGTTCAACCGCCTGAAGGAGCGACTCCTGGGGCAGTTGGGGTTGTTCCTGGTGGACCCGGACAAGGGATTCGTGCTACGGACAGACGCCTCGGACTATGCCGTGGGGGCAGTCCTCGAGCAAGTCCGGGACGACGGGACTCATGTTCCCGTGGCGTTTTGGAGCAGGATCCTGGCCGAGGGCCAACGCCGCACCTGGACCGCGAGGGAGAAGGAGACATACGCCATTGTATGTGCGCTCAGGAAGTGGTCTGGCCACATCGGACTGCAGCCGGTGGTGGTTTGCACGGACCACCAGTCCCTACAGAGCTGGCACAAGGAGCATGTCGACACCCCCTCAGGACCCGCGGCTAGGAGGGCCCGATGGCACGAGACGTTCGCCAAGTTCGACCTCAGCGTCGTGTATATCCCGGGGAAGGACAACACTGTGGCAGATTGCCTCAGTCGCTGGGCCTACCCCGCGGGCAAGGCGTGGATGGACATATCCAGCCATGGCGACGCCGAGGAGACCGAGGAGGCCAAGCGCATCATCGAGATGGAGAAGGTCATGGAGCAAGAAGGGGTCAAGTGCTTTGTGGTGATGGCAAATCGTACGGACCTGGCCAAGTTCCGGGGTGCCCGCGTCCAAGCTATTCGAGAGGAAACCCTCGAGCAATGGATGGTGGCCCCTGTAGAGCTAGTCAGGTCGGTGCTCACAGAGGACTGGTCGGATGACTACGCGGCATCCGAGCACTGGAGCAAGTACTGGAATGCCGTGAGCGCCCCGTCGGACGACGAATGGCCCGAGGGCTTGACCGAGGATGGCGACAAGTTGTTCCTCAAGGACAAGCTGCTGGTGCCCGAGAACCGAGTGGAGGAGCTCATTGACCATTGGCACAACGCCCAGCTCATGCATCCTGGTCGAGACAAGATGCAGCAGGACCTGGAGTGGCGTTTCAAGTTCCCTCCGGGGTACTACGCCATCCTGGATAGGTACTGCAGAGACTGTGCCGTGTGTCGGGCCACGAAGAGCCCTAACCACTCCACAGCGGGCAACCCGGTGTATACGGCTATACCGGAGGCCCCTATGCGGTCCGTGGCCATGGATGTATTCGCCATGCCTGAGGTCACCGTGGACGGAGAGACCTACGACTGTGTCATCCTGGCGGTGGACAGGCACAGCGGGTATATCGTGGCAGTCCCGGGCAAGAAGTCCAAGAAGAAGGACAAGAAGGACAAGCATGGAGTGGGGCTGCAGGCCAAGACCGTCGCTAATGCCATGATCAGGCATTGGCTGACGATTTTCGATATCCCAGCTGTCATCTGCAGCGATAGGGGCAGTCAATTCGTGGGGACGTGGTTCAAGACGATGTGTAAGCACATGGGGATTCGGCACGCCAAGACCGTGGCTTACCACAGCCGGTCGAATGGCCGTGCTGAAGTGGCCGGGCGACAGATGTTCGAGAAGTTCCGCCAGCTGCACATTGACGAACCGGGCCGGAACTGGTATAACTCGCTGTGGAGAGTGCTCCAGGCGTATCACGACCTACCGGGACCCACTGGACTGTCGCCCCATCGCATCCTGTTCCTACGGGATCGAGTGTCACGCACTCTCCCGTGGATGAACCACGGCAAGGTGGCCCGGGATGCGAACGCAATGATGGCTGAGGCGGACGACACGGCGGCCAAAGTGTGCAAGGCACTTAAGGACGAGCATGACAAGAGGGCCAAGTACTTCAAGCAAGGAAAAGTCCAAAAGTATGCTCTCCAAGACACTGTGTGGGTGGAGCGGCACCACAAGGATGTCCTGTCCAGGCATCGGCAGGCATCTTGGTATGTGCCGGGGGTAATCGTGCGGAAGGTCGGACAGGATGTGTATGCGGTTCGTGTGGGGGAAAACAAGATCCTGGACCGCGACCATACCCAGCTTCGTCCCCGAGCACCAGACCCCAGCGGACGTCCCGTCACCTTCGAGTTCACGGCCGGCGATGTGGACTCGGACGACGAGGGTGAGGACGACGATTTCACCGCGGAGAAAATCCTGGCGGACAAGCCGGACCCGGGGACGCCTGGGGGAAGGCTTTATAAAGTCCGATGGAAGGGATTCGCCGCGTCCAGGGACTCGTGGGAACCTCCGAGCAGTTTCGTGCCGAGGTATACCACGGTCTGGATGGACTACCTAAAGAAAAAGGGTATTTCTTTGGATGTCAAGGACGTATTGGTCCATTTGGTTGCTGCTGTAGCACCGTAATGGATCCCCCCTTGGCATTTTGTTTGTTTATGTGAATGGGGAGACAAGTGAGGGCGTTCATCCGGGGATTTTTCGGCCTTGATCGGCCATATACCCCCTTCACTCGATCTCCACATATATATTGCATTGTGGTATACTTATTTAGGTCGACCGACGACGTTTTTCTATCTTTGATCCCCTTGGTCCATGTTGTAGATCAAGAGGAGACCGGATATGGCGTAGGGCGCTGATTATCAGTGTCCTCACCCCTCCCTTGGGGCATGGGGGACGCCTGCGACGTGTGTGGGGCCTCCATGTGTCCTTGGGACATGGAGGGGGGGGTTGGAGCCCATTGGGGTCCTCCCGTCCTCTCTTCATTGGTTTCCGAGCGGATGCAACGCTCTGAGAAGGGGGGTGAAGCCGGTTCGGACCCCCGTGGCCATCTTGGGGTCACTTGGGGTGTGTATCTATGTGCCGGCAAGCCGCCATTGGCTGATATCATACTCTCCCGTCCACCTGAACTAACCCGATGTGATAGTGTGATAGGTTTGGCCATTCCGGCTATGAGCGGCCATATTCAGAACCGAGGCACCGCCAGCGGAGATTTATATATCGGAATATCAGGAATCAACAGGGTTTTATTATCATAATGTTTCCGTAATTTTTCAGCCTTTCGTTCTGATAGTCAATGTATCGGCGACTGTCAGTTGGCTCGCTATTTTGCGTTAACCGATTGGTTAACTGTTATTTCCAGATATTTTGGCGGAAACGTTTCTGAAGGGTCAGATTTCATCTGTAAAGGGTTCGTTGCTTCCGCAATTCTCTAAATAAGCACTCGAAATTTTAATCAGAATTTTTCGTGATGTTGAAATCGGATTTTCGACTTCGACATCGCCGCACTTGATTTTGTCTTCTTCGAGTGGTCATACTCCTTTCCCTATGCCCGAATCAGGTTTCCCTTATATTTGCCACCCATTTGACTTGGAGATATAAGGGAAACAAAAGCGAATCGTGGGATCACTTTGAAGAGCCATATCTACGCGCGAGTGTGAGGAATGAGAATAAGGAAGGTTGGGTTGGAACTGCCTTGGTCTCAACTTAATTTAGGAAGCATCAAACGCCTTTGGTGCGCACACATGCCCGGTGTAGCAAGGGAAAAGGGTCAAGAGGGTATAAAGTGATATATAACTCTTGGACCGTGCAACCGAATATTTTAATGCGACTTTCGAGTGTGCCGCATGGGTGTTGGGGTTGCATAGCAACTTTCCATCGGCATTGGGAGGGGAGGCGGGGGAGCCACGCGGCCCACGCGTCGCGCCACAGTCCCCAGTCTGGGGCGGGGCCCAGGGCCCCGGGCCCCCGGGGGTCGTCGGGTGGTGTCGGGGGGAGCCGCACTAGGTGGACCCCCGTAACGGCGGTGACCCCCTGTGTCCGCAGGAAGGTGTGTACTCCGTCCCGCGCCGCGGGCGCCGGGAGGGGGGGGCGGGGTACGGGTGCTGCCCCATAGAGGTGGCTGGGGGTGATCCCCAGGACCCGCTCCAGGTCCCCGCGGGTCGCGACGACGAGGAGGAGCAGTGGGGTGCAAGGGCACTCTTGCCAGAGGACCTGCCCCCTGTGGTGGGCACCCCTGGTCCTGGAGAGGGGGGGGGGCAGTTCTGGGTTGGCCCAGCCGCGGGGCGCGTGCGTCGCCGGCGGGAGGGCGGGGCACCCAGTGGGCTCCCTGGGGAACGCCTCGCATACGATGGCGTACGGGGGGGTAGGCCTGGTGCCGTCGTACACCGGGTTGGTCGGTCGGGGGCGGGCGGGCGCCTCGTCCGCGCTTTCCACGAACACCCTGATCTCGCCCACCTCCAGGTCCTCGTCCGGTGGGTGTGGAAGGTGGAGCGCCGCATCCAGCTTGGACAATCCCCCCGGGTATGTGGCCCGCGCCTGGTTCAGGTACGGGGCCGCGTCCCCGGGGTAGCGCCTCCTGAGGGCGTGCAGCAGGGCTGGGGCGCTGCTGCGGAGGGACATGGCGGACCCCGCTCCCGTCAGCTGCAGGGTATCCCCCATGGACAGGGGCCGGCCCGACTGGTTGGACTCATGCCACTCCATCCAGTGCCCGTAGAGGGCCGCCTCCGGGCTGATGAGCCCCGGCTGGACGGTGTTCACAATCCGGTGCATCGCCGGGAGCAGCGTAGGGGCCCCCGCTCCGTTCAGGGCGCGGACGGCCGGGAGGGTAGTCTCGTTGAGGAAAGCCCTCGCACTGCCTGTCAGGTCACGCCGTGCGGCAGCGTGCTGAAGCCGGTTCGGACCCCCGTGGCGATCTTGGGGTCACTTGGGGTGTGTATCTATGTGCCGGCAAGCCGCCATTCGCTGATATCATACTCTCCCGTCCACCTGAACTAACCCGATGTGATAGTGTGATAGGTTTGGCCATTCCGGCTATGAGCGGCCATATTCAGTACCGAGGCGCCGCCAGCGGAGATCTATATATCAGAATATCAGGAATCAACACGGTTTTATTATCATAATGTTTCCGTAATTTTCCAGCCTTTCGTTCTGATGGTCAATGTATCGGCTACCGTCAGTTGGCTCGCGATTTTGCGTTAACCGATTGGTTAACTGTTATTTCCAGATATTTTGGCGGATACTCCGTTGAAGGGTCAGATTTCATCAGCAAAGGGTTCGTTGCTTCCGCAATTTTCTAAATAAGCACTCGAAATTTTAATCTGAATTTTTCGCGATGTCGAAATCCGATTTTCGACTTCGACATCGCCGCACTTGATTTGGACTTCTTCGAATGGTCGTACTCCTTTCCCTATGTCCGAATCAGGTTTCCCTTATACTTGCCACCCATTTGACTTGGAGATATAAGGGAAACAAAAGCGAATCGTGGGACCACTTTGAAGGATCATATCTACGCGCGAGTGTGAGGAAATAGAATAAAGAAGGTTGGGTTGCAAGCGCCTTAGTCTCAACTTGATTTAGGAAGCATCAAACGCCTTTGGCGTGTACACATGCCCGGTGTAGCAAGGGATAATGGTCAAGAGGGTATAAAGTGATATATAACTCTTGGACCGTGCAACCGAATGTTTTAATGCGACTTTCGAGTGTACCGCATGAGTGTTGGGGTTGCATAGATACTTTCCTTGGGTTCCCACGTATTTTTAACGTGAAGTTATGTCCATGGAGGGACATGGCATACCATGGTGGGAGCCACATTTTGAGGGTATGTGTTATATGCATGGTATGTGTCTTGATATGCTCACGCCCATGTTATATATCTTCGTGTGGCCGAAGAGATGGGGAGCCATACGTGACAAGGGTTTTGCCCATGTCCCAATTGTGGAATTCAAAGCGCTAGACTAAGTCTACCGCATATGTATTGCTCATGGTATGTTTGGCAAAGAGATCCATGAGTGCACTCCCATTTTCATGGGACATGTAGATATGAGTGGCGAAGGTATCTCCATGCGCCCGATTGGGGATCCAAGTGGGGGAATTGTTCGCAAATGGTTCCAATCATCTGTGTATTGAACCATGAGCGGATATCATGGGTGAGCATAGAGATATACTATCATGACAACTTTGTATTTGGTCCTATTTTCGTGTTTTTGACCTCATTTTATGCTCATTTTTGCATTTTGTGTACTTACCTGGTCGGCACACAGCAAGAAGCCTATGGAGAGTCGAACCATGGTATGTTGTTCATATGTTGGCATATGCTTTGGAGTTGAACACCACCATATGCCGGATCGCGTATTCCAATTGGCTTGGCGCACGAAGGATTACAAGAATTGGTCTCAAGATCATGGGCTGACTTGGGCAGTGCGTGGCGCCCATATCAGAAGGGGTTTCGAGGGTAAAGTGGGGATGTACATGGGCATTGACCTTTGGTCTCTATCCTCCATGAATATTAGACTTCGATTCCATGCATGCTTTGAGCCTTCGGATAAGTGGTAACTTCAATTTTGAGCATATATGTGATATATGGCCAATATGGTGTGAATTGGCAGTTTTTTGGCATGTTATGAGTTCAAACTCATAGGTCATTTCTCTAAGCCCATTCGACTCCAAGTCCAACCAAGATTATGTCAGGGTAGGGCATGGTCCTGAGTGCCACTCTATACCATGACATGCCACCTCCCCTATTGGACTAGGATTTAGAGGCTTGGGAGTGAACACATTTTTGGGGTTTGTGTATTGACTTGTGACACATGGCATTCAGCCATCTCATTTGACCTGGTTCAGGGCAATATGTTGGTGAGTCAAGGGAAGGTCTTGAGTCCAGGGAATGAGGGGTTTACGGTTGTGAATGTGTATGTTTACCTCTTTCCCCAACTTTGCTTTATTTGTGTTCATATGCCAATTTCAGGGCTTTCTTCCTTGGTGCAATTCTTGTACATGCCCGCCACCGTGGGAAGACCGGTGTGCTGAACGGAAGCCCGCATCGTGGATTGGATTGTGAATCGGGTTATTGCTGCATTTGTGGGATCTGATTGCTGTTCAGGGTTGAAGGAGGATTGTATTTTCGATTTTCTATACTTTTGGATTTTGGACCCGGGACTTTGAGAAATGCAAGCATTGATCAGGAGCAAATCAGCAGGGATTACAGGCGGAAGGGGCACAGCGGGGGCCGGTCCTGGTAGGGACCTTCTTTATGGTAGCAGAGGCTTACCTGCTGCCCCTACCTACCGCCGACCCGGGGACTTGGGCCCTTATGAGCCCTGCCCAAGTACGCCCCGGGTGCCTATTGGGGACTCGGTGGAGACCACGCCGGAGATTGGAGCCATAGAAGAACCGAGACGTTCAGGAGCATGGCGAACTCCGGAAGTTGAAGCCCGAAGAGAAGTACGACATTCGGGAAGAGGAGGACGTGACATGGAGGACCTGGTCTCCATGTGTGAGCGTCGCTGCCGAAAGGCATGCAACCTCCGCTCCGCCGCGGAGGACTCTGATGAGGCCTGCCATTCGGGCAGCAGTGGAGGACGGGCCCGGCGCTACCGGAAGCGCGGGTCACCCAAGTCCGCGGCAAGGGACGCCGGGGCTATGGACACGGACCCCAGCCCGGTCAGGCTGTGGGAATCCGAGGGGCACTCTGAGGGCTATCGGACAGCCTACGAGCCACCTTCGGAGTCGGAGATGTCCGGGCCGATCGCCAGGGCGCATACGGCCCCCGAGCCCGCCCTGAAGCACGATGCCGAGGGCTTGGAGAGGCCAGCCAGGGCCCGGACGGCACCTGTGCCCCGGCACATGGGACCAGAGACGGACGCCATAGGCGATACGCCTATGGGTGATGAGTCTGAGGTGCCGGGAACCGCGGGATGCGCTGAATCCGGCGGAAAGCACGCTGCGTGCCACTGCGAGCACGTGTCCTTCCTCATGGGCAAGTACCCGAAGATGGGGATGGACGCCATCGTGCATCGCCTGGACCGCCTGGACAACGCCAAGGACGGTCTAGAGGAGGACGTCGCGGGGATCCTGGATGACCGGTCAGCCGCGGAGAAAGACATGGAGGAGCTGCGAGCGGAACGGGACCGGTACCGGGAGAATCTGGAGCTGGCCCTGGAGAAGCAGCAGCGAGTGGTGGACAGCCTCCTCCACCTGGTGGAGGACATGTCGGGACGCCTGAAAAGGCTAGAGGAGCTACAGCCCCTCGCCTCGGGTCCGGAGCTCCCGGCAAAGCCGGCCGTGGTAGAGCTGGTTGAGCGGGTTAAGACCCTCAGGAGCGCCATGGAGAAACCCATGGGCGGCCCTGCAGAGGCACCATACGCGCCTCCGCGTGTTGACCCGGGTGCGCTGCCGTTTGTTCCCATGTTCAGCGAATCCACAATGCTCGGGGAACACACGGCACCGGCTGGGTCCATGCGGGAAGGGCACGTAACCACGGACCCGAGGAGCCTGACGGTACAGATGTCCCATGCCGCCCAGGATGTACCGATCACGACGAATATGGTAGTCTATGCGGAAGAGAAGATCGAGAACCAGACCATGCAGGGGCGAACCATGGGAAGCGCCGACTGACATGGTCGAGGTCATCCAGGCGGAAACCTGTGGGCGAAGGACCCAAATACGGGGATATGGACGGCCGACGGAGCAAGTCCTTCCCGCATTCCAAACCCCATGTGTTCAGGCCCAACTGGACCGCACTCCATGGAGGAGAGGGATGTACGGGGAGTGTACTCACACCCCCCAGCCACAGGTGGTATCCGTCTCGGTGGAGTGGTGGCTGGGGACGTCGGAGACGCCATCAGGATTGACGACCTCAGGGGAATCAAAATCCCCTACTATGATGGCAACCCCTCCAACCTGGATGACTTCATCCTGGATTGGGAGGACTTCGCCGAGGAGGTCGTCGGCGAGATGCGGGGAGCGCCGCGGGACAAGTGGGTATGCCGGACATTCCCACACCGGCTGGCGCAGGACCTGAAGGAGGAGCTGCGGGATCAGATCCGGGAAGAATTGATCCGTACGGAGCAGGCCTGCCTCCAGTGGTTGGAGGATGAGGAGCGGGTGGACGCTCCGAATCAGAAGCTGGAGGACCTGTGGTCCATTCCACTGCCGCTGGACCGCGGTGAGTTGCGGGTCCGGGAGTGGAACCGGTATCTGCGGAAGTACCGCAGATGCCTCAAGCTGGTGGAAGACTGGAACGAGGCCAGTGAGATCCGCCACTTGCTGAAGGACGTCCTCCCCGGCAACTGGAAGAGGAGAGTGGAGGACGAGGAGAAGAAGCGGGCCAAGAAGCGGGTGGCGGTGAGGATTATGGCGGCGGAGGATACCCATGCGGGTATCATGGAGTTCTTCAGGAGGAACCTGGGCGAGCCCAACCGGATGTTGGGACTGAAGAACGCCGTGTACGTGGAGGTATTCGGAGACTCCATGGGGCAAAGGCTGCTGCGCCTCAACAACGTGGAGTGGAGGCGCGGGGAGCCGCTGAGGATGCAGGTCATCTTCGCCCGCATGAGCCTGGACGAGATCGTGAAGTACATCACGGTGGAGTTGAAGCTCAATGCGAAGAACGAGGCCCACGTGCAGGATCGACATGGTCATGGACAACGAGGCCACCGAGAAGACCGCCATTCGGAGATCCAGGAGGACACGGCCAACTCCGCGGAGGATGGTAGTGGAAGTGGCCAAGACCACTGGTCCCGGGAGGATCACGAGGAGGCCCATATCTTCGCGTTTGTGGCGCACAACGTGAGGAACCATGGGCAGGATCGGTCCAGATGGAGCCAGGTGCGACCCAAGAAGGGCAAAGAGCCAAGGAGGATCGGGAACCCAACGCTCTCGTTCCGAGAGTACAGGTCTCAGCACGACGGGTGCTGGGTCTGTTATGGCAAGGGAAACAACCATGCACACGACCACCGTCAGTTCAAGGTGTATGAGGCGGACAAGAAGGCCTACTTCGCCGCCCACCCCGAGAAGAAGCCCAAGGAGCAGCGGATCTCCGATTGGAAGGCGAAGGGCGGAGACGGGGGAAAAGGCCAAGGCAAAGGCCAAGGAAAAGGCGGAGGAAGAGGCTATGGTGGTGGAAGTGGTCAAGACCGACGAGTGAGGTCGATCGAGGAAGTTGCTGAGGACATGTTGAGGACGTTGGAGGAACTCAAAGCCCAGCAACGTGGTGGACAAAGTCCTGGCGGATCACAGCCGGAAGGGGCTGCGGGAAGCCAAGTCTAAAGGAGCCCCCACGGGAGTGGGACCTCGGAGGTCTCTCCTCCGAAAATCAGTGGAATCCCAGAGAAAGTGAAGGCACATCGGGTGCCGAAGAAGGCTCCAGAAGAGCCAAAACCACTGAGTTTCGCCACTCCCAACCCCTGGAGCGCCCTGCCAAGGGAAGTACATGTGGGTACGGGACATGGCAAGAAGGAAGGAGCGACCACGGAGAGCCCCGTGGACGGGCAGGACCAACCCAAGATCTACACCATCCGTGACCATACCCTTGAAGTCCTGATGCACCCGGACGTGCTAGAGTTGCATGCCGTGAGAGTCGTCCATACGCCTCATGGCGACGAGCGGCAGTTGCACTTGAAAGTGCGAGTACGGTGCGGACGAGAGGAGAAGGTGGTGGATGTGTTAGTGGATACGGGTGCCCAGGTGAGCCTGGTCCGGAGAGGGTTGTTCAAGGAGGAATTCCTGCAGCCCAGCCGGAGACCGGTCCGCCTGAAGGTCGCCAACGGAGAGATCATGGGTGGTGGCACCCATGAGGCCACCATCAGTATGGAATTCTGGGAACATGAGCGCTTAAACCGCCCTGATCAGGCGAAAAGAAGCACTCTATCCGGGAACTTCTATGTGGCCGACATTACCGATTGGGATATGATCATGGGGTACGACTTCATGGTGGCCAACGCCATTGGAGCCCTTTTCCATCGTGCAACGCTGGTCCGGGAGGATGATGAATGCCTCACATGGCTGTCCACGGACTATGCATGCGGATCATCCCAATGGAATGCTGAGGAAGAGGATCGGATCGTCCGAGCGGTGCAAGCTGTGGGTGCCAAGTCCAGAGGAGACCGCGGAGTTCAGCTCACAGAATATGGAATGGCGCCGCAGGTGTACGACAGGATGATCCAGACGCTGGGAGCCGAAGCGCCCGAGACGGACGTCTTTGCTTCCCGGGATGCCCCACTTCTGAGGAAGTGTAGGCGGCACTGGCATCGAGGAGACTCAGCCTGGCACCGGCATTGGGGTTTGAAGGAGTGGGGACCCATGTATTGGCATGGCTCCCTGGACATTACCAGACGTACGGTGGAGAAGATCATCGCGGATAGGGCGAAGGGGATCCTGGTCATAACCGGCATAGGATCCGCCCCATGTCCGCTGGAGGGTCTCAAGTCGACGCTGGACTCCATCACCCTGAACGAGATGTCACTCGGGCCAGAGGAGGAGTTGTTCATCGACGCCAAGGGTGTATCAATGCCCTCCCCGGGTCAAGCGTGGGGTACCAAGGCTTTCCTGGTGGATGGGGCGCAAGCCCAGCCCACGGGTGATGAAGCATTCATCCGTAGGGTGGAGGCGGTGCCCATGAAGGTCATGTTTGAGCCCAAGGAGGGGACGGACCAGCCAATTGATGGCATTGACGTCCTGTCCCACGCCGAGATCGACGACGTCGTCAACTACATGCGGATGGGGATGCACGACGGTGTGGCAGCCAAGAAGAGGCGGGCCATGGTCACATCTCCGCATTGGTGGGATGACAAGATGTTGGTCACCGGCAAGTACGAGAAGGACGAGTTCGTGGTGAGGGTCATGGATCACATCGCGGACCAATACGATGGTCCGGTTGGGTCGGACCCACCAACGTCGGGTTTTCCAAGAGTGGGAGCCGGTAGCGACGAGCACCAGCCCGAGGCCGCAAATTTTCGAAGATTATCGGTGGGAAGCGCACCCCACGACGATGAAGACGGCATATCGGACGAGGAGAAGTCGGACTCGGACCCAGAGGAGGCCTATACCGCAGTGCGGTCGGTTGTATCGATACCGAAGCAAGCGGCTGAAGAGGCCCAGGAGAACCCGAAGGTCGCCGAGCTGAAGGAGAGGCTGATCCATGCCTATCCGCGGCTATTCAGTGGCGTCGCCAACAAGAACCCTCCAGATCGTGGGAGGTTTGGTACAGCGAAGATCAAGCTGAAACCGAACCCGAAGATCTATCGTCATCGGGAGTACCAACTTCAGGGCGATCGGGCCGAGGCCATGAAGAAGCTGTTGGCCGAGTTCATTGAGCGGGGATGGATAGAACCCTCCGACAGTGAGTGGGCCAGCCCAGCCTTCATCGTGCCCAAGAAGGAGAAGAGCGAGTGGAGGTTGGTGGTGGATTACAGGGGTTTGAACGAGCAAACCGAGCACGACTCGTACTCGCTTCCCCTGATCGACTCCATCCTCCAAAAACAACAGAAAAAGCGGATCTTCACGGTGTTGGACCTGAAACACGGTTATCACCAGATGCCGCTACACCCGGACTCCAGGCCCTGCACAGCGATGTCGACGCCGCTGGGGCCCATGCAGTGGAAAATGGTGCCTATGGGCGCCAAGAATGGCAACGCCGCTTTCCAGCGCATGATGGAGGACCTACTCGGTCCTGTCCGGGACTGTGCCGATCCCTTCGTCGATGACATCATCATCGGGTCCGGCACGGAGAACATGACTGAGGACGAGCTCATCGACGCGCATGAGAAGGATCTGCGCCGAGTGCTCAGCGAGTTGGACAAGCACAACATGGTGTGCAAGCCCACCAAAGCCTCACTCTTCGTGAAGGAAGTGGAGTTCGCGGGTCACGTGGTTGGTCACGGGCAACGCCGTCCCATGCCTGGGAAGCTGGCGTCCCTGCACCACTGGGAGAAACCCGAAACCATCAGCGAACTCCGGTCCTTCATGGGGTTCTGCAACTACTATTCGGGCTATGTCCGGATGTATGCAGAACTGTCGGGGCCGCTGCACAAGATGCTGCAAGTGGGCAAGTTCGATGGCCGGAAGGGGAGCAAGAAGAAGCTTGCCTGGACCCCTGAGGCTGAGGATGCGTTCAACAGCCTGAAGGAGCGACTCCTGGGGCAGTTGGGGCTGTTCCTGGTGGACCCGGACAAGGGATTCGTGCTACGGACAGACGCCTCGGACTATGCCGTGGGGGCAGTCCTCGAGCAAGTCCGGGACGACGGGACTCATGTTCCCGTGGCGTTTTGGAGCAGGATCCTGGCCGAGGGCCAACGCCGAACATGGACCGCGAGGGAGAAGGAGACATACGCCATTGTATGTGCGCTCAGGAAGTGGTCTGGCCACATCGGACTGCAGCCAGTGGTGGTGTAACGGCAGCAGTGACAGCACTCAATTATACACTGATGTGATCAGAATTCCAATGATTCTTAGATGTACATTAGTGCAGTAAATTTTCCGTTCTGTTTCTTGTTTTCCGTTCGCCGCCAGATGTCGCCTGTGAGCGCGCGTCGAGTCGCATTTGTCTTTCGTGATTTCCCAATCGGATTTATTTAAATTATTTCGAATGATTTCACGTCGTGTCATTAGTTGCGATGAATGCGCATTGAGATTCTATGTCTGCTCCATTTTTGTAGACCGGGTTTTCGTACTCTTCATATTCCACCATGGAGTTCACTGGACTTACAAGTGCTTCGCATATGTCGCTCCCTGAGGCTGGATATGGGTCTGAAGAGGGTTATGTGGGTTCGGAGATATCAGGGGCAGTGTCGGGCGTTACGACCCCTGGGGCATCAAGGCTACAGGCTTCGCAGTCACAACAAAGATCAACCACTATGCAGCGGTTACATGGTAGCAGAGGAAATCATGACTCTGCTTCTGGAATCTCCACTGATACTCTGAGATCGTCGGACTTTAGCGGGGCTATTACTCCTTCTGGGTCGCTGCGTGTTCCCCCCGAGGTTACCTTCGTAGCATCTCCCCAACAAACCGAGGATCATCCGTCAGAGTGCCCTTACTGTGGCCATAGGCATTGGCCTGGTGTTCACACTTGTGCTGAGTGTTGCATGAACGCCCCACCCAACCTTAAACCCGGTCGAGAATCTCCCTCCTCGAGTGAATCTGGTTCCTCCTCTCACGCTTTGCCTGATCTGGAAGACAGCAGCAGCGAAGGAGAGCAGTCTGAAGCTGAAATTAGTGGTGATTACTGGGAAAACCACTTTCAGCAGATCTGGAATGAGGAATTCCTGCACAGGCAGAATTGGCTGCTGGCGGAGGCGGGCTATCGTGGCCGCCTGAGGGACTGGTTCAGGGCGTTGTGCCAGTTCCTCAGGGACAGCGGCCGGTCGAGATTCGACGCCCAGCTGCAGGAGCAAGAGGATTGGGAAGAACTGCTGGACCAGTTCGACCACCAGGCCGCTGTGATGGTGCAGATGGCCATCATCGCCGAGGAGAGACGGCAGAATGTGCATCCGCACGCTGGTCCGTCAGGCGTCTGGGGTCGAAACGACGACGAGGTCGACGAAATGAGGTGTGATTCGACACATTCGCACCTCTCCAGGGAGCAACTGTCCAAGCTTCCTGACTCCAACTCCAGTGTTGACAGCTGGGTTGATGAAGTCAGAAGCAAAGGAAAAGGGACGAGATGCCCTTCCTGTGGCGAGTGCGCCAAGGACTGCTCCTGTCGAAGACAGATTTCGTCGCTGGAAAGCAGAGTGAAGGAGCTGAAGAAGGCCGCCAAGGAGAAAAAGAGGGATGATGACAACAAGTGGAAGGAGATGGAACAGAAGTTGGTGAAGCTTACAGATCTGGTACAAAATCTGAGCACTACTGGGCTCTCTGGACCAGCGCCTACAATGGCAAGCCACCCAGCACCTACCTCCTCAGCTGCACCCACATCCACGCCTTACGGCGCTCCACATTCTCCAGCACCCCCAGCTTTTACTGGCCACCATCCAGCTTTTACTGGAATTTCTGGTATCCCCCCTACTGGGATTACAAGTCCTATTGGGTTCAATCTGGGTACCGAAGGAGGAGAATCTTCGTCAGGGAAGTCTGTACTGTCCGTGGGTACTGTCGGAGATATTGATGGAGAAGCAAGGACCACCGTGAAGGAGCGATCAATGGCTTTGAAGAAGAAGGACCGGCAGGCGAAAGAAAATGAAGCCAAGATCAAAGAAAAGCAGAAGAAATTGAAGGAGATGAGGCTGCATCAAGCACCGCAGACGCCGTTCGTGCAGCCTACTGTGGACCAGGCGTTGCTGGTGGCCGCTATTGCGCAGGCACAGGCCATGGGAGGCGCTGCAGTCAATCCAGTTTTGGTCAATCCGGTCGGCACGGCCACCAACTTCAACCTGAACCATTTGCTGAACCCTTTGCACATGAGGCTGAGAGGGTCAGTAATGAAGCAGCCGAAGTTCTCAGGACACCCAAATTACTGGGCGTCCTTCGAGAGGCAGTTCATGGTGCGGCTGCAGACGGAGAAGCTGGACAAGGAGCTCTGGATCCTTGGGCTGATGGACTGCTTGACGGGCAAGCTCCGAGAAAGCACATACAATCTGTATGTGGAGAGGCAAAATCAGGGGAATCCCCTGACGTATGAGGAGCTGTACCGCAGTCTGAAGAAGAAAGGCCTTCGACTCCCTGAAGATCATTATAGGAACCGTCTGGAGAACTTCAGGGCGATCAAGAAATTATTTCTGGAAGAGATTCAAATTGCAAGGCAAGATTGGGAATTTTTGGTGCAAGAGGCGGAGAACTCTGGAGAAGGACTTTCCGAAGGCGAAATGAAGAAGATCCTCCTGAGCAAGCTCACGCCGGAGACCAAGCAGAAGATCAGGGACTCTCAGGCGGACCAAAAAGTCCTGGGCAACTGGGTTGAAGTTCGAGGATTACCAGAAACTATGGGAAAAATGGCAGTTCGTGAGTTGCTACACTCTATCAGTGCTACTGGATTGAAGGACATCACTATTCGTGAGGGCAGATGGAGAGTTGGTTTCCACGATTCTGAACAGTCAGAGTTTTTCTGCAGCATGGTGGATGGAAAAGTGAAGTATAAGGGAACAGTTTTGAAGGTACGACCGTGGATCTTCAGTTATGGAGTCGAGCAGATCTGGGACCAACTCGAAAAGTATGCAAACTTAGAACGCCAGAAGTCCCAGGATGCACAGGGCTTCGGAGGCAAGGTCAACGCCGTTGGTGAGAAGGGATGCTCTGTGTGCATTGCCCTTGGAAAAGAAGGTCGAGCGGCGACTCACACGACCGCAGATCACAGATGGACGCCCTCAGATCTCAAGACAATTCAGTCCAAAATGGATGGAAAAGGAAATTCTTCCAAAAATCCCCAGCAGGATGGAGCACGAGATGCTGACCAGCATGGAAGGGGAAAGGGTAAAGGGCAGTCCAAAGGGAAGAACAGAGACTGGACACCAAAAGATTACTCGCAGCAAGGCGGAGATCCAAGCAACTCAAGATGGACCGATGCTGGTGGAAAAAATGGTGGAAAATCTGGCCAAAAAGGTGGAAATGGCAAGGGAAAGTCCGGGAATCAAGATGATTCCAAGGTGAATGGCAACCCCCTGTACGCGGAGACGCCAGCGAACAAGACCATCGGCAACAACAAGGATACTGGAGGTCGAGGCAAGGGCGGATCCAACGAATCCAACCCCAATTCCAACACCTCCAACAACAAAGGCCAAGGAGGTAAGAAAGGTGGTAAGGGGAAATCATTTGGAGGTCGTGGACGTGGAAAAGGAGTGAATGCCGTTGAAGCAGGAGAAGAATGGGTTGACGAAGGACAAGTACAGCCGAACGACGAAGAAGAATGGCAATAGGGAAGCCAACTTGACCCAAATCCCAACACTGGGGTTGAGTGGCAGGAGGAAAAACCCATCAGGGTAGTTGGGGCGGTGGATGGACGCTGCTGGGATCGACTGGCGCGGTCCTCCGGCCTCCTGTACCCTGCCTGGGTCCTCAGCGCTGTCCGGCGAGGCAAGCAGCGCCAGTTTGTCTGCTGGATCCAGGTCAGATCGACGGATGGTAAGGTTAAACTTGCCAGAAGTCTGATTGACAATGGTTCAGAGGTCAATCTGGTGAGGAAAGGCTTTCTGCAGGAGGATGAGACGAAGATGTCCTCCACCCCTGTACAGCTGGAGGGAGTCAGCGGACATCGCCTTGACGGTGGCGACAGAGAAGCAGAATTGGCGGTCAGATTGGTAAAACAATCAGTCTGGAGTGTGGAAGAGACGGTCACTGAGGAGTGGTTTGCTGGAAAATTCTATGAAGCCAGCATAAAGTACGATTTATTCTTGGGTCAACCATGGCTTCACGCTCATCGTGTGTCGCCCATGGGACACAGGACGTGCTTCCTCCAGGATCCGTCGACCAACGACCCGTCCGAACTGTATTATCTGCACCCATATACCAAGAGTATCCACCAATTCAAGGAAAGAAATAAGCTGCATTTTCAGCAAGATGGGCAGGAATGGACAAGGGATCAAGAAGATTTCGACGAAGGAAAGGTGGATGCGTTGAACAGTAAGAAGTGGAAGTCAGTTTGCTATCGTGTAGTCGACAAATGGCGGGACATTCTGGTGGATTCTTTCGAAAAGAACCACAATTTTCGTCCTGAAGTTGATGCTTTTGCAAACAAAAAGAATAAAAGATTTCCGAAGTTCTACGACGATGCCTGGAGTGAAGACTGGTCTGAACCTCTTTGGATCAATCCGCCCTTCGACGTTTTCCCTCGTGTAGTGCAGAAGCTGAAGCAATCCGGCGCAAAGGCGATTTTAATTGTCCCCAATTGGCCAAGACAAGAGTGGTTGAAGGACATTATGGACATTTCAATCGACATTGTCGAGCTTCCGCACAAGGGCGTGAAGCTGTATTGCGAAGACAATGGCAAGCCTTTGCCACAGCGTTCGTGGAGCACGTTGGCGTGCTTAGTTGACGGGAATCTGGGAGATTATTGGCAAGATGGCAGTGAAATGGGAACAGAAGAGGTCATCTCAAATTCCTCAAGAATCGACGAAATTGGAGTGGATGAAGACGATCGAGAGCGGAATCCCGACGTATCGTCGCGGAAGGAGGGAAGGACAATCGGCGTCCCTCAAGAGAACGCCTCCATCCATTCCAATTCGTCCCCATCAGACAAGAATCAAGCCAAAAAAGTCAAGATTTCAAGCAAGAATGAAGACAAATCTCCAAGAATCTCGCCTGAATTGACAGGAATGAAGCTGAATTCGTCCGACCATCCCTTCAAGACATTCGTGGACCCCTTTCATTGGTGGGATCCCACGGAGGAGCGAGCTCAGGTGAGCTTCATCCGCCAACAATGCGACGAAGAAGTTTGGAATGAAGTGGCCAAGAACATGAGACCACGACCAACAATTCGCAAATTGGTGGACATAATGTCGGTGATTAAATGTGGGAATCAGGTCGACGGAGACAAGATATCTGCAAGAAGGGACGCAGTGTTCGAAGATTATCAAGATGACGTGCTGAGTGGGAAGTTGTGGAAAAACCCCCCAATTCGATGTGAAAATGGGGAAGCCAAGATTGACATAATCGAAGGCTCAAAGGTGCACAAACAACGTCCATTCTATCTCCACGGCACCAAAGCAGATGCCCTGCGAAAGATTATTGAGCGCAATCTCTATGAGTTCGGTTGGTTGGAGGGCTGCATGAGTTCTGAGTGGTGTTCAGCACCATTTACTGTGCCAAAACCCCCACCTGCTGACCGATCCAGCATAGATGCTTGGCGTCTAGTGGTGGATTACAGAGCGCTGAACGCCGCCACAGTACCAGACGCGCATCCCCTTCCTCTAATGGAGAAGGAGATCGCCGCGAGAGCCAAAGGCAAGCTCTTTACTGTGTTGGATTTGCGCCATGGCTTTCATCAGATGCCCCTTCGAAAGGAGGATAGGCATTTGACGGCAATGTGCACGCCCTGTGGCACTGTCCAGTGGACTGTACTGCCGATGGGTCTGAAGAATGCGCCGTCGATGTTCCAGAAGATGATGGAGACTATTTTATTTCAGAAGCACAAGTCTCTGGATTTACAAGAATTCTGCAGCATCTACATTGACGACCTTCTGATTGCCACGCCGTTGGGAAAAAACTTTGATGAGTGCCTGAAGTTGCACGAAGAACAAGTTCGAAAAGTTCTCGAAGTCCTTCGACAAGAGAAGCTCGTGTGTGGACCCAAGAAGGGCAAAATGTTCCTCCAATCGGTGGAATTTTGTGGCTCTGTTTTGGAAGATGGGACAAGAAGACCAGCCCCAGGAAAAATGGCTGCCCTGCAGCTCTGGGAAAGGCCTAAAACCATCACGCAGCTTCGTGCCTTTTTAGGCTGCTGCAATTACTACCACGAGTTCCTTCCTCTCTACGCCAAGTTCTCTGGTCCATTGACAGAGTTACTGAAGGTTGGCAAAATAGAAGGAAAGAAGGGATCTCAAGTCAAGCTCAAGTGGACGCCAGAATGTGAAGAGGCATTTACTGGTCTCAAGGAAGCACTGGCTAATGTGGTTACATTAAAGACTCCGTGGTTGGATGGAAGACCTTTTTATATTCGTACAGACGCCAGTCGTTACGCCATTGGTGCTACGATCGAACAGGTCGACGACGAAGGTCACCATCATCCTCTGGCTTTCTGGTCTCGCAAGCTTACAACAAGGCAGCGAAATTGGAGTCCAAGGGAACAAGAAGCCTACGCAATCCTTTGTGCCTTACGGCGCTATGAAGGTTGGATCTTGGGCCATCGCGTTGAGGTACTGACTGACCACAAGTCACTGGAGAGCTGGAGGACAGAACATGTGGATACCCCTGGTGGACCAGCTGGGAGAAGAGGCCGTTGGCATGAAACTCTCAGCAGATTTGACCTCCATGTGACTTACATTCCGGGTCGCTACAACACAGTGGCGGACGCCCTGAGTCGCTGGGCCTACCCAGCCTCAGAGGCTTACTCTGAAGTGAGTTTTCATGGGACAGCGACGGATAAAGCTGAAGTGATCGAGTTCGACAAGGAGGAACAAGCACTGATCAAGAAACATTGTCTTCAATGTTCGATTAAAAATCGGATGAAGGTGGATTTGGTCAGATGCAAGGAGATTACCAAGGCAGATCAGACTGCAGGAGTTAACTCTGACTCTGATTTGTCGCTGCCACTCCTGAATGTGTTTCCTCTGACGAGATCCAAGTCGAAATCCACGCTCCCTCCACAGCAAAAGGACAAGGAAACTTCCTTCCTCTATGTGGATTGGACGAAGATGTACAAGGAGGACAGGTTCTTTGGGTCTGTATACCACAAGTTGAGAGGGGACAAGCCTTACGACTCTGAAGAGACGTCTAATTTCAAAATCCAAGGCGACAAGTTATTTTGGCAAGGACGGATTTGTGTTCCTGATTGTCTGATTGACCAATATGTCAAACATTGGCATCGGAATGAGACAGCCCACACACATTCTCGTGTGCTGGAGCAGGAGCTACGCCACAGAGTGTACACAAGGGACCTCAAGGGTGCCTGTGAACGAGTTGCCAAAGGATGCAAGCAATGTCAGTCGACCATCCCCAAGAATCAAAAGGCAGAAGGACTACTGAAGGGATTACCAATTCCTGAGAGGCTGTTCGACAAGGTGACGGCGGATGTCTTCGAGTTGGGACAAATCCAAGAGGAATGTCTCTACACGAGGAAGCCTGTCGATGGGGTTTTGTTAATTCAAGACCGCCACAGTGGCTACATCCAAGTCCTCCCTTGCAACACGAAGCATCTCACCTCTGAAATGGCTGCCAAGTGGACTGCAAGTCAGTGGATGAGTAACTGGGATGTGCCCAGTGAAATTCTGACGGACAGTGGGAAAGAGTTCATTGGGACTTGGTGGGAGAACATGTGTGCCCTATTGGGAGTTCATCACCTTCGTGCCCGAGTCTACGACCATCGAGCTCTCCCTGCTGAACGCGCTGGAAGGATTCTTATCAGCATTCTGAGAAAATTTCTGGCGACTGAAAAAGACTACAATTGGTTGGAAACAATTTACTGTGTCTTGAGAAGATACCATCGCACCAAGAATTACACTGGATTAAGTCCGAATGAGCTGGTTTTTGGTCGTGAGAAGATGGGTCCTGGACCAGTGATGTATCATCCAAGGCAGTGCTACGACGCATCACAATGGTTTGAGAAGATCAAGGATCTAGAGTCCAAGTGGATCAAAGCCAAAGTGGAAAGTCAAGCAGATTGGTTGAATTTCAAAAATAAGTCAAGAACGCAAGGAAAACCCTTCGAGAAAGGCCAGCAAGTTTGGCTTCGTAAGTCAGACGAGACCCTGAAGGACGACAACAAATTGTTACCTTTGTGGGATGGCCCATTCCAAGTCAAAAGTCAACTAAGTGAGACTACATTCAACATTGAGATTGAGCCAGGCAGGCATCAAGAAGTACATCGAGATCGTTTGAAGGCCGAAGTACCCTGCCCCAAAGGAAGGTTCAAGCCTCTCTATTGGACTTCGAAGTACCTGAGCGACAGGAAGATGGTCACAAGCAGTTTCGAGTTGGAGAAGATTCTTGAGTACAAGAAGAATGCTCGAGGCAAGTGGTACTTTCTGTGCAGATGGAAAGGATTCGGTCCAGAAGAAGACAAATGGGAGCCAGCTTCAAGCTTTGTCCATGGGTATACGGACACTTTCATCAAGTTCCTGAAGAAACACCCTGAGATTGACAAAGAGCTCTCGCTGATCAAGGATTGTGTCACCAAGGAAGACTTACAAGCACAAGAAGAAGCTCCAATTGTGGCATCATCCATTCCAGACAAGATCTGATCAGCATTTGGGTCGCCGAAACTTTTCAAGAGGTTTACGGTCGACATATACCCTTGGCATGGGGACAAAACAGTCCTGACGCATCGTCTATGTGGTTCGATGGACAGATGATGGGACATTCTGGGGTCATCCTGGTCATTCCATCCATCATTCCCATCATGGCCATCATGTGAATCATGTGCTTCATCTCAGATGATTCCGATCGGAAGTTCCGAAAGGCCTTTATCCTCAACCACGACGACACTATCGCCTTTTGCTGTCGGCTGGGCCCCTCTACTCGCCTTGGGAAGGACTCGTTCGAGTTCGTGCTCATTACAGAGATTCTGGCACATGACTGATCCTGATCCATTTCATGTGTTTGACGGATCTGCTCAGAATGTCATTACCATCAGCTCTTACATTGAGACAGTTGGTTTCTCTTCCAAACGACCACTGTCAAAGGGCTTATATAGACCAAGTGACAACGATGGTGTTCTTACTTGTGTCGACTCGCTGTTCATCTGTGGATTGTGTTGGAATCCCCCTCAGAATCAGCTCAATTTTGGCAAACTCCCAGTACCTAGCATTGGATGCTTATACATTCTGGGACTATAACGAGTCAATTACCACTTCTGGCTCATACTGGCATTAAACATGAAGCCCTGGAGACAATACTGACAGTGTGGTGCACGCACTGGGTTTTCTTGGCTATCATTACTTTAAATGATTGGATCTCCATCATGGGGTTCATCATCATCATGAGGATTTGACCTGGATTGGCTATGAATGAGAACTGGATTTCCGTTCAACACTACACACAGTGTCTATCGACATTGAATTGGACCTATTTTGGCTTGCGGTGAGTTTCGCCACCCTGAATCCATGCGCGATTCACTGATTTTGGTCTCAATTCAGGCATTTTGTACCATAATCTGGCATCTGGTCTCATGACTGCAAATGACACCAGCCAGTTTCACTTATATCGGACTCCATGAAGGGATACCCTATTTTTTTGACGCTCGACGGCATGGCGACGCTCGTTTTCTGTTTTCTGGCAGTGGGATGTCAGATCCTGATTGCATCATGCATCATGGATCATGGATCATCATGTACATTCTTCACTCAGACTTTCAATTTTCGAATTTTCGAGCTTGAACGAAGCTTTTTCTGTGTGCCCTGAGGTACCTATGCGTTTCATTCAAGTCGATGGCCATCGCGAAGCACAGATCTCAGCACAATTTTGCTCAATTCAGCTCAATTTCACACATTTTGCCTTAGATTACTCGGTTTTTGGTCACTTTCGCCGTTTCGTTCACTTCACTTGACCCAGCCTGACATACTGACGTATGTTTTCAGAGGGGGAGTGTAACGGCAGCAGTGACAGCACTCAATTATACACTGATGTGATCAGAATTCCAATGATTCTCAGATGTACATTAGTGCAGTAAATTTTCCGTTCTGTTTCTTGTTTTCCGTTCGCCGCCAGATGTCGCCTGTGAGCGCGCGTCGAGTCGCATTTGTCTTTCGTGATTTCCCAATCGGATTTATTTAAATTATTTCGAATGATTTCACGTCGTGTCATTAGTTGCGATGAATGCGCATTGAGATTCTATGTCTGCTCCATTTTTGTAGACCGGGTTTTCGTACTCTTCATATTCCACCATGGAGTTCACTGGACTTACAAGTGCTTCGCATATGTCGCTCCCTGAGGCTGGATATGGGTCCGAAGAGGGTTATGTGGGTTCGGAGATATCAGGGGCAGTGTCGGGCGTTACGACCCCTGGGGCATCAAGGCTACAGGCTTCGCAGTCACAACAAAGATCAACCACTATGCAGCGGTTACAGGTGGTTTGCACGGACCACCAGTCCCTACAGAGCTGGCACAAGGAGCATGTCGACACCCCCTCAGGACCAGCGGCTAGGAGGGCCCGATGGCACGAGACGTTCGCCAAGTTCGACCTCAGCGTCGTGTACGTCCCGGGGAAGGACAACACTGTGGCAGATTGCCTCAGTCGCTGGGCCTACCCCGCGGGCAAGGCGTGGATGGACATATCCAGCCATGGCGACGCCGAGGAGACCGAGGAGGCCAAGCGCATCATCGAGATGGAGAGGGCCATGGAGCAAGAGGGGGTCAGATGTTTTGTGGTGATGGCGAACCGTACGGACCTGGCCAAGTTCCGGGGTGCCCGCGTCCAAGCTATTCGAGAGGAAACCCTCGAGCAATGGATGGTGGCCCCTGTAGAGCTAGTCAGGTCGGTGCTCACAGAGGACTGGTCGGATGACTACGCGGCATCCGAGCACTGGAGCAAGTACTGGAATGCCGTGAGCGCCCCGTCGGACGACGAATGGCCCGAGGGCTTGACCGAGGATGGCGATAAGTTGTTCCTCAAGGACAAGCTGCTGGTGCCCGAATACCGAGTGGAGAAGCTCATTGACCATTGGCACAACGCCCAGCTCATGCACCCTGGCCGAGACAAGATGCAGCAGGACCTGGAGTGGCGTTTCAAGTTCCCTCCGGGGTACTACGCCATCCTGGATAGGTACTGCAGCGACTGTGCCGTGTGTCGGGCCACGAAGAGCCCCAACAACTCCACAGCGGGCAACCCGGTGTATACGGCTATACCGGATGCCCCTATGCGTTCCGTGGCCATGGATGTATTCGCCATGCCTCAGGTCACCGTGGAAGGAGAGACCTATGACTGTGTCATCCTGGCGGTGGACAGGCAGAGCGGGTATATCGTGGCAGTCCCGGGCAAGAAGTCCAAGAAGAAGGACAAGAAGGACAAGCATGGAGTGGGGCTGCAGGCCAAGACCGTCGCCCTGCCATGATCAGGCATTGGCTGACGATTTTCGATATCCCAGCTGTCATCTGCAGCCATCGGGGCAGTCAATTCGTGGGGACGTGGTTCAAGACGATGTGCAAGCACATGGGGATTCGGCATGCCAAGACCGTGGCATACCACAGCCGGTCGAATGGCCGGGCTGAGGTGGCCGGGCGGCAGATGTTCGAGAAGTTCCGCCAGCTACACATCGACGAAACGGGTCGGAATTGGTATAATTCGCTGTGGAGAGTACTCCAGGCGTATCACGACCTTCCGGGACCCACTGGACTGTCGCCCCATCGCATCCTGTTCCTACGGGATCGAGTGTCACGCACTCTTCCGTGGATGAACCATGGCAAAGTGGCCCGGGATGCGAACGCAATGATGGCTGAGGCGGACGACACGGCGGCCAAGGTGTGCAAGGCACTTCAGGACGAGCATGACAAGAGGGCCAAGTACTTCAAGCAAGGGAAGGTCCAGAAGTATGCTCTCCAAGACACCGTGTGGGTGGAGCGGCACCACAAGGATGTCCTGTCCAGGCATCGGCAGGCATCTTGGTATGTGCCGGGGGTGATTGTGCGGAAGGTCGGACAGGACGTGTATGCGGTTCGTGTGGGGGATAACAAGATCCTGGACCGCGACCATACCCAGCTTCGTCCTCGAGCACCAGACCCCAGCGGACGTCCCGTCACCTTCGAGTTCACGGCCGGCGATGTGGACTCGGACGACGAGGGTGAGGACGACGACTTCACCGCCGAGAAGATCCTGGCGGACAAGCCGGACCCTGGGGCGCCTGGGGGTAGGCTTTATAAAGTCCGTTGGAAGGGTTTCGCCGCATCCAGGGATTCGTGGGAGCCTCCGAGCAGTTTTGTGCCGAGGTACACCACGGTCTTGATGGACTACCTGAAGAAAAAGAATATTTCCTTGGATCTCAAGGACGTGTTGGTCCACTTGGTAGCTGCCGTAGCACCATAATGGATCCCCCTTGGCGTTTTGTTTGTTTCTGTGCTTGGGGAGACAAGTGAGAGCGTTCATCCGGGGATTTTTGGGCCTTGATTGGCCATGTACCCCCTTCACTCGATCTCCACATATATATTTCATTGTGGTATACTTGATTGGGTCGACCGACGACGTTTTGCTATCTTTGATCCCCTTGGTCCATGTTGTAGATCAAGGGGAGACCGGATATGGCGTAGGGCGCTGAGTATCAGTGTCCTCACCCCTCCCTTGGGGCATGGGGGACGCCTACAACGTGTGTGGGGCCTCCATGTGTCGTTGGGACATGGAGGGGGGGGTTGGAGCCCATTGGGGTCCTCCCGTCCTCTCTTCAATGACTTCCGAGCGGTAACAACGCTCTGAGAAGGAGGGTGAAGCCGGTTCGGACCCCCGTGGCCATCTTGGGGTCACTTGGGGTGTGTATCTATGTGCCGGCAAGCCGCCATTGGCTGATATCATACTCTCCCGTCCACCTGAACTAACCCGATGTGATAGTGTGATAGGTTTGGCCATTCCGGCTATGAGCGGCCATATTCAGTACCGAGGCGCCGCCAGCGGAGATCTATATATCAGAATATCAGGAATCAACAGGGTTTTATTATCATAATGTTTCCGTAATTTTCCAGCCTTTCGTTCTGATGGTCAATGTATCGGCTACCGTCAGTTGGCTCGCGATTTTGCGTTAACCGATTGGTTAACTGTTATTTCCAGATATTTTGGCGGATACTCCGTTGAAGGGTCAGATTTCATCAGCAAAGGGTTCGTTGCTTCCGCAATTTTCTAAATAAGCACTCGAAATTTTAATCTGAATTTTTCGCGATGTCGAAATCGGATTTTCGACTTCGACATCGCCGCACTTGATTTGGACTTCTTCGAATGGTCGTACTCCTTTCCCTATTTCCGAATCAGGTTTCCCTTATACTTGCCACCCATTTGACTTGGAGATATAAGGGAAACAAAAGCGAATCGTGGGACCACTTTGAAGGATCATATCTACGCGCGAGTGTGAGGAAATAGAATAAGGAAGGTTGGGTTGCAAGCGCCATAGTCTCAACTTAATTTAGGAAGCATCAAACGCCTTTGGCGTGTACACATGCCCGGTGTAGCAAGGGATAATGGTCAAGAGGGTATAAAGTGATATATCACTCTTGGACCGTGCAACCGAATGTTTTAATGCGACTTTCGAGTGTACCGCATGAGTGTTGGGGTTGCATAGATACTTTCCTTGGGTTCCCACGTATTTTTAACGTGAAGTTATGTCCATGGAGGGACATGCCATACCATGGTGGGAGCCACATTTTGAGGGTATGTGTTATATGCATGGTATGTGTCTTGATATGCTCACGCCCATGTTATATATCTTCGTGTGGCCGAAGAGATGGGGAGCCATACGTGACAAGGGTTTTGCCCATGTCCCAATTGTGGAATTCAAAGCGCTAGACTAAGTCTACCGCATATGTATTGCTCATGGTATGTTTGGCAAAGAGATCCATGAGTGCACTCCCATTTTCATGGGGCATGTAGATATGAGTGGCGAAGGTATCTCCATGCGCCCGATTGGGGATCCAAGTGGGGGAATTGTTCGCAAATGGTTCCAATCATTTGTGTATTGAACCATGAGCGGATATCATGGGTGAGCATAGAGATATATTATCATGACAACTTTGTATTTGGTCATATTTTCGTGTTTTTGACCTCATTTTATGCTCATTTTTGCATTTTGTGTACTTACCTGGTCGGCAAACAGGAAGAAGCCTATGGGGAGTTGAACCATGGTATGTTGTTCATATGTTGGCATATGCTTTGGAGTTGAACACCACCATATGCCAGATCGCGTATTCCATTTGGCTTGGCGCACGAAGGATTACAAGAATTGGTCTCAAGATCATGGGCTGACTTGGGCAGTGCGTGGCGCCCATATCCGAAAGGGGTTTCGAGGGTAAAGTGGGGATGTACATGGGCATTGACCTTTGGTCTATATCCTCCATGAATATTAGACTTCGATTCCATGCATGCTTCGAGCCTTCGGATAAGTGGTAACTTCAATTTTGAGCATATATGTGATATATGGCCAATATGGTGTGAATTGGCAGTTTTTTGGCATGTTATGAGTTCAAACTCATAGGTCATTTCTCTAAGCCCATTCGACTCCAAGTCCAACCAAGGTTATGTCAGGGTAGGGCATGGTCCTGACTGCCACTCTAGGCCATGACACGCCACCTCCCCTATTGGACTAGGATTTAGAGGCTTGGGAGTGAACACATTTTTGGGGTTTGTGTATTGACTTGTGACACATGGCATTCAGCCATCTCATTTGACCTGGTTCAGGGCAATATGTTGGTGAGTCAAGGGAAGGTCTTGAGTCCAGGGAATGAGGGGTTTACGGTTGTGAATGTGTATGTTTACCTCTTTCCCCAACTTTGCTTTATTTGTGTTCATATGCCAATTTCAGGGCTTTCTTCCTTGGTGCAATTCTTGTACATGCCCGCCACCGTGGGAAGACCGGTGTGCTGAACGGAAGCCCGCATCGTGGATTGGATTGTGAATCGGGTTATTGCTGCATTTGTGGGATCTGATTGCTGTTCAGGGTTGAATGAGGATTGTATTTTCGATTTTCTATACTTTTGGATTTTGGACCCGGGACTTTGAGAAATGCAAGCATTGATCAGGAGCAAATCAGCAGGGATTACAGGCGGAAGGGGCACAGCGGGGGCCGGTCCTGGTAGGGACCTTCTTTAGTGCGCCTCCGCCACCGCGTCCGCCACCAGGCCCCGGACGGCCGCCTCCTGCGCTTTGCGGCGGGCCCTGGCGTGTCCCGGCCCATCCCCCCGTCGGCGTGGCATGGCACTGCGGGCTCTGCAAAGGGCGGCGGCGGGTGGGGGTCAGGGCGCGAACACGTGCGACAGGTGCGCAACGGATTTGGGGTCCCGCAGGTGCACGGGGATCCACAGAAGGGCAGCGCCCGCGGGGCCCGCGTGTTCGTGTGAGGGGGCGTGTGCCCCCTCGATGCGCCGGTGCAGGGCCTCCTCCTCTGTGCGCCTGCGCGGGCCTGCGGGGGCCTCGGGCCAGGGGCACGCGGCCACCTTGGCGCACCGCGCGCACCTGTTGGCGCCTGTCGACGCTGCGGAGGACACCGTGTCACATTCCCCGCAGAGCCGGCAGGTGTGTGGAAGGTGGGAGGGCGGCGACCAAGGGTCGAGATGGCGGAGCCAGAGGTCGTCCCACGTCTGTCGGAGGGCGTCCCGGATCTCCAGCAGGCGGGCACGGACGCAGCGCCGGTAGTCCCTGCCGAGCGTCTTCCGCTGGACCTCCCGCCACGTGTCGTCGGGGAGAATCCCGTGGTCGTGGAAGGCGGCGATGAGGTCGTTGCACGCTGGGCGGGGGTGCCCCTGGGGGGGGGCTGCCATCTACACGTGGCGCCCGGTGACGTGGGGCATCAGCGCATCCCATGGGCACCCGTTCTCGGCGTCTTGTCGGAGGAGGGCCCGCAGGGTGCCATCCGCGACTGCCTCCCATCCCACTCGCAGCCCTTCGCAGGCGTCCAGCTCCTGGCGCAGCGCGGCTGCAATGTCGATGGGGAGCATGAGGAGCAAGGGCCCCTGGGTGTCGCTCAGCCGGGACAGGGCGTCGTCGTATACCGGCCCCCCAGCTTTGAAGTGCGCCACGGCGAGCTGGGCGGCCCCGTCCTCTGGGGGGTGCCACCGGACGGTGGCCGCGGCGTGTCCCCATTTGCGTATCTCTGTAGCCCGGAGTACGTTGGCGGCGTGAAGGACGATGCGCGGGGGGACAGGTGTCCTGACGAGTGAGGACACGTCCCCCGTCCATCCTGTTTGCGGCCCCGGGGCCGCTTGTAGCCATTCCCCCGTCGCCGCGTCCCACGGGTGGTCAGGTCCCGCCCCGCGGATCACGGTGGGTCTCGGCCGGGTGTCCGGCCTCCATCCCTCGAGCGGGATGGCGGCGTATCGTTGCGCAGGGGTCTCCGGGGCGCGCGTGGCGGCGCACCACCGGTTCCACTCGCGCGCCCATTCCTCACCCACGATGCGCGCCTCCCACGCGGTCATGGAGCCGCGCCCGATTATCCACGGTGGGAAGAGGGCGTCTTGTAGGTGCTTCGAGAACCCCCCCGGCAGGTCCTGGTACGGGTGGGGGCCCTCTTGGGGCGGGCACTCCAGAGTGCCATTCACGACAGGGAGGGAGGCTACGAAGTCCTTGTCAGGGCGCGGGGGAGGGGGAGGGTGGTCGCCCTCCGCCGCAGTGAGCCATCGGTGTGCCCGGGCCGCCGCGCTTAGGCGCTCGCGGAGGATTCGCTCCAGCCGGTGGTTGCAAAGCTCCCATGCGAAGTCCCCCAGCCGGAGCATGTGATGGAGGAAATCGTCCACAGAGGTCCCTCCCGGCGGGTCGTAGCGGGCTATGGCGCGGAGCTGCCCCTCCGCGTCCTCGGGCACCAGTCCGGAGCAGAACACGTCCGTCCATGTGGCGCCTGCGGAGCGCCACGAGGCCACCCACAGGGCTTTGTCCCCGGGTGGGAGGTGGCGGGCCGCCTCGTGTACGGCCTGGCGTCAGTGGGGCCAGAGGAGCCGTGAGTGGGCGCACCCCACGTGCATGTGCACCGGGGTCTCCTCCGGGCCGTCGCATAGGAGGCACGGTTGTGGGACGACGGCAACGCCGGAGAGCCGCTCCTTACGGACGCGGAGCCTGCGCTGCACCGGCGTGTGGCCGTCTCGGGCTCGCAGCGCCCGGCGGTTGTTGGCCGTCGCGGTGTGGTCCCGGGCGTGGACATAGGCTGTGGCGTCGGCCGCGCCCAGAGGTGTGTGTCCCCGGTGCGTCAGCGCATGGTCCGTCTGCGCCCGCTGCGCGACCTCGCCGAGCGCCCGCATCGTGGGGGGCCGTAGATTGAGGTGGCCGTCACGGCCGGCGACAATGAGTTGGGCGTGGCCAGGGTCCGGGGGCGTGTTCTGCAGGACGGTGTCCTGGGACGCCGCCCAGTCCGCCTTGTGCAATAGGGCGTCACTGTGGTGCGAGGTGGCTCGGACGTACCAGAACGGGTGCACGGCGTGTTGCCCTCGCGCGCACAGGCCGTCCCGGAGCCGGCGCAGGGGCATCTGGTTGACCACCTTCGCTGCGCCCGCGGGGACCCCCGTGGTCTGCTCGCGATCTGCGTGCTGCAGGAGGTCGAGGATGACTTCGGCGTCCACCGTGTGGACCCATGGTCGGTGGGCACCGTATTGTAGGGGGAGGGAGGCAGCCACCCCCTCCCCGTCGGGCACCGTGCCCGAGATGGCCACCGCCCACGTGCGGGTGAGGTCGGCGGCGAGAGCGACGCTGGTGGCGTGTTTGCAGGGTCCGCCCCCGGACGCGTCGGAAGAGGTGTGGCCCCAGGCCTCCGGATCCAGTAGTACCCGGTGGGGCTGAGCCACCCCGCGTTGAGGTCGGCGGAGTGCCACCGGACGTTGGGGTGGCTGGGGGTCAGTTGGTCCGCGCTCAGCGCCCTGGTGTCGCCGGGGCTGCTGACCGGGTGGTCGTGCAGCCGGCTCTCCGCCTGGCGATCGTGCTTGCCCAGGACCGAAGTGCCGTCACATGTTCCTTGAGCCACACCGGGCCTCCGCGCTGGTGCACCACCAGGTGTCCCGTGTCCTCCGGCTGGTCCTCCAGCGCGTGCACTGCCATGTGTGGGTCGTGCGGCACCCCCGTAGCTACCAGCAGGGCGCTGCCATGGGGGAGCCAACGGGGCTTGGGTTGGCCTGCCCCCACCTGCACTATTACCCACTCGGCCCGGAGCTGCGCTTGCCCCGCCGCCTGGGTGCATTGGTCGTCCGTGGTCACCAACCACAACGGCGTCGGCGCGTGGGGCCGGGGGCGCAGGGGCTCGGGCCATCCCACATCCGCGTTAGGCTCTTGGTGCTCGCTTTCCGCGAGTACATCGCGGAGGATGCACATGAGGGCTGCCGGCGGGTGGTACCCCGCCCCCCGCGTGGGGGGGGATAGGCTGCCCCGGCGGCGGTAGCCCCTGACGTGGAGGTGCAGGCCGTCCGGGGTCACCTGTGGGCCGGTGTGGGCGTCCTGCTTAGCCCTCGTGGGGTGGACGAGTCTCAGGCGGGGTCCCGCGCGCCGGTGGTGTGGAAGAGGTGGACCAAGGCATCCCGCCACCCCCGGTGGTTGGTGGGCTCCTGCTCACGGCGGCAATAGTGGAGGTGTTCATCGGCACATTGGTCGAGGCATTCCAGCAGCGCCGTCGGCCACGGGTTGTCGTTGTCGGGGAAGGGGTGGCGTGGCCCGTGGTGCCCATGCCACGGCGTTGTGTGCGGCACCATCAGGCGGCACGTGTCGCGGTGTCGCAGCTTGGCGGTGTGCAGCGTGACGATGTTGCTCGGCGGGGACTGTAGTTGGACATGGGCTGCCCTGGGGCACGCGATGGGGTTGTACAGCCCCACTTCCAGGGCGGCCAGGGCCCGGGGTATGCGGTGGACCCAGTCACCCCCCGCTAGAGTTGCGAACTCCGGGACGGGGTAGTGCACCTCGGGACATATTCCGTGCGCGCCGGCGATTTCCCAGAACATCTTGGTTGAGCGGTGGTGGACGAGTGTACCCACGAGGGCCACCGCTGCCTCCTGGCACCGCGTTGGCACCCGTGTGAGCCCCAGGGTCTGGTCATCCTGCAGGCTGTCCCGCGAGGCGTCGAAGGCGTACCGCGCCCTGTCCTTCGCGACCTGGACCGTGATGTGCTCCAGGTGGCGTGCAGTGTCGGAGTCGTCGGCGATGAAAGGGGCGACGTACTGCGTCACCCCCCCGAGGATCGCCAGGATGACGTCCTGCACCACTTTTGGTGGCGCGAGGGTGTTGAGGCACCAGTGGTGCAACGCCGCCAGGCGTAGCCGGTGCTTGCGCTGCAGGGAGAACTCCCCGTCCGGCTGCAGCTGGAGTCCCAGCTAGGGGACGGAGTCCGCCGCTGGTACCCAGTGCCACGGGTTTTCCAGGTGGGGACAGAGGCGCAGCTGCAGGCCCGGGACCCCCTCCGTGGTGGCCATGGCGCACTTGCGGGGGTTGAGCCCCATGCCCATCATCCCCAGGTACGCGGCCACCGCCTCCACGCCCTCGACGAAGTGCTGCAGCGTGTGGGCCGCCACCAGCAAATCGTCGATGTAGGCCTGGATGAGGCCGTGCTCGGCCCCTCCCGGCGGGCGCAGGCGGTGCCCCTGCGCCCTGAGCAGGGGCTCCAGGAGAAGCGCGTACAGCAGGGGGCTCTCGGGGTTGCCCTGCCTGACGCCACGCAGCATGTAGACGGGCTGCGTTAGCCCGTGTGCGGTGACGATGCGCAGCCTGGCGCACGTGTGGAGGAAGAGCAGGAGGTCGATGACGTCCGGCGGCACGGAGAGGTGGCGCAGGATGAGGTGGAGGGCGCCGTGCGGGCTGGTGTCGAAGGCCTTGCGGGCGTCGAAGGAGAAGACGTAGTTGGGCCTTCCCCGCTGGAGCTGCCGCTGCGCCATGAACAGTGGGGGGCCTGTGTTGGAGCCAGGGAGGGCCCCTTGCTGCGAGTCGCTGACCACTCCGTGCCGTGTGAGCACTTCCGTGATGCGCTGGGTGAGGGGGCCCGTGAGCAGCTTCATGTCCAGCTGGCCCAGGGCTATGGGCCTGTAGTCGTCCAGCCTGGCAGAGCCTGGTACCTTGGGGCTGAGCCAGATGTGCGCGTCCCTCGAGTGCATCGGCGGCGGGGCGCCGCGGAGGATGGCCCGGTAGGAGTGGACCAGGAGCCACTGGACGGATGCCGGGAGGGCCTTGATGAAACGGGCCTCGACGTGGTTGGGACCTGGGGCCTTGCCATCGGCCTTGTCCAAGGCGGACTTCAGGTCCTGCATGGAGTACTGCTGGACCTGTGTCCAGGCCCCTTCAGGGACCCGGGGGACATGGCGGCCGAGGACTGCCTGGAAGCCTGGGAGGTACACCGGGCGTTTGTCATACAGTTCGCGCCAGAAGGCGCGAACTGCGAACATCATGTCGTGGGCCTCCGTGAGGAGCGTTTGGGTGTTCGGGACCCGCACGTTCCAGAGGCCTGACGGGCCCGGGGCCTCTACCTCTATGGATCCCCGCACGGCTTTCCATCGCTGGGCGATGTCGGGGGCGTGGCGCCGCCAGAAGATCTTGATGGCGCGCTTGCGGTCTGCCGCCAGGAGTGCGCGGAGCTGGCGAATGTCCTCCTCGAGGGCGGCTGCTTGCCTCTCCAGCTTCTCCTGTAGCTGGCCCTGTGTGGTCGGGCAGAACCCGGGCGACACACCCTGCAGCTCCTCCGTGAGCCGGAGCGCCGCCTCCGACCGGATGCCATGTCGTGCCGCGTCCGCCTGGTACGCTGCCGGCGCGCGCGCTGCCAGGATGTCATAGCGGAGGACCGCCGCCTGGAGCCGCTTTCCGCTCTCCGGGAGGTCCCCCTCCGCCGGGTCCGTCCCCGCCGGGGACGGCTGCCGGCGTCCCAACACACGCGCCAGGGCGTCATGCGTCGCGTGGAGGTGTTCGAACACCTTGTCCACCGCGGCCGCGGGCATGGACCCGTAGTCGTGCTGCTCTGCGGGACCCAGCCAGGGCGCCAGGGAGGGTTCATCCTGCGCGGCGGTGACCGCCGCCCACAGGCAGTGTTGGACGGGCGCGGCCTGGGTGTCGTACGGGAGGAGGCGGCCCTCCGTGTGGCTGTAGGGGGTGGGCATCGCCGCGCGCCCCGCTGCGCTGAGGAGGCCCGGCAGGGCCAGGCGGACCGGGAGGTGGTCCGAGCCGACCACCTGGGGGTGTGCCATGCCGCGAGCCCAGACGCTTTCCCGCAGGGACCACGGCAGGAGGGGCTCGTTGACCAGGAAGGTGTCCACCCTGTGCCGGGAGGGGTGGAGCGTGGGGGTCATGTCCGCCTCGCCGCCTGCCGTGGCCCTCCGAAAACCGCAGGCCTCCCAGCCCGCTCGGAAGTGCTCCGTGGCCGGGTTGGTGGTGGCATCCATGTAGATGTTGGTGTCGCCGGCGATGACCACCGGATGTCTCCCAGCGAGGCTGCGTGCCGTGGCATACATTTGTATGTCGGCCCAGAACGCCGCCCGTCCCGCCCACGGGGAGCAGCGTGCTTGCGGCCCGTGGACGTTGATGAGGGTGAGGCCTCCCCCGTCCGTGCGGATCTCCAGGGCCGCGGCCTTCCCAGGGACGATTTCCGTGAAACTGAGCACCTCGTGCTCCGCCACGTAGTTGCTGCTGACCGCGGTGAGGAGGCCCCCCCCTCTCGAGGTGGAAGTGGCTCCCGTCTCCGCCAGCCGGCTGCTGAAGAAGGCGGTGTACCCCTTGTCCCGGAGCGCCGCGGCCACGTGCATCTCCTGCGCCCGAGTGGCGATCCCTGTTTCCCGGAGCATGATGGCAAAGCCCCCCTCCTGGAGTAGCATGCCGGTGATGAGGTGCTCCTTGTCGGTACAGGCCGCCAGCCCCCGGCGCCGCCGGAGTGTAACGGCAGCAGTGACAGCACTCAGATTATACATCAATGTGATCAGAATTTCAATGATTCTCAGATGTACATTAGTGCAGTAAATTTTCCGCTTGTTTTCATGTTTTCCGTTCGCCGCCAGATGTCGCCTGTGAGCGCGCGTCGAGTCGCATTTGTCTTTCGTGATTTCCCAATCGGATTTATTTAGATTATTTCGAATGAATTCAGGTTGAGTCATTATGTGCGATGGATGCACAATGAGATTCTATGTCTGCTCCATTTTTGTAGACCGGGTTTTCTGACTATTCATATTCCACCATGGAGTTCAATGGACTTACAAGTGCTTCGCATATGTCGCTCCCAGAGGCTGGATATGGGTCTGAAGAGGGTCAGTTGGGTTCGGAGATATCAGGGGCAGTGTCAGGCGTTACGACCCCTGGGGCATCAAGGCTACAGGCTTCGCAATCACAAGAAAGATCCGCCACTATGCAGCGGTTACATGGTAGCAGAGGAAATCATGACTCTGCTTCTGGAATCTCCACGGACACCCTGAGATCATCGGACTTTAGCGGGGCTATCACTCGTTCTCAGTCACTTCGTTCTCCCCCTGAGGTTACATTCGTGGCATCTCCCCAGCGAACCGAAGATCACCCTTCTGAGTGTCCTTACTGTGGCCATAGACATTGGCCTGGAGTTCATACTTGTGCTGATTGTTGTATGAACGCCCCACCCAACCTTAAACCCGGTCGAGAACCTCCCTCCTCAAGTGAATCTGGTTCCAGCTCTCACGCTTTGCCTGATCTTGAAGACAGCAGCAGCGAAGGAGAGCCGTCTGATACTGGAATTAGTGGTGATTACTGGGAAAACCACTTCCAGGAAATCTGGAATCAGGAGTTCTTGCACCGCCAGAATTGGCTACTGGCGGAGGTGGGCTTTCGAGGCCGTCTGAGGGACTGGTTCAGGGGGTTGTGCCAGTTCATCAGGGAGAGCGGCCGCCTGAGATTTGACGCCACTTTGCAGGAACAAGAGGATTGGGAGGAGCTGATGGACCAGTTCGACCACCAGGCTGCCGTGATGGTACAAATGGCCATCATTGCCGAGGAAAGATGCCAGAATGTGCGTCAGCACGCTGGTCCGTCGGGCGCCTGGGGTCCGAACGACGAAGAGGTCGACGAAATGAGGTGTGATTCGAAACATTCTCACCTCTCCAGGGAGCAATTGTCCAAACTCCCCAGCTCTACCTCCAGTGTTGATACTTGGGTAAGAAGCAAAGGGAAGGGTACAAGATGCCCGTCCTGTGGTGAGTGTGCCAAGGACTGCTCCTGTCGACGCCAGATTTCGTCGCTGGAAGACAGGGTGAAGGAGCTGAAGAAGGCCGCCAAGGAGAAAAAGAGGGATGACGACAGCAAGTGGAAGGAGATGGAGCAAAAGCTGGAGAAGTTGACCAATCTGGTACAAAATCTTAGCACTACTGGGCTCACTGGACCAGCGCCTACAATGGCAAGTCACCAAGCACCTACCTCCTCAGCTGCACCTGCATCCACGCCTTACGGCGTTCCACATTTTCCGGCACCCCCAGCTTTTACTGGTTCCCTTCCAGCTTTTACTGGAAATTCTGGTATCCCCCCTACTGGATTTACAAGTCCTATTGGGTTCAATCTGGGTACTGAAGGAGCAGAATCTTCGTCGGAGAGGTCTATACTGTCTGTTGGTACTGTTGATGATATTGATGGAGAAGCAAGGACCATCGTGAAGGAGAGATCAATAGCCTTGAAGAAGAAAGGCAAGGAAAGAAAGGAAAATGAAGCCAAAACGAAGGAAAAGCAGAAGAAATTGAAGGAGATGAGGCATCATCAAGCGCAACCATCGCCGTTTGTACAGCCTACTGTGGATCAGGCGTTGCTGGCGGCCGCAATTGCTCAAGCACAGGCAATGGGAGGCGCCGCCGTCAACCCAGTTTTTGTCAATCCGGTTGGCACATCCACAGGTTTCAACCTGAACCACCTGCTCAATCCGTTGCACATGAGGCTTAGGGGTTCAGTAATGAAGCAGCCTAAGTTCTCAGGGCACCCAAATTACTGGGTGTCCTTCGAAAGGCAGTTCATGGTCTGGTTGCAGACGGAGAAACTGGACAAGGAACTCTGGATTCTCGGGTTGATGGATTGTTTGACTGGCAAACTCAGGGAAAGTACATATAATCTTTATGTCGAAAGGCAGAATCAAGGAGATCCCCTGACTTATGAAGAGCTGTGGCGAATTCTCAAAAAGAAAGGCTCTCGACTTCCTGAAGATCATTACAGCAACCGTCTTGAGAACTTCAGGGCGATCAAGAAATTGTTTCTTGAAGAGATTCAAATAGCAAGGCAAGATTGGGAGTTTTTGGTGCAGGAGGCGGAGAACTCGGGAGAAGGCCTTTCTGAAGGCGAGATGAAGAAGATTCTTCTGAGCAAGCTCACGCCAGAGACCAAGCAGAAGATCAGGGACTCCCAGGCGGACCAAAAAGTCCTTGGCAACTGGGTTGAAGTCCGAGGATTGCCGGGGACTATGGGAAAAATGGCAGTTCGTGAGTTGCTACACTCTATCAGTGCTACGGCATTGAAAGACATCACCATTCGTGAGGGCAGATGGAGAGTTGGTTTCCATGATTCTGAACAGTCGGAGTTTTTCTGTAGCATGGTGGATGGAAAAGTGAAGTATAAGGGGACAGTTTTGAAGGTGCGGCCGTGGATCTTCTCGTATGGAGTCGAGCAGATCTGGGACCAACTTGAAAAGTATGCAAACTTAGAACGCCAGAAGTCACAGGATGCACAAGGCTTCCGAGGCAAGGTCAGTGCCGTTGGTGAGAAGGGATGCTCCGTGTGCATTGCCCTTGGAAAGGAAGGTCGAGCGGCGACTCACACGACCGCAGATCACAGGTGGACGCCCTCAGATCTCAAAACAATTCAGTCCAAAATGGATGGAAAGGGAAATTCTCCCAAAAATCCCCAGCAGGATGGAGCACGAGATGCTGACCAGCATGGAAGGGGAAAGGGTAAAGGGCAGTCCAAAGGAAAGAACAGGGATTGGACACCAAAAGATTACTCGCAGCAAGGCGGAGATCCAAGCGGCTCAAGATGGACCGATGCTGGTGGAAAGTCTGGTGGAAAATCTGGCGAAAAGAGTGGAAAGGGACAAGGAAAGTCCGGGAATCAAGATGATTCCAAGGTGAATGGCAAGCCCCTGTATACGGAGACGCCAGCAAACAAGACCTTCGGCAACAACAAGGTGAGGTCGAGGCAAGGGCAGATCCAGCGAATCCAACCCCAATTCCAACACCTCCAACAACAAAGGCCAAGGAGGTAAGAAAGGTGGTGGTGGAAAGTCATTTGGTGGTCGTGGACGTGGAAAAGGAGTCAATGCCATTGAAGCAGGAGAAGAATGGGTTGACGAAGGACAAGTACAGGACGTGCAGCCGAACGTCGAAGAAGAATGGCAATAGGGAGGCCAACTTGACCCAATTCCCAACACTGGGGTTGAGTGGCAGGAAACAAAACCCATCAGGGTAGTTGGGGGGGTGGATGGACGCTGCTGGGATCGGCTGGCGCGTTCCTCCAGCCTCCTGTACCCTGCCTGGGTCCTCAGCGCTGTCCGGCAGGGCAAGCAGCGCCAGTTTGTCTGCTGGATCCAGGTCAGGACGACAGATGGTAAGGTTAAACTTGCCAAATGTCTGATTGACAATGGTTCAGAGGTCAATCTGGTGAGGAAAGGCTTTCTGCAGGAGGACGAGGCGGAGATGTCCTCGACACCTGTCCAGCTGGAGGGAGTGAGCGGACATCGCCTTGAAGGTGGCGACAGAGAGGCAGAGTTGGCGGTCAGATTGGTGAAACAATCTGTGTGGAGCGTGGAGGAGACGGTCACGGAGGAGTGGTTTTCTGGAAAATTCTATGAAGCCACCATAAAGTATGATTTATTCTTGGGTCAACCATGGCTTCACGCTCACCGTGTGTCGCCCATGGGACACAGGACATGCTTCCTCCAGGATCCGTCGATCAGCGACCCGTCCGAACTGTATTATCTGCACCCATATACCAAGAGTATCCACCAATTCAAGGAGCGAAATAAGCTGCATATTCAGCAAGATGGGCAGGAATGGACAGGGAATCAAGAAGAATTCGACGACGGAAAGGTGGAATCATTGAACTGCAAGAAGTGGAAGTCAGTTTGCTATCGTGTAGTCGACAAATGGCGGGACATTCTGGTGGATTATTTCGAAAGGAACCACAATTTTCGTCCGCAAGTTGATGCTTTTGCAAACAAAAAGAATAAAAAATTTCCGAAGTTCTACGACGATGCCTGGAGTGAGGACTGGTCTGAACCTCTATGGATCAATCCGCCCTTCGACGTTTTTCCTCGTGTGGTGCAGAAGCTGAAGCAATCCGGCGCAAAGGCGATTTTAATTGTCCCCAACTGGCCAAAATAATCTTGGTTCAAGGACATTATGGACATTTCAATCGACATTGTCGAGCTACCTCACAAGGGAGTGAAGCTGTATTGCGAAGACAATGGCAAGCCTTTGCCACTGCGTTCGTGGAGCACGTTGGCGTGCTTAGTTGACGGGAATTTGGGAGATTATTGGCAAGATGACAGTGAAATGGGAACAGAAGAGGTCATCTCAAATTCCTCAAGAATCGACGAAATTGGAGTGGATCGAGACGATCGAGAGCAGAATCCCGACGTATCGTCGCGGAAGGAGGGAAGGACAATCAGCGTCCCTCAAATGAACGCCTCCATCCATTCCAATTCGTCCCCATCAGACAAGAATCAAGCCAAAAATGTCAAGATTTCAAGCAAGAATGACGACAAATTTCCAAGATTTTCACCTGAATTGACAGGAATGCAGCTGAATTCGTCCGACCATCCCTTCAAGACATTTGTGGACCCCCTTCATTGGTGGGATCCCACGGAGGAGCGAGCTCAGGTGAGCTTCATCCGCCAACAATGCAACGAAGAAGTTTGGAATGAAGTGGCCAAGAATATGAGACCACGACCAACAATTCGCAAATTGGTGGACATAAGGTCGGTGATTAAATGTGGGAATCAGGTCGACGGAGACAAGATATCTGCAAGAAGGGACGCAGTGTTCGAAGATTATAAAGATGACGTGCTGAGTGGGAAGTTGTGGAAAAACCCCCCAATTCGATGTGAAAATGGGGAAGCCAAGATTGAGATAATCCAAGGCTCAAAGGTGCACAAACAACGTCCATTCTACCTTCACGGCACCAAATCAGATGCCCTGCGAAAGATTATTGAGCGCAATCTCTATGAGTTCGGTTGGTTGGAGGGCTGCATGAGTTCTGAGTGGTGTTCAGCACCATTCACTGTGCCAAAAACCCCACCTGCTGACCAATCCAGCATAGATGCTTGGCGTCTAGTGGTGGATGACAGAGCTCTGAACGCCGCCACAGTACCAGACGCGCATCCCCTTCCTCTAATCGAGAAGGAGATCGCCGCGAGAGCCAAAGGTAAGCTCTTCACTGTGCTAGATTTGCGCCATGGCTTTCATCAGATGCCCCTTCGAAAGGAGGATAGGCATTTGACGGCAATGTGCAAGCCCTGTGGCACTGTCCAGTGGACTGTACTGCCGATGGGTCTGAAGAATGCGCCGTCCATGTTCCAGAAGATGATGGAGACTATTTTTTTTCAGAAGAACAAGTCTCCGAATTTACAAGAATTCTGCAGCATCTACATTGACGACCTTCTGATTGCCACGCCGTTGGAAAAAAACTTTGATGAGTGCCTGAAGTTGCGCGAAGAACAAGTCCGCAAAGTTCTCGAAGTCCTTCGACAAGAGAAGCTCGTGTGTGGACCCAAGAAGGGCAAAATGTTCCTCCAGAGCGTGGAATTTTGTGGCTCTGTCTTGGAAGATGGGACAAGAAGACCGGCCCCAGGGAAAATGGCTGCCCTGCAGCTATGGGAAAGGCCTAAAACCATCACGCAGCTCCGTGCCTTTTCAGGCTGCTGCAATTATTACCACGAGTTCCTTCCCCTCTACGCCAAGTTCTCTGGTCCATTGACAGAGTTACTCAAGGTTGGCAAAATAGAAGGAAAAAAGGGATCTCAAGTCAAGCTCAAGTGGACGCCAGAATGTGAAGAGGCCTTTACTGGTCTCAAGGAAGCACTGGCAAATGTGGTTACATTAAAGACTCCGTGGTTGGATGGAAGACCTTTTTATATTCGTACAGACGCCAGTCGTTACGCCATTGGTGCTACGATCGAACAGGTCGACGACGAAGGTCACCATCATCCTCTGGCTTTCTGGTCTCGCAAGCTTACAACAAGACAGCGAAATTGGAGTCCAAGGGAACAAAAAGCCTACGCAATCCTTTGTGCCTTACGGCGTTATGAAGGTTGGATCTTGGGCCATCGCGTTGAGGTACTGACTGACCACAAGTCACTGGAGAGCTGGAGGACAGAACATGTGGATACCCCTGGTGGACCAGCTGGGAGAAGAGGCCGTTGGCATGAAACTCTCAGCAGATTTGACCTCCACGTGACTTACATTCCAGGGCGCTACAATACAGTGGCGGACGCCCTGAGTCGCTGGGCCTACCCAGCCTCAGAGGCTTACTCTTAAGTGAGTTTTCTTGGGACAGCGACGGATAAAGCCGAAGTGATCGAGTTTGATAAGGAGGAACAAGCACTGATCAAGAAACATTGTCTCCAATGTTCGATTAAGAATCGGATGAAGGTTGAATTGGTCAGATGCAAGGAGATTACCAAGGCAGATCAGACTGAAAGGGTGAACTCTGACTCTGAGTCGTCGCTGCCGCTCCTGAATGTGTTTCCAGTGACAAGATCCAAGGCGAAATCCACGCTCCCTCCACAACAAAAGGACAAGGAAACTTCCTTCCTCTATGTGGATTGGACGAAGATGTACAAGGAGGACAGGTTCTTTGGGTCTGTATACCACAAGTTGAAAGGGGACAAGCCTTACGACTCTGAAGAGACGTCTGATTTCAAAATCCAAGGCGACAAGTTATTTTGGCAAGGACGGATTTGTGTTCCTGATTGTCTAATTGACCAATATGTCAAACATTGGCATCGGAATGAGACATCCCACGGACATTCAGGAGCTACGACACAGAGTGTACACACGGGACCTCAAGTTTGCCTGTGAGCGAGTTGCCAAAGGATGCAAGCAATGTCAGGCGAACATCCCCAAGAATCAAAAGGCAGAAGGACTACTGAAGAGATTACCAATTCCTGAGAGGTTGTTCGACAAGGTGACGGCGGATGTCTTCGAGTTGGGAGAAATCCAAGAGGAATGTCTCTACACGATGAAGCCAATTGATGGGGTTTTGTAAATTCAAGACCGCCACAGTGGCTACATCCAGGTCCTCCCTTGCAACACGAAGCATCTCACCTCTGAAATGGCTGCCAAGTGGACAGCAAGTCAGTGGATGAGTAACTGGGATGTTCCCAGTGAAATTCTGACGGACAGTGGGAAGGAGTTCATTGGGACTTGGTGGGAGAACATGTGTGCTCTATTGGGAGTTCATCATCTTCGTGCCCGAGTCTACGACCATCGAGCCCTCCCTGCTGAACGCGCTGGAAGAATTCTTATCAACATTCTGAGAAAATTCCTGGCGACTGAAAAAGACTACAATTGGTTGGAGACAAATTACTGTGTCTTGAGGAGATACCATCGGACGAAGAATTACACTGGATTAAGTCCGAATGAGCTTGTTTTTGGTCGTGAGAAGATGGGTCCAGGACCAGTGATGTATCATCCAAGGCAGTGCTACGACGCCTCACAATGGTTTGAGAGGATCAAGGATTTACAGTCCAAGTGGATCCAAGCCAAAGTGGAGAGTCAAGCAGATTGGTTGAAATTCAAAAATCAGTCGAGAACACAAGGAAAACCCTTCGAGAAAGGCCAGCAAGTTTGGCTTCGTAAGTCAGACGAGACCCTGAAGGACGACAACAAATTGTTACCTTTGTGGGACGGCCCATTCCAAGTCAGTAGTCAACTAAGTGAGACTACATTCAACCTTGAGGTTGAACCGGGCAGACATCAAGAAGTACATCGGGACCGTTTGAAGGCCGAAGTACCCTGCCCCAAAGGAAGGTTCAAGCCTCTCTATTGGACTTCGAAGTACCTGAGCGACAGGAAGATGGTCACCAGCAGTTTCGAGTTGGAGAAGATCCTTGATTACAAGAAAAATGCTCGAAACAAGTGGTACTTTCTGTGCAGATGGAAAGGATTCGGTCCAGAAGAAGACAAATGGGAGCCAGCTTCAAGTTTTATCCATGGGTATACGGACACTTTCATCAAGGTCCTGAAGAAGCACCCTGAGATTGACCGTGAGCTCTCGCTGATCAAAGATTGTGTCACCAAGGAAGACTTACACGCACAAGAAGAAGCTCCAATCGTGGCAGAATCCATTCGAGACAAGATCTGATCAGAATTTCAATCGCCGAAACTTTCGAAAAGGTTTACGGTCTACATATACCCTTGGCATTGGGACAAAACAGTCCTGGCGCATTGTCTATGTGGTTCGATGAACAGATGATGGGACATTCTGGGATCATCCTGGTCATCATGTCCATCATTCTCATCATGGTCATCATGTGAATCATGTGCTTCATCGTCGATGATTCCCATCGGAAGTTCCGAAAGGTCTTTATCCTCAACCACAACGACACTCTCGTGTTTTGCTGTCGACTATGTCCCTCTACACGCCTTGGGAAGGACTCGTTCGAGTTCGTGCTCATTTCAGAGATTCTGGCACATGACTGAGTCTGATGCATTTCATGTGTTTGACGGATCTGCTGAGAATGTCATTTCAATCAGCTCTTACATTGAGACTGTTGGTTTGTTTTTCAATCGACCGCTGTCAAAGGGCTGATATAGACCAAGTGACAACGATGGTGTTCTTACTTGTGTCGACTCGCTGTTCATCTGTGGATTGTGTAGGAATCCCCCTCAGAATCAGCTCAAATTTGGCAAATTCCTGGTACCAAGCACTGGATGCTTATACATGCTGGGACTATAATGAGTCAATTACCCCTTCTGGCTCATACTGGATTAAACATGAACCCCTGGAGACGATACTGACAGTGTGGTGTACACTCACTGGGTTTTCTTGGCTATCATTACTTACAGGATTGAATTTCCATCATGGGAATCATCATCATCATGAGGATTTGACCTGGATTGGCTATGAATGAGAACTGGATTTCCGTTCAGCACTACACACAGTACCTATCGACAATGAATTGGACCTATATTGGCTTGCTGTAGACTTCGCCGTCTTCAATCTGTGTGCGATTCACTGATTTTGGTCTCAATTCAGTCACATTTTGTACCATAATCTGGCATCTGGTCTCATGACCGCAAATGACACCGACCAGTTTCACATATCTTGGACTCCATGAAGGGATACCCTATTTTTTGGACGCTCGACGACATGGCGACACTCGTTTTTTGTTTTCTGGCAGTGGGATGTCAGATCCTGATTTCATCATGGATCATGGATCTTGATCATGCCTGTACATTCTTCACTCAGACTTTCAATTTTCGAATTTTCGAGCTTGAACGAAGCTGTTTCTGTGTGCTCTAAGGTACCTATGTGTTTCATTCAAGTCAATGGCCATCGCGAAACACAGATCTCAGCACAATTTTGCTCAATTCAGCTCATTTTCTCACATTTGGTCACAGATTAGTTGGTTTTTGGTCACTTTAGCCGTTTCTTTCACTTCACTTGACCCAGCCTGACATACTGGCGTATGTTTTCAGAGGGGGAGTGTAACGGCAGCAGTGACAGCACTCAGATTATACATCAATGTGATCAGAATTTCAATGATTCTCAGATGTACATTAGTGCAGTAAATTTTCCGCTTGGTTTCATGTTTTCCGTTCGCCGCCAGATGTCGCCTGTGAGCGCGCGTCGAGTCGCTTTTGTCTTTCGTGATTTCCCAATCTGATTTATTTAAATTATTTCGAATGATTTCACGTTGAGTCGTTATGTGCGATGGATGCACAATGAGATTCTATGCCTGCTCCATTTTTGTAGACCGGGTTTTCTGACTATTCATATTCCACCATGAAGTTCAATGGACTTACAAGTGCTTCGCATATGTCGCTCCCAGAGGCTGGATATGGGTCTGAAGAGGGTCAGTTGGGTTCGGAGATATCAGGGGCAGTGTCGGGCGTTACGACCCCTGGGGCATCAAGGCTACAGGCTTCGCAATCACAAGACAGATCCGCCACTATGCAGCGGTTACACGGAGCATGTCCCGGAGGGACCGGTCTGGCGGTACGAGGCCGTTGCGCAGGTTCCACGAGAGGAGCCACAGGGCGTTGCCCGCCGTGTCCTCCTGGAGTCAGCCATCCCTACGAAAAGGAGCAATCCGCGCTGCTAGCGCATGATTTCAAATATGGAGACGCTGCCTTTGCCCCACTACACCGCAACCTCCTCGCCCTCGAGAAGATACTCCCCGCTCAAGACCCGGATGTGGCCGAGCACGAGCAACCAATCGTGCAACGCCTCCAAGCGGGCGCCGCCTTGGGGTCCACGGCCTTCGTGTCCCAGCTCGTCTCAGCCCTTCGTGATAGGCCCGCGACGGGGCTGACTGAGCGCATCAGCGAGTGGAACGCGGCACCGGACGACGCCGACGCCGCTACGCCAACGCCGGGACCAAACCGCATCGAAGAGATGTCCAAGACCAGCGTCCCGCTGCTTGCTCCGCTGGGAGGCGAGGCGACCACCCTCCTACCCCCCGACCACGATGCGCCCACCCCCGCCTCGGAGAAACAAATCGACCCCCGCCTCCCTGCTGGGTTTTATTACGTCTGCGACGTATTCTCCGAGAGCCAAGAGGAAACGGTAAAAAAGGTTCTCCACGACAACACGTGGGAGAAATACCACGGGCGCTCAGTCCAACACTTCGGCCACGCATACCTCGGCCCGAGCAAAGTCACCGCCACGTTCCACATCCCGGAAGAGTTTTCCTCTATCATCCAAACCTACAATGCCGCGCTGGAGCGACTAGGCCTCTCGCACCCCCCAACCAACCAAATCACGGGCACAATGTATCTCCCGGGAGAGGGCATCGGCTACCACAGGGATGACCCCTTGCTAGGCGACCCGGTGTCCATTTTTGGTTCCCATTCGGACACCACAATGTTCTTTAAAAACCCCTCCAACGGGGACTCTTTCCGCATCCGCCTCTTTGCCCCTCGTCTCCTGGTCCTCACGGGGGCCGCACGCCATGAGTGGCACCACGGGATACCCCGACGGAGAGAAGACGAAGTGTTTGGGCTAACTGTCCCGGGTACCATCCCTCGGCTCGCTCTAATCCTCCGCCACATCCCACAGGCAAGCTAACTCATGAAAGCCAGAGGGCCGGATACCCGCCTCCTGCGCTCTCCAGCCCCCTCTGCCTGAAAACACAAGGGTCAAGACTCAGTGAATCACCGGGCCAGTCACGGCTTCCTCCGTCACCGGCAAGGGGCTAGACGAAGAGCTCGCCTCGACCGGAATACCAGCCGACCAAATTCAGCATTTCCGTTGCCTTACCCAGCCCAGCCAGCCCGACTCCCCGGCACCCTCCAAGCCCCCCCCTATCCCGCCCCCCCTGAAGTCCGGTACGCGCCCACGGAAGGGGTACCAACGGCCTCACCGCCCCCCCATACCACTCCTCTCAGAACTGCGTTTATCGTCCCACAACTTGCAGAAGAAACCCATAGTGCGCAGCCAACTTCTCCGACACCTAAAGAACGACTTCGACATCCTCTTCCTCGAAGAAATCAATCACGCCCCCATCCTTCCCCACGTATACGCCTACGGTTCGGGCACTAAAGCCACCATTGTTTCGAACATCAGCCAGGACAAACACTCGAGAGGCGAGCACGGGTCCGTTTTGGTTTGCTCCCCCCGGCTCGCCCGTTTCGTTACCCCCCTCCCCCGACTCGATACGGAAGGGCTACTGGCGGCAGCCGTTCTCACCCTCCCGGGGGCCCCGCCCACCTTGTTGGTCTCGGTATACGCCCCGAGTGCGGACGCCCACCGCTCAAAAATTGAAAACATCCTGCGGCCACTCATGCGTCAGTATCCCAACCACGTCCTGGGCGGAGACACCAACTGCATAATGTGCCCTGAGCTGGACGGAGCGAACCTCTAAACGGACAACGAGTGGCCATGGCTCCGCAGGCAGGTCACGAGCGACCCGCCACGCCTCATCGATACCTTCCGGCACTTTCACCCGACCGAGCGGTCTTTCTCCCGATACCCCACCCCGCACAGGGCAAGCAGCAGCCGACTCTACCATATTTTGCTCTCCCCGGCGGCCCCGGAATTTTTTGCCCCCACCTCTGCAACCATCCAAACCGACGACAAAACGTCAGACCACCAGCCAGTCACGTACACCTCTCAAGTCCCCCCCCACCCCTTCTCCTAAACACCCACCACTAAGAGGAAAGTTTTCCGCAAACTGACGGAGCGGGAGCGCTCCAAGCACCACAACTCCCTCGCCCCCCTGGCGCGATGGTGCGAGTCTACCCTCCCCCGCTTTGAGTCTTCATCCTCGGCAGACATGGAGCTCTTCACAGATGTGGTGCTGGAAGAAGTAGCGACCAGCTACCACAATATCACCACACCATCACACCCCACCTCCTCGGCTCTGGTTAAAAAAATAAAAGCGTCCCTGCAAACCGTGCCCCCCCCCAACCATCCCAACTTCCCCGCTTCCATGGACACGCTCAACAAACTCCTCAAGGAGTGGGAAACCAAAGTGAACAAGGCCGCAACCACCAAAATCCATCGCTGCCTTGTGAGGAAAACTAGGATCAAGCGCACCATCAACGAGGCGCTCAACCTCGAGGAACGCGGTGAAATAACGCTGAAGCGCCCGGGCGCCACACAGCTCGTCTCCACCCCTAAAGAAGTGAGCTCTATTTTTTCTTCCACACTCCTCACCCTGGGGGGCAGCCTCGATTACGCACCGCCGAGCACGCTAGTGGATCGCCTGCTCGCACACTCCCCCACCTGCCCCGAACCCACAAAACACAGCCCTCTCCCTGACATTACCTGGGAATCATTCCGCAACACGCTCAAGAGGTCAAAGCCCAACAAGGCGGGTGGGCGGGACTTCACAAACAACTACACTTTGCACATCCCCCCCCCCCCCTGTCCAACAATTCATTTGGAGGGTATGTAACCACTACCTCCACCAACCGTTGCCCGAGAAATGGGTCGAAGCCAACATTATCTTGCTTTTTAGGAAAGGCGACGTGACGAACCCTGTAAATTACAGGCCTATAGCCCTGCTGAACAGCGTTTACAAAATAATTGCAACACACGCCAACCGTGAGCTACTGACAGCGGCCATAGAACACTCCATCATACACCCCACCCAGTTCGGCGGGCTTCCCAACCGCAGATGCCAAGACCACATTTTCAACCTCTTATCCACGTTTCGGGAATCAGTCGGTAGCTACAGCCTCTACATTGATTTCAATAAGGCTTTCAACTCCGTCCCCCACACCACCCTCTTCACAGTGCTGTCCCGCCTGAACTTTCCTACGCACCTTGTAAACCTCATTCAATCCTTGTACCGTGCCCCCCGTGACTTCCCGGTGGTGTCAGGGCACACCCACTCCTCCCACCTGCAAACCAGAGGTGTTCGGCAGGGATGCCCCATGTCACCCATCCTTTTCCGCCTTTACCTGAACGTTCTCCTCTTCGCCCTGCCGTCTCACGTCACGGCACCCCCCTCCCCACACGAGTCGGGCCACGCCTTCGTTGACGACCTCCTCTATCGATCAGAGGATGGGGACCGCATACAACAAGTTTTGAATTTCTTCGACACAGTCGCCAGGGAGTGGAGCCTGGACTTGAACCTCAGCAAAACCGAAATCCATGCTATGGGAACACCACCCCCCAGAACTTTCACCTCCCCCTCCGGCGCCCCCTTGTCAACAACCAACCAGAAGATGGGGTAACCACACAACTGCTACAAATACCTAGGGGTGTACATCTTCACCGCCAACCACGAGGCACAAACGCTGGCATTGGCCAAGTCAGAAATACGCTCCTTTTTCACAACCCTCCAACCCCTCCGGCTCACCCTTTCAGAATACATTCTCTTAGTAAACGTCCAACTCATCCCTGTTCTTTCCTACCGCCTCATGGCACACCCCCTGGCCGTGAACGAGTTGGGAGCCCTCCAGGCCATGATCTGGCAAAATATTGCAAATGACCCCTCCCCGGACAAGGCCAACAGGATTTCCCGCCTCGTCTCTCCTAAAGACCGATACACCCCCCGCCACCAGGGAGGCTTAGGACTCCGCCACTTCACTTTTTCCATTTGCATGGCCCTGGTGAACGCCGCAATCAGGTACCTCAACGGGGACGGCCCAGCCTCAAAAAACGAATCCTTTTCCGAAGCGATGCTCTCCACCACACGCAACCCAATCCCAGACACCGTCATGGACGCGTGCCACACCATAGGCCTGCGGTACCACAGCACCGGCCTCTGGGCCTCCTGCCCCCCCTCCCTCTTAAAGAAGGTCCCTACCAGGACCGGCCCCCGCTGTGCCCCTTCCGCCTGTTACCCCTGCTGATTTACTCCGGATCAACGATTGCGGTTCTCAAAATCCTCAAAGTCCAGGGTCCAAAATCCAAAAATATAGAAAATGTAATCCTCCTTCAACCCTGAACAGCAACCAGATCCCACAAATACAGCAATAGCCCAATTCACGATCCAAATCAGGCTGCGGGCTTCCGTTCAGCACACCGGTCTTCCCACGGTGGCGGGCATGTACAAGAATTGCACCAAGGAAGAAAGCCCTGAAATTGGCATATGAACACCAATAAAGCAAAGTTGGGGAAAGAGGTAAACATACACATTCACAGCCATAAACCCCTCATTCCCTGGACTCAAGACCTTCCCTTGACTTACCAACATATTGCCCTGAACCAGGTCAAATGAGATGGCTGAATGCCATATGTCACAAGTCACTACATAAACCCCAAAAATGTGTTCACTCCCAAGCCTCTAAATCCTAGCCCAATAGGGAAGGTGGCGTGTCATGGCCTAGGGTGGCACTCAGGACGATGCCCTACCCTGACATAACCTTGGTTGGACTTGGAGTCGAATGGGCTTGGAGATATGCCCCATGAGTTTGAACTCATAACATGCCAAAAAACTGCCAATTCACACCATATTGGCCATATATCAAATATATGCTCAAATTTGAGGTTACCACTTATCCGAAGGCTCAAAGTATGCATGGAATCGAAGTCTAGTATTCATGGAGGATAGAGACCAAAGGCCAATGCCCATGTACGTCCCCACTTTACCCTCGAAACCCCTTCGGATATGGGCGCCACGCACTGCCCAAGTCAGCCCATGATCTTGAGACCAATTCTTGTGATCCTTCGTGCGCCAAGCCAAATGGAGTACGCGATCCGGCCTGGCCTATGGTGGTGTTCAACTCCAAAGCATATGCCAACATATGAACAACATACCATGGTTCGACTCTCCATAGGCTTCTTGCTGTTTGCCGACCAGGTAAGTACACAAAACGCAAAAATGAGCATAAAATTGAGGTCAAAAACATGAAAATATGACCAAATACAAAGTAGTCATGATAATATATCTCTATGCTCACCCATGATATCCGCTCATGATTCAATACACAAATGATTGGAACCATTTGCGAACAATCCCCCCACTTGGATCCCCAATCGGGCGCATGGAGATACCTTCGCCACTCATATCTACATGCCCCATGAAAATGGGAGTGCACTCATGGATCTCTTTGCCAAACATACCATGAGCAATACATACGCGGTAGACTTGGTCTAGCGCTTTGAATTCCACAATTGAGACATGGGCAAAACCCTTGTCACGTATGGCTCCCCATCTCTTCGGCCACACGAAGATATATAACATGGACGTGAGCATATCAAGACATATACCATGCATATAAAACATACCCTCAAAAGTGGCTCCCACCATGATATGCCATGTCCCTCCATGGACATAACTTCACGTTAAAAATGCGTAGGAACCCAAGGAAAGTATCTATGCAACCCCAACACTCATGCGGTACACTCGAAAGTCGCATTAAAATATTCAGTTGCACGGTCCAAGAGTTATACATCACTTTATACCCTCTTGACCCTTATCCCTTGCTATACCGGGCATGTGTACACACCAAAGGCGTTTGATGCTTCCTAAATTAAGTTGAGACTAAGGCGCTTGCAACCCAACCTTCCTTATTCTCTTTCCTCACACTCACGCGTAGATATGGCCCCTCAAAGTGGTCCCACGATTCACTTTTGTTTCCCTTATATCTCCAAGTCAAATGGGTGGCAAGTATAAGGGAAACCTGATTCGGGCATAGGGAAAAGAGTATGACCACTCGAAGACGACCAAATCAAGTGCGGCGATGTCGAAGTCGAAAATCCGATTTCGACATCGCGAAAAATTCAGATTAAAATTTCGAGTGCTTATTTAGAAAATTGCGGAAGCAACGAACCCTTTACTGATGAAATCTGACCCTTCATCGGGATTTCCGCCAAAATATCTGGAAATAACAGTTAACCAATCGGTTAACGCAAAATCGCGAGCCAACTGACAGTCCCCGATACATTGACCATCAGACGGAAAGGCTGAAAAATTACGGAAACATCATGATAATAAAACCCTGTTGATTCCTGATATTCTGATATATAAATCTCAGCTGGCGGCGCCTCGGTACTGAATATGGCCGCTCATAGCCGGAATGGCCAAACCTATCACACTATCACATCGGGTTAGATCAGGTGGATGGGAGAGTATGATATCAGCCAATGGCGGCTTGCCGGCACATAGATACACATCCCAAGTGACCCAAAGATGGCCACGGGGGTCCGAACCGGCTTCACTCTTCCTCCCGAAAGAGAAAGTCCAAGTCCGGTTCCTAGCCACCAAACCAGCACCACAATACAGCAAGTTCGGCAACAGGTTGAAACGAACACCCCAAGACCTAGGGTTCCACCTAGGAACAGTCACGGGGGTGCACACAGAATCGGCCACACTCCAGTTTTCGGACGGCCCCACCCACACCATCAAAGACCCCGGTCTCCGCCGCAACGAAAAAGAGTACACCTTTCAAAACCCAGCCATTTCTGTCCGCCCCCAACTGGCGGGGCACCACGAACTGCTTACCCCTCCCCTTCTCCACCCCCAAGAGTACATCCTCAACCCCGCCCCCGGGCCACACGATGGAGTTCTGCTCGACTCGTCGCTACATAGCGAGCTGTACCGGCTCCCAGATGAACCTCACTCCCTTGACCCCGATGACCTCGAAGAATGGGGTTGTGAAGCAGCCCTTGTAATTCCTCCTCACATCGTCCCCCAACACGACATGGGTGTACTTGGATTGCTCAGCGGGCGCCTTGGGCTACGGGTCTGCAGCCACCCTGTTTTTCCCAAATGGCTCCAGATGGGTGCTGTGCCAAACGTCCCCATACCAGTCCTCAGAGGGATCGGAGTTCTGGGTGGCTATTATGTTCCTACGGTGGGCCCTTGCATCTCACCCGCACCTCGCCTTTGCCGTGGTAGGGGACAACCTCAACGTTATCACTGTTCTCTCCCCGAGCCGGCCGTGAACTCGAAGGTGACGGGACGTCCGCTGGGGTCTGGTGCTCGGGGACGAAGCTGGGTATGGTCGCGGTCCAGGATCTTGTTATCCCCCACACGAACCGCATACACATCCTGCCCGACCTTCCGCACGATTACCCCCCGCACATACCAAGATGCCTGCCGATGCCTGGACAGGACATCCTTGTGATGCCGCTCCACCCACCCGGTGTCTTGGAGAGCATACTTCTGGACCTTCCCTTGCTTGAAGTACTTGGCCCTCTTGTCATGCTCGTCCTGAAGTGCCTTGCACACCTTGGCCGCCGTGTCGTCCGCCTCAGCCATCATGGCATTCGCATCCCGGGCCACTTTGCCATGGTTCATCCACGGGAGAGTGCGTGACACTCGATCCCGTAGGAACAGGATGCGATGGGGCGACAGTCCAGTGGGCCCCGGAAGGTCGTGATACGCCTGGAGTACCCTCCACAGCGAGTTGTACCAATTCCGGCCCGGTTCGTCGATGTGTAGCTGGCGGAACTTCTCGAACATCTGCCGCCCGGCCACCTCAGCCCGGCCATTCGACCGGCTGTGGTATGCCACGGTCTTGGCGTGCCGAATCCCCATGTGCTTGCACATCGTCTTGAACCACGTCCCCACGAATTGACTGCCCCAATCGCTGCAGATGACAGCTGGGACATCGAAAATCGTCAGCCAATGCCTGATCATGGCATTAGCGACGGTCTTGGCCTGCAGCCCCACTCCATGCTTGTCCTTCTTGTCCTTCTTCTTGGACTTCTTGCCAGGGACCGCCACGATATACCCACTGTGCCTATTTACCGCCAGGATGACACAGTCGTAGGTCTCTCCTTCCACGGTGACCTCAGGCATGGCGAATACATCCATGGCCACGGACCGCATAGGGGCCTCCGGTATAGCCGTATACACCGGGTTGCCCGCTGTGGAGTGGTTGGGGCTCTTCGTGGCCCGACACACGGCACAGTCGCTGCAATACCTATCCAGGATGGCGTAGTACCCCGGAGGGAACTTGAAACGCCACTCCAGGTCCTGCTGCATCTTGTCTCGGCCAGGGTGCATGAGCTGGGCGTTGTGCCAATGGTCAATGAGCTCCTCCACTCGGTTCTCGGGCACCAGCAGCTTGTCCTTGAGGAACAACTTATCGCCATCCTCGGTCAAGCCCTCGGGCCATTCGTCGTCCGACGGGGCGCTCACGGCATTCCAGTACTTGTTTCAGTGCTCGGATGCCGCGTAGTCATCCGACCAGTCCTCTGTGAGCACCGACCTGACTAGCTCTACAGGGGCCACCATCCATTGCTCGAGTGTTTCCTCTCGAATTGCCTGGACTCGGGCGCCCCGGAACTTGGCCAGGTCTGCACGGTTTGCCATCACCACAAAACACTTGACCCCCTCTTGCTCCATGGCCTTCTCCATCTCGATGATGCGCTTCGCCTCCTCGGTCTCCTCGGCGTCGCCATGGCTGGATATGTCCATCCACGCCTTGCCCGCGGGGTAGGCCCAGCGACTGAGGCAATCTGCCACAGTGTTGTCCTTCCCCGGGACGTATACGACGCTGAGGTCGAACTTGGCGAACGTCTCGTGCCACCGGGCCCTCCTAGCCGCTGGTCCTGAGGGGCTGTCGACATGCTCCTTGTGCCAGCTCTGTAGGGACTGGTGGTCCGTGCAAACCACCACCGGCTGCAGTCCGATGTGGCCAGACCACTTCCTGAGCGCACATACAATGGCGTATGTCTCCTTCTCCCTCGCGGTCCATGTTCGGCGTTGGGCCTCGGCAAGGATCCTGCTCCAAAACGCCACGGGAACATGAGTCCCGTCGTCCCGGACTTGCTGGAGGACTGCCCCCACGGCATAGTCCGAGGCGTCTGTCCGTAGCACGAATCCCTTGTCCGGATTCACCAGGAACAGCCCCAACTGCCCCAGGAGTCGCTCCTTCAGGCGGTTGAACGCATCTTCCGCCTCAGGGGTCCAGGCAAGCTTCTTCTTGCTCCCCTTCCGGCCATCGAACTTCCCCACCTGCAGCATCTTGTGCAGCGGCCCCGAGAGTTCTGCATACATCCGGACATAGCCCGAATAGTAATTGCAGAACCCCATGAAGGACCGGAGTTCGCTGATGGTCTGGGGCTTCTCCCAGTGGTGCAGGGACGCCAGCTTCCCAGGCATGGGACGGCGTTGCCGGTGACCAACCACGTGACCCGCGAACTCCACTTCCTTCACGAAGAGTGAGGCTTTGGTGGGCTTGCACACCATATTGTGCTTGTCCAACTCGCTGAGCACTCGGCGCAGATCCTTCTCATGCGCGTCGATGAGCTCGTCCTCAGTCATGTTCTCCGTGCCGGACCCGATGATGATGTCATCCACGAAGGGGTCGGCACAATCCTGGACTGGACCGAGTAGGTCCTCCATCATGCGCTGGAAAGCGGCGTTGCCATTCTTGGCGCCCATGGGCACCACTTTCCACTGCATGGGCCCCAGCGGCGTCGACATCGCTGTGCAGGGCCTGGAGTCCGGGTGCAGCGGCATCTGGTGATAACCGTGTTTCAGATCCAACACCGTGAAAATCCGCTTTTTCTGTTGTTTTTGGAGGATGGAGTCGATCAGGGGAAGCAAGTACGAGTCGTGCTCGGTCTGCTCGTTCAAACCTCTGTAATCAACCACCAACCTCCACTCGCCCTTCTCCTTCTTGGGCACGATGAAGGCTGGGCTGGCCCACTCTCTGTCGGAGGGTTCAATCCATCCCCGCTCAATGAACTCGGCCAACAGCTTCTTCATGGCCTCGGCCCGATCGCCCTGAAGTTGGTACTCCCGATGACGATAGATCTTCGGGTTCGGCTTCAGCTTGATCTTCGCTGTACCAAACCTCCCACGATCTGGAGGGTTCTTGTTGGCGACGCCACTGAATAGCCGCGGATAGGCATGGATCAGCCTCTCCTTCAGCTCGGCGACCTTCGGGTTCTCCTGGGCCTCCTCAGCCGCTTGCTTCGGTATCGATACAACCGACCGCACTGCGGTAGAGGCCTCTTCTGGGTCCGAGTACGACTTCTCCTCGTCCGATATGCCGTCTTCATCGTCGTGGGACGCGATTCCCACCGATAATCTTCGAAAATTTGCGGCTTCGGGCTGGTGCTCGTCGCTACTGGTTCCCATTCTTGGAAAACCCCACGTTGGTGGGTCCGACCCAACCGGACCATCGTATTGGTCCGCGATGTGATCCATGACCCTCGCCACGAACTCATCCTTCTCGTACTTGCCGGTGACCAACACCTTGTCATCCCACCAATGCGGAGATGTGACCATGGCCCGCCTCTTCTTGGCTGCCACACGGTCGTGCATCCCCATCCGCATGTAGTTGACGACGTCGTCGATCTCGGCGTGGGACAGGACGTCAATGCCATCAATTGGCTGATCCGTCCCCTCCTTGGGCTCAAACATGACCTTCATGGGCACCGCCTCAACCCTACGGATGAATGCTTCATCACCCGTGGGCTGGGCTTGCGCCCCATCCACCAGGAAAGCCTTGGTACCCCACGCTTGACCCGGGGAGGGCATTGATACACCCTTGGCGTCAATGAACAACTCCTCCTCTGGCCCGAATGACATCTCGTTCAGGGTGATGGAGTCCAGCGTCGACTTGAGACCCTCCAGCGGACATGGGCTGGATCCTTTGCCGGTTATGACCAGGATCCCCTTCCCCCTATCCGCGATGATCTTCTCCACCGTACGTCTGGTATTGTCCAGGGAGCCATGCCAATACATGGGTCCCCACTCCTTCAAACCCAAATGCCTGTGCCAGGCTGGGTCTCCTCGATGCCAATGCCTCCTACACTTCCGCAAAAGTGGGGCATCCCGGGAAGCGAAGACGTCCGTCTCGGGCGCTTCGGCTCCCAGCGTCTGGATCATCCTGGCATACACCTGCGGCGCCATTCCATACTCCGTGAGCTGAACTCCGCGGTCTCCCCTGGACTTGGCACCCACAGCTTTCACCGCTTGGACGATCCGATCCTCTTCCTCAGCATTCCATTGGGATGATACGCATGCATAATCCGTGGACAGCCATGTGAGGCATTCATCATCCTCCCGGACCAGCGTTGCACGATGGGAAAGGGCTCCAATGGCGTTTGCCACCATGAAGTCATACCCCATGATCATATCCCAATCGGTAATGTCGGCCACATAGAAGTTCCCGGATAGAGTGCTTCTCTTCGCCTGATCAGGGCGGTTCAAGCGCTCATGCTCCCAGAATTCCATACTGATAGTGGCCTCATGGGTGCCACCACCCATAATCTCTCCGTTGGCGACCTTCAGGCGGACCGGTCTCCGGCTGGGCTGCAGGAATTCCTCCTTGAACAACCCTCTCCGGACCAGGCTCACCTGGGCACCCGTATCCACTAACACATCCACCACCTTCTCCTCTCGTCCGCACCGTACTCGCACTTTCAAGTGCAACTGCCGCTCGTCGCCATGAGGTGTATGGACGACTCTCACGGCATGCAACTCTAGCACGTCCGGGTGCATCAGGACTTCAAGGGTATGGTCACGGATGGTGTAGATCTTGGGTTGGTCCTGCCCGTCCACGGGGCTCTCCGTGGTCGCTCCTTCCTTCTTGCCATGTCCCGTACCCACATGTACTTCCCTTGGCAGGGCGCTCCAGGGGTTGGGAGTGGCGAAACTCAGTGGTTTTGGCTCTTCCGGAGCATTCTTCGGCACCCGATGTGCCTTCGCTTTCTCTGGGATTCCACTGATTTTCGGAGGAGAGACCTCCGAGGTCCCACTCCCGTGGGGGCTCCTCTAGACTTGGCTTCCCGCAGCCCCTTCCGGCTGCGATCCGCCAGGACTTTGTCCACCACGTTGCTGGGCTTTGAGTTCCTCCAACGTCCTCAACATGTCCTCAGCAACCTCCTCGATCGACCTCACTCGTCGGTCTTGGCCAGGTCCACCACCATAGCCTCTTCCTCCGCCTTTTCCTTGGCCTTTGCCTTGGCCTTTTCCCCCGTCTCCGCCCTTCGCCTTCCAATCGGAAATCCGCTGCTCCTTGGGCTTCTTCTCGGGGTGGGCGGCGAAGTAGGCCTTCTTGTCCGCCTCATACACCTTGCACTGACGGTGGTCGTGTGCATGGTTGTTTCCCTTGCCATAACAGACCCAGCACCCGTCGTGCTGAGACCTGTACTCCCGAAACGAGAGCGGTGGGTTCCCGATCCTCCTTGGCGCTCTGCTCTTATTGGGTCCCACCTGGCTCCATCTGGACCAATCCTGCCCATGGTTCCTCACGTTGTGTGCCACAAACGCGAAGAAGTGGGGCTCCTCATGATCCTCCCGGGACCCGGTCCAGTGGTCTTGGCCACTTCCACTACCATCCTCCGCGGAGTTGGCCGTGTCCTCCTGGATCTCCCGATGATGGCGGTCTTCTCGGTGGCCTCGTTGTCCATGACCATGTCGATCCTGCACGTGGGCCTCGTTCTTCGCATTGAGCTTCAACTCCACCGTGATGTACTTCACGATCTCGTCCAGGCTCATGCGGGCGAAGATGACTTGCATCCTCAGCGGCTCCCCGCGCCTCCACTCCACGTTGTTGAGGCGCAGCAACCTTTGCCCCATGAAGTCTCCAAAAACCTCCACATACACGGCGTTCTTCAGTCCCAACATCCGGTTGGGCTCGCCCAGGTTCCTCCTGAAGAACTCCATGATACCCGCATGGGTATCCTCCGCCGCCATGATCCGCACCGCCACCCGCTTCTTGGCGCGCTTCTTCTCCTCGTCCTCCACTCGTCTCTTCCAGTTGCTGGGGAGGACGTCCTTCAGGAGGTGGCGGATCTCGCTGGCCTCGTTCCAGTCCTCCACCAGCTTGAGGCATCTGCGGTACTTCCGCAGATACCGGTTCCACTCCCGGACCCGCAACTCACCGCGGTCCAGCGGCAGTGGAATGGACCACAGGTCCTCCAGCTTCTGGTTCGGAGCGTCTACCCGCTCCTCGTCCTCCAACCACTGGAGGCAGGCCTGCTCCGTACGGATCAGTCCTTCCCGGATCTGATCCCGCAGGTCCTCCTTCAGGTCCTGCGCCAGCCGGTGTGGGAATGTCCGGCATACCCACTTGTCCCGCGGCGCTCCCCGCATCTCGCCGACGACCTCCTCGGCAAAGTCCTCCCAATCCAGGATGAAGTCATCCAGGTTGGAGGGGTTGCCATCGTAGTAGGGGATTTTGATTCCCCTGAGGTCGTCGATCCTGATGGCGTCTCCGACGTCTCCCGCCACCACTCCACCGAGACGGATACCACCTGTGGCCGGGGGGTGTGAGTACACTCCCCGTACACCCCTCTCCTCCATGGAGTGCGGTCCAGTTGGGCCTGAACCCATGGGGTTTGGAATGCGGGAAGGATTTGCTCCATCGGCCGTCCATATCCCCGTATTGGGGTCCTTCGCCCACAGGTTTCCGCCTGGATGACCTCGACCATGTCCGTCGGCGCTTCCCATGGTTCGCCCCTGCATGGTCTGGCTCTCGATCTTCTCTTCCGCATAAACTACCATATTCGTCGTTATCGGTGCATCCTGGGCGGCATGGGACATCTGTACCGTCAGGCTCCTCGGGTCCGTGGTTACGTGCCCTTCCCGCATGGACCCAGCCGGTGCCGTGTGTTCCCCGAGCATTGTGGATTCGCTGAACATGGGAACAAACGGCAGCGCACCCGGGTCAACACGCGGAGGCGCGTAGGGTGCCTCTGCAGGGCCGCCCATGGGTTTATCCATGGCGCTCCTGAGGGTCTTAACCCGCTCCACCAGCTCTGCCGCGGCCGGCTTTGCCGGGAGCTCCGGACCCGAGGCGAGGGGCTGTAGCTCCTCTAGCCTTTTCAGGTGTCCCGACATGTCCTCCACCAGGTGGAGGAGGCTGTCCACCACTCGCTGCTGCTTCTCCAGGGCCAGCTCCAGATTCTCCCGGTACCGGTCCCGTTCCGCTCGCAGCTCCTCCATGTCTTTCTCCGCGGCCGACTGGTCGTCAAGGATCCCCGCGACGTCCTCCTCTAGACCGTGCTTGGCGTTGTCCAGGCGGTCAAGGCGATGCACGATGGCGTCCATCCCCATCTTCGGGTACTTGCTCATGAGGAAGGACACGTGCTCGCAGTGGCACACAGCGTGCTTTCCGCCGGATTCAGCGCATCCCGCGGTTCCCGGCACCTCAGACTCATCACCCATAGGCGTGTCACCTATGGCGTCCGTCTCTGGTCCCGTGTGCCGGGGCACAGGTGCCGTCTGGGCCCTGGCTGGCCTCTCCAAGCCCTCGGCATCGTGCTTCAGGGCGGGCTCGGGGGCCGTATGCGCCCTGGCGATCGGCGCGGACATCTTCGACTCCGAAGGTGGCTCGTAGGCGGTCCGATAGCCCTCGGAGTGCCCCTCGGATTCCCACAGCCTGACCTGGCTGGGGTCCGTGTCCATAGCCCCGGCGTCCCTTGCCGTGGACTTGGGTGACCCGCGCTTCCGGTAGCGCCGAGCCCGTCCTCCACTGCTGCCTGAATGGCAAGCCTCATCAGAGTCCTCCGCGGCGGAGCGGAGGTTGCATGCCTTTCGGCAGCGACGCTCACACATGGAGACCAGGTCCTCCATGTAACGTCCTCCTCTTCCCGAATGTCGTACTTCTCTTCGGGCTTCAACTTCCGGAGTTCGCCATGCTCTTGAACGTCTCGGTTCTTCTATGGCTCCAATCTCCGGTGTGGTCTCCACCGAGTCCACAATACGCACCCGGGGCGTACTTGGGCAGGGCTCATAAAGGCCCAAGTCCCCGGGTCGGCGGTTGGTAGGGGCAGCAGGTAAGCCTCTGCTACCATAAAGAAGGTCCCTACCAGGACCGGCCCCCGCTGTGCCCCTTCCGCCTGTTACGCCTGCTGATTTACTCCGGATCAACGATTGCATTTCTCAAAATCCTCAAAGTCCAGGGTCCAAAATCCAAAAATATAGAAAGTGTAATCCTCCTTCAACCCTGAACAGCAACCAGATCCCACAAATACAGCAATAGCCCAATTCACAATCCAAATCAGGCTGCGGGCTTCCGTTCAGCACACCGGTCGTCTCACGGTGGCGGGCATGTACAAGAATTGCACCAAGGAAGAAAGCCCTGAAATTGGCATATGAACACCAATAAAGCAAAGTTGGGGAAAGAGGTAAACATACACATTCACAGCCATAAACCCCTCATTCCCTGGACTCAAGACCTTCCCTTGACTCACCAACATATTGCCCTGAACCAGGTCAAATGAGATGGCTGAATGCCATATGTCACAAGTCACTACATAAACCCTAAAAATGTGTTCACTCCAAAGCCTCTAAATGCTAGCCCAATAGGGAAGGTGGCGTGTCATGGCCTAGGGTGGCACTCAGCACCATGCCCTACCCTGACATAACCTTGGTTGGACTTGGAGTCGAATGGGCTTGGAGATATGCCCCATGAGTTTGAACTCATAACATGCCAAAAAACTGCCAATTCACACCATATTGGCCATATATCAAATATATGCTCAAAATTGAGGTTACCACTTATCCGAAGGCTCAAAGTATGCATGGAATCGAAGTCTAGTATTCATGGAGGATAGAGACTAAAGGCCAATGCCCATGTACGTCCCCACTTTACCCTCGAAACCCCTTCGGATATGGGCGCCACGCACTGCCCAAGTCAGCCCATGATCTTGAGACCAATTCTTGTGATCCTTCGTGCGCCAAGCCAAATGGAGTACGCGATCCGGCCTATGGTGGTGTTCAACTCCAAAGCATATGCCAACATATGAACAACATACCATGGTTCGACTCTCCATAGGCTTCTTGCTGTTTGCCGACCAGGTAAGTACACAAAACGCAAAAATGAGCAAACATTGAGGTCAAAAACATGAAAATATGACCAAATACAAAGTAGTCATGATAATATATCTCTATGCTCACCCATGATATCCGCTCATGATTCAATACACAAATGATTGGAACCATTTGCGAACAATCCCCCCACTTGGATCCCCAATCGGGCGCATGGAGATACCTTCGCCACTCATATCTACATACCCCATGAAAATGGGAGTGCACTCATGGATCTCTTTGCCAAACATACCATGAGCAATACATACGCGGTAGACTTGGTCTAGCGCTTTGAATTCCACAATTGAGACATGGGCAAAGCCCTTGTCACGTATGGCTCCCCATCTCTTCGGCCACACGAAGATATATAATATGGACGTGAGCATATCAAGACATATACCATGCATATAAAACATACCCTCAAAAGTGGCTCCCACCATGATATGCCATGTCCCTCCATGGACATAACTTCACGTTAAAAATGCGTAGGAACCCAAGGAAAGTATCTATGCAACCCCAACACTCATGCGGTACACTCGAAAGTCGCAATAAAATATTCGGTTGCACGGTCCAAGAGTTATACATCACTTTATACCCTCTTGACCCTTATCTCTTGCTATACCGGGCATGTGTACACACCAAAGGCGTTTGATGCTTCCTAAATTAAGTTGAGACTTAGGCGCTTGCAACCCAACCTTCCTTATTCTCTTTCCTCACACTCACGCGTAGATATGGCCCCTCAAAGTGGTCCCACGATTCACTTTTGTTTCCCTTATATCTCCAAGTCAAATGGGTGGCAAGTATAAGGAAAACCTGATTCGGGCATAGGGAAAAGAGTATGACCACTCGAAGACGACCAAATCAAGTGCGGCGATGTCGAGTCGAAAATCCGATTTCGACATCGCGAAAAATTCAGATTAAAATTTCGAGTGCTTATTTAGAAAATTGCGGAAGCAACGAACCCTTTACTGATGAAATCTGACCCTTCATCGGGATTTCCGCCAAAATATCTGGAAATAACAGTTAACCAATCGGTTAACGCAAAATCGCGAGCCAACTGACAGTCGCCGATACATTGACCATCAGAACGAAAGGCTGAAAAATTACGGAAACATCATGATAATAAAACCCTGTTGATTCCTGATATTCTGATATATAAATCTCAGCTGGCGGCGCCTCGGTACTGAATATGGCCGCTCATAGCCGGAATGGCCAAACCTATCACACTATCACATCGGGTTAGATCAGGTGGATGGGAGAGTATGATATCAGCCAATGGCGGCTTGCCGGCACATAGATACACATCCCAAGTGACCCAAAGATGGCCACGGGGGTCCGAACCGGCTTCACTCTTCCTCCCGAAAGAGAAAGTCCAAGTCCGGTTCCTAGCCATCAAACCAGCACCACAATACAGCAAGTTCGGCAACAGGTTGAAACGAACACCCCAAGACCTAGGGTTCCACCTAGGAACAGTCACGGGGGTGCACACAGAATCGGCCACACTCCAGTTTTCGGACGGCACCACCCACACCATCAAAGACCCCGGTCTCCGCCGCAACGAAAAAGAGTACACCTTTCAAAACCCAGCCATTTCTGTCCGCCCCCAACTGGCGGGGCACCACGAACTGCTTACCCCTCCCCTTCTCCACCCCCAAGAGTACATCCTCAACCCCCCCCCCGGGCCACACGATGGAGTTCTGCTCGACTCGTCGCTACATAGCGAGCTGTACCGGCTCCCAGATGAACCTCACTCCCTTGACTCGATGACCTCGAAGAATGGGGTTGTGAAGCAGCCCTTGCCATTCCTCCTCACATCGTCCCCCAACACGACATGGGTGTACTTGGATTGCTCAGCGGGCGCCTTGGGCTACGGGTCTGCAGCCACCCTGTTTTTCCCAAATGGCTCCAGATGGGTGCTGTGCCAAACGTCCCCATACCAGTCCTCAGAGGGATCGGAGTTCTGGGCGGCTATTATGTTCCTACGGTGGGCCCTTGCATCTCACCCGCACCTCACCTTTGCCGTGCTAGGGGACAACCTCAACGTTATCACTGTTCTCTCCCCGAGCACCCCCCCAGACCTCCCGTCATGCTCGCCAGCCGGCACGTGGGAATCCTCTCTTCAGTCCATCCAGGCCTCCCTACGCCCAGGGATGATCCAGGGTTGGGGGTGGATCAAAGGGCACGCCGGGTTTGTGGGGAATGAGATCTCGGATGCTTACTCAAAGTGAGCCGCCCACGTGATGGTCTGGGACCCCTCCCTCCTTTCCCCCCCCCCGATAGGGTGCATATCCAGAGGCCCCCTCCCCGTCATACACAAACTGACTACCACCTCAATCAAGCACCTCCTCCCTTGCCACAAACACGAAAACATCCACGCACCGTCCAGCTTCCATTTTTACAACCACACTTCATGGTTCCAAGGCCTCCCCTTCAAATGGTCCTCCGGAAACTTCAACATGGCGCCTTTTGCTTTCCACGACGACTTGCGCCCTGGCCATTGCCACGCTTGCCCCGACCCGCACCCAATGGATGTTATCTCTTTCGTCTCACACTGCCCAACGTGCGAACACCTGGTGCAAACCTACATTCAGTGCTGGCGCCCTCCCTTCACCACGGTGGTGTCCCAATGGTGGTCCGCGACCACACACGTCGGGGAGAGGCGAACTTTCGTCCGGGGGCTTGTCCCCATGTCCCTGTACACCAAACTCACAACCCCCCCCTCCGGCCGAAGAAAACCAGCACACTGTCATGACTTAAAACTCGCCCTGAAGGCTCGTGTTCCCCTGCTCCTCAATGCCCTATACCGCACGCTGGAATGGCTAAACAAAAACCCTCCCCCAGCCCCGCTCAACCCCCCCACGGGCCCCAACTCATGGGGATGCCCCTGGTCGCCTTACAGCACGTCACACACCGCCCTACAGCGCCCCCCCCCCGCATACCACCCTCCCCCCCCCCTCCCGGACAAAGTGGCACACAAGCCTCCAAAGCGCCGCCGTCCCCCACCCCATGCGGCACACGCCAAAGCTCGGAAACACGCCCGCCAGCCCCCGAGACCTGTCCGGCCTCTATCACTGAAACGCAAAACCGCAAGCCAACCTCAGCCAGAGCCCCCGCCCCCCAAACGGCCACTCACGATCCGGGACATGTTCAACCTCCCCCCCCCCCTCGACCAGCATCCCCCCTCGCCGCCTCCGCCCCTGTTTCCGCCCCTTCTCCCCACATAACAAGGTACTTCGCACCAGCCCCCCCCCCCTCCCGCGAGCACAAACTCACAATCGTCCTCATCTTCGTCCAACGTGTCATCTCTTTGAAAAAGCCACACTTACACGTTTCTCTCACGCCAGCCCCCAACAGCCCTTACACGGCGCAACCAATCAGTACTACCACACTGGCACTCACCAGTCACTTTTGCAAATGAATCCCTCCCCGAAGCCACCCCCCGTGCTCAAGCCGTCATGCTCTAACCCCCAAACCGCAACCGTACAGCCTTCGAGGATCAGGCAGAGACCCCTGCTCTGCGTTTGTCTATAACGGGGCTGCCAGGTCTCATTGAGATAAGGCAGAGGAGGACAGCAACGTGCAGCGGTACTCAGCCCGCGATTGAACTTGGTTTCGGGCTCCCGCCCCTCCCTGAAAAAGCTTGGCGCGCAAGAGCCTTTCTCCCCGGCCTGGCCAGCCACAAAAGGCGCCGTTCTGTGCAAAAAAAGGCAATGGTCAATGTGGCGACGCTTCAGTCTGTCGCGCAACCATGCTCTCATGCCTGGATTGATGACCTGATCGCCAACATTGCTGACATGGCTGCGACGAGCGCGGCCAAGGAAAACATACATATGTGGCCGCGCCACAAAATAGTATAAGTTCGCAAGCCTTATTTCAGCGTCGTCGACGCGCTTCAACTCGTCATCGTCGAGATGGCTTCCAACCCAGTCCATGATGACGACACATGGGTAATTCTGCGCCACGCCATGGTCGCGTCGGTCACTTGCAACTTCAGTGTCAACCTTGATCATCAGGCGTTTGAACTTGTCGCCGGTCTGACACTTCTTCTCCGCGTGGTCTTCGTGCATGTAGGATGGCAGGCCCTGAGGCAGGTCGAGACGCGCATGGCAGCGCCCTGTCTTTCCTCTGTGCAACACTTGTAGTACCTTTACCGTGCCTTCACGGTTGACCACAGGCGTGGCCGTGGCCTGTCGCTTGTCAGCGCTGCTGTAGTGTCTGACCTGTTTTTCTCCGGCTGCATACCCTCCGTGCAACTTGGGCGCGTACTGGAGGGGCGTCTTGTCCGGGCCCAACTGCGCCCACGGCGGCAGCGACTGGGGTTGACCTTCAGGGATACGCACATCATACTTTTGAGGCTGCTCAACGAGGTCCAAGAATTCACGTCTCCGTTTGTTGTCGAGCGCTAAGTCAGACACTGTAGAAGGCAGCCGCTCAGTCGTGATCTTCTTGAGCCAACCCATCTTGTGCTTGCGACGAAAGTTTGCCGCCCATTGGCGGTCCAAAACAGGAGCAAGACCACGCCCACGAGACCTCTCAGCGACTGTTCTTCCAAGCGCCGCAACGGTGTCCAGGTCAACCACGGCAGCCTCATACTTCAACTCTTTGATGAACTTCAGAATGGTCTCCTCCTCTGTGCGGCTGAGAACTGAGTTGGTGCCGTACCCTTCCAGTGGCTCACCCTCCTGCACCTTGCCAGACCAGGTGCGAAGCGTGTTAAGAGGCGGCGCTTGACACCCGTAATGCAGCACAGCGTGGTTGTAGTTACCTTCCAGGAACAGTTGCACACAAAGGGACTTTTGCGACGGCGTCCACTCTAGCCAAGTCCTCGGCGCTGAGCTCTTGTATTGACAGGCCTTAGAACTGGTGGAGACCTTCTTGCTCTGGGACTGCGACACCACTGCAGCCAGAGAGTCGTTCATGGACTGGCCTCCCTTTGTGAGGAAGCGCTGCATGACTGAAGACAGAAAAATTATGAATGTTATTGATCATTATTGTTACTATCATCATTATTACTACTATTATGACCACAGAAGCCCAACAGAGCGCGATACAAAAGCCTCTATTCCCCTTTCCCAGATTTCACCAATCCGGGAACACATCTGTGCGGTTTTAGTTCGTTGCTGCAGCGGTTTGTAACAGCGGGCGGTTTCTACATGCAGCAATTCGGAACACCACCCATACGAACTGCTACAAAACGAACCTTTACACTTACGAACTATTACCACCCCCTGTACACCGTGCCGTGTCTATGACACGTGTGTGTGCATGCGCGGTGTCCATGGCTCTTTGGTTCGTGTTCAAAAAGAGCCAAAGAGCCAAGGACCACACAAACACACACACACACACACACACACACACACACACACACACACAGACACACACACACACACACACACACACACACACACACACACACACACACACACACACGCACACACGCACGCACACACACGCACACAAGCACACAAGCACACAAACACACACATAGGAGGAGGAGGAGGAGGAGGAGATGCGGTCCCCCGATAGGGCGCACCCGCTACACATCTCCATGGTGCCCGCCAGCCGTCCTGGTCTAAATGCGACCGAGAGAGGGGTCTCTGTCTTGACCCGTCCGGCGAAGCATCATGGCGGCGGCTCTCTTCTTCGTCCCCTCCCCTTGGACCCTGGCCCGCACAATGCGCACCCAATGCCGCCTCACACGCTGCTGCAACCCCCTAGGGGCACGGATAGGAGGGCGCGTGTAAGTGCGGCTAGCCCCATCTGCTCAGATTTTCAGACATTCTGCCCAGATTGGCTACATTTTGGTCATTTTCTTTGCTTCGGCGGAATTGCCGCCTCGCAGCTCAGTCACAGGATATTTCCTATATATTTCTGATATGCCGGATTTGATTCCGCGGTCCATTTCCCGTAAATCCGCCGCGTTCCGCTATTTTAGCTGGAATCGCCATTTGCCGCTGACGCGCGCTCGCGGGCCAGATCGGCCAAACCTTTTTACATAAATGGATTATTTGAATCTTTTCAGACGGTTTTGGACACTCAGATGTATTTAGAATAATTCCCCTCAATTTTCTTCATAGACTGGGATTTTCTGCCGGACCACAATCAGCATGGACCTTGCTTCTGTTGTCGCTGCTCTCGCCTCCGTTGGTGTCCGAGTGTCTGGTTCTACCCCCAATAACAACATCCAGGGAGACTCCTCGCGTGCCTGCCCCACTGGTCTTGCCGGCCCCGAGCCCTCCGGCACCCACAACGACCCAGGGCAGCACTTTCATGGTAGCAGAGGCTACCTGAATGTTGTTCCTTTGGTGTCCCAACCACAGCTAGCTCCCCAGTACGGCCCCGTAGACTCCGCCACCTCCGGAGACGTAACGATTACGCTGCCGTGGTGCTGTGCGAACGAGGCCTTGAGAGGAATGCCTTGCGCAAGCCCAAATTGCCCAAGAAGGGCACAAATCAGCAGCTGTGGAGGCCCAGATTTCAATCAAGATCCCAGTCAAATATGGCCATCAAGTAGCTGGAATCTCCCAGCCTACGCTAATGGCAACGCTCCGGTGGAGCTTACGGACCTGGCAGGTACTAATACTCCTTACCAATGTCCACATTTTGAGACCATCGACGCCGACATTGACGACATTGAGATGGGTGGTCCAGGTGAGGTACCTACCTACAATCGACCAGCCTCATGGGCACAATGGGACAACCATTTGTCTTCAGAAGTGACCCGTAACCTTGAGGCGCTTGAGGCCCTGTGTCTATTAGCCACGTCTAAGCTGATAGGACAAGAAAGAATCGCCTCTGATTTTTTATTCGAATATTTTTTCCTCCTTCAAGAAGAAATTAATACCAGGATGTGGTGGTGTTCTCAAGAAGATGAATCTTTTGCCATTTTTTTGCAGATCTGGGAGGCAAGTCCCTTCCCGAAGGAGAAGACCAAGGCACCGGTTGCCGGGCCCTCCGCCCCTCATCCCTCTGTTTCCATCCGCGACGATCTAGCCGCCGCGGTTGAGGAAGGAATTTTAGAGGCAGCTAGGCAGGCAAGCCTGGAAATTAGGACTGAAGGAGCTCCCCAAGTGGACTCCTGGCTGCGAACCACTGAGATTAGCGGTCCGACAGCCTGCTCAGGCCCTTCAGGACACGGTATGTACTGTCCTGCCGACTGCTCTTGCAGATTACAGCGAGATACTGAGCTCCAATTGCTGAAAGATCAAATGCAACTCATCATTCAGACGCTGGGAATTAAAGATCTTTTCAAGACCCACATGAGGTCTGAGGGCGCATCATCGGTGGAACAAACAACAGAACCGTCGGAGGAGGCGACAGAAATTTTTTCGATTGCTCCTTCGGTGGACTCTAAGACCACCGACGCAAGGATCAGCAGGACTAAGCTAAAGGAAAGGGTTACAATCTCTCGATCTCAGAGTAGATCGGCGAAGGCTAGGACTGAGGCGCAGAATGCCAAACGAACTGCCTCCCGTACTACCCTTCCTGCTGTTGATTCCAATGCAATAGCCCAGATGTTGCTCGCCCAGACCCTCGCCGGAGCTGGTGTGGCTAATGATGCCGCCAAGGTGTCTGCCATTACGGCCGGTGTTGGGCTGGATTCACTTCTAAATCCTACTTCATTGCGACTTCGTCAGGTTGCCAAGCAACCGAAGTATAATGGGAACCCCAGACGTTGGCCTCAGTTCCAACGGGAATTTAAATTGTGGGTTAAGACTCAAAAGCTCCAGGATGATCAGTTCCTGATGGCCCTCTTGGACTGCCTTGAGGGAGCGCCGGCCAACACTTGGCTCAGGACCTGGAGTGATCGTGAGGATTCAAGTTCCCCCCTTACCTTTGATGAGGTGTGGGAACAGTTGGAGGTACGTGGATCCCGGCTGCCTGAGGACCATTACCACCAGATGTTGAAGAATTTTCCTTCGTTCTCGCGATTAATCTTGCACGAAGTGCAGGACAAGAGACAGCGCTTCTGGAATCTCGTAGAAGAATCTGAACATTCAGGCGAAAAATTTTCCAGTGCCGAGCTGAAAAATCTGATTTTTGACAAGATCCCCTCAGAAACCGCCGCCACCCTTCGGAATAAACAATCCGAAGAAAAGGTCAAGACCTGGTGGGCGGAAGTCGATGGCTTCGACGCCTCGGCCAACAGGTTTACGGTCAGGGAGGCACTTCAAAAGTGCTCCCCCACGTCGTTTACCAAGGTGAAATTCACTGAAAACACGTGGAAAATCAAGTTTAATGAACACGAGGATCGGGACTTGTTTGTCCAAGTCCTCAACAGGGGAGTAAGTTTCCACGGCCATCGCCTGAAGGCCAGGAACTGGGTGTTTTCGTTCACCCCGCAGGAACTGTGGGAAGAGGTTGAGCGGCTCGCTGACGCCGCCAATCAAAATTTCCATGAGGGTCTTGGGGGAAACAAGAATACCCAGCAAAACACCCAAAATGGGGCCCAAAAGGGCAACAAAAAGGTGAATGACACCCGGAATGTTCAGGATCATTGTAGCATCTGCCTTCTTCTAGGTTCTACGAACCGAGCTAAGACGCATTCCACTGCTAATCACCGATGGTCTGCTTACGATCACAAGGTGATTGGTGAAAATGTCAGTAATTCGCAGAATTCAGACAGGAATGACAGACAGGTGCATGGTGCTAAGGGGGGAAAGGGTAATCCGACCCCCTCCGGTGGAAACAAAAATACCGGAGGCCCTGGCGGGTCCCAAGGCAAAGGAAATCGGACTCCATCCGGTTCCGGTGGGCAGCCTAACGGTCAGACAAGTCCTAATGGCAACGCCGGAGGCGGAAATCGAAATCCAGGCCAAACCCCTCAATCCGGTACAAACAAAGGAAATGCTCCAGGATCACAGGGTAAAGGTAAGGGAAATCCTTCAGGAACCCCTTTCTCTGGTAAGGGCAGAGGGCGTGGCGACGGTGGTGGTCCATCATCCGGCGGCCGTGGCCGTGGACGTGGAAAAGGCAACCATCGTGTGGATCAGGTCTCAGGTGCAGATCAGGTGTCCGATGCGGATCGAGATTATGTCGAAAATGCCCTGAATCCAGCGGATGATCCGTTCCAAGATGAGTGGATCGACGAATCAGGCTGTGTTCACAATGTAAATGCAGCCGCTGGAGGTCAGAACGCCTAGGGGAGCCACGAAAATCGCCCCTCCCCAGGCGATTTCAGGCATGATCCCCAAATTCCTGATCGACCATTACTTGATGTAGGGTCGCTTGTCTCCTCTCCCCTGGATCCGGCAGCGGATCCTTCTGTTGTAGTGGACGAGGTTGGTGTACAGTCCAAGCACAGGGCCCGTCAGTTTGTCACAAAGCTGTGGGTCTCTGATTGCAAGGGAAATTTCCACCTCGCCACTTGTTTGTGTGACAATGGATCAGAGGTAAATCTCCAATCCATTGCATTCTTACCCGACGACTGCGTGTTTGAATCGCCTCATCCTGTTACCCTCGAGGGAGTTTCTGGACATTCTCTCGCAGGTGGGCAACGCGGTTGTTATATATCCACCCATTTGGTCGCTCAAGACCTTTGGGAAGAGCAAAATGTGGAAGAAGTTGTCCTTAAGGATGACTACTTCTATCGTGCTGACATAAAGTATGACCTCTATTTGGGCCATCCTTGGCTTCGCAAGAACAGGGTAGCGCCCGTAAGTCATCGTCGTTGTTTTTTGCTGGAGTCAGGTCCCTTGGAGCGTCCTGAATTTCGTTTTTTGCACGCAGGGTTTAAAAGTGCAGAAGAATTTTTGAAGCAAAAGGTGACACCAAAATTTGGTGAAGATGTCACCATTGCAGAGGTGAATGGGAGTGCCGATTACTCCCAAGAGTTAGAATGTCTTCGTAGGGACTCCCAGCCACGACGCCCTTCGCGCTGGCACTCTTCATCCTACAGAGTTGTCGACAAATGGCGCGATGCAATTTGTGAATACTTTCATGAACATCATTCCTTTTGGCCACAGTATGATGCCTTTGCTAACCGTATGAACAAGCGCTTTGACAAGCACTTCAGCGACGCTTGGACCCACAAATGGGACAAGAAGTTGTGGATTAATCCTCCGTTTCACTTAATCCAGCAGGTCATCCACAAAATCAAGCAAGATAAAACCCAGGCAATTTTAGTTGTGCCCTTGTGGGACGACAAGCCTTGGTTTCAGGAATTACAAGACATTTGTGTAGATTACATCGAACTTCCCAGGAAGATTAAGCTGTATGCCAGGGACGACACAGGTCCCCTGCCACAGCGGTCCTGGAGTTCGCTTGCATTCCTGGTGGATGGAAAGCTTTCTGACTCTAATTCTGCTGATTCTAGTACAGATTCCTGTGTTGGGTCTGAATCTGAGGTTGAGCGTGGTACTGATGATGAATCTATTTTTTCTGATTTTTGTCCGTCAGATACCCAAGGTGATTCAACGTCCAATGGATCCGCCTCGTCTCCCTCTTCCCCAATACGGTCGACATCGAAAAGAATCTTCAGTGCACGGGCGAGGAAAAATCTCCAATCACGCCGCAAATTCAGAGTTTTTTATGAAAAACCCCCTGTGGAAGCTTTAATGGATCCTTTCGAGGAGCTGGATCACGAAGAGAATCTCTGGGATTTCGACACACGACCCACCTATCTTCAAGAGGCAGTTGATACGGACCTGTTTAGGGACATCCGTAAGAAGATTCTTCCTGCCAAAGCCGAAGAAGTCGCCAAAGTTTTTTCGACAGTAATTCCTGGCGATCAGGTGGACACTGAATTGTGTTCTAAGTCAAGAGAAAAGATTTTTGAGGAACGGAAGGACACAACCCTTTCAGGGAAGTTGATCAAAGATCCCCCTGTCCGTGGACAGTTCGGTGAAGCCTTCATCGAGCTTCGTGAAGGGTACAAGGCAAAAAAACAGCGCCCTTATGAAAATCATGGACACAAACATGAGATACTCAGAAAAATCATCGAGAGAAATCTCAGGGAATTTGGTTGGCTTGAGGGTTGTATGACCAGCGAATGGTGCTGTTCACCCTTCACCGTCCCGAAGCCTCCGCCTGCAGACCAGAACACTATTGATGGTTGGCGAATGGTGGTTGATTTTCGCAACCTCAACGCCGAAACCAAGGCGGATTCACACCCCCTGCCCCTCATTGAGGAGGAAATCGCCAAGAGGGCAAGAGGTCGTTTGTTCTCTGTGCTGGATCTCCGTCACGGCTTTCACCAAATGCCGTTGAGGAAGGACAGCCGACCCCTCACCTGTATGTGCACGCCATGTGGCCCAGTCCAATGGACCGTCATGCCCATGGGGCTGAAGAACGCCCCTTTATTTTTTCAAAGAATGATGGAGGATGTGCTGTTCACAACCCATCCTGAGCTTCGTGCCTTCGTGAGCGTGTACATAGATGACATAATCATCGCGACGGAAGGGGAGGGACTGACCGAAGCTGAGCTGGTGGCCCTACATGAGAAGCAGCTGAACCAAGTTTTGGACATTCTTGACGCCAATCAGCTGGTTTGTGGGCCAAAGAAGGGAAAATTATTTTTAAAATCAGTCGAATTTTGTGGTTCTCTCCTAGAGAATGGCACCCGACGACCCAGTCCAGGGAAGCTCGTCGCTATTCAGAAGTGGAAGCGCCCTGAGACGATCACGGAGTTGAGAGGATTCCTGGGTTGTTGCAATTTTTACCACACTTTTGTGCCGAATTATGCCAAATTTGCTGCCCCCCTCACTGAATTATTGAAGGTAGGGAGAGATGCGGGCAAGGCAGGTTCAAAGGTTCGTGTCAAGTGGACTGACGAGTGCGAGGAGGCCTTCCATCACTTGAAGGCGGCCCTCTGTGAAGTCGCCACGTTGCATGTGCCCCAATTTGACCGACCCTTCTACATTAGAACCGACGCATCTAGGTACGCGATCGGAGCTGTTCTTGAACAGGTTGATGAAGCCACCGGCGATCACTACCCTCTTGCATTTTGGTCTCGGAAGCTAGCCCCACGCCAAATGCAATGGTCGCCGCGTGAGCAAGAGACTTACGCCATAATTTGCGCTCTAAAAAAGTACCAATCGTGGGTTGGCACCAATCGAGTCGAGGTCCTGACGGATCATCGATCTCTGGAGTATTGGGCCACTGAACACATTGATACTGTCGCGAGCCCAGCTGGTCGACGGGCCAGATGGCACGAATTTCTCAGTCTGTTTGACCTCCATGTGTCGTATTTGCCTGGTAAACATAACACGGTAGCGGATGCTCTGAGCCGATGGGCTTACCCCGCCTCAGAGGGGCTGCAAAGTACCAACATCCATGGTACGGAGCAGGACCGCCATGTAATCATCGAATGGGATCAGGAAGAAAAGAAACTCATTCGACGTGCATGCATGCAGTGCGCTGTTAAACAGCACGCATTGCCGTGTCACGACATCACGGCCATCACAGATCCGGCGCATGCTCATGAGATCTGCACCAAAACACTGAAAGTCGTGGAAAAAGTCACCGATCCCTCCTCAGAAAGTGTGAAACGGTTTGACTATACCCGACAAGTAAGTCGATTTCGGTTGATCCAAGGCATTAAGCGTCGAGATCCGGTCAGAACTCCACCCCTGCCTAAAGATTCCCTGATCATCCGTGACTGGACGTCCGATTACCTGCAGGATCCCATGTTTAAAGAGGTCTTTGGAAATCTCCAATCCAAAGATGCTCACAAGGATGGGATTTTTGCTGAGTACTCGTTGGATGGGGGGAAGCTGTGGATGGAGGGTAAATTGTGTGTGCCAGACGCCCTAGCCCCCCGAGTGTTAAACTGGTGGCACAAATGGGAGTCCCCCCACGCACATGGCCGTCGACTGTGGTCGATGATTAAGCATAGGTTGTTTGGATCGAGGCTCTACACTCATTGCATGAAAGTAGCCGCCGGATGTGCCCAATGTGCTGTCTCGACGCCCCCCAGCGCGAAGAAGCACGGCCATCTGAGGCCTCATCCTATTCCGGAGCGCCTCTTTAACAGAGTCACCAGTGATTTCTTCTATCTCGGTGAACTCGATGACGAAGAGTGCCATTGGACCAACAAAAAGGTCAATGGAGTGCTCCTTATTCAGTGCCGTCATTCCGGCTACATTCAAGTGTTGCCTTGCAACATTGAGTCGATGACTGGCAAGGCTGCCGCCAAATGGTGCGCGCAGACCTGGATGGGAGGGTGGGACGTCCCATCCGAGGTGGTGACGGATTCAGGTAAAGAGAACACCACCGAATGGTGGAGAGAATTATGTGCTCGCCTTGGAATCCACCACCTCCGATGTGAAATCCACTCGCATCGAGCGCTGCCTGGCGAAAGAGCCGGCCGCTCTATAATTAATATGCTTCGTAAGGAGCTCGCGAGTGAAAAGGATTTCCATTGGATGGAAGTTCTCTTCGCATTGCTTCGCCGTTACCACAACACGCCTTTGTATCATGGCCTTTCTCCAAATGAAATTGTCTTTGGACGAAAGAAGTGTTGGTGGAACATGCCGTTGAATAATCCTCGCCCCTGTAAAGATGCTTCGCTGTTTTTGGACGAAGTCCAACGAGCAGATAAATCTGTGTCGAAATTAATCGAGAAGCATCAAGCTGACTGGCTTTGGGTTCAAAATCAAGGTCGAAAAAACCCCCACAATTTTGAAGTCGATGATCGAGTTTGGCTTCAAAAATCCGAAACCACCCTGGACGGAGATGACAAGCTTCTTCCATTGTGGGAGGGGCCATTCGCTGTTACAGCGCGTCTTGGTGAGAACAGGTGGAGGATTCGTGTGGATGTCAGCAGGGAAATTGACGTTTCGGGCGATCGCCTCAAGAGAGAGATCCCCTCCCCCAAGGATCGGGTTAAACCCCTTTTTTGGACTGCGAAACACTTGTCTGATCGGGTCATCGAAGGGGGAAAGTACGAACTCAAGAGGATCGTTGAAGCAAGACGTGACGCCAAGGGCGAATGGGAATTTCTGTGTGAGTGGAGGGGCTTTGATTCCAGTCACAACAACTGGGAACCAGCCCAATCTTTTGTCCATGGATACACCAAGGGGTTCATCGACTTCCTGAAGAAGCACCCCGAAATTGGCGTACTCCTGACAGATTGTTTGTCGAAACCAGACAGACAAGTGGAGAGCGACGGAAAACGACCTGTGGTGAATCGAGATCCAGCCTTTTACGGCCCTCAGCAGCCACATTCCAGGGCTGATCCGTCGATCCCCCCTCCTGCGGTCAGGCCAGCCCAGGAGCCAAATGAGGACCAAGCTTCAAGTTCGGCCGCTGATCTGCAGCGCCCAAGCCGTACGAGGGCCAGGCCAGACAGGTTGGTGGTCACATGTATTCGTGCTTGGCCGAATTGAGGAAGCCATCCTACCACATTCTGCTTAATCCACTGTTCATTCTTTCTGTTTATGTCATGATGTGGAGAACTGCGAATGTTTGATAATTTGACGTCAATCAACTTTTCTTTGGTCTCCGTTCGGCAGACAAGGCGTAGATACGCTGACGGAGTGTGCTGCCGTGTTCAGAAAAAACCAAACTCAGGCTTAATTCAGGCAGATTCGGGGTAATCTTGTCTCTGTTGGTCTGTGCATCTTTGGAATTTGGCTACTCGTGCAGATGGAAGCAAATGTACATAATCAAAACGCTGGCCAGCGACATTCACCCCTACAGGTATCCCCTGTAGTACTGGCTGCACCAGATGCGACGCCAGGAACTCAGATCGTACCTTCATTTGCTGTGATGCTAACGCCAAAGTCCAGATTCAGATCCAGGATCCTCAAATTTACCTTGAATTTCTCAGGTTTGTCCATCATTCTGCCACTGTTGTACGAAACCCAGACGTCAATTGTTCAGACAATCTTCATCTAGGAGCTCTAGGGACTTCTAACAGCAACCTCTGAAGTCCGTAAGCTTCGTTGTATTTTTGGCACACGCCAATGTGAGCTCAATCCGACCAGAAACTGTCGAGAATGGTGAATCCAAGTGTCTTGTGGGACTCCATCGAAAGATTGGCCTTGTCCAAGTCGATTGACACCACCGCCACTGTAAATTCGGTGTCTCTCAGTTATATACTGTCAGTAAAGCGCCTTCAGCGAACCTTCGGCGCGTTACATGCCAAGGATCCAGGGCCAGCATGTCCCATCATGATGCATCATCACATGATCCACATTTTGATAGAATCTGTTAGATGCTCGCGAACCAACGTGCCGGAAAGCCCAATTGAGCTGAATAAACGACAATATATATTAACTTTAGTCTAAACGAAAGTGTTAGTAGTTTCAGTTCTAGACATTCCGCTTCATTTCATCTTCATCTCTGGGAATTTACTCATGTTAGGACAATTTAGATTGATTTCCTTGTCATCTCCTCTCATTCCTTGAAGATCTGTTTAGATCTAAGTGAACAGAAGAACATCTCTACCTTCGGTGGTTCACTTAGGGTCTGTAGACTACATGTGTATTTGTTTAACCTCTCTGTGATTGCTTAATCCCCTCAATCTCTGCCCAAATTCATTCTCAATTTTGCTGAATCTTGTGATCATCCACCAGATGCGTCTAATCTGAAGCACATGCTGTACTTTTCAGAACGAGAAAAGCGGGAATAACACGATGTAGAGTTCGGCGAGGACACCGTAGCGTGCCCGCGACAGCGAAACTGTGCCAGAGCGCTGAGATGTCACTCCAATTCTTGATCCCCCCACTCAATCCACCAATAATCTACCTCATTCTCAACCAATGCATGGTTTGGTATCGATTCTCGATACGTCTACATGCTTTCTAGCCCTTGACCTAATGTTTTACTGCACGGAGGACTGTTCGTCACTTCTCATTCTGTCTCATTTCAGGTTCATCCAGCCTGATTCAGTACCAATTCAGCCCAAATCAGGTCAGATCAAGCAGATTTCGCCCCATCAAGGCTACATTTCTATGTTTTTTTGGGACTTACCCGCACTACGTTCTTCGTTGACGTAGCGACACACCCCAGTGTGTTTTTGGAGGGGGAGTGTAAGTGCGGCTAGCCCCATCTGCTCAGATTTTCAGACATTCTGCCCAGATTGGCTACATTTTGGTCATTTTCTTTGCTTCGGCGGAATTGCCGCCTCGCAGCTCAGTCACAGGATATTTCCTATATATTTCTGATATGCCGGATTTGATTCCGCGGTCCATTTCCCGTAAATCCGCCGCGTTCCGCTATTTTAGCTGGAATCGCCATTTGCCGCTGACGCGCGCTCGCGGGCCAGATCGGCCAAACCTTTTTACATAAATGGATTATTTAAATCTTTTCAGACAGTTTTGGACACTCAGATGTATTTAGAATAATTCCCCTCAATTTTCTTCATAGACTGGGATTTTCTGCCGGACCACAATCAGCATGGACCTTGCTTCTGTTGTCGCTGCTCTCGCCTCCGTTGGTGTCCGAGTGTCTGGTTCTACCCCCAATAACAACATCCAGGGAGACTCCTCGCGTGCCTGCCCCACTGGTCTTGCCGGCCCCGAGCCCTCCGGCACAGACAACGACCCAGGGCAGCACTTTCAGCGCGGCAGAGCGCTGGCTTCACTTCCGGAACGGTCCGCCATCCCTTCTCGGAAGAGGGATGCAGTCTCACCTGAGCCCGCCGAGTTCTACTGGATCGGCGGCGTTTGCCCGGTAGATCACGGAGGCTTGGCCCGTAAAATGATCCCCCAACCCCCCCGCCGCATGGCACTCCTGCCGAAGAGGTCCTTGCGCGTTCCAAGACACACCCTCCCCAAGTGCCTTCGCACAAGGACCGCACCTAAGCGCAGATATCTATGGATAGCCACTGTGATGACCAGGCTGCCAACCACGGCACTCGCACGGAGACCGGGCTTGGCCCTCAGCGACGACCGCGCAGGCGGAGGAGGCCCCCACACCCATTTAGCGGGGGCCTCATTGGTCAGAAAAACGGAAGAATAAGGTTTGGAACCCCCTAGTTTTAAAAATAACCAGTTTTAAACGATTATTTTTACAAAAATAACCGGTTTGGCCGATTAATAGTTTTCAAAATAACCGGTTTTCCCGATGAAATGCCCCTTACTAACCAAAATCTTGTAATCGGCAAAAGAGAGCCCATACGAGTCGAGGAAACAGTGATCAAAACTTCGTCGCTTATTGCTACCAAAGCCCGTGTTTAGTGCAAGAATTGGACAAAATGTAGTGCCGAAAAGAACCCAAAAAATTCGGACCATTCCGATTAACCGGTTTAAATCAGTTTTCAAAATAACCGGCTCCGATTATTGCCGATAACCGGTTTTTCCGATTAGTTGGTAAAACCGGTTCCGAACCCTACGGAAGAAGCCCCCACGCTCATGCCGCAGGAGCCTCGGTGGTCCAAAAGCAAAGGAGGCCATCAATGTGGCAGGGACTTTTTTTGTGGATCTCGTTTGGGTTGCATTGTTTCACCAAAACTCGACAACCTCGCGCAGGACCTCTAAATAGGGCACCAAGTCGATCCCGGTTTCACAATTGAAGCCAAAAACTTTGACCAGAAGATATCAAGATATCATACACAATTCAATTCACAATTGTCTCGCATCTCGATGTTTCATATTAGCTTCTGCAGTCTGAAGTGCGCGATCGCGTTGTCGATTGGCATCTTCGAAGTTGCACTTGAGTCGAGTGAGGTACTTGAACATCAGAACGTCGTACATGTAATGAGGTCGATATTCGTTGGAATCGGGTGGCAGATGACGGCAATCGAGGGGGTCCGGGTGGAACGGATCAGTAGGCAAGGATTTTTTGTGGTCAAGTTCCTCCCGAGCATCGATGTACCCATCTCTGCGGTATGGAACCTCCCTCGACCAATACGTTCTTTTTTGGTCGTAAACACTCTCGACAGTGCAGAAGGTACTTCAATGTCCCCACGCGACGTACAAGATCTCCTCCATGTCAGAAGGGGAAGAGCTCGGGGTACTTCGGATGACCCGGTGCCACGTGTCCCGTTTTTTGCATGTTGCCATCGAGGTCGTGGTAAGTTGGCCCGAGTCCGGCCTGATAGGTCATCGACAGCCAAACCAGGTCAATAAGCGCACTCGGAGCACCTACATTGTACACCCCGGTCCAACTGTGAGGCCACGCAGACCATTGTCCCAATTTATTGAACTCCAACAGTTGAACCATCAAATGTTTTGATCGAATCGGCGCGCATTGACATCGTTTGTATCCAAGTCGAATTGCACCAAATCAATGTTGGTGTTTGCTAAACAGTAAGTCCGCTTTGTACCCAAGGCGCTCGATCCTCGAACAACAGGCCGCCGGCCTTGCAGACTTTTTTAAAATGTCGAAGAAGTCCAAGGTAGGAAATAGCCACTGGGGGTGGTCGACGCATTTTGCATTCTTTCCGGTGGTGTTGGTATCGCAAGGTCAAGTCGATTGCGTCAATGACGTGAACCAAGTCGCTAAATCTACAAATTTTTCGATGTATTTTTTTGAGGTAATCGATTTCGTTCTGCAGACGGTCTTGGTTGAAAGCGGTTCGAGGTAGTTTCTCCACTTGATGAAGGCCATACGAACCTGACGGCTGGCCGCTTCAATTCGATCGTACCACTGGTAGGAGGGTCAATTACCTGGTGTCCCTTCCTCGTCGAAAGATATGTCGGGGGCCGCTCTCATCGACTGCCAATGACGCCTGAGTTATCGATGTCAACGGTATTGCGCAGCTCGTCGATTTTGTTTTTCAACATGATCCCTATAGAGAAATACAAACCAGAGAATGTCCACAGCATGTCAATTTTCTGCGACTAATGAATAGACGTAAAAAGTGCATCCGTGTATGTGATATATTCAAGTATGAGTACATATACTGAATGGGATTCACACAAAACGCTGCGCAAAACTATTCAAGAAAGGTTATTAGCTTGATGTTACAAAGATTATTGGCTTGATGTTGCGGACACAGGATGAATGGAATGCTCAAGTTCTCCAGTACTTCACTGCTGGATACTGCCGAGACTTTTCAAAGATGTATTCTATGGCAAGGTTCAGACAGAATGCAGCTTGTTCCTTACAAACCTGGGTCGTTTGCGTTGAGCTTTACAAACGGTACTCAAAGCCAAACTCTACTTCGACACCGGGAGCGCGACGCGGAACTCAACACATGTCGTAGGGTGATTTGCCGAACTCCGAGCGTTTCCCGCCCGTGGGTCACAGTCGCGTCGATTTCTCGAGATTTTTTTGGGATCTGCAGGAATTTTCTGGATAGATCTACAGATTGAGAGCCAGGGTCTCGATTGATGTAAAAAAATCCAGATTTGGTGGTAAAAATCGCCAGATATACCGCTGGCAACAGAGCTCAGCTTGTCCGAAACCTGCCCACGGGCTACCGAAACCCTGCTTTTCGTAGACTCAATCTTCCCGGCCACCGTTTTGGCTATATGGCTCGAAAAGCACCTCCGAAAGTTGCTACGGCGAGCTTGGGACCCGAACTCTTAGGTGGAGGGTTCAAAGGTGCTTTTCGAGTCGATGTCGCGTGGCCTCGTGCCCGGGTCCCGGGGGGTTTTTGCTCTGTTTGACCCCTGTTTCTGGGTCCCTCCGAAATGAAAAGATGGGCACGAAAGGCATAGAAGGCTCCCTCCCTCCCTAGCACAAGACTCGTATGCACAAAAGAAGCGTGAGTGGCCTTCTTAAGGTGTTCTACAGTCAAATCACCTACATCCTTAGGCAACAACTTAGCCACAACAAGCCTACCTAGAAGAGCTCGAAGCTTACTCTCATTACGATCCTTTGCTACAGCCCTCGCCTTCTTCTTCTCATTCTCCTTTACCAACTCAGACAACCGAACCGACTTTACCAACTCTCCAACCCGGTTGGTCGAGGACATAAACCCATCACCGTTATTCACATGAGGCACAACATGCTTTTGAAATGTGTCATGCACTGTGTAACCGCTGCAATAATGAGCAAAACCACCTCCTGTTGGTCATCCGGAAGGGTTTCCAGTGGTGGGAGATGAAAAAAGGCACCCTCTGGGTTATGCCACCAGTCCTCCACAAAGTCAACCCCACTCATTACGAAGTTCTTACAGTCCAGTGCTCGCGATACCCCAAGCTTGTGGCTTTGGGACAAAAAAGGCAATTCGAATGAGGTCGTGTACCCCTCCAACAATTGCCACACAAACACCAAAACCAAGCTGTGAAGCCAACTCTTGCAAAGCCGTCCGAATGGACAAATTCTCTTTGTAACAGGTCTTACAAACAGCAAAAGCATCCTCTCTCCTCTCTCCTCCACCCAACAATTGCTTCAAAAAATTGCAAGTCTCAAAGCCATCGGAGGTTGGCTCAAAAGTGTGGTACCATGCTCTCTTTTGCGTGCACAAATCGCAAGGTGGGTGCTCTATTTCTCGGAATTCAACCTTCGACGATTGGGGAGTGGTAGGAGGGGTTATCCGTCTCTTCTTGGGAGGGGACCCTTGATCTTCACTTCCCACAATTGGCCAACACTCGATGCAACACGGGTACAAGCTATCTCTCGCCCTATAACGGCCCTCGAACTCGGGCTTCAAAGGCTCAAACTTCGAAGTCTTGACCTTGCGGCACACCACACAAAAGCCTTCCGTCTTGGCCTTCCTTGGTCGCCCGGGCCAAGCTCCTTGCATCTAAAAGGGAAAGCAACCCATGAGAGAAAGTTGAACAAGTGCAACGGCGAAGACCATACACTAGTACCGCAAATGCAGAACCACTGAACTCTTAATTTGAGGAACCAATCTACCACAATGGTAGAATGGCAATGGTGACATCTTACAAATTGAGACCTTGTTGTTGAACTACGAACGTGCATACCTGAGGATGGAATCCGAAACTTTGTGGTCACGGAGCTCTTTGCAGACCAAGCAGGCCTACAAACTTCTTCTTGTTCTCGGCTGCATAGAAGTGAAGATAATCGACCAACAAGGGTAAAACGGCGATCCGGACCAGAAAAAAAATACGGAATAAAAACTATTGAGTTACTCTATAGAAACATGTAAAAAAACGCATGCATACCGTTCAGGAATAAAAAGAGAATTTCTCCGTTCACCACCCCAGTCTGGCGCGCAGGCGGCTTTGGACAAGCTGAACAGAGCGCCCTCAGGGGATGCGCTAAATGCGGCATTTGCCAAATGGCGCAGCAGGTCACAGTGACAGCTCCTTTGAGCGCTACATAGCACCAAATCTTGTAAATCGTGGTTCTACTGGTAGCTACGGACCCAGACTAGGTAGGAGGGATCGATCCTGTGGGTTTTTTCTGGTTGGGCTCTTTTTCTGCCTTGGGCACTGGTGGTACCTGGTGCTTTTCACGACGGTTTTTGTTGTTCTTCCTAAGGGTGTCCATGGAAAACAGCCACCTTGGTCTTAATGAAGGATAGTTTTCTTTGTCCTTCAAGTGGACAGATTCCATGAGTCTCTGGTTGGCTCAAAAAGATCCTTTTATGGCTACTCTACTCGATGAAACGGAGAGTAGTGTGGCTTTGAGCAGGGAGCAATGAAGCAGTTCAGAGGGACTGCTGCTTTCTGCTAGTGAGGTTGAAGAGTGAGATAAAAGTTGCCGTTGAGGTATTTGCAAGGGAAAGATCGTAGGATGAGCAACGTTGATCGTGCCTTTGCTCGAATGATTGGTCAAATCATCATTCATCAAGTGTCCTGGCATCACACAACTAAATGTGCGGTCCGGGCACGAATGACAAGGTTGCGGAACGGTCTAAGCACCCCGGGCCGCAAACCAACCTTGCCGCATAGTATGGAGCAAGCATTGTTCGAGTACGTAGATGAGCACCGTTGGCGTGACAAAAAGGCCTAGTGAGAGCACCCATGCGCCTCACTTGACCTGTGCAAGACAACTTGTTTTAGATAAATAGGATAAGAGAACCGGGTACACAAACCTTTCTAAGCAAAGCCTATTTGTGGGTATGACACCGTGTGTATATGCATGCTGTCACCTAAAGGTAGCCTAGTGAGGAAACTAATTTCTGAATTCTGAATTTGTGGACACACACTGTCATGTGTGTGCAATGCTACGTGCAACTCGTTTACACGTCTTCAGAAACCACGGTTGTGCATTTTTCTTTGCTTTGCCCGCGGTCTTGTGGGATTGTGCAAGGAAGAGTGTCGGCACCTGACGAAGAGGTCGTGAGAGTGCACTTCGTGCCATAAACTAAATTGCGAGAACTGGACGAGCAGCCAGCTGCCCAGTAGCTACGTTTTGGTGCACCCGGATCATTGAGTACGCGTAGAGTACTTTTACGACTTCAACATGCTTAGCCAGTTTATGTACAATTTGCCGCCGGGCGCCTCTCGCTTTCCGTGTGACAACTGTGGACAAATCGGACACTATTGGCAGTATTGTCAACTACCCAAAAACATCGAGAAGATCGCCAAAGCAAAAGAAGACCGCTACAATCAACGTCAACTAAAAGCACAACAAGACAAAACTTTGAATGATTGGTTTCTCGACCACGGCAAACAGCACTTGGTACAACAGCCTATGGGGCCTCAAGGAGTTCTTGTTCCGCCGTACACGGGGATTTCTATGGTGCCGCCCGTTCCGTTGAGCAATCCTATGTCATCGCCGATGACGGGACATTTGCCGTTGCCGTCAGGGACATCGCCTAATGAATCTTCTTCTTCCTCGACCCCATCGCAGTCTACGACGCCGTGGGTGGTGCAATGGGGTAACTTTCGGAACACTGAGCACGCCAAACAATCAGCTACGAAGTTGGTGTGCCTTCGTGGTTTTCTTGACTGGGCGCCGTCGGACCCGTGGGACAAAACGATTGTCGTTCGTTTCAAGGAGAAAGAAGATGCCATTGGTGCAAAGTTTATTCTTGGTGCTATGATGACCACCACGGCTAGTGGTGCAGTTGAATCGATGCACACCGGAAATGTGGTGATGTATGTTCCGCCACCGGCACCGCGACCTATGATGTCTACGGACACCAGTGCGAAGCGTCAACGTGTTGAAGATCCGGAGGTGCAAGTGTTGGCACAACAAGTTAAAACGCATGGCGAAAAGTTTGAGCGGATTGAGCAGCAGTTGAAAACTCATACGGAGGAGATCGCACATGTGTCGGATAATGTACACTCGTTGGTCGGTGAAACAAAAATTAATGAATTGAAAAGTGGACCCCAGTGGCATGAAATTGGAAGACTTGATGCAACGGCGAAACGCATCTTGCATGGTGGTAATCGGAAACTCGAACAAGGCAATGTTGTCTTTTGTATTCGCCCTACCGAAGACGGTGATGGCTATACGGTGTTGCGATGTTCTGTCAGTCGCCGTGATCGACAGTTTGTGGAATTGTCTGTTGAGGAAGCTGTTTTGGATGACATTTTTGATACTACTGTTGACTCCTGTGATGCGGACGAGGATATCGTGCGGAAAAAGGCAGCGGATTTTGTGGCGGTGCTTGCTGCGCACAAAACAAATTGATGATCTTCGACAAGAGTTCATAAAACGACCGGATGCGATGGAGACCTGAATGTGGGTGAATATCCCGTGGGGACGCCACCGCTGTGGCGGGGATTGGCCACGTTGGCACATGAAACAGCGTTCCGTACCCAACGATCTGTTCACCCTATGCGGTTTGCGATAGTGGATACTCTGCATGGGTTGATTGCACTGATTTTGTCGTGCGGAGCAGTACTTGGTGACGTGCTGGTACATGATACACCGGATATCCAGCTTAACGAACGGATTAAACAAGCTACCGAACGCTTGGAAGTTTTGCGGTTGCAACAGCAGCAATTAATTGATGAGTTGCAAAAAATGCACAGTGCGCATGCACACATGTTTGATTCGACACACGTCTTTGGTGAACAGTCGGTTTTTCGTGATCCCCCACACTTGACATACACTAAGCAATATCCATGCATTGAAGTGCTGTGGAGAGCCATGCGTAAATATCCACGTCTGGAGACACTGTGGATTCGTTGGGCATGTACACGTCATGTAAATATGTGGAGTGCAGTCCATGATGCAGTGATTGTGCATTTTGTACAGGATGTTATTTATACAGCACGTGAGGCATTGTTACAGGTAGATTTTGCTACTGCGTTGTCACCGGTGGGAGCACAGTGTATTCTCAATACTTTTCGTCTAGCAGGGGTAGCTGACTCATGTCCGTGGGGTTCTGTTAATACACAGGCGGTTAATGTGACTGACCTGTCACCACTGAGATCGTCTGTTGAGATGCTGTGGGATCCAGATGCACTAGTGCTGTTACCTAGAATTCAGTACAGCCCTATGGGATTTGTGCTAAGTGATGCTGTACTACCTAAGCCATTTCGGGACTGGATGCACGGATATCATGAGTCACAAGATGTGCATTCACATCCTGTCCTGGGCAGTTGTCGCTATGCAGTGTTGACGCCAGAAGGCCAACAACTGCATGCACAGTTTTTGAATATGAGTGCCACAGGATGTACACAGACACGACTCATTGCTACTGATATTCATGCACCCGCCATGCTGTCTGGGGTATTACACCGGGTGTATGGGAATGCCAAATTGGCCTTGTGGTACATTGCTGATAACAATCCGGAACTGGATTCACGGGAACTGTTGGTGGGGTTGGGGGGTTGGTTGAAACACTGCGGAGGTAAACTGAACTGGCATCATTTGAACTTGCCTGTGTATGATGATGCGCGTGCAGCACATAATTATTTTGAGACTTGTTTTCAGCAGGAATGTGCCAAACGTTTACCTGAGATGTATCCGAAATGGGATCCTGTGAGAAAAGTACCTGTACAGACTACAAATTGGGATGTCCTGGGGACAACATATGATGCAATGAATTCGATTCTGCAGTGGAGTGCTGAACAGCTCCCGCGAATGCTTTCTACTTTGCGTCATACTCACGCATCAGTGCACGCCAAGGGTTCCTGGATATATGTGATTTGGTGTCCAGGTAGTAGGAAATGTTACGTTGGGCAGTGTGGTGCAAGAGACAACTTTCGAACTGTTTTGGAACGCATGCGAGAACATTTTCTGTTAGCTAGAGATTGGATTCTCACCTCTTCCAAACCCATTGCGCGCCGCGCCAAGTACCCGTTGTATGAATGGTGGGCGCGTATGGGATTGCACAGAGTGCAGATTACTGTAGTCGAACAGGTGCCTCAGTGGCGTGCTGATATTAAGGAGATTGAATGGATGCACAAGTTTCCACGTACTGATTTGCTGAATGTATATATTCCTGATTTACGGAGAGACCGATGGACGTGGCTTTTGCGTATGAAAGCATGGAAGAAAGTGCAGCCTGAACACACACGTTCTTTGAGTGACAGGGCACACAAATTTATTGCATCGCTGAGGTCAGATCTTTCAGTTACTGACAAGTTTGATTTGATTATGCAGACTAAGCGTTTTCTGGATGCAGAGACGGCGAGGCAGGTCTTCACCAAAGCACAACAGCACATACAACGAGACACAGGAGTACTGATTATTCCGAGTTTCGTGCTGAAAATTCCATTGCTCACACCAGATCTCAGACGCAAGCTGGCACATGTCATCAAATACAGTCTACTTACGACACCTGATTTGCCTCCGATTTATGCAGAATACCTCTGTAGTATTTTGTCGTTTGTTTCCGTACGTACGAAGACCGCTGCTGATTTGTTGTGTACACATAAACTGTCCTTTCCTACAGGCCAATTGCAATATATGTTAAATCACGAGAAATGTAATTGTGCAGAACTAGCTGAGCAATGTTCCCTACCTCTGGTGGATGGCCACTGTTTTGCGCGCACAGTACAGAATATGTCCCAGTTTTTTGGTCCACATGGTGAGTCAGTCCTGGGCCAGAACCTGAAAAATGCAACAATACCACACTGGCTGAGTGTCACCAACCAGTGCGAACGCCCTGTCCGTCGGGCACTGTCAGGGGTCCCAACTATGTCCCCCTCTGCACGTGAAGACTTGGAATTGTACATACTGAGATCCATCCAGGATCATGTAAAAAATGAAATTCCGAAGTATGGTGCGCATCACTATGCACCATATATACGACGTATCCAAGCTCGGGGACCTAAAAATTGGGTGTGGGGCCCGTTTGATAAAGCGCCGACGTGTTTGTGGGGGGCCTGTCGCATTTTACTGTGCTCTTTGTATGATAAGGCCTTCTTCAAAGCTCTGCATAGATATACAGTTTTGCACACATATATCTCTCCGCAAGAGGCGCATCTGGCCTTGTTTTCTGAAATTGTTAAGTTGGCTCAGGTGGCGTTTTCGGAGTCCCAGGTTCAAGGTACATCACCACACTACCGTGAGTTGTGGCGTATTCAGATTGACAGAGCGCGAGGTAAATTGAACCGGTCTTATCGCTTTATTAAAAAACGAAAATGCCCAGAGGATTTTGCTGATCCAATGTTACACAGAGGGCTGTGTAAAACTACACCGTCCAAATTAACGTCGTCTGTGAAGCCTGTACCTCAATTGTCTAGGTATGTGCTGCGAGCCCCAGCCTGTCAATTACTGGTTAAATGGAAGTCCAATGAAAAACTGGGAATATTGAAATTACGAGAAGTTTTGACACAGGCAGCGCACCCGCTGGCACGAGGGAATCGGTTGATGGGACGTGCGCTGTCACAATTCTGGAAGTTGGTACTGACGGTGTTGAAACCACGAGAACTTCTGTCCATGCGGGATATTTTACAATTAATGCGACAGTGGCATGACACGGTCAGGCACCCCAGAAAGGGAGAGATGGCGTTTTGGTTAGAACTGGATCTAGTGGAGATGTTCCCTAGGATTCCCAGGCACGCCGTGATTGCGGCGCTGGAGTTTTTACATACCAAGGTGTGCAGCCCGGACAATAAATATACTAGAGGACCGCTGAGGCTATGGATTGCAAAGTCACAAGCCAGGGGAGCGGATTCATATTGTACTGGTAACAAACAGTCGTTCTGGGAGTTGTGTTTTGCTGATATTGTACATTATTGCAAGTTTCAGTTGAGTTGTAATACCCAGTTCGTGTGCCTGTCCTCGATTCTGCAACAGATTGCCGGTGTCCCCATTGGGGGCACCTGTTCTGCGCAGCTGGCCAGCTTAACGTTGATTGCCCGTGAACTTGAGCATGCGCGGCCAATACCGGCAACCCCGTCTATACGTTACCGTGACAATTTTCTGGCGCATGTTATTGTACGCAGATCCGTGTCAGCCAGGACCTGGGAAGAGGCTGTAACACGCAGAGCAAAAATCGTGCAGGCGCACATTGAAAAGTTGACTGGGATGTGCAGCACGATTGAGCAATTTGGCCCTGAGTTGGACTTCCTTGAATGTCGGTTGCGACAGCTTCATACGCCAGATTATATTCGTGTTAAAAGTGCTGTCGTGAATCCACCACCTGGTTCAACTATTGCTGGGGATCTGAGGAAGATGGTGGATCCCAAAGCACCGAATGCACCCAGAATGTTGCAGTCTGCTGTACCCAATATGGCGCGGAAAGCGCAACATTATCGCACGTCACTTTCGGGAGCTACACAGAATTTTTCTCAAATGGGCGGGTTGCTGCAATGTAAGGGGTATGCCACATCTTCATGGGAACCCAAACTCCGTGAAATGGCCCATCGGTGGGATATCCCTTATCCCACGACATGGACACCACTCCCTCTGGGACCGTGTTCGCAGATTTTGTGTGCATATTTGCAGTCTTGATGTCTCTGTATTCATTTTCAGGAAGCCCCAGGAGAGCGAGATCCCATATTTCTGTGTACATAATTGCAGTTTTTTGCAGATTTGCCTGTACAGTGTCTGCTGGTTGCACAGAGGTTCAGCAGTCCGCCATCCTGAACGATTGCTGTGCTAATGCCGTGACTGTTAGTTTTTAGGATGTCATGGGACACTGCTGCCTTTTGATGAGGCTCAACGTACAGTTTTTCTTCCCTCTGGAGAGCACAAACCCGTGATTCTGTGTACATATTTTCTGGTTTTTCTACAGTTTTGCCTGTACAGTGTGTGCTGGATGCACAGAGGTCCAGGAGTCCCCTATGTAAGGGGCATTGCTGTGTATATGCGCGGATTGGTGACTTTTGGAATACCATGGGACACTGCTTTCTTCTACATGAGTTATGTTGTACATATGGGCGTCCTGAAGGGTGAGTTCACAGACCCCCGCCATGTGGGCGGGGGTCTTGCACAGCTCTGCGTTCGGGTCGGCTCGCACAGGTGCGAGACGCCGACCCTCACTTGACCTGTGCAAGACAACTTGTTTTAGATAAATAGGATAAGAGAACCGGGTACACAAACCTTTCTAAGCAAAGCCTATTTGTGGGTATGACACCGTGTGTATATGCATGCTGTCACCTAAAGGTAGCCTAGTGAGGAAACTAATTTCTGAATTCTGAATTTGTGGACACACACTGTCATGTGTGTGCAATGCTACGTGCAACTCGTTTACACGTCTTCAGAAACCACGGTTGTGCATTTTTCTTTGCTTTGCCCGCGGTCTTGTGGGATTGTGCAAGGAAGAGTGTCGGCACCTGACGAAGAGGTCGTGAGAGTGCACTTCGTGCCATAAACTAAATAAACTAAATTTGGTGTAGCAGACCACATTTGTGGCAGCATGCAGATTTCAGCTATATCTACATGCGCGCCTCATAGTTTGGGGTAGATGTGTCCATTTCATGAAAAATTGGTGTATATGAGTAGGGTGGATCGTCCTCTACAAGATGACCAACTTGGTTTTTGCGTGGTGAGCCAATGAACCCTCTCCCGAAGCGCGACCGTGACCGGTACTGAACAGAAATCAGCAAAAAACTGCAGCTGGGTAGTGAACTCTTTAGCAAAACCCTCTCCCTCCATGGGGTAAATCGTGTCAAAACAAACCAACGAAGGCAGTTCTGAGTAGCTTGGGTCAAGCTTTACGCGTACATATGTTTAGATTTTGCCAACTCATCGGTGACATCACTCACTAAGCTTGACCGTGACCCGCGCAGTTCTGGACACGTCATTTGGCAACAGCTGGCTTATCGGCAAATCACCCTAACCGTCTGGTGTCACTTTATAAAGCCGTTTTTCTTATTTTTTTTAGGAATATCATTCGTTCTAATCATTTACAGCAGCGCACCATATGCCATTAAAAACGGGTTAATAGCCCGTTTTATTTGGCTGAAAAACGGGTTAACCTGTCCACAGTTTTGGCAGGGGTTAACCCGTTTTCCTCAATGAAAACGGGCTATTAACCCGTTTTTCTGGAAAGAAACGGGTTAACCCCAAATTTTATGGGCTTATGGGTGGAGGCTCCTCCTCACCCTGCTCCCGTGGCCGATTTGAGCCGTGAACCGGTGGAGGCTCCTCCTCACCCTGCTCCCGTGGCCGATTCGAGCCCTGCAAAGCTTAGTGTGACATCCTCCCAATCAGGTGGCTCTGTTGACTTGCTTGCTGGTGGTAGAAGTGAGTCTAGTGAGTCGGTGTGGGACTATGACGAGTGACCCTTGACACAGGTGTCCCTGAAGCGCTCTTTGGAGGATAGTCGCCAAGAGTATAGGGATGCACCTCCCACCGCAGCTAATGCTCCCATTTCCCAAGATCTCTCGGATATGCCAATGCCTTTCCAAAAGATGCGGCGACCAAAGTGTCCGCCTGCGGTTAGGCAAGTGGCATCCGAGTTCATTTGTCATAAGTGCTCCCGAGAGATCAATGTGTGGTGTCCTTTGCGACGGCAGCATGATGTCTTTTGTGTGATGTGTAATGCACCGTACCATGAAGCTTGCATGGGCGAGGGTGCCAAAGATGGCTCCATGCGTGGCCCTTGTTGCCCCAAGGAGTAGATCATAATTATTGTGCACTATTATTAATAATGTACACTCGGATTCGAAGGACAAATCAAAACAAACTAACATTATACTATATTATTATAAACGCTAATGAAAGGTGACCACTCGAAACTATCCTGTCTCATGTATGTACAGTGGAGGCGTTTTTCCCCATGCCAGTGGTAGGGTTTTTTATCACGTCATCCAACATTTCACATGCGGTACTCTCTTTTTTTCCTTGCCTCTCCTCCATGTGTCAACTGGAACCTGCACCGGTCGCCGGGAGGTTTGCACAAGTGTCCCAAGAACCTAACGTCGGTCTGGTTAACCCGTTTTTCAGCCAAATGAAACGGGCTATAATAACCCGTTTTTAGGAAAAACGGGCTATTAACCCGTTTTCCTCAATGCAAACGGGCTAAGGTGCTTACGCACCTTTTACAGCCCGTTTTCATTGAGGAAAACGGGTTAATAGCCCGTTTTCATAATAAACAAGGTACAGTTCGTCCCGGAGCTATGCAGCGCAGTATGTTCGTAAATATCCCATATGTGCGTCCTTAGACTGCGAGGCACTTGCTCGCGGTACGACGCCGTTGTGCGAGATGCGTCGTTACGACGCCTCATACCATTCCAAGAACGCACGGAAAGCCGTATTTCGTCCGCCTTGGGTGTGATGCTTGCCAAGCCCACGGAGGGGGCGCTTGTGCTTTTGGACCCGAGCCATGATATTGTTCGTGTCTCTTGTGGAGCCCTTGGTGAGAGGAAATCATGTTTGTTTTTTTTACAATTGAATGTGGTGCAAGAGTAATTTTGCTGTTGACTAATGATTTGACTTTTGACGATGTATGGAACGCCCAAATTTCTCGGAACACCCAAATTCCTCGGGTGCTCTCAACATTGGAAAACCAACAGTTGTGGTGACGAATGGTGAAGTGCGTTCCAAATTCCATGACCAAGAGCCATACACCTTTCTTGTGACCACCCGCGCAGGTAGCGGTGGAGTGTGAGGGTGGGCGCATGCTATGTTTACTATGGCGTCAATTGTCGCGCACTGTGGCCTGAAAAGGTCTGTGGAAATGCAATCTGAATCTCATTTTGGAACTCCACTGCACGCGGTGAAGCAGGTCATACCATCAGGGTGTGAAGTGGGCATGGCGCAGAATGGCACTGGTTCACAAGTTGCTCGGAAGAATTCTTACGGACTAGTCTCTCCCATTTGCCTTGACCATGGGAGTAAGCGGTGCTCGATTCCGTCCTCATCGGCAACGTTGACGAATCGAGTCATGGGGTGGGGTAGGAGAAGTACACCCATGTTACTATCACCGGATCATTACGTTTAGGGGCTGTTCCACCCTAATCGGAAGGGGGACACAAACAAGAGCACAAATTCCTGAGAGATGGACCAAGCCTTCTTCTACCGTTCCTAACGCCACAAGTCTTCCCTGGGAATTTCGGCATTGTGTTGATTTCGTCAAAACGGCGGTGAGAAAGCAGGCCCTCATTTAGCGATTAAAAGTACATTAAAGCGGCTTACTTGCACGCTATCCACGGTGGATTGCGTGCGACACCTTGAATTGGAGGCGCAGTCGAAACATATTACCCAACCATCGCCTCGCCAAATGAAATGAGATTGAACATTTTTTTGTTTTGCATGTGGCACACGAGTGCCGCGCACAATCATGCTTTTCTCCCTTTGCCTTGTGCTCGCTCCTCTACCACGTTCCATAGAGACATCACCAAAGGCTTGTGCGACGTTGCCGAGGGGGTATTAGACGCATGGACGCTCCGGCGAGCCCTGGGTTTGATGGTGTTGACTAGAGAAGGCCGGGGCCATCAAGGAGAATGTCAAGGCTCCAAGGCTAGCAAGCGATACACAAGGCGGATCGCTCACCAACGCATTTTCAGCTGCATGGTGGGACACATGGAGGTTCATCGTGTTTCAGCGCACCATTCAAGAGTCATCGGTCGCCACACCTCAACATCAGGTCATGCCATGCACCACTCATGCATTTAGGCACATCTACACAACTGCACGTCATGCCGTAGGCCTTGGTGACACGACACATCCAAAGCCACAACCTTGTTCGAAGCACAACATCAAGGCATTAATGGCTACATACACTTGGCCACAACGTGGGGACGAAAGGGCGTAGGCCATCCAGTAGAGGGGGCAATCACCTCATGCTTTTGCATTTGTGGCTTCCCCCCCCTTCCATCTTTGGAGAATAGGCAGGAGGGGGGGGGGGGTATTTTTCACCTCCATGTTGGGGCTGTGTTAACACAACACGGTAGGGGGTGGGGGGGTATTTTTCACCTCCATGTTGGGGCTGTGTCAACATTCCCTATAGAATTTCGTTGCGTTGTATTGTGTTGTGTTGCGTTGTGTTGTGTGTTGTTTTGTGTTGTTTCCTGTTGTGTTGTGTTGTGTTGTTTGTGTTGCTTTCCTTTTGTGTTATGTTGTGTTGTGTTGTGTTGTGCTGCGTTGTGTTGTGTTGTGTTGTGTTGTGTTGTGTTGCGTTGTGTTGTGTTGTGTTGTGTTGTGTTGTGTCGTGTTGTGTTGTGTTGTGGCACGGGTGTGGAAATGGTGCACAATTTGTTGCACTACCCTTGCATGCCTCCATTGCTTTGATCCACAACACCACACAAGACAACACAACACAAGACAACACATCACAGCACAACGCAACGCAACACAACACGACACCACAGCCCTGTCTTCTGTAGTTGGCAGGTGTAGGCAGGGGGGGGTTGGGGGGTATTTTTCACCTCTGTGTTGGGGCTGTGTTAACATAACACAGTAGGGGGTGGGGGGGTATTTTTCACCTCCGTGTTAGCCGGCTGTGTTATCACGCCTTTTCTCCTTTGATGAAGCAGCACCTTGACCCAACCTCCATTTGAGCATCTTGTCACCTTTGCAATGTGGCACCGTGGGTTGGCAGTAGTGGAATACCACACTAAAATACCCCATGTGGCACAAGTTGGAAGCTGGCAAAAAGCTTTGTATGGAAGAGTTTTAAATTTGGACTCACATTGTGGTTTGTCCGAAGAGTTTGGGAGCTCCATCGTTGATGCGGAATATTTAACGGCGGCGGGGGGGCAATTGGTATTTGGCGCTGCTGCACCACCATTGGTATTTGGCGCCGCTGCACCATTGCAAATTTGTTGGATTTTGGATTGCGCTGTGGCGTTGTGCCTTGTCCTCAGGGGGTTCAAACCTGAAGTATAGCTTGACCGCGTTGTGTTGAGTCATGGTCAATGAGTTGAAAGGTCTATGTGCCATGTTAAGGGACTAACGGACGTTGCTGCCATTCATGCACGTGATGATTGTGAAAGGGTGTGGAGAGGCGCGATACGGTAGGCCTGCATGGGGGGTGGGTCATTTCTTGTGACGTAACGTGACGCACGGTAACGTACCGTGACGGATTGTGACGGAATGAGCCCCCCAGAAGCTCATCCATAACAAAGACCCTGCCGCCGTCTCTTGTTGACAACTTGGGCATGTCTTCGTTCCTTGGAGATGGTACATTTGGGGCTAGACAACAAGTGGTGGCCCCGGCACGGAAGCCCCCTAATGCCCCTTTCCTTTCATTTTTGATCCAAACACTAGGCAGTGGGGAGGGGGGGGGGGGGGGGTTATGGGGTAGGTGATCCGTGGATCACTTTTGGATCATTCTTGGACCATTTTCGACCATTTTGCTCACTGTACTTTCAACTCTGTGCCAATGGTCTTGTGGACTTGTGCATCATTTTTTGGAAGCCAAATTGTTGGAACAAGTGAATTTACATTTTTGGATCATTTGTAACACACATTGTTGGTTCAATATGTTGCTTTGCACTTGCACTATGTCACACTTATGTTTGGAAGTTACGTTTTTGGATCATTTTTGTGAACATGAATCGGTGGATCATTTCTTTTTTGGAACTTACATTTTTGGATCACATTTTTTCCACACAAATGGGTGGATCATTTTTGTTTTGGAACTTAGTGAGACAAAAATGATCCAAAAATGCAAGTCCCAAAAAAGAAATGATCCACCAATTTGTGTGGAAAAAATATGATCCAAAAATGCAAGTTCCAAAAAAGAAATGATCCACCAATTTGTGTCATTTCTTTTTTGGAACTTACATTTTTGGATCATTTTTTTTACACAAATTGGTGGACCAATATGGTGCTTTGTACTTGCACTATGTGTTACTATTACTACCCGTTGGATCAGCACGTGCCTGCATCGATGGTCCGGGAAATCGTGGATCATTTTGCTAGGCAGTGGGGGGGGGGGGGTTTATGGGGTACGTGATCCGTGATCCGCGGATCATTTTGGGGGGGGGAGGGGGGGGTTTTGGACCCCCGCGGATCAGTGATCCGCGGACTACCTACCACACTTACAATGATGGACATGGTTTTCAGGGGTCCCTAAGTTGGGTATAGAGGGACATGGTCCCTCTCCCCAACATGCAAACGGGATACCTTTGCACAAGCACGCAACACGCACAGTAGTTGCTGTGTTGTTACCTCACATGGGTTGAACATGCCATGCAAAGCCTAACAGACTCTTGTGGAATTCCTAATTGCAAATGCCTCTTTGTTAGTTTGTTAGGGACGCCTGCACTGCTTAAAAGGTTGGCATCATAACACGGGCCCCAACGTAGATCCGGCCGCAAAAGCAATCGTAGTTGTATAGGAATGTCCAACAATATCACCTCAATTCTTGCATAGCTCATTTGGATCGTCTAGGGTGCAGGGTGCACCTACTCATTCAATGAGACCCTGACTTGAGACCATGGGAGTTGTTCAAGTCGTGGTATGTCACGGTATGACACAGTATTCAACAATTGCTGCCGCGAGATTTCCTAGTAAAGGGGTTGGGTGGAGTGTGTAGATGTGCCTTAATTCACATCCCGCCAGAATTTCACGACACTATGTTGAAAGTCCTTTTCTACAAGGGATATATCAGATTGGTTTAAAATGGGGGAAACATGGGAAGTTGTGCAGCGGAGCTGCGCCAGCCAGCGGGGGGGGGGGGGGGTTTCGGCCGGCCGGCCAGCCAGCCACCCAGCCGGCCACCTAGCCACCCACCCAGCCAGCCACCATTGCTTTGTACATGCATGTTTGCCTCACCGCCCTTGCTCTCAAGATCTCAAGATGATGTCACCGATCCATGGAGTGTGTGGTAAAATTTCCTTCCCTTTAAACAAGGCACATCATGCATTGGGATGGGGTTTTGGGTTGTTTGCTTGTGTGGGAATCCGGACCTAGTGGTCCAGTTGCACAATCGCCAACACAATTGCCGTTGCATTGTGTTGTAGCGTCCCCGGGTCCAACTAACGTCGGCAAGCATGCATGGAGATGCCCCAGTGCATGCATTTTTTGAATAGGAAAAAATGTGTCGACAGGACCGGGGATGTAGAATGGCCGAGCCCCATCCACGTTGGGGTCCCAAGATGGGACGCGGTCCGCTCACACTTGCCACAATCATATAGAGAGGCCAAAACTTGTTTTTCTTGGTTCATGCTTTAATTTAGCTGTTTAGGTGTTTGTTATAATGAGGCGTTCCGATTTGTGATTAGTGCATGCGCATGCCCCTTTCCTTTGTGTAGTGTGCTTTGCACGAAGCAACAGGTGCTTGATTTTGTATATTTCGACATCTACTGTAACGATTTGTTTGTCGTCTGAATGTAGTCTACAGACAGATTAGAGGCATTGCTATAGGAGGGACCTGCTCCTCACAGTTAGCTTGTGCTGACTGCATGGTTTCAGAGTATAACTACCTGCAGACCGTCCCACCTTTTGCCTTGCAAGGCCCTGCATCCCTCCATCCTTGTATACTACCTGTGAAACCCGGCCGGTTTAGAGACAACTGCCTTGGTATGAAGTTTGTTTCCACTTCTTTTGATGACCTGCAGTCGTGGCTTGAAGGTGTTTATAATCTGCAACTCCAGTGTGAAGGTATGGGTGATATCTGGACCACTCTGCAGGGTGAAATTCAGGTTGACCAGGCCACAGACCATTCGCCGCCCATCATCCACATTCGACTTGCAGACAAGGGCACCAAGTTCACCAAGGCCCATCAATGCCTGATGCGGTACCCCGATGCCTATGCCCCCAAAGCCCCCCGTACATTGAAGTCTTTGGTGCCAGCCATGTCCAAAAACTGTGCCTACTACAGGGACACCCTGGCTGATGCCCAGTCTAATATTGAGCTGGTTGTCAGGGACCTGCAGGGAAAGGAGTACTGCAAACGATGGTGGGTGCCCTGTTTGAAAGGATGCCTGGACAAATGGGGACTACCTCTGCCTGCCCTCTCCTGACCACAGGCCATGTTTGTTGTCTGGTGTAACCCAAGGACAGTCGGCCCCTTGTTAGGATTACCGTGAGCTGTAGTTGCTCATTGGGAGTAAAACATAGTGTCTCAGCGCACTGTATTGCTCTACTGATGTTCCATCCCTGAGTAGTGTCCACGAGTAAATGACAGCCAACAGATGCATTATGCTTATGTTGATTTGCAGCATGTACCCGTGTTTCACTCGCCTTTGCACACAGAAAGCAATTGTTTGCATGTGATCATGCCCTCTTGTGCCTGAAGACGTGTTGCAAGGGTTTACCAAGGGATATTGGAAGACTGGATTGCTGCTGTAGTGTGCTTTGCCGTTTGCGATATGAACCATCTCCGGAGTATGGCCCCGATTTTTGGGTCAAGGCTTGTGGCGGGAAATACCTCGTTACTGCCAAGATCGGGGTTCATTGGACTCTTGCCGAATTGATATACGACAAATATTGTCGTCCTGGCAAAGTCCCCCGTGAGCACTTGTACTACGTGCTTGCGTGGTTCCGTAATTTGTGAATGGGATGGGGGGAACAAGACAATTCCATTTGCAAGTGTGGTGACTGTGGCACATGACAACTATCAAGGATACTATGTTCTAACCCAAAAGGTTTATGACTTTGTTTTGGGTTACATGTCGAGGAATGAGGAGTTGGAGACGTAAGGGTGGGTTGTTTGGAAAGGTGCCTTGGGATATATATATATATATCCTCCAATCTACACCCCTCTCCCAACTCTAGGTGGCTCCACCACACGGCTCTAAGGTACGTGCGAAGGGCACAAAGCGGTGCATACACGTGGTGGAAGGGGCGAAACTCGGTCAAAACGGGCTCAAAATGGGCTAAAAACATTTGTTTGAGCATCCCAAATGGTCCAGGATCATTTTTGGAAAAACACGTTTTTGACCCATTTTTGACCCATTGTTGGTCCCAAAACGGCCCATTTTCAAGGCATTTTGGGATTTTCCATGGCCCAAAACGCGCCACCACGGGCTCAAAACGGCCTAAAAACACTTGTTTGAGCATCCCAAGTGGTCTAGAAACACCTTTGGAAAAAATGATTTTTTTCGCCCTGGGGACCCTGGTGGACCCACCATTGGCCCCCACTGTGCGTGGGCTGGCCGGCCCTTGGCTGCACCAAGTGACCACTAGTACGGGGGTCTACGTGTCTCGTTGGGCGATTCTGAGGCTTGGAAACCACAAAAAGTGGGGGGTTGCGGGTGGACTAGGTGCCCTCGGAATTCGTATTTGAGCCACGTAGCCCAAGATACGGCCCGTTCTTGGTTTCGGGATGTTGGTGCACATTGTGCAGTTTTTGGTGCTTTTTGGCGCCTTTTTGGGCCGTTTCTCGGACATATCGTGGAGTTAGAGGGCACCAAAGGTCCCTTGGTCACGAGAAAGTCAAGCCGCACGTGGAGTGTAGCACCCGTTTCCCTTCGTTTGGCTGTTTTGAACCCGTACTAGGGCTGTTTTGGGCGAAAAATGGGTGTTTTTGGCCCAAAACTGCGCAGATTTGGGAGGGCACCTCCCGACTTGGCGCCACCGCCCCGGGCCGCCACCGGTGAGTTTCTGGCTCAAAACTTGGATTTGGCAAGGCCACCACCTAGGCTCCAAGATGGCTACATGGGCAAAAGATCCGAAGCGTTGGGACCGAGCAATGGCCAAAACGGCACGGAGAAGTGCTTGTTGTTGTTGTTGTTGTTGTTGCTTGTTAGCTAAATTTAAGGGGAGAGGGGTGTAGTAATATTTATTTCAATACGGATGGTATATATTTGGGATTAAGGACAATTGTGTACTCGGGGGTTGATATCGATAACAACAACATTTGTAGTTGCACATTCGTTTGATACGGCGATTCTATGTTTCGTGTTCTTGGTCTTTATGGGAGGTTCCGAAGGCAAGGCAACTTGGAGTATGAGCTAAGGGTGTTCTTGAAAGGTGGCCGACCCCCCCCACCCTTGCAAACCCATCCCCATACGCACACCATGCGTGAGAAGAGGCGGTTCAATGGTGCACTACGTATTTTGAGTGTTTTCCAGGGGCGCGCCAGCCAGCCAGCCAGCCAGGGGGGGGGGAGGGGGGGGGGTTTCCAAAGCCTCCCAGCCACCCAGCCGCGGCTAGGCGCAGCTCCAGCTTTGCGAGAGTGAATTTGACACCACATCGTCACTTTTTCTGCACGGCAGAGGTGTTGTTTTAGGCCTCTAAGAAGACCTGAGGGCAAACTTTGAATGACAATGTTGGCTCTTGTTTTTTTTGGTGGTCATATGTTGTCAGGGGAATTGGACGGCACAAAGCAAAGACAAAGCTGATTGTGGGTTGCTTTGCCATTGCTATTTTGCACTGCATTATGTTTGCCATGCGTGCACTTTGTTGGTGTGGCTCTTGTCACCACATCACAAAGTCCTCGCTATCAAACAAAAGCGTCCCTACCACAGGAATATTCATTGTTGTTTCTTGCATGGTCCTCCGAATGATATTTTAATCGGGAAGTGGTGACTGCATGCTTGCGCATGTTGGGAGGGGGGGAGAGCATGTTGATGAGTTGCGTCATTCCAAAAATAAGATGCTAGAGCCTTGTCATGCAGGGAGTGGCTGTCACAGCATAAGATATCTCTTGGTGTCCAAAATGCATGTCACTTGTGCAGTAGGCTTGCAGAGATGGTCATGATAGCAAATGGCGGCAACACATTGCGGAACTGTCTTGCACCAATCTGTCAATGTGTGTGCTCAAGTACAAGCAAACTATCCCACTTGGTGTGTGGGTTCTTGGTACAACCCCAATGTACGCACTGCGCGCGCACCGTGTCCACGACTCCCCCCGCATCTGTCACCACATGATGACCAAAATACGCTTCCTGTCACCGCCGCCCCTAGTGGCGGTCACTTGTGCTGCCGAACGCAACCCTCCCCACCACTATACCGGATGTGAACAAACATCCTTCCAATACTAACCCCTCTGCCTTTGTTAATGCTGACACCTCTGCCACTTTGCACACCGGAACAAACAATGCCCCGAGCCCGGCCCATGCATCAAATCAACTAGTTCTAAGCTAGCTAACAACTGGATGGACTTGTTGTTAGCCATGGTGATATCTACTTGGTGCATTTTTGCGGTGTGTCTGCTGCTGCCGTGAATGAAACTCGGCAAATGAATTTTGGGCAGTGGTCACACCATCCTACCCCCCACCACCATCTGTGCAGGCACCTCCCAAAGCACCAAAAATGACGGTTTCACCGGGTGGTGTTGGCTACACAAGGCCATGCTTAGCTACCGAACGCCCCCGTGTCAGAGGCGACCGGTCATAGCTCACGAATGTTCCACTGCACTACAGCACCATTCATGTTCATATGTTTGTTCTTCAACGTAGCAAACTCAGCTTACTCCCCCCTGCGGCCCCGGTGTCCTCACTGCAACTTCACCTGTACCCTCTTGTACTCACGCATACCGCCTCTCACACGACGGTACACAATAATGAAGTGTACAACAAATTCAATGCATGACCTCAGACAGGATCCGGTTGTCGGAAGAGGGTCTGTTGAAAGAGCCTTAGCAAATCAGGCTGTCCCGCAAACCAGACATGAAAAAAATCATGAGACCCGCTTGCCGAAGAAGACACCACCCGACGCTCACTCGCAGTGGGGACCACCAAAGACACCTCCCAGTCAAAATGGTGTAGCTGCCTGACGTCTTTGCGATGCCACTGCACTTGCATGTTCTCATATGCTCTCAGCTTTAGATGCCAGCACATTTGCACCATCACAAGTACAGTTTGTGATTGGACATGCTTGCTATTCTGAGAAACCGCCGTGTGCCAGGATGGGGCTTTGCAGACAGTTCATGGATGTGCCAGTCCATCAATCACATAGTGTGTTGCAAAAGTGAAAGACTTGAGACTATAAGAAAGCACTGAATCGTAGACTTTTTTGAAAGTGATGGCCAGTAAAACACAGTTTTTGTTTTGTTGCACCACGGAGATGTTCAATGTGCAGTGCATATATGGTCCCGTTATTCTGAATTTTGTTTTGCAGCACAAATGTCCACTGCTTCCGCCAATAATTTCAAGGATGCCCTCAGTTTGGGACAAGCGTACTCTTTCTGGAGGGATAACTACGACATGGTCAAACATAACACTCGACGCCGCAAGACGTCACGTCGCACTGAGCTGCTGCAGTTGAACCGCGTGGCCACATGGGAGGCATACCAAACGAATTTAATCATCCACACGGCCCAGACCCCGCAGAATGGCAGTTTACACGTCTTTCGCGAAGGAATTGCCCCGGAATACGATGATCCTTCGAATCGCACTGGCGGCCTATTCAAGCTGACGTTGCAGGCCTCAAGTTGTGCAGTGGATGCATTCGCAGCGCTGTCTGATTCCTTTGTTCTGGGGCGCCTCCCGCACCACAGCGCTGTGAATGGGGTGACGTTTGCGAAAAAGGGCACGAGTTGCGGACTGAAGGTGTGGGTTGGAAGCAGGCAAAAGCACGTGGTGGCCCACGTCCAGGAGTGGTTCACAAACGAACTCAATGGCGTGATGGCGTCCTGTTTGCACTGCCCGATCGAGTCCTTGTTGACTTCTATTCGGAAACGGGAAGCCGCAGTTTCCCGTTCGCCGCAACCACCAATCCAACGACCACAAGAGCCCAATCCTATGAATGCCTTGGCGGGCTGCCAGGTACCAGCAGCACCAGCACCAACAAGAACAACAGCAACACCAAGTGTGCAACCATTTTCCCTGGACCTCATCATGCAGGCAGCCAAACCCACAGGCGACATGACATTGCTCTCTCTGGACCTGGCGGAACAACCCCCTGCAAGCAACCGGACAAGCCAAGTAATGCCCAACGCAACATCGTTCTTCAGCGATGGCGCCAACTCTGACATGTGTGAGTCTCCGTCCACTGCTGCCGTGGGATACAGCAGCAGTGAACATATCCTTTCCTCTACATTTGACACCAATGATGAAGCACGCGATTCGTGGCTGCCATGGCTAACTAAGTGCAGCGCCTTTTCTGGCGATCGTAGGGACCCATGGGATGCTGTAGGTTGGCCGTCTCTCTTGTACGGTGTTCAGGCCAGCGATAATTGAGGGGTTTTAGATAGGTGCGCACGCCGCGATGGAGGCAGCATCACGTGGTGTGGGTCAACGCAACTGCATCTTTGGTTTGACGGTAATTCGGGGCACTTGTAGCAGTACAGGGCCTCATGTGCGGAAGGCCGTGACCTTACAGGCAGCCTTGTGCTTGGATTGGAAAAAGGTAAGGCGGAGGGACCCCCCCCCTCGGGTCTGTCAAAAAATTCCTCAGGGGACAAATTAAATTTTGTATAGGGAAAAGATTTATGGGCCATTCTTGGTACACAAGCCCTTGGATCTCGGATCCCCCCCCCCCGTCCCCCCCTTTTAAAACAAGCCTGCTTACAGGCGAAGGCAGGTGATCCTTTTCCATGAAGCCGCCCAGCCCCTGGAGGGGCTGCGCTCGAAATATCAGCGGTAAGTGCAAAACGAACAATAAGTGCGAAGTGGCAGCGCCACTGACGCCTTTGGCAGTCAGACACCAGAGCACATGAAACACCCTTCCTCCCTGCTTCCCCACACCCCAGAGCTTTCCAGCCCCAAGTGCTGGGGGACTGCCAATTGCCCATCAGATGATCAACCCTTTACATTCTGTGTGCCAGAGTTGCACGGCAGTGACATTCTGGCCTTCCCTTCAAAGGAGGCTGCGCAACTGCCTCCCCCGCAGTTTTTTTTTGCTGCACCCAACATCTTTCTGTTGTGACAGCCTTGTCAAGTATCTGCAACGTACTTCTGTTTGCTGCTGCTGTTCTGTCTCAGGTTTGGTGCTGTTGTTGTTCATACTTCCATTCTCCAGTCATCGAAGGCTACTTTTCACTGACAGGACTCCAAAATGTCATTCCATTTTTGGCACTGTGCAAGCAGGGAGCAAAGGCTGCCCCCTGGGCCGGATGCGCAACAGTTCAGCTGTTCCCGACACGTGATCTCTCTCTGTCTATCTCTTGCGGTGACCTGTTTTACGGTTTGTTGCCAAGGCGTGAACGTAGATACGTGCACGTGCAACGTGGCAACTACCCGTCGAATTCGTGCTTCATGTCTTTTTCTCTGACATCTGATTTCCGTTGCGGATGCCAGCCACCATCGAACGCCCTCGCAGCTGGATGCTCCTCTACTTGGGCACAAAAAAGGGGGGGCTGCTCTTCATCTCGCACTTTCGGGTGCCATTGGAGGATATGCACAAAGCAGCCTCATGTTGTACGCCTCCTGTGATGGTGCTGCATATATTTTCTGCGACCCATCAAAAAATTGCCAGCCGCACACCCTTTGGGTGTTGCACAATGCAGCACTACTCCCCTCTATCTTTGTGCGTTTTATGCCGGTGGGGTTGGTGGACACCTTTTGAAAATTTGCACAGTCAGCGCTTTGCCAAGAGCCATGGATTACTGGGTGTCTGGGTTGCGTCCCCAAGTGATGCCTGCCACAACCACAACATGAACACATTTCAGATTGCTGCACTGCGTGGACCTTTGATCATTCCTCTGCTTCCGCCTCATCTTCCAGTCCTCAGCCTGTCCCTAAATTGCCCACTGAACATGTCCAGGAGTTCAAGGTTGTTTGGACTCGCAGTGGGTTGCAGTGAGCGCATATGGATTTTATGTGATATCCAACGTGGGATATGGATATCTTAGTGAGTGTCAGTAATGGTCAAGAAGGTCCCTCAGGGGCATCATCACCTGGAACCCTTTACAAAGAGGCCTTTTGTACATGGTTGCTCAGGGGCCTCCTTCTGCAGGGTGCCCATTAGGGTGTTGGGTGAACCAGTTGTCAGTTGACCAAAACGCTTGGTCTGGGAGCCCGGGCCCCCCTTTGGCACCTCCTTTCACTTGTTAGCTCTTAAAGCGCTGCTCATCCAGTCTTTTTGAGCCTGGGATTGCCAGACCAGGGCTGGATCTCCTTTGTGCCGTGTGTGTGCGCACCAGGGTTGTCGTACTGCGTTGGCATGGGGCTCAGCTTACAGGTGTCGGTGCCCAGGTGACGAGGGAGAGAAGAAGATGTCCGGCTTCGAGAATTCGGCAAAGGATCATGCCATAAGTATAATGGAGTGCAGTAAAAATCAGTTTTCGGCCTGCAATCTACTCTGGGATTACTCCTCATGTCCAATGGTTCCGCACTTCCAGGTTCGCACAGGGAGGCCGGCGGCGCGTCAAGTTGCGGAGTTGAGGTAAACTTGTTGTGCACCTAGAGATTACCATATTCCAGGTGTACAGATGCAGCATCGCTCCAATGTTGTAAACCGATATCGGACATGTGAATGTTGTGTATGCAGGTGGGCGTGAAGTACGGGCTCAACTACAATCAGGCAACGTATAAGTGTTCAGAAATCGTGGTATGCAAGGCACTGACAAAACAACACTGGATGCCTGAAAGCCGACCTGAAAGCGGGCGCTGCAGAGGGGGATGCATGGACAAACACGAGGAGAGATGAGTGGGTGTGCTTGAGGGTAGATGGCGGTCCACCGGAATTGCAACGCGGGTATATTGTTTGTTCCATGAGGGAGAGCAAAATCATAGCTAAGCAATGGGGCACAATGGGCCACAAGGTGCCCCCCCCCCCCCCCTTGCAAAGCCCCCCCCCTTGCAAAGTCCCCCCCCCCCCCGGGACACCGTCACTTCCATGTTTTTCTAGTTAACATGAATTGTGCTGGTTTGTGTTGCCCATCTGCTTTACGCATGACCTTGCATTGCTTTCCCATTACTACAAATCAAGCACCTGTGTATGTTCTGTGATATTCTCTCTCCAAAGGCGTTGTATGGGTGTGTTGTGTTGCCACTTCAGACCCAAGATGTTTTCTCCCGGTGACCATGTACGGTACCACTCACGCACACTTGGTGCACATGTGTTGGCCACTGTTGTGGGGCCTTCGCCAAATGGGACGCAGTTTTGCCACATTCGGTACATACGCCCTGGTGGGGTCACTCCGGTGGATCATGAGAGTGCTCAACTGTCAAGGCTAGCCCCCCAGCTAAGAGGAAAGCCAGCTGGTTTGGCTGTGCAAGCGGGCGCTAAAGCGGCTGCCAAACCAGCCCCGCGCGCCATTGCCTCCTCATCAACGCGAAAGTCGCTTCACACGTGTTCTCTTTGCTTGCGTCAGTGGAGGGTACCACAGTTTGCCTTGAGATACCCTTGCAATGCCCCCCCCCCCCCCCGGGACACCGTCACTTGGTGACCGTCTCCCCCCCCCACCCGGGAGACCGTCGCGCGCTACCCCGGGACTTTGCAAGGGGGGGGGAGGGTGACAGTGGGGTCTCAGCCTAGTTCTTATTGATGAGCACTCAAGATCCTTCCTGCCCCAACAAACTCTACAAACCCTGGGCTTGAAATGCAAATCAACACAATACTCAATTAAAGGCTCACTTGAGGCTGGCATCCTCCACTGTCGCCCCGTCCAACCTCGGGGTTGTTGAAATTGCAAAGACTTGTATGTTGCTGCTGCGCATTGTTCGGATTTCCAGAAACCTGATACAGCCATATCTGCTCCCCTTTGAGAAGACGGGTGTTTTTCAGCAAAATTGCCCGCCAAAAAGTCAGTGGCAGAGCATAACACATTTCAATCAAAACTGATTTCCGATCCTCAGGGTCGGCAACCTTTGGTTTCGGGCTTTTCTTTCAAAGATGTCAATCCTACTTACTACCAGTTTGAGGGTGCAAGTGCTAATGAAAGGGATGCCACACCCCAGCCTGTCCCACTGACTTCTCTATCAAGTGGGCCCACTCCATTTTCACCACCCCCACCAGTAAAGCCCATAACTGCCAGGGCCATTCAATACTTCCGGCACCTAGGGCTGCTGACGCCAAGATGGGCCGCCCAAATTTCGGTGTTGCCTGTGCAGAGCACAGCGTCAACAACAGTCCAATTGAGTGCCATCCCACCAAAACAAGGGCACGTACCGCCTGGAATTCCCCGCCTGCTGCGACAAGCAAACACACTGCAGGCGAGTGCAGACAAGTTCAAGCCTGTATTCTGGGGGTGGGGGGCAGCAGTGCTTTCTCGTCCCCTGAGAAAAATGACTCCTCCCCTTTAACACGTATTGAAAACTGATATGGAAATCTTTGCCAACAATTTTGCCTTCCAAGCATACCACAACACCGTCATCCATATGGATATGGAGCATGCTGTTGGCTCCCATGCCACGGTGCACAAGAGAGTCCCACTAACCCCACTACCAGCTGTACCCCTGCCTGTGGAGGGCATGCACGTGCCCCCTGTAGCAGAGCACTGGCCTCAGAGCAGTGCAGAGAGCAGACAGTGCCAGTTTTTACCAAGTATGACCCGGCATTAATGCAGTCCAGACCCCAGTCCGATGTGTACAGCATGATCTGACCCAGAGGTGGTGATAATATTGCAGGTGGCTACAGCTGGGCCACCAAGGAAGCAACCTGAGGCTGCAGAGCAGGAGCCTCTTGCTCTGTCGGCATCAAGGGTGGCTTCTCTCAAGCCATCCAATCTGGGTGAGTACGAGAGGGGCGGGCAATGCTCCTCAATATGCTTTCCTTCCTTCCTTATGGTTGTAGCGTCCAACATGAGCTCGGCTGTTCCGAGATTCCCTGGTGGCTTGTACACGCACAGCGTGTTGAGTTAAACAAGAATGATGAGATCTGGATGCAACGTCATCAAGGCCCAACAGGGGCAGATCTGAGACAGGAAGTCAGGCAGTGGTGGTGCAACGCCCTTTGTAAACTAATGTAATGCAAAATCAGTGTGTCAATCATGCATCGAGTTGCATTGGTCCTGTTCCGTGGCGCCCGCATGCACATCATGTGCACTGCCCCGCTATGCTGGAGGGTGCCGGATGTACCAAACTTATCACGTCCTCATCAGGTCCACCACACCGGACCCCCCCTCCCCTTTCAATTGGCTGCATGTGATTTGTGGAGTGTGAAGGGATCCACTCAGATTTGTTTGGAGGCTCTATCGAACTGCAACAGGAACGCGACGGCCGAAAACCGCAGTCCGCTCGTGTACAACAGTGCACCGAGGCATATTTGTCCGCCGCCGCACTGTCACCCGTCCTCAAGGTTTGGAGTCACATGGTCCAGTAGTCCGGCCATGCTGCATCGGATACAGCTTCCTGGGGTGCCCTCTGTTGCGCGTACCCTTTGATGAAGGGGCCACCTTTAATATTTTTCTGGGGGCAATATTCGCTCATCACTGGGCTTCGCATCACCACACCTGGTCGCGGAGTACCACTGGCTTCTATTTGGGCTCTCATGGGGGAGAGAGGCTGGAGGAGGTTGCACGAGCGGTTGGTGGCGGTTGCGGATGGGGGCAAAGCTCTGGCAGCTGCAAAACGGTTGGAGGACCATCGGCGGCGGACAGACTCTGTTTGAGCGAAACCGACTGCCACCACAAAGGCGGGGGGATAATCCTGAGCCCACGCCCCCCTCTGTCGGTGCAGGTCGCCATTGCCTGACACCTCTCTGGTGAACCAACAAAAAGAAAAGAAAACACAGGTCGCTGCACCAGGGGGCCATCAGGAGCAGATACTCCGGAGGCGCTGATCGCGTGCAGCCAAACCAGATTGAGAATTTGTGTGCTGAGCCGAATTCCTGTGAGCGGGGGTTTCGGTTCGCCAAGTATGCGACTCTATGCCTGCCAGCAATGGCAGATACCGCGAACCGAAAATAGGCCAACCGGTGACACGTATGTCTTCTCTCGGAACGCCCATGTTCTGATTGGTACCTCCATGCGAGATCCAGATCCAGAGTCCGATGTCTTCTTTTGGGGTTGCGATGACAAGCGTCCACGTAGACTAGTGGTTCCAAAGCCTCTTTGGAGCCACATCAGGAGCCCAGTCGTATTGCACAGTCCTGTAAAAACCGAAGGAATGCCCTGCCGTCACAAGCCCAACTGTTGCAGGCTCAATGTAGCTTGCAACAATACATCGAAGGTCCGGATATAAACAGCAGCAGCAGGTCGTGCCCAATGCTGATTGTTTTTGATGTCATGTTAGCCATGGCCAATGCCCCCCCCCCCCCTGCCCCCATCCAGGGCGAAGGGAAGGGACAAAACTGCAAAGCACTGTCTGCGTGACAAGAACAATCATGGAACTGAGTTGGCGATGAAGGTCGTGAGGCAGGCGCGGCTGGAGCTAAGTGGCGGGTCCACACCTGACCAATTGAGGCCCTGCCCCCGTCAGGGTCCCAGATTCCCTGAATCAGCCCGAATCCTTGGCCCGAATCGGTGGATTTCTGGCTGTTGAAGGAAAAAGACCATTTTAATGAAGGTTTCGGTGCTGCGGGCAGCAACAGTTGTCAGAACCGAAGGATACGTGCCTCCCCAGCTGATTTTTTGAACAACAGTGGTGGCTATTAGCAAATGCAAAGGCCCAAATACTGTTGGAAAGGAAGGAGAGGCACATGGGCTGATGGCAAATAAGCTCCCACCCCCATCCCCCACGTGCGCAAGCATTGCCTTGTATAAGCACGGTGACCCGTGTTACTGTCGGTTTTTTTTCACCGCAGTTTTTGCAGTCAAGCACATGAGGTGATGTGGTTGTGCACCGATTGCAGAGGGAGCAAATGAGTTGAAATGGTCATTGCAACAAACCTTTGCTGACAAGAAGTCTTTGTATTGTGTAGATCATGCCCCTTCACACAGACGTGTGTCAGTTTGCAAGAAGGGTGCGTCCTTTGTTGTATCATAGGCAAGCAGTGCCTTGTCTAAGCGCCAGGATCCTGTGCTACCGTTTTTCCCCTGCGTTTCTGGCTGTGCTTCTGCAAGGAGCATGAGAGGATACATATCCCCCCACACACTTTGCGAGAGCAACACCTTTTTCACAGCAGCAGTAGGTGTTGATTGCTGTCCTGCCACCCATTTTCACTCCTTCTTGTCCTTTGGAGGTGGAGATTGGGGAATCGCCTGATGACTGGTACATTCATAATGCAATGGTAACTCCCTTGCCAGAGCAACACTAGGTGTTGTTTCCATCAAACTTTGGGACTTTGGTGTTGCTCTCGCAAGAGGGGTAGTAGTAGTGAAAACTGAGGCATGGATGCCAGCCAAACCTCCGGTTCTGTGTATGTGTGTCTGTGAGGTGGGGTGGCAGGGTCTGCATGTTAGTCAGCAAGTTCACTTGCTCTGTACGGTCTCTGTAGCTGATAGGTCTTCATGCTGAAGGAAAAACATGTAGGGCTGCTCTGCACCTCCTGAGGAGTTTTCTTGTCTTACTGCTTCGCTGCTTTGTTGTAGTTTGTTGCAGTTCCCATCATGTGTGTTTGTGTGTGTGTGTGTTCCCGAATCATCGAATGAGGCGTATGGTGGAGGCCAATAAAACAGTGGCCTGAAGTGGTGTGTGTGTGTGTGTGTGTGTGTGTGTGCGTGTTTTGTAGCCCCCCCTCCTGATACTGAACCAACCAAGGGCTCTGGTGAGGGGCCGCTCTGGGTGCTGGATGATGTCATGATGCAGTGCTTTGTATCTTTGCAGGCCTCGCAGCGGTCGCATTGGACCTAGCGAGTAGGAAGGGATGGGCAGGGGTTCGGTGCCACCCACGCATGTCCCCTCCCCTCCCCCTTTGGTCACTCCCTGCAGAAAGGCGCTTCCACCACATGCCTCTCTGACTGGTTGTGACAGCGTGTGGTACTGATGAGAGTACTAAGCCACTCAGATACGCGTGCAACCTGTGAGTCTATGATTACTTTGCACGTGGATCCAGGGTCTTACATGCATGTGTGTGTGCGCGGGTGCGCCCAAATCATTGAATCATACCTACGGTGGAGGCCAATGACAAAGTGGTCGGAAATGGTATCCCACCCCAGTACTGGTGGATGTGTGTGTGTGTGTGTGTGTGTGTTTGTGTGTCTGTGTGTGTGTGTGTTTGAGTGTGTGTGCCCGAATCATCGAATCATACCTACATTGGAGGCTAATAAAGAGGTGGTCTGAAGTGATATCCCACCCCAGTACAGGTACAGCAAGGTCAAATGGATAGAAAGGCGCTGCCCCATGTAGTTAAGAGACCAGTTGTGGTGGTCGACAAAACACGGCAGCCACAAGAACATATAAGCGGTCCACCAAGTGTACATATGGTGAGGCGGTGAAGAACATAAGTATCATTGAGAACTGCCGAACATGGCTGCATATGCATACCAGGACGTGCATATGTGGAGCGCTTGTTGGCCTGTGTGGGGCCAGTACTGGTGGATGCAAATCATTGTTAATTTTTGAAACTGTTCAGGGTCATCTACCATCCCTATAGTATGGTTGTGTGCATCAACTAGGGGGAGTCTTAGCTATGCAGTCAGTGCCCTGATGCACCCCTGCACTGATTGCTGCCTCACTCATTGTGCCCAAATCAGCGGAATGCGAATGTGACAAATGGGGCAGTGGGGAGGGGGGGGGAGTGGTTGGCTGATGTCTCTGTTCGTGGTATGGCTGTTGCATACATCCGGTCAATCACCGGTGAACAGTGAACATGTGCCTGCATTCGTAACCTGCATTAGTATGCTTCATGGACGTGGCATAGGCTCCGTAGTGCAACAATATCCACGTCCCCAAACATATGGAATTGTCCACTGCAGCACCTGGACTATTGCATTCTTTCCCCTTGTGATATGTTCTGCGTTCTTTTGCGACAAGTTGTCCGTTGTTGACACATGACCTCTTGTTGTGGATTTCCTGTGCAGGCCGGTGTACTGTTTGGGGGTTGGAAGGAGACCTTGTATGGTGTTCCCAAGTCCCAAGTCCCATTGTTTGGTAGTCGTGTGTTGCTTTTGGTGCAGGACTTCCAGAACTGCTTCAGTGAATGTCAGCGAATGGGCAAGGTCTCAGTTGACTGTTTGATCCTTGTTGCTCTTAGGGAGTGTTTAGGCCTGTCACTGCTCCTCGTCAACCCACTTAAAGGAGGTTTGACGCCCTGTGGATCAGGTGTAGTGGTGCTTTGCCAGAGGACTGATCTCCGTTTGCAGTTTTCAACACCGTGCGAACAAACCTCGTGGGACCTGGGAAACGCAAGCAGATGGACTTGGCGTTTTGGCTTTGATGCGTTTATGGACCCATGGGTTCGTGTGCAAAGTTCTGACGAGGCCGGCGCTCCAGTTGAAGTCTGGACCTCTGGAGAGCCCTGAAACTGCCAGTATATCCTGCCCAACATCTTGTTGTTGTTTTACAGAATGTCACCTCGACATTTGATGCTAAACAGTTGTCACATCAGGCCCGAGACCTCTGAGCCTATCCCCTGCCAGTGAGAACAATGACCTGGTCAGAACAACAGTAGGTGTTTCATTCACAACTTTTGGAACCATTTCCTGCTTGACCTTTTATAAATAGCCCCCCTTGTCAGAACAACCCTACGTGTTGTTTCCGTCAAATTTTGGGACTGTAGTGTTGTTCTCGCCACGAGGGGAGGGTTTGAGGTACCACTAAGGCAAAAGCATTTCCTGCTCCGACACCCACTTCGCTTGGCTGGCATTGATCACAGATTACAACTAAATTCAAGCATGTTAGGTCCACTTTTGTGCATCCATTAGCAACTGGCTGATGTTTTAGGCTTCCCAATTTTATTGTTCTTGTTTCTTGTTTTCTTTTGAAGTTCATAGAGATGAAACTTTCTTCTTGATGCTGCTTCGGTCTGGCAGCTCCATACCTTGCACTGTCTTGGCTGCAGCTCCTCTTTAGCAATTCATCTTCTGAGATTTGTGAGGGCAAGACTGCTGATGTGGAGCCCAGGAAACTTTTCCCGAGTCACAGTAGCATTCCGCTGGTTTTTATCACAGGCTTGACCGGAAGCAGAATTGCCCCTCTCCCTTCCAACCCTGAGCGTAATACGGACTCCATACATCAGTGTCTATATGACATGCATCGTGCTGTGTGAGGCCTAACCAGAACAGCACCTTACATCAGTGCACTCTCTGTGAATTTAAAGCCATCTATGGGAAGCAAAGCCTCCCTGTGCGTGGCACCAAGGGTGGATTGCTTCAGAGGGTGATGTTGGACCTCCAGCAAAAATATCTGCAGCATGCGACTGTTTTTTTTTGTGTTGGTTCCACAACAATCTCAGATTGTTCGTTCATAATGTGCTGCATTCTGCCATTGCGTGTGGTGACCTGTAAGGCACGCCACCCTCCATTTTTTTGTCCAGTGCTGGCGTGCACTGGCAAGCTGCCTCATAAGGAATTCGCCAAGAGTTCAGTGGGCCTAGGTGGGGGAGAGGTTCAGGCTCTGGCCGCAAGCGTGAACCTCAAGACTGTGCTGTGGGGACCTCCCCTCTTTCATTGGTGCAAAACCATTTTTTTTTTTAGGTTTCTGCCCACAAAGGGTCGAAAGCAATGTGGGTACCTGTGCCATGTACAGTTGCCATGAAGATACCCGTGCCCAGACAAGAGCTTGCAAAAACTGGACCATAGCTTTGTCCAACAACGCTTGTGCATGCATCCCATTGCTAGTGCCAATGAGTGGCACCCAAATACCTTCTGCACCCTACCAAACACGAGTGCAGGGAAGGATAAAGTTGGACACTCCATGGTGGCATTTGGCAGGCGGCGGGGGGCGGTCATGAAGGCCTGTGTGGTAAAACTGCTGTCTCGTGCTATTTCGTTGATGTGACCTGCTTGCTTGTCGACATCACTTCTGGGGTGCGGAGGGACGCTTTTTGCCTAGTGCGTACCCCCCCCTCAACGTCTCAGAGGGTGCCTCTAAGAGGGTCTAAGGGGGCGCCTCAAGCGCAGTGCGCGCGCAGTGCAACTATTTGGGCGTTTGGCCGTACTAGAGACCCATACTTTGAGATACTAGGGGCCCCTAGGGGCATCATGGTGACCCCTAGCGGAGGTTTTGACTTCTGATTTTGTCCCCCCTTGTTTGGGGATCCCCGAGAATGTAGGGGTGACGTAGCATTTCCGCCCTCTTTACTACACGCAATGCCGTTTGCGACTCTCTTGCCTTGATTGTGTTTATGCTTTACATTATATCTCTGCAGAGTGGCGAAGAGCCATTTCCACTCAGGGGGACAAGCACACATGGGATGGCCAAAGATTCCATTGGGAAGTGGAAGTATAGAAGCAAGTCCGATTATCCGATACAAGGACGTGATTAAGGCTCGTGTGAGTACCATGTACGTAAGGGAAAGGGCATTCATGGATCAAGTTACATGCAAGTTTGCCCCAACCCAACCTCCATCGCTAAAAATGGTGCAACCCACGCCTGTTCATGGCTTTTCCAGTTGTGCATGATGTGTGTTATGTGAAGGGAAGGTAGTTTGCAACTTTCTTGAGCTGGGGCAGTTTGGGTCACCTAATTCTAAGGGCGTTTCCAAGGGGTGTGCTTGGGGGCTCTTCGGGGGGAACATAGTCTAAAAGTAGCGCGCAGTGCGCGCGCAGTGCAAAGGCTCCCCCTAAGAGGGTGTGGAGGCCGGCTGTCCCTCCCACCGTGGGATAAGGATTTTATACGGCGTACACTCTAGAAAAAACTGCCTATTGGGGGTAGAATGGGCCATAGGGTGGGGACCATGCCCTGTCGTTTGTGTCATAAGCACGAGTACCATGAACATGTGTTGCGGCACTGCCGTTTTTCGGCGTTTTGTTTTGACACAGTGTGAAAAGCCTTTGGATTGGTACAACGGGAGGGGGCCGTTTATTGTTTGATGAACCCCTGTTGTCCTCGAGCAGTAGTCACGGACTCGTCCTCTGGGCCGCTTTGAAGGCCTGGTGGGCACTGCGTTGTGAGACGCGTTACCGGGGCACTACCCCGTCTCTGGATGACTTTGTGGCCAAGTGGGTCGGAGATATGGAGGCGTGGAGGGCTGAGAGGGATCTCTCTTTGTCCAAGGTGGATTTGCAACACTTGACGGCCCGATTGTTGTCCTGGTTTGAGGGGGGCATGTTGCAGCAACGACAGCCGGCACCGGGAGTTTTCCCAGCCCAAAGAGCAGCAGCACCAGGAAATGCCAAAGAACGGAAATGGGGTGTATATAGAGACCCAAGGAATGCCGTGCACACAGTGCGCACACAATGCAAACTGTGTTATGTCGGCAACTACTTGAACCCTAGTTTTGGCCTTTTTTCATCAGTTGGTTGTTCCAAAACAGATTGTTTTACGCTTCTTGTGGATGGAGGATGTGGCACATTTGAATTGCCACCCATTTTCACCCATCTTCAGCCATTTTAGCCCATTTTTACTCGGTTTTGTTGCACGTTCTTTGTTGTAGGTGGATGCTGGATTATGATGAAGGGGAATCACTGGACGTCGGCACATTCACAATGCAACAAATGGGCAGGTGGGTTGTTACACACTCCAAAGCGGATTCCAACCTTTATGGTAACCCCCCCCCCCCCGTTTACAACGACCCTCCCCACTACAACGACCCCCCCGTATACAACGACCCCCTGTGTTTCCCGGTGCATGCCAACCAAATAAACCGACCCCTTCTCAGACCCAAACCCCAAGCAAAGAGTGAGACATATGGACAGGTGGGCTTCCAATTCAAACTGCAGTGCTCAACAATTGCTGAGGCTCATAGACAGGTGCATAGGCAATGGCCTTCAATAGAACCCGCACTGCTCAACAGGTGCAGACACACATGGACAGGTGCACAGGCAGTGGCGCACAGGCACAGTTGCTAACGCAAAAAAGAGGTAATGGGCAGTTGCTTTGGTGCAGCCTTGGGTTTTGGCTTCGGTTTGGCCTCTGCAGCAGGTTTTGCAGCAGCCAGTGCATCCTTCTTGAACTGCTCCATGACAGCATCCACCATTTCATACCTGAACGTGGGGACAGTGAAAAATTTAAACTCAGTGCTGTGAGTGTTATAAATTAAGCCAAACTGTTTGAAGGTCTGAAACATTGTGGGTGCAACGTCCGACATGGTGCTTTCATGGGCTTCTGCCACAAGCGGAGTGACAGCCACGCGCTTTTCAGCTGCAGACAATTTGCGTTGGTTGCCATATATAGTTGTGCTATACAGTTTTCTGTAGTGACCTTCGAACCTCATAAACCAAAAGCAATCCAGCCACTGGACAAAAGATGTCAACCCCTCAGGCACACGAGTACCAATAAGTTTACGTGCTGCCATTTCAGCTTTCACCAGTGCTGTCCAGTGTTGCCTGGCTGCATCCTGCACAATGCTGACAGGGCAGGCGTTTGCTGGGAACCAGCCCTGAAAAGCCTGAACCATCACTTTTTCATCGGTGACACCTTTTTTTTGAAAGAGCACAATGACACAGTCATCATATAAGCGCTTTTCAGCAGCAGAGACATTCCCTTCCCCTTTGAAGATCACCACTGGGCGCAACACCACAGTGTCACCTGAAATTGTTACACCAACAATGGGAAGGTATGTACAGAACCGCTTGGCATCATTTGCTGGCACATTAGTCATTGCCTGACCTTTGTCACCGCGCAACACTACATACCGTGTGATCTCTCCATCCAATGACAGTGGGCATTCATCCAAAGAAAACACTTTCTCCACGCGCCAAAAATGACCAGATGCACGATGGTGTGTTAAATATGCATTCATAGCAAAAGACAGTTCATCACCTGTGAGCATGCAAACACGCTTAGCCTTACGAAAATAAATGTTATTGCGCTGTTTGATCCGCCGGCGCCAGTTTCCTTTCAAGTGCTTTTCCGTGTCAATACCCAGGTCAGCAGCAATGGTGTCCACGTGATTCCACAGAACCTTCGGGTGCAGCTTCAAATTCTGCTCAAATTGCTCCTCCAGCCAAGCAACAACTACAGTCTCCAATTGCTGAAATAAGGCCTTCCTGCCAGCACCACGCAGACGACAACGTTCAAGGACACCACCTTGAGCACGCCGCACACACTCAGCACGAATTTCAGCCTCCTTTGCTGCCCACTCATTTAAAAATGAACTGCTGAGCTCCCAGTGTGGCAGATCCTTGGTACGAACGTGATACTTATTGCCGTTTGCCTTTTTTACCTACAACAGGGCGTGCAGTTTGTGTCCAAACTCCCACTGTCAGCGACCAGACTGCTTTTTTGGCGGGTGTGTGTGCCATTTCTCCCCAAGAATTTTTGGTTTTTTGGCTGGTGGAGGGTCCTGCTGGGAAGGTCCTGCGGAAGGTTGTGCTGCAGCAGCGATCGCAATCTCAGCAAGGCGGTCCAGTAGTTGTTCATCAGTCAGGGTGGTCTCCACATCTGGTTCAGATTCAGCTCCCTCCTCCGGTTTGGACTGCACCTCTGCATCTGGGGGGCTGGGCTCAGCACAGGAAACCTCCAAATCAGACGATACATCACTGGAAACAGAGCCAGAATCAAATGCATCAGCAAGATCGTCTGCTGGAGCACCATGTAAAAGGACATCCAATGCTGCATCCATGATTCTGCATGATCAAGGAAAAGGAATCATGCAGTGCAGCACAAACGCAATGCAGAAGTACACATAGTTGTGGCACCGTGGCCATGAAGTTCTGTATGTTGCCTCCGGCAGCTCGGCTGGACTAGAGGCCTGCACAGGAGGCAGAATGTGATACCTTTAGCACCCTCTCTGCGATTGTTGGGAAAGTTTAGGCCTGCCCTCTGCCCTGCTCACAATGGCACATGCATGACAAATAGAACGACCCCCCCCAATTACAACGACCCCCGGGAAATTTTGCACCGCGCTGCCCGAAATTAACAATTGGGTCATTCTAAATGGGGGGGGGTTTAACTACTTTGCTATCTCGAGGAAACATTGTCCTTTGTGAACTCTCTTTATGAGCCAGCACTTGAACCCTCCATCCTCACACTCGGATGATCGTGAGTCGGTAGCATGGCTTATCAGTACCGGCCCACATAGTGGTGCACATTGCTGCAAGTTGCGCCCCAATCGGGTTAAGGTAGAATGCCTACGTCCCCAGAAGGCTACCACCATCTTCCAACACAACCCTGCAACAGCAGATTGTGCTTGGCCACGGCCACCAATCACCAAGGATATGAAGACCCTTGTGATGTCTACATCAATGCAGGGTGGTTTCCTTCCTTCCTCCCCGGCTAGGTTTCATTGTGTCGGCACTGCACGGACTGCCCAGGCAGTGCGCACACAGTGCACCAACTTGGCCTCAGTCATGAAGAAATTGGCCGTGTTTCAAGGGGAGGGTTGGGCGATTGTGTATACCGATGGTTCTGCAAAGCAAGTGGGGGGCTAGTGGCAGGCAAGGTATGTCGTCTAGTTTGGAAGGAACTTAGAGCGCAACCATGCGCCGCCCATACCGGCACCAGAGAGAGACAGAGTGTGAGCAGGGCGGAACTTAGGGGGCTGCGGCACGCACTGCATACTAGATAGGTGGGGCGGACGTGGGGCCCGTCCGTGTCGTGCAGCAGCAAATTCCTAGACATCTTTCAGTGTGCCAAAGAATGCATATTGTAGGTGTAACGTGCACCATCACTCTGCACCCCACTGCAATAGAACCACGGAGGAGCTCGTGTTGTGTCTCCCAAATGCTTTGCAGTTCAGACCGTGTTGGGTGCTCCCATCCCACCACACACACACACACACACATGTCTGAGTTTGACATGTAAGAGTCAGACCATATTAGCAAGGCGGCACAGCAGCCCGGCATCGTGGCACCAAACGAGGGTATATCCTTCCGGCTGAAACTCACCCCGGATGATAAAGGTACAGAAAACGTTTTTGTTCCCGTGTTCGCGGTAGGTGATGGCCAACCGCATATGCTGCGCACATAGTGTGCTCGGCGCACCAGGGGAACACGGCGCACACACGGCGCACCGCCTGCTGAAGTGCTCGCATAACGGCCATGCGGGGGTAGTCAGAAAGCATGTGCACTTGGGCCCAAGCCAGTGCACACTAGATTTGACGGGACCACGAAAGCTACCACGTCATGGTACCGCATATGGGCAGGGGTCAGAATGGAGGATGCACTACAATGGCAGGAATGCAATGCTTTTCCACATCCAAAAGTTGGCAGATTACTGCGAACAATTATGGGCCTCCAAAGTGGGTGCGCACAGAGTGCATGCGCCACGGCCATACGCATATCGCCCGCGCAGGTCAGCCGCAGAAGTGGAATCACACAGGCTGCACCGGGCTCTCCATGGCAATCTGCAGACAGGACTGGCACCTCCATCAGAGCAGATAATGCCAGCCAAGGGGGGGGGATCGAACTCGTCTTTTGGGGCCGATTTTTTCCCAGTCATTGGGGATGGGCGCTTGCCACAACGCCCCTACACAGGCACGCGCAGACACGTGTCAACACACACCACGCCACACTTGGCACCGAGGGTCGACCATTCCAAATGCGTGGCACACACAGCGCTGGCATGTATGACCTGCAAGAGACTGCGCAAATCGGCAGAAGAGTGCTGCAAACTCGGGCATCACGCAGCAAGCCACGTGGCTCGTAGGCCACAGTTGCAACTATGCCCCTTGCATAACTTACCCCCCTGCCCGAGATGTACCCTCAAGCAGAGAGGGGTGCGCCACTGTTGTGACCGGGGGCACCACAAGGTATGCACCCCGGTCCCGGCACACAGGAAACGTACTCTCCCTATGCAATCTCTGTTGCCCCACAAAAAACCTTGCCTGCAAAGGCCAGCACGGCACTCATCAGGTCTGCTGAGGTCCCCACACCAACCGCCCACGCCACCGGCGCCCAAGCGCAAAAGGCCGAAAACACCACCGCCCCCATCCCCCCCAGCACCTGTTCCACAGGGACTGGAAGGTGACGAAGCCGAGGATGCAGTAGCCGGACCACTCTTTTTGTCGAGGCATGGGAGAGCCAGTACTTCGGTCACATAACCAACCAAACACAGAGGTTCTGATTCCGCAGAAGGGGGGGAAACAACGTCACACAGAGGCCTCAGCAGACCTGAGCTGAATGGGACGTCCAACCCAATGCTGCACAAGGATCTACCTCATCAAAGTACAGAGCACACACACACACACACACATGTCTGAGTTTGACATGTAAGAGTCAGACCATATTAGCAAGGCGGCACAGCAGCCCGGCATCGTGGCACCAAACGAGGGTATATCCTTCCGGCTGAAACTCACCCCGGATGATAAAGGTACAGAAAACGTTTTTGTTCCCGTGTTCGCGGTAGGTGATGGCCAACCGCATATGCTGCGCACATAGTGTGCTCGGCGCACCAGGGGAACACGGCGCACCCACGGCGCACCGCCTGCTGAAGTGCTCGCATAACGGCCATGCGGGGGTAGTAAGAAAGCATGTGCACTTGGGCCCAAGCCAGTGCACACTAGATTTGACGGGACCACGAAAGCTACCACTTCATGGTACCGCATATGGGCAGGGGTCAGATTGGAGGATGCACTACAATGGCAGGAGCAATGGATACACTCAGAAGCATACAGTTTCCGTTCCCATCGGGGGGCCATAGACGCGGCGACGGTCCTCACTCTCTTGGTGGAGCTGGCACAGGCGCTCAAGACACCACTGGTCGGGTCAGGGACTGATTACACAAAGTGCTTTGACCTAATACCGCAGGCCATCTTGATGGCACTGATGGAGGAGCAAGGAATCGATTAAGGAGTCCTCTGAGCGTCCAGTGGCATGTACCGGCAGTTGAGGCGCATGTTCAAGATCAAGGGCTACCTGGGGGCCTGGTGGGCAGCCACGAATGGGGTACTACAAGGGTGCCTGCACAGCGTGATAGTTATCAGTGCTCTTACGACCACTTGGAAACGTATAATCGACGAAGTCGGGAAGCCGGTGGTAGTCACCATGAAGGAGATGCCGCCCGCGCCGAAGGAGGAGGAGCTCCCCTCGTGCTACTGGGCCAGCTATGGAGCCGGGCTAGACCAGATATTGGTATGGAAGTGTGTGCAGCCGTGCTGCTGCTAGGAGCAGGGCTGGGTTTTGGATGGCAAGCACGCCCCGCCGCCGAACCCCGACAAAGGGGGGGACATGCAACCGCCGAGAAGACCAGATGGCTGCCGGCCGGGGCTGCCCATGCCGGTCGAGAAAGTCTGGGGGCGGTGGGGCCTGCACGCGATGCCCACCCTAGCTAGCACAAAGCACTCCAAGGCGCCGCTACGGAGCCCCTTCTCGCAGGAGGCCGAATCCGAGGTGCCCAGCGAGGAACCAGACTCCTGGATCGTACCGAGGAACCTTTTCGGCGCAGATTCGAAGGACGGAGCAAGTGATGACACGTGTGCGTAGGAGGAAGGATCAATAGATGCATAGGACGTGGCACCAGGGTCCCAGCAGAGTTAGACAGTTGACAGTGAAACTACCCTGCACTATTAAGCACACTTAGGTGCTCATATACTCCATCCCACCCAAAATGAACCACCACCACCATCCCAAGGGGGGTACGCAGACAGGCGTAAGGGGTTGCGTACAACCCAGAGTGTAGTACAACACGGTACTTGCGCCAGGGTTTCACTGTTCACGGCAAACCCGTTATGTTCTTCTGGCTTCCCTGTGGTTGTGGTGCATGAGGGGAGAGTGGGGTGCCAAGTGAGGGTGTTATTGACGTTGTGCCCCCCCAGTTTACTTGCATTCACTCTTTTCTCCACTTGCCTTTCAAGTGAGAGGCATGCACAGCACCCGATCACAAAACTTTAACTGACAAACCACTTGCAGCCACTTCCTGTTAGCAGCACATGTTGTGTTTCACCTTCTGCACAAGTTCTGCTGTTCTTGTGCGAGCTGACACTGTCTCACAACTAACTTTGACTATCAAATGTGAAACCAGTGGTTGCTGTCTGCTTGTTCTGTCTGTGTATAATTTTTCCTTGGACGCCTCACAGGGCATTCTGATGGATAACAGTGCCTCACCATTCAGTCTACAAGGCTTGTGCTCGGGGTTGTATGGCGTCTTGGAGCGGGCTGGCATGTACCAAGACGGGGACTCAGTGGTGGAGTGCGCTCTAGGGGGAGGATCAGCTTTGACTCTTGTGGAGATGGCCCTGGAGTTGCGTCTGAATCCCCGACCAATACGAAGTATTGCGGAACTCAAGCAGGACTGGTCCAGTCGTAGGTCCAAGCAATGGCTGCTGCGCTTCGTGCCTGCTGCGTTCAAGTTCCTCCGCTTCATGCTGGTGTTGGCAAAGCCGACGACAGTGGCACAAACGGTCCCCAGTATAGGGGTAATGGCAGCACTCACCAAGGAACAACGGCTTGAGTTGCGGCGAAATGGACTTGTACCCCATCGGGAATCACCATTGGCCAATCGGGTTGTCCTTGCACAAGAGCGGATCCGCGAAGAAGTGACACAAGGATGCTATCCGACATTGGCAGACCAGTTTTGCAAGAGCCGGTACTACAATAATCCAAATGGACCACGGGACATCTCCTTGTCTTGCACTGCTGTCGTTGTCCTCGCAGGCCTGTACGCGAGACTGTACGCTAGGTGGCCTTCTGCAGAGAAATTGACAACACGGGTCAAGGACGTGGCACTGCAGATGCGGGTCTCGGTCACTGAGTTGTTGACTGTTGCGCAAGATTTTAACCGGAAACCAAGGAAGGTATTGCTTTGGAACATATGGTGGAGGGTTGCGAAGATTGTGTACAAAAGGGAGCATGTTGCTTCCCCAATACCCGGTGCGCTCCGTGACATATGCCCTGTCTATGGGATTTGGCACGCATACAAGGCGTGTGTCTCTGCTTTATACAAGGATTTTCCACCTTTTTTTTCCCTGCCTGGAGTATGATGGCTTCTTACTGGATCCAGCCACCACACGGGTGTACCACTACCACCCTCTCATTGTCTTGAAGAGGCTCCTTCTCGCGTGCTACCTTGCGTATCCCACACCGCAGTCTCAATTCGACTGTAGCTTCCGGAGTTTCACGGTTGACAGTGGAACTTCCCTATGGAAGGAGCGCTGTGAGGCCCTGCAAGAATTATTGCAGATTTATATTTGTCTTGCAGCTAGGGATAATGGTGTGTGACTGCTCCTGGAGACATTGGGCCTTTGGCACTGGTGTTGTAGCATGCAAGGTTTTAGAATGCACCCTGTTTCTACTGCGGAAGGTCAAGCCGACCTGTAGTGACAACAAGTATTAAAAAACGATCTGTATTGCCAGTCTGTGGAGTTCCTTCCATGATGCATTGCTAGGTACTACACATGTTGAAAAGAAAGGGGAATATATGTTCGTCTTGTGAAAGCATCAAAGCATGATCTCATTGCTACCACACTAGAGCAATATGAGTCCCCGTTTTCAACCATCAGAAAGGCTCGACAAGGAACCACATTCCAAAAGAAGCCCCATAAAATATTGGAATGTGTCCAAACCGCGCAGGGTAGGTTGCAAAATCGGTTGCACTGCTTGACCTCAGGCACGGCCCCATTGATAGATATCTGAACATGTGAGATTGAGGATAATCCTAAGGCCGCTTGTGTGACAGCTACCAACATTGGGCCAGACATTTTCAAATTTCCACTTGCCCTTATGGACTCAACAAGCCTAGTTGAGCTGGAGTATATCCTACTGCACCAAAGCCTTCACACTCGTTTTTACCTCTCTTGCAAGGCTTCTGACAAGGCACACCGCCGGGCTGTAGCCGATCATATGATTCAGGACCATCAACCACCCCATGGTCGTGACTACAGTTCCTTTTTTGATGACTATGCAGGAACAGCTGCACACCTACGCGGCTTGCTACCACGTGATGGTACGGTGTTGGGACTGCCCATTTGGGAAAACGTACCCACAAAACGCAAACAAGTAGGTGGAGGTGTGATCAATACTGGTTTCGGTCAGACTCCGTAGATATTGTCAACCTTCATGCCGTGGCATTGGGTGACAGTCAATTGTGCTATGTTGATTATGAAAGCGATGGCAATGACGGTATGTTAGTTGGGTAGGCCTAGCGATGCTCCGGAACACGGATGTATAGTGGCTGATGGACCTATCATATTGCCAACGATTGCGTTTTCACACTGTGTCCACGTACCCCGAGTTTGCTGATGCTTGTGTGTCCAATGCAATTGCCATCAAGACGGAGGACGTGAAGTGACTTTCACTGTCAACCGTGAAACACAAGGTGAAGCAAGTTGGAATGTATCACAGGACGATTATGTAATGGTGAGTAGATCATAGCGACACAAATAGCATACAATCACAGAGCACTTTCACTTTTGATGGTGAACTTCTTGGGAACCAAGGGTCCGAAATGGGGGACGGTGCATACGCTGACTGGCGTTCAGTGCAACCTTCAGCGGGTGTGGTACATGATGCATGTGGTTTCCCTACCCCCCTGCTTGTTGTGCGTTTGTTGTCCATGTACCGCGCATTCAAAAGGTGCCAGCATGGTATCACTCATAGTAGCATTGCACCACTGCAAGATTAATTTTCGCCTTTTCTTGTACATCCTTTGGCACAAGGAACTAGTGCAAGTAAATGAGAAGTAGGTGTCAAGATGTTGCAGCCACAGGGTACATAGTGTCATTTTTGGGACCTCCCGGTTGTTCTGACTCTTGTGTTCAACAACAAATTCAGAAATTTGAAAACGGCCAAGGTGAACCCAGTGTCTGGAGTGATAGTGACAAAGGAAAACTAGTGCCCCGTTCATAGCCAAAGACCACGTACTGCTTTGAACCAAATTGCTTACAACACACTTTCACTGTTGACAGCGAATCACCGTTCCAAAAGTTGCCGCGGACAGGCAAATTAATGGTGTTTTGGGCTGTTTTTCTCCTCCTTGTGGCTCTTCCTTGCTTTCTGCATAATCAAGTAAAATGGAGGACCCCCGTGATCCGCATGTGGAGCCTCAGCACCCGGACCAGGCAGTGGGCCACACAACCGATTTTGTTGACGTGCCTGCAGATGAGTCGGGTGTCAGTGGCGTTGCTTGTGAAATCAAGAAGATGACAAACGGGAGCGCAGTTCTGGCGATGAAGCCGATGCTGATGGTGAGGAAAGTGGTTTGGGTGAGGAGGAGGAGGAGAGTTCCAAGTTTGAAGAGGAGGAATAGGAGCAAGATCAGCAAGGGCCAGAGGACCAGACCAAAATGAAATCGCGACCGTGCATCTTGGAGGGTGGAGACACAGAGGCTCAACAGGTCAGAAAATACACCATTGCCCAGGAATACGTTTATGTCAGCAAGGTGATCTGGGATGAGGAGCTGAAGTATGGTCAAACGTGATGAGTACAGCCCCCCCCTCCCCCGCCTCGCAAGACTCCGTCGCGCTGTTGCCCACCAAGGGTTGTTTCAGGAGGTCCACGGTTATCTGCTAGAAAGAGGAGGTATATGCCCCATCCACTGCAGGCTTTTGTATTTGCAAAGTGGGATCTGGCATGTCCAATCACACATCATTTCACTGCTGACAGTGAAAGTCTCCTGTCTTGTTGCCCCTGTCTGAAGGAGACATCCAAATGGTGCTGGCGGACAACACATGTGTGCCATCGTCAAAGAACTGTGGCTCGCACTTACATCATCGAATGAGGAGGGGGGGTCAGGTTGTAGCTGAAAGTGATGTACCAGAGAAATGCGATTCATCTACGGAGTTATGCTTCGTGAAGACACCCCACTCGAAATATGCCGCCTTGCCGCCGGCTTGCACCAAAGGGCCCAGGGGGAATTTTCTGAGACTACTTTCTCTGAGGTGACTGCTCCATTTGTGCAACGCGCTAGAAGTACGCAACACCCAATGCTGGTGAGATCTGGGAAGTGGTCAGAGATGTTCTGGTGCCATACAAGGAGTATATGGACATTGACACAATGGTATGTGAGAAGCGAAAAATCTTTGAAAGGGCCGTGTTTCCCCTGAGTTTCACTGTCAACAGTAAAACTATCTCTGTCTGGCTTCTCACTGTACAAAGGCCATCAATGAGTGAAGGGGTGTGGCGCAGTTCTGTGGGATGATGCTGGATTTAGGCGACAAGTTCATCTTCGCTGTTGCGGCGCTTGGCGAAAAGAAGTTTTTTTAGTCATGCCGCCTTCAAGGAAAGTGCCGTGCTACCGCGGACGTACTGCTTCGAATTTGTCAACTGGGTGGCAAGTCTAGGGTCCACGATCCACACGAATACAGTCCCCTTGAAACTCAGAAACTTGAATAGACTGGATCACGTCCGGAGTCATGTCTTCTGCCCAAGCAATCCAGAGATCCACGATAGCCAACATATGCATGTTTCCCTCTTGCAGCATACTCACAGTCATTGTTTCCTGAGCCCACTGCCTGACGTGGCTTTGTGTCACTGTCAAGAGGCGAAACTCCTTTCCTGTCTCATTGCAATGCAGGAACTCAGGCCGCTGTGCATATGCTGTGCAACACAGACAAGTGGGATTAGAGGTATTGGGCACAGGGTGCGACAAGCCGCGAGGCTGGGAAGTGGTCAACGGACTTGGCGAAATGTGCGGAAGGCAAAGCTCTGTCAGGACCCCTTGCACGCTGACGCAAGCATGTCGCTGCGTCAGGCACTGTGTGCTGACGGGACTGAAGCTGCTAGGGGGGGAGCTGCACCGGACTCGGATGCATTGTGCACTCGTGCCTTTGCTGGAACCCACAGGACGATCCACTTCATCGGCCACGTGGGCAAGCATCCGTTTGTGAAGGCCCCCGTCGTGTAGCTTCCCTAAAACCCATGTTAAAGTCAATATGGTTCAATTTGTGCGTAAATGTTAATACGTTAAACGGAAATTTACCTATTTTTGCAGATGGTTTTTGCGGTGTTTCGGGCAAACATTCACCCCCACGGGTTGCCTTGCGCGTTTGCCTAGGATTTTCCATCGGGGAGTCGGGGGTGCCTTTTACCCGTGTGGATGTACAAAAATATTAAAACGGTGCTCGGCATTAATGATTGCCTTTAATTTTTCCATTAATATTTTAAATATTCAAAATTAAGGGGTCATCAGAATTAATATTAAACGAGGTAATATTAAACGGTTTCCGCCAACAATTAATCCTCCCTCTACATGCACAAAGACACGACACACATACTCATGGGTGCTCTCATACCTTTTATAAAACCCACTTGGGGTGTTGTGTATATTTTTAGACCTCTTGTGACCCATCCTTTGGGCCCCATAGTGCGCTCGTGGGATCATTTGGAGGGAAGGCTTCGGGGTCTATCTTCGTGTTCTCTTCGAGGGCGGTCTTCTTGTTCTCTTCGGGGTTAGTGGGGGGGTTAGCTTTGGGTTCGGGGTCGGCGGCAGGTTTTTGGGGAGGGGGTTTGGGGGTTCTCTTGTGCAGCTCTAGGAGGTGCGCGTTGGCTTCCTCGGCGGAGCCGAAGAGGAGGTGTTACTCCACTTCGTCGAGTGTGGTGTCGTTTGGGTATTGCACCCAAATGACACCGCTCTTCCGATGGTGGACACCGGTGAGGGCGCCCACCTCCACCCCGCCCGTGTACGGGACGTGGGTGCGGGTCCCAGTGATGGGATAGTTGGGACCTGTGGTGTCTTTACCCCTCCCCCCCACCTTGGGGCTAGGGTTGGCCTTGTTGACCTCAGCCTCTTTACCCCACTCCCTTTGCTATTGGGTTTCCCCTTGATCGCCTCGGTTTCTTTACCCCCCCCCCTTGGGGCTCGGGGTTGCTTTGACGGCCTCGGTGTCTTAACCCCCCCCCCCCCCCCTTGGAGCTAGGGGTTGCCTGGATGGCCTTGTGGGCTGCGGGGTCGGGGGCGTTGGCGCGGTTTTCGTTTTCTTCGGGCGGGGGACGGCCGCGTGCAAAGACCCCGAGGATGCGCTGCTAGAGTCCGACCCATCGGACTCGGACTCAAACTCATACCTCTTCCTCTTGGGCTTGTTCTTGCCCTTGGTGGGGGCGGGGGGATTTTGTGTGGCGGGGGGGAGTTTGGGTTTGGTTGAGGGTCCTGTGGGGGCAGTGGTGGGGGCTCTCGTGGTGCTGGACCCCCCCTGCCCCGACCTTTGCTTCCGTTTCTCTTGTAATAGCTAGTTGGGTCCAACTCCCCCCAGCGCATGGGTATGCATCCCCACGTTGAATAAAAGTGAGAGGCCGCGGCCAATCGATGGTGTCCACTAGTGGTGGACGGGATTGGAGGTATTGCACCCATGACCGTAACGGCCAACTGCGGCCGCTGCCAGGTGGCTCAGCAACGGACACGGGTGGGCCCAACTCTAGGGGCTTCGCCAATTCCTTCCATGTGTCCAAGTACTCACCAAGCGGAGGTATGGGCCGCGGGAATTTGAGGCCGGTAGCGGCCGTGTGCGCCGCCCCTCTCCGGGTCATGAACTTGGAGATGTGGCGGAATCCCGTCTTCGGGATGTTGAGCTGCATGAGAAGCCCGAAATCTCCGATGGGAAAGAGGAGGGCGGCATATTGCTTCACCGCCACTATTAACTTGTTGCGAATGAGGGAGGGGTGACAATCGAGCGTGGCCTCCGCCCATCTCGCCTTGGCCAAAGGGGAGTGAGCCACCCACTCACCGACGAGTTGAGAGACCAAAGGGTCCCGCAAACTCTTGGTGCCACGCAAACGCACGAGTGTCATGCTAGCGTCGAGAAGAGCATCCGGAGAGAAAGACATAACAAGAGCTACACAATAGAAAATAGGTTGGGGAGTGGGATGGAACGAGGACCCGGGGAAAGGGGGTGGGGGGTGAAGACTCAACCCAAAAGCCATGCGTCCCCTCTACAAACCCATTGAGCTACATTGTATCACATAAAACCCCACTACACCCCAAGTACACACGTGCAACAAACCGCGTGAACATGCAAAAATGCTTCAAATCTCGTTTAACACATTAATATCTGTCCGTTTACCATCAAAACCCGTAATATGAAATTTCCAACATTAAACCATAGTAGTTTTAACTTGGGTTCCTAAGGTTGAGGTCCCAGAAGGAAGTAAGACATCACTTCTGCACCGGGGTTCGGAAAGAAGCTTGCTGCTAAAGGGCTCCAAACAATCTTGTACCGTCCAAATGTGAAGTACACCGGGGCACGTCTGTGTGAAGAGGCTGCACCACTGCGGGAATGGCGGTGCACCTGTATCCGGCTGTACACCCCCCGAGAAGACCTGCTGTTCACAAGCAAGATGCCTGAACACTTGACCACATGAACCCTGTGCGCTATCCTGGTGACACCCGGAAGTATTGCACAACACCCGCCATACACTGCTACAAATTCGCAGTGGAGGTCCTCGTGGTTCCGCTGGCTCCTGGTATTGGTGGCTGGAAGCCTTGTGGCAGCAAGTGCACCGTAGCTGCCGGCATTTGTGGTGATGTTTATCGCCCTCCGCAAAGCGACACGAGTTTGTGGGATCACAACAGCACTAATTGCCTGCATGCTTGGCTGGTGATGAACGCCACGTGAACGCATATACAACACTTTGCCTAGAGCGCAGACAATGGTACGAACAAGCAAAGAACGCAACCATGCAGCAGTACATCGGTGCAAAAACGTCTTACCTCATGCATGAGAGGTACACATGCCTGTGCACAAACTCAGACTTGCTCCTCACAAACCACAAACGACAAGCCCAGTATGCTCTTCTTCAACAGGGGTGTCTTATCCAACTGGACCATGCCACAACTACTGCATGCCGACAAAACACAGCCCTCTTCTGGGACAAAGCCAGGCATGCACGATATACCATATACTTCGCTAGGAAACGGACACGGGAACAATGGGACCCCAAGTTGTGGGAAGTCCCGCGGCAGCCGCTACCAAAACCTCAAAGGCGCACTACGATCCAAACAAGTGGGAGATCCCGCTAACATGACAACACCAACACCTACCGGAAGCTTGATGTTTTTATCGTAAAAGCAGAGGTTTTGAGCGACTAACGTAATTGAACTGCATTGTTTACTCTGCCTGTCTGAATTGTACTGTGACCTATGTACATTATTGCGATACATGTTTTAGTGCATTTTCATTTCCATCCATGGGTGATGGTACTCTTGCGCTGGAAGTCCTGCTTGATTTTGCTAAGCAGGGATTTGATTTTTGGTCGGAGTATCTGGGGTCCAATATTCTGGAGAGGGCAGCCAACACCACATGGAAATGTATGACCAATTGTGAGGGTGGTGCTGGCAGAGGGACTGAAGCCCTGACTCGAATTTTCCCGGAGCAAATTCGGAGACCACCAAAAATTGTGCAACCTACTGACGACATATGAACTCTGGTCTGGTGGCATTTTGACGTCCCCGGCCTTGGTGTTTGTCGAGTATGGTTTAGGTTTTGTGCTGGAGCCGGGATGGGAGGTACAACTGCAGCATTACAGAAATGGCTTTGTTGAGAAGGTCAGGGCTGGGAGGGACCATCACACTGGTGGTCAGACGGCGACTCAGTCTGGGAAGTGTGGTTCTAAGCCGCCAGTGGATAGCTTTGCGTCCGAGCCATCTCAGGCGGATGACGATCAGCATATGGCAGATCCGGAGAGAGGCCAGCTGAATTTGGAGGGGGCGGCAGAAGTGGTGAATCAGGAGGTCCTCTCAAAGAAGAACATGAAGATGTTGCGCAAGAGGCCTGGGGCCCCCAAGTATGTTCGCCATTTTGTGAAGTTGATAAATGAAGTCGCAGAGGAACATGATGGGTCAGCAGAATTTGGCCCAGTGGAGGTAAAAATTTGGGAATTGCTGCTGAAATGCGACGAAAAGGGGAAAAAGCATTTGAAAGACGAAGAGACGATCCGGAGGTCCAAGGAAAAGGAGCGCAAAAAGAAGGAGAAGCGGCGGGCCAAAAAGAAGAGTGAGAAGGCGTGTAAGAGCAAGAAAAAGAAATCGTCAAAGTCTGGGAAGTGGAGTGATTCGAGCTCTGATAGCTCTTCGACGTCAAAGTCATCGCCAGGATCCAGCTGTGATGATATTTCCGATACAGACAGCTCCAGTAATGGGGATCGGAAAGACAGGAGGAGCAATGGTGCTGAGTGCAGGTCACAACCCAGCCAGTTTGAGTTTCGCTGGATCAACGGCAAGAAACACTTCCAGATGCGGAATGGCCAGTGGCAGGACTGCTTTGGACCACGGAGTAAGGAATGCAGGTACTGTGGGAAGAGTCACTGGGCGTTCCAGGCCCAGGAGTTCGGCTGCCGATGACATGCAGGCTCGGGGGGGGGGGGGGGGGGGGTGAGATCCGAGATGTGGAGGCGAGGAGATTGCGAAATGGCCTTGAAGAATTCGTGGCGGCGGAAGGGGAACCATTCGGGTCGTCATATGCATCAATTCTTTGGGGGAGATTGGAGCCACGCACCAGACTGTGGTATGTAGCAGCGCTGCGGCAGTTCCTCAGGTACTCACGCGTCCATGGGTGGTTATCCCCGAGAGAGGCCCTCAAGGGGCAATTGTTGGAGATCGCAAGGGATGGGTACTTCGAAGGGCTGGTCAAAAAGGTCCTATCTGGACTCAGGATGGCGGAGAAGGCAGGTGTCATTCAGCCCATGGTGCGAGGCTCAGATAGGATTTTCTCAAAGTCTCTGGAATAGTTGCAAACGAAAAAGATTAGCAGGCGAATACCGTGGTCACCGTCAGGAATCCTTTATGAGGTGGCCGCCGGCAAGGGGACGTTCACATGGCCGGAAATGGAATGCATTGCATTGGCAGCATTATCGCGATGCAACCTGTTATGCACCGGAGAGGCATGGACAGCCCACCGGAGCGGGCTGGGCCAACTGCATGGTATTCCATGGAGAAAAGAGCCGCCCAGGCATCCAGGTGCAAGAAGTGGGGCCGTGAGCCGACAGGTGGCTGCGCTTTCTCGACGAGGAGCGACGTAGCAGGGGGGGAAATGGTATAGTGGCGTTCAGCTTCTCATCCCCGAGCGAATCGGAAGCCCAGTGGGTGGAATCGGTCGCTGGGACGAGCCACAGGTCCGTGCGCTGGCATGGGCACCGACGTGGAGGCGCAGGACAGGCATGGGCGGCTAGGGCTGGAGGTCCCCTCCTGCAACTCATGGGAGGGTGGTGCACACCATCAGTGGCGGTCTCCTATGCAACGCCCACTCATGCCTGGGAGTTCGAGAGTAGATGACGACAGCCTGTCTTGGTGTGAGAAGGAGGGGAACTCAAAGTCGCGTTTGGAGAGTGGTCCGCCCTTCAGTGGTGGGGTACGTGGGTCTGACGAGAAATCCGTGAGCTCGGTCGTCTTTTGGCACAGAATGGCGCGATCCTCAGAACCGTTGGCGTGGCCTGAAAGAGGAGAAGGGCAAACTTGATAGGGCCTGGAGCGTTCAGGTTTGACCCGGAGGCAGTGGAAGATTCGGCTGATGAGGGAGAAGGTATTGCAGATGCAGGAGACCTTTGATTTGGAAATTGGAGGGGTGCTGAAAAGATTGGTGGATTCTAGCCCGAAGGCGTTGGACAATGACCTGGAAGAAGGATTGTTGGTCCTGTTATCGGGAGTCGTGGAGGTGGCAGGCTTCCAGGCTGTGGGGGCATTAGCATCTGTGCTGCAGGCCATGGACGCAATACCAGGAGACGAATGGGAGGATGAAGATGAGGAGAGCTATTATGCTGATGAAGATGGAGAGGAGGACGTCAACCCCGACCTGACGGGCCAAGGCATTGGAGAGTGTGGAAGGGTACAGCTCAGTGAGTCGCTGTGGAGCAGAGCGGTGCCGGACGACTTGTTGGACAAATATCGAAATTCGGCAAAGGAGACGGGGGGGGGGGGGTTGGGGACAGCAAAGGAGTGGGAGTGGTTAAGATGCTTGAGAGCCTGGTGGAGGGCGGTTCTTTGCGCCGGGTGTCACAGTCACTAGGTGCGTCGGGCAAGGCCCATGTCATTCCAAAGAATAGCGAAAAGTGCAGCTTCATCATGAATTGCATGAAACAAAATGCTTCTGTCTGTCGCCCTCCCCCCAAATTTGTGCTGCCCCAGCTGGAGGGATTGCAAGGCTGTTTGTTGCTGCGGAAGCGCAAAAGAGTTTAAATGATTAAATTTGATGTTTCAAATTGCTATTGGAGCATTTTGATGCCTAAGCGTCGGAGGGATATTTTCCAGGTGTCAGTCTCAGGACAGAGTTATGCATGGTCTTCCTTGCCTTTTGGCTGGAAATATTCGCCTGTGATCTGCCAGCGTTTGATGGGAGCCGTGGCGGAAAATTCTGTTTTTGATCTGCAGGTGCTCCCGTTCACTTACCTTGATGATATTGTAGCGGAAGGGGTGCGCAGGGTTATGAAAAGGGCAGTGCGTAGGCTGAGGGGCAGATTGCAGAGGGCCCGTTTTGTGGTCAGCCCGAAGTCTAGCTTGGAACCTACTAGAGTGCTCGATTTTGTGGGGAAGATTTTTGAAACTAAGAGGAGACGCATGGAGAATAGGAAGGGTATGGTGACTGCCTTACTGCGGAGCTGGCTCAGGCTGAGGTTGGGGCTTGTGCGCAGAAGGGGCTTCGAGAGGTTTTTGTGGAGGTTGGAGTGGGCTTTGCGGCCGCAAGGAGGAACTGCCCCGTTTTTGGCTGGGGCGCATAGGTGGAAGTTGTCCGGTCAACAAAGGGTGCCGCTGAGTCTGGTGAGACCGTTGCTTACAGCAGTGGTGTTTGCTGTTTTGCCACAGTGTTATGCTGGACAGCCATATGTGTGGCGAGGGCCACCTTGTTTAGTGCAGGATTTCATTATTTTTGCTGATGCCGCGCCTAGCCCCAACAGCGGCTTCCGTTATGGATTTTTTGTGCCTGGCATGGGCATCAGGTGCTATAAGTGCCCTCCTTGGGTTGGCTCGCTTCAGCAGGCAGAATTATTGGCTTTGGTGCGAGCATTCAAAATAGCAGGATATAAAGGATGCCGTACGGTGGCTGTAGGCTCCAACAGTATGGTAGCAAGAAGTCAGGTGTTGGGCTTGCGGTGTGGGAGGTCTTTGCATGTCCAGAACCGTATTTTGTGCAGCTTTTTTCGTGGAGGCGATGGAGCAGGGTGCAGTTAGCTGTTTTTTATGTCCCGTCGGATAAAAATCCGGCGCATCCACCGAGCCGAAGGCCTCGTTTCGTGAACAGAGAGGCGTGCATGCGAGCGGCGGAGGATAGGTATGTGGTGTGGAAGACACTGCAGAGACCGTTTCCTTATTTTGGGCTAGTGGCTCCTTTTCCGCGGCCTGCAGGCAAGTGAGGGGGGGGGGGGGGGGGTGCAGAACGCCGGGTTCAACGGGGGGGGGATTGGGTCACAAGCCAGCTGCTCAGCCTCAACACTGCTACAGTGCGCTGACGTGGGCACCGGTCCCGTGAGTATGTTGTGACCTGCTGGTTCATACGAACCGCATCCGTGTCGCGGATAAGGCAGGAGCTTTATGTTCGCCGGGTCTGCCTGCAGCGACCCTGCCACAGGGAGGTGGACCAGGAAGGTTAAGACCGTCCTGCGTGGCCGTCAGGGGCTGCTCGGACAAATTTCTACAACCCATGTTGTGCGGACGTTTTTGTCCATTGTTTCCGCTATGTGCTTTCAAGTATGGTTGCTGTTGACTGCCCAGATGGTCCCTCTGGCCTTTGTGGCTGTTGAGTGGACTTGAAGGGTGCAAGAGAAGGTGGCGTGCAGTCTGCAGCATTATTTTTATGTGATCTGCGGACGTTTTGTCCTTTATCTCCGCTATGTGCTTTCCATTTGGGATGCTAGGTTTGGCAGCTAGTGAGTCTGTGAAGGCGAGAGGGACTGTCTTAAGAAACATCCATTTCTCTGGGGTAGGAGTAAGCCTGAGTGGCATTGACTGTCGTCTGGTTCACGGAGAGCACTGGATTCTGTCGTGCATGTTTGCCGCTTGTTGGAGTTAATGTAAAAGTGTTGGTTTTATCGTAAAAACAGAGGTTTTGAGCGACTAACGTAATTGAACTGCATTGTTTGCACTACCTGTCTTAATTGTACTGTGACCTGTGTACATTATTGCGATACATGTTTTAGTGCATTTTTGATTTGCATCCATGGGTGATGGGCCCACTTGCCCACCCTCTTGTTTCTTTGCCCATCTTGGAGTGGGTCTTCAGGACTCTACATACATTCATTTGCTTGAGTATGCCTCAGTGGCATTGACTGTCGTCTCGTTCACGGAGAGCACTGGATTCTGTCGTGCATGTTTGCCGCTTGTTGGAGTTAGTGTAAAACATGGGGCCTCAGCCATAAGCTGCAGCCCATGTGTTCACCCTGGCACAACCAAAATCTGTAGTTATGGTTCTGAACTTCCCTTGCAGCGCCTGGCACAGTTGCAACTGGCCTCTTTGATAAAAAAAAAACTATGCCTGGCTGGTTGTTGAGGCTATGGGTACCGGATGCATGGGAAGTGGGGAGCGACTCAGTCAAGCAAAAGTTGGTGCGGGCTGTGCAGCAATGTGCACGGTAACCAGCAGCATATTTGCAAGCCGAAGGAGAGATGTGGCAGGCCTAAACACCCATGCATGCGCAGCAACTGCGCCTGCTTGACAAGAACCTCCGATCACAAGAGGCGGAAGTTGGTTCTGAAGCAACGGGAAAAGGATGAACTGGCGGCGGCGAAAAAGTCACTCAATGAGAATGGAGCAAAGGCTGTTGTTGAATACAGGCAAGGAAGTGAGCATCAAAGACTCCTTGACAGCCCATTCCGTACCACCACCACTCCAGAAAACCGGACTGTCCGAAGAGGTTTCACCGTTGACAGCGAAAGTGTCAGTCCTAAAGCTGCCTCTTTCGGTACTGTTGATCCTCCGCGTCATGTGCCCCCAACTTACCTGGAACAAGCTTTCAATGTTGTCAGTGCCGATGTCATTTGCGAGTGCCAGTGTTTTTCGCCGGGAATGTGCTTCTACACATGCGGCTACAGCGTGTGCACAAGTGCCCTACTTGTGTTTTTGTTCCTCCTTTACATGCACTCGTTTGGCACAGGGGGAAGTTGTTCGTGGCTGCATGTGGTCCACAACCGCAGATGGGATGAAATGAAGGAGGGGGGTGTGGGGATGCTGTCCATCACACCTCAATGCTTCCATGGATGCATATCGGTTGCTGTTTCACTGTTGACAGTGAAACATTATGAAATATGGCCCCCACAACGCTGTTTTTGGAAATTGATTTTTTTTTTTATCGGAGTTTCACTGTTGGCCACACAAGCCAACACTAAAACTTTTTGCCCATTTTCGGGATCCCTGCCGGCCCGGGATGTTAAGTTCGTACCCCCAAGAAAAGGGCTTGTTCCACTTGTTTGTGCACCCCTAATGGTCGAGGCTAGTTTCTTGAAAAACACATTTTTGACCCATATTCAACCCATTTTTTGTCCCAAAAGAGCCGATTTTCAAATCATTTTGGGCTTTTAGGAAAGCCGAAACGGGCCACCACGAGCTCAAACGCCTCAAAAACACTTCTTTTGGCATTCCATGTGGTGCACGATCATTTTTGAAAATACTCATTTTTTCGTCCCCGGTGGACCTTGTTTACCCATTTTGTCACACCTCTTTGGGCTAACTGTTGCAGCTTGCTGCAACCCACCAGGCCTAAGTACGGGGGGGGTCTAGGCGTTGGTTAGGGCAATTCTTAGGGGGGGGGATCACCAAAAGTGGGTGGTTGCAAGTGGATTAGTTGCGCTCGGAATGGCGTTTTGAGCCACGTAGCCCAACATATGGTGTGTCTTAGGTTTGGTACTGTTTGCGGCCAATGTGCACAAATTCCGGGGTTTCTGGGGCCTTTCGGTGGCGGTTCGCGGACACTACTTAGGAGGCCCATGGTGACCCCTCACGTTTTTTCAAAAAAAAGTTGATGTTGTGCACGGAGCCTAGCCTTTCTGCTGCATAGCCAAGCGTAATGTAGGGGTTGGTTCCAGCCAAGGTGCATGGGGAGGAGCAGCGATGCGCGGTTTAGGCTTGTGAAATAGCAAAAAAGCCGCATTTTGTGGAGTTAGAGGGCACTAGAGGGACCTTCGGCGCGGGGAAGTCTAGCTGCATGTGTATAGTTGCCACTATTTCCCTTCATTTGGCCGTTTGCAGCACGTTCTATGGCGGTTTTGAGCAAAAAAGGCTGTTTTGGCCCTAAATCGTAGATTTCGAAATTGAGGTCCGGCACTTGCGACGCCCATTCCCGGCCGCCACCGTTGCGTTTCTGGCTCTTTGTGTGGTTGTCGCTCATACCCATAGGTAGCATCCACCAAAATTTTGGCCAAATTTGAAGCACCACGATGGAGCTGTGATTCCCCCCATTTCGCCCATGCTTGCTTGCTGCTTCCTTGCTTACTTGGCAAACCTGTTAGCTCCACCCGAGACACTAAAGAGGTTATAAAACCAACACTGGTTCCACCCGCTTGGTGACCTTAGCCCTAAACCTAACCCTAGGTCTAACCCTATTGGCTAAGGTCAAGAATTTTGTTGGGGCGCAAATTGGAGAGAAACGATGCGATGACGTGGCAAAAACCGCATGAACGAAAATTTGGGGATCTAGTTCAGCGTAATCAACATTGCTCGCATGGCTGAACCAGTTTGCTGCAAACGTTCGGGTTAGGTTTAGGGTGATGGTATGGTTAGAGGGAGGGCAGTGGGAGGTAAGGGGAGCCTATGATGGACCAATGCTTGGCCTTCGGGGCATGTGCCCCCCAAATCGCCCCACCAGAACCCCCCCCCCCCCCCAACCAACACACTTTCTGAGTGTCTATTTTTTTCGAGTGTCTATTTTTTTCGATCTCTTATTGCTTCATGTCTGAAAGCCCAAAGAGGGTACCACATCGCAGACGACTGTCACACACGAGGAACAAGCAGCACAACTGGCCGCACAAATACCCAACTTTTTCGACGCCGACTTGGTTGCTGCTTATCGCCCCGTCTACCTGACAGCCGATTACCTGTTCACTGTGGGGACCACAGCACCTTACCTCGTGAAGTACATTGTGTACAAACTACTGCTTCCTGAGAACTACTTTCTCATCTGGCGCAACAGCACCAGCTACCCTCCGGCGATCGCCTTCCAGATTATCCAAAGTCTAGGTCTGTGATCATCATGGGTGACGATCCTGCCAGCCAAACCGGCTCTGTATGTCTCTTCCCTGACTCCTCCGACGATAATCACACTGCTGTGAACACACAACTCTTCAAACTTGCTGTTGAGGGGCTCATCTCAATGAACACCAAGAGAAAAGCCCTTTGGAAATCCTACTTCGATCTCATTACTGAAAATGATGCCCAGAATGCTGTCAACAAATCTCCCGACGCAAAAAAGCAGCGCCTTGCCCCAAGCGACAAGCTCGATTCAATCATGGCGGATCTTAGTTCGTGCCAAACCGAGTTCTGGTCTCACTTGCGGAAATTCTCCCATGTATTGAAAACTCACCCGCGCTGTCGCGCTGAATGGCACCTCTGAAGTGAAACGCTTTGCCGTTATGTTGGCTCACCAGAAATCCACGCAAGCACAAGTCATACCTCAATTCACCACTTTCAGATTCTTGCACCAAGGTATGAAGGTGGCCAGAGAGGCGTTTTCACTGCCCGCTGCTCCGAATAATCGCAAAGCCATTCATGTCCCGGAAAAGGCCATGCCTACCATTCTGAAATATCCGAACCTTCGTGGTTCGCAATGCACCACCCAGAGTGGGAGAGTGCACAGCAGAGAACCCGTCTTCCACAACAAATTCTTTCACTGTGATCTAACCCAGCAGAAGGTGAAAAAACTAGTGGAAAAGTTCCACAATTTGCACTACCTCTCAGTCATGTCTGTTCACGAAAGGGAAGGTACGGTGCTTGGCTCCCGTCACACAGTGCTGCAGGCCTACTATAATGCTACCCTGAAAGCGGACTGTTCCCCCTTTCTCTGGACTAACCTCTTCACAACCATGTCTGAGGTGATTCCAGACAGGAGCCTATGGTTCCTGCAACTGGACGGATACAACAAGGTACACATCGGTCTGCACGATGCAACCACGGCTGAGACTTTCATTCAACAGGTCTCTGTTGAACTTGAAGCTAAAGGCATGCCCTTCAAAGATGAAAGATCGAGATCCTGGCTACGGGACAAAGTGGGTTCTGATGGGGAATGAGCACGTTCCTCATCTGCCTCATCCAGTGCTGTAGACAGTTCCATCCTATATAATGTCCCACGGTGGATGTCCCAGGACGAGGTCGAAACGCTTTCTAACAGCCTTAAACTGGGACACGACCGTCTAGCTCGCCTAACATCCGGGAATCCGGGCAATGCTAATTGCACCTGTTGGAGACTCTTTGTGGTCTGGGTGCCTGAGGGTGAGGTCAAAGTCTTTTAGGACAATACATCCTCCACCCAGCTACATCTGATTTCGTTCAAAGAGTATTGCGCCATGCGCAACAGCTCCATGAAAGAATCGCAGAAAAAGAAGGCCACTAACCCAGAACGCACGCATCGGTCCTATGCTAAGGTTGTTGGCAGAAAACAGACATGATGGCCGCTCTATCTTCTGATACCCCTACCCCTACAGTTGCTGCGAAGCTCGCAGTAGCTACTTTCAATGCCAATGGCCTCGCCACACACATTTCCAAGTGTGATGAAGGGCAGACTGAGACCAGAGCTCAAATCATTGCCCGACATTTCAGGCGACATTCCCACTTTTGCATGGCGTAGGCTCTGCCAGTGGCCTTTTGCAAGGCTGGTTGGTAGGCTTCATAGGGGGAGATGTCCCCTAGCTTTACCCCTAGGTATTTGTACCATTTCTTAATGGGAAGCGGGACCGTCGCAACCGTTTGGACCGCTGCTCCGGACCATGCGCCTAATACGAGTATCGCTGATTTTGAAGGGTTCACCTCAAGTCCAGTGATGACTTGGAACTCAGTCATCACCCCCCAGCACCGCCGAAGTAGCGATGCCGTGTGCTCGGGGGAGCCCGATATGATGATTAGAAGGTCATCAACATACAGAAGGATAGTGACCTCCACTGATAGGGACTGCATTTTGGTAATGATGGGTGAGATGAGCATCGCAAAGAGTGTGGGAGAGAGGGGGCACCCTTGTCTGACCCCTGACGTGGGTTGTATGAGTGACTCCAGTTGTACCAACCCATGGATGACCAGAAGCAATGGAGGCCCTGAACATTTGGATCAGAATGATGACATATGGCTCAGGGATGCATAGCATCTCAAAGAATGTTTGTGCAAAAACATGTGACACTGAATCAAAGGCTTTGGAGAAGTCAATGAAAGTGAAGGCACCTGAGTCAATGGCGTTCCAACTGCCAAAGGCTTCCCACAAATGTTCGAAAATGAATCGACCTTTTAGCGATCCCTTCTGCTGAATGGGTGTGATGTAGCTGACTAAATCTTTTAGCTGATATGCGATGCAGGCTGCGAACCACTTGTGGCACGTGTTTTGAAGCACCAGAGGTCTGAGTTCGTCGGCCTTGACAATTCCCAACGCCTTGGGGATAGGGTTGAGGAGTGCCAGGCTCCATGTTTTATCAAGGGACCCTTCTTCCAAAGCCAACTGAACTATGTACAGCATGCGTGGTGCAAAAAACGAACTGAAGCGTTTATATATGCAAAATTGGAATCCATCAAATCCGGGAGATGAGGTTGTGTTAAGAGACTCAAGAGCAGTTTCTACTAGGTAGAAAGACAGAGGGTGCATCAACATCTTTCGCTATGTCAACAGTGACTCGCTTGCCAAAGAACTGTTGCAGATAGAGTTTGCACTCCGTGGGGGAAGCTCCCGTGGATGCCATGGTTCCAGACCAGACATCCGTGATTTCTTTGGCAATTGCGGGGGCATCCGGGAGAATGACCCCATACCGATCACGAAGAGAGAGCAAACGTCGTTTGTGTTGTAGTTGTTTGACCAGTCGCGGAACGTCCTGTCGTTTTTGTCGGATCTCCGACTCAAAGGGGTCCGCCAGTGCTAGCTTAAGCTTCGCCAGCACTTTGCCGCCTGTGCTATCTAATGATTCAGCAGCTTCATACGAAACCAAAAGAGAATAGGCGGACGAAGCCGTCTTGGGCGTGGGTCCTTTGGATTTAAGAAAGCCCCAGGCAGCAGGGGGAAGCCATCGGAGAGAAGATTCATGGACCAGGACCTGAAGCTCAGTATACCCTGTTTCCCTGTGATCTAGCTCATATCGATATGCTCCCTGCCGTATAGCTTCGGACCAACCCGAGTAACCAGCCAGGGATATTTCCTCCAGGTTAGACTGGATTTTGTCAGCAACATCTTCATCACTCAAAAATGTGGTGGGGCAGCGTTTGCGTTTGACTGTTTGTGTAGAAAAATTAGGAGCGAGCAGGAGTGTGACCATTTTGTGGTCAGAGTTGGCAAGGAAGGTGGGGTAGCAACCATTTATGTGGCGTTGCAGTTCCGCTGGAATGAGGATACGATCGATCCTTCTTCGTCTGTCACAATCTGCCCTATTGTTCCCAGTATCAGTGGTATCAAGTGGGGGAGGGTTAGCCCGCGGTGCGGGTTTATTTCTTTTGGAGTGTGGAGGGGTTTGCGTAGCGGGATTGGTTTGTGTGGTGGAAGGGAAACCCCATGTCCATGCTTCCAACGGCACATCCTGCAACCTACCTGAGTGTGTAACGGCAAAGGAATCTACAACATTAAACAGATTCAGGGCACGAATTTCTTCTCCCGCGCGGCGAGGACTAAGGCATGTTCAACCGAGGTTCGAACTTGTGACACATCCCGATTTGGCAGAATCAGCGAATTGAAATCACAAAGCCACACCGTGTTCGTGGGCAGAAGGGTGCCGGACATGGCAGACAGCATCTTCCACTGCTCCGTGCGGACTGAAGCATCGTGATGAAAATGCCCTACCATAAAGTTCCAGCTGCAGCCTTCAGGATCAGACAGTGAAACAAACAGAAACCTAGGGTGTGGGCTCCAACAGGTTGTTAGAGTCCAATCAGGGGGGAACAAAATGGCTGCACCCCCCCCTACCCTGTTTAGAGACGTTGCCACAAAACGTGATGTCTTTGCGTTTGAAAAAGGAAACCATGTCGTCGTAATCTTGATCACATTTGACATGTGCTTCTTGCAATCCTACGACAGACAGAGCAGCTGATCTCTCCCTGGATGAACGGGTTGCACCTCTCCAGCAATGGATCCTACCCCTGCTGGTATTCCCCGCTAGGGTAGTCTATCCAACAGAACAGGTCATCTCCTCGTTACGCATTGTCTACCACATCGCTCTCACACTCAAACTCCTGGAGTCTGACAGTGGATATTTTGTCTCTACCAAAAGTCGAAGGAGGATGCTGCCTCCCCACTCCAAGATCCTTCTTGCTCTGGCAGCACGCCTCCTCATACGTGCATTTTCTGCAACATCCTGAAGCCTTTTCATCTGTAGTTACCAATCATTTCACCAGGTGGGCAGACAAGATTGGGCTGGTCCCGTCAATGCGTTTCCTGCCCTATTTTCAAATAGGTTCGAATGTCGTTTGGCAAACCATGCCCTTTTTGGGTGGATGTGCCAGGGCGCTGTCTCTGATCCGACAGCCACATATGGTACCTACACCTGAGGTCATGCCATATGATCTCCCGCTCTGGCATTCAGTCAGTTTTCGAAATGAGCATCAACAATCCTATTTTTGCCCCCGATTAATCAGAGATGGAGTGCTTATCTGGGGGGGATTCTTGGAGGATGACACCTCACAAGCGCTTATCGCCCCTTCCTGGAGATCCATCTGCAATGTACCCAAGCCACCGAGTCACGACGGTGACCCCAATCTCCTAAACCTTGATTTCTGGAGCCTCTGGACCAAATCAGGGGTGGGAGCACGCATGTCATACCCCATACACATCAAAAACAGACAACCCTCGGAAGTGTGGGTCAAATTCTGCATTTCTAGGATACCTCTAAATCTGAAAGACTTTGTACGGAAAGCGCTGTGGAAGAAATTGCCGGTAGGAACACGGCTGTCTAAATGGATGTCAACAGCGTTGCACTGCCCTCTTGATGGTGCGGTGGAAACAATAGATCATGCATTGTCAACTTGCAGGTTTTTACCTGTCGCATTTAATACCATTTCTAAATGCTTCCTCCCACTGTCCATTGACGGTGTGACAGTTTCCAGTGTACAGGACCTCATGTCCTCGTACTCAGACACCACTTCCGAGGTGCCAGCAGGGATCATGGCCTGGCTAGCCATCATGGTGAACTGGGAATGTCGCTGCATTGCTCGCAATAAAGTCCCTACATGGCATCACTTTATGCACCTGTGGATTTCTTCACTTACTACCTGGACTAAACTCCCGCACCCGCCCATCCTGGTCAATGAAATTTCGCTTTTTGCAAAGTCTCTCTCTTCACTGTTGAATGAAGGGAAACTGGTTCACCCCAATCTGAACCCTACCCCACCCACCCCCCCTATTTCGAAAGCACAACGAAGACAACAAAACAAACTAGACAGAGCTATGCGAGACTCTGCCAAACTTGAAGCCCTCATTTGTGAACTCGAGGACCAGGGGTTTCACATTATCTACACTGATGGTTATTCAAAAAAGGTGGCCAAGATTGGCCATGTTGGGGGATATGGCATTTATGCCCCGGGCCTGCATGCCATGGGTGCCCATCTCCCCCCAGGTCTGCGACAGACTAACAATACCGCTGAACTCTGGGCAGCATTCCAGGCTATCAAGCTCTTCCCGTCAGGGAAAATCGCCATCTGCACTGACTCCTCTCTTGTTTTTCTGGGGGCAACAGGGAAAGCCAAGAAGTGGGAACTAAATAACTGGGTGGGCTCCAATGGCCCGCTCAGCAACGTAGAGCTTTGGAAACAGCTCCTCGCAGAGCTTGACAAATCGGACCGAGAGATACAGTGGATCAAAGTTCCGTCACATGTCGGGATTGTAGGTAACGAAGAGGCGGACACACTTGCTGAGACGGGCCGATTGTCCAGCCCACTACTCATGCAGTCCAGCGTACCCATGGCACGCCATATCAGGCGCTGTCACCACAGCGTATCGCTGTGAGATGCTCCACTGAGCCCAACAGACTGGACCGCAATCCCATTGTGGTCTCGGATTCCGAATCTGAGTCCGAATCGGACACAGAGGACACAGAGCCATCCCCACTACCTGTAATTTTTGACACCTTTGCTCCTGATCACATACCAGTTACACCTGCCACGCCTGTTCTGCCTACAAGGGACCCCCGACCATCTCCTGCACACTCTCCTGGAGTGATCCCCTTGGGCGCCAGCCCAGCCACACAGCTACTCACTGCACTAGACCTGCAGCTGTTGCATACCCCTTGTGACAGGTTCCTTCCTGAGGGTTTTTCCACGCCTACGGGCTCAGATACGAGTGTTGCCCCACTGAGATTTGACTCCGATGACGAAACCATCTCTATGGGCAGTGATTCTGACTCCTCAGCGAGTACAGACGGGTCAGTCCCCAGGCGGAAACGCCGTAAACACCTGTTCCTATCAGACTAGCGCATAGGCCCCCCTTCACCTCAGTACTATGCTGCCCCTACCTGGCACGATGAATGGCACGATCCCCGCCCCTGAGAGAGTTTTCGTATACGGTATATGCGAAATACGCGTCATTTAGGGTAAGAGGCATGGATGGTCTAGTGGTATGCGCCATGGCTGGCGCTCGTCGTGGTGGGGGGTTCGAACCCCGGTTCGTCTGTCCGTCCAGGGGCCCGTTGGTGAGGCCTCCGCCACCGCCCCCTTCAGCATCCCGCTCCACCACCGGTACCGCCGGTGCGACGGGTGGCGTGTCTCGTCCTCATAGTTTTCTCACTGAGGTATGTCACAGATCAGTGTCAGTTATACCTGAGAGTGCAACAAAAAGGCATCCGCCACCACATACCTGCAGCAGCGCGCTCCACCACCGGTGCCACCTTGCGGCGCCGGAATCGCATCTCCTCCTCGTACTCCCCCTCAGCTCGCCTGCTGAGGGGGATTCGAACCCCCGTCTTCAGTGCGGCAGCCGGCTGCGCTGCCGCTGGGGTACTTGCCGCAAAACCCTGCTTTTGCCCCACAATACACAGGAACGAAGCGCCCAAACAGAATGTTAAAATCAGAGGCTGGGCCTCCGGCCCCCTCACACCAACAACGCACTACAGCCATATGCAATGACTACAGCACCATGAGACAACAACAGCAATAGAACACACAGACACACGGCAGAACACACCATAGGACTACCACAGCAACTGAGAGCCGAAGGAGTGCTTGATCACGGTAGCAGTGGGAGGTAAGACACACAGTATGTTGCATGAAGGCAGCACATGCCGATATGTAAGTCATAAGGTGAACACGCACGATAGTTGCAGTTTGATTGTAGATATGGATGCATTTTTATGACGAATGAATACGTTGTGCTTCATCTAGATTGTCCATAGCATATCCTCTCGAACACAAGAACTGTTGCAGTTTGAATGATGATTGCGCCCCAACACTCCGGGAACCCCCCTCCAGTTAACCCCCCCCCCCATCGCCCCTCCTAGAACACGCCCCCCCCCCCCCCCCAAGGGGGGCCTCTGGCCACCGGTTAGTTGTGGGGGTAGTTTGCGTCCACAACGGAGGAGTCCCCCCCCCCCCCGGGCCGTAAACCTTGCGATGCCGGATGTCCAGGGAAAACCTCAACAGAGCACAACGCCAACAACATAAATCAACGAGGAAGCACTACGGAAAGGATCAAGTCGAGCTAGACTTTGCTATACAGCAAATACGGTACAGTTGAGTGATATGTGTGCACTATGAGGTGTGGATATAATGCGGCAGCGGCAAAAATTGTTCGGCCACGACACAAATTGATACATTGTAGGGGCATAAAGTAGAGTCGCTACAGGCAATAGGGGCACCCCCACCTGTGAGTCGCACGGTCAAGTCCATATACACCCTCAATGCGTGTTAGTACGGAAAACTACGATTTCCCCTAACTAGGGGCATCAAAGAGCGCTACCCCTTGTCACCGGCATTGTTTGTGTTGGTTTATGAAACCTTCCACGCAAGGTTGGCCAAAGAATTTACCGAAGGTAATTTTTTTTGTATATGTCGATGACATTGACGTTGTCATCAAGAACACCAACTATATGCAACGGGTGCTGAAGAGGGTACCATAGTTGTCCCTCATATTGGGGGTTCATACAAATCCAGGTAAGACAGCGGTTTATAAATGGGCCACAACCCCATGGGCCAGGCAAAAGAGATAGGTGCCGCAGCATGATGTACTCCGATGGAATGCCATGGTCATATTGGTGCGACCCCCCATATTTAGATATTTAGGTCATATAATAGCGCACCCCTCGAGGGCACAAAGAGCTAGAGATGAAGGCTTGGCTGAAGGCGAGTCTGATCTCACCCGGTATACGGCATTACCATGAAATGCATCTGAACGGGTACAATTGCTCAACTATGTGCTCACCCCACACTGTCCGTATCCTACCATGTTCATCCCACATGATTGCATGTATCAACACAAAGACAAAATGTGTTTAGAATTTGTTGCTATTGCAAAGGGATTAGAGCACAACAAAGAGAACATCTGCAAGGCTCACAATGGTACCCACATCAACTCACCCGTCAAGTATGGAGCACTAGGACTACAACAAATTAACCGGGCTTACAGAACTAGGTATGTCACCCTTGTTCAAGGATTACTACGGAAACCCACTGGTAGATTGTCTAGATTGGTCGCACAACCCATGGAACGCACGATGACACCTCTTCGTGACTATGTCACAGTCCTCTCCTGGATAGGAGGAAACACTACACTGGTTACACTACACTACACTGGTGGCCCTGCGAAGAAGACCCCCCATTTCCGCAAATCTCATTGATGAGCAGACATCCGGGGATGAAGAATTGATTACACGACCACAAGTGGCGGTGGGCATATCTAAAGTAGCCATAAGGTACATAACACAATGCAGTGCAAATGATGATCCCACGGACGGAGAAGTCCCACCAGGGATTACCCTGCGGAGCTTGCAGGAATAAAGTGCTACACCAATGGAAAGCAGGCAGAGGGCGACATGTGGTATGGAGACGGGAGTAAACTAACTCAGGAAGTCGGAGGAAGAACAATATACAGAGTAGGAGGTCATTACCCGAGTGACCGGGCCACAAACCTCATACAAGGCAGAACTACCAAGTTTTGCGGTTAATTCAACTTTGGCAAGCACAAACCAGGAACTGACTTACGACAACAAAGTAGTTGTGGACCACGCCCTACATCCTCCCCATAGGCAGTGAGCCGATATGGGTTGGTGTCTCATCATCCTGGACGAAACAAAGAACAAACCCCTCCGGTCGAGGTGGGTCCCAAGCCACACGGATATAGCCAAGGCCAAAACCAAGGCAGAGCGAACAGACCTCAAGCATAACGGTGAGGTCGACTGTCCGGCTAATATGGCAATCGGCCTATCTCTTCTTGAATACACGTGTACCCATTCAGGTGATATTCAGGTCAATGTGGGTCCTTCGCCTACCCCAACGAAAAAATGGGTCATAGCAAGGAGACGCTATGATTTTTTTCTCCAACACACTAGGTGTCTTGGTGGCCGCTCAAAGGAACCTGCCGGATGACATGGGTTAAATTGCTATGGGGAAATGAGCGGTGGCATGGATGTGGCGCGCCATGGGATCATAATGTTGTGAAGTGCCCAATGTGCAATACCAAGCATGGCACCACCTTGCACAAGCGGTTATTGGAATGCCCAAAATTGGCTCCCTCCTTCGGGAAGCCATGGACACGATCATGGGGCACATGGGCTGATTACGCACAGCAATGGTACGATAACGGGTCCCCGGAAGACATGCACCATGTCGCGTGCCAAAGAGTTCCGAGTTCTTTTTATGACCAACTGCCCCAGGGATGTACCAAACCACTGGAATGATGTGGAAGGCACATGACATGCACAACAATGGGTGCCAAAATGTTCTCAGAGACCGGCACTATGACGGTATTTGGTGTAGGAGGTCGGGTAAGTGGCTGCATTATATGGAAAAGACATACCAGGAGTGGCTGCTTGAGGTGGACCTATCATATCATATCATGGGTCTACGGCACGCACTTATCCAAAACGGCTTGCAATGGCGCGAGGAAGCACCACACAACACAGCCTGCTCCCCGCCATAGGCCAAACAGACGCGTACCACTAGGAGGATAATAGGGCGAATCAGAGCATCAACAGACTCACCCATGCACATTCCTGGAGCGAAGAAAACTTGTCATAGGTGAGAAGACCAGGGCCAAACATGAGTCGTGGCGACCCCAGGTTGCTCTGCAGATATACTTAAGGTAGGCAGGTCAACTGCTCCTTCTTTGTCATCCTTCATCTCTGTCCTTGACAGCGGGAGAAGCTTTGGTTTGTTCTGAGAGTGTACTTAGTTTCCGAGATTGACTGGTACTGCTGCAAAACTATTGCAGAACTATTGTAGCTTCGTCAAAAAAAAATTCATTGTAGGGGCATAAACTAATGCGGCCGCGATGGCATGACCTAGGTTGGCACCACCCCTAGTAAATAGTACACGGCGCTATTGGCTGAGGCAGATACTATGTATTTGCACCTCCATCTGAGGTGGAAGCCACGGAACCGTCGAAATGAAGAGTAGCATCGTTTCGGTGTTTCTAGGTATCTTTGTAGAAATATCGCCCGTGCTGGCTAGTGTTCCCGTGTTCATACAACCGTCCACACTTCACTAATTGGACACCTAGTGTCCGTGGGAGACCTCGTCTGCACTGACATGACAACCGACGCGTGAGGTCACGTGTCCCCACAGATGTCCCCCTGCGGACATGCATAACCCGCCTGAAGTCCATGGCTAGGGGTACATCGGATGTATGACGCGAGGTAAACGCCTAAGAAGGCCTTTGTTTATACCTCCTCCGACAACCTCTGAACTCATGAGGCGCCGGAACACAAAAAAAATTGTTGGAGAAATGCATTCGCAGTACCCGTATGGAAGAGTTCATCGAGGCACAACAATGTTGGACACCACTCAACAAGTTGAGGTGGAAACGTGGATGGGATGAGGGTCAGGCGTGGCCCTTAGATTTCTATAAACTGGGAAGAAGACTAGCACAGTTCTCCGCAATTCCGCCCGCGAGATTCGTCAATTGCACCCTGTGGCGTGGTGATGGTATGTAATGGTTTGTAGTGCAAAGCCTATCTCCGTTGAGTAGTTGTGACATCAAAATATTCATTACACATGCTTTAATGTGCTTGAGATCACTACTTTTTTCGCCGCGAGTGAGATAACGATGTGCAGACGGTTGTTGGGCCACTGGCATGTCAACATTAGTACTTGCTCTCCAAACTGCTCATTGCTTGCTCAAATTTCACATCTTCTCATTCAACATCAGTGTATAACCCGATGTTTCTTTATCAAAATTCCTTCAATTTTACCCTCTATTTGGTATAGTTGGGATGCCCTACATGATGGCCTATGCCCACGTAACGTACGTAGCCAATGATTTACTGACGCCGTTTGTAAAAAGAGCCAATCTGTGCTAGCTTGCATGAAAGAGGTGTTGGCAGACGTCTTGAAACCGGATACCGATTCGGAGACAAGGGAAACACTGTTTGGTGGCAGCTAGGCGCTGGAGCGTGTGGTGTCCCCGGGAGGGTGTAGCAGGACCCGCCCCCTCAAAGTTGAGCCCCCCTATGTGAAACAGCCAAACAAGCATCACAGGCCGCTTGGACAACAACAACATTGGATGGCTGCGTCGTAGTTTCCTATGAATCGCCATCTGTCGGGCTCCTGACCACATACTTACTACATGCTGACAAGTTCTTGATTAACTAGCAAATTGTAAAGGTGCTGGTGAATGGGGATACTGACCATACTTCGTGATCAGAAGGCACTTCTTGATTGCAGTTCCCGATGTCCTTGCTGATTGTGTTTTTGTTTCGCCGTCGCCCTTTTGTGCCATATTACCTCAACAGTCAACATCCACTCGGCCATATTGTGCCCTACCAAACATCCCTTTCATTTGCTAGCATTTACACGCAAAAAGCACTCCAAATGGTACAATCCACCTCTGAAAGCTCTCCATTTCATGTGAATTCATCCCACCATCGTTCACTGGCTGTTGTCCGCCACGGAGCGCGCTGGCACCCGCACCATCTCTGAGGGGCAGGGGGACAAGCAGAACACGGCTAAACTTGGCCGACTTCCCGCACATGTGATTTCTGGACCACACACCACTGCCGGTCGGAGGTTTGCGAAGTGTTTGGTGTTGATGGACTCGCACCCGGCGATAGTATCCGACTTCTTCCTCTCGTTGCTCTCGTTGTTGCCCTGTGCGTGTCTATTTTTCTTCGATGCCATATTTTTTGCCATGTCCCGGGGCTGTCTGGCCCACTGCACATGTCAGCAAATGTGAACGCCACCAAGGGTGCCGATGCACCTACCGTCCTCGTGGAATTTTCGGGGAACCAAGTAGCGGTATCACAAGGTCCACCGTCCCCTCGACACTAATCAAAAGAGCTGCAGACGGCTATTTGGTGCTGCTTCACATTTTTTCCCGAAAAAGATGGCACTGAATCAACCACACAAGAGCAGCTACTCCGTTTGCCTTCATGGTCAACCCCGGCTCCGCCACCACCAACACCTGTTAGTGCAATGTCACTGCTCCGCAGCAGGCGGTCACTGCTCCCAAGCGCACACTCGGGACTAAAGACCGGTGGCCAATTTCACACAAAGGCGAAACTGTGAGCTGAAGATGTGAGTTGGACCGAAAAACGCAAGCGCTGCTTACGCGACCTGCCCTGCCCCTTCTACCTAAGACCATTCTTGCCCATTGCCAACAACGTCTCCTTTGTACGTCTTTTTGCCAAAGCCGCCGTCCTCGTGCACCTAAAGAGCTGCTCCGCCCCCCCCCCCCCAATTCCAAAACTACCTGGAGCTCCTGCGTGGGGCCAACAGTTGGTCCTCCTTCACGTAGAGCATATCTCCACTCAAGCAACATGTGGCTGAACTATGGCCGAATGAGTGCAAAGGATTTTGTCAAAGCAAGTGCAAACCCAGCTGACAAGGTGCTGAGCTCTACTAGCTGTGAAGAAATCTGTACGTTTGCGGTTCTTGTTCTTGACGCGTATGACTTCGTGCAGCAGAACAAACAATATATCCTCAAGGAATTGGATGTGACCACACCATCACTAAAAATGGACTCGCCGCTGCAACTCACGGCGGTGGAGTCCATTGGCCTATTTTTCAGAGGAGAGACCCTAGAAATACTGATGGTTGTGGAACGTGAAGATCTTCACTACGCCCGTACACTGTCCCAAGGGCATGTATGGTAATTAGGGCTCTACCGGTGCTGACAGGGGACGGGCTCACTGGTGCGGAGACTTTCCTCGACGCGGGCTTGCACTTGACACCGTCTGTGACCCCCGCAAAACAGTGGCGGCCGGTTACGGGGGCAACCTACGTGGCGGCCAGCAATCTGCTGCAGACGGCCCAATCACGGAGAACGGGAACTGTTAGGGGAATCTTGGCGCAACGACAGGTCACTGGCAGTGACGTGGGCCGTCCACGTGGACACCTGTGCCAGGGTGCTCGCTGTGTCCGCCCAACGCACACGGTTCTGGTCCCACCATAGTGTCCGCATGACGCTCTACGCGGTGCACCGTGCGCGTCAGCGTATCCTGTTGGGCACACTGTCAAGCCTGCGCCGCCTAGCCACACGGGCCCTGCGGCACATGGACATTTTGGAGCTGGCACTGCGCTTTGCGCTCGCCCACACAGCCACAGTTGCCCGGGCCAACATTAGTCACCAACAGTTGTCCTACCAGAAGTTCCGCACATGGGCTGCTATGGTGACCCATAAACTGGGGGACAGAGACAAGTGGCTGACTGCGGCCATGTGCGATGCCTTGCAACTCGCCCGCACCAGCCAATATAGGTCCATGCGAAAATGGCGGCAAGAGTCACTGGACGAGGTGCGGACCTGTATGAGCAGGTGGCTGATGGAACACCAAGCCTGGCTAGAGGAAATTGCAGGGCGGTGGTGCCTTGTTCGGTACAAGAAAAAGAGGCCTGCAAGTGCGGTCGACCTGTCGCCGGGTCGGCGTTTCAAGAGGTGTAGGGCGCACCACTCCGACACCCCGGACTACATCCAGCTTACTGGGGACCCGGATCCGACAGAACCGTGGGAGATTCAGCTGACTGGATCTCCCAGGACCCACCGCACGTGACCCGTGGTTCGAAAACCAGCACACTGAGAACACCACACCTGACACCATGAACTGGGCTGACACTGCCCGTGGCAGAGCACATCTGCACACCACTGTCTGCCAACTTGTGGGATAACTTGTCCCCAGAGGCGTCCTTGATGGACGTGCATAACCTGCACGAAGCCTGTGGTGGTTGTTACTGCGGCTAGACTGATGCTAGGCAACCTGCCTATGAGTGCCTCTCCTTTGTTCATGGAAGGAACCCTTTTTCCTCTCCACTCCCTTTTGTACTACACCTAAAGGCTTATACAATGCCCGGGAAAGAAAAGAAGGCGCGGAGGACCCCAAAGATCACCCCATACCGGGGCAAGGAAGAGCAGAAGATTATCCCCTTTTAGGGGAAAGCGAGGCAGAAGGAGGAGAAGAATGAAAAGGGGAAGAAGGTGCAGAGGATCATCCCCATCCAAGGGAAGGCAAGGAAGAGGAGAAGCAAGGAAAGCCCTTCCCCTTTGAAGGGAAACGAAAGAAGGATGAGGAGAGGGAAGAAAAGCAACGGAAGAAAGTGCAGAGGATCATCCCCTTTGAAGGAAAAGCAAAGGAGAAGAAGGAGACCCTTGCCACTCTGTTTGGCGAGCGGATGTTGGGCAGCATGCCCAGCGACGAGGTTGGGACCAGCCCCGCCTGTCGGCCTACCGACGGACCGACCGAGGGATCATTCGCCCCTTCCTCGGGTGAGTGCCACTCTGCGCTCGCCCACACAGCCACAGTTGCCGGGGCCAACATTAGTCACCAACAGCTGTCCTACCGTCCCCTCGACACTAACCGAAAGAGCTGCAGATGGCTATTGGGTGCTGGTTCACATTCCCTTCGAACCACAGAGTGCTGAATCTGCCACAGAAGAGCAGCTACTCCGTTTGCCTTCATGGTCAACCCCGGCTCCGCCACCACCAACATCTGTTAGTGCAATGTCACTGCTCCGCAGCAAGCGGTCACTGCTCCCAAGCGCACACTCGGGACTACAGACCGGTGGCAAATTCAATTAGAGGCGAAACTGTGAGCGAAAGATCTGAGTGGGACACAGAAACGCAAGCGCTGCTTACGCGACCTGCCCTGCCCCTTCTACCAAAGACCATTCTTGCCCATTGCCAACAACGTCTCCTTTGTACGTCTTTTTGCAAAAGCCGCCGTCCTCGTGCACCTATAGAGCTGCTAGGCAAGAAAACAGAAATTCAAGCCCTTTCGCAATTGAATGTCACAATTGCATACCTGTTAGCGCATGCACATCACATCTCTCTCTCTCTCTCTCTCTCTCTCTCTCTCTCTCTCTCTCTCTCTCTCTCTCTCATAGAAATCACCTTGGACTTGGGGTTTTCCTTCCGCGACTCGGTAGCTCGCCTCCAAAAAACCCAAACACGCACGCGCGCACACGCACACGGAAGGCAAGCCAACTTGCATTCGAGATCGCCGGCGTAGAATTGATAGGACTTTATTGCTTGCCCCACTGCAGAGCGCTTGCTGTGCCTGTTCTCCCACCTTTGTGGGAGGCTTGGACCACAAGTGTGTTGTCGTCAGGTTAGGGCCCGTGGTGACACAGCATTTAGGTCAACGACAATGCTGCCCCACATGATTTCTTCATGACACTGATGCCACACGGCGTATAAGCTTTGGAATTGATGACTTGCAGAGCAACGAATTGGAATGGTGGGCAAATGCTCAGCCTATCATGTCAATTCCCCCCCACCATCGCTCACTGGCTCTTGTTTGCCACGGAGCGCGCTGGCACCCCAACCATCTCCCAGGGGCAGGGGGACAAGCAGGACGCCGAACTTGGCACACTTCCCGCACGTGTGACTTTTCAACTGGGCACCACTGCCGGTCGGATCTTCGCCAAGCGTTCGGTGTTGATTGACTAACAGCCGGGGACAGCATCGGACTTCTTGCTCTCGGTGTTCCATACCAATCCCACGTTGAAGACGGTGGGCCTCAGGTTGAACAATGCCGAAATTGAGAAGGTCCGTGCCGGGGTTGATCCGTACAGGACACTACGTACTACGTTGGTCAAGGGGATGGAGACACGTTGTCGCTCGCAAGTGGGAAGCCATTGCCCTTGCAGATGCAAGCTCCCGGATTCACCAAGACACAACCAGTTTAATAAGAACATGTCTTGCTTGCCAAGCACAAGAAGTGGTACCCGGTGCAATCACTACCAACATGCAGTCTTGTTGCCTTCTAGGCCTCGGTTGAGGGGGTCACCCCACCAGCGCATGCCTCTGGGACCGCAATTGTACATATTGCGCATGTATTGCAAAAGTTTCCTTTCTTTAAATTTTTTTTATAATTTGCGTGACTTACCGCAAATAAAAATTACACCCATTTAGCGAGAAAAAAATTCAATCTTTTTTAATAATTTACGCGACTTGCCACAAAAGAAAAATTTCACAACTTACCGCAGAAAAACATCCCACAGCGATTTTTTTTTTTGCACATGAGTTACATTTTTCAGTACATTCAGGCTGCACGGTGGCTAACTTCCCTGACTCTGCACAGGGGCGATCTCTGCTTCATAGGGTCTTTTTTCATGCAGGCGGTCAGAGATTGGTTGACTGTGCATGGACTGGAGAAGTATGCTAGTGTTATCCTGGACAATGAAGTGGACACGATGGACGTGGTGTTCCAACTTTCTCCCGATGATCTCAAGGACATGGGTCTGTCAGTTGGTGGCAGGCACAAACTGTTGCAGGCCATTGCCGCTGACACAGACGGGGTGTGAGTGCGTGGCTTCCAATTGCCTCGTCGCTGCAATCCGCTTCGCGCACTGCTTTTGGGAGAAGTGTTTTTTTCCGACGATGCAAACAGTTGGCAAGGGAGATTACTGGCCCGTTACAAATAGCATAAAAGTAAGGAGTAGGTGTACCCTTTTGCATTGGCACAAGCAAGACTTCTCAGCAAGGGCTGCTGCCGCACCGTTGCAAGAGCCTCTCGTTTCCAGTTCTAGGCCTACCTTGCTTGTTGTTTCACAGGCTTCGGTCAGGTTTGGTCGTGCCAGGCTAGCAGCACCTGCATCAGTGCCACATGGGCCGCCGTTGGTGCTCACAGTAGCCACCGGCCCTGGGACACCAGTGGTTGGCTGGATGCGGTCCCTGAACCGCTGCAATTTCTCTTACCGGGTGCTGGGGCTCAAGGAAGAATGGTGTGGGTGGAAGTGGCGTGCCCACAAGTACTTGGAGGCCCTGCATCAGCTGCCACACAACGCCATCGTCATCCTCTGTGATGCCTACGATGCAATGGCTGTGCGGGACTCTGCGGGGGTGTGCTGCCGCATGTGCCTGATGCTAAGTTTGTGAGGCATGGGACAATGAATGTGTAACAGGGCAGGGGGTAATGAAGCATTAGGCATTTATGATGGGGTACTGCAGCATGTGGCATTGGGCAGTGGGATGTGGGGCTGGGGGCTCTGGGGTGTTGAAGCATGTGACGTGAGGAATTGAGGTGCCTAGATGGAGTGCACGTGCAGTGCAAGGTTGTTGCTCGTGTACGTTATGGTGTGGTCAATTTTGGTTTGTTGTATTGCAATGAAAAAAGTCGTTTTTTTTGATAACGCAAGACCACAATCCATTGCATCAAATTTCATCGGGAAGCCAGCCCATCACACAAACAGTGTCCTACATCCCAGTGCATGGTCAGGGTTTTGGTAGGTAATGTGGTTAAAGAGTATAAAAGAAATATACTAAACAAGGGTGGCTGCATGTGGGCAATCACCCCATCCCCTATTCCCTGGGGAGTGGGCTGCAGAGTGCAGGCTACCCGGCACATGGGCAACAGCTAATCGAAGAGAGCCCATGGGATCGGCAAGTTGAGACGAGACTGGAGTGCACAACCAGTCACAATTGTGGGGGAATGCAGGAGCATGGCAGTAGCGATTGTTTCTGAGTGCAAGTTGGCAGGGGATTGTTGTGGCTGGTAGCCAGTGTAGTGTAGTGCAGTGTAGTGCAGTCAGTGTAGTGTAGTGGTGTAGTGTAGCGCAGTGTAGTGTAGTGTAGTATAGTGTAGTGTAGTGTAGTGTAGTGTAGTGTAGTGTAGTGTAGTGTAGTGTAGTGTAGTGTACTGTAGTGTAGTGTAGTGTAGTGTAGTGCAGTGCAGTGCAGTGCAGTGCAGTGCAGTGTCGTGTGGTGTGGTGTGGTGTGGTGTGGCGTGGCGTGGCGTGGCGTGGCGTGGCGTGGCGTGGCGTGGCGTGGCGTGGCGTGGCGTGGCGTGGCGTGGCGTGGTGTGGTGTGGTGTGGTGTAGTGTAGTGTGGTGTAGTGTAGTGTAGTGGAGTTTAGTGTAGTGTAGTGTAGTGCAGTGCAGTGCAGTGCAGCGCAGTGCAGTGCAGTGTCGTGTGGTGTGGTGTGGCGTGGCGTGGCGTGGCGTGGCGTGGCGTGGCGTGGCGTGGCGTGGCGTGGCGTGGTGTGGTGTGGTGTAGTGTGGTGTAGTGTAGTGTAGTGTAGTGTAGTGTAGTGTAGTGTAGTGTAGTGTAGTGTAGTGTAGTGTAGTGTAGTGTAGTGTAGTGTAGTGTAGTGTAGTGTAGTGTAGTATAGTGTAGTGTAGTGTAGTGTAGTGTAGTGTAGTGTAGTGTAGTGTAGTGTAGTGTAGTGTAGTGTAGTGTAGTGTAGTGTGGTGTAGTGTAGTATAGTGTAGAGTGGTAGTAGTAGTAGTAGTAGTAGTAGTAGTAGTAGTAGTAGTATGCGGCCACACCATTTTTTGGAGGCGCCCTGCCAGCGATAACCTTCAGGGCAGCTGGTACCCACGGAGGCCGGTCGTGTTCATTTTGTTTCGCTTGTCCTTGACCATACCCTCCACACTTCGAGGTCCCTACCTTCCACAGACCCTGAGCAAGGCAGCACAACACGGGATCTTTGCTTTTCGCTGACTATTCGATCCAGTCCTCGAGGTCCCCACAGTTTGAATCTGAGTCCGTGTCCATGTCGGGCAAACCCGACTCTGATTCCTCCTCTTCTTCCGCCGTCTCTTGCCACTCATCTCTCAAGAGGTCTGCCTGGACTCCTCCTAGGCCAGACACATTTGCCCCTGCTCTGAAACATTTATACATCCCTGATGGCGTTCGTACCGCAGTTACTCCTGGTGCATATTGGCCACCATGCGGAGAGGTAGGCAACAAAGCTAGAGTTACTGAACTCCAGTTGCCTGACACTGGAAGCCCCAGCACCACCACATGGCCCCCGTTGCCGACCGGCATACTGACTTGCACCCAGCCACTGTCTATCCCTTCCTACCTAACGTCCTGCAATGCGCATGCGTATGCCATGGCTCTGGCACATATCAGGTATGCCCATGGCGTCCCTATCCTCTTGGGCCAGCCTCGGGGTTTCTTTCCGAACAGGTAGTGTCGGCGTTGGAAGGGGGACATGCGCAACCATGCTCCTATCGCTTCCAGGAACGCTGTTGCAAGATTCGCCAGGTTACAATGAGCGCCAGATTACAATGAGCGCCAGATTACAGGGGCCTTTTTTGTGCATTCGGCTGAGACCTGACTTGGACAGTAACACTTCATCATGCCTTACCTTGCCCCCGTTGGTCAATCTGGACTCTGACACCAAGCTGAGCCAACGGACTTTTTTCTTTTTACTGAATCTGACTCCTTCAATGGTGACCCAGTCCAGCGAACATCCCTCAGCATGTAAGAACTCCGCCAGTGCTATGAAGCCAAGAAAGCCAGCCACTGACGAAATAAAGCATTCGTGAGTGATGTGACCCCCCAAGCTGCGACACTCTCTCCTGCAAAACGGGCGGAACAAATCCGGGGATTCAGCCACATGACACCATGGTGCAGTCCTTGCCTAGAACGCATTTTTGAGTGCCCCTTGCGTGAGATTATGCCTGATGACTGTCTCTTGCCACGTCCTGCCTGCCTCTCTCATACCCTGTGGTATGTTGAAGCCCTGTGCCGCCATGTAGCTTGCATCCATGGTTTTTGGAGCATCCATGACAAGCTTCCCTTCCCAAATCAGAAATGCAAAGTCAGATAGTAGAGATCAAAATGGAATAGACCATGCCTTGGCTCGGTTTGCACCTTGTTTTGCGAAATCATCACACCTTTTTTGCCACAAGGGTACTTCATGCGTGGCATGCGAATCGTGCTGAGCGGGAACGAAGAATTCTTCAACCTCATGCGCATGAATAAATTCAGCATTTGCCAGACTGAGTTTGTCAATCCAGACACACAACGAAGGAGAACCACCTAAACTGCCAAAGACCGCCGCAGCATTATCTGCAATGGCACCCATTATGCTCTTGCCTCTCCAGTTGACATGTTCCAGGAGTTCAATCGCCAAGTATTTCCCGCACCACTGTGCGCTCCATGAGGAACCCGAGACACACACCGCCGACCCTGCCGCTGACACCACCAGCCCCGCATCATCAACCAGGATTGCAGCCCACCCTATGTGGTCGCCTTTCTTTGATCCAGCCGAGCACATGATCAATGCGCCGTGAATTTCTATTCTGTGAACCTGTCCGTCGTAGTATGCATCTTCAATACCGTCTCTCAACTATGTGCCGAAGAACACACTCATCTCCTTCTCTGTCATCCACTCGCGAGCTGTGCCTGCATCCCAGTGCTCTATCTGTGGTGTCTCTTTGAGAACCCATGCATGATGGCATGTTTCCCGTGACAGCGCATTCGTGCTGTTCAGGAGCAAAAAACATGTTAGAAGGAATTTCATTTAAAACCGTAGGTATAGAGTTGGTAATCCGAACCCACACGCACTCAAGGGGGTATATAGCAGCGCCTTGGGCACTTTGGGGGGTAGTTTAAGGGCTGCACATGCCACTCGCTTAATCAGGTTTTGCACGTTACAGACCCATGCCACTTGCACCGGTACTACAGCGAAAACATAATCAGGTCCAGCAATTGCATATGCGGTCAGAATCTGCTAGAGGAGTGCATACGATGGCCCTAGCCTCATCGTGGTCGCGTGAATCTTGTGGAGTCTGACACAAAGTTTGTCGAGACACACTGCGGGCTTGTGCCCCATCAACATCGGTATTCCCGTCATTGCAAAATCTTTTTTGCAAAAATCTAAGTTGCCGAATACCGTGTCAACTTTCCCTGCTTTCACCTGTTTAGAGTTTTTGCTTGAAATTTTGAAAAACTGGAGTTTCGTGGAGTTAACTGAGCCTCCCACACTCCAACAACTGTGTCCCTCTGTTAGCAGAAAATAGGACAGACCTTCCTCCGACAGCGCAAAGCCTCGTCTGTCGTCAGAATAGCATATCTCTGCGACCTGGTGACCTTCTCTCCATGGTAGGCAGGGAAATAGGGTTTGCGATTCATATGATCCACGACGCAGCAACTCTGGTTGCAGACCATTAGTCCATACTGCTGTGTTATACCAGTTTCGGACTATGCCCATGTTGTTGAAAATCCCCACACCCATGTTGCTGCCCTGAGGTCCCCCATGCCTCATTTGAAACGGTCCTACTAGCCCAAATGGGGATACTACACACACTCACATGTTCTCAAAAGCGGAGCGCGTTCATCTCTCAACTCTCAGTGCTGGATGTCGCGTGACTACATCTTGTCCTGGTCTGGCCACATTGCATAAAGCGTTTTTCTCATCCCAATCCACTGAAAACAGCACACCATGTTTCTTACACCACTCTGGGATTAGGAGCCTGCCCACCATAGCTGCTGCTTGAGGGGACAATTGCTTCCTAAACGCAAAGAATTCCGATGGAAGAAGACCTACCAGTTCAGACCTGATCTGCATTCTGTGAAAAACATTCGTTGCCGACGGTCGGCAAATAAATGCTTCCAGAAGTATCGGCCTGCTATTCCTGAGCAACCATGTCGGGAATTTGTTAATTAGACACAGCCGAATTACCATTCTCCACCATTGACTGTCTACATCCAGGTCAGTGAGCAACTGCACAAGAGTATGCCTTGCTGCACCGGATAACTTTAATACCAAACTCCGTGGCATCTCTTCACAGGATGTTGCCTCGGAGCCTGACCTATGCAACATATCCAAAAATTCATCAAGCGTTGGTGCCTCACGTGCCACATCCTCCCACGGGAGCCCTTGCCCGGACCTCTTGTACATGTACATTAGTGGTGTGAAACCTGGGTGATCCTATAGAGGAGAGTGGGGGGTTTCTCTGTGGCCTTTAATATGTGAGCTGCAATCGTGATCCCTGGTCTGTTTGCATACATTTCTTGCGCCGAACTCCTTGGGTTGCATGGGAAATGTCTGTCTGTCCGGACTGATTTCTTGCACCGTTTGAAATTTTTGAGGTTTGAATCTCAGCACCCTGCTTGTGGTGGATGTGATGTTTGTGTCTTGGAGCTTGTTGCCCTCCAAATGAAGAGACGCTATGCAGGCAGCGTCTTGTTGCTTGCTCCACCAGCTCTGCGCTGATGCTTCTGTGCCTTGCTGTTGTCCTCTCGCTGCCGATGCAACCTTCGCCGCTTCCTCCGTCACCGAGTGAATAGACACTCTCTTGCGCACACACTGTCTGATAAGGTCCCAATACAAAGATATTACTGCATCCGGCAGCCATTGGGCCCCCGTACACTAGTACAGACCTACTGACACTAAAGGTGCTGCTTGGGCCAGGGCATCTTTTGACGTCGCTCTGAAGGTAAACTGCCTATATGTCGTGTCTGCAGGACGTAGATGTTGGGCGTCAAAATGCAATTCAAACAGCAATGCAAAGTGCGATGACAACCGTGGCAGAATAACCCATTCAGCGCTTTTACAGGGGGTGGATGTGGACATGAGCATCCAAACTGTCACTGTCAAAGCATAAGTATCCCTCCTTGACCCTGTTGGTTAGGGATGTTGATTCATATGGACAGACAAGTCCTGCCCATGGCTTGCCTTCCTTCTTGGCTTGCTTGAACCAGCTTGTGGTGTCATCTGCATTTATATCTCCTTGCAGTATGTGTGCACTGCATTTTTCTCCGAGCAGGAACTCAGCGGACTCCTTGACTGTTGTGTTTCTGGCCTTCGGCTGCATTCCTGGTGGAAAATACACATTCACCACAGCCAATGAGTCTGCTGTCGACCGTCTCACTGTGACACCCATCCAGTGTTCATTCAGAGATATCTTGGGTTTAAGCTTACCCAACCATCTCAAATGGACCAGGATCGCCAGCCCTCCTCCGTGGAAGCCGATGGATCTAAATTGCCGGTAAGGCAACAACCGCAGACAATCCAGATATGCAGCTTCCCACACCTCCTGGAGGCATGCTATATCCGGGTCAGTCAAGACAAGAGGAGCTGTCACTTTCTCCTGTTTTTTTTTTGCCAAACTTCCACAATTAATTCCAAGGACCCTCACTGTGCAGGCGAGGTCCGGGGCTGTAGGGGAGGGTGGGAACGTGTACTCTGTCGTTGCATACTCTTCTGCCATCCTCTAAAAAGCTGCTGATTGAACCTTCTCAGGATTATTAGGGGAGCATCGAGTCAGTCTAGCTCTCGATGGAGAAAAAACTCTTGAGCACCTATAAGTACCTATAGTCACTGTCGACCTGACTGCGACTTCCCCGGTGGTGGGTTGCTCATCGGTTAGGTGCCAGCACATATGTGGCAGATTCACTTTGTATTTTGCAAACGCCATGAACATAGCATCGCAAATTTGTAGTCTGCCACAAACTTGACATTCTTTCCCTGTCAGAAAGCCTTCGTGCTTTGCTTGCCCCCCAGTCTGCAGGCACAAACAATTTTTCACAGGGGCCAGCCTCGACATTGTCTCCTGTGATTCTTGGCCGAGGACTTTCTCTTTTTTAACCCAAAACAACGTGATTATACCTTGTGAAACGATTGGAATTGAGGGCACCCATGCCCTCTTTTGTCTCATATTGCTGCCCTCAATCGCACTGCACCACAAGTGTAGTGTTCGCGCGCAATACATGCTGACCCATGCTGGGTAAGCTGAAAACGTACCTTGCTTGAATTGCCTGCACAAACCCTCGAAAGCCCGCTGCATCTGTTCCGTCTCTCCCATTTCATTGATCTCGAGGACCCAGGCATGTGGGTGATCGTCACATTTGTTATCACCCTCCATCAGTAAGTGCCCGTAGTCTGAACATACAGTTCTGGCGTTGGACTTAGCGTCATGCTGCTCAAGACATTCTTTTAGACACTCCCACCAAGCCGAGAGCATTGACAAAGTCCTCTTTGTGCTCCCAGACCTCGAGCCTTAGGGCTTCATAAATTTCTTGAAGCGGGTAGGGACTGCTTTGCAGCTGGGGTAAGAGAGATGGCATTCAAGATTTCTCTGAGACCAAAGACAAAGTGGACAGGGGAGGCCGCCTACCCTCGACACCCACAAGGCCAACAAAGCCAAGACGGGCCAATGGGCCCGTCAGGGCGCGTGCCAATAGGGCGCAGCACCCAAGCGAGGACCCTGGCCGCGCCACGCCGCACCACCCTACGTCTAGGACCCCGATGCACACCGCCAGCAATACATTCTCCAGGGCCCACCACGGCCACCGTACTACGGCACCACGGCCCACCACCAGCACCAACCGGTCTACGCCGCACACGAACCACCACTCCCCCAAGGCCAAGGGCTATGGGACCACCAGCGACACTAGCACGCCCCAACCGCACCCAACCCTGCCTCCCAATGCCCCAATACTAGAGCCAAACCCACCACCCCCATCACCTGGCGCCCCACCACAGCCGGGGCCCGTGGGCCACCCACCCTACACGGCGCACTGGGCCGCGCCGCGCCATCACGTGCACCACCGACACCCCTACTAACACCACCAACCCGTGCCTCACCACCACCACGCCCATGCAGCCCCACACCTATTCATGCCATGGTACCACACGCACCCAATGCAACCCCACCACCACCACCACACGACCTAGCACCACCTACCACACGTGCATTACGTACCACCCCGAAAGCTCAGGCCCACGACATTCCAGTTGCCATACGCCCCCGTAGACCCACAGGGACCCAAGCAAACGCACCATCAACACCACCCCCAAGGCCAGCACATACCACCACCCCTAGCGCACGGGGCGCCCCACCAACACCTACTACCCCCCAAACCACAACCCCTACCCGCGGACGCCACACACCAGCAACCACACGCCGCCGGGAAACCACACTCACGCCCAGACCCCCGGGCGCCCACCACCAGCCCCAACACCACGACCGGCCGAGAACCGCGCAACTCGCCCATCGCGCACGAACCCCACCAGCAAGACCCGGCACAACGCCCAATCGCCCAGCGTGCCGCCTCACCCATGGGACAATCGGGGACCTAGACAATGCACCACGCACCCCCCCCCCCCCCGGGAGCAGCGCCCCCACACACCCCCCCCCCCAGCCCCCCCCGCCAGCTGCGAGCAGCACCCCACCACACGAGAATGCCTACATAATCCCCACGCCCCAACCCCCTACTGGCGCACCCGTCCACGGGCCTCTGCTCCCACGACCACCAAGGGACACCACGTCACCCAACCGATCACACGCTAGCATCGACTATCCACCCCCCCCCGCCGCCGCCCACACCACCACCCTCACCACACGCAATAAAACAAGATGCCGCACTAGCCGTGCCAACCACCACCCTCACAGTCGACAACCCCCTTGCCGTGAAACGGTACCTCCAAGCCGTGGACGAGCACAAAGAAGTGCTGCGATCTGCTGCTCAGGCAGCAGCCAGCCCATCCGGGCAGGCACCCTTGTCCAGGCAGCCACCCTGGGCAAAGGCGTCAGAGACTTCCTCTACAATAGCTTCCTCTACAGCGCCCGGCAAGACGGACCCCCGTGCGCCACTCCCGACGGCGAGCGCCCCCTCCCCCCCCGGCCCAGGAGACCGCATCTGGGTGCCCCCAATGGACTCCGGGCGACGGCTTTGTCAGGGACCCCCAGCCACAGCGAGTGGCGACGACTGGCCGCACCCGCCACCACGACCCCGACATGACCTTGCCCCCATCCCACATCTCTCCAGATGCATGCATGGAATGGGAAAGGGAGACATGGGCCGACCGATTGGCCTCGCAAAGCGGCTTCAAGAACGTCGACCCAGACGTCCCCACCCCTCCAAGCCAGGAGCCGGCCCCCTCCACGTACATGACCATCATGTACGATGGCCGCTACGGCCTGGCCACCACCCACTACCATGCCCGGTCCCACACTTGGGTGGTCCACGGCACCGACTCCCTCCTCTCCGCCGACTACGCCCCCAACGTCCACACGTACACCACACTGGGCGGGCTAGACGGCCCCCACATCCAGGGCACGTGGGGGCACGCATCCTTGGAGACGCTGCACTCCATCCACAGCAGCTGCCAGGTCCTTAGCAGGGCAATGTACTGCCTTGCCCAATGGACCCAGCGGTCGTGGCAGATTCCCCCCCACCGATGGACTTGGGAGGTCACCCTCCGCCCCCGACAGAGGGAGGCCCCCCAGAACTGCAGGAGACCCATCCTCCCACGCTCCTTCTCCATGCAGCTCTGCCGGTTCATGGTGGCGGCCCGCCTCCTGCCTTCAGCATTGCTTCGGCAGTCCCTTCTGGCAGTCAAGCCAGGATTGGGGATACCCTCCCGTTGTTGTTCCCTTCTCCTTTCCCACCTGTTGGGTATGGTTCAGTGCGAGGAGAGTGTGATCTCATACCTCTCGAGCCATTCTCTGCCCTATCCCGTCCATTGACATTGCGTTCCCTTGTGGGCTGTAGCACGGGGACATGGGGGGAGGGGGGTATTGAAATGGGGGGGGCATCATCGGGGGATATTGGAAATACGAGCTTGCGAAATGAGGCGTAGGCGGTGGGCGTGCTGCCAAGAGCTGTCCTTGACCTCCACTGCCGCTCGTGTCGCCACTCGAGGATCCCTGTATGACTCTGTACTGAGACGATTCTGCATAAATCTTGGCAGCTCATACGGCTGGCTTTCTGTATTGCGGGACCTAACACTGAAGTCCTTTCCTGAGACAGTTCTCAGGGTTATCGGGGCAGCTCCCTGTGCAATGCCTGCCCAAACCTCTTCATTCACCGACCTGAACTAGAAACCTTTGGCACATGCTTCTGGGGTTATGTTCCATGTGTGTCCGAACACCTGGCGTAGCACCTGTTCAACCTCATTGTGAGGAATTTGACTGATCCCTGTCGCAGACAGGGAGATTTTGGGCTTGTCCGCTGGCTGAGCATTCTGCGTGCAGCCTACCACTCCAGGTGCTTGTGCTTGCGTCTGTGTAGGGTTGTTACTTGTTACCATCACCAGATCTGTACCTGTCTGACTGTCAATCATCATTGGCGACCTGAGGGCCGATTGACCTCCGTGCGTATGTGATAGACGTGGACCTGCACCTTGAACCAGCAATGAATGACTATGGTTGGCATTCGTCCATTGCTGGATAGGATTCAAGGTATATGCCGCTTGCTCTGCCTGACTCTGTCCACAGCTTGTGTGTGGCCCTGGGTAACTCTGCATTTGCTCAACGTGCACAGGCGGGGGGGCCATGAAGTTCCCTTGACCCGGACTCTGTGAGCCTGATCCTGTCTGATTGGCATTCCCTGCAGTCATCTGTTGGTACGCCTGTGCATGCTGACTCCTCCGTCCGATCCCTTGACCCTGTGGAAGCAAGCTCGTGCGATTGTTTGTGGAATTGGACTGTGGAAGGGCTTTGAACTTCATTGCCCAGTCCGGTACTTCCTTTGTGGCTACATTCCTTTGCATGCTCTTGTCAACTGCGTCCAGTTGCTCCTTGTACTTTGCCTCCAGCACCAGTTTGGAGATGCCTTCCCACAGTTCTTGTTTGGTGTCTACTCCTGTCAGTTGTATTCTGAGATCCCACGATAAATTTTCATCCAATCCCAGTACTGCACCCACTTTGCCCCAGTCCATCGCCTCTTCTGCCAGCGGTGTCAGCACTGCTGTGAGTTTCTCCCGGAAGTTCGCTTTCTGCTGGTGTGTGGCTTCCCTCGAAACACATCTCATCTGTACCCAGTCCTTTCATGATTTCAACGCCTCTACAGCCGATTGTGGCTCATTTGCCAAATGCGGTGAGTGCACCGTCAGCATATTCGCCAGCTGCTTGCTTGTATCAATTCTCAGCATGAGGGGGAGAAGGCCATGTGCTGCAGCCAGCTTGGACATGTACATGTACAAGCCTCTCCCATAATCTTGTGCTTCTTCCGGTGACGCTCCTTTACAGATGCTCGCTGCCTGGTCTATTTCCTTCATCAGCATTTGTGGGTAGTCTTCTTTGGGTACTTTCAGTGAGGGCACGAGATCCGGTTCGAACACCGCTGCATCCATGGAAAAGCCCGGGTGCCCTGTAGCTAGGAATCTTGGTTGCCTTGGTCTGACACCTTGACCATTTGAGACTGTTGCCGGCAGGTCCGGGCTTCCTCCTCTCAGTGGTGATGGACTCCTTCTGTCATCTTGACCTGCTCCTGGCAGACGAGGATGCGGTTTGACTCCAGGCAGAATGGCCGTGACAGTCGCTCTGATGGCTGCGCTTGATACAGGAGAGGGGTCGGGTGACCCATCCTCACTGCACGCTCCATTCCATAACTCTTGCTTACGTTGCTTTTTGGCCAACACACTGTCAATGGCTCTCCGGAGATGAATCAGTGCTCTCGTCTGGTTTTTCCCGGGCAACGGCTTGGCTTGGTTGATCCATGCTCTGATGACTTGCGGTCCTTCCCCCACTGCTGCTCTCACTTCTTGGGCTCCTGCATCCCACATGAAGGCGTTGATAATTTCTGCCACAAACAGGTCGTCATCATCCCCTTGGAATGCTGCTATGGTTTCTCTCATCTGATCAATTGTCTCTTGCAGCGAGAACACATAGCTGTTCGGAAACTTTTTCCGAACTAGCGCTCTATCCGTTTTGGATATGACTCTTTTTTCACTGACAGCCAGAAGCCGAAAAAGTGTACCACAGTGCCAGTCAGTGGTATCCCTGGGACTTCCGTTCCTGATTTGCCATGAACTCCGATGCATGCCAGTTCTTCTCTGTCTTTAGTGATTCCAGTAACCGTCCACAGATTCGCTGGGGTAATGCTTTCCCGCTGCTTGGTCAGCTCCCGCGTGGCAAACTATCCCTCATCCATACTTCTTGAGCCCTACACGGACCTTCAGTAAACACGCTGCAATCATGCAAATTTTTTTTGTCCTTACTCTCGACACACACCACCCTGGCTTTGATTCGTCACAACACTTTCCCATCCCAGGCTGGGAAATCCCTTAACCTGTCCCTGTATCGTCATGGTAGTCGCTCCATTTCTGGAGCTTGTTCTTCACAACACCCTATTCCTAGTCGTCCCAACCCTGCAGCCTCGTCAATGCATCCTTGCTCCACTCCGTTCCCGTGACGGAGTCACTTTCTCCTCTTCCCTCTTTGCTTTCCACCGGCATTCATGCTGCCTTCTTCTCACCTGCTCCCTTTCCGGATCCATTGATGTCAAAGCACCCTATGCCTATTGAATCGTGTTCTACCGTTCGAGACGGTCCCTGCTCCGCTGCTCTGGCGGAGCCCCTCGCTCGTTACAGGCATCAAGCAAATTTGGTTTCTCAACTGCCCCTCTCTCTGAAACTCTGGTCATTCTCTCTGTTTGGCGGGGTTAAGAAACATTGGCCGTACCTTTCTTTTCGGTCACTGCTCCGTTACTTTGACGGAGCCACTCTCCGGCTGGGGACATTGGGCAAACAGGCAAACCGGCTTCCGGGTTGTGGATCACTGATTTGCCCGTTCCTGACAGACACTGCTCCGTTGCTTTGACAGAGCTATATTCCGGTTCGATACATGAGGCGTACTGGCTACAAGCCTTCCTTCTTTCCGAAGTTTCACGCTCACCTTGGTCCTGAATTCCCGATCTCTGACTCAACCGTTCCTGACGGTCGCTGCTCCGTTGCTGTGATGGAGCCATTTTCAGATTTGGGGTTTTTGGCAAACAGGCACTACACTTCTGCTACTCCAGACTCACTCCTTGTTCTTTGGATTTAGATTCTCTGACTCAACCGTTCTCGACAGTCAGTGCTCCGTTGCTCTGACGGAGCCACTATGTGATTCGTGATATGAAGTGTACAGGCAATACCCTCCCCTTTTCTGAGTCTCTGATCCCGCTCTCTATTGTACAGGGTTCCTGAGCTCTGGCTCTACAGTGCTGTCCTATGATGACTTCCTAAGCTGACTGGTGGTCTATTCTTGGCCATCCTTATTGTCCTTTGGCGATAATGTTTTGTGAACAATGTCCAGCAAGTCTGCTCTGGCACACAGCGTGAATCTTTGGAGGGTGGAGGAATACATCGTCATGGACATCATGATCTTTGTGGACAGATCCCTTTTACCTCCTGGCAGCAGTTTGAAGTATTGCTTGCCCAAATGGGCACCCTCCTTGTCCTTGTACGGTGCCCATGCAGCCAAAGGCCACGTCTGCTTTGTGACTCTCAACAGGTGTGACATGAACTGTTCAAGTGCTTCTCTCAGGTGCTTTTCTTCTACAGGAGGGGATACCATCACTGCGAGCCAGCCTGACGTTCTTCCATGCAGTGAGTATTTGGCAGGCATCGGGGCCAGGCGTGCAGCACGTTTGTCCCAAAATTGACTAGCACGTTTCAATGCTCGGTTACGCTGATCATTCTGGGATCTCAAGCGAAAACAAGTGCCATGGGAGTCACGCGGATCAGACGAGATAGAACAGGCGCTCGCGTACGCACCCTTTCTGGGCGGGTTCCCGCCTGCCGAACAGTCTATTGGGGCATCATACACATGGTCACGAGCGTGCTCGTCACCACTCGCAGACACGGCTGCACTGGAGGTCGAACGGCTAGGTTCCAAGTCTTCCAGAGATCGGTTCGATAGCATATGGTACCGGGCCCATGATCCAGTCTGTTTGCATCCTAACAAGTGTTGCGGTTGGCCTCCAACACGCGGCACAGCGTCCCAATCGGCACATTTCTCATAATGGAACGGAAGCAACGCTGGCGCACCATCAGCAGTCCCGTGAGCCGTGTCGTGTGCGTGTCGGCTTTGCTGGGAGAATGCACGCTCACTCCAAGTTCCGCTGTGCCCCAGTCGAGGATCACTCCATGGCTCCCACTTGTCTGAGGTCCCGGTTTGACTCATCGTCGACATCGCAGGCGCACTCACTGCAGTCCGATTGATAACGTGTGCGGATTGGCCACTGGAGGGGTGAACGCATCCTCCGTCGGTCACTGTTGGCGGTTGCCGATCGCTCCACGACCCCCACTCGTGAGGGGTCCAGTCACGGTCCATGCGAGCTCACATATAACGGGGGGAAGCACGTTGAGTAGTCCCTCCATTTTACGCACTGCTGCACGGTGCATCTATTTTATAGCATTTTACAGTACTCGTGTGCGTGATCTGTCTTTGCGTGTGCTCTTGCCCTGACCTTCTACCCTTGTTCCTTCTCCCTTTCTTTCCTCACACCTCCCTGTCCTTTCGTTTCTCTCGCCCTGTCGTTCTCTATTCGTTGTGCTTATTTACATTTGAGAGATAACTTGAACTGAGAGTAACTGAAACAACATACCTACCTTACCAGAGGAGAGGTGGCTCCACCGTTTTTTCGCACACACCGCTCAGAGCCATGAGCGATTGCCCCACCGGCGCCGTGAGCCACACTCGGGCCGGACTGACGGGAAGAGGCAGGAACAACAGACTAGACCACATACGACAACCGCCATTGGTCTACCCCCTGCGACCCCCTATTGGAGTGTGGCGTAGTCTAGTGTAGTGCAGTGTAGTGTGGTGTAGTGCAGTGTAGTGTAGTGTAGTGTAGTGTAGTGTAGTGTAGTGTAGTGTAGTGTAGTGTAGTGTAGTGTAGTGTAGTGTAGTGTAGTGTAGTGTAGTGTAGTGTAGTGTAGTGTAGTGTAGTGTAGTGTAGTGTGGTGTAGTGTAGTGTAGTGTAGTGTAGTGTAGTGTAGTGTAGTGTAGTGTAGTGTAGTGTAGTGTAGTGTAGTGCAGTGTAGTGTAGTGTAGTGTAGTGTAGTGTAGTGTAGTGTAGTGTAGTGTAGTGTAGTGTAGTGTAGTGTAGTGTAGTGTAGTGTAGTGTAGTGTAGTGTAGTGTAGTGTAGTGTAGTGCAATGTAGTGTGTCGTAGTGTAGTGTATTGTGATGTAGTGTAGTGAAGTGCAGTGTAGTGTGGTGTGGTGTGGTGTAGTGTCGTGTAGTGTAGTGTTGTGTAGTGTAGTAGGGAGGGGGGGGGCGGGCTGTTGGGGGTCAGTCGAACAAGGTGTTGTCCACTCTAAGGGTCGAAATGCAGTGGTGCGCTGTGACTATGCGGGCATCTTTGGAGAGAGACAAATTAACGAGCTCAATGACATTGCGTTGGAAGCCCATTGTAGCTGTCTGTTGGAGTTGTGATGAGGAAGCTGCAGAGCCGGACGGCCTTCAAACGCCCCCACGACCCATGCCAAAAAGCCCCGATTCCTTGTGTACTGTATGACCCAAATACCCCATGCCCCAATTGGAGGAGCTGCGCAAACTGTGTGCACCTTTGTTGCTTGAACCAATGAACACTATGAAACCCAGCAAGCAACAACAAAATGCACCAAAACACAAAATTCTTCTCAACAAGCTACAATTGCAATGGCGATTGAAAACGCTACTTAAGCGTTTTCACCTTTGCCCATTCTCAGCTGTTCCGCTGCTACCGCCACCCCTTTTGCCATTGTTATGCAGATTGTGACTGCATTTCGCTCCTTTGGAGTGGACATTGTGGCGGGCGCAGAGCATTGCCGTACCGCCAACTGTGGCCGGCTCGACGGGTGGTACGCCTACCACAAAGTCCACCCTCATGGTCAACGGCCCCACCTCAATGCAGGCTTCGTGATGGGCACAGTGGCCGGGCTGATCGATGCGTACCGCTTTCTGCAGACGAAAGATGACGACCAGGTCGGGCTTGCAGACTACTTCTGCAGGTGTTAACCACAGTCGCCCCACCGCTTTGCGCAACCTCGGTGGATAGTGGCTTTTGTGTCTGTAGGCTTTTTGTCGCAAAGGATGCAGGTCAGACATGGATCCATTGTAGTTGGAGATAGAAGCTCAGCTCCTGCATGTAAGAGTGGCTTTTGCACATAAAAGCATTGCGCTCTTGGCTGCATGCCTTTGCACCGCTTGCAATGGAAGGAGGCTCAAGTGTCACGCATTGTCCACATGTGTGCATCAATAAAGTCAGCACCAAGCCATTTCACGGCAATCATTGTCCAACCCATTCTCAACCAATGCAAAGCGCAGAACCCCCACATGTTTGCATAAACCTTCAGGTTTCCAAACCGTACAGCGCTTGACTTCGACGAGCAGCTTGTCCACAATCATTTGGAAACTCCACAAGAGATCTCCACCCACGCCTTCTTTGTCCACTACCCAGGCTACAAGTTGTTTCCAGGAGTGGACAAGCTGTACACAGACCGCCTACAAAACAGCCTCACAAACGAGGTGCCCGCCTGGGTGGAGGCGAAGATGCGGGCGCAGAGCGCTTCTAATCCCATCCCTTGGATGGCAGGCCATCCGACCTCAAATGGGGCGGCCACATCGTCTGCGTCGGGCCCTGGCAACAGGCACAACCACACCCAAACTGGTGGACCTCTGCAAGCGGCAGCCAGCGGCACATCCCCAAAACGTGGTTCGTTGCAGCCTCACAGCCCCACGCGCAGTCCTTGCCCTCCCCACCGCAGCCGGAATGGCACGTCTCACACATGTCCCACTCATGCCCCTCCGGCCAACCGCCCTGGGCTTCTTAAAAGCGAGCTGGAGGTGGTCGAGGGGGGGGCCTTGAAGCGCAAGGCTTCGGGTTGTGAGGAGGATGTGCGAGCGATGAGGAGGGACCGCTACAGGCACACTCGGGAAGAGCTGCACAGGGAATGGCACGCATTGCGCGGGGAATTGCAACAAGAAGGAGGTGCAGGGGGGCAATCGGAAGCTCCGATTCAGATTGAGTCTGACAGTTCGTCCAATAGTTGTTAGTCGTGGCTCTCGGCTTACAGGCTCCCGCATCGTAAAGTGGTTTTCAAGGGAATTAAGGTTGGTGACCGGTCTGCAAAGCCGGTCCCTATTTCGCACATTTTGTCACCGGGTTTGGCTTGGACATTGATGGAGACGCTGTGCAGCCATGATGTGGGTAGGTCCGTTGTGTGGAATAGTTTCCCGTTTGTCCGGCAATTCTTGTGCCCGTGATGCATGCTTTCCGCCCCCAACGGGATGGGGTCCCGGCCTGCTATCCCCAAGGAGGCCTTTGGGCTTTTGGTTTTTTGTTGAGGGGCTGAGCTTCATAAACTGATGACGCTGTCCCCACCTGGCATGTATTTCGGTAGGGCACCAGGAGGGGATGGCCTCTTCTGGTAGTGAAGCGACCGCGGTAGCGGTTCCTCACGTGCCATATGCGGTTGGTCCTGAGCAACCCAAATTTCCGGTCTCAAGGGATGCTGGACTGCTGACAATCCCCAGACCCTGCCAAGTGCCTGTGTGTAGTCCCTTGGGTGGTGGGTGTAGGTGTGGGGTGGGCGGCATGCTGGCACACGTGCTTGCTCCAAGGTTGGCTGTTGTTGGGGTTCTGTGTGCCCAGTGCAGTGGGCCCCGGCGGTGCGGCAGGGGAGCCCCACGCTAAGACCGCAAGGGGACCACGGCCTACGGGCTCCAGCCGTTGAGCGGACGTCGTGCTGCCACTGTGCTGCGCTCCTAAGGGCATTTGGGTGGTCTCCAGGACGGGGTGGTTCGCCAAGGGCACTTCTTAACTGAGCCCTCAGGGGTCAGGAGTTGTGGCTTTTAAGGCTTTGTTCCCACACCCTTGGGCTTTCAGTTTTGCTGGATGCACTGGGAAGGGGTAACGGGGCAGGGCCGCATGCAGGGCCCAGGGGGAGGCTTACAGGTCACGGCATCCTTCCCTGCCCAGCACCGGGGCTGAAGCGCAGGACTGTCTGGTTCCAAGGCCAACGGGACTATGAACAACCCCAATGGGCCCCACCACAACACTTGTGGGCGGGAGATGCTGAGGTGCCTCTGTGTGTCCTGTGGAACGGAGAGCCATCCTTCTGCCGGCTACTGACAGGTTCTGCTTCGCAGTTTCGCTTCCGTGCATGAGGGAGGCGGGGGGGGGGTCAGACGACACTACTGCCTCTGTAGTAGATTGCTAGATTGGAGCCTTGCTGGTCGTTGCAGACCGAAAGGCGCCTATGGTCCCACTGATAAGGCTTGATGTTATGCTGATTTTGCATGTCTTTCATTGAGAGCGGTAACCCACACGCTTTCACACAGTGGGCGTGGGCAGGGGGCTGGGGTGGGGGGTTCAAGCCCCCGAAGACTAGGAGGGTGGGTTTGGAAAATGGGTTGCAAGTTTACGTCTTATAGAAACAGTGCGCATGCCGATAATGAAAGGTGTCCGCTGTTTATCCCCCTTCGTTGTTCTGTCGGTGCTCCATTGGCTCGTTTTAAATGGCCACATCTCATTAACCGTTGTGTGGGTGCTGACTTTTGTGTCACGAATCTTGTGGATTCATTGTGTGCCCCAACGTCTACTTATGTGTCAGGTCTGCTTTGTGCATGTTGTACCTTGAATGGCACACACTGCTGTTGATTCTGAAACGTCTCCTTGGTGGCAGCCCAGCAGCCAGGGCATTGCGGATTTGTTTTCATTTATCAATGTTGTTAGAATCTCGACGAAGTTACAAGCTCTCCTTCCCAGTCAGTCGATGCAGCACGGAGGGGGTTGTGCTGGTGCACTGCATGGTGTTCCATTGTGGAAGGCACAGATCCAATATCATTGACAGGGATGGGCATACTGTCACAAATGTTTATGGACCTCTTCAATGCTCCTGAGCATGTGGCATATTTTTTGACCTCAGAGACATGTAACTGACGGAGGGTTTGGCATCGCTCAGTCCCTTGGCTTCATTCCAACGCACAGCAAAAACATTGGTTTTGAAGGTGTGCTTTGGGTTTCGGGGTGGTGTTGTGGGACATAATTCCTGCAATCAGAAGACAAGGGGCTTAAGGAGCGTTTAGGCTTGGGTCCCTTATATGAACGCTACATCCCAACTGAAGGGTTCCATAGGAGTGTCTTCCTATGCATCACTATTATCTGTTGCAGAATCATCCAGAGCTATGATTTCCACCTTTTCTTCAAAAGAAATCCTACCGTTGGCGCTGTGCACGCACTGCACACGCTGCGCTCCCTTCAGCCCCTTGACCCCGTCTCATCATTGTCTTTTTGACCATAATTTTTATGCCCAAGGGTGCAACATGACGTTCTTTGTCAGCCGGTTGCAGTGGAAACTAAGCGCTGTGTCATGCATGTGAAGAATTCATTCTGCCCAACACAAAGTTGTGCTGGGGATTGCCACGACTTTGTGTTTGTTTCAATGTAATGTTCAGCAATTTCAGCAATTGCTGCGATGGGGCCCAAACCTCCCAAGAAGCACTTTTGGATCACGCATGAGCACGTGTAAGGGCGGGATCCCGTTTGACTTTGGGTGGCCTTGATTCCGGGCAGTGCGTGCCCAAGGGTGAGCCAGGGGTGGGGAGAAGGGCCTCAGACGTGCACTTACCCCCCCCCCCCCCTTTGTAATAGCTACGCCCTTGTAATAGCTACAGTAGGCGTAGGGACCGTACTAATTTGGTACCTAATTTTAATTCGGTACAAATGTAGTGCAGCCGCATAACACATGGGTTTGGTGACAAATTTGCCAGCTACATAGGGTCATGGACACATTTGTTGTGAGTGTTTGCCCACTTCAACCCACATAGCTCTGATTTGGGGGATATTTGTGTACCATATCCCCCTTTCTTGCACCAGCTCACCATGCAATCTTCTCTTTTTCAACCTGGGCGTCCAGTGATTTTCACACGTTCCACCGGTGAGCGTGTGGATGCCACAATGAAGGGGCCATCAGAGAAGGGGGACCTGTTTGCGGTGTTGGAGTACATGAAGGGTGGGCAGGTGGTCACACACCCCTGTGCCCCCCTTTCAAAAATCGAGTTCTCTATCCGATCACCGTCCCCATCCCCGGAGCCGGAGGTGCACTCATACCATGCATTGTCTCACGTGTATGTCGGTAGTTGTATGTGTCGTGCGCAAGCCACGCCCTTGTACTAGCTACAGTAGGCGCAGGGACCGTATTAATTCCGTACTTTGGCGTAGCTATTACAAAGGGGGGGGGTAAAACAGCCGTCAATCATTTATATCTGCAGCAATCTGAGATGTTTTCGGTCATGATCAGCGGCATGTGGCGTAATGGATGCATGGAGCGCTCGGCACAAGGGCCTTCTGTGCTTAGCCCCGCCTCTGATGGCTGCTATCTTCAATGTGTATATTACAGATGGGTGCATCCGTTTGCTTTTTCCAAGTACACGTTTGCCATTTTCTTCAAACCAAACCTCAAACGACACGGAATGGCCATTCACACTGTGGTTTGTTCTCCTCATTACTCCCGCAACAACGGTGTTTCGGTCAGAAGCGAAATGGTGCCCCTTTCTGCCATAATGCCTGTAATCCCATCCATTTCGACACCACAATTTCTGCTGATGAATTTGAGAACACCGTGCCTCATGCTTCTGATGGTTCTCCTAACGAAGATGCAAAGAAGAAGGGGGGGCATGGGGGTTTGCTGCGCACTACTGTACCCCCCTGTGCATTGTGTATTTGAACAATGTGCTGTCAGATCTAGAGGCGTGGGTGCTATCCCTCTCGTGCTGATGCTGATTTAGTCAAGTATTTCTCGGCTTACAGCATTTAGGACTGACTTCTTGACGGAATTTTGCAAACATGGTGAGGTCGAGAAACTCGTTCAGTGGGTTTATTTCCTCTAGTTTTGACCTCGTCTAGATCACACCATGTCCCCAGCTATGACGGTGTACAAATTCCGATGCGCAGGTCAGAGGGGAAGGGAGGGGAACCAGCAATTGAAGGGAATCCATCACCGCTACTCCCAAGCAAGCACCTTCCTCTTGGCCACAACCAGGAGATTACAACATGTTCATGTTACACATGAAGAAAGGGTTTGAGTAGAGTAGGGATGGGCTGGGACTGCCTGATGCCCCCCTCGTTCAGGGGTGGGCAACAATCTGCGGGTAGCAGCCGGGCCTTGTAGAATCCCACGTGCAAAACAAACAGAATATGCAGCCAGAAGCACTGTGAAAGGTGACCAACGAGTATTTATATCCCAGGGAATGGGGTGCAGGGTTTCGCATCGGGACTAAACAGGAAGTGGGAAGCAAAGCAGCAAAAGGAAAAGAATTGGAACACGACAGTACTCACCGAATCCCTCTCCAACTCTGCTCACCCATGTGTAAGAAGCCGCCATTATCTATTCTTACAATCTGTGCAACTGAACCATTAAACATGTAACCCAACAGTCCAGACCCTGGCCTGCGAGGTGGGACGTCAGTACACCCCTTATATGATGGGCTGGCGTTCTGATGGACCGAGTTGCAGTGGACTGCAGACACGTCAAAAAGAAATCGGCACCTTACCGAAAGCACCAGTGGGTTTTAAGGGGTGCCAGGCACGGCGCGCCTATGCCACACATTAATGACAAATGACGTGTTGCTTGATGGAAAAGAGAAAATCTGACAGGCATCGCAATTGAGGTTGTGAACATTGTACTGGCCTCTGTGGCATTGTTCGTGGTTGAGCATGCTGTGCAGGTACTCTGTCCTCCATGGGTCCTCAGTCCTGTCAGAACGAATGCTCTGAGTGAGGCCTGCATCTTTCTATCCTTTCCCTATTATACTCCATTAAGATTTACTAACAAGACTGAGATGGAGGTAGTATCCAAGCCTGCATGCTTGGAGCTTACCCTGGGTGAGAATAATTCCTGTTTATTGTGCCGCAACAGCAATAAAATAAAGAGCAACATTAAATGAAAGAGAGCAACATGGGCAAGTGCAAAAGAGGGAGGAGCGGACGTGTCAAAGTGCCAATTGAAGCAGCTGAGGAAGGTGATGATGAAGGTGATAATGAAGCTGATGATTAAATCAATGATGACCGAATCTTGATTTCGTGTGTCATCTAGTGGGACATGAAGGATTAGAGCTTCAGCCGCCAGGTGTGAACGCATCCACATGTCAGAGGCTGCCAGATGTGGGTCCACCACTTGCAAGAAGTCGCTGCATGAGGCTGTTGGTCCCATGACATCTGTCCACAGCTAATCTAAGCACAACCTGATGCACAGACCACTCGCCCCTTCCCGACGTTTGAGTGGAACGCACAGGCAAAGGCCTTTTTTTTTGCCTCCAGTTGGCCCCAGATGGCCCAGCTTGTCACAGAACACCACCGAAATAGTTTGTTTCATGTTTCAGTTTTGTGCACTTCATGCTGTGTGAAATGGATTTCCCTCCGACGTTTGGAAAGAAATGCCCTCCCTCCTCCCTCCTAGACCTAATACATTCAACAAAAAACTGAGTACCGATGTCCACAAAAGACTCTGAGAGGAAAGCAATATATTGGCGTAGCCCATTGGAGACAATGGAGTCCTTTTTCCAACCACACGATCCGGTGCCCACGTGGTTGGGGAGGGTTCAAACAAACACAAGGGATCTGTCCTCCAATCATTGGCATGGAGTGGGGCACCAGCATGGTGGGGAGCATCGCTATGGACAAAGATGTGGTCACAAGATGAATCGCATGCTGTTGAAGATCACCAATTTCCTGCGGCAGCTCGCTGGCTCTCCAAGTGGCTACAAAAATAGGTATGAGGGACACAGATACTGCTAGACGCCCAATGAACAGAAATCTCACCATTGGGCGGGGCACCCAGCAGCAAGCCCTAGCAACCTGCAGTGCAACCTCAAACAACCTCCACTGCAATTTCCAGCAACCTTGAGCAGTCTCCAACAACCTCGAGCAACCATGAACAACCATGATCGCACTCTCTTCATCATTTTCATCATTTGTACTTGAAGGCTGTTGGAGTTTGGAGTACATGTTGTTCTGTTGTGGACTGCAAGATGCACATGACAGTAATACAGAATGACGAAATGCCAAAATGTTGCACCCGGTTTTGAGAGGGGCATGGGCAGAGCACGCCGGGTTGGAAGCGTTGGAGAGACAGGGAGGAAAGGAGACCACAAGGTAGGGCCGTAATCCAGGGTTGTGCTTGAGACCCTAATGAGGATCTACATTCACCCCAACACCAACAGTATGCAAAAAGCACAATGCTTCATAGGGTGCAAGTGCATTACAGACTGACACCTAAACAATGGTGGGGTCACAAAATGCCGGGTGTTGTGTCCATGCTTGAGGGCAAGGGTAATTGGTCACAGGGTGCCGTACACACTACACATTCTGATGTTGACGCATACCAACAATTGTGATGCTGGGGCATCACTACCCACATACTGACCCCTTTCTGCTCAGGCACTGAAACGATTTGTCCTTAAAAGAGGGAGATTGGGGGCTGATGAGAAGACTGGGGCATTGAATGTAGATTTTCAAAGCGTTAGTACCCCTTGCTCCTTCAGCATCAACGTACAAGGCTATGCCAGTTGGCCCTGGATACCACCGCCATTGCACAATGCACAATTCATTGGCCAATCCATTGATCAACATCCATGAGTTCCGGCACCGAAAGCACGGAAAGCATTTTTGGAGGACAACAGTGGGTAAAACGTTGCTTCCACTTATTGCAGGGGGTTGAGGGATGCTGGAAAGGCAAAGTAAGTATGCCGGTTGGTATGTACGCAACAATTCGAGTTTTTAGAAGTTGTATATCTTGCTTGTTCCAAGCCACTCGGGAAAAGTGTCTTCAATAGGTGAGATTGGGACAGTTGTCCCTCTGCTCACAAGTGCTGCTTCTGCCCCTTGGCGTTCCTCCCATGGCAGCGCCAGCATGCTTCACACAAAGCCTGTACCAACACAGTGAAGTTTGGAGGGTGCTCACCACCACTGACTTGCGAAATGTAACACAGGGCCAGGGTGTTCCGGATCTCCCAGTGTTTCCGATTGGTGGTGCACAACACGTCGACGCATTTTTTGTTTCGTTCGTGTGGCGTGCCAACGGCTAGGAACTGTACATGAGGTTGCAGCCCTGCAATATCTGTCAAGAACAAACCTGATCTATGGATGCAGGCAAATGCGGTCACAGCTCCTTTCCAAGGTGGATTGAATCAGCTGGCACATGGGTTCACTGCATGTGTGTGTGGGGGTTGCCTTGTGTGTGGGGGGGGGGGAAGAGGGGGTTGTACCAACAGGGCTTTTGTTGTTGAAGCATTCCCCCGTCATTGCTACGCCCCCCCCCTTTGGTTTCACCCAGATCCCTGCCTAGTGCAGCTCACCAGACCTTCCGGAGCTTGGCTGGAGATTGCTGGCTGCCAGTGCTGGTGGATGCAGTGAACTTGGGGTGCACTGTGCGCACGCCTTCAGCCGTAAACGTGGAGCGCCCAGGTGCGAAAAGTGCCGTAAACACCACAGTGGTTTCAATTAAATGTAGGTAATGGCAGATCCAAGGAGGGGTGTGGTCTCTCTTCCTCTGGGGGCTGGTTCAAATCTCCCTGCTACCTACTGCGTGACTACTTCCCCTCCAATACCCCTGCCACTTTACGGCGCCAGCACCGTAAACGTTTGCGGCGGTGGCGCCGTAAACGCTTACGTTAGAAGTGTGCCAAACTGCCTACCACCCCCCTTTTCCCCGTCTGACAGAGAATGGCAGAGATGGACAAATTGGAAGGAACCTGCATAGTCCACTTGTTACATGCTGATATGGGGGTGAACTCAAAAGCTTTCCGCACAAGCACAACTGGACTCAACAGTGAACACCACCAATGGGCAGGGGAGGGTCATTCTGTAGTAGGTACACATTTACCCCCCCTTTGCAATCTCCCACCCCTTGCAACCCCCCCCCCCCGGGAGACCGTCATTTCCATGATTTTCTAGTTAACATGTGTTGTGCTGGTTTGTGTTGCCCATACGCCTTGAAATACCCTTGCAACCCCCCCCCCCCCCCCCGGGAGACTGTCACTTGGCGACCGTCTCCCGCCCCCACCCGGGAGACTGTCGCGCGCTAACGTGGGAGATTGCAAGGGGGGCGGGGGATATGGCGCCACCGCCGTAAATGCTTATGGCGCTGGCACCGTGAAATGAGAGGGGGTACATTCTGGCGATTATTGTGACATTGGGGGTTTTGTGGCAATGCCCTTCAGGAGCACCAGCCAGAAAATGTCCGGGTGCATCTAAACACATTGACAAATGTTAAAACTGCAAACTTTACAAACTGCCATATGCGGGGGTCATTAAAATATGGGGGTGATCTCAAAACGTTTCCACACCAGCCTAATGGGATCCAACAGTTGAAACTGTCAGGTTGTCTTTTGAAACGGGTTGTAAGAGCTAGAAATTCTTCCATTGAGCCCTCCAGTCTCACTACAGTGCACCACCTTCCTGAATCTCTTGTTTCCGATGATTATTTTGACAAATGGGGTTTTTGTGGCACTGCCCGTCATGAGCATCATTGATAAATGTGATCAGCATGTCCTTGGGAGCACCTTGGCCCATGTGTGCTGCAATCGTGTGTGTGCGGTCTGGCTGAACCTGGGAGCACTAGTGTACTTGGTGAACCTCGTGTGTCTAGCTGCCATCATGCGCTAAGAGCTTCACCCTGGGAAGCAACAATGGACTATGCAAACCCCGCCCTGTCCATCTCTGCCCTTCTCCTTGAGACAGAGAAAATGTTTTCTGGTCATAATATTGGTGTCCAATCACCAGGCAGACGAATTTTTTTACAGTGCTGGCGCCGCAAACATTTTTGCAGGGAGATGTGACATTGAGGGTTAATCTCTCTACACCAAACATTACAAAAAATGGGAGCATTGACAGAGTGTCCGGGTCTGGTTTGATCAATGTTTCTCTCCTTGCAATTGTCCAATTGGAGAGATGTCTTTTAAATTGTCTGGAGAATGCAACTTATGGCGATCTGTCTTTTTGTGAAACTGCTTTACACATTCCCCTTAGGGTTGCCAATGACCTGTTGTAGCATATCTGAATAAGGTCTAGATCCCGCACTACTAGTTTAGACCGTTGCTGGAACTGTGTTTTTCAGATACAATTTTGGTTTAGAGAAAATACAAAATTTGACCCAGATTTGTCAATGTTTAGCGCGCTGGCACCGTAAAATTTTCATTGGTCATACATTTGCGATCCGGGGGGTTATAGCCCTGCTGTGCGCATGTCCTGGCCCTTGTCTTCAATTTGAAGGCATGGCCGTAGCCGGGCAGCATACTCTGTAGTATCAACATGAGAAAGCAGTGTCTCTTTGCGAGGGGTAGGCCCGCTTTAAAGATACCATATGAACCGGGCGGAGCACCCGCAGTGTACCCCCCCCCCCCCCCCTTGCAATCCCCCCCCCCCACCCGGGAGACCGTCACTTCCATGTTTTTCTAGTTAACATGTATTGCGCTGGTTTGTGTTGCCCATCTGCTTTACGCATAGCCTTGCATTGCTTTCCCATTGCTTCAAATCAAACACCTGTGTGTGTTCTGTGGTATTCTCTCTCCAAAGGCGTTGTATGGGTGTGTTGTGTTGCTACTTCAGACCCAAGATGTTTTCTCCCGGTGACCATGTACGGTACCACTCACGCACACTTGGTGCACATGTGCTTGCATCGGTGGAGGGTACCACAGTTTGCCTTGAAATACCCTTGCAATCCCCCCCCTCCCCCGGGAGACCGTCACTTGGTGACCGTCTCCCCCCCCCCACCTGGGAGACCGTCGCGCAGTAACCCGGGAGTTTGCAAGGGGGGGGGCAGGGTAGCATAGCACGCATGAACTCACCTTCGCAACTTCCGGACTATGTTTAGCGAAAAAAGAAAAGCCCTGTTGTGCGCATGTTTTCAAAAAGAGTGCCTTTTTGCGGCACCATGGGTTTGAGGGTTTACGGCTGTACATGTGCGCGTAGTGCACCCCAAGGTGAATGTTTCCCCTGATTCCGCCCAAACCCGCTGCTCCTTGCAAATGCAAAGATCTCCTTGGCCTTCCCTGTTGGCCACAGGGAGTGGGGGTGGGGGCGGGGTGGTGGAAATTGGAGTGCTGCTATCTGTTGTGACCTATTTGTGTTCCTTACACGAGGGTTTGCTTGTGCAAAAACAGAGCAGCGGACAGGTAATTTAATTACTCGTATCCAGGAGACTGAGACAGAGAGACAGAGATAACTGTCAAGGTGGCAAAGACAATCCAAGCCATTGCTTGCTATGCATTCCCAGTGAACACCCACATCACCAAGCACATGATTGTTTCATATGTGTAGGGTTTGCTCTGAGTTTCAAATGGCCTGACGCGGTGCATTTTGGGAGTTACATATCTGAGACCATGACGTATCGGCATGGCATTCAAAGACATGCAATTCTTGAAGCGAAGGCTCATGTTCCTTGCACTGAATTTAGCCGACTGGCCACACAGCCAAGTGAAAATGGGGGGAAATGGGGAATGGATGAAAATGGGGAGAAGTGAAAAACATGACAAAAACATGCATTCTGGAAAAAAATTGGTCAGGGGTTGCAGAAGAATGGAAGGAAAAGGGGATATCTTGACACATGACCCATGTCTTTTCCAGTCCCATGTCCCCCTTTTTCCATTCCCGTCCCTTCCCTTCCCTTCCCTCAGGGCTTCCCTTCCCTCAGGGCTTCTGGATTACATTTTACTCAGCGGACAGGCCGACAGGGGGAATGTTATTTTTGCCAATGGTTGACAATGGCCTGCTCGTCACCTGCCGCGGAGGACAATGACTGCCCCTCTTTTTGTGCTTCCTTCAGGCCTGTAGTTGAGGGTTAGTCCAGCACAGAAGACGAGTACACGTCTGCAGCCCGGTGCTGTTGCACTGTTGCAGATGTGGAAAAGTTGTACAGGCAGAAGCATTATACCACAATCCTTACAATGTGAAAACCCGCGCTCCCGAAGCCAATGATGATAGACCTGGCAGATTTGCCTCACGACGCAGGCCCCCAGCCCACACCGCAACCTGTGTTCGCAGGTTTTGTCATTCGTCGGCATGGCCACATCCACGCGCACCCTCACAAGCCTCCTGCTCTTCCTGACCTATGCTGGCTCCATGGTCTCCTTCATCACTCTCCGTAAGCTTGGGCTGGCGCACTGGCTCATTCCCCACATGCTCTCCATCGGCATCGGCAGCGGCTGGTCCATTCTCTCATCCCTCCTGGCACTCTTTGCCGTGCCGTCGCTTGCCCCAAGCAGTCCCCTCCACCTGGTGGCGGTCTTCCTGCCAGCCCAAGCGGGTTTCGTCACAAGCCTCAGTACCCGCGGAGAGATCGGGGCCCTGCAACAGTGCACCACCATCGCCCTTGCGGCGGCGTTCTGTGGGCTTCAGTACCACGCGGCCACATCGGACCCCCGCAACCATCGCAGCACCTCAGCCGTCAGCCTTCTGCCCGTGGGGGCAGCATTGCTCGTGGCTCTCATGCACGGGTGCAGCCGCCTGCGCAAGCTGACGGCGGCTTGGGTGCTGCTGGCACTAAGCCGGCAGGCTGGCTTTGGGCTTCGCGCCCAGAGCTGCATTTTGGTGCTTTTGGAGCTCACAACGCTGCTGACGGTCAAGCTCTCAGGCGACTGGTAACGTAAATCTGGATTGCCTGGGCGAGGGGGTCTCGGTGGGGTTTACTGAGGTACATTTGACGGCACTTGGGCCCCGCTGGGTCACCATTTGTGCGCAGTCGAACATGAGACATGAATGAGGGCTGTGCCCCAGGCGTTGCACGATGGCCTCATACGGACTGCACTGTATGGACGAGTGGGTTATCGCCAGCCATGATTTTGGGCAGCCGGTTTGTCGCACACCAAACATGCGATGGGAACAATTGTGGGGCGTGGGACATGCTTTTGGATTTGTGGGTGATGTTTTACCGGGTTTGTTGGGCAGCATTTAGGGCAGTCTGCGGGGGCATGAGTCTTCCACAAAGGAGATGTGTGAAGCAGTGCACGGCTGGCGGAGTGTCGCAGGCTATGGTACTGGGAATGGGCACGAGAGGCAGTGGATGTGAAGGGCTGCAGTGGGTGTGTGGCTTGAGGATCACGATGTTTTACCGCCGTTCATAGTCAAACTGCCGCCCAAAACGCAAGCAATGGTACGCAACGGCACTGGAGAGGCTGCTGACTGCTGTGGCTCAAGGCGGTGAGGGCAAGTTCGTGCTCACCCAAGCTGACCTGTACAAAGGAGGTGGCCTCACTGTCCATGCGCAAAGGGTGCTCAGCAGCGGGGGCTCAAACACGAACAAATACTTCACTGCAGATTGATTGGCTGCCTCATGTGCACACACATCGCACACAGTGTATCCAGCGTGTACACCACTATATTGCGCCGTACAGGAAGTTGTGCTGGCTTCCAGTGTGGGGCTTGTGTTGTGTTGCAGTATTTGAGACCCATTATTTGCCTCGTTTTCCCTATTTGCTTGTGTTTCAGAAGGCCATCCTTTGGTTGACTGCACACGGCACCAGAAGAAGTTGTTGAGAATATGAAACCAATGGTTTTGCTCCTAAGACCGCCCATGAATACCCATCAATGCTGTCCATGGCCCTCCTCTTCCGCCAACTGTCATTTGTTGATCGCCAACGGACCCAGTGAATCCTTGACCCAACACCCTATTTTCCCCCGGTTGGAGGCCCCCATGTACATCCACGGCACACACCCGAGCGGATGACCCATCAATTACCTTAACCACGAGCCTGTCTGCTGCTGTCGAGCGTAAGGCCGCAATTGGTAGAATTGCTGTGGGCGGAGGGAGTGGATCCGCTCAATGGACAATGGCGTCTGTGCTCTGGGGCTATGTAGGTGGGTATGGTCGGATGCCCTGGCACAAACGTGGCGCCGCAGCTTGGATTTCGTCCAGCGCTGCAATGGAATGTGGGATCATGTGCGGGTGAAGGTCAAGCAGGGCATTCCTCCCTCCAGAAAGCCTGTCCAGCGGGTGACTTGTAGGTGGGCATGTGGAATGTATGATGGGCCGCAACCAAAGCAGCCATGGCAATCTAACCCCCCGTCCCATCTCGGATGGCCGAGCTCTCAGTTACCAGCCACAAGAACATTGGCGCAGCTGTCAGTTTTGTAGTGGCAGTATATTGGCCATGCCGCAGCACCTCAATCTGCAGCTTGCAACACTGCTCAGACCCCTCCGTGCATTTCAGCATTCGGGGTATATTGCTTGGGTCCCGGCCATGGAATGCCATGGACCATGGAAGGGCCTGTGCTTATGAGAACGGTGACGTACTTGGAAAACCAGTAGTGTCATTGCAGAAGTCAACACGTTGCCTTCGTGTATGCCCGATATATTCACGGAAATGAGTGATCAATTTGGACATAATGTATTCCCCTCCTTGCCCCAGTCGTGATGCATGAGAGCGTGCACACACACACACACACACACACACACGCGTAGTCTTCCTGTCGTGCTGAGAGGGAGGAAAGGCCGCATGAGGCGGGTACCCAAATATTGCTGCAGTGCGAAGAATGCTGTAGAGGGCGTCACAGACACACACACACACACACATGGGGTTCAGCAGGAGGCTATTTGTTGTGGTGCCACTCTGCTGTGTATGTGAATTCACTTAAGGCATTGGGGTAGGGCGAAGACATGGTGGATCTGCGCGAATTCCGGGTGTGGATTCGGCAGACTCCACCAAAGCTGAAGTTTTGATGACGTCCATTATAGGAGCTTTTCTTGGTTCTGCCAGCCGCAGGAGCACTGGCCGGTGGTGGTATCGTCGTCAGTGGCTTACTCCACGTTCACGCAAGTCTGCCCAGGGGGCCTGCCTGGGAGGGCAGGTGTTTCTGCAAGCGCTGCTCTGGAATTCTGTGTTTTTCACTCAAACAGTTGGAGGGAAACTGTTTTCGCACATTTTACTGTCCGTCGTTGGCGGCCAAGGGTTACCCTCCAGTGAGTGGTGGACTGTGTGTCCAGCTCGGGACAGCTCAACACTGGGATTATCTCAGGCACCCCCCCCCCCTTTATCGGGCACTGTATGTACGACTGTTGATAACGTATATTGATGCCGCGCATGGCCGGGAGCCCAAGCCGCGATGGTGTGTGCTACCACCTGGCTGCGGGAGTAGAAACTGTCTAGTGTGCTGAAGGTGTGCTGCCAACATCTCCAGATAGAGGAACAGCAGCCCGTAGCGGTGTGGAAAACCTTGCCATCACAGAATGTGCCATTCAGGCCCAGGGAATTTGTTGTGGTGGCGCTATGGCGCAAATTGCCAATGGCACAGCGTTTAGCACAATTTCAGGTGGTCCAAGTTCAGGAGTGCCCTCTATGCGGGACACGTAAAATCATGACCATGTTTTCAAGAAGTGTTTCTACCTTCAGGATTCATTAGCACCGATTCGTCGCCTCTAGGGGGTACATGTATGCTCAAATGTATGTTCTGAGCCGTCACAGCTATGTACCAATCACCCCATGTGGTCGGTGTCCACCATTCAGGGATGGCTTATGTGGTTGGTGGTGTACACATGCCGGTTAATCCGCTGTGAGGCGCTGTGCCACTGCAGTGTTGCAGCGATTCTTTGCAATGCTCTTGCCGATTCTTCGCAGTGCTCTTGTCGTGGAAAGCCCTGCCACAACGCAGATTACCACAGGAAATAGTAGCTAGCGACCAGCGAATGCCTCAAGGACATTCTGAAAGTGCGCGACACGGAGTCTGGACGGGGTCTGTAGTAAAACCTAGTAAAATTTTTTTTTCAAATTTTTTTTGTTGCGTACCAGCTTACTGGCTTAACTAGTTTTTACTAGGTATTGGGAGCCTAGTTAAAAAAATTTTTTTACTAGGTTTTAGAACATAGTAAAAAAAATTTTTTTTTACTAGGTTTCGGAATCTAGTAAAAAAAGTTTCTATTTTTACTAGGTTTCAGAACCTAGTGAAAAAAAAAGTCTTTTTTTACTAGGTTACTAGTTAGCCACCTTACCCACTTGTGGGCCACCTCTGATTCTGCCCCCCGCTCTGAAGCGGTGGGGACCCGAGGCGGCAGGGGTTATGTAGCCACCTGGCCCATTTGTGGGCCACTTGTGATTGTGCCCCCCTTTCTGAAGCGGTGGGGACCCCCCAGGCGGCAGGGGTTATGTAGCCACCTTGCCCACTTGTGGGCCACTTTTGATTCTGCCCCCCGCTCTGAAGCGGTGGGTACCCCCCAGACGGCAGGGGTTATGTAGCCATTGAGGCACTGCTTGGCAACGATTGGAGGCAGCCACTACATGTCACAGTTCCAGGTTTGTCGCCGCAACAATTTGAGTTTGACGCACGGCATTTCAGGGACCTTACCACCGAGATCTATGTCACAGATTCTGCTCAAATTTTGGTGTATCACGGGTGGGCTGCCCAAACCGCTCTCAGTGCGGATATGGACACAATGGGTGTGGTGTGGGTTGTCCGCGACTCTTTGTGGAATGCCTCATGTGCTAGTGCACAACGCCGCAAACAGCTGGTTAAATCGTGGGCAGAGCGCACTTTGCAAGCGTCGTCCATATATATGTCTTTTGCCCCACCCCTGATTGTGGCGCAGGTAGATAATTCGAGCAATTCCCATTGGGTGGAGAGGAGTTGGCTGTTGTGGATTTGATTGCCAAGCGAGAAGGCGTCGAACCACAGCAGCAGAAGAGGTGGTCTTGGGCTTGGTCTTGGGTGAGATTTTGGGTGCTTTCGGTGCCCTTGCGTTTGCAGTTGCACCCCTGCATTCCACCTTCATCCAGTAGCTTGATGGTGTCAGCTACCATCTGGCATGTCTCTCGACGTCGCATTGTGCCTTGTCTTGGCGCGTTGTCCAGGACATATTGCAAGTGCCACAAGATCGATTGTGGTTGTTGCGTGAAATGGCTGAAGCTACTTTGTTCTTTGGTCGTTCAAAGATGGCCTCCACCCCAAGGGCCCCAGCCGTACATTGGGAGGTGGCTCGGATGTACCCCCCACCCAAATCTGTGGACCCCGTTGACACATGCTTTTCTTGTGATGGGACACCTCACATGGCGTGCCACGAATGTGAGGTTCCCACACAGGTTTGCCCACATTTCGAACCTGCCCTCAGGGCTTCTGCACTTCTAGAACTTGGCCTATTTGATAAAAAAAATTCTGCTCTTGATCGTGCTAAGCTTGTGGAAAGCAAGGGTGTTTATTCAACTTTTGTGGCCAAAGTGTTTGCTCCTCTTCACGTCATATTTGAAAGGCGGTGAACATCGGGATGTCCCAAGTGTACTCACCACAAAAGTAGCTCATGGCGCAGGTACTGCTCCAACCATACCATTTTCACCAATGACAGTCGAACCCCCACCCCCCCCCCCCCCGAGCATCCCCTCCCGTCTAACGGGGGCCTCATCCTCAGCGTGGCGTGCCGGTGAACCTAAAGGAGTGGGTTACCGGCCCAGCTCTCAGGGCTAATGGAGGCGAAGTTAGACCCTGTGGGCAGCAACCGGCCCACAGGCAGCCACACCACGCAGGGAGGAGCACAGTCGACGGTGGACTGGACTCCTGCCCCCCCCCCCCCCCAGCACAAGCCCCCCCCACCACGCGACACGAACGCATGTGCGCAGAGGCCTGCCGGCAGGAGCGTGCAGCTCCAGGGCGACAACCGGTTGACACACGCCGCACAGCCTCATGTGTGGCTTCCTGCACAGGGGGGGGGACACTGCGCAACACACAGATGGCCTCTGGCGGGAGATCAGTGGGACCCGCCCACACTCCTGCATAGGTAATGCCCGACCACAGGCACCCGACGACGTCGGGCATGAGCTGCCGACCCCCCGTGGCCTGAAGATCGGGCGAGGCCGACCCAGGGGTAAGCCTGCAAACGGGGCCCGAGGCGCACCAACACAGCACCGCGCCTCGGGGGGGACAAGCGGGCGCTGGATCGAGAGGTGAAGCCTGTGGCACCGGAGCCGTGGCGGTGCAGCGTCGCGGCTACGGACCGATCTGGGGCATGCGCCAGCGAAGCCTCGGAGGGAAGTGGAACAGGGAAGCACAGCGCACCCCCCCCCCCCCACAGCACCTGTGGGGGTTCACTGTGGATCTCTTTTATCCAACATCGGCGGCGGTACGCGGGACCGTGGGCTGACGTATGTGCAGCATGGGCCCGGGAAATTGGGCTCTGTCTGTCGCCGGGGTTTCTGCCATACTGCCAGCTGGTAGTGGTTCGGGGAGTGCGCTCATTGTTGCAGCGGTCATGTAAGTGCTTCTCACAGGTGCGGAGGAACGCCCCACACCTGGCGGTGGTGGGGAAAGCGTCGGGTATGCCAATCTGGCACAATGTGCTGTTTAGAAATGATGCATTGCGGACGTACTTTGCGCTGGCGATGGTGCGCACAGGGGTAATCACGTTGGGAGATGCTCTAAGCTGCGAGGCGTTTGTAGTGGCAGCCACGTGGGTGGGGATTTATGAGCAGCAGATGCAGTGGTTACGGCAACAACGAGTGCAGGAGCTGGCGCCAGTGTGGGGCAGTATGGGGTCGGGGAGATTCGTGCAGTTTATGCAGCCCCTGGGGGCGCCACCAGAACGACAAACAGCAGATGTGTGGGGTGTTTTTGAAGCAGTGAAGCTACCGGGCAGGGCGAAAGACTATATACGGCATGCGCTGTGGGCAAAGCTCTCCGTGGGCGCACGCACGCAGCATGTGTACCACAGGCCCAAGTGTGTGCTCTGCGATGTGCTTGAAACTACAAGACATGCAGTGGCGTTCTGCAAATTTCTGGGCTTTGCGTCCGATGTGGTAGTAAAGTCATTTGGGCCCCTGTGGTCAAACACGGGGCAGCAGCTGAGCCTGCAGGACAGCCTGCTGACACACCCACTGAAAGCGCTGCAATCCACCCAAGGACTGTCCCTGTGGGCGGCTTCATTCGTGTCATGGAGGCTGCGGTGCGATGCGGTGTTTCGAGACAAGTCGCCTACGGTGCAAGATTTTGCGGGGCGCTCGGCAGCAACTATGCTCTGGTGGGCAACCGCTGATGAGACCTCACTGTATAGGCAGGAATCAATGCACATTTACAGAGAGCTGCAGTTGTTTATCTCTGGGGCACCGATGTTTTAGGGGGGGGTCGGAGCACCTACAGGAGCAATACTGCCGCAACGGCAGCGGCATTTGCCGAAATGGATCAGATGGGCGTCTCTGCTGTCTGAAAAGCAGAGGGAAATAGATCAAAAGCTCAAGGATGGGTGGGAAGTATGCTATACAGACGGATCGCGGACAGAGACAGCAGGGGTGTCGCATGCAGGGTATGGGGTGTGGTATTCGGCTGGTAACCCGCGCAATGTGCGGGCAGCAGTTCCTGCCCACGAAAAGCAAACAATTGGACGGGCAGAACTGCGGGGAGTGCTGGTAGCGGTGCAGGGGAAAACACCAGGGATCAAGTTACATATAGTGACGGACTCCGAAATTGTCTGGGCAGGGCTGCAGGGCAAGTGTGCAAAGTGGGAGAGGCATGCGTGGGTGGGGTCGAGGGGCGCGCTGGCACACCGTGACCTGTGGATGCAACTCTGGCAGAGCTGGCAGTTGTTAGGGGACAGTGTCTCTATCCAGTGGGTCCCGTCACATGCAGGAGTAGAGGGCAACGAGCAGGCAGATAAATGTGCTGTGCGGGGTGTAGAGTTGTCCTTGCCAGGGGTAGTCAGAGAGAAAGAGGCGAGTGAAGTGTGGAGGGAGCTGGGGCTGGAGGAGATGCCCGAGCAGGACGAAGAACCAGAGGAGAATTGGGACACGGTGGACAGTGAAACAGACAGCACTGATGCAGGGAGTACAGCAGACAGCACTGATGCAGAGATGATGAGTGAGAGCGAAGAGGGGGGAAGCAGTGAATGTGAGCTGGTGTGTAGGCCGCAAAAGAGTGGGAGGGTGAGGTAAACTGCCATGTTCTAACCCAAGCCAGCCTATGACACATTCGATAGCCCAGCTGGGCGAAATCAAGGCGACATTCAGCACTGGACTTGGAAGAGCGATGACCGTATGGCCTGTGTCACGGGGGTCATATGGTAGCTAAGTATCCGTTGCTTTGCGACCCCCCCCCCCACAGCACCACCTGCCGCAAACCAGCACCTCCTGCAGCCCACCTGCACCACCTGCAGCCCTCCTGCACCTCCTGCAGCCCTCCTGCACCACCTGCAGCCCTCCTGCACCACCTGCAGCCCTCCTGCACCACCTGCAGCCCTCCTGCACCACCTGCTGCCCACCTGCACCTCCTGTTACAGAGAATTACATCGCAGCCGCCGTAAGGCGGCGGCGGTTAACTGCCCCATGCCCACACAGCCCCCTCCACGTGTCCTCCGATTCACAGGCGGCATCCCAACCTGATCGCGGTCACCCTGCTCTGCAGCTGACACAATGCCTCCTGCAGAATTCACCTCCCTTGCGCCCGCAGAGCAACGAGCCAGGCTGCGCCCCGCGGAAGCGTTCCCCGTCACGAACGTCGTCTACTCCGGAGAAGGACAGGGTGTTGTTGCTCACGGCGCAGCACTTCAAGACTTCCACCGTCGTACGGGGTATTCCGATGGGTGACAGTCCACTTCAAGCCAGCGTGGCGCTCTGGTGGGCCGTCTTGACGGGTCAGATACTTCGTGGTGAGCTCGAGGCCCTCCGAGATCACTGCCGCAAGTACCACCGGGCCACCTTCCGGGACGTGTTCAATAATTTTCTGGACCAGGTCGCCGCCCTCCCGCACGCGCGCCGCAACGACCTCATCCACGCCGCCCGTCAGCACTGCGCGGATTGGGACGATACATTCTTGGCCAAGCTGCAGTTCGATGAGTTTGTTGAAGTCCTGGCCGGGACGCGCAAGGCCCAGCCCGTGCTCCTGCGCATCCCGCTACTGCACTGGCTGACTGTGTGGGCAGCTGAACGCGACGGTAGCGCTGTGGCCTGCCCCAAGATCTAGAGCCACGACCCGCCGGGCAAGGAGGTGGGCAAGATCCCTGGCCCCAGCCCCCTCGGCAAGCGGGAGTGGGAGCTGGAACTCCAGCGGCGAGTAGACGATAAATCCCTGCTCGCGCCACATGTACCACCGGTGCCCAGCATAGAACATTGAAAGAGAGACCAATATTGTCCGGTTACCGGTGGCAATTTGAGGAAATCTGTACCGACGTGCATGCGATATGCTTCGGTCCGTCGCTTGGAAGTTTTCGAAAACCCTTGGAAAGATGCTCGGAAGTTTTGGCAGCCAGATCGGCCCCCCAAAACGCAACCGATATCGGTAGGAATGTTCCATGGGCTTCCCAGCCGACCGTGCCGGGGGAGCTCGGAAGAAATTTTTTAGCCCGAACCCAGTGGAATTTTGGTTGGATGCTTGGTGGACAGATGCTCGGAAGTTTTGGCAGCCAGATCCGGTCCCAAAACGTAACCAATATTGGTAGGAATGTTCCATGGGCTTCCCAGCCGACCGTGCCGGGGGAGCTCGGAAGAAATTTTTCAGCCCGAACCCAGTGGAATTTTGGTTGGATGCTTGGTGCCTACCTTGCCTGCAAGATGCCATGGAGAACAGCACGTTGAAGCTAATGTTTGTCTACCCTTTGTCTGCTTTGGTACTGGTTGGGGCTTGGCATTGATCGAAGAGTATTGCATTTTCGAAGGGTCGGACCACAGAAGACAGTTGGGATGTGGGCATTGCTCAAAGACTATTGAATTTTCGAAGGGTCGGACCACACAAGGTAGTTGGTATTTCAACTCCAAATTGTCTGATTGTCAGGTTTCTGTTAATGTCAGACAAGTGCGAATCTGGAGAAGAAGGGGGCAAGAAGCGGGAAAGAGAAGCAGTAACGGAAGGACCCGGCAAGAGGGTCAGGCTCAAGAGAGAGCCGAAGGAGGAGCCGAAGGAGGCCAAGGACCCCAAGGTCAAGGTCGAGGACGAAGAGATAGCCTCCTCCTCTGCCATATCCGCCCCTGTTCCTGCCCCTGCTCCGGCCCCTGCTGCACCCCCCCCGGTTCCACCTGCACCACCGGCCCCTATCCCAGCCTTCCCTACGGACGTCTTCGCCCAGGACATGTACGACGTTCGGGCGAGATGTGCGGAGGGACACATGTCCGTGACAGACCTCGGTGGTAGCCCACACGGTGTCATCAGCCTCCACTTGGGTGTCAGTCGAGCCCTTTGGAGGGACATCCCAGCCCCTCAGCAGCAGGCAGCTGTCAGGGCCGCTTCCCGTGCGGCCCTGGCCTCCCTCCTAGAGGAGTGGGCGCAATATCCCCGGGCCCCGCCATCCCCTCCACCCCCTCCGCCTGTGCTGTAGTGTGCCCCCACCACTCCACGGGCCCAACGGTGTTTTTCAACACCACCATGAATTGCCATGAATGGTACCATGAACTGCCCAGCTTGTGCTTGTTGTGCCTGCGGCAGGGGGCGGATAGTCGAGCACACTTTGGACACTTGGATCTCGAAACTGGTTGGAGCAATCCTGGCAAAAAAAGGTTCTGGTGGAAGGTACTGGCCCAAACCCTTGAGTGCTCCCCCGCCCCCCCCGCCCCCCCGCCCTCCCGCCAAGTAGGCGTCTGGCACCCGTGACCCTCTCTTTTCAGCTCGCCATGTCGTCTACCCCCCTTAGCGTGGCCTCTTCTGTCCCCTCCAGCCCTTCCTTCCGGGACGGCTGGGGAGATTTGCCGGAGCTCCTGCGGTTCGGAGACCAACCCGCGTCGCCACCGTGGGACTCTGACGCTGAGAAGTGTCTCAGCGAACTGGCCTCGCCCCAACCTCCATTGCCCACACCGCCCCCCTCTCCCCCTCCACCCAGCCGCGCACCAACCTCTCCAAGTCCTCTGCCCAGACCCTACTCAACCCCATACCAGGTCGCCCTCGAAGCCCTGGAGGAGGCCCTGATGTGCACTGCCGTGCCACCGCCATCCCCCCCACGACCCCCCAAGTACGTACCCAAGGACCCGCCCACCCCCCCAAAACCCACTGTTCACGGGCCCTACAGTGCCAAAACACTGCAGCTCATCCGGGACAACCACGGGGGTGGGGTACAGTATTTTGTTGATGGGGTGCTGAACTGCCGAGCGATGTATCGGTTTGCGGTTCAGCAGCCCAAGAAAAACCCCCTGCGGGTGTGGCAGGAGGGACTGCGAATTAGTCGTTCGCATTTCCTCAACAGGGACGAGGAGCATGCAGCAGTGGTGCTTGAAGTGCTGTGTGCTACCCCAAAACACCCTCCTATCCCCAAGCCGCCCCCTCAACCCGTTCCTCGCCGGCCACCGCCCCCTCGAGCCAGGGATCAGGTGACATTGACACAATATGTCAGGCACCGCCGTTCCTCACTACTCCCAATGGCTCCCGCCCCAAAGCGGCCGTGCCCCACCCCGCAGTTTGGCTCGTTGCTGGGCCCCCCCTCTCAGTCCGCCCCCCCCCCCCGCAGAGGCCCCAGTTTGGGTCATTGCTCCCTGCGCAAGCCCCCCCGCAGTTTGGCTCGTTGCTCCCGCGGCGAGCCTCTCAGTCCGCCCCCCAACCGCAGAGGCCCCAGTTTGGGTCATTGCTCCCTGCGCAAGCCCCCCCGCAGCGACCCCAGACTTCGGCGAGACGGTCCAATTTCCAGCTCTTCGGCAACGCCTGAGGAAGTGGACCTTTACGGTGTTTTTCAACACCACCAGCCAGTCGGCCATGAACTGCCCAGCTTGTGCTTGTTGTGCCTGTGGCAGGGGGCGGATAGTCGAGCACACTTTGGACCCTTGGATCTCGAAGCTGGTTGAAGCAATCCTGGCAAATGAAGGTTCTGGTGAAAGGTACTGGTTGGGGCTTTCCATACATGGTTTCCTTGAAACCAACCAAAACAGTGGCGCCGAGTGAGGGGGCGGATAGTCGAGCACACTTTGGACCCTTGGATCTCGAAGCTGGTTGAAGCAATCCTGGCAAATGAAGGTTCTGGTGAAAGGTACTGGTTGGGGCTTTCCATACATGGTTTCCTTGAAACCAACCAAAACAGTGGCGCAGAGTGAGGGGGCGGATAGTCGAGCACACTTTGGACACTTGGATCTCGAAACTGGTTGGAGCAATCCTGGCAAATGAAGGTTCTGGTGAAAGGTACTGGTTGGGGCTTTCCATACATGGTTTCCTTGAAACCAACCACAACAGTGGCGCAGAGTGAGGGGGCGGATAGTCGAGCACACTTTGGACACTTGGATCTCGAAACTGGTTGGAGCAATCCTGGCAAAAAAAGGTTCTGGTGAAAGGTACTGGTTGGGGCTGTCCATACATGGTTTCCTTGAAACCAACCACAACAGTGGCGCAGAGGGAGGGGGCGGATAGTCGAGCACATTTTGGACCCCTGGATCTCGAAACTGGTTGGAGCAATCCTGGCAAAAAAAGGTTCTGGTGAAAGGTACTGGTTGGGGCTTTCCATACATGGTTTCCTTGAAACCAACCACAACAGTGGCGCAGAGGGAGGGGGCGGATAGTCGAGCACATTTTGGACCCCTTGATCTCGAAACTGGTTGGAGCAATCCTGGCAAAAAAAGGTTCTGGTGAAAGGTACTGGTTGGGGCTTTCCATACATGGTTTCCTTGAAACCAACCAAAACAGTGGCGCAGAGGGAGGGGGCGGATAGTCGAGCACACTTTGGACCCTTGGATCTCGAAACTGGTAGGAGCAATCCTGGCAAAAAAAGGTTCTGGTGAAAGGTACTGGTTGGGGCTTTCCATACATGGTTTCCTTGAAACCTACCAAAACAGTGGCGCAGAGGGAGGGGGCGGATAGTCGAGCACACTTTGGACCCTTGGATCTCGAAACTGGTTGGAGCAATCCTGGCAAAAAAAGGTTCTGGTGACAGGTATTGGTTGGGGCTTTCCATACATGGTTCCTTTGAAACCAACCAAAACAGTGGCCCACTGCAATCTTCTGTTTTCCAGGCACCATGTTTCACCATGAATTTGTTGTGAACAACCATGCTATATGGGTGAAGGGGGAGATCTCCAAGCTGGAGGCATTTGCCAGCATATGCCCTATTCCAGCTGATCAATTCATGGTGTCAGCCTTTGCCATGAACTTCCCCACGGCCACCCCCTTGCAGGCCAAGGACCTAGACCAGCTACAGCGCCCCCCAAGTGGCACCTTCACAGTTGTGCGTAGGTCCCTTGGCCCTTTGCCTACCACACAGGCCACATCAGTCACCCAAGCACCAGAGTGCCAGGCCGCTGTACTTCGCCTTCGCCATGAGCATGTGGTGCCAGCCGCTGTCTTGCGCACCTTAGACCATCTCCAACCAGGGGTTGGTTGGTCAATGGTTGCTTTAAGGCAACAGGAGGACCTGCATCTTCCTGCAGTGGACTACTCCCTGGACAACAGGAAGTTGTTACCACAGCTGTGCCACCTACTTCTACAGAAGTGTGGCTCATTGGCTGCCCAAGGCCGGCAGAAACCCCCACCACCCCATGCCACCCTGACCTTAGGCCTCTACGCCGACGGTTACCAGCCCCGGGGCCGTCCAAATATTAACACAAAAATCAGTATAATTGATTTCCAGGGACACTGGTTCCCAATGTCTGGCAATGTGCCTAGGTGCACAGACATGTTGACCTGGCAAGAGCTTCCCAAGGTCAGTGATTGCCAGTGGCTACCCAAACGTGCAGAGGCCTTACAAGCACTGCCTTCTTGTAAATTTAAGCAACGTATGAAGTATGCTGGTGCAGTGTACAACACCACCCTGCAGATAAGGCTCGGGGCAATCACTGCCGATCACCACCATTTGTGGTCTGAGTGCCGGCAAAAGGGCTGTGTGGCGTGTCCCTGGGTGAATAAGGATGGGGCGGGAGAACTCTTTTTGCACAAAGGGGGATGTCTCAATGGTGTGCGTGGGTCCCATAAGTTTCAGGGGGTTTCTAACCTGGAAGAGGTATATATTGTGCAACCTGTATTGCACAACACCAAAGGACCAGCCTCCAGGATCCTGGGTGTCATAGGTCGAACACTACCAGCGCCCTACAACCATGACCTACTCAAGGTCATAGCACATGTGGCGAGGAGGTATGATCCTGGATCTTTGCCACCTGATAGCAGGCAGCACATGCGTCACGTACGAGGTAGATTTCAGGCAGGCATTAGCCTCACAGGTCGCAAGGCCCGCACAGTCATGGGCAGACTAGCAGGGGGTATGGTGCTCCCCCTGCCTTTCCATTCCTTGGTGGTGGCATTTTGCCACATGGTGCATCTATGCTATGGTTGTAATAACCTGGCAACTGTCACATGGCAAGCTATGGGGATGTTGTACACATATATTGTGCACATCATCCCCGAGTTTGCTGAAGAAGGTTGCACTGCAACCTTATATATGCATGGGTGGTCCCACACATGGTTTAATCCACGGACACCCATGCTGTATTCCGATGAGGCCGGCGAGCGGGATCTGAGGGTGGCCAAGAGATATGCCCCCGTCACTAGTACCAGGCAAGATGCCAGTATTAGTGAAAGTTTGAAGCATGAGCTGTATCAGAAGTTCGTGCAGAAAAAAAAGAAGATCCCCTGTGCCAAAATTTGGGCGCCCGTGCAACGAAACGTTGTTCTTGAGGCGTGCATGGTTGCTGCCAATGCCGTGTGGCATGTGGTCTTCCAACGCCTCTTAGAGCATTTGCTGGATTTCCAGGAGGGAGGTGGTTGCTCCCTATATATGCACCCAGACACCCGTTCGGTGAAATGCGCCTTTCCAGGTGCAAATCCCGAGAGTGATGTGGTATGTCTGTGTGGGACCTGTGGCTCAAAGCGTGGTGTCCGTCAATGGGTACCACTGGACAGGGAAGCTGTCTGCAAGTGGCCCAAACTGGGTTTGAAGAGCCGTGCCACATTTAAGTCCTGTGCTGCACGCCGTAAGGCGCTGAAGGACAAGGGAAAGGGTAAGGGACGTGTGGGGCCCATCCCTCAAAGCCGAGTTTCTAACCCTGCGACAGTTGATATTGTACCCCCTTCGGAGGGCGAGGACAGTGCTGCTTCATTTCAAGGTCCTACGGGTTTGAACGAGCAGCAGCGTGTTCAACCCATGAGGCGTACGAAGTTGGCGCGTGTACCCATTGTTGATAGCGACATTGAGCAGCAACTTGTGTGCCCTCGTGGCAGTGGCAGTAGCAGCAGTAACAGTAGCAACAGCAGCAGCAGCAGCAGCAGCAGCAGCAACAGTGATAGTGGGAGCAGTAGCAGTCCCGAGGATAATGATTCGGATGATGATGCTGTGCACCTATCTGGTGCCTCCACAGTAAGTGCCTCAGATTCTTCCTCATCATCCAGTGACAACCCTGAACCCCAACCTCAACCCAAGAAGTATCGCCGTGTGGTGGTGGATGTGGATGCCATGTCAAGCGATGGCTGTCCTGTGCAGATGCTCAGCGAAGGAGATTACAGCATTCACAGTTCAAGCTGAAATGAACAAGCAAGGCACTGAGCATTCACATTTCAAGCGTAAGTGAACGGTCATGCTTGTCTTTTTGTGTGTTTCTTTGCTCAGGTGTGGGATTTGGGAACCAAGAACGGTGTAGGTCATTGTACAAAAAACCGATGGAAAAACGCCTGGAAGTTTTTGAAATCCCTCGGAAAGATGCTCGGAAGTTTTGGCAGCCAGATCGGGTCCCAAAACGCAACCGATATCGGTAGGAATATTCCATGGGCTTCCCAGCCGACCGTGCCGGGGGAGCTCGGAAGAAATTTTGGCTGGGACTTCCGAGATCAACCCTGCAATATGAGTCCCATTTGCTGAGCATGAATGCTGAGCATCCCCAAATATCCTGAGCAATATGCTCAGCATTTTCCTACCATTTTTTACCTTCTATGCTGTGCGTCCCAGCACCATGTGCCGGATGCCATTGTGGCGCTGCGGGCCAAGGAAGCACCGGGCAGTGAGGCAGCTCCCACGTGGCTGTCCATGCTCGACGCGCCGTTCGATGTGGATGACGAGGGGCTTGAACAGCAGCTGGAATCGCTGGCCAACCCCACCGACATCGCTGCTGCGCATACCGCACGCTCACTGCACGCGCTCGCCCGCCCCCATGCAGTGCCAGCGCGCCCACTCCAGGCCCTGTAGTCCGCAGTGTCTGGTGCCACACTGGCCGCGGCAGCCAGGTCCGCGTGGGCTGCGTGCCCCACGTTCAACCGCCCCGCCATGCGCCAGGAGCTCACGAAATTCCTCGAGACAGTGGCGAACCGGTTCGGATCCAACTTGAAAGCCCCAAACGCCAACCACCAGACGCTGAAGGATGTCCAGGAGCTTCTGGTCCAGGCCGAGCGAGACGGAATCACGGACTGGCGGGCGGTCGCAATAGATTTCTTCAAAGACGGGGACCTGCCAGTGGCCTTCACCACCTCCTTCGCGCCCGTCCGAGAGCTCCGCAGCCTACGCCAAGCCCTATGGGATGGAGTGGAGCACCACCTGGTGTCGCCAGGCGAGCGGCGGCAGGCGCTGGCGGTGCTCAAGCGGTCCCTGGCTTCGCGACTCGGCCAGCGGGACCGCGCATCCGCCGACTGGTTCTTGGCGGGGGCCCTGCAGCCGACCGACAGCCTACCTGCCTACCACCAGTCTCAGGTTGGCCAGCCCCAGTCGACGTCAGGGGTGGCCGCGTCGGCCTCCACGGGGTTCCAGCCCGTCAGCCCCAGCCCCGCCACGCGGGCGGTGCGCATCTCGCATGTGGGCCGCGTGGACGCAACAGAGTTGTCGTCCGTCATCTCCCATGCCCTCGGCGTACCCACCTTCATCACAGCCGCAGATCACAGCCGGGGGTTTGGGTTCGCAGCAGTACCGGAAGCCAAGTGCGCGGAAAAATTGGGCGAGTCGGTGGCCCTACGCGAGTACGTGGTAGCGCCCGGGAAGAGCATCACGCTGGCGTGGCGGTCAGCGACCACCAACGAGCCCTTCGCCTTGGCCACCCAGCAGGCTTTGACCACGCCGCCATCACAGCGTCAACCAGACTCCCCCGAGAAGTCCGCCAACAAACGTCGCCTTCGCCAACCGGCGACGCAGGCGAACAAAAAGGCGCGCGGGCAGCAGGCCACCAACCCGCACGCCGCGGCGCTGGCGCCGGCCCCCCCCTCAGCACAACCCGCATCCTAACCACCGCCGCCCCAGCTCCCCGCCCTGGAGGCTTGGGCCCCGCCAGATCGACGCGTAGTTGAGACGTCCCGCGGCATGCCTTGGGACACCTCTCGCCGGCGATGACTAGCGCTCCTCCAGCGCCTGCCCCCTCAGCTGGCCCCCCTGCACTCAGTCACTCGCGCGGTGTGCACCCTCCAAGCCCGCACGCAGTGGACCCAGCTGCCAGAGATCTACGCCCAGCTGGACGCCCTCAGGGCTGGGCCACTCAAACCGACGCAAGCGCGGGCCCCCTCAGCGTGCCACGCGTGCACCCACTGCGGCTCTCTCCATGCCCTCAACCCCCCGCCCCACCGTTGCTGCCTCTGTGGCGGCCCAGCCTTCCTCACCTTGCCAGTTGACTCCCCCCGCCCCCCCGTCCTGCTCGATGCCCTCTCGACCCTCCCTCCGGCCGCGCGCGACGGCCTGAGTAGAGTCTGGCCCGTTTCCACCCCCTTGGCAGCGTTGCGCACCGTCCGCTTGTGGCTAGGCGCTGTGATCACCGTCGCCGACCGACAGCGTGTGGTCGTCACGCCTCCGTACCGTCATGCAGATCGCCTCATCCTGTTTTGGGACAAGGCGACCCCGGCACCGGCAGCACCGACCCCATTACCTGCCGCCGGCGCCTACGTGTACTCAGCCCCACCCCACGCGGGATACCACCTCAATTCCCAGCCCCCGCCTACCCAGCTGTATCACACCGAAGCTAGCCTGTGCGGCGCGTGCGGGCGTCCCAGCTTGTGGACGGCCTGCCTCTCCCATCGCCCCCCGGTGCCCGTGTGGGCACGCCTTTTCTGCACCCGCAACGTGCAGCCGTCGCAAGTGCCCACCACTGCGATGGCGCCTCGTTTCCGCACAGTTCGTGACGGGTTGGAGTTGCGGGACGCAGTCCCGGCGTCACGTATCTCGTTTCAGGACGTATGCGAAGACCCGCAGACCGCGTTACACCCCGCCCCAGCATGGGTCCAGTCGCTCCGTCCCCCAGAACCCTTGGCCCAGCCAGCGTCCATGGCACCTCTCACCGCCCTGATCAACAACCTCGGCGGCCTGCCCCACCACACCGACTTACTGCACAGCTGGATCCTGGTGCTGCACCCTGATGTCCTGCTCCTGCAGGAGACTTGGGACCCGGATGCTGTCACGGCTGCACTGCCTGACCACTATCAGGCGCACGTGTCCCCAGTTAGCGGGCCGGGTGCCGGCTGTGTCATAGCCTGGCGCCGAGCCCACGTCCCTGCCAACGACCACACCGTCCTTCACGACTGCGTAGACTGGCTTGCGGTGCTCCTGCCTCGGGCCAGCCACGGCACCACTCTCGCGGTCAGCCTGCATTTCCGCCCCAAGCTCTCCTCCGCGGCCCAGCGACGTCACCTCCAACACATCGCCACCCTGGAGTCCACCACCAAGCCCACGCTGCTACTCCTGGGGGGCGATTTCAACTCAGCCATCACCCCAGGCACAGCCTTGCATGCCGCGCTGTCACCGCGGGGCTGCTTGGGTCACTCTCAGCGTCTACTCCCCGACGGCACCCTCACCCACTTTTCCAGACGTGGCCCCGTCCTCACAGCGACAGCCATCGATCACGTGTTCGCGGCAGGCGCCGTGTCGGAGGCAGAGGCAGTGGCGTTCATGATAGACAGCGCCCACATGGCCATCCTGGCCACCGTCCAGCTCAGCTCGGCGGCGGTGGACCCTTTCGCGTGGAAGCGGTATCGCTGGAGGGCGTTGCAGCCGGAGGTTCTGGGACACGTGGTGGCACTGCTGGATATTTAGTGGGCTTTCCTGGCGCCGACGCCGGTCGCCCCTGACATCTACGTGGCCGCCGCTCACGCCGTCGCCGATCGTGTGGTCCCGCGCCGCCAGCAGCCCAAATCGGAGCTCGCTTCCTTGGCCCCCCATCCCCCCCCGTACAGCCCAGAAGAAATCCACGCCCTCCAGGCGTTGGTGTCCCAGCGGGCGCGTCAGCGGGGGTACCGGTCCCGGGTGGATACCCTGCAAACAACAGCCATCACCGGGGCCACGCGCCGCGCTCTCCGCCTACCGACAGGCCCGCTGCAGCCGTTCGCGGGCCTGGCACCCGGGCCAAACACACAACCAGCCACGCGGGAAGCGAGGCTCGCCGAGGTCAACGCACAGGCGGCGTACGTGCAGGAGGACCGCTGGGTACGAGTGGACGTGCAAGCAGTCACTGACGCCGCCTCGTGGGAGCCCTGGTTCACCGCGTTCCGCCCTGAACACGACCTCCCCATGCGCCTGGTACTTCAGCTCGTCCGCGACTCCAACCCCACGTGGTCGCGAGCAGGCACAGCAGCGTTCGCCCAGGAGCTCTCCAGACTTCCTCTCCTCCACTGGCCTGCCATCTGCACGTCAGCCCGCAAGGCCCGCTCGCCGGCGACGGCGCTGGACAACCTGCCGGCGCGCCTCTTTGCCCTTTCGTCGGGTGGCCTGCTTCGGGGCGTCCGAGCGGTCCTCGCCCAGGCCCAAACTGGCGTAACACCCGTGGCAGACCTCATCGTGCAGTACGCCTTGTACAAGGGCACAGGTGCCCGCAACGTCCTGAAGTCCTACCGCCCGGTGTCCGTCGGCTCAGCCATAGCTGGGGTCGAAGGAGGCTGTGCCCAGCGCCGCCTGAACGACACCGCGGAACTTGCGGCTACGCTGACCCCAGACCTGCTGGCCTATCGCCAGGGCGTACAGCAGCCCTTCGTCGCACTCGCAGCGCGCGCAGCGGCCACCTTGTGCCTGGTCCAGTACGCGACTGTCGCTCTGGCAAAGTGGGATGAGAGTGACGCGTATTTCCGTGTGGTCCGGGGCCAGACCACTCAGGTGATGCACCTGGCGGCCCCCGCTTGGGACTTCGGGTCCTGGTCCGTGCAGTTCTATGGCAGGCAGCTGATCTGCCCGTTGACGTCTGACGGGTTTCCAGAGCCGGTCGCACCCCAGGAGGGGCACAACCAAGGGTGCCGTATGGCCGGGGAAGGGTTCAACTCCACTCAGGCCGTCGTCAGTGCCGCCATGCCGAAACCAGACGACGTGCGCATCCCGTCCCCCAGAGGCCCCCTGCCCGCCTCCCACATCTGCTTCAGCGACGACCGGCTGTTTGTGCGACCGTCGTTGCAGCGGGCGGAGGATTCCATATCCCACTGCCTATCGGCGTCCCGAGCCATGGCCCGCATACCCAACATGCTGAAGCGCGAATTCTTCGCTTTCCGCATGGCCGAGGGGGAGGTTACAGCAGTTCGTCAGACGGTTGGCCTGACGGGCAAACCGACGGACGTCGGGTCCCCCGAAATAGTCGGCATCCCTGTCCTCCACCACGTCTCGCCCACCAAGCGCTTGGGCAAGCTCCTCAGCAAAACCGGACGGGTAGTGGAGGCGCTACAAGCAAACGACCCCCCCCCGGCGCCCTTGCTACGCCTCCGGTCCCTGCACTCGTTCGCTGTGGCGTCCATCGACTTTGTCCTCTCCGGGGTTATCCTCTATCCGGTGCACCTGGCAGCGCCGCAGGCGCGCGTCAACAGTGCGTACCGCCGGGCTCTCGGTGCCCCCAAGTGGACGACAGCCGACTTCCTGTACGGGACCCGAGAAACCGGGGGCGTGGGCGGCCCGCTCCTGAGCTTGCGCAACGTCGTCCGTTTGGCGCTGTCGTACGCCCAAGCAGCAGCGTCCCGCAACCCCCTCGTCAAGTACTCGGCCCTCGCCCTCGTACGGCTCCATCACCCAGCGAGCGAGGCCGTCACCCTGCAACAGCGCTTGCAACCGCTGGACATCACCATCCACGCGCTTCCGGACGTCTCCGTCGGCATGGCCACCGTCCACCTCCGGGGGAACCTTCACCAGGTACCTCCCGACGTGCCCTTGTACTTCAGTGCGGACAGGTCCCTCACCGATGACGCGATTGGGGCGGGTTTCGTATTTTGGCATCCGGCAGCCGGGGTCCTGATGCGCGGCTCGTGTGCCATGGCGGCATGCGGGGCCGCGTCCGAAGACGCGGAGTGGCTGGCGGTTCTGCTCGCCCTGCAGCAGGTCGAGGGCCGTCCCAACCCTCTAGTACGAGTTGGCGATGCTGCGGGCACATCATTTGCGGGCTGGACTCGCGGGCCCCCCGATCACACGCTCTGGGCCCTGGCCTTCCGCTCGCTGGTGCCCTGGCTGTCCACCATCTCAGTGGACGAGTTTTGGACCCCTGCCCAGCAGAGGGGCCTCACATCTGGCCCCATCCCCAGCCTCAACGCGTGGGCCCACGATGAGGCCAAGGGCAGCCTTCGCTTGGCGACACCGTGGTCCGCGCCCCCCAGTATGGGGCTGACCGACAGCATCGTCCTCATGCACCGGGGAGCGCTCGTCCTGCAACTACCAGCCACCCTGGACACCGCGTATAAGAGGGAGGTCGATCGGCGCTTCAAGCAACGCTTTGGGACAAGCGTTGGTCCCTTGTCTGGAGCCGCCCTGGAGTGTAGGTTTCTGGCAGGCCACGTGTCCTGCCGACAAGCCTTGCAAGCCACCCGCAACCGCCTGTACACATGGGCGGCGATCCCGCCGGACTTTGGCGCAGCTTTGTGCCCGCTCTGCGGGCTGGCGTTCGCGGACATGCCCCGGCACGAGGCCTGGGAGTGTGTCCCCCAGCTCATGTCCCTGCAGCTGCAGACCTAGGCTGCATGGCGCGTATCGGCGTCAGCCGGCTATGTCCCCAGCCCCGGCGCTTCTTTGGCAGTGTACGAGGGCACAGTCCTGGTCTCTGGCGTACACTCGACTTTCGCCCTAGCGGTGCAGCAGCGCCCCACAGCCCTGCCCGAGGTCGTCTTGGCCCGCCCCCAGTGGACAGCGTACACCGTCGGGGGCCTCACAGCTCAGGCGCCGTTGTCGGCCACCCCCCTCCAGCATCACACCCGGGTGCTCTCCGCGATGGCGGCGGCTGCGCCGGCAGCGCCACCACCTTTTGACGTGGTGCAGGCATCTCTGCCCGATGCCATCGCAGGCCAGCCCCTCGCTTGGATGCCTACAGCCACAGTACCCCCGGCAGTACGCATCCTTGTGCTGTCTCCGCCACTAAGGCCCTGGGTTTCCATAGTGTTGGCGTGTGTGCTGCGCGCCACTCGATGGAACGCAGTTTTCCTGCCGGGACCACCCGTGGTACCCCTGGCGCCGCGCGCCCACCACGGAGACGATGGTGTGGTCGTCGTGACGTGCAGTGCTGACCTAGCACTGCCTGATATAAAAGTATTACTGCCCAGGGACGCGTCCGCCCACGGGCTGGCCGTCCTCGCCAGTAGGCCAGCGCCCCACGCACTGTTTTTGGCCCTGAGCCTCGACGTCACGTTGCACTCTGCCATGGGTGACCTAGAACTCTGGGTCTCCCCGGGCGCCTATGTGCAGGGCCTCCGGGTCTGACAGGCAAGCGGACCCATTGGGCTCTGCAGCGAGCCCCCGACATTCTTGGACACTTGGAAACTGAAGTCGACCAGTACGCCTGACCAGTGCGCATGTCTTGGGTTTGGTTAGCACAGGGACGCACAGCACAGGGACCACGGGAATGGAGGCGGCACAGGAGGCAGGAGCACGGGAGGACGGGCAGGACGAAGGGGAGTGCGCAGCCCCCCCCCCCCCCAAAGCCAGGAGAGCAGCGGCCGAGTGTCACGGCCAGCTGCCCCCTGACCCCGGCCCTAAACACGGGGAGCGTGAGGGAGCGGCCCGCCAGCCACTCCCGATACCGTAGGGCATACCATACCATACCATATCCCCCCCCCCAATGAGCTTGAATATCTAAAATTGCAATGAACTCCACATAAAGGTACGGGCTGGAGCACAGTGTAGGGTTCACACGTGACTTTTGACCCCCACAAATGACCGCAAGCAACACACGAAAGACATGGCACTAGATTGCGTGGTAACGAAATAGCCTTTATCGAACACCCACCCAAACGTCCATCCCGGTGTTCTTGTGTTAGCACACGCTGCCTGTGACTTTTCGGATGTGCCCCCCCCCCCCCCACCCCCTCCTTTGTGAGAACGGCTTCCCTGTCCCGACAGCACGGCGCTCGGTCGGCAACTTTTGGGACAATTCAATTTGGCGGTTCCATTTTCTGGTTGTTCATCAGGATCAAGGCTGTTCTATGAATTGGGGCTGGGGACGGTATTTTCGGCATGCTGATGGCTATCCATCCACTTGTTGAAGCAAAGAGAAATGGGCAAGCAAGGGCGAATGTTATGTGCCGGCAAACGTTTCAGCGACCACAATGTCAAGGCCAACTTATGTTTGTGGTTGCTATCAAGGAGTGCCCTATCTGTGGGCCCTCTTGTACTTTTTGGATGTGGCATGTTTGAATTGTATTATTGAATTGAATTGAAGCGAGCTGCTCTCATAGCTACTGAATTTCTCTGGCTTGCTCGGCGAGTCTCTCCTCGGCGGAAGCGTGAGGTTGATGTGATTCTCAGGCTGGCCACATTTCATGCCCGTCCATGGCACTGATTATGAAAAGAAGACAAAAAAACTGCCTAGTATGGAAGTGCAAACAAAAGTTGAGGCGAGGCTCAACTAGTAGTTGAAAATGGGTAAAAATGGGTGCCCGGGCGTCCGTGAAGGAGGGTCCGGCACTCCCTCCCCTGTCTATGCCACAGCTGCACAAGGCACTCGAGCGCCCCCCGCCGACCCAGTGGATGCGGCTGATCCTCTTCAAGCTGAGGGCACGAGAAGTCGGAGAGGTTCTGCGACCGGTCGAGTTCAAGGGCCAAGTCACCAACGACATGATGGACCGAGGGGAGCAATTGGCGTGGCGCACCTGGGATTGCGTCAATCAGTCCTTGCTAGCATACGCCAGAAGGTATGCGGGCTCGGCCGGAAGTGGCAAGCAGCACGCTAGAGGAGGCCAAAGAAACCTTCGGCGACAGCTTTGTGTGCAGAAGCGTTAAGTTCAGGGTGGTGGGGGGCGTGCCGCAATGGCAAACGCGCCAAGGGGAGTGGATCCCGGTTGACTCCCGGCCGAGCGGGGACTGCCAGCGCTGCACCTAGCGTGGCTCCCCCAGGGGGCGCCAATGGCACTTTCAGTACCCCCAATGGTCGTGACTGCAGGACCCCTTGCCCAGGTTTGAGGCCCCCGGGGGGGGAAGAGCGCAACGCGGCCACACTACTCTCGGACCTCGCAAACCGCTGGGCTCAAGTGTCTGGCGTGGATGAGCCCTGTGCGCCGGACCAAAGCGCCATCCCATGCTGACGTCCCCATATATACCAGGGCCCAATGTGGTTCTAGGCTCCGCGCTCTAGTGTCCCACGCGGCATGAACGAGCCCGGCTACTGTCGCAAAGGCACTGGCAGACATTTTGGCGGAACGCGCTCGCATGGGGGCGACTGTGTCCTCCATCCGAGGCATTACCTCGGCCGTGTGTGCCGTTGAGGACTTGCATTGGATCCCACCGGCCGTCACCACCCTCCATAGATTTTGGCCATTTCCAGGCAAGACAATTTGAAAAGGAATTTTCACCAAAAGGGGGGCAAATGATGTGTTCTCTAACTCCCCTCGACGTGCTGATTCCAAACCGCCATTTTCATGGTTTCTGTCTTTTTCGTCCCTCACTGGTTGGCCTGGAAATGGCTTGACAGGAGAGCCCCAACCTGGGGGAGGGGGGCTTGAAAAAAAGGGTTCTAACGCCCCCCCCCCCCCCCATCCTGGAGCAAGGGGATCAGCCAAGAGCAACAAAAATTAGCCTCAGATGTACCTGGACCTGAACACAGGCGCCAAAGACCGTGCAGTTGACAACCACATGCACATGAGCACTCTACTACACAACTACACAATTACACATCATGTGCGCGCACACCACAATCAGCCTCATTAAGTGGGGAGTGGTTATTTCTCGGCAGACACCCATCCACCCGAACTCACACCCACTGAAACCCTCACCTTGACCTTTAAAAACAAGGAGTTGGTGACGGCACTCTCCCGGGGTATGGCATTCCAGCTAGTTTGGGGCTAGCAGTTCAATACAGGTGGTCCGAGGACCGGTAGTGGCGCGGAAGTTGGGCCGCAAAGCAAAGCAGCCTGGTCTGAAGAAACTTGAAATGGACTCTTTCCTTTATGGGATATGCCTGCAACGGTCAGTGTGGCAATGGGATCGATTTGAGGTACGTGCATTGGGTTATCATTGAGGACCGTCCCGCTGACCGTCCTCGGCGTGTGTGGTTGGGTGCTTGTAGTACTGTGACGTGAGAGAAGGTGTTGTCTGGTTTTTGAGCCAATGCAAATGGATGGGATAACCGGAAGACTAAAGCCCAGACCACCAGGCCCTAGTCACCCTCTTACGCGAAAGTATGTCGGGCCTTATTGGGCCCTCCTTCAAATGGTACGTCTTTCTATTGCGCTGTCCCAAGAAGCGCACTAAGCCCCACACTGACTGCCAAACAAGGAGAACGAAATTGGGGCCCCAACCTGATCCACGTGATAAGGGGCGGGTTTCATGGGTGGACCCAGAGGTGATGGAAAGCACGCAATTGTACACCAAGTGCAAATTCTAACGCTGCCTAGGAATTGTGGTTCTTGGCAAAGATTGGATTCATATAGTGCTCCGACTTCAAGTTATCACTGCCATCAGTCTAGGCACATGAGAAGTCACCCCCACGCTCCTTTCTTTTGTGTTTCGGTAGGGTATGGGTTGGACCCTTGCCAACCCAAAGTGATCCATACACTTGTTCTTCCCGATGTTGAGAGCTGCGGTGTATTTTATAGCCTTCCCAATGAGAACGATTTTCCTGTAGCGCCCGTGGCGCGCAGTTTGGGTAGTTATCCCAAAGGAGGAAGATTGTACATGAAGCCCACCTGTGGCCCCTCCAAACCACCCATCGGGAGCTAGACCCCCACTCCCCATTGCCCCCCACTTTGAGCAAATCGCCTGAGAGGGGATTGGAACATGGACTGTTGGGGGGTAGAACTGTTTGCTTCCTTTCTTTTGAAAAATACGTGCTGCCTGCTGCAAGACCTCAGCGCCAATCCCTCCCGCCTGCCCGTTACCCCTCCCCTCGCTCCCTGTCCCCCCTGCCACTGTCACCCACAAAACTGCCCCCCACCCCACGTCCCGGGGGGGGCAACTCCGCGGGTCCTAGCGAGCCCATTGCAAGCCATTTTGTCCAGCCGGCAGAACGTACCGCCGCGGTCCGGCTGACGCCGCCACCGCGCCGATCCTTTGACAAAGGGCTCTTTTCACTTGTTTCACACCCCAAATGCTCTAGGATCATTTTTGGGAAAAAATATTTTTGACCCATTTTTGACCCACTTTTCGTCGCAAAACAACCCATTTTCAAGGAATTTTTTGATTTTTTTTCAAGTGTAGGAATGGACCCCTCCTTGGGGCCTTGCAACCCTTGCCTAGGTTTGCACCCTGCGAGTCGGGGAGGTGGCGACTATCCGCGTGGCCGACATTGCGCTTCAGGGGCTGCCCAGTTTTGGAATTCCAAAATTGGAGAAGAGGGGTACACCACGAGGCCCCTCTCCAGGTACGCGGACCAAGTGCGAGAGTGGGCCCACGGATTCGTGGTGTGATTTGGCCGGAAGTTGACATGCTAGTTTGGCAAGCAAGTGAGTCGGGCCTGGAGTCGGGCATGGCCGAGTGCCTTGCTGGCACGGCATAGGGCAGAGCCACGTGGCATGCCCTCCGCAGAGGAGGCGCAGGGGTGTGTTGGGCCAGGAAGCCCGACTTGGCATACTTCAAATGGTGGGGGCGGTGGCAGAGCACGGCGGTTGCCCTGCAGTATGCCACCCGCTGGACGACCCCGTCGGTCATCGCCCCCACCATCCTCCCCGCCTAGACACGGGGTGAAGGTCTCAGCCCCTAGCCATCGCGCACGGGCCTCGTGCCTATTTGGGGCCGTGCCACGTATCCTGAGCGGGCCCGAGTGGTGGACACACCGACCAAGAGGAAAGGCAGACCTCCCGACTCTGCTTCCTAGGTCACGAGCCGCAGCCGTGGGCATGGTTCTAGAGGTGCGGCGGTCACACGAGTCCGACGATAGCTAGTCAGATGCATGATCCGCTACCAAGGAGTTGTTGGAGTGCCTTGACTGAGCGGCTGTGAAATGAGGACAGGACACACACACCAGGGAGTGCTGTCGAGTGCACTGTCAGCAGAGGACACACTGTCCTTCAGCACTGATGTGAGTGACACCAGGCGGCATCGCAAGAAGCGAAGGCTCAGGAAACGCAGGAACCCAGGACAGGGTCGATAATGACAGACCCAGTAGCCCTTGCACAATGGTGCGGACATCTCACAGGTTCCAAGCACAACAATGCATGTCTGAAAAATCTGTGTTCTGACGCAGAGTTTGCATCACATGAGCTGCGTTTTGTCGCAGTGAGCAGCAGCACGCAAAGGAGAACTCCAAGCAGCTGAACGCCGCGTCCTGTCGCGGACAGGCACCCAGGCGTTATGCCGTCTGGAAGGACACAGCAGGAGAAGGGATCACATGAGCAGCGGTATGGCCCATACACACACATCCACCCAACCCCAAAGAAAGTCAAGCCTCAGCAAGAACGCCAGCGTTTCAAAGTGCAAGCACTGAGTCAGCTGGACGCCATTGCGAACGAAGGACTGCAAGCAGTTGAAGCAGAGCTGACCACAATGGCCTGGGCCCGCAACCAGCAGATCTGGCTCGGACTGGACCAACCACATGACACCAGGATGCACTGTGAAATTGTGGACAACCATGGGGAACCATTGCTGATGAGCAATCACGAGCTCTACTCGGTGATGGTCGAGATCAACTGGACCCTGAAGACCTAGGCTCTGGCGAACATGCAGGTCTAGTGGCGACGCAAAAGTGCAAGCAAGTGGCACCCGTTCCAGTGGGAGGCGATCCTCCACCACATGTACCACCGGTGCCCAGCATAGAACATTGGAAGAGAGACCAATATTGTCCGGTTACCGGTGGCAATTTTAGGAAATCTGTACCGACGTGCATGCGATATGCTTCGGTCTGTCGCTTGGAAGTTTTCGAAAACCCTTGGAAAGATGCTCGGAAGTTTTGGCAGCCAGATCGGGTCCCAAAACGCAACCAATATCGGTAGGAATGTTCCATGGGCTTCCCAGCCGACCGTGCCGGGGGAGCTCGGAAGAAATTTTTCAGCCCGAACCCAGTGGAATTTTGGTTGGATGGTTGGTGCCTACCTTGCCTGCAAGATGCCATGGAGAACAGCACGTTGAAGCTAATGTTTGTCTACCCTTTGTCTGCTTTGCCTACAAAACTGCATGGAGAACAGTGTGCTCAAGCTTATGATTACTTCCCCTTTGTGCTCCTTTGTGAATTTGGACTTTTGCTTTTGACATGTGCAACGCCAGTTTGATCCTTGGTGGCTGCTTTGCCTACAAACTTGCATCGAGAACACTGTACTCAAGCTTATGAATGTTTGCCCTTTGTGCCTTGTGATGCTTTGTGCCTGCTTTTGTGGTTTTCTTTTTGCATGTGTGTCGCTTTCTCACCTAGGCCCCTTTGAGTAGACCCACTAATGTATTCCCTTTTTGTGCCCAGAACACTTTTTGTCACCTGCAACAGACATGTCTGGTAGTCAAGGCAGTGCCGCTAGTGCCTCGTCTTCGTCCGCTCAGCCCCCCCAGCCCGTTCAGCAGCTCCCGGAACCACATTTGGAGCTTGAGGGCGAGCTCATTGACGCGGACACAGCCAATACCGAAGTTCCCGAACCGGGTGATACACAATCGCGCCTCCAACACGCCCTAGCAGCACTGTGCCTGCGGCATAAGCCGTCAGAGACCATTGAACCCAGAATGCTAAGGGTTTTTTTAGACAGGGTCGTCCCTGATGCATACCGCATCCAGCCGAAGGATACCTTGCTGGCTGTGCTTATGCATAAGCATTTTTCAATCCCTGTCTTGACGACACGGGAGGCTGTGGGCAAGACAAGCCCCAGCAAACATGAGACTTCGTACGGTGTACAATACAGAAACCTTGTTGGTCCGGATCCGAAATACAACACGGACCGGACCTTTGCAGAGGAATCTGAAGAGAGGCTGCGTGTACATTACATGTACTTGAAATCAATACTGTCCACACACCCGGACAGTACCGTTCGCGAGTTAAAGTGGACCCAGAGCGATGTAGTTACTTGGTTCAAAGAGGCCAAGATCAAGAAGCGGTCCAAAAAAGTAGTTACCTGCAACGTGCAGCTCCCCCCCCTGTCATTTATTCATGTTCCGTTCGAGGTTTTGAGGGTTATCATAAACGATGCCTTCTGCGAGTCCCCACATGCAACGATTCACAGCGCCCTCAGAGCCACCATCACAGGTGCACATATGGTAGAGGTTTTCGGGGAAAAGGACGGCTGGCGGGTGTGGGACCAAGCCCCCTCAGGCACGTGGGAAAAGGTGGTTACCCCCCCCGACGGTGAGGTTTTCAGAACAGACCAGCAACCCACGTACCATGCGCACGGTGTCTTGTGGGGCATTGAGTTTCTTTTGGCCCCAGCCCCCAAACCTTCTTCCGAGGGCGCACCAAAGCGGCAGCGACTTACCATCTTAGGTCCATGGTTGCAGGCCAAGGGTGAGGGCCAGGGCCAGGTTGGGACCGCAGAAGCCCCCCCCCCTGCCTAAGCTGGGGATGCACTGTGTTGGGTCTTCATCAGCCCTCTTTTTCGCTCTGATGTCTTCCATCTCTGATGCCCTGGCTGCCCGCGCGCAGCCACCAGCTCCTGCCGCCGTCCCCATCTCCTCGGGTCGACTGGCCGAACTTGGGAGTGGGAACCCCAGCGCCGGTAGCAGTGCCGGTGCCAGCAACCCTTCGCCGGCCACCCCCGCTTTGTGGGAGGCGCCAACAGTCGGAGGAGCAGCAGGAGCAGCAGCAGCAGGGCCCGCCGCCGCAGCAGAAGATGCGGAGGACCCCAAGGGCATGCAGGCTGCCTACTGCGCAGCTTTGTTGGCGGCTGTTGCAGCTGTGCAAGTCCAGATGGTGCTTGCACAGCTGAGTAAGAAGACAGTGTCCTGGTTCGCGGCCGGGGCACGCTACGGGCCAGAGGGGGAGGGGGTGGTGGTGTGGGTCACTCGGGGGGCCGTGACCTCCCGCAGGCAAGTGGAGCATCGTGCTCCAATTGGGCGGACGCCCCCAAACGTGGCCAAGGTGGTTCTAGACCTGGCCATTTTTGACCGGAGTGTGGCAGTGTGTGGGGAGTTGGGGGTTCCGGACCAGTTGAGGAAAATGGTCCTCAAGGAGTACCGATCACCGCCCCCCCACCGCAGAGGCCCCAGTTTGGGTCATTGCTCCCTGCGCAAGCCCCCCCGCAGCGACCCCAGACTTCGGCGAGACGCTCCAATTTCCAGCCCTTCGGCAACGCCTGAGGAAGTGGACCTTTACGGTGTTTTTCAACACCACCAGCCAGTCGGCCATGAACTGCCCAGCTTGTGCTTGTTGTGCCTGTGGCAGGGGGCGGATAGTCGAGCACACTTTGGACCCTTAGATCTCGAAACTGGTTGGAGCAATCCTGGCAAAAGAAGGCTCTGGTGAAAGGTACTGGTTGGGGCTTTCCATACATGGTTTCCTTGAAACCAACCAAAACAGTGGCGCAGAGTGAGGGGGCGGATAGTCGAGCACACTTTGGACCCTTGGATCTCGAAACTGGTTGGAGCAATCCTGGCAAAAAAAGGTTCTGGTGAAAGGTACTGGTTGGGGCTTTCCATACATGGTTTCCTTGAAACCAACCAAAACAGTGGCGCAGAGTGAGGGGGCGGATAGTCGAGCACACTTTGGACCCTTGGATCTCGAAACTGGTTGGAGCAATCCTGGCAAAAGAAGGTTCTGGTGAAAGGTACTGGTTGGGGCTTTCCATACATGGTTTCCTTGAAACCAACCAAAACAGTGGCGCAGAGGGAGGGGGCGGATAGTCGAGCACACTTTGGACCCTTGGATCTCGAAACTGGTTGGAGCAATCCTGGCAAAAAAAGGTTCTGGTGAAAGGTACTGGTTGGGGCTTTCCATACATGGTTTCCTTGAAACCAACCAAAACAGTGGCGCAGAGTGAGGGGGCGGATAGTCGAGCACACTTTGGACCCTTGGATCTCGGAACTGGTTGGAGCAATCGTGGCAAAAGAAGGTTCTGGTGAAAGGTACTGGTTGGGGCTTTCCATACATGGTTTCCTTGAAACCAACCAAAACAGTGGCGCAGAGTGAGGGGGCGGATAGTCGAGCACACTTTGGACCCTTGGATCTCGAAACTGGTTGGAGCAATCCTGGCAAAAGAAGGTTCTGGTGAAAGGTACTGGTTGGGGCTTTCCATACATGGTTTCCTTGAAACCAACCAAAACAGTGGCGCAGAGGGAGGGGGCGGATAGTCGAGCACACTTTGGACCCTTACATCTCGAAACTGGTTGGAGCAATCCTGGCAAAAGAAGGTTCCGGTGAAAGGTACTGGTTGGGGCTTTCCATACATGGTTTCCTTGAAACCAACCAAAACAGTGGCGCAGAGGGAGGGGGCGGATAGTCGAGCACACTTTGGACCCTTACATCTCGAAACTGGTTGGAGCAATCCTGGCAAAAGAAGGTTCTGGTGAAAGGTACTGGTTGGGGCTTTCCATACATGGTTTCCTTGAAACCAACCAAAACAGTGGCGCAGAGGGAGGGGGCGGATAGTCGAGCACACTTTGGACCCTTACATCTCGAAACTGGTTGGAGCAATCCTGGCAAAAGAAGGTTCTGGTGAAAGGTACTGGTTGGGGCTTTCCATACATGGTTTCCTTGAAACCAACCAAAACAGTGGCGCAGAGGGAGGGGGCGGATAGTCGAGCACACTTTGGACCCTTGGATCTCGAAACTGGTTGGAGCAATCCTGGCAAAAAAAGGTTCTGGTGAAAGGTATTGGTTGGGGCTTTCCATACATGGTTCCTTTGAAACCAACCAAAACAGTGGCCTACTGCAATCTTCTGTTTCCCAGGCACCATTTTTCACCATGAATTTGTTGTGAACAACCATGCTATATGGGTGAAGGGGGAGATCTCCAAGCTGGAGGCATTTGCCAGCATATGCCCTATTGCAGCTGATCAATTCATGGTGTCAGCCTTTGCCATAAACTTCCCCACGGCCACCCCCTTGCAGGCCAAGGACCTAGACCAGCTACAGCGCCCCCCAAGTGGCACCTTCACAATTGTGCGTAGGTCCCTTGGCCCTTTGCCTACCACACAGGCCACATCAGTCACCCAAGCACCAGAGTGCCAGGCTGCTGCACTTCGCCTTCGCCATGAGCATGTGGTGCCAGCCGCTGTCTTGCGCACCTTAGACCATCTCCAACCAGGGGTTGGTTGGTCAATGGTTGCTTTAAGGCAACAGGAGGACCTGCATCTTCCTGCAGTGGACTACTCCCTGGACAACAGGAAGTTGTTACCACAGCTGTGCCACCTACTTCTACAGAAGTGTGGCTCATTGGCTGCCCAAGGCCGGCAGAAACCCCCACCACCCCATGCCACCCTGACCTTAGGCCTCTACGCAGACGGTTACCAGCCCCGGGGCCGTCCAAATATTAACACAAAAATCAGTATAATTGATTTCCAGGGACACTGGTTCCCAATGTCTGGCAATGTGCCTAGGTGCACAGACATGTTGACCTGGCAAGAGCTTCCCAAGGTCAGTGATTGCCAGTGGCTACCCATACGTGCAGAGGCCTTACAAGCCCTGCCTTCTTGTAAATTTAAGCAACGTATGAAGTATGCTGGTGCAGCGTACAACACCACCCTGCAGATAAGGCTCGGGGCAATCACTGCCGATCACCACCATTTGTGGTCTGAGTGCCGGCAAAAGGGCTGTGTGGCGTGTCCCTGGGTGAATAAGGATGGGGCGGGAGAACTCTTTTTGCACAAAGGGGGGTCTCAATGGTGTGCGTGGGTCCCATAAGTTTCAGGGGGTTTCTAACCTGGAAGAGGTATATATTGTGCAACCTGTATTGCACAACACCAAAGGAGCAGCCTCCAGGATCCTGGGTGTCATAGGTCGAACACTACCAGCGCCCTACAACCATGACCTACTCCAGGTCATAGCACATGTGGCAAGGAGGTATGATCCTGGATCTCTGCCACCTGATAGCAGGCAGCACATGCGTCACGTACGAGGTAGATTCCAGGCAGGCATTAGCCTCACAGGTCGCGAGGCCCGCACAGTCATGGGCAGACTAGCAGGGGGTATGGTGCCCCCCCTGCCTTTCCATTCCTTGGTGGTGGCATTTTGCCACATGGTGCATCTATGCTATGGTTGTAATAACCTGGCAACTGTCACATGGCAAGCTATGGGGATGTTGTACACATATATTGTGCACATCATCCCCGAGTTTGCTGAAGAAGGTTGCACTGCAACCTTATATATGCATGGGTGGTCCCACACATGGTTTAATCCACGGACACCCATGCTGTATTCCGATGAGGCCGGCGAGCGGGATCTGAGGGTGGCCAAGAGATATGCCCCCGTCACTAGTACCAGGCAAGATGCCAGTATTACTGAAAGTTTGAAGTATGAGCTGTATCAGAAATTCGTGCAGAAAAAAAAGAAGATCCCCTGTGCCAAAATTTGGGCGCCCGTGCAACGAAACGTTGTTCTGGAGGCGTGCATGGTTGCTGCCAATGCCGTGTGGCATGTGGTCTTCCAACGCCTCCTAGAGCATTTGCTGCATTTCCAGGATGGAGGTGGTTGCTCCCTATATATGCACCCAGACACCCGTTCGGTGAAATGCGCCTTTCCAGGTGCAAATCCCGAGAGTGATGTGGTATGTGTGTGTGGGACCTGTGGCTCAAAGCGTGGTGTCTGTCAATGGGTACCACTGGACAGGGAAGCTGTCTGCAACTGTCCCAAACTGGGTTTGAAGAGCCGTGCCACATTTAAGTCCTGTGCTGCACGCCGTAAGGCGCTAAAGGACAAGGGAAAGGGTAAGGGACGTGTGTGGCCCATCCCTCAAAGCCGAGCTTCTAACCCTGCGACAGTTGATATTGTACCCCCTTCGGAGGGCGAGGACAGTGCTGCTTCATTTCAAGGTCCTACGGGTTTGAACGAGCAGCAGCGTGTTCAACCCATGAGACGTACGAAGTTGGCGCGTGTACCCATTGTTGATAGCGACATTGAGCAGCAACTTGTGGGCCCTCGTGGCAGTGGCAGTAGCAGCAGTAACAGCAGCAACAGCAGCAGCAGTGATAGTGGGAGCAGTAGCAGTCCTCAGGATAATGATTCGGATGATGATGCTGTGCACCTATCTGGTGCCTCCACAGTAAGTGCCTCAGATTCTTCCTCATCATCCAGTGACAACCCTGAACCCCATCCTCAACCCAAGAAGTATCGCCGTGTGGTGGTGGATGTGGATGCCATGTCAAGCGATGGCTGTCCTGTGCAGATGCTCAGCGAAGGAGAGTACAGCATTCACAGTTCAAGCTGAAATGAACAGGCAAGCCACTGAGCATTCACATTTCAAGCGTAAGTGAACGGTCATGCTTGTCTTTTTGTGTGTTTCTTTGCTGAGGTGTGGGATTTGGGAACCAAGAACGGTGTAGGTCATTGTACAAAAAACCGATGGAAAAACGCCTGGAAGTTTTTGAAATCCCTCGGAAAGATGCTCGGAAGTTTTGGCAGCCAGATCGGGTCCCAAAACGCAACCGATATCGGTAGGAATGTTCCATGGGCTTCCCAGCCGACCGTGCCGGGGGAGCTCGGAAGAAATTTTGGCTGGGACTTCCGAGATCAACCCTGCAATATGAGTCCCATTTGCTGAGCATGAATGCTCAGCATCCCCAAATATCCTGAGCAATATGCTCAGCATTTTCCTACCATTTTTTACCTTCTATGCTGTGCGTCCCAACACCATGTGCTGTCCGACGGCAGAAGGACACAGAGCGGTGCCCTCCTCGGTGAGCAGAACTAGAGATTGCATGCATGTGTGGCTGGCAGGCCGAGTGGACCTCTTGCGGTTGTTCCAAAGAACGCTCTTCAGGCAGGCGGACCCGGTACCCAGGGACGCTGTGCGGTTCCTCTACACGCTGCTGAACACACCCCCATGCGAAAGAAGATACGCATGACAGGGGGTGACACAAAGGAGAAGAAGAGTGGAGCGCATGGTGCAGATACGCCATCGTCGTGGCTCAGTGGATACACCACACCTCTTCTGTCCCGTGGAGGATGGTTCGAACCCCGGGGGGGATAGAGATGCACCGAACGACCCGAACCCCCCTTTTTTGGGCGCGCGAGAGAGAGAGAGAGAGAAAGAGAGAGAGAGAGGGTAGAGTATAGTGGGAAAGGAACAGAGAAGAGCAACAGGAGAGATAGAGCAGGGGAGAGCAAGAGAGATTGGGAGGGAGAGAGTAGGAGAGAGACCCACAGAGCAAGAGACCGGGGCTAACCGGCGCAAAGGGAGGGTGGAGGGTTCGAGCTGACCAGGGTAAATGGGACGCCACGGCAGCACGGAACAGTCAAGAAATGAAAAAGCAGGGCGCCGTAGCGCCCCTGAGCCACAGGCTCGACACGTCGTCACGTGTTGAACAGTCGAAGCATGACTGGGGCTGCGAGAGTGCGGCCCACGTGAGGCAGCTGGAAGCCAGTGGACAAGAAAAAGTGGACAGCATGCGCATGAATGGCGTCGAACGAAAAGGTAGACGCCACACACGGTACAGCAATGAACTGTTGAGACACCTGATGGCAGGAGCACATGCTGAAGTGTAGAGACGCCTTTGCACCAACACAGGCGCCTTTGCGCCCCTGGGGCACGACAACGACACGTCCTTACGTGCCAGGGAATGAGTGCAAGCCAGGGGCACAACCAGCAGGGCAAGGGTTAGAGTCTAACCGGCACTGCGGGTGGGTGGTGGGTGCGAGCTGACCTCACTGTCCAGAGGAGCAGAGCCAATGCACAGTCAGAAACCACCTGGTGTGGTACAGAACTGGTCTACGCTGCAGTGCAGCAAGCAAGACAATGAACAATTGTGGTTATGACCATGCGCCTGTGACACGGGGGCGTATGCGAACCCAGTTTCCGTTGCCTCATGGCCCCCGCTCCATGGGATCAGGCTGGCCGCCGTCGAGTGTCCGCACCGGCAGGGCTCCCACCTGCCAAAAGGCGTAGCACCGATAGGGACCGGGCTCGGGGGGCACAGGCGGCGGAAAGCCCGCTGGAGAGTGCCTTCCTGGCTACTGCACGGCGCTTCGCGACCAAGCCTCGGAGGGCGGAGGGGCCGGTGGCGACGTCCCGAGCCCAGGATTGATGGCCTGGATAGGGGCCGCGGCTCCTCTTTATCTCAAGTTCATGCAGACCCTCACCCCCCATTTCCATTGGATTGCGGCCAATCTGAGGTGTAGCCTGTGGCTGTTTGCTAAGTGCACCAACCTGTGGTTGAACTGCGTTTTTGACACGGCGGAGGACTACCGCCCGCTGCATGCCTTGCCTAAGTTCCTGGAGGATTGTGGCGAATGTCCCCGGACACATGGCTTTCCTATCTCCACGTGTCTACCTCCCCCGTGCCCCGGGCGGTGGGGGACGTGGATGATGCCATCCTCGATACAGGTCTGGGGCCGATTGGCGACTTCCCCCTCCCCCAGGAATTATGGGACTCGGGTGGTCCCGGAGTTTTACCGGGACGGTTTGCGGGAGGAGAGTTGCGAGGATGGGGACTCAGTGGTGCGGGGAGCTTCCCGTTGGGTTTCCCAGCAGGTGGAGCGCCTTGCCACCACCTTGAGGGGGGCGGGAGTCTACCAAGTGCCGCCTAGGGGTTTGCCCAGGGGGATCCTCGACAAGGCACGTGCAAAGTCCTCCCAAGAGTCTAGCCGAAAGGTCGGCGGCACCGCCCCGTCCCCCTTATTCTGCTTGACGCGGCTTAGGATAAGGGAAACCTTTTCAGAACACTTAGGGATCGCGAACGGGTAGCATGTGGGAGGGAGGGGGTCGGATGGTGTGGAGAAAAGAGGGATGGAAAATGGGTAAAATTGTTTGCAAAGGCGGAGCACAAGAATACGGCCAGTGAACGCAGTATTGCCTGCTGGTGCTGCAGGTGGCTGCAGGCCCTCAAAGACAGCACCTGAGCCAGCGCCACCTCGCTATCACTGCAGACTATGACAGATGACATGCCCAAGCGCACAGCCAGACGCACCGCCCACGCCACTGCATGCAGCTCCGTCGTTTGCTGACTAGCGTACTTTCGGTGGGGTGGGTAGAAGGAACGGACTCCAAAGAAGGGAACAAGAGCCCCTACCCTCCAACGCCCCGTGTCATGGGCCCCATCCACACAGGCAAGGAGGTCCCCCGCCCAAACAAAGGAGGGGTTCAAGCACCGTTCGGAACCAAAACAGTAAGCCGACAGGTGGGGCCATGCTTTGTGGGAAGGGGCCGTCCACGGTTCGGCGGCCAAAGCCATGAGAGTAGCCAGACAGTCAAGCAGTTTGACAAGTAGCCCCTGACTCGTTGCCGTTCCCCGTCCACCATCCGACCCCACCTGAGCCAGCACCATGCCCCGGCCACAAAAGGGCACCCAAGACCACGCTGGCGCACATGCCAGTTTAGCAAGCCCAGGTAGCTGCGGAGGTGCCGCCCATTGTCGTGCCCAAGGGCCAGCCGCATCCAGGCCACCCACAGCTGAAGCAGAGGTTGGGTATGGTAGGCGGCTGTCCGCGTCGCCAGATTCAGGGGCTTCCCCAAGGAAACCAGCTGCACAGGGTCCAAAACACTCTTAGGGCGAATCAATCCCCGGGCTCGACCAACGCACGCACAGCAGCACAACCCGCCTCTCGGAGGACCCCCTCATCGGTGTAGACGAGCAAAAAAATGTCCACATAGTGCACCAACAGCACCCCTGGGGGGAGCACCCCTTGCAGCACTCGCGCGGGGGCGGTCTGGCAAAAGTACAGACTGCACTTCCAGCCGAAGGGGAGGCGCTAGCTCGACGGCCGGAAGACTTGGGCCCGGCCGAACGAAAAAGCCTCCGGGCCCCGAGTGGGAGGTGGAAGGACCAGAATGCGTGCTTGAGGTCGATGGGAACTTGAGAAGGCGGGGGCAATGTAGCCATATTGATCTATCCCCACCATGGGGACCCGAGAAGGCAGGGGTGATGTAGCCATATTGATCTATCCCCACCATGAGTCGAGTACAATGATGGGTACGCATTGAGCATTTGTTTGGACATTTGTGGTGATGTGGCACTCTGTATTGTACTCTGTACCAAAAAAAGAATAAGAGACAGAGACAAACACTTTTGCTATGATGGTGCTGCCCTGTTCCAAAGCTCCCCAATCAACACTCCCTGAGGATAATTTTGGTGGCCCCTATGACATAATGTTTCAACAGAGCAGGCCTCCGGCTGCATGGTTCTGTGCCTGCACCTTTGTTTGGTGCACTTGTACCCCCCCGGCCTCCTGAGCAAACAGCGGCAAAAGCACTAAAAAAGGCGGAAACAGCACCTCCTGCTGTTTGCACAGGGGCATTATTTGCATGCACCGTGAGAAGACACAACTAGTGGTAGCAAAGCAAAGCATCATTGAGCTCCAGACAACCATGTCTGTGGAGGTGCATCAAAATCACTGACTAAAGCAGGCATGTAAGGTCCACATTTTGGTGACAGCGCGGGGGGGGGGGGGGGGGCTGTTTGCCCGGCACGCTACTTTCATTTCATATTAACTATCCCAGCTTTGACCCCGGATTTACCCTCCCCCAGAGGAGCCCCCCAAGTCGACCAGAATGGACCGCAAACCTTCCCTACACGCTGTATAAGTCGAAATACCTGAATTCAACGACAATCTGTGTCCATCATGTATTGGCAAATAAACAACTTGTTCCCCACAAGTATGGGCGTCAATACATGCGTCACAATAATGCTCCTGGCACTCGCCACAAACTGTGATGGTGGAGCGCCTCCGACAACACACAGCACACACATTTGCCTCATCCTCTCCCTCATCTTGCGTGGCGGCTAAGTTGCTTTTATCAGTCCAAACATGAGGTGGGACATGGTCCCATGGTCCCATGGCCCATAAGGAGGGTGACAGACCTGCCTCCGAATGCAAAATTGCGTGAAATGCAACAAAACACACACAGACTAGTGCAACTCATTAGGGCCGCCATGCCTAACCAAACCCCACAGCAACTCATTGAATTTGACGTATTGCAAGGATGATGGTCTGGGTTCATTCCCAGCCACCAAAAATGCTTGGCTTGCCTGCCCACCTCCCAGCAGTAGTAGTAGGTGCTGCATGCACAACACACACATTGCGCAGAAACATGAACATTTTGGATCTTCCAAACTCAGAAAACAACAAGGCAACCGTGGTTTCCAATGTTTGTCCACACCCTTCTAAATAGTTGGGAGCATGTCTGGAGTGCACAGGTGCGGGTTGCATTATTTCAGCTTCTGGCCCATGGAGCTTGGTGGCACTAGAGCGAACGCGATATGAATCAAAGCCTCGCCTAACCCCATAATCACCCCTGCAGTCTTATCACCACAGCACAGATGTTTGTGGCACCGGGGTTCTTGAAGTTATGGGCGCAATTGCTGACCCACACAATGAGCCAAGATTCACGCCGAAACCCATCAATTTAGGTCTTGCATCTTCTGCTGACATACATGAAATGTCGCAGGCACCCCAGTCACATGGCACCCCTGGTGTAGGGCCCGCTTTTGCCAGGTCCAGACTGCCCCTTCAGGACAGTACAAACGTTGGCCCACCTCGGGCCCCCACCACACGGAAAGCGCCTTGTGGCGACCTTTGGGAATGGACCCATGGCACGCTGTACAGCTGCGGCCCTTCCCCGCCGCTGTGGCCGCAGCCCAGCTCCCCAGTCACAGCGGGGCATGTCAAGGAGCAGTCAGCCAATGCTACGGGCACCAGAGACCTCGGCCTGCGTTCTCTGCAGCCCGGTATCCACAGCAGCCCCAGACCACACAGTGGGTCATCTCCGCTCGACGTCCGCGCTCGGCAGCCCAGGAGCTTGTGCCTGGTCGCTGTGTCTCCGCAAAAGAGAGGAGATCTTGTGTCCGCCAGGTCAGGACCAGCCGCAGCTGCCCCCGGGAGTTCGCGGAATGCGCCCGCGACCACTGTGCGGGGCGGGCCCGGCACCGCAGCGGTAGGCCATGGCCAACTCCTGCCCACCGCCGCAGAAGACATTGGCGGGGGTTCAGATCGTTGCAACGGCCCTGACCCGACTGGGGTGGGGCCAAGTCACTTGCCGACGCCCCACGGAGACGCACCAGATCAGGACGGCGCCGAGCTGAGTGCAGTAGAGAATGCCTGGGGGGCACCCCAGTGCGACGCCCTCTCCTCCTGCCCACTCCCGGCTCAAGCTGTGCCTCGCAGTCCACAAGTGTCCGCAGTCAGTGCACAAATTTGGAAGACAAGTGAAGAACGTCAGCAGCAACACGACCATCCTCCGAATGCCGTCGCGTACCCTCCAACCGATCCAGCCGCCGTCGGGTCCTTGTCAACCGCTCGGACCGCCGTCACGTGCTCTCCACACGCTCAAACCCCCGGAGCCGACATTTCAAGCGCCCTGGTCGCTTTGCACGGTCCTACTCAGACGGAGGACGCCGGTGCGCCCCCGGACATTCAGTACCACTCCCTCACGTCTGGGCCTTGCTCAGGCTGGGCCCCTCCTACCGTGCCTCTCGAGCACCGCCTCCACAACCCCACGCCATCCGCCGCACAGGATCCGGCGGCTGCCGAGATGCCGCTGGACGGTGCGGTGCGTCGGCAGCGGATCCTCCCGTGGGAAAAGAAGCCCCGAGCTCCTGCCACGCCGCCCAAAGTCGCCAGTCTGCTCCCGATGACTCCGCAGGGCCCCCCAGTCGCTAGAACTGCCGCGTTGCCTGCGGACCTTCCCCTGGACCCTGACGCGGTGCTCGGATGCGGAAGCCGGTCCCACGGTGTCGACCCCGACAGTGCCTGCACACGCAGCCCTTGCCACCGTGACGTCGGCATGGACATTAGGTCGCTGTGCCGAGCTTCGTCACTCAGCCCTGAGCGTGTTGTGGGCTGGTGCCAGGCCTCTCATTCCCGACGCACCGACCTGCGCCCACCTCAGACATGTGGCCCCCTCGAGGAAGCCGGGCGCACCCAAGATTGCCTCCCTTGCAGCGAGCTTGGGGACCCACCCAAGGTACTTCCTAACCAGTCGTATGACTTGCGTGTGGCCAGTTCCACCAAGTGCGGTGACACCTATGAGGGTATGCCGAGCCATCCAGGTGACCAGTCCAGTCCTACCAAGCTTTGTGACGCGCGCGAGGGTATGCCCAGCCAAGTCAGGGATTGTCGCAACGCGAATCTTACCGAGCTTGCAGCCGCGCACATCCCTGGCGAAGGTCGGCGCGGTCACCTGAAGCGGCTCCGTGCAGCCTGGGACGCACCACTTAGCAACCGGCCACTGCTCTGGGGCGCCGCCACCCCGCCGCCAAGTGCACAGGAAATGTGCTGGGCCAAGCAGGTTGCCCAAGGCGACCCGCAGCACCCTGCCGCACTGCAAGCGGCCGTTTCAGCCGCAGCGGATGAGCCTGATCTGTCTCATACATCCTCCAGTGCCCAGCGATGGGCCCTCCAAATGCCCCAAGGGGCCTCTGCGAAACAACTGGTGGCCGCCGCAAAGGCTTGTGATGCCACGGCTGTGGTCACCGAGACAGTTACCGGGATTGGCCGCGATACCACAACTGAAAGTGTCGAGACGGGATGCGGCATTGTCAGAGGGTTGGTGGCAATGGACACCACAGAATCCTCATTAGAGCCGGCACAGGTCTCGCAGTGCAGCGCGGTCCCTTCTGTGTCCTCCCCGCAGCCCTCCACATGTACAGAGGCGTGGCAGCGAGACGTCCGCTGGATCGCCCAGCAACTGGACCTGGGGCCGCAGCGCGTGCACAACGCCGCGCTCCTGCTCGCCGAAGGCGCCACCGTCCCCTTCATTGCCCGCTACCGCAAAGAGCTGACGCAAGGCCTGACCGACCAGCAGCTCCGCAAACTCGACGCTCTCTACCGCACGGCCCAGAGCCTCGAGCGGCGGCGGACCGAAATCCTGCGGGACCTGCGGTGCCGCACGCAAGAGCCCGACTCAGGACGTGGTGCCGTCCCCGTCCCCGTTGCACTCGCGACCGCCGTACCAACGCCAGTCACAGTCCCGGTCATCGTCCCCAGCCCCAGCCCCGTCCCCGTCACAGTCCCCGGCCTCGGCCCAGTGCGCACCTGCCACACAGTCCCAGTCACAGTCCCCATAGTTCCGCAGTCATGCACGGGCCATGCCCTCCTGACCTCAGGACCCGCACCGCACGTTCACAGTCTTGCAGCGCTGGAGGCGCACGTGTTCGCGGCCATGGACATAGTGACTCTTGAGGACTTGTACCGGCCGTTCGCGCGCGCGCCCAGTCCTACGAAGGGGGCGCAGGCGCAGAAAGAAGGCTACGGACCGCTGGCGTGCGCTGTGCTGCAGCTGATTCAGGGCTGCAGCGGTCGGGGGCCTGCAAAGCACCCCGGGGCCGGTGAAGAGTGCGCAGAGGGCCCCGGCGGTGCAGCCCTGGAGAGTGGGACACGAGTGGAGCCGCACCCCCTCATGGCCCGCGCTGGATCGGTCGCTGCTTCGCTTGATCAGTGCGGGGCGGGGCTGGCCTCGCAGCAGCCACTGGAGCAACACAAGTGTGAGGAGAGTCAAGAGCAGCGCGACCACCACCGCCAGCCACTGCTGCTGTCTGCAGCGGAATGGCGCCAGCAGCAGCGAAACCCCGAGCAGCCGCCGCCAGTGCAGGGGCCACAGCAGCAGCAGCAGCAGCCCGTGCAAGAGCCTTGTGAGCAACAGCAACAGTGGGGTCAGGGGCTGCACTCGGAACGCCAACCACGTATGCGCCTGTTTACAGATCACCAGCGCCAACAGCAAGAGCCCCAGCAGCACCAGCACCGGTCACAATCGTCAGTCGAAAGCCCTGCGCTGGCCAATGGTCGACAGGATCGCTACCCCGTGCGTGCGCTGCTGCGGGGGCTGCTCACGCGGGCCCATGGGCTGGGGGCCAGTGACCGGCAGCGGCAACAAGGACAAGTACCGGGCCCAGCCAGTGGCCCGCGTGAGATTCCGTGTACCCAGTGCACTCTCCCACGCAGGGCGAGTCCCACGGAGTCACAAGGCCTCTGCAAGGCCCCTCCTACGCAGTCGTGTGCCCCAGGTCCTGTCAACGCAGACAGGGCTTTGCCGGGTCATACTGCTGAGCTGTGCGAGGCCAGGTCTGCACATTGCGACGCGCAGTTGCCGCTGCTCAGTGACCCGCGCAAGGGGGAGGTGCCGCTTGCCCTACCCGAAGCTTCCACGAATTGCGGCGGGGGTGAGGCCACGGTGTGTGACACTGCGCAGTCCCGGGGCGCACGGAATGCTGCTGCACGAGAGCCGAATGCGGCGAAGGGGCAGGGCATCAGTGGCGAGGAGGTCGACATGGAGCGGGATGGTGTGGAGCGGTGCGCGGCGGACGGGGCGGACGGCACCGGGGAGGACGGTGCGTGCGAATGCGTGGCCACCGCCGGTGTGGCAGCCGCGCCTGCGGACGGGACTGTGGGGGACGATGTCATGTGTCTTTCGTTCGACACCGACGGCGGCTCGGGGCAAAATGAATGGGCCCTTGAATACGATCCACAGGAGAGCGAAGCGGTTCCAGGCCAAATGAGGGACCCGGACCCGGCAGTGAAGGCCCCGCATCCCGACGTCGGCGACCGCGCGCGCACCGGCAAAGGTGTGGCACCGGAACAGACGCTCTGTTGTGGGTCCGGCGCCGGGTGTTGCCGGGGGGATTGCTCTGTGCGAAACGCCGATGCAACGTATTTCAGCGCGGCTGACGGGGCCCTGGGGGACCCTTTGCCCAGTGACGGGGATGGTCTTGGGGGGGATGGAGAGTCACACACGGAGGCGGGACCTGCGGGTGCCGCTGTGCGTGTGGTTGCGGGCGCGCAGAACGCCCGCAGCGGCAGCCCAGACCCCGTCCTGCCTCGAGTGCCCGGGGGTGCGGGTGTATCCGGTGCGGCCCCACACGGCCCCGTGCGGGTGCCGGCCGCAGCAGTGCCCTCCCCCGGGGCACCGGCACGTTCGACGGTTTGTGACGAGGTCCGTGCAGCGGTAGTGCCCAGCAAGAGCGCGGGGGACGGGCCGGACGGTGCCGGTCCACAAACGGGGGCTGCGGGCGACGAAGCCGCGCCCGGCGATGCGGCGGGCGACTTGGACCCCCGATCTGACGCGGAGTCCGCCCAGCGCGAGGCCGTGCACGCCCTCGACGCGGTGAAGCACATCCTGTCGGAGCAGTTCGGGAAGGACCCGGAGTTCGTGTGGATGTGCCGCGCGGTGGCCCGCGAGACATCGCTGTTCGAGAGCCAAAAGGCGGGGGCGCCTCCCGAGACCGCCGCCCCGCCGCCGTCCGTCGCAGCGGGGGCTCCGCAGCCTCTGTCCGCGCCTTCGAGACGGAGGCCGGCTCAGGATTTCACGGACTATGAACGGTACAAAGTGCCCCTGCGGTCTGCTCCGGCGCACCGTGTGCTCGCGGCCCTCAGGGGCGTCGAACAGGGGAAGCTGCGGATGGCGGTGGAGGTGCCCGCAGGCGCCCAACAACGGCTGCAGGCGGCAGCGGTGCGCAGGTTCGGTCTGGATTTGGAGGGGGCGGGGGAGTCTGACGGGCCCTTGCCCACTCCCGCCGCCGGTGCCGCCGCGACATCCCGGCAATCCTCCGAGACCTCCGAACACTTCGCCGGAGCTCCTCCGGCCGCCGCGCACGACGCCCTCCTGCAGGGCTACGTCGCGGACATCGCCGCGACGACGGTGGATGGGGTGCTGCAGCGGCTGCAGGCCGACCTGGTGGCCGAGCTGCGGGCACGCGCCGAGACCGCCTGCATCGACGTGTTCGCGCGGAACCTGCGGGACCTCCTCCTGTCGCCCCCGTGCGCCTGCAAAGTGGTGCTCGGGCTGGACCCCGGGTACCGCCACGGCGTGAAGTGCGCAGTGGTCTCCCGCACCGGCGCCGTCCTCGCCACTGCCCGCGTCCACCCCCACAGCCCCGTCAACGCCTGGGCCCTGGCGGTGGACGCCCTTGTGCGCCTCTGCCGCGAGTTCGCGGTGGAGGTTATTGGGATCGGCAACGGGACCGCGTCCCGCGAAACCGTCGCGCTCGTGGAGGAGGTCCGGCAGCGGCAGCGGGAGCGCGGGGGCACGGCGCTGGACTTCGCGGTGATCTCGGAGGCCGGCGTGTCCCACTACTCCGCCTCCGAGGCCGCGGCGGAGGAGCTGCCCGCGTTCGACGTGTGCGAGCGCGGGGCCATCTCCATCGCACGGCGGCTGCAGGACCCGCTGGCGGAGCTGGTGAAGGTCCCGCCCTCGCACTTGGGCATTGGGCAGTACCAGCACGACACGGACCCCGGCCGTCTTCAGGCGGCGCTGCAGGCGGTGGTCGAGGATGCGGTCGCCGCCGTGGGCGTGGACGTGAACACGGCCTCGCGCCACTTGCTGCGTTACGTGACGGCCCTGCGGTGTGTCTTGAGAGCCCTGATCATCGGTGGAGGGGGATTGCGGCGGGTGGGGGGCAAGTTCGTCTTCGGCGGCTGAGGCTCGGCGGACTTGCCCACGAATCAGCCCCTGGGTGCAAGACACGCTGCCAACCCCCCAAAAAGTCGTCGGGTATTTCCGTCGTGTTTAGTGTTAATGACATGCTTGTATTTATAGCCACGGCAGTGCACAGGTTCCTTGGCGATGATTGATGCGTGGCTTGATGGTCCGGAATCCCAAAGCGTGTCACACAAATGACATGACACTGGACACTGGGGGACGCCAAGTCTTTATGGAACACCGCCGCCAAACCCCCCCCCCCCCTCCTGGGCCAAACTTCGCGATATTCGGGAACACGGCATGGGAAGCCTCACGGCACTCGCAGGGGAATGCGCCACAGGAGAAGAAAGCTGTGCACATGAGCAGTTGTGCAAAATGCCTCTCCTCCCCCCGCCCGTTGCTGACTTTTTTTTTTCGCCAAAACATGCGACGGAACGAATGGAAAGAGAGTGGCTGTGGAAAGCTGTCCTTTCAGCGAACGGTTTTGTCGTCCTCACAGTTGCTTGTATGCTTTGAACACAGGAAAACCCTCTTGTAACAGTGGAGACGGGACCGGTGCTTTTGGCAAAAGCCACTGAAAACACCATTTTCGAACCCAACATTTGAAAACTCAGACAAATGCTGAAGGAAAAAGAGGGGCGTGCCGGGACTCCAGGAGAACAAACCGTCTGCATGGTAAACTAGGAAACATGAAATCCTGTCTGACGGAAAAGGCACAAAGCTCCCACATGAGCGCAATCACGTGTCAGGAAGTGCCAAAGAGAGAGAAAGCTTCCGTTATGCAGTACATCTCAGGAAAGTGTGGCTGTCCACGTCCTGCCTAGCGGCGGGTCCTCTAGGGAGGCGTTGGTACAGCACCGGGGAGTTTGCCCGAGTCCGCAAGTATGATCAGCAAGCCCTTGGTGCCCTGACATATTGGCATTGTCGGACCCATTCAACAACCAGTGTGCCTGTGATGTCCAAGGGCCATTTCTTGTCGAAGCCATTGAAGTCCACGTGGCACCAAGGGGTACCCAGACGCCCAGTCCTAACCCCACCTGAGCCCCACCTCCCCAGAAGATGGTGCACCATTGGCCCCACACTGGCATTTGTTTGGGTTAAAGAATCATTCACTTCAAGTGCCTATTTGCAGTTTTTGCCCATCCTGATATTGCAGGGGTGGGTCACAGCACAACAGGGCCTCCCCACCCCCTTCCCCGTGATTGGAACAATGTGTGAAAGTGCGCATGTCACCAGCACCGCCGCAGATCATTTTCTGTTTAGGCCAGAGGATATTGAGCGCATTGTGGCTGAACGGCAGCATCGCCTGTTCACTTGTCGTTCTCAATTGCAGCAGCTGCTGCCCCCTGCCACATACAATTTGGCGGTGGGATTCCTGCGTATCTCGGTGGACGTTGCAGAGAACCCCTTGGATGCCACGGGCGTACACCCGGAGGGCTACCCGATTGTAGAGCGCGTTCTGCGATACTGTGGGCGGTCGCTGTCTGAGATCTGGGGCAATGCAGGACTTTTGCAGTCATTGGACTTGTGGCAGTTTGTGGATGTGGACGCTCGAAAGGCACCCCGTATGTCATGTGCAGTGTTATGTCCGGCTCTTGCGTGTCTTTTTCTGTGTTGTGTTGCGGTGTTTTGGTGTGTGGTGACATGAGGTAGGGTTGGGTGCGTGGTGTGGTGTGGTGTGGTGTGCTGGAGGCGCTGTTACCAACATGGCAAAAGCCCGGGATGTCTTGCACATGGGAAAATGCAAAACGGGTGGGGCCTGATCCTTAACCCTAAATCTAACTGTAAGCCCTTGCACCTGCAGCGGGGGCCAGGGCCCGTGTGAGATTGGCTGCGCAGAACCCAACGGTCACGGCGGCCCACGGGTTAGTGATGATGTCGGAAGCCGACCAATGGCCACTCCTCCTGCAAGTGTGGCATTGCCCATGATCTCCATCTCCAGCTTGCTGAACAGCCATTGAGCAACACGGGCTGCTCCAAAGCAACTGCCCCCAATCGAGAGGACTCCAACAACCTGGTGCTGAGCGGTACCAACAGCCAGCGCGCCGTTGAATGATGGCTAGTACATCCACAAGAAGATACTTCCCAGGACGAAAAACTCATAAGGGTAAAAGGCCCTACACACAACAGAGGCTAGCAGGTCAAAGGGACCCTAGGGGAAGCTATTGTCCAGCATGTGACCCACACAGTGGTTGCACCATCACTGAGAAGCCCCGCACCTCTACTAACGTGGCCCATCCGTGGTGGCAGCCGGCCCCCGGAATCTGGACACCAGGCTGAATATGGCCATATTCGGCCACGGCAATTATCAGGGGGCTGGGAGGCCAAGACAATTGGAGAGACCGTCGTGTGCCAGCAGGGCCACGTGCTCAAGGTGACCAGGGCCATGGAGGACATTATGGGAACGTGGTTGAACCGTGGCACTCCCCGTGTGACAGCGACCCCTCAATGACCTCCTGTGTGACACCTACCTCCACAAGCTCATGATAACCCTTTCCAGAAATCTAGACTCAGGTGGAGCCTCCCCTGTGTGCATGCTTGTAGGGGGACTAGCGGGTGTCCACACTCAGCGAGGTGCTAGCCGGCAACACCGGAAGCCCGGCGATGGTAGGGCACTGGGAACAGCCCACTCAAGAGTATTGGGAGTGGATCTCCTAGTCTTTGCCGAGTGATCATGGTCATGAACACGCCGCCGCCCGACCCGTGGATCACTCTTACGGAAGGGGCCGTGGCCCTTTCCCTCTCACCGGTGAAGTGCCTGAGGCATGAGTGCCTAGGATGCCTGAAGAAGGGACTATATGGCCCTCCACATGGCAGGAGCCTTGCTTTCGGCGCGGCACCTGTTGCTCGAGACCCATCTATAGTCCCATTTTGGGACAGAGGCGGTCTAGGCCCCTCACTAGGGCACAGGGAGGTGGGGGGGCTTACCTGTGAGGCCTGACACCAACCCCGCCACCCCCTCTGGACCCCCCAACCCGTACTAGTTAGCACTTGCTTAGAACTGACAATTTGGGTGGTAACGGCGCCCGGAAATTTTTTTGAGCCTGTAAAATTTGCAACACACTTGATTTTCCCTCACTGGCTTACATTCAAAATGCTCACAATGAGTTAGGGAATGCCGTGCAACGTGTCTTCTTCTACTAGCCGGGAAGCCTTTGCTGATTCACAGGTAGATCCGTTGGAATACGGTATTGTTTTTCATTTGTTGTGGGTAAAACCAAATTTCACTCCACTTGTGTCTCTTCAAAATGCTCAGCATGGAATGGGGAATTCAAAAATGCCCCCAAAATGGAGAAAATTTTCGATTCCCCCCCCCCCCCCCCCCGCCATCCGCCCCCCCCCTCCGAGACCCCCCCGCCCACCCAGCGGGGGTTGGTGTCTAGAGCTGAACTGCAGACCTCCCCGTGCACTAGGGGTTCATGGCAGTGCCCTATTATTTGCAGCCATGCATGGAGCCTAGTGTGTGCACAGTGTGTGCACAGAAGGGCGCACCCATGAGGATGATGATAGAGGAAATGAAGGTCAAGCGCGTGCAGTGCTGGAGTAATAGCGCACCAGTTGTGGAGGACGTGATCCGGGCGGAGGCCACCTATAGTCCGGGTGCACTTTGTGCTTGGCGGAGGGTGCTCGCCTACCCTGAGGAACTGCCGGTATAGACCTATGCTTTTGGCACTGTCGGTGATGGTCAGGGTTGGGTATTAATGCTGCAGACGATTGCCGAGCAGAGCTCCAGGGGGGGGGCAAGCCTGCTTGCATCGGGCACATTTCGCGGCTATCCAGCTAATCATAACAGTGGCCATTTGACCGACCTGGGGGTGTTGTCTGGTGCTTGCAACCGCCTTAACGAACCCTACTTTTTGCAACTCAGGGCTGTGCCGCCCATGCTCCATTTGTTTTTACTTTTTGTATGCTTGCTAGCCTCGACAGCGTTGTCCCGTGCTTGATGCTTTGCACTGCTTGTACCTGGCGGTATTTTGCGGGACTACCGCTGCCGGTGTGCGGCTTGTGCGGGCACACCATGGGTGCTGGGTTGGTACGCAATTTTGCAGAACGTCCCCCTGTCAATTTTCTTGAATACTCGGGATGCCATGTACTGGCACGCGGGCTAACACCTTTGAAGCGCCTGGGTGGTGTTTTGTTGTGTTCCTGGGCGGGAAGGGGGGGGGGGGGGTATGGGTCACAACTTGTTTTGGTGAGCCCTGAGCCCACATGTAATGGCAACCCTTATGGCCGCCAAGATGGTGTGTGAAAAGGAAAGCGCCGACTGTTCCCGCATTTTTCTTGGTGCTTGTGCTTCGGCATAGGAAACCACACATGCTGGACAATGGTTTCCCTGAGGGTCTCTTTGTGCCCTTCCAGCCTATGTTGTGCATAGTGTCCTTTACGCTTATGAGTGCCCACCCCATTTCTACCCGCGCTGTTGCTATTGTTCGGGGGTTTCTTGTTCCCTTGAGAGCTAGGACATCTTTGTACAATATGCGCAATGGTGCACTGTGTAAGGTCCTATTGACTGTGACGGGTTCCGCTAGTTGTTCCTGCAATTCTCGTGGTGCTTGTGCTGCTGGCATGGGAAACCAACCTGTGGTGTGGTGTGGTGTGGTGTGGTGTGGTGTGGTGTGCCGAAGGCGCTGTTACCAGAAGGCAATGGCCGGAATGTCTACCCACGGGTACAGGTAAACGGGCGGGGCTGTGTGTGTGGCGTGCGCGCTGTGTGTAAGTGTGTTCTTGCATAGCCGGACCAGTGCACTCCCGCACTTGGCCGGCACTGCTCTGCCGACGCCCGTGCGCAGTCACACAGGGTCTCATTGGTCCACTGCACCCTGCGTGCAACTCCTGCAATGCACTGCCTCACTGCCTGGGGGCAGTGGGCAGTGGAACTCCTGCAATGCACTGCCCCACTGCCCTGGGGGCAGTGGGCAGTGGAATTCCTGTCATACACTGCCTCACTGCCTGGGGGCAGTGGGCAGTGGAACCCCTGCAACGCACTGCCTTACTGCCTGGGGGCAGTGGGCAGTGGACCCCCTGCAATACACTGCCGCACTGCCTGGGGGGCAGTGGGCAGTGCAACTTCTGCAATGCACTGCCTCACTGCCTGGGGGCAGTGGGCAGTGCAATTCCTGCAATGCACTGCCTCACTGCCTGGTGTGGTGTGGTGTGGTGTGGTGTGGTGTGGTGTGGTGTGGTGTGGTGTGGTGTGGTGTGGTGTGGTGTGGTGTGGTGTGGTGTGGTGTGGTGTGGTGTAGTGTGGTGTGGTTTGCCGAAGGCGATGTTACCAAAAGGCTATGGCCGGGATGGTATTGCATACGGGTAATGCTGCGGCAGGGATGTGTGTGTAGATGCGCGCTGTGTGTTTTGTGTTTCGCACCTGTGCAGCGGCCGGCGCCGTTTGTACGTCCGGCGGGCTCAATTCATGGCCGCCCGGGGGACTCCTTGCCGCTCCGCCTGTTGGTGCAGCTGCATTTCCCGTAGGGCCCACGCCATGGTCCCTCCAAGCCCCGCACATGCCTATATGAGGCCTTCCTGGGCCTTGGCCCGGGCGAGCTAGACTTTCTGTGATTCCGACAGTACTTGCCGGATGAACTCCGTCCCGATGTCATGTGGCCCCGCTTGTCCAATACGGGCTGCCTGCAGGGACGGCGTTGGGATGGCCGCCGACCATTCTTCTACGACAGCAGAGTCCCATAGTTGGCCGAGTTGGGTAGAGCTGGGGAGTACTTACGGTGTGGTGTGGTGTGGTGTGGTGTGGTGTGGTGTGGTGTGGTGTGGTGTGGTGTGGTGTGGTGTGGTGTGGTGTGGTGTGGTGTGGTGTGGTGTGGTGTGGTGTGGTGTGGTGTGGTGTGGTGTGGTGTGGTGTAGTGTCGTGTGCCGAAGGCGCCGTTACCAAAAGGCAATGGCCGGGACGGTCTTGCATACGGGTAATGCTAGGCGGGGAGGGTTGTGTGTGTAGACACGCACTATGTGTTGTGTGTTTCGCACTTGTGCGGTGGCTGGAGTCGCCCCCACACTTGGTAGGCTTAGTTCATGGCCGCCCGGGGGACTCCTTGGCGCTCTGCCTGCTCATGCAATTGCAGCTCCCGCAAGGCTCGTGCCCTGGTACCTCCGGGCCCTAGCCGGGCCTTGGCGTGAGCGAGCCAGACTTTCTGCGATTCCAATAGTAGTTGCCGGATGAACTCCGTCCCGATGGCGTGCGGCCCCGTCAGTCCCACATGGGCCGCTTGAGATATGGGACGGCGTAGCGACTGCCGCCAACGACTGTTCTAGGACGGCGTAGTCCCACAGTTGCCCCATCACCTGCGAAGCCCGCGGCCAAACGTAAGTGGTTGGCATGTATGCAGGCGTTGTTAGGCCGGGCGCCACTCATGGGATTGCAATTGCACTCCCACAGGTGGCGGGCTGTTGCAGGGCTGCTGTCATACAGCAAGCACTGCGTGCTCACCGCAGAAGATGTGCAAATCATTCACTACCAATACCGCAAACTTGGACAACAAAGCCGTGCTATCCTTACCCCCATAGAACACCAAAAGGTGTTTGAAATATGGTGAGCGGCAGTGGTCACGAAACTTAGCAAAGGCAACAGAGAAATGACACAAATGCGAAGGAAGTCTAATGGCAAATTTCACCAGCAAGCAAAGAATCAATGCCACATAGGGCGGTAAGATACAATGACTCTGCAGTGGGATCCATGCGCAGGACCCTTTGCAGTGTGGCACAAGACAAGAGAGTGGGCAAAACACTTGACAGCATGCGATGTACATACTCCCCATTCCCTTGAAAGGGGCAGGTCCCGGAACTTTACCGGGGGCAAGTAGACGGAAGGGCGGCACATCATCCAAGTGAGGGCCGCTTGTGGCTCCTCTCTGGTTGCCGCATCCACCCGTACATTGATGGTGGTTATCTAGTGGGAGGGAGTGGCCACTACGTTGATCACAACTTGGGCCAAGTGTTCCGCTCCTAGGGTCCGCGCATAGAGGTGGTGTATCCTGTCACCACACTATCCGCCGTCTTGGTAAGTTCGCACGGCGCCCATCCCCGGGTCCGAATCCAACACCACCCAGTAGACGCCACACTGCGACGCCAACTGCCTCACACAGAGCAGCAGGGTCCTTTGTGTTTTGCCATTGTCGTCATGAGGGAGCATCACCATGCAGTTCAAGTGTTGCGCTAGATTTCAACGTGTTTATTGCTATCTTTTGGTGTGTCATTGTGCGGTATGTGGTGTGGTGTGGTGTGGTGTGGTGTGGTGTGGTGTGGTGTGGTGTGGTGTGGTGTGGTGTGGTGTGGTGTGGTGTGGTGTGGTGTGGTGTGGTGTGGTGTGGTGTGGTGTGGTGTGGTGTGGTGTGGTGTGGTGTGGTGTGGTGTGGTGTGGTGTGGTGTGGTGTGGTGTGGTGTGGTGTGGTGTGGTGTGGTGTGGTGTGGTGTGGTGTGGTGTGGTGTGGTGTGGTGTGGTGTGGTGTGCCGAAGGCGCTATTACCAAATGGCAAAGGCCGGGATGTCTACCCACGGGTACAGGTAAACGGGCTGGGCTGTGTGTGTTGTGCGCGCGCTGTGTGTAAGTGTGTTGTGGCATAGCCGGACCAGTGCACTCTCGCACTTGGCCGACAATGCCTTGCCGACGCCTGCGCGCAGTCACACAGGGTCTCATGGGCCCACTGCACCCTGCGTGCCGCGCTGCACCATCAGTGCTTTTTGTGTGATGCCGCACTGCTTGGTGCTGTGCACTACACTGCACTGTGTGTGCCCTGCTGCACGGTTGTTGTGGGCAGAGGGCAGTTGGCAGTGTAACGCACTGCCACGCCGCCTGGGGGCTGTGGGCAGTGGAAATCCTGCTTCACACTGCCGCATCGCCCGAGGGCAGTGGGGAGTGGTACTCCTGCCATTCTCTGCCTCCCTGCCTTGGGGCAGTTGGCCGGGCATCTCCTGCAATACACTGCCGCCGTGCCTGGGGCAGTGGGCAGTGGAACTCCTGCGACACACTGCGCCACGGCCCGGGGGTAGGGGGCAGCGGATCTCCTGCAATGCACTGCATCACTGCCTTGGGGCAGTGGACAGTGCAACTCCCGCAATACACTGCCTCACTGCCCTGGGGGCAGTGGGCAGTGGAACTCCCGCAATACACTGCCTCACTGCCTGGGGGCAGTGGGCAGTGGACCTTCTGCAACGCACTGCCCCACCGCCCGGGGGCAGTGGGCAGTGGACCTCCTGCAATGCACTGCCTCACTGCCTGGGGGGCAGTGGGCAGTGCTACTCCTGCAACACACTGCCCCACTGCCTGGGGGCAGTGGGCAGTGGAACTCCTGCAATACACTGCCGCACTGCCTGGGGGCAATGGGCAGTCGGATCCCCGCAAAGCACTGCCTCACTGCCCTGGGGGCAGCGGGCAGTGCAACTCCTGCAATGCACTGCCTCACTGCCTGGGGGCAGTGGGCAGTGCTACTCCTGCAATACAGTGCCGCACTGCCTGGGGGCAGTGGGCTGTGCAACTCGTGCAATGCACTGCCCCACTGCCCTCGGGCAGTAGGCAATGCAACTCCTGCAACGCACTGCCTCACTGCCTGGGGGCATTGGGCAGTAGATCCCCCGCAATGCACTGCCCCACTGCCCTAGGGGCAGTGGGCAGCGGACCCCGTGCAATACACTGCCGCACTGCCCGGGGGCAGTGGGCAGTGCAACTCCTGCAATGCACTGACTGCCTCACTGCCCGGGGTCAGTGGACAGTGCAACTCCTGCAATGCACTGCCTCACTGTCTGGGGGCAGTGGGCAGTGGAACTCCTGCAATGCACTGCCTCACTGCCCCTGGGCAGTCGGCAGTGAAACTCCTGCAATGCACCGCCTCACTGCCTGGGGGCAGTGGACATTGCAACTCCTGCAATGCACTGCCTCACTGCCCTGGGGGCAGTGGGCAGTGCAACTCCTGCAATGCACTGCCTCACTGCCCTGGGGCAGTGGGCAGTGGAACTCCTGCAATGCACTGCCTCACTGCCTGGGGGCAGTGGGCAGTGCAACTCCTGCAATGCACTGCCTCACTGCCCTGGGGCAGTGGGCAGTGGAACTCGTGCAATGCACTGCCTCACTGCCTGGGGGCAGTGGGCAGTGCAACTCCTGCAATGCAGTGCCTCACTGCCTGGGGGCAGTGGGCAGTGCAACTCCTGCAAAGCACTGCCTCACTGCCCTCGGGGCAGTGGGCAGTGCAGCTCCTGCAATGCTCTGCCTCACTGGCTGGGGGCAGTGTGCAGCCCAACTCCTGCAATGCACTGCCTCACTGCCCTGGGGCAGTGGGCACTGCCACTCGTGCAATACACTGCCACACTGCGTGGGGGGCAGTGGGCAGTGCAGCTCCTGCAATGCACTGACTGCCTCACTGCCCGGGGGCAGTGGGCAGTGCAACTCGTGCAATGCACTGCCCCACTGCCTGGGGGCAGTAGACACTGTAACTCCCGCAGTACACCGCCTCACTGCCCGGGAGCAGTGGGCAGTGCAACTCCTACGACGCACTGCCTCACTGCCTGGGGGCAGTGGGCAGTGGAACTCCTGCAATACACTGCCTCACTGCCTGGGGGCAGTGGGTGGTGCAACTCCTGCAATGCACTGCCTCACTGCCCTCGGGCAGTAGGCAGTGCAACTCCTGCAATGCACTGCCTCACTGCTTGGGGGCAGTAGCAAGTGGAATTCCTGCAATGCTCTGCCCCACTGCCTGGGGGTAGGGGGCAGCGCAACTCCTGCAATGCCCTATCTCACTGCCTGGGGGCAGGGGGCAGTGCAACTCCTGCAATGCTCTGCCCCACTGCCCGGGGGCAGTGGGCAGCGCAACTCCTGCCATACACTGCCGCACTGCCTGGGGGCAGTGGACGGTGCAACTTCTGCAATGCACTGCCTCACTGCCCTCGGGCAGTAGGCAGTACAACTCCTGCAGTGCACTGCCCCACTGCCTGGGGGCAGTGGACAGTGCAACTTCTGCAATGCACTGCCTCACTGCCCTCGGGCAGTAGGTAGTGCAACTCCTGCAGTGCACTGCCCCGCTGCCTGGGGGCAGCGGGCAGTGCAACTCCTGCAATACACTGCCCCACTGCCTAGGGGCAGTGGACAGTGCAACTCCTGCAATGCACTGCCCCACTGCCTGGGTGGGGGCAGTGGGCAGTTGAACCCCTGCAATGCACTGCCTCACTGCCTGGGAGCAGTGGGCAGTGCAACTCCTGCAATACACTGCCGCACTGCCTGGGGGCAGTGGGCAGTGCCACTCCTGCAATCCACTGCCGCAGTGCCCGGGGGCAGTGGGCAGTGCAGCTCCTGCAATGCACTGCCTCACTGGCCGGGGGCAGTGGGCAGTGCAACTCCTGCAATGCACTGCCTCACTGCCCTCGGGCAGCAGGGGTGCTATACGCTTCAGTAGCCGAGTGGTAATGCAGCCGGCCGGCATCCGCGTCGTCGGCGGTTCAAACCCCAGTCTGGCCACTTTGTAGCGCGGGGTCGCTGTGGCATGCTCGTCACCGTCTGCAATACCGCCTTCGCGTGCGAAGTAGGCGCCCCGGGCTGCGTGGTGGAATGGACAGCTTCTCTTGGGATCCTCCTGGATCACAGGCCCCGTCGCCTGGCTTGGTGCAGGTCACCACCGCGCTAACGGAGTATTTACCTCGTCAGGCCGGGCCCACCCCGCCCGCCACCCGTCCAGGACTCCTCCCTGGGCCAGAGGTGCAGCCTGTGAGGGGCAGATGCACCGCTGCCACACACAGTGCACCTGCTCGATATCTGGTGGCCTGGCACCAGGATAAAAACCCCCAGGATGGTAGCTGTGGGACGGGTTGCCCACAAGCACAGCCAGGCAACGGCCACGTGTTTACTCACTCACTCACTCACTCACCCACCCACTCACTCGCTCGCTCGCTCACCCGCGTCAGCCCAGGGCCCACCCCTGCCACCCCCCGAGGGCACCCCCCGAGGGAGAACGGTGCTGTGCCGTGAGGGACAGGGCCCCCCAGCCGCCCAGGCTCACCCACACTCCCCCTTCACGCGCCGGCTCACTGGCAGGGTACCACCGTGGTGCCGCCGACGAATACGTGCGCCGCTGTGGCACGATCTTCGGGGCAGGGCGCCATCGTGGCGCTGCCCAGACAGCCCTACGCCGCCGTGGCGCCAGTCCAGTGGCGAAGCGCCATCGTGGTGCCGCCAGCGTGCACGTGCGCCATCGTGGCGCAGCTGACGTATAGGTATGCCAGTGCTGCGCCTCCTCTAGGGCCGTGCGAAACCGTGGCGCAATCCTCAGGGCAGAGCGCCACCGCGGCGCTGCCCAGACAGCCTTGCGCCGACGTGGCGCCAGTTCAGTGACATGGCGCCGCCGTGGTGCAGTCAACGTCCGCATGCGCCGTCGTGGCGCAACCTTCAGGGCAGAGCGCCACCGTGGTGCTGCCCAGACGGTCTTCGTGCGCCAGCCTGGCCATGGTGTATCCTCCAGGCCGATACACGAGGCACCATGGCGAGGTCTGCACCTGGCGCTCCGCCAACCCCCGTGACACCCCGTGCAGAGGTGACGTGTCATCGGCGGTACTCACCGCCTCACGTGCCATTGACGAACGTCGCCGTCTCGCTCGGGCACCATTGCGGTGCCATTTTCTCGGTCACGTGCCGTCTCGGTACACGTATCGTGGGGCTTGTCGTTTGGGCTCGGCCTTTGCGGCCGGGCGTCGTCGGTGACCTCCACGGCGGTGCACCACCGTGGTGCTATGGCCGTGACGCACGTCCCGCACTCACAGAACCCGGGGGTACCCAGGCCACCGGCAGTGCGCATAGTCGTGCTGGGCCGCGTTCTATTTAGCCCGGCGACGTTTTCAAGTCGGGGGTGAGGCCCCGGGAGACCCACACCTTCTCAGCTCACGTTGATCTTGGAACGCTGACTCGGGTGGATCCAGGACAGATCGGGGCAGTCGGTGGCCGGGACCGGAGAGCAGATCGGACCGTAGCGTGGTCGTACACCGGCGCTTAGACCCAGACGGCCTGCTGGGAGGGGCGTTCTCAGGTGTGCGACGAGATTCGTCTTACTCTAGCGGAGGTAAGACGGAGGACTCCCTCGGCAGAGGCTGCGTGGGGCCCCCGAGGGACGACGCCACGGCTCACCGTACGTGGGACCACGGCACGCGCTCCTCCTCCTCCTCCTCCTCCTGCAATCCACTGCCTCACTGCCTGGGGGCAGTGGGCAGTGCCACTCCTGCAATCCACTGCCGCACTGCCTGGGGGCAGTGGGCAGTGCAGCTCCTGCAATGCACTGCCTCACTGGCCGGGGGCAGTGGGCAGTGCAACTCCTGCAATGCACTGCCTCACTGCCCTCGGGCAGCAGGCAGTGCAACTCCTGCAATGCACTGCCTCACTGCCCTCGGGCAGCAGGCAGTGCAACTCCTGCAATCCACTGCCGCACTGCCTGGGGGCAGTGGGCAGTGCAACTCCTGGTGTGGTGTGGTGTGGTGTGGTGTGGTGTGGTGTGGTGTGGTGTGGTATTGTGTGGTGCGGTGCAGTGCGGTATGCGGTGTGTGCAGTATGTAGTGTGTGGTGTGGTGTGTTGTTTTGTGATGTGGTGTGGTGTGGTGTGGTGCTGTGCTGTGCACTGTGATGGTGTGGCGTGGCGTGGCGTGAGTAGCGGGTGGTAGGTGGTTGGTGTGGTGGTGGCAGTGGCAGTGGCGTGGCGTGGCGTGGCATGGTGTGGTGGTGTGGTGTGGTGTGGTGTGGTGTGGTGTGGTGTGCCGAAGGCGCTGTTACCAGAAGGCAAGGCCGGGATGTCTACCCACGGGTACAGGTAAACGGGCGGGGCTGTGTGTGTTGTGTGCACACCGTGTGTATGTGTGTAGGTCCTGGTGGAGAGAGGGGGAGCCGGGAAGACCTGGTCGGCTCGCCCTTGGCGACCGTCCTTACTCCAGGAGCTCCCGCTGTACTCCCTCTCACTCCGCTTGTTGGTGCAGGCGCAGCTCCTGCAATGCCCACGCCATCGTGCTGCCCGGGCCCAGGCGGGCCTTCAACAGCGTGGCACGCGCCTTGGCGTGGGCGTACCAGACCCGTATGGACTCCTCTATGATGTGGCGGAGGAACTCCGTGCCCAGCGCGTGGGGCCCCGTACACTCCAGGTGGGCCCGCTGCATTGAGGGGGTCCGCAGGGCTGCTGCCCATTGCTCTAGTACAGCCGGCTCCCATAGCTGGTGGCGCACCGGGGCCGCTCGTGTTCCCACTTTCTGGTCGAGCGACGCTGCGAGCCGCCGGCGGGCCGGCCCCCATTCATGGGATTGGGCCGAGCAGGCCCACAGGTGGGGCGCTGTCTCGGGCTGCGCTCCACAAAGGAGGCACGTGGTCTCCAGCACCGTGTCCCGGTGGGAGGAACGGTAGGCTAGGATTGTCATCGTCGGGACGTTGTCCATACGGTGCGCCGTGATATGGCGCTGCTGGTCGTGGTCGAACCAGTCAAGGGGGAGACCCCCCCCCCCTGACATGTAGTTTACCCCACCACCGGGCCTCATAGGCGGCCTGCGCCGGTATGGAGGCCCGGTCCTGCAACCAGTCGCTCAGTGCCGTCGGGGAGAGCTGACATTGGTCGCGGTAGGGTACCGGGGGGATAAACGAGTAGGGGCGCCTGAGGAGCCATGTGAGGTCCACCTCCAGCGGCTCCTGCGTCGCCGCATCTACATGGACGTTGAGGTCCGTGATCCAGTGCGACGGCGTGGTTACCACATTGATTGCGGACTCCGGGGAGAGGCGCTGCCCCCCCAGGACGGTGGCGTAGAGATGGTGGATGCCATCTCCGCAGTTACCTCCCTCTTGGTACGTGCGAAGGGCCCCCACCGCCGCTTCCGAGTCCGGCACCAGCCAGTATACTCCTGGCTGCGTCGCCAGCCGGCGGACGTATGAGAGGAGGATCATCGCCTCCCCTTCCTGGGAGGTGCCCACTCCCGAGGCCACCTGGGATTGGTATGTCGCGGGCCCGCTCTGGGCGACCCCGGCCATGGCCATTCCCGCCCGCGTGGCCCCCGCATCCACCGCCACGATAGCACCGCGGAGGGTTGCCAGCGCAGGCAGGTCATGGAACTAGATGCCTGGGCGAGCCTCGGGGGCCAGTATTTGTGGGGGGTAGGTGGTCCGGCCGTGTGGCGCCAGAAGGGCCGTGTCCCCATGGTGCTCCTTGAGATGGGTGCGCAGGGCCTGGTGAAGCTCCGCCGGCACTGCTCCCACCGTATCGAGGGAGTAGTAGAGGGGCCCCTTGTGTGGGTGCCCTGGGCACCTGTGCGCCACACACTCCGCCGGGTACTGGAATTTCGCCACGGCCGCCGGGGCTATGGCTATCCACGGAAACGGCGGCAGCGCCGCGGTGACCGTCATGAGAGGGGCCTGCGATGTCTTGGCCCACTGCCAGTAGGCGGCAGTTCGGGGGGCGGCCATCCACACGATGGTGGGCGCCCAGACCCCGGTGTGCTGAAGCCGGGCCAGGGACTCCTGGTGGTGATCGCCCCATAGCCGGGCATGCAAGGGCGCGTCCACCTGCACTTGGATACCCAGGAGGGCCACCAAGAGGCGGTGCAGCCTCGTGCCGCTGGGCAGCGTGTCCGGGGGCTGCTGGCACACCCTGAGTTCGGGCACCCAGCTCGCGGCCTCCATGGTGTCCTGCATGGCCGCGGTCACCCGGAGGGGCTGTCCCCTATGGTATACGGGATGCCCTGCGTGGTGTGGTGTGGTGTGTGGTGTGGTGTGGTGTGGTGTGGTGTGGTGTGGTGTGGTGTGGTGTGGTGTGGTGTGGTGTGGTGTGGTGTGGTGTGGTGTGGTGTGGTGTGGTGTGGTGTGGTGTGGTGTGGTGTGGTGTGGTGTGGTGTGGTGTGGTGTGGTGTGGTGTGGTGTGGTGTGGTGTGGTGTGGTGTGGTGTGGTGTGGTGTGGTGTGGTGTGGCGTGGTGTGGTGTGGTCAGGTGAGGTGAGGTGCTTCCACTCTAACCACAGCGGTCAACGCACCACCAAAGCCAGATTTGCATCGGGGCTTTGCAGCAGAGCCCCCTTCAGACCCCAACATCAACAACAGCATGGACCTGGATGCAGACACCGGAATGTCCCCAACTGCGTGCTTGGACCGTACCCAGGCCATTGGTCCCATGTCCTCGGATGCCGAGCTTGGCAGTGACGCAATGAGAGAGGGCATTTCCGATGTCCATGGGGCAGCAGGTGTGTCTGCATGTCATGTGGCCCGAAGAAATCAGCTTAGTTCATGTTCAGCTTAGTCAACATGGCTGGCATGGCCGAACCAGTGGCGGCAAAGGTTAGGGTTAGGTTAAGGACGATGGTATGGTTAGAGGGAGGGCAAGGGGAGGTAAGGGGTGCCTGTGATGGACCAATGCTTGGCCTTGGGGGCATGTACCCCCCAAAGCGCCCCACCTAGACCCCCCCCACCAACCGATCCTCCCGGACCCCTTCCCCCCTCCGCGGGCAAAAGCCCTCCCCCAGACCTCCGCCCCCATCGCCCCTCCCCCCCCCCCCCCCCCAAGGGGGCCTCCGGCCAACAGTTAGTTGGGGGGGGGGTAGTTGGCGTCCAGAACTGAGGAGTCCCCCCCCCCCCCCCGGGGCGCAAGTACTCCCCCTGAGGCATCATGGGGCATGGGCCTGGGGCCTTCAGCCTGCGGCATGTGCTGCTGTTCCACAACTCCAGGCCAGTCCAGTTCTGGACATCCTGTTGCACAATTCCTGTTGCTTGGTTTGCACAGATGATTTATGCTGCACTGGGTCACGCATGATCGCTGAGCCGCTGGGGTCGGCTGTGCACAGAGGCACTGCTTGGAGCTGCCAACATCTGGACCCGGTGCTGAACGCAGGGTACTACACGGTCTGCGACATCCTGCAGGAGCTGGCCATGCCAGGGAGGGACGTCCGTGGTCAGTTCCAACCGCTGGATTTCAGGTGTTGAAGCAGCAGTGTGCATCTCGTGACACTGTTTGCCTCTGGGCGCCTGTGTAGGATTGTGTGATTTTGTGTGCCGCGCCGCGCCTTTGCGCGCCCTCTTATCGTGCCTTTGGGGGGCTGCTGCGTCCCGGGGGGGGGGGGGCGCCGGGACCGGACCCTTTACGCCGACCCCCCCCCCCTCCCTGCTGGTTTTTGGCTGGGATGTGCCGGACCATGGGCGCCAAAGGCGCCCAAAGGAAATTTTGCTTGAACTAGTAGAGGATGAAAAAATTGGTTTTCAACCCGTGTGTCTATACTTAAAATACTCAGTTTTTTTCAGGAGAACCCAATAATGGATGAAAACCAAATTGGACCAAGTATGAATACCACCCCTATGCAGAGGTCAGAGGTATGTCGGAGATGGCCCATACCCTAGTGGGTAAAGCCGTGCCTCTGCAACTGAAAGGTCATGGGTTCAAACCCCAATGTGTGCAATCTGCAGGACTCTAGGCTGGATTAGGGACGCCATGGGAAAATTTTGTTTTTGTTTTTTTTGTTTTTTTGGTGCTTTGATTTTGGTCCCTTTGTTGGGGATCCCCGAGAATGCAGGGGAGACGTAGCATTTCCGCCCTCTTTTTGGCCCTCCAGAAGGCATGGGTTAGGCAGTCAATTCTGATTTTGTCCCCCTTTGTTTGGGAATCCCTGAGAATGCAGGGGTGATGTAGCATTTCCGCCCACTTTTGGGCCCCCCAGAAGGCAGGGGTGAGGCGGCCAATTCTGATTTTGTCCCCCTTTGTTTGGGGACCCCCGAGAATGCAGGGGTGATGTAGCATTTCCGCCCACTTGTGGGCCCCCAGAAGCCAGGGGTGAGGCTGCCAATTCTTTTTTTGTCCCCCTTTGTTTGGGGATCCCTGAGATTGCAAGGGTGATGTAGCATTTCCGCCCACTTTTGGGCCCCCAGAAGGCAGGGGTGAGGCTGCCAATTCTGATTTTGTCCCCCTTTGTTTGGGGACCCCCGAGAATGCAGGAGTGATGTAGCATTTCCGCCCACTTTTGGCCCCCCCAAAAGGCACGGTTGAGGCAGCCAATTCAAATGTTGTCCCTCTTCCACTCTTGAAAACGCCATTAATGCATATTGCCATGCTTGCTACCTTGCTCTTTAGCATGCAATGGCATATGTATTAAGAAATCGGCCACAACGAGTCCCTTTGGCAAGGATGACACCCTGTTGTAATACACTTGCATGCAAGTCGGAGGTGGTGCACTCTTTTGCCAACCATGATCTTCGGGCTTTTGGAGCAAAATGGCTGAATGTCCTGGTTGGCGAAAAAGGGCCACACTCTATGGCTTCGTATGCAAGTGGGGGACCGATCATTGGGGGGCAATGGTGTGAAGTCGTCCGCCAGTTTTTCTTGGTGGTGGCCATAGAGAAACTGATGACCAGGACGGGGCGTGGTCCTTGGGCATCTAGGCACGTCGGCTGAAGCCAGGCCTACTACGACGAGGTGGATGCCGAAATGGAGCTCAAAAAGGCCCGGAGAGTTGTGGTAAGCCTTCCTTTCCAGTTTGTATTGTTGTTGCATGATATGGGACTATCCAACCCATGGCATTTGCCGAAATCTAGACACCATCTTTCCCAAAGAATGGCACATAGAGAGGCTCTAAAATGGTATGAGCGACCATGCAACATATGTGGAAAGAAAGGGGTGCACAAGAAATGTGAGGACTGTTCCGTCTCCTACCACCAAAAAATGCGGGCACACGTGCATCCCCGTTCCACAACAACCCAATCCAACCCCCACTCCCAACTATAGCATTGCTCCGACACTTCCGCTCTTGAAAGCCCCATTGAAGGTTGCCGCTTGCCAGGGTCTTTGCGGACACCCGATGGCAGTTACTGGGTTGTGTGGTTGTACGCCACAACAATGTGGTTGCGGGCATCACTTCAACGACATTATAGCCGCCGCAGTGCGGCGACAACACTTCAAATTGTCCAAGTAGCACAAGGCTTGGATAGCTCCTAATGCCCCAGTTGAAACACTACCCAAGGCCAGGCCTATGGATCGCTTCGTCGATGTGTTCTCCCCTGAGCCGCCCACATTCTACGTGGTCACCACTTTGAAGGATAGGCGGCCCGGTCATGCGCCAATATTTGCGGTTTTTTTGGAGCATGAGATAAGTGCACAACCCGCTTGCCGTTGCAATCCCGGTCTACACGGAATCGCATGGTGGTGGCAGTCGGCTCTTGCCCATCGCAGCCATCGGCAATCTCTTGGAGCTGAATGTCAACGGCCACCAAGGCCAATCCTTGCACCAACCGACCGGTAAATTGCCCCCAATGCACAACCACGGTTTGGTTGTACAGTATGGCCGCCCATTTTGCTGCCCTCCATCCCAATGATCCCATTCCACATGGCCTTCGTGTCACCAAGGAGGAGGAAGCATCCGTCCGCGGATGGAACGTTGGTGCCCTCAAGAGCGGGTCAAAGAGGCAAAAAGTGGCCGGTGATATGCCCACTCTTTCCATCACACCTTTCACCAACACCTCCCTCAATAGCAACAGCTCCTCCTCGTCCTCCTCCTCCTCCTCGCCCTCCTCTACAACTCCCCCGATGCCACCAACAACATCCCATACTCCACCCATGCCACCCTCCGAATTGGAGGCCACTACGGAGGGGGATTGTTGGACACGGGCGTTGAAGTCCACCGGGAAGCGGGCAAGAGACAAGAAGCGTCTGGACGCACTTCTGGAGGCCAAAAAGAAGAGAACCAGTCAAGCAAGCGATTCGTCGAGTGACGACGAGGACTACTTTGATCGTCCGGTGGACAAGCGCTCTTAGCGGCCCTTTCATTACCTTCTCAACTCCACCACTCCAATCACCCATGTTTTGAGACCCCAAGGAGGAGAACCCCATGAAGGGCACGCGGTGCGTTGGTGCACACGATGTACAACTGGTGTGCAGGCATAGTGCGTGCGCACGTTGTGGGCACGTAGTGCGCGGAGAGAATAAATAAACGTACGGCGCGCGTTGCAACCCCCCCCCCCCTCTCCTCCAAAGGGTTTCAAAACATACATGAACTCCTTCTTCACAACATGCATGGTTCGGCCTGGGTGGGGCGCCACTGGCAACAGTGGCCGGGAATTGACTCGGGGGTGCTATGCCCTTAAACACAAGTACTACCTACCATGCCCCCCCCCCCCCGGTTGCATTTTTTTTTTGCCAACATACATACCGCAAAAATGTTTAGCGCGATGAGGGAGTCATTTTAAGCCATATATGTTGGGGTCCGGGTACCCCCCTCCCCTTCAGCCGGCCCCAGACCCCCCCAGACCCAAAACCCCCCCCCCCCCGGCCCTGAAATTGGCTGGAAAGTGGGAGGGAGTCGGCGTATGGCCCGATGGTACGCCCCCCCCCCCCCCGTGGCTGCGTCCCTCTGTTGGCTGCGCTATGCTTCTGTGCGCCTCCGTGTGCAGGGCCAGCGCTGCGCCCCAAACCAAAGGACATGTGACATGTGGTCCGTTTGCTTCTGATGTCAGCCTTTTCTTCATTTTCTTCCGCTCATCACCATTCGTTTGTGGACCCCTCAAGTCGCCTAGGCCGGCAGCCAATTCACCGCGGTGGCCGTTCTGCGGACAGCGGCGCATGATGACCAGACAAAGACGACGGCCGCCCTGAGTATCACATTTGTTGGGGGCACAGCTGTACGGGCTGCGGGCTCGAGCTCCGGCGGGGTGAGGTCCATATGATGCTCCGTGTCCTCCGTGTGTTGGAGTTCCAGTGCTAGCAGGCTGTCGATGTCCAGGGCCATGGGGTCATCGTGCGTGTTCACGTGTTGGGGTGCTGCTTCATGGCACGGCGGGCGTGTGATGCTGGTGTTCGGGGCACGTGCGGCGGCCGGTGCGGGGTCGTGCGCCGGGGGAGGCGCGCCGTTTGGCGTGGTTGTGGTGTGTGGCTGCACGCTGGTGGCTGTCCTGGCCGGCGGTGTTGCCCCTGTGTGCGGTTCGGGTTGTGGCCGGTGGTGGGTGTTGAGCTGGCGCGAGGGGTGCGGGGATTCCAGGGGTAGTGCCGGTGGGGTGGGGTGCGGAGTCGGCGGGGCGCGGCTTCGTTCCTGTGTTGGTGGGCTGTGGTGTCCCGTGCCCCCGGGTGGGGGAGGGGGGTGCGGTGCGGTATGGTGGTGTTGTGCTGTGTGGTGGCCTTCCCGTTGGGGGGGGGGGGCACCGTGTCCAGGTCTGGTGGGGTGGGTTGTCGCCCGTGGTTTGGCCTCTGGCGGTGTGGGGCAGCCCCGCGTGGTCTCTTGATCGTCCTCCTGGCGTGTTTCAGTTCGTGGGCCGTGCGGGTTCGGTGTGGCGTGGGGCCTGGGGTCCCCTGGGGCGGGGTGTGCGGGACTGGAGTGTCGCAACCAGGGGGGTGTGGTCGTGTGGTGCTTGGGGGTGTCGGCCCACCGTTGAGTGGGCCCAGTGGTGCAGGGTATTGCGTTCGCGGGGTCCGCGGGTCGGTGGGTCGCGGCTTCTTGGGCGTGTTGTGGCCCCGGTGCGGTGCCCGTGGGTGGTGAGTGGCGGTGTGTGGCTGGGGTGTATCGTTTCCACGGTGGGGGGGGGGCTATTGACGCGTTCCCGTGGGGGGCCGGCCACGGGACGCTGCGGGACACGCGCAAGTGAGCAGGCAGGCAAAGCACTACGCTCACAGGGGCATCAATGCGCTCATGTCATGTGACAAAGCGTTTCAGAATCCTTGCCACTCTGCAAAGAGGGAACAAAAGTATGTACAACAACACATCAGGATATGTACACATGGGGTTAAGACTGGACTGGGGTAAGGACACCACAGGACAATAGGCACTCAGTCCTAACTCGTATCCCAATCCCAGGTCCGACCCTCTCAGTGGCTGATGGGGGCGGGGGCTCAAACACAACCCATGCCCTGCTCAGTCCGGACCCTGAAACCCTGCCAATGGGAGAGGTGTCCCGCCCAGCCACAGGCGAGTTCCTGGGAACCAAGGGGCTCCAAGGCCAACCGACAGTGGCTCCCCATGCTCCCTTAACGGCAGGTCCCAACTCCTCTCTGAGCCAGAGATATGGCCCCGCCATTATCACCCAGGAGTTGGTAGCTGAAAATGGGCTGTTTCAGCCCAAACTGAAATTAACTCCAAAATTCCCAAAATTGACCCCTCGTCCGGACCCGTCAGAGGTAGGGACGAGGCAACTGACCCTATGCCCTTCGAGTACAAACTCCCTGCAGCCCTCACCCAACCTGGTTCCCTCTGAGGTCCCGGCATCAGGGCAACACGGATGAGTCATGTGGGGTCATGATGCCAAAATCACCAAAATTGGCGTCATTCCCACGCGTGGCTCGCCCGGCCAAGGTAAGGCCAATGGCTCACAGGGTAGGAGGCAGGACCTAGGACTTATATCTGAGTGTACAACTTGGATTTAGGTCCGGGCTCCCTCTGGGCTTAGAGAAATGGGGCCGCCAATTGACCACACGGAAGGGGGAAATTGGGGTCCCAAAATTGGGTCATTTTGGCTGCCTGAAATGAGCCAAAATTCGGTGTGCTCCCAATAGTATATCTCCACGCCGGCTTGGAGATCGGATCCGCCATTCCATGCGTGATCCATCGGGAGCCCAACGGAGACTCCCATGCCCTTGGCTCTCAAAGATCTCCATGCCACTCGGCGTGGTGACGATCCCAATTGGGTCCACAAATGCAAAAATGGCAAAATTGCCCATACTCAATTTGGCCTAGCGCCTTAACGAAGGCGGCTCCGCTTCGCCCACGTAGTGTGTGGACCATGGGGACCATTACCCATAACACCCATGTCATATATGGTCCATTGGTCCATGCGTCCGGCGTGCACGAAGGTTAGAACATGGGGCACGGCGGGCAGCAAAAGTGGAAAAATGCTCAAAATGGCCAAAAATGCGCACACTCATGGTTGGGGCAAATGAGGCACATGCCCGACTCGGACCGGAGTGTGCCATAGGATTGGTATCAAGTCATATTGGTCCAACATATCTTTTGGGCGTCGCCCAACTCCTCCGATATTGGGAATGGCAGGGTCGCCAAGTGAGCCCATGATTTGGGATAGTCCCAAATCGCCAACATGGCGGCCACGGTATGTCAAGCCTAAGAGGAGTTATTCGCCGGGTCCAAGATATGTTGGGCACCGAAGTATGTACCCTCATATCATACTTGGGTCATGATGTCAATTGAGCGCAACGTTGAGATACACGGTCGCCACTTGACATCATGACGAGCCAAAAATGGCAAAATTGGCACAATGACACACAAAAGTGCCTTGAAAGGTCTACAATTATATTATAATATCTCCGGCTTGGATCGTGCAATCACTTAATCCTTCTAAACACAATGACTTGACACCATTGACCTTCGATCCCACATATGTGCTCCACTTGGGGCGCCTTGAAAGGTTACGAGCGCTACTTCCCAAGTGGGCACATGAAAATATGGAAAATTGTAAAACACACACCTTGCTCCCAGCGCATCGCTTCGGGATCACCACACAAGCTTCCCTTCACGAAGGTTAGGCATGCAATTGACCGTAGGGAGTATGGAGAAGGGGCTTGCACAATATGAGGTCCATTGGCGGGTTCGACTTGGAGCAATGGACCCGCCAAATGGGCACGCAACACAACACATGGCACATACCACATATTGCCCAAAAAGGTAGCTCCCACCACGATATGTCATGCCCCTCCAAGGGCATAACTTTGTGTCAATCGCTCATAGGAACTCAAGGAGAGTTCCTATGCCACACCAACACTTGCGCGCTACACTCGAAAGTTATCTTAACGCACGCAATATCATGGCCAAAGAGTTATAACGCAAACTCTACCCAATTGACCATGATCCATTACACTAGCGCGCACGTGTGGAAACGCAAGGCATATAATGCTTCCTAAATTACGTCGGGAGTATTGTAAATACATCCCACGTTTCCTTATCGTAATTCCTCGCAAGCAACCCGAGATATGACCTTCACAAGTGGCCTCGCGAATCAACTTTGTTTTGCCCATATCTTTAAGACAAATGGAGGGCAGGATAAAAGGGAAGTTGATTCGTGCATACGGAAGCACGTAGGTCCACTCGAAAGAGGTCAAATCAAGTGCGGGGATGTCGAAGTCGAAAATCCGATTTCGACATCCTGAAAAATTCGGATTAAGGTTGCGAGTATTAATTATGAAAATTGCGGAAGCATCCATGCAGTTCCTGGCGACTTTGGAGCCTTCGTGACGGATAGCGTTAAAATTTCCATTATAAACAGTTAAACTGGCGGTTACGGTAAAGTCGCGAACCAACCGCCAGCAGTCAAAACAGTGAGTATCGGAACGGAAGCGTAAAAATTGACGGAAACAATATGAAAATAAAACCCTGTTGATTCCTGATATTCTGATACACAAATCTCTGCTGGCGGTGCATCGGTTGCCGATGCGGGGCTTCACGGCACGGAACACGCCGTGCATGGGGTTAGTGGACCGGAGACCGGTTGTATGCCGTAACCTGGCCATGGGGTTCTGGGTACCGCTTCACCCCCCTCCTTAGAGCAAACCCTGGGGGGGCTCGATAACACCGACGCATGGCAGCGGGTACCCAGGACCACTCCCTGAAAGGGGGGGGGGGGTGTCACATCCTCACTTCAGTAAGTCACAGTAAGATAGGTATCCCACAGTGGGATAGGTATGCTGCTGTAACAGCTCGTAGCACATGTATAGTATCAAGTATCAAGTCCCGGGTCCTGGCGGCGATTGTTCGGCATCCAAGGGACCCGTTAACCCATACCAGGCGCACCGGGTGCCGGCTGCTACGGTCACCACCACAGTGGCAGTGGCATACACGGCCAACATAGGCGTCACACGACGGCCGAGGTGGCCCCACAAGTCGAGAGCGACCACAAAGATCCATCAGGCTACCCCAAGCTTCCCAAGGCCCGCCGACTGGGGAGAGTCCCCACGGGTCCTTCCTCGGGCGCACCATGTCCATATCCATACGACGCGAGTCCAGAGTGCCATAGTCGAACTCCTTACGAACCCCAAATCGTAAGGGAACTCCTCCTGAAGGGATCGGGCATCAAGGCCGTCTTTTCCCTCGCCCTACTGCCACGAAGGCCATACATGAGGGAGTCCTCATGCAGTGTGGGCGGAGGCGTCGACTCCTCAAACCACCAGTTTCCCAGGCAGACTGACCGAGGTCAGGAGCACCGGAGGCCGCCATCCGAATGCAAGTGCGTCTGCAAATCGGTAGGCTCACACTGGGACTGACAGTGGCGGACCGCTGGGAGTGTAGTCAGGCAACTGGGCTTCCCGCCTGGCGCCATCAGGATCTCCACACATCACAGCGAATAGGGCAACACGGTATCACGGGCACTCAAACAGTAGAATCTGTAATCAAGTACTGGTCCAGGCTGGACCAGGCTGTAAGGATATGTACACGGCGACTCAAGGCGCCTCTGTATCCCGATTCGTGGTGAAAAACAGTCCATCCCTCAGCGATGGGCTGATGACACTTAACATACAGATGCACATATCCTGGAGGGCAGAAAAACAAGCAACAATTTGGGTAAATAGGCGTGTAAACACACTCAGAACAGAGTGCCAAACCACGCCACGGTCAGGATAAGGCAAATGCAGGAAGATGGACAGGATAACGCCTGAGTTCAGGCATATATAGTCTCGAGACACACGTCGACTGGCCTGGATTCCGCAAATGCCATGGAACCAGACCACACACTCAAAAACCGCAATGCCGATGACAGCGGCATCCGTTGCGCAACGTCGTATGGGCTTCAAGGCCCCAAGAGCTCAGAATTATGAAGGTCAGTCGCCCTACCTGGTTTCCCAAGGATTCAGCAGGGGGGGGGAGTGACGAGTAGAAGAAGAGAGGGGCCATTCTCCTCTGGATTCAGCAGGGGGGGTAATATGGCCACTCTGTCACCGCAAGATGGAAGAGAGCAAGCAAGTAAGGGACGATTCGTCGGCCTCACAAGCGCTCACAACACATCAGGGGAGAGCCCAGGGCGCTGATCAGGCACCCCTGGCGGCCCTCATCACACAACAGTTATTCTAGCGTGGACGTCAGCCCAACTGCCAGGGCCATCGCGAGACGCCGGGGTCAAGCGTTCCTCATCCAAGTGTCCAGCGTTGTGGCCTTCCAGCGGCGCGCGTCCCCGCCTTGGGGCTGTTCGCTCCCACATTGACATCTTTGGCAACGAAGGGGGTGCGTCATCATGCGGAGTGGGTTGCCAAGTTGAGGCAGATGTCATCAGAGAGCCTAGAGTCTTTTTGGTCGGTGGAGGGCATGACTACGGGGGCGCCTCAAGCGCAGTGCGCGCGCAGTGTGCGCGCAGTGCAACTTTTTGGGCGTCTAGCCGTACTAGAGACCCATACTTTGAGATACTAGGGGCCCCTAGGGGCATCATGGTGACCCCTAGCGGAGGTTTTGACTTCTGATTTTGTCCCCCGTTGTTTGGGGACCCCTGAGAATGCAGGGGTGACCCGATGAACCTTGAACATTCACCAAGGAGGAGGTGGCAAAAATGAACAAACAAACGGAAGACAAGATCCTGGAGATGTTGCTCCATGTACATGAGAAAAGCACCGGAGCTCACCCTCTTGACCTGCAAAAAGATGGTGTTGAGTGGTGGATTAAGCGTTGTGGCGGAACTCGGTCCTTAAGGATGCAAATCAGTTATATGGGTATTGATGCCCACTCTGCCGAGGAGTTTTGGCTAAAGTATGGGCATGATGATTTACTTCCACGCGAACATTTGTTCCGCTTCTTTTTCTTCCTCAAGCACACTCCACCTCATAGGTGTGCTCATCTCCTCTCTGGAGCAACAGGGTGCTCTAAGGAGGCTTGGTGGGCAAGTGTGCATCGTGTTCGTTCTTGCTTGAATGGTGTTGTCGCTGAAATTCGATGGGCGGAAAGAGCTGGGGCAGTTTGGGTCACTTATTTCTAAGGGCGTTTCCAAGGGGTGTGCTTGGGGGCTCTTCGGGGGGAACATAGTCTAAAAGTAGCGCGCAGTGCGCGCGCAGTGCAAAGACTCCCCCTACGGCAAGGCGGGCGTCGGGGCTTTCCTGGGGGCCCAAGTCCTGTGGTTGCACCACAGAATGCACCTGCTCTCAGCCGTCTTCCTCGTCGTGAGAACAGTCCGCAGACTCAGAGGCCTTCCAGAGTTCCTTGTCTGAAACGAATCCAAGCTTTTGTCCAAGCACCTGAAACCTCCGGACAAAAGCACAAAGGACAAAACCAATTGTCTTGTGCAGCTGCACGTGAGCTGCACCTGACCAGGCCAATTGTGTGCAAAGGCGAGGGCATGCACAACGGCACAACAGCAAATTTTGGACGTGTTTTGATATTGGCAGGGCCATTCACCGGTCGCTCGGAAGTCCAGGCACCACCAGGGGCGTTTTAAGTGGGGGCCCGGCGGTAATGGGGGTTTCAAATATGCAAAACAAAAACCGGAAAAAGTTGAGTCCCCGCCTCCCACATCGGTGGTGGTTAGCACCCTCCAAACTCCGCTGTCTTGGGAAAGGCTTTGTATGAAGCAATGCCGGTGCCGGCATGGAAGGGACGCCAAGGGGCAGAAGCAGCATTTGGCCGTTTGATTCCCCGTTCATTTCGCTCTCAGGGCCGATGTCTGGTCGCCAGAGGATCTCAAGCCGGGCATGGCACTGGAGGGCGTCGTGACTAATGTCACCGCCTTTGGGGCCTTTGTGGACATTGGGGTCCACCGGGATGGCCTTGTGCACGTGTCACAGCTCCGACACCGTGTGACCATTGGCAGCCGCGTGCGCGTGCAGGTCCTGCATGTGGACCTGCACAGGCAGCGGATTTCGCTTGGCATCGCCGCGGAGGAGCACAACACATACACAACTGAGGGCCCTGAGGATATGCAGACGGTGAAGAGGCGGAAGCTGGAGCATCGCCCGCAAGGCAGTCTTGAGGGTGTCAAGCTTGTCAGGACCGCCTGTTGAGGATTGCTCAGACTGCTCATTGAAGGCGGCTGTGCCTCTGTGGAGGCCGGTGACTTCAGACAAACGGAATGGACTCGGTGATTAACGCTGTACACGCGGGTTGCGGGCTGCAGGGTGCGAACACATGGACGCCCCAGGGTACGATGTCATGGACAGGGAATGCGCACCGCAGTGCAAAGGCTGACAGATGCTGCGACGAGTGCTGCGATGCACTCATGCCTATGCTGATACAGAGAGAGAGAGAGAGAGAGGGAGGGAGGGAGGGAGGGAGGGAGGGAGGGAGGGAGGGGGGGGAGAGAGAGAGGCAAAGAGAGACCGATACCCTCACACAGAGAGAGGGTGGTGGATACAGAGGAGGCAAACAGACGGGGGCTCATACAGATGGGAGGATATCTTTATCAACCCGCTACCCATCTGATGGCATGGCATTGGCTTTACAGATCACCGGTTATGATTGACCAACACGAAGGCACAGAGCAGTTGCCCACATTGCACAATGTCTGCATAGGCTACCGGCAATCCTCCAAATGAAGAGGGCCCACACATGCTGCAGCACCTTTCTCAGATCTGCACGGGCGTCTCCTTCAGTGCCCTAACCGGTGCCATTTGTGGAAAGCAGTCATGGCAATTACTTGCTACATTTTTGTCAATGAAGAGTGGATCTCTGCGTTGCACAGAGGCAGCCGAGCGCAGCTTTCACCGCGGTAGACTGTTTTCGGTCTGATTTTTTTTCAGGTGTAGCTCTGTGCTGCGGAGGGTCCTCGCATGAGTGGCCATGTTCGTCCTAACGCCTGTTGTGCAGCACCAGCTGTGTGCCGTGGGATTTCTGTGGCTGTCAAAAGAGGATCCTAGCGCAGGGGAGAGTCTGGGCGCCCCATAGCGGGACAGCACGTTGCTTTGGTCTCGAAGACGCGCACGCTCTGTGCATAGAGGTCTGTGCTGGAGAGGATCCTCACACACCGTATGCCATGTGTCTGTATACTCTTGATGTGTAGTGCAACAGCCATGTGCCCTGCCCTCGCCCAGTCGTCACAAACAACAGCTGTGCTCGAGGCACCCAAAGGTCGCTGCTTGCCTTTCGAGCGAACGTCCCTGACTTGTATTGGACTCCTCCTTGGTATCGTACTCAGGGCCCAACTGTGGCCAGTCCGGGTCTGCACAGGACGTAATCGGCCCTAGACACAGGCGGTCGAGGGCTCCATGTGCACTGTTTGCCATGGGCACAACGCGGCGGCTGCCAGAGCAACCCCGGAATACGCAGGTGCAGGGTTGTGGTCGTGGTAGTATGCCCGGGCGATTACAGGCTCCGCATGACAAGTAGGTAAGCAGATGGAGGGCCACCAGTGCTGCAGCAGGTGGGAAGCAGCGAATCCAACCCAGAAATGCCGTTGGCGTCCGCCTCGGAACCAGATGCCTTGCACATCATGCACTCTATAAGCCCCTGCTTAGCATATCCAGCATTCAGTAACAGCAAGAGTAGCACATGTGATTCAGTGAGATCCATCATGCCGGATCATGCCTGAGTGTGCGAACGCTGGTGACAAGTCTGACTCATCCTTCTGCCACGCCATGTGAGTGAGGTTCTGATGCAGGCTGCAGGATACAAACGGAAGCTCGGCTTTTCCTCCCACTCTGACCCGTACACCGAATGGTGCTAGCCAACACCCTCCTTGCACTTTTGTTAATACACATCCCTTCAGTTAGCCGTCACATCTTATGTGGCGTACCATCAACCCCTGTTATGTACATATGTGTCTCCCCTGATTGACACCTTGCCACAAAGGTGGCAGCTGTGCGCCCTCACTCAGTGCACTTATTTTGGCGCCCCATCAAATACACATCCCTTCAGTTAGCCGTCACATCCTGTGTGGCGTACCATCAACCCCTGTTATGTACATATGTGTCTCCCCTGATTGACACCTTGCCGCAAAGGTGGCAGCTGTGCGCCCTCACTCAGTGCACTTATTTTGGCGCCCCATCAAATACACATCCCTTCAGTTAGCCGTCACATCCTATGTGGCGTACCATCAACCCCTGTTATGTACATATGTGTCTCCCCTGATTGACACCTTGCCACAAAGGTGGCAGCTGTGCGCCCTCACTCAGTGCACTTATTTTGGCGCCCCATCAATTTAATGTGTGCTGCGGGTTGCGTGTGCAAACTGGCAACAAGGAAAGGGTTTGGTCCAAGTGCTCTTTGAAGTCCTGGACTGGTTTTTTCGGAAAATTTTGCGGCTCTTTTGGGAATATGATAACTGATAATGCAGCCTGGGGCATCCAAAAGTTTTCAGGTGTGGCCAGTGATAAGCCCCCCTGTCACGGTGGCCTTGATAGTATGGGAATGTTGGCAATGTCAACTCCCAACCGTCTGTTCCTTGTGCAAGGCAATACACAAGCTTTACTCGACGAACAATTGAGTCTGAGGGATAGTAACCCAAGCAACCCAAGACACCACTGGTAAAAGCCATTGTGATACCTGCATTCTGGACATATGGAGTGTGGAGATGACTGTCACATTTCTGCGAGACTCATGCATATCTTGTCCAGAAGCTTAGTCTACTGAGAGTCCCCACTATGCAACCTGCTTTGTGTCTTGTGGGTTGTTCCCCAAGCGCATACCTCGGCCCTTGACAAAGACTCGGCACTTTACCAACACACCCAGCGCTAACAACAGGCTTTCGATATTCACTGTTGTGGGCTGCAAAGTATACTACCAAAACAGGCAACAAAGAGAAAATCACACAAGATGGCGGATTTTTATGTTGGATTCTTGCATGGGGCTAACAAGGTGCAACTCGAATGTAACCCTTGCCTACTCAGAAATGGTGGCCAACAGGTAGCAAAAAAAAGGAATCATAGAAGCCCTGACCCTAATCAAGGCTGAATATTGGGACGGAACTGGTCAGGGAGGGGACATCAAGTACACCAGTAAAAGGGGCCCAATAAGGACGGCTTTGAGGCACCCCATGAACAGCCATGCCACTGCAAGATCCCCCTAACAGACCCCATGAAGGACCCCTTTAATGAGCTTGTCAAATATCCCACTGTGCTCTTAATAGAAGAGCAACCGTAGGATCTAGGGGTCAAAACTGGTTCATAGATGGCTGAAAATAGCCCAAAACCAATTGTTCAAGGGTCCCAAAGGATTCGGATCGCTTTTGGAAAAAAGCCTTTTTTGACCTTGTTTCCCTTCTTTTTCAACCCTTAAATGGCCCTTTTCAAGGCTTCTTGGGATCTTTCATGCTGCAAAATGTGTCAAAAATGGCTGAGCACCCCAAGTGATCTAGGGACAAATTTGGAAAAAAATATTTGGGACCACTTTTTGACCCACAGATGACGAAGTCTAGAGGGGACTAGGCAAGGGGGGAGGGGCTTCCAGACCTCCGATCCACGATCCATGCCGATCCTTGGGGGGGGGGGGGGGGGGGCTATGGGCTCCAATCCACAATCCATGGTATGATCCATGGTCCGATACACTGTCATGGACAAGGTGGAGTGAGGAGACAGGTTGTCAATTGGACTGTACTTGGAACATACACTGTAGACCCCCCCCCTTTGTCCAACGAACATTTCCGTTCCGACCGTATCCCTTTGAGACCTAATTAATTGGGTACCGAATTAGGCATCAGATTCCGGAATCGCAGTTTCAGGCTAAAGGTTTGGGGGAAGTAGGGGTTGTTGTGATGTATCTTGCAGTACTGATGGACAAATTTGTAAAGCAGGTTATTAGGGAATGGCGTCCCTCAACTACATGACTTCTATTGCCCACGATGACTAATTTTCTGCTTGCGCCTTGCTGGGAGTTGTACCGCACTAGCAAGCTGTCCGTCCCAAAGGTGCCCGAGCCGGATCGGGCTGCCACTCTTGTCTGTGCCAAGAACAAAAAGGGCCCCAAGCCCGGGGAGCATGTTCAACTTTTTTGCATGAAGGGGTTCTCCTCTCAAAAGTGCAAATTGTGCATTGAATGGGCTGGGTATCTTGTGCCTAGGGATGTGTTGCCGCCGTTTCACAAGATCGTTGCGCACACCGAAGGGTGTGTCCAACGAACACTCCTCTTTGGGCCGTATTTTTGCAGGATGAAATTGTTCGTTGGACACAGGGGGGGGGGGGTACAAACATTTGCAAATTTTTTCATCAAGAAGCATTTGTGGATCGTTTTTCGCTTTGTGCTTGCATGCCACACCACAACACCGGATGCATTTCGAACAATTGTTTTAAAGAAGCATTGCCAAAGGACATCCAAACTGACATCTCGAGTACTCAAAACGAACACGTACCGTGCATGTACAGAGAGATCCTTTTTTTACCCATGCCAAAAGCAGGGTTTTGTGAGGTTAGCCCATATATCTCAATTTCTGGTCTTGTGTTTGCTTTCCATGCCTCCCATGCCTTCATCTTTTGTGTTTTGGGGGTTTTGGTGGTTGTTGAAATTTTTGGGCACCTAGGCGGGGGTGCGGGGGGGTTTCAGACCTCTAATCCACGATCCGCACCGATCCTAGAGGCGGCCTCCAATCCGCGGATCGGATTGCTTAGTCCCCGTGCGCTCATTAGGTGACTGCAGGTTGTTTGTTTTGGCAACAAGAAAGCTACCCACATCAAAATGCCTAGTGTCCCACACTCAGGTATTATCAACGGGTGGGGGGGGGAGACTCCGCGGGTCCTAGGACGCCAACTCCCCCCCCCCCCCTCCCCCCTAGGGGCCTCCGGCCAACAGTTAGTGGCCAAGGGTGCCGGCCTCAGGAGTCCATGCGCCAAAGGCGCCCGACACTCCATGGGCACCAAAGGCGCCCAAAGGACATTTTTGTCCACTTTGCACCCCAACACTATCCTGAAACCCAACCCTGACCCTAACGCCCACCCCAACCCTATGCCTCCGAACCCTACCCCTACGCCGAGCCCTGATCCTCACCCTAGCCCTAGCTCTAACCCTCGGCTAGGGTCGAAGTTAGTGTTGGGGTCCAAAATGGAGAGCAATAATGTGACAAAAAGCAGCCACCAACGAAATTTCGGGGATCATGTTCAGCCTAATCAACATGGCTGGCATGGCCGAACCAGCTGGCGGCAAAGGTTAGAGTCAGCTTAAGGGTGATGGTATGGTTAGAGGGAGGGCAAGGGGAGGTAAGGGGAGCCTGTGATGGACCAATGCTTGGCCTTGGGGGCATGTACCCCCCAAAGCGCCCCACCTGGACCCCCCCCCCCCAACCGACCCTCCCGGACCCCCCCCCCCCCCCAAAAGCCCCTGACACGCATTAAACGAAAAAGTATCACCAAAGCCCCTCCCCCAGACCCCCCCTATTGCCTCTCCCAGTAGTTGACTATCCGTTGTTTCATGGCCCGTTGCCTCTCCCAGAACTCCCCCTCCCAGGGGGCCTCCACCCAACGGTTAGTGTGTGTGGGGGGGGGGGGGGGTAGTTGGCGTCCAAACCCGAGGAGTTGGCCCCCCTATGATTATCACAAGCAGGCTGTTGACAGGAGCACCTGTCTCCATATGCATACCTTTTATGTATGCGCATGCATGTCCCTTGCCTGCACCTTCTGCATCCACAGCAGCATTGGGCAGATCTACTTATGTGAATGGGACACGTATGGCTATGAATGGGGTAGATGGTGACATGTGTAGGACGAGCACATGACACAGTTGGGCCGAGACAAATGGGGGTACGCATGGGACAAATGGCACTACAAATGCATTGGGCAGAGTGCGAGCCAATAGAGTGATAGGGATACACATGGGGTCGACGTTAGGGGTTAGATAGTAGTAGTGGTGTGTGGGCAGATAGGGCCATTGACCGACAGGAATGCTTCCGCACAGCACAGGTATGATGTGATGCACGTCTTTTTGTCTGGCAGAACGAATGTATGACACCACTGTATAGCACATGCCCCCCAGTCCCCACTCAATCGTTCACCTGTCACCTGTTACCACCTTACCACCTGTTACCCCCATGCTGCCTCTCAACTTGATAATCTTCTGTCATCCTCCTGCAGATTAGATCATTTGCGAAAACGGCTCTCTCTATGATGTAATTGGATTCCGGCACATTTCTCCCAGATGCCGCTGTTAAAGCTCGCAAGAAAAAATAAAGGGGCGTTCGTGCATATCGACCCCCTGGCGGAGCAGCAAAAGGTGCATGAGCAGGGCATCTTTGGGGCTGTCAGAGACGGGAATTTGGATGCTGTACTCCGCTTCTGCGAAGAGGTACAGAAGGAATTGCTTGCCCACGTGCCTGCATCTCTGCACCGACAATTGTCCCTGCATCCGTTCCCACCTTTCCTTCTTATGCACTTCTCCCCTTGCAAACCACACTGCATTGTTCAACAGGATCCAAAGTGCCTTAATGAGCGGGATCCTGTTGGGGCTGCCCCAATCCACGCCGCGGTGCTGTATCAGAAGCAGGAGATTGCGAAGGCCCTTATTGAGGACGACCGCTTCCGCCACTGTGCCGTTTACCAGTACACCGCAGGCAAGGATGGGCTTTACGTGGGGGAGAACATCCTCCACATTGCCATTATCCAGCAGAACATCCAGCTGGTGCAATGGCTGCTCGAAAAAGCCCCTGGACTATTGAAAGGGGAAGCTGTGGGGACTTTCTTGTCACCTGGCAAGGACACATACTTTGGGGGATACCCGCTGCTATTTGCTGTGGCCAGCAATCAAATGGACATGGTGGAGGCCATTTTGAACTTAGAACTCCCCAAAATGGAACGCAAACTTGAGCCATATCAGAACATTCTTTTGACAGACAAGCATGGCAACAGTGCCCTGCACCTGGCAGGTGCGGAAGGGACAAGGACAGACCACCACTGCTTTGTTGGGGGACTGAGTTTGAGGGTTCCATCCACCCCCCATGCAGGTGATAAGAGGATCCAGGGATCTTGGGATCCCCATGTACTGCAGTAGAACTGGACTTGGAACAAATTGCAGGGCCCTGTCTGTTGATCTCCTTTGTTGTAAGACCCTTTCCTTTTGCTCTTGCGTCAAGGGTCTAAATCCCAGGAAGTAGATCAGCCCTTTGCATGATATGCTTCCCCAGAGCTACAGCCTGCGTTTCTATGGTCTCGTTATCTGGCACCAGGCACTTGCCTGCTGCTCCACCCAGAGATGGCGAGAAAGCCACATACTGGCACCATGGACGATGTAGTGTCCAGCCAGGGTGAATCCTGTGCTTTTGCGTGTCATATTGCCTCTAAATGCTGGTGTACAGAGTGAACTGGGGTCTAGGATCAGTGACTGCCAGAGTTGCATGCTGTGAAACTGTTTGGCAGGGTACCAACTGTTTGGGTTCTGTCGACAGCAACAGCGACAGTTAGAGTTACAGATACAGCTACAGGTATATTTGCAGTTGCAGTTGCAGTTGCAGCCACAGGTCCAGTTTCAGCTGCAGCCACACCTACAGCTACAGCGCCCATGACAGTAACAGCAGCAGCAACGGCAACATCTAGAACCAACCCACTAATCCTTACATTTGGTGCTCATATTGCACTGGGCAACTATCACCAACATCACCATGGACCAAGCCTGCTTCTGCTCCTGCAGTGGTCCATGACCTCAAGGACATGTATGACTTCTGTTGTGAGGAAGCCGAGGAATGTGAAAAGGAGTTGGACCCTAATGAGTTCGTGCCCTTGCGCTTCAAGCGCAACGTGGAGGGGTTAAGCCCTTTGGCTTTGGCTGCAGCCATGGGGAACAAGGACATGTTTGAGCACATCCTGAAAAAGAACACGCTTAAAGCCTGGACTTACGGGCCCGTTGTGTGCTACATGGTCCCATTGCTGGGTATGGGATTCCTGATCCGTACCCGGACCCAGAATATTCATGAATCCTGTTTGTGGACCGCGCACACTGGCGGCTGCTAGGAGCTGCACATGGAAGCGGCTACTGGGAGCCGCGCACGTGCGCAGTTGCGGGGTGCTACACACACGGGCAGCTATTGGGATCAGGGCACGCGGGCAGCAATACGGTGCTGTGCGGGCTGAGCAGGGCGCTAGGCACACGGGGGTGCGCTAGGAGCTGTGCATGTGGGCAGCTGATGTTGGTGTGTGTGTGTGTGTGTGTGTTCCCTCATGAAGTGTGTGTGTGTGTGTGTGTGTGTCAGTCAGTGAGTGAAACAGAGTGAACAGTGCCTGCTCGTAACTCCTGCCAGGACGATTAGCGGTACATCCCCATTTCACTCACCTTCAGAAAGGCGCCGAGCCTTGACATCATGACACGACCAATGCTCCCCGCTTTTGTCTTGTTTTGATTGCTCACTGGCCTGACGAGGTATTCCTGGTGCTAACAGATCCACTGTGCCCGCGTCGCGCCGATCTCCGGTGACGTCCGTGGTTTACTTGTTGGTTCCTGCACAAGTGCGTGCATGTGTGCGTGTGTGTGTGTGTGTGTGTTTCCCTCACGAAGTGTGTGTGCACGGGAGGCAGCGGGGAGCCCTGCAAGTAGGCAGCACCTGGGGGCTCCCAACGCCTGCGGCACCTTGGGGCCATGCGCCTGGACACCTGCCGAGTGCAATCCTCACGGGTCGCAGGTAGTGTGTTGCACAGGCTGACAGCAGAATGGTGCCAAGCACGCAGGCAGCAGCTGGGCCTGCACATACAGGCACTGAGGGAGCCGTGCACATGGGCAGCAGCAACGAGCGGTGCACGCGGACAGCTGTAGGGAGCTGCACGCCTGGGCAGCTGCCGGTACCTGCGCCTTTTTGCACGGGCTGCAATAGGGAGCTGGGCGGCAGGCTACAACCACATGCTGGTGAACGCTCGGTGCTGTGCACGCCCGATGTTGGTGGGGTCTGCGCACACAGGTAACTGCGAGGGACTGCGCACGCGAGCAGCAGCAGGGAGCTGCATAGGTGGGCAGATGTTGGGACCGCTCGCACACACAGCAACCGGGAGCCGGGCTCACAGGCATATCCGGAAGGGTCACGAACAGAAGCTGGGACATGGGCAGGGGCAACCCTCTTATGGTGAGGAAGGCCCTGATCTTATCCCCCTCCATTTGTGAGGAAGACCCGCCCCCGCCCTGCCCCGGCCCCTGCCCTCCTGCTGCCCCTACCCCTATGCCCCAACGCTCACCCCTACCCTACATTAGTTGCTTAGAAGGTTTTAATGAGGGTCCCTCCCCTAGCCCTGTCGTGGACCGAGAGCCACACCTAGCCAGCTACCCCGCATGGGCCTCTAGGGTTTTGCGTGCATTTCTGAGTTAAGCACTGCGAAGTCCCAGTGATGTTAAGCGACTCACGCACTCCCGATCTGCTCCTTGTTGGGACTAGCAAGAGGGAGTCGCTACTATTGCTACCTTGCAGGCTGTGCCATGCACTAGTTCTTGTGTACCACATTACAAGCAGAAGACCACACAGAATGGAATATGATGGAGGACCCGGAACAAACAAACAAAAGGGGACCCCTCGGGGATACACAAAGAGCAGGGGCTCTAGGGTGACAGTATCTACCCCCTACTCCCGCCGTGAAGACACACGGAACTTGCATGGTGCCCGCACATCGGCAAGCACATGGTGCGGGCGCCCGGCGTAGGGGCGGCAATGCGTAGGATGGCGGTTGGTGGGGGGTCGCGGTGGCCAGGGGTGAGGACCTTGACGAGGGCCGCCGGCGGTGGTAGTACGGATGTGCGGTTTTGAGGGACCAAGCCCTTGCTTCGACGACCCAGACACCACATTGCGGTATGGGGTAACTGTGCACACCAACGCAACGATGCCCCTATGCTGGGTGTGCTGACTCCGCCCTACCCCGGTCGCTTTCTTTCTACTGGCTTGCCAGCTTTCTCTTGTGTCATACTCCTAAGGGGGGCGTGCAGGGCGACGGCACCTGGAGCAGTAGCACCGGCCAGAGCGGCGTAGCGGGATGCAGGCCTAGCAAGGGTGCAAAGGGGGGGGCGGGGGCAGTGCAAGGGAGCGTTCTCCGGTAGAAAGAGGGAGCACTGGAGCGGGGTAGGGCAACGGTGATTGGAGCCCTGTGCTAATGTGCACGGGGGTGAAGACCCTTCCCTCTGCACTGTTGTGGTGTACACAAGTGGGCGCATGCCGTGCATGCACTGCACACACAGTGCAGCGTTTTGTATGTCGGCAAATACTTGAACCCTCGTTTTGGCCCCTTTCCACAAGTTTTTTGTTCCATACTAGGGTTTTTTTTGGCTTCCTATGAATTTGGGATGTGGCATATTTGAGTTGTCACCCATTTTTACCCATTTTCAGCCATTGTTACCCATTCTCCATCCCCCTTTTCTCCCTCCATCGGGATCCCGAGAAGGCAGGGGTGATGTAGCCATAATGATGTCTCCCCACCATGGGGACCCTAAGAAGGCTGGGGTGATGTAGCCATATTGATCTCTCCCCACGAGTAGGTGCGCATGATGGCACTTGCAAGGGCCGCTTGCACAGTGCCGTACCTAGGATTGGGCGGAAAATTTTGAGTGAAGACCAACAAGAATATAACGATGTCCACACCTCTTTGCGCGCTTTTGGCAATGGAGGATTGTCCACAATGTGTGGACACGCTCTGCAACGGAGTTGCATGGCCATTTGCGTATTTTGCTCCACTTTGCTCAATTTTGTATTCACAGGTAGACTAAGTTTCAGCCCTATGGCCTTTGGCCTCATGTGCCCAAGTCTATGTGGGCAAAGGAGGAGGCAACAATTGATGAGGAGGAAAATGATGACGCTGTTTGTTGCCAATTGTGTGGCTACCATTCTGGTGATTTATTTGAGTGTGGCACTTGCCACTTGAACATGTGTGCATCTTACATGCCACTTCATAGTTGTACTTTACAAGAATGAGTGGTTTGTTCATAGGTGCATTGGAGTACCAATTTGAAGGCGGTTTCATTGTTATCTTGTGGGCTTTGCTGCTTTGCCATGCTAGCAGACAAGTGGCAGGTGATCTTGAGTGAGTTTCCCAGGTGCTCTTGAGAGAGTTTCCCAGTAGGTGCACACAGTGCACACACAGGGCGCATGCAGTGCAACATCATCGCCTTAAGCCCGAGCGAAGCCCTAGTGATGTCAAGCGACTCGCTCACGCCCGATCTGCTTCCTATTGGGACTAGCAAGAGGGAGCCGCCGCTATTGCTACCTTGCGGGCTATGCCGTGCACTAGTTCTTGCGTACCACAGTGCAAGCAAAAGACCACACAGAACGGAATATGATGGAGGACCCGAGACAGACAAACAAAAAGGGGCCCCCTAGGGGATACACAAAGAGCAGGGGCTCTAGGGTGACAATATCTACCCCCTACTCCGAACTAGCGTGGTGCCTGCACATCAACGCACACAATGTGCAAGCTCTGGCGCAGGGGCGGCAAAGCGTAGGATGGCGGTTGGTTGGCGGTCACGGTGGCCATGCAGGGGTGAGGGCCTTGACAAGGACCGCCGCCGGTGGTAGTACAGGTGTGCGCTTTTGAGGGACCAAGCCCCTGCTTCGACGACCTTGACACCACATTGAAGTACGGAGTGATCTGCACACCATCGCAATGCTACTCCTATGCTAGGTGTGCTCACCCCCCCCCCCCTTACCCCAGTCGCTTTCTTTCTACTGGCCTGTCGGCTTTCTTCAGGGCCATACTCCTAAAAGGGGGGCGTGCAGGGCGACGGCACCCGGGGCAGTAGTACCGACCAAGGCGGTGTAAGCGGGGCCGCGGGCCTGGGTTAGAGCAAGGGGTGCAAGGGAGCGTTCTCCGGTAGAAAGAGGGAGCACAACTGCAGGGTAGGGCGCCGGTGAGTGGAACCCTGTGTTGATGTGCACGGGGGTGAAGACCCTTTCCTCTGCATTGTTGTGGGGGTGGGTGATATGTCCCTCCGCTGTGTGTTGGTGTGCATAGGCGTAGGGAGCCTCTGTGCTAGTGAGCAAGGGGTGGGGACATTGTCCCTCCTCCTTGTGTTGGTGTGCACAGGGGTAGAGAACCTGTCCCTTTGCCTTGGTCTGGTGTGCATCGGATTGGGGAAACCATCCTTCCACCCTGTTATCGTGTGCATCCGGGTGGGCACACTACCCTTGTGCCCTCTTTTGGTGTGCACAGGGGTGGGGCATCCATCCTTGCGCCCTCAGTTGGTGTGCGCATGGGGCGGGGAGGGTCACTGTTCTATAGATTGTGAACTTAGTAGTTAAATGACAGTAGGATCTGGTGATTGCTACATGGTGGTGGTCTTGTGCGTGCCGCTGCGTCGTCACTGAACTCTGCGACTTCCGTGGCCAACCCATTGTCATCTTGGTGTTTCACTTTTTGACATGAAGGTACGTCTCGTCTTATAGGCCACTGGCGAGCCAAATTTCTTTCTGCGCTTTGTGCTGTCTGCCTCTTCTGCAGACGTGCAATAGCCCAGCATTCCTTCGGGGGCATCCCCTCGCCCTCAGTTAGTGTGCGAAGGGCTGGGGCGACTCTCCCTCTGCCTTGTGTTGGTGTCCACTGGCGGTGGGACCAAACCTAGCCCTGAGTGGGTGCGCACACAGGTGGGAAACCTGCCCCTCCCCGTACTGTGCGTAGGGATGGGGACACTGCCCTCCTCCTCAGGCACATGTACATAGGGGCGGGCCACTAGCCCTCCGCCCTGCGATGGTGTGCGCGGCGGTGGTGAAGTTGTTCCTCTGCTCTGTGCTGGTGTGCGCTGGGGTGGGTAGCCTTCCCTCTAGAGTGGGCGGAAGTCAGCGGAGGGCGTCCGGACCCCCCCCCCCCCTCCTGTCCATCCCCCGGGGCTAACACCAGCCCTTGGCGAGCAGGCAGCCAGCTCACCCGACTCATCCCCCGATCCGTGGGGGGGCTGGACAATCCTTCTCATTGGTGCTTGTAGAAGGGCGGGGGGGGGGGAGGAAAGAGGGACCATCCTCCGGGTACCATCGGGGTCCAGGTTCTTCGACGGCCGAAGGGGGTGGGGAGGAGAGCAAAGGCAGTGGAAAGGTAGCTTGAGGGTAGGGGGATGGGGGGGAGGGGGGGGCGGACATGGGCACGTGGGCAAAACATGAAGGGACACGTGTGCGAGAGCACCCAAATAGGGCACAAGCGCAGGGACCTACGGAAGGAGACACACTGGCCCTTAAGTGCTCTACAACCTATACTGCAATGTGATGTGCTTTGCTATGCTGTGTTGTGCTGTGCTGCGATCTCCTGTACTGCGATGTGCTGTGTTGTGTTCTACTGCAATGTCATGTCATGTCATGTCATGTCATGGAGCGCTAGAGCCATCGTCCGCTGGTCCGCCCAGTGGGCGTCCATCGGCAGAACGTCTAGCCGTCACACACACACGCACTCCGATGGAATGGGCCCCATGTGAGGGGGGCCCGAGAGCGCCATGCATGGCGCGAAGGAGAGAGGTGCCCGGACCAAGCTAGGCCCACCACGGGCATGCGAGCGGGCGCTCAGGGACACCAGTCCCGCCGACAGGCCCCGGCTTTCTAGGGACTGGTGGGTTTCACCTTAGATGGAATGGGCCCCAGGTGAGGGGGGGCCGAGAGCACCATGCATGGCGCGAAGGAGAGAGGCGCCCGGACCAAGCTAGGCCCACCACGGGCAGGCGAGCGCACGCTCAGAGACACCAGTCCCGCCGACAGGCCCTGGCTTTCTGGGATCTGGTGGGTCTCGCCTTAGACAGTCAACGCGCGCACTCGAGGCACACTTGGTGAGGCAGTGGTGCGTCTGCCCCTCGCAGGCTGCACCGCTGACCCCGGGGGGCACCCAGCGTGGGTGGCGGCGGCGTCGGCCGGCCTGACTTGGTTCTACTGCAATGTCCTGTACTGCGAGGTGTTGTGCTGTGCTATGCTGTGATGTGCTGTACTGCGATGTGCTATGCTGTGGTGTGCTGTGTTGCGCTGTGCTGTGGTGTGTTGTACTGTGCTGTACTATGGTGTAATGTGCTGTGCCTTGCTGTGCTATGCTGTACTGCGATGTCTTGTGCTGTGCTGTGCTGTGCTGCGCTGTGCTGTCCTGTGCAGTAATGTGTTGTGTTGTGTTGTGCTGTGCTATGCTGTGGTGTGCTGTGCTGTACTGCATTGTGCTGTAATGCGATGTGCTGTGCTGTGCTGTATTGTATTGTGCTGCGATGTGCTGTGCTACACTGTGCTGTGCTGCATTACATTGTACAGTGTTGTGCTGTGTTGTGCTGTGTTAGGGCGTAGGGTCAATCACATGGCATCCTTTGGAGTTAAGGGTTGTGCGTGTGCCTTGTACCACGCCTCCCGCGCACCTTGCCTGCACCGCCTTCCACCTCCACTACCCTGCATTCGCCCAAATCCCCCCGCTAAGGGGGTCCCCCACGTGCCTTAGGGGTGTCTGCTACCTAGGGTTGAGGGCTAGGGAGGGGACACCCGAGCCAAAGGGACAGTCCCCCCTATGCCTGGGTCATGCATGGGGTCCGTGGAGAGGGCACCTCAGCATGTGTGTCTGCATGCGAGCAGTAATCGAGGTTGGCCCCACCCATCCTTGTGCTGAGTCCTCACACCGTACCCTACCGCCATCCACTCTTAGGCCTAGAACAGCCCACTGTTGATGACGATGGCAATGTCCAAGATTCTCTGATCGCATTGGAGTGTTTGTGTGGAGGCTACAAAAGGTTGACGGGGTGCCTGCCAGAACGTCCCCAGGGCCCCAGTGACAAGTGTGACGAGCGTGTTTACGAAGCCCGACTGGAGATGATCATGCTGCCTGCCATTAAAGGGTTACTGGACAAGAAGTGGGATTATTTTGGAAAGCCAATTTTCAAAAGAAAGCGCCGTTTTTTTTTCGTAGTCCAGATCCTCTGGACCATCTCTGTCGTCATTCCCAACCACTACCGCAGCAAACCCACCAATCTCTCAGAGGTAATGCCGTCTCCTCCCCTTGAACCCTTACCCATGCCTCCATGCTTTACTATTCCAAAGCAACGTTCAAAAGTTGGGGTTTGGGTTCACCTTGTGCAACCACAGTTGGCCATGTTACACCTCTAGAGCGCTCCATAACATCCTGTGGGGAGGTTCACATGGGTGAAACTGAATTGTCAACAGTTGGGGTACCCACCCCCGAAATGACAACCCCCCCTACCAAATGATACCCCACTGGCCCAAAGAATACCAATAGCTCCCCCCTGCAACCCTTGATTTGGGAGCCAAACAGTGACAGCCCCATTCGCTCCTCAAAGGGCATTGACAATATTGAACAAGCAGGCAATGTTACATGGCACCCACAGTTTGCAACCACTTGTGACCAAAGCTGAGGCACAGTTCCTTCTTTGGGGACCCCGAGATGGCAGGGGTGTGGCTTTTTTCATTCCTTTCCGCTCTGGGGACCCTGCGACAGGAGTGGTTATGTGGCTTTTTGGATTCCTTCCTGATTCGGGGACCTTGATATGGCAGGGGTGATGTAGCTTTTTTGAGTCCTGCATCGTCCCCCTCCATTCCTGCCATGCAAGGGGAATAATGTGGAGTGGAGGAAGGAAATTTCACCTCCCTGGATAACCCTGTCTCTTCCTCCAAGTACATCGAGTGAGTGCAAACCCCTTCCGGAGTGCACCAAATTTGTGGCAAGTGCTGAGAAGCATCTGCGTATGTGAATATGTTTCAAATGGTACGCAGTGCCTCCAAGGCACCCTGGGAGGCTGAAGGTCAGTTGAAAAATGACCCAGAAGCTTGCACAAATGTGCAATTCGATTTGCAAAAAAATATTGCAGCAATGTGTGAAGTCAACCCAAAGGCAAGACAACCACACATTGGAGATGGTAAGGGCAATTTGATCTTCAAGTGTGTGTTTTGTCACCCTTGTATGGTTGTCTTGCCTGTTCTTAAGCCCAACTGGCCAAGGGTAGGGTACATAGGTAGGGTGGGTATCTTCGGGAAATGGAGAGGCGCCGTTTGACGGCGCAAGAAGAAGGTCTTACTGTCCACACCTCCCGCTGCCCTATTATAGGTGCTTCACAAACATACTCTTCTTGCAACCTCTTTCAGTAAGCACCCATGCTGTCTTCTCTTATATGATATTAATCAAGGTTGTGTCCTTTGCCTCCATGACATCTTCGACCGGCCATTTTCATGAAGGTACCGAGGGGATGGAGATTGCAGACCACTTTTTATTGATGCAGGCTGGGTCCCTCTTCATTTGAGGTTGTTACTAGCTATAACACATGCATAGCTGTCTAGCCTTTTTTTTTATGCCAATCCTCCCGAACCTCCCAACGTCCCTGTTGCCAACCTCTTTTGATAAGCCTTCATGTCGTCTTTTTGACATGGAGGCTTAGGTAAGTCGTATGGCTTTTTTTTTTCAACCTTAAGTCCTTTTTTTTTGTGTGTGTCAACCCCCCGAGGGGGGGGGGGTGGACTCCGAGGGTCCTAGCACGCCAACTACCCCCCCCCCCCTGGGGGCCTTTGGCCAACAGTTAGTTGCCAAAGGTGCCGCCCTCAGGAGTCCATGGGCACTAAAGGCGCCCGACGCTCCATGGGCACCAAAGCCGCCCAAAGGAAAATTTTGTCCACTTTGCACCCCAGCACTATCCTTAAACCCAACCCTGACCCTAACACCCACCCCCAACCCTCAACCTAGTCCTAACCCAAAACCTACACCTACCCCTACCCCTAGCTCTAGCCCTAAGCCTAGCCCTAGCCCTAGCCCAAACCCTAGCCCTAACCCTAGCCCTGGCTCTAACTCTCGGCAAGGGTCGGAGTTATTAAGGTCAGGGTTAGGTTTAGGGTAATGGTATGGTTAGAGGGAGGGCAAGGGGAGGTAAGGGGAGTTTGTGATGGACCTGCCTTGGGGGCATGTAACCCCCCGAATTGCCGCACCTAGACCCCCCCCCCACCCAACCCTCCTGGACCCCCCCCCCCGGGGCAAAAGCCCCCCCTAGATGCCCCTCCCAAGACCCCCCCTCCCAAGCCCCCCCCCCCCCAAGAGGCCTCCAGCCAACGGTTAGTTGGGGGGTAGTTGGTGTCCAAAACCAAGGAGTCGCCCCCCCCCCCCCCGGTGTCAACTTTTTTTTGCGTCAACTTGTGCAAAAAAAAGGGTGGGGCAACAACCCAACAACAAAACGTAAGTTGTGCAGCTTTTCTTTCCTGTAAATGTTTTTTTAAAAAAAGTGAAAAGGTAGGGGCAACAAGGGTGTGTACACTTGCTGAATTTGTATGGCACCCCACATTAACCTTAACGAAGGGATGCTGAGTCTATAAAGATTGTAGAGACACCTAAGACACCTCAAACACCTTCGTGTCGCTATGTGCCGTAATAAAAGTGCACAAAAGCTCATTGCCGCATTCTGGAAGGAGCCAAAGGGATGGAGAGTATAAACAGCTTGTATTAGTCCCGGCAAGTCCCTCTCAAAGGTGGCCACGTAGAGTATTCTACATTGTGGAGTCTTGCCCAACCTAGGGGGGCGCCTTAAGCGCAGTGCGCGCGCAGTGCGGGTGCGGTGCAACTATTTGGGCGTCTAGCCGTACTGGAGACCCATACTTTGTGATACTACGGGGCATCATTGTTGCCCCTGACGTAGGTTTGGATGCTTCTTCCACATTGGGGATATGGCATTTTTGGATTTTCACCCACTTTCACCCATTTCCGCCCCGTTTCACACTTTTTTGCTCATCCCCACCATGGACTCCTACACTTTGGTGTGGGCCCTTGAGTTTGGGTGACAAACTCCCCGGTTTTTGCCTGACCACAGTCGAATGCCCTATGCGAGGCCGCATCACTGCTGATAAGGATGTGTGGTTGTACCACAACTGGAAACCGGAGTTTGACGTGGATTCCCTCCTACAAGCCACTTTGCCCCACGGTCCAGTGGAGGATGAGGTGGACACATATGAGGCCTTGGCACTAGCTGGTAGGGTGAGTGAGCTTTCAAATGCCGCCACTCCAAAGCATTCTGATTTTGTATTTAGTTGACAATTGAACAGAAAAGAAGACATGTGTGTGTCTTTCCGCATTTTGCATGATGTCTTATGTGAGGGGAAGGTAGCTTGCATTTGTCTTTAGCTAGGGCAGTTTGGGTGACCTAAATTTGGGGGCATTTGAAAGGGGTGTGCCTTGGGGTTCTTTCGGGAGGACCTGCTCTAACAGTAGCGCGCACTGCGCGCGCAGTGCAAGGATTCCCCCTAGGTACCTCACCTCTACCCCGCTTGACCAGATGGGCTAGCTAGGTTATCCCCCCAAGTGGCCAAAAATGCTATCCCCATGAGCCAACTGGATGACCTCCCGCATTTCCTTGTCCCCTGCCTGCAATTGGTGTAGGGTTTGTGTTGGTAAGGAGTGCAACATGGTACGAGAGGTGAGTCGGCCCAAGGGTAGCGAGGTTGCTTGCTTGTGCAGGTGGTGTATGACCCCCTAGTTGGCCAAGATCTTCATGATTGATGTCAACATGGCTGTTTTTGTGTCATGTTACAGGCTCCAAATCTGATTTTGAGTGCATCTATGCCGTTGTGGTTCCAGCACTTGCGTCAATCGTTTCCACGCCTATGCCAATACACATTGGGAGTCTAGCTCGGCTGAGAATGCTTAGAATGCAAGAATCGGTCAAAGTGCCCCCCCCCCCCCCCCATTCTATTCTACCATATCCTGTCAATGCCCCCTTCCCCCCCCTTAGTTTATCCAATGGTCTCGTCCCAGGTTTCATTCAATCAATGCATTCAAAGCCAAAGTCAAAATTAATGTCATTTGGATGCTTATTCTTTTCCCGGCATGCCCAGCTTTGTGTTCTTTTGGCAGCGCCATGGCTTGTGGCTTTGCAAATGAGCCATGCCGCTATTACATTACTCCACACATGCCACGTTGCTTACACCACGACATATGCACACCTCTAATTGAAGCAAGCAGGGGCACCCTTTTGCAACGCATCCACCATGCACATGGGGGGCGGGATCGAAGAGAATATGGGATTGGGAGAGCACACACACAGCTCCCTTGTTCCGATTTGGCATCGAGCCACAGAGGGCAAGGGGCCTATTGCGTTGCCAAATAGCAAGCATGCATTAGAATGGCTGACAACCACGGGAGGAAGGGCCCCCTCCCCTTGCCCCCCCCCCCTCCTCTTGGACCCCCCAAGCCTGCGCTTCTAAGACTTTGTGCATGCCGGAAAAGCTGTCTCATGGCCTGCGGTCGTGGACACCGTGTGTCATGTCTTCTGTTGTGTTGTTTCATGTTGCAGGCATTATGGAACGTTTTCTTGTCGTGAACAATTTTTTGCTCAATATAACCACCTCATCAAAATTGTGATGTATTTCCTATGGACCAATAGTGTTGTTGGCAAAGTCAAAGGCACGATTTACATTTAGACACAGAAGACAATGTCTTCCCTCATTAGCACTGCTCGTATGCAATAGCAGAGGGCCTTCATTGTTGGTGCATGGGAGAGTTGACCAGTGCTTCATTTTGCCACATCGCCTACAGCTATTACATGTTTTTGTGGAAGCAATTTTTTTTGCATTGCTTCCTCACCGCACCAATTTGTACGACGTGTTCTAAGCATTTTGCAAAGAGTGTTTTCAAAACAACCACAAGTTGGGCAACTTGCTATTGCTATTGCAAGCAATTGTAGCAACATTTTCACCACTCCTATGAAGCAGACCACCACCATTGCTACCGTGCGTGCATGCACAAACTCACCCATGGAGGTTGCCAAGGAATGTTGGCAGATTGATTTTCAACAGCTTACTACTTGCATCTTAGTGTGGCAGGTTTTTGAAACAGTGTACACTGCAATTGAAGTACAATGAGGCACAGGATGTTGGTTTTGTGGTGGGAATGTGGTGGCAAAAAAGGATGATACTGTGTGTGGCATTTGCCACTTTTTTGGGATGTTAAAACCCAAACCTGGAGCATTCTACAAGGGTTGCTGTTTCAAATTTGTATGAGTGCGCAAAATATGGCATTTGGCTCAGCCAACACATGGAAGTGCTGGTCCCTCCCATCAGCTTGCACGGGCTAGAACCGTTGTGAGGACAATGCTCACTGTGAAACTGAGACAAATTCAATGGAATGTTGTACCCTCCCCACATGTCCGCATGGGCTCTGACTGCTCTCGACAATATGATCTCCAGGTAGTTGTGAACAGCAGTATGTTGTCACCTCTTATAGAAGGAACATAGCCGTAGCATACCTCTTTCCAACTTGTGTTGACATGTGCTTGTCGAGGCATGTGTTTCTGCAATTGGAAGTGATATGTGTTGCTGTGCGCTCTGTGTGTGTGTGTTGGTGGTATGTGTATTGTGCGTGTGTTGCGTGAGGGTAGTAGGGGACCCTCCAAGGGTTGTTGGAGGTGGTGGTTGCATGCCCTGGTGTTGCACCCCCCTTCCTCCCCTGTTCTGCTTCCTGTTGTTGTAGGCTTGTGCTCCCGGTGGGGACCTTAGACCGCCACCTACACCTTCTGTGAGGCGCACCCGGATGCTGCCTAGGGGTATCTCAAGAGGGGTGGGGGGGTCAGCCCAGATGCCCCCTCCCCCCCCGCCCCAGATCCCTCCCACCCCCCTCCTCTATTCTAATTCATGCTTGCCAGACAGTGACCTTCAGGAACCAGGGGTAGGGCAGGCTACTGGTCAAAGTGACCGTAGACCTCTGAGGGAGGGGTGGGGAGGAAGGGTGCACCACAGGACTGGGACAGGGCCACCAGAACTGTGGGGCAGGGAGATCCCAGGCGTGTAGCTAGCAAGCCGCTAGCCTGGGTAAACTGCTGAACCACTACAGGGGGCCATATGGGGGTGCAGGATGGGGCAGCGTGGAGGAGGGGAGACAGTAACTTCGGAACCAAAACTGAGATTTGCGCCATGGCCGGCAGGGCGTGCGCAAAATCAGCATCCAAGCAGGTTGCAGGGGCTGAATCAGGCTGCACCATCCGACACTCATTCCTGCCTGGGAAAACGTAGCTCGGACACGAAGCAGCAAGAAGTTCTGCTGAAAGAAGTCCTGGCCACAGTGGTGAGCACTCATGTGCCCGCTGAGGCCGCAGCACCAATGTTGGGCAGTATGCCAATACACATGAGAAGAGAAGCAAAGAGATTGTTCTTGGTCCCCAGTCCTGTTAAACCAGGGACATTTCACATATTTCCGGCACCCTGAGAGCAGGGGGAAACAAACATCGGTGCTTGCAGAGACCACGCAAACTAATACACTCGATAAATTCCTTCCTGTGCCTCCGGTGCAAAAGAGTGAGCATGAGCGGAGCATGAACGGACATTGCGCAGAGCCCACCTACACCTGTGCACCCAAATGAGGGATCATATTCACCACTGAGTTCCTTGGATGGGCCACATGCACCCCTGAGCCATGCCCGTTCATCAAATACTGTGCAGCCAGCAAAGAGGCATCCATGTCTAGCAAACATTGCATGAGGGGGGTGATGGGGCATTACTGCACATCACAATGTACAAGACACACAAAGTACACTTGCAGTATGCAACTGCAGCCCTCAGGTTGCTGGCAAACACCAGAGCTTGTCCCTAAAAACTGTACTTTGCACCGCACAAAGCATGGTTGAAAAAAGTGCAGTTTGTTGGGCTTCTCAAAGTTGGACAAGGCACATGGGACAATTCAAGTCCGTGAGAAGACAAGGGGTGGGGGATCATGAGGTTTCCACTTGGTGTTTGGTGGTTTGTTTCCGGCACGTGTTGCTACTGCTGCTGATGCTTACTGCTGCAGCTGTTTCATGAGGACATTCTAGATTGTGCTGAAAGTGCGTAACCATGGAGAATGATTGCATCCAGCCCTGAACATTTTGCATTTCGAGAATTGTAATTCCAAGGTTGTGTTATGTGAAGCAAGAATTGAGGGTGTTCGGAGGTTGCACTACAATCCACGCCCTGTCTCCTTCCATACATATCCGACCCTTCCCATGCACGTCACATCCCTCCCTTCTGCCCTGTTATCCCCTGGCCTGGCATTCTGCAGTTTCCCATCTCGAACGGATTCATCATTGCTGCAGAGGCCATCGTAGGGATCATGGTGCTGTTAAAACTAGTGGGAGAGGTCGTTGAGATTGCCAAAAGGGGGGTTAAGGCGTATTTCACTCAAATGCGGGGCTCCTCAGCCCTCGATAATGTAACCAGTCTATCCTTCAACTTGCTCTACCTGGTGGGCTTCATCTTTCGGCGTCTTGGACCCCTCAATCCGGCGTACTACCAAGTGGATGATGTGTGCCATGGCTTTGCAGCTTTGGTCGGTTGGATGACCATGTTTTTCTTTTTGCTAGGTCCTACTCCTTATCCTAAGCCCGACCCCGACCCGATCCTTGACACAACCCCAGTGCCAGGATATGCATTTCATTTACCACAAACATACGTAAAGAGGAACGTCGGCTGTCCAGTGTAGTCCCAGGTGATGAATCCCCAATATGGCCCCGTAGCGTGTGCAAAATGGCACATTTCAATACCCCATCCCATCTGCTGGGGTGCACTGGTACTGCACTGAGTAGGCTCTTGGGCTACGGTTCCAGGGTGGTCACACATTCTTCTGGCTTGAAACACCACCACATCACAGCACGGGAAAGCCGATACTCCATTCCCACACGCCCTTTCTGTGCTGAGTGAGTGGAAGATTCGGTGTGCCTTTTCCAAGGGCTCTGGCAGTGGTTTGTTGACAATTGGGTCAGTGTACAATATGAAAGCTGCCAGCTTCGAATCAGATGGCTCAACAACCCTGGCTGGGGCAGGCACAAATGAGGATGTGGCTGGGGCAGGCACAAATGAGGATGTGGCTGGGGCAGGCATGTGGCCGTGGCCGTGGCCGTGGCCGTGGCTCTGGCTGTGGCTGTGGCTTAGAGTGTGGCTGGGGCTGTGGCTGCAGTGCTGGCTGTGACTGTGGCAGCGACTGTGGAAACCCCTGGTCTTTGCCTACCCACTCACACCCCGCTTTGGGTTCTAGACCAGTCGGAACAGCGCGGCACGTTCTGATCCCTCCTGCATTTCGTGCATGAGGGTTTGCAGGGAGGCGGGCCAGTCATGTAAAAACCCTGTGAAGTGCTTTCAAAAAGTACACAGGATCCCCTTGCCTTTTGTAATAATAGGGTGCCCGCCTGCCTCGCTGTCATGTCCTCCAGCAGGTGAGACCAACGTTAAGCCCCCACCAGGCACAGTTTCGAAACTCCTATTCCAGGGCTTCCACCACATTTTGCGGGGGAGGCAACCAGGACAGGGAACCAGAATGGAGGGGATGGGAGAGCGTGCGCATGGGAGGCAGCGGCAAAAAAGGGGATGGCATGGCCAGCCAGCCCCGTCGCTACCGCAACCGGCATCAGGTGGGGGGTGTCTCCCGCAGCCCAGATGGGCTGTTTGCGCAACAGGAGCCGAGCCCACCAGGGGCAGACCAGCCGTGAGGGTTAAAGGGACATATGGTGGACGGTCGGGACAAAGTGTGGAGGAGCAGGGCATCTGGGCCTCATTCACACGGAAACACAGCGAGGCAGTTTATGGACGGCCTGTGGACAGAGGCGCGTGGACAGCAAAAACAGTCAAACGACCCCGGCAACAACCAGCAGAACCTCAATACACCAACTCCTGGGCGCCACTGACGCGCAAACAGCACACCATGCCACATCCAGCACAGCCCCGGCACTGGGCTCCGCGAACGCGGAAATGACACCAGCAAGAGCACCGGCCGCAGCGGCCGACAGAAAGCAGAAACCCGACGCAACATGCGAAGGGAAGAACGGGTGACTGTCCAGGGCCCCGTAAAGAAACAACAACCAGACGGAATGTCGCACCAGGGGGGGGGGGGGGGGGGGGCTTAGCTCTGGTTCTGCTGTAAATCTGTCAGCAATTCCATAAACATTTATTATGAAACATTTTGCATAGTGTCCTGAAACGGACTGTGCCACCCGGTGAGCACACCATGATGTTCTACTTTGCACAAATCGTTCAAACTGGAAGTGAGAATCCTTTGCTTTGCCCCTGTCACCCAACCTTCCAAACTGTCCTTCGGATCAGGGCAGGACCGACACTTCCTTCCCGCCCATCTTGCACCAACGTGACAAATGCACTCAACCGGGCGCCGCTTGCGGATGCATGAATTCATAGCCTGTTGCGTGCCACCGCCAACCATGGCAAGCATACGGTCCCCCTGCTGGGTCTTACCCACTGTTTTAGGTGCAGGGCCAAGTTTGCAGCAGCAGGCAAGGCAGAGTCATGATCCAGGAGAAAATCATCACTCTGCTCCAGTAAATCAGGTGCAATAGAGGCTTTCTGGTGGATACTTAAGGGGTATAGACTACAATTGCACCAATCTTGCCGCAAATGCTGCTGCTAGCATTTTCCACAGCGCCTGAAAGGGCCATCCTGTGGTTGTAGAGTGGAAGTTCCAGAAGCGGGAAGATTTGAAAAGCGCTTAGCCACCAAGCGCATCAAAGTGGTCTTGACCTCCCAGAATTGTGTCCCACCAGCAGGGCAAGGCCAAGATGAGCGCTGTTTTGTGGATGTGTTACAGCTGTTTGACAGCGTTTAACTCCTTGAGTGGGTGACTGCGTGGAGTGGAGAGGGGAGGGGGGTTCATGGGGCCCGGCGAACGGTGGGGGGTCCAATGTCCTGGCCATGCAAAATGATGGAACATCACTTGGGAAGCCCTTCTCTGGTGTTCTTGACGCGACTCTGGCGAGGTGCTTTTGCTGAAAGCAATAGAATAGACTTTCTGACATGTTTTGTGGCCAAACGACTCATCCCCAAAAGATGTTGCTATGGAGGCATATGATATGATATTATGGGATTTTCACTGGAAATTCTGGTTCAGAACTGGCAATTTTTGATCTTCTGCAATGGTCAGACTTCAAGGCTAAGCCTGGGCCCTTCTGGCAAACAAATCAGTCATGAAATGGGCAAGGCACCGTTACTGACATCAAATTTGTTCCCATTGATGCATATTTCAAGTGCTCAGCTTTCGCAGACTTTCGCCTGAACATGTGCTTATCACCTGTACATTGTCGGTCTTCTCCATTTTTTTTTGACTGCTTCAGGCTGTTTCAGGCCATTTGGGGCATCTTTGAATACTGATGTTCTATGTTTGGGCGGACGGTCATTTTTTTAGTCACCGCTGTGGGCCAATTATCCCTCCGGCCACCCATGCTGATCCCCATCACTGCCCCATGCTATCCCCTGAAATACTGATCCCTCAGCCCCAATCCTTGTGACGCGCCTCCCACTCCCCGTAGGTCTGCGCCAGTTTGGGCCGTTTATCATTATGATTAAGGAAATGCTCATAAATGACATGCGGCGGTTTGCTGCTGTGTATGTGTCGGTCCTTATGGGCTACACCATGTCCCTGTACTTGACCCTGGACAACTTCAAAGAGCCTGGCCTAGCAAAGTTTTTTGAGCACATGAAGGAGTTGATGTTGTTGGGTACAGTGGGCGAATTGCCTGGGTCCATGGACGATTGGGACCGCAACAGGTGGATGGCTGAGATACTACTCTTCACGTACATCGTCTTTGTTGTGGTTTTATTGCTGAACTTGTTGATTGCGATGATGGGCAACACCTACACCAAAGTGGACGAGGCCGCCACAAGAAGGTGCAGATCAGGGATGGGTAATCAAAAATGTGCTGTTTTGCGCCCATAATGGGAGTTAGTTTTCGGGGGGGTCGTCACCAAATTTCTGGGGTAAATCCCGGGTGCGAACGGGTACAGGAAACACGTTTCGATTAACAACTCTCACGGGTTTGAGGCCCGAAACCAGTGCATCCCTGCTTAACCTCGATAAGGCTAGTGCAGCCGCTGCATGCCGCAGCAGGGCAAATTTTGGCATATTACCGCGCGCACGGGGGGGGGGGGGGGGGGCTGGTCCTTGTATCCTCCCCCCCCCCCAGCCCCCTCAAGTTTTGAGAGATAGTGGTGTGGGGGCCATGGCGCCACTGGCGCCGATTTTTTCTTTTTTTTTTGCATGCTTAGTTGAATATGTTTGGTCCTTGTTCTGCTTTCTTGAAGGGGGTAATATGCCTTTGGTCCTTGTTCTGCTTTCTTTGAAGGGGGTACTATGCCTTTGGTCCTTGTTCTGCTCCCTTTGTACAGCCCAGTGACACACCATGGCAACACTTGAGAAGTTGCTGAAGTGAGGGAATTGCATGGTGTCCAAGAAGCCCCCCCCCCCCCCCCGGCCGTACCACCAATGCCCCCCCCCCCCCCCCCCCCCTCCCGCCAACGCCCCCCCTGACCCCAAGTTTTGACAGATAGCGGGGATATGGGTCGCATCAGGACCGGTTGTAGTCGCCCCCGCGTGACCGCGCGTATCTTAGTCAACAAGGTGTATTATTTTGTAATGTTAATTCCCGGTCTTTCTTCCCAACGTTCAACCTTTCCCCCCTTCTCCCCCCCAGGTCTCCAATCTGCACAACAGTTGTTGCATCATATATCAGTGAGATGATGAAAGAAGTAAAGTGAAATGACTGGGGCAATACAAAATGCACCGCTGCTGGTAGCAAAGGGAATGGAACATGGATGACAGTCATTCGCCAGGCAAGTGGATGACAGGTTGTGGCGGTACTTGCATGGTGCTTTCAAATTATGCCTTAACTCTATTCCATGAGCCAGCGGCTCAATGGGGAAGGGTATAGGCTGTCGAAAGCACTTTTGGAAGAATTCATTTCTTGTGCGCTGTGCATGCTGAATTGCGGAGAGGCGGGGATGGATGCCATGCCCCAACTTCGGAGCTCGCCCCCCCCCCCCCCCCCGATGGCTGATGCCTCAATTTCAAAGACAATCACAAATCACAGCTCAGCAATGCACGATGCATGGCTCAGCAGGCTGATAAAGCAACCCAGTGAGATAGCAGAGATAGCCAGGACCTCCGTCCTTGTTCAAGGAGCATGATGGTTCAGTTCAGTGCAGCAAACCGCTTTTCTCTGCAGATTCCGCTAGCGCTGCAGGGGGCAACAATTTCGCTAGACTTCTCGGACCCTGATTCCCCTTCGGCCTCTAAGCACGCAGAGTCAACAGCCGCCACCAGGGGTCATCAATCGATGCCTTTCTACGCAGCGTAGACAGGCTGCCTGCAGAGATTCTTCTTAGTTGCCCGTGGGGATTTATCTGTTATGGTCACAGGTGGTTAGCCATGGCGTATCCGGGATGGGGCAGCCCAGTAGTTGTAGAGCAACGCAGTACTGGTTGCTGTTAGCCATCTGTGACCCCCAACTGTAAGTCTATTGCTTTTACTTGTGCCCCCCAGCCCACCACAACGGCATGTCAAGCAGTCTTGTCCCAGCATTTTGTTTAATCAACTGCCACAAATGCGAATGCCGCCTATATCCTTAATATGTGCCCAACACGACCCACCCCAGGCATTGGTAGCGCTTTACAACTCATTGGACCATACCATTGACATCACCTCCTGGACAGCAGAGCAGTGATGGACGTTTGCTTTGGGACTTCCCTGGGCCTGGGCTTCGGGGTTGGAGCATTCAAGCCCTCTGCTGCACCTAACAAGGGACTGGAAGAGGGCAGGAATGTTAATTTTTGCTGCTGCTGCCTAAAGGCCCTTGTAGGACAACTTCAAACAGCATGGGTCGTTGGCATCAAGGAGAGCCCATTTTCTCAAGAAAAGACACAATCATCAGCGTTCCAAACATAAGCATGCAAAAAGTACAAGCAAGCAAATGGATATAAGTGCTTGCTTGCAATTGGAGCGGTGGTTTACATTGCTGCTTGCTGGACGCTACATGCACCTGCTGCTGGGCAAATTCCTATCCCTATCCATTCATAGGTGGTATGCGGAATTGGCAGGGATGATGATGGCCTTTGAGCGCGAATTGGATCATGAAGAAATGCAACAACAGCGTTCACTTTATTCAATACACATGCAAAACAAAGCAAAGAAGAACGCCAGCTCAACCGGCGTTTCTAGCAGTTTGAAGGAATTCTACTTTGAGATCTCTGTGCATGATCCCTCCTGGAAGCTGAAGACTTGCGAGGTGCACATTTAGCCCCTACTCGTAGTTTCAGAGTGATCCTCCCTCTGCAAAGCCTGAGCTGCCCCTGCCCGGAACAACATGGTGCCAAATTGGAGTTTCTGATTGATTGTTGATGCATGTTGAGTCCAAATTGACTGATTCTCAGGGCTTGCGGACCATGCAGCCAGCAATTTATGTGATTTTCTGGGAGTCTTGTCTGCTACAGTTCTGTCAGTTTTGTTGAGCAATCGTTGTTGCAGTCCATCCAGGAGCATTGCTGCCAAAAGGTGTTCAGGGGGCATCACCATTTTTGTTTTGGTTTCAGAAATTGAAGGCATTGGGCGAGAGGCCATCGCGAGGTTTCAAGAGAACCCAGCACGATACACAAAGAGCGTGAGGGGCAACATCGCCGACAGAAATCTGCTCTCTTCTCTGTCTAACACACAGACACACATGCAATCACACGTCATTGCCCATCAGACATCAACCTGCCCTGACGGTGACCCTTGGTTGGTTGCAGGTCCTCCAGAGTTCACAAGGCACATTCCACGATTGCACATATAGGCCTCGCCCCCCCCCCCCCCCCCCACACACACACACCTCCAGTTGTTTGGAACCCCCCCCTGCGGCCCCTGGAACCAATATTTCAATAATAGAGTAAGGGACGTCAGATGTTCGTTGGGGCTATATGCTTCACCTCCTCCGATAGCAATGGCGGTTGTTGGGTGGTTCTTGTGGTTTTTCTTGTTGTTATTTTTTTTCTGGAGAAAAAATTTTGTTTTTGACCCCTTTCCCCCGTCCCCAAAAAAGTGTACGCGACCTACGCCTATTCATTCATCACTTATTTCGGCACGCAATTTATGCCCCCCCCCCCCCCTGTAAAGTGCACGCGACTCATGTAAAAAAAAAATACGCAATTTGTGCCGTTTTTCGCACTTGTCCCACGCTTTACTCTTGCAGCAAAAACAAAAATGATGCACGCAGGTTTCAGGGGAAGCAGATGACGTCTAGAAAGTACAAGGGACTGAAAGATAGATGCATTGGCACAGAGGATGGATCTGGAAGACTGACCCTGTTTTTGAGAAAGCTGTCCACCAGGAGCTTCTGGTGTGCTTGAAGGCACATAGCTGACGGCAGTTGCTGACTAAAGGTTTCTTCATCATCTTCATCTTAGAATGGGCAGGGCAGGACTGAGAAGTCCTGCGAATCACCTGCTTCCTTATGCCACAGAGCAGCCCCAGGCATGGGAGAAATTCTCGAAATGGTGTAAGGAGTGGGCAGGGGTTTGATCAACAGGGTCTTGGTGGTTTGGCCAACCCCCGTTCGTTCTTTGGTCATTATCGCCCAAAGCCTACCACATCGATTATTTTAAGGACTTCAAGCACCGCAACCCACTTTCCAACCCATCAAACCACCTGAAGCAGCCTAGTCTGCACTTGTAGGATCATCCATCAAATCCAAAACAGCTCATGGGGTTCACAAATGCACGTGCAAAGCCTGTGAATACCTCAGCTCCATCACTGGGGGGTTGAAGTGTTGGTGATGAGTGTTGTGGCAAGGCATCTTAGGTCAGTTCCTCCCCTTTGTAGGGGCAAGAGCTGGACGGAATCACGCAAGACTTTCTGAATAAGTTAGAGCTGCACAGCACCTCGGTCGAGGAGGTTCTGGAGTACAGTGATGTGGATTTGGCGGAGCTCTTGACGGTGGATTTCAAATACAACGTGCTACAGCGCAACAAATTGAAGGCCTGGCTGCAGAAGCAAAATGCGGTGTGTTCCAGCCCCACTGTGCCCCTCGCGATACGGATTCGCTGAGAAGGGCATTGCTTCAGCGTCGCATGTACGCCCGAAACCCCCCCCCTCCCTGTTGTCATCCCCCGCCCTGTGCGCAACGGTCGCCCACCCTGCTGTGGGAAGCAGATGCTTGTGTGGTAGATGGTTGCCAAGTGACGTTCCCCCCCCACACACCTGAAGTTTTTTGTCATTTAGTTTAGTCACTGCGGGCTGCAAATACCGCTCTCCAACAATTAAAGCCAGAAGGGTGGTATCTATATCCTAATCAGTGGTTTCGCCCGTTGTTTTCGCCACCCCCTCCACAGCCGGCGTCATCATCAGCACCATTGTCATCATGCCACTTCTGACCGATGTGGCCAAATTTCAATTGATGTTTGGTGGTCTTTGCTTGGGAACGGCTGGCGCTGCCGGGTATGAATTTTGACGTTTAAAGATCCCGCCAGGGAAACGTGCTTGCAACTAGCCCCTCCACTAGTCTACAAACAAGATGAATCCCACATGTAGCGATCACGCTTCTCTTGTGCAACATCTCCCGCCCTCACCAGCCCACCATTCCTGTGGCCCTTGAGGCCCATTGTGTGTTGTTCAGAGACCGCCGTGTGTACAGAGATACATACCACCACCCACCATCCTGCCTGCACATGTGTGTGTTCCAAGGTGACCAGAGTTCAGATGGCAAATCATCACCAGCAAGAAATCTGAATCCAAGCAGGAAGAGCACTTCTTGGAGTATTTGAAATGCAGCTGATATGCATTGGCCCCATATCTGTGCAGCCAGAGATTTGTATTGATACCCTGTGACGACAGATAAAGCAATGGAGCCATGGCATCAAGGGTGGCTTAAGCGAAGAGGAGCGAAGAGGAGACAAGAGAAAGGAGGAGGAGAATTTGCTACAAAGCATGCACCAACCACAACAAGTCAGTGAATACACGTTTGTAGATCAAATCAGACTTCGAGTCTGACGACTTAGGCTTTGCATGCGAATTGGTGTTCCGCACACAAGCTGAATAGAGATTCTGCTGGTGAGCCTTGGTGAGGTCATCAAACATTTGGTTGCGCGCCAACTGACCCTGTGTGCCATCTGGATACCCCTCGGGGACCTGGAATCGCTCCCGATGGATGGACACGTATAGACGAGGGTGTCATCATCTGTGGTCGGTCAAAAGAGGCAAAAGGGTGCGGGGTTGGGAGGGGGCATCAACATTGCCCTTCACTGACCAGCCACCGGGGCAGGTCCTCGGAGTTGGATGCTCGGGAGGAAGGAGATTCCCATAGCAGGTGTCAAAACAGAGAAAGATTGGCACCAAACATTTTTGCTTTTTGGATGTAGGTCGCATAACGAAAACAAAAGTGAAATGCTCTGTGATGCTCCGTAACGCTCCGTGCCGTTGCCTCCCCTTGTCACCTGCGTGGCATGCTCATGGTAAGTCTGCGTGGGCCGCCACCACCACCACCACCACCACCACCAACAACAACAACAACAACAACAACAACAACAACAACAACAACAACAACAACAACAACAACAACAACAACAACAACAACAACAACAACAACAACAACAACAACAACAACAACAACAATGATGATGATGATGATCTACATGTATGATACACGTAGTATGATCACGCCGACGATACGGGCGAAGTGCATCCGCACATTTTCGGATGCAATTCCGCATTCCGCACAAACTGAGGTCTGACACGGCCATTCCATTCCCATCGTGGTCCAATTTGGCGCCCGTCACCCACATGCAACCACGGCCATGAATGCAGGGAAGCCCCCTCCTCCCCCCCTTTTTGCTCCGTCAGATCCGTGCTATTGTTTTACATACAATCACTTCACCATACTAGATTTCGCTGAAACGTCGTCAATCGAAGCTCTCAAATGGTCTGCGCTTGCGGACAAAGCGGAGGCCAACCCTTTCTGCTGGAAAAGCCAGCAAAGATATCGACGCGGAGATCCTGGAGTTACTGGCTTATGAGAGCAGGCACAGGCAGCGGACGGAAGAGGCACAAGAGGGGACCCAAACATACATCTATGACACGCTCGCCATGCTCAACGACACCGTTGCCATGAAGGGAGGGGGTAGGAATGGAGCTGCGCAAGTGTAGGCGTATGGACAGGTAGAGTACCGATGGGGATGCTGCTGGGATCGGGGTGGAGTGGAGGTCAAGTGCAAGCAAATGCTGTTCGGTTCCTGGGAACGCCACCTCACCGGAAACCCGCTACGCGACCTCCCCCTCCCGTCACCCTGAATTTGCAGATTGCATCCCTGGCCAATAGTCCGTTCCATATGACAGAAGTTTCAGAGTCCCTGTGAAGGATGTCCAGCTTTTTGGGGCAATGTTCAGATTGCCAGTCTGCAATGTCCAGCACTGTTGCGCCGTTATGGGGCCAAGTAGCACTGTGCCATGCGGTTGGCCACGGTTGGTCAGAACGCGAAGGTATAAACAATACATCCAGAAAACACTTGGGGTCCTTCGTCTGAAAGAATAATCTTGGCACCACGAAAACATTGTGGGCCCACCCCCCAACGTGGCAGTCTGTGGGTTGCCCCAAAGTATGTTGCGCGGCATATGGTGCGCAACAAATATCGAACATTTACCTTCCATTTTCGTTGCTCCCTGTGATATGTGTAGGCACCACAACAATCGGGACCGTTAGACAATTTCCCTTCTTGAGCTTTTTGAGCTCCTGAAGATCTCTCCTTGGCTCCGTGTATTCTGGCCCCCAAAATGGCAGGCAAAAAAAAACGTATGCAAGTGTCAAGCATGCCAGAAGTGCAAGAAGCGCCGAACCACCACCCCAGACCCCCAGAATCCTGGTCAGTACCGCCCCAGCCGCTCCGCCCCAGCATGAGCTTCCACGCCAGATTCGTGGGGGGGGTGCAGCTGGACCAGGTGAGGCGAGATTCCTGGCAAGGTGTAAACTGCAGCTGAGGAGTATGTACTTAGCTGCGTGTGTCTCAGGCAGTCATGTACCAAACCCCTCAGCACTGCAAGTCAGTCACAACACCTGAAGCGACCTGAACGCCACATCGGTGCAGAGGTGAAGTGGACCCCACTTTCATTGCCAGCTCTTTGTATGTGCCTGTGTTTGTCTGTTTCATTTTGACCCCATGAGTGGGTGCAAGTGTTCGGATGTTGTTGTTCAGAACGCAGCAAATGGGTTCCAAGTCCAAGTCCACCCACCAGGTAAAGCAAAGGGCTCACCAATAGATTTCGGGAGCATTCTTACCATCATTCGTCCTTACAATACGGGAGTGACAGTTTTTGATCGCGAGATCAATATGTCGTCCAACACCCCTCCTAACCCAATTTGCCCACCACTGTGAAGGTTGTGGTACACATCCATCCATGGGTGTATACAGCTCTCATTGGAAAGTGTACAGTTTCTGTGTCATCTTCCCCTTGCGATGTGGGGGAGCGGCACACACCGTGCGCGCACCATGCATCTTTTTTATTTGGATAATTTTACTTGAACCCATTGTTTTGCTTTGGTGTTGCCCCGTGCCGTGTTGCTGAGCTGGTGCCCCAATTCACCCTGCATGCCATGAGGACTGCATTGTACATGTTATCCCTTGGTCTATAGCTCAGCAACACAATTTCTTTGTCTTGGGTTCGAGCCGGTACCCCTGTCTTCTACAACCGCAGCAGTGCAAATGAGTGGGCTCCTGCTACAATTCTGAGTCCCTTGCAACACCCTGGTGATTACCTATGCATACAATATGACGTGAGTGGGAAGGTGGTGATTCATGATACTGTTGCACACCACCGCCTCGAGTTCCACATTCGGAGCCCATCCCCATCCCCCTTAGCGTCTTCCAAATCTGAACCTGACAGGGTGCCCCCAGTAACTTGATGAACAGCTGTTGTACATCAATCATTTTGATCAAGATTAAATTCAGACTGCAAGAAACTGATGCGATACCCGTTTCTTGGCTGTTTTCTTGGTGCCAATGTTGCTGTCAAGTACCTTTCTGTGAGGGTCCAATTGGGGGGTGAAAGCTGTGTACTGTGCACTGTGCACTGTGCGCGCACCATGCACCCGCGCCCACTGTGTTGACCTGATGACCAATTGCCATTTGTTGACCTGATGACCAAGGGATCCCATCATACAGTGCATTCCTCGCAAACACACATGGACCCTCCCTCCTTAGCAGTCACCAATAGCGCCCTGGACCTGAAAAGCCATCTTCCTCAGCAGTAACCACCCACCCACCCACCCACCCACAAAAACAGCGTCCCATCATGGCCCATTGAGTTTTTGGTGTGAGGCCGCACCTGCACTATGGGGGGCCACGGAACCTCGTGGGAGGGGCTTTGTCAATCCCATGAGCCCCCTCCCCTTCATACAGTGCACTTGATGCACCCGCAAAATACCAAGCTCTGAAACACATTGCAAGGCACCCTGGAGCAAAGTCTCACCTATGTACTTTTCTTCCACCGTAAGGGGAAAGTGCTGCTTAGGGTTGTCCACTGTCATCCACCGTCGCCTCACATGTCTTTCACTCGGTTTATCATCCAGCCCCGCAGCAGTGTCCACCCCATGAAAATCCCCCACAACACACATCATGGGCTTTCTGCAAGCCAGCATTAAAGTTCGCATTAGCCAGCGCGACACACATGACACTCCAATGTTGCAGGGCAAACATGGGTGTCCGTCAAGAATCCATCCAATGGGTTGGGGCAAACATGGGTGCCTGTGAGCGAGGGCCCGTGAGTGCGCCGTGAGCATGAGGGCCCGGCCAACCGGCAGCACCACTTGTGTTAACAGGCAATCAAGCAGTGGGCTCAGCTGAGTGTTGTGCCTCACCCATCCCCGTGCTGGTGGTGGTGGGGTGCTTTGCAGCATGTCCTTGAGACCTGGCGGTAGGTGCCTGCGCCCATGTCTCCCCCCGTGGGAGGTTCTAGACTTCTGATGGTCCCTCAGGTGCAGATTAGAAATGAGATAAGAAACCAGGATTCTGAGCTTCCAAACAGAAACACCACAGCAGGAAAGGAATGCAAATGAAAGAGGCCTGAAATGATTGCCCGAGCACTCACAGGCACATCACCCAACACAGCACCCAGTAGTTGTGCATGGCACCTGGACGTGGATATAAAACCATCCCAAGGGGGTGACAAAACACCCCAGCCCTGTTGTTCGCCATACCTACCCCCCATACTCTCACCCAAGTCTTCTTTCATCCCAGCACATTTTGCCGAGGTGGGATTCCCTGGCATGGACAGGAATGGAATGCTGCATGGACACCACAGTGTGGCGTGCAGAGCCCGTTTTATTGTACATATCCTCCCTCCTTGAGGGACCTGATTTTCTGGCTCTTTCTTTCTGGGGAACGGCATTCTGGAGTGCACCTGCTCATACTCTGCTTTCTCATTGCCGCTCAGCCATGGATCAGTCATCATCAGCCCATGGACAAGTTGATGCCCCAGTGTTTTACAAAAAAATGGATGTCGACAATAAGCTGATGTGATTGGTGTCAGGCAATATGGATAATGCATCAACATTGCCTTTGTAGCAAAGCACAATTCTCCTGCTTGTTAGCAAGTTTGTGGTTGATTTTGTGTGAATTTGGATCATGGAAAGAATCACATTTTGCTGGTTGACACGCCTTCTATAACCCCCCAACAGGGTGATAAAACGAGCCCCGTAAAATGGTGATAAAACCAGCCCCGGTGGGATAAAAAGCCCCACGGGGTCAAAAATGGCAAAAAACAGGCGCCGGGGGGGGGTTCATCTCCTATTTCGGGGTGGGTGTATACCTGCACCTGATGAATGTCAAAGCAGAGACTGCCATTTTTGATTGTCCCAACCGCAGCGTGGGATACCTGCAACAGAGCGCGCACAATAGCAAATCATGCTATACAAACAAACCCTGAAATGACAGTAATCAATAATGATAAAGACATACAAACATACAACAGCAATTAATCCAATAGCGAAGACATGATAGACCCAAATAATCGCAATTCCTACAGGCGCAATGCGACTGCGACTCTCTCCGCACCCATGTGCCTATGCCCTCCTGCACCCCCCTCCTAGGCCATCTGAGGCCGGAACGTTGGACCTGGAGGCACAGGCCATATATGCTAATGTACATTCCCCTGGACCATCCTTGCGGAGCCATGGTCCATCTACTTTTTTTCGGGTTTACACAAACTGACGGGGGTACTAAAAAACCAAGTAGACATGAAGAATAAGATAGACAACAATGGGCTCATCAAACAATCAATGATTCAACCCAAAGGCTGAGACCAATACAGCACTAATCAGCGTATAATTGGACACAATCAAAAAAATGGGCACCACATCAGTGCACTGGTGACTTGCCACCATGTGCTGGTGCAACCACACATGGATAAAGATAAGCAACGGCCACTCAGCATCAAAAAGCTTATGGCAAATCAGAATCAAGGAAAACTGCACTACAGTGCACTGGCAACCTGCTACCAGGCGCAAGCACAGTCTGGCTTAAGCTATAAGCCATGCGCAGCACCACACCTGTGGCCTACACACTATGCTGCCTAGCCAACCGATGCACAATAATACATACGGGCACGGCACTGATGTTGTGTGTCCCCGTTTGCCCCCAACCAAGGCACTGTTCACCCCACAACCTAGTGGGTCGTGTTGGGGCCATTCTACATATAATAGTTTCTTGAAAAAGCCTGCAAAAGCTGAAAAAGCCAAATCGCCACAATTATCAAACATATGCGTTTCCCGATATATGAACGACTAGCCCCTGAATCCGGCTGATTCAATTCCCTACCATGAAAATCACATGTCTGAAAGCAAAAATGTACACTCCTGTTCTACTGCAGCCTACTGCAGGTCTCAAGCGCCTACTTAAGCTCACCATATAGATGGGGGGCCTGGGGTCCTGAATGTGTGGTTGTCGTAATCAAAAAGTTGGCTTCCCCACCTACAGTGTTTCTGCAATAAAACAAACATCCCAAAGTAATGTTCTGAGTGGCTGCACACTATGCGGGGCAATGGGGTTGGTTTTGTAGGGAGGGGTAAGGAGCCACTTACGCATTGTGTTAAGAGTGGGGAGCCACCGCCGAACACCGCTTTGAAGGAAAACCCGTGGCGTGTTCGCTCGGATCTTGTTGGCCCCTGGCGCGCTGAACTGTGCATTGCGAGGTATTCATGTAGGCGCAGCTCAAGTGCGCGCCCTCTGGGTTTGCCGTTTGTCCGTGGACGCCCAGTAGATCTGCAACTCCAACACCGTGAACGGCGCCCTCACCACCACACGTTCCCAAGTGTGCGAGCTTCGTCTGCATTCATATGACCACTCCTTCGGAGTCGACCTTCTGAACCCAAAGTACTGTTGTCAGTGTGTGGCTCTGCCTGCGTGTGTTCGCGTGTGCTTGTAATAGCTAGTGAGCAGTGGAGGGAGTTTCCCTCTGCGTAACCTGATTCCAAACACTGTGTGTCAAATCTACGACCTCGAGCAGAGTGATTTAGTGTAGCGTGGAAGGGTGCTTCAGGCTATGGGCGCGAGATCCTGGCGCTTGCGTTTCGTGTTGTGCAGGCTGAATCTAGCTCAAAATGAGTTGAATGTAAAAAATGACTTGCGGGTCGAAAAGCACTGCATTTGTACTTGAAAGGTTAAAAGTTTATGCACCTTTGCCTCGTTTTTCACTATATTTGTTGAATGTTCGAGATCAGCGTTCTGGGCGCTGTTGGGTTATGACAGTTTTGTTTTTTTTCTCACAAGGCATAATGACGTCGACTTATATATATGTACTGGCTCTGCTAGCCCTTTGAGAGAGCCTTTGTTTCTGTTTGTTTATTAGTGTGAAAGATTGCAGTGTCACTCTTCGAGTGGCTCTTCTTCAGTGTGCGGACTTGTTTGGGAACACATACAGAGATGTTTCAGCACTTTGAATGCTCTCTGTCTGTGTGTGAATACCTGCTGTTTTTTATCATTGTTTCAAAAATTTTGGATGCGAAACAGCAGGAGGTTTCAAACCCAAGCAGGAAAACAATCATTGAGGATACAGTCTTTGCGAAACCAGCATAGAGGTTTTATACAACGAAACCAATGGTTTTACAACCCTCAGGGTTTTCCTTCAACGTGGTGTTCGGCGGTGGCTCGCCGCTCTTAACACAATGCGTAAGTAGCCCCTTACCCCTCCCTACAAAACCAACCCCATTGCCCCGCATAGTCTGCAGCCAATGGGAACATTACTTTGGGATGTTTCTTTTATTGCAAAAACACTGTAGGTGGGGAAGCCAACTTTTTCATTACGACAACCACACATTGAGGACCCCAGGCCCCCCATCTATATGGTGAGCTTATATAGGCGCTTGAGACCTGCAGTAGGCTGCAGTAGAACAGGAGTGTACATTTTTCGTTTCAGACATGTGATTTTCATGGCGGGGAATTGAATCAGCCGGATTCACGGGCTAGTTGTTCATATATCAGGAAAAGCATATCTTTGATAATTGTGGCGATTTGGCTTTTTCGGCTTTTGCAGGCTTTTTCAGGAAACTATTATATGTAGAATGGCCCCAGCACGACCCACTAGGTGGTGGGGTGAACAGTGCCTTGGTTGGGGGCAAACGGGGACACGCAACATCAGTGCCGTGCCCGTATGTATTATCGTGCATCAATTGGCTAGGCAGCACAGTGTGTAGGCCACATGTGTCGTGCTGTGTATGGGTTATAGCTTAAGCCAAACTGTGCTTGCGCCTGGTAGCAAGTTACCAGTGCACTGTAGTGCAGTTTTCCTTGATTCTCATTTGCCATCAGCTTTTTGATGCTGAGTGGCCGTTGCTTATCTTTATGCATTGTGTGGTTGCACCAGCACATGGTGGCAAGTCACCAGTGCACTAATGTGGTGCCCATTTTTCTGATTGTGTCCAATTATACGCTGATTAGTGCTGTATTGGTCTCCGCCTTTGGGTTGAATCATTGATTGTTTGATGAGTCCATTGTTGTGTATCTTATTCTTCATGTCTACTTGGTTTTTTAGTACCCCACTCAGTTTGTGTAAACGCGAAAAAAAGTAGATGGACCATGGCTCCGCAAGGATGGTTCAGGGGAATGTACATTAGCATATATGGCATGTGCTTTCAGGTCCAACGTTCCGGCCTCAGATGGCCTAGGAGGGGGGTGCAGGAGGGCACATGCACATGGGTGCGGAGATAGTCGCAGCCGCATTGCGCCTGTAGGAATTGCGATTATTTGGGTCTATCATGTCTTCGCTATTGGATTAATTGCTGCTGTATGTTTGTATGTGTTTATCATTATTGATTACTGTCCTTTCAGGGCTTGTTTGTATAGCATCATTTGCTATTGTGCGCGCTCTGCAACAGAGCGCGCACTTGAGCTGCGCCTACATGAAGACCGCGCACTGCACAGTTCAGCGCGTCACGGGCCAACAAGATCAGAGCGAACACGCCAAAGATCAGGTGAAGGAATACGATCACGACAGTGGCAGTGAAAAAAAACCGAGGCACTTCAGCTTGCAGCAAATTGGAGAGCGGCACGCTTGATGAACTGATTGTTGTATGCACCGCACAGACCACGGTAACCACCGATGATGACCATAGTGATGTTCGTCACCTCACGCTTCTTCAGCAGTGGCAGTTTGGCAGCGTCACTGCCCTGCAGGCGGCCAACAACATCGCCGAAAACACCCTGGCGACCATAGGAGAAGGGACGAGCCTCCACAACAGTTTGCTGGGCACGACGAAGCTTAGCGGAAGCTACCACCTTCATGGCATTAGTAATCTGCTTGGAGTTTTTTGACAGTTGTAAGACCGTCACGGAGCTCAGCAGCAGAGGCAGCCATGGTCCAGTTACCCTCCTCAACGCCCAAAGAGTTGTGTGCGGGATTCTTCTCGGTGGCCTTTGCAGCGGTGACCTTGACAAAACCCATAGTCACAGGTGTCGAACAAGACGATGCTACCATGCAACAGAGCGCGCACAATAGCAAATCATGCTATACAAACAAACCCACAAATGACAGTAAGGAATAATGATAAGCACATACAAAAATACAACAGCAATTAATCAAATAGGGAAGACATGATAGACCCAAATAATCGCAATTCCTACAGGCGCAATGTGACTGCGACTATCTCCGCACCCATGTGCCTGTGCCCTCCTGCAATAACCTGCAACAAATCGCCAACTGTTTCACAATACTCTGAAAATCCTGTTTCTTTCCCCTACATCATGATGCATGCTACTACCCATGGATGAGGTTTTAACATTGCGCATTGTTGCAGTCACATTTTTGATGGGGAATCTTGCTTCAAAATTCTCAAAAGCGCTGGCAGTACTGACCTGTTTTAATTAGTCTCAATCTCATTTTCGATAGTGCGAACAAAATGTTTCCGCAATTTGGAACAATCCACGAAAATTTAAGAGAGAATCAAGAGAAGTACGTAGGTAGGTGCACTCATTCGTAGAGAGGCGCCCCATGGTTCCCGCTGGCGATGCCGCTGTGACGGACAGGAAGAGGCTCCGCGCTTGAAGAGGGGAGGCGACTTACATCCCGCTAGACCTGACTGGTGGCCCCCAACAAAGCGGCCCCGGGCAACACCGGGAGGGCTGTTCGCCGCCAGCGTGACTGCTTGTCATGCCAGGAGGGTGGGCCCCCGTGCTTGCGCACGTCCCCTCCTTTGGGCGGAACCCTAGGGGTTCACCGGACTTCCTGGCGTATCCCGTTCCCAAAGCATGCATGCATGTTCTTGGTACTGGGGTTCCGAGGCGCTTGAGTGTCGCACGCTCCGCGTCGTGTCCCAAAGCAGCGCAGGCCTTAGGATGCAGCCTTACCCCCGGGCTCCGGATCTCGTTTGGCCGGGTCACCTGCATGGCACAAGCTGCCTCAGTGTCCGGGCTATGGACACTGGGTTTCGTACTGTTGCGTGGCGCTTGTGTTTGGGTCTGGGTTGTGCTTGGGCTCGGGTGTCGGCTGCGCCCCGCCACTCCTGGCCGGGGTCTCGGGCTGGTGTGTTTGGGTACGGGTCGTGGTTTCGCCCTTCGTTTCCCGGCTGGGGTTTGCGGGGTTTGCGGTTGGGCTCGGGTTTCGGCCCATCTCCCACCATTCTTGGTTGGGGTTTTGGGGCGTGCGTGGTTGTGTGCGCGCTCCGCCTGTACCCCGCCGTTCCCGGCTCGGGTGTGCGGTGTGGGTGGGTGTGCTTGGGCCCGGGTTTCGGCTGCGCCCCGCCACTCCTGGGCGAGGTGTTGCGGTGTGTGCGTGTTTGTGTGCGCGCCCTGCCCGGTTCCCTGCACCCCCTGGCCGGCTGGGGGTGCGGTGCGGGGGTGTGTGCTGGGGCCTGGGTTGCTGCCGCGCCCCGCCACTCCTGGCTGGGGTGTTGGGGCGTGTGTGTGCTTGTGCGCGCGCCCCGCTTGTACCCCGTCCTTCCTGGCTGGGGTGTGTGGTGTGGGCGTGTGTGTTGGGCTCGGGTTTCGGCTGTGCCCCGCCACTCTGGGTGTTGGGGTGTGTGTGCGTTCGTCCGTGTGCCCAGTTTGCACCCCGCCATTCCTGGCGGGGTGGCGTGTGTGTGTGTGGGCTTGGATTTCGTCTGCTCTCCGGTTTTTTCCTGGCTTGGGTGCTGGGGTGCGTGGTCTCTTGTGTGCGCTGCGTTCGTTTCCCTTCCCCTTCTGGGGGGCCGCCTGTGGCGTGGCGGTGTGCGGGTGTTGCTGTGGTTGGGGTTTCCTCCCCCCCCCGTCCCCTTTGGTTTCTTTTTTTTCTTGCGGGGGGGGGTGTCGTGGCGTGTCGTGTCGTGGCTTTGTGCTGTCCGTCGCTGGCTGTCCCCGTCTTGGGTCTCGTGCTCACCGTCCCCCCTTCCCCTCTCGTACGGGCTGCGCCTTCTTGTGTTTTTTTTTTCCGTCCCTGCCCTATCGAGGTGTGTGTCGGCGTGTTCGGGGTGTCCTTTCTTCCGGGTGGGCCGCTGCTCTCGGTTGGGTGTCGCCGGTTTTGGCTGGGTGGTCCTCCGGTGTTCCTTCGGGGGGTCCTGTCTTCGGTGCCGTCTGGCTGGGGGGTTTGGCCGCCTCTTGTGGGTGGGCGGTTTCGTTGCTGTGGGCCTTTCTCGTGCCCCCCCCCCCCTGTTTTTTTTTTGGGAGGGTCTGCCTGTTCCTCCCTCTGCCTTCCCTCGGCTGGTGCACGCACTGGTCGGCATTCAGTGTGGTTAACCGGGTTGCTATTGGGGCTTGCGTTCTGTTAGGCCTTGCCCCGGCCCCATGGGTCGGGTGGGTTATGTGCACGCTTCGCTCGGTGGCCCTGCTTGCGGGGTTAAGTTCTGGCTCTGCTGGCTGGGCGGTTGCGCTAGGCGGTTTCGTGAGGCCCTGGGTTAGGAAGGCTGGGGTTTCCCGTGTCTCTCCGCCCCCGCGGTGCCGGAATTAACTTTCCGGCGGCGGTTTGTGTGGGCGTACCGGCACCGTCGTTGCCGGGCGCGCGGTGGCCCCTTGCCGGTGCATGCTGGGCTGGTGCGGCGCCTTCTGGGGCGTGCGGCGGGTTGGTTGGGTTAGACCCTCCGTTAGTGTCCCTTGCTTTGGTGTTGTGGTGTGCTGCGGTGCGCCGTGCTGTGTCGTGCAGTGTTTCGCCGTGCTGCGTCGTGCTGGCCCGTGCTGTGGTGTGTCGTGTTGTGGTGTGTCGTGTCTTGGGGTGCTTTGTCGTGGTCCGTTGCACGGTGGGCCGCTGCGGTGCGGTGTGCCGTGCTGCCTCGTGTTGTGCCCTGGTGGGTCGGTGGTGCTCAGTCCGGCCCGTGTCGTGGTGCGGAGTGCGGGTAGGAGTGTGGCTGGCTGGTGGCTGGGGGTTGGGGATAGGTGTGGGGTGGTTTGCTGGGCCCGTGCTGTGGGGGTCTGGGTGTGCCGCTTGGGCCGATGGGTCAGGTGGGTGTCCGCGGGGTTGCCCTCCGTGGGGGCCTGTGCTTTGGTCCCGTGCCCTCTGGGGGTTCTTGCCTCTAGCCCTGGGCGCTGTGGCCGCGCCCTGTTCCTCTTTCGGTGCCTGTGAGGTGGCCCTTGCTGTGGCCGGCGTCGTCACCTGGCGGTGAGGGCGTGGTTGTGGGCTGCGTGGTGGTGTTCTCGGCGTTCTCCTCTGTGGATGCAGCTCCTTCTCCCCGTGTGGGTGTGCCCTCCTTCCTCTGTGTGGTTTCCGGTGGCCGGTGGGCGTGAGCCGGTGTGGTCTGTACGGCGTCGATTCGTGCTGCGGCGGCGTTTGTTGGGGGCGTGCGCCTCCGGGGGCCGCGCGGTGTCCGCTCGGGGTGGGGCGGTGCTGGTCCCTCCGTTGTGGCATGCCGTTCCTGCGTGTGCGCCCTGGTGCCAGCCGTTGCGTCCTCTTTCTCTGCGCCACGGTCCCTGTTCCTTCCCCTTTCTGGCCCATGGGTGGTTTCCTGCTCCCGTGTTGTGTCGCTCCCGGTGCCGTGTCCCGCTGGGCGCCTCCCTGTCACCTTGGGCCCTTCCTAGCCCCCTTACCGGGGTGTCCCTTCCCGTCCCTTGCCCTCCCCTTGCCCGTGCCCTTTCCCTTCCGGGTGTGGTGGCGGTGGGGTGGGGGGACGCCTGGGGGTGGGTGGTCTGGAGCCACCAGTGGAGGGTTTGGGGAGTGTGTGGGGGGCGGAGGCCTTGGACCGCGTCCCGGAGGAGGGCCTCCCACGCCGCCTGCGGCATGGCGGCCTCCGGGGCCGCCTCGTTGGGGTTGGCGGGGATGCAGGTGCGGATCTCCTCGAAGGTGTGCACCATCTGCACCCCTTCTCGCCTTCCCGCTTCCTGGCCCACTTCACCCAGCGGCGGAGTTCCCGCAAGGCGGGGGCAGACAACCAGGCGAGGTGGGCGGGGGCCTGGGGGGGGGGGGGGGGTCCCAGCTTGAGGTCCTGGAGGGGGTCGTCGACATGGGGCGGCGGTAGCGGCGTCCGGGGGAGCGGGAGCGACGGTGGCGGGGGCTGGGGGTGGAGGATGCGTACGGGCGGCGCGGGGAACGGGAGGCTCGGGGGGACTCGTGGGGGGAGGGGGACGTGGCCATGGGACGGCGGTGGTGTGCTTGGCGGCGCCCGGGGGAGCGGAAGCGGCGGTGGCGGGGGCTGGGGATGGAGGATGGGTACGGGCGGCGGGGAGAACGGGGTGCGCGGTGCTGCTCCTGGGGGGAGGGGGATGTGGACATGGGACGGGGGTGGCGTGCGTGGTGGCGCCCGGGGGAGCGGGAGCGGCGGGAGTGGGGCCCTGGAGGGTCCTGGTGGCGCCTTGGGGAGCAGGAGCGGCGCGAGTGAGCGGCTGAGGCGCGGTGGCTCTGTGTGGAGCGTGAGCGCCGGGGGTGGGTGTGCCGCGTGGGGGGGGAGCGGGAGCGCCGCCGTTTGCCGGACCGGGCCTCATCGTGGGGCGCGCCTGGCCAGGGAGGAGGCATTGGCGGGTTCTTGGGGGCTTTGCATGGGGCTGCCTGGTACTGTGGGGGGCGGGAGTCCGCCAGCGTCCATTGATCCGGTGCGTAGGGGTGCGGCGGCGGCGTCGGCTGGTGGTGCGGGTCGAGTGACTGTCCCGGGTGGGCTTGGGCCCGGGGGGCCCCTTCGGCGTGGACGTGGTGGCCGGCGGGATACGGTTCCTGGTACGGGGGGGGGTGGCCCCTGATGGTAGGCGGAGTATGGGGTCGGAGCGCCCGGGTGCTGCCACCCCATGCGCTGGTGCTGCTCGTGCAGAGGGGGTTATGGTCCGGTGGGGTAGGGTGGTGGGCAGTGGTAGTGGTGGCGGTGGTATTGGTGGTGGTGATAGGGGGGCCGTTGGTGGTGGTGGCGCTGGTAGTGGTGGGGGGGGTGGTGCGGATATGGCCCTAGGACCCCTTGTTGATTTTCCGGTCCCCCCAGTAGGGGTGGGGGGTCGGGCATCGTGCGCAGTCCCTGCGGCCGTGCTGCTTGGTGGGTAGCGGGGGCGGGCTGGGGGCCGGGCTTTACTGTGACCGCGGTCGAGGGGTCCCACTTCCCTGGGTCGGTCTGGCTGGCGGCGGTGGTGGTTTGTGGGGGTCGGATGACGGGGTGCTTGGAGATGGGGATGTTCACGAGGGTTTGGACGGGGTCGTGTTGGGTGGCCGCCACTGTGGTGGCGGCGGCCGCTGGGGGGAGGGGGGCTTGGGTTCTGGTGGGTGGGGGGTCTTGGTTTGGGTTAGGGGTCGGGTTAGGGCGGTGTCGCTTGGGCTGTCGTTGTTGTTTTTGTGGTGTTGGGGGCTGCGCGGGGTGGTGTTGGTGGTGGTGCTGTTGCTGGTGGTGTGGTCGTTTGGGTTCCGGCTTGGGTTTGGGGTCGGGTTCTGGGTTGGGGTCCGGTTCGAGGTTGAGGAGGACCTCGTTCCGGAGGTGCGAGGGCACCGGTGCCGGGTGGGGGGGGGGGGTTCCCGGCGTGCTGCCAGGGTGCCTGGGTTGCCTGTGTGTGGGTCGCGGGGCCCCCAGTAGCTTGGCGTGCGGGCGCAGCTTTGGCGTTGGCCGTGGCTTTGTGGATGATGTTGGCGGGGAGGGGGGGGTCTCAGGATGAGGTGGGGGACGTCGATGAGGATGGGGATAAGGAGGAAGTGGTGGTTTTGGGGGACGCGGGTTGCGCTGTGATGCGGGCGGTCGCGGGCTTGTGGGCGGCGGCTTCTGCTGCCGCCACGGCAGGGAGGATGGAGGGCAGGTCCTGGGGCTGCAGGTTGGGGGTAGGTGGCCGGAGGGGCCCGGCCGTGACCTGGCCGATCTTGTTGGCAGCGATGGGGGAGGGAGGCGCAGCGTTGCGGTTTTCGCCTTCCGGGCTTGGCTGGGCCGGGGTCCTGCAATGCATGGGGTCGTGTGGGTTGGCGTCCGCGGGGGAAAACAGTTTGCGTGGGCTGCATTCGTGGGCCGGGGGGGACGGGCCTGGGTTTCCGGGGGTGTGTGCGAGGGGCGTGTGCGGGCCACTGGGCGGGATGGGCGTGTCGTGGGGCGTGGGGCTCCATGCGGTTGGTGTGTGCGGGTCGCCGGGTGTGGGGGGTGGTGTGGGGTGTTCGGCGGGTGGGTCCGCGGCGGGCGTGTGCGTTTGTTTTGGCGGGTGGGGGAGGCCCGTGTTGCTGGGCCCGGGGCTGCGTGCGCTGGTGGGCGTGTGTGGGCCGGGTGGGTAGCGGGGGGGGAGGGGCAGGGGCGGGGATTTCGCGGGGGTGTGTGTTGTGTCGGTGTATGTGTCCGCTTGCAGCGGTGCGCTTGTGTGGTCAGTTGTAGGCCGCGTGGTTTGGAGGAGATGCTTGCCTGCTTCTGCGGCCGCGGCGAGGATTTCGCAGACAAGCGTGCGTATTTGGTGCACCTCTTGGTCAGTGGAGGGAAGTGGGTACGCTAGCTCTGGGCTAAGGCCCACGCGGCGGAGGACTCTTTGGATGGCGCGGTACCCGCAGGTGAGGGAGTGCTGTGACCTGGGGGGGGGGCCCTTCTGTGTGTGTGGGCCTGCCTCGACTTGGGTATGGGCGGTGGGGATGGCCCATATCCAGGGCACGGTCCCCGTGGATGGCCAGCGGCGCTGGATCCATTGGGCCAGGCAGAGCATGGCCAGTCCCAGGTGGTAGCCCGCCCGCCCTGAGGTGATTTTGGCCAGGGCGCGGGCCGGGGGCTTGTTCCCCGGCTGGAGGACTCTGTACGGGTAGGTGGGGTCCCCTACTGCCCCTGGTGGGGCGGCTCCTCGGGCGAGCATGGTGTCAGTCCCTTTGACGAGCCATTGTGGGCCGGGGGATGTTGCTGTAGCGGCCACTACGTAGTAGTGCCCGCGCTCGAGGACTGTACACCAGACCTCCGGCGGGGGGTGGTCGCTGTCTGTAGGTGGGGGAGGGAGGTCGTAGTCTGGGGTGCGTAGGCCGGTGGCGCAGAGGGCGGTGTCGCGGGTTGGTGCGGTGGCCTGTTCCCATTGTTCTGGGTGGTTCGGGTCCACTGGGTGGTCCCTGTCCGCTGGGGCTCGTCGTAGGCGTATGGTCCCTCGACGTGTGACGTTGATGTCGGGGTCGTGTGTCAGGGCCTGGCCCCACTCGATGGGGCAGATCCAGACGTGTTGGCCTTGGGCGTGTTGGCGGGCTCGCCAGAGTACGAGGTCTACGATGGCCTCCTGGAGGCCGTTGCCTGGGGTGGTCAGGTCCTGGACGGCTTTGACAGTGAGCTTGGTCCAGCTCTCTTGTAGGCGGTAACAGCCCAGGGGAGTGCTCAGGGCCCTGCCTTGGAGGGTTGCTCGGAGGAGGTTGGGGTCGCGGATGGTGGTCGGTGTGAGGGGGGGGTGCTCCGGGTCCGGGGGGGGCTGGCTGGGTGGGCTGCTGGGGTCCTGCGCGTCCGCGCAGATGTATGGGTGGCCCTGGGTGGGTTTTGCTGGGCTGGGCGGTGCCGGGTGGCCTCATGGATGAGAGGTGGGCTCTGGTGTGCCGTGGGTGGTTGTGGCGGGGGGGTTTATGGGTTGGGGCCCGGCGGCCTTCTGGGGTGCTCTGGTGGTGTCTTGGAGGCCTGCGGACGGAGAATGGGGGGGAGTGTGTGTGGGGCGCGGACTAGGTTAGTGGACTTCTGGGTCATGCACAGCATGGTAATGGATGAGACGCCGCATGTGCTCCCTGGCGGTGGGGTCGGTGAGTTGTTCGGTGTGTGTCAACAGGAGGCGTTTGCGGTGTACCATTTGGGCCGCTGCTCTGCGGACTGGTTCTAGCTGGAGGTGCGCTGCTGCCTCCATCGGTTTTACCGTGTGTCTGGTGAGGTGTCGGTGTAGGGCCTGTGTCATCGCCCCCCTCATGGTGGTTTCCTTGACCAGGGGATCCCTGAAGAGGTGTTCGGTGGCCTAGTGTGCGTGGCTGTGGGTTGGCCAGCCTACGTGTTGCCGTAGGCTTTCTGCCGGGGACCAGCCTACTAGTGTGTCCCTGCCCGTATGGAGGGGGCATATCTTGAAGTGTTCCCAGTCCTCCGGGGTGGAGTGGTCGCATGGGCAGCGGCTGTGTTCTTCCGGGACATGGATGTGCTTGCGGGCGAGCCATCGGACGACCCTGGTGAGGAGTCGTAGTTGCTCCCTGAGGAGCTGGATGCGTCGTTTCTGGAGGTGGGCTGGGACGTTTGCTGGGCGTAGTGCCGAGTCCTAGAGGGAGACCGTCAGTTTGTCCTGGAGCTCTTGGATGTGTGCTCGGCTGTCTGTGTCGCCGAGCACGCGGGCGAGATGTTGAGTGGGGTTGGGGTAATGGTATGCTCTGTCGTGTGAGGTATGGAGAATCAAGAGAAATGACAATGCACCCTGAAGCAATAGACCATGTTCGGCAGCAAGACGTAGCCAAGAACTGTGCAACACACTGGCTGAGGTCTTTCGGGGTGGGTGTTACCTCTTCTTGGGTGGTCCCACCATGCCGGGGGGGGTGGGGTGATGCACAGCATTTTTGCTGAATACCAGCCTCGGTTTCCGTTTTAGCCATTTATTATGTTGTTCACTGATGCCACTGTGGCCTTTGTGGTGGGCAGTGTGTATGTGTGTGCGTTTTGGGGGCAGGCGGGGTGTGGAGGGTTGTGACGGGTGGTCGTTGGGCATATGGTTGTGGAGAGAGGGTCGGCTGTTGTGTAGTGTATTGTTTCCCCATTGGTGTTTTGGGCCGGGGGCGTTGTAGTTGCTTGCATGGGAAGGGGGTCTGACCTGTTGTGATTTGAAATTTTTCCGTTTTGTGCATTTCTGAAAAATTGCAAAAAGTGGGTAATTGTGTCTCATTGTCAGGTTCTTTTCAGACGTATTAGTGGAAACGTGAACGCGATGTGTAATGATGGGTTTTTTTTTTCTTGGATTGTGTTTCGGGTGGTGGTTTGGGGTTTGCAACCTGGGGTGGTGTTGCTATTGTGCTTCACGTTCCAAATGATAATTGGAGGTGATACCGAGGGTTACATTGTGAGATAGTTTTGCCTTCACGCAAAGAGGCACTAGGATTAGAGCGCGGCTATTCCTTTGCAGACTTTTGAGTGCAGCTTGCGTCTAGTTTTCAGGGCTGTCTTTGACATTCCCATATCTTCTGCATACCTGTTTTCCGGTTTTTGACAGATGTAGATGCCCCTGGGGTGAATATGGGCTGCATTCGGGGGCCTGGGGGGGGGTGGGCCTGGGTTTCCGGGGGTGTGTGCGAGGGGTGTGTGCGGGCCACTGGGCGGGGTTGGCATGTCGTGGGGCGTGGGGCTCAATGCGGTGGGTGTGTGCGGGTCGCCGGGTGTGGGGCCTGGTGTGGGGTCCTCGGCGGGTGGGTCCGCGGCGGGCGTGTGCGTTTGTTTGGGCGGGTGGGGGAGGCCCGTGTCTTGGGGCCCGGGGCTGCGCGCGCTGGTGGGCGTGCCCGGGCCGGGTGGGTAGCGGGGGGGGAGGGGCAGGGGCGGGGATTTCGCGGGGGGGGGTGTTGTGTCGGTGTAAACGTCCGCTTGCAGCGGTGCGCTTGTGTGGTCAGTTGTAGGCCGGGTGGTTTGGAGGAGAAGCTTGCCTTCTTCTGCGGCCGCGGCGAGGATTTCGCAGACAAGCGTGCGTATTTGGTGCACCTCTTGGTCAGTGGAGGGAAGTGGGTACGCTAGCTCTGGGCTAAGGCCCACGCGGCGGAGGACTCTTTGGATGGCGCGGTACCCGCAGGTGAGGGAGTGCTGTGACCTGGGGGGGGGGTCCTTCCGCGTGTCTGGGCCTGCCTCGACTTGGGTTTCGGTGGTGGGGATGGCCCATATCCAGGGCACGGTCCCCGTGGATGGCCAGCGGCGCTGGATCCATTGGGCCAGGCAGAGCATGGCCAGTCCCAGGTGGTAGCCCGCCCGCTCTGAGGTGATTTTGGCCAGGGCGCGGGCCGGGGGCTTGTCCCCCGGCTGGAGGACTCTGTGCGGGCTGGTGGGGTCCCCTACTGCCCCTGGTTGTGCGGCCCCCGGGGCGAGCATGGTGTCAGTCCCTTTGACGAGCCATTGTGGGCCGGGGGATGTTGCTGTAGCGGCCACTATGTAGTAGTGCCCGCGCTCGAGGACTGCACACCAGACCTCCGGCGGGGGCTGGTGGCTGTCTGTAGGTGGGGGAGGGAGGTTGTAGTCTGGGGTGCGGAGGACGGTGGCGCAGAGGGCCATGTCGCGGGTTGGTGCGGTGCCCTGTTCCCATTGTTCTGGGTAGTTCGGGTCCGCTGGGTGGTCCCTGTCTGCTGGGGCTCGTCGTAGGCGTATGGTCCCTCAACGTGTGACGTTGGTGTCGGTGTCATGTGTCAGGGCCTGGCCCCACTCAATGGGGGGGATCCAGACGTGTTGGCCTTGGGCGTGTTGGCGGGCTCGCCAGAGTACGAGGTCTACGATGGCCTCGTGGAGGCCGTTGCCTGGGATGGTCAGGTCCTGGAGGGCTTTGACAGTGAGCTTGGTTCAGCTCTCTTGTAGGCGGTAACAGCCCAGGGGAGTGCTCAGGGCCCTGCCTTGGAGGGTTGCTCAGAGGAGGTCGGGGTCGCGGATGGTGGTCGGTGTGAGGGGTGGGTGCTCCGGCTCCGGGGGGGGCTGGCTGGGCGGGCTGCCGGGGTCCTGCGCGTCCGCGCAGATGTATGGGAGGCCCTGGGTGGGTTTTGCTGGGCTGGGCGGTGCCGGGTGGCCTCGTGGGTGAGAGGTGGGCTCTGGTGTGCTGTGCGTGGTTGTGGCGGGGGGGAGTCTTGCGGTGGGGCCCGGCGGCCTTCTGGGGTGCTCTGGTGGTGTCTTGGAGGCCTGCGGACGGAGATGGGGGGGGGCGTGTGTGGGGCGCGGAGTAGGTTAGTGGACTTCTGGGTCATGCACGGCATGGCAATGGATGAGAGGCCGCATGTGTTCCCTGGCAGTGGGGTCGGTGAGTTGTTCCGTGTGTGTCAACAGGAGGCGTTTGCGGTGTACCATTTGGGCCGCTGCTCTGCGGACTGGTTCTAGCTGGAGGTGCGCTGCTGCCTCCATCGGTTTTACTGTGTGTTTGGTGAGGTGTCGGTGTAGGGCCTGTGTAACCGCCCCTCTCATGGTGGCTTCCTTGACCAGGGGATCCCTGAAGATGTGTCCGGTGGCCTGGTGTGCGTGGCTGTCGGTTGGCCAGCCTACGTTAAGCCGTAGGCTTTCTGTCAGGGACCAGCCTACTAGTGTGTCCCTGCCCGTATGGAGGGGGCATATCTTGAAGTGTTCCGAGTCCTCCGGGGTGGTGTGGACGCATGGGCAGCGGGTGTGTTCTTCCGGGACATGGATGTGCTTGCGGGCGAGCCATCCGGCGACCCTGGTGAGGAGTGGTAGTGGCTCCCCCCCCCGAAAGCTGGATGCGTTGTTTCTGGAGGTGGGCTGGGACGTTTGCTGGGCGTAGTGCCAAGTCGTAGAGGGGGACCGTCAGTTTCTCCTGGAGCTCTTGGATGTGTGCTCGGCTGTCTGTGTCGCCGAGCACGCGGGCGAGATGTTGAGTGGGGTTGGGGTAATGGTATGCTCTGTCGTGTGAGGTACAGAGAATCAAGAGAAATGACAATGCACTCTGAAGCAATAGACCATGTTCGGCAGCAAGACGTAGCCAAGAACTGTGCAACACACTGGCTGAGGTCTTTCGGGGTGGGTGTTACCTCTTCTGTGGTGGTCCCACCATGCCCGGGGGGGTGGGGTGATGCACAGCATTTCTGCTGAATACCAGCCTCGGTTTCCGTTTTAGCCATTTATTATGTTGTTCACTGATGCCACTGTGGCCTTTGTGGTGGGCAGTGTGTATGTGTGTGCGTTTTGGGGGCAGGCGGGGAGTGGGGGGTTGTGTTGGGTGGTCGTTGGGCATATGGTTGTGGAGAAAGGGTCGGCTGTTGTGTAGTGTATTGTTTTGCCATTGGTCTTTCTGGCCGGGGGCGTTGTAGTTGCTTGGGGAGGGGGTCTGACCTGTTGTGATTTGAAATTTTTCTGTTTTGTGCATTTCTGAAAAAAGGCAAAGAGTGGGTGATTGTGTCTCATTGTCTGAGTTTCTCCAGACGTATTAGTGAAAACGTGAAAGGGATGTGTAATGATGGGTATTTGCTTTTCTTGGATTTTGTTTTGGGTGGTGGTTTGGGGTTTGAAACCTGCGGTGGTGTTGCTATTGTGCTCCACGTTCCCAATGATAATTGGAGGTGATACCAAGGGTTACATTGTGAGATAGTTTTGCCTTCACGCACAGAGGCACTAGGATTAGAGCGCGGCTATTGTTTTGCAGACTTTTGAGTGCAACTTGCGTCTAGTTTTCAGGGCTGTCTTCAACATTTCCATATCTTCTGCATACTTGTTTTCCGGTTTTTGACAGATGTAGGTGCCCGCAGGGTGTATATGGGACGAGGGTTTTGGTGAAACTGTTTTCATTAGCGAGCAATACATGGTTGGTTTCTTGTTGCTGCACCAAGGTTTGCTAGGTCTACCAATTGCTCAGTTGGTTGGTTGCTAGGTGCTGGGGTGCGACGGTATATCACAATAGTTAAGAACAATTTCGGTAACAGACCCACATGGAGCAAGATAGGCTGCAAAATAATCATACAAAGGTCAGGGTCGTGCATTGTAAAATTGCAGCTGTCCGTCGTTGTACTTCGAAGTGGAGCTTAGTTTCGTGTAAGTTTGGGTGGACCACCGCCATGCATAAACAAAGGTCAACTGTTTTTCCATTGGGGCCCTTCATTAGAAATACAATGCAAGGGTTCTATGTCATTATCTCGTCTTCCTTTGCCAACATTTTTGCTACCGCTTCCTTTATAGTATTTCCGAATCTGCGATTAGTTACAACTGAGTGTCACATACCGCGCCCGTGCGTTCAGCAATTACACTTTCTGATGCTAGCGCTTTTGCACGAGGTGATTTTACCATTAGCATTCTCACTATGAATTTCGTGTCTGTATCTATCTTTTCTGCACTGTTTGTTGTATCACAATTGCTATCTCTTCTGCAGCTTTGCTAAGAGTTGAACAAGATTGCAGCTCAAGAATAATGTTGCATGTTGCTGCAATTGGCATGCAAAGCCTATGCACTGATTGCTGCAAAGCCTACAAATTGTTTGCAATCGGCTTCTGATTTGGATGAATTTCGTGTTGAGATCTGACACTCTACGTGTACAGCGACGAGGATTTTCAAAACTATGAAGCATTTGAGATTCAATTGACGATTTTGCTGGAAAACACAGTTTGAGGCTGTGAGACATACTTGTTATTTCATACCTCTTGCCCAGGACTGTACCAAGTGGTGTGCCCCGACTGCCAGTCTGTAGTGGTGTGTGTGCTACCGGCTACTCATACCCTATTCACAATAGAATAAGTCGTCTATTGTTGGTTTGAGTTTGCGACGACATGACGACCGAGGCTTTGTTGTGGTTTCTGGGATCGCATGGTGGCTATGGGGACATGGGCTGGTGGCCCGGAGGAAGAAGGCGTGGCATTCCACTCACATGACAGTGATGTGGGCGTTAAGGGGCCATGTGAGGGCCAACCTGCCAATGTTTGGTGCAAAAAAAGAAAAACAGCAAGGGAAAAACATAGAGACATTGTTGGAGCCTTGAGAAATGTTTTGCGGCGGGATCCGCAACCGGCGTATCATATGTCAAGAAAGTTAATACACACCGACAGTCTTGACCCGATTAGGGTTGGGGTGTCTTGACTAGCGGACTAGGTCAACTGGACGGGTTGATCAATGTTGGTCCCCCGGATTCTCACCATGTGAGTCTCTGTCAAGTGCTCCTATGTTCTTCAAAAATATACATGCGCCGCAAGATCTGTGATGCACGGAACAACCTGGAGACTCACAAAAGTCTTCAAACCCATCCTGGTTCTCTCTTTGGGGAAAATGCCCTGGATCAGCTCCCACACAGACTGTACCCCCTAGTAGGCTGCCACCGCCCCCGGGTGTGGAGTGCGGGGCGACCACTTCTGTGCTTTCCACGTGTTTAAGTCTCTAACACATATGCAGATTCACAGTCCCACAGCTCCTTTCTCCTCCTTGCTGGCCCACCCACTGACCGTGACCTGGGATGTGGGTGTTTCATTGTATGAAGATTGATATCAGTTTCTTCAAACACCCAGCGCAATGCTTCATGGCCTTAACCTTAATGTATGCATTGGCCCTTTGAGCAGGAAACAAAATGCCACCCTGTATGTGCTTACACCATGCACATTGCTCCCTCCCGTTTTGGGTCAGTGGTTTCAAAAGGCAACATCAAAAACGATCAATGAAAGGTTCTACGCTACGTACATCTATTCCAGTAAAAAAATGGCTACAAAAATTGCTTAAAAAGCTCGTCTGGATCAAATTCATAATTCAGCAGAGAGCAAAGGCTAACAGCCTCACCGTCCGATGATCCTTGAGAAAAAAACCATCAAGTCCAAGGTGTACCTTGTGCAGTTCGAAATCTGATTCAGAGTCCGCGAGTTTGTGTAACAGACTCGGCCAGATCGGCTAAATAACTGTCATAATTGCGAATAATTCCGAATCCGAAGCCTCAGAGCGATCATCACAATCGCGATCGCAAATCGCCCCAGACTGCCCCATGGACCGGAGAACGTCATACGCTTTTCCCAATACATGAATCAAATCTCCTTTTCTTTATTTTACATTATATGTGGGAGATATAATCATAGATAAATTTTGGTTCATGAGTTGACTTTAAGCAATCATACCTTGAATTCTTTGCACGTTAGCAGATTCGTTTTTGAGGTATGGGTCGGAATCGCATCGGTCTCAGTGAACATACACTTGATGTCATGAGATGATTGACGTTAGAGTAGACAAGCGTTCATAATTTTGTCATGGGTGCATCCCAAAATATATGAGTGTTGTATCGTCTCATGAGTGTTGGCTTTCCATCGCATCTTTCCTTTAGGGCAATAGTCGTTGTACATAGTGCATGGTGCATTGCCACCTTATGGCTTATCTTCAATAAAGGTTTGTATGACATATGGATTTGCATACATGTCTTTGTTTGGATGTCTTCTGTGATCTGTTTTGTAGTTTCATGATGCAAGAGTATAGGTTCATATAGATGTAATATCATTTGCATTTTGCCCATTTCTTGTGTATGTTTCCCTTTCTCAGGACGTTTCTCCATTCTCAAATTGTATGATACCAGAGGCCGCTCAAGCAAGAGCCGTCTAAAGAGCCGCTCAACATAAGCCGCCGACACAAGCAAGCCGAACCCGACCAGACCGGAGTACCACAGGTTGCACCCCACTCCATAGTACTCTTTTGTTGTTTTGTGTGTTGTTTGGGATCGGTTCTATCGTCTTGATTTTATTGTTGTCATAAATTTTGGCCTCTCATCAATTTCTTGATAATTATATTTTTACGAACAAAACCTTGTAAAGTATTGCCCAAGGTGTTTTCAATAGTTAAATCTTTAACTCCACAAGCTTTATTTTTTCGAAGAATCCAAATCAAATACAAGGTTCAAAAATGAGTGCAAGGGCAAGCTCATTTCATTGTAGCAGTTCGGTGGATCCTAATCCTATGGATACCGCTCAAGTAAGAACACCCCTTAAGTCTTTTCCTCAAGTTCCTCGCGATGAGGATTTTGATCAGTTTTTGGAGGCGGTGACCCCGACCCCAATTAAGTTGTCGTCCGTTCGGTCCGTTGGTTCACCGTTGGGTGTTGAGGAACCAGAGAGAAGAGTTAGTTTTGGTCCGCCGGTAGCGGTTGAGGCCGAACACGCAAAGGCCATGGCCAAATTACCGTTGAGGAGACAGAGACGTGACGAGATGCACGACGAGCAAATCTTCGCCCGCCGGGGGCGCGGAAGTATGGACGACGAACAAGTTTTTGTCGACAAGGCCATTGTCTACAAGATGGTTTGCAGGGCCATGCGCGCAGCCAAGGCTATAAGGCCTATGCAAGGCTCTGAGAGCACCTGAAAAATGACTTCCATCACGAACGCTATAAAGGAGCTTCAAATAGGCCACGAAGAACTCAAAAAATCCCACGAGGGCGAATCACGGTTGCACGCCACCTTGGAGACGGTCGCCACGATGCAAGAGCGCGTTGAATCGCTCCGAGGACAACAGAAGTCACTACAAGTAGAGCACAAAGAACTTAAAAGGTCCAGCGGGAACGAAGCACGCTTGCAAGCCGCCTTGGAGACAAACGCCACGACACAGGTGCACATTGAGGGGCTTCAGGGACAACACAATGCGCTGCAAGACCAACAAGGAGGACTTCAGGAGCGACAACAGAGCCTCAAACAGCGTGCGGATGCGAATACACCGCGCGTTGATGCACTCCAAAGGCAACAACACGAGTTGCAAAGGAGTGCATCCGCGAGCGCGGCGCTACAGGAGAGCGTTGATGGGCTCCAACAACAACATCATGAGCTTCGTCAACGCGTGGAGACGAACATGGCCTCGAAAGAACGAGTGGAGACTCTTCATCAGCAGCAGCGGGAGCTCCGGCAACAAATGGAGTCGAGTGCTGCTTGGCGAGAGGAGCTCTGCCAGACGGTGAAGACCATTGAGCAGGAAGTGGACCACGCCAAGCGGGCTGCGCAAAGTCCACGGTTCCAAGCCAAAATGGCGGAGCTGGACGACCAGGTGCGATGTTGCAACAAAGGCCTGGGTCCATGGATCGTGAGGCCAAGCCTGAGTTTGAAAGGATGGAACCAGACGCCAAGCAATCCCAGCAGCGTCAGGATGAGTGGCTCAAGGGTCTGGAGACGCCCATGGAGGGCATCGAGTGTCAGTTTGAGAAATTGGACGATGCCATGCTTCGTATTGAGGGCCGGATCGACCTCGGAGCACAGGAGGGCACTGCTGACGGATAAACCACGACTCGCTGATCCGGTCCAGGACACGCTCCGAGAAGATCGCCTCAGACAGTACGCCGAGCAGGCTAAGGACAGCGAGGCACGGGTGCAGAAGGCCCTGAGGGACGCCACGGCACAAGTCCAGGAGGTCAGGATCCTGAGGGACAGCGCCACAACTATGGTGGTCGACGCCAAGGACCACATGCAGCAACAGGCCGCCGGTATCGAGTCCTCCAGGATGTCGGTTGAGACCGCCCGCCAGGAAGTTGTGGCCCTAAAGGCGGCGTTGGAGTTGGATTCACGCCTGGTGCAGCGCCCTGAGCAGCGCCCGGTGTGTGCGTTTCGAGAGGACGAACAAAGCCAGCTCCAGAGCCGTGACACAACCCTGGCTGACATGGGCGTAACGCTTCGATCGCTCAAAGAGCACTGGCCGGGAACGCAAGACCGGATCGAGCAGCAGATCAGTGCTGTGAGTACGCGGCTCGAGACGCTGATGAAGGGCAACGCAGATTCACACCGAGAAATCCAGATCCTGCAGGGATGGTCTCAGGAGGACGAGGCTGACCGCCGATGACCTGAGGCACGGATCACGGACATTGAGAACAAGTTCAACGCGGTGAACGCTGCAGCAAATAACGGCGTGACCAACGAGTCCGTGGACCGGGTTGTCGGAGTTGTCAGGAAGGACGTGGAGGCGTTGAAGGATGCGTTGGATGAGGTCCGACAGCGCTGTGTCCAGCGCCACGACGAGTTGACCGCCGAAATACAGCAGCTGAGTTCTGCCGTGCAGTCGGACTTGGCGGAGAAGAGAGAGTAAAGAATGCCAAGCGATGGGCAACCCTGAGGGACGGATGGACAGCGTTGAACAAGGACACGGAGGAGAACATCCGAGCCCCGTTGCCGTGTCTTCAGAGGGGCAGTGTGACTTTCATTGTCGCACCATCCGGGACCGCCCAGAGGCATACGACCGCAAAGTCGAGAGTCTAGACGACAACGAGCTGCGGTGAGTGGAGCTGGCCAAGAAGAACATTGAGGACATCCAGCAGCTCCAGGAGTGTGTGGAAGAAATGACCCGCCGGACTAAGCGAATCCAGCACACCTTGGAACATGCCCACCAGACGGCTTCAACTGCAGGATTGTCTCCGCCAGCGCCACCGCCTGCACCGCATGCTGCGCCATATCAGGTGCAGCCCCAATACACTCAGGGACAACCTCCAGGACACCTTCAGGGACAGCCCCAGGGACAGCAGTTCCAGCCGGGACAGGGACGAGACCAGATTCAAGGACCATTCCCAGTACCCGGAGGTGGGCTGCGAGGGAACCGTGAACACCAACAACATCATCAGCAATATGGGGGACAGCCGTATGGTGAGCAGCAGTACGTGGATCCCCGACAGCCGCGAGTACGGAAGTTCCTGCCGCCGGCACCACAGTGGCTCGTCCCTACTCAGCCGAGATGGGCGCCGGATTATTCGCATGAGTACGGCGAAGTAGATCTGAGATGGGCTCAGATTCAGTGTCAGGTGCAGTCCACGTCTAGGTGGTGAACTGCTTTGTGCACCTAAGCAGTTGAGGCACTATCACCCCCCTGACGATTTGTCCTGGGATGAGTGGCGCCTCAGCGACAGTGAGGTCGAGCGTATCGCCCTAGAGAAAGCTGCCAGGCCAGAGGAGGCAGACGAACTCGAGGAGATGACTGCCGACGAGATGGCAGTCGATGGGTACTATGTGGTTGCAGGTATTGCACGCCACGAGTATCAGCAGGGCTGGAAATTCCTAACCCTATGGGATGGCTATGGGCTATCTGAGGCGACCTGGGAACCCATGTCCGCCTTTATACAACCAGATGGGAGTATCAACCCCATCTTCCGCACCTACCTCGTTGAGAAGAACGAGGGACAGTTACTAACCCGTGCTGAGACTCTGTCCCAGCGGAAAAAGAAAAACTAATTCCAATGTGTCAGTCTACTGACTGTCTTCTAACCTTCCAGGGGCGGTGAGCACTCTTGTGCATAACAGCTAGACCTACTCAGTGTGTGCCAGGACAGGCTCAGAACTCCTGTAGAGCTCCAGTTACGGTGAATGTACTAACTCCCACCCTCAATCAGGTTCGGCGGTCCGAACACCTACACATCCGCTGCTTGCGGAGCACTGTTCCTGCCTTCGCTGTGCCCTGCAGTCCCATGCCTATGGTTACCAGCGTGAGCCAGATGGCTGCTTATCAGGTTTGCAGCCACCCAGTGAGTGTGTGCCTTATTGACCATGTGTTGCATGGGAACTGCCCTGATGTAATGACCTTGGGGAGCCAACGAAGAACAGTGGCTTACTACTCCAGGGGGGAATGACAAGCAAGGTGTTATGAAGCAAGGTGTGTCCACCCTCCTTGGGGACAAGCCTGCCGACAGTTAGGACCCCTGAATGGTCCAGATCCATGGGGTTCTACCCTTCCTCACAGTGTTTACCATACCCCTAAGTGTGCCACGTATGTCTGTATGTGTCTCACTTCTCAGCCCGTCGTGGCTCCCGGAGACCGGGCTTCGCTGACGTCGGACCGAAGGTCCTAATCGAATACTATTACCACTCCTATGGCGCCCAATTTCTGTGCTGGCGCCTATCCTTGGGGCAAGACGGCAAAAGCCCTACCTACTAGAGGGGAGGGGTGGCCATGTGTGCTAAGGGCATACAAAACGCCCATTTTTCTAAGGGCCAAAAGCTAACGCACTCCCCTGCCCACGTGGAAAAGCAAGCGGGACAGGAGACACCACTACACTACACTCACTAACGCCAGCACCAGCCTTCGAAGGCAGGGTGAGCACTCAGCACTTGCACTCATCACCTGCCAGGCTTGCTGACCCTAACACCTACACACGCTACTGGGGGTTGATGTCAAAGAAGTCTCGGGCCCTATTGACCCTCCTGTGAAAGAACAAGAGAACACAGCGCTACTAAGCAACTGTGGCCTAACAGGGACGCCACTACGCGTTTCCCTGTCAGGGCTTGGAGGGAAGGAGTGCTCAGTTTGCGTGCACAGCGTGTATGTCGAAGATGTCGGACTGCACTCGCCACTCACGGCTGAGTTGCAGTTTGTTGATTGTGTGATCAGCGCCCGTTTTAGCTTGGGCAGAAAAATTCAAAGTCGCGGAAGGCAACTGCAGCTGCACCAATCACCCTCACCTGCCCACCTGTAAAACAAAGGGTGATGGACCTGGCAAGTGGCGGTAGAACCAAGACAGCCTCCGGGTATTATACGCTTCTCAGGCTGCCTTATGATACACTGTCCACTTACCAGGTTGCAAGCAAGCAAGCTTAAGGAACTTCAGCCGTTCTCTTAAAGAACGTAGGGTGGGATCCCTGGGTAACCCAAACAAGTGTTTTACCGTGCGCAACACGCGTGGCCTACCCTTTAATGCGCCATATGCATGCACAGGTATGCACAGGGTTTCCATTACTCCTAATCTTATCCACAGCAAGAAACCATAGCATGCCTCACCCAAGAGGTGAGCTCCTCCTGGGCTTACCTACCTTACTCACCACGCATCATGTGAATGCCGAAGGTACCACGAGCGCAAAACTACCCTAAGCGCTTAAACAATCCTACGGCGAATCATAAACAACCCTAAGCGATCAATGCATTGTGTGTCATGCACGCTCTTCTTACTTTGTTTCCTGCAGAAAGAGAAGAGAGAATGGCGCACTGCACAGCGCAAAACAAGCCTAAGCGTTTTAGGCAACCCTATTTTAGCTCTACGACAACACGAACACGAGCAAGCACTTTCTTTTCTAACCTGTGAAGAGAAGACAAGGGTGGATTAGGACACAGGCAAAGCGGCACAACGTGTGAATGCCTGAATTAGGCACATGCATCGCGAGCACAGGGCAAATACTAACCTACATGCGCGCTGCGTGCTCCATTCGCTTCGCATACCTTGAATGTCTGTTTTGACCCGTGCAGAGCAAGGGAGGTGAGCGCCCGAACCCCCAACGAACACAGCGGTGACGACTCTAACGTTTTCAAGAAGCAACCAACACGAAAGCAATGCATGCTTGTGAACTGACACTGACATACCTGAGAGGTGGGTTGTCCACCTGCTCTGTGTCGTGGGTTCCTTTTCAATACTTCTTCCTAAAGTGTATAAAAACTTTGATGCAACTGTGCAAAAAGTTCTTTTAGAACTTGAAAAACTACGGCTCATACCTTCTTTTTCTAGAGCCGTTTAGGCTTGCGCAACTCTTTTTCTGGAGTCCGCTTCTGTTGCGCTTGTCTGCTACTTTAGGTTTTAGTCTAAAAATGACAATTTCTCACGTCGTTTCGTCAACTTTTAGCGATTTGACTTCTTAAATCGCTACACCTTTCGCTAAACCACAGGATTCCCAGCCTGTTGGTTCCTTTTTCTATTTTTTTCAGCTCCTGGAGATTTGTGTCCTCCATTGGGAGTATTGCTCCGCCCTGGCGCTTGGTCAGGACGTTTACTAAAACGCTGTTTATACAGCGATAGCCGTCCGCATTATAAGAGTGTTCGACTGTACCCTAGTGGGCAAGCATGTGTGCTCTAGGGAGGGAGTCCTGGGTTCAAACCCCACTACCCCCAAATTTTTACCAAACGTTTTCGTCGCACGCTGGCGACTTTTGAGGAATGCCCAATAGAAAGGACATCATTCACCGTACATTACACTGTTTTTCATGGGTACCTACAGTGTGATAGGCTTCTATGAACTGATGAAAATGTTTTTGGTTGGTTTCATGCAATTTTTCAGGTAATTTTGGGAATATATGAGCCTTTTTCCTTGGTCCTACTAGCTTGATCAACTAGTACTCCAGGGGGGAGTAAGAAAAAGTCACTGTCATGTCTTTGTTGGAGGGCTTGATCCAGGCCAAGCCCCCCTTAAAACCCTTTTGTTGATGCTAATACTTACTTAAGTATTTTTATCTCTCTTTTGAAGCCCAAAGTACACTATCTCAAAGCAACTAGGGTTATAACCCTAGCCCCCCATGAAGTTCACCCCTAGCACTCAACTGAGCGGAGGTATCTTCCTTCATGGAGGTTATACAGGATATGGATCGAATAAATGAATAGTTTTGAAATCCACTGTAACACAGAAGGGCTGCAGATAGACAAAGCAGGCATAAGTACAAAGATCAATCACAAATGAATAAAACAAATTATTTTTAAGCGAAAACTGGCCTGACTCTAGCCCCCAAGTTAGCATCAACTTGCTGCTTTGGCTTTGGTATTCAACATCAAAACCTGCAGGATTTCATCAAAATCATTAGGGCACTAGTCAAGGAAATCTTCCGGTTCATGTAGGTTCCGGATCTTCCTGCCAGTGATGTCCTGGTACAGCTCCTCGATCCTGAACTGCTGACGGTGGCGGTTTGTGGCATGTCGCTCCCGAGTGTGTTCATTCTTGATGGCGCACAAGAGCAAGTCCATTTGCTCTCGCTCATCAAAGCGGCGGCTGTACCCTTCACGCCAGCGGTCGTACCGTTCCTCCCAGTCGTCCAAGGTGGACGGATCTCCATCCCACCGGGGCACGGTTGCCATCTCTTGGATCACCCCCTCCGAAGTGGGGTCGACCCATTGGCTCAGGCTGCCATACACGCCACCCATGCCACTGGTCTGGGCCTCATGGGGCACCGCGCCCCTGATGTCAGGCTTGACCCGCGGTCGGACCTCCTTGAATGCCATTCCTTCAGGGATTCTAATGGTGACCTTGTTTTGGTTCACCATTCAGGCCTACCCTCCTGGCCTCGTAACGGCCTACAGGACCCTTTTTTTGGGCGCTATCGTATCATCAGGATAGTAGGCAATTCCGTCGGCTCAGTTCACGGTCACGGATATGTCTCAGGTTAGTCCCAGCCTGGTTAGCCACAGACTGCTTGTGTTCCAGTCAATCCCCAACAGGGCTCTTGATGTCCTCAGGAAAGAGGGCTTTGAAGAACCAAGCAGGTCGTCCTCCATGGAACAGCTCGTGGGGGGTGAAACCCGTAGAAGAGCTCCTCTGAGAGTTCATGGTCAGCACTGCCCAGGGCACTAGGCGTACCCAGTCTTTGGTACATTCTTGTTTCATCAGGATTCTCAGGTTCTGTTCCACCACACGGTTTTGACTCTCACAAAGAGGGTTAGATCTGTGGGTATAGGGCACACCAGTGGTTACCTCAACGTTGAGGGCATTCAGCACTCGTTTGTACCATCCAGTGTCACTGCGGATGCGTACATCCTCATCAGAGTGCACCTGCTTAGGTGCTCCATAGGGTTCGAACCACTGTTCGACCAACATTTTCACAGTCTGCTCACCAGTGATTTTCTTATTGCAAGGGAACACACGGGTGAAGGGAGACAGGCCACGGGTGAGCACTAGGCAACTATCATAGCCGCCGAAGCGAGGTAGGCCATGGAAGAAATCCACATAGAGAAGAGAGTTAGTACAATAGGGTATGGGTAAGCTGGAAATCAGTCCCCTGTCCCTACTGTCGCTCTGCTTGCTGGCATGACAGCCACCAGCATCCACAATGGTCTGCATACGAGACCTCAGTTCAGTCAGGGTTAGACTAGAGTAGAAACACTCGCGGAAGAAGTCTACTGAGCGATTAGAAAGTTTTATAGTGATCTCAACACTGTGTCTTTGTTGTGCCTCTCCTGCTGCTTGCTGCTGGTGTAGGGTTCCTGCTGCTTGTTTTTGATGAGGAAAATGTTTTATTGTTGAAATACAACCAATCCAGGGTAACCGAAGCCAGAGATAAGCAAGTAGAAGATAAGCAGGACCAAAGCATGAAGGGCTGCAGTCACAAAGAGTTAGATAAAGACAACTATCAACAATAGACCACAGCAATTAGCATACATTGCAACCCAGGATGAAATATTTTACCTGTTTGGGAAAAACTGATTGGAAAACTGCCCGAAGGGCTGACTCTCATCCACAGTGCCATCTTGAGATGTGCACCCTTTGTTCTTGGGTCCCATAGGTGCTGAGGTGGCATGGCTTGTGGCGCTGAGGTCACTGCCATGTCACATGGGATAATCCTACTTAGCTAGGCTGACTGGGTATTGAACCCAGGACCTCTCAAAAAGAGGTGCCCCAGCCCCCTAGGGTGCATACCACTAGGATACCTAAGAATACATGAAAAAATATAGATAAATTCATAGGCTCTGCCCCCAGTATATCAGTGCCTCAGTAACCCAGGAAAAGATCCTTTACTGCCTATAGCTTGGGGATTAAGGGGTCCACACAACATCCTGATTTAGTGTTTGGTTCCATAGGTCGAAATGTGTTATCACCCATTTTGGTTAGGCCAATACTAAGATAAAAATGCAAGAGTGCTTAGAGCACCTCTAATACAACTAAAGTATACCCTAAAGCATTGGAAAAGCACTTTTTCTTACTGCCCCCTTGTGCTGTGGTGGCCACCACTGTCGCATTTTCAGGAAAAAGGGATTTTTTCTTGGCCTTTCCTTGGTTTCCACATCTACTTTAACATACCTATAGCTTCCCTAACACTGAAAAAGAGCGCTTTACCATGGCCAGCGACTCTTGCTGCATTGTCAATGACAATTTCGAACAGAAAACTCAGCGCTGTTGGCGCCGCTGGGGTTCCTGTGGCTTGGTGGGGTTAGAATAGGGCATGCCAAGACCATATGCATTTGCATCCCTCCCTACAAGCTGCAGCGTAACACAACCCAACGCCAGACTCTCATACGACGCTCGACCCAAGTCTCATTGAACCTGATGGAGACATCTGTCCCTGTACTGGGGCGAGGGTGCGCTGATTTAATGAGTAATGCCCCTTGGAGGGGTCTTGATTCTGGTTCAGTCTCCTGCTGCTGCTTTTCGGCCCGAACAGCGGCCTACTCAACGAGGCTTTGCGAGGAGGTCTGTACAACAGAGGAATGGGAGGATGAGGGATGAATCCACGCAAACGTGAAACGACAACACCTAAATCGGTCAAATGACGGCCTAGAATTTTTCTGCAGGCACACACCTGGACAGAATCCAATTGTGCATCAGATGCACATTTTTATAAATTTTGTAGTCATCTCTCGATTTTCTAAATCAAGAATTTGTTACGCAGAAAAAGGCGGCGCGCAGGAGCGGCTCCTAGCGAAGCGCCGGAAAATAAAGACTTAATAAGATTATAAACGTATGTTACGCAGAATGCCGAAAATGACGAAACACACATCAATTCAAGATTCAAGATTTCAAAATTCAACAGAAGAAGTTCAATGAATCAGGTATAAACCACAGGCGTGCTCGTCTCGTATACAGCATGCACATTGCTCGTCGTTTTTCAGTAGATGTCGCGTCGCACGCTCAATTCGACTGTGGCAAAAACCACTCCAGGTGACAACGCAAGATTACAAGGATTCCACAAGTATGAAATTAATGAGGATGTCCCCGAATCTCTGAAAAATCCTGGCAGCGCAGCCCGGGCGTCCGGGCCCTCCGCATTGTCTGCTGCAGATGAACCAGTACACCTACAGCATATTGTCGCCTGCCGCAACCAGTATTACCACAACGCGCCAGTGCCTACGCCGTCTGATGAAATTATGATTGACATCGTTAATGACGCTGCGCTAAAGTTCTCTAAAACGCTGCTACAACAAGTTGAGGGCTACAAGGCCACACAAGCGTTACTAAGTGATTTGCACCTGTTTCCTCGTTGCCCGTCCCAGAGATGCTCTGAGCCAGTATATTGCAACGATGTTACCGCAGCCGCTACAAACGCTGAACAGAAGCTACCCAATGATGGCAACACTGACATCTTGGAGATACCATCAAAGTATAGCCTCCGCTTCGAAGACCCGCTGGACCCAGAGAGCAATTCGTCTTCTCTTTGTCTCCAACAGGTTTACCCAAGAGCCCCCGAGACTACTTGGTCGTCTGAGTTCAATGAACAACCGAGTCGAGAGTGGCCATCGTTCCTACTCTTGATTGTGCTGTTTGCCACCATGGTCCACAACATCTATCGCCGCCTACGAGTTCCGTCCAAAGCTTCCCGTTCAAGGCCATCTCGGTCTTGCTGTTCCGGACGGGCAACCAGAAAAGTACGCCGCCGCAACAATTTGCCGAAGCGCCCTCCGCTGAAAACATTCTTGGGTGCGTTCAAACCAAACCGAGCTTTTTGGCACCACTACAGCAGTTCCGAACTTGACGCACTTGGCATGAGCGACCATGAACGGTATCCGCCTCTGTCGCAGACACCCGCTGCTGAAGCCGGTTCGTCAACCAGCCGACTCAAAAGCCCTATTCAAGGTGATGAGAGCCATACACGCGCCGGAGCCTGTAAAGATGAGCAAAAACTCCCACCGAATGCCAATCGGAGGAGTCAAGACAGCATGCCAGCCCGCCTCCTTGAAGACCATCAAGCAGCTGCATACCAAGCCCAAGCCAAAGCACTTCCTAGCCCTCCAGCGCCTGTTTTCTGTGTCTCCGTGTCCGCTAAAGAAGGTCCCTACCAGGACCGGCCCCTGCTGTACCCCCTCCACCATTTCCTGTCACTCCTATGGTCTTGCTTCTCACCAGGTTCTGCATGATCTTGCCCTATCCTGCACAATTTCCCACAAAAGATAGTAAAATATGGCTCTTTCACACAAATCCTGATCCCTTGCAATAACCAACTCCCAAGTACAATAGCTCAAATCCAAACAATCCACACTGAGGGCTTCCTAGGGTGTTTGAGGTCCCGAGTTGACACTCAACAACTCCTTTCAACACGCCGGTTGTCTCACGGTGCACACGGAGACACGGGCGTTGGGTATGTACATAGAATTGCACCAATAGAATAATGGAAAAGCCCTGAAATTGGCATATGAACACCAATCAAGCAAAATTGGGGAAAGAGGTAACCATACACAGTCGCAGCCATAGACCCCTCATTCCCTGGACTCAAGACCTTCCCTTGACTCACCAACATATTGCCCTGAACCAGGTCAAATAAGATGACTAAATGCCATGTGCCAAAAGTCACTACACAAACCCCAAAAATGTGTTCACTCCCCAGTCTCTAAATCCTAGCCCAATAATGGAGGTGGCTCGTCATGGCCTAGAGTGGCACTCAAGACCATGCCCTACCCTGACCCAACCTTGGTTGGACTTGGAGTCGATTGGGTTTGGAGAATTGCCCCATGCAGATGACCTCACAACATAGCAAAATTAGGCAAATCACACCATAGTGCCCAAAATTCAATTATATACTCGAAAATGCATACGGCAAATATTCAATTGCTCCATACATGTGTCAATCCGGAGAGTAATATACAAGGGTGATATAGACCGAAGGTCCATGCCCAAGAATATTCAAACATTGGCTTCCAAACCCCTCCAGATATATACATGCCATGCTTCACAAGTCAACTCACAAATTTGAGACCTAATTTTGTGAGGCCTCGTGTGCCACGCCAAAGTGACCACCTGATCTGGCATATAGTGAGGGGCAACACCGAAGCATATGCCAACATATAAGCAACATACCATAGTTCACGAATCTCTGGGCACTTTACTGTTAGCCGACCAGTTGAGCACATAAAATACAAAAATGAGCATAAATGAGGTCAAAAACATGCAAATGTTGCTAAATTCAAGATAGTCACAATAGTATAGAAATTTGCTCACCCATGGTATCAACATATGATTCAAAACACATTTGCTTGGGATTATTTGCGAACAATCCCCCCACTTGAATCCCCGCATGGATGCATAGGGACACCTTCGAGCCTCCTCACGACACGCACCATGAAAATGGGAAAATTGATAGTGGCGCTTGTGGGTCGCTCCGTAAGCCTTCCCACATGCACTATATGTGCGGTAGACTTAGTGTAGCGATCTGGAGCACACCATTAGGACATGAGCAAAGCCTTTGCCACGTGCGACTCCATGTATCTTCCTACAACCAGAGATATATGAAATGGGCATGAGCATAGCGAAGCACATACCATGCATATAACACATACCCTCGGAGATGGCTCCCACCATGGTATGTCACGACCCTCCATGGCCATAACTTCACGTTAAAAATACGTAGGAACCCAAAGAAAATTTCTATGCAACACCAACACTCATGCGGTACACTCGAAAGTCGCATTAAAATATTCGGTTGCATGGTGCAAGAGTTACAAATCACTTTCTACCCGCTTGACAATTATCCCTTGCTACACCGGGCAGGTGTACACATCAAAAACATTTGACGCTTCCTGAATTAAGCTGGGACCAAGGCGATTCCAGCCCATATCTCAAAATTAAAAACTCCTCGCAGTGAGCTGGAGATATGATTTTTCAAAGTGGCCTCACGAATCAATTTTTTTCCGCCTATATATCCAAGAAAAATGAAGGAGACAACAAAAGGAAGGTTGATTCCTGATCAGGGAAAAATGTAGGACCACTTGAAATTCATCATATCCAGTGCGGCGACCTCAAATTCGAAAATCTGATTCTGAATGTCTGAAAAAATCGGATTAATTTTGCGAGTGTATAACTTGAAAATTGCGCAAGCAACGAACCCTTTTCTGATCAAATTTAACCCTTCATCGGGGTTTCTACTAAAATATCTGGAAATAACAGTTAACCAATCGGTTACCGCAAAATCGCGAGCCAACCGCCAGTCGCCGATACATTGACAATCAGAACGGATAGCTGAAAAATTACGGAAGCATGATGATAAAAAAACCCTGTTGATTCCTGATATTTTGATATATAAGTCTCAGCCGGCGGCGCCTCGGTATTGAATATGGCCGCTCATAGCTGAAATGGCCAAGCCTGTCACACTATCACATCAGGTTAGGTCAGGTAAATGAGAGAGTATGATATCAGCGAATGGCGGCTTGCCGGCCCATAGATACACACCCCAAGAGACCCAACGATGGCCATTGGGGTCCGAACCGGCTTCACCCCCCTTCTCAGAGCGTTGTATCCGCTCAGAAGTCATTGAAGAGAGGACGGGAGGACCCCAATGGGATCCGACGCCCCCCCCCCCCCATGTCCCAAGCACACATGGAGGCCCCACATACGGCGTAGGCATCCCCCATGCCCCAAGGGAGGGGTGAGGACACTCATAATTGGTGCCGTCCGCCATATCCGGTCTCCTCTTGATCTACAACATGGACCAAGGGGATCAAAGATAGAGAAACGCCGTCGATCGATCTAAATACGTATACCACAATGAAATACATATGTGGAGACCGAGTGAAGAGGATATATGGCCAATCAAGGCCCAACAATCCCCGGATTAACGCCCTCACCCGTCTCCCAAGCACAAAAACAAACAAAAATGCCAAGGTGGATCCATCACGGTGCAGCTGCAGCCACCAAATGGACCAACGCGTCCTTGACATCCAGAGAAATGTTCTTTTTCCTTACATAGTCCATCCAGACCGTAGTATGGCTTGGAATAAAACTGCTCGGGGGCTCCCAGGAATCTCTGGATGCGGCAAATCCCTTCCAACGGACTTTATATAGCCTCCCCCCAGTTCTCCCCGGGTCTGGCTTGTCCATCAGGATCTTCTCGGCGGTAAAGTCGTCGTCCTCACCCTCGTCATCAGAGTCCAGATCTCCGGCTGTGAACTGGAAGGTGACGGGACGTCCGCTGGGGTCTGGTGCTCGGGGACGAAGCTGGGTATGGTCGCGGTCCAGGATCTTGTTATCCCCCACACACACCGCATACACATCCTGCCCGACCTTCCGAACAATCACCTCGGCATATATCAAGACGCCTGCCGATGCCTGGACAGGACATCCTTGTGGTGCCGCTCCACCCATACGGTGTATCCGAGAGCATATTTCTGGACTTTTTCCTGCTTGAAGTACTTGGCCCTCTTCTCATGCTCGTCCTGAAGTGCTTTGTCTACCCTAGCAGCCATGTCGTCAGCCTCAGACATCATAGCATTTGCCTCCCGGGCTACCTTGCCATGGTTCAACCACGGGAGAGTGCGTGACACTCGATCCCGTAGGAACAGGATACGATAGGGCGACAGTCCAGTGGGCCCCGGAAAGTCGTGGTACGCCTGGAGTACTCTCCACAGCGAATTATACCAATTCCGGCCCGGTTCGTCAATGTGCAGCTGGCCGAACGTTTTGACCATCTGCCGCCCGGCCACCTCAGCCCGGGCATTGGACCGGCTGTGGTACGCCACGGTCTTAGCGTGCCGAATCCCCATGTGCTTGCACATCGTCTTGAACCACGTCCCCACAAATTGACTGCCCCTATCGCTGCAGATGACAGCTGGGACATCAAAAATCGTCAGCAAATGCCTGATCAAGGCATTAGTGACGGCATTGGCCTGCAGACCGACTCCATGCTTGTCCTTCTTCTCCTTCTTCTTGGACTTCTTGCCAGGGACCGCCACGATATACCCGCTGTGCCTATTCACCGCCAGGATGACACAGTCGTAGGTCTTCCCTTCCACGGTGACCTCAGGCATGGCGAATACATCCATGGCCACGGACCGCATAGGGGGCTCCGGTATAGCCGTATACACCGGGTTGCCCGCTGTGGAATGGTTGGGGCTTTTCGTGGCCCGACACACGGCGCAGTCGCTGCAGTACTTGTCCAGGATGGCGTAGTACCCCGGTGGGAACTTGAAGCGCCACTCCAGGTCCTGCTGCATCTTGTCCCGACCAGGATGCATGAGCTGGGCGTTATGCCAGTGGTCAATGAGGTCCTCCATTCGGTTCTCAGGGAGCAATAGCTTGTCCTTGAGGAATAATTTATCCCCATCCTCGGTCAAGGCCTCAGGCCATTCGTCGTCCGACGGGGCACTCACGGCATTCCAGTACCTGCTCCAGTGTTCGGATGCCGCATAGTCATCCGACCAGTCTTCTGTCAGCACCGACCTGACTAGCTCTACGGGGGCCACAGTCCATTGCTCGAGGGTTTCCTCTCGAATAGCTTGGAATCGGGCGCCCCGGAACTTGGCTAGGTCTGTACGGTTTGCCATCACCACAAAGCACTTGACCCCCTTTTGCTCCATGGCCTTCTCCATCTCGATGATGCGCTTGGCCTCCTCGGTCTCCTCGGCGTCCTCATGGCTGGATATGTCCATCCATGCTTTGCCAGCGGGATAGGCCCATCGACTGAGGCAATCCGCCACAGTGTTGTCCTTCCCCGGGACGTACACGACGCTGAGGTCGAACTTGGCGAACGTCTCATGCCATAGGGCCCTCCTTGCCGCCGGTCCCGAGGAGGTGTCGACGTGCTCCTCGTGCCAGCTCTGTAAGGACTGATGGTTCGTACAAACCACCACCGGTTGTAATCTGATGTGATCAGACCACTTCCTGAGCGCATAAACAATGGCGTACGTCTCCTTCTCCCTCGCGGTCCAGGTTCGACGTTGTGAAGCGGGTTCAGAGAGACTGCGATCGCCCGCTAAGGTCGCCGCGCTCTGCTGCAGAACGCAAGCGCAGAATGGCGACATCATATGATTTTCAGAGATCTGCATGGCCTCAGCGCCTGGCAGTTTTACTGCTTTTGACAAGTTTTTTTATAATTATTTTTATTAATTTCCGCATATATCGAGTTATTCTGGACAGAGTAGACATGTGTCCGTGAACGTGAAGAGCGGCCAAGAGCAGCGCCGCGTATGCATGTAAATACTCGCAAATAGTCTCTATATGCGCCGGTCTGCCTTACATGTGTTTCATGTGCAGGAGACATGGTGCGAAGAGCCGGGCAAGGTTCTTAGAACTATTTGTCAAAGCAATGCGTGAAAGCAAGAACGACCAGGTGTCTTCGCCGTGTTGCCAGGGAGTTTGGGAGGAGCTCCAGTGAGAAGTTTTGGAAAAGCAGCCCTTGACGGTTTTGGAAATCATTGTGGATCTGAAACATGGAAGGATTTTCAATGAAAACCTCACGAGTGCCGTCTAAAACTGGGAGCTCAGCAGCGCAGACCCAGGCTCCCGCGTCAAAACAGTTCTAATACCGGGACATGTGAGTGTTCCCCCTTGCCTGCCCTTGTGTCTCAGTCGGAAGTCAATGCCGTGCAGTGCTTGTGAACAGGCCGGACGCCATGCTGCTGCGCAGAGTCACGAAGACAGCAACTGCCACGATGAAGACTGGTTCCGTCAAAGAGATGACCATCTCCAACGCAAGCGCGAAGCGAAGCGAGCGAAGCGTCGACGAGACAAGTCCAAGACAGCGCAGCTCAAGCCAGCGGAGCCAAAGCCAGAGCCGAGCCAGCAAATGGGACCCCAGCCAGCGCCGACCACGTCCGCGTAGACCAAACCAGCGCAGCCTACCGAGGAAAGACTCGTGTGCGCCGTGGCGGTACTACGGGAGCGTGCAACGGAGAACGTGGAACGCCTGACCTGGAGTGTCATCGAGGACAATGTGGCCAGGTGGCTGAGGAAGAACCCGGGCAAGGATTTGAAGACCTGGTGGGAGCTACAGCGCTGTGCAGTGGCGCACCGTCAGCAGTACAGGCAGCCCGTGAACTATCCAGTGCCAGGGACGCCGGACTACTTTCCTATGGCTACGGTGAACGCCTTGTATGAGGAGTGGGTCAAGCGTTGAAGCTTCGGTAACCGAGTGGAGACAACGAGAGCGTGCGCGACAGCTTCAGGAAGCGTGGGTCCGAGCGGGCGGACAGCAGAACGCCGAGTGAGCTTGCGCTGCCAGAAGCCACAGAGGGGTCCAACGTGCCAAGAGCAGAACGTCGAGTAGGAGCTCGCGCTGCCAGAAGCCACACCAACGCCGAACGTGCCGAGTGCAGAAGAACAGGTCGAGGCTTGCGCTGCGACAAGCCGGAGGACATAACCACCACTGGGGCAGCCGGAAGACAAGCCGAGGGGTCGTCACAAAGTTAAAGAGGTGGAGACGCCACAAGGGGCCATATGTCTGCCGTTAGTGTTTGGAACTGCCGGCCATGGCAAATCTCTTAAGGAGGGGGGTGAAGCGGGTTCAGAGAGATAGCGATCGCCCGCTAAAGTCGCCGCGCTCTGCTGCAGAACGCAAGCGCAGAATGGCGACATCATATGATTTTCAGAGATCTGCATGGCCTCAGCGCCTCGCAGTTTTACTGCATTTGGCAAGGTTTTTTATAATTATTTTTATTAATTTCCGCATATATCGAGTTATTCTGCACAGAGTAGACATGTGTCCGTGAACCTGAAGAGCGGCCAAGAGCAGCGCCGCGTATGCATGTAAATACTTGCAAATAGTCTCTATATGCGCCGGTCTGCCCTACATGTGTTTCATGTGCAGGAGACATGGTGCGAAGAGCCGGGCAAGGTTCTTAGAACTGTTTGTCAAAGCAATGCGTGAAAGCAAGAACGACCACGTGTCTTCGCCGTGTTGCCAGGGAGTTTGGGAGGAGCTCCAGTGAGAAGTTTTGGAAAAGCAGCCCTTGACGGTTTTGGAAATCATCGTGGATTTGAAACATCGAAGGATTTTCAATGAAAACCTCACGAGTGCCGTCTAAAACTGGGAGCTCAGCAGCGCAGACCCAGGCTCCCGTGTCAGTTGGCCCTCGGCCAGGATCCGGCTTCAAAACGCCACGGGTACGTGCGACCCGTCGTCCCGGACCTGCTCGAGGACTGCCCCTACAGCATAGTCCGAGGCGTCCGTCCGTAGCACGAATCCCTTGTTCGGGTCCACCAGGAATAGCCCCAGCTGCCCCAGGAGTCGCTCCTTCAGGCGGCTGAACGCATCTCCGGCCTCAGGGGTCCAGGCAAGCTTCTTCTTGCTCCCCTTCCGGCCATCGAACTTGCCCACCTGCAGCATCTTGTGCAGCGGGCCCGATAGTTCCGCATACATCGGGACATAGCCCGAATAGTAATTGCAGAACCCCATGAAGGATCGGAGTTCGCTGATGGTCTGGGGCTTCTCCCAGTGGTGCAGGGACGCCAGCTTCCCAGGCATGGGACGGCGTTGCCCGTGACCAACCACGTGACCCGCAAACTCCACTTCCCTCACGAAGAGTGAGGCTTTGGTGGGCTTGCACACCATGTTGTGCTTGTCCAGCTCGCTGAGCACTCGGCGCAGATCCTTCTCATGCGCTTCGATGAGCTCGTCCTCAGTCATGTCTTCCCTGCCGGACCCGATGATGATGTCATCCACAAAGGGGTTGGCACAGTCCCGGACAGGACCGAGTAGGTCCTCCATCATGCGCTGGAAAGCGGCGTTGACATTCTTGGCGCCCATAGGCACCACTTTCCACTGCATGGGCCCCAGCGGCGTCGACATCGCTGTGCAGGGCCTGGAGTCTGGGTGTAGCGGCATCTGGTGATAGCCGTGTTTCAGGTCTAACACCGTGAAGATCCGCTTTTGTTGTTCTTTTTGGAGGATGGTGTCGATCATAGGAAGCGAGTACGAGTCGTGCTCGGTTTGCTCGTTCAAATCTCTGTACTCAACCACCAACCTCCACTCGCCCTTCTCTTTCTTGGGCATGATAAAGGCTGGGCTGGCCCACTCACTGTCGGAGGGTTCGATCCAGCCCCGCTCAATAAACTGGGCCAACAACTTCTTCATGGCCTCGGCCCGATCGCCCTGAAGTTGGTACTCCCGATGACGATAGATCTTCGGGTTTGGCTTCAGCTTGATCCTCGCTGTGCCAAACCTCCCACGATCTGGAGGGTTCTTGTTGGCGACGCCACTGAATAGCCGCGGATAGGCATTTATCAGCCTCTCCTTCAGCTCGGCGACCTTCAGGTTCTCCTGGGCCTCTCCAGCCGCTTGCTTCGGTATCGATACAACCGACCGCACTGCGGTATAAGCCTACTCCGGGTCCGAGTCCGACTTCTCCTCGTCCGATATGCCGTCTTCATCGTCCTGGGGTGCGCTTCCCACCGATAATCTTCGGAAATTTGCGGCATCGGCCTGGTTCTTGTCGCTACCGGCCCCCATTCTTGGAAAATCCCACGTCGGCGGGTCCGACCCAACCGGACCATCATATTGGTCCGCGATGTGATCCATGACCCTTGCCACGAACTCATCCTTCTCCTACTTGCCGGTGACCAACATCTTGTCATCCCACCAATGCGGAGATGTGACCATTGCTCGCCCCTTCTTGGCTGCCACACGGTCGTGCAACCCCATCCGCATGTAGTTGACGACGTGGTCGATCTCGGCGTGGGACAGGACGTCAATGCCATCCATCGGCTGATCCGTCCCCTCCTTGGGCTCAAACATGGCCCGCATGGGCACCGCCCCAACCCTACGGATGAATGCTTCATCACCCGTGGGCTGGGTTTGCGCCCCATCCACCAGGAAAGCCTTGGTACCCCACGCTTGACCCGGTTAGGGCATTGATAAGGCCTTGGCGTCGATGAACAACTCCTCTTCTGGCCCGAATGACATCTCGTTCAGGGTGATGGAATCCAGCGTCGACTTGAGACCTTCCAGGGGACATGGGGTGGATCCTATGCCGGTTATGACCAGGATCCCCTTCGCCCTATCTGCGACGATCTACTCCACCGTATGTCTGGTATTTTCCAGGGAGCCATGCAAATACATGGGCCCCCACTCCTTCAAACCCCAATGCCTGTGCCAGGCTGAGTCTCCTCGATGCCCATGCCTCCTACACTTCCTCAAAAGTGGGGCATTCCGGGAAGCGAAGACGTCTGTCTCGGGCGCTTCGGCTCCCAGCGTCTGAATCATCCTGGCATACGGGTGCGGCGCCATTCCATACTCCGTGAGCTGAACTCCGCGGTCTCCTCTGGACTTGGCACCCACAGCTTGCACTGCTTGGGCGATCTGATCCTCTTCCTCAGCATTCCATTCGGATGATCCGCATGCATAGTCCGTGGACCGCCATGTAAGGCATTCATCATCCTCCCGGACCAGCGTTGCCCGATGGGGAAGGGCTCCAATGGCGTTTCCCACCATGAAGTCATACCCCATGATCATATCCCAATCTGTATTGTCCGCCACACAGAAGTTCCCGGATAGAGTGCTTCTCTTCGCCAAATCAGGGCGGTTCAAGCGCTCATGCTCCCAGAATTCCATACTGATAGTGGCCTCATGGGTGCCACCACCCATAATCTCTCCATTGGCCACCTTCAGGCGTACCGGTCTACGGCTGGGCTGCAGGGATTCCTCCTTGATCAACCCTCTCCCGACCAGGCTCACCTGGGGACCCGTATCCACCAAAACGTCCACCACCAACTCCTCTTGTCCAAACCGTACACACACCTTCAAGTGCAACTGCCGCTCGTCACCCTGCGGTGTATGGACGACTCTCACGGCATGCAACTCTAGCACATCCGGGTGCATCAGGACGTCGAGGGTATGGTCACGGATTGTGTCCGTCCACGGGGCTCTCCGTGGTCGCTCCTTCTTTCTTGCCACGTCCCTTGCCCACATACACTTCCCTTGGCAGGGCGCTCCAGGGGTTGGGAGTGACAAAACTCAGTGGTTTTGGCTCTTCTGGAGCCTTCTTTGGCAGCGGATGTGCCTTCCCTTTCTCTAGGATTCCACTGATTTTCGGAGGAGAGGCCTCCGGGGTCTCACTCCCGTGAGGGCTCCTCTAGACGTAGCCTGCCGCAGCTCCCTCCTGCTACGATCTGCCCAGACCTTGTCCACCACGTTGCTGGGCTTTGAGTTCCTCCAACGTCCTCAACGTGTCCTCAGCAACCTCCTTGATCGACCTCACGCGTCGGTCTGGGCCGGGTCATCCACCATAGCCTTTTTCTTCGCCTTTCCCTTGGCCCTTTCCTTCGCCTTTTCCACCGTCTCCGCCCTTTGCCTTCCAATCGGCAATTCGTTGCTCCTTGGGCTTCTTGTCGGGATGGGCGGCGAAGTAGGCCTTCTTGTCAGCCTCATATACCTTGCAATGCCGGTGGTCATGTGCATGGTTGTTCCCCTTGCCGTAGCAGACCCAGCAACCGTCGTGCTGTGATCTGTACTCGCGGAATGGGAGCGGCGGGTTCCCGATCCTCCGCGGTTCCTTGCGGTTCTTGTTGAACCTTGGGTCCAGGCGGTTCCATTTGGACCTGTCCTGCCCATGCTCCTTCATATTGTGCGCTACGAACGCGAAGAAGTGGGCTTCTTCGTGATCCTCTCGGGTGGTCGCGGTCCAGAGATCTTGGCCGCTTCCACTCCCTTCCTCCGCGGTGCCGACCGTGTCCTCCTTGACCTCTCGGTGTTGGCGATCTTCCAGATGACCTCGATGTCCATGGCCCTGTCGATCCTGCACGTGGGCCTCGTTCTTGGCGTTGAGCTTCAGGTCCACCGTGATGTACTTCACGATCTCGTCCAGGCTCATGCGGGCGAAGATGACCTGCATCCTCAGCGGCTCTCCGCGCCTCCACTCCGCGTTGTTGAGGCGCATCAGCCTTTGCCCCATGGTGTCGCCGAATACCTCCACGTAGACGGCGTTCTTCAACCCCCACATTCGGCTGGGCTCGCTGAGGTTTCGCCAGAAAAACTCCCTTATTCCGGGTTGGGTGTTCTCCGATGCCATGATCCGTACGGCCACGCGCGTCTTTGCTCTCTTCTTCTCCTCGTCCTCCACCTTCTTCTTCCAGTGGCCGGGGAGGACGTCCTTGAGCAGGTGTCGGATCCCGCTGGACTCATTGCAGTCCCCCACCAGCTTGAGGCTTCTTCGGTACTTGCGGATGTACCGATTCCATTCCCGTACTCGCAACTCCCCGCGCTCCAGCGGCAACAGAATGGACCACAAATCCTCCAACTTCTGGTTGGGGGCGTCCACTTGCTCCTCGTCCTCCAGCCACTGGAGGCAGGCCTGCTCTGTCTGGATCAATCCCTCGCGAATCTGATCCCTGAGCTCCTCCCTCAGGTCCTGCGCCAGCCTGTGTGGGAATGTCCGACATACCCACTTGTCCCTTGGCGCTCCCTTCATCTCGCCGACGACCTCCTCGGCGAAGTCCTCCCAATCCAGGATGAAGTCATCCAGGTGGGAGGGGTTGCGATCGTAGTAGGGGATTTCGATTCCCTTGAGGTCGTCAATCCTGATGGCGTCTCCGACGTCCGCAGCCACCACTCCACCGAGACGGATACCACCTGTGGCCGAGGGGTGTGAGTACACTCCCCCTACATCCCTCTCCTCCATGGAGTGCGGTCCAGTTGGGCCTGAACCCATGGGGTTTGGGATGCGGGAAGGACTTGCTCCACCGACTGTCCATATCCCCGTAGTGGGGTCCTTCACCCACAGGTCTCCGCCTGGATGGTCCCGACCATGTCCGTCAGCCCTTCCCATGGTTCGCCCCTGCATGGTCTGGATCTCCTCCTCCGCATAAACTGCATGGGCAGTCGTAGCGGTCGGTGGATCCTGGGCGGCATGGGACATCTGTACCGTCAGGCTCCTCAGGTCCGTGGTTGCGTGCTCTTCCCGCATGGACCCAGCCGGTGCATTATGGATTCGCTGAACATGGGAACAAACGCCAGCGCACCCGGGTCAACACGCGGAGGCGCGTAAGGTGCCTCTGCAGGGCCGCGCATGGGTTTCTCCATGGTGCACCTGAGGGTCTTAACCCGCTCCACCAGCTCTGCCGTTGCCGGCCTTGCCGAGAGCTCCGGACCCGAGGCGAGGGGTTGTAGGTCCTCTAGCCTTTTCAGGCGTCCGGACAAGTCCTCCACCAGGTGGAGGAGGCTGTCCACCACTCGCTGCTGCTTCTGCAGGGCCATCTCCAGCTCCTCCCGGTACCGGTCCTGCTCCGCTCGCAGCTCCACCATGTCTCCTTCCGCTTCCGGCTGGTCATCCAGGATCCCCGCGATGTCCTCCTCTAGGCCCTCCTTCTGGTTGTCCAGGCGGTCGAGGTGCAGCACGATGGCGTCCATCCCCATCTTTGGGTACTTGCCGATGACGAAGGATACGTGCTCGCAGTGGCACTCAACGTGCCTTCCACCTGATCTGGCGCATCCCACGGTTACCGGCGCCTCGGACTCCTCCGCCATGGGTGTGTCGCCCATGTTATCCCGCTTTGGCTCCGTGTGCCAGGCCACAGGAGCCGCTCTGGCTCTGGTAGGCCTCTCCAACGCCTCGGCGTCATGCTCCAGGCTGGGTTTGGGGGCCGTGTGCGCTTTTGTGGGCGGTCTGGCCATCTCCTCTGACTCCGAAGGGAAAGCGGTCCGATAGCGTTCGGAATGCCCCTCGGAATCTGCAGCTGACCACAGCCTGACCTGACTGGGATCGGTCTAGATCGCCCTGGCTTCCGCCGCGGGTTTTGGGGACCGCCCAGAGGCATACGACCACAAAGTCGAGAGTCTAGACGACAACGAGCTGCGGTGAGTGGAGCTGGCCAGGAAGAACATTGAGGACATCCAGCAGCTCCAGGAGTGTGTGGAAGAAATGACCCGCCGGACTAAGCGAATCCAGCACACCTTGGAACATGCCCACCACACGGCTTCAACTGCAGGATTGTCTCCGCCAGCGCCACCGCCTGCACCGCATGCTGCGCCATATCAGGTGCAGCCCCAATACCCTCAGGGACAACCTCCAGGACACCTTCAGGGACAGCCCGAGGGACAGCAGTTCCAGCCGGGACAGGGACGAGACCAGATTCAAGGACCATTCCCAGTACCCGGAGGTGGGCTGCGAGGGAACCGTGAACACCAACAACATCATCAGCAATATGGGGGACAGCCGTATGGTGAGCAGCAGTACGTGGATCCCCGACAGCCGCGAGTACGGAAGTTCCTGCCGCCGGCACCACAGTGGCTCGTCCCTAATCAGCCGAGATGGGCGCCGGATTATTCGCATGAGTACGGCGAAGTAGATCTGAGATGGGCTCAGATTCAGTGTCAGGTGCAGTCCACGTCTAGGTGGTGAACTGCTTTGTGCGCCTAAGCAGTTGAGGCACTATCACCCCCCTGACGATTTGTCCTGGGATGAGTGGCGCCTCAGCGACAGTGAGGTCGAGCGTATCGCCCTAGAGAAAGCTGCCAGGCCAGAATAGGCAGACGAACTCGAGGAGATGACTGCCGACGAGATGGCAGTCGATGGGTACTATGTGGTTGCAGGTATTGCACGCCACGAGTATCAGCAGGGCTGGAACTTCCTAACCCTATGGGATGGCTATGGGCTATCTGAGGCGACCTGGGAACCCATGTCCGCCTTTATACAACCAGATGGGAGTATCAACCCCATCTTCTGCACCTACCTCGTTGAGAAGAACGAGGGACAGTTACTAACCCGTGCTGAGACTCTGTCCCAGCGGAAAAAGAAAAACTAATTCCAATGTGTCAGTCTACTGACTGTCTTCTAACCTTCCAGGGGCGGTGAGCACTCTTGTGCATAACAGCTAGACCTACTCAGTGTGTGCCAGGACAGGCTCAGAACTCCTGTAGAGCTCCAGTTACGGTGAATGTACTAACTCCCACCCTCAATCAGGTTCGGCGGTCCGAACACCTACACATCCGCTGCTTGCGGAGCACTGTTCCTGCCTTCGCTGTGCCCTGCAGTCCCATGCCTATGGTTACCAGCGTGAGCCAGATGGCTGCTTATCAGGTTTGCAGCCACCCAGTGAGTGTGTGCCTTATTGACCATGTGTTGCATGGGAACTGCCCTGATGTAATGACCTTGGGGAGCCAACGAAGAACAGTGGCTTACTACTCCAGGGGGGAATGACAAGCAAGGTGTTATGAAGCAAGGTGTGTCCACCCTCCTTGGGGACAAGCCTGCCGACAGTTAGGACCCCTGAATGGTCCAGATCCATGGGGTTCTACCCTTCCTCACAGTGTTTACCATACCCCTAAGTGTGCCACGTATGTCTGTATGTGTCTCACTTCTCAGCCCGTCGTGGCTCCCGGAGATTGGGTCTCGCTGACGTCGGACCGAAGGTCCTAATCGAATACTATTACCACTCCTATGGCGCCCAATTTCTGTGCTGGCGCCTATCCTTGGGGCAAGACGGCAAAAGCCCTACCTACTAGAGGGGAGGGGTGGCCATGTGTGCTAAGGGCATACAAAACGCCCATTGTTCTAAGGGCCAAAAGCTAACGCACTCCCCTGCCCACGTGGAAAAGCAAGCGGGACAGGAGACACCACTACACTACACTCACTAACGCCAGCACCAGCCTTCGAAGGCAGGGTGAGCACTCAGCACTTGCACTCATCACCTGCCAGGCTTGCTGACCCTAACACCTACACACGCTACTGGGGGTTGATGTCAAAGAAGTCTCGGGCCCTATTGACCCTCCTGTGAAAGAACAAGAGAACACAGCGCTACTAAGCAACTGTGGCCTAACAGGGACGCCACTACGCGTTTCCCTGTCAGGGCTTGGAGGGAAGGAGTGCTCAGTTTGCGTGCACAGCGTGTATGTCGAAGATGTCGGACTGCACTCGCCACTCACGGCTGAGTTGCAGTTTGTTGATTGTGTGATCAGCGCCCGTTTTAGCTTGGGCAGAAAAATTCAAAGTCGCGGAAGGCAACTGCAGCTGCACCAATCACCCTCACCTGCCCACCTGTAAAACAAAGGGTGATGGACCTGGCAAGTGGCGGTAGAACCAAGACAGCCTCCGGGTATTATACGCTTCTCAGGCTGCCTTATAATACACTGTCCACTTACCAGGTTGCAAGCAAGCAAGCTTAAGGAACTTCAGCCGTTCTCTTAAAGAACGTAGGGTGGGATCCCTGGGTAACCCAAACAAGTGTTTTACCGTGCGCAACACGCGTGGCCTACCCTTTAATGCGCCATATGCATGCACAGGTATGCACAGGGTTTCCATTACTCCTAATCTTATCCACAGCAAGAAACCATAGCATGCCTCACCCAAGAGGTGAGCTCCTCCTGGGCTTACCTACCTTACTCACCACGCATCATGTGAATGCCGAAGGTACCACGAGCGCAAAACTACCCTAAGCGCTTAAACAATCCTACGGCGAATCATAAACAACCCTAAGCGATCAATGCATTGTGTGTCATGCACGCTCTTCTTACTTTGTTTCCTGCAGAAAGAGAAGAGAGAATGGCGCACTGCACAGCGCAAAACAAGCCTAAGCGTTTTAAGCAACCCTATTTTAGCTCTACGACAACACGAACACGAGCAAGCACTTTCTTTTCTAACCTGTGAAGAGAAGACAAGGGTGGATTAGGACACAGGCAAAGCGGCACAACGTGTGAATGCCTGAATTAGGCACATGCATCGCGAGCACAGGGCAAATACTAACCTACATGCGCGCTGCGTGCTCCATTCGCTTCGCATACCTTTAATGTCTGTTTTGACCCGTGCAGAGCAAGGGAGGTGAGCGCCCGAACCCCCAACGAACACAGCGGTGACGACTCTAACGTTTTCAAGAAGCAACCAACACGAAAGCAATGCATGCTTGTGAACTGACACTGACATACCTGAGAGGTGGGTTGTCCACCTGCTCTGTGTCGTGGGTTCCTTTTCAATACTTCTTCTTAAAGTGTATAAAAACTTTGATGCAACTGTGCGAAAAGTTCTTTTAGAACTTGAAAAACTACGGCTCATACCTTCTTCTTCTAGAGCCGTTTAGGCTTGCGCAACTCTTTTTCTGGAGTCCGCTTCTGTTGCGCTTGTCTGCTACTTTAGGTTTTAGTCTAAAAATGACAATTTCTCACGTCGTTTCGTCAACTTTTAGCGATTTGACTTCTTAAATCGCTACACCTTTCGCTAAACCACAGGATTCCCAGCCTGTTGGTTCCTTCTTCTATTTTTTTCAGCTCCTGGAGATTTGTGTCCTCCATTGGGAGTATTGCTCCGCCCTGGCGCTTGGTCAGGACGTTTACTAAAACGCTGTTTATACAGCGATAGCCGTCCGCATTATAAGAGTGTTCGACTGTACCCTAGTGGGCAAGCATGTGTGCTCTAGGGAGGGAGTCCTGGGTTCAAACCCCACTACCCCCAAATTTTTACCAAACGTTTTCGTCGCACGCTGGCGACTTTTGAGGAATGCCCAATAGAAAGGACATCATTCACCGTACATTACACTGTTTTTCATGGGTACCTACAGTGTGATAGGCTTCTATGAACTGATGAAAATGTTTTTGGTTGGTTTCATGCAATTTCTGAGGTAATTTTGGGAATATATGAGCCTTTTTCCTTGGTCCTACTAGCTTGATCAACTAGTACTCCAGGGGGGAGTAAGAAAAAGTCACTGTCATGTCTTTGTTGGAGGGCTTGATCCAGGCCAAGCCCCCCTTAAAACCCTTTTGTTGATGCTAAGACTTACTGAAGTATTTTTATCTCTCTTTTGAAGCCCAAAGTACACTATCTCAAAGCAACTAGGGTTATAACCCTAGCCCCCCATGGAGTTCACCCCTAGCACTCAACTGAGCGGAGGTATCTTCCTTCATGGACGTTATACAGGATATGGATCGAATAAATGAATAGTTTTGAAATCCAGTGTAACACAGAAGGGCTGCAGATAGACAAAGCAGGCATAAGTACAAAGATCAATCACAAATGAATAAAACAAATTATTTTTAAGCGAAAACTGGCCTGACTCTAGCCCCCAAGTTAGCATCAACTTGCTGCTTTGGCTTTGGTATTCAACATCAAAACCTGCAGGATGTTTCATCAAAATCATTAGGGCACTAGTCAAGGACATCTTCCGGTTCATGTAGGTTCCGGATCTTCCTGCCAGTGATGTCCTGGTACAGCTCCTCGATCCTGAACTGCTGACGGTGGCGGTTTGTGGCATGTCGCTCCCGAGTGTGTTCATTCTTGATGGCGCACAAGAGCAAGTCCATTTGCTCTCGCTCATCAAAGCGGCGGCTGTACCCTTCACGCCAGCGGTCGTACCGTTCCTCCCAGTCGTCCAAGGTGGACGGATCTCCATCCCACCGGGGCACGGTTGCCATCTCTTGGATCACCCCCTCCGAAGTGGGGTCGACCCATTGGCTCAGGCTGCCATACACGCCACCCATGCCACTGGTCTGGGCCTCATGGGGCACCGCGCCCCTGAAGTCAGGCTTGACACGCGGTCGGACCTCCTTGAATGCCATTCCTTCAGGGATTCTAATGGTGACCTTGTTTTGGTTCACCATTCAGGCCTACCCTCCTGGCCTCGTAACGGCCTACAGGACCCTTATTTTGGGCGCTATCGTATCATCAGGATAGTAGGCAATTCCGTCGGCTCAGTTCACGGTCACGGATATGTCTCAGGTTAGTCCCAGCCTGGTTAGCCACAGACTGCTTGTGTTCCAGTCAATCCCCAACAGGGCTCTTGAAGTCCTCAGGAAAGAGGGCTTTGAAGAACCAAGCAGGTCGTCCTCCATGGAACAGCTCGTGGGGGGTGAAACCCGTAGAAGAGCTCCTCTGAGAGTTCATGGTCAGCACTGCCCAGGGCACTAGGCGTACCCAGTCTTTGGTACATTCTTGTTTCATCAGGATTCTCAGGTTCTGTTCCACCACACGGTTTTGACTCTCACAAAGAGGGTTAGATCTGTGGGTATAGGGCACACCAGTGGTTACCTCAACGTTGAGGGCATTCAGCACTCGTTTGTACCATCCAGTGTCACTGCGGATGCGTACATCCTCATCAGAGTGCACCTGCTTAGGTGCTCCATAGGGTTCGAACCACTGTTCGACCAACATTTTCACAGTCTGCTCACCAGTGATTTTCTTATTGCAAGGGAACACACGGGTGAAGCGAGACAGGCCACGGGTGAGCACTAGGCAACTATCATAGCCGCCGAAGCGAGGTAGGCCATGGAAGAAATCCACATAGAGAAGAGAGTTAGTACAATAGGGTATGGGTAAGCTGGAAATCAGTCCCCTATCCCTACTGTCGCTCTGCTTGCTGGCATGACAGCCACCAGCATCCACAATGGTCTGCATACGAGACCTCAGTTCAGTCAGGGTTAGACTAGAGTAGAAACACTCGCGGAAGAAGTCTACTGAGCGATTAGAAAGTTTTATAGTGATTTCAACACTGTGTCTTTGTTGTGCCTCTCCTGCTGCTTGCTGCTGGTGTAGGGTTCCTGCTGCTTGTTTTTGATGAGGAAAATGTTTTATTGTTGAAATACAACCAATCCAGGGTAACCGAAGCCAGAGATAAGCAAGTAGAAGATAAGCAGGACCAAAGCATGAAGGGCTGCAGTCACAAAGAGTTAGATAAAGACAACTATCAACAATAGACCACAGCAATTAGCATACATTGCAACCCAGGATGAAATATTTAACCTGTTTGGGAAAAACTGATTGGAAAACTGCCCGAAGGGCTGACTCTCATCCACAGTGCCATCTTGAGATGTGCACCCTTTGTTGTTGGGTCCCATAGGTGCTGAGGTGGCATGGCTTGTGGCGCTGAGGTCACTGCCATGTCACATGGGATAATCCTACTTAGCTAGGCTGACTGGGTATTGAACCCAGGACCTCTCAAAAAGAGGTGCCCCAGCCCCCTAGGGTGCATACCACTAGGATACCTAAGAATACATGAAAAAATATAGATAAATTCATAGGCTCTGCCCCCAGTATATCAGTGCCTCAGTAACCCAGGAAAAGATCCTTTACTGCCTATAGCTTGGGGATTAAGGGGTCCACACAACATCCTGATTTAGTGTTTGGTTCCATAGGTCGAAATGTGTTATCACCCATTTTGGTTAGGCCAATACTAAGATAAAAATGCAAGAGTGCTTAGAGCACCTCTAATACAACTAAAGTATACCCTAAAGCATTGGAAAAGCACTTTTTCTTACTGCCCCCTTGTGCTGTGGTGGCCACCACTGTCGCATTTTCAGGAAAAAGGGATTTTTTCTTGGCCTTTCCTTGGTTTCCACATCTACTTTAACATACCTATAGCTTCCCTAACACTGAAAAAGAGCGCTTTACCATGGCCAGCGACTCTTGCTGCATTGTTAATGACAATTTCGAACAGAAAACTCAGCGCTGTTGGCGCCGCTGGGGTTCCTGTGGCTTGGTGGGGTTAGAATAGGGCATGCCAAGACCATATGCATTTGCATCCCTCCCTCCAAGCTGCAGCGTAACACAACCCAACGCCAGACTCTCATACGACGCTCGACCCAAGTCTCATTGAACCTGATGGAGACACCTGTCCCTGTACTGGGGCGAGGGTGCGCTGATTTAATGAGTAATGCCCCTTGGAGGGGTCTTGATTCTGGTTCAGTCTCCTGCTGCTGCTTTTCGGCCCGAACAGCGGCCTACTCAACGAGGCTTTGCGAGGAGGTCTGTACAACAGAGGAATGGGAGGATGAGGGATGAATCCACGCAAACGTGAAACGACAACACCTAAATCGGTCAAATGACGGCCTAGAATTTTTCTGCAGGCACACACCCGGACAGAATCCAATTGTGCATCAGATGCACATTTTTATAAATTTTGTAGTCATCTCTCGATTTTCTAAATCAAGAATTTGTTACGCAGAAAAAGGCGGCGCGCAGGAGCGGCTCCTAGCGAAGCGCCGGAAAATAAAGACTTAATAAGATTATAAACGTATGTTACGCAGAATGACGAAAATGACGAAACACACATCAATAGACAACCATAAAGATTACACCCACATTGACAGTAAGAATTCAAGATTCAAGATTTCAAAATTCAACAGAAGAAGTTCAATGAATCAGGTATAAACCACAGGCGTGCTCGTCTCGTATACAGCATGCACATTGCTCGTCGTTTTTCAGTAGATGTCGCGTCGCACGCTCAATTCGACTGTGGCAAAAACCACTCCAGGTGACAACGCAAGATTACAAGGATTCCACAAGTATGAAATTAATGAGGATGTCCCCGAATCTCTGAAAAATCCTGGCAGCGCAGCCCGGGCGTCCGGGCCCTCCGCATTGTCTGCTGCAGATGAACCAGTACACCTACAGCATATTGTCGCCTGCCGCAACCAGTATTACCACAACGCGCTAGTGCCTACGCCGTCTGATGAAATTATGATTGACATCGTTAATGACGCTGCGCTAAAGTTCTCCAAAACGCTGCTACAACAAGTTGAGGGCTACAAGGCCACACAAGCGTTACTAAGTGATTTGCACCTGTTTCCTCGTTGCCCGTCCCAGAGATGCCCTGAGCCAGTATATTGCAACGATGTTACCGCAGCCGCTACAAACGCTGAACAGAAGCTACCCAATGATGGCAACACTGACATCTTGGAGATACCATCAAAGTATAGCCTCCGCTTCGAAGACCCGCTGGACCCAGAGAGCAATTCGTCTTCTCTTTGTCCCCAACAGGTTTACCCAAGAGCCCCCGAGACTACTTGGTCGTCTGAGTTCAATGAACAACCGAGTCGAGGGTGGCCATCGTTCCTACTCTTGATTGTGCTGTTTGCCACCATGGTCCACAACATCTATCGCCGCCTACGAGTTCCGTCCAAAGCTTCCCGTTCAAGGCCATCTCGGTCTTGCTGTTCCGGACGGGCAACCAGAAAAGTACGCCGCCGCAACAATTTGCCGAAGCGCCCTCCGCTGAAAACATTCTTGGGTGCGTTCAAACCAAACCGAGCTTTTTGGCACCACTACAGCAGTTCCGAACTTGACGCACTTGGCATGAGCGACCATGAACGGTATCCGCCTCTGTCGCAGACACCCGCTGCTGAAGCCGGTTCGTCAACCAGCCGACTCAAAAGCCCTATTCAAGGTGATGAGAGCCATACACGCGCCGGAGCCTGTAAAGATGAGCAAAAACTCCCACCGAATGCCAATCGGAGGAGTCAAGACAGCATGCCAGCCCGCCTCCTTGAAGACCATCAAGCAGCTGCATACCAAGCCCAAGCCAAAGCACTTCCTAGCCCTCCAGCGCCTGTTTTCTGTGTCTCCGTGTCCGCTAAAGAAGGTCCCTACCAGGACCGGCCCCTGCTGTACCCCCTCCACCATTTCCTGTCACTCCTATGGTCTTGCTTCTCACCAGGTTCTGCATGATCTTGCCCTATCCTGCACAATTTCCCACAAAAGATAGTAAAATATGGCTCTTTCACACAAATCCTGATCCCTTGCAATAACCAACTCCCAAGTACAATAGCTCAAATCCAAACAATCCACACTGAGGGCTTCCTAGGGTGTTTGAGGTCCCGAGTTGACACTCAACAACTCCTTTCAACACGCCGGTTGTCTCACGGTGCACACGGAGACACGGGCGTTGGGTATGTACATAGAATTGCACCAATAGAATAATGGAAAAGCCCTGAAATTGGCATATGAACACCAATCAAGCAAAATTGGGGAAAGAGGTAACCATACACAGTCACAGCCATAGACCCCTCATTCCCTGGACTCAAGACCTTCCCTTGACTCACCAACATATTGCCCTGAACCAGGTCAAATAAGATGACTAAATGCCATGTGCCAAAAGTCACTACACAAACCCCAAAAATGTGTTCACTCCCCAGTCTCTAAATCCTAGCCCAATAATGGAGGTGGCTCGTCATGGCCTAGAGTGGCACTCAAGACCATGCCCTACCCTGACCCAACCTTGGTGTCACTTGGAGTCGATTGGGTTTGGAGAATTGCCCCATGCAGATGACCTCACAACATAGCAAAATTAGGCAAATCACACCATAGTGCCCAAAATTCAATTATGTACTCGAAAATGCATACGGCAAATATTCAAATGCTCCATACATGTGTCAATCCGGAGAGTAATTTACAAGGGTGATATAGACCGAAGGTCCATGCCCAAGAATATTCAAACATTGGCTTCCAAACCCCTCCAGATATATACATGCCATGCTTCACAAGTCAACTCACAAATTTGAGACCTAATTTTGTGAGGCCTCGTGTGCCACGCCAAAGTGACCACCTGATCTGGCATATGGTGAGGCACAACACCGAAGCATATGCCAACATATAAGCAACATACCATAGTTCGTGAATCTCTGGGCACTTTACTGTTAGCCGACCAGTTGAGCACATAAAATACAAAAATGAGCATAAATGAGGTCAAAAACATGCAAATGTTGCTAAATTCAAGATAGTCACAATAGTATAGAAATTTGCTCACCCATGGTATCAACATATGATTCAAAACACATTTGCTTGGGATTATTTGCGAACAATCCTCCCACTTGAATCCCCGCATGGATGCATAGGGACACCTTCGAGCCTCCTCACGACACGCACCATGAAAATGGGAAAATTGATAGTGGCGCTTGTGGGTCGCTCCGTAAGCCTTCCCACATGCACTATATGTGCGGTAGACTTAGTGTAGCGATCTGGAGCACACCATTAGGACATGAGCAAAGCCTTTGCCACGTGCGACTCCATGTATCTTCCTACAACCGGAGATATATGAAATGGGCATGAGCATAGCGAAGCACATACCATGCATATAACACATACCCTCGGAAATGGCTCCCACCATGGTATGTCACGACCCTCCATGGCGATAACTTCACGTTAAAAATACGTAGGAACCCAAAGAAAATTTCTATGCAACACCAACACTCATGCGGTACACTCGAAAGTCGCATTAAAATATTCGGTTGCATGGTGCAAGAGTTACAAATCACTTTCTACCCGCTTGACAATTATCCCTTGCTACACCGGGCAGGTGTACACATCAAAAACATTTGACGCTTCCTGAATTAAGCTGGGACCAAGGCGATTCCAGCCCATATCTCAAAATTAAAAACTCCTCGCAGTGAGCTGGAGATATGATTTTTCAAAGTGGCCTCACGAATCAATTTTTTCCGCCTATATATCCAAGAAAAATGAAGGAGACAACAAAAGGAAGGTTGATTCCTGATCAGGGAAAAATGTACGACCACTTGAAATTCATCATATCCAGTGCGGCGACCTCAAATTCGAAAATCTGATTCTGAATGTCTGAAAAAATCGGATTAATTTTGCGAGTGTATAACTTGAAAATTGCGCAAGCAACGAACCCTTTTCTGATCAAATTTAACCCTTCATCGGGGTTTCTGCTAAAATATCTGGAAATAACAGTTAACCAATCGGTTACCGCAAAATTGCGAGCCAACCGCCAGTCGCCCATACATTGACAATCAGAACGGATAGCTGAAAAATTACGGAAGCATGATGATAAAAAAACCCTGTTGATTCCTGATGATTTGATATATAAGTCTCAGCCGGCGGCGCCTCGGTATTGAATATGGCCGCTCATAACTGAAATGGCCAAGCCTGTCACACTATCACATCAGGTTAGGTCAGGTAAATGGGAGAGTATGATATCAGCGAATGGCGGCTTGCCGGCCCATAGATACACACCCCAAGTGACCCAACGATGGCCATTGGGGTCCGAACCGGCTTCACCCCCCTTCTCAGAGCGTTGTATCCGCTCAGAAGTCATTGAAGAGAGGACGGGACGACCCCAATGGGATCTGACGCCCCCCCCCCCCCATGTCCCAAGCACACATGGAGGCCCCACATACGGCGTAGGCATCCCCCATGCCCCAAGGGAGGGGTGAGGACACTCATAATTGGTGCCGTCCGCCATATCCGGTCTCCTCTTGATCTACAACATGGACCAAGGGGATCAAAGATAGAGAAACGCCGTCGATCGATCTAAATACGTATACCACAATGAAATACATATGTGGAGACCGAGTGAAGAGGATATATGGCCAATCAAGGCCCAACAATCCCCGGATTAACGCCCTCACCCGTCTGCCAAGCACAAAAACAAACAAAAATGCCAAGGTGGATCCATCACGGTGCAGCTGCAGCCACCAAATGGACCAACGCGTCCTTGACATCCAGAGAAATGTTCTTTTTCCTTACATAGTCCATCCAGACCGTAGTATGGCTTGGAATAAAACTGCTCGGGGGCTCCCAGGAATCTCTGGATGCGGCAAATCCCTTCCAACGGACTTTACATAGCCTCCCCCCAGTTCTCACCGGGTCTGGCTTGTCCATCAGGATCTTCTCGGCGGTAAAGTCGTCGTCCTCACCCTCGTCATCAGAGTCCAGATCTCTGGCTGTGAACTGGAAGGTGACGGGACGTCCGCTGGGGTCTGGTGCTCGGGGATGAAGCTGGGTATGGTCGCGGTCCAGGATCTTGTTATCCCCCACACACACCGCATACACATCCTGCCCGACCTTCCGAACAATCACCTCGGCATATATCAAGACGCCTGCCGATGCCTGGACAGGACATCCTTGTGGTGCCGATCCACCCATACGGTGTATCCGAGAGCATATTTCTGGACTTTTTCCTGCTTGAAGTACTTGGCCCTCTTCTCATGCTCGTCCTGAAGTGCTTTGTCTACCCTAGCAGCCATGTCGTCAGCCTCAGACATCATAGCATTTGCCTCCCGGGCTACCTTGCCATGGTTCAACCACGGGAGAGTGCGTGACACTCGATCCCGTAGGAACAGGATACGATAGGGCGACAGTCCAGTGGGCCCCGGAAAGTCGTGGTACGCCTGGAGTACTCTCCACAGCGAATTATACCAATTCCGGCCCGGTTCGTCAATGTGCAGCTGGCCGAACGTTTTGACCATCTGCCGCCCGGCCACCTCAGCCCGGGCATTCGACCGGCTGTGGTACGCCACGGTCTTAGCGTGCCGAATCCCCATGTGCTTGCACATCGTCTTGAACCACGTCCCCACAAATTGACTGCCCCTATCGCTGCAGATGACAGCTGGGACATCAAAAATTGTCAGCAAATGCCTGATCAAGGCATTAGTGACGGCATTGGCCTGCAGACCGACTCCATGCTTGTCCTTCTTCTCCTTCTTCTTGGACTTCTTGCCACGGACCGCCACGATATACCCGCTGTGCCTATTCACCGCCAGGATGACACAGGTCTTCCCTTCCACGGTGACCTCAGGCATGGCGAATACATCCATGGCCACGGACCGCATAGGGGCCTCCGGTATAGCCGTATACACCGGGTTGCCCGCTGTGGAATGGTTGGGGCTTTTCGTGGCCCGACACACGGCGCAGTCGCTGCAGTACTTGTCCAGGATGGCGTAGTACCCCGGTGGGAACTTGAAGCGCCACTCCAGGTCCTGCTGCATCTTGTCCCGACCAGGATGCATGAGCTGGGCGTTATGCCAGTGGTCAATGAGGTCCTCCATTCGGTTCTTAGGGAGCAATAGCTTGTCCTTGAGGAATAATTTATCCCCATCCTCGGTCAAGGCCTCAGGCCATTCGTCGTCCGACGGGGCACTCACGGCATTCCAGTACCTGCTCCAGTGTTCGGATGCCGCATAGTCATCCGACCAGTCTTCTGTCAGCACCGACCTGACTAGCTCTACGGGGGCCACAGTCCATTGCTCGAGGGTTTCCTCTCGAATAGCTTGGAATCGGGCGCCCCGGAACTTGGCTAGGTCTGTACGGTTTGCCATCACCACAAAGCACTTGACCCCCTTTTGCTCCATGGCCTTCTCCATCTCGATGATGCGCTTGGCCTCCTCGGTCTCCTCGGCGTCCTCATGGCTGGATATGTCCATCCATGCTTTGCCAGCGGGATAGGCCCATCGACTGAGGCAATCCGCCACAGTGTTGTCCTTCCCCGGGACGTACACGACGCTGAGGTCGAACTTGGCGAACGTCTCATGCCATAGGGCCCTCCTTGCCGCCGGTCCCGAGGAGGTGTCGACGTGCTCCTCGTGCCAGCTCTGTAAGGACTGATGGTCCGTACAAACCACCACCGGTTGTAATCTGATGTGGTCAGACCACTTCCTGAGCGCATAAACAATGGCGTACGTCTCCTTCTCCCTCGCGGTCCAGGTTCGACGTTGTGAAGCGGGTTCAGAGAGACTGCGATCGCCCGCTAAGGTCGCCGCGCTCTGCTGCACAACGCAAGCGCAGAATGGCGACATCATATGATTTTCAGAGATCTGCATGGCCTCAGCGCCTGGCAGTTTTACTGCTTTTGACAAGTTTTTTTATAATTACTTTTATTAATATCCGCATATATCGAGTTATTCTGGACAGAGTAGACATGTGTCCGTGAACGTGAAGAGCGGCCAAGAGCAGCGCCGCGTATGCATGTAAATACTCGCAAATAGTCTCTATATGCGCCGGTCTGCCCTACATGTGTTTCATGTGCAGGAGTGTAGAACTGTTTGTCAAAGCAATGCGTGAAAGCAAGAACGACCACGTGTCTTCGCCGTGTTGCCAGGGAGTTTGGGAGGAGCTCCAGTGAGAAGTTTTGGAAAAGCAGCCCTTGACGTTTTTGGAAATCATTGTGGATCTGAAACATCGAAGGATTTTCAATGAAAACCTCACGAGTGCCGTCTAAAACTGGGAGCTCAGCAGCGCAGACCCAGGCTCCCGCGTCAAAACAGTTCTAATACCGGGACATGTGAGTGTTCCCCCTTGCCTGCCCTTGTGTCTCAGTCGGAAGTCAATGCCGTGCAGTGCTTGTGAACAGGCCGGACGCCATGCTGCTGCGCAGAGTCACGAAGACAGCAACTGCCACGATGAAGACTGGTTCCGTCAAAGAGATGACCATCTCCAACGCAAGCGCGAAGCGAAGCGAGCGAAGCGTCGACGAGACAAGTCCAAGACAGCGCAGCTCAAGCCAGCGGAGCCAAAGCCAGAGCCGAGCCAGCAAATGGGACCCCAGCCAGCGCGGACCACGTCCGCGTAGACCAAACCAGCTCAGCCTACCGAGGAAAGACTCGTGTGCGCCGTGGCGGTACTACGGGAGCGTGCAACGGAGAACGTGGAACGCCTGACCTGGAGTGTCATCGAGGACAATGTGGCCAGGTGGCTGAGGAAGAACCCGGGCAAGGATTTGAAGACCTGGTGGGAGCTACAGCGCTGTGCAGTGGCGCACCGTCAGCAGTACAGGCAGCCCGTGAACTATCCAGTGCCAGGGACGCCGGACTACTTTCCTATGGCTACGGTGAACGCCTTGTATGAGGAGTGGGTCAAGCGTTGAAGCTTCGGTAACCGAGTGGAGACAACGAGAGCGTGCGCGACAGCTTCAGGAAGCGTGGGTCCGAGCGGGAGGACAGCAGAACGCCGAGTGAGCTTGCGCTGCCAGAAGCCACAGAGGGGTCCAACGTGCCAAGAGCAGAACGTCGAGTAGGAGCTCGCGCTGCCAGAAGCCACACCAACGCCGAACGTGCCGAGTGCAGAAGAACAGGTCGAGGCTTGCGCTGCGACAAGCCGGAGGACATAACCACCACTGGGGCAGCCGGAAGACAAGCCGAGGGGTCGTCACAAAGTTAAAGAGGTGGAGACGCCACAAGGGGCCATATGTCTGCCGTTAGTGTTTGGAACTGCCGGCCATGGCAAATCTCCTAAGGAGGGGGGTGAAGCGGGTTCAGAGAGATAGCGATCGCCCGCTAAAGTCGCCGCGCTCTGCTGCAGAACGCAAGCGCAGAATGGCGACATCATATGATTTTCAGAGATCTGCATGGCCTCAGCGCCTGGCAGTTTTACTGCATTTGGCAAGGTTTTTTATAATTATTTTTATTAATTTCCGCATATATCGAGTTATTCTGCACAGAGTAGACATGTGTCCGTGAACCTGAAGAGCGGCCAAGAGCAGCGCCGCGTATGCATGTAAATACTCGCAAATAGTCTCTATATGCGCCGGTCTGCCCTACATGTGTTTCATGTGCAGGAGACATGGTGCGAAGAGCCGGGCAAGGTTCTTAGAACTGTTTGTCAAAGCAATGCGTGAAAGCAAGAACGACCACGTGTCTTCGCCGTGTTGCCAGGGAGTTTGGGAGGAGCTCCAGTGAGAAGTTTTGGAAAAGCAGCCCTTGACGGTTTTGGAAATCATCGTGGATTTGAAACATCGAAGGATTTTCAATGAAAACCTCACGAGTGCCGTCTAAAACTGGGAGCTCAGCAGCGCAGACCCAGGCTCCCGCGTCAGTTGGCCCTTGGCCAGGATCCGGCTTCAAAACGCCACGGGTACGTGCGACCCGTCGTCCCGGACCTGCTCGAGGACTGCCCCTACAGCATAGTCCGAGGCGTCCGTCCGTAGCACGAATCCCTTGTTCGGGTCCACCAGGAATACCCCCAACTGCCCCAGGAGTTGCTCCTTCAGGCGGCTGGACGCATCTCCGGCCTCAGGGGTCCAGGCAAGCTTCTTCTTGCTCCCCTTCCGGCCATCGAACTTGCCCACCTGCAGCATCTTGTGCAGCGGGCCCGATAGTTCCGCATACATCGGGACATAGCCCGAATAGTAATTGCAGAACCCCATGAAGGATCGGAGTTCGCTGATGGTCTGGGGCTTCTCCCAGTGGTGCAGGGACGCCAGCTTCCCAGGCATGGGACGGCGTTGCCCGTGACCAACCACGTGACCCGCAAACTCCACTTCCCTCACGAAGAGTGAGGCTTTGGTGGGCTTGCACACCATGTTGTGCTTGTCCAGCTCGCTGAGCACTCGGCGCAGATCCTTCTCATGCGCTTCGATGAGCTCGTCCTCCGTCATGTCTTCCCTGCCGGACCCGATGATGATGTCATCCACAAAGGGGTTGGCACAGTCCCGGACAGGACCGAGTAGGTCCTCCATCATGCGCTGGAAAGCGGCGTTGACATTCTTGGCGCCCATAGGCACCACTTTCCACTGCATGGGCCCCAGCGGCGTCGACATCGCTGTGCAGGGCCTGGAGTCCGGGTGTAGCGGCATCTGGTGATAGCCGTGTTTCAGGTCCAACACCGTGAAGATCCGCTTTTGTTGTTCTTTTTGGAGGATGGTGTCGATCATAGGAAGCGAGTACGAATCTCTGTAATCAACCACCAACCTCCACTCGCCCTTCTCTTTCTTGGGCATGATAAAGGCTGGGCTGGCCCACTCACTGTCGGAGGGTTCGATCCAGCCCCGCTCAATAAACTCGGCCAACAACTTCTTCATGGCCTCGGCCGGATCGCCCTGAAGTTGGTACTCCCGATGACGATAGATCTTGGGGTTTGGCTTCAGCTTGATCCTCGCTGTGCCAAACCTCCCACGATCTGGAGGGGTTTTGTTGGCGACGCCACTGAATAGCCGCGGATAGGCATTTATCAGCCTCTCCTTCAGCTCGCGACCTTCAGGTTCTCCTGGGCCTCTCCAGCCGCTTGCTTCCCTATCGATACAACCGACCGCACTGCGGTATAAGCCTACTCCGGGTCCGAGTCCGACTTCTCCTCGTCCGATATGCCGTCTTCATCGTTGTGGGGTGCGCTTCCCACCGATAATCTTCGGAAATTTGCGGCATGGGCCTGGTTATTGTCGCTACCAGCCCCCATTCTTGGAAAATCCCGCGTCGGCGGGTCCGACCCAACCGGACCATCATATTGGTCCGCGATGTGATCCATGACCCTTGCCACGAACTCATCCTTCTCCTACTTGCCGGTGACCAACATCTTGTCATCCCACCAATGCGGAGATGTGACCATTGCTCGCCCCTTCTTGGCTGCCACACGGTCGTGCAACCCCATCCGCATGTAGTTGACGACGTGGTCGATCTCGGCGTGGGACAGGACGTCAATGCCATCCATCGGCTGATCCGTCCCCTCCTTGGGCTCAAACATGGCCCGCATGGGCACCGCCCCAACCCTACGGATGAATGCTTCATCACCCGTGGGCTGGGTTTGCGCCCCATCCACCAGGAAAGCCTTGGTACCCCACGCTTGACCCGGTTAGGGCATTGATAAGGCCTTGGCGTCGATGAACAACTCCTCTTCTGGCCCGAATGACATCTCGTTCAGGGTGATGGAATCCAGCGTCGACTTGAGACCTTCCAGGGGACATGGGGTGGATCCTATGCCGGTTATGACCAGGATCCCCTTCGCCCTATCTGCGACGATCTACTCCACCGTACGTCTGGTATTTTCCAGGGAGCCATGCAAATACATGGGCCCCCACTCCTTCAAACCCCAATGCCTGTGCCAGGCTGAGTCGCCTCGATGCCCATGCCTCCTACACTTCCTCAAAAGTGGGGCATTCCGGGAAGCGAAGACGTCTGTCTCGGGCGCTTCGGCTCCCAGCGTCTGAATCATCCTGGCATACACGTGCGGCGCCATTCCATACTCCGTGAGCTGAACTCCGCGGTCTCCTCTGGATTTGGCACCCACAGCTTGCACTGCTTGGGCGATCTGATCCTCTTCCTCAGCATTCCATTCGGATGATCCGCATGCATAGTCCGTGGACAGCCATGTAAGGCATTCATCATCCTCCCGGACCAGCGTTGCCCGATGGGGAAGGGCTCCAATGGCGTTTCCCACCATGAAGTCATACCCCATGATCATATCCCAATCTGTATTGTCCGCCACACAGAAGTTCCCGGATAGAGTGCTTCTCTTCGCCAAATCAGGGCGGTTCAAGCGCTCATGCTCCCAGAATTCCATACTGATAGTGGCCTCATGGGTGCCACCACCCATAATCTCTCCATTGGCCACCTTCAGGCGTACCGGTCTACGGCTGGGCTGCAGGGATTCCTCCTTGAACAACCCTCTCCCGACCAGGCTCACCTGGGGACCCGTATCCACCAAAACGTCCACCACCAACTCCTCTTGTCCAAACCGTACACACACCTTCAAGTGCAACTGCCGCTCGTCACCCTGCGGTGTATGGACGACTCTCACGGCATGCAACTCTAGCACATCCGGGTGCATCAGGACGTCGAGGGTATGGTCACGGATTGTGTCCGTCCACGGGGCTCTCCGTGGTCGCTCCTTCTTTCTTGCCACGTCCCTTGCCCACATACACTTCCCTTGGCAGGGCGCTCCAGGGGTTGGGAGTGACAAAACTCAGTGGTTTTGGCTCTTCTGGAGCCTTCTTTGGCAGCGGATGTGCCTTCCCTTTCTCTAGGATTCCACTGATTTTCAGAGGAGAGGCCTCCGGGGTCTCACTCCCGTGAGGGCTCCTCTAGACGTAGCCTGCCGCAGCTCCCTCCTGCTACGATCTGCCCAGACCTTGTCCACCACGTTGCTGGGCTTTGAGTTCCTCCAACGTCCTCAACGTGTCCTCAGCAACCTCCTCGATCGACCTCACGCGTCGGTCTGGGCCGGGTCATCCACCATAGCCTTTTCCACCGTCTCCGCCCTTTGCCTTCCAATCGGCAATTCGTTGCTCCTTGGGCTTCTTGTCGGGATGGGCGGCGAAGTAGGCCTTCTTGTCAGCCTCATATACCTTGCAATGCCGGTGGTCATGTGCATGGTTGTTCCCCTTGCCGTAGCAGACCCAGCAACCGTCGTGCTGTGATCTGTACTCGCGGAATGGGAGCGGCGGGTTCCCGATCCTCCGCGGTTCCTTGCGGTTCTTGTTGAACCTTGGGTCCAGGCGGTTCCATTTGGACCTGTCCTGCCCATGCTCCTTCATATTGTGCGCTACGAACGCGAAGAAGTGGGCTTCTTCGTGATCCTCTCGGGTGGTCGCGGTCCAGAGATCTTGGCCGCTTCCACTCCCTTCCTCCGCGGTGCCGACCGTGTCCTCCTTGACCTCTCGGTGTTGGCGATCTTCCAGATGACCTCGATGTCCATGGCCCTGTCGATCCTGCACGTGGGCCTCGTTCTTGGCGTTGAGCTTCAGGTCCACCGTGATGTACTTCACGATCTCGTCCAGGCTCATGCGGGCGAAGATGACCTGCATCCTCAGCGGCTCTCCGCGCCTCCACTCCGCGTTGTTGAGGCGCATCAGCCTTTGCCCCATGGTGTCGCCGAATACCTCCACGTAGACGGCGTTCTTCAACCCCCACATTCGGCTGGGCTCGCTGAGGTTTCGCCGGAAAAACTCCCTTATTCCGGGTTGGGTGTTCTCCGATGCCATGATCCGTACGGCCACGCGCGTCTTTGCTCTCTTCTTCTCCTCATCCTCCACCTTCTTCTTCCAGTGGCCGGGGATGACGTCCTTGAGCAGGTGTCGGATCCCGCTGGACTCATTCCAGTCCCCCACCAGCTTGAGGCTTCTTCGGTACTTGCGGATGTACCGATTCCATTCCCGTACTCGCAACTCCCCGCGCTCCAGCGGCAACAGAATGGACCACAAATCCTCCAACTTCTGGTTCGGGGCGTCCACTTGCTCCTCGTCCTCCAGCCACTGGAGGCAGGCCTGCTCCGTCTGGATCAATCCCTCGCGAATCTGATCCCTGAGCTCCTCCCTCAGGTCCTGCGCCAGCCTGTGTGGGAATGTCGGACATACCCACTTGTCCCTTGGCGCTCCCTTCATCTCGCCGACGACCTCCTCGGCGAAGTCCTCCCAATCCAGGATGAAGTCATCCAGGTGGGAGGGGTTGCGATCGTAGTAGGGGATTTCGATTCCCCTGAGGTCGTCAATCCTGATGGCGTCTCCGACGTCCGCAGCCACCACTCCACCGAGACGGATACCACCTGTGGCCGAGGGGTGTGAGTACACTCCCCCTACATCCCTCTCCTCCATGGAGTGCGGTCCAGTTGGGCCTGAACCCATGGGGTTTGGGATGCGGGAAGGACTTGCTCCACCGACTATCCATATCCCCGTAGTGGGGTCCTTCACCCACAGGTCTCCGCCTGGATGGTCCCGACCATGTCCGTCAGCCCTTCCCATGGTTCGCCCCTGCATGGTCTGGATCTCCTCTTCCGCATAAACTGCATGGGCAGTCGTAGCGGTCGGTGGATCCTGGGCGGCATGGGACATCTGTACCGTCAGGCTCCTCAGGTCCGTGGTTGCGTGCTCTTCCCGCATGGACCCAGCCGGTGCATTATGGATTCGCTGAACATGGGAACAAACGCCAGCGCACCCGGGTCAACACGCGGAGGCGCGTAAGGTGCCTCTGCAGGGCCGCGCATGGGTTTCTCCATGGTGCACCTGAGGGTCTTAACCCGCTCCACCAGCTCTGCCGTTGCCGGCCTTGCCGAGAGCTCCGGACCCGAGGCGAGGGGTTGTAGGTCCTCTAGCCTTTTCAGGCGTCAGGACAAGTCCTCCACCAGGTGGCGGAGGCTGTCCACCACTCGCTGCTGCTTCTGCAGGGCCATCTCCAGCTCCTCCCGGTACCGGTCCTGCTCCGCTCGCAGCTCCACCATGTCTCCTTCCGCTTCCGGCTGGTCATCCAGGATCCCCGCGATGTCCTCCTCTAGGCCCTCCTTCTGGTTGTCCAGGCGGTCGAGGTGCAGCACGATGGCGTCCATCCCCATCTTTGGGTACTTGCCGATGACGAAGGATACGTGCTCGCAGTGGCACTCAACGTTCCTTCCACCTGATCTGGCGCATCCCACGGTTACCGGCGCCTCGGACTCCTCCGCCATGGGTGTGTCGCCCATGTTATCCCGCTTTGGCTCCGTGTGCCAGGCCACAGGAGCCGCTCTGGCTCTGGTAGGCCTCTCCAACGCCTCGGCGTCAAGCTCCAGGCTGGGTTTGGGGGCCGTGTGCGCTTTTGTGGGCGGTCTGGCCATCTCCTCTGACTCCGAAGGGAAAGCGGTCCGATAGCGTTCGGAATGCCCCTCGGAATCTGCAGCTGACCACAGCCTGACCTGACTGGGATCCGTCTCCATCGCCCTGGCTTCCGCCGCGGTTTTTGGGACCCGCGCTTCCGGTAACGCCGGGCCCTGCCGTTGCTGCCAGTCTCCTCCAACTCCGGTGCCTCAACCCGCGCCCTCGTTCTCGCTACTTGCAGGACCCAGCATCCTACGCCCGCCCCCGAAGCCCAGGGCCCTCCGTCGTCTCCCACAGCCCTCTCCCCCGCGTCCGACTCCACGACCTCCACCACCACAACCCCCTCATCCACCACCAACACAACGTCCTCATCCAGCACTCCACCCCCCAGGCCGCGGGTGACACCTCCCAAACGGGCCCCAAACTCGTCCCCACCGCGAGCAACCCCGCCGCCGCCAAGGCCCACGCCCCGACGAGGCCCGCACCCGCGACCCAGCCGAGACCCAAGACCGCCGCCAAAGAGCCACCCAAACCCATCAGCGCACCACGACTGCAACCCGTAGCCAAGCCCAAACCCAAGCCCAAACCCGGCGCCACGACGGCAGCGCAAGCCCGACCCCCCGAGGACGTCCTCTATATCATTCGGCCCCAGCCGTCCCAGGCCCGGAGGCAGCAGCACCCAGCACGGCGCCCCCCCACCGTCACCGACGCTGCCGCCACCACCTTCATAGCGGAGCGCGCCGCGGCCGAAGCACGACACATGTCGTCCCGCCACCTCTCAAAGCCCGCACCCCAGGCCCACGGACCGCCCCCGACAAAGCCAGAATGACGCCAGGCTCCACCAGCAGCGTCCCCGCCCCCCTACCAACCCTCGATGACAGCCCACATACAACGCATGCCCCGCTACCGCCGCCGCCGCGAGTCCCCGCCCAACACCGAGGCGGAGACCGTGCGCGCACACCCGCGGGTCCACATCCGCGCGCGTCCCCACTCCCCGCGCACCCCCACGGAACAGGACTACGAGGAATCCCCCAGGCCCGCCACCGCCACCGGTCCCCACGACCCCGTCACACCCACCCACGCCCACTCCTCCGCCCAAGACCGCGGCCCCGCCCAGGGACAGTGGTTGCAGCGCTGGACCCACACGCAGCTCTGGGAGCTGCGAAAGTGGGCCCGGGGAGAGCCCCCTCTCGAGGGCCTGGTCCACCGGCCCCGCAAGGGGTCGGTGGAGAACTGCCGCCTCCGGCCGGCGGGGGGGTGGATGCCGCATGCCGCATTGGAAGCGATGCTGGCCGATGCGCTCCACCCCCTGGGAGTCCACCCCCGCAACCTCCCCGCGCCCCAGGACCACCCGTATGTCGTCAGGCGCCTGCGGGAGACCCTCCAGGAGACACAGCGAGACGGCATCCGCCTGTGGGACATCACCCAAAGCCCAGCCCCGCACACACACACCCCCTCACCACCCCACAAGCGTCGGCGCACCGACACCGGCGGAAACCCACAGCACCCCAGGAGCCCTGCGCACCACACTACACGACGCGCCTGACCCCCCGACCAGCGGCGGCGCCACCTAACCCCGTTACCCAGCAAACCACCACCACGGGGCGCCACGCCAGGCCCCGCCCAGAAGTCACCAAACGAACCGGACGCCGAAGGACGCCAACGCACACAACAACGGGCACCACTACGCCCAAAGTCACCGAACCCAGGCCCGCTACCGTCGCAACCACGTAACCGAGCCAAATCCGAAACACAAATCAAACCCGAGCCACACCCCGAAACCGCTAACCCTTGACTCCTAACCAGGCCTGTCGAGGGAACAACGTAACCACAGCCCACACCCACAGCCCACACAGCCTAACCTGCCTGGCCTAACCAGCCAGCTCCAGAAGCAAAGAGACACCTAACCAAACCCACCCTGGCCCATGCCCGTGTACATCAGGACGCGGGAGCCGCAGCCCTGGGGCGCGACCGCCGCCACAGCACCGACGACACACGCCAGAGGACACAACCCTCTTGCACCCCCGCACCAGCTGCCAGTGCCTGTGCCTGCAGTGTACGCGCGCCCCTATCTTTCCTCTTTTTCCAAAAAAAAAATTAGGGGGGGAGGAAGAGGGACACAACCACCAATGGCACACGCGCACCGCACACAGCGCGCACACCGGTGAACGGGCGCCACGAGGGCCAGGACACCACACAGGTGCGTGCACCGAGGGCAACAAAGGGACGAGACACCACAGCCTGGCACACCGGTGAACAAGAGCCAAGAGGCCCAGGACACCTCGCACGCAAAGCAACACACCGAGCGAGCGCACCGGTGAGCAGGAGCCAAGTGGCCCAGGACACCGCACACGCAACACAACACACCGAGCCGGCACACCGGTGAGCGGGGGCGGAGGGGCCCAGGACGCCACACACGCAACACAACACACAGAGCGGACACACCGGTGAACAGGAGCCAAGTGGCCCAAGACACCGCATACACAACACAACAAACCCCGCGGGCACACCGGTGAACAGGAGCCAAGTGGCCCAGGACACCGCACACGCAACACAACACACCGAGCGGGCACACCGGTCAACAGGAGCCAAGTGTCCCAGGACAGCGCACACGCAAAGCAACACACCGAGCGGGCGCACCGGTGAACAGGAGCCAAGTGGCCCGGGACACCGCACACACAACACAACACACCCAGCGGGCGCACCGGTGAACGGGAGCCAAGTGGCCAAGGACATCGCACACGCAACACAACACACCGAGCGAGCACACCGGTGAACAGGAGCCAAGTGGCCAAGGACACCGCAGACGCAACACAGCAAACCGCGCGGGCACACCGGTGACCAGGAGCCAAGCGGCCCAGGACACTGCACACACGTAGGGCGGCAGAGGGACAGGAAAGAACCAACACCCCATGGGTCGGACGCACTGGGGCGACCCAGCCGACCCACCGGGCCAGTGGCAGGAGCGGTACTCCAAGGCCACTGGTCCGAGCCCGGCCAGGCTGCATCGGGGACCATGGCAAACGTCATCCGGAGCCATGGAAGCAACCGGTGACAGGCGAGCCGGTACACAGTCCAGGAGAGGGTCGCCTGCCAAGCAGAGTGGCCCCGCAACTCAAGCCACAAGGGTGAGGCGGTCGTACCGTAGACTAGCCGGAGCAATACCCCTTGTGGTGAGAGATACTCCACATGGCTGGGCAGCCCCCAGAGCTGCCACCCAAAGGAGGGGGCATGTGGCCCTACCCATGGACACATGTGGGGACACCCTCCCACCTGGGACACATGGACCGGGTGGCCGCGACAATGCCTTCCCAAGCACATGCGGGAGCGGCTCAGGAGGCACCTGACATAGGGCAGTGGGAGGGACAGGACGTCCCCTTGGTAAAACCTTCTTCCTGCAATGTCAAAGGAGGCATCCTGAGCTCCCGAAGATACCTACCCTACCTACCTACCTCCACCAGCTTGAGGCTTCTTCGGTACTTGCGGATGTACCGATTCCATTCCCGGACCCGCAACTCCCCGCGCTCCAGCGGCAACAGAATGGACCACAAATCCTCCAACTTCTGGTTCGGGGCGTCCACTTGCTCCTCGTCCTCCAGCCACTGGAGGCAGGCCTGCTCCGTCTGGATCAATCCCTCGCAGATCTGATCTCTGAGCTCCTCCCTCAGGTCCTGCGCCAGCCTGTGTGGGAATGTCCGACATACCCACTTGTCCCTTGGCGCTCTCTTCATCTCCCCGACGACCTCCTCGGCGAAGTCCTCCCAATCCAGGATGGAGTCATCCAGGTTGGAGGGGTTGCCATCGTAGTAGGGGATTTCGATTCCCCTGAGGTCGTCAATCCTGATGGCGTCTCCGACGTCCGCAGCCACCAGTCCACTGAGACGGATACCACCTGTGGCCGGGGGGTGTGAGTACACTCCCCGTACATCCCTCTCCTCCATGGAGTGCGGTCCAGTTGGGCCTGAACCCATGGGGTTTGGGATGCGGGAAGGACTTGCTCCAGCGGCTGTCCATATACCCGTAGTGGGGTCCTTCACCCACAGGTTTCCGCCTGGATGGCCCCGACCATGTCCGTCAGCCCTTTCCATGGTTCGCCCCTGCATGGTCTGGATCTCCTCTTCTGCATAAACTGCATGGGCAGTCGTAGCGGTCGGTGGATCCTGGGCGGCATGGGACATCTGTACCGTCAGGCTCCCCATGGACCCAGCCGGTGCATTATGGATTCGCTGAACATGGGAACAAACGCCAGCGCACCCGGGTCAACACGCGGAGGCGCGTAAGGTGCCTCTGCAGGGCCGCCCATGGGTTTCTCCATGGTGCTCCTGAGGGTCTTAACCCGCTCCACCAGCTCTGCCGTTGCCGGCCTTGCTGAGAGCTCCGGACCCGAGGCGACCCTAGCGTTTTCAGGCGTCCGGACAAGTCCTTCACCAGTTGGAGGAGGCTGTCCACCACTCGCTGCTGCTTCTGCAGGGCCATCTCCAGCTTCTCCCGGTACCGGTCCTGCTCTGCTCGCAGCTCCGCCGTGTCTCTTTCCGCTTCTGGGTGGTCATCCAGGATCCCCGCGATGTCCTCCTCTAGGCCGTCCTTCTGGTTGTCCAGGCGGTCGAGGTGCAGCACGATGGCGTCCATCCCCATCTTTGTGCACTTGCCGATGAGGAAGGATACGTGCTCGCAGCGGCACTCAACGTGCCTTCCACCTGATCCGGCGCATCCCACGGTTCCCGGCGCCTCGGACTCCTCCGCCATGGGTGTGTCGCCCATGTTATCCCGCTTTGGCTCCGTGTGCCGGGCCACAGGCGTCGTTCTGGCTCTGGTAGGCCTCTCCAACGCCTCGGCGTCATGCTCCAGGCTGGGTTCAGGGGCCGTATGCGCCCTTGTGGGCGGTCTGGCCATCTCCTCCGACTCCGAAGGGAAAGCGGTCCGATAGCCATCGGAATGCCCCTCGGAATCTGCAGCTGACCACAGCCTGACCGGGCTGGGATCCGTCTCCATCGCCCTGGCTTCCGCCGCGGGTTTCGGGGACCCGCGCTTCCGGTAACGCCGGGCCCTGCCGTTGCCGCCAGTCTCCTCCAACTCCTCCGCAGCAGAGCGGAGATTGCAAGCCTTGCGGCATTGCCTTTCACACATGGAGGCCAGGTCCTCCATGTCTAGCCCATGTCCTACAAGGGCTCTCCGTCCTGAGCATCTTTGCTCTTCTCGGGCTTCCAAGTCCGGCGTCGACTCCACGGACTCCACGATCTGCGCCCGGGGCGTCCTTGGGCAGGGCTCATGAGGGCCCAAGTCCCCGGTGCGGCGATAGGGGGCAGGTAAGCCTCTGCTACCATAAAGAAGGTCCCTACCAGGACCGGCCCCTGCTGTACCCCTTCCACCATTTCCTGTCACTCCTATGGTCTTGCTTCTCACCAGGTTCTGCATGATCTTGCCCCATCCTGCACAATTTCCCACAAACGATAGTAAAATATGGCTCCTTCACACAAATCCTGATCCCTTGCAATAATCAACTCCCAATTACAATAGCGCAAATCCAAATAATCCACACTGAGGGCTTCCAAGGGTGTTTGAGGTCCCGCGTTGACACTCAACAACTCCTTTCAACACGCCGGTTGTCTCACGGTGCACACGGAGACACGGGCGTTGGGCATGTACATAGAATTGCGCCAATAGAATAATGGAAAAGCCCTGAAATTTGCATATGAACACCAATCAAGCAAAATTGGGGAAAGATGGAAACATACACAGTCACAGCCATAGACCCCTCATTCCCTGGACTCAAGACCTTCCCTTGACTCACCAACATATTGCCCTGAACCAGATCAGATAAGATGACTAAATGCCATGTGCCAAAAGTCACTACACAAACCCCAAAAATGTGTTCACTCCCCAGTCTCTAAATCCTAGCCCAATAATGGAGGTGGCTCGTCATGGCCTAGAGTGGCACTCAAGACCATGCCCTACCCTGACCCAACCTTGGTTGGACTTGGAGTGGATTGGGTTTGGAGAATTGCCCCATGCAGATGACCTCACAACATAGCAAAATTAGGCAAATCACACCATAGTGCCCAAAATTCAATTATATACTCAAAAATGCAAACGGCAAATATTCAAATGCTCCATGCATGTGTCAAAACGGAAAGTAATATACAAGGGTGATATAGATCAAAGAACCATGCCCAAGAATATTCCAACATTGGCTCCCAAACCCCTCCGGATATATACATGCCATGCTTCAAAGGTCACCTCGCTATTTTGAGACCTAATTTTGTGAGGCCTCGTGTGCCATGCCAAAGTGACCACGTGATCTGGCATATGGTGAGGTGCAACACTGAAGCATATGCGGTCATATAACCAACATACCATAGTTCACGGATCTCTAGGCACCTTACTGTTAGACAACCAGTTGAGCACAGAAAATACAAAAATGAGCATAAATGAGGTCAAAAACATGCAAATGTTGCTAAATTCAAGATAGTCACAATAGTATAGAACTTCGCTCACCCATGGTATCAACATATGATTCAAAACACAATGGACCATTTGCGAACAATCCCCCCACTTTGATCCCCACATGGACGCATAGGGACACCTTCGAACCTCTTCACGACACACACCATGAAAATGGCAAAATTGATAGTGGCGCTCGTGGGTCGCTCCGTAAGCCTTCCCACATGCACTATATGTGCGGTAGACGTAGTCTAGCGCCACGGAGCACACCATTAGGACATGGGCAAAGCCTTTGCCACGTGCGACTGCATGTATCTTCCTACAACCGGAGATATATAAAATGGGTGTGAGCATAGCGAAGCACATACCATGCATATATCACATACCCTCGGAAATGGCTCCCACCATGGTATTGTCATGACCCTCCATGGCCATAACTTCACGTGAAAATACGTAGAAGCCCAAGGAAAAGTTTCTATGCAACACCAACACTCATGCTGTACACTCGAAAGTCGCATTAAACTATTCGGTTGCATGGTCCAAGCGTTATAAATCACTTTCTACCCGCTTGACAATTCTCCCTTGCTACAACTGGCATGTCTACACATCATAGCCGTTTGATGCTTCCTAAATTAAGTTGGGACCAAGGAGACTCCAGCACATATCTCAAAATTGAAATTCCTCCCAGTGAGCCGGAGATATGATTTTTCAAAGTGGCCTCACGAATAAATTTTGTTTCGCCTGTATCTCCAAGAAAAATGAAGGAGACAACAAAAGGAAGGTTGATTCGTGATCGAGAAAAAATGTAGGACCACTCAAAATTCATCATATCCAGTGCGGCGACCTCAAAATCGAAAATCTGATTCTGAATGTCTGAAAAAATCGGATTAATTTTCTGAGTGTATAACTTGAAAATTGCAGAAGCAACGAACCCTTCTCTGATGAAATTTGACCCTTCATCGGGGTTTCCGCTAAAATATCTGGAAATAACTGTTAACCAATCGGTTACCGCAAAATCGCGAGCCAACTGCCAGTCGCTGATACATTGATAATCAGAACGGATAGCTGAAAAATTACGGAAACATTATGATAAAAAAACCCCATTGATTCCTGATATTTTGATATATAAATCTCAGCCGGCGGCGCCTCGGTATTGAATATGGCCGCTCATAGCTGGAATGGCCAAGCCTATCACACTATCACATCAGGTTAGGTCAGGTGAATGGGAGAGTATGATATCAGCCAATGGCGGCTTGCCGGCCCATAGATACACACCCCAAGTGACCAAAAGATGGCCACGGGGGTCCGAACCGGCTGCACCGCCGCCAACACAGCATGTGTGACACTTATGCCCTTCAGTTACGGCCTGAGCCCTGGAATATTAGAGCTTCACCGTTCTACTCCCTATGGAGCAAAATGCATAGATTGGAGGTGCGAATGTGGCTATGAAAATGTTCAGCACCGAACCGAATGTGGCCGCTGCTTTTATCCAAAGTTCAAGCCGCCCGATGAACTCAAACCGCAAGTTGATGTGTCAAAGAGCTGCCTATTACAATAATATTTGTTATTATGTGGCATCTTGCTCATTCAATGAGCATGTAAAAATCCGACTTTGGCCTGAAGCCCTCCATGCCACTTTTGACAGTTTTTACTGCTTCTGTAAGTGATATATAGGCATGAGCTACCTTCGCTTTGGCCCAGGTCAACGTGGCCTGCGATCCACCATTCAGCCTCTCTGCACTTGTTTGGCTATGAGCAGTTCCCTTTAAGTTAAAATTTCTATGGCGTACTCATTGGACGCTCAGCTTGTTAACACAAAGTAGAGAGGCCTGCTTCCGTCTCTGTTTTCTGTTCTTGCTTCACCGTGCACTGCAGCAAGGTTTTCTAGCAAAGCAGTGAAATGCGAAAAGCAGTCTTCTTCCACAACTACCTGGCAACCAGCACGCAAACCACACCACTTATCATTCAACCTACAACATACCACAGCCGCAGTCTTGGCTAATTACGACAAACCAACACACCCACACACACACACTGCATACACACAGGAACACAGAACGTACTGTTTGCACTTGCTGTCTGTGGCAGAGACAGCAGGCCCTCCAGCTGCCTAAATTATCAGTCTTTTTCATCACATTCTGTCTGATCAACTACTCATGCTTACCCAGACCTTGCTTTCAGCCAACTACCCAGCCTACCATTTGTTTCTCAGTCCTATTTACTCAGTTTTTCTTTTCATCCACACGGCTTTTTCTTTCAATTGTTTTTTTTTTGAAAACCTTGTCCCTTGTGCAGTAAGCCTTGGCTGATTTTATCCACACCATCACGTCTTGCATCACGGCGCCTCCGTTCCTCCCCTAGATCCTGGTTTTTTTCCTGTCACGCCTCCACTTCTCTATGCAACCAACCAGGCATTCAAACGGGCGCGTGCCAAAGCAACCTCGCTCTCTTCAACCCTAACCATCCATGACAGGGCGAGTTCCGAGGTTCGTCCATGGCTACACCCCTCACATAGTGCTAGTGAGAGCCAAGCACGTTTGTATTTACACTTCACTCTGATTTAGGGCTGTGTCCCTGTCCGGACATTAAAGTGGCTGTACAACTCAAAAGAAAAAGAATGCACATTGGTCGTCTCGTGTCCCCGTGAACGTGCCTTGTAGCAGCGCTATCAAACGGTAGAGGGATAGATTAGAAAGATTGCAGATGATTAGAGGTAAGTCCAGGGTGATTAGACATACACACATATGCATAGCGTCCTTTCTCGCTTGTGTCTCGCTTTCCCTTCACCTTGCTTCACTCTCCAGCGGTGATTAAGGTAGGTAAGCCCCGGTGGGGCCACCCCCTGGTGGAGTTCGTGATGGTGGGTAAGATTAGGAAGATTGCCACAGGTTGAGCACCAACTCGTGCATGCTCGTGCATTCACACACGCATTAAAGGGTAGGCCACACGAAATGCGCACGGTAAACCTTGTTTAGGTTACCCATGGGCTCCACCCCACGATTTATAGGAGAACGGGTGGAGTTCCTTAAGCTTGCTTGCTTTATAGGGGCGTTAGTGGACAGCGTATTATAGGGCCATCTGAGAAGCGTATAATACGTGGAGATGGTCTTGGTTCCTCCGCTGCAAACGCTCCTTCATCCGCCTTTGCTCTTCAGGTGGGAAGGTCAGGGTGAACTGGTGCAGTCCCAAGCCGTGCTAAAATATACGGCGCTGATCACACAAACAACAAGCTACGACTCAGCCAGGAGTGGCAAGTGTAGCCCAACATCTTCAACATTCACGCTGTGCACGCCAGAAGAGCACCCCTTCCCTCCAAGCCCTAGCAGGGAAACGCGTTGTGGCGTCCCTGTTAGGCCACAAACGCTTAGTAGCTCTGTGTTTTCTTGCAGTCTCACAGGTGAGCCGCTAGGGCTCTTGTCTTCATCTTCAACGCCAACCAGTAGAGCGTGCGTGTAGGAGTGGTAGTCCTGAGTGGGGGCTTGAGCCAGTTGCAGTAGCGCTCGCCCACCAGGATGGTGCCACTGTAGGGTGTGTAGGACCTGTAGTGCGTGTATCACTGTCCCACCCGTTTCCTGCAATTTTAGCGGGGTTGGTGGGCAGTGGCAGTGGTTAGGCTAGATTTTGGCCATCGTACCAAATAGGCGTTTTTAAGCCCTCATAGCTTTTGGCCACCCCTCTCGGTAGTAGACAGATAGGTAGGGAAAACAATACCTGGATTAGTACGCTGGGTATTCCCCCAAGGTATTGCGCCAGCACAGAAATTGGGCGCTTAGGGGAGGGGAGACCCGGGGCGTACCCCGTGGCATCGGTAAGACAACCCTCCAGGTTTAGCAAGCGTGCAGACTTGGGTATAATTAGGACACCACTTCTGCGGCTTGCTCTCAAGACCTTAGGAATAGCACACTCACACATACGCTTAGGCAGGTAAGGGAAGGTTCAGTCCCTAGCTTTACTCTTGGAGGCAAGCGTCTAAGCGAGCCTCAGCAACTCGCCAAGGTTGTTTTGGGACAAGTAGTCCACCAGAACTGAGTTTAGGTGTCCCTCAGGTAGAACAAAGGCAGAGAAGGGTTCCCAGGTGGCCTCTTCGACTCCAAACCCTTCCCAGAGGGTGAGGAAGCGCCAACCCTGGCGATAGCGGTGGCGTAGGACAGAGCTCACCAGGTGACAGCCCTCCTTAGCCATCTCCTCGGCGTTCATGTTGGGGAGTTCCCCTTCAACTTCCATAGTGCTGGCAGCCCCTTGTAGGTCTAGGGCGGCGATTTCCTCGTCGTTCAGCTCCCACCCTTCCTCACAGAGGTCTTCAGGATCATAGTAGCGCTTCAGGTGTTGAGCAGCGCACACCAGGGTCCCCCCTAGACGGGGAGAACACCGCCCGGTTATACGGTGTCCATCGACAGATAGAATCTTGTAGGGCCCGAAGTATGGGTCATCGCTGGTAGAGCGTGGCCAGGCGGGTAGTCGGCTGTGGTGCACCAGCACCCAGTCCCCCTCTTGGTAGGTGGCCGGTACTTGGTGCTTGTTCTTCTTATTCCACTGACGCTCCCTTACTCTCTGGAGCATAGCCTTGGCCTTGTCCACCTTCGCTTGTTGCTCTTGGACCCACTAACCCACGGAAGAATTGGTGTCTTCTGGATAGGGGGCATGTAGGAACCACGCCGGGTGCCCTAGGAATAGCTCATGGGGCGAGTGGCCAGTAGCCGAACTCTCTTGGGAGTTCATCATCAAGGATATTACGGGGAGTAGTCTCACCCAGTAACTGGTGCGTTCCGCTTTGCACCATACCCTTACATTCTCCTTGCGGAGACGAATCTGTCGCTCACATAGGGGGTTGCTCGTGTGACAGTAGGGAATCTCCGTAGACACCTGGACATTAAGGGATCTCAGGACCCTCTTGTACCAGCCTGTATCTGAGCTTACTTGTACGTCCTCATCGGAGTTGATCTCTTTGGGCGCCCCATAGACACAAAACCACTCCTCCAGGAGTATCTTGATAGTCTCCTCCCCGGTAATGTGCTTGATACATGGGAACAACCTGGTAACCCTGGTCAACCCACAGGTTACCACGAGGGCAAAGTCATAGCCCCCGAACTTCGGCATCTCCGTGTAGTCCACGTATAGAACACTGTTAGCACAATGAGGGATGGGCAGGGTCGAGTAGAGACCTCTGTCCCTGATATCCCCTGGTTTGCAGGACCTACACGGGCACTTGTCCACGATAGGCTGGAGTATTTTCCGCAGTTGGTCGTCAGTCCACGTAGTGTGGGACCACTGCTTGAATAGCCTCAGGGTACGGTCAGCACCCACATGACCGTTGGAGTCATGGGTCCACTTCAGCAGCGCTGGAACTCTGTCACTGGGTACCACGATGCGGTTCTCGTGCCAGAGGTAGCTCTTCTCCCTCTTCCACTGATCTTCGTTGACCAGGAGGGGTTCAAGGCGTTTCTCCAGGCGCTTGTAGATATCCTCAAAGTCCTTTGCGTACTCCGATTCTTGGAGTCCATCCAGGGGGCGTATCATAGTCATGCTGAGGTCCAAGTGGACGTCCATATGGCTGAACGCCTCCTTAGCCAGCGCTTCAGACCGGGCACCAATCAGGGCGTCGAAATTGTTCCAGCTGATGTAGTCTGCACACTCGTTCTTCACTCCCTGGATATGGTGTATCGTCAGCCGTAGTTGGCTGAGGTAGGTCCACCAACGCCGTAGCTTGGCCTTCTCAGGTGGGGGACTGTTCTAGAAAGTGCGGATCGGCTCTTGGTCGCATAGCCAGACCACAGGGTTACTCCCCAACAGTCGTGCTTGTGAGGATAGCACTAGCATACCCGCGAGCAGTTCCTGCTCATAGGTGGAGTAGTTCCCCCTGGCCTGGCTCCATTTCCAGTTCCAGTGGCCCAGAGGTACTAGGACCCACTTGTCGTCAGGGTAGCCCTCCCGGTGGAGACCTTCAGTCCCCCATTGGGAAATAGCCGAGTCGAACTCCTCCTTCTCTAGTGCTTGCCATTGGAACAACGTTTCACCACCGCCCACATTGCTGGCGTCGGTCACCAGGATAATCTCCCCTTGTGCCCTAGGAATGCCCAAGCACTTAGCGCTGGCCACCTTGTCTTTGAGCTCGTCAAACGCTTGTTGCTCTTGTGGGCCCCAGCGCCGAGTAGTACTCTTCTTGATCAGATCTATCAGGATGGCGCTGGTGTAGGTGAAGTTTTTGATATGGCGGCGATAGAAGTTGCACGCCCCAATGGAACTGCGTACATCATGAAGTCCTTTCTTGGGGTTTTCGTGTCGTACCTTAGCGTCCATCAGGGGTTTGGCCTTAGAGGCCGCTGGGGTCCACCACCCATAGCCCACGTCAAGCCCCAGGTACTGCATGGTCTCCTGCATGAACTCACACTTCTCCAGCTTGAGTCGTGTGTGGTTCTGTTGGCAGACCGCAAAGAACTCACCCAAGAAGATTAGGTGATCCTCCTGGGTATTTGTCCCGAGGTATACATCGTCGATGTGTGCTTCCATCTGGGCCCCACGGGATATGAGTTCCTGCACCTTAGGTCTTCTTCGTAGGATGGACAAGATCTTGTTCATCAGCTCTTGGAATAGAGCGGGTGCGTTGGCCACGCCAAACGGCATGACCTTCCACTTGAACACCCTCCCCTGAGGGGTGATGAAGGCTAGAAGCTCCTGAGCGTTGGGCGTCAGGTCCACCTGCCAGAATCCGCTCCTCTTGTCCATCTTGGTCTTGTAGCGACAGGAGGCTATCTTCTCAAGGGTAGACTCCATGTTAGCAATGGACCCTGAGTGGTTCAACGTTTTCTTGTTCAGCTCTCCATAGTCTACTACCAGCCGTTTGGCTGTAGACCCGTTAGCCACCAGGAAACAGGGGCTGCAGTGTTGGGGGTAGTCCCCATCCCTGTACTCCAGGACTAGGCCAGCGTCGATACACTCTTGTATCTGTTGCTCAATCTCGTCGGCCTGCTCTTTACGAGCTGGGTAGGGTCTCCTCCGGATCTTATGGCCAACGAACTCAGGTTTCAGCTTGAGGTCCATCTGTACCAGCTTGTCACATGAGGCTGGGGGTGGTAGTTCCCCGAACACCTCCAGATAGGTCCTTACAAGCGTCTGCACCCGCGGGTCCAATAGCTTGATCTTGTCCTCCATGTCCCCGTCAGAGTGTAAGTTGCTCACCCCCTGAGTAATAGACGTCAGGAGGTGATCCTCCACCGACTCTTCACCCTTGGTAGTGTCCTTCAACCCTTGGTAGGCATAAAGTAGGTCTCGTTCAACCATTTCCGGTGGACGATGGCAACATAGGCACGCTCGAGGGGGTTCACATACACATTCCCCCGAGAGGTCGTCCTCCTCTGGGGTCCTCACATGGGCAACCCACACGCTCTTCATGAGCTTAAGATCCACCTCCCTTTGCCAGGTGGTGATCTTGGGTTCGAGGTCCTCCTTCAATCAGGATAGGTCTCCCATACGTCCTTGCTTCAGTGGCCATGAGCTGCGGTTAGGCTTAGCGTAGCATAGCTTTTTTGCCACCAACGTCCTCTTGGAGTCCACGTACTCCCTTAGCCTGGATCGGGGATCCAGCTCTTCGTCCACGGGGTCTTCCACCCTCATGGAGAGTAGGGGTCTCAGTGGGGCGACGTACTCGGCGTTCTCCACTTCCTCCACGCATGTGTGCACGAAGAAGGCGTCGTGCTCAGTTTTGTCATCCAAGTGGATAGAGCTTGGGAGCTCGGTTAGTCCGCACTCAGAGGCTCCATCAAAAACAGGTACACGGCACGGAGCGTTGGTGTTAGTCACGACGTATTCATCCCCTCCGGGTATAGTCTCAAAAGCAGCTTGAGGTCGTAGTCGATCCTTCAAGTCACCCAAGGCGAGTCCATCGCTTTTTCGTTGTATAGCCTGGACCAGAGTCGAGTCCAGGTCCTCCCAGGGGATTGAGGTAAGACCTCCGTCCACCACGCTGAGCATACTCCCCCATCCGGGTTTCCCGATAGGCGTCTTACGCCCCAGAGGCACGTAGATGGCCTCATCAGGTAACCGAACAGAGCTGATAGTCAGGCTGTCCAGGAGGGTTCGCCAGTACTCGTTGCCCCAATGGGCTCCCAAATCGGGGGAACACAGGACCATACGGGAACATTTCAAGGCTACCTTGGTCAAGACCTTCCCCAGTTCACTGAACCTGGGGTTCCCGCAGGCCATCCGGAAAGAGGGCCAGTAAAATGTGTAGCTGCAGTTCTTCTCCTTGCTGCAGTAAGGGTCCAGGACATGTTGCCTGTCGCTGGCGAACAACTCCACACTCAGGTCTTCTTCAGAGTAACCCGACTCCTTCAGACCTTGGTTTAGGACTTCCCCCAATAGTTGATAGTCCTCAGCTTTGGAGGCCGCCATCATGTTCGAGGGCTCCTCCTTCGATACCCTCAGGTAGCTCCAGGTGTGCTCCGACTGCTCGAGTGGTACGGACTCTCTGCCACTGCCTTGCTCCACGTAGAGGAGGTAGGGCGCTTGCAGCGTCAGGGATTGTATCTGGGAGTGCTGCACGAAGAAGTCAGTCCCCAATACAAAGTCGAAGTCCTCAGTGTCCATCACATAGAACCGACGGGTGATAGTTCGGGGGCCCATAGGTACCTCCACTTCACAGTCCCCGCAGCTGTGCACCACATGTCCATCCCCCATTCGTATAGCCGCGGTGGTCATGGTGTTCTTCAGGCTACCACATGGTAAAGTTTTCTTGGCCACTATAGATATGGTGGCTCAAGTATCCAATACCCCCAGGTATTCACGTTCCCCTAGTCGGATACGTACCCAAAACACCAGGTCCAAGGCCCCACTGGAGCGTCCCCATCAGAACTCCCCGGGACAGGTCACCTCGAACCCCTTGTTCCGCATTTTGCGGGCCATCCTCATGAAACGGCTTCTCTTCTTAGCGTTGCCGTCATCACCACCTTCATGCTCACGCCTGGCCCCTTGTTCTCGCTGGGCCTGAGTCTGCGAGCGTGTGGTGGGACCAGACTGCCCTCCAGAGGGCTCGGAGTTCCCCCCTGGATTAGGGTTGGGGTTGCCTCCGTTCTTGTTCGGGTTCTTTTTGTCCTTGTCTGGCTGGCGGTTAGCGCCTCCTCCTCGTCCACCTTGGTTCTTGTCTTGCCCTTTTCCACGTCCTTTCGACTTGCCCTTGCCGGAGTCGTTGCCATTGCCTTTGCCTCCACCTTTGCCAGAGCCTTTGCCACGATCCTCACCCTTCAGCTTCGCCAACAGGCGCTGCTTGCTGTAGCACTCATCCTCGTAGTGCTTCCTCTTCCCACAGAAAGCACAGGTGATAGCACACCGGCATCTTCGCTTTGGCGCCGGTGTTGGTCTCCTGCTTCTTCCCTTGGACTACGAAGCAGTCTCGCTGCTCGCAGTCAGGGGCGTGCTGCAGGTGACCCTGCTCATCTCTGGTATCACACCAGAAGAGCTCCTTGATGTTTCCCATGATACGGGCGTGTTTGGGGGTAGTCCCCTGTCCAGGTCTGGATATTTGGTACCCATTGCCATGGCTTCCGGAGCCTCCCCCTCCAGGACGGTAGTAGTTCAGGTGCTGGTGGCTTTCCTTCTCCAGCGCCAGCTCCAGGAGTAGCACACATAAATCCTCGTAGTGGAGGGCTCTAGCCTTGCGCTCTGCCGTTGAACGGCTCTCGTCCCACAGCTCCCGAGGGAGCTTAGCCACCAACCAGAAAAGCAGGTCGTCGCTGCTGTAGGAACTGGGCGTCAATCGTCCAGCCCAGTGATCCAAGTCAGCCAGTAGCTCAGAGACCCTGCCAGGTTCCGGGTTGCTGGGCGGCACGGCCAGGTTCTGTATCTCGGCCCTGATGGAGAGGTCGGTTTCATAAGTGGGCTACTGCCTCTCCAAGGCAACCAACACGTCGGCAAAGGTGGCGGACTTAGTCACGATCTGCTTGACCTGCTTCTCCAGGTACTTGGTCTTGAAACACTGCAGGAGTAGATCGCACTTGACCCGTCCACTAGCGTGGGTTTGGCCGGTCAATCGGAGGAACCGGCCGAAATTCTCAGCGAAATCGCTGAGGTCCTTGCCTGTGAACTCAGGCAAGTTCACCACAATCTTGGAGGTGGCAATGACCTTAGCCTCCTGAGACCTGCGTCCCCCAGGGCGCCGGGTCTTCCTCTTCTTCTTTTTCTTCTACCCACTTGAGTTCTCAGGGTCCTCAGGGTCGTCGTCCTCCGAGGGCGAAGCAGAAGTCATGGACGGCGGCTCATCATCGGAGGGGTCTCCGCCTAGGTCACTAGAGCCATAGGGCTCCACGTCCACCATTGCCCTCAGGGCTGTCAGCCCCAGCCGGGCCAGCTCGGCTCTCGTAGAATTCCCCACGTGGCTGTAGGGTGGCTTTGGCCGTCCTCGGTACGTAAGGGCTTCTCGGTATTGCTGCAGGGGTCGGCATCGGTCGGCTCCTCAGGCTCCCCAGGGTGTTTGTCAGCCCTGCCACCAGGTGGTTAGCCTGTACTCAATCAGGTGACATTCCCACCGTGGTAGGTGACGCTTGGGGCGGAATCAGGGGCTCTAATTTAGCCCGAATCTCTTGAGTGAGATCGCCCACAAGTTCAGAGGTGGCTCCTCGAGAAACCTCTTTTATCTCGGACCGCGTCAGGGACCTGTTGGAGGATCTCCCCGATCCTTCAATCCTGCTCCTGCATGACTCAGGTCCTCTCCTCAGCCCACTCAGGGTTGCATACCCAGGAACATGCACATAGGCTCCCGTAGCAGGTAGAGGATGGTGATATTCAGCCGCATACCATCGCGGCGCAGAACTGGAGGCCACCGGCTCACTGCTTGTAGTTGCCTCTGGAAACGCAGTGGTAGGTGGGTTCACACCATAGGCAGGGTAGGTAGGCATACGAGTAAAGCCTGTGCCTTCAGCCATAGGCGGGGTGGTTATGGATGTGGATGTTGCAGCTGCTGGGTCTGGATTTGGGAGTGTGGTGGTTGCAGGAGAGGGTGATGCGTGGAGGCTAGAGGCGCTTGGTGCGGCCTCGAAGGTCGACTCACTCGTCGGGTTGTGCCCATGGTCTACTCCTTCGTCTGCCATGCTTTCTCCTGCATCCTTCTCTCCCTCCCTCTTTCTCTTCACAGGGTTGGTGTCCACCTCCTCGACTGAGAGGGCCCGGAAGGCGGACTGAAGTCCCTCCAGAGAGTCATCAACCACGTCCACTCGCCCATGTAAGGGCACCGAAGGTACAGCGCTAGGTCCAGGTCCAGGTTCACCAGGTGCTGGCATTACTGGTGCCTCAGGCGCCGTCCTCACGTCGGTGTCCTCCTTCTTTGTGTCCATATTCGCCCTTCTTGCTTATATATGACAGATCTCGGCGTACTGGATGTACGGCACGGGGTTGCTGCCGGTACGCAGAGACTGTCTGCCTCTGCTCCAGGAAAGGTTTATAGTGATTTCAACACTGTGTTTTTGTTGTGCCTCTTCTGCTGCTTGCTGCTGGTGTAGGGTTCCTGCTGCTTGTTTTTGATGAGGAAAATGTTTTATTGTTGAAATACAACCAATCCAGGGTAACCCAAGCCAGAGATAAGCAAGTAGAAGATAAACAGGATCAAAGCATGAAGGGCTGCAGTCACAAAGAGTTGGATATAGACAACTATCAACAATAGACCACAGCAATTAGCATACATTGCAACTCAGGATGAAATTTTTTACATGTTTGAGCAAAACTGATTGGAAAACTTCCCCAAGGGCTCAATCTCATCCACAGTGCCATCTTGAGATGTGCACTCTTTGTTTTTGGGTCCCATAGGTGCTGAGGTGGCATGGCTTGTGGCACTGAGGTCACTGCCATGTCACATGGGATAATCCTACTTAGCTAGGCTGACTGGGTATTGAACCCAGGACCTCTCAAAAAGAGGTGCCCCAGCCCCCTAGGGTGCATACCACTAGGATACCTAAGAATTCATGAGAAAACATAGATGAATTCATAGGCTCTGCCTTCAGTATATGAGTGCCTCAGTAACCCAGGATAAGATGTTTTACCGCCTATAGCTTGGGGATTAAGGGGTCCACACTACATCCTGGTTTAGTGTTTGGTTCCATTGGTCAAAATGTGTTATCAGCCATTTTGGTTAGGCCAATACTAAGATAAAAATGCAAGAGTGCTTAGAGCACCTCTAATACAACTAAAGTATACCCTAAAGCATTGGAAAAGCACTTTTTCTTACTTGATTAGAGCCAGTGTGACCTGAGCTGAGATGGGACCACTGTAGGCACCCATCAAGTTGGGCCTCAGGCACGACAATACTGTCCTCGTAGAAGAGGTACTGGTTGTTTTTATACCACTGGTGCCCGTCAATGACACGGGGTTCGAGACCCGTGCTGAGGGTCTGGAGAATTTCTTTATACTCTGACTGATAGTCAGTTAGGCTCCAACCCTCGAGGATTCCAGCAGTCCGTATGCACAGGGCAAGCTGGACATCCATACGCTGGAAAGCCTCTTTGGCCAGTGCCTCAGAGCTCTCACCAATAAGCGCATCGAAGTGATTGGGCGATATGTAGTCAGACAGTTCATTTTCTATACCAGGGATATGATGGACTGTCAGCCTGAACTGGCTCAGGTAAGTCAACCACCGCTTTAGTTTTGCTTTCTCCGGTGGTGGGCCATTCTGAAACGACTTCACCGGTTCCTGGTCACAGAGCTAGACAATGGGATTAGATCCCAATTGTCGGGACTGTGATGAGAGCACCAACATACCGACCAGGAGTTCCTGGTCGTAGGTGCTGTAATTGGAACGCGCTTGGTTCCATTTCCAGTTCCAGTGTCCCAGTGGCACAAGTCGCCACTCACTGGTAGGATGGTCATGCTTCAAGGAAGCATCACGGTTCAGTCCGTTAGTACGATAATGGCAGTCGGTTAGTTGAGCTGGGTTAAGCTCCTGCCATTGGTAGATCATTCCACCCCCCCCCTACATCACTGGCATCACTGATCAGGACTATCTCGCCCTTAGGGCGGGGTACTCCCAGGCAGTTGGAGGACGCAATTTTCTTCTTCAACTCGTGGAAACACTCCTCCCCTCTGGCGGTCCACCTCCAGGGAGTAGTTTTCCTGATTAGGTCAGTGGGAGGGGCAGAGGAGCAGGTAAAATTGTGGATGTGGCGCCTATAGAAGTTACAGGCGCCCACAAAACTCCTCACGTTGTGTAGACCCTTCTTAGGGTCATCGCGAATTTGCATGTCCTGTAGGAGCTGCATCTTAGACGCGGCTGGTTTTCACCAGCCATATCCCACGTCCTAACCCAAATACTCCATCTCCTCTTTCATGAACTCGCATTTTTCGAGTTTGATTCGGAGATGGTTTTCCTGACAAACAAGGAAAAATTCACGGAGGAGAAGGACATGGTCCTCTTGGGTATTGGTACCAAAACTCACGTCATTGATGTGGGCCTCCATTTCTGCACCTCGAGAAATCAACCCGTGCACTAGAGGTCTTCGCCTCAGTATGTACAGAATTTTGTTCATTAGTTCCTGGAAGGATGCTGGGGCATTAGCCACCCCAAAAGGCATGACCTTCCACTTAAACACACGACCCTTAGGGGTTATAAAAGCCAGCAGTTCCTAAGCTGCGGCGGTTAGGTCTACCTGCCAGAAACCACTGCGCTTGTCCATTTTGGTCTTGTACCGGCATTTGGCAATACGCTCCAGGGTATTTTCCATGTTAGGAATGCTCCCTGAGTGGTTTTGGATTTTCTTGTTGACCTCACCATAGTCAACAACCAATCGTAGGGTAGTCAATTCTGGTTTAGCAATCGGGAAACAGGGACTGCAGTGATGGGGGTAGTCCCCCTTCTTATATTCTTCCTCGACGCCAGCATCAATACATTCCTGGATCTGGCGCTCGATTTCTTCAACCTGTTCCTGAGGAGCGGGGTAGGGACGACGCCTCACTCGCGTCTTCCCAAATTCAGGTTTCAGTTTCAAGTCCATCTGGACCAGTTTTTTACAGGAGAGGGGAGGCGGCAGGGCGCCGAACACCTCCTCATAGGTCAGGAGCAGTTTCTTCAGTCGGGGGTCAAGGTTAAGACTCTCGATTTTCTGCAGGAAATCCTCCTCAGCATGGAGGTTGCTCTTTCCATGCTCTTTCTTTTTCTGCCGATCAACAGTTTCGGCAGGCACAGAACCATCCTCCAACTCAGGGAGACATTGCTGCCCATAGTGCAAGAATACACTAGGGGTATCTCAGGGTCAGGCAGCGTGTAGGAGTCATCGTCCTCCTCAGACCAGATGGAGGATTTCCAGGTCTGTCTGAGGTGTTGTAGCCGCTCTTGGCGCTTGATACCTTCGGCCTTCAGGTACAACAGGCGTCGGAGTTCCTGAGTGTCATGCTCAGACAGTGGCATGTTATTGGCCGTTCGGGAAACCCGTGCTGCAGATGTAGAGCTGAAGTGGTCCTGATGGGTCACAATTTTTCCATCTTTGGTGTGCTGCTGTCGTTTGATCTGCAGCATACAACCACTGCGGTGGTCACAGTCAGGGGCATGGCAATGCCCCCCCTTGTCATTGACAGGCTTACAGTAGAACAGAAGGGGTGTACCTGCTTCAGGTTTAACCTCATTCATGGCACGCAGGTTAGCCCTTCCTTCACCACCACCTTGGTTGGCGTTAGTGGGATTTTTAGGCCCTTTCCCTTCGCCACGTTCGGGGGTAGGGGTACCACTTCAACCCAGGTGTTTCTTGAAAAATTTCTCCATGTGGGAGTCATTCTCCCTCTCAAGGGCTACCTCGATCAGTAATTCCACCAGATCGTCGTACGTGTGGGTCCGACTCTTCCTCTCAGAGGTAGTGCGGCAATCGTTCCCCGTACGTGAGGGGCTCTTACTCATGAGCCACAGGTGGGGCTCTGTGGCTCCATAGGAACCCACATTCATCCTTGAAAACGGATACTGTAGGTCGCACACGTATTTTGAGACTCGCGCAGCGGAAGGAAACTCAGGGAGCATAGGTAGCTTCTCTATCTGTGTGCGCACACTGATGTCAGTCTCATAGACCGGGAAAGTTTTCTCCAGTCTTTGGAGCACCTCGGCCCATGTTAAACAGGTTTTCACAATCTGCTGCACCTGTTTTTGCAAAAACTTCTTTTTGTATGAGGGTTTCAACAGTGAACATTTAGTGGCCACATCCTCATGGGATTGGCCAATCAGCAAAGAAACTCAGCAAATTCTTCTGCCCATTCGGGCAGATTTTTCGGGTCGAACTCCGGCAATTCCAGCTGGATGTTGGCCTGAGCAATAGGTCTGCCACTCTTCCCACCCCCTGTGCTTAGGCCTGAAGGGGGGGGGGGTACACCGGCGAGGGCTGCCAGGGCTGACAGCCCTCTGTTCTCAGTCTCTATCACAGGCACGTCCTGTAGTTCAGCAATAGGGACTGTCCTAGCACGAGGATGAAAAGGGCTGGGGCAAGTGACCTTGGGTAGCAACCTGGACACCCTTGATGTTTTGAGATCTTCAGCCAACGTGCTCAGTCCGGGTGAGGGTGAGGCCAGTGCTGGCCGGGGTAAGGGTTCAGTGATACCCAATTTAGCTTTGACAGCCTCAGAAAGGGCTGTCACATCAGGGTCTTCGGACCCAGACAGTAATTTGGCCAGTAGTTCTGCCGTACGATCCAGGGCCCCACGAGTTGGCTCTGTTAGATGGGGATCTTTCACATATGCGGGGCTCACTTCAGGGCTCCTGCTAGTGATTGGCAGCTCCGGAAGCCACACTGGCCCTCTCGGTCGCCTGGGTAGAGACACTGTGTCGGCCAGGTCTGTAGGTGGGCCGGCCGCGGAGTAAGGGTAGGAACCCATGTCCGTGTACGGTGCGGATCCCAAGGCGTCTAGTGGTTCCTCTCCATCTTCGCCTGTGATGGACTTGTAGTACTCGTCATGGAGAAGATATTCGTTGATTCTCCTTCTGAATTTGCATTCTTCCACAGGTCCTCCAGCTTGGGTAGCCGTTGAAGAAGAAGCAGGGCATACAGATCGGGAGATAGACGCAGCAACTCTTCGGCGGAGATGCTGCAGGCTGTCACCACGGGCCACTAAGGCCTCTGTGGTTAATCTGGGCGCTCCTTGTTACCTCCTTCTGTGTACTGGATCTTCTTGAGACCCAGATGCGGCTCTGAGCTCGGGCTCACTCATTGAGGTGGGCCCACTGTTGCCAAGTTGAACTTGTACACTCCGAAATGGCCAGGTCCTGGCAGACATCTGTACTGATGGTGTGGACATTTTGGTTCTGGTTTTGGCTTGTGTACTTGTCAGAGTCGGTTCAAAAGGTTCTCAAGGGTTGCCCCTGCTACCGGAAAGATGTCCTTGATTACTGCCCTAATGATTCTGATGAAATCCTGCAGGTTTTGATGTTGAAAGCCAAAACCAAAGCAGCAAATAGAGCAAGCACAGGATATGTATCGAATAAATGAAAAATTTGAAATCCAGTGTAACACAGAAGGGCTGCAGATAGACAAAGCAGGCATAAGTACAAAGATTCAATCACAAATGGATACAACAAATGATGTTAAGTGAAAACTGGCCTGACTCTAGCCTCCAAGTTAGCATCAAGCACTTCATGTGCACTCTTTTGGATGAAATGGTGCTGGGTAGGAATATGGGCCAAAGGAGTTAGGCCAGACACAAAATATGACTTGGCCAAGCAACTAAATTCAGAAACAGTTACAAAGTAGGACCACAATAAGTGGTAGAAACAGTTGAGTATAGGGGTCTTGGGGTGGGGGACCACTAGGCTTAACCTCCAAGGCCTTAGGCATGAAATGCCTCTTCAATTTCGGTATAACCTCCATGAAGAAAGATACCTCCGCTCAGTTGAGGGGTAGAGGTGAAATTCATGTGGGGCTAGGGTTATAACCCTAGTTACTTTGAGAAAGTGTACTTTAGGCTTCAAAAGAGAGAAACAAATACTTAAGTAAGTCTTAGCATCAAAAAAAGGGTTTTAAGGGGGGCTTGGCCTGGATCAAGCCCTGCAAGAAAGACATGGCAGTGACTTTTTCCTACTCTGGGTGCGCGTTTCAAGAGGCGCCACATCCCAGCACAGCCGTTGGTCGCTGTGACCTGGGCGGATTTCATGTCCGACTGGCCTGAGGAAGGCACTGAAATCACGGACGGGATGACAAACTGGCAGCCTACCGACGCGCTGGTGGTCTTGCTGCAGCAGCACTGCGCCGAACGTCCGGAGGACGGATGCGCCCGTCGGGCGTATCAAAAGATTTGGGACCAGCAGTCAGAGAATGCCAACGAGTACCATTACCCGGAGGTGTATCTCCTTGTAATGCGGATGGTGCTGCAAGAGGAGTATGCGAAGACGAGCGAGCGGTTCCTCCTGGAGGTCCACGGCATCGGCAAGCAGGTGTGGGCCTTGCAGTCGCCCCCGGACTTCCGTCCCGGCTCGAATTCGCGACGCTTGGGCTCGAATTCTGGACGCCCTGGTTCCAATGGCCGCTCTGGTTCACAGGCGAGACGGTCTTCATCGCCAAGCGCACAAGACGGTCCTCAGCGGCGTTCTGGTTCTGGTGGACACTGCAATCACGACCAACAGCGTTCTGGTTCTGGTCGACGCCGTGATCACGACCAACAGCGTTCTGGTTCTGGTGCACGCCGCGATCGCTACCAGTACCATCCGCGGTCGACTACGCCGGGAGGCACGCGGATGGAGCGAGGACCGAGGTCTGATTCGCAGTCCTCGTACCGCCAGCGTGCGGAGGAAAAGAGACGCCTTGTGTCTTCTTCCGGCACGTGCCATACCTGTGGCAAACCAGGGCACCTGGCCCGGGACTGGCGCATGAGTACCTGTGCCATCTGTGGACGGCAAGGACACATCGCCCCGTACTGTCAGCGACTGTCAAGCGAGCGACCGAGAGAGGATTCTGAGCGCCGACGAACACCGCCAGGATTCCGGAGGTCGGCCAGTGGCAACAGATTAAGGCCAAAGACCCCACAAGGGTTCAGACGATCCGAATTCGGTTCGTTCAGGCAGAATACGCCGCAGAAGGGGACGCCAGGTGGGTCGAAACCGTCATCCTCGCCGCACCACTGTCCTTCTGGATCTCAAGGACGGAAGTCGCCTGGCGCCTGCCACAAGTGCGGCAAGGAGGGCCACTGGCAGGCCGAGTGTCTAGGGACATGGGGAGCCCCCCCAGGGCAGACAGCTGTTGTTTTGCAGGAACCGCCGCGCTGTCCAAGCCGCCCATAGGCTGAGCCATCCCCAGGCCAGTCGTCGCAATCTGGTGGTGAAAGCCCTGCACGCCGACGCCACCAAGATCCCCCGCCATCAGCAAGTATTCGCTGTTGACCTGTGCACGGTGCAGCTGAAGGACATTACAGAGGAAGTCCTGAAGTCGCCGAGACGATTGAAAACGGAGACAGCCAGTAAAGCCAGAGAGCTGACAGCCCAGACAAGGCTTCAGTGTGCTGATGGTCTGCAGTTGCCAGACTTGACCATTACCGCCCTTGCGGACACTGGTTGCGAAGTGGCGGGTGTCATTGGGATTCAGTTGCTGCGAGCGCACTTGAAGGCGCTCCACAGCGCAAAGATTCCAGTCATTCTCCTCACAGCAGGCAAAACAGCACTCGCGGGAGGAACTCAGGGAGTTACAGTTACGTTGTCCTTACCTGTCATAAACCCTGAGGGTTATAAAGTTTTTAAATGTCTAAATGTCTTTTTGCATGTTGCAGCAGTTGGTCCCCGGCTCATTTTGGGCTCTCCATTTTTGCTTGTGTTTGGGTTGGCTGTGGTTCCAGGGCAGGAAGCTCTTGTGCAGGTTTGAGGATGTTCCAAGGGTTTTCGGATGCCTCGTTACCAACATGGCAACCAACACGCTGTTCAACACTCTGCGCCCTCTCTGCAGAGTTCTGAAGTTCGGCAGCTCACCGCCGTATCGACGATTAATCATGAAAGCCCGGCACACGTAGCAGAAGCAACGAACGCAGATACGCAAAATGCAGGTGTGCACCTTGCACACCGTGTGCAGTTTGCGCCTGACGTCTCGTGCCAACGGTGTGTCATGTGTGAGGACCCCTGCAGTCGGGTCCATTTCTTATATGATGCGCAACAGCCAGCCACCTGTGAACAGTGTGGCCCAGTGGGGGTCTTTAACAACTGTAGGGAGGGAGTGCGCAAGAACGTGCTGTCTATCATCCTGCGGAGCGACTTGGACGATGAGGCGGCCATTCTTCCCCCCCCTGATCCACCCACCCCTCGAGGCATACCTGGCACTAGGTCACAGGACACCAAGAGGGCAGACGGACTACGTGTATACCCATCCCCTTTGGTGTATGAAGATCAACCCCTCCCCTCAAGTACCGTAGTGCAGCCAGCAGCTCAGGAAGTGACGCTGGTGTCTTTGATTGAAAAGCACGCGGCCGCACACCCTCTGAAGGTGAAAGTTCTTGAGTGAGCACGTGGTGTTGCCAACAAGAGGGAGTTCGGGTGCAGCAGGCTTCGACTTGTATGCGCCGTGTGCCGTTTCTATTACCCCAGATCAACAGGAAAAGATCCTGCTTGATTTGGCTGTGGAGTTACCCCCCCTCACATGCGGGTTGATTCAAGATCGCTCAGGGAATGCAATCAAGCATGGTCTCAGGGTTGGTGGCGGTCTTGTTGATCAGGATTTTGGAGGGAATATTGGGGTAGTGTGTAAGAATGAAGGGTCAAAGCCTCATGTGGTTCATCCCAGGGATAAAATAGCTCAGATGACCATGGACCTGTGTTTGCAACCTGCAGTCATGGAGGTCCAAGAGATGAGCAACACAGACAGGGGCTCAAAGGGATGGGGTTCGACTGATGTCAGTCGCACTGTCCCCCCCCCCCCTGCCAGTTAGTTCCGTTAGTTCTGTTAATCCAGTAATTCCATGCACTGACGACGTCCCCCTGATACATCCCCATTGCCTGCCTGCAATGTCATGGCATAATCAATTTATGCCTCCATAGTTTTTATACTTCCTGTATATACTCAGTGGAAGAAAGAAGCAGAAGCAAGGGACGTCTGCGATGAACAGTCGAGAAGGCTCCGTGACACGGGCGAGCTTGCGACGAAAACGAGAAAGTATGGGTATTTCGTTAGGTGTTGGTACTGCAGATCGTATGTTGCTGAGTGAGAATAGTTCTCCGGAGTCTAAGACGTCATCAGCAACGCGACTCTGGCCAGCCACGGATGATGCTGTTCTGGCATTGCTGGCATTTTTCATGCCGGTAATTGTGTCTGTGCACGTCTCAGGTGACAGGACCGCCAGGAGTCCGTCCCTGACTTCAGACGGAGATCATCCCCCGATACCGAGTCAAAAATCCCCCTCGTTGATCCCGCGTGGTCACAGGAGGTCTGTTGCTCCGGGACTACCCGTTGAGAAAGCGGCCCTGTTGGAAGAGTGGCTACAGGGCACCTTCCCAGGGAAGGTCCAGCAATGAGTGCTGTGACAGTCTTGGGATAAAGACCATAGAGTATCCAGAACTAGTAGAGGATAGTGACCAGTATGGGTTAACGTCGGAGGCTGAGTCAGACAGTACACCTGCTCAGCCTATAGGGCGCCGCGTGTGGGGTGAGCCCCGCATGTTGCCTGGCAACTCAGAGTGCCACGTGATACCGGTTGAACGGGAGTGCCGCGATCTGCAGCAGTTGGATCTATGGGCGGCCTCGTTAGAGGACGCAACGGGGGTCGCCCCTAATCTGAGTCTCGATCAGATTGTTGTGAGGAAGGCTCGTGAGGAGCTCAGTTCAGGATCCTGCAGGAATCTTTTTTGTAAAGCACAGGCACGGAGAAAGAAGTTTCAGAGTAGAAGGTATGAGGGTGAAATAACGGTCAGACAGAGTGTGGTGAACCGAATAAGACAGTGGATTCAATCTAGTACAATGTGGGGTGAGTATCCCCCCTGGATAGATGCGTTTGCGAGTAAACATTTGTTTGATGCGTTTTGCAGCAATGCTGAGGGTGAAGGTTGGGGTGATCCTGCTTCCGAGGACGCCGACCCTACCCATACAGTACCTGCGTATCGTACAGACAATAATGCTGATGATTGGGACCCCCCTCCACAGAGGTGTTTCAGTCACAATTCAGCCTTGGTACCTTTGGAAGAATCCCACAATTCCCCAATGAGCAGTTCCCTCACACCACGCGACTTGTTGTGTGCATCTGATTCTGAATCTGACTGTCATCTGCTGACTGATACTGAACCTGATTCGCTTCTTTTCAAGGAGTGCCGAGCAATGAAGCGCCGCAAGCGTCGGGACGAGGCCAAGCGTGAGAGGTGCCAAGCCCAGTCTCGTTCTGCTGGTATGCCTTCATCTGACTCACAGGGGTCTGTACGTTCTCCCCCTCAAGTACATGGAATCAAAATGAAGCGAAAATCCCTTAAAGAGATGTTGGTCAAACCGCATGAGCATCATGGTGCGTCTTCTGGTCATCACATGAAGCCCAGGGGGCATACCCAGTGGAACTCAGGCTGCGAATCTCAGGCCGAGAGGCACATACGTTCGGTCATTTCGGCTGACGAAGACTCGACGGGATGCGAGGACCTTAAAGAAATGATCATGCAGAAGTATCAGAAAACGTTTTCGAAACAATCAATACTCCTGATGTCACCGAGGAGGCTCAGGCTGCCCAAAGACCGCATGCACCGGTCAAGTTGACTATAAAGGATAAACATGCTGGACCAAGGGCTGATAAGCCTTTGAGAGCGGTTGGGCCTAAGGAGTCTGCCCTTTATGATAAAGTTATGGGTTTCAAAAAGAAGGGCATGCTCCACAAGGGTGAGGGAGACCCACAGTGGGTCGCAGGGGCATTTTTAGTGCCGAGGCCTGGTGGTAAGTGGCGGTTAGTCATTGACTATCGCCACTTGAATTCCTGCTTGGAGGGGAAAAATGTTCCCCTCCCTGGAATTGAGGACCAGCTGGCCAATGAGCAGGGAAACTTTTTGTTTTTGCTCATTGATTTGGAGGACGGATTCCACCAGATGCATCTGGAGGATGACAGTAAGCATTTAACTGCTTTCTGCACTCCCTTCACAGTATTTGAGTGGAATGTCCTGCCCATGGAGGTAAAAGTGGGCCCAGCTGCAAACCAGGAGATGGTGCACCACGTAACCCGTAATTGCCCAACCTCCAAGCCAAATATTGATGACATTATGTCATCTCATGGCAAAGAAATTTTGGACCCAGGAAAAACCACTTTGGCTGAGAAACAGGAGCCTGCAATGCTCTGCAGGTATTTTGAGGCACACACAGAAACACTTTGCACATTCTTTGATGTGTGAGCCGCAGCACAGCTTACCGCTAAGCCCGAGAAGTCTCACCTTTTCAAGAAAAAAGTACAATATGTCGGGCATATTCTACAGAATGGCCAAAGATTTCCCCGCCCTGGCCAAGACGGAGGCAGTGGAGAAGTGGGATCATAAAACGATCACCACAGTGAAGCAGCTCAAGGGTTTTTTGGGACTTGTGGGGTGGTACCAAGTGTACATCCCCAAGTTTGCTGAGCTGGCCACCCCCCTCATAGAGGCACCGAAGCAGAAGTATCAGTACAGCCCCCCTGACCCCACAGATGAGAAGACTGATACTAATGTGCCCAAAAAGCGCAAACACATCAAACTTACAGCAAAGGAAGCACACATTGAATGGTCTGATGTTATGGTAAAACATTTTACTGCACTTAAACAGGCTTTGATGGATGCTACAGGTCTGTATCTACCAAAACCAGGACAACCGTGGCGTATCCGCTGTGATGCCTCGCATTATGCACTGCAAGGGGCCCTCTCGCAACAGCAGGAGGATGGCGAGTACCATCCCGTTGCCTTTTTCAGCCGTAAGCTCGGGGGCCAACGTGCTGGCACGGGGGCTGGCAAACGGGATACGGGGCACTATGCCTGGACCCCCCGGGAAAACGAAACCTATGCGGCTGTGGCCTGTTTGCTGACGTTCCAAGCCTGGATAGCATCCCAGGAGGGTCTGGTGCAAACAGACCACAGGTCCATGGTGAAATGGTACAAAGAAGACCTTTGTACCATTTCAGGGCCGCTCGGTTGCCGTGGGAGGTGGCACGAGCTTTTGAGCCAATTCAATCTTACGATTCAATATCGGCCGGGGGATGACAACGACGGGGCAGACGCCCTCAGGCGCTGGGCATATCCCGCAGGAGAAGCCCAGGATACAAATTTTCATGGCAGTGACGCCGATCTCGAGGGATGGCGTCACGATGAGAGGGATGAGTGGCACGGAATACCCTCTAAGCTAAAGTCTCAAAAGCAATTTCAGTTCAGGGAGGAACAGGCCATGGTTTCCCTTCTTCAGTCAGCCAGAGTTCAGGCCGTTAAATGTGTTCATTCACCTTTCTGTGTCCTGCCTGACGGATCTGTTTCCGATTCGTCAGACGATGTGTGCCGCAGGATATTTTCCATGCATTTTTTCGACGATCCTGACTTGGGTCAGGGTCTGTCTGATCTGTCTTGGCACATGCCAGGGGTTGAACGGCTGTGTCAGGACATTAAGTCCATTAAGGTGCCACCGGCCATCAGCATACTGAGTGTAGACCGGGAATCACATTATGCTGATGACCCATTTATGGCTGACCACTGGGGCGTATTGAACAGGGATAAGGCCATTTCGGTAAAGGGCAAGGATTATGCCTTATACCAAGGTAAAGTCAGGGTTGATGGCCGTATTTATGTGCCTTTAGCTCTGACGGACCAGGTTCTTCGAGTTCAGCATAGTTATGCTCATCCTGGTGTCCAGAAAGCGCTTGAGATGTTCAGACGGCGGTACGTCTCGGGGCATACTGATGCAGATCTTGGTGCGAAGACTTCTGCCATGATAGGGTCCTGTGCTGTCTGTAAGACGTGCAAAGCACGTCGTGGGCTGCAGGCTGAGAGCTGCCATTCATTCCCCACACCAGAATATCCTTTTTCCAGCATTTCGATGGCTTTCTGTGATATGGGTCAAGAAAATGCCACTGAAATCCGGGGAGTCACATACGACTATCTTTTTGTTGTCGTATGTCGGCTCACTGGATATACTATGGCTATACCTTGTTCAAGGACCATCACCGCCCCCCAATCGGCTGAGCTGTACTTGGAACGTGTAGTTGGGCTCAGGGGATTGCCCAACGAAATTTTTTCAGATCATGACCACCTGATCACAGCGGATTTTTTCATGACCCTCTGTGATCTGACTAGAGTACAGCAAAAACAGTCGCCAATATACCGCCCCCGATCAAATGAAAGGTCTGAGAGGGCTGTCCAGGTGGTTCTGGACGTTTGACGAAACTTTTTGGCTCAGACAGGGAAGCAAGATTGGGTATGGTGACTGCCACTTGCCCTTTGGACCATCAATGATGTGCCGGGGCCAGTATCAGGGTATTCCCCCCACCTGTTGGTTTTTCGACGCCAGCAAATCGGTTCCGCTGATTGCCCTCCGGTGATGCCCTATCATGGGTCTGAGGACGCCATTTCCTTTTTCAAGCGTCTGGTAGAGGATCGCAAGTATGTTAAGAAAAGGTTTCAGGACATACATCATTAAGCCTCCAGGTAATTTTTACAATAGCAGCCCCCTCATGTGTACCAGGATGGTGAGCGTGTTTTGTATCAGAACCACAAGAAGAATAGCAACAAGAACAAGTTGCATCGCCTGTGGAAGGTTTCAGGTTTGAGGTTTGATTTTGCGGGTACTAGACGCCTTTCCGCCTCGGGGCGTCACCTGGTCGGGCCAGGTGATATCCTCCCCACCGGGTCCTAGTGGGGGGCCCTCCAAGACGCACCTCCTGCCTGGTGGCGTAGTCCCCCGGGTTCACAGGGCTTGGAGCCCCGTCCCTCCCCGGCTTCCCCGTTTCGCCATTCCCCGGTCAGTGCATCAATTCGCAGCCGTGGCTGCGGGCGCTTACCTACCGTGTCGCCCCCCTAATGCGTGGTCGCCCGGGGCGCCGGCGCCGCCGGGCCCGTGCTACTGGCTTGTCGCCAGTGGGACCCCCTTGGGCTGGCGCAGAGGCTGCCTAGCCTAGGGGCTTGGGCGTGGCGCAGTGCGCCACTACTGCCTTGGCGGGTGCAGTGCCCCGTCCGTGTGTGCGCGGCGCTCGCGGCCGGTTCGGGGGGCTCGGGCCGGTACCTGGTGTTGTGTCTCTTCCGTTTCCCCCTTGCCGCCCCGCGTGTCCCGCGCTGCGTGTGGCGGGCCGTCTCGTCCGGGTTTCCCTTACCCTCGCTCACTGGTACGCCATTCCACGCGGTCTGTGCGTTCCGCGAGCTCGGTCAGGTTGCCCTTCTGGTAGTCCCCGCGTGCCCTTTGCTTGTGTGTGCGCTCGCGCTCCCGCGGCGTCCGCTCCCCTCCCCCCTGGGTGGTGTGGCGTGTGCACCTCGCGCGGTTCCGGCACAGGGCGCTGGTAGGGCCTTTCCACGTGGTCCGTGCCCCTCCGCGTGTCCTGCCCCGGTCCCTTGCTCCGTCTGGCGTGCTTGGGGGGGGGGGGGGGCGGTCCAGTTCCGGTTCCCCCCTACCTGGCTTGGCCTGCACGCCCTGTGGGGGCTGCGTGCCGCGGGGCTGGTGGGGGGCCGTCCCCGGGGGGGGGGTGGCCTGCCACTGTTGTGTCGGGCGTCTGGTGTCAGGCGCTGTCCCTCCCCCGAACGCCCGTCCTCTGGGGTGGGCAGCCGCGGTACCGCGACACGTGTGTTCCGGGTGCGGTCGGTGTGGGCGTGGGGACCCAGCACCGGTTCCACAGCGTGCGCCCTTGCGGGCTGGCGTTGCGCGCTGTGGGGGTGGCGGAAGGGCGTCCCCGGGGGGGGTGCCTTCCACCGTTGTGAGGGGCGTCTGAGGTCAGGCGCTCCCCCTCCCCCGACTGCCCGCCCACTGGGCGGGCTGTTCGAGTCCGCCACCCACGTGCTGTGGGCGCGGGTGTGCGGGTGTGGGGGCCCAACACTGTCCCCTTGGCCTGCATGCCCTGTGGGGGCTGCGTGCCGCGGGGGTGGTAGGGGGCCGTCCCCGGGGGGGGTGGCCTGCCACTGTTGTCAGGGGCGTCTCGTGTCAGGCGCTGTCCCTCCCCCGGCCGTCTGTCCTCTGGGGCGGGTAGCCGGGGTTCCACGACCCGTGTGTCCCTGGGTGCGGTCGGTGCGGGCGTGGGGACCCAGCACAGGCCTTACAGCGTGCGCCCTTGCGCGCCGGCATTGCTCGCTGTGGGGGTGGCGGAAGGGCGTCCCCGGGGGGGGTGTCTTCCAACGTTGTGAGGGGCGTCTGAGGTCAGGCGCTCCCCCTCCCCCGACTGCCCGCCCACTGGGCGGGCTGTTGGGCTCCGCCACCCATGTGCTGTGGGCGCGGGTGTGTGGGTGTGGGGGCCCAACACTGTCCCCTTGGCCTGCATGCCCTGTGGGGGCTGCGTGCTGCGGGGCTGGTGGGGGGCCCTCCCAGGGGGTGTTGGCCTGCCACCGTTGTGAGGGGCGTCTGGTGTCAGGCGCTGTCCCTCCCCCGGCCGCCCGTCCTCTGGGGCGGGCAGCCAGGGTTCCGCAACCCGTGTGTCTCGGGTGCGGTCGGTGCGGGCGTGGGGACCCAGCACCGGCCCCACGGCGTGCGCCCTTGCGGGCCGGCGTTGCTCGCTGTGGGGGTGGCGGAAGGGCGTCCCCGGGGGGGGTGCCTTCCACCGTTGTGAGGGGCGTCTGAGGTCAGGCGCTCCCCCTCCCCCGACTTCCCGCTCACTGGGCGGGCTGTTGGGGTCTGCCACCCACATGCTGCGGGCGCTGGGGTGTGGGTGTGGGGGCCCACCATGGTCCCCTTGGCCTGCATGCCCTGTGGGGGCTGCGTGCGGTGGGAGTTGTGGGGGGCCGTCCCCGGGGGGGGTGGCCCGCCACCGTTGTGAGGGGCGTCTGGTGTCAGGCCCTGTCCCTCCCCCGGCCGCCCGTCCTCTGGGGCAGGCAGCCGGGGTTCCGCGACCCGTGTGTCCCGGGTGCGGTCGGTGTGGGCGTGGGACCCAGCACCGGCCCCACAGCGTGCGCCCTTGCGGGCCCGCGTTGCTCGCTGTGGAGGTGGCGGAAGGGCGTTTCCGGTGGGGGTGCCTTCCACCGTTGTGAGGGGCGTCTGTGGTCAGGCGCTCCCCCTCCCCGAACTGCCCGCCCACTGGGCGGGCTGTTGGGGTCCGCCACCCACATGCTGTGGGCGCGGGCGTGTGGGTGTGGGGGCCCAACACTGTCGCCTTGGCCTGCATGTCCTGTGGGGGCTGCGTGCCGCGGCGGTGGTGGGGGGCCGTCCCCGGGGGGGGTGGCCTGCCACCGTTGTGAGGGGCGTCTGGTGTCAGGCGCTGTCCCTCCCGCGGCCGCCCGTCCTCTGGGGTGGGTAGCCGGGGTTCCGCAACCCGTTTGTCCCGGGTGCGGTCGGTGCGGGCGTGGGGACCCAGCACCGTGCGCCCTTGCGGGCTGACGTTGCTTGCTGTGGGGCTGGCGGAAGGGCATCCCTAGGGGGGGTGCCTTCCACCATTGTGAGGGGCGTCTGGCGTCAGGCGCTGTCCCTCCCCCGGCCGCCCGTCCTCTGGAGCGGGCAGGCAGGGTTCCGCGGCCCGTGTGTCCCGGGTGCGGTCGGTGCGGGCGTGCGGACCCAGCATCAACCCCACAGCGTGCGCCCCTGCGGGCCGGCGTTGCTCGCTTTGGGACCCGCGGAAGGGCGTCCCCAGGGGGGGTGCCTTCCACCATTGTGAGGGGCGTCTGAGGTCAGGCGCTGTCCCTCCCCCGACTGCCCGCCCACTTGGCGGGCTGTTGGGGTCCGCCACCCACGTGCTGTGGGCGCGGGTGTGTGGGTGTGGGGGCCCAACACTGTCCCCTTGGCCTGTATGCCCTGTGGGGGCTGCGTGTTGCGGGGGTGGTGGGAGGCCGTCCCCGGGGGGGATGGCCTGCCACTGTGGTGAGGGGCGTCTGGTGTCAGGCGCTGTCCCTCCCCCGGCCGCCCCTCCTCTGGAGCGGGCAGCCGGGGTTCCGCGGCCCGTGTGTCCCGGGTGCAGTCAGTGCGGGCGTGGGGACCCGGCACCGGCCCCACAGCGTGCGCCCTCGCGGGCTGGCGTTGCTCGCTTTGGGACTGGCGGAAGGGCGTCCCCGGGGGGTGGCTTCCACCATTGTGAGGGGCGTCTGAGGTCAGGCGCTGTCCCTCCCCCGACTGCCCGCCCACTGGGCGGGCTGTTGGGGTCCGCCACCCACGTGCTGTGGGCGCGGGTGTGTGGGTGTGGGGGCCCAACACTGTCCCCTTGGACTGCATGCCCTGTGGGGGCTGCGTGCCGCGGGGGTGGTGGGGGGCCGTCCCCGGGGGGGGTGGCCCGCCACTGTTGTGAGGGGCGTCTGGTGTCAGGCGCTGTCCCTCCCCTGGCCGACTGTCCTCTGGAGCGGGCAGCCAGGGTTCTGCGACCCGTGTGTCCCGAGTGCGGTCGGTGCGGGTGTGGGGACCCAGCACCGGCCCCACAGCTTGCGCCTCTGCGGGCCGGCGTTGCTCGCTGTGGGGTTGGCGGAAGGGCGTCCCCGGGGGGGGGTGCCTTCCACCATTGTGAGGGGCGTCTGAGGTCAGGCGCTGTCCCTCCCCCGACTGCTCGCCCACTGGGCGGGCTGTTGGGGTCCGCAACCCACGTGCGGTGGGCGCGAGTGTGTGGGTGTGGGGGCCCAACACTGGCCCCTTTGGCCTGCATGCCCTGTGGGGGCTGCATGCCGCGGGGATGCCGCGGGGCCGTCCCCGAGGGGGGGTGGCCTGCTACCGTTGTGAGGGGCGTCTGGTGTCAGGCGCTGTCCCTCCCCCAGCCGCCCGTCCTCTGGAGCGGGCAGCCAGGGTTCCGCGACCCGTGTGTCCCGGGTGCGGTCGGTGCGGGCGTGAGGACCCAGCACCGGCCCCACAGCGTGCGCCCTTGCGGGCCGGCGTTGCTCGCTGTGGGGGTGGCAGAAGGGCGTCCCCGGGGGGGGTGCCGTTCGCCGTTGTGCGGGGCGCCTGGGATCAGGCGCTCCCCCTCCCCCGGCTGCCCGCCCTCTTGGCGGGCTGTCGGGGTCCGCTACCCACGTGTTATGGGCGGGGGTGTGCGGGCGTGGGGGCCCTGCACCGGCCCCGTGGCCCGCGTGCCCTGTGGGGGGCTGCGCGCCACGGGGGTGGCGGGGGGCGTCTGGGTTCAGGCACCCCCTCTTCCCTGCTGACCGCCCTCTGGGCGGGCTGCCGGGGCCCGCTGGCCGTGTGCCGCGGGTGCGGATGTGGGGGGTGTCCGGTGTGTGTGGTGCCGCTGGGTGTTGCCCTTCGCCTGTCCCTCTGGTGCCCCCCTCTCTGGTGCTTTGTTGCGGTGTTGTGCTCCCCGTGTGCTTGCGGTGCCCCCTTCCCTGCACGCGTCCCTTGCTCGTCTGCTGGCTACCTCCCGTTTCTTCCGGGGCTTCGTCGTTCTTTACCCTTTCCTCTGCCCTCCGTCAGCTCGCCCTCCTCCCTGGCATGCACGTTTTCCCTGTTTCCGCCCTCGTGTGTGTCTCGGTCTTTCCCCTTGCCTGCTTCCTTGGCCCCGGTTCTCGGGCCCTCTTCGTTCTCTCCTGTTGGGTCCTGTGCGACAGAGGGAGGATTGGGGCGTGTGGGCCTACTAGGTAACTAGGCTACTAGGTAACATACTTGCGCTTGTCTCTTTACCCACGTTGGCGCCATTATTGTTGCGTTCTCCGTCGCGTGGCACACAACATACCTGTGTTTGCATTTGTGTTCATACCATGGTGCTTGTTCGTGGCGGTGGCGGTCGTGTGGCTCGTGCGGGCAGGCCTGCTTGTTGTGTTATGCTTCCTCCTGTGTTGATGGCCTACAGAGAAAGGGAGGAGGGTGGGTTTCTTGGTGGTCTCCCGGTCAGCGGGTGCGCTGGCGTGGCGGCGTTGTTTACATCGTTCTCTTTGTCTATCCTTGGTCCTTCTATCCCCGTGGTGTTCGCGGCGGCGGGTTCGGGCTCGCGCTCCCCCGCCATACCTTGCTCGTGCATGTTTGCGTGTGTGGGCATACCACTTGCTCTTTATGTGCCCTCGGGCTTGTGGTGTGTGTGTTTGGTGGCGGTGGTGTCCTCTCTGGTGGCGTGTGGCTCCTGTCTCTCAGTTTCGCGGGGGTGTGCGCCCTTCATACCATCGCTTCTTCCCGTTAGGTATTCCCTCATACCACTCATGTTCCGTTCCTCGGTGTTGGCGGCTTCTTGTTCTTCGCGTGTTCTTTTGCGGCGTCCACATTTTCTCTGGCGTTGGCGGCTTCCTCCCGCGTTGATGGCCTATGGAGAGAGGGTGGGGGGTGGTTTTCAGGGCCTTTCCCCAGTCGGCGTTGTGTGCTTCGTGCTTGTAGTCCCTCCTTGGCCCTTCTATCCCCGTGGCGATTGCTGCGGCAGGTTTGGGCTCGTGCTCCTTTGCCATACCTTGTTTGTGTTTGCTTGCGCGCTCGGGCATACCACTCTTGCTCTTTTTGTGCCCTCGGGTCTGCGGTTTGTGTGTTTGGTGGCGATGGTGTGCTCTTTGGCGGCGTGTGGCTCCCTTGCCCCGGTTTTGCGGGGGTTCCCTTGATACCGATGCTTCTTTCCGAGTGGGCTGCCCACTAGGTATTCCCTCATACCATCCTTATTCCATCGCCTGTGGAAGGGACCGGGTGAGGTATTAGGAAGGGTGGGCACCAATCAGTACTTGGTGGCTACCGATAAGGAAGAAATGATCCTTGAGGCGATGCGCATACAGCCATACATACCTTCTTCCCTTAATGAAGAAACACCACTACATTAGTATACAGATCAGGAATTCCTGATTGAAACAGATACATACATAGTAGAACACATACGAGACCATCGTCGAGGGGGAAAAGGGAAGAATAGGCGTATTGAATGGGAAGTTAAATACCGTGGCTATCCCGACTATGATTGGCAGCCAGCCTCGTCCTTCATGAACAATGTGACGGACGTGTGGCTGCAGTATAATAACAAACATAACATAGATGTAAGTGTCAAGGATCTCAGAATCCTCGCGTCCCAGGAGTTCTGCCCATGTATGGCACGGTTGTGCTATGACTCCTTGTGTGCCAAGGAGAGGAGAGAATGGAAGGAGCTGAAGTGTTTGGCGAAGGTGTCTAGACCATGACAGCCCCCCCCCCCCCTGCTGGTATCGCGAGTGCTGATGTGATTCCCCTTTCCCTTGTTGATGTATATGGCAGTCGCTGATGGTTTGGACAGTGATTCCGGCCACAACAGCCCCCCCCCCCTTCATATCAGGATGAACAGTTGAAGAGTTTGATGGACCCACTGAGGCTGTTTCGTTTTGAGAACATGCCTATGTATATGAGCATTCAGTTATTAAGCTGAACTCTGGTAGTGAATTTCCTACTTTAAACCAGATCCAGATCCAGATCCCAGAATGTACAGCATGATGCTGCTAATCCAAGATTGTCCTGCATGAACAGTGAAGATGAACAGTAAATCAGAAGAATGATTGAAGATGATGGTGAGGCAGATTCTCAGAGGTCTAATTGTTCATAATCAGATCATGATGCAGAAATGACATGATGGGTCATGATGGGGCACATGAATGGCTCCATGATGGCCACTCCGACTGAGTGGGCAGTTCAAGAGATAAACGTCAGAACTGAACTTTGGCGATAGTAAAAGGCCCAGAAACCACAGAAACATATCTTTTTCATGTATTTTATGCTCTAAAGACGTGTCCATATTTTTGGGTCTTTGTCTAGCCTTTTATGCCATCGACCTACAATCAGTGGTGACTTTCATCAGCAAGTTTGATCCTGAATTTTTGCTTTGTGCTAGGGTGTAAGGCAGAAATCTTTCTGGTAGCAGAGGCCGGAGTTGGAGCAACTCCGGGACCCTGCCTGGCGGATTTTTGAAAATTGAAAAATCTGAGATTTTCATCATCTCAATCATCATCACATTTCATCAACCCCAAGCTAGCCCTCTAGTTCTACAACCCAGCTGTTTGACATGGCCCCACCCGAAAGTTCAAAGGCAAAAAAGCGAGAAGATAAGACACTCAGAAGGGTACGTGTGCGTTCAGGGATAAAGTTAAAAGGGAGCGCCGAGCGAGAGAGAGTCAGGGCACTGAAGGCAAGGGATGCAAGTATAAGGGAGTCAGAGAAGTCAAGATTGAGAGAGCCAGAGAGGTCAACATCGCACGGCGCTAACACTCTAACAGAAGCAAAGCCTGTACCAACTCCCTCGCAATCTTCTGGGTGCGCGCACGAAGACACTCACGCGCATCGAGAGAGGGTAAGGCTCGCGCCCGGAGCGGGTCCTGCGCGCGAGACAAGGCCTGCGCGCGAAACCAGGATACCATTCGAGACTGATCCTGCGCGCGCAGCAAGACCCATGCGTGAAGCAATGCAGGTGCCAGAGACTGGTTATGCGAACGAAGAGTGGACCACACGCACATGCAAGGCTGGTCCTTCGCGCGCAAGTGGACAAACACGTGAAGTTGATGCGGAGTTCGAATGGTTAGAAGATCTTGCAGAACACCTGAAAACAATGGGCAAAGACAAGGTGTTGAGGGACCTGTTGGCGCGCAACGACGAGTTGCACGACCTACATGAGTACGAACTACCACCTTGCGCTACTGGGTAAGAGCATGACCCTACTCTACACGACCTCCTACACAAGATGTAGAAACTGACACTGGAACTGAATCAGATGAAGGAAGGCAGCAAGTTGACAGACCTGGACACCACCATCACAGGCCTGTCGTACCTGGGTGACAAGCGCTCGCCCTTTGTTCCACGACAAACCTATGGCAAGCCGACGCCCTTGTTCAAAAAGTCAGTACCAATCAAGACGCTACACGAAGCACACCTACATGGCCTTCGTATTCTTGCGTGCTTGGTGGTGCCAACGGAGCTCGAAACTGAAGACTCTGAAGAAGAAGCAGAGCGAAGGAGAGAAAGGAAGCCTGTCGCCACAGCGAAGATCGAAACACCACTGCCTGTGTTCACTGGAAGGAACATTGTCTTCTGGGCAAAGGACTTCGCGCACTTTCTGAGACTCACAGGTCAAACCAAAGCGTCAGACATGATCAAAGCCGACCTCCTGGTGACTGGGTGCAAAACAGACTGGTTGCGCGAACTCCTAGAAGACCTGTTGTCCGAATCTAACACCTTCGTGGAGTTTCTTTCTAAGATTGAGGAGACCTTCCCTGTGTTCGAGACTGATATGCACATTCGCCAACAACTCTTAGATCTCTCCAAGTTTAAGGAGTTTCCCAAGCTGGACGAGATCAATCAGATGGAGGCAAGAATCAGAAAGCTGGTTGCAAGGCTTACGTGTGGTTACTCTGAGTACGACAAACTGATTATGTTGCGCAGCAAGATCCCAGGGAAGACATGGTCAGAGTGCAAAGACACGCCAGCGCGCAAGGCCCTTACCCACAGCTACTCCAATCTACTAAGACTGCTCAAAGCCCTGTCTATGGAGCGAGAGTCTGATCAAGCCGCCGACCCCCACGCGCACCTCAACTACGCGCAGTACAACGCTGAGGCTGAACTGTTTACTGGCAAAGGCAAAGGAGGAGGCAAAGTCGGTGGCAAAGGAAAAGAAAAAGGTCGAGGGCGAGGCGTTGGCAAAGGCAAAGGTGGAGGAGGCTGGCAATGGACGCAAGAACATCCTCCACCTGCTTTCAAGGTTACCATCTACTGCGAATACTGTGGAAAAATGAACCACGCAGCGTCGAACTGTTGGAAGAAGCAAAAGGATGACAAGAAACAACAAGAAGACTGGAATGCACAACAGCAAGCACCAAAGCAAGGTCAACCTGTTAACCTCAAGCCGGCCGCGCAGCCATTTCCGAAGCCTGCGCGGAAGCCTGCACCTTCACCGAAGCCAGCACCGAATCCCGCTCCTGTGGCAGCACCTGAAGAGGAAGGAAGCAACAAAAAGAAGAGGAAGCTGTTGTCCATGGAGAAGTACCTTCTCAAGCAATGCGAGAAGCACGGGATTCCACTCAAGACCTTTCAGGCTGCACAGAAGTAGAGGTGTGGGACCTCGGGAAAGAGGCTCTACGCGTGCCTGGTCTCAATGGGGGAGCAAAAATATCATGGGTTACTCGACACGGGCGCCAGTAACAGCTTAGTGGTGGGGAAACTGGTGGAGCAAGGCCAGATGCAAATGGGTGAAATTTTCGGAGTCAAGGTTGGCAACGGAGCTGTACAGCTGACAAATGGGGAGACAGAAGGAGGTGTTCACGTGGGAGAAGAGGACATCACTTTCTCGTTCGCCACCTTCGACACCGACGTGTTTGACGTGATCCTGGGAAACGACTTCTTTGAAGCCAACCCGCACATCAAATACCTCTCCCTGCAAGCGCCCCACCATTTACTGGTTCAGAGACATGGGCAACTCGTGGAAGTCCCACTGAACGAGGACACCACACCAAAACCCTCCGTGCAGGTCATCCAAGGTCTGTCGCTCAATTTAGGCGCAGACATGAAGCTGGAAGGTATGGTGGCCCTCCACGCGCAGCTCGCTCGTACTGAGAACTACAAGCTTTCGACGGAGATGAAGAGACAAGGGTTTGCGGACTTATCTTTGGAAGGAGATCCGACGGGTTCGGACTTCATTGAGCTGTTCGCTTAGAAGCAGAACGCGGACTCACAATTTTACTGCAACCGCAAGGACAACTCCGCCTTTTGGTACCATTGGGGGTGGCTGTAAAGGTGGAAGCAGTTGTACGCAAATCCATGGTTCTCCCAACTCTTAAGAGTTCTGGTCAAGGTGGCGATCGACCGAGCGCGCTTAGTTTTAGTAGTACCAGAAGGGAAGAAATGGGAAAATAAAGGAGCGAAGTGGAAAGAACTCCTCGCAAGACTGACTATCTCGAAGATCATCCTACCCGACCTGCCGACGTACAGCCAAGATGGGAGTGAAGAAATTTTACCGAAACGTTCCTGGCGGACATGTCTCTATCTACTGGACCGGGATACCAAACCCGTACCGATGGAAGAACTCCACCAGGAGGAGGTACAGTGGGTCACAAGGCAGAACCAGGGTTGGGGGAAAGCAAAGATGCTCTCCAAATTCCCTGATCACCCTGAGGTCAAATGGGAGGAACGAGAACCTGTCGTCAACGCTCCGACGCTGGACGTGGAAACTGATAGAGAAGGAGAAGAGGAGACCTGTGTAGCAAACACAGGAGACAACACCAGGAATCCGAGTGTGTCGACGATCCCGATTCACATCTCCGAAGGGTACGAATCAGTGAAATGGGACAATTTGGTGGACGCACTACTACTCGAAACTGAACCTGACATACCTCCCCAACGAGGACAACTCGATGACAAAGCCAAGTGCTTACTCGCCTTTGCGTGCATGGTAGCCGACAAGACGACCCACTCCGAGAAGAAGGATCCTCAGTGGCCGAAGCCCAGCAAGGACAGTTGGCCCATCGGGGACCACGAGAAGGAGGATATCAAACAACTTCTCTTTCATCGCGTAGAACACCTACAAGAAAATCAGAAGAGAGAGCAATGGCGAGAAAAGCAACTGAAGCTTAAGATGAAATGGGGTACGAGTGTCTATATCCCTGAAAACGACGATAATCCGTCAGCCTGTACCTGCGAGTACCAAGGACCGTGGGAGATGTCCCACGTGTGTCACTGCCACCAAGGGAGTACTCTAACTCTGCGAGAAGTGCGTGAACTACTGCAGGAATACGGCGATCAGAGCGCGAAAGAACATACTCACTGCTGCGACGAGTGTCACGGAAGTCTCGACCTCTGTCAATTTCACCAAGTGGATCCTGACGAGATCAAAGAAGTTCTTACACTCAAGCAGGAATTTGGACAAAGCAATCTGGCGGCTTCTGAGGATTGTAAGAACAAGATCCAAGAACACGATCCCCGAGTCGCTGAAGTCCTCGCAAGGTACGAAGAAGCCTTCGGACCTTCGCCACCTCCCGGGTCAAGCAAGAAACTCGTCAGAATGGACTTAGAGTTGAAGCCCGAGTACCAGGACCAGCGGATTACTTCGAGAGGTTACCCCTGCTCTAAGGAGGACCAGGACGAGATCATGAGGCAAGTCCTAGAGCTGGTGGAAGCGGGGATGCGGGAAGCCTACAAGGACACGGAAGTCCCTGAGCACTGCTCGCCGTGTTTCTTGTTGGCAAAACCTGGATCGACAGCGAAAAGGCTAGTCGTCGACTATCGCAAGCTAAACAGAATGGTCCAACTGCACGCCGGCAGTCTCCCTGTGATGGAGAACACCGTCAAAAATGCCGCGTCGTGCAAGTTCAAGTCCAAGATGGACAAAAGATCAGGGTTTTGGCAAGATGACTTGACGGAGCGTGCTTAGGAGTTGATGGCGTTTCGGACACCAAACGGAAGGGTGTTCCGATGGCTGGTCATGCCCTTTGGTATCGCCAACGCCCCCGCGCTGTTCCAGGAGTTGATGAACCAGGTGCTCACCATCCTCAAGCAGCGACCTGCAGTCCAGGCGTTGCTCGAACGAGGTGCGGTTGCCGAAGCTCACATGGACAACGTGCTGCCAGGCACGAACTCGATTGAGGACCACCTGCTGTTGCTGTTGGAGTTTTTCGACGTGTATGTGGAGCAGAATCTCCGTATCAAACTGGAGAAATGCGAATTCCTCAAAACTGAGCTGGAGTACCTTGCATTCCGAGTGGGAGTCGGTCACTGGGCACCGTGTGAGGACAAACTGAAGCCACTGATGGATTTCGGGATCGATGGAGTCAAGGGGAAAGCCGAAGGAGTCAAGAAGCTAAGGCAATTTATCGGAGGTTGCAACTCCTACAGGCGCCATGTGAGGAATTTCACTGAGTCCTCGGCTATACTGACCGACCTCATCAAAGACAACACCCCATGGAAATGGACAGACGAGGAGAACAAGTTGGAGAAACTGAAAGAGGAAATCTGCAAAGCAATACCTCTGGGAGTGCCGCGACCGAAAGGAGAGATTGTCTTCGTCTCGGACGGTTCGAACGTGGGCGGAGGCGGTACTCTCTTTCAATGGCAAGCGCTCCGACCTGAACAGTGTCACGAAATCGATGAAAGGCTCAGAACACAAGGAGTGAACCGAGACGGCAGTCTGAAGCATTCGTACAACAAAGACGAATGGCGACTCCTTCCACTTGGACATTGGAATTGAAAGTGGAATGCAGCGCGCTCCAAGTACCACACGTACGAGCACGAACTGTTGGGAGGAGTACTGGTCCTCGCCAGTCAACAGAGGATCATTGGTAACAACCCAGTCACCTGGCTCTGTGATCAGGATTCGGTCAAGTACTTTATGGACTCACCGCCTCCCGACCAAAAGAGACTACGGCGACGGTGGGTATTCCTATCCCAACTCCGACTAGCCGTTCACCACATCCAAGGACTCAAAAACGAGCTAAGCGATTACCTGAGGCGCAACTCGTTCGACGAACGCTTGGGGCCATCTTCCGAAGAAACGGCAAAGGACGCGTTCGCCAAGATGGATGTGCAGCTTGACCTGTTCATGAAGACCACGCAACCGCAGAACAAGTGGGGAAAGGAGGAACTGTTGAAGGATTACGCTGCGATTATGAAGCAACTGCAACCAGGGCAGGTCAAGCTGATCGCCGGCGAACAGTGGGCAATGACTAAAGACGCGCTGTACAAGGAAGATCGAGTCTGTGTACCTGAATCCCATCTCCAGGAAACACTTCGATGGAGCCACACGGTCAACGGTCATCCTGCAGTGCAGAGGTCCTTATGGTTCTTCGACCGCCACTTTCACTGCAACAAGAATGAGTCAGAGAAGAAGAGACTTATGACCGAAGTCACGAAAGACTGCCACTGCATCCTGGGGAAACCCAACAGTCAAGTCGATCGCGGAGAAATGGGAAACCTGCCCATACCTCATATGGTGAACTCTGTCGTGTACCTCGACTTCATGCACCTGCCCCACTATGTCGGGCACAACTTTGCGTTGATGGTCACGTGCAGGCTCTCAAGATTCCCGAGGGTCTTCCCTATGAACAAGAAGGCGGATAGCGAAACCGTGCTGAAGACTTTCTTTGAAGAATGGGTACAAGTCTATGGTTTACCGAAGGTCATCCACTCTGATCAGGACGTGCGCTTAACAGCAGCAGGCAACTGGTACAGGGGAGTACTGGAGACTCTTGGTTGCGAGATACAGTTCGGTACGCCCTATCTACGCACCAAGAACGCACTCTGCGAGAGGCAGATCCGCTCTTTCAAAACAGTGATGCGGATCCTCATGGCGCAGGAGACGGGGAGGAACTGGTTGAGAGTCCTACTGTACGCAATATACCTAATGAACAACCAGGTGTCCAGGCATATTGGTTTCTCACCGCACGAGCTCTTCTTCGGTCGTCCTGGTTTCCACATGGAGTCCCTGACGCCGCAGGACGCGAATCCTAAGGTGGAACAGTGGATTGAGAAGCAAGCGACGTTGGCAAGCAAGGCCAAAGAACTGCTTCAGAGGATCAGAGAACGTGAGAACACAGGCAGCAACCCCGGGCGCAAACCCGTCGAACACCAAATCGGAGACATGGTACTCGTGCACCACAGGAGGTTACCGCTCTGGAAAAAGAACGATCTAGATGGTCCTTTTATGGTCACGGATGTGGGTCCTAGTTCGGTTAAAGTACGCGCAAGCCCGAGATTTGGGGGAGGGATCGAAGTCGGCTTCCCTTTCCTCAAGAGGTACACCCTGATGGACGAGTACGACCTGGATTTGGAGGGTTTCGACGACGAAGTGGCGGCTGAGGATGATGAGCTCAACGACGATCAGGATGAGGACATGACGTTGGAGCTCGGCAGCGCAGAGGACTCTGAAGAAGAAGGACAGCTGCTGGATATGGACGCGAAGGAGATGGAGGCAAAGGGTTTTTACAAGGTGGAAGCTATTCTGCGTTCGAAGTACAGGCATGGCTGGAGATTCTTGGTCAGGTGGGAGGGTTACTCTATGGCAGAGGCAACGTGGGAACCCTACACGGCGTTTATTTTGGACCAAGAAAATGTGAGTTCAGTATTTCGGGACTACTGCCACGCCAACGAATTGCAGAAAGTGCTCAAACCAGCGGAGACCAATAGTAAGAAGGAGCACGAAAAGCACAACAAGTAACAACCTGAAGAATCTTCTCCCAAGTCAGCCGATTCGACGTCCACGTCCACGAGCACGTCCACGGACACCGTATCGGAGCATTCCTTACCGGCTTGCAGCGGCTGATCCGGCTGCGTCTGCGGCTGTTGATCCGGCTGCGCCTGTGGCTGTTGTTCCGACTCCAACATCAGCCCTGGCCAACGAGGCTCACTCAGCTGGGCGCTGTCCAGCTGAGCGTCTGCCCAGTACAGCCGAAGCCCATCAGTGTTGCGCATGACTGCCCAACAGCCGACGGGCTCCAGGTGGCGCCCAGGCCCGAAGAGGGCCTGGACGGGCAGGGGGGAGCGGGGGCAGGGGATGCCGGTGTTGGTGAGGGGAGGAGGGATGCAAGGAGGCGGAGTGCCGGAGAAGGAGAGCGGAGAGTTGTAGATCGACTCAAGAGTAGATGCAGGAGATGGGGATGCGAGAGATGCACCGGAAGTAGAATAAGAGGAAGAAGAAGGAGGTGGCATCGGAGGCAGCGCCAGAGCCGCGGGGAGCGGCACGCCTGCCGACTGAAGCGGCTATTGTACTGCCGGGGATGCCGGTGCTGGTAGTGGCAACATCACGCCCGAAAAGGGCAAGGGCTGGGACAAAGACTGTCCACTGGGGGCAACGGGTGCAGGGGGAAGTATGGGGTAGGGTTTGGCTGGTTTTGGTAGGGGATTGGGCAGAGGCTTGGGCTCAGGCTTGGGCACGCCTTTACCGGTCGACTTTTTACGGTCCATGACTTCCTTGTAAAATAAGCTGTCAAACCATACAAGACACGGCACTACTGTCAGCAGTAGGGTATCGTTTAAGGTGCCGGAACAGGAGTTTGCGGCGCCCTAACCAACTGTCGCGCACGAACTCAAGAACCCAAACCAACAGAAAGGCCAGAAGAAAGAGAGAGAGCAAGACAGAGAAGAGGGGAAGAGAAGAGTGTGAGAGACCGGGGGGGAGGATATACGACAAAAATGTTTATGAAACCCACGCTGAAAACAGTGAACTCCGCCAGCGAGGTTCTGGGTAGGTAGGGCGCCAGGTCACTGTAACCAGGGGTAGACGCCTACGCACCCAGGTACTAAGCGAACGGTGAACGCCGAGTGGGACTGGTGTACAGTGACATCCTTTACTCCTTGTGACATCTTTTTCACCTTGTCCGAATCATTTGTTTCATTCCCTTATCACCAATGAGCGAATCAGCACGCGCACGCTGGCCTCCCTGAGCAGTACAACGGCCACCCCTGCAGTGCGGTGACAACACCCTGCAAAGTGGATCAAAGGACGCTCGCAGGATGACAGCGATTTTGTTAAACAAGCACGTAAACAACGACGCAATCTGTGCCATGCTAACGAAGGTCCACCTCAGCAACTTGCCCGTACCAATACCTTTACTACGAGAGTGACGGAGCACGAGGGAGAGACGGATGAGTACCAAGTACCTCTACTACAGCTACCTGCAGACTGAGTACAAGAAGATCAACCTGACTGCCTACAGCGACAAGGACATTGGGATCAACGCGTGGAATTCAAGGTACGCGCTACGCAAAGCTGCTGAAGGACGTGTAAGACGCCTCCACGCCTACGCAAGGAACAGATCATGGCGATGAAGGACGGCGCGCGCAAGCAGCTTGACTGAGCACGACCCCAAACCAAACGCGCAACTCACATGTGCTCTTCCAGAGCACCTAAGGTCTGACCACAAGCAAGAAATGGGTGTAAGGATATTGCGCATGCATGTGGTGAGCCCATCTAAGGGTTATATTTTTGCGACGCACGAAAAGGACTTGCAGCGCTGCAGGGGGGGAGTTAGATGGACCCACTGAGGCTGTTTCTTTTCGAGAACATGCCTATTTTTATGAGCATTCAGTTATTAAGCTGATTTCTTGTAGTGAATTTCCTACTTTAAACCAGATCCAGATCCAGATCCCAGAATGTACAGCATGATGCTGCTAATCCAAGATTGTCCTGCATGAACAGTGAAGATGAACAGTAAATCAGAAGAATGATTGAAGATGATGGTGACAGGCAGATTCTCAGAGGTCTAAGTGTTCAGAATCAGATCATGACGCAGAAATGACATGATGGGTCATGATGGGGCACATGAATGGCTCCATGATGGCCAGTCCTACTGAGTGGGCAGTTCCAGAGATAAAGGTAAGAACTGAACTTTGGTGATAGTAAAAGGCCCAGAAACCACAGAAACATATCTTTTTCATGTATTTTATGCTCTAAAGACGTGTGCATATTTTTGGGTCTTTGTCTAGCCTTTTATGCCATGGACCTACAATCAGTGGTGGACTTTCACCAGCAAGTTTGATCCTGAATTTTTGCTTTGTGTTAGGGTGTAAGGCAGCAGTCTTTCTTGAAGATGACTGGTTTTCTGATCAATTCAGTAACCACCCAGATTTACACCACAGTCCACGTCCCTCAGGAGCCTGTCGTGGGAAATTCCCAACGCCACCAATCAAACCCCCGCTCCTGCGGTGATGTCTTTTGCCTCTCCTTTGAACACCAAGCGGCCACTTTAAAATTGCCTGAGGGCTGGACAAGTGAATTTTGGACTGGGCTGTGTACTTTCTTTTGGCTATTGGTACCCCACCTGTACGTCGCTATGGGGCCTAGCCCATGTCCACGCCACAGCAAGTTCCTTTTATCATCCTCTTCGGGTGAAGTTGAGTTGATCGGTCTGATGTGGATGCTCATCGTGTTGTGGGTGTCCCCCACATCACGGCAACCACACCTCCACCCCCTGCCGGCTGTGGGCTGCTTACCGTCAGACACCTCTGTTCCCCTTCTGTCATCTTTTGTTATCTTCTCATCCCCCTTCTCAGTACTACTTACTGTTTTAGGTGAAGTTGTCAATGGAAGAGTCAATAAAGAAGGCAGCTGACTCCAGGGCTTCAGAGACTCCTTATAACCACTTGGCTCAGGTTTGCAGTCGGCTGTGTATATACCCATTGCTTTGCTTTGTAAGGTAATGCATGGCAGTTGTGTATTTGGTCTGATCATCTGCACATCTGATTCCAGACGATTTCTGGACGATGTGCGATGACAGCCCCCCTGGTGGTAGACATCTGTATCACTGCCATTGCATTGTTATCAGTAAGGTAGGCACTGTTTTTGGGCTAATGCAGTGCAGCCTTGTAGACCTCGTCTATGTGGGGGGCCATGTGGGGCGAGTCCCATGCCCACTATTGACGCGTTCCCGTGGGGGCCTGGCCACGGGACGCTGCGGCGGACGCGCACAGGCAAGCAGGCAGGCAAAGCACTGCACTCACAAGGGCATCCTGATAGAACTCTCGTCATGTGACAAAGCGTTTTAGGATCCTTGCCAGTCTGAGAAAGAAACGAAGATATGTACAACAACACATCAGGATATGTACACATAGGGTTAAAACTGGACTGGGGTACGTAAGTAAGTAAGTAAGTAAGGGCGGCCGCGTCTGCAGCCTCATCTGACATCTCCTTGTTTGTTTTACATGGTGGCCGCCTGGCGGGAAGCAGAGCTCTCCACCAGCAGTTCCCCTGGCGACCCCTGTCTCACCTCACGGCCGAGATCTTCAACCAGGTTCCCTTGGGGCATGACCGGCGGTAGGTTCCCTTCAGTTGCTGCCCTCACGGTCTCAGCTCCTTCAGGTCACCCATCGAAGGATCCTCCGGCCTTCCCTTTTGGGCGCCTGCTGTGGATAGCCCTCGCCGACAGCGGAGCATTTCTCTCTGTCAACAACATTCCACCAAACCCCATCCCTCACGGGTTGGAGTACCCACTCGGCTCCCGGATGCACTTGGGTGTCGTCCATCCACGGCTGGAGGCCAGGGGGCGACCCTTTCCACATTCTCCTTGGTCCCGCGCACGTGTGAAGCTACGTGTACTCAGGGCATTGACCCGGGAACCTCAGGGTCAACCCTCACCCCTGCGGACACCTCACGGCCGTCCCGGTGATCAGGGCATTTTCCCGACCTCCCGTGGCCAGGATCCCCATGGTTGGCCCATGGTTCACCACTCCATGGCGACTGGTTTCCCAATCCCACGGGGCTGTTGCTTGGCGCTTTCAGCCTCCCATCCCATCCCATGTCCCGTTCCCCTTCGCCACATCCCATCGCCGGCCCTATCTCCGCGTCCCGTGGTTTCCCAATCCCATGGGGCCGTTGTGTGGCCCGTGCCACACCCCTGTGCTAGCCCCATGCCCCCATGCCATCCCTCATCCCGTGTTTATACCCCACCGGGCCGCCAGCAACCCCGTGGCGCGGGCCCACAGGATCCTCATCCAGCCGGGGACCGTTTCGTGCTCGTTGCACGGGTCGCTCCTATCAACTCCCCTTCTTCCGCGCACTCGGCGCGTTCTCCTCCGCACGTTCCTGTCCGGGTCGTCTGGCCACTTTTCCCTTGTCATGGCTCCTTTGGCCCACCTATGTATTGGCACGAGAACACAGCGTGTCCAGGCGGCTGTGGCCCAGCAGGGACGCCGCTACACGTACCCCCACTAGGGCTTGGAGGGGAGTTGTGTTCTGTGTTCTGTATGCTTGCGCCGCCTGCTGTCCTGCCGTCACTGACGTCGTCTTGCATAACGCCTATGGCACATTGCCCTTCTGATGTTTCTACCTCGCCACTCATGGCCGAGGGTCCTTCTTTCTGCTGTTCCCCCATACCCGACTCGGGCGTGCTGCGGTGAGAGTGATCAGCGCCTGGGTCATGCTGGGTGGGCAGCCCATGTGATCCACCTGTGTTTGAGCACAAGAACACAGCGCTTGTTTGTTTTTGTTTTGCGGCTGTGGCCTAGCAGGGACGCCACCAGACGTACCCCTGCTAGGGCTTGGATGGATGGAGTGCTCCGCTGTCGTGCCCCGCCTGCGTCGTGGTGTCCATGTTGATGCCCCCTTTGTTGTGTGTTTGTCTCCGCCCAACAACACATCAGGATATGCACACACAGGGTTCAAACTGGACTGGGGTATGGGCATTACAGGGCAATAGACAATGATTCCCAACTCATATCCCAATCCCAGGTCGGACCTCCTCAGTGGCTGGCAGGGGCGGGAGCTCAAACACAGCCCACGGCACTGCTCAACTTGGACCCTAGAACCCGGCCAAGGGGGGCGTGTCCCGCCTAGCCACAAGCGAGCTTCTGTAAGCCAAGGGGCAGCAAGGCGAACCTACAGTGGCCCCCCATGCCCCTCTGATGGCAGGTCCCAACCCCACTCTGAGCCGGAGATATGGCCCCGCCATCATCCCCTAGGAGTTGGTGGCTGAAATTGGGCTGTTTCAGCCCAAACTGACATTGTCTTGCAAAAGTCAAAAAGTGATCCCTCGTCCGGGTCCAGCGAAGGCACGGACGAACCAACTGACCCTATGCCCTTGGAGTAGGAAGTCTTTAGAGCCTCTATCTCACTCAGTTCCCTCGGGGTCCCTGGCATCATGGCGCCACGCGGTCGCCACGTGGGGTCATGATGGCGAAATCGCCAAAATTGGAGTCATCCCTACGGGTGGCTCGGATAGCCAAGGCAACGCCAACTGCTCACGGGGGGGAGGCGGGACCTAGGACTTATATCTAAGGGCATGACCTGTAATTAGGTCCGGGCTCCCCGTGGGCATAGAGATATGGGGCAGCCAATTGACAACACGGTGGGCTGAAATCTGGGTCCCAAAAGGGGGTAGTTTTGGCAAACCTAAATTGAGCCAAATATGAAAGTATTCCTAAGATCATTCCTCAACGCCGGCTTGGAGACCGGCTCCGCTGTTCAGTGTGGGATCCAATTGGAGTCGAATGTGGGCTCGTACGTACCTGCTTTTCCGAGATCTGCATGAACCTGTGCGTGGTGACGGCCAAGACTGGGTCCACAAGTGCCCAAAATGGCAAAATTGTCCACACTCACCAGGTGGTGTGCGAACCATGGGGACCAATATCCATAACACTCATTTCATATATGGTCCATTGGTCCATGCGTCTGGCGTGTACAAGGGGGCTGATCATGGTGCACGGCGGGCAGAAAATATGAGAAATTGCTCAAAATGGCCGATAATGTGCACACTCATGGGTTGGGCAAATGAGGCACATGCCCGACTTAGACCGGAGTGTGCCATAGGACTGGTATCAAGTCATATGCGTCCAACATATCTTTTGGGCGTCGCCCAAGCCCCTCCGGTCTTGGGAATGGCAGGTTCGCCAAGTGAGCCCATGATTTGGGATCGTGCCAAATTGCCAACATGGCGGTCATGCTATGCCAAGCCCAAGGGGAGTTGTTCGCCGGGTCCAAGATACTTTGGGCACCGAAGTATGTACCCCCAGAATAAACTTGAATCATGATGTCAATTGAGCGCAAAGTAGAGATACAGGGTCGCCACTTGACATCATGACGGGCAAGAAAAAGGGAAATTAGCGAAAAAACACGCAAAAGTGCCCCGAAAACTCCACAAATATATTATAATATCTTCTGCTTGGATTGAGTAATCGACCAATCCTTCTGAACACAATGACACGACACCAATGACCTTCAATTCCACATATGTGCTCCACTTGGGGCGCTTTGGAAGGTCGCGCGCGCTGCCTCCCAATTGGGGATATGCAAACATGGAATATTGCAAAAAACACACCTTGCTCGCAACGCATTGCGTCGGGAGCGCTCCACAAGCGTCCCTTCACGAAGGTTAGGCTTGCGAGTGTTGGTTGGGAGTACAATGAAAGGCCTCGTGCGATATGGGGTCTATTGGCGGGTTAATCTTGGAATGGTGCACCCGCCAAATGGGCACGTGATATGACACCAAATATGGCATACAGCCCTACCCTCGCCTTCTACACCCAACCTGGTGGCCTAGAATCAAAGTATACACACATTCTACAGTAACGTTGGTCCCTTAACACGCATGCAAGTGCCTTGGTCAAAAATCGACCTCCCTTCGGAAAGCCGAATTTTAGGATCCACACAAAATATATTGCCAATATATATATGGAGATCATTAATGTACTATCCGGGGAAGACAAGTGATATGCCCCGGATGTAGAGGCAAGCAAAGAGGAAGAAAACGCCAACTCAACATACTTCTACACGTACTTGGACGCCAAGTACGTGAGACTGCCCATTTTTTGGAAAACACTCAAAATGAATAACCCTTTGGGCCTATTGAGTTGGGATCTCTTGGTCTCATTCTATGACTATGGGGGGCAAAACCTCATACACAGTGCCTATGAGGCACGTTAGCTCAGACGCCGCAGTCGCGCCGCCTGTCGTCGCCCGCTCCGTGGACTGCGATAGAAGATTCTATAATACGATTTTTTCGGAAGTTAAGACTGAAACATTCTTCGAGTGATCCGCAATTTTTTCCTTGATAAAACGCATCGTGTCCCAGATTTTTCCCAGAAAATCTGGGCGGCCGAAGGCGCTTTGAACCCCCAGCGTGAAATGACAAGGGTTTCCCGACATTCAGTAATTAAATAAGAAGTCGGGACCTTTACCGATTTCACGGAAATTTTGATAATGACAATGAAATTATGATAAATCCGCATCGATTTGACAGATCGGGAAGGTTAGGGATCGGGATCGGTCCCGTTGCGGTTCCCACAGAACAGGCAATAACATGCTCCCCCTGACGGACCCGATGACGGACGGTATGACGAGATGACGGTAAAGGGCACATGGTTCCGGGCCTCCGGGCCCTAATCAAGACTGAATATTGGGACCGAGCTGGTGGGGGAGGGAACATCGGCTATGACTGGTGAGGGACATCAACAATGAATCACACATTGATGGCTCTTGACAAAGTGAAATCAGCTTGCAAGTGAACCCCATCACCACAAGGCCCACTTTCAAGGCTTTTTGGACTTCTGAGGGGCCAAAATTCCCCAAAATGTGCTCAAAATGGGCTCATTTCACCCGTTTGTGCACCCCAAATGGTCTAGGCTGACGTTTGGAAAAATGCGGTTTTGACCCATTTTTGACCCATTTTTGGTCCCAAGACAGCCGATTTTCAAGGCATTTTGGGATTTTCGGAGGACCAAAAAGGGCCACCACAAGCTCAAAACGGCCCAAAAGCACTTGTTTTAGCGTCGCACATGGTCTAGGATCATTTTTGAGAAAAGTCATCTTTTTGCCCCTACTGGACCCTGTTCACCCATTTGGGTACCCACCTCTTTGGGCTTGAGCTTGCAGCTTGCCGCACCCTAGTGGGCCTAGGTATTGGGGTCTAGGCGTCCGTTTGGGCAATTCTGAGGGGTGGAAAACACAAAACGTGGGGGGTTGCGGGTGGACTGGGTGCCCTCGGAATCGCATTTTGAGCCATGTAGCCAAAGATTTGGCCTATTCCTGGTTTGTGGGTGTCGGCATTTGCAGCCTCTGCGAGCTTTTTGGGCCTTTACCGGGACATATCATGGAGTTAGAGGGCCGCAAAGAGCTCGTTGACACGGGGAAGTCAACTGGCACGTGAAGTGTACCCACTGTTCCCCGTCATTTGGCCGTTTGGAATGTGTCTCGGGGGTTTTTTGGCCGAAAAATGGCTATTTTTGGCCCTAAACTGCAGTTTTTGAAACCGAGGTCCGCCACCTGCGAATCCCGTTCCTGGCCGCCACTGTTGAGTTTTTTGCTCAAGCTTTGTGTGATTGTACTTCACATCAAGAAGTATCATCCACCAAGATTTCGATCGAATCTAAAGGAGCCCGATGGAGTTCTGATTTTTAGCCATTTCGCGCGTGCTGCTTGCTGCTTGCTTGCTTGCTTGCTGCTAAACCTGGTAGGTCCAGCCTAGACACTAAAAAGGGTTATAAAACCAAGACTGGTTCCACCAGCTCGGTGACCCTAACCCTAGCCCTAACCCTAGCATGGGGTTCTGGGTACCGCTTCACCCCCCTCCTTAGAGCAAACCCTGGGGAGGGTGCTCGATAACACCCAAGCATGGCGGCGGGTACCCAGGACCATCTCCTGAGGGGGGGGTCACACCTCATACCGCAGGCCGGTTTTGCATCAGGATTCCCTCCAAAGCTCCCACAAAAAGACATGTATGGTGCTGTATGTGTTTGTATCTTCATGTATGGTATCAAGTATCAAATTCCGGGTCCTGGCGGCGATTGTTCGGCATCCAAAGAACCTGTTAACCCATACCAGGCGCACCGGATGCCGGCTGCGACGGTCACCACCACAGTGGCAGTGGCATACACAGCCAACATAGTCGTCACACGACGACCGAAGTGGTCCCACAGGTCGAGAGCGACCACAAAGATCCATCAGGCTACCCCAAGCTTCCAAAGGACGCAGGCTGGGGGAGAGTCCCCACGGGTCTTCCCTCGGGCGCACCATGCCCATATCCACGACGCGAGTCCAGAGTGGTAAAGCCGCACGAGCTCGTCCATAAGGGATCGGGCATCAAGGCCGTCTTTTCCCTCACCCTATTACCGCGAAGGCCATGCATGAGGGAGTCCCCATGCAGTCTGGGCAGAGGCGTCGACTCCTCATACCACCAGTTTCCCAGGCAGACTGACCGAGGTCAGGACACCGGAGGTCGCCACCCGACTGCGATGCGGGGCAATTCGGTAGGCTCACGCTGGGACTGACAGTGGCGGACCGCTGGGAGTGTATTCAGGCAACTGGGCTTCCCGCCTGCCGCCTTCAGGATCTCAGCACACCCACAGTCACAGTGCCACACAGTATCACAAGCACACACAATGATAATCTGTACTTAGGTACCGGCCCGTCTGGACCATATTTAGTGATATGTACACGGCGACTGAGGTCGCTCTGGTTGTCCGGTTCGAACCCCTCGGGGGGGTCATCAATAGTCCAGTAATGGTCCAAATCAGACCAAGTGACATGTACAGGGCGAACCTGTGAAAAACATGGGGCAGGGGGGGTCACCACGTAGGTTGTACAGCAGATGGGCACAGAGACATTCAACATATAGTTGTACATATCCTGGAGAGCAAAAGAAAAACAAGCAAAAATCAGGCCAAAAGGCGTGTAAACACGCCCTGGACAGAGCGCCGGAGCACGCCCTGATCAGGATAAGGTGTGTGCAGGGGACTTTAGGAGAACAGTGCCCTAACGCAAGCAATATATGGTCTGCAGACGCACTCGAACTGGTCTGGGCCCCACGTTTGCCATGGGTCCAGACCACACACACAAATTCGCAGTGCCGAGGGCAGCGGCACCCGCTGCGCAACGTCGTATGGGCCTCAGTGCTCCAAGAGATCAGGAGAAATCAGGGTCAGTCACCCAGCCTGGTTTCCCAAGGATTCAACAGGTGGGGAGTGACATTCAGGATATGTAAGAGAGGGCCACCCGCCTGGTTCACACCGGATTCAGCAGGGGGGGGTATGGCCACCCATCCTAGTCTGCAGATCTCGGTTTGGAGGCATGCACCTGCCCGGGTTCCCTCGGATTCAGCACGGGGGGGGTCCATGGAGATGGCCCCAACTCCAGACAGATCCTTCAGCAGACGAGGGGGAGAGCCCAGGGCGGGGATCAGGCGCCCATGGCTTCAATCGCCCGAGTGAGGGCTTCCAAGTCAGAGACTTGGAGCCTGACCTTGTGCTTGCAGACGTAATCCATGAACGGGGTGTTGATCCGCGGGACAAAGGAGGAGACGGGTTCCCAGGTATCGTGGGACGGCCCATAGCCTCGCCAACCAACCTTGAACTCCACACCTCCAGCGGCCGAGGCCCTCGGGCACTGGGCCAGGATCTTCACGACCGTATAGTCGTCCTACTCAGGATAGTCGTCGTCCAAATCGGCCTCATGGGCAGTGTACTCCAGGGACACATGGTGACCATGGATGTCGGGCTCTCGCACACGGAGTTGGCTCTCGTGACGCTCCCTGAACTGTCCGTGACCCACCTTGATGCGGTAGCTGTCCTCACCAATCCTGCGGGCCACCTCTCCGGCTGTGAACCAGGTTTTGGTGCGGTGGGTGCCCAGGGGACGGTGTCTCCGTACCCATACCGGGTCCCCCACCCTGAACTTGTGCGCTGTTGATTTTGGGGCGGTCTTGACCCGCTCGGCATGCTCCTTCTCAAGCTGCTGGCGAATCTCCCGCGCCGTTGTCTCTTGCCGCGCGAAGAATTCCTTGGCTTCCATCGCCATGCCGTCACCTGACAAGGGGAGTCCCCTGCCCAGGGGATTCCTGCCGAATAAAATCTGGTGAGGGGACAGTCCACCCGGAGTGGGCGTGTCATCATGGGCCTTGAGGGCAGGCCACATCTCCTCGAACCAGTTGCGGCGCTTGTTGGTGAGGTGGATCTTCCGCAGCTTCTCAAACAGCTGCCTTCCAGCCACTTCAGCTCGGCCATTGGACCGGCTGAGGTAGGCGATGCTCTTGGCATGGCATATCCCCATAAGGGAGCACATAGCCTTGAATCAGCCGCCTGTGAACTGGCGTCCTCGGTCGCTGCAAATGGTATGGGGGATACCAAAGACGGTCAGCCAATGACAAATCATCATGACCGCAACCTCCTTGGCTAGCAACCCCTTTTTGCGCGCCAGAACGGCCACAACGTAGCCGCTGTGTTGGTCCACACAGAGGACCACACAATCGAAAGCTTCCTTTCGGATGTGCACCTCGGGCATGGAGAAGATGTCCATGGCCACACTCTGCATGGGCTGGTCAGGAATCGGGGTCCACTGGGCTTCCCCCTGGTGGCTACGATTATCAGGGTTACAGGCCTGACAGACCGAGCAACCCTTCCTGACCTGCTTGATGACATTGTAGAGACCGATGTCATCGACTTCGAACCGGCATTGCATGTCGGGGGCCTGCTTCTTGACCCCTGGGTGCATCATGTGGTGGTGCCAAGCCTGACACAGCTCAAGCACCCGGGACTCTGGTACTAGCAACTTACCATGCCGGTAAAGCTTGCCATCTTCCTCGGTAAGCCCCTTTGGCCACTTCTGCCCGTCATCAGGGTCGGTCAACGCCCGGTACTCGGACTCAAACGCCTCGGACTTGGCATAGTCGTCGGTCCAGTCGTCTTGGAGGCAGGATTCCGGAAAGAGGTGCTTGTCGGCCTCAGCTCCGTCCGGGGCGAGTGCTCTGACCGCTCTGCTCACCGTTCTTCCAAGGGGAGCATCCGCAGCCATGACGACGAAGCATTTGACTCCCTCCTCCTCCATCAAGCGCTCCATGTCAATCATTTCTTTGGCCTCAGCGGTCTCAGCCTCATCGCCATGGGCAGACACCTCTGTCATGCCCTTGCTGGCTGGATAGGCCCACCTGCTGAGACAGTCTGCCACGGTGCTGTCCTTTCCAGGAACGTATTCCAACGTCAGGTGGAACTTGGCCAAGGTCTCCTGCCATCTTGCTCTCCGGGAGGCTGGTCCAGAGGGGGTGTCCACGTGCTTTCTGTGCCATGACTGAAGACTCTGAGGGTCAGTGCAGACCGTGACCGGATGTAAGGCTATGTACCCGGCCCACTTTCTGAGGGCCATGACGATGGCATACGCCTCCTTTTCACGGAGCGTCCACGTCCCTCGCTGGCCTTCCGCCAGGACTCGGCTCCAGAAGGCCACAGGCACGTGTCTTCCATCGTCCAGCACTTGCTCCAACACTGCCCCGATGGCATAGTCGGAGGCGTCGGTCTGCAGGACGAACCCGCGGTCAGGATCCACGAGGTGCAGACCAACTGCGGACAGCAGGGCCTGCCTCAACCCCTCAAAGGCACGGTCGGACTCCTCATGCCAGACCAAGGCCTTCTTGGATCCCTTCTTGGTCTCCTCCCGGTTGCCCTTGAGCATGGCCGTCATGGGGGCTGCATATTCGGCATACATCTTGATATACCCCGAGTAGTAGTTGCAGAACGCCAGATATGCCCGCAACTCGGACACCGTCTTAGGCTTCTCCCAGTGCTCAATCGCCGCTACCTTTCGGGGTATGGGCTTCTGCTGCCCATTGCCAACTACTTGGCCGGCCAAAACCACTTCGCTTACCGCGACGGTGGCCTTGTCACTGCTGCCCGTGACGTTGTGCTGAACCAGGAGATTCAACACTCTGGTGACGTCCCTCTCATGTGCTTCCAGGAGGTCATCATAGCTCATACTGGGGTCCCCAGACGCAATGACCACGTCGTCCACAAAGGGGTCCGCACAGTCACGCACCGGCTCAAGCAGGTTCTCCAGCATCCGCTGAAAAGCAGCATTGCCGTTGGTAACACCCATGGGCATCACCTTCCACTGGAGGGGTCCAAGTGGGGTGCTCATGGCTGTGCAAGCACGGGGCTCATCGGCGAGAGGCATCTGGTGATAACCATGTTTCAGGTCAATCACCGTGAAGATCCTCCGCCGGTGCTGTTTTTGCAGCATATACTCTATGAGGGGCAGCGTATAGCTGTCATGCTGCGTCTGGGCGTTCAGGCCGCGGTAGTCGACCACGAGCCGCCACTCCCTGGCCACCTTCTTGGGGACGATGAAGCAGGGGGAGGCCCACTCACAGTGGCATGGCTCCAGCCAGCCTCTCTCGATGAATTCCCGAAGGATTTTCTCCATGGCCTCCTTCCTTTCACCCCGAAGGGCGAATTCCCGGTGTCGATACACACGGGGATCCGGCTTCAGTCGTATCTTGGCCTCGCCATTCAGTCCACGGACTGGCGGGGGAAATACAGGCTTTCCACTGCAGAAGGTTCCCCCATACTTCTGCTTCAGCCTGGCCCTCAATGCCTGGGCCTTGGGGCCCTCATCCGACTGCGCCTTGGCTTTCCGGGGCACCTGGACCACTGAGCTTGCTTGCGTGGTGGCATTCCCCCGCGATTTTTGCTCTGGGGGTCTCCCCAAGTGGCCAAGAGGCCCGTCTCGGGCCTTGCCTCGGAAGAAATCACCATATGTGGTGGGGTTCCCGCCAATCTGTTCGTCCTGGCTGGACATGTGGTCCAGTACCCTCCTTACGAAGGTGTTCCCATCATAGGAACCAGAGACGATGGCGTCCACTTCCCACCAGGCTTTGTCCTGCCCTTTGCTGTCACGCCCGCTTACCCAGTCATGAAAGGGTAGATCCATATACCCCTGAACCAGATCCAGCTCCTCGTCAGTAAGAGGGTCCTCTGATTCGCCGATGTCAACGGGGGAAACCGCAAAACACTGGCGCCAAGGCTCAGCGATGATGCGGTTGACGCACACAAAATCTGTGGCATCGGCCTGTTGCAGGCCCCCATCCACATAGTGGAATTCTGTTGGCCATCTCTGGTGTGGCATAGGCTGTCCCTTAGCGTCCTGATAGACGCTCTCTCCAGCCGGTAAGACGACCTTAATCAAGGTCACATTGGCTAATGAGGCCAGCCTATCCCGGGTATCCCGGGTACTATCCTCCTCGGTACATCCCATGGGGACGACTAGCACTGCCTTGGAGCGGTCCTTGCAGATCTTAGCAACCGCCCTTGGTATGTGCACTCTGGGGCAATGGATCCACATCAGGCCTTGATGCGGACCCCAGTGCTTCTTCCACGCAGAGTCCTGGGCGCTCCAGTACTTCTCACAGACCCGCAGATGGGCGGAGGTTCCTGAGGAGAACGCATCCAGGGCAAGATCCGAGGCTCCCAGATCAGTAACCACACGGTCTGCTAGTTCTGGCTTGACGCCGTACTCCTCGAAGCCAGGGCCGGCTGGCTCAGTCCCCAGTGTCGCTACTTCGAGCTGGTTCGGCTCCGGGTGGATCCATTGGCACTCCACGTGGTGCTCCGGTGACGAAAGCCAGGAGGGCTGGTCGTCCTGGTACAGGGTCATGGAGGCCTGAGCCGGGAGTACGCCAGAGTCCGTCTCCATAATGAAGTCGTACCCCACGATCATGTCCCAGTCCATTTGGGCCTCATAAAAGTTCCCTTTGAGGATGATTTCCTTGCCGAGGTCCGGGCGGCTCAGCTCACGATTGTTCACGAATTGCAGCGCGATTGCAGCCTCCTTCATGCCTCCCATCATGTACAGGACGTTGGCCTTCTTCAGCCTGACAGGTCTCCGACTTGTGGTCAAACACTCTGGCGGAAGTAGGCCAGCCTTAACCAGACTGACCTGAGGGCGCGTGTCAACCAGGACGTCCAAGACCTTGTCCACTTCCCCACACAGGGCACGGACCTTAAGATGCAACTGCCGCTCCCAGTCAACTCGGCGGACGGCGTGCAAAATCATGATCTCCGGCCTCTCCAGAAGCTCAATCAGCGACTGGTGCAGGTCGTGGGTAATGGGCTCAATCGGCCCATCTGCAGCTTCCAGCTGCGGTCCGGGTGATCCGCGGATACTCTCGGACAGATCCTGAAGTACGTCGAACACATTCTTAGTCGCAAAGGATGACCGGGTGCAAGGGTCCGTGCCTTCACCGGGGACCTTGGTGCGGTGCGCCGACCCGCCTAGGGCGGTTATCCCTCCAGCACTCGCCCCCACCACGCCACCGCGACTGTCCTTTCTCCCGGGTGCCGAACCTGGCTTTCCGCCGGTGGCAGACCCATGGGAATCGACGTTTCCCGACGGGGATGGTACAGCGATGCCCACTGCATCATCCTGCGACCGCCCTAGCTGGGGCCCTTGGCTGCAGGGGCTCCGCTAAGGGGCGTCGCTTGTGGTCGGGGTTCCATCCTCCGCGGCGACCTCGTTGACGCCGCCTTTCTTTTTCCAATCGGCCTTTGCCCTTGTCCTTGTCCTTGTCCTTGTCCTGCTTGGGAGTCCATGACCTCTTGATCTCCTGGATCTCCTTCGCCAGCTCGGTCCTCATCTTGGAGAGCTCCTCCTCCACTGTGGTCTCACAAACTTTGGGGGACGCACGCTTGGTCGACCTGTGCGCTTTCTTGTACGCCTCCGTCTCGGCCTTGTGGACTGGGCAGGTCCGATGGTCGTGCTGGAAGGAGTTGTTCCACCCGTAGCACACGAAGCAGCCCTGGGGGTGAGCTCCAATGAACTCCCCAAAGGACAGCGGTGCTTTACCAACGCGGCGGGGCTCCTTCTTCTACCGTTTCTTCCAACCCTGGTGAAGGGGCTTCCAGCTTCCCCGGTTGCCTCCCTTATGCAGGTTGTTGGCCACAGACGGCAGTCTCGGCGGGTTCGTCATCCTCGTCATCTTCATTGAGACCTTCGCCGCCTCCGGTCTCCGTCGGGTCCATGGCAGCCTCTTCGCCAGACCCTTCGCCAAGAAGATTGACGTTCCGGTTACCTCCCTGCGGCCCGCGGGTGTGGTGGAGATTCTTGTACTCTTTGAGCACTTCCTCCCCGGCCCACTCCAGAACGTCCTCGCAGCTCATCCGCGCCGGGATGGTCTGCAGACGGATCGTCTGGCCGCCCACATCACACTCGTCCAGGCTCCAGATCGCCTTCTTCTCGCAATCCCCTGAGACGGTGATCAGGAGGGCGTTCTGCAGGGACTGCCTCTTGAAGTCCTGGGCCACGAACCGCCTTGCCCAACTCACCACGTTCTTATGATGGTCCTTGTGGAGCATCATCTTGACCGTGTGGTTGGACTTGGCCCTCTTGACTTCCTCCTTGGTAACCCGCTTGCTCCAAGAGTCCGGGAGCATGTTGAGCAGGCGGGTCTGCTCGTCTCCCTCGTTCCAGTCCTCCGCGTTGCGGCGGAAGAGGACGTATTGCTCCCGGGAAGTCCCGCCCATCCCGCAGGCGGCCCTCCCGGCCATCATGCTGAAGCTTGATGGCCCTCCACCGTTTGGCAGCCACCTGGGGAGCGTCCACCCACTCCTGCTCGTTGAGCCACTTCTTGGCCTCCTTGAGGGTCTTGATTTTCCCCTCCTTGACAGCCACGAAGTATAGCTCTTCGAGCACGTCCCGCAGGCGGTACCTGAACCGTTTGAAGGCATTTTTCTCCGCCTCTGCGGGATCCATGTCTTCAGTGAAAGTCATTCCCCAATCGTCCAGCTTCTCCAAGAAGCGGTCGAGGTTGAAGGGGTTCCCATCATACGAGGGGGGGCTGATGTCCTTCAGGTCTTCCCACACGGCGGCATCCGCGGCCTTAGAGACCATGAATGTCGGTCACGAGGACAACCTAGGTTCCCATCACCGTCCCCCATGGGTTCCCACGGCTGCCACGTGCATCTCCTCACGGATGTCCACACGGTGGCGCCGGGGTTCCTCCACGTATGCCGCCCCCAGGTGTCCACGGCGTACACCCTCCATGTGCGCCTCCTCCTCTTGGTGCCGGCGTCTCCAGGCCACGGCTTCCCGTCGCTCGCCCCGGGCCGGGGTGATCCCGTAGTCCTCCATGGGATCATCCCCCGCGTCGATGTCCCAGTCATGGTCCCTTTCTGGGACCTCGTCTCGGAGCGCTCCGTACCAACCGTACCTGGGCGGGGCTGGTTCCGGGGCGCGTCCCGGGCGTCTGGGGGCATCTGTGATGCGCAGGGGGCCACGACGGATGCGGCACTCCTCGCTGAGCCACTCATCCTGCTCCCCACCGTGGTCACGTCCGGAAGTCATCCAGTCGCTCCGACGGGCACCGCTGTGCGAGGGGGCACTGGCGCTGGGGTGGCTCCTGCGGGCTACAGCATGGACCGGGGGTCTGCCTGGACCTGGTCCGGGATCCCAGCCATTGTCTGAGCCCGACTCCAGCAGTGGGATGTCGCTGCCGTCGCTTCTGATGCCTTCTGGGCGGTCCAGCCTCCTTTGCAGGCCCTTGATAGTCCCGCTCAGCAGCTTGATCTCCGCCCTGGCGATGTCCCACTCCTTCTGCGCCTTGGTGGCAACCCCGGCGATCCTGATGGCCTCGTTCTCGCTGGTCTCGGTCTCGCGCTCCAGGATCTGGATCTTCCCCCTCAGGAAGACAATGCATCGCCATGTCCCCTCAGGGACGTCCGCTCCCGGGGGTCCATCTGGGGGTCCAGGGGGTCCTCCAGGCGGCCCTCCATCAGGAGGTCCTCCTCCAGGGGGTCCTCCCCTTCCCGGGGGTCTTCCTCCGGGTGGTCCACCAGGTGGGCCTCCGCCATGGGGTCCCCAGGGGGTCCACCTCACGGGGGTCCAGGCGGTCCAGGGGCTGGGTCGGTGTAGCCGAATTCCATGTCGTCGTCGGAGTCCATGTCAGCCCATCGGGGTATACGCTCCGGGGATCAGCACGGGGTGCCCTTTCTACTCCGGTAGGGGGTTGGGAGTCCCTCTCCTTCTGATCTGGGAGGGGTGCTGTCGCCTCCTCCGCCTCCGGCTCCAGCCACTACTCGGCGATGTCGGCGGTCTCGACCATCCCCATCGCTGCAGGTGAAGACCGGGTCGGAATCGCGGAGCTGTCCCTCGGGAGGCCTCCGTGCCTTCTCGGGGGTCTTCCCCTTGCCCTTACGGCGGGTGCGGGTGGCAGGTTCACTGTCCCCGCTGCTCCGGGAGTCCTCCGCATCGAAGTCGATGTTCATCTTGGATGAGGGGTCCCCTTCAAAGAGCCTTCGAAGGGTGTCCACTCGGGACCCTCCTGGGGCTGTTCCCCGCTTGATCTTGGCCTCGGCCTCCTCCATAGCCGCGGCTGTGGCCTCCGTGGCATGCCTTTCGGCTTCTTCTTGAGCCCGGGCGGCCTCAGTTACCCGGACCTGCTGCGGCCGGGCCTTCTGCTCCTCCAGGGCCTTGAGCTCCGCCTCGGTCTTGGCCCTCTCCTGAACGACCTTCCGTCGCGCTGCCTCGATGGCGTCCCTCTTGACGGCGTCCGCTTGGGCCTTGGCAGTTGCCTCGGCATGGGCCTTTTCTTCCGCCTCCTTCCTTGCCCTCCCTTGGGCAAGCGCCTCTTCCAAGTCCTTCACCTCGGCTTCCTTCAGGGCAATGGCCTCCTTCGGCCAGGCGGGCTTCTTGGGCAGCCCGCGCGGTTGCCTCCGCCTCACGCCTGACCCGGGCAGCCGCCGCTTCCTGCGCGGCTGCAGCTGTGACCCCGGCCGTGATGGCCGCTACGGCCGAGGCGTGCAAGGCCATGCCGTTGCCCCACTCTGCAGCCTCCTGCTGGGCGATGCAGACGGCGCCCTTCATGGCAGCATTCTGCTCTGTGGCCCATTGCCGGGCAACCCGAAGGTTGCAGGGCACCCCGCAGACGCGCTCGCAGGCGCGGGCCACGTCCCTTTGGTCAGGGGCGACGCCGCTGCTGCTGCTGGCCTCGTCGGCCGGCATCCTCCTGCGGTCGGCAGACTCCACGTCGCTGCTGGGGCCTGACTTCCTCAGGGGCAGCTGACGGGGCTTGGCCTTGGCCCTCTTGGCGACTTCAAGGAAGTCGCCAAGGGTGGTGTGGCCGGGGTGATGGCCGCCACTTGCCCGTTCGGTGCTGGGGGCTGGGGTTCCGCCCTTGGTCTCGTTCTCCGCGGCTTGGGCGGCTTCGGTAGCCAGGGATTCTTGGTACTCCCGCCACTTCTTGTCCCGCTTCCTGTCCCCGGCGGTCCGCTTCTTCTCCCCGAGAGACGCGCCGCTGCCGCCCTGCAGCATGCGCTCTTGTTCCGGCTCGCGGAACTTCTTCTCGATCATGTCCCACATGGAGACATTAATCGTGGCGCCGGACCGGTACTCGTTGGGGTCTGCCTCATCCTCAATCCCGTCAGGGCGCAGCCCTTCGCCGGGCCTGTCCGGGCGGGTCCAGACCCTCCAGCGCTTGTTCCGGAAGCGGTACACGCAGCCTTCCACCCGCAGCCAGTCTTCCACGGCCTGCAGGCGGTCGGCGCCCATGTCCTCGCGGAGCTCGAAGCTCCCGGGCATGCCGCCCTCGCACTGGGGGTTGCTGTGGCGGTACTGCTGGTCCCACACCAACCCACGCAGCAGGCACACTGCATGGGGGGGGGGCTGCCGCCACATCTTGCCCGCTTCTTACAAGTTCACCATGGCAGCGGGTGGCGTGGTTGATCTTGAGGTCCTCGGTGGGCACTCGTTCCGCTCCATGGACTAGTCGTGGGGGTGGCTGTTGAGGCGGTTGCTGCGGTCCATCCTCTCTACAGGGCTGGGACCTGGATGCCCGATGGTGGTTGTGGATGTGGGTGACGCAGCTGGGAGTGCAGCCGGTACTGGTCTGCCGGTGTGACTCGCTGATGTCGAGTCCTGGTCTGTCCACCTTCTTCACGGCTGCGGTGCTTCCGTGGTCGCTCAGGGCGATGCTCTGGGCGGCGCTGCGGGCTTCGTGATGGTCTTGGAATCCTCGGGGTTGGGGTGCTGCTCGTACCCCTTTGAAGGCCTCGAGTGGCGCGCGGGGGCTGGGTAACCCCGAGGCGGTAAAACGCTTTTGACGCGTTCCCATGGGGGCCTGGCCACGGGACACTGCGGCGGACGCGCACAGGCAAGCAGGCAGGCAAAGCACTGCGCTCAGAAGGGCATCCTCATAGAACTCTGGTCATGTGACAACGCGTTTTAGGATCCTTGCCACTCTGAGAAACAAACGAAGATATGTACAGCAACACATCAGGATATGTACACATAGGGTTGAAACTGGACTGAGTTAAGGGTACCACAGAGCAAAAGACAATCACTCCCAACCCATATCCCAATCCCAGGTCCAACCTCCCCAGTGGCTGGCAGGGGCGGGGGCTCAAACACAGCCCACGGCACTGCTGAACTTGGACCCTAGAACCCGGCCAAGGGGGGCGTGTCCCGCCTAGCCACAGGCGAGCTTCTGTAAGCCAAGGAGCACCAAGGCCAACCGAGTGTGGCTCCCCGTGCCCCTCTGATGGCAGGTCCCAACCCCCCTCTCTGATCAGGAGATATGGCCCCGCCATCATCCCCTAGGAGTTGGTGGCTGAAATTGGGCCGTTTCAGTCAAAACTGACATTGTCTTGCAAAAGTCAACAATTGATCCCTTGTTTGGGTCCAAAGAAAGCACGGACGAACCAACTGACCCTATGCCCTTCGAGTAGGATCTCCCTAGAGCCTCTATCTCAATCAGTTCCCTCGGGGTCCTTGGCATCATGGCGCCATGGGGTCGCCACCTGGGGTCATGATGGCAAAATCGCCAAAATTGGAGTCATCTCCACGGGTGGCTCGGATAGCCAGGGCAACGCCAACTGCTCACAGGGGGGGAGGCGGGACCTAGGACTAATATCTAAGGGCATAACCTGTATATGGGTCCGGGCTCTCCGTGGGCATAGAGTTATGGGGCCGCCAATTGACCACACGGTGGGCAGAAATCGGGGTCCCAACAGGGGGTAGTTTTGGCAACCTAAATTGAGCCAAAAATGAAAGTATTCCTAAGATCATTCCTCCATGCTGGCTTGGAGATCAGCTCCGCCGTTCAGTGTGCGATTCAATAAGATTTTAATGTGGGCTCACACGTACTTGTCTCCCAAAGATTTCCATGGGCCTTGGCGTGGTGACGGCCAAAACTGGGTCCACAAGTGCCCAAAATGGCAAATTGTCAACACTCACTTTGGGCTAGCGCCTTGACGAGGGTTGCTCCGCTTCGCCCCCGTGGTGTGCGAACCATGGGGACCAATATCCATAACACCCTTTTGGTATATGGTCCATTGGTCCATGCGTCCGGCGTGTACGAGGGGGCTGATCATGGTGCACGGCGGGCAGAAAATATGGAAAATTGCTCAAAATGGCCAGAAATGCCCACACTCATGGGTGGGGCAAATGAGGCACATGCCCGACTTGGACCGGAGTGTGCCATAGGATTGGTATCAAGTCATATGCGTCAAACATATCTTTTGGGTGTCGCCCAAGCCCCTCCGGTATTGGGAATGGCAGGGTCGCCAATAGAGCCCATGATTTCGGATCGTGCCAAATCGGCAACATGGCGGCCATGGTATGTGAAGCCCAAGGGGAGTTGTTCGCCGGGTCCAAGATATGTTGGGCACCGAAGTACTTACCCCCAAAACATACTTGGGTCATGATGTCAATTGAGCGCAATGTTGAGATACAGGGTTGCCACTTGACGGCATGACGGGCAAAAAACAACAAAATTTGCAAAAAAACACGCAACCGTGCCCTGAAAACTCCACAAATATATTATAATATCTTCTGCTTGGATTGAGTAATCCACTAATCCTACTAAACACAATGACTCGACACCAATGACCATCGATTCCACATATGTGCTCCACGTGGGGCGCTTTGGAAGGTCGCGCGCGCTGCCTCCAGTAAGAAAAAGTCACAACCATGTCTTTCTTGGAGGGCTCCATCCGGGCCAAGCCCCCCTTAAAACCCTTTTGTTGATGCTAAGACTTACTTAAGTATTTTTATCCCTCTTTTGAAGCTTACACTTTCTCAAAGTAACTAGGGTTATAACCGTAGCCCCCCCATGAAGTTCACCCCTATCACTCAACTGAGCGGAGGTACCTTCCTTCATGGAGGATATACCGAAATAAAATAGGTATTTCATGCCTTAGGCCTTGGAGGTTAAGCCTAGTGGTCTCCAACCCCAAGACCCCAATACTCAATTGTTTCTACCACTTATTATGGTTCTATCTTTTAACTGTTTCTGAATTCAGTTGCTCAGCCAAGCCATAATCTGTGTCTGGCCTAACTCCGTTGCCCCATATTCCTAACCAACTGCATTTCATCCAAAAGAGTGCACATGAAGTGCTTGAGGCTAATTGGGAATCAAGAGTCATGCCAGTTTTCATATAAAAATCATTTCCTATATCCTTTTGTGATTGAATCTTTGTATTTATACCTTCTTTGTCTATCTGCAGCCCTTCTGTGTTACACTGGATTTCAAAACTCTTTATTGATTCGATCCACATCCTGTTCTTGCTCTACCTGCTGCTTTGGTTTGAGTTTTCAACTTCAAAACCTGCAGGATTTCACTCACTTTCTGAGTGTCTATTTTTTTTCGAAAGTTTTTGATGGATCCACCAGCAGTCCAGGCTGCTCGGTGATTATCGAAAGTCCTGGGCTGTTCAAGTTCTGGGCTGATCCCGTGGAGCCGTGGATTACCATCAAAAGTCCCAAAGCCGCAATTTCGAGCCGAGGCAAGCAAAACAACCTTGCCGTCAATTTTTTTTGCCTAGCGTAAAGCCGCAATCGTGAGCGCCGTCCTAGTTGCCTAGCTTCACAACGCCGTTTTCTTGGCAATGTCGCAACTTGAGTCCAAGGAGCGTTCCGCAACGCTCAAGACCGAAAACAAACAGCTAAAGTCCGTGAAAAACTTCATTGCTCGAACTCAGGCTAAAGTGGACGCCAAGCTGACTCAAAGTCGGCTTCTCCCTACGCTTTCACCCTCAAAGCACGACAACGACCCATTTCACCCTTCACTCGACCTTTCCCCGTCACGTGAAGAAGGCACGTCATCGAATGTCATTTCAGACAATGAACAACCCGAAAATGTCACAAAGGAACTCTTCCCACTCGCCCAGACAACGGCTCACACCGGCAAAAGGACAGGAGCCCAAGAACCACAACATCAAGTCCGAGCGCCCGCACCGCGAACCTGCTCCGAGGAGGTGCAAGACTCCGTGCCCGAAGGCACACACGAGAACACCGAAGGAAGCCATCCACGTGATGCCGAAGAGTTGAAACAACAAGAAGAATGTCGGGAAGACCCGTGTGGAGATAAGGCAATGGACAACAACGCCGCTCTCAACGACAACGCAAGGAGAACCAATGAGGTTGAGCCCGACAACTCCCTCTTAACGCCGCGTGAGGAGCAGTCTACGCCAAGCGCTATTCCGTCTGCCGAAGGAACACACGAAAAGGCCGAAGAAGGGGAAGACCCTACTCCTGATGAAGAGGATGGTAATGCCGGAAAGCCCTTCTTCAACCCTTCCCTTGCCCCGGATGGTGTCTTTGCCAAGTCCTTGGTTAAACATAAAGGTGAGATCAACACACACGATCAACAAGCACTATGGGGAGAAACGTATGCCCATGATACCTTAGGAATTGATACAAATCAACTCATGTTGGAGAAATACCACAAGCAAGTCATCTATGACCAAGTACACCAAACAATAGACCTTTGCGCGAGCGAGGGGTGCACCTTTTTCCATGACATTGATTGCTCCGGCAACAATGCCTACTCCACAATCGGACATGAAAATTTTAGGTACCGCAAAGACATCCTTCATCACCACCAAAAATTCTACATTTTTCCACACCCACAAGATTACTACAACTCGAAATACAAATACGGCAACATGTGGACCGAGTGGGCCCATGCAATCAACGAAGCCTTGCAGGAAGCCTTTGATTCCGGTGTTGTGTACGAAGGTTCCTTCATTCTCCCGGGAATGGAAGACAACCTTTCGGCGGAGACCCTCTACATGAACCCCTTAAACCCCGGCATGATCTCCCTTGCCCCTTGGGTATGTGGAGTAGACCGGCTTTTGGATGCCAATAAAGAAGGTCCCTACCAGGACCGGCCCCTGCTGTGCCCCTTCCGCCTGTAATCCCTGCTGATTTGCTCCTGATCAATGCTTGCATTTCTCAAAGTCCCGGGTCCAAAATCCAAAAATAAGGAAAATAAAATCCTCCTTCAACCCTGAACAGCAACCAGATCCCTCAAATACAGCAATAGCCCAATCCACAATCCAAATTCACACTGCGGGCTTCCGTTCAGCACACCGGTCGTCCCACGGTGGCGGGCATGTACAAGAATTGCACCAAAGAGGAAAGCCCTGAAATTGGCATATGAACACAAATAAAGCAAAGTTGGGGAAAGAGGTAAACATACACATTCACAGCCATAAACCCCTCATTCCCTGGACTCAAGACCTTCCCTTGACTCACCAACATATTGCCCTGAACCAGGTCAAATGAGATGGCTGAATGCCATGTGTCACAAGTCACTACACAAACCCCAAAAATGCGTTCACTCCCAAGCTTTGAAATCCTAGCCCAATGGGGGAGGTGGCGTGTCATGGCCTAGAGTGGCACTCATCAGCATGCTCTACCCTGACATAACCTTGGTTGGACTTGGAGTCAAATGGGCTTGGAGAGCTGCCCCATGAAGATGACCTCACAACATGGCAAAATCAGGCAAATCACACCATTATGCCCAAAAGTCAATTGTATACTCAAAAATGCATACGGCAAATATCCAAATGCTCCATGCATGTGTCAAACCGGGAAGTAGCATACAAGGGTGATATAGACCCAACGTCCATGCCCAAGAATATCCCATCATTGCCTCCGAAACCCCTCCGGTTATGTACATGACATGCTTCACAAGTCAACTCATGAATTTGAGACCTAATTTGTGAGGCCTCGTGTGCCAAGCCAAAGTGACCACGTGATCTGGCATATGGTGAGGTGCAACACCGAAGCATATGCCAACATATAAGCAACATACTATAGTTCACGGATCTCTAGGCACTTTACTGTTAGCCGACCAGTTGAGCACATAAAACACACAAATGAGCTTAAAATGAGGTCAAAAACATGAAACTATGTCCAAATACAAAGTTGTCATGATAGTATATCTCTATGCTCACCAATGATATCCGCGCATGGTTCAATATACAAATGATTGGAACCATTTGCCAACAATTCCCCCACTTGGATCCCCAATCGAGCGCATGGAGATACCTTCGCCACTCATATCTACATGCCCCATGAAAATGGGAGTGCACTCATGGATCTCTTTGCCAAACATACCATGAGCAATACATACGCGGTAGACTTAGTCTAGCGCTTTGAATCCCACAATTGTGACATGGGCAAAGCCCTTGTCACGTGTGGTTCCCGATCTTCTCGGCCACACGAAGATATATAACATGGGCGTGAGCATATCAAGACATAAACCATGCATATAATACATACCCTCAGGAGTGGCTCCCACCATGATATGCCATGCCCCTCCATGGACATAACTTCACGTTAAAAATACGTAGGAACCCAAGGAAAGGTGCTATGCAACCCCAACACTCATGCGGTACAGTCGAAAGTCGCAAAAAAATATTCGGTTGCACGGTCCAAGAGTTATATATCACTTTCTACCCTCTTGACCCCTACCCCTTGCCAAACCGGGCATGTGTACACACCAAAGGCGTTTGATGCTTCCTGAATGAAGTTGAGACCAAGGCGGTTCCAACCCAATTCTCGAAATTGTTATACCTCGCCGTGAGCCGGAGATATGACCTTTCAAAGTGGTCTCACGAATCACTTTTGTTTCGAATATATCTCCAAGACAAACGAAGGTCATAACAAAAGGAAGGCTGATTCGTGATCGGGGAAAATTGTCGGACCACTCGAGATTCGTCATATCAAGTGCGGCGATGTCGAAGTCGAAAATCCGATTCTGAAAGTCTGAAAAAATCGGATTAATTTTGCGAGTGTATAATATGAAAATTGCGGAAGCAACGAACCCATTACTGATGAAATCTGACCCTTCATCGGGGTTTCCGCCAAAATATCTGTAAATAACAGTTAACCATTCGGTTACCGCAAAATCGCGAGCCAACTGACAGTCGCCGATACATTGACCATCAGAACAGAAGGCTGTAAAATTACGGAAAAATTATGATAAAAAAACCCTGTTGATTCCTGATATTCCGATATATAAATCTCCGCTGGCGGTGCCTCGGTACTGAATATGGCGGCTCACGGCCGGAATGGCCAAACCTATCGAACTATCACATCGGGTTAGGTCAGGTGGATGAGGGAATATGATATCAGCCCATGGCGGCTTGCCGGCACATAGATACACACCCCAAGTGACCCCAAAATTGCCACGGGGGTCGGAACCGGCTTTACCCCCCTCCTCAGAGCGTTGTTACCGCTCGGAAGTCATTGAAGAGAGGACGGGAGGTCGCTCCTTCCTTCTTGCCATGTGCCGTACCCAAATGTACTTCCCTTGGCAGGGCGCTCCAGGGGTTGGGAGTGGCAAAACTCAGTGGTTTTGGCTCTTCTGGAGCCTTCTTCGGCACCCGGTGTGCCTTCGCTTTCTCTGGGATTCCACTGATTTTCGGAGGAGAGACCTCCGAGGTCCCACTCCCGTGGGGGCTCCTCTAGACTTGGCTTCCCGCAGCCCCTTCCGGCTGCGATCTGCCAGGACTTTGTCAACCACGTTGCTGGGCTTTGAGTTCCTCCAACGTCCTCAACATGTCCTCAGCCACCTCCTCGATCGACCTCACTCGTCGGTCTTGGCCAGGTCCACCACCATAGCCTCTTCCTCCGCCTTTTCCTTGGCCTTTGCCTTGGCCTTTTCCCCCGTCTCCGCCCTTCGCCTTCCAATCGGAAATCCGCTGCTCCTTGGGCTTCTTCTCGGGGTGCGCGGCGAAGTAGGCCTTCTTGTCCGCCTCATACACCTTGCACTGACGGTGGTCGTGTGCATGGTTGTTTCCCTTGCCATAACGGACCCAGCACCCGTCGTGCTGAGACCTGTACTCTCGGAACGAGAGCGGTGGGTTCCCGATCCTCCTTGGCTAATCGCCCTTCTTGGGTCCCACCCGGCTCCATCTGGACCGATCCTGCCCAAAGTCCCTCACGCTGTGCGCAGCAAACGCGAAGAAATGGGCCTCCTCGTGATCCTCCCAAGACCAGGTCCAGTGGTCTTGGCCACTTCCACTACCATTCTCCGCGGAGTTGGCCGTGTCTTCCTGGATCTCCCGATGATGTCGGTCTTCTCGGTGGCCTCGTTGTCCATGACCATGTGGATCCTGCACGTGGGCCTCGTTCTTCGCATTGAGCTTCAACTCCACCGTGATGTACTTCACCATCTCATCCAGGCTCATGCGGGCGAAGATGACCTGCATCCTCAGCGGCTCCCCGCGCCTCCACTCCATGTTGTTGAGGCGCAGCAACCTTTGCCCCATGGAGTCTCCAAATACCTCCACGTACACGGCGTTCTTCAGTCCCAACATCCGGTTCGGCTCGCCCAGGTTCCTCCTGAAGAACTCCATGATACCCGCATGGGTATCCTCCGCCGCCATGATCCTCACCGCCACGCGCTTCTTCGCTCTCTTCTTTTCCTCGTCCTCCACCCTCCTCTTCCACTGGCCGGGGAGGACATCCTTCAGCAAGTGACGGATCTCGCTGGCCTCATTCCAGTCCTCAACCAGCTTGAGGCTCCGTCGGTACTTCCGCAGGTACCGGTTCCACTCCCGGACCCGCAACTCACCGCGGTCCAGCTGCAGCGGGGTGGACCACAAGTCCTCCAGCTTCTGGTTCGGAGCGTCCACCCGCTCCTCATCCTCAAACCACTGGAGGCAGGCCTGCTCCGTACAGATCAATCCTTCCCGGATCTGATCCCGCAGCTCCTCCTTCAGGTCCTGCGCCAGCCGGTGTGGGAATGTCCGGCATACCCACTTGTCCCGCGGCGCTCCCCGCATCTCACCGACGACCTCCTCGGCAAAGTCCTCCCAATCCAGGATGAAGTCATCCAGGTTGGAGGGGTTGCCATCGTAGTAGGGGATTTTGATTCCCCTGAGGTCGTCAATCCTGATGGCGTCTCCGACGTCCCCAGCCACCACTCCACCGAGACGGATACCACCTGTGGCCGGGGGGTGAGAGTACACTCCCCGTACATCCCTCTCCTCCATGGAGTGCGGTCCAGTTGGGCCTGAACCCATAGGGTTTGAAATGCGGGAAGGACTTGCTCCATCGGCCGTCCATATCCCCGTATTGGGGTCTTTCGCCCACAGGTTTCCGCCTGGATGACCTCGACCATGTCCGTCGGCGCTTCCGGTGGTTCGCCCCTGCATGGTCTGGCTCTGGATCTCCTCTTCCGCATAAACTGCATGGGCAGTCGTAGTGATCGGTAGATCCTGGGCGGCATGGGACATCTGTACCGTCAGGCTCCTCGGGTCCGTGGTTACGTGCCCTTCCCGCATGGACCCAGCCGGTGCCGTGTGTTCCCCGAGCATTGTGGATTCGCTGAACAAGGGAACAAACGGCAGTGCACCCGGGTCAACAGGCGGAGGCGCGTATGGTGCCTCTGCAGGGCCGCCCATGGGATTCTCCATGGCGTTCCTGAGGGTCTTAACCCGCTCCGCCAGCTCTACCGCGGCCGGCTTTGCCGGGAGCTCCGGACCCGAGGCGAGAAGCTGTAGCTCCTCTAGCCTTTTCAGGCGTCCCAACATGTCCTCCACCAGGTGGAGGAGGCTGTCCACCACTCGCTGCTGCTTCTCCTGGGCCAGCTCCAGATTCTCCCGGTACCGGTCCCGTTCCGCTCGCAGCTCCTCCATGTCTTTCTCCGCGGCCGACTGGTCATCCAGGATCCCGGCGACGTCCTCCTCTAGGCCGTCCTTCGCGTTGTCCAGGCTGTCGAGGCGGTGCACGATGGCGTCCATCCCCATCCTTGGGTACTTGTCCATGAGGAAGGACACGTGCTCGCAGTGGCACTCAGCTTGCTTTCCGCCTGATCCGGCGCATCCCGCGGTTCCCGGCGCCTCAGAGTCCTCCGCCATGGGTGTGTCGCCCATGCTATCCCGCGTTGGCTCCGTGTGCCGGGCCACAGGCGCCGTCCTGGCTCTGGCGGGCCTCTCCAACGCCTCGGCATCATGCTCCAGGCTGGGTTCTGGGGCCGTGTTCGCCCTTGGGGGCGGTCTGGCCGTCTCCTCCGACTCCGAGGGTTGCTCATAAGCTGTCCGATAGCCCTCGGAGTGCTCGGAGTCCCACAGCCTGACCGGGCTGGGGTCCGTATCCATAGCCCCGGCGTCCCCTGCCGCGGGCTTGGGTGACCCGCGCTTCCGGTAGCACCGGGCCCGTCCTCCACTGCTGCCTGAATGGCAGGCCTCCTCAGAGTCCTCCGCGGCGGAGCGGAGGTTGCATGCCTTTCGGCAGCGACGCTCACACATGGAGACCAGGTCCTCCATGTCAAGTCCTCCTCTTCCCGAACGTCGTACTTCTCTTCGGGCTTCAACTTCCGGCGTGGTCTCCACCGAGTCCACAATACGCACCCGGGGCGTACTTGGGCAGGGCTCATAGGGGCCCAAGTCCCCGGGTCGGCGGTAGGTAGGGGCAGCAGGTACGCCTCTGCTACCATAAAGAAGGTCCCTACCAGGACCGGCCCCTGCTGTGCCCCTTCCGCCTGTGATCCCTGCTGATTTGCTCCTGATCAATGCTTGCATTTCTCAAAGTCCCGGGTGCAAAATCCAAAAACATAGAAAATAAAATCCTCCTTCAACCCTGAACAGCAACCAGATCCCTCAAATACAGCAATAGCCCAATCCACAATCCAAATTCACACTGCGGGCTTCCGTTCAGCACACCGGTCGTCCCACGGTGGCGGGCATGTACAAGAATTGCACCAAAGAGGAAAACCCTGAAATTGGCATATGAACACAAATAAAGCAAAGTACGGGAAAGAGGTAAACATACACATTCACAACCATAAACCCCTCATTCCCTGGACTCAAGACCTTCCCTTGACTCACCAACACATTGCCCTGAACCAGGTCAAATGAGATGGCTGAATGCCATGTGTCACAAGTCACTACACAAACCCCAAAAATATGGAGTCAAATGGGCTGGGAGAGCTGCCCCATGAAGATGACCTCACAACATGGCAAAATCAGGCAAATCACACCATTATGCCCAAAAGTCAATTATATACTCAAAAATGCATACGGCAAATATCCAAATGCTCCATGCATGTGTCAAACCGGGAAGTAGCATACAAGGGTGATATAGACCCAAGATCCATGCCGAAGAATATCCCATCATTGCCTCCAAAACCCCTCCGGTTATGTACATGACATGCTTCACAAGTCAACTCATGAATTTGAGACCTAATTTGTGAGGCCTCGTGTGCCAAGCCAAAGTGACCACGTGATCTGGCATATGGTGAGGTGCAACACCGAAGCATATGCCAACATATAAGCAACATACTATAGTTCACGGGCCTCTAGGCACTTTACTGTTAGCCGACCAGTTGAGCACATAAAACACAAAAATGAGCTTAAAATGAGGTCAAAAACATGAAAATATGTCCAAATACAAAGTTGTCATGATAGTATATCTCTATGCTCACCCATGATATCCGCGCATGGTTCAATATACAAATGATTGGAACCATTTGCCAACAATTCCCCCACTTGGATCCCCAATCGAGCGCATGGAGATACCTTCGCCACTCATATCTACATGCCCCATGAAAATGGGAGTACACTCATGGATCTCTTTGCCAAACATACTATGAGCAAAACATGCGCGGTAGACTTAGTCTAGCGCTTTGAATCCCACAATTGGGACATGGGCAAAGCCCTTGTCACGTGTGGTTCCCGATCTCTTCGGCCACACGAAGATATATAACATGGGCGTGAGCATATCAAGACATAAACCATGCATATAATACATACCCTCAAGAGTGGCTCCCACCATGATATGCCATGCCCTTCCATGGACATAACTTCACGTTGAAAATACGTAGGAACCCAAGGAAAGTTGCTATGCAACCCCAACACTCATGCGGTACAGTCGAAAGTCGCAAAAAAATATTCGGTTGCACGGTCCAAGAGTTATATATCACTTTCTACCCTCTTGACCCCTACCCCTTGCCAAACCGGGCATGTGTACACACCAAAGGCGTTTGATGCTTCCTCAATTAAGTTGAGACCAAGGCAGTTCCAACCCAATTCTCGAAATTGTTATACCTCGCCGTGAGCCGGAGATATGACCTTTCAAAGTGGTCTCACGAATCACTTTTGATTCGACTATATCTCCAAGACAAACGAAGGTCATAACAAAAGGAAGCCTGATTCGTGATCGGGGAAAATTGTCGGACCACTCGAGATTCGTCATATCAAGTGCGGCGATGTCGAAGTCGAAAATCCGATTCTGAAAGTCTGAAAAAATCGGATTAATTTTGCGAGTGTATAATATGAAAATTGCGGAAGCAACGAACCCTTTACTGATGAAATCTGACCCTTCATCGGGGTTTCCGCCAAAATATCTGTAAATAACAGTTAACCATTCGGTTACCGCAAAATCGCGAGCCAACTGACAGTCGCCGATACATTGACCATCAGAACAGAAGGCTGTAAAATTACGGAAACATTATGATAAAAAAACCCTGTTGATTCCTGATAGTCCGATATATAAATCTCCGCTGGCAGTACCTCGGTACTGAATATGGCCGCTCATGGCCGGAATGGCCAAACCTATCACACTATCACATCAGGTTAGGTCAGGTGGATGGGAGAGTATGATATCAGCCAATGGCGGCTTGCCGGCACATAGATACACACCCCAAGTGACCCCAAAATGGCCACGGGGGTCCGAACCGGCTTCACCAACACGTACAACCCCTCACCTAATCCCGATGGCTCTGTGCAGCTCAACTCACTTGACTCTCCTCAATACCCATATTTTCACCTTCAGCTCTCCACCCGTCACAAGCACCACGCACACATCCGCTACGGCGACATCATGCACCCTCAGACTTCCCTGCAATGGGCTATAAATAAGGTGGACGGCACCGTCCAAGTGGCCGCAGTGCGCACAACGCTGCGAATTGAAGCTGCACGGCATTTACTCCCAAACTTCACCTGCCCTTCTCCAAAAGAGCTCTCCCAAAAGTCCAAGCGGGAACGAGGAAAGTATAGGCGGCGCCGTGGTAACGCCTGGGACTTTTTTGTCCTCGTCAACCGCCTTTTCCATTTCGAAAACGACCACATTTCGGTCAACTCCCAAAATGCTTTCTTTCCGGAGGAACGCATACAGCCTCTACAATCATCCTCCGAACATATGTTCCGCTTCGACTACACCATTCCAGCCCCCCTCGCCGAGAAGCTTCTCTCCACCATCTTACAACACCCCTTATGGACGCTTGGCAAAGTCTTTTGCATCCGTGGTTCCGATCTAGGGAAGGACAAAACTTTCAAAGTTGTCCCTTCTAAAGCATACAAACAGGCCACACCGGACTTCAGAGAAATTGACGTGTGGAAACCCCTCCTTACTAGCGAAGCCGCGTGACGGTGCGGTATCCTAGGAGCCATTCCCAGAACACACCACGAGTTTTACGTGTGCATGAACTATCGCAACATCCCCTTGCTCCCCCAACGAGATTCTCTCACTTCCATGAGTTACATGCTCTTCCAAGAGAATAACCTGGTCACGTATCGGGGCACTACGGGAGCCATGATCTCTTGGGGAGGATACTCCTCGTGGCGCTCCAAACACCCGGGACACAAAATGGACCTATCCGCTTCCCCCTGAAATGTGCACAAAGATGTCCCTCCCCCACCATCCCCAGTGAAGGCTTGCTTCAACCCCCTCCCCGAGCCTCCTGATCCAGAACTTGTAGAAGTCCACGCCCCGTCATCCACGCCGGACGTTGATGTAATGTTCGGGTCTCCCTGCTTGGGAAAATTCGGCACATTTCCTCGTTCAGCGCCCCCATGGCTAAGCTGCGAGTCTACCGAGTAAAATATGTTCATCACAAATCCGCGCTCCTTGCGGAAGGCTTCACTGTATCACAACTCGTATTTCACCCCGAGTGCCCCGACACGGCGGCGCGCAACAACCTTTTGGGTCCCGCCAACCCCCTAGTTTCGGAAGCCCAAGATTTCCTATCACGTGTCATCGAGGCGGCGACTGCCTACGGCAACCGGAGCAACTAAGTCTCGCGAGGGAGCATTACTTGTCCACAAGCAAACCCCTCTCCCTCACAGAAAAGATCGCACAGCTCCACCTCCAAACGGGGACAATTTTTGACCCCATCCCAGAAATAGCAGGAGCCTTCATATCCAATGAATTTTTCTCAGAAGAAGAAGAAGCCCTGGTGATGTCCTTCAGTGCAGATGAAAATCACCAATGGCTGTCCGAGGGGCACCGCACAATGCTTCATTTCAGATTCAGGTACAATCCAGAATCAAAAGAAGTTGAAACTTTTTGAACCGACCCTTCCTGAGTTTATTCAAGCGATTGGGCTACGGGCATTCTCTGCCTGCGCCCAGGTCCTGCCTTCCTCTTTCTTATGCCCCAATATGTGGTCAGTAGCTCGATACAAGCCCAGCAGTGGCCCGAAGAGCCACGTAGACGTCCCTCAGCTAGGCCCTTATGTCCTGGATGGCTCCTTTGGGTCAGGTGCGGAAATGGTTTTCGAACCGCGTCCCCTCCCCGGATCCACCCTCTGTAAGAAAAGGCAAAAAGTCTTCCTACAGCGCCGCAGCCTCCTCCTAATTTTTGGGGAAGCCCGCGACAAGTGGAAGCACCAAATCCCAGCCCGCGACTATGACACAGTAGAGAAGCGGCGCATTCCCCGAGATTCCAGGGTGTCCCTTGTCTTCCGTCACACTGGTGTAGGAACGGACCTCCATACGACATCCTCAAAGCCCCCTGACCCAGGGCAACATGAGACGACTTAATGAACCTGCGCTCGGCGTCACCCTTCTGTGCACACGAGACGTGGTCTGCGCTTCAAGACCACGAATACCCCCCATCACCATTCTTGCATGTTCTCAGGCATGGCAGGGCAATCGCTCTACCACTCTCCCTGTGCGTAACATGAATTCCTTAACCCCTGTGACCGCCAGATACGCCCTGACCGGGCTGATCTGCGCTCACTGTGTGCCGGACGACAAAGTCCTGTGGTTCCCCTTGTGGGGAGCTCTGATGAGTCTACCGAATGCTACCCGTCCCCATATTCTTTCTGCCCCCCCCCCACCCGTCAGTGCCACCACAGGAGATGTAACATGAGACGGTGTCAAGAGGTCCTCGCCCGCTTAGGCGTGCACGGTGCCTCCCTCACCGCCACCGTCTCTCGCATCGCGGAGATTCTCCCTGTGGAGCAAGCACACATCAACTCGAGAGTATTGGTCCCAGACACAAGTGTCTCTACAGACCTGACTATACACCCCTCTCTTCGCACTGCCTGTGACACAGCCCTACACCACTCGCGCAGAGCATACGCACAAGCACTTCACTCACGAATTTCTACACTACAACAATGCGACCCCAACCCCTCAATACAGGATGAGGACCCTGCCCACATACCAGCGCTCCTGACACCGGACTCCCCCTTGAATGCCCGCTATTCCTCCATTCGGACACCCTCCTTCCCAGCCCCCCCCCAAGAGCACAAACCCTTCAAGCCTAGACGCTTGCGTCCCCCCCCCCCTTCTCTTCCCTCCGTCCCGGCCATCCGTGTCGTGTCCTTCAACACGGCAAAGAGCCAAAACACGCCCGCGTCAATTTTGCATTTCCTAAACGAGGGATATGACATTATACTCCTTCAAGAGCTAAACCCTCCACCTCTCCTCCCACAGCGGTACGCCTTCGGCAATGACCGCGGTAAAGTCTTCTCGAACGTCTGCGGCCACAAACACGGGGTGTCGGTCATTGCAGGTCCGCGCATCGCGAGATATACCAGCTGTGTCCCGCCCAGAGACAGCGACGGCCTTATCTGGTGCCAAAATATCGCTTCCGGAAGCAACCCCCCTTCACGTCTTCTCAGTTTACTCCCCCCCTGGTGCGTACGGGGGCCCCAGCTCCATACCGTGACACCATAGAGCGAGTTCTTGCTTCTCTTTTCAATGATCATCCCAATCACATCCTGGGGTGTGATTTTAACTGCGTTCTGGATCCCGAACTTGACCAGCACAGCTTGGTCGATCTGCATGAGTGGCACTGGCTCAGGGGGGAAGTGGAACACCTCCCATCTAGGTTGGTGGACACTTTCAGGTCAGAGCACCCCTCCCTCAGGCAGTATACCCGCTACGCAAGCGACCGCTGGGACAGCGAAGCAAGACTAGACTACATCTTTGCGTCCCATCGCCTGGTGTCGCACTTTCCCCTCCTGGATGCGTCGGTCCTCACGGACTACACCATCTCTGACCACCACCCAGTGGTTGCGGTCTTCCAGTGCCCCTCCCTGATCCTTCTGTCTCAGCCCCCACTCCCCCCTTGCATTTTTCGGAAGCTCTCTAGTGACGAAAAGCAACAATTCTCGAAAAGATTACAGCTCATCTCCGACTGGTGCCGGGACCTCCAGGACGCCCCTGCCGGGGCCCCATTGGAAGAGATCATCGCCGCCACTGATTCTCTCCTTATGCAGGTTGGGTCTGCGTACCACAAAATCACACGTTCAAAACTGCAGCGCAAGGACCAAGAGGGCTACGGCAAGCTCAGGAAATTATTACGCTCGGCCCCGCCTCCTTCTTCCCCGGCATTTCCCAATCACATTGCGGAAGTTCAGTCCGTGGTAAACACCTTACGGTCCTTGGACGAAACCAAAGCGAAGAGAAAGCTTCACAGTAGTCTGGTCCGGGGGGGTCCAGATGAAAAGCACTGTTGCTCGCACCCTCTGCCCTAAATACCTGGAGCCTCTCGTTGTCAGAGATCCAGCTACCAAAGAGCTCCTGAGTGACCCGGCAGATGTAGCGAAAGTTTACGGGGACACCCTGCTTCATCTTGGAGGGCATCCAGATTACGCCCCCCCCCAGGACTTTTTCGAAGAGGTCCTGTCCCACTCGCCCACATGCCCTGTTTCTGCCAAGAACGACAACATACCACCTGTGACCTGGCAGGAGTTCCTGAACCACTTAAAACACAGTAAGCCGTCAAAAGCCGGGGGACCGGACAAAAGAAACAACTACATCCTGGCCCTCTGTCCGGAACCCATCCACTCCATTTGAAACCGCTTCCTCCATTCACCGCTGCCGCCGCACTGGCTATGCGCGAAAATATGTTTACTTTCTAAAAAAGGCGACCCTTTCTCCCCCTCAAACTACCGTCCTATTGCCCTCTTAAACTGTATTTACAAACTCTTGGCCACTTTTGCCTGCAAACACCTGCGCACTCAGGCTTTTGCACACGACATCCTTTCAGAAATCCAGCACGGTGGCCTTCCCGGCCACCAATGCGCTGATCATCTGTATCATCTCAAAGCCCTTTATGCGAAATCGAAGAGGAGCTACTCGCTGTTCATCGATTTCAATAAAGCCTTTAATTCGGTGCCCCATGGTACACTCTGGACCGTCCTCGAACGGGCAAATGTTTCTACTTCCACAATTTCTCTCATAAAGCAACTATATTCCTTCCCTCAAGACAGCCCCATCATCAATGGCCGCACTCCCCACGCTTACCTCCAAACCAGAGGCCTCCGACAAGGATGTCCCCTCTCCCCCCTACTCTTCATTCTCTATCTCAACTCCCTCTTCCACCATTTTTTTGCCACTGTGCCGCCCCCCCGGGCAAATGCCCGCATCAGCCACAACGCTTACATCGACGACATCCTGGTCAAAAGTGAGGACGTCGTCTACATCCAAAACAGTCTCAACTGCTTCGGTTGGGGGAGCCAGGGACTGGGGTCTGGACATGAATGTGTCTAAAACCGAAGTCCACGCCAATGGCACAGCCCCCCAAAAAGAGTTTCTGACATCCAGGGGCTCAGAATTCCTCACGTACAACGAAAAAACGGGTCGCCCGCACACATGCTATAAATACCTGGCGGTTTATCTTTTTACTTGCAACCAAGCAAGGGGCCTGTTTCACATGCTCAAGGCGGAGAACCAGAGTTTTTTTGCACGACTCTCTCCCTTGCCTCTTACACTTAGTGTGAAGGTCCGCCTGACGAACTCTCAGCTGGTCCCAGCGCTCGCCTACCGCTTAATCACCCACTCTCTTTCCCCCAACCAGCTGGAAAAGCTTCAGTCACTCATCTGGGCGGGAGTTGCGTCTCGAAGCATCACACGTCTAGTCTCCCCCAAAGCCCGCTCTGCGGCTCGCCCAAAGGGAGGGTTGGGTATGAAATTTCTACCGCACAGCGTCGACGTCGCCACTGTGAACTATGGATTACGGGCCCTTTGCGGCCTTGCCCCAAAGTCAGTTGGCCCCTTGTACGTCCAGTCTTTACTCAGCCCGAACCAGAGGGCTTCGGATCCGGTGTATAACTCTTTTATGGACTCCATCAATGCCCTAGGCATATTTCTTCAACAGCATAGGCCCGTGGAGACCCACCGCTATTCGGGATCTAACGCCTCGTACCCAGCTAACCGTTAGGTTCAAATCAGGACAGGCCACAGGAAGAGTGACCGAGGCCACCTCCAAATGGGCCAACGTCTCGTTCCACGACGGGGTCTACTTGGTGGATACCCACACGTCCTACACCATGCACATGCCATGCCACGCCGTTATGGATTACTCCCGCCCCTTTCACTTCCAGCTAGTCCCTGAATTTTTGCGCCCTCAAGAGACCATCCCCGAACCCCCAGCGCCACCGCACAACGCGCACGCACTGGAGATCAGCCAACACGGCCATCTCTTTGCTCTGCAGGCGCAATACTACCTAGAGAAGAAGTCTCTCGACGAATGGGGATGCCACGATGCCGCGGAGGCACTAACCAGGCTGCGAGCCCCCGGCCTACAGCGGGTGTGGCTCTATTCCGATGGCTCCTCCGGTGAGTCCGGCCATGCGGCCGCCGTCACGGCCTTTCTGCCCGACGGCACAACCAGGGTCCTGTGCCTATCCTCACCGCATCCCTCTTCTCTAGGTTCGGAGTTCTGGGGGGCGGTAGCAGCCATTCGCTGGATTCACAGGGAGCTTTCCCGATACGAAGTATGTTTGTTGATTGACAACGAACAGGTGGTGTCCACCCTTCAAAAATGCCAAGTCTCTAGGCCCAGCCCCTTCCAAGACGACACATGGACCGTCGCCGTACACAGCGCCCTACTTCTCATCACCAACCCCCTCCACATCATGTGGATTAAAGGTCACGCCAATTTTATTGGCAACGAAATCTGCGACCATTTCTCTAAATGGGCAGCTCACAGCCTGATATTTACCCCAGACTTCCCCCCCCCCTGGGTTCAGTAGCGGTACACCACCTGCCTGTCCTCCACAAGTTTAAGGCGCAGCAATTCCGCCACCTACTGCCGCAACATTCCCAGAACAACATAGCGGTCGGCCCCAGCTTCAGCCTGTACAATAAAGCTTCCTGGTTTTCGTCCCTGTTTTTCAAACTGGCGTCCGGGTGCTACAATGTGCACGGGTACCAGTGGAGCAATATGCTTCACGACTACCACTGTTCCAGGTGCGGACAGCACCATCCCTTCGACCCTCCGTCCTGCCTGGCCTTCTGCAAAGCGTTAGACCAGCACGTCCAGGCGTACGTCTCTTCCTGGGGGCCCCTTTTCAGCCCCATTGTCCTGCACTGGTGGCTCTCTGGACCCTCAAAGGCTGACCGCAGGAACTTCATGAGAACTCTGGTGCCTAAGTCCCAGTGGTCCTGCCTCTCCCAGCGAATCCTGGGCTCCACTCTGCCGAGCAAAAGGCCATGCTTGGCCTACTCCTAGATAAACACGTAAAGCACCTGGACAAGGCTGTCCACCAAGCACATGACTGGCTGTGTTCGAATCCTCTCCCTTGGGACCCAATACTTTGGGCGCACCCCCCCAACCCTCTCAACCCCTTCTCGGGTTCGCACGGTGCGTTCAGTACCTCCGTCCACATGCCCGCTCGGACCCGCCCCGCATACCAGCACCCCCCACGTCTCCCCAAACACGCCTTAAAAAAACCGTCCAAGACAGCGTCAGCCAAAGCACAACCAGCCACTCGTCGCGCGCCTAAAAACTCCAAAGGCCCATCCAGCCGCGCATCTGCACCACGGGCCCCCCCCTCCTCGGCCATTCCCCGCCCTCCTCAGCACTCACGCCCACAGCAACCACAAAAACGCCATCGATAACCACAAACCCATCAGACCACAATCATTTGGGCGCCCCCAAAGCGCGCCAAGAACACTCCCCTTCTCCCAGCCCCACACTCCAAGGCACGCTGCCGTCAAACACGCCTACCTCTCCCCTCTAGGCCCACCGCTACTAGGTGCCCAGGTCCGTCTGCCCCTGCCCCCCCCCACTCCAGCGCCTCCCAGGACATCGGAAATTTTTGCCGCCCATCCAGCGACTTTCTGTCCCCTCTTCTCGACCCCTTCATCCCTCTGCCCCTTCCTGAACCCCCCCCCCTCCCCCCCAGGGTAACTCAGCATTCATCTGACCTTACCATCAGAGCAACCGTGTACATATCATAATATGTTGTTGTAAATACTTTCGTTGGGGAACGTCAGCCCCGGAACTAGTTGATGCGGCCAAGATCATTCAAAAAAACCTGCAGGATTTCATCAACATATCTAGGGCACTAATCAAGGACATCTTTCCGGTGGCAGAGGCAAACCCTGAGTACCTTTCGAACCGACTCTGTGCAGAAGCACAAGAAAAGCACATGGAAAAGCACATTGAATATGTCCACTCAACTGACCTCCCGAACACTGCCGATCAGAAGTGTACAAGTCCAACTTGGCAGTGTAGCCCACCCAAAGAGTGAACTGCCACTCAGAGCAGCATCTGGGTCTCAGGAAGATCCAGAGCACAGAAGGGCGAATCAAAATTCACCAAGAACAACCTTTTTAACCATGGAGACCTTAGCGGCGCATGGTGCGGACAGCCTGCAACGGCTCCGCAGGCGAGTCGAAGCCTCCATTGCCCCGTCGGCCTGTCCGGCCTCTTTTTCTACAGTTCTTGGAGGTCCTGAAGAACAAGGGGACCTACGAAGGAGGATGGACGAGTTTATGCTCCAGGAGGAGTACCACAAGTCCACCGTAGGGGAAGATGGAGAAGTACCTCTTGATGCCCTCGGGTCTCCGCCTCAAACTGAGATGGGTTCCGTCCTTTATTTGGGGCCATCTACAGACATAGCGGACACAGTATCACTACCGAGACGACCAAGAGTACACGAGCACCCGAGAACATGGCATCCAGACCTGCCAACAACTTCAAGGGCTCCTGAAACCAGTCTGGATCCTCTTCACCCAGAACCCACCTATGGGGCTCTGAATCGCACGGCCGAACTTTTGGCCAAACTTCTATCCGGATCTGAAGACCCGGATGTGACAGCTCTGTCAGAGGCTGTTCAGGCAAAATTGGGTATCACCGAACCGTTATCCAAGCCAGCACTACTCTCACCTTCACCCGGATTGAGCACGTTGGCTGATGATCTCAAAAGATAAAGGGTGTTCAGGTTGCTACCAAAGGTTACTTGCCACAGCCCTTTTCATCCTCGCGCTAGGACAGTCCCTATTGCTGAACTACAGGACGTACCTATGACTGAGACTGAGAAAAGAGGGCTGTCAGCCCTGGCACCCCTTGCCGGCGTACCTCTCCCCCCTTCAGGCCTAAGCCCAGGGGGTGGGAAGAGTGGCAGACCTATTGCCCAGGCGAACATCCAGCTAGAATTGCCAGAGTTTGACCCGAAAAATCTGCCCGAATGGGCAGAAGAATTTGCTGAGTTTCTTTTGCTAACTGGCCAATCACATGTGGATGTGGCCACTAAATGCTCACTGCTGAAAGGCTCATGCAAAGAGAAACTTTTGCAAAAACAGGTGAAACAGATTCTGAAAACCTGTTCAACATGGGCTGAGGAACTGCAAAGACTGGAGAAAACATTCCCAGTCTATGAGACTGACCTCAGTGTGCGCACACAGATAGAGGAGCTACCTATGCTCCCTGAGTTTCCTTCCGCTGCACGAGTCTCTGAATATGTGTGCGACCTAGAGTATCTGTTTTCACGGATGAACGTCGGCTCCTATGGAGCCACTGAGCCCGTCCTGTGGCTCATGAGGAAGATCCCTGCTCGTACGTGGGATGATTGCCGCGCTACCTCTGAGAGGAAGAGCCGGACCCACTCTTACGACGACCTGGTGGACCTGCTGATCGAGCTTGCTCTTGTGAGGGGGAATGACTCCCACATGGAGAAATTCCTCATAAAGCACCTGGGTCGAGGTGATACCCCTACCCCCGAATGTGGCGAAGGGAAAGGGCCTAAAAATCCCACTAACGCCAACCAGGGAGGTGGTAAAGGAAGGGGTAACCTACGTGCCATGAATGAGGTTAAACCTGATGCAGGTACACCCCCTCTGTTCTACTGTAAACCTGTCAATGACAAGGGGGGACATTGTCATGCCCCTAACTCCGACCAACGCAGTAGTTGTATGCTGCAGATGAAACGACAGCAGCACTCTAAAGATGGGAAAACTGTGACCCATCAGGATCATTTCAGGTGTACCAGCACCTGTGGCTATTGTGGCAAACGTCGTCACTACGAGGACAAATGTCACATAAAGGAACGCGAGAGTGATAAACTCAAGCGGCAGGAGGCTGAACGCCAGAAGAACCAAACACCCACCCGAACCCCCCAGAATGGGGATAAAGGTGGTAAAGGAGGTGGCAAGGTGGGTGGCAAAGGTGGACCCCCTAACCCCTAGAGGCGCTCATCAGCGCCCGCTGCTACTCCCCCTCCTGCCGAAGGTGACCCCAAGAAGCGCCCACAGGGGGAGAACGCCTCCCCTGAGGGGAATAACTCCAAGAAGAGGCAACTGGCCTGGATGGCCAGGTCCCTCATGGCTGCAGGGGTGGAGGTCAAGTTCCCTGAGGAGGAGTAGGGGGGCGGCTCCGAAGAGGAGGACTTGGTTTTCTGGATCCTCGTGGAAATCGGGGATCAAGTTTTTCGAGCGGTGCTTGACACCGGTGCAACACTTTCTATAGTGGCCCGCTGCCTGCTAAAGACTTACAAGAAAACTAAGGCCGTGGCCATAAGAGTAGGGGATGCGCGTACCATCCATTCCCTGGGGGGGGTCGATGTGACTATATGCCTGGGCGACGAAACTGTGACCCAACACTGCAGAGTGTTGGACACGGACGCCTTTGACATCGTCATTGGTACCGGCTTCCTACGAAGAAACCCCCAGGTAAAAATGCTGTCTCCCCAGTGTTCCTATTCTCTGCACTGCGACTTTGGCAGTGGGCTCTTCTCCGTACCTTTGGAGCTGTCAGGACGAAAAGAGTCTAGGCTGCGCTACGCATCCAAGACTAACTATCGTACTGAAAACTACCAATTGGCCCGTCACGTTCTTGAAAATGGACTGACGGCCCTTCAGGTAGACCTGGATGAGATCCAGGTGGAATGGTTTGCGAGCCGACAAAAGCACATCATGCTGTTGTACTGCTTGAAACATTTGAACAACGCTTTCCGTTTCTTCTGGAAAGCAATGGGCCTAGTGTATGCTAACCCTCCCTTCTCCCTGCTCGCGATGGTTCTAACCAAAATCGCTTATGAGGGAGGAAGGGCTGTCATGTGCACCCCTGACTGGGGCTACTCTGGTGAACATGCTTACTGGCGCCGTATGCTAGATCGAATGACCGTGGGAAGAGTGCAATTCCCCGACGCTCCCATCTATGTGCCTGAGGACTCAGACACAGCTATGCAGGCCCCTCAGTGGGCCAGTTTCCTATCCATCGTCGATGGATCTCTCAATCCTGTACCCCTGTGTGACCTGGATCAAGTGCTACTGAAAGAGGTCATGGACGAAAGTCGTGGCCTGACTCTTTCTGATCTCAAAAACCGATCTCCTGAGCACCTATCTGCCACACTTACAGGGTGTGAATCTCCCGATGGCTATCTGGAACCTGCAGCTGTTAAGGAGGATGCTGACGACCAACTGTCTGAGATCGCCAGCACCATCCCTCCTGTCCATCCCAACTGTGTTGATCTAAAACACAGTGCCTTCCTAGCCCAGCTGTTGCTCGAGGAGGTAGATCTAGAGTCAACCTCAGAACCCACTTCCCCTGTTGGGAAACCAGTGCTAGGCATGCAGCCTATGCACACAGGTGAACCCGTGGCCCGAAGTCCTGATGCTCTAGCGCGGCCTGCTTGTAAGAACATGCCACTGTCTGAGCATGACACTCAGGAACTCCGACGGCTGTTGTACCTGAAGGCCAAAGGTGTTGAGCGCCAAGAGCGGCTGCAATACCTCAGACAGACCTGGAAATCCTCCATCCGGTCTGAGGAGGACGATGATTTCTACACACTGCCTGACCCTGAGATACCCCTAGTGTATTCTTTGCACTATGGGCAGCAATGTCCCCCTGAGTGGGACGATGGTTCTGTACCTGCCGAAACTGCTGATCGGCAGAAAAAAAAAGAACATCGAAAGAGCAACCTCCATGCTGAGGAGGATTTCCTGCAGAAATTCGAGAGTCTTAACCTTGACCCCCGACTGAAGAAACTGCTTCTAACCGGTGTTCGGCGCCTTGCCGCCCCCCCTCTCCTGTAAAAAACTGGTCCAGAAGGACCTGAAACTGAAACCCGAATTTGAAAAGACGCGAGTCAGGCGTCGTCCCTATCCCGCTCCACGGGAACACGAATTTAGCGCCAGATCCAGGAATGTATTGATGCTGGCCTATATAGGAGGAATATAAGAAGGGGGACTACCCCCATCACTGCAGTCCCTGTTTCCTGGTTGCTAAACCAGGGTCGACTGCTCTACGACTGGTTGTTGACTATGGTGAGGTCAACAAGAAAGCCCAGAACCACTCAGGGAGTATTCCTAACATGGAAAATACCCTGGAGCGTATTGCCAAATGCAGGTACAAGACCAAAATGGACAAACGCTCTGGTTTCTGGCAGGTGGACCTAACCGCCGCAGCTCAGGAGCTGCTGGCTTTTATAACCCCTAAGGGTCGTGTGTTTAAGTGGAAGGTCATGCCTTTCGGCGTGGCTAATGCCCCAGCTTTCTTCCAGGAGCTAATGAACAAAATTTTGTACATACTGAGGCGCAGACCTCTAGTACAGGAGTTGATTTCTCGGGGTGCAGAAATGGAGGCCCACATCGACGACGTGAGTTTGGGTACTAATACCCAAGAGGACCATGTCCTTCTCCTCCGTCAATTTTTCATTGTTTGTCAAGAAAATCATCTCCAAATCAAACCTGAAAAATGTGAGTTTATGAAAGAGGAGATGGAGTATTTAGGTTTCGACGTGGGGTATGGCTGGTGGAAACCAGCCGTGTCTAAGATGCAGCCCCTTACAGGACATGCAGATTGGCGATGACCCTAAGAAGGATCTACACGACGTGAGGAGTTTTGTGGGCGCCTGTAACTTCTACAGGCGTCACATCCACAATTTTACCTACTCCTCTGCCCCCCTCACTGACCTAATCAAGAAAACTACTCCCTGGAGGTGGGCCGCCAGAGAGGAGGAGTGTTTCCAGGAGTTGAAGAAGAAAAATGCCTCCTCCAAACGCCTGGGAGTACCCCGCCCTAAGGGCGAGATAGTCCTGATCACTGATGCCAGTGATGGAGGGGGGTTGGAACGATCTACCAATGGCAGGAGCTTAACCCAGCTCAACTAACCCACTGCCATTATCGTACTATTGGGCTGAACCGTGATGGCTCCTTGAAACATGACTATCCTACCAGTGAGTGGCAGCTGGTGCCACTGGGACACTGCAATTGGAAATGGAACCAAGCGCGTTCCAATTACAGCACCTATGACCAGGAACTGCTGGCCGGTATGTTGGTGCTCTCGTCACAATCCCGACTCCCGGGATCTAACCCTATTGTCTGGCTGTGTGACCAGGAGCCTGTGAAGTCTGTTCAGAAGGGCCCACCACCAGAGAAAGCAAAACTAAAGCGGTGGTGGACTTACCTGAGCCAGTTCAGACTGACAGTTCATCATATCCCCGGCATAAAAAATGAACTGTCTGACTATATATCGCGCAATAACTTCGATGCGCTTATAGGTGACAGCTCTGAGGCGCTCGCCAAAGAGGCTTTCCAGCGTATGGATGTCCAGCTTGACGTCTCCATGGGCACTGCTGGAATCCTGGAGGGTTGGAGCCTAACCGACTATCAGTCAGAGTATAAAGAAAATCTCCAGACCCTCAGCACTGGTCTCGAACCTCGTGTCATTGAGGGGCACCAGTGGTATAAAAACAACCAGTACCTCTTCTACGAGGACCGTATTGTTGTACCTGAGGCCCGACGTGATGGGTGCCTACAGTGGTCCCATCTCAGCTCTGGTCACACTGGCGCTGATGGTTCAGTGGACTTCTTCCGCGAGTGTTTCTACTCTAGTCTAACCCTGACTGAACTGAGGTCTCGTATGCAGACCATCGTGGATGCTTGTGGCTGTCATGCCAGCAAGCAGAGCGACAGTAGGGATAGGAAACTGATATCCAGCTTACCCATACCCTATTGTGCTAACTCTCTTCTCTATGTGGATTTCATCCACGGTCTACCGCGCTTCGGCGGCTATGATAGTTGCCTAGTGGTCACCTGTGGCCTATCCCGCTTCACCCGTGTGTTCCCTTGCAATGAAAAATCACATGTGAGCAGACTGTGAAAACGTTGGTCGAACAATGGTTCCCACCCTATGGGGCACCTAAGCAGGTGCACTCTGATGAAGATGTACGCATCCGCAGTGAGACTGGATGGTACAAACGAGTGCTACATGCCCTCAACGTGGAGGTTACCACAGGTGTGCCCTATACCCACACGTCTAACCCTCTTTGTGAGAGACAGAACCGTGTGGTGGAGCAAAACCTGAGAATGCTGATGAAACAGGAGCGTACCAAAGACTGGGTACGCCTAGTGCCCTGAGCAGTGCTGACCATGAACTCACAGCGGAGGTCTTCTACGGGTTTTACCCCCCATTAACTGTTCCGTGGAGGACGACCTGCTTGGTTCCTCAAAACCCCCTTTCCTGAGGACTTCAAGAGCCCTGTTGGAGATTGGCTGGAACACAAGCAGTCTATGGCTAACCAGGCGGGTACTAACCTGAGACACATTCGTGACCGAGAACTGAGCCGGCGGAACCGCCTACGGCGACCTGCCAGCTTCAAGGTTGGCGACCTTGTTTTGGTTCACCATTCACGCCTACCCTCCTGGCCACGTAACTGCCTACAGGACCCTTATTTTGGACCCTATCGTATCATCAGGATAAACGGATCCAGGATCCATGTCAGGTGCAGTACACGGCTAGGTGGTGAACTGCTGTGTGCACCAAAACAGTTGAGGCACTATCATTCCCCTGACAATTTGTCCTGGGATGAGTGGCGCCTCAGCGACAGTGAGGTCGAGCGTATTGACCTAGAGAACTCCGCCAGCCCAGAGGAGCCCGATGAGATGGCAGTCGTTGGTTACTACGAGTTTGCAGGTATTGCTCGCCACGAGTATAAACAGGGCTGGAGATTCCTAACCCTGTGGGATGGCTATGGGTTATCTGAGGCAGCCTGGGAACCTATGTCAGCCTTCAAACAAACAGATGGGAGTATCAACCCCATCTTCCGCTCCTACCTCGTTGAGAACAACGAGGGGCAGCTACTAACCCGTGCTGGAACTCTGTCCCAGCGTAAAAAGAAAAACTAATTTCCCTGTGTCAGTCTACTGACTGTGTTCTAACCTTACAGGTGCAGTGAGCACTCTTGTGCAGATGTGCCTGTGTATGTGTGTAAGAGCAGTTGTCACAGTTGCCCCGCATTGCATCGCAAGACAGGACCGTTAGCCCCCCGTGACAACCACTACCTGGCCGAAGGCCATTGGTTTTTCACAAACCACAGTTTACGGAGCACTGCACTGACCCGGTCTGTGCCCTGCAGTCCCATGCCTATGGTTTCCAGCGGGGACCAGGTGGCCGCTTATCAGGTTTGCAGCCAACCAGCGAGTGTATGCCTTGTTGACCATGTGTTGCATGGGGACTGCCCTGATGTAATGACCTTGGGGAGCCAACGAAGAATGGTGGCCTACTACACCAGGGGGGAATGACAAGCAAGGTGTTATGAGGCAAGGTGTGTCTTCCCTCCTTGGGGACAAGCGAGCCCACAGTTAGGACCCCTGACTGGTCCGGATCCATGGGGTTCTACCCTTCCTTACAGGGTTTACCATACCCCTAAGTGTGCTAAGTATGTCTGTGTGTGTCTCACTTTCCTCCCCGGCGTGGTTCCCGGAGACCAGGCTTCGCTGACGTCGGACCGAAGGTCCTAATCAGGTACTATTACCACTCCTATGGCGCCCAATTTCTGTGCTGGCGCCTATCCTTGGGAGAAGACGGCAAAAGCCCTACATAATAGAGGGGAGAGGTGGCCAAGTGTGCTAAGGGCATACAAAACGCCCATTTTTGCTAAAGGCCAAAAGCTGACGCACTACCCTGCCCACGAGGAAAAGCACGCGGGACAGGAGACACCACTACACTACACTCACTAACGCCAGCACCGGCCTTCGAAGGCAGCGTGAGCACTCATCACTTGCACTCAACTCCTGCCAGGCCTGCTGACCCTAACACCTACACACGCTACTTGGAGTTGCTATCAAAGATGTCACGGGTCCTATTGACCCTCCTGTGAGAAAGCAAGAGAACACAGCGCTACTAAGCAACTGTGGCCTAACAGGGACGCCACTACGCGTTTCCCTGTCAGGGCTTTGAGGGAAGGAGTGCTCATTATGCGTGCACAGGGTGTGTGTTGATGAGGTCGGACTGCACTCGCCACTCCTGGCTGAGTTGCAGTTATTTGTTTGTGTGATCTGCGCAGCATATTTTAGCGCTGCACCGAGAGACTGCACCAATCGCCCTTACCTTCCCACCTGTAAAGCAAAGGCAGATGGCCTGGGTTTGCGGCTGAGGAACCAAGACTACCTCCACGTATTATACGCTTCTCAGGTAGCCCTATAATACACTGCACTCAAACCCAGGTGCAGGCCAGCAAGCTTAAGGAGCTCCACCCGTTCTCTTAAAGAACGTTGGGTGGAGCCCCTGGGTAGCCTAAACAAGTGTTTTACCGGGCGCAATACGCGTGGCCTACCCTTTGATGCGCCATATGCATGCACAGGTATGCACAAATTTTCTCATTCCTTTTTCCTTTACCTAATCTTACACAACATAACCAATCACAGCGTGACTCGACCAGGAGGTGAGATCCTCCTGGGCTTACCTACCTTACTCACCACGCATCATGTGAATGCCGGGGAAGACACGAGCGCAAAACAACCCTAAGCGCTTAAACAAACCTACTGCGAACTATAAACTACCCTAAGCGATTAATGCATTGTGTGTCATGCATGCTCTTTGGACTTTTTTTTCCTGCAAAGAAAAGAGGAAGAGTCGCGCTCTGCACAACGCAAAACAAGCCTAAGCGTTTTAAGCAACCCTGTTTTAGCGCGACGGCAACACGAACAGGAACAAGCACCTTTTTTTCTTACACGTGAAGAGAGAAGAAGGGTGGATTGGGGCACAGGGAAAGCGACACAGCGTGTGAATGCCTCAATTAGGCACATGCATCGCGAGCGCAGCGCATATTCTAACCCTACATGCGCGCTGCGCGCTTCATTCGCATTGCATACCTTTCATTTCTGTTTTGACCTGTGCAGAGCAAGGGGGAGGAGCACCTGAACTCCCAACGAACACAGCGGTGACAACCCTAACGTTTTAACGAAGAAACCAACACAAACGCAATGCATGCGTGTGAAATGACACTGACATACCTGAGAGGTGGGTTGTCCACCTGCTCTGTGGTGTGGGTTCATTTTCGATACTTTTTCCTAACGTTTATAAAAATTTTGATGCAACTGTGCAAAAAATTGTTTTAGAACTTTAAAAGCTACGGCTCATACCTTCTTTTTCTAGAGCCCTTTACGCTTGCGCAACCCTTTTTCTGGAGTCCGCTTCTGTTGCGCTTGTCTGCGACATTAAGTTTTAGTGTAAAAATGACGATTACTCGCGTTGTTTCGTCGATATTTAGGGATTTGACTTCTTAAATCGCTACACCTTTCGCTAAACCACAGGATTCACTCCCTGTTGGTTTCATTTTCTATTTTTTTCAGCTCCTGGAGATTTGTGTCCTCTATTGGGAGTATTGCTCCGCCCTGACCCTTGGTCAGGACGCTTACTAAAACGCTGTTTATGCAGCGATCGCCGTCCGCATTAGAGCGTTCGACTGTACCCTAGTGGGCAAGCATGTGTGCTCTAGGGAGAGAGTCCTGGGTTCAAACCCCACTACCCCCAAGATTTAACCAAACGTTTTCGTCGCACGCCGGCGACGTTTGAGGAATGCCCCATCGAAGGGACATCATGCACGGTACATTACACTGTTTTTCAAGGGTATCTACAGTGTGGTAGGCTTCTCTGAACTGATGAGAATGTTTTTAGTAGGTTTAATACATTCTGAGGTAATTTTGGGAATATTTGAGCCTTTTCCCTTGGTCCTACTAGCTTGATCAACTAGTACTCCAGGGGTGAGTAAGAAAAAGTCACAACCATGTCTTTCTTGGGGGGCTTGAAGTGAGACAAAGTCACTGCCATGTCTTTCTTAGAGGGCTTGATCCAGGCCAAGCCCCCCTTGAAACCCTTTTGTTGATGCTAAGACAAACCTAAGTGTTTTTATCTCTCTTTGGATGCCTAAAGTACACTTTCTCAAAGTAACTAGGGCTGTGACCCTAGCCCCCCATGAAGTTCATCCCTACCACTCAACTGAGCGGATGTACCTTCCTTCATGGAGGATATACCGAAAGAAAATGGGCATTTCATGCTTTAGGCCTTGGAGGTTAGGCCTAGTGGTCTCCCACCCCAAGACCCCTATACTCAATTGTTTCTACCACTTATTGTGGTCCTACTTTGTAACTGTTTCTGAATTCAGTTGCTTGGCCAAGTCATTTTCTGTCTTGGCCAGACATCTATGCCCCACATTCCTAACCAGTACCATTTCAGCCAAAAGAGTGCACATGAAGTGCCTAATGCTACCTTGGAGGCCAGAGTCAGTCCAATTTTCATATAAAGTCTTTTGTATTATCCATTTGTGATTGAATCTTTGTGTATAAACCTGCATTGTCTATCTGCGGCCCTTCTGTGTTACACTGGATTCCAAAACCAATCATTGATTCGATCCACATCCTGTTCTTGCTCTACTTGCTGCTTTGGTTTGGGTTTTAAATTACAAAACCTGACCGGTTTTCATCAAAATATCTAGGGCATAAATCAAGGACATCTTTCCGGTAGCAGGGAAAGTCCCTTGTGACCTTTTGAACCGACCCTGGGAAGAAGTGCAGCACACAAAGCTCAACAACAAATTCATCATGTCCACGCCAAGCGTCAGGACCTGGCCCATCAGAACTGTCCAAGTGCAAATGGGCAGCATGGCCCACTGAATGAGTGAACCACCTAACCGAGCTCCACAACATCTCAGTGGCGCATCTGGGTCCCAAGGAGATCTAAAACGCAGAAGGGCGGAAGAAAAAAAAGGCCTTACCACCGAGGCCTTAGCGGCCCACGGTGGAGACAGCCTCAGTCATCTCCACAGACGTGTAGCAGCCTCAGTATCCGGATCCAATTGTCCGGCTTCATCCTCAACAGCGATTGAAGGCCCTGAGGAATATGAGGAACTGAGGAAGAAAATGGATGAATACATTCTCCATGAGGAGTACTACAAATTCATTCGTGGAGAAGATGGAGAGGAGCCATTGGCAGGACATGGATCCAGACCACGTACAGACCTAGGGTCCTACACGCACTCTGGCCCGCCGTCCGACAGAGCCGAGACTGCATCCCTGCCAAGACGACCCAGACCTGAGTATCCAAGAGCATGTTGTCCAACCCCAAGGGCTCCCGAAGTGGGCCCGACTCGAGTTGAGGAACAACATCATCCAAGGCCAACCTACGGTGACCTGGATCATACGGCCGAACTGCTGGCCAAACTTCTGTCTGGATCAGAAGATCCAGATGTGACGGCCCTATCGGACGCCATTAAGGCAAAACTGGTTATTGCAGAACCCTTACCCAAGCCAGAGTTGTCCTCCCTCTCTCCCGGACTGAGTACCCTGGCGGAAGATCTTAAGAGATCAAGGGTCTCAAGGCTGTTGTCTAAGGTCACCTGCCCCAGCCCCTTTCACCCCCGTGCCAGGACAGTGCCCATGGCTGAACTACAGGACGTTCCTTGCACAGAGATTCAGAAAAGAGGGCTGTCAGCCCTGGCACCTCTTGTCGGCGTGTCGCCTTCAGGCCTAACTCCGGGGGGTGGGAAAACAGGCAGACCTATTGCCCAGGCGAACATCCAGCTGGAACTGCCGGAGTTCGACCCCAAAAATCTGCCCGAATGGGCAGAAGAATTTGCTGAGTTCCTTTTACTGACTGGCCAATCCCATGTGGATGTCACCACCAAATGTTCACTGCTGAAACGCTCATGCAAAAAGAAATTTTTGCAAAAACAGGTGAAACAGATTGTGAAAACCTGTTCCACCTGGGCAGAGGTACCCCTGAGGTTGGAGAAAACATTCCCAGTCTATGAGACTGACCCCAGTGTGCGCACACAGATAGAGGAGCTACCTATGCTCCCTGAGTTTCCATCCGCTGCGCGAATTTCTGAATATGTGTGCGACTTTGAGTACCTGTTTTCGAGGATGAACGTGGGCTCCTGACGCGTTCCCGTGGGGGGCCGGCCACGGGACGCTGCGGTGACACGCACAGGTGAGCAGGCAGGCAAGGCACTACGCTCACAAGGACATCAATACGCCTGTGTCATGTGACAAAGCGTTTCAGAATCCTTGCCACTCTGCAAAGAGGGAACGAAAGTATGTACAGCAACACATCAGGATATGTACACATGGGGTTAAGACTGGACTGGGGTAAGGGCATCAAGGGACAATAGACACTCAGTCCCGACTCATATCCCAATCCCAGGTCCGACCCTCTCAGTGGCTGATGGGGGCGGGGGCTCAAACACAACCCATGCCCTGCTCAGTCCGGACCCTGAAACCCTGCCAATGGGAGAGGTGTCCCGCCCAGCCACAGGCGAGTTCCTGGGAACCAAGGAGCTCCAAGGCCAACCGACAGTGGCTCCCTATGCTCCCTCAACGGCAGGTCCCAACTCCACTCTGAGCCAGAGATATGGCCCCGCCATTATCACCCAGGAGTTGGTAGCTGAAAATGGGCTGTTTCAGCCCAAACTGAAATTGGCTTGAAAAACTCCAAAATTGACCCCTCGTCCGGACCCGCCAGAGGTAGGGACGAGGCAACTAACCCTATGCCCTTCGAGTACGAACTCCCTGGAGCCCTCACCCAACCTGGTTCCCTCTGAGGTCCCGGCATCAGGGCAACACGGATGAGTCAAGTGGGGTCATGATGCCAAAATCACCAAAATTGGCGTCATTCCCACGCGCGGCTCGCTCGGCCAAGGTGAGGCCAATGGCTCACAGGGTAGGAGGCAGGACCTAGGACTTCTATCTGAGTGCACAACTTGGATTTAGGTCCGGGCTCCCTATGGGCTTAGAGAAATGGGGCCGCCAATTGACCACACGGAAGGGGGAAATTGGGGTCCCAAAATTGGGTCATTTTGGCTGCTTGAAATGAGCCAAAATTCGGTGTGCTCTCAATAGTATATCTCCACGCCGGCTTGGAGATCGGATCCGCCATTCCATACGTGATCCACCGGGAGTCTAACAGAGACTCCCATGCACTTGGCTCCCAAAGATCTCCATGCCACTCGGCGTGGTGACGAATCCAAATTGGGTCCACAAATGCAAAAATGGCAAAATTGCCCATAATCAATTTGGCCTAGCGCCTTGACGAAGGCGGCTCCGCTTCGCCCACGTGGTGTGTGGACCATGGGGACCATTACGCATAACACCCATGTCATATATGGTCCATTGGTCCATGCGTCCGGCGTGCACGAAGGTTAGAACATGGGGCACGGCGGGCAGCAAAAGTGGAAAAATGCTCAAAATGGCCAAAATTGCGCACACTCATGGTTAGGGCAAATGAGGCACATGCCCGACTTGGACCGGAGTGTGCCATAGGATTGATGTCAAGTCATATATGTCCAACATATCTTTGGGGCGTCGCCCAACTCCTCCGGTATTGGGAATGGCAGGGTCGCCAAGTGAGCCCATGATTTGGGATAGTCCCAAATCGCCAACATGGCGGCCACGGTATGCCAAGCCTAAGAGGAGTTATTCGCCGGGTCCAAGATATGTTGGCTACCGAAGTATGTACCCTCATAACATACTTGGGTCATGATGTCAATTGAGCGCAACGTTGAAATACACGGTCGCCACTTGACATCATGACGGGCCAAAAATGGCAAAATTGGCACAAAGACAAACCAAAGTGCCTTGAAAGGCGCATAATTATATTATAATATCTTTGGCTTGGATCGTGCAATCACTTATTCCTTCTAAACACAATGACTTGACACCAATGACCTTCGATCCCACGTATGTGCTCCACTTGGGGCGCCTTGAAAGGTTATGAGCGCTGCTTCCCAAGTGGGCACATGAAAATATGGAAAAATGTAAAATACACACCTTGCTCCCAACGCATCGCTTCGGGATCACCACACAAGCTTCCCTTCACGAAGGTTAGGCTTGCAATTGACCGTAGGGAGTACGGAGAAGGGGCTTGCACAATATGAGGTCCATTGGCGGGCTTGTCTTGGAGCAATGGGCCCGCCAAATGGGCACGCAACACAACACATGGCACATACCAAATATTGCCCAAAAATGTGGCTCCCACCACGATATGTCATGCCCCTCCAAGGGCATAACTTTGTGTCAATCGCTCATAGGAACTCAAGGAGAGTTCCTATGCAACACCAACACTTGCGCGCTACACTCGAAAGTTATCTTAACGCACGCAATATCATGGTCATAGAGTTATAACGCAAACTCTACCCTCTTGACCATGAACCATTACACTAGCGCGCATGTGTAGAAACGCAAGGCATATGAAGCTTCCTAAATTACGTCGGGAGTATTGTGAATACATCCCACGTTTCCTTATCGTCAATACTCGCAAGCGGCACGAGATATGACCTTCACAAGTGGCCTCACGAATCAACTTTGTTTTGCCCATATCTTTAAGACAAATGGAGGGCAGGATAAAAGGGAAGTTGATTCGTGCATACGGAAGCACGTAGGTCCACTCGAAAGAGGTCAAATCAAGTGCGGGGATGTGGAAGTCGAAAATCCGATTTCGACATCCTGAAAAATTCGGATTAAGGTTGCGAGTATTAATTATGAAAATTGCGGAAGCATCCATGCAGTTCCTGGCGACTTTGGAGCCTTCGTGACGGATAACGTTAAAATTTCCATTATAAACAGTTAAACTGGCGGTTACGGTAAAGTCGCGAACCAACCGCCAGCAGTCAAAACAGTGAGTATCGGAACGGAAGCGTAAAAATTGACGGAAACAATATGAAAATAAAACCCTGTTGATTCCTGATATTCTGATACACAAATCTCCGCTGGCGGTGCATCGGTTGCCGATGCGGGGCTTCACGGCACGGAACCCGCCGTGCATGGGGTTAGTGGACCGGAGACCGGTTGTATGCCGTAACCTGGCCATGGGGTTCTGGGTACCGCTTCACCCCCCTCCTTAGAGCAAACCCTGGGGGGGCTCGATAACACCCACGCATGGCAGCGGGTACCCAGGACCACTCCCTGAAAAGGGGGGGGGGTGTCACATCCTCACTTCAGTGAGTCACAGTAAGATAGGTATCCCACAGTGGGATAGGTATGCTGCTGTAACAGCTCGTAGCACATGTATAGTATCACGTATCAATCCCCGGGTCCTGGCGGCGATTGTTCGGCATCCAAAGGACCCGTTAACCCATACCAGGCGCACCGGGTGCCGGCTGCTACGGTCACCACCACAGTGGCAGTGGCATACACGGCCAACATAGGCGTCACACGACGGCCGAGGTGGCCCCACAAGTCGAGAGCGACCACAAAGATCCATCAGGCTACCCCAAGCTTCCCAAGGCCCGCCGACTGGGGAGAGTCCCCACGGGTCCTTCCTCGGGCGCACCATGTCCATATCCATACGACGCGAGTCCAGAGTGCCATAGTCGAACTCCTTACGAACCCCAAATCGTAAGGGAACTCCTCCTGAAGGGATCGGGCATCAAGGCCGTCTTTTCCCTCGCCCTACTACCACGAAGCGTGGCCATACATGAGGGAGTCCTCATGCAGTGTGGGCGGAGGCGTCGACTCCTCAAACCACCAGTTTCCCAGGCAGACTGACCGAGGTCAGGAGCACCGGAGGCCGCCATCCGAATGCAAGTGCGTCTGCAAATCGGTAGGCTCACACTGGGACTGACAGTGGCGGACCGCTGGGAGTGTAGTCAGGCAACTGGGCTTCCCGCCTGGCGCCATCAGGATCTCCACATACACAGCGAATAGGGCAACACGGTATCACGGGCACTCAAACAGTAGAATCTGTAATCAAGTACTGGTCCAGGCTGGACCAGGCTGTAAAGATATGTACACGGCGACTCAAGGCGCCTCTGTATCCCGATTCGTGGTGAAAAACAGTCCATCCCTCAGCGATGGGCTGATGACACATAACATACAGATGCACATATCCTGGAGGGCAGAAAAAATAAGCAACAATTTGGGTAAATAGGCGTGTAAACACACTCAGAACAGAGTGCCAAACCACGCCACGGTCAGGATAAGGCAAATGCAGGAGGGTGGACAGGATAACGCCTGAGTTCAGGCATATATAGTCTCGAGACACACGTCGACTGGTCTGGATTCCGCAAATGCCATGGAACCAGACCACACACCAAAAAATCGCAATGCCGATGACAGCGGCATCCGTTGCGCAACGTCGTATGGGCTTCAAGGCCCCAAGAGCTGAGAATTGTGAAGGTCAGTCGCCCTACCTGGTTTCCCAAGGATTCAGCAGGGGGGGGAGTGACGAGTAGAAGAAGAGAGGGGCCATCCTCCTCTGGATACAGCGGGGGGGGTATATGGCCACTCTGTCACCAAAAGATGGAAGAGAGCAAGCAAGTAAGGGACGATTCGTCGGCCTCACAAGCGCTCATAACACATCAGGGGAGAGCTCAGGGCGCTGATCAGGCACCCCTGGCTGCAATCGCCCGGGTGAGTGCTGCCAAGTCCGAGACATGGATCTTGGTCTTGTGCTTGCGGATGTACTCCATGAAGGGAGTATTGACCCGCGGCACGAATGAGGAGACGGGTTCCCAGGTGTCGTGGGACGGCCCATAGCCTCGCCAACGAACCTTGAACTCCAGACCTCCGGGTGCCGAGGCCTTCGGACGCTGAGCCAGGATCTTCTCGACAGTATAGTCGTCCTGCTCAGCATAGTCGTCGTCCGAGTCGGCCTCATGTCTGGCATAGTCCAGGGACACATGTCGGCCACGGAGGTCGGGTTCCCGCGCACGGAGTTGACTCTCGTGGCGCTCCCGGAACTGTCCGTGACCCACCTTGATGCGGTAGGTGTCCTCACCAATCCTGCGGACCACCTCGCCGGGTGTGAACCAGGTCTTGGTGCGGTGGGTGCCCATGGGGCGGGGTCTGATCACCCACACCGGGTCTCCCACCCTGAACTTCTGCGCTGTCGAGCTCGGGGCGGACTTCTGACGCTCAGCATGCTCCTTCTCAAGCTGCTGGCGGATGTCCCGCGCCGTTTGCTCTTGCCGCGCGAAGAACTCCTTGGCATCCATAGCCATGCCATCACCAGACAAGGGAAGTCCCCTGCCCAGGGGGTCCCTGCCAAACAGAATCTGGTGAGGGGACAAACCGCCCGGAGTGGGGGTGTCATGATGGGCCTTCAGAGCAGGCCACATCTCCTCGAACCAGTTCCGCCGTGGATTGGTGATGTGGATCTTGCGCAGCTTCTCGAACAGCTGCCGTCCAGCCACTTCAGCACGGCCGTTAGACCGGCTGAGATAGGCAACGCTCTTGGCATGTCGTATTCCCATGAGGGAACACATAGCCTTGAACCAGCCACCAGTAAACTGGGGCCCTCGGTCACTGCAAATGGTGCGGGGGATGTCAAAGACGGTCAGCCAATGACGAATCATCATGACTGCCACTTCCTTGGCAAGCAACCCCTTTTTGCGTGCCGGAACGGCTACAACGTAGCCGCTGTGGCGGTCCACACAGAGAACCACACAGTCAAAGGTCTCCTTGCCAATGTGCACTTCGGGCATGGAGAAGACGTCCATGGCCACGCTCTCCATGGGCTGGTCAGGAACCGGGGTCCATTGGGGTTCCCCCTTGACGTTCCGGTTGTCGGGATTGCAGGCCTGACAGACCGAGCAACCCTTCCTGACCTTCTTGATGGCGGTGTAGAGAGCGATATGGTCGATCTCGAACCGACGCTGCATGTCAAGAGCTTGCTTCTTGACCCCTGGGTGCAGCATGTGGTGGTGCCAAGCTTCACACAGCTCGAGCACCCGGGACTCTGGGACTAGCAGCTTACCATTCCGGTAGAGCTTGCCATCTTCCTCAGTCAGCCCCTTTGGCCACTTCTGCCCGTCGTCAGGGTCGATCACAGCCCTATACTCGGCCGCAAAGGCCTCAGACTTGGCGTAATCGTCGGTCCAGTCGTCCTGGAGGCAAGACTCTGGGAAGAGGTGCTTGTCGGACTCCACTCCCACAGGGGGTGCCGGACCGGGCCTTCCGCCCGCGGCACCCACAGGGGCGAGTACACTGACCGCTCTGCTCACCCTCGATGCGAGGGGGGCATCTGCGGCCATGACGACGAAGCATTTAACATCCTCCTCCTCCATCAGGCGCTCCATTTCAATGATCTTCTTGGCTTCAGCGGTCTCAGCCTCATCGCCATGGGCAGAGATATCCTGCATGCCCTTGCTGGCGGGATAGGCCCACCTACTGAGACAGTCCGCCACGGTGTTGTCCTTTCCAGGAATATAAACAACCGTAAGGTCGAACTTGGCCAAGGTCTCATGCCATCTTGCCCGTCGGGAGGCGGGACCTGAGGGGGTGTCCACGTGCTCCTTGTGCCACGACTGCAGACTCTGATGGTCGGTGCAGACGGTGACGGGATGGAGGGCTATGTACCCAGCCCATTTCCTGAGAGCCATGACGATGGCATACGCCTCCTTTTCACGGGGCGTCCACGTCCGTCTCTGGCCTTCCGCCAGGACTCGGCTCCAGAAGGCCACGGGCACGTGCCTCCCGTCGTCAAGCACTTGCTCCAACACAGCGCCAATGGCGTAGTCGGAAGCGTCGGTGCGCAGGACGAACCCTCGGTCGGGATCCACGAGGTGCAGACCCACTGCGGATAGCAGCGCCTGCTTCATTCCCTCAAAGGCACGGTCGGACTCTTCAGTCCAGACCAGAGCCTTCTTGGACCCCTTCTTGGTCTCCTCTCGGTTGCCCTTGAGCATGGTTGTCATGGGGGCTGCATACTCGGCATACATTTTGATATACCCCGAGTAGTAGTTGCAGAACCCCAAGTACGCCCGTAGCTCAGAGACCGTTTTGGGCTTTTCCCAGTGCTCAATCGCAGCCACCTTGCCAGGTATGGGCTTTCGCTGCCCGTTCCCAACTACGTGGCCAGCGAAGACCACCTCGCTTACCGCAATGGTGGCCTTGTCACTGCTGCCCGTGAGCTTGTGCCGAACCAGAAGGTCCAGCACTCGAGTGACGTCCCTTTCGTGTGCCTCCAGGAGCTCCTCGTAGCTCATGCTGGGGTCCCCGGACGCGATGATCACGTCGTCCACGAAGGGGTCCGCACAGTCGCGCACCGGCTCAAGCAGGTTCTCCAGCATCCGCTGAAAAGCCGCATTGCCGTTGGTAACGCCCATAGGCATCACCTTCCACTGGAGAGGTCCAAGTGGGGTGCTCATGGCTGTGCAGGCACGGGACTCCTCGGCGAGAGGCATCTGATGATAACCATGTTTCAGGTCAATCACCGTGAAGATCCTCCGCCGGTGTTGTTTTTGCAGCATATCCTCAATGAGGGGCAGCGTATAGCTGTCGTGCTGCGTTTGGGCGTTCAGGCCGCGGTAGTCGACCACGAGCCGCCACTCACCGGCAACCTTCCTGGGGACGACGAAGCAGGGAGAGGCCCACTCGGAGTGGCACGGCTCAAGCCAGCCTCTCTGGATGAAGTCACGGAGGATCTTCTCCATGGCCTCTTTCCTCTCGCCCCTCAGGGCAAACTCCCGGTGTCGATACACACGGGGGTCCTGCTTCAGTCGTATCTTGGCCTCGCCATACGGTCCACGCACCGGTGGGGGGAACACAGGCTTTCCGCTGAAGAAGGTCTCGCCATACTTCTGCTTCAGCCTGGCCCTCAGCGCCTGGATCTTGGGGCAGTCATCGGACTCCGCCTTGGCTTTTCCGGGCACTTGAACCACGGAGCTTACTTGAGGGGTAGCGACCCCGCTCGCTTTCGGCTCAGGTGGTCTTCCCAGGTGGCCCAACGGGCCATCTCTGGTCTTGCCTCGGAACAGATCGCCGTAGGTGGGTGGGTTACCGCCAGGCGGCTCGTCTTGGCTGGACATGTGATCCAGCACCCTCTGCACGAAGGTATTCCCGTCATAGGAACCGGAGACGATTGAGTCCACTTCCCACCAGGCCTTGTCCTGGCCCTTGCCCTCACGCTGGTTTCCCCAGTCGTGAAAGGGCTGATCCATATACCCCTGAACCAGATCCCACTCCTCTTCAGTGAGGGGGTCTTCGGAGTCCGATTCTTCGATGTCAACAGGGGGAACCGCAAAGCATTGCCGCCAGGGCTCTGCTATGATGCGGTTGACACACACGAAGTCCGTGGTGTCGGCCTGATCAAGGCCCCCATCCACATAGTGGAATTCTGTTGGCCATCTCTGGGGTGGCATGGGCTGTCCCTTAGCGTCCTGATAGACACTCTCTCCAGCCGGTAGGACGACCTTGTTCAAGGTCATGTTGGTCAATGAGGCTACCCAATGTCGGGTACTTTCCTCCTCGGTGCATCCCATAGGAACAACCAGCACTGCCTTGGAGCGGTCCTTGCGAATCTTCGCTATCGCTCTTGGAATGTCCCAACGGGGGCAATGGATCCACATCAATCCCTGATGCGGACCCCAGTGCTTCTTCCACGCGGAGTCCTGGGCGCTCCAGTACTTCTCACATACCCGCAGATGGGCGGAGGTTCCTGAAGAGAACGCATCCAGGGCCAGATCCGACGCTCCCAGGTCCGCGACCACTCGGTACGCCACTTCCGGCCTTACGCCGTACTCCTGGTTCGCTGGCCCAGTAGGCTCAGTGTCCAGCGCGGCCACTTCGAGCTGATTGCGTTCGGGGTGGATCCATTGGCATTCCACATGGTGCTCAGGTGACGAGAGCCACGAGAGCTGGTCGTCCTGGTACAGGGTCATGGAGGCCTGGGCCGGGAGGACGCCGGAGTCCGTCTCCATCATGAAGTCGTACCCGACGATCATGTCCCAGTCCATCTCGGCCTCGTAGAAGCTACCGTGCAGGAGGATTTCCTTGCCGAGGTCTGGGCGGCTCAGCTCAGGATGGTTCACGAACTGCAGCCCAATGGCCGCTTCCTTCGTGCCTCCCACCATGTACTGGCCGTTCGCCACCTTCAGCCTGACAGGTTTCCGACTGTCGGTAAGACACTCTGGCGGAAGCAGGCCAGCCTTGACCAAGCTGACTTGAGCTCCCGTGTCGACCAACACGTCGAAAACCTTTTCCACTTCCCCGCATAAGGCACGGACCTTAAGATGCAACTGCCGCTCGCGACCGACACGGCGCACGGCGTGCAAACTCAGGATCTCCGGCCGTTCCAGAAGCTCCACAAGCGACTGGTGCAGGTCGTGGACAATGGGCTCAGGCTGCCCATCTGCAGCATCCAGCTGCGGTCCGGGTGATCCTCCGATACTCTCGGATAGATCCTGTAGTACATCAAACACGTTCTTGGTCGCGAAGGACGGACGGGTGCAAGGGTTCGTGCCTTCACTTGCCCTCACCCCGCCCCCGCGACTGGGCGCCAGACCGGGCCTTCCGCCCGCGGCAGTCCCCTTGTGTTTACCGACTCCCGACAGGGATGGTTCGGCGCTTCCCACGTCACCATCCTGCGACCGCCCTAGCTGGGGCCCTTGGCTGCAGGGGCTCCGCTAGGGGGCGTCGGTTGTGGAAGAGGGGGTGTTCTCCTCGGCCTCAACGTCGTTGACGCCCTTCCTTCTTCCCCCTTTACCTCCTCCTTTACCCTTGTTCTTGTCCTTGTCCTTGTTCTGGTCATTCTGGTTGTTCTCCTTGTTCTTGTTGTCCGATCTGGGGACCCAGTTCCTCTTGATCTCCTGGATCTCCTTGGCCAACTCGGTCCCCACCGACGACATCAGCTTGGCCAGCTCTTCCTTGTCCACCTCCATCTTGGCTTCCCGGATACCCGCGGGCGCACGCTTCTTCGACCCGTGCGCCTTCTTGTAAGCCTCCGTGTCGGCCTTGTGGACGGGGCATGTTCGGTGGTCATGGTTGAAGCCTTTCTTCCTCCCATAACACACGAAACAGCCCTGCGGGTGAGCCCGTACGAACTTCCCAAAGGACAGCGGAGGGTCGCCAATACGGCGAGGGTCCCTCTTCTCCTGCTTCTTCCAACCTGGCTGCAGGGGCTTCCAGTTTGCTGGCTTGGTCCCCGCGCTCAGGTTCTTGGCCACGAAGGCACACACGGCCATTTCGGCGGGCTCATCGTCGTCGTCATCGTCGACGAGAGTCCCATCGCCGCCGGCTCCCGCTGGGTCCATGGCAGATTCCCCGCCAGGCCCCTCGCCAACGTAGTTGACGTCGCGGTCGCCGGGCCTCAACCCGCGGGTGTGGTGGAGGTTTCGGTACTCCTTGAGTACTTCCTCGCCAACCCACTCCAGGATCTCGTCGCAGCTCATCCGCGCCGGGATGGGCTGCAGACGGATGGTCTGGCCGCTCAACTCACAGTCGTCAAGGCGCCAAATCGCGGTCTTCTCGCGATCGCCCGAGACGGTGATGAGAAGAGCGTTCCGCAGGGAGTGCCGTTTGACATCCCGGGCCACGTTCTTCTTCGCCCAACTCACCACGTTCGTATGATACTCCTTGGGGAGCATCATCTTGACCGTGTGGTTGGACTTGGCCCTCTTGGATTCCTCCTTGGTGACCCTCTTGATCCATGCTTCCGGTAGCATGGAGAGCAGGCGAGCCTGCTCGTCACCCTCGTTCCAATCCTCCACGTTGCGGCGGAAGAGGGTGTATTTCCCTCGGAAGTCACGCCATTCCCGTAGGCGGATCTCCCGTCCATCATGCTCAAGCTTGATGGACTTCCAGCGCTTGGCAGCCACCTGCGGAGCGTCCACCCGCTCCTGCTCGTTGAGCCACTTCTTGGCGTCCTTGAGGGTCTTGATTTTCCCCTCCTTGGTCGCCACGAAGTATAGCTCGCCGAGCACTTCCAGCAGGCGGTACCTGAACCGTTTGAAGACATATCTCTCCGCATCCGCGGGAGGTTGGTCTTCAGTGACGGCCAGCCCCCAATCGTCCAGCTTCTCCAAGAAGCGGTCGAGGTTGAGGGGGTTGCCGTCGTACATGGGGGGCTTGATGTCCTTCAAGTCTTCCCACACGGCGGCGTCCGCGGCCTTAGAGACCATGAACGCCGGCCGCGAGGTCGACCGAGGTTCCCATCGGCCTCGCCCACGGACTCCCACGGCCGCCACGTCCATCTCCTCCATGGAATCCCTGTGGCTACGCCGCGGTTCCTCCACGTACGCTGAACCGAAGTGTTCACGCCGTACTGCATCCATGTACGCATCCTCATCACGGCGCCGGCGGCTGCGTTCAGCGGCCTCCTGTCGTACACCACGCGGCGGGCTGATGTCGAACTCCTCCAGGTCCAGGTCCAGGTCCAGGTCCTCACCTTCACCGACATCCCACTCCACGTCTCCTCTGGGGACCTCATCCCTGAGTCCACCATAACGTCCTCCAGCCCTGGGGATTGGCGCCGGGGCTGGTGGCGGGCGTCGGGGGCGTACAGGCGTCCGCGGTGGAGCACGGCGGTTGTGGTAGTCCGCGCTGAGCCACTCATCGCGCCATTCCTCACTGCCACTGCCGGGCGGCACGCGCTCGTTGCGGCGGCCCGCGCTGTGGTGAGAGGGGGCGGTGAGAGAGGGGGCACTGGCGCTGGGGCGACTCCTGGGGGCTCCGCCGGGGGCGTGGGGTCTGCCTGGACCTGGTCCGGGTCCCCAGCCGTCGTCCGACGAGCCAGACTCCAGGGGTGGGTGGTCGCTGCCGACCCTCCTACGGGCTTCCAGCGCATCCAGTCTCTCCTGCAGGCCGCTGACGACGTTGGTCAGCGACTTGGTCTCGGCCCTGGCGATGTCCAGGTCCTTCTGCGCGCGCGCGGCGACCGTGGAGATGCGAGCCATCTCGCTCTTGCCCGTGTCTACCTCCAGCTCGAGCAACTGGACTCTCCTGCGGAGGTAGACAATCCACCACCAGGTGGCATCCGGGACACCGTTCCCTGGTGGGTCGCCGGGGTCCCCAGGGGGTCCTCCAGGAGGGCCTCCGCCGGGTCCGCCCGGTCCAGGGGGTCCTCCCCCGCCCGGTGGTCCGCCTCCAGGGGGTCCACTTGGTGGGCGTCCTCCAGGGGGTCCTGAAGGTCCTCCGCCAGGGGGTCCCGGTGGGTCTCCGCCGGGTCGCCTCGGTGGGTCCGAGGATGGGCGCCTCCTCGTGATGCCGAAGTCCATGTCGTCATCCTCGTCCATGTCGCCCCACCTGGGCGTCTCGGTCACGGAGGACTCGGAGCTCCGGTAGGGAGGAGGGGGATCCTCATCCTCACCTTCCATGGGGACGTCTCCGCCACTTCCGCCCGTCCAAGCCACCACTTGGCGATGTCGACGGCCTCGTTCATCCCCGTCACTGGCGGTGAAGAAGGGGTCACTGTCGTGGGGGTGCCCACCCGCTGGCCTCCGCGGCCTCTCGGGGGTCTTCCCCTTGCCCTTCCTCCGTCGACGGGCGGTGGTGCTACCGCTCCCACTGCTGCCCGTGTCCGCCTCATCCAGCTTCATCCTGGAGGAGGCGTCCCCTTCGAAAAGCCTTCGAAGGGTCTCCACTCGCGATCCTCCCGGGGGAGTCTCGTGGCGGAGTTTGGCCTCTGCCTCCTCCATTGCGGCGGCGGTGGCTGCGGCAGCTCGCGCTTCGGCCTCTTCCCGAGCACGAGCCGCCTCGGTCTCCCGGGCCTGCAGCAGCTGCGCCTTCTGCGCCTCCAACGCCGCCAGCTCCGCCTCCGTCTTGGCCTTCTCCTCAGCGACCTTCCGTCGCGCGGCCTCGATGGCTTCCTTCTTGGCGGCATCCTCAAGGGCCTTGGCCGTCGCTTCGGCGTGGGCCCTTTCCTCCGCCTCCTTCTTTGCCCTCTCTTGGGCAAGCGCCTCCCCCAGCGCCTTCACCTCGGCCTCCTTGCAGGCAATGGCCTCCTGCGTCAGGCGGGCTTCCTCGTCGGCTGCCGCCAACTCACCGTTGACCTGGGCAGTCGCTACCCCATGGGCGGCCACGGCCGTGAGTCCAGCCGCAATGGCCGCCACGGTCTGGGTGTGGATGGCCATGCCATGCGCCCACTGCGCAGCTTCCTCCTGGGCGATGCCGGCGGCGCCCTCCACAGCAGCGCTGTACTGCTTGGCCCGTTGCCGGGCAACCCGACGGTTGCAGGGCACTCCACAGGCGCGCTCACAGGCGCGCGCCACGTCCCTTTCGGGAGCGACGCTGCTGCTGGAGCTGGCCTGGTCGGCCGGCGTCCTCCCGCGGTGGGCCGACTCGATGTCGCTGCTGGGGCCTGCTGAGGCCTGCCGGGCCCTCAGGAGCAGCGGACGGGGTTTGGCCTGGGTCTGCTTGGCGACTTGGATGTAGTCGCCAAGGGTGGTGGAGCCGGGGTGGTGTCCACCATTGGGCCGTTGGGGACTGGGGGCTGGGGTTCCGCCCTTGGCGCCTTGGGCGGCTTCGGCAGCCAGGGACTCCTGGTACTCCCGCCACCTCCGGTCCCTCTTCTTGTCCCCGGCGGACCTCTTCTCCGTCGCCGGAGACGCGCTGCTGCTGCCCTGCAGCCTGCGCTCGTTCCCCGGTTCCGGGAACTTCCTCTCGATCACGTCCCACAGGGAGACGTTGATCGAGGCGCCCGACGGGTAGGCGTTGGGCTCCTCGTCCTCCTCAATCCCGTCGGGACGCAGCCCTTCCCCGGGCCTGTCCGGCCGGGTCCACGCCCTCCAGCGCCTCTGCTGGTGGCGGTACTCGTACCCCTCCGCCCGCAGCCAGTCCTCCACGGCCTGCAGGCGGTCGGGGGCGATGTCCGTGCGGAGCTCGAAGCTCCTGGGCATGCCCCCTTCGCACTGGGGGTTGCTGTGGCGGTAATGCTGGTCCCAAACCAACCCACGCAGCAGGCGTGCTGCATGGGGGTGGGGCCGCGGCCACGTCCTGCCCGCTTCCTGCCAATTCACCATGGCAGCGGGGGCGTAGATGATCTTGAAGTCCTTGATGTGCACTCGTTCACCTCAACGAACTGGTTGTGGTTGTTGGGGAGGGTGCTGCAGCACTGGATTGGGAGTGCGGCTGGTGCTGGTCAGCCGGTGGTTGTGGAGGTGGTTGACGCGGCCTTACTGGTCGGCCGTTGGGACTCCGGGTCGGCCGATGGGGCTGATGCGGGAGTCCTGGTCTGTGCACCTCTTCCACGGGCGCTGCGCGGTCGGGACGATGTTCTGGACGGCGCTGCGGGCTCCGTGACGAACTCGGCGCTGTCGCTGAGTAGCGCTGCGAGCTGCTGCGCTGCGCTGCGAGACGCTGCGCTGCGCTGCGAGCTGCGAGCTGCGCCGCGCTGCTGCGACGCGCTGCTCGGGGTCTGTGGCCCCGAGTGGCACGCGAGGGTTGGGTAACCCCGCGGCGGTGAAACGCTTTTGACGCGTTCCCGTGGGGGGCCGGCCACGGGACGCTGCGGTGACACGCACAGGTGAGCAGGCAGGCAAGGCACTACGCTCACAAGGGCATCAATACGCCTGTGTCATGTGACAAAGCGTTTCAGAATCCTTGCCACTCTGCAAAGAGGGAACGAAAGTATGTACAGCAACACATCAGGATATGTACACATGGGGTTAAGACTGGACTGGGGTAAGGGCATCAAGGGACAATAGACACTCAGTCCCGACTCATATCCCAATCCCAGGTCCGACCCTCTCAGTGGCTGATGGGGGCGGGGGCTCAAACACAACCCATGCCCTGCTCAGTCCGGACCCTGAAACCCTGCCAATGGGAGAGGTGTCCCGCCCAGCCACAGGCGAGTTCCTGGGAACCAAGGCGCTCCAAGGCCAACCGACAGTGGCTCCCTATGCTCCCTTAACGGCAGGTCCCAACTCCACTCTGAGCCAGAGATATGGCCCCGCCATTATCACCCAGGAGTTGGTAGCTGAAAATGGGCTGTTTCAGCCCAAACTGAAATTGGCTTGAAAAACTCCAAAATTGACCCCTCGTCCGGACCCGCCAGAGGTAGGGACGAGGCAACTAACCCTATGCCCTTCGAGTACGAACTCCCTGGAGCCCTCACCCAACCTGGTTCCCTCTGAGGTCCCGGCATCAGGGCAACACGGATGAGTCAAGTGGGGTCATGATGCCAAAATCACCAAAATTGGCGTCATTCCCACGCGCGGCTCGCTCGGCCAAGGTGAGGCCAATGGCTCACAGGGTAGGAGGCAGGACCTAGGACTTATATCTGAGTGCACAACTTGGATTTAGGTCCGGGCTCCCTATGGGCTTAGAGAAATGGGGCCGCCAATTGACCACACGGAAGGGGGAAATTGGGGTCCCAAAATTGGGTCATTTTGGCTGCTTGAAATGAGCCAAAATTCGGTGTGCTCCCAATAGTATATCTCCACGCCGGCTTGGAGATCGGATCCGCCATTCCATACGTGATCCACCGGGAGTCCAACAAAGACTCCCATGCACTTGGCTCCCAAAGATCTCCATGCCACTTGGCGTGGTGACGATCCCAATTGGGTCCACAAATGCAAAAATGGCAAAATTGCCCATACTCAATTTGGCCTAGCGCCTTGACGAAGGCGGCTCCGCTTCGCCCACGTGGTGTGTGGACCATGGGGACCATTACCCATAACACCCATGTCATATATGGTCCATTGGTCCATGCGTCCGGCGTGCACGAAGGTTAGAACATGGGGCACGGCGGGCAGCAAAAGTGGAAAAATGCTCAAAATGGCCAAAATTGCGCACACTCATGGTTAGGGCAAATGAGGCACATGCCCGACTTGGACCGGAGTGTGCCATAGGATTGATGTCAAGTCATATATGTCCAACATATCTTTGAGGCGTCGCCCAACTCCTCCGGTATTGGGAATGGCAGGGTTGCCAAGTGAGCCCATGATTTGGGATAGTCCCAAATCGCCAACATGGCGGCCACGGTATGCCAAGCCTAAGAGGAGTTATTCGCCGGGTCCAAGATATGTTGGCTACCGAAGTATGTACCCTCATAACATACTTGGGTCATGATGTCAATTGAGCGCAACGTTGAAATACACGGTCGCCACTTGACATCATGACGGGCCAAAAATGGCAAAATTGGCACAAAGACAAACCAAAGTGCCTTGAAAGGCGCATAATTATATTATAATATCTTTGGCTTGGATCGTGCAATCACTTATTCCTTCTAAACACAATGACTTGACACCAATGACCTTCGATCCCACGTATGTGCTCCACTTGGGGCGCCTTGAAAGGTTACGAGCGCTGCTTCCCAAGTGGGCACATGAAAATATGGAAAAATGTAAAATACACACCTTGCTCCCAACGCATCGCTTCGGGATCACCACACAAGCTTCCCTTCACGAAGGTTAGGCTTGCAATTGACCGTAGGGAGTACGGAGAAGGGGCTTGCACAATATGAGGTCCATTGGCGGGCTTGTCTTGGAGCAATGGGCCCGCCAAATGGGCACGCAACACAACACATGGCACATACCAAATATTGCCCAAAAATGTGGCTCCCACCACGATATGTCATGCCCCTCCAAGGGCATAACTTTGTGTCAATCGCTCATAGGAACTCAAGGAGAGTTCCTATGCAACACCAACACTTGCGCGCTACACTCGAAAGTTATCTTAACGCACGCAATATCATGGTCATAGAGTTATAACGCAAACTCTACCCTCTTGACCATGATCCATTACACTAGCGCGCATGTGTACAAACGCAAGGCATATGAAGCTTCCTAAATTACGTCGGGAGTATTGTGAATACATCCCACGTTTCCTTATCGTCAATACTCGCAAGCGGCACGAGATATGACCTTCACAAGTGGCCTCACGAATCAACTTTGTTTTGCCCATATCTTTAAGACAAATGGAGGGCAGGATAAAAGGGAAGTTGATTCGTGCATACGGAAGCACGTAGGTCCACTCGAAAGAGGTCAAATCAAGTGCGGGGATGTCGAAGTCGAAAATCCGATTTCGACATCCTGAAAAATTCGGATTAAGGTTGCGAGTATTAATTATGAAAATTGCGGAAGCATCCATGCAGTTCCTGGCGACTTTGGAGCCTTCGTGACGGATAACGTTAAAATTTCCATTATAAACAGTTAAACTGGCGGTTACGGTAAAGTCGCGAACCAACCGCCAGCAGTCAAAACAGTGAGTATCGGAACGGAAGCGTAAAAATTGACGGAAACAATATGAAAATAAAACCCTGTTGATTCCTGATATTCTGATACACAAATCTCCGCTGGCGGTGCATCGGTTGCCGATGCGGGGCTTCACGGCACGGAACCCGCCGTGCATGGGGTTAGTGGACCGGAGACCGGTTGTATGCCGTAACCTGGCCATGGGGTTCTGGGTACCGCTTCACTCCTACGGAGCCACTGAGCCCCACCTGTGGCTCATGAGTAAGATCCCCCAACGTACGTGGGATGATTGCCGCTCCACCTCTGAGAGGAAGAGCAGGACCCACTCGTACGATGAACTGGTGGACCTCTTGATTGAGCTGGCTCTTGAGAGAGAGAATGACTCCCACATGGAGAAATTCCTCAAGAAGCATTTGGGTCGAGGTGGTACCCCTACCCCCGAACGTGGCGAAGGGAAAGGGCCTAAAAATCCCAATAACACCAACCAGGGACGTGGTAAAGGGAGGGGTGACCTACGTGCCATGAATGAGGTTAAACCTGATGCAGGTACACCCCCCCTGTTCTACTGCAAACCTGTCAATGACCTTGTCATGCCTCTGACTGCGATCTCCGCAGTGGCTGTATGCTGCAGATGAAACGTCAGCAGCATACCAAAGATGAGAAACCTGTGACCCATCAGGACCATTTCAGGTGTACCATCACCTGTGGTTACTGTGGCAAACGTTGTCACTACGAGGACGAATGCCACATCAAGAAACGCGAGAGTGACAAACTCAAGCGTCAGGAGGCGGAACACCAGAAGATCCAAACGCCTGCCAGAAATCCCCGGAATGGGGATAAAGGTGGTAAAGGAGGTGGCAAGGGGGGGTAGCAAAAATGGACCCCCTAACTCCCAGAGGCGCTCATCAGCGCCCGTTGCTACACCCACCCCTGCTGGTACACCTGCTCCTGCCGCAGGTGACCCCAGGAAGCGCCCCCAAGGGGATAACGCTACCCCTGAGGGGAATAATTCCAAGAAGAGGCGCTTGGCCTGGATGGCCAGGTCCCTCATTGCTGCAGGGGTGGATGTCAAGTTCCCTGATGAGGAGTAGGGGGGCGGCTCCGAAGAGGAGGACTTGGTTTTCTGGATCCTCGTGAAAATCGGGGATCAAGTTTTTCGAGCGGTGCTTGACACCGGTGCAACACTTTCCATAGAGGCCCGGCGCCTGCTAAAGACTTTCAAGAAAACTAAGACCGTGGCCATAAGAGTAGGGGATGCGCGTACCATCCATTCCCTGGGGGGGGTCGATGTGACTATATGTCTGGGCGACGAAACCGTGACCCAACACTGCAGAGTGCTGGACACCGACGCCTTTGACATCGTCATTGGTACCGGCTTCCTACAAAGAAACCCCTAGGTAAAAATGCTGTCCCTCCAGCGCCCCTATTCTTGGCACTGCGACTTTGGCAGTGGGCTATTCTCCGTACCTTTGGAGCTGTCAGGACGAAAAGAGTCTGGGCTGCGCTACGCATCCAAGACTAACTATCGTACTGAAAACTATCAATTGACCCGTCACGTTCTTGAAAATGGACTGGCGGCCCTTCAGGTAAACCTGGATGAGATCCAGGTGGAATTGTTTGCGAGCCAACAACAGCACATCATGCAGTTGTACTGCTTGAAACAACTGAACAATGCTTTCCGTTTCTTCTGGAAAGCAATGGGCCTAGTGTATGCTAACCCTCCCTTCTCCCTGCTCGCGAAGGTTCTAACCAAAATCGCTTATGAGGGAGGAAGGGTTGTTATGTGCACCCCTGACTGGGGCTGCTCTGGTGAACATGCTTACTGGCGCCGTATGCTAGATCGAATGACCGTGGGAAGAGTGCAACTCCCCGACGGCCCCATCTATGTGCCTGAGGACTCAGACACAGCTATGCAGGCCCCTGAGTGGGCCAGTTTCCTGTCCATCGTCGATGGATCTCTCAATCCTGTACCCCTGTGTGACCTAGACCAGGTGCTACTGAAAGAGGTCATGCCCGAAAATCGTGGCCTGACCCTTTATGATCTCAAAAATCGATCTCCTGAGCACCTATCTGCCACACTTGCAGGGTGTGAATCTCCCGATGGCTATCTGGAACCTGCAGCTGTAAGAAAGGATGCTGACGACCAACTGTCTGAGATCGCCAGCACTATTCCTTCTGTTGATCCCAGCTGTGTTCACCTAAAACATAGTGCCTTCCTAGCCCAGCTGTTGCTAGAGGAGGTAGATCTAGAGTCAACCTCTGCACCCGCTTCCCCTGTTGGGAAGCCATTACTACACATGCAGCCTATGCACACAGGTGAACCCGTGGCCCGGAGTGCTGATGCTCTGGCGCGGCCTGCTGCTAAAAACATGCCATTGTCTGAGCATGACACTCAGGAACTCCGGCGGCTGTTGTACCTGAAGGCCGAAGGTATTGCGCGCCAAGAGCGGCTGCAATACCTCAGACAGACCTTGAAATCCTCCATCTGGTCTGAGGAGGACGATGAGTCCTATACGCTGCCTGATCCTGAGATACCTCTAGTGTATTCTCTGCACTATGGGCAGCAATATCCCCCTGAGTGGGACGATGGTTCTGTGCCTGCCGAAACTGCTGAACGGCAGAAAAAGAAAGAACATGGAAAAAGCAACCTCCATGCTGAGGAGGATTTCCTTCAGAAACTCGAGAGTCTTAACCTTGACCCCCGCCTGAAGAAACTGCTGATAACCTATGAGGAGGTGTTCGGCGCCTTGCCGCCTCCCCTTTCTTGTACAAAACTGGTCCAGATGGACCTGAAATCGAAACCAGAATTTGAAAAGACGCGAGTGAGGCGTCGTCCCTATCCCGCTCCACAGGAACAGGTTGAAGAAATCGAGCGCCAGATCCAGGAATGCATTGATGCTGGCCTCGTTGAAGAGTATAAGCACGCGGACTATCCCCATCACTGCAGTCCCTGTTTCCTTGTTGCCAAACCAGGGTCGACTGCCCTACGTCTGGTTGTAGACTATGGTGAGGTCAGCAAGAAAACCCAGAACCACTCAGGGAGTATTCCTAACATGGAAAATACCCTGGAGCGTATTGCCAAATGCAGGTACAAGACCAAAATAGACAAACGCTCTGGTTTCTGGCAGGTGGACCTAACCGCCGCAGCTCAGGAGCTGTTGGCCTTTATAACCCCTAAGGGTCGTGTCTTCAAATGGAAGGTTATGCCTTTCGGGGTGGCTAATGCCCCAGCGCTCTTCCAGGAGGTTATGAACAAAATTTTGTACATACTGAGGCGCAGGCCTCTAGTACAAGAGTTGATCTCTCGGGCTGCAGAAATGGAGGCTCACATCGACGACGTGAGTTTGGGTACTAATACCAAAGAGGACCATGTCCTTCTCCTCCGTGGATTTTTCATTGTCTGTCAAGAAAACCATCTCCGAATCAAACTCGAAAAATGTGAGTCTATGAAAGAGGAGATGGAGTATTTGGGTTTCGACGTGGGGTATGGCTGGTGGAAACCAGCCGCGTCTAAGATGCAGCCCCTACAGGACATGCAGATTCGCGATGACCCTAAGAAGGGTCTACACGATGTGAGGAGTTTTGTGGGCGCCTGTAATCTCTATCGGCGTCACATCCACAATTTTACGTACTCTTCTGCCCCCCTCACTGACCTAATCAAGAAAACTACTCCCTGGAGGTGGGCCGCCAGAGAGGAAGAGTGTTTCCAGGAGTTCAAGAAGAAGATTGCCTCCTCGTACTGCCTGGGAGTACCCCGCCCTGAGGGCGAGATAGTCCTGATCACTGATGCCAGTGATGTAGGGGGGGGTGTACGATCTACCAATGGCAGGAGCTTAACCCCGCTGAACTAACCCACTGCCATTATGGTACTACTGGACTGAACCGTGATGGCTCCTTGAAACATGACTATCCTACCAGTGAATGGCGACTGGTGCCACTAGGACACTGGAATTGAAAATGAAACCAAGCACGTTCCAATTACAGCACCTATGACCAGGAACTCCTGGCCGGTATGTTGGTGCTATCGTCACAATCCCGACTCCTGGGATCTAACCCTATTGTCTGGCTGTGTGACCAGGAGCCTGTGAAGTCTTTTCAGAAGGGCCCACCACCAGAGAAAGCAAAGCTCAAACAGTGGTGGACTTACCTGAGCCAGTTCGGGCTGACAGTGCATCATATCCCAGGGATAAAGAATGAACTGTCTGACTATATATCGCGCAACAACTTCGATGCGCTTATTGGTGAGAGCTCTGAGGCGCTCGCCAGAGAGGCTTTCCAGCGTATGGATGTCCAGCTTGACCTGTCCATGGGCACTGCTGGAATCCTGAAGGGTTGGAGTCTAACCGACTATCAGTCAGAGTATGAAGAAATTCTCCAAACCCTCAGCACTGGTCTCGAACCCCGTGTCATTGACGGGCACCAGTGGTATGAAAACAATCAGTACCTCTGCTACGAGGACCAACTTGTGGTGCCTGAGGCACGACTGGAAGGGTCCCTACAGTGGTCCCATCTCAGTTCTGGTCACACTGGCGCTAATCGCTCAGTGGACTTCTTCCGTGAGTGTTTCTACTCTGGTCTAACCCTGACCGAACTGAGGTCGCGTATGCAGACCATTGTGGATGCTTGTGGCTGTCATGCCAGCAAGCAGAGCGACAGTAGGGATAGGGGCCTGATCTCCAGCTTACCCATACCCTATTGTGCTAACTCTCTTCTCTATGTGGATTTCATCTACGGCTTACCACGCTTCGGCGGCTGTGATAGTTGCCTAGTGGTCACCTGTGGCCTATCTCGCTTCACCCGTGTGTTCCCTTGCAATAAGAAAATCACAGGTGAGCAGACTGTGAAAATGTTGGTCGAACAATGGTTCGAACCCTATGGAGCACCTAAGCAACTGCACTCTGATGAGGATGTACGCATCCGCAGTGACACTGGGTGGTACAAACGAGTGCTAAATGCCCTCAACGTGGAGGTAACCACAGGTGTGCCCTATACCCACACGTCTGACCCTCTCTGTGAGAGAGAGAACCGTGTGGTGGAGCAAAAGTTAAGAATCCTGATGAAACAGGAGCGTACCAATGACTGGGTACGCCTAGTGCCCTGGGCAGTGCTGACCATGAACTCACAGCGGAGCTCCTCTACGGGTTTCACCCCCCACGAACTGTTCCATGGAGGACAACCTGCTTGGTTCTTCAAAACCCCCTTTCCTGAGGACTTCAAGAGCCCTGTGGGAGATTGGCAGGAACACAAGCAGTCTCTGGCTAACCAGGCTGGGACTAACCTGAGACACGTTCGTGACCGTGAACTGAGCCGACGGAACCGCCTACGGCGACCTGCCAGCTTCAAGGTTGGTGACCTTGTCTTGGTACACCATTCACGCCTACCCTCCTGGCCATGTAACTGCCTACAGGACCCTTACTTTGGACCCTATCGTATCATCAGGATAGATGGATCCAGGATCCATGTCAGGTGCAGTCCACGTCTAGGTGGTGAACTGCAGTGTGCACCTAAGCAGTTGAGGCACTATCACTCCCCTGACGACCTGTCTCGGGATGAGTGGCGACTCAGCGACAGTGAGGTCAAGCGTAAAGACCTAGAGAACGCTGCCAGTCCAGAGGAAGCAGACGAACTCGAAGAGATGACTGCCGATGAAATGGCAGTCGATGGTTACTACGTGGTTGCAGGTATTGCTCGCCACGAGTATAAACAGGGCTGGAAAATCCTAACCCTGTGGGATGGCTATGGGTTATCTGAGGCGACCTGGGAACCTATGTTAGCCTTCATACAACCAGATGGGAGTATCAACCCCATCTTCCGCACTTACCTCGTTGAGAACAAAGAGGGGCAGCTCCTAACCCGTGCTGAGACTATGTCCCAGCGTCAGAAGCGAAACTAATTTCCCTGTGTCAGTCTACTGACAGGTGCAGTGAGCACTCTTCTGCAGACCTGCCTGTGTATGGGTGTAAGAGCAGTTGTCACAGTTGCCCCGCATTGCATCGCAGGACAGGACCGTTAGCCCCCCGTGACAACCACTCCCTGGCCGAAGGCCATTGGTTTTTTCACAGACTACTGCTTACTGAGCACTGCACTGACCCTGTCTGTGCCCTGCAGACCCATGCCTATGGTTTCCAGCGTGGGCCAGGTGGCCGCTTATCAGGATTGCAGCCACCCAGCGAGTGTAGGCCTTGTTGACCATGTGTTGCATGGGGACTGCCCTGATGTAATGACCTTGGGGAGCCAACGAAGAACGGTGGCTTACTGCACCAGGGGGGAATGACAAGCAAGGTGTTATGAGGCAAGGTGTGTCTTCCCTCCTTGGGGACAAGCGAGCCCACAGTTAGGACCCCTGACTGGTCCAGACCCATGGGGTTCTACCCTTCCTTACAGGGTTTACCATACCCCTATGTGTGCCACGTATGTCTGTGTGTGTCTCACTTCTCTCCCCGGCGTGGTTCCCGGAGACGGAGCTTCGCTGACGTTGGACCGAAGGTCCTAATCAGGTACTATTACCACTCCTATGGCGCCCAATTTCTGTGCTGGCGCCTATCCTTGGGGGAAGACGGCAAAAGCCCTACTTACTAGAGGGGAGGGGTGGCCAAGTGTGCTAAGGGCATACAAAACGCCCATTTTTGCTAAGGGCCAAAAGCTAACGCACTCCCCTGCCCACGAGGAAAAGCACGCTGGACAGGAGACACCACTACACTACACTCACTAACGCCAGCACCGGCCTTCGAAGGCAGGGTGAGCACTCATCACTTGCACTCAACTCCTGCCAGGCCTGCTGACCCTAACCCCTACACACGCTACTGGGTGTTGCTGTCAAAGATGTCTCGGGTCCTAATGACCCACCTGTGAAGAAGACAAGAGAACACAGCGCTGCTGAGCAACTATGGCCTAACAGGGACGTCACAACACGTTTCCCTGCTAGGGCTTGGAGGGAAGGGGTGCTCTTGCTGTGTGCACAGCGCGGATGTCGATGAAGTCGAACTGCCCTCGCCACTCCTGGCTGAGGCACAGTCAATTGATTTGTGATCAGCGCCCCTGTTTTGCTGGGGCAGAAAAATGGGTAGCCGCCGGAGGTAGCTGCTGCGTGCACAAATCACCCTGAACCTCTCCCACCTGTACAACAGAGGCAAATGAAGGGGTGTTTGCGGCGGAGGAACCAAGCCACACTCCACGTATTATACGCTTCTCAGTGTGACCTATAATACACTGTCCGCAAACACGCCCTGTCAAGCAAGCAAGCGTTAAGAGACTCCTCAGGATTTCTTAAAGAACGTACCGAGGAGCCCCTGGGTAACCTAAACAAGGTTTACCGTGCGCAATTCGCGTGGCCTACCCTTTAATGCATCATGTGCACGCAGGGAAGGGAGGCAGAACCATTTCCACACTGACTCAACCAGGAGAGGAGCCCCCCCTGGGCTAACCTACCTTACTCACCATGCATCGTGTGAATGCCGAAGTGAAGCGAACACAAAACAAGCCTAAGCGTTTTAAGCAACCCTACTTTAACGCTACGGCTACACACGAACAAACACTTTCTTTACTTACCTGTGAAGAGAAAACAAGGGTGAATTGGGGTACAGGGAAAGCGTCACAGCGTGTGAATGTCTCGATTAGACACATGCATCGCGAGCACAGCGCATATTCTAACCCTACGTGCGCGCTGTGCACTCCATTCGCATCGCATACCTTTCATTCCTGTTTTGACCTGTGCTGAGCACCAGAGAGGAACACCCGAACCCCCAACGAACACAGCGTTGACAACCCTAACGTTTTGACGAAGCAACCAACACGAACGCAATGCATGCGTGTGAGATGACACTGACATACCTGACAGGTGGGTTGTTGACCTGCTCTGTGGTGTCGGTTGAATTTGAATACTTTTCTCTGAAGTTTATAAACGTTTTGATGCAACTGTGCAAAAATTTCCTTTAGAACTTTAAAAACTACGGCTCATACCTTCTTTTTCAAAATCCGTTTACGCTTGCGCAACCTTGTTTTTGAAGTCCGCTTCCTTTGCGCCTGTCTGCGACTTTGAGTTATGCGTAAAACTGACGATTTCCCGCGTGGTTTCGTCGATTTTTAACGATTTCACTTGCTAAATCGCAACCCCTTCCGCTGAACCGCAGGAATCACTCCCTGTTGGTTACATTTTCTATTTTTTCCTGCTCCTGGAGATTTGTGTCCTCCATTGGAAGTATTGCTCCGCCCTGGCCCTTGGTCGGTACGTTTACTAAAACGCTGTTTATACAGCGATAGCCGTCCGCATTAGAGCGTTCGACTGTACCCTAGTGGGCAAGCATATGTGCTCTAGGGAGGGAGTCCTGGGTTCAAACCCCACTACCCCCAAACTTTTTCCAAACGTTTTCGTCGCACGCCGGCGACGTTTGAGGAAGGCCCCATCGAAGGGACATCATGCACGGTACATTACACTGTTTTTCAAGGGTACCTACAGTGTGATAGGCTTCTATGAACTGATGAGGCTGTTTTTGGTAAGTTTAATGCATTTTCTGAGGTAATTTTGGGAATATTTGAGCCTTTTTCCTTGGTCCTACTAGCTTAGCTAACTAGTACTCCAGGGGGGAGTAAGAAAAAGTCACTGCCATTTTTTTCTTGGAGGGCTTGATCCAGGCCAAGCCCCCCTTAAAACCCTTTTGTTGATGCTAAGACATACCTAAGTGTTTTAATCTCTCTTTGGATGCCTAAAGTACACTTTCTCAAAGTAACTAGGGTTGTGACCCTAGCCCCGAATGAAGTTCACCCCTACCACGAAACTGAGCGGAGGTACCTTCCTTCATGGAGGATATACCGAAATAAAATAGGCATTTCATGCTTTAGGCCTTGGAGGTTAAGCCTAGTGGTCTCCCACCCCAAGACCCCTATACTCAATTGTTTCTACCACTTATTGTGGTCCTACTTTGTAACTGTTTCTGAATTCAGTTGCTTGGCCAAGTCATTTTCTGTGTTGGCCTGACATCTATGCCCCACATTCCTAACCAGCACCATTTCACCCAAAAGAGTGCACATGAAGTGCCTAATGCTACCTTGGAGGCCAGAGTCAGTCCAATTTTCATATAAAGTCTTTTGTATTATCCATTTGTGATTGAATCTTTGTGTATAAACCTGCATTGTCTATCTGCAGCCCTTCTGTGTTACACTGGATTCCAAAACGAATCATTGATTCGATCCACATCCTGTTCTTGCTCTACTTGCTGCTTTGGTTTGGGTTTTCAACTACAAAACCTGCAGGATTTCATCAAAATATCTAGAGCATAAATCAAGGACATCTTTCTCTTGATCCAGGCCAAGCCCCCCTTAAAACCCTTTTGTTGATGCTAAGATTTACTTAAGTATTTTCATCCCTCTTTTGAAGCTTTCAGTACACTTTCTCAAAGTAACTGGGGTTATAACCGTAGCCCCCCCAGGAAGTTCACCCCTACCACTCAACTGAGCGGAGGTACCTTCCTTCCCGGACGATATACAGAAATAAAATAGGCATTTCATACCTTAGGCCTTGGAGGTTAGGCCTAGTGGTCTCCCAGCCCAAGACCCCTATACTCAATTGTTTCTACCACTTATTATGGTTCTACTTTTCAACTGTTTCTGAATTCAGTTGCTTGGCCAAGTCATAATCTTTGTCTGGCCTAACTCCTTTGCCCCATATTCCTAACCAACTCCATTTCATCCAAAGGAGGGCACATGAGGTTCTTGAGGCTAATTGGGAATCACGAGTCATGCCAGTTTTCATATAAAAATCATTTGTTATATCCTTTTCAGATTGAATCTTTGTATTTATACCTGCTTTGTCTATCTGCATCCCTTCTGTGTTACATTGAAATACAAAACTATTCATTGATTCGATCCACATCCTGTTCTTGCTCTACTTGCTGCTTTGGTTTGGGTTTTCAACTTCAAAACCTGCAGGATTTCATCCAAATATCTGGGGCACTAATCAAGCACATCTTTCTCCTCCCGAGTGGGCACATGCAAACATGGAATATTGCAAAAAACACACCTTGCTCGCAACGCATCGCTTCGGGAGCGCTCCACAAGCGTCCCTTCACGAGGGTTAGGCTTGCGAGTGTTGGTTGGGAGTACAATGAAGGGCCTCGTGCGATATGGGGTCCCCTGGCGGGTTAGTCTTGGAATGGTGCACCCGCCAAATGGGCACGTGATATGACACCAAATATGGCATACAACCCTACCCTCGCCTTCTACACCCAACCTAGTGGCCTAGAATCAAAGTATACCCATATTCTAGAGTACGTCCGGTCCCTTAACACGCATGCAAGTGCCTTGGTCGAAAATTGACCTTCCTTCGGAGAGCCGAATTTCAGCATGCACGCAAAATATATTGCCAATATATATTTTTTTTTTGCACGTAGACACATTTTGAGTCCGGTGAAGACTGTTCAATCAAATTTACACTGCAAAACTACTTTACAGCAGAACCCAGTAGGCAGAGTCACCCGATGGATGCCCCTTACGCCATTGGGTCAGTGGAAATTCGGGTGCTCGGCGCCTCAAGATCCTGCAGGGCGTCCGCGGGCACATGAGGGGGTGATATTTGCAATATATCACGGGAGTTGGATGTGCATTCGAAACTGTAAGCAGAGCTTGGCTAACAGAGGGTACTTTCGGCTGTGGTTAGAGTGGATTAGCTAGCTACATCGTGTGGAATTACTGGAGGCATGAGGAGAGACATACAACAGGTTCAGGCCGCTAGTTTGGGGGGAAGAATCTGTCGATCCGAGGCTGTTTGGGATCAGGAGGGTGTGCGGCCGGGGGGGGGGGCGGGTTCACTGCGCTTTCGCCCTTTGTGCTGCGCCTGGGCTCCGTCACGTCGGGGTGGCGCAGGGGGAGGAGGGGGGGGGGGCTGGAACCAATAGGCTGCAGGTAGGCGTCCAGAGCGCGTTGCGCTGCGCTGGGCTTTGCTGGCTTGGGCGGTGCCGGGGGAGGGGGGCGTTTTTTCCGCTGTGGTTGATCCGAGGCTTTGCGCTTCGGGGGTGTCAACACCGCCGCAGGCAGGGCCGAGGGGGGAACGTATTTTGGCGGGTCCCGGGGGGCATGGCCTCTGGAGGTACTGAATTCACCCGGGGAATCAAAGTAATGGTTTCTGGTTACTGGTGGGCCGATGGCCCCGGGTGGGTTGTCGTGGAGAAATTTGTTGGCGTCCTCGATGAGTGGCGTGAGCGCCCTATTGCGTTTAACCAGGGCGCTGTCAAAGTCCTTAGCATGCATAGCGGGGTCCTTGCCTGACGGGGACGTTGCAAGCGTTGTGTGGAGCGTTTTTGGGACGAGCGTTCTGGTAGCGAGTCGTCTGTCCCCACGGTCGCTGGCTATCCACCATTCGAGTGCTAATTTGTCAAAAGGGGGGGGCCAGGCGCTGGAGAGACACTGCTGGAACCATTGCATCGTGGGACAGAGGGCGCAGAATGAGATGGGATCCATCAAGTGCACTTCTTGACACTTTGGGCATGTTCGGTCACTGGTGTCACAGTGAGGTCTGTAGTCCTGACAACCATACGTGCCTGACACCCACTTGAATGCGATTGCCGAGAAAAAGCTGCTCTGTCGGAGAAAGCTTGCGCTGGTGCCGAAATGCAGGCGGGTGTGTGGGTGGGTCGGGAAGAGGGAGCGGGTGTGGTGTTTCGGAATTGTTGAGATGACGGCTAGGCCCCCACTAGTGACCACTCCCGCAGGGGGGGGGGGGGGGTAGGAGGGAGGGGTGCCACAGTAATGCTTGAGCGGCCCATTTTGAGAAATAGTCCGCGAGCTCGTTTCTCATAAAGTGTGCGTGGCCCTTGATCCAAGCCACATGGATCAGGTGGGGGAGGGGGGCGAGGAGGGATGTGTACGCAGTGTCTCGTGTGCCCTGTGTGTAAGTGGACGGCCTCGCTGGGGGGGGGCTGGAAAGGGCCCGGTTGACCGCTTTGACTGTGTCAAGGTTATCACCCAAGATCACCACCGGAGTATTGGGGAGGATGTTGGGGAGGTGCGCTAACGCCATTGCCATGGCCCATTGCTCGGAGCCCCCTGAAGTGGGCAAGGGCGACCAGCGGCAGAGGACGTAACACTGTTGTTGCCAGAAGATAGCGAAGGCGCTGCCATGGCCCCCATCACCCGAGCTCCCATCCGTATAGATCCACGCCGTGTCATCAAAGGGGAGCTCGGCGACGAGGTTAGCCGCCTGAATGCACCCCCACCCCATTAGATCCTCATGGTTGAGAACGTGGCGGAGGTTAGGCAGGTGGAACCAGTGTCCTTCACAGGTGCTATCCATGAGGACCGCTTGAAGAGGAACCGGGATGTCGGGGTTGCGGGTTTGCGGGGAAGAGAAGGGTGGGAAAAGGTGGTGGTGGGTTATGTCACCCGGGGGGAGAAGGGGGGTGTTGGGGGGGGTGAAGGTGAAATTACTCCGTTCCGTGATGGTAGCGGATTCCCCGGTGTCGAAACAAATGGTGCCTGTTTTTTTGTAGACTTTGGTAACCGTGGCCAGGCAGGGGGGGGCATTTCGGGGTGCAGCATACAGTCGTTCTCGCTCGCGTAGTTCACAGGGGAGGCAGGGCTTCCATGGTCCAGGGGCGTGGAATCGAAGACTCAGGCGGTTGGCGGCATCCAAGAAGCCATGTTGAAGGGCATTTTGCCGTGTCAAAAAGAGGGCGTCTCTAACTGCCACACAACTGGCCGGGGGTCCGTCCTGGTTCAGGTACCTTAGTCCCGCCTCAACAAAAGACTTGTGAACCGCTATTCCCAGGTGGCGGAGGCCTAGCCCCAGTTTAGCACGCGGCTGGTATATGTCCTTAGTGGAGACTTTGGGCGAGATTCTGCCATGCGTAGCAAGCTCTTTCCAGACCGTTGCCGTGAGCTCATCTATTTCGCTGGGGAGAAAAGGGTGGGCAATGAGGCGGTAGGTGAGGATTGGTATTAGTTGGACATTCACCAGTTTAACCAGCTCAGGGAGGGTGAGGCGAAGCGGGGAAAGGTGTACGAAGTAGCTGTTCAGTTCCGAGTGTATTTGGTGTCGGAGTTGCGGGGGTTGCTTATCGTTGTAGATGTAAACACCCAGGTATTTGTAGCCCTTACGTGGCTGTTTGGTATCCGGGTCGACAGTAGAAAGTGTGAAGCCGCTTGGGCTCTGGAAGTCATGCTGTGGGACGCCACCCAGGGCGTGCACCTCTGACTTGTCACAGTTCATTTGGAGCCCCCATGTCCTGGCGTCCGTGTCATAGAAGTCAATTAACTTTTGGAGGTAGGTCTGGGAGGGTGATCGGTACAATTTGTCATCGATGAAAGCGTGTGCTGAGGTCTCGGCGGGTCTCTCCAGCGAAGAGGGTTGAGGGGCTGCATGGAGCAGCACGTTAGAATAAAGGATGAACAGGACAGGGGACATGGGGCAGCCCTGGCGGAGGCCCCTGGTTTGGAGGTAGTGGTAGGGTGTGACATTGTTGACAAGAGGGGCATCCTGGGGGTGGGCGTAGAGTCCACTGATCAGGTCTACCAGCCCCGCCGGCATTCGATAGTGGTGGAGGACCCGACGGAGGGTGAGCTGGGGAACGCTGTTAAAGGCCTTGTTAAAATCAATGTAAAAATGGTAGGCCTGGGGGCTTCGGACGATTTCTGCTGTGACGTGAAAAAGGTGCTCCATGGTTCGGAAATTCGGCATGCCCCCGTGTTGGCTGTGGTGCATGAGGGAATGATCTCTGATGAAGGTTTGGAGGGCGGAGGCGGCATGTCGGGCCACTAGTTTGTAGACAGTGTTTAAGAGGGCTATTGGGCGGTAGTTTGCGGGGTCGTGGGGGCATTTTTTCTTGTAGATCAAACATACTTGGGCGGTCGTCCTGTGGGGAGGCAAGGGCTCATGCAGGAAGCGATTTACCACCAGAAAGAAGAGCGTCTGCAGGTGGGGGGGGAGGACGGAGAGCAGGTAGGTGTTGGTGTGGTCGTCTCCTCCCGCCTTGCGCTGGTTAGCCGAGTGGAGGATGTCGGTAAATTCTGACCATGTCATGTCCGGGATGTCCTGAGTTTCTGTGCCCGAAGGGCACTGGGGGGTGTGGCTCAGGAGGCGCTCTGTGAAATCGTCGGGGGGGGTGTAGTCAGGCGAACCCCCCAAGTGGAGGAGCGTATCCGAAAATATCTTTGAAACCTCTTTGGTGTCTGTAGCAAGGGTTCCGTCAGAGCGCCTGAGGGAAAATGGAGCCTGATCCGGGGGTTGGAGGTGTTTCTGGATGGCACTCTTGAGTTGGCGGCCCTGGACGATCGCTCTGTGTACCGCGGTTCGGGCCGATTTCTGATTCGCCTTTTGCCATTCATCGAGGTAGTCATTGAGCTGCCTCATTTTTTTTCCAAAACGGGGGTGGGAGGCTGGGGGGAGGGCATTGGCCAATTGGGTGAATTCTTTCTGAATTTTGGACGGGGCTGTCCCTCCCGCCGGGGTGGTAATCGAGTGGTAGGCCTCCGAGCACTCTCGGAGAATGGCGTCCACTATCGGGACCAGGTCAGAGGTCGGGACGTCAGGGAGGTGTTTGTTAAAGTCCTCACACCATTTCTCGGGGGGTTGCAGTCCCCCTTGAAGACGGAGCAGTTCCTGTTTCTTTAGCCTTCAGAAGCGTTTACGGGTGGGTGGGGGGGACTGTGTGGGTATGAGGGGTGAGTGCAGTTGTGCTGTGACAGGGTGGTGGTCGGTAGAGCAATCACCATAGAGAATTGAAGCGTCAGCAATTTTTTGGTCATGGAAGAGGCTCCTCGAAGCAAAGATGTAGTCCAATCTGTTCTTAGACGCCGGTCGGGTCCACCCCAGAGCAGTGCTGTGCATGTGACGGTACGTATCGATCCATGACGGGTTACTGCCCGATGTTTTGGAAGTGACCCAGGCCCATGGGTTGGAGTCGGCGTGCAAGGAGTCTAGATGGGGATTGCAGATGCAGTTGAAATCACCTCCCACCACATGGTAAGGGTATCGGGAAAGAAGACGCTACAGGTTGACTTCAATCAGGGGGCGCCTGGTAATTGCGGGTGGGGGAGAGTAGAGAGAAGTGAGGAGTGTGGGGGGGGCGCCCGGGAGGGTTATTTCAACCGAGCACATGAGTCCATCGTCGTCTGAGTTCGGAACAAACTTTGTGTAGGGCCGCAAAGCCGAAGAGACCACAATGGCAGTGCCATTCTTTTTCTCTCTCTTGTTGATTTTGGTGAAAATTTTGCATTTTTCCCCCCCGTGGCTAAAGATGTGTGGGAGGCTGGGCTCTTCGTTCAGTTCCTGGAGGAGCAAGACATGGTATCCTTTTTGTAGGTGGTGGAAAATGAAAGGGGTGGGGGGTTTCTTTTCCAGGTTGTGTGAAAGGATTTTGAGCGTGGGGGGCGGGGGGTTGTTGAGCTTTGCAGCTGGGCGCACATACCCCTTGCTTTGCCTCCAACTGGTCACGGGAGGGGGCTCAAGACCAAAGCAAGTCAGGTAAAGAAGGTCCCTACCAGGACCGGCCCCCGCTGTGCCCCTTCCGCCTGTAACCCCTGCTGACTTGCTCCTGATCAACGATTGCATTTATCAAAATCCAGGGTTCCAAATCCAAAAATATAGAAAATACCATCCTCCTTCAACCCTGAACAGCAACCAGATCCCACAAATACAGCAATAATCCAATCCACACTGCGGGCTTCCGTTCAGCACACCGGTCGTCCCACGGTGGCGGGCATGTACAACAATTGCACCAAAGAGGAAAGCCCTGAAATTGGCAAATCAACACAAATAAAGCAAAGTTGGGGAAAGAGGTAAACCTACACATTCACAGCCATAAACCCCTCATTCCCTGGACTCAAGACCTTTCCTTGACTCACCAACATATTGCCCTGAACCAGGTCAAATGAGATGGCTGAACGGCATGTGTCACAAGTCAATACACAAACCCCAAAAATGTGTTCACTCCCAAGCCTCTAAATCCTAGCCCAATAGGGGAGGTGGCGTGTCATGCCCTAGAGTGGCACTCAGGACCATGCCCTACCCTGACATGACCTTGGTTGGACTTGGAGTTGATTGGGCTTGGAGAACTGCCCCATGAAGATGACCTCACAACATGGCAAAATCAGGCAAATCACACCATTATGCCCAAAAGTCAATTATATACTCAAAAATGCATACGGCAAATATCCAATTGCTCCATGCATGTGTCAAACCGGAAGGTAAACTACAAGGGTGAGATAGACCAAAGGTCCATGCCCAAGAATATCCCATCATTAGCTCCGAAACCTCTCCGGTTATGTACATGGCATGCTTCACAAGTCAGCTCATGAGTTTGAGACCTAATTTTGTGAGGCCTCGTGTGCCAAGCCAAAGTAACCACGTGATCCGGCATATGGCGAGGTACAACACCGAAGCATATGCCAACATATAAGCAACATACCATAGTTCAGGAATCTCTAGGCACTTTACTGTTAGCCGACCAGTTGAGCACATAAAACACAAAAATGAGCATAAAATGAGGTCAACAACATGCAAATATGTCCAAATACAAAGTTGTCATGATGGTATATCTCTATGCTCACCCATGATATCCGCTCATGGTTCAATACACAAATGATTGGAACCATTTGCCAACAATTCCCCCACTTGGATCCCCAATCGGGCGCATGGAGATACCTTCGCCACCCATATCTACATGCCCCATGAAAATGGGAGTGCGCTCATGGATCTCTTTGCCAAACATACCATGAGCAATACATACGCGGTAGACTTAGTCTAGCGCTTTGAATTCCACAATTGGGACATGGGCAAAGCCCTTGTCACGTGTGGCTCCCCATCTCTTCGGCCACACGAAGATATATAACATGGGCGTGAGCATATCGAAGCACATACCATGCATATAACATATACCCTCAAAAGTGGCTCCCACCATGGTATTCCATGCCCCTCCATGGACATAGCTTCACGTTAAAAATACGTGGGAACCCAAGGAAAGTATCTATGCAACCCCGACACTCATGCGGTACACTCGAAAGTTGCAATAAAATATTCGGTTGCATGGTCCAAGAGTTATATATCACTTTCTACCCTCTTGACCATTATCCCTCGCTATACCGGGCATGTGTACACACCAAAGGCGTTTGATGCTTCCTAAAATAAGTTGAGACTAAGGCGCTTGCAACCCAACCTTCATTATTCTCTTTCCTCACACTCGCGCGTAGATATGGCCCTTCAAAGTGGTCCCACGAATCACTTTTGTTTCCCTTATATCTCCAAGTCAAATGGGTGGCAAGTATAAGGGAAACCTGATTCGGGCATAGGGAAAAGAGTATGACCACTCGAAGAAGACCAAATCAAGTGCGGCGATGTCGAAGTCGAAAATCCGATTTCGACATCGCGAAAAATTTAGATTAAAATTTCGAGTGCTTGTTTAGAAAATTGCGGAAGCAACGAACCCTTTACAGATGAAATCTGACCCTTCATCGGAGTTTCCGCCAAAATATCTGGAAATAACAGTTAACCAATCGGTTACCGCAAAATCGCGAGCCAACTGACAGTCGCCGATACATTGACCATCAGAACGAAAGGCGGAAAAATTACGGAAACATTATGATAAAAAAACCCTGTTGATTCCTGATATTCTGATATATAAATCTCCGCTGGCGGTGCCTCGGTACTGAATATGGCCGCTCATAGCCGGAATGGCCAAACCTATCACACTATCACATCGGGTTAGGTCAGGTGGATGGGAGAGTATGATATCAGCCAATGGCGGCTTGCCGGCACATAGATACACACCCCAAGTGACCCCAAGATGGCCACGGGGGTCCGAACCGGCTTCACCCCCCTTCTCAGAGCGTTGTCACCGCTCGGAAGTCATTGAAGAGAGGACGGGAGGACCCCAATGGGCTCCAATCCCCCCCTCCATGTCCCAAGGACACATGGAGGCCCCACACACGTCGTAGGCGTCCCCCATGCCCCAAGGGAGGGGTGAGGACACTGAAATTCGGTGCCCTACGCCATATCCGGTCTCCTCTTGATCTACAACATGGACCAAGGGGATCAAAGATAGAGAAATGTCGTCGGTCGACGTAAATAGGTATACCACAATGAAATATATATGTGGAGATCGAGTGAAGGGGGTATATGGCCAAAGAAGGCCGAGAAATCCCCGGATGAACGCCCTCACCCGTCTCCTCAATCACAGAAACAAACAAGATGCCAAGGGGGATCCATTACGGTGCTACAGCAGCAACCAAATGGAACAACACGTCCTTGACATCCAAAGAAATATTCTTTTTCTTCAGGTACTCCATCCAGACCGTGGTGTACCTCGGCACAAAACTGCTCGGAGGCTCCCACGAATCCCTGGATGCGGCGAATCCCTTCCAACGGACTTTCTAAAGCCTACCCCCAGGCGTCCCCGGGTCCGGCTTGTCCGCCAGGATCTTCTCAGCGGTGAAGTCGTCCTCCTCACCCTCGTCCTCGGAGTCCACATCGCGGGCCGTGAACTCAAAGGTGACGGGACGTCCGCTGGGGTCTGGTGCTCGGGGACGAAGCTGGGTATGGTCGCGGTCCAGGATCTTGTTATCCCCCACACGAACCGCATACACATCCTGCCCGACCTTCCGCACGATTACCCCCGGCACATACCAAGATGCCTGCCGATGCCTGGACAGGACATCCTTGTGGTGCCGCTCCACCCACACGGTGTCTTGGAGAGCATACTTCTGGACCTTTCCCTTCTTGAAGTACTTGGCCCTCTTGTCATGCTCGTCCTGAAGTGCCTTGCACACCTTGGCCGCCGTGTTGTCAGCCTCAGCCATCATAGCGTTCGCATCCCGGGCCACTTTGCCATGGTTCAACCACGGGAGAGTGCGTGACACTCGATCTCGTAGGAACAGGATGCGATGGGGCGACAGTCCAGTGGGTCCCGGAAGGTCGTGATACGCCTGGAGCACTCTCCACAGCGAGTTATACCAGTTCCGGCCCGGTTCGTCAATGTGCAGCTGGCGGAACTTCTCGAACATCAGCCGCCCGGCCACCTCAGCACGGCCATTCGACCGGCTGTGGTACGCCACGGTCTTGGCGTGCCGAATCCCCATATGCTTGCACATCGTCTTGAACCACGTCCCCACGAACTGACTGCCCCGATCGCTGCAGATGACAGCCGGGACATCAAAAATCGTCAGCCAATGCCTGATCATGGCATTAGCGACGGTCTTGGCCTGCAGCCCCACTCCATGCTTGTCCTTCTTGTCCTTCTTCTTGGACTTCTTGCGAGGGACCGCCACGATATACCCACTGTGCCTGTCCACCGCCAGGATGACACAGTCGTAGGTCTCTCCTTCCACGGTGACCTCAGGCATGGCGAATACATCCATGGCCACGGACCGCATAGGGGCCTCCGGTATAGCCGTATACACCGGGTTGCCCGCTGTGGAGTGGTTAGGGCTCTTCGTGGCCCGACACACGGCACAGTCGCTGCAGTACCTATCCAGGATGGCGTAGTACCCCGGAGGGAACTTGAAACGCCACTCCAGGTCCTGCTGCATCTTGTCTCGGCCAGGATGCATGAGCTGGGCGTTGTGCCAATGGTCAATGAGCTCCTCCACTCGGTTCTCGGGCACCAGCAGCTTGTCCTTGAGGAACAACTTGTCCCCATCCTCGGTCAAGCCCTCGGGCCATTCGTCGTCCGACGGGGCGCTCACGGCATTCCAGTACTTGCTCCAGTGCTCGGATGCCGCGTAGTCATCCGACCAGTCCTCTGTGAGCACCGACCTGACTAGCTCTACAGGGGCCACCATCCACTGCTCGAGGGTTTCCTCTCGAATAGCTTGGACGCGGGCACCCCGGAACTTGGCCAGGTCCGTACGATTTGCCATCACCACAAAGCACCTGACCCCCTCTTGCTCCATGGCCTTCTCCATCTCGATGATGCGCTTGGCCTCCTCGGTCTCCTCGGCGTCGCCATGGCTGGATATGTCCATCCACGCCTTGCCCGCGGGGTAGGCCCAGCGACTGAGGCAATCTGCCACAGTGTTGTCCTTCCCTGGGACGTACACGACGCTGAGGTCGAACTTGGCGAACGTCTCGTGCCATCGGGCCCTCCTAGCCGCTGGTCCTGAGGGGGCGTCGACATGCTCCTTGTGCCAGCGCTGTAGGGACTGGTGGTCCGTGCAAACCACCACCGGCTGCAGTCCGATGTGGCCAGACCACTTCCTGAGCGCACATACAATGGAGTATGTCTCCTTCTCCCTCGTGGTCCATGTTCGGCGTTGGCCCTCGGCCAGGATCCTGCTCCAAAACGCCACGGGTACATGTGACCCGTCGTTCCGGATCTGCTCGAGGACTGCCCCTACAGCATAGTCCGAGGCGTCCGTCCGTAGCACGAATCTCTCGTCCGGGTCAACCAGGAACAGCCCCAACTGCCCCGGGAGTCGCTCCTTCAGGCGGTTGAACGCATCTTCGGCCTCAGGGGTCCAGGCAAGCTTCTTCTTGCTCCCCTTCCGGCCATCGAACTTGCCCACCTGCAGCATCTTGTGCAGCGGCCCCGAGAGTTCTGCATACATCTGGACATAGCCCGAAAAGTAATTGCAGAACCCCATGAAGAACCGGAGTTCGCTGATGGTCTGGGGCTTCTCCCAGTGGTGCAGGGACGCCAGCTTCCCAGGCATGGGACGGCGTTGCCCGTGACCAACCACGTGACCCGCCAAATCCACTTCTTTCACGAAGAGTGAGGCTTTGGTTGGCTTGCACACCATGTTGTGCTTGTCCAACTCGCTGAGCACTCGGCGCAGATCCTTCTCATGCGCGTTGATGAGCTCGTCCTCAGTCATGTTCTCCGTGCCGGACCCGATGATGATGTCATCCACGAAGGGATCGGCACAGTCCCGGACAGGACCGAGTAGGTCCTCCATCATGCGCTGGAAAGCGGCGTTGCCATTCTTGGCGCCCATAGGCACCACTTTCCACTGCATGGGCCCCAGCGGCGTTGACATCGCTGTGCAGGGCCTGGAGTCCGGGTTGTAGCGGCATCTGGTGATAGCCGTGTTTCAGGTCTAACACCGTGAAAATCCGCTTTTTCTGTTGTTTTTGGGAGATGGAGTCGATCAGGGGAAGCGAGTACGAGTCGTGCTCGGTCTGCTCGTTCAAACCTCTGTAATCAACCACCAACCTCCACTCGCCCTTCTCCTTCTTGGGCACGATGAAGGCTGGGCTGGCCCACTCACTGTCGGAGGGTTCGATCCATCCCCGCTCAATGAACTCGTCCAACAGCTTCTTCATGGCCTCGGCCCGATCGCCCTGAAGTTGGTACTCCCGATGACGATAGATCTTCGGGTTCGGCTTCAGCTTGATCTTTGCTGTACCAAACCTCCCACGATCTGGAGGGTTCTTGTTGGCGACGCCACCGAATAGCCGCAGATAGGCATTGATCAGCCTCTCCTTCAGCTCGGCGACCTTCGGGTTCTCCTGGTCCTCTTCAGCCGCTTGTTTCGGTATAGATACAACCGACCGCACTGCGGTATAGGCCTCTTCTGGGTCCGATTCCGACTTCTCCTCGTCCGATATGCCGTCTTCATCGTCGTGGGGAGCTCTTCCCACCGATAATCTTCGGAATTTTGCGGCCTCGGGCTGGTGACTGTCGCTATCGGCACCCATTCTTGGAAAATCCCATGTTGGTGGGTCCGACCCAACCGGACCATCGTATTGGTCCGCGATGTGATCCATGACCCTCGCCACGAACTTGTCTTTCTCGTACTTGCCGGTGACCAACATCTTGTCATCCCACCAATGCGGAGATGTGACCATGGCCCGCCTCTTCTTGGCTGCCACACGGTCGTGCATCCCCATCCGCATGTAGTTGACGACGTCGTGGATCTCGGCGTGGGACAGGACGTCAATGCCATCAATTGGCTGATCCGTCCCCTCCTTGGGCTCAAACATGACCTTCATGGGCACCGCCTCCACCCTACGGATGAATGCTTCATCACCCGTGGGCTGGGCTTGCGCCCCATCCACCAGGAAAGCCTTGGTACCCCACGCTTGACCCGGGGAGGGCATTGATACACCCTTGGCGTCGATGAACAACTCCTCTTCTGGCCCGAATGACATCTCGTTCAGGGTGATGGAGTCCAGCGTCGACTTGAGACCCTCCAGCGGACATGGGGTGGATCCTATGCCGGTTATGACCAGGATCCCTGTCGCCCTATCCGCGATGATCTTCTCCACCGTACGTCTGGTATTGTCCAGGGAGCCATGCCAATACATGGGTCCCCACTCCTTCAAACCCCAATGCCGGTGCCAGGCCGAGTCTCCTCGATGCCAGTGCCGCCTACACTTCCTCAGAAGTGGGGAATCCGGGGAAGCAAAGACGTCCGTCTCGGGCGCTTCGGCTCCCAGCGTCTGGATCATCCTGGTATACACCTGCGGCGCCATTCCATATCCCGTGAGCTGAACTCCACGGTCTCCTCTGGACTTGGCACCCACAGCTTGCACCGCTTGGACGATCTGATCCTCTTCCTCAGCATTCAATTGGGATGATCCGCATGCATAGTCCGTGGACAGCCATGTGAGGCATTCATCATCCTCCCGAACCAGCGTTGCGCGATGGGGAAGGGCTCCAATGGCGTTTGCCACCATGAAGTCATACCCCTTGATCATATCCCAGTCAGTAATGTCGGCCACATAGAAGTTCCCGGATAGAGTGCTTCTCTTCGCCAGATCAGGGCGGTTCAAGCGCTCATGCTCCCAGAATTCCATACTGATAGTGGCCACATGGGTGCCCCCACCCATGATCTCTCCATTGGCGACCTTCAGGCGGACCGGTCTCCGGCTGGGCTGCAGAAGTTCCTCCTTGAACAACCCTCTCCGGACCAGGCTCACCTGGGCACCCGTATCCACCAACACATCCACCACCTTCTCATCTCGTCCGCACCGCACTCGCACTTTCAAGTGCAACTGCCGCTCGTCACCATGAGGCGTATGGACGACTCTCACGGCATGCAACTCTAGCACGTCCGGGTGCTTCAGGACTTCAAGGGTATGGTCACGGATGGTGTAGATCTTGGGCTGGTCCTGCCCATCCACGGGGCTCTCCGTGGTTGCTCCTTCCTTCTTGCCATGTCCCGTACCCACATGTACTTCCCTTGGCAGGGCGCTCCAGGGGTTGGGAGTGGCGAAACTCAGTGGTTTTGGCTCTTCTGGAGCCTTCTTCGGCACCCGATGTGCCTCTGATTCCTAAGGGATTCCACTGATTTTCTGAGGAGAGACCTCCGAGGTCCCACTCCCGTGGGGGCTCCTCTAGACTTGACTTCCCGCAGCCCCTTCCGGCTGCGATCCGCCAGGACTTTGTCCACCACGTTGCTGGGCTTTGAGTTCCTCCAACGTCCTCAACATGTCCTCAGCAACCTCCTCGATCAACCTCACTCGTTGGTCTTGGCCAGGTCCACCACCATAGCCTCTTCCTCCGCCTTTCCCTTGGCCTTTGCCTTGGCCTTTTCCCCCGTCTCCGCCCTTCGCCTTCCAATCGGAAATTCGCTGCTCCTTGGGCTTCTTCTCGGGGTGGGCGGCGAAGTAGGCCTTCTTGTCCGCCTCATAGACCTTGCACTGACGGTGGTCGTGTGCATGGTTGTCACCCTTGCCATAACAGACCCAGCACCCGTCGTGCTGAGACCTGTACTCCCGGAACGAGAGCGGTGGATTCCCGATCCTCCTTGGCTCTCTGTTCTTCTTGGGTCCCATCCGGCTCCATCTGGACCGATCCTGCCCATGGTCCCCCACGTTGTGTGCCACAAACGCGAAGAAATGGGCCTCCTCGTGATCCTCCCGGGACCCGGTCCAGTGGTCTTGGCCACTTCCACTACCATCCTCCGCGGAGTTGGCCGTGTCCTCCTGGATCTTCCGATGATGTCGGTCTTCTCAGTGGCCTCGTTGTCCATGACCATGTCAATCCTGCACGTGGGCCTCGTTCTTCGCATTGAGCTTCAACTCCACCGTGATGTACTTCACGATCTCGTCCAGGCTCATGCGGGCGAAGATGACCTGCATCCTCAGCGGCTCCCCGCGCCTCCACTCCACGTTGTTGAGGCGCAGCAACCTTTGCCCCATGGAGTCTCCAAACACCTCCACGTACACGGCGTTCTTCAGTCCCAACATCCGGTTGGGCTCGCCCAGGTTCATCCTGAAGAACTCCATGATACCCGCATGGGTATCCTCCGCCGCCATGATCCTCACCGCCACGCGCTTCTTCGCTCTCTTCTTCTCCTCGTCCTCCACTCTCCTCTTCCAGTTGCCGGGGAGGACGTCCTTCAGCAAGTGGCGATTCTCGCTGGCCTCGTTCCAGTCCTCCACCAGCTTGAGGCATCTGCGGTACTTCCGCAGATACCGGTTCCACTCCCGGACCCGCAACTCACCGCGGTCCAGCTGCAGCGGGATGGACCACAAGTCCTCCAGCTTCTGGTTCGGAGCGTCCACCCGCTCCTCATCCTCCAACCACTGGAGGCAGGCCTGCTCCGTACAGATCAGTCCTTCCCGGATCTGATCCCGCAGCTCCTCCTTCAGGTCCTGCGCCAGCCGGTGTGGGAATGTCCGGCATACCCACTTGTCCCGCGGCGCTCCCCGCATCTCCCCGACGACCTCCTCGGCAAAGTCCTCCCAATCCAGGATGAAGTCATCCAGGTTGGAGGGGTTGCCATAGTAGTAGGGGATTTTGATTCCCCTGAGGTCGTCAATCCTGATGGCGTCTCCGACGTCCCCAGCCACCACTCCACCGAGACGGATACCACCTGTGGCCGGGGGGTGTGAGTACACTCCCCGTACATCCCTCTCCTCCATGAAGTGCGGTCCAGTTGGGCCTGAACCCATGGGGTTTGGAATGCGGGAAGGACTTGCTGTGTCGGCCGTCCATATCCCCGTATTGGGGTCCTTCGCCCACAGGTTTCCGCCTGGATGACCTCGACCATGTCCTTCGGCGCTTCCCATGGTTCGCCCCTGCATGGTCTGGCTCTGGATCTCCTCTTCCGCATAAACTGCATAGGCAGTCGTAGTGGGCGGTGTATCCTGGGTGGCATGGGACATCTGTACCGTCAGGCTCCTCGGGTCCGTGGTTGCGTGCCCTTCCCGCATGGACCCAGCCGGCGCTGTTTGTTCCCCGAGCATTGTGGATTCGCTGAACATGGGAACAAAAGGCAGCGCACCCGGGTCAACACGCGGAGGCGCGTATGGTGCCTCTGCAGGGCCGCCCATGGGATTCTCCATGGCGTTCCTGAGGGTCTTAACCCGCTCCGCCAGCTCTACCGCGGCCGGCTTTGCCGGGAGCTCCGGACCCGAGGCGAGGGGCTTTAGCTCCTCTAGCCTTTTCAGGCGTCCCGACATGTCCTTCACCAGGTGGAGGAGGCTGTCCACCACTCGCTGCTGCTTCTCCAGGGCCAGCTCCAGATTCTCCCGGTACCGGTCCCGTTCCGCTCGCAGCTCCTCCATGTCCTTCTCCGCGGCCGACTGGTCATCCAGGATCCCGGCGACGTCCTCCTCTAGACCGTCCTTCGCGTTGTCCAGGCGGTTGAGACGATGCACGATGGCGTCCATCCCCATCTTTGGGTACTTGCCCATGAGGAAGGACACGTGCTCGCAGTGGCACACAGCGTGCCTTCCGCCTGATCGAGCGCATCCCGCGGTTCCCGGCGCCTCAGACTCATCGCCCATGGGCGTATCGCCTATGGCGTCCGTCTCTGGTCCCGTGTGCCGGGGCACAGGTGCCGTCCGGGCCCTGGCTGGCCTCTCCAAGCCCTCGGCGTCGTGCTTCAGGGCGGGCTTGGGGGCCGTATGCGCCCTGGCGATCGGTCTGGCCGTCTCCTCCGACTCCGAGGGTTGCTCATAGGCTGTCCGATAGCCCTCGGAGTGCCCCTCGGACTCCAACAGCCTGACCGGGCTAGGGTCCGTATCCATAGCCCCGGCGTCCCTTGCCGCGGACTTGGGTGACCCGCGCTTCCGGTAGCGCCGGGCCCGTCCTCCACTGCTGCCTGAATGGCAGGCCTCCTCAGAGTCCTCCGTGGCGGAGCGGAGGTTGCATGCCTTTTGGCAGCGACGCTCGCACATGGAGACCAGGTCCTCCATGTCAAGTCCTCCTCTTCCCGAATGTCGTACTTCTCTTCGCGCTTCAACTTCCGGAGTTCGCCATGCTCTTGAACGTCTCGGCTCTTCTATGGCTCCAATCTCCGGCGTGGTCTCCACCGAGTCCACAATACGCACCCGGGGCGTACTTGGGCAGGGCTCATAAGGGCCCAAGTCCCCGGGTCGGCGGTAGGTAGGGGCAGCAGGTAAGCCTCTGCTACCATAAAGAAGGTTCCTACCAGGACCGGCCCCCGCTGTGCCCCTTCCGCCTGTAACCCCTGCTGACTTGCTCCAGATCAACGATTGCATTTATCAAAATCCAGGGTTCCAAATCCAAAAATATAGAAAGTACTATCCTCCTTCAACCCTGAACAGCAACCAGAACCCACAAATACAGCAATAATCCAATCCACACTGCGGGCTTCCGTTCAGCACACCGGTCGTCCCACGGTGGCGGGCATGTACAAGAATTGCACCAAAGAGGAAAGCCCTGAAATTGGCATATGAACACAAATAAAGCAAAGTTGGGGAAAGAGATAAACCTACACATTCACAGCCATAAACCCCTCATTCCCTGGACTCAAGACCTTTCCTTGACTCACCAACATATTGCCCTGAACCAGGTCAAATGAGATGGCTGAATGGCATGTGTCACAAGTCAATACACAAACCCCAAAAATGTGTTCACTCCCAAGCCTCTAAATCCTAGCCCAATAGGGGAGGTGGCGTGTCATGGCCTAGAGTGGCACTCAGGACCATGCCCTACCCTGACATAACCTTGGTTGGACTTGGAGTAGATTGGGCTTGGAGAACTGCCCCATGAAGATGACCTCACAACATGGCAAAATCAGGCAAATCACACCATTATGCCCAAAAGTCAAATATTTTCTCAAAAATGCATACGGCAAATATCCAAATGCTCCATGCATGTGTCAAACCGAAAGGTAATATACAAGGGTGATATAGACCAAAGGTCCATGCCCAAGAATATCCCATCATTGGCTCCGAAACCTCTCCGGTTATGTACATGGCATGCTTCACAAGTCAGCTCATGAGTTTGAGACCTAATTTTGTGAGGCCTCGTGTGCCAAGCCAGAGTGACCACGTGATCCGGCATATGGTGAGGTGCAACACCGAAGCATATGCCAACATATAAGCAACATACCATAGTTCAGGAATCTCTAGGCACTTTACTGTTAGCCGACCAGTTGAGCACATAAAACACAAAAATGAGCATAAAATGAGGTCAACAACATGCAAATATGTCCAAATACAAAGTTGTCATGATAGTATATATCTATGCTCACCCATGATATCCGCTCATGGTTCAATACACAAATGATTGGAACCATTTGCGAACAATTCCCCCACTTGGATCCCCAATCGGGCGCATGGAGATACCTTCGCCACCCATATCCACATGCCCCATGAAAATGGGAGTGCGCTCATGGATCTCTTTGCCAAACATACCATGAGCAATACATACGCGGTAGACTTAGTCTAGCGCTTTGAATTCCACAATTGGGACATGGGCAAAGCCCTTGTCACGTGTGGCTCCCCATCTCTTCGGCCACACAAAGATATATAACATGGGCTTGAGCATATCGAAGCACATACCATGCATATAACATATACCCTCAAAAGTGGCTCCCACCATGGTATGCCATGCCCCTCCATGGACATAGCTTCACGTTAAAAATACGTGGGAACCCAAGGAAAGTATCTATGCAACCCCCACACTCATGCGGTACACTCGAAAGTCGCAATAAAATATTCGGTTGCACGGTCCAAGAGTTATATATCACTTTCTACCCTCTTGACCATTATCCCTCGCTATACCGGGCATGTGTACACACCAAAGGCGTTTGATGCTTCCTAAAATAAGTTGAGACTAAGGCGCTTGCAACCCAACCTTCATTATTCTCTTTCCTCACACTCACGCGTAGATATGGCCCTTCAAAGTGGTCCCACGATTCACTTTTGTTTCCCTTATATCTCCAAGTCAAATGGGTGGCAAGTATAAGGGAAACCTGATTCGGGCATAGGGAAAAGAGTATGACCACTCGAAGAAGACCAAATCAAGTGCGGCGATGTCGAAGTCGAAAATCCGATTTCGACATCGCGAAAAATTCAGATTAAAATTTCGAGTGCTTGTTTAGAAAATTGCGGAAGCAACGAACCCTTTACAGATGAAATCTGACCCTTCATCGGAGTTTCCGCCAAAATATCTGGAAATAACAGTTAACCAATCGGTTACCGCAAAATCGCGAGCCAACTGACAGTCGCCGATACATTAACCATCAGAACGAAAGGCGGAAAAGTTACGGAGACATTATGATAAAAAAACCCTGTTGATTCCTGATATTCTGATATATAAATCTCCGCTGGCGGCGCCTCGGTACTGAATATGGCCGCTCATAGCCGGAATGGCCAAACCTATCACACTATCACATCGGGTTAGGTCAGGTGGATGGGAGAGTATGATATCAGCCAATGGCGGCTTGCCGGCACATAGATACACACCCCAAGTGACCCCAAGATGGCCACGGGGGTCCGAACCGGCTTCACAGGTCGGGCAAGCGTGATGGTCGCGGGTTTTTAGGAGTGGGGCGGGGGCGGAGGGGTTCAGAGGATGGAGGGGGGGTGCTGAAACGATGCGCGCTGGGTTGAGGGACGCCGAGGCGTTGAAGCAGTTCGCTAAGCTTGCCCGCTGCCGTCTTGAGTCTCGGCGTCGGGCTCGGCGTCCAGAGCACACTGCACGTTGCGAAGGATGACCGCCACTCGCCGGTCCCGAGGGACTTCGGCCCCATCCACCAAATCGCTCATGCGGTAGGGCACCTGATGCTGCCATTGTTCTCGAAGTTCTCCCGTGACTTGGAGGGCTGAGTATCGTGGTACCCGCACACTCACCACCGGGCCATTTCCCTTACGGAACTCCATGGTGGTAGCCCCCACGAGTGAAATCGAGGTGATAGTGTTGCCTAGGTCATCGATGTCCTTATGCCATCCTATGCCCACCACAGGTTCATAGTCGTTCACGCTGACTTGGTTCGGCTGTACCGCTAGCAGGGGGATGTCCTCCAAGTCTTTAGCGTGCATGAGGTTGTCGATGAGATTCATGAGCTCCGTGGGGAGCTCCTCCGCTCGTTCGAGGGTGTGGGAGGCATCCACGTACTTCCATCCGTAGTGCAGCTTGCCTCTTCGGGTCTCTCTCTCCCATTCCTGCTTCTCGAGGTAGGCCATTAGGGTGGTCTCCATAGTCATGTCGATGACGTCCTCGATAATGCGTAAGCCCGGGAGGTCTTCCTCCGTGAGGTCCTCCGGTTGTCGATCTTCTTGTCGCGGCGGGCGGCGAGGCGGGCGTAGGAGTGGTTGATGCTCCTTGTAGTTGGCGATGTAGTCCTTGAGGAAGGCCCCCGCGCCGACGTTCAGGCCCGCTCGCACTCGTGCTTCCGGCGGGCGATCCTCCTCAGCCACCGAGGGGTCGAGTTGTAGGAGTGTGTCAACCTGTAGATAAGGTTGGGACGGGTGAAAGGAAATGGGGCCCATAGCAAAACCCGTGGCAATTTGAGCGGATTGGAGCTTCTCATAGGTGACGGAGTAGAAGCTTATAGGAGGATTTTCGGATCTCGAGTGGAATTCAAACCGCGTGAATGGGCCTAGGAGACCCGCCGCACATTGAATGTCAAAAAGTGAGGTCGTGTTGGGCGCTTGGACATCCACTTCGTTTGGCTCTCCCTGACTAGGCATCGGCGGCGGAATAGAGACCATGGTCGGCGGAGATTTAGGGTGAGCATCCTGCTTGCCTCCTTTTCCAAATGCATTGAAGGTGATCAACGCTCCGTCCTTTGAGGTACACATTACCATCGCTCCATTATTGTGGAGGATAGAGGCAAAGGTAGAGAGAGGCGAGCGCCCTTCGTCACTTGGGGTATTGCTAAGGTCCAATCGGACTATCACGCTATCCCGGCTCTTGATTGACGTGCCCATGACACGGGTGCGCCCTCGTCCCCCAATCATGTGGCCCATGAGGGTGTTCATGACCTCGGTAGGTGTAAATTCTCCCTTGTGGCGGTTTCTCTCGTTGCGTGACGGGTTCACAAAAAAAGAGTGTTGGTCAACCATTTTTGCCACTTCAATCACATAGAATCGCCCTCGTAAGAAATCTCCATGCTCCAAAGCCACGGACATAAGTTCGTTTGCAAGAGCCGGAGCCATGGTATATTCGTACCAGTAATAATTTGGGTGTGGTGCACGAAGGGCTTCTCCGTTCTCAAAATAATATTTGCAATTGGTAGTAGTCGCCGCGCCCTCAAAGTCCGGTGCAAGCGTATTGTTCAACCATTTGTAGAAGTCCCGCACGTTGCCTAGCTCCGCTTTCTTTCGGGTGTTGGTGTCTTCTTGGTCACTCGGGAGCTCTCGTTGATCAATGATCTCTCGTAGCACGTCAAATCGAAGTAGGACATGCGCTTGCTCTATATCCAAGTTGGTACTTTGATGTACGAAGCGACGTAGGCTCGAGGAGTGGTCAACCGTGACGCTCGGGTGCTTAGACGGAGCATACCATGATTGGGAATGAAGTCGGTAGGCGATGTATGGCACGGCGAGAGCATTCCCCAAAATGAATTGGGCGTTCTCAACGTTTTGGTTGCCGGGGATCCACCATTGCTTTGCATCATTGAAGCCTAAGCGTTGCGTAATAAAGGGGCGTAAGGGAGTGAGAAGCAAACGGGGGTCAACCAACAAGCAATTTTCTGCATTGCAATTTTTAATGGGCGCCGGTAACATGAACCATCCGTCGAACTCTTCGTTGCGGGAGCGGGCAAGTTGAAGGGCGTGTCCTATAGACGCCGCCCAATCCGTCACGGTCTCTACGGTGGTTCCCAAGTCGTGATCCACGTAGTTGTACGGCACCGGGCACACTAGGAGGGTCTTGTGGATGTGCAAGATATCATAGACGTGCGCCAAGTCTTCGTGTGCACAATTTGAGTAGAAGCCCGAGCTTTTCAGGATAGTGGTGTTGAGTTTAGTGAAGGAGTTCTTTTTGTCGGAGACGTTGGACTCATGGTTCCATTGGCAAGTGTCCCATAATTTTCGCAACGTGGCACACGCGTGCATTCGCTTTTTGGCATCATACGCCATGGTGCCTTGCACTTTGATGCTTCCTGTTCGAGATATGAGGAGTTCGGCGTTGCTCTCAACGGAAGCCCATCGTTGTAGGGCCGTAGGCGCTGCTTGGTCAATATGTGAGTATTGTCCAAAGGTGAGCGGAGAACCGCTAGGCAAGCGTGGATGAAGTTTTTTATTTTTTGGCAAAGTGGGATGTTTGGAGTCGTCAATATCCATAGAATTTTGCGTTTGAGAAGCATTGGACCAACCAAGGAGCGTATATGGGCTTGGGAACATGGTAGCGTGAAAATAGGCGCGTTCACGTCGGAATTGCGAAATGGGACTAGAGGTTAGCAAAGACGAGAAATGTCGGCGACGGCGGTGAAATAGCGTCGGTGGCACGACCAATGCCAACCAAGGTAGATGCTCAAATTTCGGTGAAATGCGCCCAAATGCCACTAGTCCTGGACGGCTTATTTTTTGACTAGTGGTGCGACATTGTCCATCTGAAGGGGCAATCGAAAAAAAATAGACACTCAGAAAGGGATATATATATATATATGGAGATCATATATGTACTATCCGGGGAAGACAAGTGATATGCCCCGGATGTAGAGGCAAGCAAAGAGGAAGAAAACGCCAACTCAACATACTTCTACACGTACTTGGACGTCAAGTACGTGAGATTGCCCATTTTTTGGAAAACACTCAAAATGAATAACCCTTTGGGCCTATTAAGTTGGGATCCCTTGGCCTCATCCTATGACTATGGGGGGCAAAACCTCATACACAGTGCCTATGAGGCACGTTAGTTCGTCCTTGGGCGCTTGAACGCTCGTAACCCTTGTTGTTTCACTTGGGGGCTCAAAGCGCCTTCGGCCGCCCAGATTTTCTGAGAAAAATCTGGGACACAATGCGTTTTATCAAGGAAAAAATTGCGGATCACTCGAAGAGTGTTTCAGTCTTAACTTCCGAAAAAATCGTATTATAGAATCTTCTATCGCAGTCCACGGAACGGACGACGACAGGCGGCGCGACTGCGGCGTCTTCACAACATTCAGTAGTTAAATAAGAAGTCGGGATGTTTACCGATTTCACGGAAAATTTGATAATGACAATGAAATTATGATAGATCCGCATCGATTTGACAGATCGGGAAGGTTAGGGATCAGGATCGGTCTCGTTCCGGTTCCCACAGAACAGGCAATAACATGCTCCCACTGACGGACCCGCTCACGGACGGCGTGACGAAATGACGGTAAAGGGCACATGGCTCCGGGCCTCCGGGCCCTAACCCTAACCCTAGCCCTAACCCTAGCATGGGGTTCTGGGTACCGCTTCACTGTCAGCCATTCGCCTTTGGCTCATAGCTTAGGGAGGGAGTGTAATAGACTCGGCCAGATCGGCTAAATAACTGTCATGATTGCGAATAATTCCGAATCCGAAACCTCAGAGCGATCATCGCAATCGCGATCGCAAATCGCCCCAGACTGCCCCATGGACCGGAGAACGTCATACGCTTTTCCCAATACATGAATCAAATCTCCTTTTCTTTATTTTACATTATATGTGGGAGATATAATCATAGGAAAATTTTGGTTCATGAGTTGACTTTAAGAAATCATACCTCGAATTCTTTGTTAGCAGATTCGTTTTTGAGGTATGGGTTCGAATTGCATCGGTCTCAGTGAATTTTCGAATCCCACGGATGTTAACGCATACACATGATTTCATGAGATCATTGACGTTAGAGTAGACAAGCGTTCATAATTTTGTCATGGGTGCATGCCAAAATATATGAGTGTTGTATCGTCTCATGAGTGTTGGCTTACCATCGCAACTTTCCTTTAGGGCAATAGTCGTTGTACATAATGCATGGTGCATTACCACCTTATGGCTTATCTTCAATGAAGGTTTGTATGACATATGGCTTTGCATACATGTCTTTGTTTGGATGTCTTGTGTCATCTATTTTGTAGTTTCATGATGCAAGAGTATAGGTTGATATAGGTGTAATATCATTCGCATTTTGCCCATTCGTTGTGTATGTTTCCTTTCTCAGGACGTTTCTCCATTCTCAAATTGTATGATACAAGGGGCCGCCCAAGCAAGAGCCGTCTAAAGAGCCGCTTAACATACGCCGCCGAAACAAGCAAGCCGAACAAGACGGGACCGGAGTACCACAAGTGGCACCCCACTCCATAGTAGTCTTTTGTTGTTTTGTGTCTTCTTTGGGATTGGTTCTATCGTCTTGATTTTATTGTTGTCATAAATTTTGGCCTCTCATCAATTTCTTGATATTTTCATTTTTACAAACAAAACCTTGTAAAATATTGCCCAAGGTTTTTTCAATAGTTAAATCTTTAACTCTGCAAGTTTCATTTTTTTGAAGAATGAAAATGAAATACAAATTTCACAAATGAGTGCAAGGGCAAGCTCATTTCAGTTTGCAACGTTGAGACAGTGTACACCGTCAAGCTCCAAAAATCATGTTGATTGTGCGGAGCACCACCGTAAAAGGTAGCAAAGATACGATCAGTGTTCAGCATCAACAGTGTTCAGGGAAAATGTTGTGGAGGTCGAACACCAGTTTTGGTACACTAACCGTGCACCCAAACTTTTCTCGGTCAAGGCATGGTAAGTCCAATGATATTCACCTGTGTTTAGAAAACGGTTGTACATTTTAGAGATGAGGGTCGTGTATTGAACCGCATAAATGTAGATGTGCAAGTTGTAATTTTTTGGGCGATGGGACATCGTTCGTGGTGATGGCCGTCACTTGCTAGAATCCCTAAGCTGGTTCAGCCTCGTATGTGCTTTCTTCGGTACGAGGATTGATCTATCCTTGGCAATACGTCTTTTGAAACTGTTGCATGGGTACGCTTAGTTTTGCTAGGAAGCGAACAGATAGTGTAGTGATTCTTGTTGATTATGCAAATCTGGCTGTATTCAGGACCACCTTTGAGTTCTCCATTCCAGATCAACTAGTTCTGCACCAGGCACAAACAGCACCACAATCAGGACCTGAATAATCCACAGACTAACAGAGTTTTGAAATTGTTCATCCGCCTGTCATTTTGCAATACCCTGCGATAATACACAGAACTTTTCATGTACGGAAAAATCCCTTTTTTCTGCACGCACGCAACGCATCCTAAACTACGGGACTCGCGATCTGGCCACCGGCAGCCCCCTGCTGGGCATAACCCGTCACACCCCCTGCCAAGCCCTTGCCGCAGCCACTAGGCCACCTGCAAGGGCTGACAGAAACCCAGGGGTATGCACAGCGAGTATTGTACAAAAAATTTGCTGAAATGGACTGAGATATTATACAATTCCTAACCCCATGACCTGAAATCCTGAACTAAGGTCCCTCTACTTTTTTCGGGTATACCAACAGTATCCTGAGTGGGGGGGGGTCACTGCCACCTAAAAACCCAGCTGACTATGGGAAAAAATTCCTGAGAAAGCACTAAAAGTTTTCAAACAGAAATTCACCTAAGCAAAATCCTGCTCTAAACTCCTGGCCTAAAACTCAGGGGGGCAGTTCTCCAAAAAACTGAAATCCAAAACAGTTTCACTGATCCTACTTACTGCCCATGCCATCTGTCTGGTCAAAAAAAAGGTTTCCTGCACCAAACAAAACCCTGCTCAGAAGTTTGAAAAAAAAAATTGACAAACAGGCACAAAAGCAGCAACAACAGGGCACAAAAAAAAACAGTGAATACACACTGTGCTGCACCACAGGGTATAGCAACCCTTATTGCTAATATACAAAAAGCTTCTGCTGCGGCCTTGAGTATAAACAAATTAAATTACTTCTGAGCATCTTGAGCAGCACTCTCCCCATCACTCTGAGGCAGAGGACAGAGAAACAAAATAGGAGCGCTGACGTATGGGGGGAGCTGGTGGAGAAACAAGAACACAGACCTGAATCGGCTGGACTCATCCAAAGGTATTTTTGATATGTCGACATCTGAAAATTGATCCCCATCGTATCTCACTGACCTGGAACAGGGAAGCAAAGAAGAAAGGGTAAGAAAATCAGAAGGTTAGGGCAAACGAACCTGCATGCATACAATGCAACAAACACATGCGCAAGTGTGCACACGTGCATACATTAGTAAAAAAATTCCTGAGTGTCCCCAGAAAAAATTATGCAAACATACAGTACACGGGTCCGCTGCACATAGTGTGCTGTGGCCACTCCCCCCTCCCACTGTGGGGTGCTGCCCTCAGGCAAAACCGCACCCCAAAATTCTCTTGTAAAATAAAAACAAAGCAGAATTTTCCTACACACTCTGGCCTAGAGTGTATGCGCCCACTGAGGCACGCATGCCCTCAGTGGGGGGGGGGGGGGCAGGAGTCACTGCAGGGGCAGTGGCTCCGCAATGAGACTCTGCAGTGGCAGAGTACAATAGTCCCAAACTGGGACAGTGGGTGGGGGGAGTACTACAAAAATATTATAAGTTTACCCATAGTTTAAATGAGGGACTGGCGCACCGGCCGATGCACAGACGTGCCCCAGCTCCCAAACAGCAGCAAAGAGTTACAAAACAAGCAAGCGCCACAATGTGACTCTAAAAAAAAATTCAGAAGTCTTTTGAAAAATATTCCTCTTGTCAGCAAAACAAGCCAAAATTGGGTTGACATGCCCTGAGCAAAATGCTCAAAATCAGGCCAGTGTAAAACTGGGCCTGAGGCCTCAGATTCAAAAAACTGAAGCAAGGCTGCACATCAGTGTGAGCCACTGAGCACAAAAACAGTGTTTTTTGAGCGCCTAAGGCGCTTGGTGTCAAACCTGTTTTTCCCATCAAGCTCATTTGAGCTAGATTCAGCCACAAAAAGAAAAACTTGACGAACACTGAAGAAAAAAAAACACACAAAGGCAAACGCGCTGACAGCCTTCCAGCCCAAGCACGAGGCTCAGGGGAGGCGCGCGTCAACCCAGAGAGCTGTCCAGTGCTACGATGGTCCTAGCAGTGATTGTGGTAATGAATCTGACACGAACTGAGAATGAGCTGAGCCTGAAACCCGGTTATGCAGTGAAAACTGCCACCTCTGTGGCTTTCCACTGCGCAAGCGTGCACGAGCACACGCAAGACACTACACAACCTTTATGTTTATCTTCCTTGCCACAACCCGGCCCCTCTCTCCTTCACTACTTTGACTTCAGCAGCGCTCTCCTGCAGCGCTCGTGGTGTGCGCTGTCATTCAGCGCTTGCAAGCAGTGCTGTCCAAAAGCGCTTGCCTGCAGCGCTGCACTGCGCATCAGCGCTCACTGTCAGCGCTCTCCGGCAGCGGCGCCAGCGGTCAGCGATGCCGCGCTGCCTTTCTCGCCTTCGTGCACACCTTTAGCGCCTTCGCCAGCGCGCTTGAGTGAACTGATCATCTTGGGCACTCCTGAGGTGCACGCCCGGGCACTCACGAGGTGCACGCCTGGGCACTCTCAGGGTGCACTCTGAGACTCTGTTCTCTGAAGAAGTTCAGGTCAGAATTTTTGCTTGGGTCATTTTCTGTTCTCTGACACCGGCGGGCTCCGTAGCCGCCGCGAAGGATCTTCTTCCTCAGTTGGGCTTCGTGCCCTGCTGCCACAGAGCAAGCAGACTCCTTTTCACTGTTGGCCGCACGAATGGCGGCCTCCTTGCTCTCTTCATCAGCCTGAATGGCCTGCGCCTGTTGAACACCTCCGTAACCGCATTCCCAATGTTCTTCCACACTCAGACCATGAACGTGAACACTTTTGTAATGTGGCGGCAGGAGATTTGCACACGCCCTTGCGCTGTTGCGTAACTCTCGTTGCGAAGTTTTTGGCGCGCTTGTTTTCTCTCTTCATGGTTCACGATTCGTCGAACTTCACACTTCTCCAACTCCGTAGCAAGACCACAAGCATTCACTGTAGCAGGCATCTCCGTCGGACTCTCACTGTCACAGCACTCCAGGACCTCCTCTTCCATTGGTACTGTCCTAGATGAACACAAAAACTCTTGTATTCAGGACCACCTTTGAGTTCTCGATTCCAGATCAACTAATTCTGCAGGAGGCACGAACAGCACCACAATCAGGACCTGAATAATCCACAGACTAACAGAGTTTTGAAATTGTTCATCCGCCTGTCAGTTTGCAATACCCTGCGATAATACACAGAAGTTTTCATGTACGGAAAAATCCCTTTTTTCTGCACGCACGCGACGCATCCTAAGCTACCGGACTCGCATTCTGGCCACCGGCAGCCCCCTGCTGGGCATAACCCGTCACACCGGCATGTAAGTCAGTAGTACATTCATTTTTCAGAACTTTCTCGCAAATTATAGCTTGTACAAAAGGGTTGATCAACTTCAAGGGAGTGGGAGAAAGGTTGTGGCAACAGCTCTTTTTTTGTGTTGAAGAAACCAAATAGCAGCAGATGGGCCAAGTTATATATTCATAATTGTTCCGGTGGCAAACAAGTAAAAAAATGTCCATGGACTGAGGGTGCTTAGTTCATCTTGCTCAATCTGCGTACCCCTATTCCGTTCAGGTTGATGGTAAGTTGTTTACATTATTTGAGTTTAGGATGAGCTATCTTCTCTCTTACTTGCCAGTTCCAGTCCACATTTCCAATGTAGATAATGTGCACAAAGAAGCAACGCAATTGTTTTGCAACATGCCTTTTGTGTTCATGATGCATATGGGACCTTGCCCTCATATGCAGGCACATTTTAAGTAGGTAAAAGTTTCTCCTTGGAACCCCTCAAAGCTTCAGGAGATCGCTGACGCTCCAGTGTGAGTGCCAGCTGGTGAAAAGTAGCACGAAATAGCTCGAGGTTGGCCTGAAAATAGCTATTTTTGTCACTTTTTTAAAGTTTTTTTTAAGTTTCTAACGTATTTGAAGGTTCATTGAACCTTCAAAGTAATTAGAGCTGCCGGCATGGCAGCGGGCGCCGTTCGTCTCGACAATTTTTACGGCATTATTTTCTTGATGAAAAATGTCGTAGATGTCGCAGATAGCTACAAAAAGCTGTTTTTTTATTAAATTCCATTGACCTATGGTGGAGTTTTAGTGTACAATATGGCATTTTTCATTAAAGTGCCCTAAGTTGTCAATTTTGCTCCTGAAGTTACGGCCACTCCCTCCCCTATGGGGGATATTCAGCATATGTCTGTAGGTATTCAAAAAAATGTTACGGGGCGCCAGATTGCCCTGAGGCCCCTAGGCTGGCGCATGGGGGGAGACCCGTGCTTCAAGTTTTAACCTTGTTTTCAACGTGTTGTTGACTTTGTTTGACCGGTTTGACTCCATTATGACCCATAACTGACTTAGACCTGTTGACCATAGGACAGTTCTTGTCGACGACACTCTTGTGCATGCTGGCCTCCTCAAGGGGCCTCCAACGTCGCCAAAAATGGGGTTTGAAAGACACAAATTTTCCTGACAAAAATGGAGTCCAAAATGAAGCTCTTCAGCCACATAGAGGCAAGACATCCAACACACGTCCATGTTCTAGAGTAGATGCAACTCTGAAGGAGGACTTGGAGTTCTTCGTGTTCTTCAAGGTAAGTTGCACAAGGCATTAGAAGGAGCCAATCCAAGGAGCTTCAGTCCTTCACCAAGCCCAAGATTGGACTGCAGATAAACCAATCGATGGCCTGGCGTGGCCTGGGAAGGCCTGGAGCGACATCATTACCAGGTATGTCCTCCACAACCTCCACCTCCTCCTCAAGTACTTGGACTGAGGTGCATCATCAACAACATGGAGAAAATGATCCTGACATAGAAAATGAGGCTTGCTGGGCCTCCTACTCTGGATTAGAAGCGGCAGAGATTGCCAAATATTTTGCGACAAGTTCATCAGCGACGACCAGCGACGAATTTGGGCCAGCCACAAGCCCAATCACATGGTGGAATCATGCCCCCAATGAATTTTTACCAGCAATTGAATTTTATGACGCCCAACGACAAGGGCACCAAAAATTTCATATGTGGGACAGCTTCAGCGAAGGTAGCTGTCACCATACGACGAGAAGACCGTCGTCAACTCACAACAAAGGAGCTGGAGAAGTTTGACAAGGAGATGAAGGAGTTCTTCAAAAATTATCTGAGCTCAACTGGCTCTCAGAGTGGCAAATCCTCTCTAATCTTATTTGTCTGATTTTTCTGAGCCCTTTGCCAGTCTTGCCTGTCCTGCCAGAGTCCCAGTGATATATATTCCAAACTACATGTTGTAAATACTTCTGTTTATTGGCGATTCTTGCCATTGTTTGGTTGTACTTTACTTATTTTTAAGGTTTTTTGAACCACACTTTGTTACTTACACCAAGTGTTTCTATACTTGTTTCTTTTGCTGATGTCTTCCTGCCCAGCTAGTCTATTTTTTCGGGATGGGTGTTTTTCGAAACACTGCAGCAGGAAAAGCATATAGGGCAAAACATGAGTTACTTTTACCCGTCAGAGGTTTCTCCAAACAAAGCTCATGGAAACTTTTTAAGGAGGAGGGTGAGGCATATGGGACCTTACCTTCATATGCATCACATTTTGAGTAGGTAAAAGTATCATTCTGGAAGCCGTAAAAGCTCTAGGAGAAGGCTGATGCTCCAGTGTGAGTGTATATTGTATAGTAGCAGGAAATAGCTCCAGCTTGGCCTGGAAATAGCTATTCTGGTCACTTTTTTAGGGTTTTTTAAGTTCCTAATGTTTATTGAACCTTCAGAGTAATGTGAATGTAATTTTTTGAGAACTGGTGTGTGAATTTTAACATGGTACCAAAGTGCATTTTCAAATTCCTTGGTTTTGTTAAATTTTGGGGGACCAGAACACGGCTAACGGTCACAATAGCAAAGCAGAATGTAAAGGTTGAGTCAAAAATAGGTCAAATACAACCTTGATTCCAAAAGACGGTTCACAAAACGTACACTCAAAAAGGTACACTCGTAGGACGGTTGCCTTATGGACTTCGCCGTGGGCCGCCATCACCCTAACAGCTTCCGTTTAACCCCGGTCACTGCACTTCCTCGCCGAAGCTTCTACTTGCCCATTCGCTTGCGGTACTTGCAACGGGCGGGGTTGTCCGAAATTGTATTCGCTCACGCCTCCGGCTGCCTGATCGGTGTGTCGCTGATGAGGGGCACCCAAGTGGTCGCATCCTTCGTTGCGCCGTGGACTCGCACAACTCCAATAGCGATAAGATTTCAACAGGTCAACAGAGGTGGTCGCAGATTCCAAATTCGTCATTGCCAGTCTGGCCGTTTTCTGGAATTTTGAAGTTGGGAAGCTTCCAATGGAAACACCAATAAAAATTGTCAATGTGTCAATAGAAATGGTCGCCGGCTCCAAATTGGTCATCGTCGGATGGGATTCTCCAACCGGCGACCGTCTTGTAGAGTTTGGCATCTTGAAACATTTCAATGGAAATGCCAATGGAAATGGTTGACAGGTCAACAAAAGTGGTCGCCTTCCAAATTGGTGTGGAAGTTGGAACCTTGGAAGCTTCAAATGGAAATGCCACTGGAAATGGTCAACACGTCACAAGAAGTTCCCCCGACTGCGTGTGGTTCCCCGGGCGGGCGGCGGGGGGGGGGGGGGGGATTGAATGGGTGATCCCTGGTGTATGGGTGAATCCGAAAAGTGTTGGGCAGAGCAAAACCCCTGCAAATCGGCAATCCGCCTGCCTACTACACTGGCACCGTGGTGATATTAATGTGAAAAAACCATGCTTGCAACATTGTCAAAACTGAGCTTCCCTACAAAGCGGATGCACACTGTCACTTGGCCTCTCTTTGTGTTTCACACCCTTTGTTGCCCATGTATGTGTGTGAACTGGGCGAACTCACGAAGCACAACGCGACTCCGACACGCTATTTGACTTCTCGCATCCAAGGGTACCAAATATATCCATCGGCCGGCAGCATGTTTTTGGGGAACTCGTGGTGTTTGTGGGATTGTGCGTGGTGCCCAACTCAGTCTCTTTGTTGCCACGTGCACCAAGGAAAATAGAAAAGGTTTAGACCCCTATCTGTTTGGCGAGAGCTGCTCCTTGGTCGCGAATGGAGTAGCTACTGTGAGAAGGATTAGCCGGGCTAAGGTCGGAGCCCGCGTTACACCCCCAAGCTTGGGACCGTGTAAAAAAGGCTTGGGGACATTGTTGCTGCTCTCCCGGCAATCGGAAGAGGCACTCAGCCGTCGCGTGGGCCTATTTCTCCATGTGGCCAACCAATCAGCATCCATTCAACACTGTCACAGTGCCGCATAGCTGTGTAGAACACAAACAATGGTGCGGTCTGTACTTCACCAGGCAAGTGGGGTTCACCCTTGGTGATCTGAATGCGGTTGATCTAAAACGGTGGGCAGTAAGATCTAGTGGGGGTATCAGTAAAAGTGCTGTGGGGACTACTTATGGACTGCAATGTTGGCTCCCCAAAATTTCATACCCACCATGTATGCATTGTCTGTGCCATGGTCGCGGAGGCTCCCTGGACCACAATGTACTTCACGCCATTTCCAGGTTGGTGCACGGCTGATCCCTTGATCGGGGGCTAGGCAATGCTTGTGGTGCTGGTGATGCAATGAGGGTTCGGATGAGCGAACTGGCGATCACTGAATCGCCTGGCACACAACTGGCCCCGGGCATAAAACCACCCCCAAATGGGGGATACAACCACCCTTAAAACCACCCCGGGTGGTTTTATGCCCACTGTTTTGGGGGATAAAACCACCCCTTTTGGGGGATAAAACCACCCCTTATGGGGGATAAAACCACCCCCCTTGTTCACCTCCCCCCCCATGGGGGGCTTTTAATTGGGGGGCCGGGGAATGGGGCCCCGCCCCCCTCTAAAAGCAGTCCTTATGCCATTATATACAGACCGCGCGCCGAAACGAAACATACTTCAAAAGTCTACGATGCAGCCCCTCTAAATGACCGCCTCAGAGAGCTGATTCGCACTGTCATATTTGTTTTGATCAATCATGGCTGTTTTGCAAAGTTAGGACCTTTACAAGGTTTTAACTTCTTTAACAGCATCCACTAATTCCATATAACCTAGGGATGCGATTTAAAGATGCACCAGCAAAGTTGAGGTGCCGAACAACACTATATATAAGCCACAGGCCCCAAATCCCAAGAAATCTATTTGCCATATTATTTATTTGCTGTGCACGCGTGCATTTCGCAGTCGCCGGCATTTGCGATCTTTCATTTTGACTGTTCAAAGTGAAATCGGGCTACAGTGCACGATATTTCGATCTAAGACCAGTTTTATAAATGATTCTAAAAGCTTCGTGTTGCTGTATAGTTGAAAAACCGCCGTCATTTTGTTTTGGCACCGCTTTTCGATTTGACGTTTTTCAGCGCATACGGCCGCCTTTACAAGCTCAAAAATGAAAAGAATACCCCCAAATTGACCGAAATTGCCATTCATTTCGTCAAAATCCGATACAATAGGCCCAAGATAAGAATATGTCAATGTTATGCTATTTGCAACCTGTGTCGCTAATCTTGCCAAATGCACCCTTCCTGTCTTTGCGCTGCTAGCTTAAACACCAGGCAAAGGAGTGTTTTTGCTCTTGTTTGTCACCGCCTGGCTCCACTTCCAACATAGAAAGGTGACCCGAAAACGGCTAAAAACGTAATAAGGCTTTTCTTTTGATGGTGCTTCGCACCAGCAAAGGAAAAGCCAGACCAAGCACGAAAGACGAAGGATTCATTTAATCCTACTGTTCCACACCCTCCACAACATATCATGTATCATTGCTTCATTGCAATTTCCTCAACATGCTCATCGTTGTTTGTTATAAATACTTGATCATGCATGTGCATATTGTGCAATTTGACTTCCACATCCGACAGATACCTTTCAGAGGCGATCGCAGCCCGCACACTGCCCTTCCCCATCTCGTGGAGCCCCCCTCCGCTTGTTAAAACCACCCCCTTCGGGGTGATAAAACCACCCCAGGGTGGTTTTATGCCACCAAAGCAAAAAATGACACGGCACAGCAAAACAAAGCAAAACAATCCAAACCAAAGAAGTCTGAAGAGTGCACTGTGCGTGACTGATAGGGTCCCCCCCGATGGGGGGACCCGTAGCAACACACATGAAATTATGTCCTGCACACCTGAATAGCTGTCCTACATCCACCAGAACCATGGAAAACCCAATACCCACTGGTAAAAAAAGTTGTGCGAGAATTCGACCGCGGAACCAGGGGGGAGGTTCTTGCACAAGGCGGTTCCTAGGCACGGGGGGGGGGGGGGGGGGGGGCGGGTAAGGCACAACACAGCAAAGCAAAGCAAAACAATCTAAACCAAAGCAGTTTGAAGAGTGCACTGTGCGTCTGTCTGTCTTCCGGGACTGAGTTTCCTGGTTCACATTGAGATGGGCCACCCCCCCCCCCCCCGGCCAATAGGGGGATAGAATCACCAAAAATGGGGGATAAAACCCCCCCAAATGACCAAATGGGGGGATAAAACCACCACTGCAAAAGGGGGGATAAAACCACCCCAGGGGTCAAAAATGGCCAAAAAAGGGGTTGGGGGTGGTTTTATACCCACGACCAGGCACACAACCAGGTCAAAAGATCATCTATGCCATCATGGGGCGGGGAATCCCCCCATTCAAATGCGACTCGTTCGGACATCCGATGGGCGCCGGGCTTCACAGAGTTGTGTGAATGGCCATTGTGTTAAGTTGGAAGATATGAGGGGCACAGATCCCAGCAGCTGCTCTCCGGCAGTATGCTAGCACTGGTAGTCCGAATGCAGGCGCTCTGCCGCTGGGCGGTGCAGGCCTGTAGCATCATGTGGCAACGGCCGGCGGGTTTTCTTGACGTGGACGACCGGCTGCAACACCTACGCAAGCAGCTCAAAGCAGAACCAATTCATGAAGAGCACCTAGCCGAGTTGTGGCATTGCTGCAGTACCCCCCCTTGCGCAAGCACCAGGAAAGTCAGGAAAACGACAGTCAGACCGGGTCCCAGTGCTTGGACAGAGCAGTGCTTACGCGCGACGCGCGGTACCAAAAGATCGTAAACCAAAAACCTGCCCACACCTCACCCTAAGCACAATTCTGATGACAGGGCACTAGAAAACAATGTGCAGGCAAATTTCAGCCAGTTCTGGGGGTCCTCACTGCCCATCAGGGGCATCAGGAGCTGTGGAATAGAAGTAAAGTTTGCCCTCAGACCATGCCCATTCCTCGTGCATTTCAAAAGAATGAAATCATCCCCACAACCGATAATAGTGGCAGGCGCCTGCTCACCGGTGGACGGGAGGTACGTGACAGCCAAGCCAGGAGTAACAACATTAGTCATGGCTGAAAATCACATCAAAACAAACAGCCGCAGGTTGCAGTACCAAGCATAAAGTTGCTATGAGCAGGAGGACTCATCACAAACATGATACAGCCCTGGTGTCCTGGGTCCTGGTGCGAGACAAGGCGGTGCTTGCGCAAGAGGGGGGGGGGGGGGGCGGGGATATGCAGCCCCTCTGTGATCAGGAGGCACTGACCCGAGAGCACGACTTGGTATTCAACAAATTCAGTCGTCCATGTTGCGGTGAGTCCTGCGAGGTAACTTGGGACCCCGCACACTCAAGGCGGACCCAGCGATGTCCATGCACCGTTGGTGCAGGCAAGATCACATGAGGGAAACAAAGACGGACAGCAACAACCGACTGATACCCCCCCCCCCCCCACATGCTCCTGCAGTGGCCCCGCATCACCAATTATGTCTGGTGGGACTTATGTCTGGGGACGCCGTTCTTGACTTCCATGCAGGGGACGTTTAAGGGGGGGGGGGGGGGTCAGCTTGCAGATCACATTGGATGTGCACTTGTGTAAGACTGTTTCAGAAGCCGGCATCCACGCGAAATGATCATCAAGTGAAAGGGATGCATGGAGAGTCGGGTATGTGCGGGTGTGTGCCTTGTAGCCCTCTGTTGATGACTGATGGCAGCTTTGCTCCTCCCTATTGTGAGAGAACATCGCGATTAAGCACAGACTTATTTACACATATTTACAACAATATCCACCAATCAACGCATGGATACCATAGAGGACTGCATATCCGAGCCCTTTGAAGGCAGTTTCAGCAGCTCCAACAGTGAGACGTCCTCGTGGTCACACATCTTGCCATATTCCTTGCAAACAGCACACGCTTGTCCCCTGCACCAGCACCTCTCGAATCAAGGGTGCACTTGTGGGCATTATCTGCCCCAAGGAGATTGGAGCGCACTGAGGGTGCAGCATGGGCAGTGAAGGGTGGGAGGCAGCCAGCAATGCCAGTTGCAAAAATGTTCACTCCCAATGTTCCCTCTTTTATGGGGAAAAAAAGTGGAACACACACCCCCGGGACTCGGCAAAGCAGCTGTTGACAGATCATATGCTGTCGAGCAATAGCTGCTGGTGGTGTGTTATTGTTGCCTTCCTGAGGCGCCCCTGTCAGTGAACCAATCTTCCGGTACTTAAATCATTGGGCTCACAAGACAGGCCGCAGGTCGGACATTGGTGAGTGCATTGACATCTTCAGTGGTTAGGTAACAAAAATGCTCCAAGATGCCTGCAGTACTATTCGATGGCAAGTCCAACTGCAGCTGTTGTTTGCACATGGAATAAAAGCACACACCGGTCAAGCAATAGCAAACTACATACCTGCAGTACAAGCAGTGGCGAAACTGTGCAGCACCAAGAAACACTGTCATGAGAAGCCATACGCCTGCATGAGTATGATTTGACAATCATCAACAAACACCTTGACCATGACGAGTGATCTTCGGCGGGCCATGAGGCAACGGATACTGGGTTCGCATACGCCCCCGTGTCACAGGCGCATGGTCATCATCACTCAGTTCAGTGTTTTCTTCGGCGGGGGGAAGAGGGGGTGTTTGCCCGGCGCGCACCCAGCGCGCTATTTTTGTATTACTATCCCGGCTTTAACCCCAGATTTACCCTCCCCCAGAGGAGCCAAGTCGACCAGAGTGGACCCCAAACCCTCCCTACAAAGCACGCTGGAGAAGTCAAAATAGCTGAATTCAACAACAATGTGTATCCATCATGTATTGGCTAATAAACAACTTGCTCCCCACAAGTGTGGGCATCAATAAATTCATCACAATGATGCTCCTGGCACTCACCACAAACTGTAATGGTGGAGCGCTTCTGACAACACAACGCACACATCTGCCTCATCCTCTCCCTCATCTTGCGTGGCGGCCCGGTTTCCTCAATAGCACCAGAAGGTTGAATTGAAGGCAAAGGACGGTTAGGTTCCCCGTAGGTACTGAAACCACCGAAGCAGAGCTCGGGACGGCCTTGGGTTCCCCAAAGATACTTCCTTAGCACTTGCCCCTACATAACCCCTGCCGCCTCGGGGGGCCACGTGTGGGTGGAATGGCTACATCACCCTTGCCTTCTCGGGGTCCCCATGGTGGGGAGAGATCAACATGGCTGCATCACCCCTGCCTTCTCGGCTCCCCATGGTGCGGAGAAAAGAGGGATGGAAGGGAGGGGAGGGAGGGTTGGGTTGGGTTGGGTGAAGGCCTCCCCCGGACGGCCAGACCCACCGCGCGCATCCTTCCCTGCGCCGCGTGATTGGGCCGGACGACTCCCGGCTGTCCGGTCACAAGGCCTACCGGACTGCTGACGGCCCCCGTACCCCGCGGAGGCACACGCGGGAGGGAGATGCCGCCGTGCCTGTGTGTGTGTGGGCGTGCGCGTCAGTGTGTATGGTGGGCGCGCGGGTGGGGGCGGCGAGGCACGTCGGGTCACACGGCTGGGCCGCGCCTGGCCCTGACTTGACCCGCTGGTGGGTCCCGGGGGGGGGGGGGGGGTCGCTACCTGCTCGTTGGCCGCGCCTGTCCCCTGTACGTGGTCTAGTAAGGTTCCGGTGCTGGCACCGGTGCTGGGGGTACGGGGGCTGGACCTCGCCTTACCTCTGCCTCCCTGTCGACGCGCACAAGCCTGGGTCGCTGCGCGTCGTTTTCCTTCGGTTTCAGTGCACGGGAGCGGCTGCCGGCGTGAGGGCCCATCGCTGGGCCACACCGGCTGTGGTGTACAGCCACAAGGGCCCGCAGGCATAGGGTGTCATGGGCGCTGGCAGGGGCAGGGCGCCGTCACCCGGAGGCATAGCCGTAAGCAAGGCCACGCCAGCCCACGAGGGACGCGCTTCCGCCTCTGCGAGCAGGGCAAGCGCCCAGCACACGGCCGCAGGCGGACATATAATGAGCAGCACCGGTGGTCCCGGGTGCCAGCTGGGCTCTACTGGGAGCGCCATATGTAGGGACCCAGCACTGCACACCTGCCAGGACGCGAGCCCCCGCACCAAATACGACGCCGCCAGGGTGTAGGACCACGGCACGTATACCTGGGGGTCCTGTACAGTGACCGCTGGGGGTTGCGGGGGGGGCCGGTCTGGAGGGCTGTGCGGGTATGGCAGCGCAGCCCACAGGGCATAAACGTCTGCAAAGGACAGGGGAGGCAGGGCCAGGGTACTTACGACTGCCTTAGTGGCACGGTGCCGGGCCGCGGGCGTCAGGCTGGACGGGCCCGCGCTGGACGACCTGTACCAGAGACCAGAGAGGGTGAGCGTGTCGCAGTTGACGGCGTCCTCCGTGAAGTGGGCGTCCCACGTGCACTGCAGCTGCGGTCGGCGGCGGACATCCTGCAGGACCCCGTCGACGGTGAGTGTGGCTCCAGGGGCTGGGGACACGTGGCTGAGGAGGAGGGCTGGAGCGTGAAGCAGGTGGAGGAAAGCGGCCGGGCAGCGGCTGCGGACGTGCTGCCACAGCTGACGTTCTGCGATGCCACAGAAGTGGCACTCCATCGGGATGCCCGGTTCTGGGGGGGGCTGCCACTCGAGCGCGCGGTAGGCGAATGCACGCTTGATGGCACGCGTGGGCAGTGCGTCCGACTCGAGGAGGTCATAGAAGACGGTGCCGTCGGGGCGCCAAAGGTGGGACCGGCGGCCGGCGTAGTAGGCAGCCGCGGTGGCGTCTTCGTACGCCTGGTCGAGGCCGAGCTGAGGTTCCAGCAGCAAGGCACCCTGGTAATGCAGGACCAGGGCCCCTTGGAGGTGTTGCGGGAGGGGCACGGCCCACGGGGTGGGTGTGGAGGCTCCACGGGCGGCGAGGTCGTGTGCCTCCTTGTTGAGGAGGGCCAGCAAGTGCTGGGCTTGGGTGTCATGCTAGGCTGGGACCCACAGCTCATAGTGCTGGCGGAGGCCCAGCAGGTTGAGGCAGAGGCGACGCCACAAAAGCTCCAGGACCGTAAGCTTGGGTGGGAACCGGGTGCAGCCACGGAGCAGGGCGGAGGAGCAGTCCGCTGACGACACCAGGCACCCGTGCCACCCCTGCAGGAGGTGCAGGGCGACGAGGCGGACCAGCCATTCCGCGCCCGTGGGCGAAGCCCATAAGCGGATGCCATACCAGGCGCGCAGAACAACGCCCACTCCGGGGGCGTAAAAGACGATGCCCCCACCCCCATCGCATTGACGGAGGGCCGCGTCGGTGGACAGAACGAGGTGGTGGTAGCGTTGGAGGACGGCGGGATCGGAGTCGTAGAGCACGGGCATGGCGGCTGTCGTGGCGTCGGGCAGGAGGGCGATCTGCACGGACAGCTGCAGGGCTGCCTCTCTGAGGGGCTGCGACTCACTGCCGGGGACGGAGGCCTGAGAGAGGTACTGGGCTGAGTGCTGTGCCAGGAGGTTGCGGGAGCAGGTAGCCTGTGTGTAGGTGAGGAGGAGGCGGCATGCTGAGCGAAGGGGCAGGTGCGGGCAGCCCGGGCCCCCGTAACGGGGGGCCAAGGACATGAGGGCCCGGGATGTCCAGCAGGGCAGGCCGAGGACTTGGCGGTAGAGCGCACGGGCCTGCACAGACGCCTCCGCGACATGCTCAGGGGGTACCGCTACCCCTGAGGCGACGTAGTCCAGCTGGGAGAGGATGAAGGCCCAGAGTGAGCGGAGCGCCAGGATGGTAGTGGCGGGGTTGGTGTCCAGGCGGCGGCGCATGCGGGCTATCTGCTTGGCCAGGTCGGCATACACACCCGGGGGGCGCAGGGCGTGGGAGAGTGGGATGCCCACCACCTGGGGGCTGTCTGTGGAGGTGGACGTGAGGTAGTGGGGCACCTGGGTCTGCTGCAGGCGGAGGGCGGATCCATCGAGGTCGAGGGCGAAAAAGCGGAGTTTGTCCATGTGGACGAGGCCACCTTTGGCGACGGTAGCCCTGGTGCAGAGGCGAGTCAGGTCGACCAGCGAGGTGAGCGTGGGCCGCACGAGGCGGCGGTCGTCGGAGTAGGAGAGGTTGCTGACGGGGACTCCGCTGGGCGTTGGGGGCACGCGGACGTCGTCTAGATGGGGCAGGCTGCCGCTGACCACCAGCTCGCCGACTTGGTACGTATCCCCGGATGGGTTGTCGCCCTGGTTCCACCCCTCTTCCGTGACGTACGGCGGGGCGAACCCATCCGCTGTCACGGGGTGGATGCGCAGGCGACCGTAATACTTCATGGCCCAAGGGCCGAAATTCCAGGGCAGTTGCAGGACGCCGTGCAGGGGGGTGCAGTCCTCCCGCTGCTGGCGGAGGAACGCGTCGGCCGAATCCCAGTCGGTGATGGCGGCTGTACCGTGGGACTCCAGACACGCGAAGACTACCGCGCGGAAGGCCAGCGCCAGAAACGCGGGACGGATGTCGGCGCGGTAGGCGAAGGTCTCTGGGGTGAGGGTCCCGGAGAGCTCTAGGGACGGCACCAGCATGGCCCGCGCGGCACGGGACTCGGAGCGGGTGAGGGGGGAGGTGAGGGCTACCGGGCGGTGTGCCTTGAAGAGGTGGGGGAACGGCTTGGACTTGTCGATGCCCATCATGACGGAGTCGAGGGATAGCGAGTCCTGCCCCGCGTCGACGAGCTGGAGGTGGCGCTGGACACCCTGCACCCCCCCATGCCTGAGGTGATGCAGGAGCGCCTGGGGACACTGGTCCAATCCTGCGAACAGTGACCCGGCCGCTGTCACTGAGGTCCATATGCGGTCGTCGCGGAGTACGGGTCCGTCGGCAACCGCCGCACTGTAGAGGCCTCGGCGGCGACGATCTGCCGGGTGGATGCCTGCATGCAGCAGGTCGCCTAGGAGCGAGACAGGTAAGTGTGCCACGGGGTCGAAGTAGGGGTCCCACTTGGCTGGGTCGAAGGCGGCTGTGAGGAAGTCCAGGTCCAAGGTGTGGCCGCGGTGGGCTGTCGTGGCTGCGGCCTGGTTGTGCACCTCCTGAAGCCTGGCCTCCGCCGTGGGGAGCTCCACGACCAGGTCTGGCTGGATCCCACTGTAGGGGCGTAGGGGCTTGGAGGGGCGGCAGAGAGCACCTTTGGTTGCGGATGTGATGGAGGTGGCGCGGAGGACTTCGTCTGGGCGTTCCACTCCGTGGCGTGCCGCGGTGTCGGCCAAGTAATCACGGAGGTCGGTCAGGTCGGACTCGGGGGGAATCACGGAGGCGAAGGTCCCGCAGCACTCGATCCAGGGGTCGAGGGTGGGGGATGAGGTGCCTGGCCGCAGCCCACAGGGACTGCAGGAAGCTGTTGGGGCCCACGGGGTACGAGGCCAGCCAGCCCCACGTGAGGTCGAGCAGGGCTGCAAGGCGAGGAAGGGTACCTGCAGGAGAGTGGCGCCAACGAATCATGCGCCAGTTGCGGATGTCGGCCAGGCCCTCCATGGGTTCAACGGTGGCCAAGAGGGGCTTGTGGGGAGTCGGGGAGGGGAGGATGTCCGCATCCGGGACTGAGCGTGCGCCTTTGACGAACACGTGGTCTATGCACGTCGCCTTGAGGGCTCCCCGGGAGGAGGAGAAGTGGGTGGGGGCGTCCGGGGGGGAAACCGCGCGGTACCGCACCATGCACCCATCGCCACGGCAGGCGGCCGCCAAGGGGTGGCGGGAGCAGTCTCGAGACATGTTGAAGTCCCCACCAACCAGCTCCAAAGCCACTCGCAGGTAGGATGCAAGGGTAGTGAGGTTGATGAGGACGGCCCTCCGGGCCTTGTAGTCGAGGTCAGGGTGTACGTGGACAGAGGCCAGGAGCATGAACCCCAGGGTGTCATGACGCACAGTGGAGACGAGCAGGTCTGGGGCGTCGTACTCCACTCGCGGGGCGGTGGCTGGGTGCTGGAGCGCACGTCGCCAGCCGATCATAAAACCTGTACCACAGCCCTCGGCCGTGCTGGTGCGGGAGGCATACTGAGCAGGCAGGGCCTGCAGGAGGGGGGCAAACGACCAGAGCTCCTGAGCGCCGAGCATGAGGTCGTCGGGGTGAAACGCCTCGACGGGCGTATTGGACTCATGATGAGTCACTGTAATCTGCAGCCTGTGGGCGGCGTCGCTCCAGCCCACCGCAGTGGCAGGCCACGCCTCCGCTGGGCGGATATCGGCCGCTCGCTGGGCGGGGGACTTGGCGGCGAAGGCATGTCGTGGAGCCATAGTGCTGTGCCTGGGAGAGCGAGACGGAGGGAGGCGGCGGGGAAGGGGGCAAAGGGTAGTGTTTGCGAACGGAATCTGAGGGACAGGGCTGAGACGTGGGCTGGGTCTGGGTGAAGATGTCAGGGCAGAACAGGGGGCAGGGCTGAGATGCGGGCTGGGTCTGGGTGAAGATGGCAGAGCAGAACAGGGGGCAGGAGGTGCGAGGCGTCGTTCTTTAAGTATCGTGTGATGGCCTTAGGGGCCGGACGTCGAGGTTGTGGCGCGGGCGTGCGTGGCGGGGCGAGTTCGAGCTGGATGGGGGTAAGAGGAAGGAGCGTCAGCGCACTGGCTGAGGGCAAGGGCTGAGGGCAGTGCTCGGGACAGGCAGGGGGGGAGGAGGCATATGGTGTCGCTGAGGCCCCGGGCCTAGTCGGAGCGCGGCTGTCGACGTACGGTGTCCCGGGGTCGACGACGGTGCTGGCGGCGTTCGGCTACGGCGGCCGCTGTGGGCGGTGGTCTGGTCTGTGGCGGCGGCTGCGGCGGGTTGCTGCTGCACTATGGTGTTCGCCGCCGCCACGGTGTTACCAAGGGAGGCCAGGGCTCGCTACCACCGAGCCATGGCCTGGTCTTTCCCGCGTGTGGGGGGGGGGGGGGAGGCGCGTGTGGGGGCGTGTGTGTGCATGCTCGTGTGTTGCCTGGTGCTCCAGGCCCCGGCGGGGAGGCTGGGGGAGCCTGACGCTGAGCCCACCGGGGGAGTCTTCGGCCAGGACACGCCGCCTCCTGGTCGATTGACATGCTGCCGGCTGCCCCACGACTGCTGCACGGGGGCAGCCCTGCCCGCTACGCGACTGGGGGTGGTCGGCACTCCTTGACTGCACGAGGCACAGGTGGTGCTGCACTAGGCTGGACCATCCGCCCACGGTGGCTGGCATTGGCAGGTGGAGGGGCTTCAGGGCGCGCCTAGCGGTGCCCTGCCCTGAAGCCTGCCCGGGATATCACCCTGGGTGGCGGTGCTGCTGTCCGGGTAAGCGGGGGGGGGCCGGAGGGCACACCACCCGAGTGACCGCTCCGTTTTGTGGGGAGGGAGGGGTTTTGGGGAGGGAGGGGGGGGGGGGACGGAAAGTTCAGAAAGGACCCCAATCCAAGTCCCCTCACAGCCATTGCCCTAGGCATGGTAGCTCATCAAAGTTGTGGAGTTCTGGGGAGCCTATGTCCAAATCCAAGTAGAACGTTGATCGTTATTGGCACCACATCCAAATTTTGGAGCCCCCTTTGTTTGGTCTAAGTCCATACCCATCCACAGGCAAAAGCACACGCACACAGAAAGTGATAAGAGGCGTCGGTATGCGAGTTGTGGGCGTGATGTCGCATAAGGCAGCATGTGCCATAGAAACCGTCAAGGGTGGGTGGGTGGGCCAGCATCTTTCAAATACAAAAGACAACTGTACAGACATCCACAACAGAAAAATCCAAACTCAAAATAGCACATACCAAACTTGGGTTTGCTTATGGCAAACCTCATTTTGGTCTAAGTCCATACCCATCCACAGGCAAAAGCACACGCACACAGAAAGCGATAAGAGGCGTCGGTATGCGAGTTCTGGGCGCAAACACTCCCCTACACCGACGTGACGGACAGATCACGCGACTGTGGAAACTATGAAGCGGGCTGTCAGGCCTCACCGCCCGTGCAGCTCAAAATACGCGCACACACATACGCACGTAACCCCACTGGTTCCCACGTTGCCCCAACCCGTACAACCCTAGCTGCGGTACTCCGGTGCGTCTCTCATCATTCGCACCGGTACACGCCGCGCGTACCAATCCTCCGCGATGGTCACCACTGCGCGGTAAAGCCTCTCTCGACCTACTGTCCCGTCCCAGCACCTCACTCCCTCACCCGGTCGTACAACCAACAGCGGTGCTTGCAACAACTCCGGCCGCGGCATGCAGAAGTACCAAGCCTCCCACACGTCCGGCAGCCACTGACTGATGACCGCCACCGCCCTGTCCGGGTCGCGCCCCACGTAAACCGTCCCATGCTGCGCGCACGCTAGCCATCCAGAGTATGACAACCCCACCGCGTGCCCCGCACTGCCCGCCAGCAAACCCGGACACCATCCAACCACCACGACCAACCTGCACTGTGGTAGCTGCCACCACCGTTCGGGTACCCACTGTCGCTCGCCCCGGAGGTCGACTGGCCCCCAATTCCAGAGGGGCGATACTATATTGTACACCACCTCCTCGCCCGCGCCTGCCAGGAAGTGCCTCCGGGGCGCCCTCCACGCAATTGACGCTGCCGCCCCATATTTCCACCGCAGTGCCGCCCGCACCACCCCCGGGGCCACCGCCAGCCCTGCCCCAGTAAACCTTATGGAAGCCGCGGGCCGAGTGGCCCCCGCACTGACGTAGTAATCAAATGCCCCCATCAGGAGCGCGATCAAGTCTAGGGCGCCGGGGAATAGCATGCAGATCGCATACAGGATGCACGCCGCGTCCACAATCTTCCCCCAGCGCCGCACCCCCACAATGGCCGCCAACAGTTCCCTCGCCCACCCCCGCAAAATTGGCACTGGGTGGGCGCGCGCGATACCCCGCAGTCGATCCTCCTCCCACCTCCCCCAATCGTGCTGGCGCCTACGTCGGCCCATATGCGATGGGGCCGGCGGCGGCAACGGGTGAAAGGACGGTAGTACAACCGGTCTCGGCATGTAAGATAACGACTGTGGTAGGGGGGCAATCACATGCAAAAGGCAAAGAGAACACTAGCGCGTTCGCCCAATCTCCGCACCACTTAAGTGCAACCAGTCCCACAACCCGCGGCCGCCTTCCTAACTACCCGCGCGCCATGGCTGGAGCACGTCCTTTCCCACATATCCCTTCGGCACCGTCCCCCGGTTCGGCCACAGGTTGACCGTTGTGTTTGTCTTCTGCACCGGGTGAGGGCACGTCGGGGACCGGGGATACGATGCCTCCCGCCACCTGCAACCACCCACGCCCATACGCCAACAAGCAGCGGGGACCACCACGCATTAAGTACCAAAAGATCAAGCGGGTCGACGGACCGTTAACCCCACATGCCCTTGTAGTTGCTTTATCACAGGCAGTCCCAGGGTCCATACATGCTGAACCAACATTGCGGGGCCCCCCATCGCCAATCGCAAACGACGCGCGGCCTCCAACTGCGCCCTGCCGTAGCCTCCCCCCCCCCCCCACCGACGAGACGCGGCTAAATGGGAATTCAACCACTCCAACCGTCCATATAATGTTGCCCAACAGATCAACGGCAACGGTCACCTTGTAAACATGCGACACATACTTAGGATTCCACAGGTCTGCACTCCATATCCCGCCAATGGAACTGATGGGCATGGAGTCTGTGAAATGTGTCATAAAGAATGGGAAATGGGGACAATGGTTGAAAGGATTCAACCTGTCGGCCCATCGAATCTCTTGAACAACATGGTTAAGGTATTCGCGAACATGAAAGCACTGAGTCCCTAACCCCAACTCGAGGGGCCACGCAAAAAAGCGTGGATTGTGAGTCCCTAACCCCAACTCGAGGGGCCACGCAACAAAGCGTGGATTGTGAGTCCCTAACCCCAACTCAAGGGGCCACGCAAAAAAGCGTGGATTGTGAGTCCCTAACCCCAACTCGAGGGGCCACACAACAAAGCGTGGATTCAAAGATTGTCGCGGTTTCCTCAATAGCACCGGAAGGTTGGGGCCCAAAAGAGGGCGGAAATGCTACGTCACCCCTGCATTCTTGGGGGTCCCCCAAAAAGGGGACAAAATCAGAAGTCAAAACCTACGCCGGGGGTCACCATGATGCTCCACGCAACAAAGCGTGGATTCAAAGACTGTCCCGGGTTCCTCAATAGCACCGGAAGGTTGGGGCCCAAAAGAGGGCGGAAATGCTACGTCACCCCTGCATTCTCGGGGGTCCCCAACAAAGGAGACAAAATCAGAAGTCAAAACCTACGCTAGGGGTCACCATGATGCTCCTAGTATCTCAAAGTGTGGGTCTCTAGTACAGCCAGGCGCCCAAATAGCTGCACTGTGCTAAGTGCGCCCCCTTAGTGCACCCCCTAAAAGGCCACTAGAGGGGCACGGGTCCAAAAAGATGCCCAGCGTGCGCCCGGCACGCTAACGTTCCCCCGTTGTCCCCATGACGAGAGGGACAAAAAATGTTGGCAGACACATGTTCCCCAGTGCTCCCAACGTATGTCACAGTCATGTCGGGAATAACATTGTTAGCCATGGCTGAAAATCACATCAGAACAAACAGCATGGTGTTGCAATGTGCGGTACCATGTTGTTATGAACACAATGCACTATCACAAACATGACTGAGCCTCTCTTTCCCTGTACAAACGCTCTACAAACACCCAATCCTCCATTCTGGACCACAAAAACAGCGGTCCCAAAATGTCCTCAAAACAGCGGTTCAACGCCCAGCCTGCGCTTAGACAAGGCCATGCATGCGCAAGGGGGGGGGGGGCTTGGACAAGGGCGTAGCTTTTACAAGAGGGGGGGGGGGGCGGTACTACAGAGAGAGGGCCGGCTCTCGGAAATGCAAAAAACATTGGGATCTTTACGGTGTGGATACACCAGTGTTTTTTCCAACTCAACGCAGTCCACAAAGCGTGCAAGCCATTAGAACGTCTAATGCTCATCCCTGTGCCCACCCCTTTGCTTGGCGAACCCCCCAAAAGCGTGGCCCGCCACAGTCTCTGGACAACCCGGTCCTTAGCCTGAGACAACAATGGCTGTCACCTTGACAGACTGCATCCAAAATGATTATCAACTGTTTTTCAGTCAGAACAGCATTTGCCACCTGCATACCCACGCCAAGAAGGTACAGGGGGATATAATACAATAGAATATCATCATCATAAAATGTGGTTTAATGTGAGAGGGAAGGGAGGACTGGGCTATTTAGTGAACACCACTGCAGGCAGGTCGTTGGAGTGGAGTGGACTGTTGTTGCATGCTAACCCCACAGGCCACCGTATCCCTGCCTTGAAAACAGGTGTAGTACATCAGCAAATGAAAAAGCTACTAAAGCGCGCAGTGCGATTGAGACACCGTCTCGCGGGGCATGCTGAAATCCGCCCATGTGCTGATTTACCACAACCGGTGTGCCAAAGCCATATGCAGTGCAAGAGCAGCAGAGCAGGGGAGGATGAGGTTCGGATGGATGGCTGGGGTTCATGCGGCATGGGGTATTACCTGCATTCTTATCAGCGTGCGAGCGAGTGGGAGAGGAGCATGGCACCTGCCTCCTTCATCTGCTGCCCCAATCTTTCCTGGCAACAACTTCACGCTGTGCTGATGCTATGGCTCAGCCAGTGCATGCGCTGGGCGCAGGATTTTGAGACCTGGTCTCCTGCTCGGGTATTGAATGTTAGGGGGAATCCTTGCACTGCGCGTGCACTGCACGCACATTGCGCGCACACTGTGCGCTACTTTTAGACTATGTTCCCCCTGAAGAGCCACTAGGCACGCCCCTTGGAAACACCCTGAGAATCGGGCGACCCAAACTGGACTGGAGGGCACCTTGAGGGGGACCTTCCCGGTTCTTGTGGCAGTGGTGAAGGACCAGGAGCCTTTGGGGGGCAACTTGACTGTGTGTTGGGCGGTGGAGATGGAGGGCAGTGAGGTGGCGAATCTGAACTTGGGATGGCGAAGGAGATGGACTCCATCTTGCATTGCCGATTCACCACTCTCAACCCATCTTGGTAGTATTCCAAGTGGAGGAGTCCATCTTCATCCTTCCCAACCACCGTGGCAGGAGGTCGCAGGCCATTGGTGCGGGTATAGAACATCCTATCCCCAATACTGAGATCCATGGAGAAAGTGGGCCTGAGAAATGAGGAGGGAAGTATGATGTCCTGTAGCAGGCACCCTGAAAGTGTATCACCATATCAATCAACCGAGAAAAAGAGTAGGTGTGGTGGAAATGGGTAAAAAATCGTGTACAAAAAGGTAGAAATGGGTGAAACAGGGTGAACATCCAAAAATGCCATATCCCCAATGCATCAACACCTACTACCAAACAACAATGATGCCCAAAGTACCATAAAGTATGGGTTTCTACTATGGCCAGACGCCCAAATAGTTGCACTCTGCGCACACTGCACGCGCACTGCGCTTAAGACACCCCCTTAGCCGCCCACACACCCTGCCAGGGAGGTCGTTTTGTCACAGACAAATGTGATTGACCAGTAGTCAGCACCACGCTCCGAGGGGCCCAGGATCTTGGCAGACACAATAGTGCCATCTGAACGTTGGAATTGACAACATCACCAGGAGAGTACGTGTCAATATCATTGACATTCACGGCTGAAATTGTGAAAAATTAAGTGTTGCACATGATACAGGGTACAGGGCGGTGCCAAAGGAAGGAAGGAGGCTTGTACAGGTGCGTACCAATGGATTGATTGAAAAGGGCCGTGGGGAGAATGGAGGTCCTCCCAATCAAGCAGATCAACGGCAGAACGGGGGCCAGGTAATGTGAGACACCAGCAGGCAAAATAGCACCATCCCGGACAGTGCAGGAACAATGCGGAATGCTGAGGTGAGGGACGGTGTAGGAATAGGGCAAAATTGCGAACAGCATACAATGGTAAAACTGGTTTCACGACCACAGTAGAGCCCGGGTGTATGGCCCGGGTGCTCATATCTGATAGCTATGCACTCGAGGCAGGATGAGAGGCCCACAACACTGGCAAGCACGTGCTCCCCTGCTCCCCTGTGGTGCCTTTCTGATAAAAAATTGCCTGGCTTCAAGAGGTCAGCATTCATTGCCATGAATACAAAGGAGGCAACACACAGTAACACCGATATTTTCCAATGCACAATGCCCCCTGCAGCCCACAAACGCACCACACACCATTACTCCTGGACCCCAACACTGTTATTTCTACCCAAACACAACAAGTGGCTACCCATTGCTGATGCTCAGTGCCTTATGACCGCTTGTGGGCAACATTCATTCGTACTGTCGTCCTACGCCAACCGGGCTTAAGTCGCACCACGTGCCCACACTGCACGCACCGCACTTGAGACACCCTCTGAGGGGTCAACAGATCTATCTCTTATCCTCGGGCCCACTGCCGTGTGGCAGACGCTTCGATTGCTTTCAGGTCCGCCTATGCGCTTCCTCACCTCCTTCGTCGGGTCTGGCATCAGCTGCAAGCAGTTGACCGGCCATGGGACAATGTCTCAGAAAGACGCTGGGGGAGGAATTATCTTTGGAATGGGACGGTCAGACAGAGCGTACCCAATGCATGCCGCAAGCAGGACCTGGTGACCATAATTTCCCCCTCCCCATTGCACCAGCACACCGCAGGTCTAAAAAAAAAACCAACAATAACACGGGGCCCAGACAGACAAGGCCGTGCTTGTGCGTGTACATGAAGGGGGCGGAGGTCGGGTATTGCGACATTAGCCATGGCCCCCAATCACATTAAAAACAGATTCAAATGACTTGCACTCCAAGGCACAATGCTGTGGTGGCAGAAGCAAGTCTCAGATGCATGGTTCAGCCCCTCTTTCCTTGTCTTTCACCAGACAATTTGCTCGCGTCCTTGTGACTGTACATTCTGGACCACAAAAAAGGCGGTCCGGAAAACGGTGGCAATGCAGGGCCGTTGTGCTGAGACAAGGCAGTGCTGGACAACAAGGTGGGGGGGAGAGGTAGAGGCATGACTGCGTCGGGCTTCTGGAGGGAGATGAATGCAGGTATGAGTACTGCACTTTCATCTTTGGTACGGGCAGTTCTGTAGAGGACGTGGTGGCCCCGTGTCTTGATGATGCGCTCGAAGTTGGCGGCATGGGACGTGGATGCAGCGAAGGCTTCTTTGCACTGCCGAAACACACGTCCCCAGGGCCCACTGCATGGGCACGGCAAAGTGCATGCTCCCCACCCCCCCGCCCCACACCGCATGGCATGCAAAGTGCCCCAGATAGCAGGTAACTTGTTGCGAACAGCGGCGTCAGGTGAGGGGCGAGACACACTAGGGAACTCTGTATTTGGGGGGCGTTGCATTGAAGACGGGGGGCTCCGGAGATATTGACAGTGCACATTACACTACACATGACAACGCTTAACGGCCCACGGGAGCCCAAAAATAGCGCAGAATATCCTACACGAAAAGCTCCACCACGTTGTCGTGAAAGGCAGGGGTTCGGCACGTGAACTCCAATCGTTTTCCAGAGCGGTATTGTGCTGCCCCACCAAAGGCATCACCCGTCATGCAACGCTTTGGCCCAGGTCTCAGAGCCCCCCGCTCCAAGGGGTATCAAAAGCAAACCAAAGGCTGCTTCCAATGTGAGAACCATCCCTTTTGGAGGGGGAGAGAGTGCAGGTTCGCGCCAAGAGGTTTGTGGTTATACTCAACATACGCAAGGGGGTGACGGGCTTGGCACCCCCCCCCCCAATTTGCGCAAGCACGGCCGAGGTCACGGACGATCAGACAGGGATGCCGTGCTTCGACATGCAAGCGCTTCTTGGGGGCTTTAGGCCCAAGTACAAGAGCACTGAGGCATGGCACAGCCCCTCCGTCCCAGTACGCCCGGCTCACAGGACGTCATCTCACATTCTTCACCACAAAAAGCTGGGGTCGGAACAACAACCGTCAGACCGGGTGAGTGGAAGTACTTGCGCCTCGCAACTTTTGGGGGGGACCTGAGCCAATGCCGTGCCAGAGCACGAGGGAGGGGGGCAAGGGGGAGGGGCCGCGGGTGGGGGCGCATTTTCATCCCCAAGAGAAAACGGCGTTGGTTTTGGTTTAGGGCAGAGCGCAACAAAACGGCTTTGGGTGGCGAACTGGACTTGCAGACGGGGGGGCCCGCCCTGACTTCAGCCCGTATCCCCCGGTGGATGACTACGGAAGTTTTCGAGACCCCAGTCCCCGAAGTCATCACAAGAAATTCTCGGTTCGGGTGACCGAGCCACTGACCCTGTGCACCAGATGCATCGGCTCTGCTGGGGACCGCAGAAACACCCGATCTCGCACGGCCACCAGGGCTGGGCTTGGGCAAAAAGGCGGGCAGTCTCGGGGCGCTCGCGGTCGCATCATTGCCACCAAGGCCGACGACATGTGGAGGTTACCGGCCCACATACTTCCTGCGACCGTGCATGTGTCGCTGTAGGCCACATGTGTTGTTGTTGGCCTCTGGAGGATGTGTCCGGCAGCATGTTGCTCGGGTGTTCAGAAGTGGAGGAAATACCCTCACAGGCCGTGCAGTTGAAGAATTGAATGACATGACAAACAGTGGGCACACCAGCGGGACTTTCCACGACGGAAACAAAAACAGATCCCGCCCGATTACTTTGCAGGTACCCCACCCTCTGTTTGAGTGCCCAAACCCCCCCCCAAAAAAATTGCAGTCCAAAGGGGCAGGCGTACAGAAACTGCCGTCATAGAACACCCTGAGATTGCCAACAACCGCCAACGGGTCATCGGTTGACCACCAAATGCTTCAAGCTTCGGTGGTGGGGGTTGACCGCCAGCGTTTGCAAATCACAACCCAAAGCCGTCACTTCAGGAACGCCCTGCATAGCCGCACGAAGAGGAGGAGGGGCCGGAACAGCGTCGGTGCGGGATTTGCCTTGTGACGCCCAGTCCAAACCAGACAAAGCGGCTTCATGGGTCTGGTCAACATCCCGGCCCAATGCAACGCTTTGGCCATGCGGTCAGCACCATCGACGGACTCACGGCCCGACACTGTGGAGGGCATCAGCTCTGCCGTCAGAGAGGGGCACGACCCCTCCCATCAGTAATACACATGACACTCCAGTGTTGCCTTCTTCTTCGGTCTTCTGAGGGCGGCCATCGCCTTTTCGCCAGCGAGTCCCATCGCATTGCCGTACAGATTGAGGGACAGGCGCCGCAGCGAGGCGCTCTCCTTCAGAGTCGCCAGCGCCCGTGCCCCTTCGGCGCCCACCACGTTCCAGCCCAGGTCGAGGGTCAAGCTGCGCAAGGCCGGCCCGTCCTTCAGCAGCGCCAGCGCCTGCGCCCCGGCGTTCCCCACGTCGTTGGATCGGAGATCGATGACGAGGGTGCGCAGGGCCGGGGCCTCCTTCAGCGCGGCCAGCGCCTCGGCCCCGACGTCGCCCAGGGCGTTGTTCCAGAGGTCGAGGGTGAGGGCGGTGAGGCCGGGGGCCCTGTGCAGTGCGGCCAGAGCCCGCGCACCGCTGGGCCCAACTTTGTTGGAGTGGAGGTCCAAGGCCAGGCTCTGGAGCGCGGGGGCGTCCTGAAACGCGGCCAGAGCCTGCGCCCCGCTGTCGCCCACGACGTTGCCGCCCAAATTGAGGGACAGCGCACTGAGGCCCGGGTGGTCCTTTAGCGCGGCAATTGCCTGGACGCCGTCGGTTCGGCTGCCGCGTGCGCTCTCGAGGGCCAGCGTGTGCAGGTCGCGACGGGGGGTGTCGGGGGGCAGGTCGCGGGGGGCCTCCCGGAACGCGGCAATGGCCTGAATCTCGTCGTCCCGGCGGCCGATCCGCACGCTCTCAAGGGCGAGGGTGTGCAGGCGGCCAGCCCGCCGCAGTACTGCAAGCCCGTCCTTGGGGTCCCAGAGGCCTCTGACCTTCAGACGTAGGGACCGCACGTTCCCCACGACCATCGCCATACGTTCCTCGGCCTCTTCGGAGCTGGTGACCAGTTTCACGTACCGGCGGGGCCCCAGGCTATGCCACAGCCTTTGGCAGACGCGGCTGAGCACCTCCGCATGCAACCAGTCGGCAATAAGATCCAACAGTTCGGCGGGCAGCAGCAGCAGCATCGGGCGTCTGTAAAGAGTGCCACGGATGTGTGGCGACACATCTGCAGTCGGGCAATACGCTTTGGGGTGAACAATGAAATGTAAAAGCCTCTCAACAACCCGCAGGCGCAGAGGACCGTAACACAGCATCACCATCCCAAGACAAGGCCGTGCCTTGGCGTGGACATGAATGGGGCGCATGTTGGGTACAGGAACATCAGCCATGGCTCACAATCCATCACAACCAATCAAAATGGCTCTCACTACCGCACTACACAGCATATGCTGTTTACTATGGGCAGCTGCAACTCCTATGTGCATGCCCCAGCCCCTTTTTCCCTGTCATCCCACACAAAATGGGCCCACAGTTTTGTGATGGTACGTCACTTTAAGTTACTCGTGGTCCCAAAATGATGGTAACATGATGGTAACACGGGGAAAGTTGTGCTATAACAGGGCCTGACTTGTGCAGGAGGGGCAGCGGGGGGGGGGGGGGGTCATTGCTGCTTAGGTCTGGGTACGCACAGTGCGTGCACTTTTTGGGGAAACCATAGAACTTTAGCAAAAGTGTGTGTTTGTGTGTGTTTTTGTCAACACTCCTGCCTTCCCCCCCACCCACCATGCAGCACTTCATTCCAAATGTGGTACACACACCATGTCACAACTGCAACCACCACCCCATGAGCCCATGTGCTTGTTACTGCCCTTCTTGGTCTCATCCCAGTTGCCTTTGAGCAGTACGCTTATTGGAGCAGCCAAAACAGGTTGCATTTGGCCATCATTTGGCAGCTGAAAGACGCGGGCCGAAATTTTGTGTTTTCAGCCGCTAAATGACAGCAGAGATAGGGTGCTGCTGTCCGCCATCATTTGGCGGCCAAAATGTCTAGATTTCACCGAAAATTTACATTCCCAGCCCCGGAACAGGTTGCGGTCGGCCATGATGTGGGCAGAAACACACCGGTCTTTCAGAAAATGTGCCTGTCGTTTGGCGGTCAACATGCACCAGGTTTGCCGAACATTTGCGTTTTCTGCCAAATGACGGCCAAAGCGAGTGGTGTTCGGCCGTCTTTTGGAGACCCAAAACGCGCCGGTTTTGGGAGGCTTCGCTTTTTTGGTCGCCACATGATCGCTGAAAGGAGTTGCACTTGGCTGCCATTTGGCGGGTGAAACACGCTGGCGGGTGAAACACGCCGGTTTTGCCAAAAACTTGCCGGTTCCAACGTCAAATGACAACCGACCAGTTTCAGAGGTCTTTTGGTGGCCAAAAAGCAAATTTTCGGCAAGAGGCCGCAACCTGTGGCTTATCCAGATATGGTCCATTGGGAAACAAGAACATTGATGTCTCCATGTACGTCTGCCTCTGCTTGCACAACAGGAGCCAATAGTAACAAAAACGACCATCATGTGGCTGCCGTGCTTTGTCATAGAACGACGATGTTCGTCACCAATTTGCCAACGATCTTTGGTTGTTTCAGTGCTGCATGGGTGGTGGGTGTTGGACTTCCTTTCAGTCAACATCATGAGTGGGCAACCTGCTCAGGTTCTTTGTAGTGGTCGCCTTCCGCATGCGTGAGATTTATGCAATCTTTGCCCATGTTGTTCCATCGCACCAGAATCACACATATTGTTGGACAACATTCATCGCGCAAGAGGTCTTTGGGGGCGGTTCACCACTTCATTGTAGTGGACCGCCCAAGTTGAAAGCCGAAAGTCCAACACTGGAGGTGTTGGACTTTCCCATGTGCAGTGGGGGGAAACCTTGTGTATGGTGCTGGCACACCCCTCCAAGAGCATGTACACATAAACATAAACACAAAAACACGCATAAAGAAAAAGCCAAGATTTGAAAGAAATTACCATGAAGATTCTTGTAAGACGAAATTCATGCAGGCCTATGAAACGCCTTCCGAAACGAATAGCCAAATACAAATACACCCGGAGGGCCTGGTAACCCGCCTCGCTCTGCAGAAATAACAATGTACAAATTTCTGCCTGGCACCTGGTCTATGTCGGTATATGATTGAATCGCGTGCATGACTGAGGCAGCAATACGCCACTCTTGCCCATTCGCGTCGGCGCGGGCGCACACACGCTGTTGTTGAGTAAAAGTCTACTCTGAAGACCATGGCAAATGCATACGCACAAAGATACGCACCAACGCATACAAAAATAGTGACTCTGGGGCGAATGATATGTATGCTTGACCAGTTTCTGGGAACAAACCAAAAATGCACGCTCTACAGCTAGAGATGAGAGTGCGCATTGAAGGCATTCGCCCCATACAACAGCGAATCAATATCAGCCGGGCAGCTCGAGCCAGGCTGAGTATTTTGTCAAAGGGCTCCGTTGTGTCTCAACGACTGCCGTCCATTAGTCAACCGTGGTTCCCTTAGCCACCCCCAGGGTCATTTGCAGAGGGTACGATTATTACAGTCCACCTATGGATCTGCGGAAAATCAAGAAACACCTGACCCAACGTTGATGGTGACACTTATTTTGGGGGTTCATGCTGAGTCCGTCGCGCCCACCCATTGTTCCAGCAGCGTGCACACACCAACCATATCACCACTAATAAACCGCATGCCAAACCCCAGCGCTGGCAGCACCAGTAGGTGCGCCGCTGGGGAGGTAGTCAGTTCGGCGACTCTGCGCCAAAACATCAACTCAACTGACAGGGCACTGATATAGTGTGACGCGTTCAGCCAAAGAAAATCGAATTATTTTGATGTAGCACACCAATCTCAGGTCAGTGGTGGCTCAAAGCAAGCAAGCGGCAAAAACTCAACCACAACGACAACAACAAAAGTGTGTGTTAGAGAATGACTTGAGCGTCATATGTTGGGTTGGCCCGAGCGTGGATAACAGACACGTTGCCGTAAACACCAAACAGCACGCTCCAGTCTCCAACTCTACACGTGTACCATGCCTCTGAAGGAAACAAGAATTCATTTCATAAGCCAACAGACAGCAAACGACATGTGTGATCATGCGCCCAGTCCTTGTACTCTCCAGGTGTGAAAAATGTAACTCGTGTACAAAAAAATTGTCTAGTCATGTAATTTTTTTTGCGGCAAATGCGTGTAATTTTTTTTTGCGGTAAGTCGTGTGAATTACAAAAAAAAATTGAATCTTTTTTCTGTGGTAAGGGCGTGTATTTTTGTTTTACGGTAAGTCGTGTGAATTATAAAAAAAATTGATTTTTTTTTTTGCGGTAAGGGCGTGTAATATTTTTTTGCAGTAAATTGTGTAAATTATTCAAAAAAATTGAAAAATTGAAAGAAATGCAACCTTTGCAATACATGCGCAATATGTACAGCCGCCGGTTCCGTACGGCACCCCATAGCGACCTTAACGATGGGACGCCGAGTCCACAAAGCACTTAGTACTCTGCGTAGGAACCAATTAGTTCGGACTCGGCCAATATAACATAGTTTCACATGGTGTCATTGGCACTAGACACAAAATCAGGCCCAAGAAAAGAGTCCTGACAAGGCCATGGCCAATATCCCGTGTGCTAGCACTGGGAACAAAATCAGGCTAAAGAAAAAGAAGCCTGACAGGGCCATGGCCAACGCTAGTGCCACCATTACAGGCCACCAAGGCAGTGGTATGGGGCCAATATAATAGCAATCTTATACGCTCCACCTTTGGTACACCAAACGGGCGGAGGAAAATAAGTCCACAAAACATGCACCCGCTACAAGTAGTTGCAGAATGCACACTTGTAGATCAAGTCCATTTTTGTGTCGCCGGACTTGGGCTTTGCACCAGGATTGGGGTTAAACTGACAAGCGGCACGCAACTCTACTACTAGCTGCTTGGACAGGTCATTGATGAAAAGCTGGTCACGCCCAAGCCTCCGGCACCTTGCGCCACTCTCCACGGATGAGGACCTTGGGACGTCTGTGTGGGAGTGGCCATGGAAGGTTGCGGCCTGGCCTCCGGGCTTTCCACACTCTACTCGGCGGAGGCCTCCTTTGCCTTCGAGTGGGGTGGGGGTGGCCTGAACACTGTCCTCCTTAGCCGAAAATGCACCTTCAACTTGGGTGCTGGGGGGTCACGCCGTCCACATCATCGCCGGGCGCTTCAACAACCCGCACAGCACGATCAACATGCCACCGGCACCCATTGGGAGCAGGAGCACATCGGAAAAAGTAACCCGGTGCTCCACCACCAGCTTCGCGATGTTCAAGCTTTGAAAACCACAAGACCAACCATCAGTTTGGAATCCCAAGGCGTGGTGCTTGGCGGTTAGTGAAAGCTTCTTCGTGGCCATCAACGGATCAAATGAGTGGAGCTTAGGGGTTCCCAAATCCAAATAGTGAAAAGCTCCAACCGGACACGACAATCGAAGGCACACACAAACCAGTGCAACCCTTCCTTGTCATTGGAATTAACCACAAAAATGTGGCGGCGGCAACAAGTCATGTTGGCCAATCTTGTGCCGGATTCAACTCTCTGCATGTACCTGGACAATCTCTTTACATATAGAAGCGCCAGAGTCCACGCACGTGGTTCATCGATTTCCATGTGGCAGAGCTCTTGGTTCAACCAACACACGATATCCTTGTCTGTCAACCAATCTCCCACCCCCAAAGGGTTGTTTCGCTCGGGTGTACCCTTTGCGAACGGCCGGTAAAGGAACTTTTGAATGGGGAGCGAAAATCACGCGAATATGGGTGCACTAATGAACGATTCTGACCGGGAACAACTATTTTCACAGAGTTGGGATGGCAGCAATATTTCTAAAAGTTCTAAAAAAACAAAACCCGGGTGCCCATGAAAAGAAACGGCCCCTTTTCCACACGCCACGGTGCCACGGTGCCCCCACAAAATGCCCGAATCCTACTGCGGGCTTTCCCTGTGTCTGCGGCGGCAATGTGAACGTGAAAATACAGCAAATTCGCACGAATATCGCGCGAAAATCACGCGATTTTCGCATTCATTTTCGTGCAGGCGCGCACCTCCACCGGGTGGTGTGCACCAACTCAAGTACGTAGAGCCACCACAACCCATGGTCCCATGTCCGCATGTCCTAGGCCCGCCGCTTGCGGCGGCATCTGAAACGCTGTGAGAGGACTTGTACATAGTTGAGGTCACTAAGTGCCCTCTTGCGGGCACGCCGCGCCAAATGCCGCACTGTCACGGGCTCTTGTCCAAGATCCCACCCCTCTCGACGGAGGCTGTCATCTATGGTGTGGTTGTCAACCACAACCTGCACACCTAGGCGGCCACGCAGGAGGCTTAGGCCCTCGCTATTGCGCAGCATGCGCTTTAGCCTGCGGTGGCTGCCTTCCATGGCAAAGCATGAAAATTTGGAGAGGATTCTCCACTTGCGGGCAAAGAAATACATGTGGTCAATCCACAGATGTGACCACAGCAGCTTAGGCCACTATAACACTAAGTGGGCCTTGCCCATTTGTATGCTACATTCGCGAAGCCTTCCTACGTCCCCCCGGACAGCCATCCGGTGTCAGGTCCGCCTCAATACCGCTCACCGTTTTCCGCCCCAGATTGTCCGACTGGAGCGGGGCCATGACAAGAGTGTGGGTCAAACTGCTGCAGAACGACTCAAATGGGTTCCACGGTGCCCTGAGACCGTGTGGCCTCCGAGGCGGGGCGTACTCCGATCTCCCTGACAAGTTCTCATATACTTGTCGTTGATAAGAGTTTTCCGGGCTGCGTAGGACTTCTCCCACTCTAGCACATCTAGACTCATAACACATGGTCCCCAGATCCATCATCCCCATCACAAAGGCGGCAACAACATTGTCCGCCCCCGTCGAGGAGCGGCGCAAGAATGTGATCGTTTCTTGGAACTCTGTGGGGATGATCCCGGACATGAGGACCACGGTCCACTGCACCCCATGTTTGCGCCACATCTCTCGTGCCAGGCCCGCATCTGCTTGTGGGAGAAACTCCAGGATGCTGCTCACTAACTCTCGGAGGGTCTATGCCACCGACTCGGACCTTTCGCATTGGATGAGCATGTCAGCGACATCTTCTTCTGGCCCCCACAGAATACACACGGGTTTGGGGGGATGTGTTGATGTGGCTGCCATTCCTTGTACACTCGCATGGATTGTTGTGTGGGCAGCTTGCCGTCCCTTGCACGGACAATGTGCCGGTGGAGGGGTCCATCTAGGAGATCTTTCACTTGCACCGCTGCCACCCCGCATCCCAACGGCGTATGGGACCGGGTGACCAGGGCCGCATGCTTTATTCCCCGCTATGTTACACGGGCCAGTTCCTCGTATGTCGGCGGACGGAGGTCAAAGACGCCTTCGTCGTCTGGGATCATGAGCTGAACATGCATGCTGGGTGCCGCTAGCCGTGTGGGTAGGGGCTGGGACGAGGCTGCTGCAGTATCGGCAGAGTGGAGGAGAAAAGAGAGCAGATGGGAACTCTGCTTGACAAGCCATAGCGTGTCCATGACTGCCTCGGATAACCTTTGCTGTAGGGCATGCAGCATCCAGTCCAGGGACTGATGGTTTACCGGCGTGGCGGTATACTTGGTGATACCCTGTCGTAAGGACTGGTGGACTGGTGATACCCGATGACTGTGGCGTCCACGGCGTGGAAGGACTTGGGCGGAGCGAACGCGTGGAGAATGGCCAGGGCTGATCCGAGGACTTCCGCATCCGGTACTGTGCCATAGGAGGATCCTATCCATGTTGGAGCCGCGCAACTTGATATGGCTACGTTTGTCATAGCCGCATCCTGCGGCGACGCATCTAACGATGTGTACGAGGCCGCATCATCCTCCAGAAGCCAACAAAATTTGTTGGGAGAAAACCAAACCACATCTGTGGGTGTGAAGCACTCCACGTCCCCCAGTGCTAGAGCATTGCTCAGTGATAAGACTGGTGCCACCACTTTGTCGGGCTGGACTGCCGAGTGATAGAACCACTGCACAGTCGCCGTAGGATAGATTTTGCTGAAGCAGCTGATGCAGTGAATGGCTCCTTGCTCCATATCCAACAAAGCGTGGATTGCGAGTCCCTAACCCCAACTCAAGGGGCCACACGACAAAGTGTGGATTGCGAGTCCCTAACCCCAACTCAAGGGGCCACACAATAAAGCGTGGATTGCGAGTCCCTAACCCCAACTCAAGGGGCCACGCAACAAAGCGTGGATTGCGAGTCCGTAACCCCAATTCAAGGGGCCACGCAACAAAGCGTGGATTCAGGGTCCCTAACCCCAACTCAAAGCGCCACGCAACAAAGCATGGATTGCGAGTCCCTAACCCCAACTCAAGGGGCCACACGACAAAGCATGGATTGCGAGTCCCTAACCCCAACTCAAGGGGCCACACAACAAAGCGTGGATTGCGAGTCCCTAACCCCAACTCAAGGGGCCACGCAACAAAGCGTGAATTGCGAGCCCCTAACCTAACCTTAACAAAAAAAAATCTGGTTCCTCAAGGACCGCCCTGCAAAAGGGGACAAAATCAGAAGTGGCTACCTCACCCCTCCCTTGGTACACTCTAGAACACCCAATTTCGTTCTAGCCTAGAACTTCTAGTCTAGATGTTCTGGACTAGAACGGTTCTCTAGATGGTCTAGCCTAGAACACAAATCGTTCTAGCGTGGACTGGTAGAATAGGTAGAAGATAAAAAACAAATTGTCACACTGGGTTGGGGGGTGCATGACACACACACTCATAGCAACCAACACACTTGACGCATGCATACACATATGTGCCCCCCCCCCCCCCCAGCGTACACACAGTTTTGCGGGAGCATATGCACAACACAACACACAACATACGATTCAAGGGTGGGGAGGGTGGGGTAAGAGGCCGACCACAAGCACCGCACAAACACCCCCTGAGTGTCGAGCTATCAGCCCCCCCCCCCCGCTTTCCATGTTGTGGTCTGGGTTGTGGGGCTACTCTACTTGTTGTGCTTAAGGTTAGGGAGGGTATCCATTACCTTTTTGCAGGTGTGCTTTTGTTTTTTGAATTCGTTGACTTCAGAATTGAATTAACAAGTGCGTACACAGTGACACCAAGAGATAGGTGTGTTACTCCTTCCCTCCTCCCCGCCATGTGTGTCTGTGGTGTGGGGTTGTCGAGGGAGGAACGATGGTGGGAAGGGGGGACCTGTACACTAGACAACCCCACACCACAGACACACATGGCGGGGAGGAGGGAAGGAGTAACACACCTACCTCTTGGTGTCACCGTGTACGCACTTCTTAATTCAATTCTGAAGTCAACGAATTCAAAAAACAAAAGCACACCTGCAAAAAGGTAATGGATACCCTCCCTAACCTTAAGCACAACAAGTAGAGTAGCCCCACAACCCAGACCACAACATGGAAAGCGGGGGGGGGGGGGGCTGATAGCTCGACACTCAGGGGGTGTTTGTGCGGTGCTTGTGGTCGGCCTCTTACCCCACCCTCCCCACCCTTGACATTGTATGTTGTGTGTTGTGTCTATGCCAAACTGTGTATGCTGGGGGGGGGGGGGGCACATATGCATATACATGCGCCCACTGTGTTGGTTTCCATGTGTGTGTGTGTGTCATGGAACCCCTCCCACACACACATTGGTGTCCTTCGCTGGCCAAAATGGTTGAATTTTTTTGTTCTAGTTTCGCTCTAGGCTAGATGTTCTAGCGCCGTTCTAGGGAGCGGCGCTAGAACGTCGCTAGAACGTCGCTAGAACAAAAACTTTTTCCATTCCAATTTCAGGTCAACACGGTGAAATTGTGAAAAACAAGCCCTAGGCCCCCAAGTACTGATAGGTGGGTCCAAGTTGGATCCCTCATATCACCCACCCTTGACCCCCACGGGTGGGGGTAACCCCCTCTTTTTTTCGTTCTAGCCTTCTAGCGCCGTCTAGGCTAGAACGAAATTGGGTCTTCTAGCGTGTACCTAGGGCTGCCTTTTGGGGGGGCTAGAAGAGGGCGGAAGTGCTATGTCACCCCTGCATTCTCGGGGGTCCGCAAAGCCAAGCGCGGGGAAAAAATCAGAAGTGGCCCACAGGTGGGCACATCGGTTACAGGCATGCGATTTCAGTAAAATTGGTAATTGTTTCTTTGCCGTAATGTCGTGTAATTTTTTTATTTTTGCGGTAAAAACCTGTAGGAAAAAATCGTCACATCTTGTAATTTTTTTTTGCGGTAAGTTGTGTAATTTTTTTTGCGCTCAATGCGTGTAACAAAAAAATCGTCACGTTGTGTAATTATTTTTTTGCGGTGAATGTGTGTATGAAAAAATCGTCAGGTTGTGTAATTTTTTTTTGCGGTAATGCGTGTGACGGGCATACACGAGTTACCGCAAAAAAAAATTACACGACCAGACGATTTTTTTGTTACGCATTTACCGCAAAAAAAAATTACACGAATTACAACATACACTCTCCAGGTCTGCGCAGAATGCAGTTCGCAACGTGCGAGACTGCACCTGCAGTACCGCCAAAACCAGGGCATGTCCGCAGATTGTTTGCTGTGCTCCTCTCATTATCTCCCGCTGCGGCACACAGACGCCACAGTGAGAGTCAAACGTACACATGCAGCCGACGCCTTGAGCGCCGGATTGCATCCGGTGGTCGGGAAAAGATTCGCGCCTACAACCGTTGTGAAGTAACCGACCACCATCGTAGGGTGCCGTTTCCCACTAACTGTCATCCAAAAAAAAATCGACGACGACGGGTAGTTAGCTGCAGACCCAAGCGGTCGCTCACGACCCCTTCCTACCGAGTCCAAGCCTTGTCCTCGTACGTAAAAAAGCTGCAGCCTAGCGGCCTCAACGCAGCCTTACACTTCTCAACTTCATCGCGCGGGCCGTGGAGCTGCAGACTAGTGATACTTGCGTATTGCAGGGCTTTCTGCAGGGCAGAGTCAACAATGGTGAGATGGTCCATCACATCCTGTGCGGTCCGGTATGACTCTCGACAGTAGGCGTAGTCGTCGGAATATACAAAACTGTAGCTCAGGCAACCGGGCTCGTCCTTGGCCTTGTCGACGTCCCAGCACGCCTTGAACTTCGCCCAGTCTTTGACCTCGAACAGGGGGCAGAGCCAAATGCGCTTGTCCTTCGCAACGCCGAAGCCGCCCTGCACGCGCCTCCATGCCTTGGGATCGTAGGAGAAGAATGCACACCCCAGGGCAGACAATTCCGCCCGACACTTGTTGATCTCATCAGCTGGGCCATGGAGTTCCAGCGATGTCAATGTGGAGTACTCCAGTGCCTGCTTTAAGGCTGCAAACAACAGAGCACCAATGGCATAGGGGAGTATGGCGGAGGTTCCATGTAGGATGATGTGCCACCGAGTAGTACAACAGGTGTGGGTACGGGGTACAACAGGAGGAGGAGGGTGGGTGGGGGTGCGGGGTGGGGGTGCACGGAATATCACAGCACGGTGGCCTGGGGGGATACTTGCCACATCTCATATCGCAAAACACTCCCCCTCTTCGAAATGGGTCCGTGCAAAAGGGGCTTTTGGGGGCATCGTAAAGTTGGCAAAAGCGGTGAAAAACTTGACAGGTTTGGGGTGTGCATATGACAAAAGTCGTTGGGAATTTATAGGGCTACACATAGTTGCAAACGCGCAATATCATGGCACCAAAAGCATGGCCAATCCAAAGGATCATTATGCTGCAAAATAGGAGATCGGGAGCTCGAAAACAATGGTTGCAAGAAGACGTTTCATGGACACCAGATGACACTAAACACGAAAACCAAACTTACTGCTCGTCCTAAAACGACCTGCCTTCGGTTGCTCTCCTGACAACATTATGCAATGGCGACAGCCACCATTTATCACAAACCAAATGTGAAAAAAAGACATCTCGTCACACAGACATATCCATTGGGATTGTCATCCATTTTGCAATGGCAATCGGCAGAGTGGCTGTCAACTGCTTGTCATTTGCCTGCACAAAACAATTGCCAGGGTCACACCATGCCAGGCTGCCTTACAAACTGCCCATGCCCTACTGTCAGGATGCCCACCACATTGTCCATGCTACCCCCGAACTGGCCCAGGGCTCAGTTGGATCGGAAAGCCACCGTCGGATGACCCCATGCCCTGCTGTCCTTCAGCAATGCCCCACATTACTCGCATGTTCCACTGTGTGCACCACAGCGCCCCTGCCCTGCCCTGGCGTCTGTCAGAAAAGGCAGGGGAACTCTGATAGACAGCAGGGCAAGGGCAACAATAGGGCATTAGCCAGGGGTGGGGGAAAAAAGGTTTGCGCGGGCGGGGGGGGCCTTCGAGCTCCTTTCCTAGACCCCCCCCCCTTCAGGGCTCGAAGGTCGGGAGGCCTAAAAAGTAGCCTGCACAACCCAAAAAAGGACCGTTCAATGATTAAAACTGATTTCCAGCACTTCCCTGCCCCCCACCAACAGTGGTGGTACTTATGTCCGGTCAATTCCGGCTACATCCCATAGCACAAAAAAAAAGGATGCAGCGCCCCACCTTGGCCTCCTGTTGGCACTACACTTAAGAATCAGATGAATCATCTGATGAATCAGAAACAGCAGATCCTGAACTACTACCATCAGAAGTAGAATCAGAACTTGGGGAATCGGAGTCGGAGTCAGTGCTTGAGCTTGAAGTGGAAGTGGACGTGGAAGTGGCACTGGAAGATGCAGCATGCACCGAGGGTGCATAATCTGAGTCCTGGAGGCGAGAATCAACATCTGACCTCTGTATTGCGCACTCTGGACAGAACATACACGAATACATGTTCCGAATTCCAAAATTCTTCATAGGGGGTGCCTGGCATAGGAAAAGGTGTAAAAGGCAAAGCAATGATGTCCGACATTTTTCTTGGTAAAATGCAGAAAACCCAGAAATGGTGCTGAAAAAAGATACTTGTTTATTCCTCCTTTCTAACGGAGTGGGAGTGTTAGAAGGAGAGGTCGCGGCCACCTTTATAGCCCCCGAGGGATGGGGGGGGGTCTGAGTGCGTATTTCGCTTAGCCCACTTTATAAGGGGGTTGGGCATTGCGACTCCTGAGGAGGAGCCCTGGGCGCCCCCGGTCCTCAGTTTTTTCTTTTGCCTCCTCCCCGAATTGGATGCGCCAAAAAAGGGTGTTACACCTGTCGGACATCAGCCATCACGGTTGAGCGCACTAGGGGAACTGCCCGTGCCCCTTTTATACCCTGTAGGGCCCGGCGGGAGTTAAGTCCGGAATTTTTTTCAGTTCGCTGGGTAAAAAATACCCAAAATTTTGTTTCATGAACGGTCCTGACCTTCGAGCCCCTTTCCTGGACCCCCCCCCCCCTCCTTCGGAGGGCTCGAAGCCCCCCCCCCCCCCCCCGCGCAAACCTTTTTTCCCCTTCCCCAGGTTTGGGGGGTTTGGGCAACAGTGGGGCACTGGCAATCGAGAGTCGGTCTGACAGACAGTCAATATGGGAATATCAAAGAATCCAACAAATTCTGTTGCCTGTAGCAACGCCCCCTCCTTGGGAAAGATTGGGGGAGTCCACTTGTCTTTCCATCCCCAGCCATACATAATTTTTTGTAAGGAACATCCTCACAAGTTTCCGAAGATCGTTCAACGCTCTCATCGCTCGCAGGTACCAATTTTGTTCGTGTCCTCAAGTGTAATTGGACGCAATTTTGGCAGGTGGCAAGCCCAGCTCCTACCGTGCCTCTACCCCTACATTGTGTGTTGTGTGAATGAATGGTGAAAAACCATATGAACAGCACATGCAGGTGTGAATGTTAACGTGCAGGACGAGTGGTGAATTTGTACAAATATCATTCGGAGGGAGTTCACCTGCCTTGCAGTTGACCAGGTGGTCCAGCACATCTTGGGCAGTTCGGTACGACTGCCGGCAGAAGGCATGTGTATCCGAGTAGACAAACCCATAGCTCAGGCAGCCTGGCTCGCCCTGCATCTCCTCTGCATTCCAGCACGCCTTGAACTCCGGCCACTGCTTCACCTCGAAAATGGGGCACAGCCACACCGTCGTGTCTGGAACACAATCCAGATTCTTCGCCCTGCCAGGAAGCGGTTTGGCAGCCCTGTCAGGAGGGGCCTGCAAACGAGGTGCAACAAGGAGCATAGGCAGGTTCAAATGGCGGTCACATCATTACTCATGTTCTTCGACGGTATCTCCGTCCCGGCCTTCGCTGGTTTCAAGGCGGCAAAGAATTCCAGAGGTTCCTCTTTGCAGAGACACACACTCAAATTAAATCTCAAGTCAAATCAGATCAGAATCCACCGCAAACTAAAGGAACTCTTAGGGGAAGGGTTATGTGCGTGTGCATGGGGCAAACGTTGAATGAGGTGACCATCGCACATGTCGCTCTGTGAACGATCACCTTTTGCACTGCAAATGTACACTTATATTTTCACCGGCTGTCTCTTAGGCTGGCAACATCCTACACGTCCATGGGTGGCCACTACGGTGGAGCCTCATTGCAGTGTCCTGGCCTTCACTACTTGTTAAATAGCCAGTGGAACAATGGGACTAGTCTAGTTAGAACGTTCTGGCACGGATGTCCAACGCCACTTCATTTTTCCTTCTCCTTCAACAACAACAACCGACATTTCCAAGTGCAGCTACAGTGCAAGCTCTGATTGGTGGGTGCAGTGGTGCACTCTGCATCATCTCGCCGTGAACCTTACATGAGCAGAATTCCTTTGGCGCCCTGAGCACCAGAAATTCGGTTGGGCCTTGCATTACACTTTCGCAAACCAAGGGGGAGACCAGACGGTGGGTCTGTATTGGAGCATCCCATCCCTGGGATTTGAACCTGCAGAATGGTTGAATGCAAATGCCTGCGAGCAAAGGGAAAACGACCTTCGCCGCAAATGCATAAAAAATGCAACCATTGCCATGTTCCCAACCCCAGGACCTGCTTGACAGTAAGCGGCGCCACATGAGTCGCCGCATAAATGACAGGCCACGCCGAGGCCTTGTTTACGACGGGGTCATAGGCTGTGGGTCGGACGGCGTACGTGTATGCGGCATTATTGCCGTTGTTGTCCTGCGGAACGTAAATGGGAGGATTTACTGCTCCGTAGGTGCTGCTGGGGGTAGGCCAGGGCTGAGGGGCCAGGGTGTTCTGGACATATGGGAGGTAGCTGCTGGTTGGGATACTGGACGCAGCCACCGGGGGGGCGCTGTACGCAGCGGCGGGGGGTTGGAACGCAATCTGACCGAAGGAGCTGTAGCTGGTGGTCGGAACTGCAGGGCTGGGGGGTGGGGCACTGACATCAGGGGCAATATAGTTCAGGTGGGCGGTTGCGGGGGCACTGGGAATGGGGGCAGCAAAGCTTGCAGGAGCGCCCCAGGCCGGGGCGTTCGGGGGTATTGGGGCCATGACCGTGGGGGCAGGCGCAGTGGGGGCGGAGTAGGTCAGCGGATGGTGGGGCACAGGCGCCGGGCCCATGGGGGCCATGAGGGCTGCAGGCGGGCTGATAGGGCCCATGGGCGCAGGGTGGGGCAGTGTGGGAGGCAGCTGCGTGCCGCGGACAAGACTTGCAGAAGGAGAGCTGAAGCTCATGGGCGGAGTGTACATCGGGGCAGGAGTTGGTGTACCAGGGGGGCCCATGGGGTTGATGTATGTGGGGGCGGTCATCATAGGGCCGGTGCCAAAGGGAGGTGGACCGTAGCTCATGGGGGGGTTGTACATGGGGGCCGGGCCCGGGATCATGGGCTGCTGGGGACCTGGCCTCACGTACGTGGGGGCCGTCATGCCGTGCGGGCCGTAGCCCACGGGTGGGGCTGCGGGACCACTGGGCCCGGGCGCACCGTAGCTCATTGGGGGCTGGTACACCGGAGGCATTTGCGGCCGGGGGGCAAAGCCTGCTGGGTTGACGTACGTGGGGGCCATCGTGGAAGGAGGGTAGCCCATGGGGGGGTAAGGGCTGCCTGGCGTAGGAGGATAACCCCCTGCGGGAGGGTAGCCCTGTGCAGGTGGGTAACCCCCTGCGGGAGGGTAACCCCCTGCGGGAGGGTAACCCTGTGCGGGTGGGTAACCCCCTGCGGGAGGGTAACCCCCTGCGGGAGGGTAACCCTGTGCGGGTGGGTGACCCCCTGCGGGATGGTACCGGGGCATCTGGTACCCAGGGTACCCAGGGTAACCAGTGTAGCCAGGGTAGGGGTAGACCGCCGGGTAGCCTGGGTAGGCATAGGCGGGCGCCTTGGACTTGCTCTTGCCGGTTCCCATATGGAATTCAAAATCTGAATACAAACAACCACCTTTTGTCCTACCATACCATGCGGTCCTACCAAACCCTCTGCTTTTGAAACAAACGAACCCCCTCCACCCACCCCGGTCTGTGTTGTGCACCTGCTCTGACCTCTGCTGGGCCGTCTTTCACAGGCAGCATATAAGAAGAGGCATTCCTTTGAGCTAGGCATTCAAACAGGGGGATAGCTTGAGGGAAGGCGACTCTGAAGGGGCACTAGTCCGCCAAAAGGGTAGCCACTGAGCAGTACAGGCGGGATGGGGACAGTTTTTGGCAGTTACAAAAGCATTTGGCAGAGGTTGGGGGGTACATCATTGGCGTTGGCCATTTAGAGGTGGTTGTGGAGGGAGGGGCGGGTCCCCCTTCAAGTGTTTCCCTGCTCTCCAATCCGCACCCCACCCCTCCTCCATGCTTTCATAGTGGTGCTGACACGGCGTCCGCACTCTGAAACATGCTCATCCAAGAGGCTAGATGTCAAGCTTGGGCCACACCCATTGCCATCCAGAACCTGCCCAGGACACAGAAGATGAACTGCGCACAGTAGTTGAAGCATTCAGTTGAAAGGCCAAATATTGTGGAGGGGATATTTGCCCTGTGCTTGCACCAAGTGCACCCTGTGCTACTCCCTGTTTAAGACCACCCTGGTCTGCAATATGCTTCACAGGCATTTTGCCATTTTTCATCAGGACATGGGGAAAAAAATGAATGAGGCACAGCTGCAGCAATGGCAGCAACAGCAACATTTGCAGCCAGCTCAACCACAATAGCAGCAGCAGTAATGGCAACCATTGATGCAAAAGCGGCAACAGCGACACAAGACAACAACGGCAGCGAGAGCAACACACAGAGGCTGCAAACACGACTACACCAGCGGCGGCAGCAGCCACAAAAAGAGGTACTACCCCCCACCCCCTGCCCAAGCACCGGGAAAGTCAGGAAGATGACGGTCACACTGGGTTCTGGTGCTTGGACAAGGTGGTGCTTCTGCGCGACGCACGGTACCAAAAGAACGACAGCCAAACCAGGAGTAACAATATGAGTCATGGCTGAAATTCACAACAAAAAAAACAGCAGTGGTTTGCGGTACCAAGCATAATGTTGTTATGAGCAGGAGGACTCATCCAAAACATGACACAGCTCCTCTTTTCCTCTACAATCAGAACAGAATCACATTCCACTAAAAACGGTGGCCAGAAAAACGACTGTCACACCGGGCCCCACTTAGACAAGGCGGTGCTTCCGCAAAGGGGGGGTTACCTGCACTGCAAGCGCAGCGCGCACGCACCTTTTCCCGTAGTTTGCTGGAACAAACTACGGGGCCGATCCTTGGAATGGATCCCCGAAAAATGGTGCATGCTGGAGGCTTCTGGGCCGCTTGTTGCTACTTTCTACAGGTTTGTGGGTGTTTCTTAACAATGCTTGGAGGCTCCTGGATGCTTGCCATTACTCTTGGAAACTTTTTTGATGTTTTCTTCTTGGTTGCTGTTAATTCTGAGTGGCTTCTAGATGGTTACTGCTAACTGCTGGTGGCTTCTGCTTCGCTGTTTTGGTTACTGTTGGTTGGCCCTGCCTTGCCCTGCCCTGCCCTCCCCTGCCTGCGAGGTGTCAAGCAATGATCATCTCTCACAATGAACACAATGAGCTGAAGTGAACAGAGCTACGGCAGGGGGAGGGGGGGTGGCGCATAGGCAACAGGTCAGCCTTAGTACTGCCCCCCCCCCCCAAAAAATAGCCCCTAAGCTAAGGAAAGCAAACCGATTGGCCACAAGACTTGTATATACACCCCTCCTTCCCACAATCAAGAGGGCAATACAATCAACTACTCTAGTGCTTGTGCACAATGTGAAGCGGACCTGTTCACGTGATGCATGTGCCAATTGGCATGACCATTGGCAATGTTGTGGCCACAGCAACATCATATTTAGATGGGCAACAAATTTGTAGAGCGCCCCATTTTGCCCTACCCAGCGCCTCTTAAAGGGTAGTATGAGTGCCGCGCTACTTCTATGGCGTGTTTACCCAGAATGGGTTGGCTTTGACCCCCTCCCAAAATGCCCCCTAAGGAGAGCAAACCCTTGGGTACGAGACCTGTGTAAAAATCCCTCCATCTTGCCCTACCCGGCGCCTCCCAAGATAGCCCCTTGGGAGCAACCACCACCGTAGTTTGGGGTCTCCCCGCCGGATTGTGGATTTTTCTACCCTTGTCCTCATCGCGGAGGGAAACTATTTGCTCTTACGGCCTAATCAAGACTTCCGACTAGGACCGAGCTTGGTCCTAGTCTTGTAACGCATAGGAAATTGGTGTGGCAGGCAAACGGCTTGCTTTGGAGATGGTCGTGCAATTTCATGATGGCCATCCTCGAAAACAGCCCAAAAATGGCTCATTTTCACCTCAAAATGGACCACCACATGGCACCACGGTGTGGGACACACCTTATTGAACACCCATGTGCAATCATTTGATACTCCAATTGCTATAGAAGACTAATGACCCTCGTTGGAGACGCCTACTTGACGCACCGGCAATTGACCTGAACTTTCAAGACAATTGTCCTGAACACATGCTAAAAACGGCCATTTTTGGACACTAAATTGGCCATAAAACAGGATAGACGGCTCAAAATGGCACAAAACTTGTTGCAAGTGATGCACTTTTGCTCTGAGATCGTCTTGAGCTACTTTCGTGCCGGCTTTGAGCCAACGTGTCTGCCAAAAGAGTTTGTGTGAGTCAACATCAGGGGCCATCAATATCAGTAATTTCGGACACACTGATGTTTTGTCTACTTTTGGGGGGTCCAAAAAGTGGGGGAGGCTATTTAAAAAATGACCCCTAAAATTTGGGCCTTGGAAAAAAGGGGGGGGGGTTCTCTATTGTACCAAAAATTGCACGTAGAGCGGCGAATTCTGCCAAAAAAATCCGGAAATAAATAATTTTACCCAGTGTTCATAGCAAGATACCTTGGGCAAGGACGTGGTGGCCCAACAGGTAAGCATTTACGAAGCGAGCTGCTCCACTCTAAGCCCTCACCAAGCTAAAGGGCCGGTGCCTAAAGCCGCCCACACCCCCTGCCACGAGGGGGGTTGTTTCCTTAAAGTCATCAGCAATGCAGCCAAGGGCCCCAAACAAACTGCATGCATTGGCCAACCCATATTTCTCCAACAAGAAAAGAGTACAATTCATTGCGCTTCATTGAACTGAGATCAATAGCAAAACAGAACTGCTCATGAGGTTCAACATGGCACATGGGATGAGAGGGAAAGAAAGACAACAAGTGTACGAACACAACCAAAAATCAAAGGTTTACCACTTTGACCACGTGTCACCTTAATCCTAGCTAAAAAAAGGGCGTTTGGTGAATATGCATACTATCATTTTTCACTAATTTTGGGTACGTGGAAAAAAACGGGGGTTTGCCCAAACCATCAGCGTGTCCGGAAACCCCCAAAGTCGATGGCCCTTGGTCAACATGCTGCCACTTTCTCATTTTGAAAAACAGCTAAAAAAAGGCGCATTTTCACCACAAAATGGACCACTGCATGGCGCCACGGGTGGGGCACGCTTTATTGAACACCCATTTGCAATCATTTGATAGGCCAATCGCTATGGAAGAAGAGCGGAGAAGAGCGGCCCTCATTGGAGACACCTACTTGACGTACCGGCGATTGTGCCGAACTTTCAAGCCAAGGATTTACGGGGGTTTACAGTGCTTTTGGCCCCCAGCCCCCACCTTGTGAAAAATTGGTGTGCATGTTCCCAAACGTGTTCAAAAATGGCATGAAATTCCTTCAAAAAAGTGTAAATTTAAGAAAAAGACAGTACCACAGAACAACCCAACCAATCAGGAGAACCGATAAAACAATAATGTGGTGTTTTGATGATTGGTTGCATGGGCCTTGTGGCCCCAAGTGGCGTTTTCTCACCGTTTGCATGGTTGATTTGGTGTTCGGATTAGAAAATGTGTGTATGCATATACCGGCGCAGGGTTTGTTTTATGTGTATGTTGTTAGTTTGTAGTGTGTGGGAGGGTGAGAAGACACATACAGGTGTTACAAACAAGAGTTACCCAATTAGTTTTGCACCTTCCTATGTGTGGGGGTGGGGGAGTAGACTGAGTAGGACAGGGCAGGACACGAGGTTAGCAGGCAGTTTAAAACTAAATGCACAACTACACAACACCAAAGAGAATGCGGCATTGCTTGTCGCTGATTGCTGCAAGGCAACTCCCCAAATCAAAGGCAATCCCCCTCAAACACTTCAAATGCGCAGGGGCGGAATGGTAGTATGCGGCCAACTGTTGCAAACCGTCGTTGAGCACCAGAAAAAAAATATGTGCCCCTTTCAGGGCATCCTTGAAAGCCAAATCAGCCCCGTGGCAGTTGGCATGCATGATGCATGGCCACAAAGTATGACTGTCCGGTTACTTCCTCTTCCAAAGAAGGGAGGGCAACCACACCCGCCTTGGTGCCTATCATAACATTTGCACCATCGGTCTACAACCACACCAAACGGCACACCCACAGCTCAAGAGGAATGGAGGCGAGCTCAAATGCCGCCTTGTATGCACGCAAAATAGACGCAAAATAGACTTTGCGTCGCTTGCTAGAAATGCTGCAAATGTGTATCCATTTGGTTGGCCTCCGGGAAGAGGACATGCAATAACTCCTATTTTTTTTGCCAACCTTTGTGTGCAAGATTCAGAAGTTAATGCAAAATAATGCAAAATATGGGGCCGAGCCACCATATCACCCCATTTTCATACTTCAGCCAGGGGCGCCCACATCGCCATGAAGTGTGGAATGCACGAACCTTGGTGGGGGGGGGTGTGACCTAATTAAAAAACAGACAAATGCAAACCAGAGGTAATGCATGGTGGAGGGGGGGGGGGGGCAAGGCGGGCATGTGCGTTGAGCACACTGAAGACATGAACCATCACATGCACATTCACCATGCACATAGCATTTACATAGCTTGCACTGTTGGGTATCAGTGTTACCCAAAGGCTTTGCACAACCTCTACAAGCACATGCAAAAACACCAACGGTTTGTATGACCCTCACCCTTCACCGTGACGAAGCAATGATCAATAACACCCCGTTTGCATTGGGAGCATGAGCTCGTCACCCGACATAGTTTGCCGCGGCATGCAAGGAATTTGAAGCACCGCAATGACTTTGAGTTCTCATTGAAGCCCCCCACCGCCGCCTCACCACAGCAACCCCCACACTCCCAAGCTGCTGCCGCTCCCATTACCACCCAACTCATGGGCCGCTTCGTCGAAGTCCTCAGTTCATTGTATTGCAGCAGCCGCACGGTCAATTTGCACTTGCTGCAGAGTTGAGGGGCCACCTTCGGCCTTGACGCAGAGGGGGATCAATGGTCGGTGCTGATCGACTGAATGTCCCCGCCATAGACACTTTCAGCCATTAGTCCACAGGTTCTCTCACAGATGCATGTGTCCCCTTCTTGGTTGGGGTGCTCCACTATTCAATGTACAACAAGTAGGTACAAGGTTCCAATCAGCGGTGCCAGTGGCAGCTGCATTTGTTATATAACCTGTGGACGGCGAACCACTAAAGATCAATACCTGTGTGTTGCTGAGCTAGATGGTGCATGAAAAACAGCCACGGCCTCAAGCTGCGTCTGTGTTGATGTGTCGCAGTGAATGACGCAGAGGGCGGCAGCGGGGGTAGCGAATTCTTGCCACTTGGCTGCTAGTTCCTGCTTGCGCATCCACATTACACAACAAAAATTGCCACAGCAAGGAGCTTCACTACGCCCCCCCCCCCCCCCCCCCCTGCAATCCCCCCCCTTTTGTTTGGCCGGTTCCCCCATGGGGGGGCCATGAGGCAACGGATACTGGGCTCGCATACGCCCCCGTGTCACAGGGGTCCATGGGGGGGGGGGGGGATTGCACCACAAATCTGCACCATAGTATCACAGTGTAAATCAGCTTCGGCGCCTTCGACGCCTTGTATAAACTTTCTTTGGCGCCTTTGGCGCCTAGTATTTTCTTTGCTTTTTGGGCCAAGTGACGCTTCTTCCCCCATAAGGGGGGGGGGGGTACGAGGAAGCCCATTTCAGATGTCTAGATGTTTAAATCTACATCTTATAACATGCAAAGCACTAGGGTTCCTAAATTAACACCAAAATTCTTGTGATTCGACTGCTTGCATTACCCACATTACATGACAATGAAGAAGATGACACAGCAAGCACGAATTTACAAAATTCATGTTCAACATCGGAATTGTGGACATCCTACATATCTAAATCTACATCTAACAACATGCAAAGCACTTGGGATCGATCCTCAATTTACACTGAAGTTACGGATATTTATGGAAATTTACGCCATTTTTCGAGCAATTTACAAAAATTTACGCAATTTACATCGTAAATTGCATTTGGCCCCCAGCCCCCTCCCCATTCTTCCCGGCCTTGCCAACTTTTTGGACGATCGTCCTGAAAGCAACCCAAAAACAGCCATTTTTGGACACCAAATTGGCCATCAAATGGACTAGGTGTCTCAAAATGGCACAAGACTTGTTGTAGGTGATGCGCAAATGCTCTACGGTCATTTTGTGCTCCTTTGATGCGGGTTTTGAGTTGCGGTGCCACCAAAAGGAGTTTTTATGTGTCTGCTTGTTGCTGTTGCTGCTTGCTACTGCTCCTTGATGCTGCTGCTAAAATGTGTTGCTCACCCTGGACCCTAGAAAGGGCTGTAAAACCTCGATTGGGTAAACCTAGCTTAGGGACCACAGGTTACTCCACATATGCTTGGTCAGACCGCACGGCTAAATCTCCGGAAGCACCCTAGTCTCTCCGTTGGATTGTCGAATCTTGAAAGGAAAGCTCCGACCCTCTTTCAGGGTCTGTTCACTGGGTAACCAACCACATCTATCCCCGTGTAAGATGTGGTTTGGTAGACCAGAAGATCTCCAAATTCTCCCAATTGCGAGGTTGGTGAGGGAACCCGTGAATCCTCCTTCTTGTGTTTGGCTTGTCCTGCTTGTTGTGCATGGCTACCAGCTAGACTATGGGTGCTTGGTGGGCCGGATGGCTAAATCTCTACACCGCGCGCACGCTAGGTTAGCCCCCCCTATTGGCTTGTGGATAGTTGCTACTATTTCTTGGTGGATTCTGCATGGTTGCTGGCAATTCTTAGGGGGAATGTTTGCCCGGTGCGCACCCGGCACGCTACTTTTCTGTTAACTATCCCGACTCCAGCCCCAGATTTACCCTCTCATGGAGAAGCCCCCGAAGTAGACCACGTTGCACTGCACACCTTCCCTACAAAGCACGTTGCATAATAAAGCAATATATGTGAATTCAGCAACTCCAACTGTCATCTGTATTGTACTTAAGAAACAACATTGGTCCCACAAGTGTGGGTGTCAATACATTCAGTACAATAGTGCTCCTTACACTCATCACAAACTGCGACGGTGGAGCGCTTCTGGCAACACAACACACACACTTCTGCCTCATCCTCTGCCTCATCTTGCGTGCCACAACCGAGCAAACAGCTGCTCAATGCGTGCCCTATACCACCCGTGCACGTCATTGTAGCATTGTTGGCGGGCTGTCAAAGTGCCATTCTTTCTTCCAATGAATGGCACAATGACATGAATCAGTGGAAATCAAAGAAATCATCTCGGGTACGAGAAGGTCCATACCCATCCCAAATCAAAACATCTGCTGATGTCCCGGGGGCCAAGGGGCAAATCCATATAATGTTGCCCGAGATATCAACGGCAACAGTCCACCGGTGGGGCACGGGGCACAAAAGATGCCCGGCGCGCGCCCGGCGCGCTAACGTTTCCCCTTAGAGGCTTGTGGACGGGTGTTGGTAACTCCTAGAGGCTTGTGGACGGTGGATGCTATTTCTTGCTCACTTTTGGACAGTTGTTGTTAATTCATGGGGGCTTTTGGATGGTTGGTGTCACCTCTTGCTCATTTTTGGATAGTTGTAGTTAATTCCTAGTGGCTTCCGAATGATTGCTGTTATTTCGTGCTCGCTTTTGGATGGTTGCAGTTGATTCCTGGTGGCTTTTGGATGGTTGCCCGTTCACATATTGCCCAATTCCGATGGGGAGATGATAGTGGCAAGCACCCTATGACCATTTGATTGGGTGCAATTGATAGTGATGCCTGCAAGAAGCCATGAAAAGGACATGGTTGGTACTGTAAGTGAACATGTTGCACTATGTGCAATTGTCATATCTTTTACGACCTTGAAACACATGCACTCCGGTGTAAACTAGGTGGGTAGGTCTATGGAATAACATGCACCACACGTGCACCGCATACATTACTCCCTCTCACAACGCATGTAGTAGCAGCAAGCAACAGTGACTAAGAGGCTGCACATACAACCACCCGATCCAACCCCTTGTGACCCCCCCCCCCCCCCCCCGCCTAGCGCTGGAATGAAACACCACGTTACCGTTTGCTCATGTCTAGTGTGGAACACACACAAGCTCCGTGTGCCACTTTTTCTCGTGGGTATATTTGACTTGAAAGAGCTGAACATGCTCGACGAGGGCCCGTAGAGTGGGCTAACTTGGCGGCCACCTTGCCCAAGGGTTTGTCACGAGGCTTTGCAGCACATTTGGCACGGTGCTTGGCAATTGGTCTGGCAGGGGGGGAGGGGGGCTTTTGGCAAACAGTTTGTCTCAAGAACATGCTACATGCCTGCGAGTCTGCAATGCATGCTGGGAGGGATCGCAATCGATGCCCACTGATCTGCACGGCATGTATGCCATTGCACAACACCCATATTTGCTGGTCTGCAATACTCAGCAAGAAATGAACCTGTGTACATCAATGTCATTGGCGGGCCGCTGTAGAAGGTTTCCTTTGTTTTGGGCTTCGGAATGGGGATGACACCATGTTGCTAAGGAAGTTCACAAATTGTTGCTGCTCATTGGTTGGTCAACTTGGGCAATATCGTTCAGTGAGTGTCTAGCATGTGGCGTTTGTATCAACACTCACATTTTGCAGCAGTGTAGGCCTCCTCTAGCTGGACTCAAGGGTGGTGAACTGGTCCTGTTGGATGGTGTGCTTCGGGGTTGCATAAGTGGGGTCGCACATTCCTGCTTGTTTTGTGTCTCTACGCACCCCAAAAGGGCCAGATATTTGCAGCCCACACCGGGTTAGCAAATTTTCGCCCTGATGTTGCACCACCTTTGTGGGGCTGGTGTTTTTTGGATGCCTGCAATTTTCGCTTTTTTTTGGCTTAACTTTCTCTCCCACAGTGGTGTAGATCATCTTTGATGCTTGACGATGACTTTACTCCTCCAAGTGAGCTAGTATGGGACCAGTGGTCAATGTTGATTTTTGCGCTTCTACTAGAACATTTGGGGCCACATGAAATGACCACAATGAATAGTGATTGTGGTCCCCAGGGGAGCTCTGTGAAGCATGCAACTCGTGTGACTATCAGTGATATGCCCCACAACAAAACAGCGCGACAACCCTGGGGCAGACGGTGGTGTAGAGTGCAGGGGATTTCCTCACCAACCAACGGCCGGCTAGTGGCCTCGGGGGGCAATCCCACACAGGGCCAGCGGTGGTCCGTCACACTATCACATACCAACCACTGCACGTGCCCATCCGTCGCAGAAACGCTATCTCCACAGGACGTACCAAAGCTGATGTGTACTCCTTCCATCCTGAAAATTGATGGCGCTCTGAAAATCTCACCTTGTGGTATGAAGCGGATTTTGGCCTTTCGAGAACAAGCGGGCCTCCTACTGTGGGTAGTGGGTACTATTCAATGGCTGCATCACTTGTGATGTCCAGAGGTCAGCCCAGCCTGCTTCCAGCAATTGGAAGGTAGTCACAACAGCGCAATCCCTGCCAATAACATGCGAAAACCGGCAGGTCATGGAACACCCCCGGGACTCCCAACTGTGCCCTTCTGCACTGGTACCCGGGGTCTGCACATGCCCTCGCACACTGATGGGCTTTTGCCTGCCAGAAATCTATGTGTGTGTGTGTGTGTGTGTGTTTGTGTGCGTGCCTGCACTGGTACATTCATCTTTACCCAGCCTCTGCACGGACTGCTGTACACACAGTTGAATAGCGGGTCAAACAGCATCGAATCATACTGGAATTGGGAAGCAGCCGGGGCAGGCTGAACAGGACCCCATTGCACAAAGATATATAAGATTGTGACAGACTTCCTTAATCTCGAGGCCTGCCACCCTCCCCTCTCAGAATGACACCTGCTGCAGAGGCCTTTTTGAAAGAAGAGGATCTCATACCCGCTCATACTTGCTCATACTCGCCCATACTTCCATACTTGCCCATATTCACTCATATTGTTGCCTCATACATGCTCGTACCTGCTCATACCCCCTCTAACGCAGTCCGAAAATGGGCAGCAACAACCCCTTCCCATGCCCACTTCCAGAAGGGCGCACCAAGCGGCACCCCAGCAGCTGGATTGCACTCTCCTCCTATCATACCGAGTGGGGTCTGCAACAAGGGCCCTTTGCTGCAGCAGTCGTGGGTGCCAGATCACCGATAGTGACAGCAGTCCCAGCAGTCCCAGATCCCAACCTCAGGCCCCTACCGCCCCACTGTCCATAAATCCATGCCTGCCAGTCTCTGCTGAGCGCCTTACTTTGCCTCCCTCCCTCCCTCATCCCAGCCCTCCCCCTCCGTGCACTCGTTCAGGGTCCTCTCTGCGGCAAGCGGGCCTTCTACTGCATGCTGCGGGTATGGGCTCCGATTCAATGCCTGTACCACTTGTGGTGCCCAGGGGTCAGCCCAACCTGCCTCCAGCACTTCACACAGGATCACAACCGCGCGGGCCCTGCCAACAACGTGTGAAAAACCGGCCTTTTCTCCCCACCATGGGGACCCCGAGAAGGCACGGGTTATGTAGCCATATTGATCTCTCTCTACCATGGGGACCTCAAGAAGGCGGGGGTGATGTAGCCATATTGAATGATGTAGCCATTCTGCCCAATTTAGGTCCCCTGAGAAGGCAGGGGTTAGGTAGGCATTTCTGATTTTGTCCCCGTGTGGGGACCCCCAAGAAGGCAGCAGTGATGTGGCCATTCCGCCCACAGGTCATGGAACACCTGGGGGACTCCCACCATTGTGCAGGTCCAGCGCGGGCGATGGCATCTCCATCACGTACTCGTGCAGAGAGCGCACATTCGACGAGGCACGGGCGCACACAGTACGTGCGCCCCATTCGGAAGGCTGCGTCATATGCGCTGTCAGCCCTGTCCCCTGCCACCCCTTCAAGCGGCCAACCCGTCCAGCCATCTTCATGGGCTGTGCCAGCGGCACACGCAGTGGCCCCCTCTGACGTTGCAGACTGATGTTGTGAGACCTGTTGCTGGCCCCGTCCCTGCCACCTCGACAAGAGGGCAGCCATCGGCGATGGAGTAATTCCACTTGCCTTGCACTGCCGTCCGTACATGCACACCAGGGCAGAGGGAGGACGGGGAGGGGGCTGGAGTCTTTTCAGAGACGCTCGCAGCGCACACACACAATATCATCGGAGTAGTCGGAGTGTACGGCTCCACTAACAACACATCCACTTTCCAGTTGCCTACTTGAAAAGGAGAGGGGGGGGGGGTCCATTCAAAGAGAGGCCGTTGTTTACTGCCTGAACTGCGAGGTTCCGCTGACTGGTAATAGGCTACATGTTCGTGTTCAATCACTCAGCATTGTTCACTACACAAATAGAGAGTCTAGGCACTGTGCACGTGGGGGCCTTGTCTGGACACACATGCATGCCCCCCCCCCCGTCCGTTCAGGGACTGCCAAGAGATGCTTTGGAAAGGTGATTGAGCCCCCCACCCCTCCTCCGTGGGAGCCTGTGCTCTCTCCCCTTCCCTGACTGCCCCCCGCCAACGGCATTCGGAACCGCCAGTGTTCGCTCGCAAACCGTTGCCTCCTCCAACCGCCTCCCTCACCCCTGCCGACACCCCGCCACCCTCCCCTCCCTGACCGGAGGAGTGGGGGGTGGGGAAAAGAGGCCCCCCATCTCTTGAGGCAAGAGAGGGGAGGCGGGCATACGGTGATCACCAGTTCCAGCGCCTGATACGTCGTGCCCAAGTGAGAGGATTAGAAGGGCCAAGGGAGGAATGAGGGGAGCCCCTCAGGCTACTGTGCTGCTGTGCCCCTCCATGAGCCCCCTCTGCACCCCTCTGCCCCCTGCGCAGCCCCTCCCCATATCCCCCCCCCCTGCAACTGAAGTGCCTGCTTCCACTGCACATTTTCGAGACACATTGCCATTGTGGTGTGTGCCTTATCGCTGTGCCAAATGGACAGCAGTGCCGGCCCCGGTGCAGATATCGGTTTGCACCGGAGGGCATAGGATGCGCATACACATCGCACACTTTGTCACCAGCGCGAAGGTGGTTCGCAACAACATGCGGAGGCCCACCAGAAGTCGCAGTGTGCTCGTTCGGGGCAGGAATCAGGGGGACGGGGGCAGGTATGGGATGGGCTTCAGGTTGGGGGGAGGAGGGCTGGGGGGGTGGGGAGCTGAGGCAGGGGCAGGGGGTGTAAATCTTGTTCTCGGGTCGTTCCTGAGTAGGCATGCCATTGTGGTGTCAGCTCCTCGTGCAAGCGGCCCCGTTCGGATCCGCCCGCGTTGTTTGGACAGAGCCCTTGTTCGTGCACGACAACCTGTCAATGGCACACGTGCTGAGGAGTGCGGCCCATGGACTGATTGGGAAGTGGGACGCGTCCCGCATTTGCGGAAGGCAATTTCCGAGCGACGGGAAGGAAGGGGGAAGGCCCAGGAAAGGGAGTGCAAAGCTACGGGCATGCAGGGCGGTGGGGACGCATGAGAGACAGGGAGAAGCCCGCCACCATGCCCCTCCCGTGGGCGGAGCATGCGACCCAGCCGCTCTCTCCCATTCCCCAGCTGCCCCCACCAAAGAAGAGGATAACCGACAGCAACTGCTCCAAACGGTTTTGCTACCCCTGGCCGACTGCTTATGCACTGCTTCTGGAATCTCCCTCTGGGTCCCCTCTCTTTCCTATGCCTCCGTGGGCACCTCCTTCACAGAATTTGTTGTTGCACATCAGACCCAGGGCTTGCGAGCGCGTGCAGCCGCTTTCGACGACGTCAGTCATCCAATCTGTGCAGCCAAGCCAACAAACCCCAGTACCAACCCCCACGCCTGTGCGCACTACAGCACACACGAGGACCAATTTTTGTTCCACCAAAAGTGCGACCGCAAGCTGCCGCTGCCGTCCAAAACGCCGGCCCTGCCCCAGCTCATGCGCTCAGGGCTGCAATACACTTGGGATGGATATGACCGGTACCTTCCCCATTGAGGTGGCCATGCGGGTTACGGGTTACGATCATGGGTCCTATCCCCCAGGGCCCTACCTCCGCCGTTGTCCAATCACTTGGCACCCCCAGTCCTGACGTCCCTGTTTGTCCCTCAGCAGCAGGAGCAACACCTACAGAGTGTTATTGAGACCGAGTCAAAATGGTGTCAGACCCCTGACACAGAGTGCCACAGAGATGTGCCTTCTGCACAGGGGGTGGGTATGTGCGGGCTGTAAGGCCTTGGGCCACAGTTGTACCGGCCTATGAGAGCGTTGCGAAAGGGGCTTCAACATCCTGCACCGAAGGGAGCATTGTCCTAATTCAATGTCATATCGCTGGCGTCGCAAAAGGTCAGGGGCAACCCCTCGCCCACAGCGAGAGCTTTAGAGGAATCTTTGAAACCATTTGGGGGCTGAGCCTTGCGAGGGAACAAGTGTGTGTGTGACAGGCTATTGCGTAAGGACCCCTGGGGGGGGGGGGGGGGCTGGTCAGCCCTGGCCTAGACACACCCACCCACATCAGAAAAATTGTCCTCAGGGAAAAAATGAAATTTATCAAAGAGGCGGGAAATATGAGGCCGATTTGAGGTATACAAACTTTTTTTTGGCCTCTAGCCCCGCGGGGGGGGGGGGGGTTCTCCTTAAGCAACAGCGTTGTGTGTGTGTGTGTGTGTGTGTGTGTGTGTGTGTGTGTGTGTGTGTGTGTGTGTGTGTGTGTGTGTGTGTTGTGTGTGTGTGTGTGTGTGTGTGTGTGTGTCGTTTGGTGTGAAGATGCAAAAATTGTTAGCCCAGTGGCGCAGTTCATCCGCATGCTGATCCAGATTGTGCTCAGCTGTGCCCAGCTTCCGGCTGCTGGGTGTGATATGTTCGGTGATTTGGGACTCGGTGCGCAGCCCCTCCGGCCGCCTCCACATCTTCTGAATAGATTGCATGAACGTGGGGTGCAAGTCCCACTACCGGGTGTTGGGAACCGGCTTCTGCTTCTCCTTCTCCACATGGCACTCCGAAATGGAGGCAATGTGGTGGAACATGTCCCCCACCCGTTTGGAACTCGCCGTCGGACACCAGTTTGTCCCACAGCTCATCGCCAGCGTAGTACGCGCGGCACTCCCCATGCACGTTGAACTGGCTGTTGTACTCGGAGGAGTGGGTCGCGGGAAAGAGGGGCCTCCTCGAACTACTTCTCCTCCTCCGGCGGTGGCGCAGGACCCGGAACGGCCCCATGCGGCGCATGGCGCATGTAAATGCGTAGTTGGGGGGTTCATGTGCTCTATGTATGTGGAGCTGCACCAGTACTGACGCAACTGCAGCCACACAGACGGCGCACTGCCGTCCACGCGTGAAGTGTTGTGATTGCGTACACCCGTTGTGATTTGCGGGGGCATTTGCGCAGGGGGGGAGGTGGGGTTGCTCGCTACGCCAACTCCGGCTCCATCACACGCCCTGTGACCAGGAGCATCCGCGTCAAACGGTCCTTCAGCACGAACAGGAACGGGTGGTCGCAGACATATGGCGGCGTGGGGCCGCGCGACGCGGACCGGGCCATGATCTCCTGCACCTTCTGCTGCTCATCGGCCCCCTCTTCGCTGATCCTCAGGCCCACCTTCTGAAGGATCGTGGACATGTACAGCCCCGCCTCCGGCGACACGCCGGAGAAGTTGGCGTTCGTGGGGGAGAACATCGCGCGGACGCCAACGCTCTGTGAAGGAGTGCAGCGCCGCTGGGGGGTTGGCGGTGCTTTGGGATCGGGACGGTCCGCAGCGGTACAATGCTACACTTCACCAGACGACGGACGGGACGACAGTCGACCGACAGCGCCCGGCCACTCAACAACGGCGGTTGACCAGCCCCCAGCGTTGGTTGGCGGTCAACCAGCAGTTGACATTTGACTGACTGTTGGGGGCTACGAGATGGTGGTCTGTGAATGAGCGCTGGTGTTTGGCCCGTAAGCGCGGGCCCAAGAGGGGCGTCCTCAAGGACTGAAAAAAAGGGGGACAGGAATCCTTCGTGGCAGCCCTATTTTCGATGGAGGGGGGGGGGGGGGGGGGCTTGGGTTAGGAGCCTGTATCACATTTCGTCTGCTCTTTGCCTGCAGGGCCCTGGGCAGTCCCCCTTTTTGCTGCTGCGATCGCGAAAACCCACTTGGGGGAGGGGGAGGGGGAGGGGGGACAAAAAACAAAACAAGCGCCCTTGATCGGCTCAGCTGTTTAGCCCTTCAGTCAATGGTGTCTGACTGGACAGGGACAGGGATGTCGTGTGGGAGATAAATGCGGAGTTTCAGACAGGTTGAAGTGAAGGGGGAAACATGGCATTGCTATCATGTGCTGTGCGGTCTCTCTCTCTCTCTCTCTCTCTCTCTCTCTCTCTCTCTCTCTCTCTGTCTCTAAGGGACACAGAAACATGCCAACACGGAGTGTTTTTCGGCGTAAGGGCGTGTGGGGGGCATATCTCTCGGGGACATTCATAACCTGCCAACTTTCTGGGTTTTGGCACTTTTCGGCACTTTCTACAACTTTTGCTTCCGTGTGCAAACATGTTGTCACCTGGGGGGGGGGGGGGGGGTATGTGTATACTTTTTGAAATCTGCAAGAAAACGCCGTTTCAGAAATGTATGGGTTTGGGGGGGAGGGGTTGACATTTTTCAGCGCAGCACAACACATGGGATGGTGCACACAAACACGGCACTGCACCGTTTATCCATTTTTATTCAGAATCACTGTCACTGTCAGCATTGCTTTTTTCAGGCAGGGCAGACATCCCCCTGTTTGTGGACAGGGGCATATTTCTTCAATTTTTGCCAATCCTGCAACCTCCGTGCTTTCACTGGCACCCAACCCTCGTTAAGGGGCATGGCCCACAGGCCATCGGTTGTGAGGTCCACGTTTCGTTGTTTGGTCAACCCCACCTTGCGCCAGGGAATCGCCTCACTGTATCCTGATTTCAGCCATACACAACCAGGATACACCCCCAGAGCGAGCCCTTTTGCGCGTCAAAGGCTTTTGTGGTGCATCCAGGGAAGCAACAGCCCGTGGCGTGAATTTGTATGAAGACATGGCAGCTGCCTGTTGACAAAAAGAGGCAGCAAACAACACAAGCATCGTCCGAAATGGACGAAAATATCAGACATGTCGTCAGTCCAGCATGCAGACCTGGGGTGTTCCAAATAGCCCTTTTCAAGGGCTTTCCGAATATACCCCACATACCCCTACCCCCGGAACACTCAGTTGGCACAAATGAGGCAACAATGGCACCGACCCCGAAAACCCAGAAAGTTGGCAGGTTCGGTACCGTCCCCGAGAGATATTCGGACAGCCCTTTGGACAGGGCTATTTGCACCACCCTGGGTCTACATGCTGAACTGCTGACAATATGATGGAGAATTTCGTCCTTTTTGGATGGTGCACGATTTGCCTGCTGCCGTATTTGCCAACGGTCACTTGCCAAGTCCGCATATAAATTCTCCCAACGTGCTCTTGCTGTCCCTGATGCACCACATAAGCCTTTGGTTCGAAAAGGGGCATGTTCTGAAATTGTAGAAAGGGTGAGAGTGACTTGGGAACCCTGACCCAGTCCCACACCCGGGGTATGTTTGGATGAAGTCTGGCTACAGTGAGTCCATTCCTTGGTGACGTGTGCGGCTCAGCAAGCAACTGAGCATTGACCTCACCACCAATGGGATAAGGGTGATGCCTTTGAAGACAGGGTGGGTTGCTGTTAAGAGCCCTAGGCTTCAGGATTGGCAGAACATGTCCCTGCCCAGAAACATGGTGATGGGTGCCCCAGTGTTGGCACACACACAGACAATGATGATGACTCTGAATACAGTGGTGGCTGTCCAGCCTTGCAGTGCATGTTGTGTCCCACTTGCCAATGTTGGCCCAACAATTGTAACATGACCTTTGCCCCCCCGCCCCCCCCTGCCCCGCCCCCACGCTACTCAATGGCTTTGAAACGCCATTGTCATGCACGTTTCAAAAAAAAGAAACACCCCCCCCCCACCCCCAACCTGCCAATATTTCCACACAATGGTGTTGAATTCAGAATAACTTCCGAACAACGACTCCAGTTTGGGATGCAACAACCCTGGGAGATATACCAAGGCATCAATTCAAGCCATGCTCAAACTGCGGAGTTCAATGTCGCCTCATTCCCACTGTGCTGCCATAACCATGAATTGGAAATTCATGTGTGCGCCTTGCAGCTGCTCTAGCACACTGATGCACAGCTTCCTCACCAGCAGATGGTCGGGCATACCGACCAAAAGAATGGGTTACATTGCACCATTGAGCTTGTACCGAAGGGCTGAGCCGCATCCAGGGTATACAGACAAGCCACTGAAGGGACATCACCCCGCGCTCGTCTCTCCAAGTGCCTGTTCGCTTGTCGGTACGCGAAAACAGCGTGTGACAGCTCTGCCCCCCCCCCCCCCCCCCCCTGTATGGAGTCTTGTGGTGTGCTAGTTAAGAGTCAAGCACACGTCAGCACAACAAAAGCCTCATCAGTGGTACCATAGGCGCCTTTCGGTCTGGGAGAAGATTCGCAGAGGGTGCAGAACTGCTCCCAGGTACTGAGCTGCAGCAACGTTCAAATCGCAAACCTACAGAGAACACAGTGTCCATTGACACCGTGCCCCTCTCATTACGTGCCACAGTGAAGGGCCAAACACGGCACCACAAAAGCTACAACCCATCATCACAGCAGTGGTATAAGCAGCCGCCAAGCACGTGACGTACGCAGAGCAGACTAAAAAACCAGATACCCACTTCAGGCCCTTGGGGCCTTTGGCTTAGGTCGCCCCAGCTATGGAACATGTTTTCGTGCCTCCCCACCCCTCATGTGGTTGCCTAGTGGGGTGTTGGCTGTGAGGGGGCGTCAATACAGCCCCCCGCCACTGGGAGGGGAGGATTCAACGGGCAGGGCTATTGGGCAGTCACTATAAAGTACTGCTCTGTGTGCGCAAGTTGTATTCTCTGTGTGTTCAGGGCGGCAACATTTTGAGCGTAAGAATCACACTTTCCCGATGATACACAAATCCGCCAGAAAAAGAAAGGAGGGGCGTGCGGCTGACGCAAATGCTACAGCCTTTGGTGCCCCAGAACCCCAGGGGGTCGAATCTAGGGGTTTGGGTCTATACATGGCGAATAAAAGGGGAGGGGCTCCCATTGACCCTTCGCCCTTCCATTGAGAACCTCTGCCTACCACACAGCACTGCGTCACCGCAACGCTTTCCCATGATGGCGACACCTGCAGGGGCTGCACCAGCTCGTGACCGGTCTCAATTTGGAACCGCGGCAGGTGCACATGGGTCTTGCGCTTGAGGGCCATCATCAATTTCGTGTTGACTTGGTTGAGGTCGTAGCTGGGAAGCTTGTTCTGCCGCAATGGAGAGATTTTGCAGGCTGGTATGTTGTGGGCACATGGGTATAAGGGGAAGCTGGTGCACACACCCGGTGCAACCAGAATGATGTTGTCAAGTCAGGGAAGACATGTTCGGCGGGCAGACAAACCGTGTGGACAACATGTTCGCTAAACTGACTAGTGTCTCACAGAGTTGTCCACTGGGAGCTTTGGAAACCGGTTTTCTCGGAAGCACTTAACTGTGGCACAAGTTGCCCACACCCGGAACAAAGCATGGCTGGCAGCCATCATTCGGTAGGCGGAGTATGAGAGGATGGCCGCAAAAGATACCCATGCTGCAGTCAAATCTCTGGCACTGGTTTGGGGGGCGGGGGGGCAGCTGGATTCATTGCGGACAGAGTGGCACCAGAACGAGCTATTGTGGGTTGTGATTTGTAACGGGCAATCCCAGGACACCTCTGACTGATAGGCATGTACAATGCAAACTTCCCGGCTCACAGGATCTGACTCTGCTCTGGAGGTCCTCCGGTGAGCGCACCACCTGACATCAGGGACATCTCAGTGCGTTCCATGCTCTGCTTGCGGCCTTCTCCCAACAAGAATCCATTGCCTGCGCAATGCAAACCCCCAAAATCTTCAACTTCATATTGACCTGTGCACTTTCATGTTTTGCTCTTCGCGGGTCCTTAGTCTTGGATTTTCTTTGTTTGTTTCTTCACGACCGACTCCCTCCCTTCACCTGGCGCCGCCCTGTGTACTCACGCATTCTATTGTTTACTTGCTTTTTCTGTGTATGCCTGCGTTTTGTGCATGAGGACGGGATGACCATCTGTTTGTTCTGTTCAATACTGCCCTCTGATTGCAAGCCTTACACTGCTGCTTCCCACTGACTGACAGCGAGCTACATATTCGTGTTTGTTGGCTCAGCATTGTCCACGATACAAAATAGCCAAGAAGAGGAGGGGGGGGGGGGGGGGGAGGATCCCAAATTTTGCGGATCAAAAATGGCCGAACAAAAAGTGTCTTTGGTAAAATCTAATTCCGCACTATAGCCATGTGCATAAATTCTAGCATGTCCTGGATAAACCCCGAAACATGTACTGTCATTGCCGTATTTAAAAACGGTCAAATTTAAAAACGGTGCCCTTGGCGTTTTTAATTATGGCTTTTTTAATTATGGCCACCCACAAGGACACTACACGGCCTGTCCGTCGACCTACAGAAAATTGTCCGCCGTTGCGCTGCAATAATGACGGTGCTTGCTCTGAGAGGACAGCCCTGGCAACGACGGCATACACACGGCCAGTCACAGACTCCCCTTGACTGCGGAGAGCATCAACTTGACGGTCCCACTCTCCTCAGGCTTCAACAGGGGCTTTGTCAAATAGTTGCTTGCGGCCCCGTTTGCGCTGTACCTCCCAAAAATTGCCCTCCTTCCGCCAACGGTACAGCCAAGTGCGAACTGTCTCTGATGAAATGAGGAGGTCCTTTGGGGCTGTTAAGTTGTACTCCATTGCTGCAGCATGTGGTCCAACATGGCGTGCCTTTGTGACAAGTTGCTCCACATGCTCAGGGGGGCGTTGCTTGCGTTTGCCACTGTCCTTCAAATCCAAAACGACATTTGCTGGAACAGCAAATGCTTCCATCAAAAAACCACCTTTGGAGAGGAAAAGTGCACAAAAGTGGCTGACCGTTTTAAATTATGGCCAATTCTGGAAATCCCCCAAAACCCCCGGCGTTTTTAATAATGGCGTTTTAAATTATGGCGTTTTAATTTATGGCCGTTTTAAATTATGGCCGCTACAGTATCATGAATGGTATGCCAACCTCTGGACTGCATCCCACCGCACCACACCACACCACACCACACCACACCACACCACACCACACCACACCACACCACACCACACCACACCACACCACACCACACCACACCACACCACACCACACCACACCACACCACACCACACTACACCACACCACACCACACCACACAGGCCACTTGTGCACAAAGGACTTGTGGGCGAGCGCACACGGATGTGTGTACTGTCCTCCACATCCGGGAACTCCCGGACGGGTGGACACGCCAACACCTGACCGACCGCTTCATATGGCTGGTGGGCACGGTGGGCGTAGCCCTGACAACGGTGGTAAGCGAGAGGTAGAGACCATACCCCCGACCGCCGGGATAACCGCTCCCGTCGTGACCCGCCCGGATCAGCCCCCGGGCCGGGCCGGGAGCGACGAGACCCCGACGACCGGCGCCGGTACCGCTCCCCCAGCCCGGATACCGCTAGACGCCTGAGGTATGATGCGCCAGATACGGGGCGCCGGCCGCAGTGGGAGCCCCGTACGGCTCCCGACGCCCAACCCCCGCATGTCCCGCATGTCCCAAGGGACAAGCCCCCGCGCAAGCGGCAACGCCATAACAACGAAGGCGGACGGCCTGCGGCGCAGTCGCCCGCGGGCACCCCGCACAGGCTACCGGTGCACGCTCTGGCGGGGACCCAAACGACGCCGGGCCTCCTGGCCCCCTGTGCACAGCAGGCACGACTGCCACAGGACGGCGCCCCCCGCACGCCCCAGAAGCACCGTACCGGTGTCACGCAAACCACCCCGGGCCTCCGGGGCCCGGGCTACGCCTCCCCGAGCGGGGCAATGAAAGCCCCCCAGCAGCCCCGCGCCGCGGACCCACCGACCGTCCTGCACATCCGGCGCCTCCCCACAGGGTGGTCCCGCCGTCACCTGGCGGACCGTTTCATGTGGCTGGATGGGGCGGAGGGGGTGGCGGAGGCCTTTTATGGAGGAGAAAACCACGGGTACCTGACCTTCCGCGCCCACACACAGGCGCTGGCGGCGTGTGCGGTAGTCAGCGCTGCCCTGGGTACGGTAGCGCCCCCGCCCGGCCGCCTGCCGGCGGCAGTCCACTGTGTCAACCGCAGTGTCATCCGGGACCTCACCGTGCACACACAGCGGGACGCCCCGGGCGAGGAGCATCACGACACGCCGTCCGCCGGGGCTGCCCCCCCGCGCATGGACCGCCCCTCCCTCACCGAGGATGACGTCCGGCGCCTCATAGCCGATGCCGTGGGCGGAACGCAGCAGGTGGTACATCCGCGGCCGCAGGAGCCCGCCCGGGCGCCCACAGCCGACGCGGTCGGTGGCGCCGGCCGCCCCCTACCCCGAGGCCCCCCTCCGGCGCAACAGGCGCCCATCTCCCGGGAAAGAGACCCAGCGTTGCCCGGGGGCGGGGCAGCCCCTGAGCGAAGCCCAGAGGTCACCGCGGCTCGGGTGAGCCCGCCTACGCGGCCGCGAGCCGCAGCCAAAGGCCGTACTAGCCAGCTTAGCCGGCGTGTCCTGGCGGCTACCGGGACGCCTAGTGACCCCGGCCAACCGGCTGCCGGGCATGCCAGCGCAGGGCCCCCCCGGCCCGGCCCCTCGGATGTGGCAGCTGAAGGCGTGTTCCAGGACCTCTTGGGCGCGGATTGCCGGGAGGAGGGCCATCAGCAAGCCCTCGCCAGCGCCCCAAAGGCCCCTGCGGCCCGCCCCCAGGCGCCCGCTGGCAACCCCATGACCGCCCAGGCCCACGACGGTGCTGAGGCCTCAGCTCCCCCGACGGGGGGCCACCCCCCGGAGGGACCCGCCCTGGATTGGTGTACAGTTTGTCGCTTCTGGCGCCCCAGCCCATGCGACCAGTGCCCCCCGCAGGGAGCCCCCCAGGAGGAAGACGAGGCTGCGGAGCTCGCCCCGGAAGGAGAACGGGAGCTAGGGCCCCGTGAGACCTCGCCCGCTCTCGAAACTCCCACTTCGCACGCGGCGGATGACCCTCTGCCCCCCCCCATCGATGTGGATGCGTCCCAGGGCACGGCCACCCAACTGGCTGGCCTCCTGGATGATGAAGCGGGCGCCCTCAGCCCGCTGGAGCCCCTACCGCCGGCGGTAGAGTTGGATGACGACCCTGCACCGCCGGCAGCCGGCCGCGCCGACAGCCCGCCGGGCGAGCTGGGCCCGCACGAGTCCCGCCTGGCGGCGCTCATCGCCGATACTGCCCTGGAGGAGGCGAACCCCTGCAAGGCCCTGGACGTCGCTGTCTTCGTGGACAGCGAACGCCTGTCGGCGGTGGGACGCCGCATGCGGGCGGCGGGCCAGGACACCACCCCCGTCCCCGGCCCCCATTCCCCGGAGGGAGACGGCCTCCCTCCCCTCCTGGCCCAGTATGCAAAGAGGACCCGCGAGCTGCTCCAGCTCGTGGGCTATACCCTGGGGGTTCCCTCCTTCTCCCTCTCCAGCTGGGAGGGAGATGCCATCCCGGCTCCTCACCCGCCGGGACTTGGGATCACGGTGTATTACGTGATCGAGGGGAGGGTGCAGCTCCGCCTCCCCACCCCCGAGGGCGGCTCGCGCCCAGGGTGGTGGCTCCAGGCCATGGCATATGCGTATGCCTGGTCTGCCCCACCCCCGCCCCGGGCGGTCCCCCCGGATACCAGGGCCCTGGTGCTGATATGCCAGTGCCCGGTACATGTCCCCCGGGGCACGCCAGCCACCGCCCCCCCCCCCGTCCAAATCTGCGTCAAGCGCGGGGACCGGTACACCCCAGTCGACACGGCGAGCATGGACCTCGGGGACCACAGGTCCACCCTCACCCCACCCGGAGGCAACCCCCTGGCCATCGCTACGCCCATGGTGGCCAGGGCCACCTACGACAGGGCTCGGGGGGGACTCGTCATCGTCCCCTCGGCCCTGGGGGCCCAGCAGCTCCGCGACGCCGACTGGAAGGGATGGAGCGCCTCGTGGGTTAGCTACGCCCGGGCCCTCCAGCCGGCCAAGCCGGTCGGCTTCAAGGTCCTGGGGGCGCAGGCCCCGGCCCTACGAGACTGGGTGCTCCCCAGGCTCACGGGCGAACGGCCAGCGGGGACTCCCTCCCTGACCACGGTGTTTGGCCTCATCGGGCGTGACCTGCGGGCAGCCCAGGAGGCAGCTGGCGGCTCGGCCACACACGCCGACCCCCAGGGCGGGCCCACTTCCTGAGAGCCGGACCCGGAGCCGGAGCACCCCACTCCCTCGCAATCCCAGAATTGAGGGCACCCCGGAGGACGTGCACGCTGTGGGGTACCTGTGGCTCAACGTCCGGGGCCGGTACCTCCGGCAACGCCTCCTTGCGCAAGCCCTGCACATGGCAGCGCGCCGCCCTACCCTCCTCATCCTGGCTGAGGCCCAGTCCCGGGCAGGCCCCGAGGACCCCCCCTTCCAGGACTACGCCCGTCACGTCGTGCTCCCCGCCCAAGGCAAGACGGGGGCGGGCCTGGAAGTATACGTCCGCACCGGGACAACCACCCGGGCTTCCCTCCTCTGGGGCGCGGAGGATGCCAACGCCCTCCTCATGGAGGTCCTCACCCCGTGGGGTCGGCATCATGTGCTGGCAGCCCATGCCCCCCAGATCAGCATAGGCGTGGAGCCTTACGTGAGATGGTGGGCCGCCGTCTGGAGGGAGGTCACCTGCCTGGTCGACCCGACGACCGTCCTGGTTGTCACGGACACCAACTCGGCGGCCCGACCGGCAGATAGAGGGACCCCGCGCCCCGAGGACACGGGCTACCGCACGTTCCTGAGGGCCTTCAACCTCAGGGACTTAGTGGACCTTCACCCGGTCCCGCAGGACACATACTCCTGCTTCCAGGGGGCCGCGCGCTCCCGCATCGACACAGCCGCCTGCCACAGCGAGGCGCAGTTCACCATCGCCTCGTACCACTACTGGGCGAGCACCCTCCTCTCGGACCACCACGTCCCCCTCCTTCTCACCGTCGCCTTCCCGGTGAACCGGCTGGACAAGCCCAGCCCCCATACGGTCTCCCGCACCCCGGAGTACCACCTGGGCCCAGTGGCCCTGTCCCCGGCCGACACGGCCGATTTCCACAACTCAGTACTCCGCAGGAGGGCCGTGGACCCCCAGCTGGCCCCGAATCGGTGGCTGAAAGGCCTGCAAAGGGCCATCTACGATTGGGCCCACGCCACGGGCAAGGTCCGAGCCCTCCGCTTCCGGCAGTACCGCCTCAAGACGCGCCCGGCGGAGCGAGCTCCCCCCTCGCGGGCTCCCCAGCAGCCCTTCCCAGCGCGCAGCATGCTCCCCACGGTGGGGCGTTTTACAGTGATGGCCCAGAGCATACTGGGCACCTCAGTGACGGCGGGGCACGCCCTCAAGCGGAGCCTAGTGGCCTTGGGGGAAGCCCAGCGCCAGCAGAGCCTCCGGGGGGTGAAACGCAGGGCCCTCCGACGCAAGCAGGAAACCCTCAACTTGAAGCGCACCCCGGAGCAGTGGAGGGAGGTGCAGCGTCGTAGCAGGGGCCCCCCGCGCGATGTCTCGGAAATCCCCCTGGACAGCAAGGCGCTCCTCAACCCCAGGGAGACGTTGTCCGCCCTGTACTTGAGCCGCCTACGGCTCCAGGGCCATAGCTACCGGATCCGGGATGACCCCGACCGATGGGCCCACTTCCAGAGGTACCTGGGGCTCCTGCCGCAGCATGCCCCGCCAGCCCGCGGCGACTATGTCCAGCCCCGCCACCTCTGGGAGGTGCAGTCGGGGAAGGCCCGCGGCCCCGACCTCCGCCTACCCGAAGCGGACGTCTGCATCGATATAGCCTGGTACCGACACCTGACGGAGGCGGACCAGAAGACCCTGTGCACCGTGGTGCGCAGCCCCCCAGTCAGCCGCACGGTGGGCAGGCGGGGGCGGGTTACCCTGCTCCTAAAAAACCCGGACCAGCCGGTCCAGGAGGCGAACCTCCGGGGGATAACCATCTCCTCCCACGTCTCCAAACTCGAGCCCACGGCCTTCTATGCCGTGGCGACAGCCGTCTACGAGCGGGCCCTGGGGGGGCCCTGCCTAGTGGGGGGCATGCGGGGGATATCCCTCCAGGAGGTCGTCCGCACGGTGCACATGAAGCTGGACCTGGCCAGGCTTCAAAACCGGATAGTGGACGTCCTGATCACGGATCTCGCGAAATTCTTCGACGTGATCGCGCAGGACATTCACCCTATAGTGGGAGCCCTAGTGGGCCTGGGAGAGGCCGACCACCTCGCCACCCATACCGAGGGTTTCTCCTACACCCTGCCCTTGGGCCCCTGGCAGTCCCACACCCTGACGCAACTCCTGGGTACGCCCCAGGGTACCGTCCAGGGGGTCCATGCGGGGGCGACGGCGGCGCTCCCTTTCTTGCGATACATGGACATCGCATACCGGTCCTCGGCGGTAGAGCCCTTCCGCTTCCCGGGACTCATGTGGGTGGACGACACGATCGTCCTCTTGGAGCGGGGCGATTCCCACCCCATACAGGGGGTCCTATTGGATCAGCGGGTATACTACCAGGGAATCCTGCGGGTGGACGTCCCTGACCGCAAGATCCAGCACGGCTCCACGTCAGACCCGCGGCCCCTACGGTCGCCTACGCCAGCAGCCGTGGCCCGCCACCTAGGCCGCGCGTGGGTGACGAGTACCCCGGACCAGCGGCGGGAGGCACTGGCAGGGGCCCCGGAGATACAGCCCTCCAGGGTCCTCCGATATATGGGAACCGACATTTACCTCCAGGGGGCGCCTACGGCCTGGGGAGTATCAGGCCCAGGTGGCCTCAGGAGTGGGCACCTCCCAGGAGGGGGAGGCGATGGCCCTCCTCTCGTATGCCCGCCGGCTGGCGACACAGCAGGGGGTTTACTGGCTGGTGCCGGACTCGGAGGCAGCAGTGGGGGCCCTCCGCACGTACCAGGAAGAAGGGCACTGCGGAGATGGCATCCACCACCTCTACGCCACCGTCCTGGGGGGGCAGCGCCTCTCCCCGAGGTCTGCCATCAATGTGGTGACCACACCATCGCACTGGATCACGGACCTCAACGTCCGTGTGGACGCAGCGACGCGGGAGCCGCCGGAGGTAGACCTCACGTGGCTCCTCAGGCGCCCCTACTCATTTATCCCCCCAGTGCCCTTCCGCGACCAGTGCCAGCTCTCCCCGACGGCGTTGAGTGACTGGTTGCAGGACCGGGCCTCCATACCGGCGCAAGCCATCTACGAGGCCCGCTGGGGGGTAAACTTCATGCCAGGGGGGGGCCTCCCCCTGGACTGGTTCGACCACGACCAGCAGCGCCACATCACGGCGAATCGCATGGACAACGTCCCGACCATGGCCGTCCTAGCCCACCGTTCCTCCCACCGGGGCACGGTGCTGGATACAACGTGCCTCCTGTGCGGGACACAGCCCGAGACGGCGCCCCACCTGTGGGCCTGCTCGGCTCAATCGCACGAGTGGGGGCCAGCCCGCCGGCGCCTCGCAGCGTGGCTCGACCAGAAGGTGGGGCCACGGGCGGCCCCAGTGCGTCACCAGCTGTGGGAACCGACTGTGCTGGAGCAGTGGGCGGCAGCCCTGCGGACCCCCTCCATGCAGCTGGCCCACCTGGAGTGTACAGGGCCCCACTCGCTGGGCACGGAGTTCCTCCGCCACGTCGTGGAGGAGTCCATACGGATCTGGTACGCCCACGCCAAGGCGCGTGCCACACTGCTGAAGGCCCGCCTGGGCCCGGGCAGCACGATGGCGTGGGCGTTGCAGGAGCTACGCCTGCACCAGCAAGCAGAAAGGGAAGGGGTGCAGCGGGAGCTCCTGGAATAAGCGCGGTCGCCAGAGGCGAACTCACCAGGTCTCCCCGACTCCCCCTCCCCCTGCCGAGGCCTACACACTTACGCACAGCGCGCACACAACACACACAGCCCAGCCCGTTTACCTGTACCCGTGGATAGACATCCCGGCCTTTTGCCTTTTGGTAACAGCGCCTTCGGCACACCACACCACACCACACCACACCACACCACACCACACCACACCACACCACACCACACCACACCACACCACACCACACCACACCACACACCACACCACACCACACCACACCACACCACACCACACCACACCACACCACACCCTGAGTACTCCCCAGCTCTACTCACGGGCTGGGTGCCGGGTGCGAAGCCCCCGACGACAGGGCCCGGGCACCACCCCAACGGGTGGTGTACTAACAGTGTCGGGTGTACGCGCGCGCCAGCGCCAAGCACCACCCCCAAGGGAGCCCGCGGCCCCCTAGTACCGGCCGCCAGGGCCCCGGGAACGGACCAGCGATCCCTAGAGAGGACGGCTGGTACAGCCTCCCCCTCCATCTCCCCTCAACGCCTTTGCCCCACCCACAGGGCCCTCTGCCCCAACTCCATCCCACACACCCCCATGCAGCTCTCAGCGCCCCCCCCGCGCTCCAGCCTCAGCCCCCCCCGCTGCCGCCCCTGCGCGCGCCCCAGTGCCCCATCCCTCCAAGCCCGACATGCGTCCCTGCCCAGTGCGCCCCCCTTCTCTATCCCCCACCTCTGCAGGAGGGAAACCTCCAGGGGCCGGGAGTGAAGTATGCCTCCCTGGGTCCGATCGGGTCGCGGCAAGGAGGTCCCCCGCAGTGGGGCTTCGCCGGCGGCCAAGTCTGCTTAGAGGGGTACAGGGTGGGGGGCCGAGGGGAAGCGGATCAAGCGCACCATCAAGGACGCCATCATGCACACTATCGGGCACACCATCAAGCACACCATCGGCCACGCCATTGGGCACGCTATCAAGCAGACCATCCAGCACACCATCGACCACGCCATTGGGCAGGCTAACAAGCACGCCATCAAGTACACCATCGAGCACGCCATCAAGCACGTCATCGAGCACGCTATCAAGCACGCCATCACGTACACCATCAAGTACACCATCAATCGCGCCATCAAGTACACCATCGAGCACGCCATCAGGTACACCATCAATCGCACCATCAAGGACGCCATCATGCACGCCCTCGAGCACACCATCAAGCACACCATCGGCCACGCCATAGGGCACGCTATCAAGCACACCATCAAGTACACAATCAAGCACGCCATCAAGCACGCCATCGACCACGCCATCACGTACACCATCAAACACGCCATCCAGAGTGCCATCATGCACGCCCTCGAGCACACCATCAAGCTAACCATCAAGCACACCATCGACCATGCCATTGGGCACGCTAACAAGCACGCCAACAAGTACACCATCGAGCACGCCATCGAGCACGTCATCGAGCACGCTATCGAGCCCGCCATCAAGTACACCATCAAACACGCCATCAAGTACACCATCACGCACGCCATCAAGTACACAATCAAGCACACCATCAAGAACGCCATCATGCACGCCCTCGAGCGCACCATCAAGCGCACCATCAAGCACACCGTCGACCACGCCATTGGGCAGGCTAACAAGCACGCCAACAAGTACACCATCGAGCACGCTATCGAGCACGTCATCGAGCACGCCATCATTCACGCCATCACGTACGCCATCAAACACGCCATCAAGTCCACCATCGCGCACGCCATCAAGTACACCATCAAGCGCACCATCAAGGACGCCATCATGTACGCCCTCGAGCACACCATCAAGCGCACCATCAAGCACACCGTCGACCATGCCATTGGGCACACTAACAAGCACGCCATCAAGTACACCATCGAGCACGCCATCAAGCACGTCATCAAGCACGCTATCAAGCACGCCACCACGTACACCGTCAAGCACGCCATCGAGCACGCCATCGACCACGCCATCACGTACACCATCAAACACGCCATCAAGTTCACCATCACGCACGCCATCAAGTACACCATCAAGCACACCATCCAGAATGCCATCATGCATGCCCTCGAGCACACCATCAAGCACACCATCAAGCACACCATCGACCACGCCATGGGACACGCTACCAAGCACGCCATCAAGTACACCATCGAACACGCCATCGAGCGCGTCATCGAGCACGCAATCACGCACGCCATCAAGTACACCATCGAACACGCCATCGAGCGCGTCATCGAGCACACTACCAAGCACGCCATCAAGTACACCATCGAGCACGCCATCGAGCACGCCATCAATCGCGCCATCACGTACACCGTCAAGCACGCCATCAAATACACCATCGCGCACTCCATCAAGTACACCATCAAGCACACCATCAAGGACGCCATCATGCACGCCCTCGAGCACACCATCAAGCAAACCATCAAGCACACCGTCGACCCTGCCATGTGAGGGATGCCCTGCCTTGGTGCAGGATGCCCTGCCACGTGCGGGATGCCCTGCCTGGTGTGGGATGCCTTGCCTAGTGCAGGATGCCCACCCTTCCTCCCTCCGCCCATCCAGCCCTACAACAGGCCCAGAACCCTATCCAGCCCCCCCTCCCTCCGCCCATCCGGCCTAGAAACCAGCCCACAACCCTGACTTGCCCTCTCTCCCTCCCCCTATCCTGCCCTCAAACCGGCACACAGCGCAAACCAGCAGCAGAAGATGGCCCCCCATTGGCCTTACAGGAGACTCCGAACACCCCCTGGGCTGGGCTCCCCGTCCCCCCCAGGCCGGTGCGCCCGGTTCTCTGAAGCAGATGGCCCCCCATTGGCCTTACAGGAAACTCCGAACACCCCCTGGGCTGGGCTCCCCGTCCCCCCCAGGCCGGTGCGCCCGGTTCTCTGGAGCAGATGGTCCCCCATTGGCCTTACAGGAGACTCCGAACACCCCCTGGGCTGGGCTCCCCGTCCCCCCCAGGCAGGTGCGCCCGGTTCTCTGAAGCAGATGGCCCCCCATTGGCCTTACAGGAGACTCCGAACACCCCCTGGGCTGGACTCCCCGTCCCCCCCAGGCCAGTGTGCCCGGTTCTCCGAAGAAGACGCCTCCCCATGGGCCTTGAAGGCTTTTCCGACCACCCCCTGGGCTGGACTCCCCGTCCCCCCCCGGCCGGACGCCATCATGCACGCCCTCGAGCACACCATCAAGCGAACCATCAAGCACACCGTCAACCCTGCCATGTGCGGGATGCCCTGCCTGGTACGGGATGCCCTGCCACGTGCGGGGTGCCCTGCCTGGTGTGGGATGCCTTGCCTAGTGCAGGATGCCCACCCTTCCTCCCTCCGCCCATCCAGCCCTACAACAGGCCCATAACCCTATCCAGCCCCCCCTCCCTCCGCCCATCCGGCCTAGAAACCAGCCCACAACCCTGACTTGCCCTCTCTCCCTCCCCCTATCCTGCCCTCAAACCGGCACACAGCGCAAACCAGCGCCCCCCCCCCCCCCCCCCCAGCCCTTCCAGCTCAAAAACAAGCCCATAACCCAACCTGAGCTCTCTCGGCACTAGCACAGCACAACACACAACACATCGCAGCACACCCCACAACACAGCGAAGCACGACACAGCACAGCACAGCACAGCACGGCGCAGGATGCCCACCCTCCCACCCTCTCCCCCTCCAGCCCTGAAACAAGCCCGTGACCCTGTCCAACCTTCCCTCCCTCCAGCCCTCTGATAGTCCGACCACCCCCTGGGCAGGACTCCCTGTACCCCCCGGGCCGGTGTGCCCGGCTCTACGACGATGCCGCCTCCCCATGGGCCCTGAAGAATACTCCGACCACCCCCTGGGCTGGACTCCCCGTCCCCCCATGCTGGTGTGCATAGCATTGCAGGAGGTCCACTGCCCACTGCCCCCGGGGCAGTAAGGCAGTGCATTGCAGGGGTTCGGCTACCCACTGCCCCCAGGCAGTGCGGCACTGTATTGCAGGAGTTGCACTGCCCACTGCCCCCAGGCAGTGGGGCAGTGCATTGCAGGAGTTCCACTGCCCGCTGCCCCCAGGCAGTGAGGCAGTGCATTGCAGGAGTTCCACTGCCCACTGCCCCCAGGGCAGTGCGGCAGTGTATGGCAGGAGTTCCACTGCCCACTGCCCCAGGGCAGTGAGGCAGTACGTTGCAGGAGTTCCACTGCCCACTGCCCCCAGGCAGTGAGGCAGCGCATTGCAGGAGTTCTACTGCCCACTGCCCCCAGGCAGCCAGGCAGTGCGTTGCAGGAGTTGCACTGCCCCCAGGCTGCCTGGCAGTGCGTTACACTGCCCACTGCCCCCTGCCCACAACAACAGTGCAGCAGGGCACACACAGTGCGGTGTGGTGCAGAGCGCCAAGCAATGCGGCACCACACAGAAGGCACTGGTGGTGCAGCGCGGCACGCAGGGTGCGGTGGGCAAATGAGACCCTGTGTGACTGCGCGCAGGCGTCGGCAAGGCAGGGTCGGCCAAGTGCGAGAGTGCACTGGTCCGGCTATGCCACAACACACTTACGCACAGCACGCACACAACACACACAGCCCAGCCCGTTCACCTTTACCCGTGGGTAGACATCCCGGCCTTTGCCCTTTGGTAACAGCGCCTTCGGCACACCACACCACACCACACCACACCACACCACACCACACCACACCACACTACACCACACCACACCACACCACACAGGCCACTTGTGCACAAAGGACTTGTGGGCGAGCGCATACGGATGTGTGTACTGTCCTCCACATCCGGGAACTCCCGGACGGGTGGACACGCCAACACCTGACCGACCGCTTCATATGGCTCGTGGGCACGGTGGGTGTAGCCCTGACAACGGTGGTAAGCGTAGCCCACGGCTACCTTACCTTGTGCACCCACAAAGAGGCAGCTGCAGCGAGCACATTGGTGAACACGGCCTTGGGAGCCACTGCCCCCCCCACCTGGGGTGCCGCCCGCTGTGGTGAGCGGTGTCCACTTTGCTGCGCCGTGCTCCATCATAGAGTAAGGCCTCACCGCCGCCCCCTACGGGGCAGCTAGCGACAACCCAAGGGGCTAGTAGCCTCATGAGTGGGAAGCCAATGACCCACTTGTAGCTAGCGACACAGAAGGGTGTGTACGGGAAAATCCCGGACTTAGAAGCCGTGGGTGCCTCATGCACCTACCAGGAGCCCAAGCCTTCCGGAGATGGCATACACCACTTGTATGCACACACCTTGGGGGACGCCCGCCTTTCCCCCAAAGCGGCAATCAATGTCGTGGTGACCCTCTCACACCACATTATGGTCACCAATGCGCAACTTGACGCCTTGACCCGCGAGGAGCCTCAAGCACACCTCACTAGATGCTTTGCCACCCCTAAACCTTTTCTCCGGCTAGGACAAGCACCATCTCCTACTGCCAGCTAGCCCCATCAAACTTGTAGGTGTGGCTCCGGGAGCAAGCGACTAGCAGCGGCACCGCGTGGCCCATCGCATGTGTTACCTCCCAACCAGGACAGTGCTTGCGGAGCGCTCGGAGCACAAAATGTATAGCTATGTATGTTGTGCTTACTGTGCGGCAAGAGCCTAGAGATAGTGTAGCACTCATGGGAGTGGCGAGTAGTCCCATGTGTGACGGCTGGGCTGGCAACGTCTGCATCCGTGGCTACGAACCTATGTGGGGCCAAGCTAGCGCCTATGCAGCGCTAGCTGTGGACTCAACTATCCTCGAACAGTGGGCAGCAGCCATTGCAATGCTGTCCTTGCGTGGAGCACACATGGGTTTGGCCGGGCCACATGACATGGGAACGGAATTCGTTCAGCAAATGCTGAATAAGTCCCAGAAAAATTGGCTACCCAACGTTGGAGCACGCGCTGGCCTCATAAAGGCATGAGCAGGGCCCACAGGAAGGATGGCGTAGAACCTATGGGAACTTCAACCACAACAACACGCACAGCAGCAGGGCATCCCCACAAAACCCTGAACTGACGTGACGTACCACCCAGCTCATCAAGGGGCACCAGCCGCTTGCCACTGGTGCATAGGGCCTACGAACAGCTTTAGGATTACGGTTCAGGGCCCACCTGTTTTGCATTTTCTCGTGTGGTCTTTGCCTTTTGGTAATGGCGCCTTCGGCACACCACACCAAGGCACACCACACACAGTGCACAGAAGGAGTTCCACTGCCCACTGCCCCAATGCAGTAAGGCAGTGTACGGAAGGAGTTTCACTACCAATTGCCCAAGGCATTGAGGCAGTGCATAGAAGCAGCTCCACTACCCACTGCCCAATGCCGTGAGGGGGTGTAGAGAAGGAGTTCCATTGCTCACTGCCCCAACACAATGAGGCATGGCCCAACACAATGAGGCATTGACCAGAAGGAGTTCCACTCCCGGGGGGGCAACTACTAACTTGCGCGCGACCCACTACTACCACATGCATACCTCCTGGGGTGTGTGTGTCTGGGGGGTTGGGGGCACGGAGGTATGTATGCGATAATAGCGCTTTCTCGTCATTGCCGAGAATAAAGTCTTAAGGGTCGCCGTGTTGCCCCCCTCCCCCCTCCCCACTCCCCCTTCCCTCTCCGCCCTTGTCCCCCCCTGCCCCCCGGTTAGTTTGTGAGAAAAATTCCTGAGGCTTGGTTAGAGTTGGGGGTTAAAAGAAAAAATGGATGGACTTCTGCTTAGAGGTCCTTGAAAAGCTCCCCCTCTGAGGAGGAGGAGGAGGAGTCTCGGCGGGCGCGCTTCAACTGAAGCTCCCGTTGGGCTCTTCTTATTGCGCTTCCCGACACTTTTAAGCGGACGAGATCGCTCAGCCCCAGAGGTCGTTGCCTCGGACTCACTTGGGAGAAGGGGGGCAGGAGGCTTTGACTGGGGCAAAGGCAGGGGAGGCAAGCTTGACGACGATGAAGCAACGTGCAGATGAGGCCGCTGCATCAGGCCGGGCATCATCAGCCTGTGCAGGTGCATTGCCCTGTTTTTTTTTCTTCGCTTTATGAGGCACCCAATTCAGCAGCGCCTCTTGCTCTGCCTCTGCATTGTGCATCAAATCAGGGTGCCGTGCAGTGTCATGCACATCTGCATAGTGCTGTGCTATGCAGTATGACCAAACTGTCTTTGTGCATAGCGGACACCGCACAGGATGATTCGTGCACGGGCTGCTTACAGATGTTTTTGCAAGTGTGTTCCAGCGCAGCTTAGCTGGTTGACTGGGACAGTCAAAGATCATGAGGGTGACCAAGGCATGTGTCCGCTTCTTACGCATCACGACCTGGGTGGAGCAAGTGACACGATCGCCACAAAACCCACAAGCGGTGGTCAAAGAAATCTCTTCCTGACCCTTGACACACTCCTTTCGCAGAAGGTGCTGACCTACATGTGTACACATGCACACACGTGGCATTGTTGCCTCGCAAATCTTGCACTGCACTGAGCGAAAATGCCCGTGGTCAATCCTTTGTCACCACGATCTGCAACAAACAAGCCTTCATAAGGCTCACACTTCAAAGGAGGCACCTTTTGAGGTGCGGATTGGGCACACCATTCGGAAAGGGCATCCAACTGACTAGTTGGTGTATACTATTTGTTATCCTCATTTACCTGCAAACGAAAGAACTGGACAGAGGTACCAGGAAACGACATTGCGAGCTGGAAGCACACAAGCAGCAAATGTGTCACCGGCCACAGGCATGTTCTCCGCTTGGGGAGTCACAGTCAATGTGGGCAATTTGCCTGGCCGTGGCATCTGCAAAGCACGCATGAGACGGTCCCGCGGAGTAGAACCCACGGGTGTGTTAATGAGTTCATTCAAGACCTGCTGTTTGGAGGTCAGTTTTCCCTCAAAGAAAATCATGGAGTCATTAGTGCACGTTTGCTCCAATTGATCCTCCTCATCACACTCAAGGAGATCATCGGGGTCATCGAGAATCTCCTCGGCATCATCCACTGTGCCGACCTCCATCGGAACACCGAATGGGCTAAAGATGCCGACCTCTGGAAGAGCCATTGCACGAAAGTCTTTTTTTTAGTTCCGCACTTGCCATATCCAACCCGACATTCCACACTGCTGCACAATCAACAACATCTGTGCAGCAACCCGTTCAATGCTACCAAAAATCGACGGTTGGGGTGGAGGAGCATGTACCCATGTCTCATGCTTCACCGAAGTGAAATGCTGCAACCTCTCACCCCCTGAAACCCGGCCCTTGAAACGGTACCCACAGCCACAAATCTCCTCTGTGCATCGGCATTTGCCCGAAGAGGCATCCTGGTGGCCACATTTTCCACCACAGGCAGCATGGGGAACAGATTCTGGGGCAAGAGGTGGGTCATTGTCTGCAGGTGGGACAGGGGCTTCTTCATTGCTCGGAGGTTGCGCAGGGGCTGCTGACGGGTCTCGAGAAGCTGCTGGTGGTTGTTGCGAAGAGGGGGCTGCAGAGGGGCAAGCGTGTCCACAGTGGTTGTGGTAGGCTACGAGGCATGTAACACATGCCTTGTGGCAGCCCTTCTTGTTGCACACAACGCAAGTCCCTCGCTTTAGCGACTTCTCAAGATCAATTGTCGCCATGGTGTGTCGCTGGGCTGTACAAAGGGAGCAAAGCAAGGACCAAACACATGGCACACCCTTCGAAGGGGACACACCAACGACGAGACGCAACGTACTATCAATACCCCATTCAACGTTGCGCGCAGCAACATGGTGCCTACTACCGTCGCTCTGCGGCGAATGCTTTCCTGGGTGCCTAATCCCATCGCTCTGCGGCGACTGCATGTGTTGTGGTTTAGGTTTCGGCCCACAAAAGTTTCAGTTTGGGCACCATGCTGGCCTTTGAAAGATTTTGCAAGGGGAACCGCCCCATGGAGCACTTGCCGAAGCAAAACGCGGGAAAACATAGCATCCCTAGTCGAGTCCCTAACCCCAACTGAAGGGGCCACGCAACAAAGCGTGGATTGTGAGTCCCTAACCCCAACTCAAGGGGCCATACAACAAAGCATGGATTGTGAGTCCCTAACCCCAACTCGAGGGGCCACGTAAAAAAGCATGGATTGCGAGTCCCTAACCCCAACTCGAGGGGCCACACCGAAGCGTGGATTGTGAGTCCCTAACCCCAACTCAAGGGGCCACGCAACAAAGCGGAGGAAGGAGAAAGAAAGAATGAACGAATGTGTTCGCCCCAGAAAGAAATTGGCGCTACACTCGGGCCGGAGTTTTGCTCCGAATGCAGGATCTTCAGCTAGCAACAAACGACATTTGTATAGCGGCCCGTCTTGCTCATCATGCAAATGCCCGTCATGCAAAAATAGGGGGGCGCCGTTGGCGCCATGCCCCCAACCCACTATCTCTCAAAACCGGGGGGGGGGGGAGCTGGGGGGGGGGTCGCATACAAGGACCGGGCCCGGCCGCCCCCCCCCCCCCCCCCGGGTTCCACTACGCACTGGCCCATACCTCAGCTCGCGCCCCCGCCCCTGCACCACCTTTGACACGGAGGGAGGGAGGGAGGGAGGGAAGGGAGGGAGGGATGGCACCCTGACGACCTTGCGGATGGGCCGGCCTTGCCATGTGAAATGCACACCCTAGGCCCCCGACAGACCTTCCCCGTGTTCCCCTTGGTCGATGCCAGCCCCCGGTGGCGAAGGGACACGCCCCACCCAGCGCGCGGAGTGCTCTTGGCGCGCGATGTGGCCTCGCCCATCGCCTTTGACGGACTGCTGCCTCCCACTCCCGCGCGCCACCGACCCTTGGTGGTGTTGGGCAGACCTGGGGTGCTTCTGCCCCTACGCACAAGCACAGGGCAGAGGGGGGGTGTTTCCGCCCCTATGCACTACAGGGTAGAACAGAGGGGATGCCGTGCAGCACGCTCTCCTTACAATTGTACAACTACTCAACTGTGTAGCTAGCTCTCTGTGTCGTCATGCCGCTGGTGTCACAATGTGCAGCCGGCACTCTGTGACGTTGTGCCGCAGGCACCCTTTCACACTGTGCAGCACGCACTCTATGAAGCAGTGCTACGCTGCGGGCTCACCGTCACACAATGCTACTCGCACCTTGTTACGGTGTACTGCAAACCCGGTGTCACGCTGCGCGGTAAGCACACTGCGATGCTGCGCGGCACGCACTCTTTCACGTTGTGCCACACGCAAACGATCATGCGGTGCCACTCGATCACCGTCACGCTAGCTTCAGGCACACTGCCACACCGGGCAATGGCACATTGTGATGCTGTGTTGCTGGCACTCTGTGATGTTGTGCCGTTGTGGGACTCCGTCACGCAGTGCAGCTAGCACACCGTGACGCTGTGTTGTAGGCACCCTGTCACGCTTTGCAGTAGGCACTATGTCAAGCAGTCCACCACCCTGTGCAAGATGCACATTGTGTCGCTGTGCAGCACACACTTTATGACGTTGTGCAGCCCGCACACTGTCACGCTGTGTTGCTAGCACACCGTCACGCTGTGTTGCTAGCACACCGTCACGTGCACACCGCCATGTTGTGTAGCAGGCACTCTATGACGCTATGCATCTGCCACCCTATCAGGCTGTGCCACAGGCACTCCATCACACAGTGCAACAAGCACTCCAACACGCTTTGTTTCAGGCATACCGTCACGCTGTGCAGCAGACACCTTGTCACACAGTGCAGCAGCACATTTGGACACTGTGTTGCACGCTCTGTGTGACCCTGTGCAGCTAGCACAGTGTCACGCAGTGCACTAGCACATTGGCACATTGTCATGCAGTGCTATAACACAATGCGCACTCCATCACACTCTGCAGCAGACTCACTGTCATGTAGTGCTGCTGGCACACTATGAAGCTGTGCAGCCTGCACACTATCACAGGCAGTCCGTCACGCAGTGCAACAGGCAATTAGAGACGCTGTGCCGCTGGCACACAGTCACGCTGTACATCAGGCACACTGGGACAGTGCGCAGCTGGCACCCTGTGACTTGGTGCCGCTGGCACACTGTCACACTGTGCAGCAGGCACTCTGTGATGCTATGCATCTAGCACTCTGTCACACAGTGCAACCAGCACTCTGTCACGCTATGCAGCAGGTACACTGTCAAGCTGTCAGCACGCACTCTGTGACACTGGCAGCTGTCACACTGCCACGTTGTGGTGCAGTGGTGCAGGCACACTGTCACTCAGTGCAGCATACATTGTGTGACGCTGTGCAAGACACACACTGTCATGCATGCAGTAGGCATGATGTGTCGCTGTGTAGCACTCACTCTGTCACACCGTGCAGCTCGCTCACTGTCGCGCAGTGCAACCGGTACACTATGACGCTGCGCAGACTGCTCACTGTCACACTGTGTAGTAGTGACACTGTAACGCAAAACAATATGCACCCTGCCACACTGAGTCGCAAGCTCATTGTCATGCAGTGCAAATGGCACACTGTGACGCTATGCAACAGGCACACTGTCACGCTGTGCTGCAGGCAGTCCGTGACACAGTGCAATAGGCAGTGCAATAGGCACTTCGTGATGCTGTGCATCATGCACTCTGTGACGCTGCGCAACTGGCACACTGTCACCCCTGCAGCGGGCACACTAGGACGCTGCGCAGCTGGCCCCCCTGTGACATTGTGCTGCAGGCACACGCACACTATCACGCCGTGCAGCAGGCACTCTGTGACGCTGTGCTGCAAGCACTCCGTCACACAGGGCAACAGCACTCTGTCACGCTATGCAGTAGGTACACTGTCATGGTGCATGCATGCTCCGACACTGTGTAGCATGTACTCCGTGACGCTGGGCAGTTGTCACACTGACATGCTGTGCAACATAAACTACGAGGTGCTGTGCAATAGATGCACAGTCACGCTGTGCGGTAGGCAAGTTGTGACGTGGTGTAGCACGCACTCTGTCACACTGCGCAGCTCGCTCGCTGACACCTAGTGCAACCGATAAACTGTGACGTTGTGCAGCTGGCTCACTGTCACGCTGTGCTGCAGGCTGTCACGCAGTGCAGTGCAGCAGGCACCCTGTTGCACTGAGCAACCGGCTCTCTGTCACGCAGTGCACCTGGCTCACTGTCAGGCAGTACACCTGGCACACCGTGACGCTGTGCTGCAGGCAGTCCGTCACGCAGTGCAACGGGCACATTGCGACGCTATGAAGCACACCCTGTGTGACAGTGTGCTGCTAGCACACTGTCAAGCTCTGCGGTAGGCACACTGCCACACTGTGCAACTGGCAGCCTTTGACGGTTTGCTGCCAGCACACCATCAAGCAGTGTAGCAGGCACTCTGTGACGCCATGCAGTACGCACCATGTCACACCGTGCAGCTGGCTTACGGTCACGCAGCGCAGCCAGCACACTGTGACACTATGCAGTAGGCACATTGTGACACTGTGCTGCTCTCACTCTGTGACGTTGTGCTGCTGGCACACGGTCACACTGTGCAACTAGCACACTGTCACGTTGCACCGCAGGCAGTCTGTCGTGCTGTGTAGCTATAACTGCATCACGCAGTGTAGGCATAACGCGACACTGTGCAGCACGCACTCTGTGACACCATGCTGCTGGCACACTGTCACGCTGTGCCACAGGCACATTATCATGCAGTGCTTGCAAGCATTGCATGATGTTGCGCACGGGCACACTGTCTTGCTGTGCAGCCAGCACATTGTGACATTGTGCAGCAAGCACACTGTCACGCAGCAAGGTTGGCACTCTGTGACGCTGTGTAGTATGCACTCCGTCACACTGTACTGCAAGCTCACTGTCACAGAGTGTTACTGACACACATTGACGCCGTGCAGTAGGCACACTGTCATGATGTGCAGCAGGCACACCACTACGCATAGGCACTCTATCACACTGCACTGCATGCTCACTGTCACACAGTGCTACTGGCACACAGTGACTCTATGCAGCAGGCACACTGCCACACAGTGCAGCAGGCACTCTGTGATACTGTGCAGTAAGCACTCTGTCACAATGTACACAGTGCCACTGGCACATTGTGACGCCGTGCAGCAAGCACACTGGCTCGATGCGCAGCAGGCACGCTGTCACGCCATGCTACTGGTAGTCCGTCACGCGGTGCAACAGGCGCTTTGTGGCACTGTGCAGCACGCACTCTGTGACGCCGTGCAGCTGGTACACTGTCACGCTATGCGGCAGGCACTCAGTGACTCTATGCGGTGTGTGTGGGTGTGTGGGTGTGTGTGTGGGGGGGGGGGGGGTTCTGGGGGAGCGACTTTGTGCATACTATCCCCAGACACCTGACTCCTGGGCAATGTGGCAGGGGTAGTGCACACACCTCCACATTCTTCAGACCGTACCTCTCATTGGGCAGGATGATGATCAGCGACAGACGCCCACCCTTGAATGGCAGCTCCAGGATCTGCGAGTCCAGACGCTGAATGGATGCAACCCGGAACTGGCCCTCCAAATGCATCATTTGCACCAAAGCCTCGCGCTTGTCAAGCAGGTGAAACGTCTCAGGTTTGGTAGATGCGGCAGGGAAGCGTTGTGCCCAGTCACCCTGTGTATTGAGTGGGCACATGGGAGTTGGAACCTTGGAGTAACTAGAACACGATCCAGAAAAAGCCCCCATTCCCAGTTTCCTGAGGGGCGAAATGTAGAGTTAGGGTGTGTGTCACCCTGCCCTCCCCGCATCGTGGTGCAACAGAGGAACCGGCGAGCTGCAAAAAGGTGTTGATGGTAGAGGCCTTGCCAACCTAGAGTGTACCCAGGAGCCAACCTCCATTTGTGCAGTGTGCCATAGAACACCATGTCCACCAGGCAGCTGCTGGGTAAGCAGCTGGAAAATTTGCTTGGAGAAAGCATGAGAAGGCATCCATATAGAGCTGAGGGGGACAGGTGTGGGGGCCAAAAGGTTTACGGGGGGGGGGGGGGGATTGAGCTCCATTTCCAGCCCCCTGCCCTCCCTTCAAATGTCAAACGTCATGCAGCTCGAGAGGGTATGGGAGGGACTCAGAATGGGGGTGCGGGTGTACCGTATCATGGGAACCAACAATGGCCCAAGGGTCCCCGGGCAGGGGGGGGGGGGGGTTTGATACCGGGTGGGATATGTTTTTTTCGGGGGTGACCTACAGAAAAAAACTTTTTCTTCCCACGGCGCACGTACCACACATAATCATGGTGTTCCCACCGCATAACATGCCTTTGGCACTCGCTGGCATTCCTCTGTTTGGCTATTCGGGGTACTAGCCCATGTCCAACATGCCATTTGCGACATGTAGCCGTCGGTGGCCCCTTCTCCATGGCATGCTTCGCAACACAATGGCACGAACCAGCAAACAACGTGCATTGCCGACATGGGTGGTATTTACGTTTAAGGGCCCCCGAGTACTCACGGCTACGCATCGTGTCATAGCGCCCCACCCTGGCCTCCTGTCAGCGGTAAGAGTCCTCATGCACAGTGCATGGGGCGAGAACCCGGGCAAGCAACTGGTGGAACCCGCGTGGGTACAATCGCCCGTCATGGCCGTTTAGTAGGTGCCGCAAGTCTATTGTGGACCCCACGATGTCAATCTTCCCACCCGGCCATTCCGGTTTCAATGCCACTGTGTACATGTCTATTGCCTTACAGTGCTAGGTGATGGACCACACGTGGTTCGGATGGCTCGTCCATGCCATTCAACGGGTGCCCCATGTCCGTTGTGGACCCCATGACGCCCATCTTTCCACTCGGCTGTTTCACTTCTCACTATCAAACCATGGACACGCCACAGCCGTGGTGCAAAGGTATGGCCTTCTTTGTGGGGCACTTTTTCTTTGAGGTACCAACATTTACGGCTGCAGCACTGGAGTTGGATGACGAGCTAGATGATGAGGATGTGCTGGAGCTTGATTTGGAGGAGAGGGAGTCTGAGGCATCGGAGTCACCCGAACTACTGTCCGCTTTCTCTTCATCACAATTTGAGGGCTCGGATCTGCTGCGGTGATCATAATCAGTATCAGTTATGTCTTGGGTTGCCATAGCTTGCTTGGTGTCTCGGTCGCCTAGGCGCAACGCCTGTTGCTGGCATGCCTCCCCTTCGGCCTAATCAGCTTTGGCCATTGCCTCCCATTGCAATTTTGACTCACTGCGGAGTTTTTTTTACTAGTTTTCACATCCTTCTGCCTTTTGGCAGCATGTGCTACCTTTTGGGTTGCATTGTTGGCGGGTTTGTTGCTCAGCTGGGGAGCGCCGCCACACTTCTTGCTCCGAGGGAAAGGCTTCAAAGTTCGAGTGGTTCTCACCCACCTTCGTGTGTTGCTTCATGTTGTATCGGTACACCCCATCCGGACATCCTAAAACGGGGCACTTGATTGGCTCATTGTGTACAACCGGTTGCTCGGTCATCGGGGTGGTTGTCGCCGTAGGCATGGTAGGAGTTGAATGCGGGCTGGGATTCCCACTAGACTATTTTGCTGGAAAAAACGGCAACAATGTGTGTTCCCGTGGTTGAGGGGTGTCATTCTCTTGCATGAAGCGTAAGTGTTGCTGGCTGGTCTTGCAGTGTTGCTCAAACCTGCTATGGCTTGGCCGCACTGATCTGGACAACTTTTTCCCGCACAAGCAAAACCAATGGTCACCAGTAGAAGCATTATAAGCCTTCTGGTATTCTTGCACATTGTTGCCAGGCTGCACTATTTGCGCAGAAGAAGCCGAAGAAATACTTGGGGGGATGGGTGCTTGCAACGTAGGTGGCGCAACTGGTTGCATTTGCACTACTCCCAGGGTGCGCAACACTTCATGCACATCAGAAGGAGTGGCGATGATATGTGCAGATTGTAGCATCAGTGTAATAACCGCACAATCTTCAGTAAGCTTCCGATGGATGTCTTGAACAAGACAACGGCCAAGTATTCCCCTAGCGGGCGTGCCTAGCAAATTTTTGGCCCTAATCGTAAGTGTCCAAATTCGGCACGCTTGGGCTTCATTGGGTGAAGTAGCAGTGCGTGCCAAACCATCAGGAAGTAGCACAATATCGACGAGCTCCGCAAGAGTCGAGAACTCGGTGTAGAGTGCACCACCACTTGGAGCCCGGGGAGATCCTTGTACATCAACATAAAACCATCGGTCATTCCCGCTCCCCACACCAATCAAGAAACTCTCATACCCCATCAAAAAGCAAATGTGCGTGGTTAGTGGAGGAGGGGTGGTTTCAAGGCGGAGCAAAGTTTCCTTGGCTTTATCCAAAGCAATCAATTCCGTGTCTTCAAGAGAGGTGAAATCCAACAACTTGAGGACTTGGAATGGCGTACCGGTGCAACCAGCATGCAACCCGCCACCTCGTGTGATCCAAGTGGTTGCTGCCCCAATGACGACACAAATGGCCTCTAGGAGGGTGTACCCCATGACTGGCATAGATGTTGAGGACAATGCCGTTGTCAATAACGTTGTACAAGTCCTGTATGAGGCAATGGCACCCAAGACAGGAAGGTCCGGCACGCTAAATGGGCTCACAATGCCACTACATTGCACACCACCATTGTCCAATAATCCCACCTTGGGGTTCAACATTGCTTGTGCACAAAACCAGCTGACATGTTGCCAATGCAACTGGGTCGTTAAAAAAAACCTGCACCAAGGGAACGGTATGAAGCGCAATGGCATGCAAAGGAGGGTTCCCGAACCCTCACCTACGCCACACCTAGTTTGCTACCTGTGCTAATGCTGAACCCTCACCCATGCCACACCTAGTTTACTACTTGTGCTATTGCGACTATTCCTAGAAAAACCGGAAGGTCATTTTGACCAATTTTCCCCAAGCCAAAACTCTTGGGGCCCCACGGCCAGCACCCTCGCTTTGTGGTAACTTTGGGCTGACAGGGATGTATATGTAGGGCTACCAAATTTGTACTAGCAAAACGGGGAATGTTTGGGTACCTCAAGGCATTATGTAGGCTACACTTACACCATATGAAATAGCAACCAGTGGGTTCCAAGAGGTGGTCATGGCGTTCTTTAGAAAAAAATTGGGGGTGCGAAACTTTTTTACACATAGGGGTGGGATATTTTTTCTTCGGGCCATACCCCCCCCCTAGGGGGGGGGGGTACAAAAAAAAAGGTGATACCGTGATTTTTTCCCCCACCCCCACCGTATCCCCGGGGCTCTTGGGGCGGTCACGCCGAAAAGAAATGCAACTCTTGCAATATGTGCGCAATATGAACAATTGCCGGTTCCGTACGGCACCCCATAGCGACGTTAACGATGGGACGCCCAATCCACAAAGCACCAAGTACTCTGTGTGGGCACCAATTAGTTGGGACTCGGCCAATGTAACATAGTATGACGTGGTGTAATGGGCACTAAAAACAAAATCAGGCTCAAGAAAAGAGTCGTGAGAGGGCCATGGCCAACATCAGTGTGCCGGCACCGGGGACAAAATCAAGCACAAGAAAGGAGTCTTGGTAGGGCCATACCCAACATTAATGCCACCATTATACACCACGAAGGCACTCATTGATGAACTGCTAGTCACGCTCCAGGTGGCCGGATGCATCTTTGGGGTAGCTATCTGGCACCTTGCGCCACTCTCCACGGATGAGGACCTTGGAATAGGTGTCCTCCTCAGTGGCACGATTGGCCATGGAAGTTGGCCTCCGGGCCTTCCACGCTTTGCTCGGAGAAGGCATCCTTGCCTTTGAATTTGGTAGGGGTGGTCTGAGCACTCTCCTTGATCCCCGTAAGTGCACCTTCAACTTGGGTGCTTGAGGGATGGCTCAGGAGGGCAAGGGAGCTCGGTCACACCCTCCAAATCATCACCAGGTGGTTCAATGACCCGCACAGCGCGATCAACATGAACAAAGCTCGACACATAGGCGACAAAACCTGGACCCATTTGAGGGGGGCATCCGAAAAAGAACCCTAGCGATCCACCACTAGGTTTGTGAGGTGCAGGCTCCAAAAACCACAAGACCAACCGTCCTTTTGAAATCCCAAGGCCTGGTGCTTGGTGGTTAAGCCATGCTTCTCGAGCACTGCTAAGAAAGGGCGGATCAAATGAATGGAGCTCAAGGGCTCCCAAACAAAAATAATGAAACGCTCCAATCGTACACCACAATCGAAGGCACAACCCTTTTTTCCACCTCCGCAACGGGCATCAAGATTCGCACAAAGGGTGGGGGCAACACAACACCGTGGGCGGGTAGGGCGGATGGTCCTTTCTGTCCACACCCCACACAGCAAGGAACATGCAGCTCATGCAGGTGGTGAGATTGGAAATTCACTTGAGGGGAAAAGCTCAATTTCCCTCCAATGTCACCGCAAAATGAGGCTCTCGATTTCAACCTGTAAAAATAGGTCCATCACGCAATATACATTAGCAATTGGGGCATGTGCATATTGAACATGCTACTTCAATGCTTGAAGCCTAAAAGTATTGTTGCCGTCCAAGACCAAAATCTACGATGTCTTCGCATTTCAGTGACCCCCATCCGCGGCTGCACCGAGGGTACAAGGGGAACTGCAAGGACCATCTGGAGGAGCTTTGTGTACAGTTCTCCATCCGGGAGTTTTCACTCACTACAGAAGCCATCACTGGGCAGGATTCCAATCACCCAATGGTAGCGGGGGAATTCTTCACAATAATGGTTTGTACTGTAGCAAGCAGCATGCTTTGGGTTGGGTAGTCGTCACAAAGTTGTCAGCCCGCCACGGGGACAAGGGGAGGGGGGTAAGGGGAAAACCCTTCACCCTTATGGTGGCACCTTTTCCGGGTGCCCCCCAACAACCCCACCCCAACAATAGTAGGTTTAAAAATCATTCGACCAATATTGGCCTCCTACCGACCAGAGAGCCAACCAATCCCCAACCTAGCAACATACACACATCGGTGTCTCGGTCCCCATAGCAAGGAGAAATCAATATGGCTGCATGAACCCTGCCGTCTCAAGTTCCCCAAAGTGAGGAGGAATCCATATGTCCACCAATATTAACCAATATAATGGGAATTTTTCCCCAAAACAAAAACTGTGGGAGGGCTTTTTTCCCCCACAACACACTCTCCCCCCTCCCTTGGGGGGGGGGGGGGGGGTAGAGGGTAGAGACACAAACATCTTCTTATGTTGTTTTGGGACATGCTCTCTGCCGCTTTTGTATCGCTTTTGTATTGTGCCAGAGAAACGACCACATGTGCATTACAATATTCTAGCCCGCTACTAGTGGGGCCTTGCCTGGGACCGTGGAGAAGCCCAAGGACTGGGGTCTGCATCATGGAAGTATGAGACATTTGGCATGCGAACAGCACGGGGGCTTGTGGGTCTTTTTTCTAGCGGCACGGGGGCATGAACCACCGTTGCCACTTCTTGCACACTACAGGCGCACCGCAAGGAAGAGAAATTAGCTTTAGTGTGCACTGACCAAGAAATTTACAACACAACAAAAAAAGTCCCGCGCACATTGATATGTTGGTGAAAGAGATAATTGCGTGCCACGGTTCTTTCCCGGTTTTGCTTTTGGCGCCACACGGGCTCATCCGAGGAGTAGTCACTCGTGTGTTGAAGAGTGCTAGAAGGGGAAACCGGTAATTGGCCAACAAGAATGAGACGGAAATGTAACCCTAGTCTCCTTAACTGCACACACCAACAAGTGGCTACTTAACCCTTGCCTTCTCGGGGGCCATATGTGGGCGGAATGGCTACATAACCCCTGCCTTCTTGGGGGGGGCCCAATGCCAAGCGCGGGAACAAAATCAGAACGGGCTACGTGACCACTACCATCTTGTGAGCCCATACCGCATTGGGTACGGAATCAAGTGCACCATTTGTGCAAGAAAGAGGCCCCAAATAGAAATTGCAGCAATACAATAGGAGAAAAAGTGATGTGTGTGGGGGTAAACAGTCTGTAGAAAAAGTGTTTATATATGCGACACTATTCCGCCTGTATTCTGGGATAATTACCCAGACTGCGCGCTGCAAGCGCCGTAGGGAAAGCGCTCCCACTAGGGTGTCTCTGACGCATGCCCAGCCATGGGGGATGGTACTGACACATAGGCAAGGCTCAGGCTCAGAATGAGAGGGCACAAGGTCCAAATCAAGAATGCAGGAGGGTTTGTAGCAGCACAAATTAACCTGCACCCCAACCCTCTACCCCTGCAACCAAGGGAGTGACTTTCAGGAGACAAACCATAGCACAGTGTCAAACCTCACATTTGCGCACTGAGGCGAATCTCAAACTGCGGAAAACCTCACCAGTGGGTTTGATGAGTCACTCAAAATCACTGCTCCTTCTCCTCTCCAGGGTTGGTGATGGTCAACACCAAGGGTGCCCGGCCCATTGTTAGCTAGGATGGGCGCGGCCGCATTGCCTCCTTTGGGGACCCCCACCACCACCACCATCGCACCACAATGCAATAGTGGTGGGGGATGCTGCCACCAGAGGTGGAGCAGGTCCCGCAAGGGGCCACGAGGAGGCCTCACAACGAAGACACACAGCCCCCCCTCCCTCCGCATGTACTCCTGTGCCAGTCACATCCCCCAGTTCAACCCCTGAAAATCTTTGGTTGGACCGTATGTTGACCGCATGGAAAACTGTGGGGACAATGGGCTTGTTGACTTCAGTGTTCGCGAGGGTTCTGTACGGGTCGTCTGAGGGCTGGGAAGCACCTTGAAGTACAGGGCATTCACAAGGACCAGCCGCGTGGAGGAGTCCAGTGGCGACGACGGACCCACGCAGCTTGTCACGTCTTTGATGCGGCTGCGTGTCTTGCCCTCCAACCACCCGTTGATGGTGCGGCGGGCCTTGGCAGTGTTTGCGAAGTCGACCATGTGGTACCCGCCCAAAAATGTCTTGTCCATTGTGGCGGTGAAGCTGCTGCGGAGCTTGTAATCTGAGGGGGGGACGCAGGGGGCGGGGGTTGGGAGGGGTGGGCGGACTGCTGGTGGTGGCTGAGCGATCCTCCCCGCCTTGTGTGCCACCATTGTGAATGCCTAGGAAACAATTCATCAGCCAATGGGGGGTGGGGGGTTCGGTCACGTGAGCAGGGGGCAGTTGAGCAGAAAAAAGACAACACAAAGCTGCCTGTGCTGTCACTGGACTGGCTGCCCATCAACGGCGGTTGGCTCTTAACCAACTGCGGTTGGAGGCTAACCGACAGTGCACCCGGGCCCGGGAGGGGAGGGGTCTGAAGAAACAAACGAACAACAACAAAGAGAGGGCTCCTAATGAATCCCCCCGTTTGGAATGGGGGTTCGAAAAGGCGAGGGTAAAGATACTCCAACATATACATCTTACCAGAATCCCCACAACGTGCTGATCCAATTTCTAAATTCCCACAAGATTCACAGTTTGGGTTGTGCTTTGGGAAAGCGGTCAGTGCATCGCTCTTTTCTCCCGGCTTGATGTGCCCATTGCAACTGCATTGTGGGGACAACTTGCATATCAGGGGCGGGGGGTAAAAGGTAATTCAAAGAAGAAAATCGTATTAAGAGGCGAACACTGGACCCAACAGCAAATACTTCACTGCTGCCCAAAGGGCTTTGCAATCCGTAGCCAGAGATGGGCATATGTTGGAGATGAGCAACATCTCCCAATGTCTCCCTGAAGCCCTTCTGAGGTTGGAGCCGGGTTCCGACCGCTGCATGTGTCTCGGCAGCACCATCCCCGGTGGTGGTGGTGGTGGTGGTGGTGGTGGTGTGGGCCTAGACAATGCCTGCTGCAAAGACGCGGAATGGGACATTCGACGGGAACGCCTGCAAAGAACTCTGGACTGTACCACTGGTGTGAAATTCGACATAGCCTAACCACAACACCTCATTGGAACGGCCGATAATTGATCCTGAAAACTTTCGCACAACTTCTTGAATGCCGCGGGAACTTTGGCAGAAGTTTCTGGCACCAAATTGCCACAATGGCCCATGTGTAAAGTACATGCATGTGTGTGCCATACATGTCTCCAGTACGCCCGAGCAATACGAGCAGTGGGTGTAAGGGACTCCTACTTGGCATGCTGGAACCATGATCGCACTATGCCCTATTGCAGCACACACCCTCAGGCACAAAGAGTCTGTTGGCAATGCTCAGTGTGTAATTCTCAGTACTGGTCATCACCGACAGTGTATCGTACATGCCGGGCAGCAGCACCTCATTGTCAGGGAAAAATAGATTCTCAGACACCTCCTCCACGGTGCCCATGCCCGAGCCCACCGTCACAAGGGCCATCATTGCACTGATCCCGAATGGAGACACGACCATATTGCCTGAAACAAGGGGGACAGCATCGGGCACAGGCCCGTTGAGGTCCGAAGACACGACTGGAAAGTAGCATCGTTCAGGCTATTGCATAGTGGCCCGGGGGCGAGGATCGGGTGTATGTTGGGCCTTAGGCAGGGCTCGCCCCCCCCCCCCCCCCACGTCCAGCCAATAGAGACCTTGAAAATCCAAACAGGAGTGTTCGTTGGACACGCCGTTTGGTGCACGCGACAATCCTGTAGTCGAGGGATACCATCCTGCTTAACACATTTGACCACCGTTATTGCAAGATGCATCACAACAGCCCCTCATTCCCCGAATCCTTTCGCATGAAACCTCGGTTCTGAGTGTTCGTTGGACAAACCATTCGTTGGACATGGGGGGGGGGGGGGTACGGTTCATGTTTGGCCTGGCCACTGGCAGCAGGGTCAGAGCTTGAGCTGGAGGCTACGGAAGGCACAACGACCAATGAAGAAGATGAGACACCCTGTGACTGCGGTGTGGTCTTCTTGAACATGGTCATCAAATTGTGCTTTGGGACCTGCAACTTCTGCAGCTGGTCTCGATACCAACCGACTGTCTGAGATACTTCGGTTGTAATGAGACATGCCCCTCAGACTTGAAGCAGTTGAGCAAGTTCTGCCAGACCAAAACCCCGCGATTCCAGGCTTCATGCCAAAGGCCTCCGAAAAAGAGGACTCCCAGCCCAGGGGATGGCAGGGGACGTTGGCCAAAAAAGCCAACTTTGGGGTCACCCCCGCCCCCCTGCGCAGTAGAGTCCACAGGCCACGAAACAGCAACTCGGGTCAGAATCTAAAACCGAGTCATACTGCCCCATCGATGCGATCATCCTGTGGACAGCAAGTGCGTATGCATGTCTGGCACACTTCGGGATCATTGAATCATTTCACATTGTTCCAGAGCACCAGTGGTGCGGTGAATGGGCACGCACGCAGCAGTTCAGGCAACTATAACTGCTGACTTGCCAAGGGTAGGACCGAACCCACTCACTCAAAGCGATCATCGTCTGCCCTGACCCCCATTGAAGTAGGGGGCCGTGCCATTCACTGACTGAGGAGCCCTGAACAGTCACCCGTCACCAGTGTTCTGTTCTGTTTTCGCACTTGTCCTCGCACTTTTTCCACAACAGGGCCCAGAAGTGCCCCGTGATCTCCCCAGCGGTACGCACACCAGCTCCAGTGACTGGTTCTACGCCCAGGTATACTGCATTGGGGATCGAATTGGCATTGGGGCCCACAACAACCCCCATGTGTTGCACTGCCCCGGCCCCTTCACCGCTTAAGGCGAAGGGTCTCAATCACGGAGCCAATCAGTCTCGCAATTTCAGAGCCATCTCTGGGAAGCAGCACATCCAAGGGCTCCAGGAAAGTCGGCACGCAGCTGCACTTCCAAAGACCATTGTGCCGCATAATGGGGTTGTACTGTATTCCTTCTCCCAGCCCCGCCAAACAGCGATGGGGGACGAAGGTCCTTAGAGTGTTTTGGGAGGGTAAAAAGCTTTTTCGCCTTAAGCTTCGTCCCAGAGACGTGGCACTTGGTCCCACACGCACGAAAACTGGTCCCACTCCCGTTAATTTTCAAGTGTATGGACGCAAAAGCAAAATCTGAAAAACCGCTATCTGACCAGTGGTTCGTTGCGCAAGGCGTAGCTGTGAAACGGGGGTTTCTGAAAGGCTTGAATTTGAACCCGCTGCGCCCTATACACCCACGTACCGTGACATGGACGCTCAAGAGGGAGATGAATTGGCACAATCCATGACAATCCGACAAGCAACAACATGAAACATGCTTCCACACAGACACTCATCCCTCTCCAAAAAACCCAGAGTGCCGACCCCTTTACAGCGACACACATCCCTCAATGGCAGGGCTTCCACTCGAGAAGCCAAAAAACAAAAGGTCTGCAGGGCTTCAGGGCTTCCCTGGCGAAAGGGGACAAATATTCGTCTCTCCCATCAAATTTGGCACAACACATCCCTCAAGTGGTCCCGCAGCGATGGGAGGGCATAACCGCTTTGATTTCACCGCCAGCGGCCCTCAGCTGACTATCAATACGCCAACTGCCTTTGGTTACGTTGGGCAAGTTCCACGTGCTGTCAGTTGCCACTGGTGCAGCCTGAGACGTCCCCAGTCAATCCTGGGACGCCTCCAGTGGAGCTGGAGGCACCCCTCGTAATTCCAAGGACATCTGCGGTGGAGACGGATCCCTTTACTTCTCAAAAATTAAATCAAAATATAAAAGTACCAAACAGAAAAAAGCAACGAACAAACTCTTGTCCCTTGTGGAAAACCGCTGACGTGCAGGGGAGTGAGTGAGGAATACCCCAATTCATACATCACAAGCAAATACCTTTGAGATACATTTGACGGGAGAGCGTTCATCATCTTTGGTCTGTAACCCGTCACCAGTCCTGCAACTGCCCTTACATGGCCCTGTCGCAGAGCACCCCCCCCCCCCCCAAAAGCTCCCTGCCCTTTCCTTTGGGATCCGAAACAATGCCTTGTTCCCAGGCACTTATACATCTTTCAAGCGGCAACGATGCTCCAATCCCCTTTTTTCCAGAGAGGATAGACAAACTCTCATTCTCTCGTTCTCGCTCACTATCTGTGTCTCTCTCTCACCCTCTCTTGCATTTTTGGACTTGATGGTTAATGCCACCCTGTCCTTGGGGGTTGATAGCAAAGGACCCTTCTGCCCCATCCTGCCCAGTGGCCACACCATCGACTCGGTCTTTGACTTGCATGTAAATGCTTTTGGTGAACTTCGTGTTGGCATCGGCCACCTTGCGGACAGCCTCCGGGTTTTGAATTTTGTGTGCCTTCAGCGCGTGATTGCGTTGGAATAGTCTCCAAATGAACAGCTGCAATGTGTCCTACAGGACAAGAGAGAAGGTGTGGTGTGGTGTGGTGTGGTGTGGTGTAGTGTAGTGTGGTGTGGTGTGGTGTGGTGTAGTGTAGTGTGGTGTGGTGTGGTGTGGTGTGGTGTGGTGTGGTGTGGTGTGGTGTGGTGTGGTGTGGTGTGGTGTGGTGTGGTGTGGTGTGGTGTGGTGTGGTGTGGTGTGGTGTGGTGTGGTGTGGTGTGGTGTGCCGAAGGCGCTGTTACCAAAAGGCAAAGGCCGGGATGTCTACCCACGGGTACAGGTAAACGGGCTGGGCTGTGTGTGTTGTGTGCGCGCTGTGTGTAAGTGCGTTGTGGCATAGCCGGACCAGTGCACTCTCGCACTTGGCCGACACTGCCTTGCCGACGCCTGCGCGCAGTCACACAGGGTCTCATTTGCCCACTGCACCCTGCGTGCCGCGCTGCACCACCAGTGCCTTCTGTGTGGTGCCGCACTGCTTGGTGCTCTGCACCACACTGCACTGTGTGTGCCCTGCTGCACTGTTGTTGTGGGCAGGGGGCAGCGGGCAGTGTAACGCACTGCCAGGCAGCCTGGGGGCTGTGGGCAGTGGAAATCGTGCTTCGCACTGCCGCATTGCCTGAGGGCAGTGGGGAGTGGTACTCCCGCCGCTCACTGCCCCCCTCCCTTGGGGCAGTGGGCCGGGCATCTCCTGCAATACACTGCCGCCCTGCCTGGACCAGTGGGCAGTGGTACTCCTGCGACACACTGCGCCACGGCCTGGGGGCAGTGGGCAGTGGACCTCCTGCAACGCACTGCCTCACTGCCTGGGGGCAGTGGGCAGTGGGACTTTTGCAATGCGCTGCTCCACTGCCTGGGGGCAGGGGGCAGTGGATCTCCCGCAATGCACTGCCTCACTGCCCGGGGGCAGTGGGCAGATGAACTCCTGCAATAGACTGCCCCACTGCCTGGGGGCAGTGGGCAGTGGGCCTTCCGCAATGCACTGCCTCACTGCCTGGGAGCAGTGGGCAGTGGAACTCCTGCAATGCACTGCCTCACTGCCTGGGGGCAGTGGGCAGTGGAACTCCTGCTATACACTGCCTCACTGCCTGGGGGCAGTGGGCAGTGGACCTCCTGCAATACACTACCTCACTGCCCGGGGGCAACGGGCAGCGGACCTCCTGCAATGCACTGCCCCACTGCCCGGGGGCAGTGGGCAGTGGACCTCCTGCAATGCACTGCCTCACCGCTTGGGGGCAGTGGGCAGTGGAAATCCCGCAATGCACTGCCACACTGCCTGGGGGCAGTGGGCAGTGCAACTCCTGCAATGCACCGCCTCACTGCCTGGGGGCAGTGGACGGCGCAACTCCCGCAATGCACTGCCGCACTGCCTGGGGGCAGTGGGCAGTGCAACTCCTGCAATGCACTGCCTCACTGCCCTGGGGCAGTGGGCAGTGGAACTCCTGCAATGCACAGCCTCACTGCCTGGGGGCAGTGGACAGTGCAACTCCTGCAATGCACTGTCTCACTGCCCTGGGGCAGTGGGCAGTGGAACTTCTGCAATGCACTGCCCCACTGCCTGGGGGCAGTGGGCAGTGCAACTCCTGCAATGCACTGTCTCACTGCCCCGGGGCAGTGGGCAGTGCAACTCCTGCAATGCACGACCTCACTGCCTGGGCGCAGTGGGCAGTGGAACTCCTGCAATGCACTGTCCCACTGCCTGGGGGCAGTGGGCAGTGGAACCCCTGCAATGCATGGCCTCACCGCCTTGGGGGCAGTGGGCAGTGCAACTCCTGCAACGCACTGCCTCACTGCCTGGGGGCAGTGGGCAGTGCAACTCCTGCAATGCACTGCCTCACTGCCTGGGGGCAGTGGGCAGTGCAACTCCTGCAATGCACTGCCTGACTGCCTGGGGGCAGTGGGCAGTGCAACTTCTGCAATGCACTGCCTCACTGCCCTGGGGCAGTTGGCAGTGGAACTCCTGCAATGAACTGCCTCACTGCCTGGGGGCAGTGGACAGTGCAACTTCGGCAATGCACTGCCTCACTGCCCTGGGGCAGTGGGCAGTGGAACTCCTGCAATGCACTGCCCAACTGCCTGGAGGCAGTGGGCAGTGCAACTCCTGCAATGCACTGCCTCACTGCCCTGGGGCAGTGGGCAGTGGACCTCCTGCAATGCACTGCCTTACTGCCTGGGGGCAGTGGGCAGTGCAACTCCTGCAATACACGGCCGCATTGCCTGGGGGCAGTGGGCAGTGCAACTCCTGCAATGCATTGCCTCACTGCCCTCGGGCAGTAGGCAGTGGAACTCCTGCAATGCACTGCCTCACTGCCTGGGGGCAGTGGGTAGTGCAACTCCTGCAATGCACTACCTCACTGCCTGGGGGCAGTGGGCAGTGGAACTCCTGCAACGCACTGCCGCACCGCCTGGGGGCAGTGGGCAGTGGAACTCCTGCAATGCACTGCCTCACTTCCTAGGGGCAGTGGGCAGTGGACCTCCTGCAATGCACTGCCTCACTGTCTGGGGCAGTGGGCAGTGCAACTCCCGCAATGCACTGCCGCACTGCCTGGGGGGCGGTGGGCAGTGCAACTCCTGCAATGCACTGCCTCGCTGCCTGGGGGCAGTGGGCAGTGCAACTTCTGCAATGTGGTGCCTCACTGCCCTGGGGCAGTGGGCAGCGGAACTCCTGCAATGCACTTCCTCACTGCCTGGGGGCAGTGGGCAGTGCAACTCCTGCAATGCACCGCCGCACTGCCTGGGGGCAGTGGGCAGCGGACCTCCTGCAATGCACTGCCCCACTGCCGGGGGGCAGTGGGCGGTGCAACTCTTGCAACGCACTGCCTCACTGCCCTGGGGCAGTGGGCAGTGGAACTCCTGCAATGCACTGCCTCACTGCCTGGGGGCAGTGGGCAGTGGAACTCCCGCAATGCACTGCCTGACTGCCTGGGGGCAGTGGGCAGTGCAACTCCTGCAATGCACCGCCTCGCCGCCTGGGGGCAGTGGGCAGTGGAACGCCTGCAACGCACTGCCTCACTGCCTGGGGGCAGTGGACAGTGGAACTCCTGCAATGCAGTGCCCCACTGCCTGGGGGCAGCGGGCAGTGCAACTCTCGCAATGCACTGCCTCACTGCCTGGGGGCAGTGGGCAGTGCAACTCCTGCAATGCACTGCCCCACTGCCTGGGGGCAGTGGGCAGTGCAACTCCTGCAATGCACTGTCTCACTGCCCCGGGGCAGTGGGCAGTGCAACTCCTGCAATGCACAACCTCACCGCCTGGGCGCAGTGGGCAGTGGAACTCCTGCAATGCACTGTCCCACTGCCTGGGGGCAGTGGGCAGTGGAACTCCTGCAATGCACGGCCTCACCGCCTTGGGGGCAGTGGGCAGTGCAACTCTTGCAATGCACTGCCTCACTGCCTGGGGGCAGTGGGCAGTGGAACTCCTGCAATGCACTGCCCCACTGCTTGGTGGCAGTGGACAGTGCAACTCCTGCAATGCACTGCCTCACTGTCCCAGAGCAGTGGGCAGTGGAACTCCTGCAATGCACTACCTCACTGCCCTGGGGCAGTGGGCAGTGGAACTCTTGCAATGCACTGCCTCACTGCCTGGGTGCAGCGGACAGTGCAACCTCTGCAATGCACTGCCTCACTGCCCTGGGTCAGTGGGCAGTGCAACTCCTGCAATACACTGCCGCACCGCCTGGGGGCAGTGGGCAGTGCAACTCCTGCAATGCACTGCCTCACTGCCTGGGGGCAGTGGGCAGTGCAACTCCAACTCCTGCAATGCACTGCCTCACTGCCTGGGGGCAGTGGGCAGTGCAACTCCCGCAATGCAGAACCGGGCGCACCGGCCTGGGGGGACGGGGAGTCCAGCCCAGGGGGTGTTCGGAGTCTCCTGCCAGGCCAATGGGGGGCCATCTTCTTCAGAGAACCGGGCGCACCGGCCCGGGGGGGACGGGGAGTCCTGCCCAGGGGGTGTTCGGAGTCTCCTGCAAGGCCAGTGGGGGGCCATCTTCTTTAGAGAACCGGGCGCACCGGCCCGGGGGGGACGGGGAGTCCTGCCCTGGGGGTGTTCGGAGCCTCCTGCCAGGGCCAATGGGGGGCCATCTTCTTCAGAGAACCGGGCGCACCGGCCTGGGGGGGACGGGGAGTCCTGCCCAGGGGGTGTTCGGAGTCTCCTGCAAGGCCAGTGGGGGGCCATCTTCTTTAGAGAACCGGGCGCACCGGCCCGGGGGGGACGGGGAGTCCTGCCCAGGGGGTGTTCGGAGCCTCCTGCCAGGCCAATGGGGGGCCATCTTCTTCAGAGAACCGGGCGCACCGGCCCGGGGGGGACGGGGAGTCCTGCCCAGGGGGTGTTCGGAGTCTCCTGCCAGGCCAATGGGGGGCCATCTTCTTCAGAGAACCGGGCGCACCGGCCCGGGGGGGACGGGGAGTCCTGCCCAGGGGGTGTTCGGAGCCTCCTGCCAGGGCCAATGGGGGGCCATCTTCTTCAGAGAACCGGGCGCACCGGCCTGGGGGGGACGGGGAGTCGTGCCCAGGGGGTGTTCGGAGTCTCCTGCAAGGCTAGTGGGGGGCCATCTTCTTCAGAGAACCGGGCGCACCGGCCCGGGGGGGACGGGGAGTCCTGCCCAGGGGGTGTTCGGAGTCTCCTACCAGGCCAATGGGGGGCCATCTTCTTCAGAGAACCGGGCGCACCGGCCCGGGGGGGACGGGGAGTCTTGCCCAGGGGGTGTTCGGAGTCTCCTGCAAGGCCAGTGGGGGGCCATCTTCCTCAGAGAACCGGGCGCACCGGCCCGGGGGGGACGGGGAGTCCTGCCCAGGGGGTGTTCGGAGTCTCCTGCCAGGCCAATGGGGGGCCATCTTCTTCAGAGGACCGGGCGCACCGGCCCGGGGGGGACGGGGAGTCCTGCCCAGGGGGTGTTCGGAGTCTCCTGCCAGGCCAATGGGGGGCCATCTTCTTCAGAGAACCGGGCGCACCGGCCCGGGGGGGACGGGGAGTCCTGCCCAGGGGGTGTTCGGAGCCTCCTGCCAGGGCCAATGGGGGGCCATCTTCTTCAGAGAACCGGGCGCACCGGCCTGGGGGGGACGGGGAGTCCTGCCCAGGGGGTGTTCGGAGCCTCCTGCAAGGCCAGTGGGGGGCCAGTATCTTCGGAGAACCGGGCGCACCGGCCTGGGGGGGACGGGGAGCCCAGCCCAGGGGGTGTTCGGAGCCTCCGGCAGGACCCGTGGGTACTCCCTCCTACCTCTTAGCAGCAGCAGGCAAGTAAGCAGGCAGTACCGGGGGTCATAACCCCGGGGTAACAGTATCTGGGACTCAACGTGAGTCCTCTTAACCCGGAACAACCCCAAACACCGCCGGGGCTTAACTCCCGAACGTAACGGTGTTTGGGGCCCCCGTGGGCCTTATGAGCCCACGGAGTGTACGGAGGCGTGGCTACCAGCACTTAAAGTCTGGCCTGCCATACCCATTTCTGGGCTCGCCTCAGTACGGCCGGTCGGGTCCGACTCTGGGGGCTGCGCACTAAACCGGCACCGGGAGAGGGCCGTTTTACCCGGTTAAGCATTACTTATGGCAGTAGGCACTAATTATTACATTAGGGTTGTACTCAGCGCATTTGTTTACCCCGCAGACATGCCCCTCCAGTGGTGCGCTCACCTTTGGGGCTGCCTTTGGGGGATCGGGGGCTGTTACCCCTCCCGGACGCCCTCCCTGGTGTTGGCGCCGGGGTGGTGGCCGGGGGGCCTTATACCGTACCTCAAAGGATGCTGGATACCAAATACCGGGGCGTCCAGCCGGACGGGGACAGGGGCGGATCCTTGAGCAACGGCGTGGGGGCATTCACCCCTTGTTTTATGTCTACCACCTCGTTCCTGTTTAAACCACCGGCCGTTGGGCCACAGAGCGGACAAGGGCAGCGTGGCCTCGAACCGCCATCACCAGCGGGGCCACACTGCCCTTCCGGCATTGTCCTGCCGGCTGCACTCAGGCAGGCTTGGTAAGGCGGGTCTTGCAGGGCGGGGGGTCGTTTGTGAGGCCCCCCGCGCATGTCTGGGCCACAGGCCTTCCAGGCTCTGCGGTGCCGCTCCGCTCTCTCAGCCTCCCGTAGTCCCTCTAAATCTCACACCCACTCACACACCCTGCATACCCCTGTTGGCCCTGCTGCGCCACTGAAGCCCGTGCATGGGGGCCTCCTCGGTGTGGCTGATACCCTCACGCGGCCGGCCGCCGATGCGGGGCCCTGGGGGCGCGCCGCTCGGGCGCTGCCAGCCTGCAAGGGGAGTAGGGCTAGGGAGGGTTTTGGGATGGGTGAGGCAGCAGGGGGCGAGGAGAGGAGGCAGCACAGGGGCGGCCGTCGGGGCGCGCGGAGGGGCGGCCGTGGGGGGGCTGGGGCAGGAGCGCGGGGGGGGCGCATGTCTGGGCTGCGGTGCGGGCCCTGTACGTGGGCGGGCGTGTAGGGGAAGAGAGGAGGGGGAGGCTTGGTCAGCCGTCCTCTACTGGGGGTCGCTGACCGTTCCCAGGGCCGAGGCGGCCGGTACTAGGGGCCTCGGGGTCCCTGGGGATGGTGCTTGGCACTGGGACGTGCGCGCACCCGACAATTAGTACACCGCCTATTGGCAGTGCCCGGGCCCTGTCGTCCGGGGCTTCGCACCCGGCACCCAGCCCGTGGGTAGAGCTGGGGAGTACTCAGGGTGTGGTGTGGTGTGGTGTGGTGTGGTCGGGTGTGGTGTGGTGTGGTGTGGTGCGGTGCGGTGCGGTGTGCCGAAGGCGCTGTTTTCAAAAGGCAATGGCCGGGATGTCTACCCACGGGTAAAGGTAAACGGGAGGGCTGTGTGTGTTGCGCGCGCGCTGTGTGTTGTGTGTGTCCGCTGGTCCTCGCTGCTCTGTGGTGCAGTGTGGTGTGCCAAAGGCGCTGTTACCAGAAGGCAAAGGCCGGGAGGTCTTGCTTACGGGAATAGCAAAATGGGCAGGGGTGTGTGTGTGTGCGAGCGCTTTATGTAGGGGGCCTTTCGCACTTACGCAACAGCCAGGTTCGCCCCAGCATCCGGCGGTCTCTGTTCAGGGCTGCTCTGGGGACTCCCTGCCACTCCGCTTGCTGGTGCCGTTGCCGCTCCCGTAAGGCCCACACCATGGCACCCCCGGGTCGGGGCCTTGCACAATGTTTGAGTACCTTGTGGCTGCAGGCGGTGGTACTCTTGCATTTCACTGCCGCACTGCCCTGGAGCAGTGGGCAGTGGATCTCGTGCCGCTTGCTACCCCATTGCCTCGGGGTAGCGAGCCATGGACCTCCTGCTTCTCACTACCACACTGCCAGGGGGCAGTGGGCAGTGGGACTCCTGCACGTACACTGCTGCATTGCCTTGGGGCTTAGGGGTAGCGGGTAGTGGATCTACAGCTGCCTGGCGCTTCACTGTCTCGGAGCTGCGGGTGGTGGACCTCCTGCTGCACACCGCCTCATTGCCCGGGGGAAGTGGGCAGTGGGACTCTTGCACTTACTGCCGCACTGCGTTGTGGCAGCAGATGGTGGATCCCCTGCTGCTTGCTGCCTCACTACCTCTGGGTAGCGGGCAGTGGATCTCCTACGGAACACTGCCTCACTGCCTGGGGGAAGTGAAGAGTGGGCAGTGGAGCTCCTCCAATGCACCGCTGCACTGCCTCGGGGCAATGGGCATTGGAACGGATGCAAGACACCGCTGCACTGCCCGGGGGTAGTGGGTAGCGGAACTTGTGATGCACACTGCCACACTGCCTAGGCAGCGGGCAGTGGAATTCCTGCAATACACCGCCGCAGTGCCTGGGGGCAGCGGACAGTCAAACTCCTGTGGAACACAGCCACTTTGCCTGGGGGCAATGGGCAGTGGAACTCCTTAAACACACTGCCGCACCGCCTTGGGGCAGTGGGCAGTGGAGCTCCTGCTGCACACTGCAACACTGCTTGGGGGCAGTGGGTAGCGGAGCACTGGCATTACACAGCCGCACTACCACAGGGCAGTGGGCAATGGAACTCCTGCAATACACCGCCACACTGCCTTGGGGCAGTGGGCGATGGAACTCCTGCGGCACACTGCCACACTGCCCGGGGGCAGTGGGCGGTGGGACTCCTTCGTTACACTGCCGCACTACTGGGGGGCACTGGACAGTGGAATTCTTGCAACACACCGCCGCATTGCCTAGGGGCATTGGGCAGTGGAACTCCTGCGGTACACTGCCTTACTGCCAGGGGGCAGTGGGCAGTAGAACTCATGCAATACACAGCCGCACTGCCTAGGGGCAGTGGGCTGTGGAACTCTTGCGGCACCCACAGTGCCTTGGGGCAATGGGCAGTGGGACTCCTGCAATACACCACCGCACTGCCCGGGGGCAATGGGCAGTGGAGCTCCTGCAGCACACCGCACTGACTGCCTAGGGGCAGTGGGCAGTGGAACTCGTGTAATACTCCGCCGCCCTGCCTGTAGGCAGTGGGCAGTGGAAAACCTGCTGCACACTGCCACACTGCCTCCGGGCAGTGGGCAGTGGAGCCCTGGCATTACACAGCCGCACTGCAGGGGGTAGTGAGCAATGGAACTTTTGCAATACACCGCCACACTGCCTGGGGGCGGTGGGCAGTGGAAAGTTTGCAATACACCGCTGCATTGCCCGGGGGCAGTGGGCTGTGGAACTCTTGCGGCACATTGCCTCACTGCTAGGGGGCAACAAGTAGTGGAACTCCTGCGGCACACTGCCACACTGCCTGGGGGCATTGGGCAGTGGGACTCCTGCATTACACCGCCGCACTGCCTCGCCGCACTTGTTTGGGGGCAGTGGGCAGTGGAGCTCCTACAATACACTGCCGCACTACCTCGGGGCAGCGGGCAGTGGGTCTCCTGCAGCACAGTGCCACTCTGCTTGGGGGCAGTGGGCAGTGGAACTCCTACAATACACCGCGACACTGCCTCGGGGCAGTGGGCAGTGGAACTCCTGTGGGACACTGCCTCACTGCCTGGGGGCACTTGGCAGTGGAACTTCTGCCACACACCGCCGCACTGCCTACTGCCTGGGGGTAGTGGGCAGTGGAACTCCTGCATTACACCGCTGCACGGGGGCAGTGGGCAGTGGAACTCCTGAATTACACTGCCGCAAAGCCTGGGGACAGTGGGCATGTCTAGGTGCTCTTGCAGTAGACTGCCGCACTGCCTGGGGCAGTGGGCAGTGGTGTGGTGTGGTGTGGTGTGGTGTCCTATGTTAGCAGTGGCCTTCACCCATGAGGGTGCCCCGGGGGCCCCCCAGGGTGCTGGTCTTGCCTAAGAGGGACCATGGGCTTCACGTATAGCGCACCTCGTCAGGATGGCAACACTGATACAAACCAACCTTAGCCGCCAATGGGAATAAGGAAGGCAGGGCCCCTTCCCCAGATCCACAACTGGCAACCTTGGGGTGGGGAACAAAGGATGCCAACTGAAGATCAAGCCAGGAGGTGACAATCGGGGTGTCCGCATCTGGCCACCCGGCTTTAGGCAGGCCATAGAAGGGCTCCCTTCAAGGACCCGGTCGTTGGGGTGGTGTGGGACAACCTCGACCAGCGAAGAACCTGGGCACTAGGTTCAGTGCCAGCACCAAAGATTGAAAATGGGGGTGGGGGGGGACAAATAGAGACCACGATTTGTGGCACAGAGCATTGATACAAGTGGAAACTGACGCAGCTGAGTGGTTGCATTTGCATGTGTTCTGCTCGTGTCTTGCTTGTGTCTTGCCTCATGTTGCTGTGCCCAACACGTGCATACATATGTGCATGCACCCAACCCACGTGCTGTGTATTGCATCCCACTGCCATGTGCTCTGTACTGCATCGTCATGCCCCTTCTCCCGCCACCACGAACACACAGCAGCACAGTCGGCACCAAGAAGCATGGACAGAAACGGTGATCATAGAGCACAAAGCGGCACAATGCACTAGGCTGCAATGCACAAGCGCAACACAGCTTGAGCTAGCGCCCACAATGGCACCTACACCTTGCGTTATATTGTCGTGTCTTGCTTTGCCTCCATGCACCACCACAGACCAAACACAACAGAACAACAATACAAACAATACAGCAGCACAACAGCACATCAGCACAGCAGAGCAACATCACAACAGCACAGTGGCACGACAGCAGAGCACCACAACAACACAACAAAACAACAGGAAGACACCACAGTAGCAAAATAGCACAATAACACAGCAAGCGCAGCAGCACAATAGCAGGACAGCACAAGCACAACAGCACAGTAATGTAACAGCACTGTAGTGCAGTAGCACAACAACACAATAGCATAGTAGCACAATAACACTACAGCACATCAGCAGAATGGCACATCAGCACAACACAACATCATAGCGGCACGACAACAAACAACACAACGCATAGTGGCACAATAGGACACCAGTACAGCAGCACAGCAGCACAACAACACAACAGGATAGCAGCACAACAGCACAGTAGCACAGCAGCGTTGCAGCATAGTAGCACAGCAGTATAGCAGCACAACAACACAACATCACAACAACAGCACAGCGGCGCAACGGCACATCAGCACAGCAGAGCAATAAGACAGCATCAAGCATCACAGTAGCACAACAAACACAGCAACACAACTACACAACAACACAACAGCATAGTAGCACAGCGTGGCAGCAACACAGCATCACAACAGCACAATAGGATAGCCGCATAGCAGCGCAGCAGCACAGCAGCACAGCACAATAGCACAGTTAGGAGCACAATAGCACAACAGCACAGTAGCACAACAGCATAGCACCACATCAGCACAACAACACAATTGCACAAACGCACATTAACATAGCAAAGCACCAAAACAGCATCATGGCAACACAAAAACACAACACAACAGCATAGTAGCACAACACTACAGCAGCACAGCAGCATAGCAAGCACAGCAGCATAGCAGCACAACACCACAACAACATAGCAGCACAACAAAACAACGGCACTGTAGCACAACAATACAAAAATCACACAAAAACAATGGCAGAGCACCTCAACAACACAACAGCAGAACAACACAGCACAGGAGCACAACAACAAAACAGCACAATAGCACCACAGCACGGCAACAACAACAACAGCATCACTGCAGCACAATAATACACCACCAACATAGCAGCACAACAGCAAAGAACAACAGCACAATGGCACAATGGCACAATACCATGCCAGCACAACAACTTGCCTTGTATTACACATGTCCAACCCCTTGGCTGCCAGATAGAGGAAGGTGGGCTACCATATGGGGATGGGTAGGGAATGGCGCGGGTGACTCCGACAAAGCTAAACTGCAGGGGGCTGTGTGGGGTAACGCAGCAATGAGGCTAGCGCACCAGCACGAAGGGCTGGGAAGGGTGGGCAGAGGGATGGCTGGGAACGAGCCAGCAGAGTCGGGCAGGGTTGGGAAATGGCAGCAAAAATTGGCGGTGGGGTCATATTGCTTGTCTCCTTCTGCCCCCTCTCTATGTGGTGCCCGCCTGCAAGTAATCGGGAAGAAACTTGAGACACCACCAGAGCCCCGAAGAGGGTGCCAGGTGTTCTCGGGACTCTGCCTCTTTCGGTCTCTGCTTTACTTGGACAGGGACTGGTGATGATGGTCCCTTAGCCCCCTCGAATCTGATGCCCCAGGGGGATGCACGCATCCTGGGCATCCCTCAGTGCTGAGCCCTCACCATGCAGTCTGAGCTCGCGCTTGGTTGCATAACCCATGATGTCTTGGGGAGAACTAAAATCGCCACGTAACCTTTGCTGTCTCGAGAAATGAAATGGCTAAATTGTGTCAGCTGGTGTCTACTGGTGTGGTGTGGTGCGGTGTGGTGTGGTGTGGCGTGGTGTAGCGTGGCGTGGAATGGCGTGGTGTTGCACAGTGCATGCCTAATGCACAGCCCTGCAGAATGTTTCCGTTTCCTGGCTTCTTTTTTTTTGAATAAATGCCAAAAGAGACTTCTCTTGATACCAGTACTCACATAGCACATAGCATGATGCTGCCATAGCAGTCACTCCTCTGCTGGCAGCAGGCCTCACAGCCCGACCCATGGCTTTGCAAAATATGCATGGTTGAGAGTTCATTGCCCAAATTCTCACAATCTCGGGGTTTTATTTTCCGCGCCGTGATCGCCGAAATAGGGATGTGGCCCCAGACGCGCGCCGGGGGGGGGGGGGGCTCAGAGAGTAAGACAGCAACAAAGACCCTACCTGTACCACCGTTGACTTGACTTGAAGGATGTGCAATGACCCCTACACACTGCACATTTCTCACAAGGCAGGCGCATACCGGACTGGGTAGCCCTACGGGAGATGCAAATCCAAGGCTCAGGAGGCCCAGAGTAGCCACGATGGCCAGTGTGAGTAATAGTCGGACAGGAGCAAGAGCCCCTGCGGGCCTGCCATGGCCCGCAGGGGGTTCAACGTGGCTATATGTGTCATAACTTGAGGGCCTGACCCTGGTCAGGGCTGGGTCATACAGAGACATGGCTGTGGTTACGGCATGTGGAAAGCGAGGGGCCATGAACACATCTCACTGGATCGCTGGCAGACGACACCTACCCAGAAGTGCAGATTTCAGAGCCTTTACCTTTTGACCTCATGCAGACATATAATTTGGCAAAGTTGTGGGCGGGTGTGCAAAAACTCAAGTGCCAAGCTGGCCATTGTGTCGGACCCGGAGCCCATGGGGGCGCATTGCACGCTATGCGCGCGCTGTGCACAAACTTTGTACAGGACCATACCCAAACTGCATAGTACAGGCCCCGTATAAATTCCACTGTGGTGAAGTACCGTACTAAATTATGACATTCGGTGCGACTGGAATGCGCTCAGAATTCCGCAGATGCGGAATTAAGTCGTGCCAATGCCCATGATGCCCCTTTTGCACAGGACGCCCAACTTTCTGAGTTGCCGTATGCAGTAAAATGGCCACGGAATTTCCGCCTGTACTGAAATTTGTTTACAGAAGAAATGCTGTCCCACAGCATTTGGGTGCCGGCGTGGTCTGCCGCAGAAACCAGGCCGGAGCATAACCCAGCATGTGCTTACATGTATTTGATGGGTCATAAAAGGATTGAACTGAATTTTTTTATCTTGGAAATGTTTCTGAACGTGTCTTCCATTATCAGGCGTCCGTGCGTTTGTTCCTTCATCTGTTTTTGTCTTCCAAGTACTTGTTGCAACAGAGCCTGCAGATTCCATGATGTCGGACAGCGATTGGGAGTCACATACCCGTGACACATGGCCTTCCCAAATCCGAAGTTTGAGGCCCCAACTCACCGATGGCGCCCCGGGGTGTAGCCGCCAAGTCACGAGGTGCCCTCCGAAACCTGTGCCATTATTGGCCAAAAAGAGGCATAAAGGCTCAAAACGGCCAAAAACACTTGTTTGAGCATCCCAAGTGGTCTTGGAACAACTTTGGGAAAATCATTTTTTTCGCCCGGGAACCCTGGTGGACCCACTGTTGGCCCCCACCGTGCGTGGCCCGGACTGCCCTTTGGCTCCACCAAATGACCAGTGGTACGGGGGTTCGGGGTCTCGTTGGGCAATTCTAAGGCTTGGAAACCACAAAAATTGGGGGGTTGCAGGTGGACTCGGTGCCCTCGGAATCGGTTGTTGAGCCACGTAGCCCAAGATACAACTCATTCTTGGTTTTGGGGATGGTTGACATGAACAGCGCGGATTATGGGCCATTTTTGGGCCGTTTCTCGGACATGTTGTGGAATTACATGGCTTCACAGGACTCTTTGACACCGGGAAATCAAGCTGCACGTGTAGTGGACTAACAGTTTCCTTCGTTTGGCCGTTTTGACTAAGTTCTAGGGCTGTTTTGGGCAAAAAAAAATGCCTCTTTTTGGCCAATAATGGCACAGATTTCGGAGGGCACCTCGCGACTTGGCGGCTACACCCCGGGGCGCCACCGGTGAGTTGGGGCCTCAAACTTCGGATTTGGGAAGGCCATGTGTCAATGTGGGTGATGGCTAGAGTTTAGTAGAGCCCGGAGCGATGAGACGGAGCAATAGCCAAAACGGAAAGGAGAAGTGCTTGTTGTTGTTGTTTGTTGCTTGTTGCTTGTTGCTTGTTGCTTGTCAGCTAGATTTAAGGGGAGAGGGGTGTAGTAATATATCGAGATGATATCCTGGTGAGCGTGCCCACCCCAAGTGTGGTCAAGGGAGCTATCCAAAAGATTGTTTGCAAGCTCACGACTGCAGGTTTCATCATCAGCCCCAAGTTGGAAACAAAACCAAAACACACCACTGTTTTCATGTTTCCATAGGTAAGTCATAAATGCTCGTGCAGGGATGGTGGCAAAGACACCTCAGGCAATCACAACAACTCTATGCATATGGCTGAAGGCGCTGGGTGTAGGGACCACCTCCACACATGAATTACTGCCACAGAGGCTACAGTGGATTGCCAGGCCTGGGGTGGGGGCGCCACCATTCTTGGCGGGCGCTTATAACATTGCTACCAGGGGTGTCCCGCTTCACCCGATCATTGGCTTGGTCACTTGTAACGGTCATTGTTCTTGCTACGGTCCCACTCCAATTTCATGGAACCATTCACCTACACGCACAACCACTTTAGCTATGCGCTAGAGCTTCAGCAAGGTTTTAGGGCGTGGGTGGTAGGGGCGCAGGCCGTTCTTGCAGTGTGTATGCTCGCAATGGGTGGGCATATGGTTGCAGACAGAATTGTATGCCACATGCTAAGCTGCCCAAATTGTAGTTTTTAAGGGGTATCATTCCGTAGTGTTAGGCATTGACAAAGACGCGGCCAGATTTGAGGTTATGCATGTAGCTGCCTCCACCAAATATAGGTAGCAGCAACAAATGCTCCGCAGGCTATTTTGGCTCCGAGCATGGAGCAGAGTGTAGGTCAGTTGCTTCAGAGTCCTCTGATATGTCAATCCAGCCGACCCTGTGAGAAGGCTACAAGACTCCTTGCAGTGGGTGACGGTTACAACAATAGCAGAAAAATGCAGCAAAACCTCTCGTGGGGTATGAGTCAGCACCCTTTTCAGGATATGCAGTCAGCACCGCTAGTGGCGAGGGTCAAAGATTAAATTCCTCACATTCGCTCACTAAATTGCAGAAAAAGTAGCAGAGGTGGTGCCTGTGGTTTGTACATGTATGACACACAGGGATATCAGGATCAACGTGGCTCATCTGGCCACGAAGACGAAACTGAAGTTCGGAAGAAACGAAGGCTCCTTGTATTCGTAGCGGAGGAGGGTCAGTGAGTATATCTGGTAGGTACATCAGCATGCATGTTTGTAAATAGAATCTGTATTTGTGCAACTGTTGCTCTGTCTCTGTGACACGCACGGGGATATCAGGATCAACCTGGCTTATTTAGCCACAAACCGACGGGCTGTGGGGAGCAGGCATCAGGGGTTGGTTGAGCGGACAGCTGTACTGGGCAGCTACAGCTAGTTTTTTGGTTTGTTGCGTTGCCTCGCTGCCCTTGTACTGCGCTTGCATCTGCTATGTCTCTTCCCCCCCCCCCCTGGTATAAGCTACGCCAAAACACCAAATTAATACGGTCCCTACGCCTACTGTAGCTTGGACACGGGCATAGCTTGCGCGTGACACATACAACCACCAACACACATGTAAGTGAGGGCATAGTATGAGTGCACCTCAATCTCCACCCATGTTCCCAGAGGCATGCAAACGCAAGAAAGTGTTTGAAACATGGAAATTCAGGTTCACACCCATGTTTTTACAAGCAATGAAGCATGATAAGCCTACAAATGTTCGGCTTGGAAACCCTTCTTGCGATCATACACCATGTGGAACAACTGCACATGCTCACCACTTGAAGATGCCTTTGAAGATGTCTTTGCCTGATGTTTAGGGACTGAGGCAACGTCAAGTTCTTCGAAATGAAGTTGCCTTCATGTGGTCTCTTGTAAAATACAACTTCCCATCAAAGACACGGGCCATTCCCCACAGACCTCGTGGCTGCAGTACATTTGGTGCCGAATTAAAATTAGGTACCAAATTAATATGGTCCCCACGCCTACTGTAGCTTGGACAAGGGCGTAGCTGATACAAGGGGGCGGGGACCTAATTGGACTGGGTCCCAAAATGATCCAGTGGAACACCAAGTGTTCCTTAGGGGATAAGGATTCGTTGGATACAGGGCAGGGAGGGTATAGGGAAAAGCGAGGGTTGCTGAAGATTGATAGGCATTGCTATGTGCTGGAGGGTTCTGGAGAACCACAGGGTTGCAGGGTTGCAGAAGGCTGTCAACAGTGGTATAAAGATGATGAGTTCATGAGGAAATCCTTGCACTGCACGCCCGCTGCGCGCTACTTTTAGACTAACTTCCCCTGAGATGGCACATAGTGGGGCTGCTGCCACTGTCGTTGGGATCACTTTCATGAAGATCCATGTTCACCAGCGATTTCAGTGAAATCAATGGGAGTTGTCTCAAGTCTTGGGTGGTGTTCTCGCACCTCAAAGTAGATGGGGAAGAGAATGTCTTGAGTACAAAGGGACTACGGCCAGCATAGGTGGGTGTACATAGACCAGTTGTTGTGCCACACCTACCATAGAAAACCGGAGTATGAGAATAGCCAGCCAATAAACTAGTAGCAGCAAAACAAAGGTCCCCATAGTGGGGGGGAATCAACCTAGAAAAGAGAAAATGCGGCGAAAATGAGCAAAGAATGTGCGAAAACAGGTGAAATTGGGTGGAAACCCAAATATGCCACTTCCCCGATGCAGAAGAAGCATCAAAACCTACGGTCAAACAACAATGATGCCCACAGTATCACAAAGTATGGGTTTCTAGTCCGGCCAAATGCCCAAATAGTTGCACTGCGTGCACACTGCGCTAAAGGCGCCCCCAGTGTGGAGGGTCATCATGTCGAATATCAAATCTTCATTCGTAGAGAGTCTCAGTGCAGGTTAGGGTCCAGACGGTAGAAAAGCAGATTCATGGGACAGCAACCACATAAAAGCTGGATGCAAGTAAAGACTAGGTCAGGCTGCGGTATGAATCATGTTGCTGCCTGTGATCCGCAGTGCACACACAACTCTGCTTTGGTGAGATAGTTCTGTATTTTGGGGTTGTGGAAGACAGCATGGAGGTCTCAAAGCCCAACAAGACTGTGTGGCAGGTCGTGACTCCAACCAGTAGATGACGCAGACCCTCCACCACACGCAATGGTGGTTCTTCACCCCTGAGAAGTTGGCCGCTGTCAAGCCGGCATGGGGTGGAGGGTGTGATGTTTTGGGGCAACTCTAACAGGGGGGCAACTCTAACGGCCCCCTGGAACGGCTTCCGATGGGTTCAGATGAGCAACCACCCACAGGGAATGCGCGCACACGTCAGCAGCACAAACAGTCAAATACTCATCAATGGCCATGAAAAGACCGCAGGTGCCTTTCGGTCACAAAGAGGATGGTGGCCTGTGGCAGGACGTCAATGAGTGGCCATGGCTCGGCAGCGGTATGCTATGGTGCTGGCGCTCTGCTGATCTGCGGTACCCCTACCTGCTAGCAGTGCTGAACCCCCATCCCCCTGCTCGTAAACCCCCTTGTCCTAGACAAACCAAGTACCAAATCAATAGGTCCATGAAGGTGGCTGGGCTGAAAAAAGCAGGGGCTTACATGCAGCACTGCAGTCGGTGCCATTATAGCAGTTTGGCGGAACAGCAGGAGGTTTCTCAAAACACTGTCAAAGTGGCATTCTTTTTTCCAATGAATGGCACAATGACATGAATCCGGCCTTCATAAGCACCATCATGGCCCCTGAAAAACATCCTCCTCTCCAAAAGGGTATAACACCCCCTGTTGCACAAGCACGCTGAAAGACAGGAAAACGACAGTTGGGGTCCCCGTATTCAGACGATGCTTGCGTGCGACGCACGGTACAAAAACCTGCCCATACCTCACCCCAACCACAACTGTCACAACAGGGCACCAGAACACAATGTGCAGGCAAATTTCAACATGCTCTTGATGTCCTCACTGCCCATCAGGGGCATCAGGAGCTGCGGATTAGAAGTCCTTTCCGCGGTCAGAAAAAAACCAGAGAAAACGGCGGTCAGACGGAGTCGTCGTGCTGAGACAAAGCAGGAGCAAGGGGGGGGGGGGGGTTGGGGGTCTGGGATCCGTACACACACTGAAGCACCCCCGGTGTGCTGGGTGAGCCCGAGAAAAGCTGAGGCTTGCCGCAAATTTCCCTCATCTGAAACACAGCGAGGCCCAGAAAAAATCAAAAACAAACACCACCAGAAGTCCCATTCCTTGGGAGCCCTGAGCTTGGGCCAGACATCAAAGGGGCATTGCATGGGGGGGGAATGGCAAAGGTGAAGAGCAGGTGGAGGTCAGTCCTTTGGGTCACAGTCGGGTCAGGCTTTGCACTGGTGGGGTCAAGCGTAACAAAGGCACATGGCTGACAAAGTCGGCCCAAGGCGACTCTGTGCGACGCCACAGACACGAGGATAAATGCGCACAGGCTGATGGGCACCCGCACCGCAGCCAATCAGAGCATCAGGCTGCAATCTCAAGTAACAGACGGAAACTGCATACTCCTGCCGAATCAAGATTCACACAAAACACACATGCATGCAAGATGCTGAGGAGCTGTACAGACACACAAAGACACACGCACCCACATACACACATGTATACACACACACACACACGCACACACACACACACACACACGTCAAGAACCGCAAAACCAGAAGAAAGCAAGAAAAGCAGTTGGAGAGAAGTCCTCAGGAACTGCAGAGCAGTCCTGCGTGTGTTTCTGTCTGGTGAAGACTGCCGGTTCCAAAAGGTCCAGCTGGACAGCCTGTTCCGCCCGCATGTGTAGTTTCTGTGTGTACGAAACTTTTCCGTTTGCCGAGTTTATGTCGGCTTGTGCTGCCTTTGTGGCTGCCAGCCCCCCCCCCCCCCTTCACGCACGCGCACACTCGATGACAGCCACCAAAATCATTGCGAGGCAAAAAGGCAGGCGCTTGCGCAGCGAAGGTGACCTCTTATGGGGGGGGGGGGGGGTGCTTGCCCAGCACACGCCCGGCGCGCTACTTTTGTATTAAGTATCCCGACTTTAACACCAGAATCCCCCTCCCCAGAGGAGCCCCCCCAGAGGAGCCCATCCAGTCGGCCAGAGTGGACTGCAAACCTTCCCTACAAAGCATGCCGCGTAAGTCGAAATAGCCGAATTCAACATCAATGTGTACCACTCATGTATTGGCTCAGAAACAGTTTGTTCCCAACAAGTGTGGGCATCAATACATTCCTCACACTAATGCTCCTGGCACTCACCACAACCTGTGATGGTGGAGCGCCTCCGACAACACAAGGTACACACATCTGCCTCATCCTCTCCCTCATCTTGCGTGGCAGCCGAGTTGCTTTTATCAGTCCAAACATGAGGGAGGACATGGTCCCATGGTCCAAAAGGAGGGTGACAGACCTGCCTCCGAATGCAAAATTGTGTGAAATGCAACAAAACACGCATGGACTGGTGCAACTCGTTAGGGCCACCACGCCAAACGTTCCTAACCACGCCAAACGTTCCTAACCAAACCCCTATGCCACACTTGAGCAAACAGTTGCTGGATTCGTGCCCTCTTCCACCCGTGCGCATCATCGTACTATTGTTGCCGGCCCGTCAAAGTTCTATTCTTTCTACCAATGAATGGCACAATGACATGCATCTGGCCTTTATAAGCGCCGTCATGGCCCCCAACCTCAAAGTCAAAGAAATCACCGCAGGCACGAGACGGTCCATACCCTTCCCAAACCACAACATCCGCAGACATCACTTACCAACACGGCACTGGGTTCGGCGTTTTCATTCACACCTCGGGGACGTCGCAGCCATTCCTGTAGAAAGGCGGCCGGGGAATCCTCCCCTACCTCTCTTGGGGACATTCACATTTGTGCCAACCTGGTGGGTTTTCAGGGGTTGGTGCCATTGTTGCCCCATTTCTGCCCACTGAGTGTTCCCGAGGTAGGGTACGTGGGGTATATGTGTAAAGCCTTTGAAAAGGGCTATTTGGAACACCCAGGTTTGCATGCTATACTGGCAATATGTTTGAGATTTTCGTCCGTTGCCTGCTGCCTCTTTTTGTCAACAAGCAGCCACCATGTCCGCATACAAATTCACGCCACGCGCTGTTGCATCCCCACATGCACCACAAAAGGTTTGAAAAAGGGCAGACTCTGGCGGTGCAACTTGGATGTAGATTACTTTTTCAGAGTGAAATCAGGGTACAGTGAGGCCATTGCATGGCGCAAGGTCCGTTTGACTAAATAGCAAAATGTGGACTTCACAAATGACAACCTGTGGGCCATGCCTCCCAACACAGGGTGGGTTCCAGTGAAGGCACACAGGTTGCAGGATTGGGAGAAATTGAAGAAATATGTTCCCATTTGCACGCAGGGCAATGCGTGCCCCAATGGGCTCCCAGCCCTTGTAGAGACGGACAACAATGACAACGATTCCAATGCGGAATAATCAGTGATCCCCTGTGCATTGCTCCATCCCGTGCATCGTCCAACTTCCAGCTCTGTGCTCAAAAATGTGACCACCTTCCCCCTAACCCATAAATTTCTGAAATGGCCTTTTCTCACAGATTTCAAAAAGTATACACATAACCCCCCCGCCCCCCCCCCACATCGGACCAAAGGTTTAGAACCCACTGTGTTGGCACATAACGAATGTCCCCAGAGATATGTTCAATGTGTTTGTGTCACAAAAGAGGATGTCCGTCCTCCACGGGATCTTCCCAAAGCGATGTGAGCCTGGTGGCTACACAACCCCTACCGTCTGGGGCTCGGGTCCTGGCTGGCAGCAGCCCCTGTGGGAGAAATCAATATGGCTACATACCAATGCAAAAAGCGTGGATTAGGGCTCCGTCTCAAAAGTGGCCCAAAAAGATGCCTGGCGCGCTGACGCTCCCCCTCAGTTCTGGACATCAGCCCAGTTAGGGTTAGGGTTCGACACCGGGCGGAATGCACTTGCGGCTGTCGACGCGCGGCTTTTGAGGGATTCAACTGTACACATTGGGCGTAGAGTGATCGTCCTCGATCACCCAGGGCAACTGCAACCTCCCCCGAGCCCCAACACAACATCCCAAACCATGAACTCCGCAGAACGCTGTCATTGTTTGGAAGACGGCGTGCTGGGGTGGGTCGCACGGCTGGCGTGGCTTGGGGAGGGCACGCGGCCGAGGGAGGTCGCGCGGCCAGCGCGGCCTGGGGAGGTGGGGCGGCCGGCATGGCGATCCTTCTTCTGGTCCAGCCCCGCCACCACCTGCATCATATCAATGTAGAGCTGCGCCATGTTCTTCACTGGCGGCGGGGCCTCGGCCCCCTCCACCTTCGCCGCCTCCTCCGCCCCCTTCGCTGGCGTGCCGCCCCGCGCCCGCGCGAACGCCACCACGGCCATCAGCTTGCGCGCCCCCTTGCGCACCTTCCGGGTCGCCCTTTGGGCCGTGGGCGTCGGAGGGGGGCCCTCCGCCACCGCGCCAGACCCCTCCGCCGCGCGCTCGCCAATGTCCAGCGGACCCTCGCCACACTGTCCATCGCCTGCACGCGGCACGCCCTCTGCCGTTCCGCTTGCCGCCGCCCCGTCACTGCCGGCCCCTTCCACTCCCTCTGTGCGTTCTCCCTTGCGCAACCGCTTGCGCCGCGTCCTTAACTTCATGCCGGCGCGCCACGGCGTCTCCCGCTTCTCCCGGACCTCCGCGCGCGCACGCGGCCGCGTCTGCAAGCCCCCTTCACTGTCGCTTCCCAGACACTGCCCCCTCGCCTCATTGCGCCGGTCCCGGCGCTCTGCACAAGAGTCGTCCGGCGCGGGCCCCCGAGACCCCGGCAGCGGGGTCGCCAGCGTCACCACCGTGTCGCGCACTGCGGCGATGGCACGGTCCGCGTCCGGGGCGAACACGGCGACACGCGCGAGAACGGCCGCGAAGTGCGCGCGCGGCGTGTGCACCCGCCGGAGCAGGTCCGGGGGGAGGCTGGCAGGGGCGCCCAACGCCCGCCGGAGGGCGTTGAAGTTGTTCTCCAGTTCTTCGTCCGCGACGCCGTTGAGACGCTGCAGGCGCTCCTTCAGCCGCCGTCCAATCATATCCTCCCACACGACGGCGTCGATGTCGGATCGCTGACACAAGGATCCCGGTACCCCAGACGACACGCTGGCGGTGGCCACGCTGCCCCGCTGGCGGCGAGTGCCGCGGGCGGGGCTGGGACTGCCGGCCTTGGATGGAGAGGGCCGGTTGGATGGGCGGCTGCGGGTGCGTCCGGGCTTGGGATTCGTAGCTCCCGGAGCCTCTGCCGCATCCCCCATCCGATTGGGAATGGGGGCAGGGGCATGGGTCGCGTCAGACACGGACTTGGCGGAATGGCCACCTGCCCCTCCCCGGGCCAGCACTGACAACGGGTTCCCGTGCGCCACGCGCCGGTGCGCCGCGGGCGCCTGCGCGGCGGCGCACACGCTGGGGACGGCGCTGGGCTCCTCGTCCTCCTGCAACTCCGACCACTCCAGCCCGCCCTCCCCGAGGACCTGCTCGCGCGGGCGCTGCTGCCCCCCGAGCACGCCGCCCTGCAACATGCGCTGCGCGCGCGCCGCGCGTTCCTGCTGCATCCGGTGCCGGCGCTCCTGCAGTTGGGCCATGTGCTCGTCCTCTCTGGCATTTCTTACGCAGTGCTTCTCCAGCTTGTCCCCCGTCAGCGTGGTGCGGTCATGCTGCACGGGGGGCTCGGCGTGCGTCCATGGGGATCGCATGGCTTGAAGGCGCCGTGCGCGCTCCGTCGCAATCGGGGCAGCCTCCGGCGGCAGGTGGTACAGGAACTCCTCAAGGGCCCGTTCCCGCGCACGCGGCGTCATGACCCCCGGACCCTGCGCGAGCCCCGCGTTGTACCGGGGCGAGCGCACGAAGTCGGGCATCGGGTGTGACCCCAGGCTGGAGGGCGCGGGGCTGCGGGGGCTCCGTTTGCTGCGCCGGCTGCGCGGGGAGGCGGACGCGGGGCTGCTGCAGCCGCTGCGTGGGGAGGCCGAGGGGGCCTTGAGGAGGTCACGCTGCGGCCGCTTGAGGGGGTCCTGCAGCATAGCCGACGCCTCGGGTGCAGCACCTGGAAACCCCGGGGTATGGCCGTCGGGGCAGGGGGGCTGCACATCCTCGTGGTCACCGGTAGACCCTTCAGGCGTGTCTCGGGTGATTGGGTCTACATCCAAAGCGTCCGCCTCCTCCTCCTCCTCCTCCTCCTCCTCCTCCTCCAGCTCCTCGTCGTCTTCAGTGTCGTCGTCCTGCCCCTCCTCCTTAACGTTTGCATTCGCTCCCACCGGCATCACCCACTGCGCCTCCTCAACCCCCTGAGCGTACTCCTCGTCTTCCTCCGCCGCGCCACCCTCCTCCCTGGCCTCCAGTGGGCTCACGCCCACAACGCTCCCCTCGGGCCCTTCCCAAACACCACCGTGCCACTCGCCGGCCCATTCTCTCACAAACACGGCGCTGCCCGAGGCATCCTCCCAGGCAGGCTCCCTCGAGAAGCCCCGGTCCACTTCCGCACGCCCTTGCCATGTACCCTCCACTCCCTCCAGCCCCTGCCCTGCAACAGCCATTCCAGTCGAGCCTTGCAGCTCTGCCGCATGTCCTTGTCCCCCAATCTCCTCCTCTTCACAACCCTCTGCCCCCTCCACGCCCTCGTCTCCCACAGCCGCAGCAAAGCCCCGCTCTTCCCCCACCTCCGCCTGCCCCCCTCCCTCACCCTCCGTGGCAGCTTCCCCAGCCTCCTCAGCAGCGCCTTCACTGCTGCATTCACTACTCGACGCCCCGTCCTCGGTCTCGGCGCGCCCATGAGGGGCCGGGCTTTCGCAATCGGGGACCGTGAGCCGTGGCAAGTCGTCCAAAGTCAGGGGAGGCACGACCGGAGGGTCGACGACCACAGTGAGGGTGCCCGGGGAGGAGGGGGGAGACTGGTCAGGCACGGGAAAGTCCTTCGGGGTCGGGGTCGGGGCAGAGTGGACGCTGGCGGCCACGATGTCGCGGGAGCACAGGGCACTGCGCCGGGGGTACAGGTCGGCCACACGGCCGTCGCTGAAGAGCTGCAGCAGCACGCAGTCGAAGACCGGGAAGTCGTCGTTGTCGCACGGCAGCACCGCGGCGGACTGGGACCGCAGCAGGAAACTGTGGATCCGTGGAAAGCGACAGAGAACGCGTGCGGACACAGTGGGCAGTACCGCAAACCAGAAGGCACGACGTGGAAACAGCGGCCAACTTCTGTCAAAAGCTGCGCTGGATGTGCCGAGATGTGGACACAGGATATCACATCGTTCTGGAACGCCCCTCCCTTCGACCAGGCCACACCCACCGAGGCTGTCCATCCCCGACCCCTTTCATGATTACCAGATTTCCCGCCGTGTGGAGGTGGTCGGTGGTGTACTGATGCGTTTAGCGGTGGACTAGGCTGACGCTGTGCTGCAGAGCTGCTGCTGCTTGCAGAGCCAGAGGACGCTGGAAGAGAGCGCGTCGCCGGCACAGGGGCAACCTGCGACCGCGGGCAAGTTTGGGCGGTGACGAAAAACTTCGGTGAATTTCTTTCATATGAAGCACTTTGTCTATGAGGGCTCTGGTAAGGGGGCTGGGGCGTCCATGGGGCCAAAGAGTGGCTTCACGGCCATGGCTTCACTGCCGCCCACGTCCCAATTGACCTTGACCACCACATGACCACCGCAAAGTGTTTGATGACAGCCACATGGCCACCACGAAGCTCCTGATGAGCACCGGCAATACGCACGCTGCTATGGACACTCACCGAACCAACAAGGGAAGCCGAACAAACATGCGAACATTGGGGGACATGGGCAGAGAACAACACAAACATGGTGAGCAAAGAAGAAATGCGAAACTGCCGAAAGGTCCGCGGCAGGTTTGAGCATTTGGGAGGAAATGGGAGGGAGATCGGTGGAAAGCCTGAGTATTTTCCCATTTTTTTCAACCCCCCCCCCACACACAATTCCTCTTCCCACTTGAAATCTGGACCAAAACCAACTCACTGCCACTCATCGCCGACGAAAAAACTAACAGAAAACTCACCATCGCCCACCGAAAATCAGTCAGCTGCGTGAAATGCCTGCGAACTGTCCTACGCACTGGGGCCCCGAACGCCGGATGGGGCGGTGCGCGGGGTAAAGGGTGCCATTACGCCTGGAGATGGCTCGGGCAACTGCAGCATACCTCGGACCCAATCCTGACCCCAAACCCCAACCCCAACCACAGTCCCATCCCCGGACCTGTAGAGCCGTGCGTCATCCTTGGGGTTCTGGTGACCAGAGGGCGCAAGGATGTGGCCGAAGCCCATCCTCGTAGCAAAGGTATTGGCCGCCCGCACAACCCCCGTTTCCTCATACGAGGCGCTTCCACCCGAGCACTTCTGCGTCACGAACCCCAACGTCGCCTTGTCCCAGTTCTCAGGGCCTTTCTCGAGCCCTTGCAGCACGTCGACGCAGTCGCCCTCTGCGACCGCCAGCGCAAAATGCCCGCGTTCCGCGAAGCTCTGGGCGGCGGCCCCGGTCACCTCTGCGCACGCGGCACGAGAAACCGCGGCGGCGTCCTCACACACGTACACGCGATGCCCCGGTTTAATGCAGCCAGCAGCAGCACGGCTCAGCAATTTGGGCAACGCTGCGGCTTTGTCGAGGAGCCACACGGCGTGGGTGAGGCCGTAGGCCGGGAAGACGAAAGCCTCGGCGGGCGTGCCACGGGTCAGCACCCGCAGGGCGGCAGGTGCGCACTCATCCCCAGTGACTAGGACCACGACACGCTTCGCCTTGTTGAGAGTGGACAGCGTGAAAGACACGGAGGGCTCGAACGTCTTGCAGATCTGAGAGGGCAGTGAGAATATTGCTGCAAGGCGTTGTGGAGGGTTGTGGAGGGTTGTAGAGGGTTGTAGAGGGTTGTGGAGGGTTCGGTCAGTCGGTCGGTCGTTCGCATACATATTTCAGGCCCGCCGGCCCCCCATTTGCAATGCATCTGGCTACCTACCTATACCACCCCCTGCACACACCCGTAGTTACCATGCTCGCCACTCTCACTTGCCATTAAATAAAAAACCTACGGGCAAAACCTGACAATACGAAAACAGCTAAAGAAAAAAACAAACACCTTGCTCTACAACCTGCATCTTGCGCCTCTTGTGACCGACCAACCTGAGCATACGTGGCCTCTGGCCGCCCTTGGGTCCTTCCACAGCCTGCTCAACCCCTCTTGCGGAGGGTTGTGGAGGGTTGTGGAGGGTTGTGGGGTGTTGTGGAGGGTTTGTTTGGTCGTTCGGTTGGTCTGGCTACCTACCTCTACCACCCTGAACACACCTGTTGTTACCATGGTTGCCCTTCTCACCTGTTAGGACAACCAACAAAAAAAAAACTGGAAACCACTCATAAAATCTCATTGTGGAGGGCTGTGGAGGGCTGTTGCAGGTTGTTGTGGAGGGTTGTGGTGGGTTGTGGAGGGTGGTGAGTGCGGGACGGGGGAGGTTCCCCAGCGGGGCATGAATGGGGATCAGGCACCTCCAAACAGGCGAGTATGCGGCCTAGGTGGCCTGACTCATGCACAACCCCTAACCAAAAGGATAGGGTAGCATCGGCTTGGGTATTTCCGGCAATGGATACAGGAAACCTCGAGGGGAGGTGTCCTGAGGCGGTCACAGGGTGAGATGCACCAAATGAGGTCTATGATACACAAAAGAATGAGGGAATGCATCATCTGCAGATCACAGAACTCCCCCCTCTGTAATGAAATGCGGAATTTTGAAACAAATTTAACAAGGGCTCAAGTTTGGCCCTAGATTGGCCACCACATCTTTAGCTACATTTTTGCTCTCAAAGAGTCATGGGGTGAGGTACACAACATGGGGCCTGTGATACAGAAGGGAGCGAGGGAAGGCACATGCATGTCAAAAACCAACCACATTTGTGATGATATGCAACATTGACGACAGGCTCTGGTTTGGCCCTACACTTGAACCAATGATGGGCAGCAACATTCAAATGCAACTGGATGCTGGCATCGTGACATTGCGAAGTGTAGTCTCTGCTCAGTTCCACTCTCTGCATCGGCGCTCCCGTAATTCTTGCACCAACTCTCACTCGCTGAATATCCGCTTTTCAATGTGTGTGGACCTTTGCATCAGCGTGTGGTCCAGAGGCAGCCATTGTCGCCTTTCGTCCTGCATTTTGTGCCGTGCATATATCCAGTTGGACACACCAGACCAGGGGTTACGGAAAACCCAACCATTCAGACCAAGGAGCTGGACGAACATGCGATCCCCAGTACAAAAGACAGTATCAGCTTCAATTCCTGAAATTCTGCTCACCTGTGCATTCGCTCTGGGCCACTCTGTACAGCAGCTCCAGAGAATGAAGCAACCAGCATGGAACACAGCGTGATGCCTCCTCCCCATCTACGCCACATCGTCTTCTATCTTCGTGCCCCTTCCACTTCCGAGCCTTCAAGCCCTCACAACCCTACAAACTGGGGTATGGGATGCATTCATTGTAGAGGGGTGCTGTGCAACACCTGCCGGGATTTCCTCGTCGCCTTGCCATAGCCCACATCGCCATCTGGGTCAGTGGTGTCGCCCTTGCTTTTGGGGCTTTGAAGCTGCAAGCTGCTACTGTGCTTTGGGGAGCTGGGCCGGGCCAGTTCAAGAGAAGGGGGTGATCTACTGCGACGCTCCGAGCTATCACTCCAGTCCGAACCCGACGACGAGTCGCCCATATCGTCCTCCCCTGTAGAGGTCAGCGAAAACGCTGCAGAGAAGCCAACAAGGGACATGGGAAACAGGCGTGGAGGACAAGCTGAGTCCTCAATTCCACCTTTTGCCACCAGGCCCCGTCACCCTGTGGTCACACCTCGCTCCAAGCAACAGCAACAATAACAGCAGCAGCAACAACAGCAGCAGCAGCAGCAAAAGCAACAAACAACGAAGCCACCAACGCAGCAAAGCAACAAAATGACCACGACAATAACCGCAACCGCCACACTGGCGCCACCACCACCACCGCAACCACCACCACAGACAAACGCATGCGTGCAATGAGGGCAACAACCAGCATGAGAACAGACAAGAAACGTCATCAGATAGTCATCCAAAGGCACCCATTGGGGGTGTCATGCACTGCGCGCTTCTTTTAGACTAGATTCCCCATGAAGAGCCCCCACGCAATCAAAATCAATCCCCAATGCACTCCAAATTGGGCGACCCCAACTACCCTAGCTACAATATTGCAGCCGACACTTGTCACATATGGACATCTTCTTCGGGTCAGACTTGGTGCAACAAAGGGCACATACATCCCCGTCGTTACCAACAACATCCTCATTATCATTGTCCTCTTGGGCGGCCCATACATGTACAGGTACCTGTTCCCATGGAGGGTACCGTAGTTGTGTTCAAATCAAAAATTGCTACAAATGAAAGAGAGAGCACGTACTCATGCAACTCAATACCGGATCCCCTCCATACATTCCTTGTGATGGCCCAATGCCACATGCGTGCAAACAAGTGCTCAATACGTGCCCTACAGAAACCATGAACATCATTGTACCCCTTTTGTCGATCAGCCAAAGTCTTTTGACCGATAAATGGCCATGCCACATGGAGGCGCCCCTTGTATGCGCCATCCATGGAGCCCATCTCATTATCCATATAATGTCCTTTGCATCTTGAATTGGGCAATCAATCAATGTGGCTACATCCCCCTTGCCTTCTCGGGTCCCCATAGTGAGGAGAGATCAATATGGCTACATCATCCCTTCCTTCTTGGGGTTCCCATGGTGGGAGAAATCAACCTAAAAAGGAGTGGATGTGGTAGAAATGCGAAAAAATGTGTGAAAAACGGTGGAAGTGGGTGAAACTGGGTGAAAACCCAAACACGCCATATCCCCAATGTGGACCTACTGCCAAACAACAATGATGCCCACATGCTGTCAAGCAACAATGATACCCACAGTGTCACAAAGAATGGGTTTCTCATACGGCTAGACACCCAAATAGTCACTACGTGCGCACTGCACTAAGTGCGCCCCCATTGTTGCCTTTCATCCTGCATTTTTGTCACGTGTAGATATCCATTTGGACACACCAAACGAGGGGTTACGGAAAACAAAACCATTCATACCATTCTGCCAAAGGACTTACGAGAGAATTCAGGTACTCTCAATCTCAAACTACAAGCAAGGATAGTATCGGGAGTTGGACGGACATGCGATCCCCAATACAAAAGACAACAAGTTCCCATGTAACCCTGTCCATAGACAAATAGGCATGTCTGCAGCTTGCCCCATGGCCAGCCTAGAGCAGCCATCACGACTCACATCAGGTTTTCCGTGCCCTCAGGTCATGGCAGGGCCTCTGGCCTCTACCACGGCAGTTCATTTTGCCCGTAATTCCCCTGTTGAGTGGGGGGTTGGAGCTGGGGGGCTGGCTAGAATGCAAAGCTCAACAGTTTCTTGATCCTCTATCAAATCATCAAATCAAATCAAATCAGGACCCCCCTTTGGTGCGACAGTGAGATGGACCCTGACATGCTGACCCCAATCGACACACTGTGTGCTATCACTCATGGCCCAGGGGGAGGGCAATAAGGTCATTAAGTGAAAACTGCTGCCATGGTCTACAGGCACGGCACAAGGATTGGGTGCAGTAGGGTAGGGCAGTCTGAAGGCTTTGATGTCCTTATGGGGGCTCATCCTCTCACTAGGACAAACCGTAGCCTCCCGGCCTGAAGAGGCACAGCATACAACGAAGAGGGCTCTATCCCATGGTGCACTCGTACAGGAGCTAGCTCCTGGGCAGGCCAAGAGGTCACGAGGCAAGCAGCAATTGCCCTACCTGTTATCTCGGACCAGGTATCAATTTGCCAACTTGGGAGGCCAGCTCCTCAATCCAGTCATACGCAGATCAAGCAATGATACAACACAGTGTAGAGGACTGCTAATGTCTGTATTGTGGGTAGCTCAGGTGTGTAGGTTTGGGTGGCCCTCAGGTTTGTGCCCTAACCCCCCACCCCTTGTGGTGAAGTGCGATAGAGGGACCGCTAAGTGTCATCCACCGGCCAAGAGGCAGACCTCTTAGTAGACGTGCACCTGCTGAGCGAACCTTTAGGCTGGATCTGCACTGTCTAGCCCAAACCTTCAGATGGTACTGGGGATAGACGTAATACAGTCCACTGCTAGAGATACCGCATTGGTAGGGCAAAAGTGTGGGGCACCAGTCACAGGTGCTACCAGTACTACATAGCAGGACATCGAATACACCTCAATACACCAATGGACTGAACAGGCTCAGATTCACACAACAAAGAACAGTCACAAGAGGATACGGACCGCCACACTCATGATCAATTTTGGAAACTCTCTCCCTCTCAGGCACCCACACTGTGGGCACACCACTGTGACAGTCACCAAAATTGGGGGGAAAAAAAAGAGGGAGAAACAGAGAACCCCTGAGAATTCGAAAACCTGAAGGGAATGGGAACAGGGGGGGGGGGGGGGAACTGGGGTACATGGGAGGAAATTGCAGGAAAACAGGTGAAAGATGTTCATATGGGCGGGAAGAAAATTGCTTTGCGGGGGGGGGGGAGGGATGGCACGAGAGCCCATTTGCCCAACCCCCCCCCTCCCCCTCCTTCGTCACCGTGCCGGGAGGGGGGTTTGGGCTGGGGCTGCCCTACCTGCCGTGCCGGGGTGGGGGGGGGGGGGTCCGACCCCAACATACATGGCTCAAAATGATCCCCACGTCGCGCTGATCATTTTGACTACACATACGTGGGGAAAAATTTTTTCGTGAAAAAAATTTTCCGGGCCAAAATTTGTGTTCCGGCGCCTTTGGTGGGAACATCCGTCCTTACACAAAACAAAGGGCCCGGCACGGGAGCCCATTTCCGGAACCCCCCCCCCCCCCGTCCTTCGCTGGGCGCCCATGCCATCCCCCCCCCCCCCCCCCCCCCGCAAAGCAATTTTCGGGCCGCCATGTCCCCACCGTTTCGCGTCCCATTCCCCCCCATTCTCCCTCAACAAGTCCTCCCCGCTTTGGGGTTCAACCACAACCGACACACCGACACTCGCCGACAGAAAACTTGGGGAAGCGAAAACGCACCGATACTTACCAACAAGTCCGTGGGCCTACGTGCCTGCCACACCCAAACCCCGTTGCCACCGAGCCCCCTCCCCCGCCGCCCCCCCTCCCCAGCCACACATCCCACACCCGTGATGCTCCGCATCACCATCTGTCGCATGACCGCGCGCATCTTCTTGCGCCTCGAGGCGCACTCCACCATGTCGATGGTCTGCATGCGCTGTCGGATTGCAAGCCGCTGCGCCTCCTGCTGCTCCGAGTCGAGCTGCGGTCCGGCGGCGGTTGGACTGCCGTCGGGCAGGGCCATCACCGTCGCCGCGAAGCCCAGATCCGTGGGGTCCGTGCCGTCAGGCTCCTCCGCCTTCGTCTCAAAGTCGCGGGCCTCTTCACTTGCGGTCTTGTACCAGTCGTCGAAATTGGAGATGGCGCGCGGGATCCGGCGATTGCGCCGCGGCGGCGGCGTCTTCGGCTTCTCGTCCTTGACGGCCGCGGACGCCATGCCAGGCGGCTGTTGTTTGCACTCCTCCTCCCTCAGCCGGTACATCGCGAGGATACTTGCGACGTACGCCTCGTCCGAGCTCCAGTCCAGACCCTCCAACTTGGGCACCTGCGACCCACAAGTGGGGGACCGACAACGACGACGGCAGAAATGATGACAACAAAAAACAACAAAAATCACAAACCCGTTCAGGGGCACGGAAACAGCTGTGGATTGTGCTGTCACCCACTAATGTGCCCCGGCAGCATGCCCAGAACCGTTACCTGCCAAAAAGCCACCGCTTGCCCACAATAATGCAGGGAATGGATGCGGACCCCAACCCGGTCCACATCCCTTGCCTGTCCACATCCACTACCTTGCCAAAGGCAGATCTACCACACATGATGATGTTTCTAGTGCAGCTTGGGGGGTGGCGCACCTTGTCGACCACGCATACGTTGGCCATCTCCTGCGCCACGTCCTTCGCAGTCCAAAGGCACTTCTTGACCGTGCGTCCCGTCTCGTCCAGAGTGGTGAACTGCAGCAGGGGCACTTGGGGCCGCTGGCCATTGCGAACCTTGTGGGCCTCATTGCCTATGGTCGAGCGGGACGAGTTGTCGTCCTCCTCGACATCACCTGCTGTGGACAGGGACCGCCGGGGCTTCCGGATGTCCTTCGTTGCACTATCGGCGGCCATCATCGCGAAGCTCAGGGCCGTCTCTGCGGCTTCGTTGGCGCCTTCAAGGCCTTTGGGAGGACAGAAGCATGTGCACCCTACATTGTGCTGCCCATGCACCATGCTATATGTGCTGTCTTGGGCTGAATGCGATACATGCTGGTTTACATGCTGGGGAGAGTATCTGCGCTGCGCGCGCACCGCGCGCTACTTTTACGGCGGGTTTACCCTGTATGGGTTGGCTTTGACCCCTTCCCAAAATGCCCCCTAAGGAGGGTCTTCCGGCCTAGCCACCAGTTAATCGACAGCTGCTTGGTTGGGCCACACGGCTAATTCTCCGCACCGCGCGCGCGCCATGTCAGGTGCCCCCCCCCCCTGGTCCGTGCTACACGGCATAGACACCGTTTTCGCAGGATCCATGCTGCCCCGGCTATTCCCACTTTCCCGATGTCTTCACGGGCATACATTCCACCACCACCACCCTTGTTACCGATGCGCAACGAAGATAACATGCCTAGCAGGACAGCGGGTGTGGCATAGACAGCATGCATGAAAGCAGCATGGCCAGCATGCACACCAACGTAGACAGCGTGTACAGCATGGGTGGCATGTGCGAACAATCCCCATGAAGACAGCGCACAGCATAGACAACATGTATGACAACAGCATGTGTTGAAGTGGTGAGACAGACAGGGAGCGCAACGTCACGGTCTACATGCGTGCTGCACAGAAAGGTTTGAGCAATAGCCCCGATTGTACCGGCGGCCCTGCGGAACAGTGCCTGCACAACAGGTCGGCATGGATGGGCATGTGGTCTTGATCGACGGGCTTCTGGTGTGCTACTCCCCTCCACTGGACACCCACTGCATGGCAGCATCTTGAAGTGCTGCCTGCCCTTTCAAGTCAGACAACAGAACACCCACACAGTTCGTGCACTGTGTGGGCCGCTGCCCTCGGTAGTCGGTTGCACATGACGATTTCATCATGGGGAGAGGGGGGGGGAGACACTTCATCTGGAGGCAATTTCGGCGGGGAAATTTCGTGAAGGGAAAATTTCGACACATGTCCAATTTTGGTGCAGGGCCATTTAGACACGAGAAACTTCGACAACCCCAACCCTTGGTTCCTTGTGAACAATCCTTGGGTAAAGACCTGAGTAAACATCCCTCCGTCTTGCCCTATCTTGCTCCTCCCAAGGTGAAAATACATAAGATGGCCCCTTGGGAGCAACCACCACCCTAGTTTGGGGCCTCCCTGCTGGATTGTGGAGTTTTCCTACCCTTGTCCCAATAGCGGAGGGAAATTATAGGTCAGTTGTGTGGAACTTTGACAGGCCCAAATTTTGAACAATACCAACTCATCAGAGAAAAAAAGAGCAAAGCCCAGGTCAGCTCTGCATACTGAAGGAGGCAGTGGCGGCATGTGATAAACAGACTCGATTTCAGGCACTGGAGTGAGTGCCTTCTGCCACGAGGTCTCCATTCAGCCTTTCAGCTCTGGAGAAGCCAACCACTGTGAGAGCCACAGGCAAATGAGGCGTTTCATGGCACGCTCACTCATGCTCAGAGGTGTCTTCGGGGGGACGTGACTAACAGCCTGTCTACCGACTACAGCGCAACAACACCTGGCTACTGCCGCCACTGAGGATGCACAAAGCAAGAAGTGCCCCAAATTGCGCAAAAAAAATTCTCGGGGAAAATTTCGACACTGAAAAACGAAGTTTTCCCCACGAACTTGTCCCCTGAAGAAGCCCCCCCCTGTATCACCGAGGGAATGGCAGAAATGACCGTTCCCTCGCCCCCTGCCCTCCCCATGAGGGACAGATGAGGGCGCGGAACACAGTGAGACATGCACAGAGCAAAGGCGTAGCATGCGCAACATGACCATCACAGTTGGCAGTGTGTTTACAGATGTGCGCATATGGCATTGACGGCACTATGCCCCCATACCACTGGCTGGGACAGCCACCCGGGACTCGCGATAACCTCAAACTCCGCCAACTCGCCGGATGTTAAAGGGGGACAACTGTGCAAAGGTGTGGGTGTGTGTGGGTGTGGGGGGGTGGGGGGGGGGCACAACGCCCTGAAATCTTGCTGCTCTCCTGCCCGTCGGCGGCGTCAATTGACTTCTCGCCATTCACGAAGATCTCGACCAGGCCTTCCTTCGCCGAGGCGGGGGGGGATGGGGGGCTCGATAAAAGCTGGTTGGTTACGCACAGTACCACTGGTACGACACAGGGGGGTGCAGGTGTACAGGGGCAGAGGTCCTGCCTGGAAACGTTGGCAAACCTTTGCCCGCGGTCTCGTGCATCTGCTTCAGCAACTCGTACTTGAGCGACTTGGAGTGGGCCTCTGCCGCAAGCCCCTCTTTGATCAGCTCCTGCAGGAGCCGCTGCACCCCCGAGGGCCCCAGCGTCTTGCGCAGCACCGGGATCAGCTTGCGCGCCTCGAATTGGATCAGCGAGAGGAGGTTGCGACCGGGGCAAGGGGACGGGGACTCTGCTCTGCGGCCGGTGGTCCGCCGGCGCTGGGCTTCAAGCACCTGCCGTACAGGACGTGTCGATGGAGGACCGAAGGGCAGTTTTGCAGAGGATGGCAGTGGGGTTTGGGGGGTGCAGAGGGATGTGCGGGCCTGCGAGAGGAACAGCGATGGTTGGGTGGATGAACAGCCCCCGGCGGGGCAGAGGGGCCCGTGCGTGTTGGATTGGCCGGTTGTTGCAGAGGGCTGGGCTGTAACAGGCCCTGGAGGATCGTCAAGGGCGGGTAAAGGCGGTAAGGCGGGCAACCAAGACAGTGTTCTTGGCAGACTCTCAGCTTCCGTTACGCATGGGTTTCATGGACAGGTCGTGGGTGGTAACCCGCGGTCGATGCGTGTTGGGTGTTGTGGGCGCTGCAGGGCTGTGCAGGATTGCAAAAGGTTGTGGGGGCTGAGAACTGTCTGACCCGGAGGACAAGAATTCAATTGCACTGACCTGTGGAGCCACCGTAATGTGAGGGCGGGGGGCTGACCTGCCTGACGTCTGCTGCAGATCCACTGCCAGCAACAGCCCTGCCCCTTATGCACCCTCCCTTTTTGCTTCTGGGGATGAGGTGGCTGACTGTAGGGGTGCGTCTGGCACGCCCATCCCCCCACTTCGGTGCCTCTGATCTCCAAACAAGATGGCGATCCCTCATACCCCAGCGGTTCTGCGTGGTACTGTGTAACACACAGTGGGCGCGCTCCCATAATTCTTGCGGCCCACAGGGCCTCCCCCCCCCCTGCGCCAGCCAATCCCCCCGCTACCGGGTCAGCCCTTTCCCAATAATTTCGTCACCATTGGTCTCACCAGCGTGCCCTCGGCGTAGGTACGTGCCCCCATCATGGCCTTCGGATCTGCTCGGTTGTCCGTCTGCCGTTCCAAGCGGTGCGCACCTGCATTGTTTGTGGGACCCTCCCCCCGCAGGACCCGCCAAGCCCCGCCTGAAGCTGGGCCCTGAGTTTCTTGGGAGGCCCATATGCACGACCCACCTCCCTCAAGAGGTCGGAAATCAGTTCTGCCCCAACGCATGTGACACAAACCCGATCCCCAACACGCTGACAAGGTTGCTTCATGGTCATAAACAACCTCCTTTTCAGGAAACTTCCGTCTGGGACCACTGCGTGGCCTGAGTTTGATTTCCTGGGTCAACACTCGTCCTCAAACTACCCTTTTGTGAGGGCTTTGTCATGTCACTTCCCACTCCTCCCAATGCGTCGGGGAGGGGGGGAGGGGGGGTCAAACGCCCCCCGGCACCCCTCCGTCAACAGAACAGGATGGTCTCCATCATCGTGGACAGATCACGTCGTGGGACAGACGTATCGGGTGCTGACCGCACCCCCTTCTACACGGCCTCGTCTCTACACCGCCCCGTCTCCAGAGGGTTGTGGACAGTTGTGAAGGTCGACGGCTGCACAAAGGGCTCCAGAAAATGCTTCAGGGAAGGTTGAAGGCGGGGCTGACAGGAGGGAGTGGCAGACAGGCACACAGGGGACCTGGCCCTTGGGAATGAAGGGCTTTTTGGAGGGCACCCCTCGATTCGCCGCTTTCGGGGGCCCAAGGCCCAGACTCTCGAAATTCACTTCCGTCGGGACCAAATTGCCGGGGCTTCTGCCGGGGCTGCCCTGTGGACAGCCCAACGAGACCCGTTTCCGACGCCCAGACGCTGCTTGTGGGGTGGCCGCCAGGGACGCCATTCCCCGGCGCCGGACCGGATGTGTGCTGAGCCCAACAACGGCCGCCGGACGTTCCACTCCCAAAGGGCGCCGCTTCATTGTGTAGGGGCTTGGGCCGAGGAAGCGCCGGCACTGCGGCGTGGCATTTGGGCTGGGCTTCGTGGGGGACACCGGGTCACAGGGGTCATAGCCCTCCTCGGCCCATCCCGCGATCAGATCGTCCAGGAGCTGCTTGTGATCGAATACGGACTGCCCAACATTGGCCTCCAGCATTTGGGCCGCAGCGTGGCCGTGGGGCACGGCCCGGAGCGCGGGGGCCCACCAATGTCAACGAACACTTCAGCAACAAGAAATGGTCTGCCAGTGCGGCAGGTTCCGCAGGAGACGTGAGACCCCTCCCCTCATCAGCAGCAGTCGTCTGGCTGCCCACTGGGGCACAAAATCAGGGGCGCGTGGTGGAGAGGACACAGAGCCTTGCACAGCCACGAGGTCTGCGGGTGTGCCAGGTAGGAATTCCAGCTTCATTAATTTGGCTCAATCATGGTCGGTAACACATACTGGATGCCCCCGCCCAGGCAATTCCAGCCAATGTTCCAAGCGTCAGCACACAATCAAATTGCTATGCTACATCCAGTTGCTAAGATACAGCATGATATGGACACAATAGGGTCTGCAAAACACTGTTGAGGACCTTCATGTACCTGACAACATAGCTGACAAAACAGACAGTACATACACAAACAGGGTGTAGCCAGAAACTGTCGACGGCCGTCACCCCCGGTGTACCACCTGAAGGAACCAAGAAAAAAAAACTGCAAGAAAAGAAGTTAACCGCCGGCGCCATTGTCTCCACGCTGGGCATCGAACCTACGCCCTCCGGGACGAAGCCCCCGTGCACTTCCAGTATGCTACGCTACCGATGTGGTAGAATAACCGAAAACCAAGACCACCACCTTACAAAGGAAAATCCCACCGCCGGCGGTCGTGGCCGCGCTCTGTCGGTATACTCAGAGCAGCAGCTGTTCATCAGCTGGCTGGCGCCGTCGCCTCCACGGTCCGCGACGGGCCGCAAAGACGGAGCGCACTGTGGGGCCGGGCCCCCGTGCACTTTCAGGTATGCTCGCACCTTACTATCATGTGTGACTTGGTAAATTGTAATCAATGCAGAGAAGTTGAGAGTGGCAGTACAGTCTGTGGGGGGTGCCTGGTGAAGCAAAAATATATCCTAGATGATACCGAGGGCGCCGTGGCTGCCCTATTCATACTATTAACGAGGGTTGAAGGCTATTAATGTCCTAGCCGCTCTTGCGACGGGAGGGTTAGGGATTAGCGGGTTAGAGCCTGCCTGTGGCCTGCCCTATCCCACCCTTGGCCCCCCGGTGTGTGACGGCGCGGCGGAAGGATGTCCGCCTCGTGTTATGTGCCATCCTCCGAGGCCTTCCTGTGGCTGCGTGGCGGCTCCTGCGTAAACCCGCGTGGCACACCGCTGCTCCCAGCCCTGCTGGACCCCCGCCCCCTCCCCCGGACGAGGGTGCCGGCAGGCGCACCAGCCCTCCGAAGGGCATAGCGCCCAGTTGCTACTCCCCCCCCCCCCTAAACTGGCAGACACCGTTAACCCCCCCCCCCCCCCCTCATCCTGGGAAGCCCCTCGTGATGGCGGCTACAGCAGTGCCGCACCCCCCTTGCTCCTTGCATGACTTGCATGTTGGAGCCCTATGCTCATCACACAGGGTCTGCATAGGGCGCCGTGGCTGCCCTATTAGTTTCCTCCCCACCCGCTGTGCCCTTTTCTGTGGGGGAGAGGGGGGGGAGAAACTGCCCTGGTTGCCACGGCACGGCCCCTTGGGGGGAGGGGGGGGGGGGTTGGTCTAGCTGCACCTGTGTTGTGGAGGTCGCCGCCTCCGCCCCCTGCCCGCCGCCCCCCGTGGGACGGGGGTGGGGGTTGGGGTGGGGGTTGACCAACGTCCCCTGCTCCTGCCCCCCCCCCCCCCCGGGGTTCCGCGACCCCGGGGAAGGGGGTGGGGGGGGGGGGGGGGGGTCAATACCCTCCCTTGTGGCTGATGACCCCACCCGCGCCGCCGTCAGCCAGCGGGAGATGTCCCCAAAAATACCCGCTAGCCGTCGGGAGGGGGGGGGGGGGGGTGTGGAGGCGGTTGAACCCCCCATGTGTGTGTGTGTGTCCATCCGGGCGCCCTGTCGGCGCTCGTGACGCCTGCAGCCGTTCCCCGTGTGCTCCCCCTTGCCCGGCGGCTCCCCCTGGGGGGAGCGAAGAGGGCGGGAAGGGCTGCCTCAACCCGCCCCGCTCGTTTAACATACCGGAGCCACTTAGGTTGTGCCCGCCCCCCCCCCCCCCCCTGGAGACGCAAGTTGAGGGGGCTGAGAGCTCCTCCGGGCGTCGCGCACTCGTGCTCTACCGGGCGCGCTCGTCGCGTCATGTGCGCTGGAGCGCAAGTGGGGGAGCTTACGCGCGCTTGGCGAGCCTTGCGGGGCCTAGGACGCCACCACACAGCCGGCCCCCGCCGGCTGCAGCCATGCCCAAAGCGCTTGCGCCGCGTCCATGCGGTGCCCTTCGTGAGCCCGCTGGCAACAGTGCTTGGCGCCCCGCTGCACACGAGCAGCACAAGGCGGGGCCCGGTGTCATGCACATAGGGCCACCTGCGGCGGTGGTGCCACGCGGCCCGCGCCCCGGCCTCCTGCCCCGTGCTGGTCGCGCTGCACTTGCCGGCGCGGCAAGCGCTGAAAGGGCCGCAGGGGCTACAACCCTGGTCATGCCGGGGGGAGGTAATCCAATAGGAACACATCCTGCCGCCCCGCTCCCGGCCGCACCAGGCGCCGTGTCCATAGCGCGCAGCAGTGCGCCTCCAGCTGGCGCATTTGGAATAGCATGGCGTCCGGGCGCGCTAACAGTGGGCGCGCCGCCCTCCCCACACACCTGAAGCCCCCCAGCAGCAGGAGGGATTTGGCCATCCACACCTCCTCGAAGTCCAGGGGCAGCTCCACGTACGTCACGTGGCCCCGCCCTGGGAGCCACTGCAGTCGGTTGGCCCACTGCAGAAGCGCCATCGCGAAGGACGCCTCCCATGGCCAACCCGGCGGTGGGCTGGCGCGCAAATGCAGGGGCGATGTTGGTGGCGCCGGTGGATATGGGCCAGCGCCAAGTTGTCCCCACGGGTAGCCCCGGCACGCATCGGGAGGGCATCTGCGCGCAATCGCAAAGACCGAGGGGCCTGCGCCCGCGTCCGGACGTGCCGCGACATCCGCACCCATGCGTTCCGAAAGCACCGCCAAATACATGCCATACAGGTGGTACATGAGCCGCCCCGCCTGATGCACCTCCTCTGGTTTGACCAATGCTGCCGGCAACAGGCCCGTCGCGCGCAGGCACACCGGCCACAGTGACGAGAGGGCCAATGCCGGCAACTGCGCTGCCTCGGCCCGCACCAACGGGAGCCAGGCGGCACGCTGTGTTTGCCACCGCGGGTAGTCCCAAAGGAGATGGACCTCCATCTCCGGGGGTCCCCCGCAGCAGGGGCAAGCGGCTAAATCCGAAATTTGATGCTTCCGGACCTGTGCCCCGGTCCACGTCGCCCCGGCTTGCAGCGCTCGTAGCAGTGAGTGCTCCGTCTCCGAGCTCACCACCGTCATGCCCTAGGCACAGGCGAGCCTGCAGACCTCCGCCCCTAGCCCCCCAAAGGTCTTAGGAGGCCTTAATTGCCCGGGGGGTTGGGGGGGGGGGGTCTGCGAAATGAAGGCCATTCATGGGGTGAAAAAAAAAGGTGAATTACTACCCCCCAATTCCACACAGCGCACAACGAGTGAGGTGTTTGACTGAAATCATGCCCCATATTGTCCACTTTGCCCTTTTTGCCTGCAATTGAGCACACTTGTAAACCAGCCGAAACAGGTATCTGAATTCAAAGAAATAACACTGAAGGACAAATTGCATTCTCCACTGAAGGGTTTCTGTTGTGTACAGGCGACACCAGGGAGGGCAATTAAGGCCTCCTAAGAAGGTGGCTCGTCGGCGCCGTTCCAACGCCGCCAAAGCGGTGTACCGCTGGGACTCTCGCACCCGGTGGCATACCTCGCCCCATCCCCCAGGACCAGGTGTAGTTCTTCGTGCTAGCCGCGCCACGTCCCTGGAGCCGACGTCCGCGAGGTCCACTCCGTACATTGCCTTGGCGAGGGCCAGCGTGCCAATGGCCACCTCCCGCATGTGGAACTTCGGCAGGCATCCCACCCGCCGCAGAATGGTGGCCCCATGCGCGAATCGCTCCTGCAGCACCGGTCCGGTGCCTCTTTCCGGGTCCAGGCGTACTCCCACCCTGAGCTTAAACTCCCGCGCCAACGGGATTGGCACACCGTGCAGGGTGACCGGCTGCGCTTGCTGGTCGCTCATCCGCCATGGGCCAGACTTCCCGGCGTTGGTGTTCTGTCCCGTGTCCGCTAGCCAGACGGCCGTGCAGTCCACGACTGCCTACGGGTAGGGGATCCCTTGCGCTCCGAGCCGGGGCTCGAGCGTGATGGCTTGGGTGTCGTCCGCATACCCGAGGGGGCATACGTCCTCGCGCCCCGGGCCCTGCGCCAGCAGGCGCGGCGAGGGCAGCGGCTGCCGTGGCGCTGCCCGGGGCTGCTCGAGCAGCAGTGGGAGCGCGGCGGTCGTCACGGCGATGTGGCGCTTCATTGTGTCAATCTCCATCTTCCACACTGTGGTGAGAAGATTGATCAAAATGACACTGCATGGGCAGCCCTGTATGATGCCCTTGGTGGCCTGCCACCACGCCCCTAGCGCCCCCGCTAGGCGGAACGCCCGCCGGAGCTGCCAATACATGGCCGCCAGGGCGCGTAGCACCCCGTCGTCCATGCCTAGCGCGCGGGCGATCCGCAGCACCACCGCTTGCGGGATGAGGTCAAAGCACTTGACGTAGTCCAGGCTAAGCCCCTCCAGTCTCCATCCCTTGAGTCGGGCAAGCTCCAGGAGGACCTTGGTGACCGTGGCCGCGTCCACGGCCCCCCGCGCCAGGCGGAAACTGTAGCCCTGTGGATGGAAATACTATTAACGAGGGTCTGTGTGTGTGTGTGTGTGTGTGTGTGTGTTTGTATGATGGCGGGGCAAGGAAGGTGCACAAGAGCGGAAACTGGATGACAGCTAGCAAGGGATGATGCTTGGGGGGGGGGGGGGGTGTCTTCTCAGTCTTTAGGAGTGACCACCCGGAAACCGGCCATTTTTCTAAACTGGACACCCCCCCTTTCCAAGACTCCCGTGATCACCACTATCTTTCCAAGGTCCAAATCACCCTGCACAGCGTGTTGGATCAATACCATGCAGGCCCAGATATGGGAAAAGCCACATACCCCCCTTTTGGGGCCCATTTGCATACCCTAACCCAAGTGGTTGCACATGGGGTGATGGCGGGGTAGTCCTCATCGGACCGGCCCCACTGTAGTCCTCACATAGTGAGGCTTGGAAACTGCCTCGTCCAAGCACTCCTGAGCCAAAGGCTAAGTGTCACAAGCCCCCTTCAGGTCCCATGCTACCCTCTCGGAGGACCAACCTGACAAGGTTGGCCACTGCATGCTCCACTGGCAAGCATCCACGGGCACCAAGCCACTCGAGACATTCGGGAGGATTAACCCTATAAGTCCACAAGACCCCTTGTGGCAGTAAAGCCATGGACTGGGTAGGGTCACGTTGGGTATGTTCCCTGTGGGTGCAAGGTTACCGTTGTTGCAACCGACCTATTTCTCATGGGTTGCAAGGTTCTTGAATATGCAGATGGTGCAATCCAATCCACCCACCACAGAAGGTTGGATTGCGCAATGGGTTTGACTTGCGGCTCTGCCCATCGCATGCGTTGCAGTCGATTGAGAAATGTATGATGCATTGTCCTCACGCATGCTCAACGCCTTTGTGTCCGAATTCTGAATATTTAGTGTCTCATTTTTGCATGGTAGGCGTGCTTTAGGTGCACCAAAGGGGATGAGAAACCCCCTACACTACATTTCTTCAGAAGCATTGCAAAAACCCAATGATTAGGAAAAGAAGGAAATTGGAAGCTTATGTTAGAATCTCTCTCACAAAGATTGTGGCACCACTGCTCTCTACAAACGAGATACTTTGGCCCTAGCCCAAAATGCCCATCAACCAGCCAAAATGTTCTACCACACAAAAATGGTGATGTCTCATCATGTGCCTTCTGCACGTGCCACAAGGGAAGCAACCCCATTACCTCATGTATGTATTTGCATTTTTTTGGGTGTGTGTGCGGTGCATGCAACATGTGCACAATGTGCCTGCAACTCCCTGCCATCTCTCATGGTCCTTGACAAGAAAAGCTCCGCGCGCACACACACATACAAATGCACACATGCACACACATACACACACCATAAACATACCACACACCCACATTCATACGCAAATGACACACACGGGCACACAAACCATCCGACCACCAACACACACACACACACACACACACACACCTGACCATGGTCTTAAACCACATCTTGGTGAACCTTGGTGAACCTTGGTGAATGTTGTCCCATTGTCTTGATTATTAAACACCATGAACCAATGCCGTCTTGATTATTAAACACCATGAACCAATGCCGCACCATCCACAGATTTGGCTGTGAGGCCTCCTCACGGCGGCAATCCAAGGGGAAGTTCTTGCACTGCGTGCGCACTGCGTGCATACTACGCACACAGAGGCTGGGATACTCACCCAAGTAATACGGTTGGTGGTGACCGCATTGTTTCCTCGGAATCCATTTCAGAAAAATGAACAATCCAAAAATATTTGACTATCTATGGAAGCACTTTTCCTTTATAGGAAACCAAGGGCGCAGGATCAATGTTTTACCACCAAAAGGTAGCCAGCGTGCCGAGTATTTGCCGACACCCAAAACTTCGCACTGTGTGCGCACTGCGTGCACGGCATTCCCCAAGCCCTATCACATGTGCACACACATGTATGCACAACCGCAACCCACACACCCCCACACAGGTACACATGCATGCACGCGCGCGCACACACACAAACATGCACACACACACACACACACAGCATGCAAATGCAAAAAATACCAGACTGCACTTTGCGGGTGATTTTGACTAGTAGCGAACTGCATAGGTCATCTCAAGTGGCACAAATGTGTTGTGCCATCTTTTCTTGCCATCAAGCAGACTTGACATGCCCAGGCTTTGTTCTGTTTGAAAGACTTTGGCCATGGACATGTCCAACTTGGCCTATCTTGGTGTCGTTTTGGGGCCTATTCAAGCTCAGCCAAACCACCCAACCAGCCAATTCAGGTGCCATTATTCAGGGGGAAAATGAAATAAAGAGGCCGATTTCAGGTACACAGCCCCTTGAGGGGCCTGACTGACTCTCCTGACTCTCCCAGGGGAAGGGGTTTTTTTTTTGCGACTAAGCAATGGCCTGATCCTTGAAAGCCCTGCTGCACGACGCTTCCGAGGGATGAGCAGCAGAATTTGCATGCAGCTCCGAAAACCACCTAGTCTTTGAATCCGGAAGCCAGTTTTGAAACTCATCTTCCCAGAAGTTGTGCGTGGTCCTGTGGCGCGACAATTATTGATGGCCCAGATACCAGCGGGCTGCATAATCTGATTTGTGTGCCAGGAAGCTACAAGGTGGCTCCACACCGAAACTCTTTGTACCTCCTCCCCTTGTATAAGGTGTGCAAAAGTGCCACACTAATACGGTCCCTACGCCTACTGTAGCTTGGACAAGGCCGTAGCTTTCGTGCAACACATACAACTACCGACACACACATGAGTGAGTGCATGGTATGAGTGCACCTTAACGTGCACCCACGTTCCCAAAAGCATGCGAACACAAGAAAATGTTTGAAACATGAAACTTTCAGCTTCACACCCATGTTCTCATAAGCAATGAAGAATGAGGAGCCTACAAACATTTGGTTTGCAATCCCTTCTTGCGATGATACACCATGCGGGTGTGTGACCACCTGCCCACCCTTCATGTACTCCAACACCGCAAACAGTTCCCCCTCCTCCGATGGTCCCTTCATTGTGGCATCCACACGCTCACCAGTAGAACGCGTGAAAATAACTGGACATCCAGGTTCAAAAAAAAGAAGATCGCATGGTGAGCTGGTGCAAGAAAGGGGGATACAGTGCAGAAATGTCCCCAAAATCAGAGATATGTGGGTTCAAGTGGGCAAACACTCCCAAAAAATGTGTTTGTGTCTCTATGTAACTGGCACTGGCAAATTCGTCATCAAACCCATGTCTTATGTGGCTGCACAACATTTGGTACCGAACTAAATTAGGCACCAAATTAACACGGTCCCTACGCCAGCTGTAGCTTGGATAAGGGCGTAGCTTTTGCAGGTGGGTGGGGGGGGGGGGGGGGGCTCTTTTTGTATTGAGATCCAGGGGCTTTGCTTCAGCTTCCCTATGATTCCCTATGACTATAACCGAATCAACACCTGCAATTGTATTTGTAGTTTTGGTGTTCCTCACCTGTTCCATTGTCTGAGCTACAGCTCGGTCTGCACCACTGGTGGTGGGACTACCCCACACACACCTTTTTTCCAGCCCCCCCCCCCCCCCCTTCCTCCAGGGGGGCATGGACACCAGCGCAGACCAGACACTTATCCGCCCACACAGTGCACAATCCATGGCAGGTCACTTGCTTGCTGTTGGTTGCCAAAGGCTTTTGGATACACACTGACATATGTAGGTGTTCACGATATGAGGCACACAGTACAAACAAGCAGAATCTCAATGCACTGCATCCATCCATTAGTTTTTTGGCTCCCCGACTGCTGAACAGGGACAGTGTAAATCTTCCTCTTATGGTCCCACAGAGTTTTGAACTGCTGCTGCACATGTTGCCCATCAGCGACAGGAATGGACAAGCTGGCTGCAGCAGGCTTCACTGCAGGCTGCTTTGCAGGTTTGGGTGCAGGTATGGGCACAGTTGGTGCCACCAGCTTTTTGGGGATCCACTTTTCCCCGAGATGTCCCAGGTAAAAGACAACTTCTCCCCAAGGTGTGGCCTAACCCCCACGTTCCCTGCTCAGACTTCGCCGGAACCACTTCACGGCATGTAGCACACAAGGATGCAGAAAAACCACAATGTGACGCTGATGCATGTTCTTTTGGAACTAGGCGGTGGCGGTCCGCCACTCCTGAGTCGAACTGCCAACCAACCAACGCACCAGTGTATGGCCTCATGGGCCCTATCGTGCTGCCTTGAGCGTGGGACAAAGTTCATTTGAGGGGGGTGTCAGAGCCCATTTCCGGAACTCCTACCACCATTCAATAGGGCTGCCATGATCGAAGCCCTTGCCCAGCCACTGACAGGGCCCACCAAAGGGGGCTTTGGGTGGTCATATATGAGTCACAACGATCCCCATGACGCGCTGATGATTTCGAGGTACATGTTGCGTGTGTGCATGGGGGAGGGGGGGATTGCTTCCAGACATTTTCCGCCCGATGCGGCCCAATTTCAAGCCACTGCTGGTCCTGAAACAGGCTGCTTTTCTGGGGTGAAACATGCCTTTAGTCGCAGAGGCCCCTTTTCCAGACTGTCCCCCATTTCCCCCACCACCCCCCATGGGCACTGGCTTGGGGGGTCTGGAGGAGAAAAGGGGACGGGGCCCGGTTTCCACTGAAAACCATGGGCTCAACAACAAAGGGCAGATAGTCAGAATATCTCGAGGCAATATCTCGTGTTTCCTTGCGGAGGATGTGCATTGCGGAGTCAGCTTTGGATCGTATGATATGGTCTTGGGACACGTGCAGATACACCAGCTGACTGGCCATCATTTGATGGCACGCTCCCTACGCGTGCAGTATCTTGTCCCCTGTGGCACTTGCAATCACAAACACGCAACCTGATCCATGAGGCACCAGGAACATGGACCATATTGATGTGCTAAGGCGAGGGTGGATGTGCGAAAGGTTGGGTCGCTACCGACTCAACGTGGTCCATGCACCGAGTGCACTGCGACAGGGGTATGCGGACGAGTGACAGACCACGACGAGACCTGCGGCACCGTCGAAGTCTCGATGCAGCCTGCAGCCCTCGTCCTGAAGTGAGCGGACCAGAGGGTCTGCGATCTGAGGCTTCCTCAAGGCATTAATATCAACAGTAGTGTGCTTGCAGTGTACTGTACGGGCAGCTATCCTCGGGCTTGGCGCCCCCCCCCCCCTCCCAACCCACGCTCAAAGGGCAATTTCGTCTGCCTGGCTGCAACCACATCAGCTGTGCGAGTAGGAGTATGGACTGTGTTGCATCAGATCAGCACCTGCATGCCCAAGTATACCATACTGCCCCTGCTGCTGCGAACATATGGGGTTTGAGGTGGTGCCCCCTGAGCAGGCCTCGTTTATAACGGGCGGGGGGGGGTCCGGAGCCTCCGAACACCCAGCCACACAAAACAAATCTTAACCCAAAATTTGGCTCAGCAAACATCAAATATAAATAAGCGCCCCCTCACGGGACCCCCCCAGACCCCCCACCCCCAACTCAATTCCTTATAAACGAGGCCTGCTGCTCACGTTGGATGTACGAACTGGTCGATTGGTCTCGGCCTTTTATGGTTCCCCCTTTAATGCATCATGCCTTCTGACGTGTGACGTGCATTCTCTCCAGGGCAGGGTCAGTGAATGTCAAGGCGTCTGTCAGTGCATCTCCCTTACCCATCATTGTTGGTGATGTCGTTGGAGTTGGTCGAGGGTCAGTAAGGTTTGGGTGGGCTAGTGGTGGTGGCAGTGTGCCTGGGCGTGCACATCACACTTGCTACCCCGGGTCCCATGCCCAGGATTCACACTTGGGACTGCTTGGCATGGATTCACCACTGCACAACCTGTGCGCCCTCCTTGGGAATCGAACCAGCCCTCTAGAGACACAACAAACACACTGAGCCCTGTATGCGGGAGTTGGTTTGAAAAAGAGGAGAGGGCAGCGATGACGTGTCGCTTGGTCCCTCTTGGGCCATGGCTGTGGTTTGCATAGCGTACCAAACAACTGTTGAGGGTTAGCGAGGGCTGCCGAGGGAGGGGCGAGAGAAGGAGGGTCGCAGGCTCGTCCCTCCCCTCGAATGTACCCCCCCCCCCCACCGTGCAGTCCCCTTATGTGGGAGCACAGGTGCATAGGCACAGGGGCCCATGATGACTGATAGTCCCATGTGATCAGTCATACGCCGGATCATTAGCCCGTGATCACTGACGGCCAGACGACTACTGACTTTCTAGAGCAGATATGAGGGCAAATGATCGCTGAACGTAGTTCATAAGGACAACGGGTTGTGATAGGAGCCAGTCGTCTCACTAATTGGCGCCTTGGATGTGGACCTTTCCTCGGAATTCTTGTTGTTGGTTTGCATTCACATTGGTGTTCTAGAACATGTCTGGGGTGCACTTCGAGATCTTAATTCCTTTGGGCTGGTCTTGGGTCAGCAATTGCAAGCGCTGACAATATGAAGCAAGTGTGTGCACAGGGGTGCCGATTGAGCACCGTTTGGGGATTGCAGTTTGCAAATGGACAGTGAAAGACGATGCAAATGATGTTGTTGGAAGACCGTGTTCCCTTCCATCAGCGCATTAGATATGGCGTTTTGCTCAGGCCGCTTGGTCTTGTGTGTTTGCGTAGTACAACGAATGTTGAGTGCCACGTCCTTGTGCCTCCTGCTTTTGTTGGTCACGGTCAGTTGTGGCGTGTGGGGGGGGGGGGGGGGATGCCTGCCCCATTGCTTACAATTGGAGCATTCTGCCCCCATGGTGCCCACTCCTCTGCCACCGCTGACAGACATCAGGTCATTCCCAGACCACGAAGTTTGGAGCAGGGCCGTCCGTAATGAAAACAAATCACAGCCAAAAGAGAACGCTCCTGGTTACCCCCAAGCTGCCGTCGGTCAACCCCCAACTGCTGAGCGGTTAACCCCCCAACAGGGCGCCATCCATACTCCCTATCCCTAGGGTGGGTGGGTGGGCGGGGCGGAGATCCTTACGGGCGGCCCTGGTTTGGGGAATGGGGGGAAGGGGGTTCGCCATCAGGGCTGAGTAAATGGGGGGGGGGGGGGGGATCGCTGGCTGTTGCTAAGCCCCCCACTGCCAACCTGCCGCCTCGAAGGAAATCTGTGTTTTGGCACCGTGGTGCAGGCAAAGCACGTGCAGCGCAACGCAGCAAGAAGAGGCATCGGGGACGCCATCGCGCACCTCCCGGGCGACCTGTGAGCCTTACGATTGGCCTCCAAATCCAAATCCTCTTTGCCTGCTCTGTGTCCCCTTGACCCTCCCCCTCAGAGCTCCCGCGTCTGAGGGCAGGTGACGCCGTTTCAGGCATTGGGAGATGCCGAGGCCTTCCTCAACAGAACGCCGCTGGACGTGCGACGTGGGGGGCCACTGGGCTTGACCGTCCGGCTGATGAGGCTGTTGGTCCGGCCGACAGTCTTCTTCGTGGGGGCCTTCGAGGGCTTGGGCGTGGCTTTCTTGGGGGCAGCCGTGACCTGCGGGGGCAGGCAGCACACAGGGGGTGGACCTTTGGGGGGGGGGGGGGGTGCAGTCAAGTTGCAGTGCAGTGCGGGGCCCCAACACCCGCGGCGCGGCGAGGGGGGGAACGGTTGTTGTGTACTCTTTGGCATGTTTGAATCACCCAATTATGACCACTGGACGACACAAAAGCGGGGGCAAACCAAACAACTGTTGATCGTGCACCATTCCTTCAAAAAAAAAACAACTGTAATTCTGCGACTGATGTCACATACGCGCCTCCGAGTGCACCGGGTCCAGAAGCCCCTGCTGGACGGCGCTGTTCCATCCGCATGCGTACTTTCTGTCTGTTCTGTATGTACGACGCCGAGTTTGCATATTAACATGTGTTACCTTTATAAATGCCGAACCCCCCACGTCCCCCATGTGCCCCCCCCCCCCAACACACACACAGAGAGAGAGAGAGAGACGCAGACACCAACCTCGCAAAGTACCCACAAGGCCATCATGTTGGGGAGGCCAGGTTTTCGTTTCCGGGGGGGGGGGGGGGTCAATAGAGCCCTCCGGCCGGACCCCCCCCTCCCCCAAAAAGGGCTCAATTGACAGGACCCCGAAAATCCTACCGAGTCTGACCCCCAGGCCTTGGAGGTGACCCAGACCCAAAAATCGGGGAAAAAAGAAAATGGGATTTTTGGGATCAGCGCGTCGAGGGGGTTCAGAAAAGTCATCATTTGCCATGTATTTGGTGAAAAAAATCGACCAAGTTTAGTGCTCAAAAAAAATTTCGGCGCCTTCATAATGACTGATTAATGGTGCCTGTCAATTGAGCCCTTTTCCCGAACCCCCTCCCCCCAGTTTTTGGGGGGCTCTATTGACCCCCCCCCCCCGGAAGTGAAAACCCGACATGCCTTGTTGTGGGCCTGACTGCGCAAGACGAAACAAATGCTGCTCCCTGTGGGCGTAGGCGTGGGGGTCTGGAGTGGGAGGTCCGGGCCCCTCAAACACCCCTGGGGCAGGTACGCATCGGGACACGGCAGGGGCGGCTTCACGACCGAGCGCCTGGGGGGGGGGATGGCATTGGTGCCCTGTTGCCGGGTTGAGATGCGCGGGGACGCATGCCTCTTGTCTCCTTCTGCCCGTGTGTCAGGTGCTCATGTGTGGGGGTTGCTCGGAAACCCACGGCCCGAACCCAACCCCAAGCCCTGTGCTGATGATGGAGGTGAGGCATGCATAAGCCTGGGGACAGGCACACCTACCCTTTCCAGCGGATTGGCATCATGTAGCAACCAACCAGCCATATAACAACATCCGCAACCCGGGGACGGGCCTCATCTGCAACAACAACAACCCGCCTTGGGAACCCTCCAAACAACCGGATAACAACTGGGGAACAGACGTCTGTGCAGTGCAATGAACATGTATATGTGGGCGGATGCTTGGCGAGGAAGGAGAAGGCAAGCCGTGAGGGCCACAAAGGGCGTGGCTTCAGCTCCATCACGGCGCTGTTCTGCCTACGCCTGCACGTTGCCAATATGGCAGGAGCTCCAAGTAAAATCGTTCCTCAACATACCAGCATGGCCATTGTGACCTTCAAGCACCCCACCCAGAACCACACAATTACAACCAGCCCGGAAAACAGAATACAAAAGTACATGAATACCTCTTGGGGGCTGCAAACACACACCGCAGTCACCTTCATATCGGACTGTCACCGAAGCCATTTTGGAGGAGTGGCAGAACAGCATCCATTTCTCTCAGTGGACACAGTGGGAAATGTCAGCATACATGGCAAAACCGGGCAAAGATCTCAACATCGGGGTGGGGGGCTCCCAATACCTGCAGCTGGAAAAAGGCTGGCGGGGGGGGGGGGGGGTTGGCACAAGGCCTTGGTGTTGGTGTGTTGGCGGCGCCTACTGGCCTCTCGCCACTGTGTCTGGGTCTTGAGTCCTGAAGATCCACCAAGCCGCTGTGCTGGCCCACCGTTTCTGTTTCTCCATGGTGGCGGGTCGTGGCACTAACACATTGAGGATCCAAACGGCATTAATCTTCAACTCTGCGCGTGGGGGGGGGGGGATAAAAACTCGGGGGTTTTTTTTTAAATCGCGAAAAACATTGCTAACCGAAAAAGGTGTTCCCCGTGGGCGTGAGTTTAGGGCTCTGGAATGGGGCATTTGGTAAAACCTAGTATGCGTTGTAGTAAAACCTAGTAACATGTAGTAAAACCTAGTAAAAAAAATTTTTTTCTAAAAAAAATTTTAGAAAGTTTTTTTTTTACTAGGTAAAAAAAGCAAAATTTTGAAAAAAAATTTTCCTTACTAGGTCAATTCCCGGCCACTGTTGCCAGTGGCGCCCCACCCAGGCCGAACCATGCATGTTGTGAAGAAAGAGTTCATGTATGTTTCGAAACCCTTTGGAGAAGAGGGGGGGGGGGGTTGCAAAGGGGGACAAAATCAGAATTGGCTGCCTAACCCCTGGCTTCTGGGGGGGCCACAAGTGGGAGGAAATGCTACGCCACCCCTGCATTCTCGGGGATCCCCAAACAAAGGGGGACAAAATCAGAATTGGCTGCCTAACCCCTGCCTTCTGGGGGGCCCACAAGTGGGAGGAAATGCTACGTCACCCCTGCATTCTCGATGATCCCCAACAAAGGGGACAAAATCAAAGCACAAAAAAAAAACAAAAAAACAAAAAAAATTTGCCATGGTGTCCATGACCCAGCTTGGAGTCTTGCAGATTACCCCCAATGGGGTTTGGACCCAGGACCTTCCACTTGCAAAGGCACTGCTTTACCCACTAGGGTGTGAGCCATCTCTGATATACGTCTGCACAGGGGTGGTATTGATATTTGGTCCAATTTGGTTTTCATCCATTATTGGGTTCTCCTGAAAAAACTGAGTATTTTGAGTATAGACACATGGGGTGAAAACCCATTTTTTCGACCTCTACTAGTTCAAGCAAAATTCCCAGCCGTGGATTGTGAGTCCCTAACCCCAACTCAAGGGGCCACGCAACAAAGCGTGGGAGCAAAAAAAAAAAAGGAAAGAACGTGGGAGGCAAAATTGCATTCTCAGGGATCCCTAACAAAGGGGAGCAAAATCAGAAGTGTCCCCCAACAAAGGGGAACAAAATCAGAAGTGGCTGCCTCTCGGGGGCCCAAAAGAGGGTGGAGATGCTACATCACCCCTGCATTCTCGGGGATCCCCAACATAGGGGAACAAAATCAGAAGTGGCTGCCTCACCCCTACCTTCTCGGGGGCCCAAAAGAGGGCGGGGGTGCTATGTCACCCCTGCGTTCTCGGGGGTCCACTACAGAAGGGGAGGGAAACCAAAAGTGGCCAGCGCCGGGCTCCTGGAAAAACTCCCATAGTGGGGGTCCTTAAAGGCGGTCCTGAACAAAAAAAAATTGGTCCTAAAGGACCACCCTGCCTCACCAGGCCAGTGGAAAAAAGCCCCTCAGAGCGGGGGACAAGATCAGAAGTGGCCAGCAAGTGGCCCAAAAGTTCTAAAGCCTAGTCCTTTTGTTTTTGGAGGTTGTGAAACCTAGTAAGAAAAAACTTTTTTTTTTACTAGGTTCCCGATACCTAGTAAAAAAACTAGTGAACCTAGTAAACTGTTACCTAAAAAACTTTCAAAAAACTTTTTTTCACTAGGTTTTACTACAGACCCGCTGGAATGGGGTGGGGGTTTCCGGGTCCCCACTGCACAAACTGCATACCCGCGCAAAATACAGGGCAGTCCCCACCTGCCACCCAAACACCCAGAGCAGGTCGTTCTAACCAAAACACACTGGTCACATAGACCAGTGGAAGTGGCACACATTTTGCTGAGCCATACACCCTCTCCGTGCGTGCCACGCCCCACGACCGCCATACTTTCGGTGAATTCGCCTTTGCTTTCTTCTTCACTGTCGCTTCACGAGTCCAGTTGAGCAATGTGGACTCTGCACTGGGCTTGTCCCGACTCTGCACACACAGGACACAGTACGTCGGACAGAGAGGGGAAAACACGTGTTTGCGAGAAGTGCACCCTTGCTTTCCTCTGCGCAGAGGCCAGCCAAAAGTGGTGAAGACCCAAATGGCAGCACCAAAGAGGGAGACATCTGGAGACCGAAACAGCAGAAACCTCAGTCGCCCTTGAGAGGGCGGGGATGGGGAGGTAGGGGCACCTCCACTGTGTGAGCACCGCGTGCACACACAGTACACACCCTTGAAATGATCATCCCGAAACAACCACCTCATTACATTGCCTCCACGTTGGCTTACCACTGGCCCAACCTCTTGGCCGCTCCGTCCACTTTGGGCTCCCTCTGCAATGCCGTAACTCTGAGTAATTGATTTCAGTGAAGCACGGTGTCCGGATCTGTGTGTATGGCCCCATGCCCCTGTGGATATGTGAACCAGTGGCGCTTGGCAATGAACATTCGAGGTTGCATATGCATTCATTTTCAGCCAGAGCTTGAATAGGCTCAGGCCTTTGGAAAGGGGATGCCCCCTGCCTCATGGAAATCTTTGTCAATCCTGCTCACACGGCCCCCGTCTGTCCCTCAAGCGCCATTTGTGGCTGCCTGACTTTAAAGCCCAAACTTCAAAGCCCAAACCGTTTCTGAAACCGCCAGTAACCACTTTTGCAACCACTCTTGAGATCCCCCTGTGGTCCGCGTCCCGGCATGCACCTGACCTACTCACAGGCCTGAGCCCACGACTGAAACTTGTGCACAGAGCTCAAAGCATTGACACACCTCCCACCACTCGTCGCCATAATCGATCAGCAACTCTTCTCCTCTCTCTATGTCCCTTGATGCAACATACACGAAATTTCCTGCACTGTCCCTGAATCAGTGCGCGGTGCAGTACTGCATGTCAAGCCAGGGGCAGGCGGGCGGGGGGGGAGGGGGAATAAGCAGACCACCCGGTCAAACACATCTTCAACTCAGGGTAGACATGTCCATCCGGCAGACAAACAGTGCGGACAGAACCGCCAGAGCTAGCATTGTTTGGCCCCCCTCGCCCCTTTGCCCAACGATCGCAGTCCATGCAAGTAGGTGGTGACGAATGTGTGCACAGGAGTGTCGACAGTGGATCACGGTACAGTGCAAAAGGCCATCGCCAAGTAGGAGGTGAACCAGACTTCGAGGAGGCGATCACACCCGCTCAATCACTGTCCACTGTCTGAGAACAGGGTAGTGCAAGCAGGCAAGGATCCAGAGGTGCTATGCTAGCCAGCAAACGCGATTCGCGTCCATTATTTCCAAAATGTCATCGCTACACACACTTCTGAAAAAACAATGGCCACCTTTTCCTCAGCCCTTCTCAAATTATCGCTGATCGGCTTCTTGAACGCTCCTAAACAGTTCCCTACTTGCAAGCGTGGCATGTCCCTTCATACCCAGCTGTTGTATGCTGGCTCACTAGATTGATGCAAAGCTCATGGGACTTGTCCAACGGCTCACACAAGCTGGGGTCCTTGAGCATCCGACATAATGGCGCGCATGCTTGTTGCATGTGCAATCAAAAAGGAATTTCTCCAAATATGGGAACACACAAATTCAAGCTTCTTCACTACTCCATGAATCACATATTGCCCTGTGCTCGTCCAACTCAATGCGCCCAAAAAAGGGGCAGTAATAATCAGTGTTTGCCACTTTCCATGAGGGGTATGCAAACAGTCAGGCGAACAAGAGCACACATGAACATTGCACCACAAGCATAACTGCGTAACAGCATAGGGGGCGTTTTCACACAGCGCGCGCGCAGCGCCCAACATTCTGTTAACGTCCCCATGACCAGCCTGAAAAACCAGCCACCTCCAGAACCACAACCAGATTTCTGGCTCGGCGATGACTCCAGGATCCGTGTTTGAGGGTAAGCGGCCTCTATGCCCCCAAGGAAGGATCCGTGGGGTCTCTACCCCAACCCGCGGCCTTGGGGAGCCTGATCAGCACCATGGGAAGCTCTGTGGTCACTCTTGACCTGTGGGGCCACCTCGTCCGTCGAACAGCGCCTACTTTCTGTACAGCGCACGGTGCGCCCCCAAAACAGCAATCCGACCACAATCACTCTGGTAGAGGATGACCAGCCGCCTCCCAAGCAGAACCAACAGCCAGACCATTGCAACATGCTACAATGGACAGAACACACCTGTAATAAGCCAAATTGGCATGCATCCAACTATTGTACATCATGCCATAACCCAAAACTGCACATCGCCATCCTTTTCTCTCCCCACAAAACACATAGTCCTCCAAAATGCCACCCACGTTGCGGCTATGGATCTCCAGCACCGGGCAAACCTGATGTGAGAGGGCGTTTCCGGATGCCACCGAACTATCTCAAGAGCCACGGGGCCATTCGCAACCACTCATGATGGAATTGTCATGCTCTCGGCTTCGGTACACTCCGCAGTCCATGGGAATGCACGTGGTGTTGCGTGTGAACAAGACAGCTTTCTGTGTGCGCGTCTGGCGCGGATCATGGGCATTATTCTGCTTGCAACGGCTAAAGAACCCTGCCAGCCCTTTGAGACCCATGGACTCAAGGGACCGGTGCCATCGCAACCTAACCCCGTCCGACGAGGGGTTTTCCTACCCTGCAAACCCCACGCGCTACTATGGGGCCTCTGCACGCCCCTTGTGCACCATCCATGTGCACTCTGCGTGCCCTCTATGCACCCTCTATACGCCCACCCGTGCCGCAGACAGACCATCTACAACGATGGTGACAAGCTTGCAAGCCAGAGGCTCAACTGAGACACCCCCAATCGTTGGAGCACTCGTTTTCCCCTTCCCCCAACGAAGCAGTACCTCCACAACTTCGCCTTGCAAGAAGCGTTTGCGGGCGAACACGCCTTGGCCATGAATTTTGGATTGACCAAGTTGGATTTGAAACCTGACGATAGTAGCGCCACAAAGTCATCAGAACGGGATAAGCGTTCATCGTCCAGATGATTGGGAAGGTGCGACGTTCCAAGAGATCAAATCACCATCCCTCTCCACACTATCGCAAGGTGACACACTCTGGCCGAGTCTGTGCGACCGATATTTTGAATTGAACAATGGACTTGTAACACAGGATGATCAACTAAGCCACTGTGTTAAACCTTGCGTTGCCCTTTGTGTCTCTGAGGGCAGGGTCAGCAGAGAGAATGACGAGATAGCAATACAACAACAATGAACCAATCCACATGGATCCCCTGCACAACCCTGACGAAATGGGACCCACGCGATCCACAACACCACAACTTCCCTCCATTCTCCTGAAAACCAAACCTTTTCGGGTACACGGTCTCTTTGGGGTCCTCATCATCGAAAATGACGGGCTCCAGGAAGCAATCACATGGGGCCACATCCATTCTTCCTGAAATGAAAGGCATTCCGTGGCGCAACTTTCATAAATTGAGTCGTCGTAACCGCAAACCATTGAGCATGAGCTTTCCGTGAAGACAACGTGACGGGCGTTTTCTTGAGCTCCGAATCCCGTGTTTTCATTTCTGGAACTTTCTGCCCTGCATGACATATCTAGACATAAGACACGTACCGCTGGGTTCATTCATTGCGGGGATCCGTTGCCCACTTGGACCATTCCCACAAGGACCATTGACCGTACTACTCGGTTCATTGGAAGAATCATTGATCGTAGGGCTCGGTTCGGCACAAGGTCCATCTGGAGCTGAGGTCACGGGTGTTGCCCATGTTGCGTTGTCTGCGTCACACGTATCATCTACCTTCCATTTTCCAATGATCGTCAGCGTCACACCTGCACAGCAAAGAAGCGCAAGGAGGGTGATGTGGAGGGTCACTCGATGCTATGGTCCGCATTCCACGCCGGGGTGTGTCTTCTCAATCATGCCACACCAAATGTAGCAGTTCATGTTGGTGGCGGGCGGACTTCAGAGGCAAGAATGGAATGGAATGGAGCGACATTTGCGGAACAGAGTACAAGTTGCGGGTATGGGTTGGGCACAGGTGGCTGACCAAAGAACTGGACGGCCTGATGACGTCCTGGCCGTACTGCTCAATCACCTTCCTGTTGATCTCCATTCAGAAACGCTGGCCGCAGATTGTTTGCAATTGCAGCCGATCAACCAATCAAAGGGCCAAACGCTGAAAACGCTGTTGGGATCAGCAACACACCACCTTCACCACCACAGAGTATGCCATCGTAATCATGCCCGCAGCCAGTACCATTATGGGAAACAAGGGCGACACCTTTGGTGCCTTCTTGTGCCGATTGATGACATGAATCTTCGAACAAAGAATGAATAAATCTTGACAAAGTTGCCTGCTTCTCCTCCAAGTCTTTCGCGTTGAGATTTATCCCATGAGGCAAGTGTATCGTTGCCAAAGTCACATTCGGCAAGTTCATTCGTGTGATGAATAACCTTGGCAATGATTAGCACGTTTGATAGCTGCGACCAGACCCAAGCAACAGACAACATTAATCCAACCAAAACATCATGGGTAGGGGTAGGCGACTGTCCTGCCCAAAAACTCAGGGCACCATGCATTGAACTTGTTGATTTCATGTATTTCCAAGTTGTCACATGTACCTATCACACGTACAGGGGGGGGGGGGGGATTTTGCACTGAGGTTTTTTCGCGCGAGAAAATTTCACACAGAGTTTATTTCGCACAGTGGCCTGAAAATCCCGTGGGAAATTTCGCACCCTTCCAGGATTGTATTGTTTACTACTGGGCAGTTCCTGCGTTGCACTGCCAAATTCCAGCGGCCAGGATTGTTTTGCAAATTGCCAGGAGCTTCCAGGTGGGCATTCTTCATTTTCAGGGGGTTCCTGCATGACCTGGATCTCAATCCCATGCCCCAAACACACCTTCCTTTTGGTTGTTGTGCAGCTACAAACATGTGGAGACGAAAAACTTCTCTCAATTTTGGAAAATTTTTTTTGCCCCTTAGGCTCTATCTGATTATTGAGCAGTAATGTGTCAGTGATGGTGAGTGCTTTAGTGGTATGTGCAGTGGTCTTACAAAATAATAACCTTGGTGCAATTCCCACTGTCTACAACTGTAGCACCAGTCTTGCCAGTGGTAAGCCTGATGGGAAAATACTTTTTCCCTGCACAAACAAAGTCTCCCACCCTTGCAAGTCGTAACACTCAGGCTGGGAATCAAGTTGGGCCTGGACAGAAAACAGTGGAAGACCTGTTGGACTGAAAACAGTTCAAGAACTGTTTGACTCGATACCACTCAGGCCATGATACAATATGTTTGGGCTGCAAAGCACAGTTGCAGAACTGTTTGATAAGACATCATTTCAAATTCGAAAAAAAAAGGTTGGACTGAATCTGCTTTGACTTTATCTGCTTTGGGGCACATTACCATCCGAGTCCAATGAAAAATAGCCTGGCAAACAAATGTCCCGAACTAGCCCATTTATCTGCTTTGGGGCACATCACCATCCGAGTCCAATGACAAATAGCCTGGCAAACAAATGTCCCGAACTAGCCCCTTTATCTGCTTTGGGGCACATTAGGGCGTGATTCATCATTCTCTGAAAGCAAAGCAAGGTGCAGAATGGGGCATGAGACAGGGAAGAGGGGGGGTGAGCAGCGAGTGAAACCCAGAAGCCCACGAGGGGGGGGGGGGGGGACAAGCAGTGGGACACACACAGCATCCCTCCGGCGAATCCGGCGAATCCCCAGTGGCTAAATTTCGCACCAGTGGCTAAATTTTGCACCGGGTTTATTTCGCACAGCGGCCTGAAAATTGAGTGGGAAATTTCGCACACATTTGAAATACGAAATTTCCCACACCGAAATATTCCCCCCGCGAAATCCCCCCCCCCTTTGTACAGGTGGAGCAAATAACATCCAGCAAACAAAGACGCAAAGACACACAAGGAGAGAACTTATGGAGCAAAGAACAGTTGATCACAGAAGCAAGTAAATTGTAATGTGTACACAGGGTGCGAAGGAATGCATGCTGAGGAGCACAGCCCTCACGCTGTTGGGCATTGCTTCCCCTCTCATGTTATTCTGGATCGGTTAGTGTGAGAGAAATCGCCCTCGCTGCCGACACAGCGAGAGGCTCCCCCACTGCTCAGCCTCACGATGAACGGTAAACAAACTGAACATATCAACCTGCTAAAATGTTCTGGAAGTGACAAGGGTGGTAACTTTGCATGCAGTGCATACAATTTAATTATTTGGCTGTCTACCCAACCCAAGGACTTGTAGTCTGAAGCCCCCCACCCCGCCCCGCCCGTGTCCAACAAACAGTTTTGTCCTCAAAAAATAAGGTCCCAACGGGAGTGCTCGTTGGACACGCCGTTCGGTGCACGCGGCAATATTGCGAAATTTACCCACGGCTACTTACTACAACCCCTCATTTCCCCTATCCTTTTGCCTGAAAACCTCGATTCTGCAGCCCGGTACATAGTTAAGTACGTGATTAATTATGTCCTCAAAAAAAAAACGGTCCGAACAGAAGTGTTTGTTGCACACGGCATTGACCGAGCCGGAGACGGCTCGCACGCCAGGTGAGTGATGGTCGCACCGAGTGTTTTGCTGGCGAGTGATGGCCTCGCGGCGACTTTTCTTTTTTTGATTGGTGTTGGTGTGTGCGGCTTTGGAGTGGACCATGCATCCCCACCGTTCAAGTGGCCGATTCAACGGTCGCTTTTGTCGGGTTTTGTTGATGATGAGGTGAAGCATTGTCTCCCTAAGTGCAAGTTTTATGTCTAACCGGCGCCTATGGAAGGGGGTTGATCTGACCCAGACAACCCATGCAACATTCGATAGCTGTAATGTACGGCAAACTCAAGGCAACATTCGGCATTGATCTGGTTTGCGCTGCAGTGCAACAAATTGAAACAATGTTATGACCATATGCCTGTGTCATAGGGGTATATGCAAGCTCGGATGGCCCACCCACCCCCTTTTAAATTTGGCTCCGGGGAGGGGGGGGGGGGGGGGAGGTTAAGCAGGATCCCCCTCCCCAAGGTCAAATAGAGACCATCATGCGAGTGTAGTTAGACGACCACGCCATAGAAGTCGGGGCGCCTCCATCCCCCATGTACGTGACCTCCCCCGTTGTGGTGGGTTGGACATGGGCGGGTAGGATCGAGCTTGTGGCTTTTGAACGGCTTCCTACTGAGGGCAGTGCCCTTAGAAAAGAGCCAATAAGAAACAAAAGAGGGTTCCACCTTGTTCTGGATGCCCTCGGTAGTGGAAAGAATGGCAAAGAAACGGAAATCATGCCCACCCGCGGTTTTCAACGGCCGATTAAGGCGCACAAGGGTGTCAAGCACTCATGGAAGTGTGGCAATTGTTGTGTTGGCCCAAGGATTGAATGCACTTTGGGCGTTGACTTGGACCAGAATGTCCAAGCGGGCACACTCATCCTTAGTGCCTCACAAATTGTAAATAGAAGACACCCTTGTCTGGCTTCAACAATTCCGAATGCATTGACATGTGAGTTCCGAAAAGATGTTTGCAGCCTGTGAATGATGAAGATTTGGGAGCAGGGCGCGCGCATTGACCGCCGCATACCCCCACTTTCCCCGGAACATCCTTCCCAACATCATGTCGGTGAGCATGTTTTGCGCTGCTTAATGTCCGATCTGCTTCAATATGGAGGCAAGTGTAAAGCGGTCAAAGGTCGTCTTGAACCGCACCATCAACCGATAATTGTTGACCGGCTTCATCCCCACCACGTGCAGCATGAGAGTGCCCTAGATTAGCTGGTGATTCTGACGGAAGCCCCTATAATAACAATATCCTCATACAAGAAGAGTTTGCCCTCCTTTTCTAACCCGAAACGTTGCCGCACAATCCAAAGCTCATGAGCCGACTCATTAATGATTAAGGGGCCCACTAATTGGTCGTCTTGTTGGAACTTGGCCTCCGCTACTTCTGCACACCCGTGGCCTTAGCCACGAGTTGCCTAGGGAGGTGCACCTATTATGCGGTGGATTGAAACCACGAGCCGCATGCCTCCATGGCACCCATGAACGGGAAACTGTTGGAGGGCAGGGTCATGGCAATGCTTGTATGCACCTCCATGTCCGTTTTGGTGAGGAACTTGAACATGCAATGGAGTGTGTTTACCTTCATGGCCCTTGGGAGCTCTAGGACAACCGTATCGGTGTCTTCCTCAATGGCGAACTTCCCGCCATCTTGTATGTTTCCATACACATCGTCCTGGTGGTGCGCGCCATGCGCATGATGTGCACAAAGGTTGTGCAGGACCATACCACCCAAGCTACATAGTGGTACCTAGTGCAAGTAACAATGGGGGAATCCTTGCACTGCGCGCTACTTTTAGACTATGTTCCCCCCGAAGAGCCCCCAAGCAGACCCCTTGGAAACGCCCTTAGAATTCGGTGACCCAAAGTGCCCCAGCTCAAGAAAGTTGCAAACTACCTTCCCCTCACTTAACACACATCATGCACAACTGGAAAAGCCATGAACGGCGCATTGGTCGCCACCCTCAACAACACACAACTGTCTTTCTGTTCCATTGTCAACTAAGTACACATTGAGAATACGCAACTTGTGTGCACAACATGACAAGGTTGCAGAATCAAAGAAATGTCACATTGTCACATGTGTGTGTGTGTGTGTGTGTGTGTGCTCTGTACTTTGATGAGGTAGATCCTTGTGCAGCATTGGGTTGGACGCCCCATTCAGCTCAGGTCTGCTGAGGCCTCTGTGTGACGTTGTTTCCCCCCCTTCTGCGGAATCAGAACCTCTGTGTTTTGTTGGTTAAGTGACCGAAGTACTGGCTCTTCCATGCCTCGACAGAAAAAGTGGTCGGGCTACTGCATCCTCGGCTTCGTCACCTTCCAGTCCCTGTGGAACAGGTGCTGGGGGGGATGGGGGCGGCGGTGTTTTCGGCCTCCTGCGCTTGGGCGCCGGAGGTGTGGGCGGTTGGTGTGGGGACCTCAGCAGACCTGATGAGTGCCGTGCTGGCCTTTGCAGGCATGGTTTTTTGTGGGGCAAAAGAGCTTGCATAGGGAGGGCACGTTTCCGGTGTGCCGGAACCGGGGTGCATACCTTGTGGTGCCCCCGGTCACAACAATGGCGCACCCCTCTCTGTTTGAGGGTACATCTCGGGCAGGGGGGTAGGTTATGCAAAGGGCATAATTGCAACTGTGGCCCGCGAGCTACGTGGCGTGCTCTGTGATGCCCGAGTTTGCAGCACTCTTCTGCTGATGTGCGTAGTCTCTTGCAGGTCATACATGCTGGCGCTGTGTGTGTCACGCATTTGGAATGGTCGACTCGCGGCGCCAAGTGTGGCGTGGTGTGTGTTGACACGTGTCTGCGCGTGCCTGTGTATGGGCGTTGTGGCAAGCGCCCATCTCCAATGACTGGGAAGAAATCGGCCCCGAAAGACGAGTTCGACCCCCCCCCTTGGCTGGCAATATCTGCTCTGATGGAGGTGCCAGTCCTGTCTGCAGATTGCCATGGAGAGCCCGGTGCAGTATGTGTGATTCCACTTCTGAGGCTGACCTGCGCGGGCGATATGTGTATGGCCGTGGCGCATGCACTCTGTGCGCACCAACTTTGGAGGACCATAATTGTTCGCAGTATTCTGCCAACTTTTGGATGTGGAGGAGCATTGCACTTCTGCCTGCGAAGTAAGGGCGGCAATTCAGTCCGCATAGCGCTGGCCCTCCCAGAGGGACCAACGAATTGCATCGCGTGACGGTGCGTGCTGGGTGCAATTGGCCTTTGGTGACAAGTCGCTGCACACTGGTCATAGCCAGCCTCAGTGTGTGTGTGTGTCAATGCAATCCGTACAATATTGCAGTTCACACTTGTCACACATGGACATCTTTTCAGGGTCAGACCTGGTGCAACAAAGGGCACATGCATCCCCATCATCACCCACAACATCCTCATCATCATTGTCCTCCTGTGTAGGTGCGGTCCATACATGTGCAGGTATGTGTTGCCACGGACCATATGGAGGGTACTGTACCTGTCTTCGAATGAAAAATTGCTGCAAATGCAAGAGTACACGCACGTACTCATGCAACTCCGTACCGGATCCCCTCCATATGTTCCTTACGATGCCCCAAAGCCACATGCGTGCAAACAAGTGCTCAATATGTGCCCTATAGAAACCATGAACATCATTGTACTCCTTTTGTCGCTTGGTCAACATCTTTCGACCGATAAATGGCCATGCCACATGGAGGCCCCCCTTGTATGCACCATCCATGGAGCCAATCTCATAATCCACATAATGCCCCTTGCTCCTTTTCGGCCCTTCGCGATCCCAAATGAGAACATCCGCCAATGTCCCGGGGGCCAACGGACAAATCCAAACGATGTTGCCAAGGCTGTCAATAGCAACAGTAACTTTATATCCGCACCCGGCGTATTCGAGGATGAAACAGGACATCACAAAGGATGCCTCCTATGGAAGCAATGGGCAGGCGTGGATTGTGAGTCCCCGACCCCAACTCAAGGGGCCACACTACAAAGCGTGGATTGTGAGTCCTTAACCCCAACTCGAGGGGCCACGCAACAAAGCGTGGATTGTGAGTCCCTAACCCCAACTCGAGGGGCCACGCAACAAAGTGTGGATTGTGAGTCCCTAACCCCAACTCGAGGGGCCACGCAACAGAGCGTGGATTCAAAGATTGTCCCGGTTTCCTCAATAGCACCAGAAGGTTGGGGCCCAAAAGAGGGCGGAAATGCTACGCCACCTCTGCATTCTCGGGGATCCCCAAACAAAGGGGGACAAAATCAGAAGTCAAAACCTCCGCTAGGGGTCACCATGATGCCCGGAGGGGGAATGTTTGCCCGGCGAGCGCCCGGCGCGCTACCTTTCTATTAACTATCCCCACTTCAACCCGAGATTTACCCTCTGATGGAGAAGGCCCCCCAAATAGACCATGATGGACTGCGCACCTTCCCTACAAAGCACGTTGCATAATTAGACAATAGCTGTGAATTCAACAACTCCAAATGTCATTTGTATTGTACTAAACAAACGGTACTTTGCCTTCACCTTTCGCATAGATTTCGCTGTGGTAATGAGTCCCCAAGCCGCAAGCAGTTTCGACGGCGTTTCTACCTCACGTCACAAGAACGAAGCGCAAACTCGGTATTCGCTACATCACCCCTGCCTTCTCGGGTTCCCCATGGTGGGGAGAAATCAATATGGCTACATTACCCCTGCTTTCTTGGGGTCCCCATGGTGGGGAGAAATCAACCTAGTAAGGGGTGGATGTGGTGAAAACGAGCAAAAAATGGAAGAAAATTGGTGAAACTGGGTGAGAATCCAAATATACCATATCCCGAATGTGAAAGAAGCATCAAAATACCCGTTGTCAAACAACAATAATGCCCATAGTATCACAAAGTATGGGGTTCTAGGATGGCTAGCCGTCCAAATAGTTGCACTGCGCGCGCACTGCGCTTAGTGCACCCCCTAAAAGGTCACCGGTGGGGCACGGGTCAAAAAAGATGCCCGGCGCGTGCCCGGCGCGCGCCCGGCGCACTAACGTTCCCCCCTAGTATCTCAAAGTATGGGTCTCTAGTACGGCCAAACGCCCAAATAGATGCAGTGCGCGCGCACTGTGCTTAAGGCTCCCCCAATGAGCCTTGTTCTGCATTTGTATGAGTTGTTTGCATGCCTAGCCCTCATTTCTAGTGCATTTGTGTGTGTTGTTGCGCATGTCATTCAAAGCATGCAACCGCCAAGGATGCAATGGCTTATATGTTGCAATCTGCGGCTAGTTCTTGTGTGGTTGATGCAACTGTGAAAAAAGGATCGCGGGTATCTCAATATGGTGGTGGATGAGGTCCGATGGTGTGACCGTTTCAACCATTATAATCACAGCCCTCACATCCCTTACCTTGTGACCCACTTCACAGACTCTATGCCCATTAGCACAGTAGGTGGTGCAATGTCGAATGTTTTGTTTCATCCGAAGTATGCCGGCCATATTTGGAAGCTAACTGTTGCCGTCTACCACATAAGGAACATTGTTTGAATTGGTTCACTCATGCCTAGCACTGCACCTGTTATAGTATGAGATAAATATGGCGTAGTATGGTCTCGATAGGCAAGAATATTGCCAATGCTAGCAAAATTTCCCAATATCTCCGTGCAATATGCGTGCTGTGCACGCTGTGCATGCCCCCATATGTTGTTATAGTATGGTTACTGTTATTTCCTAATGGGCTCTAGATGGTCACTAGATGTGACACTGTGCACACATTTTGGCACTATCTATATATGTATAGCATCCTTAAATCGAAGGAAATATTTGGGCGAAGGGAGGGCTTCTAAATTTGTCCGCATCAATTTTATCCCCACCTAAATTGTGCCTCCCGTGGTAAAATGCCCCATGGGCTCACATCTGTGCTATCTTACATGTTGTGGAAAAAAAAACTCAACCACAAACATGGTTGCTATCCTCGGACAAGGCCTTGTGTGCGCAAACACTTGTGCAAGAAGAGGGTGCATATATGCAAAGTAGTGCATCAGCACAGAAAACTGGACAACCATCCAGTTGCAACTTGGTCCCACAGCTGGCACCCCAAATAATCAAACTTGCATTTTTTCCCCAGAAGAAACCCACAATAAAATACAAGATATTGCACATGCTCCCTGAACAAACGACGCAAACCCCACATGCAACGAAATCACAAACATCACATATGACGCAGTTGCGTGTCCAATGTGCATATCCGCAATCTGTGTGCAGCTTAAGGTACTAAGTCAAAAACAAACGACTTGACAGTGTTGATGCCCCATGTGCATCTCAACCTACAGATCAACTCCATGACGTAAGAAACACCACATGCATCCATCCGTAATTATGTCACACACATGGTGCATCCACGTCACATTACCCAATTCCAGGTGATTTGCATGTACCAACCAGACCACGGGTACCCAACAAAGGAGAAAAAAACCGCCTTTGTTCAAGCTGTTCAAGCTTCGGCCCCAGATATCGAGATGTAGGGGGTGACAGAAGGACAGTGAAAGCACACCATAGCCTGGAACCTTAACTACAGCTGCAGATGACACAGACTTAGCAAATACCACAAAGGCTGGCACGACGAAAGACAGACAGCCGTGATACATGAATTTCTCTCCTGGCTCTAGCAAATGTCAATTTAAATCTATTTACAGATCAGGAAGAACACACAAAATGGACCACTGTAAAATCCTCGGTCAAGATCCTTGCTGGAAAGACGGCACTGATATTTATATGCAGGGAAACAGAACATGCTATTCCCAATGTGGAAACCTGATGGGCATACCCAGGTGGCATCGCAGCAAGAATGCTGCCTAGGCAGTCCAGAAAGTGAAGGGGAGGCGGCCCTGACACTTCATGCCCAGAAGTTCATCAAAGTACAGTGCAATATCATCACAAATCGCAGTATAATATATCCACTTCAATGGACACTTGTGAACATTGTTTCTGGACATAGGGCACTGCCCAATCAATTGGTCTTGCCCGGAACACAACAACAACAAGAGCATTTTGAGGCCTACCCTGCTTTGACAGTCACTCCTCCAAGAACCAAGATGCAACAGCAGACACCAGCTGTGTGCGTGATTAAATGCATGAACACAAAAAGCATTGCAGGGGGAACTGGGGAGGGACTGTGTGCATGTATGCACACACAACACATGGCAGGGGAGTTGCGCTGTGCAAAAGCGTGCATCAATCACATCACCATTTAGATCGGTAGACATGGTGAATCTCAACAAATGACAATCGAGTTCGCTGTCTCTGCCTTGCAAAATATGCAACGTAATGAGCAGAACTGTGAAAGCCGAATAAAAAAATCACACACAACATCTGCGAAAATTTCGAAACAACATTATTGCAAGGTAAGGGACCACGAGTACTTGTGATTGAAAATAATAAAAAAAACTCCGCCCACCTTTTCTTCCGGCTCTTTTTTTTTGGAACGGAGGTTGCAAACTCACGTCAGAGGTACAATCTTTCGTTTTGAAAAGAAAACACTGAACCTGTTTACTCTGCTTGAAAAACGCCCTGGCCAACACTCAACCGAAAAAAGCAATGTAGGAATATAACCAACGCTGCACATAGATCCTTATTCTGCCAAGAAATGCCTGGTGCATTTGTTCTCCAGTCTCATCATACAGCAGAAGGCGGCATGATGTGCACGGCATCTCCTTGGGGGTTCAGAGAGTGTGGTGTGTGTGACGCCCAATCATTAAAACCACAGCACAGTGGCGTGTGCGTGTGCCTGTGCGTGTGCGTGTGTGTGTGTGTGTGTGTGTGTGTGTGTGTGTGTGTGTGTGTGTGTGTGTGTCTGTATGTGCGGGTGCGCGCGCTTGTAATAGAAAAAAGGGCAGGCTACTTTTAAGGTTCAAAACGACGAGGGGCGTTAGAAGGGTCAACCTGCCACCAAAGCCCCTGTGGTCCGTGTGTGTGTGTGTGTGTGTGTGTGTGTGTGTGTGTGTGTGTGTGTGTGTGTGTGTGTGTGTGTGTGTGTGTGTGTGTGTGTGTGTGTGTGTGTGTGTGTGTGTGCGTGCGTGCGCATATGTGTGCGAGGGGTGGCAAAGGAGGCATAATCCCATTGCGGTGCACAGGACAAGAGAGCGCAAGGAGTCAAGGGAGAGGGTCACTTGTGATCCGCCCCGATGACCCCCTGCACCACCCCGTAGATCACGGCGCGATAGAGGGACGGCAGACCTTGTCTTCTCTGCAACACACTCCAAGGAAGCACGGAAGGGCCTCGGCAAGGACACGTAAGACGGCCACCAGCTGACAAGCCACCCCCAGCATTTCAAGGAAGGAGCCGCTACACTGGTCCAACAGGGCGGCGCTGCACACAAAAACCTTCTACTCGTTCTGAGTGTTCCCTCTTCCAATCGAATCGACTGCCGCACTTTTTGGGTCGTCCAAATGTTTTCCGCAGCTCGGCAAAGAGCAGCGTGCAGCTCTGGCGTTGGGCTCCCCTCGGGGTGCTTCAGTTTTGTGTGGGCGGGGGGCGGGGTCAGTACCAGCAGCAACGGTGCCTGTTGGCTGCATGTGCATCGGAAAAGGGGTGTCTGCATACCCTGGCGCTGGTGGATGTGGACTTGAAGACAGGAAGGGCAGAACAGCGGCAGCAAAAGGGCAGCAGCAGGAGGCTCAAACAAAAAAAAGGCGCACCAACTTGAGGGCTTGGGAAACGGTGGCTGTACTGAAAAAAATCGATAAAAACTTGGATAAGGGGGGGTTGGGTTTAAAAGAAGGCACATTGCAAAAAAAAAAAAATGTTTTGGAATCTTGGAAAGAAGTGACTAACAGGGGGAGTCATGGCCGGGGGCACTGCTTCCTCCAGGGCCAGGGTGTGGCCGCCGGCGGAGGCACCAGCCGAGTGTGTCGAGGCAGCGCTCCATTTTGAGCATGAATCTGCGAATCTGCGTGATGGCACAACCATCCCGCTGGTGTCAGGCTCTCGCCCAACTCAGTTCACTGAACCATGATGAACCGCAACACCAACCCAAGACTAGACTAGCCCTAACTCAACCGGTCAAGTAGGTTATGCCTGCGACAGTTGGCAGCAGATCAACCGTCGCAGCGGTGTGGTGGAGGGTGGGGGTGGCCAAAATGTTGTATGGGTGCCGTTGGTGGCAGTGGCGGGTCCGGATCGTGTGCTGGCCGTCCACATTGTTCCATCAAAGGGGGCCAAGCATTTCAATGCAGTTCCACTCGTGCCCGTGGTTCAGCCAACGAAAGCCTCATTGGTGCCTCTCCCCCCCCAACAACGAATGATTGGGGGGCTTTCAATTGTTGTGGTTGCACAGGGGAAGGAAGGCATACAAAAAAGCTTGGCTCCTGGACTTGGCGGCCGCGCGCACCCTCTCGCCAGTCCTCACATGCTGTGTGAGGAGGCCCCCACTGCCCCGCTCGAGCGACATGCTCTGCAGATTGAGGTCCAGGCGATTTCTGAAGTGGGTTGGCCATGGCCGCGCCCATCCTGCGGCCCTACAAGGGTGTGCTTGCGGTCTGAGGCTATCGTGGTCTTACATGGTCAGGTACAGCCAGCAGTAAGGGGGGTGTCATGCCCCTCCAGCGGGCGGTAGAAACACAAAACACAAAAAACACAGCCGGTGTGATGCCCCCAGAGGTTGGCGTGTTGACCCGACCCAATGACACGGCCGCTTCAGAGAACGTAAACCACAGCCCTGCTCCATAGCACCGGCGCATAGGGGCGACCTCCCAGAAGTTGCAGGAATGTGGGGGCCACAGTCTGCCATGCACCACGCGCGCCCGGTGCCCTGCACACTTCAAATGCCCTGGTCCGAGGCCTTGTGGCCGAACACAATCCTGGGACGTTGAGACGCGGACATGTGGTGGCGGGCTGGGCGCGCATGCAGCAGGTGTCACGGCCTGGTGCCCTGTGAGCACCGCATGGGGGCACGCCGACACACAAGTGGAGCTACGTCTGGAGCACAAAGCAGGAGGCGTGTTGAGGCAGTGTGCGCAGGTCCAGAGGTGTCGGTTTGCTCCAATAATCTTGTGTTTTGTGTGCCTTGTGCAAATTGAGTTCTGTACAGTGTGTGTGGGTCTGTGCACCTTCCTGGCAAGGGCCTTAGAGAAGAGGCTGGCAACTGACTTGGCAGCCTTGGAGGTTGAAGTACGGGGCTACAGCTGCCGAAACAAGTGACTGGAACGCATCTCAGATGGAGAGAATATGTGAGCTCCACAGGAGCTGGGGTCCCGAAACACAACCGTCTCTGCAGTGCCCCACAACGCTGATGTGCGTCTCAATTCCACTGCCCCACAGCTCTGCTGCGTCCCGTAGCGACTTGGCAAAACGGGGGGCTGGGGGCTGGGGGTTGGGGTGGGGGGCATGGTCAGAGCTGGATGGGTTGGGGCCTGAAGCGAAACTACTCCAGCAAAGCACCTACAATTTGGGATAGAGGTGGCTGGGGCCTGCAGCACACTTCTCCAACGTAGCGCATCCTGCTCTGCAGGGTTCTGATGCAGCAGTGGGGATGGGGAGGGGGGGGGGGGGAGAATGGGTGCAGGAGGTGGGGGTGGGTGGGGTGCTGGGAACAGGGGCATTGAGGGATTCACCTTGCGGAGCCGTACAATTGAATGCCTTATACGAGTTACAACATACACCCTTTACCACCCTTCTGATGAAATGCCCTTGTCTGCCCTGTCATTAGTTGCCAATAGGTGCAATACCATTACTTGTGCGTGGAAGTGTGTCTTACCAGTATGTGCTAATGTGTGAATACCTGAGGTGTGTTCGAGGCACGGGTTGGTGTTTCCATATGTTGACATGTGGGAGCATGTGTTGGAGATGTGTTGGTGTTCCGCGTGCATGGGCATGTGTTTGCGTGCGTGGGCATGTGTTTCAAGTGCATTGGCATGGGTTTCAAGTGCGTGGGCATGGGTTCCAACGTGTTGATGTTCAATGTGTGAGGATGTGTTTGAGGCGTGCGTTGATTTTTGAATGTGTTGGTATGCGTGCAAGGGCCCCACTGTTGCAAAATCAGGAAAACACGTGGAAGGGCAGTGTTGGAGACACGTGTGTGGAGTGCCGTACTAGCAGCTTCAAGAGTACATATGGTGCAGCTGTTTCCAACAAGGCAAAAAAAAACCTTGATGAGCCAATCAGTGGCATACCTCCAGAGATGACCAGCCACGCACCGCATGCACACATTCCCATGACAAAAGGTTGGGTGTAAAGCTCTGCTTGTTCTTTTCTTCGGTTCGAGGAGTGGAGGAAGAATTGCCTGCGCAACGGCTGAGCGCTGGAGGCAAATATGGTGCCTTTAAGGCAAATGCCACCCAAAAGGCGCAAACTTGCAGACATCGTATCGTGTATGACATCCTGATTTGTGTAATGTACATGTGCCAGCACAATCCTAGGACTGTAAACAAGGCTATGCTGGGGTTGCTTGACAGGCAATATGGTGACTGCATGACCAGAAATCTGGGCCGTTTGGGTCTGAACTGGGCCACTTTGGGTGCAGTAGCATTGTTTGTAGAACACATGATCTCAAGTGTTCCCGGGTGCTACTGATCACTTGCATACACCGATCTTCAAGGGGGGGAAGAGTCTGCTGCGAGCGCCCAAGCACCTCAGTCCAGTCCGGACTCAAAGCCTTTCAATCTTTGTGATGTCCTTGTTCTTGGAGGCACACTGAAAACCCACAGACCCGAGAAAAAGATTGGTCCAGTCACGGGTTGTTGCCTTTGCAGTGATATGGCACTGCTCTTGCGCATAATTCTTTCCTGCAAGCAGTGCTACTACTTGCCCCCCGACGGTACTACTGCCCGTGGTGCTACCATTCGCCCCCATCCCTTTACGCAGCATGCCGATACGTACCACCCAAAAATTGGAAGAGCGATTCTGGAGCGCTCTCGGCATCTTAGGGTCCTTCGGACTCGTCCTACATTTCCGTGTCTGGGTGTTTTGTCACACTGCGCATGCACATGCCCTGGGAACGCAATCTTTGGGTCACCATGGAAAGATCCTCTCAAAGGTAACGGCAATGTGTAGCACGGGTAATGCCCAGGAGTCCTGGGCGTTCAGGTATGCATCAGCTTCAAACCACAACAAGGGACGGAAAAGTCCGTATCCTCGCGGGTACTGTGGATGCAAAGACAGAAGATACCCATGGGACCTCTCCTACCTGATCATCTGAGCGCGCAACTCCCATGCACAGGGCCGCATGCACTCCGTGGGCCCTGGAACTACATACCCAGACGTCCTGCATGTACGAGAGTATTCCACAGAGCGTGGCAGACTCTGCTCCGAGGTAGCAGACATATCTCGGCGTGAGGGTTGTGGAGAATTGTATGCCGTTGTGGAGAGGTTTGGGGGAATCCTCCAAAATTTGAGGGAAAAAAACAGCAAACGGAACGAACACAAGAAATTGTGCAAGTGCCTTCTGATCAACAAGGCCGGGGTCCACACTTCCTGGGATTAGACATGATCACTCACAGTACAGACACATTAGTTTCATCTGTGGATGGGTGCTCAGTGATGAGTAGAACGCCAACCTTTGCCCCCTGCACAAAGTATCCATGCTTGGCCACAGGGTATGGGCTGAGGAGTCAATCAAGTGTCACGGTTGTGTAGTGGACCAAAGGTTGGGCAAAAGCAAGAGCTTGAATTGCAGACAGTCTCATGCATGAGCAAAAGAAACGGGAACTCAAAAGTTTTGTTACGCTGAGGAAAGCGGCGGTCCATCGGCAACTGCTGTCAACTGCTGGTCACTGGTCGCGACCAGCAAAAAATGAGCGGAGCCCTCTGTGTGTTGTCGGAGTGTTGGGACGGTGACAGTGTCGGACGGGATGTGCCGTGTGTGTTCGTGGCATGGATGTGGCTAATTCACCGTCCCTGCCAGTGGCACACTCTGACCGTGTGCCTCTCGTACACAAAATCCTGATGTATGTGTGGCGGTCGGCTCCAACATCACTTGCCTCGCAGACCCTGCACCTCTTCCGTGCTCCAGAAGCATACGCCCAGCGGCCCTCCGGAACTACCACCTGCTGGTCTCCAGAAGGGCCTTCATTCCAGTGTGTCCCACATGCTCTGATCCTACTGACTGGACGCTGTGCTGCTGCCCGTGCCCCGCCTACTCCCTGTCCTGTAGATGGAGGCAAGCAAGTCCTCCAGGCCCTCGGGGGAGTACGTCTCAGCCACCGGGGCACAGCACCCAGACCTCGACCGGGATTTGGTCCGGCGCAGCTCTACCCGGATCAAAGGGCCCACAGGCTCTGCCGAGGGATCCCGGCGCTGTGGCGTCTTTGTGGCCGGGGTGGGGCTCGCGGAGACGAGAGGCCGCCCCGGGGACTGCCCATACTGCTGCGGCCGCTCCTTTCGGATCGGGCTCCAGGCCCTGGTCACCTTCCGATGGGGACTGCCCTGCTGCTCCCGAAGCACGTCGTTCGGCGTGCGCTTGGGGGTGCCGCGGGGCTTGAGGGGGGTAGGGACGCCCCGGGAGGGGGTACGGTGCTTGTTGGGGTCAGTGTTGGTGGTGGGCTTCCTGCTCTCCCTCGTGTAAGGGCTGGCTTGCCTGTGCCCTGGAGTCCCTACCCTGGGCTGCTCCTTCAGGGCATTGACTCTGGAGAAGGAGGGTCCGGCGAGGGATTTCTTGTTGGACATACGCCGCTGCCCGGAGTTGGGCACGGGGTGCCTGCGGCTGGGGCTCTTGGAAGTCTTGACCTTGATATACTTGCCAGGGGTGCTGGGGCTGGAGGTTTGGGAGTTGCTGTTGGACACAGGGGAATCGCACGTGGCAGCGTCAGTGGCAGGCTCATGGCTCCCATCTTCGCGCTTGTTCCAGTTCCTGGGGGCAAAGGGAACACACACACACACACACACACACACACACACAAACACAAACACAAAAAACTGCAGACAACAGGGCACAGTGCCAGGAGAGGAGACGCCTCGCCAGCCCACAATACATGGAAGGCAGAAACTAGACGCCCGCACCTGATGAGGTTCCTGTGCACTCAGGCTGCGTTAGGCCAATCCTTCTGCCTGTGGGAGCTTAGCTGGACCACAGATCTGTACAGTCCAGCTCAATACCAGCCTCCCAGCCATGCACTACTACCAACCCATGGACCGCAGGCGGCAACAATGGACCCGTCAACTAACCGCAACAAAACGGACATCACCCCATCACCAGGGGATGGACACACACACACACACACACACGTCACCAACCAGGTCCGCCGGGTATTGGGATCAGGGGGTTCATTACAGTCACCATCGCCATGCTTTTGCACTGCCATGTTTTTGCACTGCATGCGCACTACGTGCCCATTGCAGTGAAATCCCCCCATGCCACCTCTGTATAACACGGCAAAGCAACAAAGCCAACATGACACACATTGACAATGTACCCCATTTGCAGATGAGGTCGTTGGTCATATCCGTCTGGCAAGGAATAAAACATTCCCCTGTTCAAGAATCCATTGACAACGATCATGATGGCATCATGTCCTCTTGTCCTGTGTCCGAAGACCTCATCAATCCATAGGCTGTGCCAGTGTGTATCAAGCATTGGGAGAGGCTATAGCTTTCTTGGTGTTGATATGTTTCTCAACTTGGCGGCTTGGCACACATCGCAACTAAAGATATTGTGTTCCACATAGTGTCGAAGATGAGAGCACACACAATCGCACTTGATCAGGGCCATGGTTTGAAGTATTCCTGACATGCAGTGCTATAATACAATGCACTCCTCCGCTCCCTCCTCTACAACAATACTCCCTACTCCCTTACAACGGTATGAGCAAGTAGTCTTTGTCCCCCATGGCACAAGATTCCTCCCATGAGCTACACCTCTGCACATCCCAAAACCTACATGCTAAGAGTATAAAATTCTTGCCGCAGTGGCCCGACCCACCACCGTCTAAGTGTAATTGCGCACACTATATTAACTACAGCCTGCACATTATGTGGTGACGAGCCATAGGTGCGGCATGATTGTGCATTGCACAATCTAACCTTGCCGTGTGCACATCCCCCTGTGCATCTCTGCTTTCACATGCTTTCATGGTGCCTTTGTCTTGTTGCGTACTACTTAAGGGTCTGATTGATCCGTGTCCATTGCACACGCACGTGTATGCGTGTGTGCATGTGAGTGTTTTTTTTCCGGAGACACTGAAGTGCTACATGACAATGTTCGAATAGAAATGGCCCTTTGAGAGCGTTACAGCAAGCTCAAAGCATTGACTTTCCCCTTGAACCTGTGTTTGTTGTGTTGTCCCTCCAACATGTTGTGTGTGTGTCCCTTCGCGTGCGCATGCGTGTAGCATGGCTACGGGTTTGTTGTCAGGGGACAGCCAGTGGCCAACAATGCGTGCAATGCACAATGGGATAACAACGATGCACAGTTCACAATTATGCAAAATTGACCAATCATGCATGCTCCTATGGGTACATGAAAAGACCCCAGGGTTGCCATCATAGGAAGAATATGCAGGCAAATCAGACTTAGGAGCATGAAACATCAACAGTCTGTCCACCCAATTGTTTCATCTAAAGCCATCTGCAGCCTGTTGAACATCAACATGTGTGTCAAGCGAAGTGTATCATTGGGCACTAGGTCCATGATTACGTGGGTGTTTCACCTCCATATGACACACGGTGCTAAAAAATACACCCATCAGCTGAAATGTTAACCACATGGTCCTAGAGCATGGCAATTTCTTGACAATTGCATCATCAGCCACTACCTTGTCCTTATTAACCTCTATATTCAAGGACACCATCTTCTTCCACAACAGCACAAGCACCATGTTTTCAACAAATTTGTCCATGAAAACTTAAAACATTCCTGGTGTGCACCAACTAGGGGAAACAGTTGTGCACAACTATGCACATTCATGCACATTCATGCACACATCCCACATTTGTACAAAATGCACAATGATGCACATGCAGAAATGAAATCCCCCTCCCCTCAAAAAACCACGAGTTGCAATTTTGGTGCCCCTCTCCTCAAACCGCCACATTAACTGCCCTCCCTCCCACTTCTTTAGGCTGAGGGGGAATGTTTGCCCGGCGCGCTACCTTTCTATTAACTATCCCCACTTCAGCCCCACAGTTACCCTCTGATGGAGAAGGCCCCCCAAATAGACCATGATGGACTGCGCACCTTCCCTGCAAAGCACGTTGCATAATTCGACAATAGCTGTGAATTCAACAACTCCAAATATCATTTGTATTGTACTTAACAAACGGTACTTTGCCTTCACCTTTCGCATAGATTTCGCTATGGTAATGAGTCCCCAAGCCACAAGCGGTTTGGACGGCGTTTTCGCCTCACGTCACAAGAACGAAGCACAAACTCAGTGTTCGCTACATCACCCCTGCCTTCTGGGGGTCCCCATGGTGGGGAGAAATCAATATGGCTACATTACCCCTGCTTTCTTGGGGTCCCCATGGTGGGGAGAAATCAACCTAGTAAGGGGTGGATGTGGTGAAAACGAGCAAAAAATGGAAGAAAATTGGTGAAACTGGGTGAGAATCCAAATATATCATATCCCGAATGTCAAAAAAGCATCAAAATACCCGTTGTCAAACAACAATAATGCCCATAGTATCACAAAGTATGGGGTTCTAGGACGGCTAGTTGTCCAAATAGTTGCACTGCGCGCGCACTGCGCTTAGTGCACCCCCTAAAAGGTCACCGGTGGGGCATGTGTCAAAAAATATGCCCGGCACGCGCCCGGCGCGCCAACGCTCCCCCTGAAGCCCCTGGCCATTCCGTGAACGCTTACTGTGCACCGCGCCATGCCCAACGGTGAGGACTTCCTCCCCAGCAAACCCCGGATTCCGTGAGAACACACAGGGACGCGTGGACAGCCCTCAAGCCGAATAGCCCCGGAAGCCATGTCCTTCCTCTATGGTCGCAGCGCCTCCCCTGATCTGGTCGGGGCAGGCTGCCTCTGACGCGAGAGACGCGGTCTCCATTCCCGGCTCAAGGACTGATGTATGAACGCCACTTACTTTTTTTTCAACACCCTGCCAATGCCCCTGCCTACTGCCCATCCCCATGGCTCTACCGCTGCCCTGCCCTCCCCTGTCCTGCCCCGCCCCACCGTGTGGAGACCCACAGCCAAAGCCCCAGCCAAAGCCAAAGCCAAAGCACCTGCCCCTGCCCCTAGTCCGGCTGGACAGTTGGTGAGCACAATCTGTCCCCACAATCCCAAACGGGTGTCGTGCTTTGAGTTGATGTGTTTCAGGAAGATCTGCCTGTCAAAATGCGCGAACCTCTTGCCAGTCGGGTTAGCGGTGGGCTCATCTCGTTTCAGGCAGGTCCGGCTGGCCCAATCACCCTATCAATCCATCCCCTGACTTTCTTCCCCCTACAACCCCCTCTCTCGCCCGCCCCTGTACAGCCCCCCCCCCCCCCCCGTCCTTTTGCAGAGAGCCCTTCAACATCATTGGCAAGGAAAAGGGAGGGTGGGGGCAGAGGGGCGACTGTGGCTGACATACCAATTGACGTCCATCTGCCCGTCCAGGTACTGTGTCAGGCTGGTGCCAGGCTCAGCAGTCAATAGCACCTCCACAGAGGGATTTGCTTTGCCCTACAGAAGAAGTGAGGGACTCTTGATCTGGAAGGTATACAGTACTCACAGGTTAGGGACTCACAGAACTCAGGACCAACCACTCTGCGCCATGCAATCGAGTGAGAATCCATTTGAGCCCACACCGTAGGGCCTCCACCAGAGGCCATGGATTACTTTGCCATAGACAGGTCAAAGGGGCATGGGTCCACAACATTCGTATCATTATGTGCTCTCCACTGGCGGCACACCTACCGTTAGCAGTTGGCCCATGACCCCTAAGTATGTACCTCGAGCGCCTCGGCTGTGGCTGTGGGGGGTGCCATAGAGGCTCACCATTTGTATGTTGCACAGTCGTCTGCAATCTATGATTTTGCATGTGCCAGTTTACCCTGCAAAACCGTCACCGTTACCAGCAACATTGGTCTATACAATTCACCACAGCGCGTGCCCCGTGGTGTAAGTGCACAGCCTATCAAAAATAAATCTGATTGAAGGTGTGGCATTACTGAGCAGCGTCCGCCCTCCCCAAGTGTAGCATCACCAGCAGGGCCAGTGGTCAGGACTGCATTGATCTGTAATGGGTGGGTATCCCCAACCACAGCGCCCTGCAAATGCATACACTTTTGGTGGGGGCTGGTCAATCCAGTCGGTACCATGAAGCAATCACTTCACTCGCTCATTCAGCTTCACACCAAGCAGGAGCACACCAACCACCAATCCACATCTCACGTTGCCCCCCCTAGGGTAGTATATAACAGACTACACCCTGTATCCCAATCTCGCCTCTTCACTCACTTTTGTTTGGAATTCCCATGCCCTCACCCCCTTCTGCTTCCCTCCGCCTCCCTGTTACACTGCTCCCTCTCCCCTCTCCCTTGCCCAGGCTTCGTTTATAACAGGGAGGGGGGTATTTTGGACAACACCCACCCACCCAACTTTGGACCCACCCAGGACCCTCCCCCCTCTTGTCATTCTGTGGGGAGCATTTTTTGGAAACCAAATTGTGCCGTGGCCTTGTTGTTGTTCTTGTTGTTGGTGTTGGCTGGCTGTGTCTCTCCTGTGACTCCCTGAGGCTGGCTGACACACTCTGCAGGACTGCTGCTCTGTGCAGGACTCTTGCCCTGTGCAGCATTGCTCCTCTGTTCAGGACCACCACTCTGTGCCGCACTGTTGCTCTGTGCAGAACTGCACTGGGGTCAGCTTGGGAAACTTGAGTGGGCGCTGACTCTTCTTTCCTTGCACCCATTGCTTGTGCTTGGCACTGTTCAGATGCTCCCTTTTGGCCTGCTCAGAGGATTCAACAAATACCCCACAACCACAAAGAGATTTTGGCATGGTGCAAAACAGAAAGGGGTACTAGCAAACAGCCAGACAAGGCTCCTGTGACCAAAGAAGGGGTGGCAGGAGCCCAACCGAGGAAACCCTCGGAATTATAAAGGGGGGGGTCCAGAGTTTTAGACCCACCCACCCGGCTGAAGACCCACCAACCGCCCCTCCCCATTGCAACTTAATTCTTTTAAATGAACCCTGCCCTTGCCCCACCCCCCCTCCCCCCGCCTCTACTTGTTCGTTCCAGAGGTACTGCATGCAGCACTGCCAGTCACTTGCTCACAGTGCAAAGACGCTTCTCCCCCTCCCCTCTCCCACTACCTCTACTTGTTCTAGATCTTTATGTTGTGAGCCAGTAAATGGCAACACTGCATGCAGAGGTACTGCATGCAGCACTGCCAGTCGCTTGCTCGTGGTGCAAAGATGCCCCCCTGCCACAAACGCTGATCACGATTGAGGGAAAGATATAGATGTACGCAAATGCGTGCAAACACACATCAGAAGCGACCCCAACTAAACCCCCACCTCCACTCCACCCCACCCCACTTCACTCCCCACAAAAAATAGCACCAACGCAAAAGGGGGGGGGGGGGGGCGGGGGGATCTCAATCTTCTCCCTATCTGCGTCTTTGCATGCCTCTGCTTGCCTAAGCGTGCCATTTTGGCATTTGAAATCCAACAAAACATTTGGAAACAACATTTGAAATCCAAGGTCTCTTGGGAGCTTCTGAATGCTAACCTACGGGGGTGGGGCGAGCCCTCTTGTAAGAAAAACATGAAGAACACGTGCCTACTCGGGTCTAGCACAACCTGTAACCAGCCGAGGGCTTGAAGAAGGAAGCAGTATTGCATGCAGCGCTGCCAATCACGTCCTTACACTGCAAACCCCCCCCAACACCACGGGACACTGCAATACAATTGGTGGTACAATAGGCTACCATACCAGATAATAGTGTGAGACACTGCACCTTTGTTTGTATGTGCTGCAGACATAGATAAATGGGGATTGTTTCAAGTCCTATGTGAGAACTGTTACATGAATTGGATAAACAATAGACTATCACAACTATGATTGTTGGTTCGAATCCAGACCGATGTATATCACTAAACCCCCACCCCCAGGGACTTGCTTGAGCGGGGGGGGGGGGGGTCCAGGGGGGAGCCCCCCCCCCCCCCGCCGGAACATACCCAATCCACAGTGAACAGAAAGTTTATTGGAGAAGGATTAACTCAGCGCATGGAAATATCATGTTGTCGGCCGTAAACAAAGGAAATGCATCATTGAATGTCAATTCAGGGTTCCCACATCTCACCAATACACAACAACTACAACAGAGCAGGACATTCACCATCTCATGCCAAATGACAGTGATCTTTCTTGTCAGTCAGAATTAGACTTGCCTGAACCGGTCGAGTGTGGCCATTTTTTGTGCCACAGCGACAAACTCGCACAGTGTGGCCATTGGTACGCTTAAAAAAAGTGTGGCACATGCCTTTTGTGCCTCGTTGTAGGCTTTTTGCCTTTTATGACCGGTGATCCTATCTTTAAACCTAAAATAGAGCAGCGCGTCAATTACATCTTCACGTTTTGCGCATAGCAACGGTGGGACCGGGGCGCGGAAATACACTGACAACGAGCGTTGGGGCATGGTAGTCTGGAAAACAAGGGAGATGGAGCACACATGAAGCAATATGTACACAGTGTATGGCATGCCCCGAAGGCGCCGAAAAATTTTTTCCCGTGACTAAAAAATGTTCCCAAAACCCAGGTTTTCGGGTGCACTTGAGCTGAGGGGGGAGGGGGGGAGGGGGGGAGGGGGTCCAGGGGAGGGGGGGAGGGGGTCCAGGGGAGAGGGGTCCCCCCCCCGCCAGAATGAAAATTAAAGCAAGGCCCTGCCCCACCCCCCTACCTCGCAGTGTCTTTTGTGTGCATGCACCCTCTTCCCAGTCAGCTATCCAGGGATTGCGTGCGCACGGACGCAGTGTGCTTTGTGTGCATGCACCCCTTTTCCGGAATCGTCTGGGGGGACGGGCTTAGAGGTGGGGGAATTAGGAATGCAATGCAATGAGGAGTTAGGAATGCAATGAGGAGGCGGGCAGCGAGGCAATGCATCACACCAGACATGGCCCCGTGGCTGGGCTATGGGGGCTGTGGGTGCTGCTCTGTTGGCTTGGGGTGTATGCTGCCTGCCGATACTGGGCCCTGTCATGGTACCCCCTGTACTCGCTCTCCTCAAGGTTGAGACCGGACACTTCAAAGCTGAGGCGCTTGGGGGGCGCATAGTAGGTTTCGTCGTCAACCCAGGGACCAGGGGGACGAGGCTGTGAGAAAATGTGAAATTGAGGGTCACAACACATGGAAGGAGAGGGGGGGGCAGAGTAAGGCACTGCCACTCACCGACTCGCAGACGCGGCCCTGGAAGGAACGGGGAAGATGCAGAAAAGTGAAAAGTGCAGGGAAAATGGGGGAACTGGGAATCAAAGAGGATCCCCCTCGATCTACGCTACAGCCCCCCTCTGAGCTGCAAGAGACCCATTGTGCGAGTCACAGAAAGCCCTCAAATCGCTAATTTTTCTTTTCCAAATGGAACTGCAAGCACCAACCGTGGTTGTATGGAGGTCTGGAAGGCGACTCGTAGATTCCCACAGGGTGTCCAGGAGGTGTGTTTGCGATAGTGCAACAGGTGTGGGACCATTTCTGTCCCTGCAACGCTAGGATCCGCTGCAAGCCACCCAAAACCCCCCAAATCGCAAATTGCAGCAGCATTCTTGAGGAAACTAGATAACACGACGAGCACTGTTGCGTGCAAAACTGAGAGAGTAATACCGGGGGCGAATCCATTTCATCCATCACATCCATGTCAGTCATGGTGTCTGAATCTTCTACGGCTTCCTCTGTTTGGCTGCTGTCTGAGAATTGAATGTTCTGTGAAATGTAGGGGATGGCGATGGGACGTGGTGAGGAGACGGCATGCTTGACCATGCCGTGGTTCCCGTTTTGGAGAGGAATCTGTATATATACTTTGTCCGCAGACGGTGGGGAAATGCGTTTTGGTAGGTGAGAGTGGGACAGTTGTCCGTCTGCTGACAAATGCTGCTTCTGCCCCTGTGGCGTCCACTCCACTGCGGCGCCGGCAGCCTTCACTTTCAGTCATTTTCAGACCATGAAGATTTGGGAGGAGGGCGGTGGGGGGAGGAGGAGGGGAGCCATGGGTCTCTCACCCAACCGGGCTCAAGGCGCAGGTTCAGGACCTGGTTCTTAGCCACTCCTCTCGCACCTCTGTCGAGTTTGTCTGGTGTCTAGGGTACACCCTCCCTGTAGCGTCCGACACGCTGTCCGGGTTCCATTGAGCCGAATCACAGTTCTTTGCCACGAAAAGAGCGCACTAGCCCCGACCGTTGCTGTGTGTTTGCACCACCACTCACTATGTGCACACCACGCTTTCCCAAGCACCCTTTATTAACGACCATGCCAATACCCCGAAAGAACACACACCAGCCGAATTAGCAAACCTGTGTTTAAGTCGATGGGAAAAGTGTCCGCATATTTGTCTATGTCCTGATGCACAATCCCAACAAATGAAAACAAGCGGAAACGTGCTATTGCAGCGCAGACAGGGGCGTGCAACAGGTGCAACAGCCTTTGCATAACAAACTGGGAATTGTACACAAATGCGCGGCCTGATCCTTGGACTCCCCGTGGACCGCCCACTGAGGGTGAGCTTCTATTGTGGTATTTTACGTCGTGAATCGGGTTCATGAGGCATACACTCTTTTAGGCATCCACTTTCTCCCCAGCTCTAAGGCTTTGTTCTGTCGATTGAACTAAGTGGATGACACCACTAGGTGTCTTGGTTCAGTGGTCTGTTGACACTCTTTCATGGTTAACGTGTTCCGGGCTAACTCTCTATCTACTTTGTTTTCCCCTAGGCACCCATAGGCAACTTCGGTGTGTAGCTTGGTAATATCCTCGTGCACCCTTGCAACTGCTCCCATGTGAGGAGGGGAAAGTTTGGAGAGTTGGATGCACTACTTACCTGTATGCTAGACGTGCACCATCAACACCAATGACTACCCCAATGACTACCTGGTCTATTTGATGCCCACTAAAGCCAAATGTGACCATGCAACACTCTTGAGAACACCCACCACTGAGAGTATGGAGCAGACTAGAGTGGGGGAACTGCACCCCAGTGACATTGTAGGGGCAAAAAATGCAAAGGTCCGGGTGACTAATTTTCACACCGTGGCCACACTTAGCAAAGGTTTAGCATTGGAAGCATGGCACGGAGCAACTTGTTGGAGGGGCATAAAAACCTCTTTGTAGAAGTTTCCAAACCACTTGCCACCACCAAAATTGCATGGACATAAGCAAAAACCCAAAACAACTAGCTGTTGCTCATCCACATGAGTAACCCGTACTCTAGGAGACCCAAAAGGTACACACCAGCGGCTGTCGGCCACTAATGACCTATCAAACTGCCAACCCCATAAAGAAGACGAAAAAGGCTGTCCATAACGTTGCCATCCCAAAATGCGACGCAGGACACTTGCAACCAATGCACCACTAGCCAAAAGTGGCATTACCTCAACGAGTCTAAAGGACGGCAGCCTATAAGGACAAGTAGGAGATAGAAGCTATTGCAACTATTTAAGGGCGCAAGAACAATCGCTTGTATTCCTTTTTGAGAGGCCCTACCACGTTACTTCCAAGCACATGGAACACGCATAGCATCGTGGGCTTGGGAAGTAAAAAGAGGCGAAACCAATCCAAAGCTGACCAATACTTCGTCACCTTGCCAAACACTGCCCCAAGGCACATATTGCACAATCTACACCCCATGGGGACCTCTCCACATCAATGGTGTCCGTGAGCAACACACCATGGGGCACCCATGCAATTGTACATCCAATATGGTGAATATGGTTCCCGCAGCAAAAGCGCACCTCCATGCGTCGCAAGTGTGTTGTGTGTGAATAGAAGGCAACGCCCGCTATACCTCTTAGATGACTTTTAGACTCACCATGGTAGACATCTCTTGACGCATTCCTTGGAGCCTAGTGTCTGATGAATGTCGCAAGAGCCTCAAAAATGGATCTTGCGGGTTGTTGTAACATTAAATGACAGACATGTAGCATAGAATATGCAAAAACTTGTAGCATAGAAGATGCAAACAGCCTTGTGGAGGACCAAGCAATTCGCGAATCAGCAGTGAGAACACAACAAGTATGGAGCAAAGGTGCTGGCCAAATCACGAGGTTTTCTCCGGCTACTCCAACCCCTCGAGCTGGGATTGATGCCATACACAGTTCTCAGGTGCATTCAATGTACGTGTTGCCACCTGTACTGAAGAGGGGTTCGGCTTGCAATGCTGGCACTCTCTCGGCCAACCAAGGGCCCTGGTTGGCTCCATATGTACAACCTTTGTGAATGCTGCGACTGTGACCCCCTGCCCTGCATTCTTATTGGTAATGCTTACTCCCTCCTCTTGCGTTTTCACCTCCCCTACCTATCACTAACATCCGTGCTATACTCGCAGTCATCATTGAAAAAGACCCGTTCCAGCGGGGGTTCACCCTCGGCTGGATCAGGCAACTCACAAGCTTGTAAATGAAGGGATGAAGGGTGGTAGCTGTCGGTCATGGGTTCAGGACCGAGTATTTTCCAAATAGCCATAGGTGATGGCGTGAGAATATGACTGGGGGTCGTGACTACAGATGCTGGTTCTTGTGCTGGAGAAAGCTAGTCCCTCACACCGACTCACACGGGTTTCATCCGCTTTGAGCCGTGCGGTCAACGGAGTAAAGTGTCAAGGAATAAGATGGCAAAATGAAAATTTGAACGCTGTGTAATTTGCCGTTGGGTTAACCGAAGGTCTCCTCAAGGTCAACCGGTGTAATGCAAGAGGGCTCCACGTGCAAAGAGAAGCAGATGTGAAATCAATACATGTTTCGGGCAGAGTTGCCCCTCATCAGTTCTGGAATTTTCGAAAATTTTCGAAAATTCCAGGCTGTTGTTGTTTCGATATATTTTGGATCAGGAGTCACACACGAGGACGGACGCGCGCCCACAGCGCGCTCCACGGCGCCAGTCCCCATCGCTTCTTGTTTCTATTTTTTGTCACCTTCGTGTGCCTGTTGATTTCTCAATTTATGGTGACATTTGCTTATTGTTCGCACATTCAGAATTGATGAGGGGCAACTCTGCCCGAAACATGTATTGATTTCACATCTACTTCTCTTTGCACGTGGAGCCCTCTTGCATTACACCGGTTGACCTTGAGGAGACCTTCGGTTAACCCAACGGCAAATTACACAGCGTTCAAAATTTCATTTTGCCATCAAGCATTCTCGCGCCGTTATGCCTCGCAAGAAGGAGAACAACAAACCATGCCGTGGACGCCCCAAACATCAATGGGACCTACGGGATGTGCCACATGGAATTCGGCCGGTAGTGGTGACTTTTTTGCTTGCCTACAAGGCTCTTCACAACAAGAAGTTTGGTTTGCACAAACTTGAATATTTCAAAGAACATGGATTTGTTGCCAAGAAGGATGTTTTTTACGATGGGTCAACGTTTATCCGCCGAACTTTGGAAGAAGATTCACAACAAAAAATTCACGATGCGAAGTACTCGGTGAAAATTGACTTGCTCAAAAATGCGCTACGTGAACGGCAAACACATTGTGATGCGAAGTTCAAGGACACCCAAGAGGCACTCAACGCATACTTCACCGAAGCACAAACTATGCATGGACGTTGGGCACAAAGTGGAGTTTTGGCACCCTTTGACTTTGCGGCACAACGCTCACAAGTTGTACAATGCATCACTCGTGCTACAAGTGACGTGACCGCCTCTCATGCACTCCGTTGCAAAAAATGGAATGAGCTCCAATTGAAAAAGAAGTGCGAGACCGAAATCCGCATCAATAAACAAACCATCCTACGTGAGGCATTGGATGAAGACGCGGAACGAGAAAAAGATCTATCCGATCAATTATCCGATATCCGGCTTTTGTTGCAACACTTAAAACTACCCCGTGCATCTAATTCCAAGACCAAGGGACGAAAAGGTTCTTCATCTTCTCATTCCACGCGCCGTAGCTCTTCTACTAGCCGCTCTTCTTGGAGTTCTTCCTCACACCGCTCGCGCAAAACGGGATCTTCTAGTTCTTCACGCTCGGCGAGCACTCCAAGATTGGCACGCGGCTCTCGTGCTCCAAAAGTGGGGTTTCAAGTACCTCAAAACAACCCCGGACGCGGTCGGAAGAGAAGCAATTCGGGAACGAACGCACCGCGCGCCCGCCGCCCAAGAAGTCATTGAGTTGCCTTCGCCGCAAGAAGGCATATGATGAACGCCGCCGTTTCCTAAAGGCGCATGCTTCCCACGTTCTTGAGACACCACACGTTTGCCCACCATTTATGCCTACACCTTTTGTGCCCACCACGTTACACGGTGATACGACGGCGTCAAGTATTCCGCCCTACCTTTCCTTCATTCTCTCCTACGGTGGGAAACTCACACCCTTTACACCCGCATCGAAAACATTGAAAGTATGGAGACTCCATACACGGACCGAGACACACCGGTTGGAAAAAGTGCTTTTGTGGTCGTTGTTTCATACCAAATACCCCAAAGAGAATTTTTTCGACACGTTCCCTCATAAAGCCTTGCTCAAAGCTTCCGGTGTGGCGCCACCTAAAGTTGTACTTGACAAATTGGGTGCCGAAGGCTTGTTTGTGACAAATAAGGTGTGTGAATTTCAAGATCTATGCCGTTTCGCTCTTTCAGACATCGATACGAATGATGTGCCGGTACGCGGGGTATGTTGGACACCATATAAATTAGAAAAATATTTCGCCGAACATTGTGTGGTGGCGTGCGACAAAGATGGTGACCACATCACAATGTCACTTGATGCATACTGCTTGGAGCAAAAAGCACACATGGTGGGCTTACACACTTGTGGTCGACCGGTTTATGAAAAATTGAGTCTTCCCTCTTGTTTCTCAAAAACATTGGCTTGCTCAAGGGAACATATGGATGCATGTCGCTAGGGACCTAATCCTAAGCACGGCGCCCGAGACACTCCATAAGCCTCTCTTGACTTTTATGGATTCATTTTCGGTGAGCAAACTCCCGGTTTTCTATTTGTTGGCCAAAAGCCACAAGGGAACTACACTCATTGACGATAGGTGGCCAAGTAGACCGGTGGTCGGCCTTTCACGTTGGTCCACCACATTTTGCTCCATTCTACTCTCCACGTTAGGGGCCATGCTCCTTAAAGTGGACCGCGCCAGTGATTCACTCAATTCCCCTCTCATTGACTCGCTTGATTTTGTACACCGGCTCCAATCATGGTCCACACGGTCGGACGTCGAAGAGTTGAGATTCACGTCCATCGATTTCTCGGCTCTTTACACTAATTTCATGTGGACCGACGTAGCCGACGCCTACGATTTTTGGCGATCGTACTTGTTGAGTCGTTTGAACCTTGATCTTTTGTCTCCTAACGAGGTCTTATTCGCGACATGGCTTTTGTCCCCTATAAGTCATTCGGACTTTACGCCTTTAGTTGATTTTTGGTCCTACTTTTCCATCCCCCACTCCGCTGATTTGAGCATTGGGTTAGTTCTGTTTAATTTCGTGTGGAACCACAACGTGTTCCACGCGCCTACGGAAGGCATTTTTCGACAAGTATACGGTTTCTCGATGGGGACCAATTGCGCGGCCCCGTGGGCCAATTTGATCTTACGTTACTATGAAAAGACAAGGTGCTTTGATACAGCGGATTGCCCAAGGCTATGGTTGTCACGTTTTATTGACGACGTTTGTTTGGTTCATCCATCTTCTTTCTCCGCCCACGTGATCGCATATTTGAAAACAGTGTACCCAGCTCACCTCCCTTTCACTATAGACGTGGTCGGCACGCAAGGAGGCTTCAATTTTCTGGATGTTCGTGTCATTTCATTGAGACCCCTTATTCATTGTGTGCACTTCAAAGACACACACACGTGTAACTACATACCGTTTTGCAGTGACACGCCGATTCATGTGCGTAGAGGCTGGATTTTCGGCGAATGCGTCCGATACCTTAGGCTCAATTCACATGCGGCGTTCTATTCTTTGTGCCTACGCCGCCTACGACTCGCTTTGGTTCGCTTAGGCTATCCCTCTTCGTGGTTCTCCCCCTTTCCGGTCACATGGTTTTCACGACACTCGTACATGCACCGGAAGATGCGACCGCCGAGAGAAGTGGTACACGTTTTTCGAATTCGATTCAATGGGGCCATACGAATGAATTGGGGTAACCTAGTCAAATGTTTGTTATATAGTCTACGCCGCCTCATGCCGTCGCTCCGGTTGTTTTGCATCATGCAACCGTCTATGAATTTACGCAGGCGCTTTCATGGCGCCAAGATTCGCTCCCTACTCGCTCTTGAGCGCCGTATATTACATCATGTGGACACACTTGAGATGCCTACACAAGAACTACTCCTCAATTTGCACTAATACTCTTTGACCTCCTGATGGGTGTGGATGGTGGGACCAAAATTTTCGAAAATTCCAGGCTGTTGTTGTTTCGATATATTTTGGATCAGGAGTCACACACGAGGACGGACGCGCGCACACAGCGTGCTCCACGGCGCCAGTCGCCATCGCTTCTTGTTTCTATTTTTTGTCACCTTCGTGTGCCTGTTGATTTCTCAATTTATGGTGACATTTGCTTATTGTTCGCACATTCAGAATTGATGAGGGGCAACTCTGCCCGAAACATGTATTGATTTCACATCTGCTTCTCTTTGCACGTGGAGCCCTCTTGCATTACACCGGTTGACCTTGAGGAGACCTTCGGCTAACCCAACGGCAAATTACACAGCGTTCAAATTTTCATTTTGCCATGAAGAAAGAAACAAAAGAAAAAGTTGTTCCCTCCCATGTATCCGCACGGGTTGTTGCCCCTTTGGACAACATGATTGTAGGGTATCAGTGACCAGCAAACCGCCGTCACCTGTTGTAAAAGAGGGGAAGAAGAATACTTACTACAAAATTCACACATGAGGCTCACAATGCAATGCCATGCCCAGCATGTACGGGGGGGGGGGGGACTCCTCGGTTCTGGACGCCACCTACCCCCCCAACTAACTGTTGGTTGGAGGCCCCCTAGGGAGGGGCAATGTGGGGGGGGGGGGGTCCGGGAGGGTCGGTTGGGGGGGGGGGGTCCATGTGGGGCGATTTGGGGTGGTGGGGGGGGGGGTCCAGGTGGGGATTGGGGGGGGGGGAGCCCCCCTTACCTCCCCTTGCCCTCCCTCTAACCATACCATCACCTTGAATCTAAACCTAACCTTTGCAGCTGATTCGGGCATGCCAGCCATGTTGATTGGGCTGAACAAGATCCCTCCATTTTCCTGGCGACAAAGCTGTAGCACCCGGGACTCCGGGACTAGCACGCGACCCTTGGAGTACAGCTTGCCATCCTCCTCGGTAAGCCCCTTAGGCCATTGTTTTTTTTTTGCATTGTGCATCCCCGCGTTACCCCTGGGGTGCTAGGGGCCCGTAGCCATGGTTGGTTGTTCATGGCTACTTTTGCATCATTGCTCTCCATTTTGGACCCCAACACTAACTCTGACCCCCGCCTGCAGGGTTAGGGCTGGGGTTAGGGTTAGGGCTAGGGTCACCGAGCTGGTGGAACCAGTCTTGGTTTTATAACCCTTTTTAGTGTCTAGGGTGGACCTACTAGGTTTAGCAGCAGCAGCAGCAGCAGCAGCAAGCAAGCAGCAGCAGCAAGCAAGCAAGCAGCACGCGCGAAATGGGGGAAAATCAGAATTCTGTCGTGGTGCTTCAAATTCGGCTGAAATTTTGGTGGATGATACCTATGGGTGTGAAGTACAATCACACAAAGTTTGAGCCAGAAACTCAACGGTGGCGGCCGGGAACGGGATTCCCAAGTCGCGGACCTCAATTTAGAAAACTGTAGTTTAGGGCCAAAAATAGCCAATTTTGGACTAAAAAAGCCCTGGAACACATTCAAAACGGCCAAACGAAGGGAAACGGCGGGTACACTGCACGTGCGGCTTGACTTCCCCGTGTCAACGAGCTCTTTGCGGCCCTCTAACTCCATGATATGTCCCCGAAACGGCCCAAAAAGGCCCCAGAAGCTCCAAATGCCGACAGCCACAAACCAAGAACAGGCCATATCTTTGGCTACATGGCTCAAAATGCGATTCCGAGGGCACCTACTCCACCAACAACCCCCCACTTTTTGTGGTTTCCACCCCTTAGAATTACCCAAACGGACGCCTAGACCCCAATACCTAGGCCCACTAGGCTGCGGCAAGCTGCAAGCTCAAGGCCAAACAGGTGGGTGCCCAAATGGGTCAACAGGGTCCAGTAGGGGCAAAAAGATGACTTTTCTAAAAAATGGTCCTAGACCATGTGCAACGCTAAAACAAGTGTTTTTGGACCGTTTTGAGCTTGTGGCGGCCCAGTTTGGTCCTCCGAAAATCCCAAAATGCCTTGACAGTGGGCTGTGTTGTGACCAAAAATGGGTCAAAAATGGCTCAAAAACGCATTTTTCCAAACCTCATCCTAGACCATTTGGGGTGCACAAACGGGTGAAATGAGCCCATTTTGAGCCCATTTTGGGGCATTTTGGCCCCTTAGAAGTCCAAAAAGCCTTCAAAGTGGGCCTTGTGGTGATGGGGTTCACTTGCAGGCTGATTTCACTTTGTCAAGAGCCATCAATGTGTAAATCATTCTTGATGTCCCTCACTAGTCATAGCTGATGTTCCCTCCCCCACCAGCTCGGTCCCAATATTCAGTCTTGATTAGGGCTAGGGGTAGCGGTCGGGGTCGGTGTAGGGTTAGGACTAGGCTGAGGGTTGGGGTGGGTATTAGGGTCAGGGTTGGGTTTAAGGATAGTGTTAGGGTGCAAAGTGGACAAAACTTTCCTTCAGGCAGCTTTGGTGCCCATGGAGCGTCGGGCGCCTTTGGCGCCCATGGACTCCTGAGGGCGGCACCTTTGGCAATTAACTGCTGGCCGCAGGCCCCATTGGGGGGGGGGGGGGGTAGTTTGCGTCCTAGGACCCGCGGAGTCCCCCCCACCCGTTCCAGCGTGTAAAATGAAGTAGAGCATGTGCGTGGTTCGTGTCTATTGTTGCCATGTGGGGGGCAGGGTCTCTCCTAGGGGGGTTCGTCCGGGGTGGTGGTTGCGCGCCCTGTGTCTTCACAGCCTTGTCTTCGGCGGTGAGTCGCGCCCCCTTTGCCCCCTGTCTCCACCATCCATGTGTTGTTGCTGTGCAGATGTGCTGCCTGTGGGGACTTTGGACCACCTACACCTCATGTGAGGTGCAGCTGGCCTCTACCTGGGGGATCCGGGGGGTGCTGGCACAACTGGCGTCAAACTGGGCACTCAAGAGTCTTTTTTGGGAGGGGGGGTCAAGCCATGATAAGCTGCCGGAGCTTGCTCATCAGAAGGCACTTGAGAGTCTCTTGGATCAGTGAACAGTAGAGGCATGCGCACACTTGCCCACAGGACACAGAGTTGGTGGCAGGCTACTGATGCCCCACATGCAGGCAGTTCAGGTCAGCGACAATCCATTTTGACACAAGAGGTGCTGAACAATGACGTATTGTGCCACCGCGCTGAAGAATCATCACAGTCACAAGATCAGGAGGCCAGCACTGCTCTGTACAGAGTCTGCAATCTGCATATGTACCCTTGGGAGTTCTAGATCCAAATGCAGATACTCTGTCACCCTGACACCTGGTACCAATGCCACAAGCACTGCAGCGATGGCCTCGTGCAATGGGGGCAGAGGTACCTCAGTGGTGACAGTGGAAGATGCAGAGGTACAACGCACCTTTCTTTGTTGCACTGGGAGTCCATCCCAAGCCCCTGCAGCCAGATTCAGGCGGGGGCTGCTGTGGCGCGGGGTGACTGTCAGGAATATGGGCTGGTCCCCATGTTGCCCTGAATTAATCAACCGCTCCACCATTTCTGTGATCCGGCCCCCCACGTCGGCCTCCGGCTGCCCTTCGGCTTGATCAAACCCTGGAAGCTGCATCAGAGTCACGTCCTGCACGTTTCCGGAAGTGAGGTTGATTTCAATGACGTCATCCTGATTGGCGCCCTTGACACTGTCTCTGATAAACTGGGCAGTGGCAGCTGGGTCGACCTGGGGACAGTAGAAGGGACCTCAGCAACAGCTTTGGGGTCGCAGACAGTAAGGGCTGCGTGCCGTGTGGTAAACCAGAGGTGCGGCACTGCAGCGACAGCATTGGAAAGCAAACGCTTGCCGAAGTGGACTCTGGGGGCACACTGCGACATTCCGGGTAAACGCTTGAACCAAATGATCCAGTTATCTACTCCAGTAATGGACGATTGATAAACATATGCCGCTGTGTTCGCTACTTCTCCTGGGCACATAAAACCGGCAGGAACCCAAGAATACACTACACAACCCAAATTCATTCAATTCCGAAATTCTGTCCACACCGCAAATGCTCCCTATGCTGTGTGGAAGATCACTGAAAATCCGAGCAGGCGATAGTGGAGAGGTACTGCAGATGGACACAACTGTGTACCCTAACACAGCACGCTTCAAAAGCAGAAGCAGAGGAAGTTCCTCCAATTTTTGTTCGGGTCATATATATCCTGCCTTGCTAATCGAATGGGCAATATCCCTCCACTGTCCCTGGCACAATACCTTTTCTGCAGGGACATTCGGAGCGTCTGCCCCATATATATTCTTGGCAATGAGGCTCAAGATGTGATTTGCATTGGGAAATTGTTGCAAAACACGGTCCTCAGCGATCCGGTGGAGCTCCGAGGGAAGCGCGCGGCTCACATTTACAAGCATAGGGTTCGTTTGCATGACGCTTATGTCCATCGTGGTAGGGTTGTGTTGTGCTGTGCTTGCCTCACTCAGAGTCATTGGAAGCTCCAAGTGTATACATACATTCACAGTCTGAAGAGAAAACAGGCACGGGACGGCCCAAGAACTGTCACCAACGATGGAGTTGTAGCTTAGGCATGGGCCTGCCAATATAACAGTGACTGCTACTGTGGCTGTTGCCCTCCACAGATGGCACGTTTCCTGTGATTTTTATGTCACACTTGCTCGACATCTTTTGGGGGGCAAAAGGGCCAGCATCATTGAGTTCATCCAACCTCTGTATCATCTGCAGCAGGACAACCTGAGGATGTGCGGTCATTGTACTGATTGAGCAAGACTGGGTGGAATTTAGTCCTTGAAGGCGTATCTTTTGAAGGCGTATCTTCGCCGCGCGCTACCTTATGGTGGGTTTACCCGGAATGGGTGGACTTTTACCCTCCCACAAAATGCCCCCTAAGGAGAGCTGGGGTACAAGACTATGTAAACATCTTTTTTTTTTTTTGATCAAAAAGGCCAGTTCACAAGTGCCAGGGGTCACAGTGGACCAAGTTCGAAGTAAGATACAGATTTCGGCGAAGCCAGGGTATGCATACGGGCTGCAGCTCGTGACTGTGCCCCCATGGTTTCCCATTGAGGTTGGTGTAGTCATGTCAGTGGTATTTCCCACTCATTCGGGTCCTAGTGCGTTTTGTGGCGTTTCGGTAGCGGTTGTAACGGGACTTCCCACAAGGTGGGGTCCCAGTGCTCCCGCGGCCGTTTCCGTATCAGGTATATCGTCTGTCGGGCTGGTCGGGTTGTTTGCCAGCATTGTGATGTCTTGTGTTTGCAGGCGTCTTGGTAGTACTGTGCCATGGCAGTCAGGTGTGTCTGCTGCCGCCACATGTAGGTCGCTTGTTGATGGTGCAGGTCAAGTAGCTTGGCAGTGCCTGCACTCAGCCTCCAGTAGCGGTCATTGACCATCAGTAGCAGTTTTGTGTCAGTGTACCACAACCTTGTGTCTTCCTTCGCTTGTTCGTACCATTGCCTACGTATTTGGTACAGGTGTGCATGTGTGTCGTGCAGTCGTTGTGTTTGTCTCTGTTGGTCGACTAGTTTTACGACAAGTCTGTGGTAGTCGGTTTTTGCCGTCAGTGCGTTGGTGTAGCCCATGTGTAGCGTGCGCAGGTGTTGTCGTGCCATCGCCTCCATGTGTGCTTTGTGGTATATGTCCCGTGCTTGCCGTGCGTGTTCGTTTGCCAGCCTGTCTGTGGTTGTCTTGTACTGTTCCCACCGCTGTGTGTCAACGTTGAGGCGCTGACGTTTCTTTATGTGGTCGTCAGCCCCTGTGTTAGTGGCTCGCGCGACGAACCATGCCACTGCTTCACTATCGCCCGCGTTGCGTGCATCTTGTAGCCATTGGCCGGGGTCGATTGGGTCAGCCGTTGCGTCCTCGGCCTTACGTTTGCGTTTCGCGCCGCACCACGTGGGGGCCCCGACTTGGTTCCGTAGGTTTTGGGGCGTTTCTCGTGGCGGAAGTGCCTGTGCCATGTATTTGGTGAGCCACAGGGGCGACGGTGGTTGTTGTGGTGTTGGGTCGGCGTACTTTCGTCTTAGTGTTTGGACGGACTGTATCATGCGAAATTGGAACAGGCCCACCTCCGTTCGCAGTTTGTGTCGTTCCGCAGTGGGTATGGCGTCGACGAGGGACAGTGGTATGAGCAGCCTGACACATAGCCACAGTTCTTGGTTGTCGGCCGCTTGCAGCCATTGGTGCGTGTAAGGGGTCCAATCAGTCCAGCTCTTGCGCCACAGGTCCCAGAAGTCGCTCCAGGCAGGACAGTAAGCCAGTTTTGACTGTACCGATGCTCCGTGTTGGTGGCCACATTGGGAGCAGAGGCGGGGTGTCCGTTCCCAGGGGGCGCCCATTCTCCACCATCACACTTGCCCCCACAACCAGGGTGTCCACGCGTTTCGTCTGTAATGCTTCATGGGGAGCCAGCTCACCCAGTGTACGTCTGGTGTTTGTTTTTGTCTACGCACTTGCATGATCCATGCCTTGGCAGGCGTGGGCATGATCTGTCCTGTGATGACAATATCATGGGGTTGTGGTTGTTGGGAATCCATGGGCAGGTTGTTGCCCATATTGGCGAGGACGTCAGAGTGGTTGTTCCCCTGTATGTCCTGGTAGTCTTTATACGTGGTGGCTTGTTCTAGTTTGCGGTGCCCTGGTGTCCATCGGATCGTCAGTCGTTTCGTGGTTGAGTTGAGGTACCCTATGTCACGGTAGTCCTCGTCCTTGACCACTCCTTTGCGTTTTATAGGTGTGGCCTTCACCACACTCTGGTTGTCTAGTATAATGTCGTCTCCCGGCTTGGCCAGCTCTGAGGCTAAGGCGCAAGCGATCGTTTCGGCCCGATAAACCTGTTGTGGCCCGTGCACCCGGAAGGCCGCACGGTATGTTCCGTTGTAGATGCCCCCTCCCGCTCGTCCGTGTCGTTTCGACCCGTCTGTGTACCACCGGGTGGTGGTGGGTTCTCCTGTGTAGTGTATGGTGATTCCGTGTAGTTTTTGCTGGTGGGGGAGTGCCTGACAAACCTCATGGGTTTCCTCAGGGGTTGGCTCCTCTGGGGGGTTCATCCAGCTGTAGTCTATGCGGTTGGTAGCTGGCCGTGTCTTCCCTGCATGCGTCTCCTGGTCCTCTTCTGAGCTCTCCGAGTCGTAGAGTCCCTCGGACAAGGGTCGGTGTTGTCGGGGTTGGGATATACGCTGTCCCACCGTGCCCCCTAGGGCTCGAATGGCGTCTATGTATTTATATTGGGTTGCGGTGAGTTGTTGTGTAGGGCCGGTGCGCTGCAGTTCTTGTTGGCCAATTGTGACCCACCGGGTGATGTAGGACCACCACAGCTGGCGTAGGCCAAGTCCCCCGTGACTGAGGTTGGTAGTCAGCCGGTGTTTGTTCATTTGTTGTTCTACCCCGGGTGTATCCCTGATGAACTGCAGCAGTATGTCGTCCCAGTACGCCATTCGTGTCCTATTTCCGAGGAACAGTCCTCTGTACGTCCATCGGGGGATAAGGACGGCGTTGATGATGGCCACCTTTTCGTAGGCGTTGAGCGGCAGGGTCCTGTACGCCGCTATGTCGTGGTGTAGCTGTGTTGTGACCATGTCCCATGCTGTGTCTTCTTGTGTGGGGTGCGTTGGTAGCTGTGCGTGCGCCCACGAGGGAAGCATTGCTGCACACCCTGGATACCCTCCACGACGTGGCCCACACAATGGGATTACGCTTCAACAAGGACAAAACTGAAGTGTGCCACTGGGCCAAGGACTACGACCTAACGCCCATCACGTGGCGGCATCAGCTCATCCCCGTGCGGCCACCTATAATGACATACCTGGGGCATATGTCGTCAACGAACACGTACAGTCGGGCTCCCGGGCATCGTTCCATGGTTTCACGTAATAGTATGTCGTAGTATAGGAGAAATAGCGTTGGGGAGAGGGGGCACCCCTCCTTCATACCCCTGGTGGGCCGTATGGGTAGGTCTTTTCCGTGTAGGGTTAGCACGGCTGGTGTATGCTGGTATATTTCCCCCAACATCCGTATGATGTTCTCTGGTGCCCCTGCCTCCTTGACGATCCCAGTCAGCATGGGTCGGGGGACTGAAGGAAAAGCTTTGGCCACATCAAGTAGGGCCACGTACCCGTCCTCAACGTGCAGGTCGTTTAATAGTTTTGTGGCCAACGTTGTGGTGTTTCGGCCCTGTGTGGCGCCGTGTTGTATGTCCAATAGTCCCGGGGTCATGGCTCCCGATATACGCGTCAGGAGGAGGCGAGTGAGTATACTATATATGGCCGTGGATACGTAGATTGGCCGGTAGTTTCGTGGGTCCTGGGGATCCTTCTTTTTATAGATGAGCACTACCCTGGACCGCAGCCAAGCCACTGGGATGTGCTGTCCGTTCCAGACTGCAACGATTGCCTGGTATAGTTGCCGCTGCACGTGGTCCGGTAGGTGCCGGAGCAGGTGTGGGGGGACACCGTCAGGTCCGGCAGATTTGTTCTTTGGTGCCCGTAGGCACTGCAAGTATTCCTCGTATGTGGGGGTCGTTGTGTTCCACGTGCGGCGCCGTACATGTTTCCGTATGAGTTGCCGGCACGCGTCTTCGTCGTATGTTGGGTCGCCCGCAAAGTGGTTGAGTACGTACTGTGTTCCTCCTATTGGGGGCTGCGGTGTGTCCTGGGCTATGAGTCCAGTGCGCCATCTCTTGACCATTTTATAAAAATAGCCCGATTTGTGCACTGCCGCCCGGCGCAGTTTGCCGATTTGTCTCCGTATGTGTTGCTCTTGTATTTCCCCGTACTCCCGTAACCGTGTTTTGGGGTCCGTGGTTTCCGACCAGCCTGCGGTGGTCGCTGTCTTTGCGCGCGTGGGTCGTCGTGGTCGCGCCGCGTGCGCTATAGCAGACAGTATCCGTCGTGCCGTGTGTAGTGGTGGGTCGTTGTTTGTTATGGGTAGTGTGGATATGGTGTTAGTAAACCGTTGAAATTGTTTTGTATACCACTTCGCGACTGTGGGCTGTGGTTTTCTGTGTGGTGGGTCGGGGACCCCTATCCTCCATCGGACCCCAAGCAGGACCATAGCATGATCCGATATGGGCATTTGTATGGTGTCATAGTAGGTCCAGGGTATGTTCGGTATTTGTTGCCGTATCAAGATGGCGTCTAGGCGACGTGGGCGTCCATGCCTAGGGATGCGGGTATAGTATTGCCGGGGGTCCGGGGGTTGGCTGCTAGCGTGCAAGGGGTCCAGGAACACTCCGCTGGCCAGGTCTTCCTGCCACGGGCGTGTCGGGTTGGGTGACCAGATGTCATCGTTGTAGTCCCCCATTATGATGTCGTATGGTCTCAGGGACTGCAGAAATAGGTCTACCTCCTGTTTGTCCTGTTGGCTGAATTTGGAGTACACGCACGCAATGGTGCGGCGGGGGCTGTTTGGGAGCTGTATCCTGATGGCCCCTGCCAATCCGTTGGGGGAGTATAACGTTTCGAGTATGTGAGGGACCACGGCGTTGCGGACAATGAAAGCTATCCGCGGTTCGTTCCCAGGCGCAGCGTAGCACTTGTAGTCGTTGTTGAGTGCTGTTGTGGCCGCCTCTGGTTTAGGGAAACCTGGGTGATACTCCTGGATGCCGCACAGGTCGATACGGCACTGGCTGATTAGGTGGAGGGTGTTGGCCCACCGTTGTAGGCTGACGGATCCCTGTGCTCCTTGTATGTTCGTGGAGGCCAGTTTCATGTCGTGGTCCTTCGCGGTGGTTGCGTCGTCTAGACTGTCATACCGTCGATTGGTGTTGACCACCAGGTGTTGTGCATACTCCTCAATGTCCAGCAACGGTATGGGGGGTCCCCGCACATCCCGGCATCCCTGCCGGAGCTGATATATCCTACGGTGCCCGGGGTTGGGATGCACATCTCCGCATTGGAGGACCCAGTTGGTGTTATACCGCGTGTTATATGGGCTGGTTACCGTGGTGATCGTGACAGGTGCATGGTAGCGGCATGGCGCTGCCGTGTTTGGGGCGGTCGGGGTGTGGAAGAAACAGACGATATAGAGGAGGAGTAGGCCTGGCCGCCATATACGGTAACTATGGGGGTTGGGGCCCCGTGCGTAACCGTGCCGGTGCCGTAACGGCGGGGTATATCGTCTGCGGACTCTCCGGTTCACGGGGAGCAGATACAACGGCCCCTCAGTATGCGTGGGGGCCAGGAGTAGGAGGAGGGCCATAATGGCGATGCAGGGCATGAGGAACAGGCACCTCACTTTTTCCCTTTGCCCTGCGGGTTTTTTGGCGGCCCCTTTCCTTTCGCCTTGTGTCTGTTGTCTACAGTGAAGGCAGCCGTACTGTCTGCTTGTTGTGTGGGTTGCGGCGATGCAGGCGCTGCCTTCTTCTTTTTTGGTGGTGGCGTTGTTTTTGTGGGCGTTTTCTGTGGTGTCTTGTTGTGGGCCTTGGTTTTCTGTGCTGGGTGTGGCTGCCGTGTGTGCGCTGTGGTTAATTTTGCCGGGTTGTCTGGTTGCTGGGCGGGGCTTTCATCCGTGTCCATGGTGGCCATATGTGGGTGGGCGTCTGATGGGGTGTCGTCGTTGGTGGCATGGCCGAGTTCGTTCAGGATGGCCTCGTCCCAGTCAGCCACGTTGATGGGTTCCGGTTCTGCGAAAAGCTGCTTTTCCCTGTTGATTTCCTTGATGACGCGTTCAGTCATCATGTCTGAGCCCAGTTGCTTCCCTGCCTTCATTCGTCTCCTGAAGGCCGCGTCGTCGCCCGTTTCCTGCGGCATTTTGTGCGCGAGCATCTGGTCGATGCGCTCTGCCGCCTGTGTGTCCGTGTTGTCATCTCCCAGCGTGATGTGGACGTATTCACCGGGTGCCACTCCGATGTATTGTCCGGCACTGAGGGCCACTGCCGTGGCGTGCTGGTATTGGAGGGAGGCGTAGGTGCAGCCCGCGTCGCTCCAGATGTTGGGTTCCGGCTTCCAGCTGGTCCAGCATCCAAAGAATGATGCCACGACTTTCGCCGTGTCGTCTCCTGCGCCCTGTGTCCACCCTACGAACACCGTCGTGGTGTCGTGCCTAGTCGGTTTTGGCGGCCGCTTGATGTCCCTAGAGCGGCTCGTGGACTGTGTCCAATTGTTGCGGTTGAGGATGACGTTGGTCATCACGTGGACCAGTTCGTAGCTTTTCATGCCCTTTAGCAGTTGGGCAATCAAGCGTCGGTCTGCATCTGGGTGGAATTGTACCAGTAGACGGTATGAGTCCACTGGTCGGAACCCCTTGAGGAAGGATGCAATGCTCCTTCCTAGCTCGAGCTGTTCTCTGTCGAGGTCGTCCAGTGTCTCCTGTACGGACGTTATTCTGTCTTCTTTGTGTTCCGTGTATTGTTGTCTCAGTATATACAGGCTCTCATAGTCCGTTTCGGTGAGCCAGTACGGTCCAGGGTTGCCAGCGTTTTCCTCCTCTTGTTTTATGGTCTGCAGTGCTTGTGTCAAGCGAGGCAGCAATGGCATGGGCAGGTGTAGTCTCCAGGCGTGCGACCCACTTTGCCCTGCGGTGTGTTCGGATGCGCACTTCCACCGAAAAGTGTTGTGGGGGTCTTTGCTTGCTACGGTGGATGCGACGTCAGACTGGTGGCCGTTGATCCGTTTCATAAATGCGCCTCGCGTCCTAATGCCCGTTTCTGGTGGGCACTCCACTACGATGGTAGTCTTAGCCGGTTCTGGTTGTAGTGTGTCTGTGCGGTCTTCCAGTCCCACTTGTATGGGTGTGCCCTTCATGAGTGCGTATGTTTTGTGCGTGGGCTCGTGTCCCATCTTTATGGTGTTGTCCAGGTGGAGGGCCATGATGGGTTTGGGTTGTAGGTGGTCGACCATAGTTTCGTGTTCCGGGGACCACTTGCGCACGGGGAATTTGTCGAATTGGTATACGCCCCTTACATAGCGGGCCAGTTTGCGCAGGGGGGCGCGGTGGAGGCAGTCCATGCGGTAGGTTTGTAGTGCTGTAATGTCTTGGCGGTCCGCCTCGTAAGCCAGGATCAGTTCCTTGGCCCCCGGGTCGCCGAGTGCCCGTAGGACTTGGTCAACCCGTTCGTCCTCACTTCCGCCCCATTCCGTTTGTATGGCGGCGCGCTGCATGCGTCGTTCATGGTTGCGGCGGGTCCCGGTTGCCTGTGGCAGTAGTAAGTATGTCTTGTTCCGGATGTCTGGGTTCCCTTGATGGTCGGCTTCCGTGTGTACTGTGTATTGGTGTGCTTCGGCCATCTCGGATACCGTGTGTATACCGTCAGAGTCTGCCTCATGCCTCACCGTCATGACGTCGCGCAGTTTGTGTTGCGCAAACAGAGGGAGTTGGTAGGTGTTCCTGTCATACCATACCCCTTCCTGTGTTTGCCTCCTGATGTGCTCTGTGGTCACTGCACGGTTTGGGTGCTTTGTTAAGTAGGTTTTTAGTCTGGTTTGTGCGTCGTACACAACTGATGCTTTCAATGTGTCTTGCTCTGCTGTAGTCATTGGTTGTTGTGACGCGCCCGTGTTGAGCTTTACGAGTTCTTCTATGAGCTGGTATTCCGTAGGTGTGTGTATGGGTAGTTTGTCCAGTGGGTTGTTGCCGTCTTCGTGGAATGTGTATGCCTGTGTATCCTCTTGGGGTGGTGGGGGGACGTAATTTAGCCCTTCGGTGTGTTGGTCAGGTGGTGTGCTAGGTTCCCCATTCTGGGGGGGCTCCCGCTCAGTGGTATCCTCTGGTTGGGGGTTTGAGTTTGTCTCCAGGATGTCCGGGTTTTCCTTTTCGTCCCCCTGGTCTTGCACACCAGTGTGCAGTCCGGACGTGTGCCTTTCGTAGTTTTCTGTCACGGTGCGCACCAGGCCATGGGGCGGGGGGTTGCTATCCGGGCCTGGGTTGGGTTCCACATCACCATCCTGCGTGGCATCCGGCACCCATTGGGTGTGTTGTGGGTAGACCACATCTGGGGTAATGGGCGTGATCCCGTCACGGCGCACATCCGATGGGTGGTCGGGTGGCGCCCAGCCGGTGGTGTCGTGCTCCAGGGGCAGGTCGTGTTGCAAGGGTTGGACCAGAAAGAGCCAGTATCGGATGGATAAGGCCATGTGGAAGCCCTCCCTCGTGCCCGTGAGGACATGCAGTCTGTGTCTTGCGATGTGGTAGTATGGGAGGTCAGTCCTGAGGTGTACCTCCCACAGTTGGCCTGTCGTGCTAGGTAGCCTCCTCCACACGTTGTATGCCACGTGCACTGGCGGGTTGGGAGTTGCGCAGTGATCCGTGTATGTGAGGAGTCTGTTGTTGTAGATTTGTATGTGGAAATACGCGTATGTTGGGTCATCCGGGGGAGTCGGGTCGTGGACCCAGCTCGTAGGTCTCGGGTAGGGGCGATTGCGTAGGCGTTGTGTTCGGCGGATCTTCCTGCGTGGTGAGTCTCCTATGCCCTTGTCGGTGGTGTCTTCATATGGCCGTTTCATGCGTAGGTTTCCTTGGTTCCCGAGGGGGTGTTGCTCGTCCCAGTGGGTCGTGCTCTGGTGCCTTTTGGGCAGTGGTTGGTGGGTTGGTTCCCCGTCCGCCTTTCGTTTGTGGTGGTTATATACCAGTGTTGACGATTGATGTTCCTGGTTCGCCATGGGTACGTGGTCTGCGCGCCTCCGTTTTTGTCCGGGGGGGGTGTTGTCCGCGGTGCGTTTGCGTAGCATCCTAGGTGTTTGGTACATATGTGGTGTGTCTTGGTTGTATCGCGTGCGCTTCGCTGAGGGTGTTGATGGGCTGGGGCCGGGGTTTGGTTCGACATCCCCGTCGCTTGTGACGTCGCGTAACCATCCGTCCGGGGTGTCCTCCACGGTCGGTCGGGGGCCCGTCTTGTGTGGTACTGGCGTGTGGTAGGTTTGCGAGGTGGTGTCCGGTATGGCCTCTTGCCAGGATTCCTGTCGTGGGTATAAGGGGTCTGGGGACATCACGTTGTAGAGTCGCCGTGGCACCAAGTCTGGGGTATCCGGTTGGTGTATGGCAAAATACTTGCATGTGGTGCAGCGGAAGTACACAAAGTCGGCCATGTTGCATCGGGGGCAAACTACATCGATGGCTGTGGTCATGTTTAATCCTACCGGTGAGTGGTGTTTCGTGTTTTTACAGTCAACTCGGTAGTTTCCAAGGGGGCGGGTCGTGGTGTGCCTGGGCCATGTACCTCTTTCACCAGGGGTGTCGCTGGTGATGGCACCTCCAATGTGCCATGTGTGGTAGACGGTTCCGCACAAGACTATGTAAACATCCCTCCTGCCCTATCCAACGCCTCCCAAGGTGAGAATATATAAGATGGGCCCTTGGGAGCAACCACCCACCCACTTTGGGGTCTCCCTGCTGGATTGCCGATTTTTCCTACCCTTGTCCACATAGCGGAGGGAAATTATTGCTCTTCTGGCGTAGCCACCGGTTGATCTACAGCTGCTTGGTCGGGCCACACGGCTAAATCTCTACGCTGCGCCAAGTGCTCCTTCTTTGCTTGCTGACTCATGAATGGTTTGCATTGAAGAAGAAAAAAAACTGCCTGTGTATAAGTACATTTCAGTGCAAGGCATCCGGTTGCACCTGTCCACACATCATCATTACCTGGTTTGGCATCATTCCCGCACAGGTATCATCACTGAATAATTGCCTTGTCTATCAGGGTATTGAACCTCTCTGGCTGCTTGGAACTTTCCCCACCATAAAAGAGCGAGGAGAAGCGGGGAGAAATCAAATTGGCAACATAACCCCTGCCGTCTTGGGGTCCCCAGAGTTAGGAACAATCAAACAAATTCTTTCACATTTGAATTTTGCATTAATTTCCAAGCACATTGTGTGAAACATATGGGGCAAAACCAAAAATGCACCCCTTGAACTAAGCACCAAAACAAACTTTCCAGCACCATTGGTGCCATGACCTCTGGACCACTATCTGTCAAAACCTGGGGGGCTGGGGGGGAAGTTGCATCCAAGGACCTAGCCCCCAACATCCCCACCCCCCCCTTGAGAAAGCTGTGGTATGGCAGGGAAGGGCCCAGGTGCTTCTTCAGGGGGGGAAATACATGTGCATCCTAACCACCCCCTTGTCCTAGCTACACAAAGTCCCAAATTAATGCGGTCCCTACGCCTACTGAAGCTTGGGCAAGGCCGTAGACACCCAGGTTCAAAAAGAGAAAATTGCATGATGAGCTGGTACAAGAAAGGGGGATGTAGTGCACAATATCCCCCAAATCAGAGCTATGTGGGTTCAAATGGGCAAACACTCACAAGAAATGTGTCCGTGTCTCTATGTAGCTGGCAAATTTGTCACCAAACCCATGTCTTATGTGCCTGCACTACACTTGGTACCGAATTAAATCAGGTCCCAAATTAATATAGTCCCTACATCTACTGTAGCTAGGACAAGGGCATAGCTAGGACAGGGGGGGGGGGGGCTTGCTGTGATACCAATTTCCCCATTTGTCCGCCCCATCCCCTCTGCTCCCATGCCAATAAAGTGCCTTTTCCTATTTTTTCCTCGACCAACGTTTCCCGAGACACCCGGCCCCACTTTTTGGGGGGGCTCCAACCCCCCCACAGTCTAAGGGGAAATATTTGCACTGCGCGCTACTTTTAGACTATGTTCCCCCCGAAGAGCCCCCAAGCAAACCCCTTGGAAACGCCCTTAAAATTAGGTGACGCAAACTGCCCCGGCTAAAGAAAGTTGCAAACTACCTTCCCTTCACATAACACACATCATGCACAACTGGAAAAGCCATGAACAGCGCATTGGTCGCCACCCTCAAGAACACAGAACTGTCTTTCTGTTCCATTGTCTACTAAGTACACATGGACTCCATCTTGCATTGGCGATTTACCACCTGTAGTGCATCTTGGTAGTACTCCAAGTGGATGAGCCCATCTCCCGCCATCCCAACCACCGTGGCAGGAACTCGCACGCCGTTGGAGCGGGTGTAGAACACCCGATCGCCAAGACTCAAATCCATGAAGAAAGTGTTTCTAAGAAAGGAGGAGGGGGGTATGAAGTCCTGTAGCATATGTGCAAGCACGATAGATCAATGTGTGCACACGAGCATTGCGCCTTGCCATGCCTTGACACAACCATGCTACGCCTTGCCATGCCTTGACCCAAACGTGCTACACCTTGCAAAACCTCCGCTAGGGGTCACCATGATGCCCCTAGGGGCCCCTAGTATCTCAAAGTATGGGTCTCTAGTACGGCCATACACCCAAATAGTTGCACTGCACGCGCACTGCGCTTGAGGCTCCCCCTAAAGTCCAACGCAGGCACAATTGCATGGCACAAAAGACAGAATAGATGCTCGTCAATGGCCATTGGGGGAATCCTTGCACTGCGCGCGCACTGCGCGCTAATTTTAGACTGTGTTCCCCCCCGAAGAGCCCCAAGGCATACCCCTTGGAAACGCCCTTAGAATTGGATGACCCAAACTGTGCCAGCTCAAGAAAGTTGCAAACTACCTTCCCTTCACATAACACACATCATGCACAGCTGGAAAAGCCATGAACAGGGTATGTCGCCACCCTCAACGACACAAAAAAAGCATCCAATGTGCGTTGCCGCTTTTCTAGGGGGGAGTATCCGCACCGCCGCGCACCGCGTCCGCACCGCGGCAGGTATTTGAACAACTTCTCCAAGAGATGGTCTACAGGGAGAGGAGTTGTAGATGGTACCTGCTGGGCTCTGAGGCGTTACCATTCCCCCTGATTGGCTCTGGATGAAAGGGTCTACGGAACAACCCCAGTACCCGCACCGCGCATGCACCGCGCGCGCACCGCGTCTGCTACTCCCCCTAGGACCTGCAGTGCATGTTTTGCCTGTTTCTTGGCCTCTCTCTCTCTTTTCTCTCGGCGCAAACGGTCAATCTCAAGCTGCAATATTGGGGCTTCATAGCCGCCTTCTAGGAATGGTTGGCCATCAAGCCCATCCTCCATAATTATGTTTTCCTCATCCCTTGGCAAGTGCTTACCCTTGCTGAACCGCAAGATCTGCTCAATCACGCTCAATCACCTTTGGCACACCCGTGACAGGTTGCTCCGGATACTTTGGGCGCACCTTGCCAAAAGATGCCCTGCACGCGCCTAACGCTCCCTCCTAGAAAAGAGTGGATGTGGTGGAGGTGAGCAAAAAAGTGTGAAAAGGGGTGGAAATGGGTGAAATTGGGTGGAAATCCAAAAATACCATATCCCCAATGTGGAAAAAGCATCAAAACGTACGCAACAGGGAAACAATGATGCCCCTCGTAGCTCAAAGCATGGGTCTCCAATACGGCCAGACGCAGAAATAGTTGCACTGCGCTTAAGGCGCCCCCATTAAAAGACCAAAGGTACCTTTCTGTCAACAAAGCACAAAACGGTGGTGGCATGTGGTGGACACCAATGAGTTCTGCATCACCCGGCATGCCACCATGCTGGGTGACGACATCTCGTCATCTGACCCTCGCAACACAACATGACCCTCGCAACACAATAGGGAAGTACTGTAACCCCACCCCCAGCCCCGTGGGCCCCGGTACCGCTGAGGGTTCGACCCGGCTGGTGGGAGGAGGCGAGCGAGGACAGGGAAGTCGTGGGACCATTCACACAATGTACCGTACATGGTGGCGGGTGTGGCATACGCCATGAGGCGTGTGCGGGTGCCTCCCATCCGGCGTCTTAACATAACCACCTGTACAAAGCAATGAAAACAAAGTCACAGGATGCGGGAAGGGAAGGGAGGATCTGCTGTACCCACCACATGGTTTGCTCCACATCCCATAGGCTTGTGGAATACGAGATAAAGTATGTCGGTATGGTGTGCACACCATAAAGCTGACTGCGGGTGACCCGACAAGAGTGTCACCTGTGACCGGGTGGTGATACTGAGCAATAGGCCCACCCAGGTTTTGGTTGTACGATGGGTGCATGATGGCGTACGGTGGGTGTATGATGGGAGTACGATGTGTGTACGAAGGTGTACAACGGGTGTAGAATGCTGCACAATGGGTGTACGATGGGTGTACGATGGTGTACGATGGGTGTAAAATGGGGTATGACGGGTGTATGACAGGTGTGCGATGGTGTACAACGGGTGTACGATGGTGTACAATGGTGCACAACACGTGTATGATGGTGTACGATTGGTGTTGGTGTAAGATGGTGTAGGACCAAATGGATGAGCATTCAATGCCGCACCAAGAAGAATCTTTCTGACGTGGCGAGGCTGCTGGCCTAAGGGCTTTACATAGTTACCGCACACTTCAGCAACCATTCGCCTATGCGACTACTAGGCTGTGTGTGTGTATGAGTGGAGGGGTGGAAGAACAATATTAGAGAGGGAGACCCGCATGGGTATATGAGTGGAGGGCTAGATGGGCTAATGTAACACCTGTGGGTGTGAGGGAGGGGGTCATGCAAACTGTCGTGCATACAGCGTTGGTGTCAGTGATGCACAGGCACAGGACTGGAAAGCCCCACATTTCTGTCAGAGCCTGTGTAACATGGTGCATTTCGCTGTCCGCTGTAGGGCCTGCTGCCGCAACAAGCACGCGATCCTGGAACTGCGCGGGGAGATAGTGCTGCGGCGTGGTGTGTCCCAGAGAGGAAAACCTTGATGGGAGAAGCGGAGTAGCCAAGGCATTGCATGATGTCTGTGCGGCGTTTGATGCCCCACAGGCTGTGGAGGTCAGCACGTTGGGCACTAAAGGGCCCCCATGGGAATGAAACTGGTACGGGACCAGATTGACGCTGGGTGTATGTAATGAAAAGTAGACAATATCCTCGAGGGTGGAGTGGGGCAGGTGATGAAAGTGTTCCCCGTTGCCCTGGACCCTGCGGTCCATCGCTTTTTTGTCTTTATGGACTGCTTTCCATCCCTGAGCAGTCACATTCACCTATCACTCTACAACCCACAGAGGACAGACTTTGCAGACAACAGCTGAGGTCAGCGATCTTGAGAACAAGGAAAGATGCTTTGACCTCTTGGGCGAGGAGACGCGTGTGTGTGGTGGAGAGAGAGAGAGAGAGAGAGAGAGAGAGAGAGAGAGAGAGAGAGAGAGAGAGAGAGAGAGAGATAGCTGAGAACGGGTGTCAGGAGCTGACGCCTCCCACTTGCACCATCCATGAACTGCTTTCCAATGGCAGATTTACAGCCATGGTAGCTTCCTTTTTGCCATATTTATGTTGATCTGTCTCCCGCTAGTGGTGGTGTGCGCCGCCGCATCGACAGCTCTTGCTTTCAAATATGCCACGGTATCTGCACAATTTTTTTGTTTTGTCGGCCAGGCACTGCTTTTCATTTGCTACAGGATCTTGAGCTGTGGGGACAATTTGGTTGCCACTTTTGTGGTTCACATGCAGTCTCCCAAGGGATTTTGCCTTCTTCAATCTCCTGGGTAAATCTCCGGTGATATCCAAAGAAGGATCTGCACCATGTGGGGACTGGGCACTCATTACCCCTCAGCAAGATGGCCTCTTACACCATGGGTGGGATCATGTGGTCCACACAAGTTTAGCTGCAGATGCCACTTCAAATCGCGAGCTTGATGGCTCCTCGATCTCTGGGTGTACTTGTTGGGTTCACTCCCTGTGCCGTCCTGTCCTGTCCTGTGCAGCAACCCTCCAAGTGACGCGTAGAGTGATAGTGATATCGCAATATTTTCGGAGAAAAAGTGATGGCACGTGGGCCCTGTTACGCCTGCTGCTAATGCTGCCAAACCTCCTGATCAAGCCTGTTGCCAAGCCTGCCGCCAAGGCTGCAGGTGAACCCATTCCAGTTGCAGCATGGAGCAAAGTGAAATTCTTGAGGAAGACAGCGCATTTCCAATTTGACCAAGAGTTGCAGTGAGACCATTGTATGAGAGCGGCTGTATGTGTGTCAATCCCCTTTGGGGAAGGCAGTAGCAGCGGGCAGTGCAAGTAGCAACACAGCCCATCGCAATGGATGGCATTCCCAACTCAGGGATTACAGATGACGTAGCACGACCTGGGGAGTTGGGGGGGGTCCCAGCGTCGCCTCATGGGAGTCTTTTGTCTATGCCAGTCAAGGTCGCCCACAGTCGCCAGATCAAGGCCCTGTTTTCATATTTCATGACACGGCCCTGTGCAACCTGGCTCTTGATTCAGACGGCTTGACAGATCAAGGCCGTGATGCTGACAAGGCCCAATCCAACGACGTGGCGTTTGATTCGGGCAGCCATCCTAGTATGAGCAGCAGTGGGCATGGAGGGTGTGTACAATGTTCTGAAAAGGCTTGCCGTCGGGGTTGGGAAGCATTGCCTGAGCAGCACAGCCACAACCCAAGCTTGATAACAGCGATCAGCCCGAGAACCCTGCAGTGGAACATCGAAAAATGGCCGTAAGGAATTGAGGTTATCAGCAGGGCCAATGCACAATTGGGCATGACGGATTGTGCCTGTTTGGCGCTTTAACTAATTGATTCATGCCCCCCCTGGCCCGGCATTGATGTCCCACAGACGTCATGCCGGATAAAGACAATATGCATCACGGTCTTGTTTTCTTCGACCAATATTTGTCCATTGGTTCCAGTCAAATAATCGTATTTGTGAGGCAATGAAGCCCCGTTATCGGCCAATCTTGTCTGATGCCTTCTCCAAGGGCCTTGTTGTTTTATTGAGGGGTTTGCCTTTGGATGCAGGACGTTAGCGGTTGAAGTTTGTAGATCAGAGTGTTGAGCAACAGGGCTGCGTGATGGGCTTTGGATGCGACGTGCACTGAACAGTCACCCATAACTTCCACATTCCCAAGCATCTTAGTGTTGTCGGTTACCGGGCACAGCACCATTGCTGACCAAGAGATCCGTGCACGCACATCAACGGGCCAAACCCAGGGTTTGTTGGCGCCGATTCGGTGCCATTTGTGGGCTCCCGGATGCTTCCTTATGGTGCCGGCTGCGCACTGGGAATTTGGAACTGTGAAGGGCGTCCGGCGTCCAGTAAACCGCAAATCGGCTACCGTCTACAATTCCTCCACGCAACACGAACCACACGCGGAGCAATCGCCACCGCCGTGGCAGTGCACCACCTCGCACGCCACGCATGCCAGGTACTGCGCCTCCAAGAGCGTGATGCCTGGGGGCCACCATGAGCCGCGGCCCAACGGCTTCCACGTCAGTCCGCTCTTCCCATACAGGGTCTCAAAGAGGGTCTGGGCGACCAGAAATGCCCCGACTCTGCTCTGGTGCTTCCCGTCGCGAGCGTACAACTTGTTGAACAGGTGGCGGTCGTCTGCGTGCACTCTCTGGAATGCCTGCCCCGCCGGGGCCACTGTGGCAGCGACGCCTGCGGCGGCAAGGACCTCATAGTACCGCTGCGCACCCCTCACCAGAGCGGTGGTGAAATCTGCGAAGGTGTGCCAGTGCCAACCAGGGCCTTTCACTGGGTACGCGGTGCCGGTGCTGTCCTGCAGGGCCCACGTCTGCAGCACGACGACCGGCGTGCCGCAGCGCTTTGCCCCTGGAGCGTAGAACGTGCGCAGCGTCTCCAGGGAGTAGCCCCGCGTGTATTGAGCCCCCAGTGCGTGGCTGACTGGGGAGTTGTCCTGCAGGGCCCCGAGGATGGACTGCTCCTGCAGCACCACGGCCTCGTACGTGCAGCCGCCGTCGAAGGGGGCGGCAGTGGGATACATGTCGGCGTGGTAGCCCAGAGTCGCGCCCCCGGGAGTGCGGCTGTTCACTGTCGGCTGGTGCCCAAGGCGGTGTGACACAACCTTCGGCAAAATCAGTTCGATGTCCACTGCAAAGGAGTTGCCCACAATAAAGACGCGAGCGGGCCCAGCCGCAGTCGTGTCAGCGCACACGGCCTCCTCGGCCTCCAGGGCGCCAACAATTCTGGCTAACAGCAGCCACAGCCATGTGATCAACAACATCGCTCTGAGAGGTACGTGGTGCACGAGGGGACGACGGGTGTGCACATGCAGCACGCTCTGGGCGCCGACCGAAATTGCGAGATTATTCGGCCCACACTCAGCCTACACTCGGCTTACACTCGGCCTACACTCAAATATAGCCCCCCCTCCCGTTGTCCAAGACACCAAGATCATCAAATTGATACAGTCTGGGCAGCAGCATTCCTCAGGTTGCTTCCTGCAGGCGACAGAAGCGTCCCAGGTGCCAAAGAGGAAGAGAAACCCCCTGTCATACACACTCTCCCAGATTGTTGGGGAATTAATCGTAAAGGGACAGTATTAGCCCCTTGGGGATCTGACATGTGCTTGCGGTGCCACTTGGGAATAGACTTGAATTTGGAATCTGTCCATGCATAGCTGGTCTCGTCATGGAGGTATCTTAAAAAAAAGAGTAGTATGACTGCTTGAGGCAATGTGTCTTGAACAGTGTGGCCGCTTGAGGAAATGTGTTTTGAATGGTATGGCCTCTTCAGGTAATGTGTCTTGAATAGCTTGGGCGCTTGAGGTGGGGAGAGAAAGGGCCCAAACGCTAGCAACACGGGGGGGGGCGTCTCCTCGCTTTTGTACGCGACCCCCCCCCCAGTAGAAGTGGGCCGAAGGCCCCTGGGGGGATTGGAGGGGGGGGGGGGTTCAAGGAGGGGCGATGGGGGGGGGGGGGGCAGTCAGGAGGGTTGGTTGGTTGGGGGGGGGTCCAGGTGGGGCAATTTGGGGTGGTGGGGGGGGGGGGGGGTTGGCACAAGGCCTTGGTGGTTAGCTCTGGCCATGAGGCAACGGAAACTGGGCTCGCATACGCCCCCGTGTCACAGGCGCATGGTCATAACCACATTGTTCAGTGTGTTTCTTGCTGCACTGCAGCGCAGAACAGTTCTGTACCACACCAGGTGGTTGCTGGCTGTACTTTGGCTTTGGTCCTCTGGACACTGAGGTCAGCTCGCACCCACCACCCTCCCACAGTGCCGGTTAGTCTCTAACCCTTGCCCTGCAGATCGTGCCCCTGTCAAGCACTTGCTCTCTGGCACGTAAGGACGTGTCGTACCCGAACCTCGGGGGCGCAATGGCGCCTTTGGTGGCGCAAAGGCGTCTCAACATTTCAACAAAAGCTCCGGCTGCCGGACACCTCAACCGTTCATTACTGTACTGTGTGTGGCGCTTACCTTTTCAGCACCACACCATGCGTGCACAAGCCGCCCACATTTTCATGTCCACTCGCATCCAACGCCCTCTCATGGGCCGCATTCTCGCGGCCCTTGCCATGCTTCGGCTTTCCAACACGTAACGACGTGTCGCGCCTGTGCTCCAGGGGCGCAATGGCGCCCTGTTATTTCACCTTTATACTGTTCTGTGTTGCCTTGGCGTCCCATACACCCTGGTCAGCTCGAACCCACCACCCTCCCTTTGCGCCGGTTAGCCCCCGACTCATGCTCTGTGGATCTCTCTCCCACTCTCTCCCTCTCTTTCTTTCCTGCTCTCTCCCCTGCTCCCCACCCTCTCTCTCTCTCCTCTCCGTTCCTTTCCCACTGCGTCCCACTCTCTCTCTCTCTCTCTCTCTCTCTCTCTCTCTCTCTCTCTCTCTCGCTTAAAAGGGGTTTTCGGGACGTTCGGTGTATCACTATCCCCCCCGGGGTTCGAACCATCCTCCGCAGGACAGAAGAGGTGCAGTTAATCCACTGGGCTATGACGATTGGGTATCTGCACCATTTGCTCCAATGTGTCCCCCTGCGTGTCACCCCCTGTCATGCATATCTCCTTTCGCATGGGGGTGTGCTCAGCAGCGTGTAGAGGAACCGGACAGCGTCCCCGGGTACCGGGTCCGCCTGCCTGAAGAGCGTTCTTTGGAACAGCCTCAAGAGGTCCGCTCGGCCCGCCAGCCACACATGCATGCAGTCTCCAGTTCTGCTCACTGAGGAGGGCACCGCTCTGTGTCCCTCTGCCGTCGGACAGTGGAGGATCGCCTCCCACTGGAACGGGTGCCACTTGCCTGCACTTTTGGGTCGCCACTGGACCTGCATGTTCGCCAGAGCCTGAGTCTTTAGGGTCCAGTTGATCTGGACCATCACCGAGTAGAGCTCCTGATTGCTCATCAGCAATGGTTCCCCATGATTGTCCACAATCTCACAGTGCATCCTGGTGCTGTGTGGTTGGTCCAGTCGGAGCAGGATCCCTTGATTGCGGGCCCAGGCCATTGTGGTCAGCTCTGCTTCGACTGCTCGCAGTCCTTCATTTGCGATGGCGTCTAGCTGGCTCAGTGCTTGCACCTTGAAACGCTGGCGTTCTTGCTGAGGCTTGACCTTCTTTGGGGCTGGCTGGATGTGTGTGTAAGGGCCATGCCGTTGCTGACGTGGTCCTTTCTCCTGCCATGTCCTTCCCGGCGGCATTACGCCCGGATGCTCTCCCGCGACAGGACGCGGGGTTCAGCCGCTTTGTGGTCGCTTCTGTGTGCTGATGCTCGCCGCGACAAGACGCGGCTCTTGTGACGAAAACTCTGCGTCGGAACGCAGATTTCAGACATGCATGCATTGTTGAGCTTAAAACCTGTGAGATATCCGCACCAGAATGCAGGGGCTACAGGTTCTGTCATTACCGACCCCGTCCTGGGTTCCTGCTTTTCCTGAGCTTTCGCTTTTTGCGCTGCCGCCTGGTGTCGCTCACTTCTGTGCTGAAGGACAGTGTGTCCGCTGCAGACAGTGTGTCCGCTGCAGACAGTTCATTCAACAACTCTCCCTAGTGTGCGTGTCCTGTCCTTATGTCCTCGCTTTCTGAACTGCTTGAGGTGTATGGACCCATTCCACGTGGAGTTGGTTCCCCGGATGCTTCCCCTGTCAGCTCATCACTATCCATGGGTACCATACCCAAGGATGACCAGAGTGCCTTGGTGTCCTCCGAATCTGATCCAGACCCTCCCCTCAGGCCTACCGTAGATTCCGACCCTGATGATGAGTGTGGTGCAACATGCTGAGACCACAGCGGGCTCGAACACATGCCTTCCATCGCCATTCCATTCGCCACCCCATTCCCCTGTACGTTGACATGGGCTGGGACATGCTCCCACCTGACTTCTCTTCCTGGCGTCGCCATTTCCTGGAGCAGCATTTCCCAGACGGGGACGGGGACCTGCAGCTTACCAGACGTGGTTGTCCATCCCTTTGACTTCCAGTGCTGGGCCCTGCCATTCGCTCCCAGCTGCAGGTACTGTGAGTCGGTGAGGATTGCCAGTTTTGGCACCCAGAACCCCTGTAGGGCTTCCAGGGCTGCCCAAAGCTCCGCTCGGTTATTTGTTTGCCTGTGGCGTGTTGGTACGTAGCCGCAGAAGCGCACCTCCGGTCCTTGCTCATCTTCCGCTGCCAATACGCCAAAGCCCCCGGCCCTGCGCATGTCCTTGTGGCTCAGTCGTTTTGACGACCCGTCCGTGTACACAATTTTGTAACCCTTTGCTACCAGTTTTGCAATCAGATCTTGCACTCCTTGTAGCACTCCCGGGCCTGCCTGCCTCGGGCGCTTCGGGCGTGATTCCGTTTCCCTATGCCAACTGTGCTTGTCGGCTGATCGCTCTTGCGTGAAGCACTCTGTGTGTGTTTGCCACCATGCATTCAATCCCCCATGGACTCGTACTTCCCCTTGTCGTGGCTGTACTCCGGTATCTCGAAGCTGCTCCAGTGACTGCTGGAAGCCTCTCCACTGTTCCTTGCGCTCTCCCGAGTAAAACCCCACCCATTCACACAGCTCCCTTAGCCAGGTTGTCACGTATGATGTGAACACCGGTGATGCTCCTGCTTTGACTTCGCATCGGTATCGCCAATGGGCACTTCTTGCTGACCACATCGCCTTGATTCGTGTTCAGCAACCACTCCTGGTGGTCGGACTCCATCATGTCTCGGACCGCAGACTTCCCGTTACCAGTGTCCACCGGGCCATAATAGTGCTGTATAACCGCCGCCGCCGCTTTAAACATGGGGCATTCGACCATCGCGTGCTTGACCGTCTCCTTTTGGGAGCACACCGGGCACTTGTCCGTGCCCGACCTCTTGTAGACTCTTGCATGCACAGTCAACTTGTGCCACAGCACTTTTTGCGCAAAGTCCTGAACCCTCGGCGGCAGTTGTGCTTGAGCCCATTGTTCCCATACCTCCGGTGTTTGTGGGTCGCGGACTCCTGGCTGTGAGGCGTAGAATTGAAGCAGCCATGCCCTGGTCCAGTTTTGGGCGTGGACTGCGGGGGTATCAAAGCCCCCTTGTGACGGGACTTTATTGAGGAGTCGTCCGCCATGATTGTACACCCCTTTCCATGTTCGGGGCAGTGCATTCAACAGCCTTACGTCCTCCAAGGATTGCAATTGACCCCACGTCAATTAGCTCTGGGGTTGGGGGGGGGGGGACAGGCTCCGCTTACCTCCCCTTGCCCTCCCTCTAACCATATCATCACCATAAACCTATCCCTAACCTTTGCAGTAACCTGGTTTGGCCATGCCAGCCATGTTGATTGGGCTGAACATCATCCACCAAATTTCATTCATGGCTGCTTTTGCCACATCATTGCTCTCCATTTTGGACCCCAATACTCACGCTAATCAAGACTGAATATTGGGACCGAGCTGGTGGGGGAGGGAACATCAGCTATGACTGGTGAGGGACATCAAGAATGATTCACGCATTGATGGCTCTTGACAAAGTGGAATCAGCTTGCAAGTGAAGCCCATCACCACGAGGCCCACTTTCAAGGCTTTTTGGACTTCTGAAGGGCCAAAATGCCCCAAAATGGGCTCAAAATGGGCTAATTTCACCCGTTGGGGCACCCCAAATGGTCTACGATGAGGTTTGGAAAAATGCATTTTTGACCCATTTTTGGTCCCAAAACAGCCCATTTTCAAGGCATTTTGGGATTTTCGGAGGACCAAAATGGGCCACCCAAGCTCAAAACGGTCCAAAAACACTTGTTTCAGCGTCGCACATAGTCTAGGATCATTTTTGAGAAACGTCATCTTTTTGCCCCTACTGGACTCTGTTGACCCATTTGGGCACCCACCTATTGGGGCTTGAGCTTGCAGCTTGCCGCAGCCTAGTGGGCCTAGGTATTGGGGTCTAGGCGTCCGTTTGGGCAATTCTAAGGGGTGGAAACCACAAAAAGTGGGGGGTTGCGGGTGGAGTAGGTGTCCTCGGAATCGCATTTTGAGCCATGTAGCCAAAATATGGCCAATTCTTGGTTTGTGGCCGTCGGCAGCCAATCTGGAGCTTCCGGGGGCCTTTTTGGGCCCTTTCCGGGACATATCATGGAGTTAGAGGGCCGCAAAGAGCTCGTTGACACGGGGAAGTCAAGCCGCACGTGTAGTGTACCCACCGTTTCCCTTCGTTTGGCCGTTTTGAATGTGTTCCAGGGCTTTTTTGGCCCAAAAATGGCTGTTTTTGGCCCTAAATTGCAGTTTTTGAAACTGAGGTCCACCACTTGCGAATCCCGTTCCCGGCCGCCACCGTCGAATTTCTCGCTGAAACTTTGTGTGATTGTACTTCACACCCATAGGTTTCATGCACCAAAATTTCAACCAAATCCAAAGCACCACGACGGAGTTATGATTTTTCCCCATTTCGCGCGTGCTGCTGCTTGCTTGCTTGCTTGCTGCTTGCTGCTTGCTTGCTTGCTGCTACTGCTGCTAAACCCGGTAGGTCCACCCTAGAAACTAAAGAGGGCTATAAAACCAAGACTGGTTCCACCAGCTCGGTGACCCTAGCCTAGGGTGAGAGCTAGGGCTAGGGTTAGGGTCAGGGTTACGGTTAGGTGTAGGGTTTGGAGCAAGCTAAGGGTTGGGATGGCATTAGAGTCAAGGTTGGGTTCAAGTATAGTGTTGGGGTGCTCCACCGCCTGGGCGGGGAGGGGTGCTATGTGGGCAAGGGAAAAAATTTTCGGGCGCCTTTGGCGCCACCATATGTATGGCCGGCAGCTATTGACCCTTGGTAACTAAGTGGGCCCGGAGGGCAGGGAGGGGGGGGGGTCGCGTACCCGAACTAAGGAGACACCCCCCCCCGTGGCTAGCAACACAAAAAGTAACACCCCCCCTTGTCCTAGCTACGCAAAAGTCCCAAATTAATACGGTCCCTATGCCTACTGTAGCTAGGACAAGGGCGTAGCTTGCTCGCGACACATACAACTACCAACACGCACATGAGTGAATGCATGGTATCATCGCACCTTAACCTCCTTGCACTTTCCCAAAGGCATGCAAGAACAAGAAAGTGTTTGAAACATGAAATTTCAGTTTCACACCCATGTTCCCACAAGCAATGAGGCATGAGAAGCCTACAAATGAACGGCTTGGAAACCCTTCTTGCGATCATACACCATGCGGAACAATTGCACATGGTCACCACTTGAAGTTGCCTTTGAAGATGCCTTTGCCCGAGGCTTAGGGGCTGGCTTGGGCTCCTGCAACTTCAAATTCTTGGGAATGAAATTGCCTTGCATGTGGTCTCTTGTAAAGTACAACTTCCCATCAAAGACATGGGCCATTCCCCACACACCTCGGGCAGCCTTAGCCCAAATAACTTCAATGGGGTCATCATTGGAGTCACTAGATTCATCACTTGAGGAAAGGGATGGGGATCGAATGAAGAACTCCATTTTTTGAAGAGGAGCACAGGGGTGTGTGACCACCTGCCCACCCTTCATGTACTCCAACACCGCAAACGAATCCCCCTTCTCCGATGGTCCCTTCATTGTGGCGTCCACACGCTCACCGGTGGAACGTGTGAAAATAAGTGGACGCCCAGGTTCAAAAAGAAAAGATTGCATGATGATCTGGTGCAAGAAAGGGGGATATGGTGCACAATGTCCCCAAAATCAGAGCTATGTGGGTTCAAGTTGGTAAACACTCACAAGAAATGTGTCCATGACTCTATGTAACTGGCAAATTTGTCACCAAACCCATGTCTTATGTGGCTGCACAACATTTGGTACCGAATTAAATTAGGTCCCAAATTAATATAGTCCCTACGCCTACTGTAGCTAGGACAAGGTCGTAGCTAGGACAAGGGGGGGGGGGTATGAAACCATTGCACGGGACCAAATGTAGTGTGTGGAAGAAAGGATCAGGCGGGAGTGAAATGTCCCGTGTACCCCCCCCCCCCCCCCCGAGATGGCAGAGGCCCATTTGATGCCTCCCCGCACGAGGGACCTTGATACCGCAGGGGTTATGTAGGCTAGGGGGATCAATGGTGGGAACTAATCAACTGAATGTCCCCGCTAGAGACACTTTCAGTCTTTAGTCCATCAGTGTAACAGTTGCACACATTTGCTCGTGTCCCCTTCTTGGTTGGGGTGCTCCACTATCATATGTACAGGCGCATACCATGCGGCAGAGAGCTCGGCGGGTTAAGGGCATGTGTCTTCTTGTTGACTATATGTACATCCCAAATCACAATAGTAGGACGCAGTGTTACCAGCAAAACATGCTACTACTCGCTCTCACCTGCTGGGCTAGGGGTTACGAAGCCATTTCTGTTTGCCCTGAGGCATTATGTAGCCATTTCAGTTCTCCCCAAGATGGCAGGGTCTACGCAGCCATTTCATTTTTCTCCAAGGCGGCAGGGTGTACGAAGCCATTTCATTTTTCCCACACTGGCACAGGCTATGTAGCCATTTCGGTTCTCCGTGAGTTACACAGCCATTTCAGTTTTTCGTGGATGGTAGGGATTGTTACATATCTCCCCCTCCCACCAATCATGCATGCACATTTTGTGCCTGTATGGAGTTGAGGGCAACAATAGTTGGCAAAATGAAAAAGGCAGGATCACATGCTTGCTTACCCAATGGATGGGTGTGGATGCACTGGCTCCAGAGGAATTTTGGCTCTAGAGGAATTTTGGCTGAAATATGGTCACCGTGAGCTTCTTGACCAAGAAGCCATGTTTCGCTTCCCTATTTGGATGAAGCATACACTTTTGGTGGACAGTAGTGTGTTCATGTTGTGCACCGAGAACTGTTTGAGGTTGTCTTGCAGCAAAAATCGTGGCACCTGTTCGTGAATATTTGAACCATGTTGTGTAGGACATTTGGTGTACTGACAAATTGAATCTTTTCAACCATTGTCCTCAGTTCCCTTTCTTTGTGACCCATTGCCGCTAGAATTCGTAGAATTTGGTGTGCCATTCTGCCATTGCTACTTTGTGCACATTGTACAGGCAGTAGTAGCATTGTGGAAGCACCATACAGGAGAAGTTCGGAACAAGAGTCACCGTGCATACATCAGCCATATGACAACCATACATCAGCCATACGCCAGCATGTCTAGTAGCTAGAAGAGCCACAGGACTTTCATGCACAGCTATACACGGGCTGGACAAAGGGGGGGGGGGGGGCAAACAAAGAATCGGTCAAAGGGGGGATACAGGGACAGGGCAAAGCAAAGAGGCATACTAGCAAGCAAATGTCTCTCTTTGCTACTGCTGAATGAAACCTCTACCTGCAGTACATAGTGCACATAGTGGGTGGCAGAAATGTCACCAATGCAGCAAATGAGCAAACAATTGCTCAATCTGTGCCCTGTACCACCTACCGGCCAAATTCAAAAAATTTTATTTATTGTTTTTGAAATGGGTGACATTAATTTTTTTTCATTTTTTTTTAATTTTGCATGTTGTCTTTGGGTTGTTTGGGCAGCAGAATTAATTCATTTTGGCATAAAACTTTTTTTTGGCATACTGTCCCAAGTGGTCTGCCACCTTAGTACTAACCTGCCCCAAATAGGCTTCTGAAACTTCTGACATTGGCTAGGGTCACCAGCCCTCACCATACTAGGCCTCCTTCTGGGATGTTTCGTTTGGAAGGTGCATTTAAACTTTGATCTGACTTGGAGCTCGGTTGCAGGCCACAAACACACCTTCGTTTTCGTTGCTCTGGTAGTGCATTGGGCTGCCCATCAAATGGGCACTGATTCAAACCCCAGTGTCCTGAGTTTGATCACATGTCCTGCAGTGGTCCCGGCCCCAAACACACCTTCCTTTTGCTTTTGGTGCACTTACAGTGATGTAACAACACAAGACTTTTGTCCATTTTCCACCTGGGGGCTGTCACCTCGCTTTTGTACGCGACTCCCCCCCCCCCGGTAGAAATGGGCCGAAGGCCCCCCGGGGGGGGGGGGGGGGATTGGAGGGGGGGTTCAGGGAAGGACCATGGGGGGGGGGGGGGGAGGCGGTCGGGAGGGTCGGTTGGGGGGAGGGGGTCTAGATGGGGCAATTTGGGTTGGGGGGGGGGGGCACAGGCTCCCGTTACCTCCCCTTGCCCTCCCTCCGGGGTGAGAGCTAGGGCTAGGGTTAGGACTAGGGTTTAGGGTCACCGAGCTGGTGGAACCAGTCTTGGCTTTATAACCCTTTTTAGTGTCTAGGGTGGACCTACCAGGTTTAGCAGCAGCAGCAGCAAGCAGCAAGCAGCAGCAAGCAGCAAGCAAGCAGCAGCACGCGCGAAATGGGGAAAAATCAGAACTCCGTCGTGGTGCTTTAGATTCGGCTGAAATTTTGGTGGATGATACCTATGGGTGTGAAGTACAATCACACAAAGTTTGAGCCAGAAACTCAACGGTGGCAGCCGGGAAAGGGATTCCCAAGTGGCCGACGTCAGTTTCAAAAACTGCAATTTAGGGCCACAAACAGCCATTTTCGGGCCAAAAAAGCTCTGGAACACATTCAAAACGGCCAAACGAAGGGAAATGGTGGGTACACTCCACGTGCGGCTTGACTTCCCCGTGTCAACGAGCTCTTTGCGGCCCTCTAACGCCATGATATGTCCCGGAAACGGCCCAAAAAGGCCCCCAGAAGCTCCAAAAGCCGACAACCACAAACCAAGAATAGGCCATATCTTTGGCTACATGGCTCAAAATGCGATTCCTAGGGCACCTACTCCACCCGCAACCCCCCACTTTTTGTGGTTTCCACCCCTCAAAATTGCCCAACCGGACGCCTAAACCCCAATACCTAGGCCCAATGGGCTGCGGCAAGCTGCAAGCTCAAGCCCAAACAGGTGGGTGCCCAAATGGGTCAACAGGGTCCAGTAGGGGCAAAAAGATGACTTTTCTCAAAAATGATCCTAGACCATGTGTGATGCTAAAACAAGTGTTTTTGGACCGTTTCCAGCTTGTGGTGGCCCATTTTCGTCCTCCGAAAATCCCAAAATGCCTTGAAAATGGGCTGTTTTGGGACCAAAAATGGGTCAAAATTGGGTCAAAAATGCATTTTCCCAAACCTCATCCTAGACCATTTGGGGTGCACAAACGGGTGTAATGAGCCCATTTTAAGCCCATTTTGGGGCATTTTGGCCCCTCAGAAGTCCAAAAAGCCTTGAAAGTGGGCCTTGTGGTGATGGGGTTCACTTGCAAGCTGATTTCACTTTGTCAAGAGCCATCAATATGTGAATCATTCTTGATGTCCCTGACCAATCATAGTTGATGTTCCCTCCCTCACCAGCTCGGTCCCAATATTCAGTCTTGATTAGGGTTAGGGTCATGGGTAGGGTTAGGTGTAGGGTTAGGAGCGGGCTGAGGGTTGGGGTGGTCGTTAGAGTCAAGGTTGGGTTCAAGTATAGCGTTGGGGTGCTCCACCGCCTGGGCGGGGAGGGATGCTACGTGGGCAAGGGGAATGAAGAAAATTGGGGCTGAAAACTGCATGAGCAGTTTGTGCATTCGCATGTGCAGTTTTGATCCAATTTTTAGTGCAAACAGCGATTTGTTGGCTTTCCAACAGGCCATGGCCGGCCCTAGGGAGAGCTAGAGGCTGCACAAACTTGCCCTTTGGCGTCCTACCACGAGTGTACTGTTCCCAATTCCCCCCAGCCACAGAATCCCTGCCTTTGGGATCCCATACTTGTTCACAAAATTCGTGTTCACAAGATCAAACCAAAGGGGGGGGGGGGGGCATTTCTCACTTTGGGAATCCCGCCCCCACCCTCAAAGTTGGAGAGGATTGCTGGTTGGCACTTCCGATTGAATGCACTTGGCTGTGTTTTGTGGAGGTGCCTCCGGGGCTGCGGAGGGCGAGTGCTTGGGCCACTTGCAGAGCAGTATTTTCTCAGCGGAGGACGGGCAGGGGTGGCGATCAGGAAAAAGATGGGCAGAACCCGGGGGACGTCGGCAGGAATTCGAGGTTATGAGGGGGTCAAGGGCCAGTGGACCGCCCAATGAGATACCCTTCGGAAGGGGGGAACGTCGAGCCTGAGGGACACTTCAGAACCAGCACACAATTCCTCTGCTTTGTGCTCCGGACGCAGCTCTGCCCGCACGTGAGTGCACCTGCCGCGCGGTGCGCACCGTGCCTCAGGGTGTGTGTGCTGGGCTCCATCCATGACCCCCCCCCACTGCACGTGCGCTGTGCACGCCACCACACATCTGCGTCCCAAGTCCCATGGGTGTGTTGCGCAAAGACATCCCAATTGTCCAGCGGGTGGGCTGAGGTTTGATAGGGTTCAGCCCCACACCATCCACCAGTGAGCAATGCCCGCTCCTGTCGAACCCCAAGCTCAGTAGGAACCAGTGCGCCCTTAGTCCGACTCAGGAGGGCCAAATCCCTTCTGATGACGCGGGCGCAAGTGGCAATTATGTTTCTGCAAAAGCATAGCCTCGGACCAGGCAGTCCCACTGTTGGACTCTGTGTTGATGGTCCACTGTTGCTTCCAGCACCGCACCTAAGGACACGTGCCTCACGCAACAGTAGTTTCGGCAGCATGAACCCAGACATCCCGAATCTTCAGCACCCCTCAGTCATTAGTTGCATCAATGTCTGATCACGGGCACGAGTTTTGGCGAGAACACCCAAGCACCTCAGCCCAAGCCCAACACCCAAAGCGTTGCGGCAACTGTCCAGGCGGTCGTTCCTGGTGACACCCCTAAAGCGTTGCAGCTTTGCAATGATGTGTCTTATCACGACTGTCTCACCACAACCACGAGCCGGTCGCGTCAACCCATTTGCCGCACGGGCCCCGGTGCTTACCCAGTCGGACCAAGGACTGCCGCCGCCAACGCCTGCAGCTCCGCGATGTAGAGGTGGCCCAGGGCCCGTGGGTCCGGCACCAGGTTGGAGTCCACCACGAGGTTGCCGTACAGAGTGCCGTTGTAGCTCAGCACCCCCGCCTGCGATATGCAGTTGAGGAACACTTGCTGGATCTCGGTCATGACGGCGCCTGCGAGGCACACCGGCGTCTGCGGGCCTGGGACGTTGGAGAAGACGATGCTGTGCCTCGCGAAGACGTTGGTGGTGGTATCACGGCACACGCTGATGGGCAGCGTCTTGATGGAGAGGTTTGTGCATGCCAGGGCCACCCGGGCGTAGGCCGAGGTCTTGATCGCAGTGAAGTCCTGCATGGTGCGCCTGAGGCGGGCCTCGGGGTGGGGCTCAGTGACGGGCATCGGGACGGTGACAAAAGCCCAGGTGTTGGCCAAGCGGGTGGATTTGGGGTCCGGGGGGAAACCCACAGGGATCAGTGCCTTCATTGAGGTGGCGGGGCCGGGGATGTCTCTCTGCACGTGGAGGTATCGCTGGATGGCGCCGGACAGGCAAGAGAAGATGACATCGTTGACGGAGGCTCCGGTGGCATTTTTGATCTGCCAAAGTCCAGAGGCGAGGGGTTTGTGGGAGATTACAAGCACCGGGATTGTAGTAGGGACCAAACGCGGTAGGCGTAAGAAAGGATTAGGGGAGGAACAACATGTACTTTGCAGTCACAGCGACCCAATCACTGTGGGGGGCTCAGAACACACACACAAACCCGTGCTGTGAGGCCATCTGACCTCGGGGTCCCAGGTGCAAGGCTCCCGTAGTTCGGCATGGTCGCGTGGCTCACACACTGATCTTGCACTGGCCCCCTCCCTCCACCCCTTCCTTCCCAAAGCCCCAGCGCAGTTGCCCAGCAACCAAATCTCCTCCAGAAGTCGTGTGGGTCAGGTTGGGACAGCGAAACGGCTCAACGCGAAGTGGCTGGACACGCTCGCCCTCGTCCACTAGCCCAAGCACTGGACATCCTATGGCGCTGCAGCTGTACCTTCTTCACCAGATCCAAAGGATGCGGAGGGATGATGACCACCGTTGGCCGGTTGCAGAAGACGGGAAGCTGCCCCGCACCTTGTGAAAACGAGGTCACCGAGTCAAAGCTGCCTTTGGCCATGCCTGCCACCTTCCCCACACTGCAAAGAACGTCCAATGCGCGAAGTAGAGGGCGAAAGAATCGCCTGTGACACGGGCCCCACCTGCAAAGCAGAGGTAAATGGGAGCATTGGAAGAAAAGTGCTCGGGCATCGCTGGGCGCAGTGTGGCATGAAGTCAGGCGTGGACGCATCCTACTGAGTGTCACACACCAGGGAGGGGTGTATCCTACTGAGTGTCACACACCAGGGAGGGGTGTATCCTACTGAGGGTCATACATCAGGGAGGGGGGTGTCCTACCGAGTGTCACAGGGAGGGGTGTATCCTACTGAGTGTCACACACCAGGGAGGAGTGTATCCTACTGAGTGTCACACACCAGGGAGGGGTGTATTCTACTGAATCACACACCAGAACACGTGGACGGTACCATGGCGATGCCCAGCAGAGCTGCTGGATCTGCCAACTTTCTGTGTTTGATCGTCTGTTGGTGAACTCCTCCTGGCCCCCCTCTCCCTCATCCGCCTCCCTTGGCATTGTATGTGTTCGTGAATGTTGAGCAGCGATTCCACATTTGCCCTGATGATGACACACATTTTGACTGGGCATTGAAACACATCCTGTGCCCAGAGACTCCCCGAGGGGCAGAGGAGGGGGAGTATACGAGGGTCGTCAAGTTTAGGCTCTGAATTTGGAGTCTTTGCGCGACGTCCGTGTTCCCACTCAACCATCACACGTTAACACAGCCTGTGTTCCAATCCTGCCCTCCACTTTGCGCACACAACAGCAAACGCAAAAAACCTTGCACAAGCCCCAGTGTTGTTTGGATGAGGCCATTGTCTTGACCTCCATTTGTGCACCCACAGCCCCCCAAACGGGGCACTGTGCCTGGGGTGGTACAACTCTCATAAAACCCCCGTGCCACCTGTGATTTGGCACCAAGAAAATTGTTGGAACGGTCAAACACCAACCCCACAGGCTTCTCTCACTACTCCTGGGCTCCAAAGTAGCGCCCCAGGCAATCTACAAAGCCCCTGGATGGGACCCCAGCTTTGGACTCCGCACGGACTGCATGATTATGATGAGATTTCCGAGTCCAACGGGATGCGGAGTGGTTCAGTACATGCGGATGCGCGTTTAACCCGCAGAGGGAACCTCCTTTTTTTTTGTTTGGAGAAGTCCAGCAGCGTTAGAAATCGTGCACAAGTGCTTGAACACTGCAACGCGTGCCACAGGGCGATGGCGGACAAACCAACGCCAGCCCACAACACCCGCCCTTGCCCCAGCCCGGCCCAAATCCCACAGGGGCCCCTCCTATTGACAAGCAGTACACTGATGGGAAGAGGGGCTGCCTCGGGAGGAACTGCCAGGCGCTGTCAATCAGTGGACCACTGCGGGGCTCCTTAAGGGCCATCCTTCGTACAATGAATGGCGGGAGGGTGGGGAGAAGGCAGAGAAGGGATTGAGACCGGGGCAGGAGCACATACGGGAGCGCACAGGATCCTGGAGGAGCAAGCAACACTGTCCTACGGTCATGGCCCGAGAGGCAGGACATTCACCTGTTGCTTGTCTTCGGGGGTGGCAGGGCTTGAATGGGCAACGGCTTGCCGTCAATGTCCGTCAGCATCGCGTGGAACATTCTCATGAGATGCAGGCCATCGCCGAGGCAGTGCTCTACGCGGAACAGCAGCATCTCACGGCCGCCCTGTGCGCAGGTGCAGGTGTGCGAGGCACGTACAAACAGTACAACAGCATCCAGAAGCGAGTCTCACGGAGGGGGCTCCGCCTGGGGGTCCTGTTTGGAAATTCCCCGCAAAGGCATGGGATGTGCCGACGTGCCCCGCGCCACCCAGCCCCGTCCCTGCCTCTACCCCTACCCCTGCCTGTTACCCCCCGGGCGTCTCACAGTGCAACTGAACCTTTAAATTGGTGATGTAGTGGAACTCCCAGAGCTTGTGAGGGTAGCCCTTGATGTTCTGTGACACAATACCCTCCATCTTTCGATGCAGCTCTTCTTCGGAGGACACCTACAACAGGGGCAACAAGTGGGGTGACTAGGAGATTGGGTCAATTGCATCTGATTGCGTGTGATGGGGCACATGTAACAATTATGCTTTCCTTGAAATGTATATTTGGTCAGGGGTATTGCTACAACTCTGCTCTGGTATTCACAGCCGACTTTTTAAGTTGGCCCGTGGAGACAACAGTCGCTTCCGCATGATGGTGTTCCCTGGTATGGTTGGAACTACTTTTTCCAAGCAGTTCTTGGTAGGAACACCCCGAACAAGTTTTCCATGCTTCGACCCAAGGCAATTTCCAAGCACCAATCCCAGCCCAGCCCAACCGGCAACCTTGCATGCAACCTCGCAAGCACTTTTCCCAACCACCCCTGCCCATCAAACGTTCCAAGCACTTTTTCCAACCTCCACCCCCACCCCCTTTTCCAAGCACCAATCGTAGCCTGGCCAACCCGGCAACCTCGCATGCCACCTCGCAGGCACTTTTCCCAACCACCCCCGCCCATCAAAATTTAGCCTTTTTCCAAGCGGCGGACGCCTTCGGTTTTCCAAGGGGTGGGTTGCACCAAATGTCTGAGAACTTCTTTTTTGGCCCGTGCAACTTTCTGGCCCTCGCTTAGAACTGCACCTTGCGATTTACAACCAACAATCAAAAAAGTTCTCGGAATTGTCAAGGTACAAAAATATTTCATGCCGAGGGGATTTGCAACATGTGATGCATAGGCTCGAGTGCGACTGCATGAGAGTCTGTACAGAAAGCGAAGCACATGGATACCGCTCAAATGTGCAGCCACAGGGGGGGGTGGAACCAGCCTGGATGCGACCAACCACCAACTTTGTGTCAAAAACGCAGATATGTACATATACGCGTATGTATGTGTACATGCATACGTATACGCATATACGTATATGTGATGTATACGTGACGTATACGCACATACATGTAGTGTGTGGACACTGTGGATAGTTTGTAGACACTGTGCGTGGTTTGTAGACACTGTGCACATACACATTTGCCCAAGTATAGTCTGTAGACACTGTGCATAGTTTGTAGACACTGTGCATAGTTTGTAGACACTGTGCACATTCACGTTTACCTGGGTCTAGTCTGTAGACACTGTGCACCACAAGTAGACGCGGCCTGCTAATTGAAAACACTGTCGGCATGGTGTAGACGTGAAGAGACAATACTTGGGAAGGGGGCCAAAGGTGTATATGCGTATACGCGTGCATATACATGTATACGTGTATACATACAGCCCTCCAAAAACAGGCGGGGGTTCGAGGGGGTCTTCTAGGGCCCACCACTAGGAGGAGGCTGGGGGGGGGGGGGGGTTCGGAGAGGTCTAAGGGGCAGGATGGATCACGAGGGTGGCTGATATTTGCATTTCAGGGCACACACACACACCGTCAACTCCGGGCATGCGACCGTAACACAGTGGCATGCGCCCCAGTCAGCACTTTTTTGTCCCAAAAGAGCCCCTCCCACAGAAAAATTGGGAGGGCAACATAACCATGAGTGGTGTAGAGTTACATGGCTCCATGACCCCTGCCCCCTCAGGCCCCCCAAGTGGGGAGGACTCAAAAATGGCTGCATAAACGCTGGTGGGGTTAAAATGAATCACCTCACAGAGGTTGTTAGATCAAAGCCACGCGGGAACACGCCACATACCCCCCCTGTTGGGCCTTTTTGGGGCTATTCGCATACCCTACCTCAAGGGGTTGAATCGTTTGTTTAAACCCTTGTAAAATCACTATTTTGTCCAATAAATGCATCCCCCAATGACTTTTTGGTGTGGACCCCCCATAGACCCCCCCAATTGAAACCCACTTTTTTGGGCTTTTGAGGGAGGTGGGGGGGGGGGGGGCATCAATGGTCAAGTTCCAATGTCCACATTAGGCTCCAACTGCGCCTGCCCCACAGCTTTCATCACCTTCTGTCCAGAGTGACACGTTCAGTGCATTTAGTTCCACCGGTGTGTGTGGCTCAGTGTGTTCCCTCCCTAAATGGTTGGGGTTGCGACCTTTAGGACTCTATCGGCTTGGGCACACATCTAGGTCAGAGGTCACTCCATCACCGGGTGCTAATTTACTTGGCTCCCATTTAGCCCTCCCGGCTCCGGCTAGCGGGGGGGAGGGTGGGCCGGGGGGGGGGGTGTCGAAAAATGACCCCCCCTTTTTCATCATCATCATGAATCTTTTGGTTTTTTTCAATCTTGAGCCGAAAAAGTGTTTCCGGGTCCCAACTCCATGGGGTTTGTATGGGGCGGAGTGGGACGAGCGCTTATGCGGTTCATGCACTTTTCAGCCATTTTTGCTATGTTGGCAGTTTTGGCGACCTCGGTGACCCCGTGGTACCCACTCTGAGGGGTGTGAGTGGGGATGTTGTGACAGTATATGCCTCCTAGGATACGAAAGGACGTTTTTTGCGGTCTGTAGCCTTGCCGAGGGCCGGTCAAAACCCGTGCCAAAGACGCGAAATGACTGTCTCCACCAATAATGGCTTACATGAGTGAATGGGCCGGTACACAACCTGCTTATGCATTTTTTCACTCTTCACAGCTGAAAATCGGAGTTTTCGAAATCACCTCGCACAGGTTGTTAGATCAAAGCCAGGCAGGCGTATATAGGGGAACACGCCACATACCCCCCCCATTTTGGGCCTTTTTGGGCCTATTCGCATACCCTACTGCAAGGGGTTGAATTGTTAGTTTAGGTTATGCACCCTGCACTGAAACATGCACTGCACCACAAGTCCAACACACAGCCTGTCAATTGCTGACAACAACTCGGGGTTCGGGTCCATGCCCCTACCCGGGGGCAGGGCATGTGCAGCCAGGCAGGCTGCTTCCAGTAGACAGTGTTTGCATAGCGGTGGCGGCAGGGCTGACTGTACTGAGGTACAGGCGCTGGGTGCATTCAGCGACCCGGAGGGGGGGGGGGTGGGTGGGGGCAGGGCACTGGCCGGTGTGGTGGGTGGGGAAGCAGATTCAGGGCCAGTAAGGGTGGGTGGGTGGGGGACCCAACCATCAGTGCAAAGAACACACTAAGCAACACAGTCGGGGTCCTAAACTATAGTTTATATGCATAAACTAAGGTTTAGGTTATGCACCCTGCACTGAAACATGCACTGCACCACAAGTCCAACACACAGCCTGTCAATTGCTGACAACAACTCGGGGTTCAGGTCCATGCCCCTACCCGATGAATACGCTGTGCGGCTCCCCCCCCCCCCTTGTCTCAAGAAAGACTGTGGAGAGGGCGCGGGGGGTAGGGCAGGGTGGCGCTGGCATACCTCGAAAACCGGGTGGCTCCCACGCGTTGCCCTTGCGGCCGCCGTGGGGTCTCCCTGCGCCTGTGCCCCCCCCCCCCCCCCCCCCCCCAGCCCCTGTATCGCACTGTCCCTACATGCAGGGGTGTGTGCACGCGTTCCTGGTCCAAACGTGCCTGTGTGCATAGTGCTGCTACAAGCATGTCGTCAGGAGATACATAAGATCTCCAGCGGGATGGAACATCCGCTGGGTTCAACTCTCCCTTGACCCACAGCAGTTCAACCACCGCCCCAGACCAACGCAGAGTGTGCAGCAGCTGTCGCAGCAGCCTGTTTTGTGCATCACAGGCCGTGGCTGCTCTGCCCTTCATGGCAGAAAACAATGATGACATGTTGTCACCATAGATTCGCAGGAACTGCACCTGTCTGTATGCCCCCGTGCGTACTGTCTCTACAATACCTGCCAGCTCCGCTGCTTGCTGTGTAGCTACCCAATCAGGCACCCTCTTAATACGCATCCCCAGTGAATCCCCCCAAATGCCAACATAATAATTCTGGCCCTGTCGGGCCGCGTCGCAGTAGAACGTATCAGTTGATCCCAGGGTGCCGTGGGGCACCCATGGGACCAAAGCACATGCAATGCCTTCCAGGAGGCCCCGCAGGACCTTGGGTGGTGTACACTTCGCAGTACTGGGTCCCTGGTTGAGCCAACGGTACGCACCAGCCAGGAAAGGCTGTGCCCCCCTCCCCGGCCGCAGTGCCCACTGTAGTTTCCCCAGCATGCGCCTCAGCGCTTTGTCCGAATATCCGGTGGTGGCTAGTCTCTTAGGCGTCACAAGTTGCCCACCCCCCACCTGGCGCTATGGCCCACGGAAGTCCATGTTGTAATGAGGGGGAAAGTATGTGAAAAGGGGTGTTATTTTTTGGGTACCCAAACCCCCCTGGTGGCAACATGCAAAAACAAGGTGTGTATTTCAAATATATGCCATTATTTGCATTTCTGGAAACACACAGATTTTCAAAATAAAGACATTCAATCACCAAAATATAGTGTTGTTTTACATTTAGACCACTGCATTCCAGTGTGTGTGAGGGGGGGGGGGGGGGCTGCCTATTTTTCTCTCCCCTTTGTTCGAGGTTGATCACAGAACCCCCCTATACACCACAGATGAGGGAACCCCAAACATACCTTTCATTGAAGCACACAGAAAACTATCCCAAAGCATGTACTTGTATTTCCTATTTTAACCAACCTAGCCGAAATTTCGGCCAGCTCTTCGAAAAATGTCCAAACACATGGTCCTATTTGACACACAGGCCTAAGCTGGCCGAAATTTCGGCCAGGTCCATCGAAACTCCGAATATGATCACTGAAATGGGTACCTAAGACAGTAGACATGAGCAAGGAACACAGGAGCAGTGACATTTGAACAGGGTGTGCAACATAATATACTCAATTACAAGCAAATACTTGCCACCTGACGAATCAAAGCAGACTTTTGCAGTGCCTATGGGGAAACACAATAATAAAAGGCTGAAGAGGCTGAGGACTGCATGCTGGCCAAAATTTCGGCCAGACTTCATGCTGACAGGCAATATAAGCAGCAGGACTGGCATTAGCGCTTGCGCAGACCAGATGCACGGGGCTTCTTAGCACCTGTGTTAGCAGGCTGCTTGGCAAGGGCTGCAGCACCAGACTTGGCAGTGGCAGAGTTCTATGACTGTGTGTTTCCACCCTGGGATGGTGAAAAATGATTCACAAAAGTATTCATACCTTTGCCAGTAGGGGCAACAGTGCCTGAGGAGGAAGCTGGGGTGGCCTGAGCGCACTGCGTGCCACTGGGTGAGGGGGCAGGGGCAGTTTTGGGTTTCTTCTTTGGAGTCTGTGTCTCTGGTTGCGACTCTGCCTCCCCATCTTGCTCCTCAGGATCCTCATCTACATACCTAACCCCAGAACAATCCACAGGAAAACCTGCCCCCAAGTCGTGGTACACATCCTCCCATGACTTGGGGGGGCACGTGTCGGCGTTGGTGATACCTGCTCTGATGAGCTGAACAAAGTCATCGGGCACAACAGTCTCCTCACCCAAAAGGGCACACACAACATTACAGTCCTTGGAAAACCTGGTAGACATCATGCTTGCAAAATACACAGACAGAGTCCCCAGCAAAAACCAGTTGCCTGCCCGTTCTGGGACCGGAACCAGCCTCAAAAGAAATGAGAATATTTCAACGGGCATCACAGACGACATGGGTCCTTCAGTAAAAGCCACGTAACGGGGAAGCCTGTTATCAAAGGCAGTGGCAGAACAAATGGAAACCAGATGGGACGTAGAAGTGTACAGCGGGGTCTTGCTTGACAAATTGTAAAGTGCAACATCACACTGATACATATCCTCAGCCACAATGGCCTTCAAAGCAGCAACAGTGGCTTTCACATCAGCAGACTCACCCGCAATGAACACAGGCACACCGGACAAAAGGAGCTGCGCAACCAGGTTATGCAAACCAGCTGTATAGAGGCGGGGCACCTCAATGACACAAGCAGCAAAGGGCAGTGAACTAATGATACTGGGAACAGGGACTCCACAACGCATTGCCATCAGTTCCACACGGCCTGACTCTGCAATGAGTTTGCCTGTGCTTGACTCAACGAGGGACTCCCTAGCACACTGGATACTGACCAGACCAGTATCAGATTTTTCACAAACAGGCTTAGCAACAGGCTTCTGCAACAATCCCCGCAACCCCTCATATTTGGGTTCCTTCCAAAGAGGGGCCTTAATTACTGCTGACCACGGGGGCCAGGGGTTTTCTTCAGTCCAGGTCCAACTGCCATAGGCTACCTTCAGGTGTGATGCAATAGCGCACTGCCTTTTGGCCATCTCGATAGTACCAAGTGTAGCTGCAGACAGGTGGTAGCACAGGGTGGGCTCCTATTGTGCATTAATTGAACGACACACAAGCTGGCCGAAATTTCGGCCAGGTCGGTCGATTTATTCGAATACAAACCCCTGTTTGACCAAAACATACCTCTGGTGTTGTTCACAAGCCCATTGGTAACCGCCTCGGGATGAAGAATGTGCTAGGACCACATCTGGGCCTTTTTAACATCTTTTATAATTTTTTTGAGACCAGGTAGGGTACTTTTTGTCCCATCCATGTAACCTACGATCTCGCGAAGTCGGTCAGGCGTGATGCCTTCCACTTCCTTGAACGTACCCAGTGCGGGATGTAGTCCACGCTTTTCCATGGCTGCCATGGCGTCTACTGAAGGAAGACCCACAAATTTCACCAAACGCCCAACGCCACCCCACCGTTTGGCAACAGCACTCTGCACCGGAGAACATGTGGAACACAGAAGCTGGCCGAAATTTCGGCCAGGTCGATCGACAAAACCGAATTAATAAATGAAACACACCACAGTGCCTTCCTCGGCAGTAACACCACACTCTTCAAGCATAACAGTAATGTGATGGTACAGGGTGTACTCATTGGCATCCTCATCCTCAAGCCTATCCAGGAGTAGGGACATTCGCTCTGATGTGGTGGATGCTGAGCCAGCAGTGGTCTGGATTTGATGTAAGCCTGCAAGCCGGCGCCTAGTCCGCAGGGGGCAGTCCTGTTTGACTTCATAACCACCGAATACCAGGGTCCAATCCGGAGTCTCCATATTTTTCATCTCAAATTCGGTCTTGTGTTTTTGGGCAGCAGTGTAAACATGCTGACCCCCCAACAGAACCCAGCGAGTGGCTGTGCAACAGGAATATTCGTAACGACAGGGTCGAAAATTCAGACGCGAAAACGGTACTATCGAGAAGAATACCACAACACACATACGAGTGACTTTATAAAAAAGAAGATCCTGGATGTAATCCACAGGCGGGGCTGCCTTCAGATCGTCGTAGCGGCGTTGCACGCGATCATCCGAAATCCTACGGACCTGCCCAAATTTTCGGTCGTGGTCGATAATAATCTGATCCCACCGAACCTTTATTTTCGTCGTTGACGTAACCCAGTCGGATAACTTGATGGAGGATGATGAATTTTTCTTTGGTGCGGCCTTAGGCTTCTTTTGAAGTCCCTCTGTGCTCGCCTGGTCCTCTTGAGACTGGGATTGCACTTGAGATTGCCCATTGTCTGCTGCAGGCTCACCATCTGGCGAAACAGCCATGTCCTGCGATACCCCTCCAGGCTCAGTCATAAAATAAAGGGCTACAGGGCAACATTTCATGAAGGGGAGAGTTCCCAGATAGCAAATAACAAGCACAGATCAACCAAAAAAGGACCAAAACGGACTGCCTGACAGGAAATTCGGATAACCTGGCCGAAATTTCGGCCAGCACTGCTCTGCATGTCAAACCACTGTGTACAAATACCATTCTGAGAGGCTGGCCGAAATTTCGGCCAGAACCTTAAGTCATTTGTGTTCTGGGGGTAGCCATATGACAAAACAACAAGTCTGGCCGAAATTTCGGCTAGAAAAACATGAAACAGCAAATAGACACACCAAAATCACTGGCAATGCGTGGCAGAACCCATACCACAGTGACAAACACAGCTGCAAACAGAAATCAGTCCCAATCCCGGGTATCCACACCGATGTGTTCCGCCTCATCTAGGGCTTCAAAGGAGGCAACGCTGTCTGCATCACAATCAATATCCTGGTCACTATCACAACAGTCGACAGCAATGGAATCATCAAGGGCGGGGGGGGGTACTGGGCGGGGGGGGGGGGGCGGGGGGGGGGCTGGGGGGCCTCTGGCTCGGGGCTTCGGGGGTGGCTTTGGGGGCAAGGCAATTCCACCAGGAGCAGCAGCAGCAGCAGCAGCAGGCGGTGCACGGTTGGCAGCGCGAATAGAAGCATGTGCAGTACGCAACACCCCTTGCTCGGCAGCAGTGCGGGCAGGTGCATTTGTCTGTAAAAAATCCTCAACACCCTCAGGAACCCTGGTACGCGCAACCAGATTTTGCATTGCATGCAACAGAACCACTTTTAAACGGTCTGTGGTGATTCGTGTCCTAGACATGGTACCGGGGAACGTCAAATCCTCAACTGCATCCAGTCTTCTCACCTCAACTTTATCGTCCGGAACGGGAACACAAATGGGCAGGCTCTGTGTATGGGCTGTCAAGATGAATTGTTTAAGATTGGCAGAGAACATTGCCACGGATCTCTCAGTCAGCACACCACGCAAAACTTTCTCTCCCGGTTGGACAGGGGGAAGTGTCAGAAATAAATCAGACGACTGTTGGACACTAGTACAGGCAGTGTTGCGGCGACAGTGGGCTGAGAACCGACTCAGAAGTGCCTCACCCAGCTCCTCAGAGTGGATACACCCTAGGGAGGCGGAATGCCACTGACTCCAAAACAAAAGAGCAACAGCGGTGGTTTTCACATACTCCGTGGTTAACTGTTCCTGGGGCTTTAGGATGTTCAGCATGAGCAGTAGGGACATCTCAAGTGCCTGCTTAGCTACAATACCGGAACCTGCCCCCCGTCCCTCCCAGTTGCACTCACGAACCAAAGTCCCAATGCTGAAAGCAGCTGGACAGTATGTGTACAGCAAAGCCTTAAGGGCTAATAACATACGCAAACCCTTGCGCTGAATGGGTGTCAAGTCCCGCTGGCTATTGAGCAGGGAAGTGACGCGCTCATCTAGTCTGCCTCTATTGGACGATGTGGCTAGCATGAGTCCAAGCAACGTCTTCTCCATATGGATGACCTTGACCTTGCGAGGGAGGATAGACCCAACCTGAAGGCTGTTCCCCTGCTCCAAAAACTTAATGAACGGCGGGACCGCCCTGTAGATCAATTCAACGCAATACTTATAGCTATGCCATACTCCGTACACCAAAGGAAAACCCAACAGTAATTGTGGTACATTCCAGGGAACATAAGCAGCACCATAACACAGCTTAAGTAGGGCAAAGTGTATTTTCATGTCCACAAGCAGCGGAACACAGTGTCTGGTGCGGTGTTCCACACATGACAAATCAACCACGAGTTGCAAAAGCTCTTTGTGTGTGCCGGAGCGGAGCTCAGACAGGAAAAAGGGTCTCCAGTTGAGGGAACGAACATTTTTTCTGGCAATATCCAAAAGAGCACGAACCCAAACTCTCTGAATACCTTGGTTGGCAACATCAATACGATCAAACAATGCTCTATGTGAGCGAAAGATGTCATCAGCAACCTTTGGTACCCTGGCCTCAATTTCGGCCAGCTCCGGCAGACCCCGGTATGCAGGTAGGGCAGTAGTGTGCAAAACAGCAACAGCTGTACAGTTTAGGGTTAAGTCGGGTGAATGGGGATCAGCTCCCGACCTGTAACGCCTCAGGTTATCAAACCATATACAAACTTGCCTACGGTGCATGGTGTTCCACAAGTTGTGTGCTGCTAGTCCAGCACGATAGTGAATGGACTCCTGCTTAGTGTTACACTGACCAAGGACTCCTAACTTACGGCATTGGCGGCAGGACATAATACCCCAGTTGTAACGAGACCCACAGTTAGAGTATGGGAGGGCCATACGGCGCAGCAGGCAGTATAGGGCATGGAACTGTGACAAAAATGTCATGTACCATCGTGGGGGCTTCTTCTCAGTGGCGGCGGCCTTCAACTGTGTCAGGGAGTGCTGGCTCCTGCGATTCTTCCGCAACAAGAGGCAGAATTGCAAAAGCTTTTGCAGAGTCCCACCACGTAATGCATTTCGCAACAGCCCTTTGGCTGTAGTAGCAAAAGCACCAGTAACTGCAGCATGTACAACATTGACAGTAATAGCAGAAGACATTAATGTTGAGACAAGAAAACAGTTATGTAGGAGTGTATGGTGTAATACTCATGAACAACGACAATTGCAAGCTGGCCAAAATTTCGGCCAGGTGTGTTCAAAGGGGAAATAATTGCTTAAATGTTCAAAAATAGGAAAAGCTGCCCAATTTCGGCCAGCCCGCCCAAAAACCAGAATATAAGTGCTTGAATAGTGAACAGACCAAAAAGCTGGCCGAAATTTCGGCCAGCCCTAAGAAAAATGAAAATAACTATGCCTATTCCCCAGGAAACCAAAAAGGTGGCCGAAATTTCGGCCAGAAGGGTCAAAAACTGCATATACACATAGTTGTTTGCAATGTTACCCAAAACCTGGCCGAAATTTCGGCCAGCTTCAGAAAAACGTCAAATACAACACACTAGAAGACGGGGATACACAAGGCTAACACATCAACACGTATTTCAAAGGGTGTCACACAGCTCTGCCAACAACTTTGGTCACATACGTCAAATAACATACTCAAAGTAGAAATGTAGAATATTGTCAAATCGCGCGTATACGGGGTCCTAGAGGGTGGGCAACTTGTGACGCCTAAGAGTCTAAGCCAACAGCAGACGAGGTGTGCCTGCAGCGCTGGGGCATTCTGCACTCCTCCCTGGTCTCCCCCGACCACCTTTCCCATCCACTTTACGCGGTCGTTGGGTCCCAGGGAGGACTTCGGGCTGACCACCCAACCGGCCTTTTCTAAATCCGCCTTCGTACGCAGTGCCTGCTGACGGACCGAGCTGGAGTGCCTGCCTGCCACCAACACATCATCTGCATATTGGATCACCACCACCGACCCTGGGAAATATTCTACAAGGAAAGCTGCCAAAACGGCTTGCGCCATGGAGGGACTGTGCTTCCAACCGAATGGCAGGGACTGCAGTGCGTACACCCGCCCCCCCACCCCCACCCTGATGCTGTCGCGCTGCGGTGGGGGCAGTCGACAGCTCCAGAAGTGGTTGCTTATATCAAGGGTGCAGTAAAACAATTGCTCCCCACGTAGTGCGCACAATTGCAGCAGGTGCGCCAGCCCATCCAATGTGGGCAATTTAAATGGTAGGGGGTCCACACAGCGGGCATTCAGGTCCAGCATGGGTAAGATCAGGGAGCACTTGTGCTCATTCTTGTGCTGGACATACGCCCTTGCATTCGGCGGTTTTTGCGACGGGGAAACCGCAACAAGCTGTTGCCCCAACAAGGTGTGAACAAGTGCAACCAACGGCGGGTCCGATGAAAATGGTTGGGGGGGGGTGCCCTCAGAGGCCCACAGTAAATTAGCCGGAGCCATGGCATCCCAGACACTGTCCGGTATGTCAATGGCCCTTGTGTCCCCCAGGCCTTTCTCGGCCACCTCTACTGGCACCACCAACTTAGACCGGTGTCTCCGCGAGGATGACGTGCTGATCTCCGGCGGTGAGATGTCCGTGGCCGCTTCCACATTGGTGGCCAGCTCATGCAGAACCGCTCCCAGGTGACGGCTGACTGGCCCCGCCTCCTCGTTCCATCGGCACATAGTAGTCATCATGTAGTCCCTCAGCAGGTCCCTCACCGTCTGCTCCTTCACCCGGATCGTCTCCGCCACCTTCTTGGAGGCCTGTAGCCAGTGGTCCGTCACCAGAGCCTCGCATTCCGGACACTTCATCTGGGCCAGCGCGGTGCACCTGCACAGGTCTCCACAGCTGGTACTGTGGACCTCGCCGAGTCGCTGTGACCACATACCCAAAGTGTGGGGCTGTGTCAGATTCGGGTTCCCGCATAGGCGGCCCGCCTCCACCTTCACGTTCTCTCCTGCATGCCCGCTTGGCGCTGTCAGGCAGGTCGTCACCATCGCGTTGCCGCTTGTGTCGGGCTGGCGTGTCGTCCGTCGCCGCCGGCGTCGCAGCGTTTGCCCCCAAATCACTAACTGGGTCACCACCATCATCCGAGTCATCGACCACAACGTGTACCACACGCTCCTCAGCAGGCCTGCTGTCGCTTGCTGCAGTAGCAGGGTCATCAGGAGCTGGCTCCACCTCGGTGTTCTCAGCCTCAGCACCCACACCATCCGTGACCTTCGGTCCCTCCGCTCCTTGAGCGACATCATCGAATTTCTCCAGCAGCTCCACCGGCTCTGTCGTTGGCGTTTCCTCGTCTGCCGCATCTGGCCCCTCATCTGACGTGCAGGCGCTGGAGGTGTCAGAGTCGTCTCCCGGTGGTTCGGGGTCGTCCCTGTCCCCCCTAGTGAACATGGCTGCCAGGATCTTCGGCACTGGCGACCATGCATCCGCGGGCCAGAGTGACTTGGGTTGGACCAGTCGCCCCTCCACATCTCTGGCCAACCATCCGCTGTTCCCCACCGGCCATGGCACGTGGACTTCTGCTGGTAGTGACCATCCTGGCGGTGTCTTCCAGTAATGTCTGGGCTGGGCCTGTGACCACCAGCGGCCCCAGACTTGCAACCCTCGCAACTTTCCGCCTTGATGCCCCCAGGACACGGCCCCCAGCTTTTTGAGGCCGTGCCAGGCAGCTTTTGGGAGGTCCCGATGTTGCACCACTTGCTGGAGCACCGTTTGTAGCACCGACCTTCCTCCTGGGACCAGCGGCTATCGTACTTGCACGTGTCCAGGTCTGTGGTTCCAGAGATATGCCCTCCATGCCTCGAGAAAAGGCGAGAGGGCGTATGTGGTGACTTTCTTGTTGCGCTTGTCGTCCCAGAATGTAACGAACCCCGGCACTGATATCCACTCCCACGTGACGCTGGCCGCGTCGCCCACCCTCCAGAGGTACACGATGCTGCAAATGGCCAGGAACACCAGCCGGCCCCAGGCCCAGTGGCCCCGGCTGGTGGTGATCGTCTCGACGTGGTCCCATGTGGCGACCGGCTTAGGCTGTGCCCTGCGCGCCCATCCTTTACCAATCGCCCTGGCTTGCATCCAGTGGACCTCGGTAACCACCGCTTGGATGATGCGTAGCTTTTCCAGTAGTCGCACCCCTGAGATGAGCGCTGTCGCGCTTGACCCGCTCTTTCGCTTGGCTGCCAAGGCATTGAGCCTCCTCTCCACGGCGTCCACCAGGAGCTCGTCTGGTGTGCTGGCCAGCAGTGCTTGTCGCAGCGCGCTGGTGTACGTGTCCACCGACCCGGGTTCCATGACCCGGATGGCTGTCGCTCCTGTGCTCGACCCTGAGTCGGTGTGCGTGAGCCTCCGGACATGCTGTAGTGCCTCCCATGCATCGCGGACTGTGGGGGCCCCGGTGGGGACCTCCGGGCCCCCCCCGCCCCTTCACTGGCCCTCCCCTGCCGGGCAGGGGTCCTTGGACCAGTGCATATGGCCACATTTCATGCACGGCGTGGGGGGCGGCTTGCTGGTGTCGTACGCCACTCCTTTCGCCGACACCCAGAGCCTGGTGTCGCCGATCTGCTGGAAACCTCCAGTGGACCCCTTCTTGCCGCAGTCCGCGGCCCAGTGCCCGTCTTCGCCACACCGGAAACACCTGCCCGGCTTGGCAGGCCGTCCTTCGCCATTAGCTCCCGTCTGTTGCTTGGGTGTCTGCGGGGTCTGCGCGTTGTGCTGCTGGACTGTCGCCCTACCATTTTGCTTCGCCAGGATTTCCTGGTGTAGCACGTTCCATACCGCCAACACGAACTTGTCCTCCCGCCAGTTTTCCGCATTCAAAGGTCTGGTCTGCAGCTCTGCCACCGCGGATGCCAGCGTGGTCATCCACTGGTATGGCAACGCCCTGCCCAGCATTTTCGCTATCTCCTCGTCGGTGAGCGCCGGGGCTGCCCGCGCTTTTGCCTTCTCCATCTCGAGGGTGGCCCTGGCAAGCTTCGCCTCCAGTTCCGCTATCCGTTGTTTGTCGGGCGTTTGATCTGCTTCCACGATGGCGTATGCATCTTTGACGAGGATTCCCGCGTCGAAATCGGGTCGCATGTGCTTCCGGCCGTAATACACTCCCATTGCCCTGATCAAGTCCGCCTTGTCGGTGAAATCTCCTCCGACCGTATCCATGAACTGCTGCAGCATCTCGTCCGACACGTCCTCCACCGCCAGCCACTCGTGCATGCCGATTTCCCATTCCGCCACGTTCATCTTGTAGGCTTCGCTCTGGAGTAATACCCTGTACGGCCCTGCTGCCCACTTCTTCCAGTCAGACCGCACCTGGTCCACCGCCTCAGTGATCATGTCTGCGGCTCTCTGGTCCTGGACCACTTCTGCTGATGACGCGCTTGTTGCTGGACTGGCCCCCCCTTGTCCCGTACCCCCATTTGCATCGGACCCAACCATCAGTGCAAAGAACACACTAAGCAACACAGTCGGGGTCCTAAACTATAGTTTATATCCATAAACTAAGGTTTAACCCCTTGTAAAATCATTATTTTGTCCAATAAACGCATCCCCCAATGAGTTTTTGGTCTGGACCCCCCCCCAAGACCCCCCCCACTTGAAACCCACTTTTTTGAGGTTTTGAGGGAGGGGGGGGTGGGGGGGGGGGTCAAAAGATGACCCCCCCTTTTTTTGGGTCAAAAATCATGAATGTTTTTGTTTTTTTCGATTTTGAGCCGATAAAGTGTTTCCGGGTCCAGACTCCATGGGGTTTGTATGGGGCGGAGTGGGACGAGCGCTCATGCAGTTCATGCACTTTTCGGCCATTTTTGCTATGTTGGCGGTTTTGGCGACCTCGGTGACCCCGTGGTACCCACTCTGAGGGGTGTGAGTGGGGATGTTGTGACGGTATATATGCCTACTAGGATACAGAAGGACGTTTTTTGCAGTCTGTAGCCTTGCTGACAGGCGGTCACAACCCGTGCCAAAGACGCAAAATGACTGTTTCCACCAATAATGGCCCAATGAATGGGCCGGTGCACAACCTGCTGATGCAAGTTTTCACCCCGGGCAGCTCAAAAATCGAAGTTTTCGAAACTTACTTTTTTGATATCGTGATCACCTAAAATGACCATCCAAGGTATGTAAAGCATGTTTTAGGCCGTATTTACGTGTTTTGCACCCTATTTGGGTATTGGGCGCACGAGGGGGGGGGGGGGTGTCTTTCAAGGGATTGGTACACAACCTGCTGATGCAGTTTTTCACCCCGGGCAGCTCAAAAATCAAAGTTTTCGAAACCTATTTTTCTGATACCATGATCACTTAAAATGACCATCCAAGCTATGTAAAGCATGTGTTAGGCCGTATTCATGTCGTTTTTTCCCTACTTTGTGTGTGCGTTGCTTGGAGTAGATTCTCTGCGAGGTTGACTTGCCGAAGGCAATAGAATTCATTGTTTTGATATTGTGATCACCTAAAATGACCATCCGAGGTATGTAAAGCATGTTTTAGACTGCATTTACGTGTTGTTCACCTTATTTGGGTGTTGGGCGTGGGGGGGGGGGGTCTCCCAAGGGATTGGTACACAACCTGCTAATGCAGTTTTTCACTCTGGACAGCTGAAAATCGAAGTTTTCGAAACTTATTTTTTTGATATTGTGATCACGTAAAATGATCATCCAAGGTATGTACAGCATGTTTTAGGGCGTATTTATGTAGGTTTTACCCTACATGGCGTGTGTATTGCTTGGGGTAGATTTTCTGCAAGGTGGACTTGCCGAAGGCAATACAATTTTCATATCTTTACTTCATATTAGAATTCTGCAGAAAATCCTAAGCATTTTGAGTACACAGAAGAGGGGCGAACCAGAAACTCTACCCCTTCCCATGGGCACCGAAAAAAAATTCTGGCACTGTTAGCACCATGATCCCACTATCTTCTGAAAACCTGGAGAGAGGGAGTGGGGGTCCGAGGACCGAGCCCGGTCATCCCCCACATACACTGTGTGTGCAGCACACCCAACGGTGCTTGTGCATAAGTGCACATGGCGCAGAAAAGCAGGTAACTGCACACCCCTCCAGTTGCACCTGGGTCTGGGACAACACGTCACCCCAGGCCGTGCCCATGGCCCACCAGCATTACCCACATGATCAAACCCGCGCTCTATGCTCGCCCTGGGCAAACTCACGATGAAACACTATGCAATCGAGACCCAACCGCTTGCATGAATGTGCCCATGGGTGTGGATGAGCGTGAGTAGGTGCAGCTGGAGATGATTGGGTGGAATTGTTTGGGTCATCGGGTGGCCCTGGGTGTGTAGTGTGAGATTGGACTTGATCTGGTAATAAGACCCCATGCCCGCATGCCCCAACCTCCAGCGCACAATCCGCACCACAGGCAGGTAGGTCTCCCAAAACACAACCCAGAACAAGGTGTGGGGCGGGCAACCTCTGACAGGAAGAATCGCTCGTCCAGATTCGTCGCAACCTCCGTCCACGCAAAGCCTTGCGCCGTGCGCTCCGGGACCGCCCGAAACTCGAAATACTTGTCAACGATTGTCTCTTGGACCAGAGCTTTGAGCCGTGCAAGGTCCGGCAGCTTGTCGAAGTACAGGCAGCAGTTGATGCTGCAGTTGGGCACCTTGCACTGGGGCAGGAACCCGCCCTGGTACATTAAAGCGCTGGGGCCGTCAAGCAGCCATGGGTTGGGCGTGCGGCGCCTGCGGTACAGAAATCCCCCGATGAGGGCAGCGGTCGCGGCAAGGAAGACGTAGAAGGTCATGGGGAGTTCTGGACACAACGGCAATACGTGGCTGCACAACGCGACCAGACAGCGACAGCAACGGCACCTGGGTTTGCCCGAAACCTGCACTCGAGGGTGCCATGCACACAACGCACGTAAGCAACACCACTTCTGAGGGTTGTGCGCTTGTGACATAAGTGTGGGGACTGGCACCAAAAGTCCCATCATGTTGCCTGACCATCATGCTCCCTGCCAAGGATCATGGCCGTCAGGTTCCAGGGTGAGAATGTTGGCTAACCCCCGGCCAAAAAAAGTGGACATCAGCCTGGATTAGCATCTTGCACACGGACACTACTACATTGAGCAGGCCCACCATCATGACGATGATGATGAGCCACTCACTACTCAGCAAAACCAAACCAGGCAGGTGCTTCCCCACGGTCACGCGGATGATGTTGCATGGGATGTCGACAGTGAGGCAAGCTTCCGCAGATAGTGGATCAGACCATGTGGAGGAGCTCAGAGTGCACTGTGGGTGTTGGTGTGCGTTGGTGATGATTGCGCTGAGGTCCCAAACTCTCCTGCAAGCACAACATGGCCAAACCATTGTGCAGGGGAAAGGCGGTGCATCAATGGGAGCCAAGAGATGCAGCGCCACTTTGTGAGTTCCCGATGGCTGCAAAGAAACTGCGCCACTGATGCAGTGGACTGAAGCCATCGGGGTACACTATGATCCGAACCTTATCTTGCGGTATTGCGTCCACCAAATCCGAAGTGCAATGCCTGTGCACAATGATTTCGTCATCTGAGAAAACGATGGCATCATCCGCGTAATGGGCCTGAGTATGGTCCATGGTCACCCGCGACCATCTGCCATTTTGGGTACCGTGCGCATGCACCACAAAATAGGCCTCGTGGATGTCCTCTTACTCATAAATTGCTTGTGTCTTGGTTCCCATGTGGGTGGGTGTGTTGAGGCGTCAGTGCTGGCGGCAGGGCAGGCCTGACCAGTTGTGCTGCCTACCACCCCCAAAATATCGGTTGAGGGGCGCCGGGGGGGGGGGGGGGGGCGTCGGAGGGAGAGGACGGGTGGTTGGGAGGCCTGCCCGGGGGGGGGGGAGGGGGGGCGCCGTCAATAAGTGTATTCTTTTCCTCCATGTCAAGGGGGAATCCTTGCACTGCGCGCTACTTTTAGACTACGTTCCCCCCGAAGAGCCCCTAGGCACGCCCCTTGGGAACACCCTTAGAATTAGGCGACCCAAACTGGACTGGAGGGGACCTTGAGGGGGACCTTCCCAGTTCTTGTGGCAGTGGTGAAGGACAAGAGCCCTTGGGGGGGAACTTGGCTGTGTGTTGGGTGGCGGAGATGGAGGACAATCAGGTGGGGAGTCTGAACTTGGGATGGCAAAGGAGATGGACTCCATTTTGCATTGCCGATTCACCACTCTCAACCCATCTTGGTACCATTCCAAGTGGAGGAGTCCATCTTCAGCCGTCCCAACCACCGTGGCAGAGGTCGCAGGCCATTGGAGCGGGTGTAGAACACCCTGTCCCCAATACTAAGATCCATGGAGAAAGTGGGCCTGAGAAAAGAGGAGGGAAGTATGATGTCCTGTAGCAGGCACCCTGAAAGTGTATCACCATATCAATCAACCGAGAAAAAGAGTAGATGTGGTGGAAATGGGTAAAAAATGTGTGCAAAAAAGTAGAAATGGGTGAAACAGGGTGAACATCCAAAAATGCCAGATCCCCAATGCATCAAAACCTACTACCAAACAACAATGATGCCCAAAGTACCAAAAAGTATGGGTTTCTACTACGGCCAAACACCCAAATAGTTGCACTGCACGCGCACTGCGCTTAAGGCGCACCCCAAGATACACCAATTGAACAGTCACAGCCAAGTCTCAAACCCCCAAGCATTCATTAAGACTGAATATTGGGAGCGAACCCATTGGAACAAGCGTCTTCACAATGCACGGTGGGCAATGTGCACACATCCACATGCATGGTTTTCTTTTATGTTTGAACTCTCCATTAAATCATGAGCACTTTGAGTAGACACACCTGCAGCGAAAGTAAAACCCCCTGCTGTAGGCAAAAAAACTTCCAGTGCTTTGAGCGCCGTGGCCCCTGGGTATTCACAACAGTGGGCACGCTGTCCCCGGTCCCCCCCCCCCCCCCCCGTGTCCAGGAACCGGCAATGTTTGACCGCGGAACCAGGGGTTGGTTCTTACGCACACTTTCCTCCCAAAATTCGACCGCAGAACCACGGGTTGGTTCTTGCGCACAACCGTGAGCAGCCCCGTACCGCGGAAAACAAATTTTCCGGCGCGTTGCGCCGGCGGACATGCACTCTCTCCTTTTCCACAATTAAACACATCGACAAATGAACACCGAAGGACTGAATCTCAGCTGACTGGGCTGCAGTGTGCCTTCCAATGAGCATGGAATGATCTAATGTTCAACTGGCTCTGACGTGAAACCCTTCTTCCTGTGATACACCATCCTGAATTCCTGTCTGTGCTGCCCCTTGGGGCCAAGCTTGGGTGCTGCCTTGGGCTTCGGAGCTGGCTTAATTCAAATTTGGTCCCAAGTGCATTTATTGGCATGCAACACACATGAATGTTGTCCTGCACACCTGAATACCTGTCCTGCATCCACCACAACCATGAAAAACCCAATTCTGCGGTAAAAAAAGTAGCGCGACAATTCGACCGCGGAACCAGGGGGCGGTTCTTGCGCAAGGCGGTTCCTAGACACGGGGGGGGGGGGGGGTATTGATACATGGGAACTTCGATTCAACTTGCAAACAGCAAAGGTTCATGCATGACTGCAAATTGGTCACCAGCACTGAGAAATACCCCTGGACCCCTGGACCCCTGGACGGGTAACAGTCTGCAGTGACGGGCACAATGCATGATAAAAGCTACACCAACCCTGAGAAGGAGTATCTGCACACCACACCTGCAACTCTCCCTTAGAAAAATGAATTGACGACCCCTCTCCTTGGGAAGCACCGACATTCCGTCCTCTAGCAATGCCATTCATCACGGTCAGGAAAACGACGGTAGCACAGGCTCCCCTTGCTCGGACAAGGGGGACGAGGGGATTTCCAGAAAAGTGTGCCCTCCATGCGACCTTTCATGCTCTTCCAACCCACCGTCTTGGTGGCGCAAACGAGCAGTCTCCTGTGCGGCTCCATCGCGCCCCGTGAGTAACGACACCCCAGCCGTGTCCCATACTCCATGACGTTACCCTCACAGCCATCCACCGCCTGTGGCAGGCTGCAGGGGCAGTAGGCGCATGGATTCCGCACTGGCATCCGTTGCTCCGCTCATCACTACAAACGTCCTTCGCTTGACCGTCGACTTGCGTTCGTCAACCGCCAACCGCCGTCGGGTCACCTGCCAAGCCGGCCACTGGCGGTCTTCAGGGGGAAACACCAGAAAATTGCCTCCTTTTACAGACCACCCATTGGCCATTGGCCACGTGCCATCAGCCCCAGTTTGCAATGGTCCAAAACAATTCACGTAGGGCTACTCCTCGTCTCCGCTCTTCCCCCCCCCCCCCCCCCCAGCGGTGCGTGACAGGGCCCCCCAGGCCCCCACGCCGTTGGGGTATAATGCCACAACACAGGACAGCCAATCGCTGTCAACAACTGGTGGTCAGCAGACTGGCCGGCGCTCGCTGCTGAGAACAGCGGTTGACCGGTGACCGCCGTGGGTTCAGCAGTGAAGTCCGTCAGATGGCCAGAAACCGCCAGATTGACAGGCGCTCATTCAGGGCGCGCATTAACAGAAAGTAAACAGAAAACTAGGTCACAGAGAAACAATTGGGAAGTGGAACAAAGGGCGTGTATTAATCAGTGGGCTGATCGGTGGCACCCTCAACCGCTCACTTGTTTTGAACGTGTCAATAACACTGTCTCGATTCGAATGATCCGTACAAATATAAATATATACCAATGGTCCCGTACAAACATGTGCAGCATGCGCATATGCCTGGCCTATGGCACCGGGATTACACTCCACTGGCAACGCCACGGGCAAAATGCCTGGAAAGGCAGCGCACCACCGGCGTGTAACACTGGCCGCAACCCCCTGGCGAAGTGGTACGAGTGGCCCTCCGAACTTCACGGTCCGCCTCGAGCCATGAGGGTGTCACGCAAACGACATGGCACCTGACACCGCTAGTGTTGAATGGTACCCCAACTTCGGAGCCGTGGCTGAAGTGGGCCGAGTGGAGCTGGGGCATCAGATCGGACACCCGAAATGCTTCGCAAGCGCCATGAGATTGGGCTTTCCAGCGGCCAAAATACCGAATACGGCGGGCTGAGATACGCATGCACCGCGCGGATGCCAAAGGACCATCTGCACGATACGGCCCTCGATGTCCAAGGACCCCAGCCCTGCAGCTGGTGGACGGTGCCAGGTCCGCACGGTAGCGCAACAACTACTGCTCTTATTTCCTCGCTGTTTTTTTTTTTTTTTTGGTCAGTCAGCGTAATGAGAATCGCACAAAGGGCATTGTTTCACGCCGCAGGTGAGGAGACACCCACTGCAGTGCCACTGCCGCATGGATCAGCCAAGCATGCACTATCAAGGCAACCCAAGCACTCGGCTTTCAACACCAAGTACTCCCAGTCCCTGATCTAAGATGCGCCCAGGTCCACATTACCACAATACATATGCTTGCCATATCTTGAACCTGACCGTCTCTTGTGTGCGTCATATTGAAAGTGAACGCACACGGCGGATGGACAAACCCTTGGACACCCTCGACGCCTCAGATTTTTGTGTGCAAACTGGCACACGACGGCAATCAATTCGCAATTGTAAAAAAGGAAGTTGGAGAAAAAGTGTGCAGTGGCCAATGCCGGTGCTACACCATATGCCAAACGTTCAAAAACGGCCGGATTCAATGGTGTCCACTTTGGAGGCCTGGGGCAAAAGGCAAAGGCTGGTAAACGCTTGAAAAGCGTTGAAACCCCTTGAAAAGGTCCGACTAGGACTGTGCCCCAATGCCTGGGACACAATCTTTTCACACATCTAACGTTCTCCAACGCCTCCCTCCCCCTGGCACACAGTCGCTGGCAGCCCCCCTGCAGGACACTGCGCTTCGGTGCACTGGTACGGCCTGCCGTCTATGGCCCGGCGAAGAGGCCCGGCAGACCCGTCATGCTTCTGGTCCTGTGCGCCCCCAGTCGCTCCTGCATCCGGCCTTTCCTCCCTGTGCCTGCTCAAGGCATGACGCCTCACTGGGTAATGGGTAGGCGATGCCCTTGACCTAAGCCACAGCCCCCCCCGCCCCCCCCCCCTCTGGGCCTGGCAGGCACGCCCGCATGCGCACAGGCCGGCATCAAGCACTGGGGAAACCCGGTGTGATCGAATTGACGGGGACGTCCGCTAAAATGCAGAACAAGGGAGGGCACAGGGGTTGCAGGGGTCTGGTGGGCCCGCGGCAGCCGCGAGGTCCGCCGCGACCAGCCAGACTCGCCTTCACGAGGCCGCCGTGACTGATGACGGCCGAACCGCGTGGCTGTGGGGGTGTAGAGGGAGAGGGGGGCTGGGATGGGAGGGGGGGATGGCGAGGGTTGGTTGTCGAACGGGTCTGACGGCTGGCGCCTCCCCGCATCACCCTCCCTGGGGCACCTCCTCGGAGGCCTGCGCGGACCTATGCCTTCGGCTACCGCATCGGATTCTTGAGAAACTCCCGATGCTTCATCCACTGAAATGACGGAGCCGGGGTTCGAACTGACAGATTTGCGGCCCTCAATCGTGCATGCTGCCGCCAGGGCACCCAAATGTCACGTGAATGCGGTGGTCTGGGCCGGGCTGCAGAAGCCCGGGGGGGGGGGGGGGGGTCATGAACTTACGTGCTCTGTTCCACACGGAAGAGGGTGCGATGCGTTTCAAAGGAGCGCAATGGCCCTGCCCTGGGCCCTGCCTGGAAGGTTGTCCCGCCGGACTCCTGTGTGCGATGGAGCCCCCAGGTTTGTGATGCATTTTGGGGGGTGGCGACATTTGGCGCGTGGTGCATGGGACTTCGCACCCGCTCCGGACCTCCCCACGGCTCTTTGGCGGGCTCCTCCATCCTCACTACTTGGTTCACGGGCAGACCCAACGCACTCATCATCCTGTTCCACCAATCGACTGCCCCCCGCGTGCATGCGGTGGGGGTAGGACTGTTGTACTCGGCATCAACCACAGCTCTCGTGGCCGTTGCATGTCCGTGGACAGCCCGGCTTTAAACAGTTGCAGGAGCCTGCGCACGGCTCGGTACGAGAGCAGGTCGTCACGGGAGCGGCTCGTCACGAGACGGGCGAGGTCATGGTTGGAGAACGCAATTCCTCCAGGTCACTGCACGAGCCCCCCGGCATGAGGTGCGGCATTGCGAATGACTTGTGGTAGTGGGGGGTGGCGTCGCTGATGCGGGGGCCGTACATCTTCATGTACAGCCGGTCCTCCTCCTTCTGCAGCTGCTCCGCCAAATTGTCCCCCTCCGCAGGTTTGCAGTGCTGGACGACCCCGTGGTCCAGGTCCGCACGGCTGATGACGCCCTGGGGTCGGCAAAAACAAAGGAGAGGGGCACGCCACTGGTTTAACCCCGTCAAATGTACTCCAGGGACAAAAGTCGGAAAATGGGTCACAGGTGAGTCTGATATGGTTTTTCCAGAAAGGATGTGGGGACGTGTGGGAGGAGAAACATGGTGCCTTTGGACAGTGAGGGCCTACATGGCGACAGCAGCGGTAATCCTCTGCATCAGAGTTGGGGTTGGCGTTCCATATTGGGGCTCAGTGCACATGTTATCGTTATGCTTGTCGCCCACACACAGGGCAGATACACCCTCCCTGAGCACCAATTGGCCGCTTCATTACCCCAATGGGCCATATGTGCATCATGACTTTTCCAAATTCATGAGGGACCTTTTGCAAGGGCACAAAATCGGTTGGGTATTTGGTAAAACTTAGTACCAGACGAGGTAAAACTTAGCAAAATGTGGTAAAACTTAGTAGAAACGAGGTAAAACTTAGTAACCAAATTTTTTTCCATAAGAAGATTTCAAGAAAAAAATTTATTTTTACTCAGGAAAAACAGAAAAGTTTCATTAAGATGCCAAGGCTGATTTGATCTTCAAGCCTGTCTTTTGCAACTACTTGGAAGTAGTTGGCATTGACGTTGGTTGAGTTGGTTGCCATGTTCTCTTTTTTTATTCCACCTGCTTTTGTTCCCAGTGCTGCCGCACTAATGTTGGCCATGGCCTTGTCGGGCATCTTTTCTTGGGCCTCATTTTGTTTCCAGTGCCCAATCCCAATTATATTATGTTATACTATCTCATATTGGCGGAGTGCCAATGAAATTGGTGTGCATGATTGTTTGGCCCGGGTGTGGCACCACTAACACAAGTGGCCGGGAATCAATCTGGGGGCTTTGTGCTCTTGACGAAAAGTACCACCTACCATCGAACTGTCTTGTTCCTTAGTAAAAATGGGGGGGGGAGGGATGGTAAAACCAAATGTCTCGGTTTGCCTGCATCTATGGGATTCATTGTGCACATCCCAAAGATGGTTTTTTTTTCAATTCCCCTTGGTGCAAAATTCTCAATCATTGCTTAGTTGACCATTAACATTTTGGGGGTATTGAGGAGGCACCGCATACCACTTGCAACCAAGCGTGAATTAAACACTGGCCAAGAGGTTTTTAGCCAGTGGCCAATGGACCAGCTATGGGTATAAAGTCTGAAGTCTGAAGTCTGATTTGGCATGTCGTGTTGCGGACCCACCATTAGAGCACATCCAAGTAAAAGTCTGATACAAGTGCGCCCCCCCCCCCCACACACACACAGGAACTTGAGTTCAAGAAAATGGTTACAGCAGTGCAGACCCCCCCCCCCCCCAAGACACATAGCAACTTCACAGGAAAATGGGGATAAAAGTGCAATACCCCACCCCCCACAGACACACAGGCACTTCACCTCGGGAAAATGGTGCGTTAGGGAAAATAGGTTGGAATGGAAAATGTGGACAAGGGAACACTAGGAAAAGTCTGATACAAGCCCCCCCCCCCCCCCCAAAAACACACAACCATGCAGTTCAAGAAGATGATGGGTTGGGTTGGGGAAAAAAGGGGGTTTGAAAATGCGGAAAAGGCAATTCTGGGAACAATGTGGCACAAGTACCCCCCCCCCCCCCCCCGCCCAAAAAAAAAACACATACCTCTTGAGTAATGGGGCGTTGGGGAAAATGTGGGAAAAGGGAAAACCAAGGGAAATGGGAAAACCGTACTGATGGTTGCTAATGTATGAATGGACCTGCACAGAAGGAGAACATGGGGATTAGCACAGCAAGCATGCAAAAGCACAATACCACTGCAACCCCAACACTGTCATTCATCAATGAGTCCGTCCATGTCATCCACCGGCACTTGGGAACATGGTTGTGAGCTGCTGGGAGGTGCAGCAGAACGGGTAACACGATCCGTTGGGGGGACCCAATCAGAGTCCATCTGGGCTAGCAAAGGCAATACCTGTTGCATAGCAATGTCTCGGGCTTCTCCCCGTTTCTTGCTATTTGGCACCTTCACACCCATGCTTGCCAAGCAATCACAGATGCGAGCGCGTGTCCAGTCACGCAATGTGCCTGACTTTGCAGCACATACCAACTTGGCCTGTGCACGGGCCAAGGCACGCTTTGGGTCGGACTTCCGTGGTGCCACTGCCTCCTCTTCACTATTATTTTCAGCAGCCTCGGCTGCATCATCCACAACCTGCACCACTGCCTCACCACACGGTCTTGGATCCTTGACAAAGCACGTGTGGCAAACCAGACATGTGTTGCACCAGATGCGCACAGACTGCCTGCACACTGCACAGTCCATGCCCCTTCGGAAAGTGAAGAAGTCATGGTTGCCACCATGCTGAGCAGGACTACCATCTGGTTCGACCAAAGTGCCCTCAGTGTGCTCAGACGGGGCTTGTCGGTCAGCGCGTCTGCGTGTTGCGCCTTGACAAGCCAGTGGCACTTCCGACCCCCCAAAAGATGGCAAAATGTCACCATCGTCTGCCACTGCAGCCTCCCCTTCCAGGCACTGCAACATGGCCGCTTCCACTGATGTACGTGGATCAATGCGATGCGAAACCCTATGCCGGGGACGCACATCGAAGCGTGCATTGGCTGCCAACTTGCTGGCTACCTCGACACCCTGCCCCTTCACCCACTGCCGCAAAGGTGGCAGATTACAATGCAGAGCCATGCACATGCTAAGGACATGTGTGTCCTTCATATCATGCATACTGTTGGTGAACCTCCCACGCAACGAAATGGCACGCTCAACAGCAGCCTCAGCAGGGCAATATGTGCGCAGCAATGCCAAAACACGCCAAACATTCACCCATTGGACATGCTCCCGCTCCGGCGTCAAGGCCTCCCACATCCGGGACATGGGGGTCTTGGCGAAGGTCCAAACGACATGCTCCTTGAAGGATTCCCACCACTCTTCCAATGCACGAGCAGCATTAACATGCGCAGCTGCCAGTTCAGCATGGTGTGTGCCCATGAACTGCTTCAGCAGATCCACTCCAAATGTGGCTCGATCAGCCGCTGGCAGAGCGAGCCAACGGCCGTGGTCAAGCAACACAGCACACTCAAGAACACCCCGGGGGTCAATGGTCCCCTGTCCCTCCCTGATGCCAGCAAGCAGTGTGTCTGTGACTGCACGTGCCTCTGTGGCTGGAAAAGGGGGGCTGGTTGTGCACCTCTGGCCATCGGTATCAAACCGGACCAATTCAACGCCATGCCATGCACCTGTCACAGTTTGCTCTTTGAATTGAGTCCACCCTGGCCCCTCCTCCCTCGCCACCTTTTCCACCCGTGCCTGTAACATTTCGGTTGCCTTGGTCAAGTGGGCACCTGTTGGTGCATGCAACTGTGCAACATTGTTGAAGCTGCGCGTACCGTGTAGTATGTCCCCATATACCACTGCCCATGACAGCAAACCTGCATCATGGCAATCCTCCCACACATCCTCCTCCTTGGTGGTGAGGTGCGTTTTGGAATCCAAATGCCTCGCCACCCATGGCACATTGGCCAAGAACACCTTGTTGCGACGGGCATTTGCCTCGGACCACCGGATACGGTGACTGGCAGGGATCAAACGCAACCCGCTGCGTGTATCTGGTCTGGTGTTCTCTTGGACACACCTCTCGGGGTCCTTCCACTGGCGCGCACCGTTGTACAATGCACGTTTGCGACCCACAGCTGCCAAGTAGTCACCATGCACTTGGCCGGCAGCCTCCAAGGCAAGGCCTAGCTTGCGCTGGACCACATGGCATGGCTCACCCAAGGGGGTTAGCAAGGACAGCCACTTCACAAGCATGGCAAACACATTGTGCTCCATTGCCGACACATCAACAGCTTGCCTTGCAGTGGCACCACGCACACCAAGGTTAGAGGCACCATCCACCGCAAAAGCCACAACCTTCTGAGCCCACCAGGCACGGTCAGGCATCCAGGACAGCAGCACTGCCTCCACCTGTGCCGTCACCTCTTGTGCCTCCCCTGAAGCCACATCCACCACACCAAGGAACACCTCACACATTCCCCCCGGCCCAGTGCCTGGAAAGAGGAGCAGGATGGCATACTCATTGATGCGATGCCGTTGCCGGTCAGATCCATCCAACAACAAGGCAATGAACAATGCCCTTTGCAAGGTCTCTGGCACACCATCTTGCATGGCGCCATGCATTGCGACCATGGCCTTCTCAACTATCCATCGCCGAGAGGCATGATGGCCCGGTTCGGAGGTCAACGCACAATGCAGAAGAATGCGTTCACTGATTGCACGGATGGATGTGCACATGCGGAGGCCAATGTACACCTCCACCAAGCGTGACAAAATGGCGGCCACCGCATCGCTCATAGGTACACCGAGGTCCATGCCCTCACCCCTAATGAACACAGTGCTCCTCTCTGCCACATTGACTGCACACGCAGATGCACTGGGGCACAGTGCCCGAAAACGTTCTGCACAATGCACCCGGAAACTCTCCTCGGCGGCCAAGTGGTGGCGGCCAGGATTATCAATTTTCTTGCGGCTGCTGGTCGTGCCACGTGACACACCAAGGTGACCCTCCAGGACATCTTTACGCCATCCCTTTGGTGTAGCGATCATCATACGCATGCCCATGCCATATGTTCCATTCACCAAGGCTGTAGCAGCCTTCGGTGGCCGCTTCACCCCAGGACAATCCGTTTTAGCAGCCCATGAACAACATATGCACATTACACCCCCTTGAACAGTGAACTGCAACTGCCAATGCTCATCCACAGACGCTTGCAGTGTCTTTGGCCCTGCTGTCTGTTGCTTGGGGGCTGCCCCCATCATCACAGAAAAAGCATTGCTCCCCGTTGCTGCCAATGCAGCAGATCGGGCTCTATCCTATTCTATGGACTCAGAAACAGACTCATCCCACTCCTTCTCATGACGTGCCCGGAGATGAGCCTGGTGGACTTGCACACGGACCTGCAGATGCTGTTTCACCCGTACCCTTTGCTTTTGTACAAGCTTTGCCACAGCTTCAATAAACTCGGTGGTGGGCTGCACATCCCCCACATGTGTGGTATATCCGGGGTCACCCGTTGGCAGCGCCATGGCTGGCAACTGGGTGTTACTTGGCACGCTCGGGGCATGCCTGTTGACAGTTGGTGCTGCAAACTGTGAGGGGGAGGGTTGTGCGTCCCCAATGTGGTTGGTAGACTCTGTGTCACCTGTTGACAGCGCCATGGCTGGCAACGGGGTGTTACTTGGCATGCTCCGGACATGCCTGTCGACAGTTGTTGCTGCAGACTGAGAGGGGGCATCACGTACACCACGATTGCTTTGTGAACCGCCCTGTGATAGACCCACCATCTCCGTGGGAGTACGCTCATACAATAGGAATGTCACCTTTCGTGAAGTGGCTGGGGGCCGTCCCTTGGTCACTGACGCATCATCACACAACCACCACACATCGCGAACTAAAATGTGAGCAATAAAGTGCCCTTGCTCCCTAGTTGGTCCAACATGTAGCACCATGGCCCGCAGGGACCAATGGTACCCATTGACATCCACAAACTCATGATCCACCGTCAAGCTATGAAGCTGTTGATTGTGGACATGGAGTGGAGCCCACTTGTTGAACACTAGTGACGATAGTACAATGGCCTCCTGGAGATCCCCCCCACATCCACATGGGGGGGCGTTTGAAGGGCGGCCCAACGAACGGCCCCTCATTCCCTCCCTCATTCGCACCCGCACGCTCTGGCCCTGGTTAGTAACATGCAACACTTGGGCAGCCATTCCCAACTCACCTCCAGCCTGGTGGACTTTCACGTCACACACTGGGCACCGCTGCCACCATTGCTCATGAGACAAGCAGTCAGACAGAGAACGAACACCAGCACAAACCAGCTTCGGTACCATGTGCTTCCAACACTCAGCCATCTCGGACTGCTGCATCCACTCAAACTTGGGAGCCCTCTTGACACATTGACACCGACCACTACACTGGCACACAGTAACAGTTGGCCGTCCCTCATCCGCCAACAGGCGTGCAACGGCATGTGGACGGTACACAGCACCTGTCATACCTGCCACAATGTCACCCCAACGTGTAGCCCACACCGCCACATCATCTGGGCACTCATCATGGAAGGCCTCCTGTCCACCAGAGGCTAGCGGGAGGCATTGCAACGTTGTACCAAGCCAACACCAATTGTGACTTGGGGGGTTCGCCATGCCACAGGGCCGTTGCCGTGCTCCACCTTGCGGACCGCCACTAACCTGCAGGCAGGCGGAAGGCATGTTGCTGCAAGAACTTGCGCTGCGAAGGAGGCAAACTCTGCCATTCTCCACGGCCGTAAAGCACCACCAATCGCCTATCCCCTTTCCATGGGCAAGTAGCATGCCATGCCCCAGTGCGGACCACTACAGGTTGCCTATCGACACGGTACCTATGCCCCGGACGGCTAATGCCATCTGGGCACTGCCTTCTCCCTGGTGTGCCATGCGGACCACTGCCAACGCCTCCCTCTTCCACCCAGATCTCACCACCCACGTGCCGCCCCGTGGAGAACACTGCTGACCATGGGGTACTATCAAAACGATGTTGATGGGGAGATGTCGTCTCATTGGATGACAGTTGTATTGTAGTCCATGTGAACCACTCTGGCACCAACTCCCTTGCAATGCGGTTCACCATCATCACAAGGGGGCCATGCTCCTGTGTCCCTTGCACAAGCCGCAACCGGCGACAATCCCCTTTCGCTGTATGTCCTTTGCTCCCACCGACACCCAACTGCAACCTTCGCAAGAAACTGCCCTAACGTCTCTCTAGTGTACAGCAATGTCCCCATTATGCCATGCAAGACACACAAAGGTGCTACCTGCAACGAGCGGTCGTAGCTGGCGCCCCGGTAATGTCCTCCCGGCCGGTGCCCATCACGTTCGGCCTCACCAACGACGATCACGCATGCTTGTTCACAAGCTTCCTCCATCTCCTGGATTGTATGGTACACTTTGGCTTCTCCCATACCCGGACTCCAAACTGCAGCAGACGTCACAGCAGTGTCCGGGCCAAACCTTGAATCCATTATTTTGGGTGTGTTTGTACGCAACAACACAACCTTCCCATCGATGTGGTGGGCGAGATGTCGAAAATGGTCGGGCCTTCCCCCCCAGGGCTTCCCTTCCCAATTATTCTCTTCCAAGGCCCTACAGACACTTAGAGCACTCTCCTTAACCTCTATCCCACACCGTTCCCTGTACATTGTGGTTGCCTGGACTCGCAGGTCCACTCCAGTTAAGGGGGTCTAACTGCGGAGCGCATGGAGGCTGAGGGCAGTTGCATAAAAAAAACGTGCACCAGCGACATACTCATCACGTGCCAACCGTAACTTCAGTTGCCGGATGGTAGGCAGCTCCCTACCGGCAGGAGCCTTGATTTTATCCACCTCAACCTTCTGGTTAGGATTGTCACAGTCAATTGTTGCGGCCCCATCCGCCCCTAGCCGCACACGCTTTGCAGCAGGCATGGGGTTGGGATCCCTAGGCATTGCTTTCTTGCCTCAGGGGGGGCTGTTACATGGCTGTGAGCCATCTGTGCTGGACTGACTAGGTGCCACGACAGTGCATGCCGTCCCCAAACTGCTATCCATATTTGGGGATGACATTTCACTATCTTGCCCACTCAATGAAACCTGTGGTGGGCGCTGTGCTAGGGGCACAGGGGATCCCTGATCAGAGAGTGACTCAGCACCGCAACCGGGGTGTGGCGTTAGGCATTCTTCTGCAGCACCTAGCCCTGTGTTCTCCATTACGTCTCGGCCCTGGTTCTCATCGTCAGCATGCACACCACGTGCAACTTCGGGTGCACCTGGGGGTCCACATTGCAGCGCACAGGCTGAGACGTTGGACGCACTTGGATCACCTCTGCGGGGATCCTGGTCAGCAGTCATAGGAGTTAACGCGGGGGGTGGGGGGGTCGGGGGGGGGGGATTGCTGTGCTTCACCAAGGGTGCCAGCTGTGCCTATGGCCTCCTTTGTGGCCCCTTCCAGGTGCATAGCACATGCATCGTTGGGTGTACCGTTGTCATCAGGGACATCGACAGATGCATCTTGGGATCCGAGTCGCAGCGCACAGGCTGGGACGTCGGACTGGCTTGGATCACCTCTGGGGGGATCCTGGTCAGGTGTCGAGGGTCCTGGGGGGGGGGGGGTTGCACCCCAGCTTCTGCCATGGCTTCCAATAGAAGCTCCATGGCCTCCTCCCCTGCATCATCTGTCCATGCATTGTTCACCACACGGACACCAGCATGGAGGTATCCCAAGTGGTTGCGGGGTACCTCGGGGCTGAAAGGGGTGCACGTCAGTATCACATCGCTACTCTCTTGCATGGGAATCCGCATGGACTCTGCAAAGTGGCGTCCCACCGTATAGGCAGCCACCAGGCTCTCCTCTGACAGGGGCTCCCGCCGTTGCTCCCCCAAGCCTTGCATCGCAATGCGGACACACCGGGCAATGCCATGGCACGGTGTCATCAGTGCTTGGTCGAACTGTTGCTGTCTGGTCAGCTGCACCGTCATAGGTGCTGGATTGGGTGGGACGCTGGGTTGAGGTCCGGGACTGCAAGTGGACGTTGAGCTTTCGGGCAACAGGGAGCTCCGTCGACTACCCCCAGATCCAGGGGTCCCCTGTCCAGTGGGACCTGTGCCACCGGCTGGCGCTGACACTCTCTGTCGACCACCCCCGGATCCTGGGGTCCCCTGTGCTTTCGATCCCTTCCCGTTGGCCGGCAACAGTGAGTTCCCGCGGCTCGCAGGTGCCACCAAATCACTTCTGAATGGTCGTGCTGCACTTGCTGCCTGTGGCCAAAAGTACTGCATTGTGCCCAAGGGTACTCTCCGTACAAAAACCACATACATCCTCTCCACAGCGGGTGTGGGGTACTTGGTCTCCCCTCTCCAGAAAGGCCATGAGTCCACAAGTGGCAAGGCATACACAATGTCATTCCATGCCTGTAGCCAAGCAACTTTGCTAACGCTCAAGGGGTGTCCAGCAATGGCCCCTCGCCGACGCCCCACTTTCCCACGGTCCTGCTCATACTTTTTTATCCGGTCCCAGAGGTCTGAGGCTACCTTATGGTACTCCACAACAGCACCTCCGTCCTCCCGCGTGCACTTTGGACGTGCCCTCTTGGCTGTACATCAGGCGGCACAGTGCTGCAAGTCCATGGGCATGGACGACATCAAGGGGACATGTCGCCATGTGCATTGCCAACTTCCTGTAATAGATGGCCTCCCGTTCTAATGTGACCATATGCAAGTTGTGTGAAAATCATCTTGCACCCTAACCGCCTTGCTATTGCTTGTACAAAGGCCTGAAGCCTAGTTTCACGGATTTGGCACAAAAATAGGCAAAGAAAAACATTATATTCGCACTAGACACTCCCTTACGCAGGGTTGGAGGCTAAGGCATGACACTTCGACAATTCGGCATAGCTGTAGCTGGGTAGGGGTGAGGGATGGACGATGACCGAGGTCGAGGCGCGGCGGCCAGGGACCAAGGGCGAACTCCTGCGGCTCGGCGGCCTGCAGTGGTTGTGGTGGGGTATGGACGACGACCGAGGTCGAGGCGCGGCGGCCAAGGACCAAGGGCGAACTCCTGCGGCTCGGCGGCCTGCAGTGGTTGTGGTGGGGTATGGACGACGACCGAGGTCGAGGCGCGGCGGCCAAGGACCAATGGCCAACTCCTGCGGCTCAGTGGCCTGCAGTGTGTGGGTGGGGGGACGGCTAATGACCGTGGTCGCGGCGCTGTGCCCAGGGACCAAGGGCCAACTTCTGTGGCTCAAGGGCCAGCAGCAGGTGGGTTGGAGGATGCGGGATGCCCCTGGTCGAGGCGCTGCGGCCAGAGACCAAGGGGCAACTCCTGCAGCTCAGAGGCTAGCAGAGGTGAGGTACAGGTATCTAGGTCGTAGACGCTATGGTCAAGACCACAGACAACTTCTTCACCTGACTGGTGAAGTTAGTGGCAAAAAGATCGTAACAAAGCCTGCACGAAGAGGCACCACACAACTTGCACAAGTATAGAGTGGGCGAATGTATCACGGAGGCATCAAATAATTCACGGAGGGGCAGAATTAATTCACGGAGGCATCAAATAATTCACGGAGGGGCAGAAATAATTCACGGAGGCATCAAATAATTCACGGAGGCATCAAATAATTCACGGAGGGGCAGAAATGATTCACGGAGGCATCAAATAATTCACGGAATGGCATAAATAATTCAACGAGGCATCAAATAATTCACGGAGGGGCATAAATAATTCACGGAGGGGCAGAAATAATTCACGGAGGCATCAAATAATGCACGGAGGGGCAGAAATAATTCACGGAGGGGCAAAATTAATTTCACGAAGGCATCCAATAATTCACGGAGGGGCAGAAATAATTCACGGAGGCATCAAATAATTCACGGAGGGGCAGAAATAATTCACGGAGGCATCAAATAATTCACGGAGGGACAGAAATAATTCACGGAGGGGTGAAATAATTCACGGAGGGGCATAAATAATTCACGGAGGGGCATTAATAATTCACGGAGGGGCACAAACAATTCACGGAGACATCAAATAGTTCACGGAGGCATTCAATAATTCACGGAGGCATCAAATAATTCACGGAGGGGCATAAATGATTCACGGAGGGGCAGAAATAATTCACGGAGGGGTGAAATACTTCACGGAGGGGCATAAATAATTCACGGAGGGGCATTAATAATTCACGGAGGGGCAGAAACAATTCACGGAGGCATCAAATAATTCACGAAGGCATTCAATAATTCAGGGAGGCATCAAATAATTCACGGAGGGGCATAAATAATTCACGGAGGGGCAGAAATAATTCACGGAGGCATCAAATAATTCACAGAGGGGCAGAAATAATTCACGGAGGGGCAAAAAAAATTCACGGAGGGGCAGGAATAATTCACGAAGGCATCCAATAATTCACGGAGAGGCAGAAATAATTCACGGAGGCATCAAATAATTCACGGAGGGGCAGAAATAATTCACGGAGGCATCAAATAATTCACGGAGGGACAGAAATAATTCACGGAGGGGTGAAATAATTCACGGAGGGGCATAGATAATTTACGGAGGGGCATTAATAATTCACGGAGGGGCAGAATCAATTCACGGAGGCATCAAATAATTCACGGAGGGGCAGAAATAATTCACGGAGGCATCAAATGATTCACGGAGGGGCATAAATAATTCACGGAGGCATCAAATAATTCACGGAGGGGCATAAATGATTCACGGAAGGGCAGAAATAATTCACGGAGGGGTGAAATAATTCACGGAGGGGCATAAATAATTCACGGAGGGGCATTAATAATTCACGGAGGGGCAGAAACAATTCACGGAGGCATCAAATAATTCACGGAGGCATTCCATTATTCAAGGAGGCATCAAATAATTCACGGAGGGGCATAAATAATTCACGGAGGGGCAGAAATAATTCACGGAGGCATCAAATAATTCACCGAGGGGCAGAAATAATTCACGGAGGGGCAGAAATAATTCACGGAGGGGCAGGAATAATTCACGAAGGTATCCAATAATTCACGGAGGGGCAGAAATAATTCACGGAGGCATCAAATAATTCACGGAGGGGCAGAAATGATTCACGGAGGCATCAAATGATTCACGGAGGGACAGAAATAATTCACGGAGGGGTGAAATAATTCACGGAGGGGCATAGATAATTTACGGAGGGGCATTAATAATTCACGGAGGGGCAGAAACAATTCACGGAGGCATCAAATAATTCACGGAGGGGCAGAAATAATTCACGGAGGCATCAAATGATTCACGGAGGGGCATAAATAATTCACGGAGGCATCAAATAATTCACGCAGGGGCATCAAATAATTCACGGAGGGGTGAAATAATTCACGGAGGGGCAGAAATAATTCGCGGGGGCATCAAATGATTCACGGAGGGGTAGAAATAATTCACGGAGGCATCAAATAATTCACGGAGGGGCAGAAATAATTCACGGAGGGGTGAAATAATTCACGGAGGGGTGAAAAAATTCACTGAGGGGCACAAATAATTCACGGAGGGGTGAAATAATTCACGGAGGCATCAAATAATTCACGAAGATATCCAATAATTCACGGAGGGGTGAAATAATTCACGGAGGCATCAAATAATTCACGGAGGGGCATAAATAATTCACGGAGGCATCAAATAATTCACAGAGGGGCATAAATCATTCACGGAGGCATCAAATAATTCACCGAGGGGCATAAATAATTCACGGAGGCATCAAATAATTCACGGAGGGGCATAAATAATTCACGGAGGCATCAAATAATTCACGGAGGGGCACAAATAATTCACGGAGGCATCAAATAATTCACGGAGGGGCAGAAACAATTCACGGAGGCATCAAGTGATTCACGGAGGGGCATCGAATAATTCACGGAGGGGCAGAAATGATTCACGGAGGGGTGAAATAATTCACGGAGGCATCAAATAATTCACGGAGGGGCATAAATAATTCACGGAGGCATCAAATAATTCACGGAGGGGCAGAAATCATTCACGGAGGCATCAAATAATTCACGGAGGGGCATAAATAATTCACGGAGGCATCAAATAATTCACGGAGGGGCAGAAATAATTCACGGAGGCATCAAATAATTCACACAGGGGCAGAAACAATTCACGGAGGCATCGAATGATTCACGGAGGGGCATCAAATAATTCACGGAGGGGCAGAAATGATTCACGGAGGGGTGAAATAATTCACGGAGGCATCAAATAATTCACGGAGGGGCATAAATAAATCACGCAGGGGCATAAATAATTCACGGAGGGGTGAAATAATTCACGGAGGGGCAGAAATAATTCACGGAGGGGTGAAACAATTCACGGAGGGGCAGAAATAATTCACGGAGGCATCAAATAATTCACGGAGGGGCAGAAATAATTCACGGAGGCATCAAATAATTCACGGAGGGGCATTAATAAGTCACGGAGGCATCAAATAATTCACGGAGGGGCAGAAATGATTCACGGAGGCATCAAAAAATTCGGGGGGGGCATAAATAATTCACGGAGGGGCATAAATAATTCACGGAGGGGTGAAATAATTCACTGAGGGGCACAAATAATTCACGGAGGGGTGAAATAATTCACGGAGGCATCAAATAATTCACGAAGATATCCAATAATTCACGGAGGGGTGAAATAATTCAGGGAGGCATCAAATAATTCACGGAGGGGCACAAATAATTCACGGAGGCATCAAATAATTCACGGAGGGGCAGAAATCATTCACGGAGGCATCAAATAATTCACCGAGGGGCATAAATAATTCACGGAGGCATCAAATAATTCACCGAGGGGCATAAAGAATTCACGGAGGCATCAAAGAATTCACGGAGGGGCAGAAATAATTCACGGAGGCATCAAATAATTCACGGAGGGGCAGAAACAATTCACGGAGGCATCAAATAATTCACGGAGGGGCATCAAATAATTCACGGAGGGGCAGAAATGATTCACGGAGGGGTGAAATAATTCACGGAGGCATCAAATAATTCACGGAGGGGCATAAATAATTCACGGAGGCATCAAATAATTCACGGAGGGGCATAAATAATTCACGGAGGCATCAAATAATTCACGGAGGGGCATAAATGATTCACGGAGGCATCAAATAATTCACGGAGGGGCAGAAACAATTCACGGAGGCATCAAATAATTCACGGAGGGGCATCAAATAATTCACGGAGGGGCAGAAATGATTCACGGAGGGGCAGAAACAATTCACGGAGGCATCAAATAATGCACGGAGGGGCATCAAATAATTCACGGAGGGGCAGAAATGATTCAAGGAGGGGTGAAATAATTCACGGAGGCATCAAATAATTCACGGAGGGGCATAAATAAATCACGGAGGGGCATAAATAATTCACGGAGGGGTGAAATAATTCACGGAGGGGCAGAAATAATTCACGGAGGGGTGAAACAATTCACGGAGGGGCATAGATAAGTCACGGAGGCATCAAATAATTCACGGAGGGGCAGAAAAAATTCACGGAGGCATCAAATAATTAACGGAGGGGCATAAATAATTCACGGACGGGTGAAATAATTCACGGAGGGGCAGAAAAAATTCATGGAGGCATGAAATAATTCACGGAGGGGCAAGAATAATTCACGGAGGCATCAAATAATTCATGGAGGGGTGAAATAATTCATGGAGTGATCAAATAACGCTCGTGGAGGTGCAAATTATTCCATGGCGACACCTTGCTGTTCCCTGCGCTGCTAAAATGTCCCAGACAGTTTGTCATACGTTCTAGGGGTGCAAGTTATTGCGCCAAGGCAAGGACATCACACCAACTTGAATCACCTCATGGGGATCCTGGGTACGTGCCCCAGGAATCGGGGGAGGGGGGGGGGGGTTCTGTAGAGCCCCTGATTTGGTTCATGACACCCCGAAGCACGGAAGCAAACACTGCACATAGACGAGAGGCGGACAATAGCCACCCGGCCAGAACCACAGCTGTCTGCCAGCCTCCCTGACGAGGAGCAGCAGATCCTGCGTCACCTTGTGGAGCATCATAACCTGAACCCCTCCCAAGCCTTGGCTGTCCGGCAATGTCTGGATGAGGGTGCTGTTGTCTCCTCCATGACTGGGGAGGGCCGGCACAGGGAAGTCGGAGACCCTGGTGGCCTGCATAAGGGCAGTGATGTGGCAGCAGGGGTACTTCGACCCATGCATCCCGAATCCCAAGGCGCCAGATTCGATACACACTGGCAAGAAAGGGGGGGGGGGGGGGCACCCACCGACAAACCCCCTCGGGCATGCATCTTGGTCACCGCCCCAACAAACGCACAGGTCGACAACCTGATGCTGCAGGTGATCCAATCGGCAGAACAGGATGTGGTCTTCTCAGAGGCGGTCCTGAAGGACCACCCCGTGCCCTGGATGCGGCTCCGAGCTGCAAGGGGCCGGACCCCCCCAAATTTGCAGCCGTAAAACCAAACAGCAGTCCAAGAGACGTTGGCCAATCATCCGGACTGCAATGGCACATTGCAGTGTGCCCTCAACAGCTGCCGGGTTCTCTTTGCAACAGCTGGTATAGTCGCCACACGGTGGAAGTTGTGGCTTGCGGGTGACCCACAAACTCGGTTTGCATTCAGCTTCGTGGATGAGTCCTCGAGGCATAGCATCTCAGTGGGTCTGGACTTGGCGGCTTTTGGGGCACAGTGCATGTTTTGTGGGGATGCCGGTCAACTGCGCCCATGCAGTGCCATCACTCTTCTTGCATCGCAGAAAGGGGAGAAAGGGGAGAAAGGGGGCAAGGTGACGGCTCAACAAATTGCATGGCCGCAGTCCGAGCATTTTGCTAACCTCAATGTGCACCTCGACCAGGGACCAGGGATGCAATATGGTGACTCGCAGCGCTTCGCCACAAGTAGTGTGTTGCAGTTTGTCCTGTACCGTACAAGGTGTACTGCGTGTGTCCTAACCCAGCAGTTCCGCATGGACCTGCCTTTGGCAACGGTGGTGCGTGGGCTGTTCACGGGGGGGTCCTTGGGCTGGTACCCCGCCTCCTCCCCAGCATTACCCCCCCCCGGTGTTGGGAGGGCAACACATCCGCATAGTCAGCAAAGACGATCCTGAGTGGAGACAGGAGCTGACACGGTACGGGATGTCGCCCGACCGGGTGGACAGACTGAGAAGGGAGGTTGGCAGAGCATGGGATTGCCTTGTCATGGACGAGGCCATGCTCAACCAGGGGAACCTGAGCAAGCGGGAGGCCTGGCTGGTGCTGCACTTTGTGGAGCATGCACACAGTGCAAATGTGTACACCCCCAAGTCAGTGGCAATCGTCACCACACACTATGCGCAGATGCTATGGCTGCAGCACTGTGTGTGGGAGGCAGGGCGCCGGCTGCATGGGGACCAGGCATATGAGTGTGTGCAGACAATCGCCACCCTGGACCGGTACCAGGGTGTGCAGGCTCCGGTTGTCCTTGCCTCCCTGGTCTCCTCGGAGCCGGGGATCATGAAGGACGTGGTGCGGGCAAACGCACTAACCAGCAGGGCCCAATCTGAGCTGCATCTGTTCGGGGCCTTTTTCGGTTGGGAGGACTCCCCCCTCACTGCGGGTTGGTTGAGTGGGCTGAGGGTGATGGCTGCCGAACCGCGGCACTCACCGTCCCAAGAGGACGTACAGAAGGTGCGGCTTCCAGGGGTTCCGTACCAACAGCCTACCCTTGCCAAACCAGAGGTGAGCGTCATTTACAAGTTCAAGGGGGGGGGGGGGGTTGGGGGTGGTGGGGCAGTGGCTTTGGAAACCGTGGAGGAAGCATGCAAAAGCCCACGACCCTTGGGGATTCTCCCCCCCCCACAGTGACCAATTGTTGGACTGGGAGCGGAGCATGGCCAACAAGAGGGTTGGGACATTGGAGATGCGGCTGCGCCTGGAAACGGGGGAAGTAGAACCAAAGCACCTCGGGGTGACCCTCCCCGATTTCACGGAGTGGGCATTGCCCTACATCCTCATCAGGGATGAGGACACCGCCTGGGCAGGGTGGCATGACATTGAGGGGTTGGAGAGAGTGTGCCACACACAGGATTTGGCGGACCACGAGCAATGGCCGGTGCAGTTTCTGCTGACCAAGCCCTTCCGCAACGCCCAAACCTATCCCAACCCCCCCCGGTCAGCTGGCTACCGCACTGTGTCTCTGCCTGTGTGGCAGGATGCCTACAGGCACGTGGACACGGTAGGCTTCCTGGGCGATGACCTCTGCACACCCTCGGGGGTGTATGTGGCGTCTTTGCTCCATGGGGTGAGAGAGTGGGAGGGGGGGGGGCGATGTGTGTGCCCCACATGCCGTTCACCGTGGACATGCCCAGCACTGTGGTTGGAAGCCATTGCCGGATCGTGTGAAGCGGTATGTCCTTGGCATGGTCGCACCGGCAGAGAAGCCTACAGGATCAATTGGTCTTCAGTTCGGACCGCAAAAATCATGACATGACCCTGACGGTGACAGGCTCTGTGGAACATTGGACAGCCTGCACTGTGGCGCATGTGGAGGTGTGCGTGGGACATCCGATGTTGAGAATGGATGGTACTATGTCTGCATGGAACGTCATGGGTTGCCGGCCACAATCTGAGGGTCTCATTGAGCAACGCGTTCCAGGCCTCCCCCGTCCGTATCTCCTCACGCAACGACCCGAACGGTGCCTCGTCAAGCAGGACACAGCACCACCACCTGCCGATGTACAAGACGGGCGGTTTGTTCGCACAAACAATGGTCACCACGTCACCGGAGGTGCCATCACCTTGCACCTTGCCAATCCAGTCCGGGTTTGGTGCCACGTCAACGGTGTCGACATCTGCCCGCTTCATGTCCCATCCATGGATGAGATCCCCCCCCATCTCTCAGCTCGTAGTTGCCCCAAACTTCGAGCTCAGCAGCCCATTTTATTACCTTGACCATGTTGCCATGCTTGTCCTCCTTCAGCCCCTCGACCCTCTCAAACCACAGCTCCCTCTGGGCACCTTGCTCCCATGCCCACCTCCGGGCAGCGGCAATCTCATGCACGGTGTGCACCAAGGATGCCTTGTGGACGTACGCATCGCGATCAGCCCAACGGGTGGTGAATCCCTCGGTTGGGTTCGTGTCGATGTCATAGTCCACGTGGGCAAGGGTTTCCGCAAAGGTCCGGGGCTTGTCTTTGGCTTGCGGCGGGCCTTGGCCTGTGCCTTGTGGGGGGGCCTCACCTTTGCCTTGTGGGGGGCCATGGCCTTTGCCTTGTGTATGGGCTTGGCCTTTACCTGTGCCTTGCTGGGGGCCTTTGCCTTGCGTAGGGCCATCCCCTTTGCCTTGCTGTGGGCCTTTGCCTTGCGCAGGGCCATGCCCTTTGCCTTGCTGTGGGCCTGTGCCTTGCTGAGGGCCATGGCCTTTGCCTTGCTGAGGGCCTTTGCCTTGCGCAAGGCCATACCCTTTGCCATGCTGTGGGCCTTTGCCTTTGCCGTGCTGAGGGCCTTTGCCTTGCCCATGGCCATGGGGCTGTGTTTGCCCTCCGTTTGGCATGTTGTCTGGGTCGGGGCGCTGTGGCCGGGGACCGAGAGCGAACTCCTGCGGCTCAGAGGCTTGCAGTAGGTGAGTTGGGGGTTGAAAGACGACCCTGGTCGAGGCGCTGTGGCCGGGGACCGAGGGCGAACTCCTGCGGCTCGGCGGCCTGCAGTAGGTGAGTTGGGGGTTGAAAGACGACCTTGGTCGGGGCGCTGTGCCCGGGGACCGAGGGCGAACTCCTGCGGCTCGGCGGCCTGCAGTAGGTGAGTTGGGGGTTGGAAGACGACCCTGGTCGGGGCGCTGTGGCCGGGGACCGAGGGCGAACTCCTGCGGCTCGGCAGCCCGCAGTGGGTGGGTACGGAGAGGAACGACGACCCGGGTCGGGGCGCTGTGGCCGGGGACCGAGGGCGAACTCTTGCGGCTCAGCGGCCCGCAGTAGGTGGGTTGGGGGGTAGACGACGACCCTGGTCGGGGCGCTGTGGCCGGGGACCGAGGGCGAACTCCTGCGGCTCGGCGGCGCGCAGTGGGTGAGAGATGAACGCGTGGGTGTTGGGGCAGGCCCAACTCAGATGTCTGGGTCAGAGACGCGACGGTCTAGACCCAAGACGCACTTCCTCGCCTCAAGGGGGAGGTTGGAAATAAAAGAGTGCCCTATGTGTAAGAGACGCCTGGTGCACACTTGCCGAAGAGCTGGAAATCAGAACGTTTTGCCGAAGTCTGTGGACGTTGCGGGGGGGCCTGCGCAGGCAGCAATGACCGAAACTGCGGCCTCTCCGGCGGGGGGGCGGACTGAGACGCACGGCGCTGGAGCAATGAACCGTACTGCGGGGTGGGGCACTGCCGCTTCGGGGGGGGCCATTGGGAGGAGTGAGGAGCGGCGGTGCCTGCTATACTGGGTCAGTGTCACCTGATCACTTGCTGGAGGGGGCAGTGGCCGACGAGGCACATGTTGTGGGGCCGGCTTGGGGATATGGGGGGGTTTTGGGGTAGCACACAGGATTTCAAGCACCACTGCTGCATGCTCCTCGTCCCTCGAAGAGAAATGCGAACGGCTATTTCGCATGCCCTCCTGCCGCACCCGCAAGGGGTTTTTCTTGGGCCGCTGAACCGCAAACCGGTACATCGCTCGGCGGTTCAGCACCCCGTCCACGAAATACTGAACCCCACCCCCGTGATTCTCCCCGATGAGCTGCAATGTTTTGGCACTGTAGTGCCCATGAACAGTGGGTTTGGGGGGGGGGTTGGGGGGGTCCTTGGGTACGTACTTGGGGGGTTAGGGGGGGGATGGCGGTGGAACGGCAGTGCACATCGGGGCCTCCTCCACGGCTTCCAGGGCTACCAGGTATGGGGTTGAGGTAACGTGGGGTCTCGGTGGAGGACTTACTGGCGTTGGGGAGGTTGCTGCTGAAGGGGGAGAGGGGGGCGGTGTTGGCAATGGAGGCTGGGGCGAGGCCAGTTCGCTGAGACACTTCTCAGCGTCAGAGTCCCACGGTGGCGAGGGGGGTTGGTCTCCAAACCGCAATAGCTCCGGCAGATCCCCCCAACCACATTCCGGGAACGAAGGGCTGGAAGGGACGGAAGAGGCCACGCTAAGGGGGCTAGACGACATGGCAAACTGCGGCGCGCAGCGGGTGGTGGGGCAGGCCCAACTCCAATGTCTGGGTCAGAGACGCAGTGGTCTAGACCCAAGACACACTTCCTCGCCTCAAGGGGGAGGTAGGTAACAAAAGAGTGCCCTATGTGTAGAAGAGGCTCAGTGCACACGCGTCTCCTATGCAATACACGCATTTCTCTTTGTCTCAGTAAGAGGCACAACATGCAACAATTACATATACCAGGAGATCAGGACCAAATTAAATCAAAATGAATTACCTCCAAGTTGTCAACCACCAATACCCACATAGCAGAGCCCCTTCTCGGGTTTTTTTTTGGATGACAGTGGGACTTCTGCATCACCCAACTCAAATGCAGTCCGCCACATTGGACAGTACTGCGCCCAGCAAGGCACAATGAAAAAGAAACCTTGGGGCCGGAATCTGCGCAATGACCCAGACAAGCTCTCAAGGTAGGGGTTGGCATATGTCGTGCAGCAGTAGGGTGCAGGAGGGGTGAGTGCAGTGGTTTTCGGCAGGTTTGGCAAACATGCAAATCCGTTGGAGTATGGGGAGATGCCTGGCTCCATCCAACAAAATAGGGCCTAAAACAGTAGGTCCCCGGACGGATTGTTCCCACATGGCTGACACATCATCGAAGGGGATGCATACATACAAAGCACAACCTGGGTACACATGTGCATGCAGATACCTACAAATCGGGACCATCAAATAAAATAAAAACAAATCAAAACACCAAGCATCAGCAAAGCAGACCATCAAATAAAAAAAAACCAGAACACAAACATCAGCAAAGCAGACCCCCGTCTCAGTATTAGCAAAGTAACCGAAATAGCCAAAGCAGAGCCCCTTCTCATTACATTGTTTTTGATGGAAGCGTCAGCCTCCCGGCGCCATACGTGGGGATGTTTGAAATGTGTCTCTGGGGCTCCTTAGGGATGCTGCTGCTGCGAAGCTGGATCCCTTCCCGGTGGAACGTAGAGTTGGATGGTACTGATTTTCCCAGGCTTAGGCAAATGCTCTTTCACGCCCCACTTCCTCAACAGCTCTGCCAACCCAAACAGGGCCTAAGAAAAAAGGTCCCTGCGGGAGTCTGTGCCTCTGCTATGGGGGAAGCACAGACCCGATGTCGGCGGAGCATCCCCCTGCGTTTGCGCCCTTGGTAACGAAAAATCATCGAAGGGGATGCATAACACCTGTAACACACACTTGGCAACACAACAACAGAGAAGAGCCCCTTCTCAGCTATACCCCTGCATGTGCACAAAGGACCTTGCATTGGATTCATGGTTTTTTGGGGAGCGGTGTACCACAGCGTTGTACCACGGTGTTACATGCTAAGTGTGTCAACTGTTTGCTTGGGGACCCACATCAGGTGCGGTATTGGCTGTACTAGGATGAGGATTTGGGCATTGGCACTGGCAGTGGCAATTTTAAAAATCCGTGGAACACAAAACAGGGCCTAAGAAAAAGGTCCCTGCAGGGGTCTGCGCATGGCTCCCTGCTGCAGCCCAGACCCAAATTCCACGGAGCAGGCCCGTGCACACACAATGTCGCCATCATCGAAGGGGCTGAAAATGGTTGGAAACTGCACAACCCACATCTACTAACAACAAATCGGGACGGGCTCGCAATACGTGGATGCAAATACCAGGAAATCAAAACCCCTTCTCAGTTGTTGTCAGCGCATTCTTCATCGAAGGGGTCTGTGGTCGTAGGCGCCAGGGCCTAGACCACACACAGCTAAAACACCTCAAGGATGTTGTGCATAATGAAATTGTGAGCACATTCTGATCGGATGCAGAAACAAACATGTCAAAACCCCTTCTCAGCTGTTGTCAGCATCATCACTGAAGGGGTATATGGTCGTAGGCGCCAAGGCCTAGACCACACACAACCTGAGCACCTCCAGGGTGTTCTACATAATCACATTGAAAGAACAGCAAAATGTCTGTGTGAGTGCGCTAGCCTGAGGTCCTGGAGCAAGCTACAGAAATGGTGTCCTAATTATACCCAAGTCTGCACCCTTGCTGAACCCGGCGGATGTCTTACCGGTGTCACGGGGTACGCCCCGGGTCTCTCCGCCCCTAGGTGCCCAATTTCTGTGCTGGCACCAAAAATCCTTGGGGGAATACCCAGCGATAACGCCAAGGTATTGGTTTTTCCTACTTGCCTGCCTACTACAGGGGAGGGGTGGCCAAAAGCTATGAGGCATGAAAACGCCTGTTTGCTATGTGGCCAAAACCTAGGCTACCACTGCCACTGCCCACCGAAAACCCTGTTAAAATTCCAGGAAACTGGCGGGACAGTGACACACACACTGTAGGTCCTACACACCCTACTATGGACCCAGCCTTCGAAGGATGACGTCATCCAGGCCTTCCACTCCTACACGCACACGCTACTTGGTGCTGCTGTCAACGAGGTCGTAGGCCCTAATGGCCTTCCTGTGAGAAGCGAGCAAAACACAGAGCTGCTAAGCTGCTGTGGCCTGACAAGGACGCCATTACGCGTACCCCTGCAAGGGCTTGGAGGGAAGGAGTGCACTGCGGCGCAACGTGAGTACGTGTCGTTCATGGCGGAGTCGTTCATCATCTTCTTCGGTGCTTCCCCATTTCTTTGGTGTGATCTGCGCCCTTTTTGCCGGGCAAAAAATTGCGCTGTCGGAGACAGCAAAGTGCACCAATCACCCTCACCTACACCACTTGAGAGGTTCACATGCAGGCACTGTTTTGGGCTGAGGAACCTAACCACCCTCGCCGTATTATACGGGTCCTCAAGTGGAAAATAATACGCTGTCCCAAAACAGGTCCTTCCAAGAAAGCAAGCTTAAGGAACTCCGCCCGTTCTCTTATAGAACGTAGGGCGGAGCCCCTGGGTAACCTAAACAAGGGTTTACCGAGCGCACCACGCGTGGCCTACCCTTTAATGCGTCATGTGCATGCACAGGAGACACAGTCGCAATGACTCTACCAGGGGGTGGCCCCTCCTGGGCTTACTCACCTTACCTACCGCAATGTCAAGCTCAAGCACGATGACTCTACCAGGGGGTGGCCCCTTCTGGGCTTACTCACCTTACCTACCGCTGCAAGCGAAAGGAGAGCAAACAACATGACATGCACACATGCAGGCATATTTTCCCCAACCCACCATTTTCCTGAAGTGAAGTTCCCGTGTCTCTGTGGGGGTGGGGGGGGGGTATTGCCCTTTTATCCCCATTTTCCTGAAGTGAAGTTCCTATGTGTCTGGTGGGGGGGGGGGGTGCACTTTTATGATTCGAAACGGGGGGGGGTACTATGCTTTCCCCCATGTTGAACGTTTTCCGAGGTTCCATATTTTCCCATTTTCCACTTGTCCACTAGTCTGATATTGGGGGGGGGGGTCTATCATGGGGGGCTTGGGTGTTGGGGGTTGGGGGGGATGGTCCATAAAAGTCTGAAGTCTGAAGTCTGATAGCCCATTGGGTTACTATACCCATAGCTGCAATGGACTGTTTATTTCAATGTTTATTTTTGGAGTTTTTTGGGGTTTTTGTCACAAAGTGTAAAAAAAAACAAAATGTTTTGACTGGTATTTACTTTCTTGTGTACATGGGCTTAGATCCATGCTTTTGGTGACCATCCATTGAGTGGTCCCATCTTTTGTGACCATATCTACTTCTTCCTTGTTTCGTTCGCGCCTTCCTATTCATCCTGCTTGCTTGGTGTTAATGCCTACATACTTGTGCCAATTACTTGATGCTTTTTGCAAGTTCATTTGCGCTTCCTATTTGCTTGAGGTTGTTTTCATCCAAATTGCCTTGAAATACACATTGCTTTGTCAGGTCACTGCTAACTTAACTGTAAACTGATGGTTCATTTTGTAAACAAACCACCACACTTTTTACGGTATCTCTGCAAAAAGTGGAAGAACAATGGAGCAGCTGACACTGTGTTCCCATGCGCCCTGCACATGGAATACAAGCAATAAAGCAAATGTCACTTGCAGACCGGGTGTCAAACTGTGAGAGAAAGTGTGCGAGGTTAAAAGTCCGGAGGCCATTCGCTACCCGCTGCCTCCCTCTCCTGCAGCGCGTCGTGCTGTTATCCCAAGCAGAACAACTGCCCCCCCTCTTCTTCTCCCTCCCCCCCTATTTCCTCCCTCTCCGTTGCTTCTTGGCCCCCCCCCTCCCCTCAGCCTGGAGGGGGCGTTATTCCAAAATGACGCGGCAGATTGCATGGTGTCTGCCAAAAGATCCAAAAACGTGTGGTCAAGTTGCATGGCGGCCTTGAAGGCCAGGTCACACCTGTGGCAACTCGCATGGTAAGGCACAATCACGTTATACCCTGTTAATTGTTGCTGCAACTCTTCAAAGATGGCAACTACCCCACCACGTTCACCTTGGACAACGCTCGCACCGTCGCCACAATAGAAAAAAATCTTTGGCAACCACGTTTCAAGATCCACCCCGGCTGCGGCCATACTACGCTTCAAAGCGGTGACGATGCCATCGGCGTTACCCCAGGGGAGAGGTTGGCATGCGAAAAAATTGGTCACCATCCGTGCATCCACGACCGTACGAACATAAAAAAGCTCCTCCTTCTTTGATGAACGGTCGGTACACGAATCTGATGCGATGGAGAAAAATTTGCATCCGGTCACAATTGCACCCTGCAAAGCACGGAAGGGGTGGGCAATGAACCTCAAAATCTCAGCACCTGAAAAGCGGGAGCGATAACTAGGCAGAATATGGCCCCCATTGAGTGCTACCAATTCAGCATTACCCTCCAGATTAGTCATGGGCTGATAGGATGGCACGAGTCTATACACCATGCGAAACAACCCCATGGGACCTCAGTTGGCAACGTACGAATCACTTAGGTGACACGGCCGCCAGTCTTCCACAGGGCAAAAGAGACGCAGTGGGTGCCCAATTTTCCATGTTCTTTCAAAGAGAAGACCTTGAAATTTGAGGTACCTTGGACAAAGGGCATAAAGCAGCCAATTTGTGGATGCGTGCGACAAGCCTCGCACCACATCAACACACAAATTGGGTCGTATTGAAGCCAAGGCCTCGACAAGAGCCACTTTTGATTGAATTTGCGCGGCTTCCGCACTGTAGCACTCTCACCGGAAGGGGATGCGGCACTACAAAGGGTGCAAACACCATATGTGGTGCATTCACCATGCACCCGAAAGCTGCACTTCCAGCATTGCACCAAGTGGGCGGTTAGTGCATGCCTGCAAGCCTGACACGTGCATGCGAAACAGTGCACCTCCGTTCCGACACGGGCAATACAAGCCTTGTCGACAATTGCATTGCACCTAGTGCAAGAGTGTCTCACACCACAAATGTTTGCACCGCAACAAGCGCAACGCACAACAGTCAACCCAAACGATGCCAAGGTGGGTGTGGTTGCTGGCTGCGGACGCGCGGGCCTAGCGACAACCATGGACGCTGGCTCCTCGAAGGTGTAATAATAGCCGTCCCGGGTGGTGTCGTTGTTGGCTGCACGGGCGACTTGGGTGTGCTTGAGGTGCCGCAAAGACCCTCCCGCCTCGGAATGCAGGTAACGGAGGGCCTCGGCAACACTGTGGAAGTGCATCCAAGCCGCACCCTTAGCCGCAACCGGGCAAAGTGGGCGCATCCATACGTCAGACCCCATATGAACAATGAGGAAGGGAAAGAGTGTCTGACAGAGGGATATACGGAACATGAAAAGTTGTCAATGACACACATGCACACATGCACATGACATGAATGAATGACATGAATGAGTGTAGATGGCGTGTCTGTGTGTCCATTTATGCCAAGACCCACATCCCACATCTTCCCACTATGGTGAAGCATGCCGGCGGACACAGAATGCTAATCACCTCCCTTTACCTGCACCAGTTTCCAACTTTGATACCCTCAAACATGCACAAACGCACATATGCTCTAAAAATACGTCACAAAGGGGACAAAACCCATCAGCACTGAATGCAGAAATGTCAATAAACACCAATAAACGTCAATAAACAACGTTATCCCCCCAAAAAGGGCATTTTTTCTGAAAAATAAACGCGTAAACGCGTTTATTTGCCATTTGGGCAGTGGCCTGGCGAGTACTTAATTCATGCTTGCTTGCAACAAATCCACACACCGGGATGCATATTATCAGTGGCATCATGAGCAGCAAGCAGCAAAAGCAAAGGCAGCAGCAGCAAAAGCAAGGTTGGCCACCCACATGTGGCGCAATCCAAGTGCAAGAGTCCATAACCACAACTCGAGGGGCCACACCGAAGCGTGGGAGTCCATCACCCCGACTTGAGGGGCCACACCGAAGCATGAGAGTCCATAACCCCAACTCAAGGGGCCACACCGAAGCGTGGGTGCAATCGGCCCAACTCAAGGGGCCACACTGAAGCGTGGGAATCCTTAACCTCAACTTTGTTTACTCAGTAAAAAACTTAGATAAACAAAATCTTTTCACACTAGGACCACCCTCCCCCGCCATCCCATTTGCAACGCGCATCAAACCACGCCGAGGTCTTGCAAAGGCAAGGGGGTGTTTTGGGATGCTCGATGCAACGCTGCAGAACCCCAACACACAGAACAGAGCACGGCTCCAGGAAAGGATAGCGAGGAGGAGGAGGAGGAGGAGGAGGAGGTGCAGCAGTCTCAAGCCATCACACGTCGGACTTGGCGAATCACACTAGCGTTTGCTTTTTTGGCACCACATCGCATCCCCCGTTGCCACACGTCGGCCGTGACCCAAGGGCCTCCGGAGTGCACGTGTGGCTCCACTTCCATGTGACACAGGCAGCGCAACCGCTGGCTGGTAGGTCAAGGCCCCTGAGCCCTGTTCAAGCATCCAGTAGATGTTAGAGGTACCGCCGGTTGCTAGGCCGAGGGGGGGCCAGACTCAAGGCCGATAGGCCTTGGCGGGCTCTCATCTGCACTGCACTGCAGACATTGGCCCAGCCCTCCTCCCAGACCTGGGGGATCAAACCCGGACTCTGCGGCAGAAAGTGCGACTGCCCTCACTGACATGGCATGAACAGGACAAACCCCAGACCGCAAGGCTCGTGGGCATCACACCTGCACCAAATTGAGGGAATTGACGACGGTGATGTGCCGCAGGCCCAATGTCCTGAACAAGCGGTACACGCGGCCCACCCGCGTTGAGAAGTGCACGCGCTGCGCCCCGGGGTGGTAGTAGGGCCGCAGGTCCACGAGCTGGTTGCGCCAGTTCTCCTACAGGGCACAGGGCACGCACAATGCACGCGGAGGGAATGCCATTGCGTTCCTGGAGCACGCACAGAGGGCGCCGTGCACACAGCACATGCCGGAGGCGCACCAGTCACGCCAGTGGGCAGCCTGGCCAGGGATGTATTAGAAGAGAGGAGGGGGGTTGGGGGAGCACCAAAAATGGCCTGACAAGATTTTTCCAATAGTAAATTTTGTTTTATCCCCACTATGGTCTGGGGGAGGGGGGTCCAGGGGGAGGGAACCCCCCCTCCTACGGTGTACGGCCATTCTCATATGTCCCCGAGCCCGGCCACCTGTGCCATCCCCTCGCTCCCCTTGCGCAGACCCTCCGTGAAAAGTGCTACGTCTAGTCCGGATTTGAGGCAGGGGAAACGTCAGAATACCAGGTCTGCCAACTACTGCACCGTGCGATCAAGGGCAAGGACATGGGCGGGAACCTCTGGAGGATGCTTGATGAGCTTATCCGTGAGTTTGGCGGTGCGCGGGTGCCTGGGGTACCACTTCACGAACCACTGGTAGTCCGGCGTGACACTCCCGGTTTCCAAATAGTACTGGATGATGAGCGCAAGCTGCGACCGGAGGATGAAGCCCCGGTACAGCATCACACGCGGGTCTTGGGCCCCGTGGTGGCGGTAGACCGACACGGACTGGTTCAGGGCCGTCGGCTCCTCCGTGTAGCTCACGACCGGGAAGCCCTGGTGGGTGCAGTTGGCGAGCACGTCGAGAATGCTGTCGATGGACTCCATTTCAGAAAACACGACCGGGTGGTTCGACATGACGGAGGTGACCTTCAGGCGTGCGGTATTGCTGGCGAAATCAAGGTCCTCGTCCTCCTCCAGAAACGGAATGCCCTGCAAATCCAGAGCAGCGCAGGACTGAGCAACGACACGCACGCACGCAAGCACATAGAGGCACGTACACACACACACACACACACACATTCATATGAAAACAGTCCACATTGCAGGGAATCCGCCCGGGCAATATCCCCCCGCCCAACACACACATGCCAACATACACCGGAACAGCCAAAACGTCCATACAACTCTCGCCAACCTGTTCATTCCTGAGTCCGCTACCGCCCCCACTGTGGCCAGCGCCCTTTCTGGCCCCCGTACACCGTCCCACTGTGCGCCTCGTCTCCGTACTATCCACGCTAGGGCGTCCTGGAGGGATATCCGTCGTATCGTGCTGCTCCCCATTCGCCACCCCCAACAAGGGGTCAATTTGTCGTGTACGGTGTCCCCGCATGTGCCCCACCCGGTGCTGCGCTCTACCACACCTGCAGCTCTAGGTGGAGGTCGTACAGGCCCTTGTTAAAGCTGTCGCCCACAAGCTTGGCCGTCATGATCGTCAGCATGATCGGGATGCAGTACGTGATATTGTCCGTGCACTCGATGATGATCACGACGATGGAGATGGTCATGCGCGTGATGCCTCCCAATATTGCCGCCGACCCAATCAGCGCAAAGACGCCGGCATGGATGTCCCCAACCAGCACGGAATACCCACTGCTCTGCAGCGCTTCCCCAACAAACCGGCCCAGGGCTGCCCCAGTGATGATGGCGGGCACGAACATGCCGGAGGGGACGTTGATGCCGTACGTGATGTTGGCCAGCGAATACATGGTGAGGAACTGTGGCAGGGCAGGCAATGCTGTGGTACGCAGCGACGTGCGTGGGAGAGGGGGTGAGGACTTTTTCGGTGATTTTCGTTCCGAGAGGGCTCGGGTTTCAACATGCCCGTATGCCCCAATTCATGTGCAGCACTGGGCCGGAGGGAGGGCGGGGGCTGGAGGGAGTTGAAGAGAGGTAGAGGTACCTGGAGGGTCGAGGGGAGCGAAGAGACATGGGGGGCAGTACAGCAGTGCATGGGTTGTAGGGAGGGAGGGAGGGAGAGAGGAGGGCCAACAGCACTCACCCCCACCCAAAGGCCTCACTCGACCCAAAAATCCGGCTCAGACCAAATCCCGCAATCACCGGAGGTGACGAGGACCCAGATGCCAGACAACGAGGAAATGGTTCTCGTGGAACCAGTGCAATGATGGGGCCCAGAAAATTGATCATGTGCCCTGGTGTTCACGGAAGGAAATACCTTTGAAACCACTTGCCCCAAATGATAACGTGGGCAGTGCCCATGGGGGGCATCCCAGTGTAGTTCTGGACCCCAACATTTGCAGCGAGAGGGAATGGTGGTCCTGGAGGCGGGGTTCTAATTTGTTCCGGTTTTTGTGTGCTCACCAGCAGCATGGACCTGGCGGTACATCTGCACTGTCCCTTGGGCCGCTCTTGCTATCCGCCGTCCGCTGTATGTTTAGTGGACGGCGCCCAGGAGTTCTTGTGTGAAGCCATCTGCCGCCCTGGACCTGATGGGAGAGCCCCAAGGCCCTGTGCCAGACGCAAAGCTGCCTGCTCCGCCCCGGTGTCAGCGTTGCCCTGTGTGCTACAGTCCTCGAAGGAGGGGGGGGGGGGGGGGGGTAAAAACGTTTCCAACCTTCCACTACGCGAAAGGGGTTCTGTGAGTTTGAGGTCCTTCTGCCCCGCCCATTGAGTAGGAAGTTGCGGGGCACAAAATTTCATGATGATGGTTTCGCATTGGCATGCATCGCCTGCATCGCCACTGGTTCGAATTTGTCTGCTCCCTTGGATTCACGCCTGAGGGGGCAGGTTGCTGTCCGGTGTACTCACCAGAAACATCAGCTGCATGCACCAGTACTGTGCCTCACTTTGTGCGGGTCTGCAGGCGCTGTGGTGTGTTGCAACACTGGCAGGCACTTCTGGGATGCAGGGCATCGGAAGAGAAGTCTGTGAATACTGACAGGTCTAGTGGTGCCAGTGAACACGGCCGGGACGTGGAATGCGATGACGTGCATTCTCTACCTCACAACACGCCTGCAGATCCCATCATCGTTTCCGTTGCCTGCTGCCTCCCCCTTCCCCGCGGCGCCAGCTTCCGGAGCCCCCCTCCTTACCCTACTCGACTTCCCCAGGCAGGGCTGAAGGTAGACACCAGTAGCAGGCACGTCTGCATCGAGAAGGGGTGCAGACTGTGGAACATATGCTTCACCGTGCGGTCCAACGAGGAGTAGAACACGGTAGCACCCTCGCTGACATGGCCCTCCGGACAGGCGAAGCGCTCCAGCGGCATGTTTCGCTCGACAGAATGCGGGTCACGCTCGGGAATGCAGGGGCTGGTGTAGGCAAGGGTCCAGAGGACAAGGGCGGTCAGCACAGCCACAGCCACCGCCTCCAACATCTGCCACCCAGGATTACCGAGAATGTAAGACTGCCTGAGGTATGGGAGACAGTGTCAGTAGATGATGGGTGGGTTTGAGGCTGTGGGGACGGGGGGGGGGGGGGGGCAACTCGTTGGGGCTCTCAACAGTCTCGCCACCCCAACGCATGGGTTTCCGGTCCCAGCGTCTGTGAAATCGACATCTGGTGGTATGCCAACGGGGGACCCCGTTGCTGAAGGTTGTGCAGCCCGGCCATCCACTTCACATCAATTCCATTGACATCAATTCAAAAAGGAGTCGCAAGGTGGGCAGTCGACATTTGGCAAACCCTGTGCCACAGGGATGGGGTTTCTGCCGTTACCGGCTGCTTAAAAAAATGGCCCTGCCTTGCAAATATGTACTCAGCTGAGAAGGTTGGGGTGGGGGGGGGGGGGGGGAGCGACCGCGGTGTCAACATGAAAGCCACCGCTGCCTCATTCGACGGCTTTGCATGCACAGCACACCAACTTTAATGAGCAGTCTCAAGTTTACTGAAGCATCACAGAAGGAGAAGCCCACAGATAAGACCGAGAGCATTCCCAGACATATCTTTGGGCTCTGAATCTCTCCCACTTCTGTTGATTGCCCCGCCCCCCCTTGTGCACGGGAAGCTCTCAGTTTGACCTCAAAAATGGGCCCATGCACAGGTCGAGCAGACCGATTTGTGAATATGGCCACTGACACTAAAAGCGAGCAAAAATGGCCCCGTCTTTCTGCTAAATTTTTTTTCTATTAAGTTTTGGAACTTAGTAAAAAAACCCACCCGCAGAGCAGAAACTTAGTAACAAAATATTTTGTTAAGTTTCAAAAATTAGGTAAAAAAATTTTTTGGAAAAAACTTTTTATGAAGTTTTACCACAGACCCCTTCGGACCACTGAACAGCGGCTGCTGTTCTTCTCCCTCCCCTTTCCCTTCATGCAAGGCAAAGGCAGGGACAAGAAAGCCGAGGCGCGGGGGGACTCCGCCCGGCACACCGACATCATGGAGTGGACATGCGCTGGACAACCCATGGGGGCGCTGGGTTGCGCCTTGAACAAGCTGCGGGGGAACTTGCGGGGCTGTTCAATGAACTGTTGAAGGGGCTGAAGCTTGTCCAACGCACACCGATGCGCCGGTGGCGCAGCTTGTCCAAGGCGCCACCACGGAAATCCTGCCTCAGTAGGTCTAGCCCGCACCGTCTTGGGGCCCAGAGGTCCTTCCGGGGTTGTGGGGGGGGGGGGGCTTGTTATCAGGGACCCTTAACAAAGGGGGAGACAAATCGAAGTGGCTACATAACCCCTCGTCAAGGGGTCCCGATGTTGGGGGGAAGAGGTGGCCCAAAGGCACTATCATGGCCCGGAGGGCCCTCCCGGGAGGAGGGAGTTTGGGGGGGGGGGGGGGGCTTGGGTTGGCTGAGCCGGGACTCCCGGGGGCGCCGCAGCTTGTCCACAGTCCCATGACCTGCCCCCACAGCCGGGTCACCACGCCACAACGCACCCCCGGAGGCCCGTTCGAGGTGTGTTTCAGCCGTTCAACCTTCGCAACTCTGTGCCTCTTGGGATACTTTCCCTCGCACGTCACACACATCTGTGCTCAACCCGAAGTGAAGCGGTGGCTCGGGCAAGGGATTGGAGTGGGGGCGCAGGCGTACCTCTTCTTCGTGAGCCATTTGTTGACCTGATTGAACAGGGCCCCTGCGAGGCCTCCCGCGACCCCTATCAACATGAAGATGGGGATCTGGAGCACGCTGTACGGCTCCATCAGCGGGTACGCCTTATCCCTCAGAGGGCCCTCGAAGCTGCCAAAGCTGATAACGGGGGCAGAGGCGATGGTGACACCACCGGTCATGAGCATGTCCGACACAAGCACCGCGATCATCGTGCCGAAGAACGTCAGCCACGTGAGTTTCGTCGACCAAAAAGATGCGGCCTCCTCCAGCGCAAACAGCGTGCCTCCGATGGGACTCGCGAACGCGGCAGCGACGCCGCACGCGCAACCAATCGACACAAAATTGCGTTTCACACGGTCGTTGCGGAAGTGGTTCAGGAAGCCAAAGTACGGGAGTCCGAGCCGCTGCCATTTTTCGGGGCGCATTTGGGAGATCAGCGCGCCGATAATGGCGCCACTGTGGATCATAGGGCCCTCCTTCCCCACGATCAGGCCGCCGCCAACGCTGAAGACGATGCCTGAGGCCTTGCAGACCATCGTGCGGAACGCCACTGCCCTATGAGAGCGCCAGCCTTGGCAACGCAAGTCCGATGCCACACGGCCTCTTAGGGGGATTACGTGCACCGAGCGCGCACACCGCGCGGGCACCGTCTAGTGTGTTGGAACAAACTATGGGGGAAAAGGCATTCCTTGGTTCCTTGGTTACTCGATGCTCACGTACTGCCCACACTCGGAGGCGGAGATGACGGTGGCAGGCACCCTATCACCATTTGATCGGGTGTAGGTGACAGTGATGCCCGCAGGAAGCCATGAAAGAGACATGGGCGAAACTGTAAGGGGACACAGTGCAGCATGTGCAATGGTAATATCTTTTACAGCGTGGAAACACATGCACTCGACTGTCCAATGTGTGGGTAGGTCAACGAAATCAGCCCAACACACGCACCGCGCGCGCACCGCCTGTAGTACACTCCCTCTTAACCCCAGCCACACAAACGGGACGGCAGCCGAAAGCAGCACACATATCGCAATGGCAATCCACGCAAGCCAGGGGTCCATCATGAACAAGAACATGCGGTCCTCAACGGCACTAAAACGCCACAAAAAAGCAGGCAACCAGCAATTTCCCCCCTGCCCTTCTGCGTGGCCCCAAAACACTACTGCAGCCCCGAGAGATCACGACCCTCATGTTTTCCGGGATGACCCAAGTGCCATTGGCCAAGGGACCCTGGAGAATGGGATGAACGAATTTCATTCCTGAACTCGTTTTGATTACTTTCGTGCAAAAATACAAAATCCACCAGCACCGTAGCCTGCCGAGGACTGCCCCGAGCACGGCATTGTTGGCCACTTTCATTTGAAATGAAGAACCTCAAAGGCAACGCGATTTGGACGCAAGCAATAAGACGTGATTCCCTCTCACAAGATGGGGACTGCATCCGTTCTTTAACGGGGAAAGGGCACATCACACCACCAAGATTTTGCAGCAATACTGCCATATCTGCTATGCAGCCTGAAAAGCCACAGCCCAGCACTATGACTCAAGTGTATAAATGCAAACACACAAACAACCCCTTGAAATGGACTCACCCCATTTTACTGCAATAAGGGCTCACAGTGTCCTCTTCTGAGTACCTGTGAAGGTGCCAGCCATTGAGGTAGCTCTTGACTTCTGGGACACCGCTGCCCTTAGCTTTGGGCTCAATGAAGGTGACAAGAAACGCGGGAACAGTAATGAGAATGGCGTTCACAGCAACGAACATCCGCCCAGCCGTGACAAAGTCCCCTGTTTTGATGTAGCTGTTCACAAGGGAGAATTTCAGGTCTGCAAGTGTCTCGACGCCCCGGCTGACGCCGTAGGCAACAAAGGTGACGCCGATGGAGATGACAACCACCTTGAACCATGAAGGGCATATGGGGTGTGATTGATAACGTGCAGCATGGGCAGTATGGGGTGAGGCATGAGGTATGGGGTGTGGATGTCATAAGGTGTACCCCTCCTCTTAAAATCCCCCCCCCGTAGCGCGTGATGGTCTGCCCCCCCCAGGGGGGGGGGGGTTACAAGGGTATTTCAAAGCAAACTGTGGTACCCTCCACTGATGCAAGCAAACAGAACACAGGTGAAGCGACTTGGGTGATGCAACCACCACAGCCTCGAACCTTGAGAGTTGAGCACTCTCATAATCCACTTGAGTGACCCCACCAGGATGTACCGAATGCGGCAAAACAGCGACCCACTTGGTGAAGGCCCTACAACAGTGGCCAACACAAGTGCACCAAGTGTGCATGAGTGGCACCATACACGGTCATCTTGGGTCTGAAAAAGGGACACAACACCCTGTATTTGCACCTGGGGTTTGACCGCTGGTTGAACATGCGCCCAGTTGTGTGGTAGCATGTTGGCAAGTGGTCCTCAGAAACAGGACTCCTGCCCCGAATTACCACGATCCTGAGGCACACCAAACTTGAGGGATCCAAATGCTGCACTGAGAGTACCTCATCTTGGGGCCTGTTACTCAATGAGTTGATGACATGTTGTTTCGATTGTCACATCTGAAGCTCGCAACCTGAGCACTTGCTGGATGAGACCAAACCCCCGCTTCCTTTGATGGCCCATGAGGGGCGCATATGCAGCAGAAGGCGGCTAACTTTTGGAGGCATTGGGCCATTTGCAGTACCCAATGTCAATGTCACAGAGCACAATACTCAATGCCAGAACGTCTCCAGATTCCTGGAGACTCCTGGGTAGTGTTGCTTCCCCCATTTTCCCATCCGGAGACTCCGAGGATCAGATTGTGTTAGAGAACCTTGAGGAGAGCTGTTGAGCTGCTCAAAAAATGGAGAAATAGGAGGAATGGGGCAGGTGTCTCAAAATGTCCCATTTTCCTACCATTTTCCTACCATTTTCCTGCATTTTTCTTTCTTCTTGGAACACTTTCATACATTTTCCAACATGCATTTGTGATAATTCCCCATTTTCCTCCATTTTCCCCTTCCCTCCCTATTTCCCCCCATTCCCCCCCATTTTCCCGTTTTTCCCCATTTTGCCAGAAGAGCTGCTTTTGGAAAGCAGAGCGGAGAATAAAAAAGCTGGAGACTTATGATGTACAGCACGCATAATGTCCAATGAACACTCCGTGAATGCAGGCCAGGTGCAAGCACGGCGTTGTCTAAGCACGGGCCATCAGACTGACCGTTGTTTTCCTGATTTTGCTTATGCTTGCGAAAGAGGGGCCCGTCAATGCTGATGTATAGACCCAGGAATCTTTGCCAAGTGACTTAGGGGGTGCCTTGAGTGCTGTCATTGCAATCATTGGCCGTCGGATCAAACTCCACAGTTGCATACACCGTGCGGTGACTATTTTCTGGTCCCGGAACGGTAAGAATGCCCCATAGTCCGCACCCACATCCTAACCCCCCCCCCTGCCCCTTGAGACTGTCACTTCACTGTTTTGCTAGGCAATATGTATTGCGGTGGTTTGTGTTCCCCATCGGTCCATTACTTCAAGTCAGTCACCTGTGTGTATTCTGTGATATTCTCCCTCCAAACGCGGTGACTCTTGACCATGAGTATTCAGAGGCTGCGGCTTTACTCCTGGCGCCAGTTGAGTGGCACCTTCAAGCCATGCGAGGGTTCGGGGCCTTGTGTGACCCCATGAGCCAAAACCGGCCCCAGGCATGGACAGAGTCCGGTCGGTTGAGAAGCCAGTGCACATGACTCCTGCACCCCATGGTTTCAAGGTCGGATGTCTGAGCCCCACACATGCCAACACAAATCAGCAGCACTCACAACCACCACCATTGAGGCACAGCCCCTACCCAAAAGAGATGTGACCTAGAGAGGCGACAAACACAGAGCGGAAGCGGGGTGCCTGCAAATGAGTGGGGGGAGGGGACGGAGTCAGCAGGCAATTACTCAAGCAAGGGAGCTGAGGCATGAGGAGGGACAACCAGCACCCACTTGGACCATTCCAAGTGGAGTTCATCGCGGGGCCCAGCTTTCGCCAACGACTCTTCGTAGACCACTGAATCCAACTCATCGTAGTTGAGCCCCTCAGCACGGTAGGCCTTGCCCCGCCGACTGAGCTGCGTAGTCCGCTTGCTGAAACCCCCCAGACCCACCGGCACATGCGACAACAGCCACGACCGCTGCTGCATTGCTTCTGAATCCTCCTTCTCCACCTCCGGGAAGGCCCTCAGGTCCCCCCCTTGTGGTGGCCACTTCGGACTCTCAGCTTCGAGACCAACAGAATCAACACGGGGGATGCTTCCATAATCTTCAATGGAGCTGTTGGGGGGTTTGCGATCCCACCAGCCCTTCTTTGACATAATGTCACTGACAGAAGCCTTGAAAGGAATAGATAGACGTTAGGCTTATAACTGGGAGGTGGAGGTTGGTCACACAGATTTTGGAATGTTCTGGCCTGAACACTGTAGGTACATGAGTGCAACAGGCTGAATGTGAAGAAGGCAACCTGCACGTGCTTGTAAAGGTGGATAAAGATGCTGTACAGGGAGCCTACGGTGTATGGGCAAGGTTGCCACACTGTGTTTGGGTTGCATCATGTCCCACAGCAATCAGCGCAAGCTGTGTGCTCCACAACACAAGTGATGCTGGCCTGCACATCACACTCTACTACCGCAATGGGAAGAGTCCACCAGTGATCACTCCACCCAGTTGCAGCCTTGTGGCGCACATGAAGTAAAAGCGGTCGCATGGAATCCGAATTTGGGCCAAACGAAGCGGATGTGTTTGTGTCACAACTTGTAGAAGGCTGTTTGGAACGCAATTGCGCCAAACGTTCAACCATAGGATGGGATCTGAGGCCTCCGACACACCAGGCACCGGAGCAAGGCGTCCCTGGAGGAGTCCTTAAACCCAAGGTGCTGCATGTCGCTCACAGACAACAATGACATGTTGTCGCCATCCACATCTGGGCCTTCAAGGGGCCCCTACCACACACATGCCAATCCCCAAAGGGGAGCTTCTCCATCTCGCTAACGATCCCTGTCTTTGTGTTCACACGCATTGGGTGTGTACATTGTGCTGCTCACAGTGCTTCATCTTGGCCTCTTGACATTCGTAGAATGGCTGCAAGTGGAATAGCACAAATTTCTGCGGAATTGGGCAAGGAACAAGAGCTCCTTCGTCATTTTGGGAGGCACCACGACTGTTCACCACACTATCAAATGTCTGCACACACACCCAATTGCTCTGAGTACAATGTGGTGCGCGTCCAGGTTGGGCCCATGGGTGGCATGCAGGTATCAATCCAGATGCAACAGTACAGGGTGTAACAGGGTGGACGGTGTGGTGGTGCTATTCATGTGCTCGGTGGTGTGTGTCAATTTTCAGTGGCGCTTGTGCAAACAAACTTCTGCTTCCTACAATGCAAAGTGGTTATTGGAGCAGGGTGTTGGGACCATCAGGGTGCCCTTGCAGCAATGCTACTCACCAACACAGTTTTGCGGGAAGTGTCCAGAAATGCTCTACAGAGTAATGACTGAATGTCTTGAATGCTCTTTGGAGAGGGGAATGAGTCAAGTACTTCCCAAGGGGCCGGCAGAAAAAAAATTCCACCGTGGCATTTTTTTCAGGGGTACCCTGGGGGGGGGGGGGGTACAAAAAAAATTGCGCAAAAAATTTTGGGTCCAAAAATCTGAGATTTCTTGATATCCACCCCACCCCTTTGAATTTGGAAGGTGCAATAGGATGCTTTTCAAGGTCGCCGATACGGGTGGTAATTGTGTTTAAGGGCACCTTGGCAGTGGCACCCCACCCAGGCTGAACCATGCCTTTTTTCAGGATGCCGCTCTCTGTGGCTGCATAACCCCTGCCCTCTTGGGGGCCCAAAAGTGGGCGGAATTGCTGTGTTACCCCTGCATTCTCGGGGGTCCCCAGAAAAGGGGACAAAATCAAAGCACCGCACAGCAAAAAAAAAAAATAGTTTGCCTTTGTGTCCCAATCAATGCTGTAGTTCCTACAGATTGCCCATCGCAGGAATTGTACCACGGACTTCCAAATGCACTGCCGATGTTTTTCCACTAAGGTGCAAGCCAACTCTGACAAATCACTGCTCAGGGATGGTATTGATATTTGGTCCAAAATGTTGTTCATCCATAATTGAGTTCTGAAAAGTCTGAGTATTTCGAGACACAACGCTTTCAGCTTCTCGTAGCTTTCAGTTTCTCGTAGTCTGCAATGATTAAACGCTTACAGACTTCTGTTCCATACGTTCCTGGTTCAAAATTCTTTGCGACATTGCAGCCGCTGCCCAATCTCCGCAGGACTACAAACATTTGAAGGAAGCACACTCAGGAGAGACTCGTAATATTTATTGATGGCTGAACTTCAGCAATGAATCTTAAATGCGCGCACTGCAGCGAATAAGTTCAGTTCAACATATTATATCGGGTTATATGAGTGTTTCCTTCATTTCACTGGAACCGCTTGTCCATATTTCATGTTGTGTCTCAGCCATGCTTTTGCACTGAGGAGGGCTCTATTGGAGCCATAAAGCTTATGCAATTGGGACCTGCCGTGTACGTTGACGTGCTTGTTCGTTTGGGAAGTTGGTGCTGAATTTGGGATCAACAATTGTCAACAACAAAATTTTGATTTGATTTGAGAAAACAAAACCACCGTGGATTTTTAGAGTCCAAATTTGAAATCCAAATTCATTGGTGAGGGCGAAAACCATTATGCAAGTTATTTCAAAGACACATGGGGTGGAAAACCATTTTTTCACCCTCTGCCGCATCAAGGAAATTCTATTGCCTTCGGCAGTGCACCTCAAAGAGAGGTTGACAGTCAGCCAATCAGTCCCTGATCCAGGCCAGCAGTCAGTCAGACAGAAACACACAGATAAATACAAACAGTCCTGAACCGGAATGCAAAACATATGTTTTTGGCAAAACATTGGATTTTCGTTAGTGGCAGATGTGGCCCCAAGCAGTGGGGAGACCATTCAGCTCAGATGGAGCAGTGGCCGAATGGTAGTGCAGCTGACCATGGATTCTTTAGTCGGCGGTTCGGACCCCGGCAGGGCGAGTTTTGCACCACCGCCGCCGCCGCCAAAAGTCAGCTGACCAGGATTCGAACCGCCGACTGAAAACCTTACGTCGGCTGCGTTACCATTCGACCAGCTGTTGCATATTAGCGATGTGCGTCCCCACTGCTTGGAGCCTTTTGAGCGAAAACTTTTGACCCCACCCCCCACCCCCACCCCCCCCCCAAAAAGTGATATCCAGTTTTAGGGGGTAGAGGCCTCAGAATCAAAAAATTTATTGGGGGATGGTCTTATTGGGCAAAATAATGATTCTACAAGGGGTTGGACATCCAATATCATGCCTTGGGGTATGCTACGCGAATGACCCCAAAAAAGGGGGGGTATACAACGCCCGCGCCTGCGCTTGATCTAACAACCTCTCTTCGAGGTGATTTTTCATATGGCGCCTTTGGCGCCAACGGTCGGGCACTTCCCTGGGTTCTGCTTGCGAAAAAATCTCCTAACAAGTGCACTACCTTTTTTTCCGGTGGTACCCCCGGAGAGAGGGGGGGGGCAAAAAAAATTCTGCGAATTTTTTTTCCACTGGCCCTGGTGCTTCCATCATGATGCAGCATGCCTTGCTGTTGAAATCGAACAAATCAGTTTCGGAAATTTCGATTTTTGAGTTGTTGAGGCTGAAAACTGCATGGGCAGGGCATATACTCATCCCTTGGAAAAATACCCCTCCCCACACACACAGCACCCGATGGCCAAATGGGATGAAAAACAGTCCAAAATATGCTCAACGATGTTGAAAAAAACAGTCTTGACAATTTCAATTTTTGAGCTGTTGAGGCTGAAAACTGCATGGAGCAGGTTGTGCCACTAAACAGGCTGGAAACAGCAATTTCAGGGGTTTTGCAAAGGCCATGGCCCTGGCTACACAGGCCTACCAGCCACGACGTGGGGCCTTGTGGGTGCTACAGTACCTGTATCGACAGCAAATGATGACCCCTACCCATTCCACAGCAGACAAAAGGTTGTCCGAAAAAGTCCAAGTTTCGAAAATTCTCACCGGCCACTGATCAGACTACAAACAGGCTGTGGCTTTTTTCCCCAACTGCCTACAATTAAACCCCACTGAGCAACTACATTTTGAGAGTGCTGGAGCCCTGGCTGCCTCCATGAGTGTCTACTCGTTGCAGGGGTTTATAATACTTGAGTGCCTGGCAAGGTGACAATACAACAAATTACGGTAGAGCATTGGAGGGTCCTCTCCACCATTGATATGGATAGTCAAGCACAAAGCCAAGGGGAGCAATGGGCACAGAGCACTGTCACCACCCACAAATGATCAAATATCCCATGTAACGCTGGGATGGCATGGTATGATTTGCCAAGGCCACTGGATTGTGAACCGTGCGATCTACAGTTTGCTAGTGCTGTACAAGCACCTCTAGGGACAATAATCGCTCTCTCTTTCAGGTGCCTTTCCAAAGGCAGTAGAATTTCATAACGGCATGGAGGGTATATTGCCCTGCAACGAAGTGTGCTTCTTCTCAGCCTTCAGTCTTCTATGTGCTCCAGTAGCACCTTGGGATGCCAACGGGCGTGGCAGTTCCCGTTGCATCTTCTGGTTTCAGATCTAACTTGGCCTACCCAGTGTCATGCCTCCTACATTGCTGGGCTGGGCTGTGGGGCGGTTGTTGCGTTGGACTGCTCTGATCCCTGATTCCGAGAACTCTCTTGAGTACCGTCTGGTAACACGGCTTTGCCAGCTTGCCAAGGTCTGAACCAAAAAGAAAATATTGCCCTCGGAGGAAGTATGTTTGATAGATCCGTGTCCGTCAAGTGGTCATCAGCCATTGGCCCTTGTAGTCAACCTGGGGTGGTGGTCCCAGGAAGGTTAAGGCTCCCAACTACCAGCCAACAATTTCAGGGCTTTCAGAGGGCCCATAGCCCTTGCAACATGGGCCTAGCAGCCACTACGTGGATAGCTACGGGTGCCCGAGTACCTGGATTGTCATTAAATGATGACCCAAACCCTGTCAAGCAAGGCTTTCGAGGTTATACAAGGCCCATCCACCTCCACAGCAAGGCAGGCCACTCTGCACAATCTGCAGCACAACCCTCGACACAACCCTGTGGTGCATGCAGGGCTGTGAGTTTCGAAGAACTCAAAACTGTCGAAAATTTTGAATGCTAATGAACAGCGTAAATCCGTGTTCAAAGCCCCCATCGCCCAAGCCAAAACATTGCTTGGCTCAAAATCAAAAACAAAATCAAAAAAATCATGATTTCCAAGTCCAAAAATTGGGGCGTTGATATTTTTTTTCGATTTCTGCCCCCACCTCCAATGTTGAGAGGCGGTACCCAGCTAAGAGGATGTGGGGGGGGGGGGTCCAAAATTGGAAATCCTTGGGGGAATGTTTGCCCGGCGCTCGCCCGGCGCGCTACTTTTTATTAACTATCCCGACTTCAGCCCCAGGTTTACCCTCTCATGGAGAAGGCCCCCAAGTAGACCACATTGCACTGCACACCTTCCCTACAAAGCACGTTGCATAATAAAGCAATATCTGTGAATTCAACCACTCCAATTGTCATTTGTAGTGTACTTAACAAACAACATTGGTCCCACAAGTGTGGGTGTCAATACATTCAGTACAATAGTGCTCCTTACACTCATCACAAACTGCGACGGTGGAGCGCCGTTGGCAACACAACACACACACTTCTGCCTCATCCTCTACAAATGCTATGTCAACCCCCTACATTCTTGCGGATTGCGAGTCCCTAACCCCAACTCAAGGGGCCACGCAAAAAGGCGTGGATTGTGAGTCCCTAACCCCAACTCGAGGGGCCACGCAACAAAGCGTGGATTGTGAGTCCCTAACCCCAACTCAAGGGGCCACGCAACAAAGCGTGGATTGTGAGTCCCTAACCCCAACTCAAGGGGCCACGCAACAAAGCGTGGATTGTGAGTCCCTAACCCCAACTCGAGGGGCCATGCAAAAAAGCGTGGATTGTGAGTCCCTAACTCCAACTCGAGGGGCCATGCAACAAAGCGTGGATTCAAAGATTGTCCCGGTTTCCTCAATAGCACCGGAAGGTTGGGGCCCAAAAGAGGGCGGAAATGCTACGTCACCCCTGCATTCTCGGGGGTCCCCAACAAAGGGGACAAAATCAGAAGTCAAAACCTACGCTAGGGGTCACCATGATGCTCCACGCAACAAAGCCCGGATTCAAAGATTGTCCCAGTTTCCTCAATAGCACCGGAAGGTTGGGGCCCAAAAGAGGGCGGAAATGCTACGTCACCCCTGCATTCTCGGGGGTCCCCAACAAAGGGGACAAAATCAGAAGTCAAAACCTACGCCGGGGGTCACCATGATGCTCCACGCAACAAAGCGTGGATTCAAAGATTGTCCCGGTTTCCTCAATAGCACCGGAAGGTTGGGGCCCAAAAGAGGGCGGAAATGCTATGTCACCCCTGCATTCTCGGGGGTCCCCAACAAAGGGGACAAAATCAGAAGTCGAAACCTACGCTAGGGGTCACCATGATGCTCCTAGTATCTCAAAGTGTGGGTCTCCTGTACAACCAGACGCCCAAATAGCTGCACTGCGCTAAGTGCGCCCCCTTAGTGCACCCCCTAAAAGGCCACTGGAGGGGCACTGGTCCAAAAAGATGCCCGGCGCGCTAACGCTACCCCCTTGGGGGATCATGTGGTCTGCCAAAATGATGATGTTACAAGCCACTTCCATACATATTTTGGGAACCCTTGTCCAATGCAGTCGGAACGGCGTGGATCCGTGCCTCTGGAGGGTGGTCCACACACTGGGACACACTTCACCGATATGCGTCAGGCGTGCTTTGTGTCAGGCGTCCTTTGGGGGGGGGGGGGGGATCATTTTGGGTATGTTCCCCCAGGGGTGTGGGCCACCAGGGGGGAAGGGGGTTATACCAAAGGGTATTTGGATCCCTTCGCAGAATACTTCGACAGAAACAGGTGAGTGTTCAGGGTTAGGACAACGCGCGCATTTGTTGTGTGGTCATGCATGCTACTGGACAGAGGGGTTGTTGCTCGCCACTGGGACTTGTTGGGTGTGCCATGGCTACCCACAGACTTGTTGGGTGTGCCATGGCTACCCACCACAATGCTAGGGCTGGTTCCCGCCATGAGCCAAGCAATGACGTGCACAGTCGTGCCCAACCTCCTCAGTGCCAGGCCCAGAGTTTAGCTCTGCGCGACTCAGAATTGACATGGACAGTTTTTCCAGACAGTGATTCTGGGGAGGGGGGTGGATGCAGTAAGGTACATCACATGGGGGGCGCCCAGGTGCAGACCTTGACCCCGACACCCCCTAAACATTTTGGCCCCTTAAAGGGGATGGGGGGGCCGGCATCAATGGTCAGGTTCCAGTGTCCGCATTAGGCTCCGGCTGTGCCTGCCCCACAGCTTTCATCACCCACTGTCCTCGATAGCGCATCCAGCACATTCAGGTCCACTGGCGTGTTCCAGCCCGTTCCCTCCCTGAATGGTGGGGTTGCGATCGTCAGGACTCTACCGGATTAGGCGTACATCCAGGTCAGAGGTCACTCCATCAACAGGTGCTAATTTAGCTGGCTCCCATTTGGCCCTCCCGGCTCCGGCTTGCTCGTGGTCCTTAGGTTGAAAAACCTAGTGGGTTCAGGCTTGTTGATTAGGGGGTCAATTACATACATCATACAGGAAGGGGGACGTGATTTGCTTGCTGGGAGGCTGGTCGGGGCGGCTGTACAACCGGCTGGACTCCTCCATTGCCATCAGCTGCACGTCAAGGGGGTGGGGAGGGGGGGGGGGCTGGGACAGAAAAACAACCCTTTCTTTGAACCACCACGGTGTCTAGGCAATATTCACACCCACAGACACACCTCGCAGCCACCTTCGGGTCTACTCACGCCAAAAGCAACCTTGCCGATCATCTCATGATGATCTCCACTAATGTCGTTTCTCATAAGCCTTGCTGTGAACAAAGTGGCAAGGACACGGTGGCCTCAGGGGTTAGCACACAAAAACAGAGGTCTCCACTCTCCCTCCTCACCACTATCACGGTGGTTGTAGCCGCCCACACCCCCTGCCGGGGGGGGGGGGGGCGTTGACAGTAAGGAGATCTCTTTGGCACGGCCTGCACCAAAGAGGGTGAAGAGGGTGCCCACAAGGTGCCCGAGCCTGTGAGGCCGTTTCAACCGTTTCACGTTTCGTATCACCATCTCAGGGGGTGCCCGGTGCCATGAGGCAGTTGTGTATAGTGCCTCGTCTTGCACCATCTGGCGCTCAAAGCATGGACGGTCTGATGGAACAGCTTAGCGAAGTAGTTCAAATTGTAGCCTATAGCATCGGCTACAGGGCTGGCAAATCTTCGGCGAAATGAGCATTGGGTCCAACAGTATCGTGGCCCGCAACAAGTTTCGCCCCACACCAACCGCTACCTGGTGTTGGGGCTGAGCTTCAAGGGCAGGATCTTCAATGAGCAACAAACAACATTTGTCCCCATTTGTCCCCATGGCGGGGAAAGATCCATGTGGCCACAAACTCTAAAGTGGCTGCACAAACCCTGCCTTCTTGGGGGCCAGGGAAAATGCCGAGAAAAAACTGAGCATTTTGAGCATAAACATATAGGGTGACCGGTTCTCCCAACCCCTTTAAACGAGCTGGCAGACTTTTGTGGCGCCTGCGGCGCCGGCAAATTTCTCCATATTGGCTCATACCATGGCCAGGACCTCTCAAACATTTTGGCCCCCCAAAGGGAGGGGGGGGTCGGGGGGGGGGGGGGTCAAGGCCTGCACCTGGGCGCCCCCCGTGGTACATCAAGTGGGACCGGTAAGGGGAAATGCAACAACAGATTGGTTTTGACAGAATTAAGTTGCAAGATTGGGGGGCTGACGGGTCTAGTTGTTTGGGTCTTCAATACACCTGTGGACCAGCCCCCCTGCGCTCTTGCAATCCAAGGTGCATTGCGGGTTGGCCCCACGTGTCACCCTCCCTTTTCTGGTTGATGTCATTATTTGGAGTACCTGTGCTACTATGATGAGATATGTCGGGCACATCAAACGTGCGGGAAGCAGCAGCCCTGGAAGCAGGACACAATGCCTGCAAGAAACCAAAGAACACACACAAAAAAAAAAAGCAAAACTGCAAGGGGCAGCGGCAAGCACCATGCATGCACCGTGCATCTGTTTTATTTAGATGATTTACTTGTCCTCATTGTTTTGCTTGGGTGTTGCCCCCTGAGGTGCTGTGTTGCTGAGCTGGTACCCCATTTCACCGTAAATACCGTGATCTTTGCATTGTACATGTTATGCCTAACACGACATGCAAACACGAGGGCATATGAACCACAAAAAGACCTGGAAACTGCCTGTTGGGATGCATGTTCCGCTCTTCTGCAAGACAGGCTCTGTGTGCCACTTTTTCTGGTGTGAGTACTTGACTTTGAAGAGCTGCACATGCCACTGAAATGGGTTCTCCAGCTGCAGGCTTGGCTGCCACCTGGGCAGCAGCTTTGGCTGCACTCTTGGTTGAGGGTTTGGCACGAGATTTGGCAGCTTTGGCAGCAGGCTTGGCAGCAGGTTTGACAGGGGGCTCCAACCCCTGTGGCAAGCAGTTCAGCTTAGGAACATCACGCTTGAAATACAATTTCTTGTTGGCAAAAACGTTTGCCACCCCCTACTCCATGCGCACCCTTCCCACACACAATTTCAGTGTCTGATGCACTGTCACTGTCTTCTTCAACACCACTTGGGAGACCACTATCAACAAATGTCAATGATGACACATCTGAATCTGTTGCATCAAGCGAGGCATCAGACGCCGACCCTGACATTGACTCTGAAGTCCCTGTCCCAGCAAGAGAGCAAAAACGACGGTGGTTGCCCTGTTGTGTCTGCCATGCTTCTGCGCTGTCGCACCCTGTCGCGCCAATGGGAGGTCCCACGCCACTTATACTCCCAGCTCCAGGGCACCTTCCTGGACGATGTACTCGGGCGCGTAGACGCCTTTGCCAAGGAAATACCCCTCCAACAGCAACCTAAGCCAGGATGGGTAGCGGGCCTACAAGTACTATCACTTTCCGATGAACCCTCAGAACCTGCCCGAGATGGTGAAGGAGGATGTGAAGGAGGGTTAGATGGCTCTGAATCAGAATCACAAGAATCAGAGGAGGCCTGTCCGAAATATTCTGTGTCCAAAAACTTGGCAAATGCCAAGCCGCCAAAGAAATGGGCAGCCTGAGTGGCTGCCTCAATGTCCTCCTCAGAAACCAATTCCTATGCGTCCCTAATCCACGGAGCCATCAAAAAAAAAAAGGTCAAGAGACCAGGGGGGGGGGGGGGGGGGAAACCAAAAAGCCACCAGGAATCCCTCCTGCGGGCGGTGGGGACAAGAGGCAACAAAAACTCCAACCCAAACCCTGCCAAATGCATCCCTGAAACCGTGCAAGGACTCAGCAAAGTGGAATCAATTCACAGGCTGTGGTGGACTCTGCGCTGCAGCTTTGCTAGCATGTGATCCAGGCTTTGTGCATTGCAACTGTGGCTCCTGAGGATGACCCCTTCCTGGATAACCAAACAGCACAAAGAGTACAATACAACCCCCATTGTGTGACACATCTTGGGGTGGAGAAGCTCCCCAACGCCTTCCTGAATTGCTCATTGTAAGTCTAATCTCTCGCTAGAACTCCTGTGAGAGTCACTGCAGGCAAATGCTACGAATTAAATGGGGATTTCAGAAACGCCCCTAAAACCCCCCCCAAACATGGACCCTCAGCCCCGCTCCCGACCCCCTGGCTCACGGTGTGGGTGTTGGGGTCCAACTGATTTGAAATGCCCCCCATGTGTGCCGGCATTGTGGAGTCCAGGTGTGCTTTGCCGCGGACTTACCCCTGCCCCAGTCTGTGGCGTTTTCCAGGCGTGGCTTGTCCGATGGAGACATTTCATGCATGGGCAAAGCACGTCAGGACCATGAGGCGAACGATCCTCTGCCCCTCTACTGCACCCCGCTTCAACCCCCCTCCTTGGCCTTACTAATTGTTTTGGGTGTTCCCATGCGCGTCTGTAATGGCAACGGAGTGCGCACCGTTGGTGGCGGGTGTGTGCACAGCCACGGTCACAGCTCCTGCATCGCTTTCTTGGACCATAAACGCACTCTCATGATATGCGTTGTGCATTTTCTGATAATTTGCTCAAATCGGGCGTAATGCCGACTGCACCTGAACAATTGATGTCCACAGACAATGAACCCTGTGAAGCGCGTGGAATTGCAGGGGCCGGCCGCTTTTGATGTGCAAGTGTTTCACAAAAGGTCACAAGGATTGTGCTGAGCCAAGGGAGTCAGATGAGACCCATCCACCCAAGATTTCAGCCAAATCCAGCAAGGCAGAAATGGCCTACCCTTGTGTTTTGGGGGGGGGGGGGATCGACCGAGGAACATGACGGACGGCAAAATTCATGTGTCCACAATCGTGACAGTGGGTCCCAGAACAACCACCCGTCTCGTGAATTTGTGCAGCCTCTGTGTTGCATTGCGCACACTCCCCCAACGTGCCATGTGCTTCATGTGGGGCCCCACAGCCGTCCGTTTCCTCAATGGCCCGGTGCCTCACTGTCTGTACAGCTGTACCCCACCGTGCAGGCGGCGATGGCGCTCGGTCACCAGCATCGTTTTGTTGCGTCCCGGCGGGCACCCGTGCCTGTCCGCGCCCTGCGGTCACCTTCTCACTGCTCCACGCTGATGTCCCAAGTGTTCGTTGTCCTTTGGAATTTGGGGCATGGACTGCCCCAGTAAGGACGACCCCACACTGTTCAGCACGTGGGTGACTGTTGCGAGCTCCATACTTGGGCGTCAGCGGCTGGGGATGCACCTCAGTGAAGGGCGCAGCAGTTGAAAAACCACCGGCGGGCGTGTGCACTGAAGCCTGTGGACACTTCAGGAATTCAACCTCCTCAGCCAACAGGGGCCTGTAGCACCATCCCCCCAGCCCTTGGCGGGAGAACCAGTGTGCCACCACATTCAAACCCCTGCACCTGCGAGAGGCATGGGATCGGGGGGAAGGGGTATGGAACACGGAATGTGGGATCTGACGGAAGGCTTGCACACACACATACACTTTGACTCCAAAGAGGCCACATGAAGGGGGAGGGGGTGGCAGTCCACATTATCTGTGGGGCAGCTGCACCGCGTGCACACTGCGGCACTTTTCCAGGCCACTGCCTTTGACAGGACCACATCATCCCCAACATTCCATGGGCCATGGAGGTCCTTCCCATATTCGTTGCCATTCCTAACACTGCCCCCCCTTCAACCTTATGAAAGCACGGCCAAAATGAGGGGAAATGAGGGGCAGACAGAAATCCCATGCTGACGCAAGGCCGTGCTTCTGCTCAACCAACAGGCAAGCGGGCGCTGGGGCTCCTACACGCCCTTACAGTCACATTGGCGAAAAAATGATGTCACAACAAATAGAAATGGATTGCATATCTCCAGCAAGTTTTATGAGCAACAACAAATTCTTGGCAGGCATGACCCAGCCCCTCTTTCCCACTGCAGGCCGCTGACGAAAGTGCCATCTGCATTCTTGACCACAAAAGCTGCCGTTAAAGAAGCAACAGTTAGCCCTTGGCAGCGCAAAGGGGGGGAGCTGCCATAAAGGCTGAGTGAGTATGCTGGTCATCTTCGCCTTTCAAGAAGGCAATCCCCCACACGCAAGGGTCCAGGGCCGTGACATCAGGTTTTGAAATAACCAGCATGATCCTGACCTCATGCCAGACTCTCTCAATTCAATTCATCTCACATGTTCTGTCACCGAAAAGTGTTTTGCCTTGCCGCTCTCGCAGTGCAAACCAGACCAGCACCAAATGATGCCTTCAGGTCACCGCATTGACACAGCTATCGAATGTTTCTTGGGCTGTCTGGGTCAGCTCTCCCCCTCACACAGCGTTGGAGACCCCTGCCATACCAAGTACAGCTCCCACCACCAAGGCTTGGTGTGGTCCCTCCAACCTTCTGATAAACCAATCTGCCGCCGGGTTGGGGGCCGCTATTGCGTGCAGACGGTGGGCGCAGAGCCCCAACCTGGGGGACCGTCCAAAACAGCATCGAAGGGCCTTTCTGGATGAATTCGCAGCACATGATATGACCGTGCGCTCATCCGCATCGACTGATGGCCTGCCACTTATGGCACACCGCCATTCATGCAACAGAAAAAACAGGGAGGACTACTGCCTAATGGTTGCACCATGTCACGTGCCCCCCCCCCCCCCCGGCACGCAATATGCGGCACGCGGCACAGGCATTGACGACACACGTTTGAGAAGGGAATACCTCAGTCGTCAGACATCAGCGCCCCAGAGCCCCATCCAGGGATGCGACTTGTTTGTTTGAATGTCAGTTGTGGGTCAACAATCCTGAAGATTCTCCTGCTGCCCGACTTGATATGCTCGGTCAGTTGGGACTGGGCGCGCAGCCCCTCCAGCCGCTTCCACATCTTCTGAATAAATTGCATGAACGTGGGGTGCGAGCCCCACGAGCCGGTGTTGGGGACCGACTTCTGCTTCTCCTTCTCCATATCGCGTTCCAAAATGTTGGCGATGTGGTGGAACATGTCCCCCACCCGTTTGAAATCGCTGTCGGACACCAGTTTGTCCCACAGCTCGTCGCCAGCATAGTATGCGTGGCAGTCCCCATGCACGTTGAAGTAGCTGTTGTATTTGAGGAGTGGGTCGCTGGAAAGAGGGGCCTCCTCAACCTGCTCCTCCTCCTGCGGTGGTGGCGCAGGACCTAGAAAGTCCCCGAGGGACATTTTGGTCGCCTTCTTTTTGGGCATGTCTGTGCAGAACGGAGGCACAGTGCAGTCACAAGCTTGCGCAGGGACCCAAAAGTGGGAATTGCACACACACTGCGAAAGCTGTTGGGGTCTGGCATGGGTGGTTGTGACCTCAAACTGTTGCAGACCGCTTGGGACTGGCGCAGAACCTGTTGATATGGGGTGAGACACAGGCCAAATGCCAGAGCACAAAATATCCCAAGAGCATTTCTGTGTGGCTGCATGGCATGTTAGCTTCGAACAGGATTTTGTGGAAGATGCTGTGGGTTACATGTGACATCAAGACTAATGCCAACAAGTACTGTGTGCAGGCCAATCGTTGCTTCCTCAGGTTCGTCAAATAACGTAATCATGTAGCTCCCACGTCTCTGAGTGCACACCAAACTGCAACTGGTCCTCGCCACGGGGGGGCCTGCAGTTCAGTTCTAGACACCAACCCCGGCGGCGTGGACGGGGGCTCCACAGGAGGGGAGGGGGGCAAAAAAATTTTGCCATTTTGGGGGTATTTTTGAATTCCCCGTTTCATTCTGAACATTTTGACTATACACAAGTGGGGTGAATTTTGGTGTTACCACTCACAACAAATGAAAAAATAGTACCGTATTCCAGATGTACCTCTCAATCAACAAAGGCAACCAACCCGCTCGCAGAAGAAGACACATGGCAACATCAACAAACTGCAGCTGGGTCCATTGCTTCCAATGTAGCATCTTCATTCCATCCTTACAAACACAGCCAAACATACATATGTCCATATGTGTGAATGAACACCTTAATTGGACTGGGTGGAAAGAGGGCCCACAGCCCATGCACAAGTGCACTTGGGGTCCACATCCCTGACAATGGGTTCGTTGATGCTTTGCCATCGCTTGCACCCTTGCCATAACATCCTTAGCCCACGCTTTGGCGTTCTCACTAGGTGGCCTTGGAGCGGGTTTCGGACGGGGCGGAGCTCCGTCGTAGGCAGCAAACCGCTTTGGAGGCTGCTCCACATCGGAGTCATCACTCCGTTCACGAGATTCCCGGGTTGCGTTCCCCTCCTTCCCCTTCCCCTTTGCAGGCGTCATGGTCTGCTCGCGCTTGTTACATTGCGCCCGCGTTGCAACAACTCTTGGGCTGCATCCTCAGAGGGTACAAACTCAGATACACTAGATGCACTACCGGACCCACCACTACTTGACGAGGCGGAGCTGGACGACGAACTACTACTTGAACTGGAGCTCAAACTGAAGCTTGAATTGTTGTCCGTTGTAGTCACTACTATATCTGTAGGTGGTTGGACAGCAGGATTGGGCAAGGGGGTCCTCCCCAAAAATTAAGTACGGAGGTGCCATGATGGGATGCACCCGGGGGGGGGGGGGGGCGACCCCTTGGTTCTAGACGCCAACTACCCGCCCCAACTAACTGTTGGCCGGAGGCCCCTTGGGGGGGGCATGAGCAACGGATACAGAGCTCGCATATATCCCTGTGACACAGGCATATGGTCATCGCCAACATTCTCAGTTCATTGTATTGTCTCGCTGCACTGCAGCGCAAGCCAGATCAGCTCCGAATGTTGCTTTGAGGTCACCGCACAGGGCGGCTATCGAATGTTTCATGGGCCATTTGGGTCAGCTCATCCCCCTCCCATCGGTGCCGGTTAGTCACACACCATGCACACATGAGCATACGGTATGGCACACCCAGTCCCTTCCTTTCACCATTTACAACCTATACCGCACCTCTTCATGCAGATGCCAGAACACAATATCCCGGCCCTCAACCGGTCCTGTCCGAACATGGTGGATACAATCCACTGCTAGGCCCCATCCCTGAGCCCATAGCCACATGGGGGGGGGGGGGGGGCATTGGAGGGGGGATGGATGGATGGATGGATGGAGAGGAAGCATTCCGGGGGCCGCATCCCGAGGACACAGACCATGAAGCCCAAACTGAGGGCCCATGACTCTCATCGCTTCACCGTCCTAGGCCAAGCCGCAACTGGCGTTAGTCCAGTGACTTGGCTATCAGTGCGGCACGGGCGGGGGTGGTATCCGGGCCCCTCATGGGACTGCCCCGGTGCCCCCCCTCCCTGTGTAGGTGCGGGTGATCTTGGGCGCTCCGAGGCCAGGTAGACTATGCACCCCTCGCTCCTCTTCTCATCCTTCCCCCACCTCGGTGCCGTAGGGGGGCCTGCGGTGTTGTCACTGCCCATCAATGATCCGCATCGGGGTATGCACACACTCCACTGCCCGTCGCTCATATGGCAATGGTACACCGGCATGTCGCTGATGATGCTGCATAGGCTGCATCCGCCACACAAAGAGGATTACATTTGCACCATCTGGCACACAGTAGGCATGTAGTCGCATATGTTGCTAAGCTGTATCTGCCATGCAGGCAGGAACGCATTTGCATAAACCGCCACACAGGTATGCACGTTCCGCTACACAAGTTGTATCTGCCACACAGGCATGCATGCTGTTGCATAGTCTGCCACGCAGACATGCACACAGCTGCATGCAGCCGCATACACTGCCACACGAGCTGAATCTGCCACACTGGTGCGCATGCAGCGGCATAACGTGCCACACACGGGGCTGCACAATCTGCCACATTCTACGATATCTGCTCTAGTAACTGCCACACACGCATGCATGCAATGGCAAAATCTACTATGCAGGCATGCACGCACTGCATATTATCTGCCACACTGGCATACATGTAGCGGCATACTCTGCCTCACATGCGTTTGCACAATCTTCCCTTTTCGCTGCCACCGCCGGGTGGTGGTGCTTAGTGCCACGTGCCACGTGCCGGAGGCTGCGAGCATGTAGCGCTTCCCTTCGGGTTTGCTTTGAATGTGTGCAGGGGGGACGAGTGAGCTGGCTGGCGCATTGGTTTGGGCAAATTGGGAGGAAAAACCCCAATCATTTGCACGGCGACTTGAGGAATGAATTTAGCAACGGTATTGGCAATGACTTTTGGTGTTGCTTTGTTTGTGAAATTGAAGTTTTTCAATGTAAACTAAAATTTCCCCCATACATTCTTGTGTCCTATTGTTGTATAGTTTGTTTATCTGCATCACATGGCTGCAACTGCCCAGCCCTCCCTCCCACCTTCGCCGGGAGTTGCATATTGGGTGTTGGTGCCTTTGATCGTTTGCATTTGTACCCAATCATTTGCATAGTGACTTGACAAACTCCGACAAAATGGAGTCACCTTTAGGTTTCACCTATGGAAACGGAGTGCATGATCTCACTAGTCACTAGCGTGGACCTAGAAGAGGGTGGCCTGCAAAAAAGGAGATTGGATGGGATTCATTTGCCACGTAACATCAACAACAGCGTTTCAGCCTTCTTTATGGGCGCCTTGGCGTGGGTGTACCATGAAGTAGTGATCATGTGGCTTTACCTGCCGATCTTTTACAGTGTGCCCCCTCCCCCCCCCCCCCCGCATAAGGGTACTCGTGAGTTTGCTTCATGATGAGGACACATCACAATCACTTCGTAGCACACTACGGCAGCTACCGGAGGACTGCCCCACATGGTGGGGAGACGGTCATTATCATATGTCGCGTGATGCGAGAGATTTTGCATTTGCCAAAAGAGAGGCCCCAAAGGACCATCTTCTGGAATATGTGCTCTCGTCTTCTCTTGGGGCAATTTCTCCTCGGACCGTTCATTATTTGAAAAATGAAGGGATGAGTGACACGACACTGGCGGCCGCCTATTCGGCTTTGGTGTCATTTTTTCAGAAACAAAAATCCGACAAGGCACCACCACCCCCCCCCTTGTATAAGCTACGCCAATGTATGGAATTATTACGGTCCCTACGCCCACTGTAGCTTGGACAAGGGCGTAGCTTGCGCGCAACACATACAACTACCGACACAAACATGCGCGCGTGCATGGTATGGGTGCACCTTGACCTCTGCCCACATTTCCAAGTGTATGCAAACACAAGACAGCCTTGGGAACATGAAAATTTCAGGTTCACACCCATGTTGGCACAAGCAATGAAGAATGCGAAGCCTACAAATGTTCGGCTTGGAAACCCTTCTTGCGACCATACACCATGCGGAACAATTGCACATGCTCACCGCTTGAAGATGCCTTTGGCTGAGGCTTAGGGGCTGGTTTGGGCTCGGACAACTTCAAATTCTTGGGAATGAGCTTGCCTTGCATGTGGCATGTTGCATGTGTCCATGGGGGAATCTTTGCACTGCACGCGCACTGCGCGCTACTTTTAGACTATGTTCCCCCCGAAGAGCCCCCAAGCAAACCCCTTGGAAACGCCCTTACAATTAGGTGACCCAAACTGCCCCAGCTCAAGAAAGTTGCAAGACGTCCTTTCCTAATACCCTCCACTGGTGGCGCTGCCACTTGTTGGACCACTGAGTGATCCCCTTGTAAACATACTCGGAGTCCAGTACCACTACCATGCGCTCCCCCCACTGTCGACCGCGTACCGCACATAGAACTCCCCTGAGTTCTGCCCTGCTCACACTTTGTTTCTCCCCCAGGGGGACGAAATCTGAGGCATTACGCACAGCCCTTGGCCCGTACCAGGCCCTGAACCCTGCCTGTGCCCAGCCCCGTACCACTTTCGCTGACCCGTCTGTGTAGACTACTGTCCACCCCTCCTCTGCCATCGTCTCCAGCTCTGCCACCAACTTGGCTTTGTACGCCCCCCACTTTTCCTCTTTTGCCTGCAGCTTATCCACCTGCGGTTTCCCGCCAGCTGTGGTTGGTTGCTGGGGAGGCCCCTGGAAAATCCCCGGCATCGCCGGGTTGTCAAACCACCCATCCAATATTTTGGTGAACAGACGCAGATCTCTGCGGGGCACCGACATGTTGGACTCGGCGCGCCATCGCCGCAAGACCCCTGCCCACCCTGCAATAAACTCATCCAGCGTTGCTGGCTGGTGCTGGTATTTCGCCCGGCTCCGAAGGTTCCACTGAGCCTTCAGCCCCGCCCACAGCAGCAATCCCTGAGTGGAGGTCAGTGAGAGCAGTGGAAAGTCCCTCATCAACCGACTGGCCTCCACCTGCACCCCCCCCCGACTCCACCAGCCCAAAGGCCTTTCGCACTGTGCTCTGCATAAAAGCGCCGAACATGCAATGCCGAAAAACGTGTTCGTGGGCTTCCACCCTCCCATCCAACGGGCACAGCTTGCCCCCCAGTCGCTCCATTCGCGTTCCCAGCGGCAACTTGCGCCACATGGCGCGTCGTATGAAATCCCGGTCCCACTTAGGCAAAAACAATTGCCCAAACGCCTGCCACACTTCCGGTGGCTGTCGCGGCTCATGTCGCCGCTTGTGCTGCATATACAGCAGCATTTTCCGCGTAACCCAATTGAACACCCATCGCCCCAACTCCGGACCCGCGTACTGCGGCTGCACCCCGGGAGGCGGCGACAACAGTCGGTGCACTCCCTCAAGGTACACCCCCTGCCACGTGGGCGCAAGGTTGTCATACAGACTCAGGGGTATCCCCCCCCCTTCCACCAGGTCTACCCACCGTAGCACTCCTTTCTTTAGCAAGGCCGGACAATGATATGTCAAGTGAAAGGAGTTAGCGAACAGTGCATTGTGCCAAACCGGCATCAATGGCAACCTTGCCGTTGGAGGGGGGGGAACGCCCCCCCCCCACCTGCGTACCGCTGAGTAACTCTTCAAAGACCCTTGTAAAAAGGAGGGCACCGACAGTGGCAGCGGGCTCATTTGAAAAAACGGGAGGAATTCCTCGTCAAACAGCATCCCCTGCAGCCCCGCCCACCTGCGAAATGGCCCCACGTGTCGCTCCGGAAACCGTGACGGTCTCTGCACGTATTGGGCGAACGTGTGACTGTGCGTCCACTGCGCGTATGAGGATAGGCTCGCCTGTCCCAAGCCCCCCTCCCGGGGGGGCCGCACCAAAATCGACATGGTGAGGTCCCACGTGCTGATTCCCAGGGCCGTCCGGTGCACCATGTCCAGTTGTGAGCACACATGCTGTGAAGGTTGATACGCCCTAGCTGTCAAATAACATACTGGTGCCACCCAAGACGCGAACAAAAAAGCCTTTTCCTCTAGTCCCAACGGCAGTGCCGCCATTGCCCTGGCTCGCAGGAGCATCCGCGCAATGACCCCCGCGTACGCCGCATCTGGCGTGATGTTGCCTAGCTGCACACCTAAATACCTCACGCTCTTCTTTACGATCACCCCTGCCACTGTCTCCGGCTGGGGATCGAGCCCCGGACTCTTCAGGATGGCATATGTTTTTTGGGTATTCACCTGGAGTCCAGAAAAAGCCCCAAAAACCCGCAATCTGTACATCACCACCCGCAGGTCTCTTCGGTGCTGTAGACCACATCCTGGCACACAGAAAAGAATGCCATCTGCATATAGCAGGATCTGCACATCGACGTGCAGGGATTTGATGTCATAGATGAGAAAGACAGTAATCACATCAAACAACAGCGGAGACAACGGGTCCCCCTGTCGGATCCCTGACCTAGGGTGCAAAAACACTGACGGCTCAAACGTGCGGCCCACGCAAAAAAGGACTGGCGCTGCCATCACCGACAACAGCAGTTTCACGTACTGTTCCTGGAGTCCTAAAAACCGCAGTGACGCTTCCATCATTGTGAATGTCACCGAATCATATGCCTTTCGAAAGTCTACTGCCACCATGATTTGCTCTGGGAGCCGCTCCCACTCCGACCGTGCAAACACAATGTGGTCTACCATGTGCCGTCCCGGTAAAAAACCCTTCTGCTCTGGCGGAATCAGCTGCGGCAGTGCATCTATGGCCTGGAGCATTATTACTGTCGAAATCCACTTCAGGCACGCATTTTGAAGTGCCAAAGGGCGCAAATCCTCCGGCCTCTCCGCCCCTGCGAACTTCGGGAGGCACTTTAATGGCGACGTGCCCCAACTGTCCGGGACCCCCCCCCTGGCCAGGAATATGCACATGACGTGATGCAGCTTGGGGGCAAACACGTCTGGCATCGACTGATACACCTCTGCCGGGATGCCGTCCATACCCGGGGCAGAGCCCCTTTTCATCCGCTCGAGCCCTGCCACCACGATGTCTGCACTCAACTCTCTAAACAACAGGGGCATCGCCTGCCGTACCCTCTGGGGTATAGGCAGTGCCTCAATATACCGCTGACACTCTTCAATCTCCCGTCCACCCCCCCCCATCACCCCCCCCCCAAAATTCTTGCAGGCAGCGTGCCACTGCTGCAGGGGCCTCGTGCTTAGGCGGCCCTATACGCACGTAGCAAAATTGCCACAGTTCCCAAATGGGTACCACCCCAAAACGGGGGCTGAAAAACCACTTTGAAAAATTGCACAATTGTGCTTTGCAGGGGACACCCCCAAAAACCTGTGAATTATCCAAAATGACTGTGTGTAGGGGGTACAACATGTGCCAGTCAAAAGTCATGTATCCCCTTCAAATTTGGGCACTGCAGTGTCCATCCGAAGAAAAATCCAATTCTTCCAAATCATCCGCTGGTGCATTTCAAACCATACCGTAAAATGCAACCTAAAAAATGAAGCAAGGAGGACGACCGGCAAACACATGCAAAACTCTGGTTTGCTTTTTGTTACCGCGTCTGCTGACCCAGTCACTGAGATTGTATGCGAAGCGTGACAAACAATGCACCACCAATGCAGCCAACAAGCAATGGAGGCGCCGCCAGTGCAGCCAATGCAATAATAAATGAGGGCAACAATGTCTGCAAAAGAAATGGCGCAAGAGGGGTAACAAAATGGCGAGTGGATGAATTTGGGCACTGCAGCGCCCAAAATTACCAAAACATGAAAAAGGGCACCAGTCTCACACCTGTGTGACACAAGACACATGGCAGTGTGCAGTCCGCGCCCAAAACAAAGCAGAAGGTTACACCAAGCTTGCGACCCTATTGTGAAATGGGTCGTAATGTGTTGTTGTTGTTCCCATAGGCGCTTGTACGATGTATTGAAACGGAACTCTCACATTCATGTACCTAGTATGGGCTAAAATTTGACTTTCACTACTTTTGAGCACTGCAGTGCCCAAATTTTTAAAAAGTTGGCAAATTTACCCGCTTCAATTCATTGTGGTGCATAGGTTCCTCGAAGGGCAAGAAAGGCCAACGCTTGTGCTTGCGTTGCGTTGGGTGGCATTCATGGTACCAAATATATTTTGGCTACGGAGAGACAGACAAACGGACAAGCAAGCAGACAAACAGACAGATAGACAGAGAGACAGTCCAATGGACACCCCGACAAACGGACGAACAGATAGACACATACACGGACGGACAGACTGACGGGCAAACAAACAGACAGACAAATAGACAGACATACAGGCAGACAACAGACAGACGGACGGACGACTGGACGGACGGACTGTGGGACAGAGAGATACAAAGAGAGAAACACAGAAGACAAACCGTCAGACAAGACAAGACAAACGGACGGACGGACACATGGACGGACGGAGAGACAGGTACAATGGTTGTCCTCCTACTACCACACGGTTGCTCCCTCATGCATCTGCACAACGTTGCGCACAGAATATTGACCTCCTTCCGCCCAGATTATCATGCAAATAGGTTTTGAGTTCATTTGGGAGCTGCAGTTCCGAAAATATTACTAACCAACATTTTGAGGTCTCTAATGTACTATGTCGGGTGCCTGCCTCAAAGTCTCACCCCCTGTAGCAACCATTATCGTGTCTTGCCATCAGTTGTTCACGATATGTGCAATGTAATCATCCACGTGATCAAATCCCCCCCTCTAAACTACTGCGCGGTTCCATGTTGATGAAATACACCCCGTATAGGTGTTGCCTTGATCTTCAACACTTTGGCACACTTATTCTAGTAGGGGCATTGTTGGTTGATGGAGTTTGGTTGTCCGTGTGTAGTGTAATGGTTGATATGATGAACACCCCCACTCTCCAGTGCACCACCGTTGCGCGGTGCTGAGGTACACTCCTACACAAGTGTTATGCCATTGGTCCAACACTTTCACACGCATTTTTTACTAGGGGCCTTGAGGGTGGATGCGGATTCGGTTGTCTATAGGGTGTCTTCCAACACGGAGTCATTCGTGTTTTCGAGTGTTTCATCACAATTTGTGGTTGTTATTTCTAAAATGGCTGTAGATGGTGCAAGACTCCGCACAGACAACCAAGTTTGTCTCTACCTTCAATGCCCCTGGTAAAAAACGTGTGTGAAAGTGTTGGACCAGTGGCACAACAATTGTATAGAGGTCTGCTTCATCACCGCGCACGGTCGTGCTCTAGAGAGGGGTGGCATTCATCATGTCAACCATTATACTACACACAGACCACCAAATTGCATCGACCAACAATGCCCCTACTAGAATATTGGTGCCAAAGTGTTGAAGATCTAGCACAACACTTATACGGGGTGTACTTCATCACCGTCGAATGGGGAAGAAGAATAGAGGGGGGTATTTGATCATGTGGACGATTACATTGCACATACCTAGCATGAATTGTGGCGAGATCCGGTGATGCTTGCTATAGGGGATCGGACTATGAGGCATGCACTGGACAAGACATTAGAGACCTCAAAATATTGATTTCCTAAATTTTGGGAACTGCAGTGCTCAAATGAACCCAAAGCCCATTTGCATGATCATCTGGGCGGAACGCTGTCAATGTTTTTTGCAAGGTTCTGTACATGCATGATGGAGCAGCATTGTGGTAGCAGGAGGACAGATAGTGTGTCTATCTCTCCGTCCGTCCGCCTGTCCATCCGTTCGTCTGTCTTGTTTCGTACGTCTATTTGTCTTCTGTGTGTCTATCTGTGTGTCTCTCTGTCTATCTCTCCGTCCGTCCATTTGTCTGTCCGTTGTCTGTCTGTGTGTCTATTTGTTTGTCTGCTTGTTTGTTTGCCTGTCGGTCTGTCCGTCTGTCTATGTGTCCATCTGTCTACCTGTCTGTCCGTCTCTCAGGGTGTCTGTCGGACTGTCTGTATGCCTCTCTATGTCTATCTGTCTGTTTGTCTGCTTGCCTGTCCGTTTGTCTGTATCTCCGTAGCCAAAATATATTTGGTACCATGAATGCCACCCAACGCAACGCAAGCACAGGTGTTGGCCTTTCTTGCCCTTCGTGGAACCTATGCACCACAATGAATTGAAGCGGGTAAATTTGCCAACTTTTTAAAATTTTGGGCACTGCAGTGCTCAAAAGTAGTGAAAGTCAAATTTTAGCCCATAATGGGTACATGAATGTGAGAGTTCCGTTTCAATACATCGTACAAGCACCTATGAGAACAACAACAACACGTTACGACCCGATTGACAAGAGGGGGGCAAGCGTGGAGTAACTTTGTGCAATGTGGATTCACCTATAAAGACAACTAGACACACACTTTCAATGACCCCCCTAAAAAGTACAATCAGAAGGTTTGGGCACTGCAGTGCCCAAAAATTTCAAATGCTAAGATTCCAAGCCCTGAAGCGGGGGTGTATATGTGCAGCTCTAAGAGCAACAAAAGGCTAGGTTGTTGGTCCCCACGACGAAAACACAGGTGTAGTTGGCCGAAAAATGGGTATGCTTTTTTTGGGTGCAAAAACTCGGCGTTGACATCGCCAAAAATTGTGTCTTTTAGCGACGAAGTCTACGTGCGTAAAGGGCCGGCTAAGTCGTGTAGCACCCCCGCCCGGTCCCGCACCCGCATCAAGTACTGCCGCTCGCGCAGCTGTCGCACCAGCTCAAAGATGCGTGTGCGGCGTTCCGACTGCCGCCGACTTCTCTCTTCCCTTGACAGCAGCTGTGACCGAAGCTTTGACACCATTCTCTCCTGGAACTCCTCGTGCTGCTCCTGCGCCTGCAGTCGCACCAGCCGCTGATACGCCGATGACACCGTGGGCTCTTCGTAGCCCAGGTCTTGCAAAAACTCTACAGCACCCGGCGCAAGCCGCACCGGCGTACTCTCCCGCACTAGGGCCTGCAACTGCGTGAAGCCCACTGACGGATGCTCCCGTCGCAAGCCGAACGCCTCATCCCTAGCAACACCCGCACGCGGTCCCACCAGGCCTCCGAATCTGAGCACGCAACTGCCTGCAACTTCTCCTGCAGCGCCGCAAGCGCCGCCGGGTCCTCCAGCAGCTCCAACGGAAAACGAAACCGGGGGCGATCCCCATGCTCTTCCACTGGCCCGAGCTGCACCACAACCGCCTTGTGGTCCGCCGGGGTGGCCACTGGATACACCGACCGCAAATGATGCAGCACTTGTGTTGGCATATGCACCCGGTCAATGCGCCGTTCTTCTCTGGTAAAACCCCGCAATTCCTCACGCCGTTCCCCATGTAAGTGCACCCACGCATCCTGCAGAGCCCACGCCCCCACCGATCCCTCCACTTTCCTTGCTGACACCGCTGTCGATATCTCCTTGCTGATGGCCTCAGAATCCACTCCCGGAACCATAACACTGTTATGGTCCGCCAGGACCACCATCGGGAGCGGCGGCATCGTCTGCAGCTTGGTCTCCAAGCGCTCCCACTGTTGCCGACGCTGGCTGGGGTCACACGAGAAGTGCCCCGTCAGGACCCGCAGGTCCCCCCCCACCTTCGCCCGCATATGTGAAATCAGAAATCGCTGGCCCATGGCCACCGAGGAGACATGCTCCCACTTGGACTCTCGCCAAACAAGGCCTGATGAGCCTTTATCCGACTGGTCCAACTGTCGATTGAACATTGCCGCAAAACCATTTTTGCGCAGCCACCAAGCCTGCGCGTCCAGCACACCCTGGTCATGCAGGTGTGTCTCCTGCAGTCCCAGTAAATCAATGTTATGCTTTTTGACGAGCCTCAGTACCGAAGCTCGACGAGGCTCGCTGCGACGCGACTCCCGCGGTCGTCGGAGCCAGCCGTTGACGTTCAGCGACCCAAATGCCGTCCTCAGGGACGGCCCGTGGTTCAATACGCTCGCACCTGTTGCTAGTCGCCGCGTTTACGTTTGAACACCTTGAGCGCACCCACATCGCTGTCGTTGAAGTCCATCGGGTCAGATGCCCTGTCCGGAGGCGGCGCGCCTTTCCCCCCTTTGCCGCCTTTACCACCGCGCCCCTGAATTGAGGCCTTCCGCGACATATACTCTTGCCGGGAGATGGGCACTATGAGCGTAGATGACTGCGCCGCCTGGAGGACCTTGCCAACCAGTTCCCCCGCCTTCGGTCCAGTCAACATCCAGGTTTTGGATCGTATATCCCCCACATGGAAGCGGCAACGATCCAATACAAAGTTCTCCTGGTCTGTACCCTGCGTCAGAAGCACTTGTCATAAGACGGTGTCCCGCCAGTACGGCGGAACATTTGTCAGAAACACGCTTTCGCATGGCCCCCACGCCTCCGGGGTACTGCTGGCTACTGTGACTGACGACGCTGCCACACCAGTCATCTGCTAGCCCGACTGCTCATCCCGCAGCTCCAGCCCCAGGTCCTGGAGCCAGGCTGACATTTTATCTCGCGCAAACGCATAGCCCCTCTTAGACAGACCCACTCGGATGCGCTTGGCATGCATGATTTGGGCTGAAAAGTGCTTACCTGACAGGATGTCTCCAAGATCCCAGAATGCTGCCATCACGTAGGAGAAAAAATACTTCAGGTGTTTGGGCTGGAAGTCCTTAGACATGGTGATCTCCACGCGGTGCTCGGCCGCACTGACCGCCTCCCCCGTGTACCACTTGAGGGGCAGCAACGCAAATCGCGGATAGCGGCCAAATGTCTCCACCACCCCTTTGGCCTGAGTCAGGTCAGTCTCCAGATAGAGGTACCGGCTGCTGGCGGTGTCCACCCCCGGGCAGATGACCGCTGTGTTCTTGTCGATGTCCAAGTACGTCATTAGCTCATCCTCCCAGGCATAACCATACTGTATAATCAGCATCGGGTAATCAATCTCAGGATCAGGAAACAACAGACCATCCGCATTTTCCCCTGGAAGCCGCAGGTTTACCATTTTGTAGTACACCGAGGCAGACTCCATGCGTGACCGGTGTGTGGATGTGGCGACCCACACGTCGTAGGACTGAGCTTTCGACACAGAGCCCACCAGTCTGTCGCACTGTCCCACGCGCACAGGGACGAACGGCAGCTTATCTTTCAGCTTCATAGCCGCCATCAGGAATTCAGAGCTCTCCACTTTGGTTGATTTTTTGAACAGAACCAGATCGAGCCGCCCAAGGGTCGTCAAGAGTTTCATCAGCTTATGCACGTATTCCAAAAAGACCGACATATCTTCACCATCCACCTCACCCACCAGCAGCAGATTTGGGCTGGCGCCGTGAAAAAGCGTACGCATACGCTCAACAGAATTAACCTCATCCAGGACTGAAAACTTGACCGAACTGTTATCAACATCAGGGATACCCCCATGCAGCCAGAACTCGTTCTGCAGGACGAAATCCGGCGGCTGTAGTGGTGTCATGGAGACAAGCTGCTGTGATTCAGCAGTAGGTAGCACCGGCTCTCCGGTGGTGCGATGCGCAGCCATATGATCCTTGGCATTGCCGCGGCCTTTGGATCTCTGGCTCATCCTACTCTCCCGCAAGACGACGCAGGGAGGAGGGGAAAGACAAGGTACAGACAAAGCAGGTGGGTGCGTTTGTTCACTCAAGGAGAGCGACTGACATCATAATAGCACCCAAGCAAGGGCGTAGACTGCGCAAACTGCCCCAGCTCAAGAAAGTTGCAAACTACCTTCCCTTCACATAACACACATCATGCACAACTGGAAAGGCCATGAACAGCGCATTGGTCGCCACCCTCAAGAACACAGAACTGTCTTTCTGTTCTGTTGTCGACTAAGTACACATGGAATCCATCTTGCATTGGCGATTCACCACCCGTAGTGCATCTTGGTAGTACTCCATGTGGATGAGCCCATCTCCCGCCATCCCAACCACCGTGGTAGGAACTCGCACGCCGTTGGAGCGGGTGTAGAACACCCGATCGCCAAGACTCAAATCCATGAAGAAAGTGTGTCTAAGAAAGGAGGAGGGGGGTATGAAGTCCTGTAGCATATGTGCAAGCACGATAGATCAATGTGTGCACACGAGCATTGCGCCTTGCCATGCCTTGACACAACCATGCTACGCCTTGCCATGCCTTGACCCAAACGTGCTACGCCTTGCATAACCTCCGCTAGGGGTCACCATGATGCCCCTAGGGGCCCCTAGTATCTCAAAGTATGCGTCTCTAGTACGGCTAGACGCCCAAATAGTTGCACTGCGCGCGCACTGCACGCGCACTGCGCTTAAGGCTCCCCCCATGGCTCCATGTAATTGGCAAATGTGACGACAAACCCATGTCTTATGTGGCCGCACTACATTTCGTGCGCAATTAAAATTACGTACACCATTATTACGGTCCCTACGCCTACTGTAGCTTGGACAAGGGCGTAGCTTATACAAGGGGGGGGGGGGGGGGGTAGGATTGCTCCTCAGTAGTAAGTTTCGTGGGATGTTAGGGGGTGAGGACCTCTCCACCACCTCTCCCCACATGCGACAGAAGCACATTGACTTCCTCATGTGGCAGTTGCAACACAGGAGGACACTATGTTAGGTGAGGGAATCCTGTGGCAATGTATTGAGCCATCCTTTGGACATTGCCACGGCGCTTAGTTGCGCTCCTTGCCATTGTGTGGCAATTCCCAAGCCATGGCAAAAGCACTGTCCGGCCGTTGGGTGAAGAGTTGGTTGCTAAAGCACTCAGCAGACCCAATGCCCATCCTCACGAGGACAGCTTCGCACTACTTCTAGGGACATTGTTGTGCCGAAGTTGCACGAGAGCATGCAAGACATGCTACAAAAAAGAAGTGTGCCCGATGGTTGGGCGATGGGGATCATAGCGTTCCTGCCAAAGGCAGCAAGGATGGCGCCAGTGGCGAAGCTAAGACCCATTGCACTTCAAGATGTGCAAAAAAAATGGGTGATGACGGTAGTTTCATATAGTTTGAGCAAAATTTTCAATAATTAGCTCACCCATAACAAGTGGGTAGCTTGAAGAAAAGGCGAATGCGGCACCATATTTGGGGGGGTTCAGGGATTGTTTGATACATTGGTGGATGCAGCACTTGTGGGTTTTGATTTTGCAAACACGTTTCCCACACTCTCTCCTCACTTCATGGAGGCAGTCCCACAGGTTTGCAAGTTCCGGCAGATTATGTATTGTTTATCTTGTCTATCATGAAAGCACCGTATCAATTCATTGTCAGCAATGCGGTAATCCGGGAACATGTGTTTGTTCTAGGATCCGATATACAACACGGAGACGGGTTCCCCCGGAGCCTATTTTCTTTTTGTGCATCGTTGCTGCCAAGTGATCTCAGACATTGAATCTTTCATGCATGCCAATGACTTGGCCACTGTTATTCCGGGCAATAGCATTCTACGCACTTTGCCATGTATTCTGGATGCGATGCACTCGTTCTCACAAGTCTCGGGGCTACGGCTGAAGGTGGGGAAGTGTGCAGTGTTCTTGCACGGATACCTACCACATACCATTCCAGACCTAATTCAGTTGTTGGGGCTGTCGAAAAAAAAAGTGTAAAATACCTAGGTGTGTTGATGGGGCACGTCAGCACAAACGAAGCATTCGCACTTGGGCACATGGGCACAAGCATGCACACAACACAGTTGAGAGCACATCAGCTCTCAACACTGACCGAAAGAATAGAGATCTCGAATACCTGGATCCTCGCAACCTTATTACTCACAGCCAAGGCGTACCTAGCCACCGACGTGGTTGTTAGATCGTTGAAGTTGGTGTGCAACACTGTGCTGGGGTTTGACAGTTGGGATGTCACCACAACGCAACTCTCACAGGTGGGAGCCTGGGGGAAATCTGCCATGTTAAAGTATGTGACGCCGGAGCCTCGTATACCCGCTTAGAGAGACACAATCCACGTTGACGGCCTGCTAGAGGGCCAAGCTTATGCCCCCGTTGGCGCATGACTTCCTTTTTGCCACAGGGGTTGCTGCCGGGATCCGAACCCAAGGTGGGGGGACCCCCCTCCCTCTACAGACTCCAAAATGGTTGTACAGAACATTTCTGGCTACTCGAGCCCCTCAAGCTGGGATCAACGCCACACACAGTACTCAGCTGCATCCTTTGAGGTTTGGGGTCGCACCTCCGTCGCTTCGCGGTTTTCGATCCACGTTTTGGTTACCTCCACCTCCTAAGGCTTTTCTTTTCTTGAGGTCCCTCCCAAAGTTCTTCCTCTTCTCCTCTTCTTCGCACTGTAGCTTGTCGCTTTGGTGCTTTTTAATGTGGCACTCGTCCTCATGGTGAATATGTCCATATCTCCAACCGGAAAGGGGTCCCAAATGTATCATTATAATTCATACTTGGAATCCATTCAAATTCTTCTAGATACCACAAAACGGGACACACATCAATGCACTAAAATGAGGGCAAAGCATGCAAGAATAATAGGGCATGCAAGCATAATATAAATGCATGATAGGGCTCATTGTTACTGGTACTAGGCACTGCTATGGAGCTTGGGTATGATTCTGCACAAACTTTGTGCACAGCGCGCAAGATGCCCCTTGTGGTCCCACATGGTCTTGAACTGCTGCACACGTTCCCCATCAGCGACAGGGATGGACAAGCTAGCTGTAGTCGGCTTTGCTGCAAGCCGCTTTTCGCGTGTCTATTTATTTTTTGTTGATGGGGGCCTAGTTAAGGCCAAAACCGGCACCAAAGAGGACAGAAATTTGGTGTCCGTGCTCGCGGATTATCTAGTGCCCAGGGCTTGGAGGCAATTATCATTTAGGATCTTGGTCACTAAGGTTATAAGCACTCCCCAAGGAGTAGTATCACTTTCCTACATAATACACTTCTGGACTGTTCACCATGGGGAGAAGGGCCGTGCACAACAGCCCGCACAAGCTCCTTTGTAGAACGGACAGAGCGCACAGCAATGCCTTGAGGGAACATTTTCATAGGTCTGGGGAGTGCAATGAGGGTGCTGAAATGCACCACGCACCGCACTGCGCACGTCAAAGGATGCAACGCTTTGGTGCAATGTAAATCCTGGGAAGGTAGGCAGGGGAGCAGTGGCCTAAGGGGTTTGCATGCAACAACGGTCTCCTCCACTCCAAAGACCTCATCCCTACGGTGTTGATGGTTGCAGCTGCCCACACCCCCTGCCAAGGAGGCCTTTTTGCTTGGGATACAAATGGGGCCACAGCTCTCACGACCAATAGAAAAGACATGTAATGTAATGTGTAGAAAAGATTCCGCATGTACAGAAATAGACTTGTCTGGTTTGGTTTCAAGAGACATAACCAGCTGGGAATGGCCAGACCGCTCATATTGGATTGCCACACAATCCGCCTTTGCCCACAATGGGGGCAGGCACACGCTCATTGGTAGTGCCTCGTAGATAGAAGACACCAGTGCCTAGTGCCTGGCGCCAACAGTTCGGAATTCATGGACATGTGATCTGTGGGGAGAACATACATTGAAATGGGAAACTTTTGTGTATGCATCATCACCACCCCCCAGATAATGCCCCCAAAGCGTGTTTTACCCATACACACCAACAGCATCACCCACCCATTGCATACAGTGCACACTGGCCACGTTTCAGCAACTTTTAGTGTGAGCATATATTGTGTGTGCAACAGGCTGACGTCGCACCGCAGGCATCGTGCGGTCAGCACCCTCAATGGGTCAGAACAAAGGAGGTGCACATGAGCTCTGACCATGACGTCTCACACTTGTGGTCCTCTTCAATAGGATACTGATGCGTTTTTTTGGGGGGGAACTAGTGTGCGATGCCCCCCCTCCTTGAAAAGGGGTGGCGAGGGTACATGCACATCACAATAATTCCAGTACCCAAGAAATTATCTTCCCAACGGGTAGTTTAGCTTGGACAAGGCTTACCGTGGATAAGGGAGAGGGTGGAATGAAAAGATTTTGTTTTGTTCGGTGCTCAATGGTGTTTGTGCCCAACATTCGACAGTTGCATGTTCAAGGCCAGTGGGAAAAATGCCAGTCAGAATCCGTTGGGACCTCACTCAACGTCCTCTCTCAATGTCACAACCTGGACTGATGAGCAATGATGTGCTATAGAATCAAGCAGGTCAGAATAGGTGAGGCTGCAAATGGATGGGCAAAATGTTGGCCAAAACGCAGACGTTGACGAGATCAGGCCTCTAAGATTAAAGTTTGTCACACCTTCACTCGTGAGAATGGGTGCAATGGGGGGATTCTCAGGGCCACAGCAGACGTGCCATGCTGCATCACGAAAGTTGCTTGGGGTGCTGGACATGCCAAGGCAGCTGGCCACACAAGAATTAGCATCAGCCTGACATTGATGTTGAATCATGCCAATCAGACAGAAGAGGGATAGAAATCCTGGTGATGGCATCTGCCTGGGAGTGAAAGACTGCATACTGCACACTGTGGACAAGAGGGGCAGTGACGCCAAACTTGGGTTTCTGGGGAAACCTGGGTTTGAAGAACCGAAAGGAAAAAGGTAACAAAAGGAAGGAAGAGCTAGGAATTTCCACCAGCACACTCTGCTGCACTGTCTTTATCTTATCACCTGCATGTTGGCTCTGAGGTATCCTGAAATGCTCAAAATGGTGCTTTTCACCATTTATTTATGCAGGATCTCTGGGTGATCAGGTCTGGTGGTACAAAAGCTTGAAATGGGTCAAATGGCTAGTGTTTTTTGGCAGTGCTGCAAACATATTTTACAAATGATGAGGGCACGAATAGGAGAAATATCCGTTCCTAAGGAAGACATATCATACCTCATCGTCCTGTCACCATTACTTTGTTGCTCTGCCGTCCTGTCTCAACTCGCCAGTTTCCGATTCGCCAAAAAACAGTGTCCACTCTATCAACGTTAGGTTAACCGTGTTGAGCAATCAACTTGTGGAGACGGTGCCCGCATGCAAAGTCTGTTGTGGAGAATTGGGGCTAGAGTGAGGGTGAATCTGCATTAGAGGCTTGAATCATCACTGCAATGGGGATCCTTTGCCTGCAACTCCCCAATTCGCCCTTTCCCTCGACGTTTGAAGGGACGATGAAATTCGTTGCACGTTTAACAATATGCAAATATGCATTCATGCATTCATGTCCGCCCATGAAGAAAGCCGCATCCAGCATCCGCATCCAGCCAAGCCCCCCCCACAATGCGGTCCAGTGAGAACATGGTCACTGAGCTGGATCTCCAGATGGGTTCTGCATTCGAAAATAGCAACCAACAACGGAGCGCCGGGTGCGACCGCTCGACTGCCAACTGTGGCCCTCCAGCAAAAGAAGAGCGAAGAAATCGCTGCGGCCGGACCTCAAGAAAACCGTCTATCAATGCGTGCTGTCGACCGCCGATGTCCTTGCCCATCCCCAATTGCTTGCCAACGCCACCAATCAACCACATTGATTTTTCACCAACCGCCGTCCTTCACCAGCAACCCTCGTCCGCAAAATGCCTTCTCAGACACTAGAAATCTGACACCTGCCCTCTGTATCCTGTTTTGGCCGGGTCAGATCCGAATTTCCGGGCGCTCCGGGATGGAAGGCAGGAACACATTCGGATGGAAATGCGAAATGTGACACAGTTCTCCTTCCTCGTTGACCAAATGTCGTCCCCTCCATCGCTGTTTCCTTCCCATGAGCGATTTTGGCGCTCACACGTCGCACGTATTAACATTCATGACATTCATGCCACCCCAAAACTATGTACAGCGGGTAGAGGCTTCATTCAGCCCGCAGCAAACACGTACAACGTGCAGCTCTTCTATCCTGCAGACACGCTGGCGTATGGCTGACGTATGGCTGTCACATGGCTTATGTATGCACGGTGACTCTTGTTTCAAACGTCTCCTGCGTGGTGCTTGCACGATGCTACCCCTACCCGTACAGTGTGCACAAGGTGGCGATGCAGAATGGCACGCCAAGAATGCAGAAACACGCAGACCCAACACACACATACGTCTCATGCGAAACCAGCAAGGTACAGAAGTTTACGTTTCGACAAACGGCATGTCAGGCCGACGGAATAGACTAGCGGCACCTTCACGGCAGATAGCGGGTGCCTGTTTCAATGCTGCTCAGATCACAGGATCGTGCGCACACGCGCGCACGCACCGCAACAGAATCCACTGCCGACGACAATTCGCAGCACAGACCAAAATGCTTCCAACATGACCACATTCAGTACGCGCTCTGCAGGACAAATCAATGACAGCCCCAGCACGAATTCCGACCATCGAAAATGGAGAGCACAGGTCCTTGTGTCTTGCTCGTCTCGCCGGGTGGGCCATTGGGAAAAATACCTTGACCTGAGCTCCCCTGACCTTTGCACCGCTGCACCATTCATCACAACGCTGCATCCTTCATCACAAGGCTGAACATTTCTTTCTGGCGTAGCACCCACGATTGCGGTGCGCTGAGGGAGATGTTTCTGCCGCCATTGTCTCATTCAAACCGCTGGAATATCACTCCAATCGTAATCACAGCAATAAATCTCGCAAACAGCAATGAAAAACCCCCAGGGGCACATCTGTACGTCTCCCCACAGCAAGATCGATATGAGGCACAGTAGGTGATTGACGAAACCCAATTTCTTTCTGGAAGTGTTTATCAACTGTCACAAAACAACGGTGGCACACCAGCTCTAAGAGGAATTCAGGCCCAATGCATACCATTGCTCAGCATCAGCCATCCACACAGTACAGAGGGTTCGCTGCACTAAATTCCAACAACTGCGTTACAACAGAAATATGAACTGGTCCATTTTTATCGATCTTTCTGATTCAGCCCCACCTTGAAGGGGGAAAGAATCTTTCAAAATGGAGTAGAGTTGCCGGTTGGTACTTCCGGTCTGTCACACCTGGTTATGTTCTGTGGAGGCGTGCCAGGCTGTAGACGGCGGATGCTTCGCGGGGCAGTGTCTCCCCTGCTCGCCGAGGGGGGTACGCGGGAGGAGCAATAAGAGTACACCACACAAAAGGTCCGAGTGCAAATGCAGTCACATTTCCATATCCTGGCCCACTGAATGGCCCTTGCCCATAACCTTCGGCTTGCCAATGGTGTAACAGCCACACCATCACAGCACTGCGCCCAAGTAGTGGTATGGAACCCAAGAGGTGTACATTCAGCTCGTGCTCCTGCCTTTGAATTGCAGTTGGCAGGAAACACGCTCCCCAGAGCCCTCTGCCATACCGTCCCCTGGGGTACAGCATACTGCCCCGTGCTCAAGAAGGCACAAACGGATGAGCTCGCAAGCCGGCGAGAGTGCAGCTTCCAGGAGCGGAATGCCGCGGCTTGAGCACTTATTGAGGGTGCCTGGTCGCAAGCGACTTGGGACTTAGAAGCATGACATGGCTTCACACAGCGGAACCAGAGGCGGGTGTGCGGCGTATGGCGTGTCACGGAGGACAAAAATGCTGAGCCAAACCAAGTGCTGAAGCCGACAGCCTTCCGTCGGCGGTCGGCCAACCGCCGACCGCCGACTAATCGTGCCAAGGGCTGTATCCTACGCAGAATTGCGTGCCGGTGCTGCTGGTGACAGAGCCCAGGCAGGGTTGGCGACACACACCGAAGGCGCAGTGATGCACAGCAGGAGCGGCGGCCGCGGGGCCGATAGGCCGTATGGGCCACGGCCCAGCATCGGCATAGCAAGCCATGCTGACATCCGGCAGACGGAAACTCCCCGCGCCAAGGCGTGCGCTGCAGCGCACTTCAGTGCTCAGTCCGGATGCCGGCAACGCCTCTTACCAGTTGGCCGCCCCGTTTTCCGAGCGTCCGTAACGCAAATACATCATCACATTGACAGTGCAATAGTAAACCACGAAGAATCCGACGAGGAACCACGGCGACAATGTCCGCAAGAACGCCTCGACGACCGTAGACAAACCGTCAATGCCAAAGCAGAACCCAACCAAGTTGGCCGCGATGTTCAGCCACACGTTGAAGACGCCCGCCACAGTGCACATCGGGCGGAAAAACCAGCGGCTTCGCAGCCCCCAACATCGGGGCCCTGAGAACGCCAGCATCAGCAGCATTTCTACGATGAAGAGTGCGCATATGCCCCAGGCCCAGTACATCAGCCGCATGTCGAGGTCATGCCACACCGCCACAAAATTGAAGATCAAAATCACGGACAGAAATCGGAACCTGCAAAGGATTCGACGGCATCGGACAGGGAGCCTGGCCAGACCAACCAACCTGCATACACAGCATCGCACGACCATCGCCGGCAGTTGCTTCCAAAAAGTGCAATCCCGCCGAGCTCCTGCAATACCCACGGGGTGTGGATGACATTTCTACGATGCATAAACGTCAACGGAAAGGAAGACAGCAAATGAACAACGCAGCTTGATGTGCCCATCCGATGGGCGTTGTGCAATGCTGCACCCAAACGTGCTAAACCCCAAAGTCCAAAAAGATGGGCCAGATGCCATGAATCTGCAAAAGCCCCCAGCTTGGCATGCAGTATGTGTACAAGGGAAGGGTCTAAAAGGGTCAAAATAACCCCAAAATGGGCTCAAAACATTGGCTGTGGCATCCCAGGTGGTCCAAAAACCTTTTGCTGCAGTTGTGGGGGGGGTGCGTTGTAGTCCCAGTTTTGACCCCATTTCGGCCTCAAGGCTTTTGGGGAGATTTGGTGGGGCACCGTGGGTCAAAACTTCACAAAGACGTGCTTGATCATCTCCATTGAGGACCATTGACTGTACATGAACATAACACCAAATCCTACGCGTGTCAGGTTAGGGTAGAAGCAGAATATATGGGCTCAATCTGGCTGCCAGAGCCCAGTGGGCACCAGTGTCCAGGCCTACTGTTTGGGCCACGTTGGGGGTGTGCAACCCATATGGGGGTTTATGGGTGGACTTGGTGCTCTTGGTATTTGATTCTGACCCACATAGCCCAATAAGGCCCAATCTTGAGTTGGGGTTCAGCAGCCTTGATTTCTGGGCCTTTTTGGGGCCCTGTGTGGGGCATTTCTTGGACATATTGTGCATTTGGAAGATGAACATTGTTCAAATGGTCATTTTGCGCCAAAATGTGCAATTTCCGGCCATAGGGGGCCTTTTTGAAGGGTTCCTTGGACATGCTGTGGTTTTTTGCTGCAAAAAGCTTCTTGACACAAGCAAAACAAGGCGGTCACGGCATGCAAGATTCGTTTTCTTCTGTTTGTCCATCTTAGGGGGGCTTCAGGATGGGGGGGTGAGACCTAATTAGGAGATTGGATTGAATTGTTCAGGATGGGGGGGGGGAGGCTGGTGTGTTTGGTGAAGCATTGCACCACGGATTCCTGAAATAGATATGGCTTCTGTTTTCTTGCAAACGCAATACACACACACATATATATGTACGCAAAAACTTATGCACTGAACTGCACAAATGTGTGTACACACAAATGTACAGGCCTCCGAAAGCTGTGGGCAGGCCAAGTGTAGGAGAGCCAAGCAAAATGCAGTGGAGTCCAGCCAAGTGCGGTAAACCTAGCCACGAGTAGCACATGATGGCCAACTCAGTAGAGTCTGGCAGAAGGATGGGCACGGTACATACGACCCAGCCACAGCATTTACATTTGCTAGCAGACCGGCAAACACAGCATACAGTGCGTTGCAGGGATTTCCTATTTAGACATGGGCTACATCTCTCGGGCATTCAGAAGCTGCTGGGACTGGGCAGTACAAGGTTTTTTGCCTCCCTGCCAGGCTCAACGCGACTGACCTGCACCCACTCAGCACCCCCAGAGCGAGCTCGTTTGCGCACCAATGGCCTTTGTGGTGCATTGGGGGAAGCAACAGCACGTGGCGTGAATTTATATGAAGACATGGTCACTGGTGAATCATCTTTATTCTGAATCAGCATCATCATCTGCATTGCCTTGTTCAGGCAGGGCTGGGACCGCATTTGGGCAGACACCCCCTTGTTTGTGGACAGGGACATATTTTGAGGCCTTGGTGGGGTATGTCTTTCGATCCTGATACTGGGCTGCCAACTTTGTGCGTTTTGGCACTTTTTGAGATGTTTTGCAACTTTTGCTTTGATGTGCAAACATGTCATCACATAGGGGGGTGGGGTATGTGTATATTTTTTGAAATCTGTGAGAAAAAGCCATTTCAGAAATGTATGGCTGGGGGGGGGGTGGGAGTAGGTGGTCACATTTTTCAGGACAGCGCGACACATTGGACGGTGCACACAAACATGGCACTGCCTGTCGACAAAACAAGGCAGCGAGCAACACTGTCACTGCCCAAAACGGACAAAAATCTCGAACATATTGTCAGTACAGCATGCAAACCTGGGGTGTTCCGAATACCCCTTTTCAAGGGCTTTCTGAATATACCCCACATACCCCCCCCTACAGGACACTCAGCAGACACAGATGAGGCAACAAGGGCAGCGACCCTGTAAAACGCACAAGTTGGCAGATTCCTCAGCGTCCCCGAGAGACATGAAAACACATATATGTATGCACACATACGTATAAGCACAAACATAAGGTATGTCTGGTTTTGAAATCCCTCATGCACTTCACCCAAACCTGCCAAATCCCCCCAAATCCAAATCCCCCTGTGTGTACACAGGGTCTACAAACTTTGCACGGGCAAATAAAGTAGCTCAAACCTTTTCTGGGAAGGTAGCCGAATACAACATGTGCACATTGTAAACCAAATATGCACGGTGTAGCACGGGGGAACACGCGTGCCAAAATTGGAGAATTCCTTGGGGGATCATTCGGTTTCCCAAAATAATGATTACAAAAGATTAAACATCCAATTTCATACATTGGGGTATGCTACGCGAATTTGCCCCAAAGGGGGGGGGGGGCTGAGATCTAATTAAGGTGAGCTAAGCGAAGGTGTAGGTGGAACCTTTGGTAGACTAATCTTATTTAACACAGCCACCCGCCAAGAGCTACTGGATTGTGGCCACTCAAAGGCACATAACTTCAAAACGAGTGGGAACGAAAGACAATGCAAATAGGTGTGAGAAAACGAAACACATGGTCAGACCAAAGGGGAGGGGATTGGAATGATGCCTGGTTGGATTGCTGTCTGCAGCTGGTGGCGCCTAGCTGGTGGCGCCTATTGGACTCTCGCCACTTACCCTAGCCCTTTCCTTGAACCCTTTCCCTTCATAGGCGGCGGCGCCCATCGGCCTCTCACCACCTTGTGCCCTCCCTCTCCCTGCCTGGATAGCTGCCTGGCATGGCCTTACCTCCCTACTCACCCTTCCTTGCCCTTGGTAGGTTGTGCCAACGCAGTCCCCAGACTGTCCCTGGTTCACTGCTCTGTGTCGTATCGTGTCCACACAGAGGAGGGCAACTGCCCTCGCTGTTGGCCAGGTGCATCCAAGTGGAAATGCCATGCCGGCATGGGGGGGGCCCTCCCCAACAGCGGCTTATGGGCCCCAGGGTGTCCACTTGCGGGGTCACTTCCCCAACGGGGGCACATAACAACCTTCAGCCTGTCATTTCCTGTGCTCAGTCCTCCTTGTGGCGAGCACATCATGTGCCCCCAGCCCCCGCCCCCCCGCCCCCCCACCCGCCATCCCCCATTGGGTCCGTGGTGTGTGTACTGTATGTCCATTCCCTCGAGTGGGGGTGGTGGGTGGGGGGGTGTAGAGTGATGGGTGGGGATGCGTTGGGCAAGTGGTGATGGTGTGGGGTATGTGGTGTTCTGACAAACATGTTTGGGGTGATTTTTGCACTGCTTGGTGCGCTTGAGGTGCTTGCTGCGGGCCAGACACTGACTATCTGTATCTCTGTGGAAATTCAAATTCGCTAGGCGCCAACAACAGTGATCATGTTTTCTTTGAAATATTCCTTACAGTATGGTGTGAACACTGCTTTCCATGAAATCCCCCAGTGTGTGACATTCCGTTGGGTTGCTGATTCTGAACGGGGCCCTGGACAGTCACGCGTTCTTTCCTTCGCGTGCTGCATCAGGTCGCTGCGTGCTGACGGCCGGTGCAGCCTGTGTTGCTGCTGGTGTTGCGTCTGCGTTAGCGGATCCCAGTAATTGGCGCACTGGGGTGGTACTGGCTGATGCGGGGGGTCTTTGCTGCCCAGTCCCCGCCGCATCCTGGTCGTCCACCCCATGCCTCACTGCGTTTCTGTGTGCGTGAGGCCACCTGCATCCCCGCACTGCCATGTGCGGGAGCCCCATATACTCCATCTCTGTGCGTGGTGCACGTGGGCATTGTGGTTTCCGCGGATGTCGCGCGCACCTCCGCGGGCAGCGTGCGCTCCTTTGTGGTTGACGCGAGTATCGTGTGCGCCTCTGTGGTGGCATGGGTGGCTTGCGCTGCACTGTGTCCGCACCGTTGTCCTTGGTTCTTCCCACCTCGGTTTTGTCTGAGGTTCCTTCCCATAAACTCCCCCCCATAAACTCAAAAGATACAAAGATGGTGTGGGAATAAGCGGACAGCCGTGGACAGAGCCTCGAGAGGATTTCCCGGCTATGACAACATGAATGCCAAATGGTTGTCCCTCCAATTACCACTACCGTGTCATGCAGAAGTGACGACACACAGCGCTGAGGGAAGGTGCATGCAGCCACACGGCAGCAGCAGCGGCAGCGGCCTGCAAAGCAACCATAACACACCTGCGGCCGCCAAGGGGGATATAGATGTACCACACCAGCCACTGGTTGAAAGAGCGATGCCAAGCACGCCAAAACTGCTGGATGCTGAAATGGTTGAACACGCAACGCATCATATTTTCGGGTGCCTCGACGCCGGCAGCGAGGGCCCACAGTCGGAAGAACCTCCAAATCAATAGAAACTTAAACCATATGAAAAAGATGACGGAAAGCGACAGCATAATCAACTCTGGGGCATTGAAAGCTCGCAGCATATCGTGATTGCGCCGCGCATTGGCGCAGAGTGCATTGGCATAATCAAGGTGCAGGAACAGGAGCATCAGCACCAAATCTCCCACCCACCGCAAACCAAGGACTGCAATGCTGCCAGGGCCGTGGGCCGTCTGCGGTACCTCCATCTGCGCCTGCCATGCGTTGAAGCTGGCGATGGGGCCGGCGATGTACAAGGGGACGTACAAAACGTATGCAAAGAAAGCGAGCACAGAGTATCTGTCGGTCGGTCGCGGTGTCACCTGCAGCTTGCGGTAGGTAGACTCGGCGACCTTGCTCTTGGACTCCACGCCCGGTGTTCGTGCACTGTGACGGGCACGTAAGTGACTGTGGGGGGGAGAGTTACACATGCTGATGGCACGCAGACCCATCTTACCGGCACCGCGGCAGTCTTTGTCAAGCGCACTTGCGCTGAGTCTGGGCTCGTCACAGGTGTCGGACGTGGGCAGGTCCGCGTCATGCGTGACGACCTGGGACTCGCTGCCTCTGAATGCGGGTTCATCACACATTTGGAACATGTGCGAGTCTGCGTCACGCGCGACCCTGTCGGAATCCACGTCACGCGCAGGCCCCTGAGCATCCACGTGACCCGTGCTGCCCCCCTGGGAATCCAGCTCGCACAAGGCCCTGTGGAAGTCCACGTTGAAGGAGATCATCCGCAGCATTGCAAACCGAAAAGTAGTCGAGAATACAACCTGTCCCTTTAAGCCATCCAGCCACGCCAGACCGGGAATCAGGGCCCCGAATTCAAGATCGCACAGGCGATTGATTGTGAAAAGGAGGGTGAGATTGAAGGACCATGTGAGGACCCAAGGTAGGTGCTGCCATAGCACGTGCCGTTTGCAACAGCGCAATCTGGAAATTTGTGCGATTGCAAGGTTAAGCAAGCACGCTACGACAAGGTGAATAATGCCGGAGCCATGCAAATATGATGCCATACCGAGGCCACAGCACAGCTCTATGGCCATCATAATCTTGTACCTGCGTCGGACGACACGGCGGGACACGCGAACAAGCGCTGAGTGTAGACATCCCCCTACGGCGAGAACTGGGACGTTACTCCAGAACTGGCCCCACTGAGGATCAAACATATCGATTGGACGATGAAAGAGGAACCCAGATTGGAGACCTTGCAGCATCTCAGGCGATGTGAACTTGCGCATCATGACCCAAATCACATAGAAGCCATACGCGACACCCATCGTCGAAATTGTCACGCTCACCGCCAGCTCCACCTTGGAGTAGGTCCATGGTGTAGGTGTTGCCCCAGGAGAATCGCGCACGTTGTCCATAGGAGGAGCTAAGAGCGAAACGGACGTCACGGAAGTTCGCGATATGCGCGTAGCCACGACCGCCAAAGGACAACCTCCCGCAAGGTGGCACGCACTACATCAAGCTTCGCTTGGGAAACGTACCTCAACACGGTGCACTCTTAGGTAAGGGTTAATCACTTCCAACGTGCCCACTAATCCTAGCGTCACCTTTGCGGGTCAACGAATCTTTTTTTGTCATCGGATGGGCGTACGTTGGTTGAGCTGTGGGTGCTTTGTGCACGTGGGATGATGGACACGGCCACACTTGGGTAGCGACAAACATTGCTTGCGATGATAAGGTTGAGGTCAAAATGAAACCTGCGAGTGCTTTGCGCGCCAAATAGCCCTTCCAAGTCCTTTGTATCAAGACCGCGGCTTGCTCTACAATCTGAAATCAACAAAATCCGACCATGTAATCAAGATATTGGGCGAAGATTCCATTAGCCACAATCATTCAAGGAAAGTGGTTGAAAGGCGAGCATAAGGAAGTGGACTAATTGCTCGGTTGCATGACACTCGATCTCAACCAATATGCTCAAACCACAAACACAATGATGCCCCCAAGCCAAAAAGCTAAGACGACACAAACTACGCGGTGACTGGACATGTTGGGTGCGATCGGGCAATCAGACTTGACCTGGGATGGGGCATTGCGCCGTGGGGCATACGGATCCACCTCCATGGGAGTGGCAACATCGAGCGCAGGCGCCTCGGGTCCATGCATTTTGGCGACCTCCGTGTATTGGTTAGGGCATTGGGACGCCGCGCAATGCCCTACTGGGTGGACGTTGCCGAGAACGCATGGTTTTCTGCACAAATGGGACACGGACGATAGAAAGAGGGGTGGGCATTGCGACTTATATCCGCTATCGGTCTCACAATTTCTTTGCAAAGAAATGCTATCGCCGACCCTCCTGGCGATAGCATTTCTTTGCAAAGAAACGCTAGGGGGTCGCATTTCTTCGCAAAGAAATGTTAGGCGATAGCATTTCTTCGCAAAGAAATGTTAGTGTGCATCTTGCTCCCTCTGTGTTTACTAGAGTAGCACAACAATGTCCAAGAAAGATTCCAAGGTTTCCGAGGCACAATTGCCCACGCCACCCCGTGTAGAGCAATTCATTGGTGTACTTCAAGAATGCAAAGATAAGAAAGAAGACACCAAGGAACCTATCAATAGCAACATGTTTGAGGATGACTCGGATCATGAGAATCAAATCGGAAAACCCAAGAACACCAAGAGAACGGAGTTGGTAGCCCTCAATGTAGCCATGGAGTTCCAAGAAGTCTCCGCTACGAACAATCAAGTTTACCGAGGCCTAGATGATTGGCTAGTTGGGTTTGTGAAGTTCACCGTCGATGTACGTGCAATGAACTCGGATGAAAGCAAACAAAAGAAATACTTGGAAAATCGGCAGAAGTTATGTGGTGAGCACTACAAGGTGAGGAGTTTGTCCCCTAGCACAATCAAAACATATGTCAATGCACTTGCCGCAATATACAACACTCGAAGGCAAGAAAACCAATGGGTGCCCTCCTCAAAGATGCGTTTCCCCGAATTCAACTCCTACTATGCCCACGTGGACAAGTTGTACAAGGTAATTGAAGCCATACATGCGGCGCAAACACCCGAAGAAGAAATACTACAAGACACCGAATTGGAAAAACTATGGAACGACACCAACTTTGAGAGTCCATTTGAAGTACAAAGGTACAACATCATGATTTTAGCCTATCGTACAGGCTTCCAGGCCGACACCATGCAGCACTTAATTGTTAAAACATTCCAACGGGGAAACGATCAACACGGCCAATATCTAGAACCCCAGATTGGGACAATGAAAAATCGACCCGCTGGGTATCAAGCAGATGGAGAATTATTTGACCAACAAATACGACCCTGCACTGAGGATGCGCGATTTTGTCCCCTTGCAGCATATGATCGGCAATGTGCAATGAACCGTGAACCAATGCCGGACGTTGACGACTTCCTTTTTCGAAGCCTAACAAATATTACCGGCAAGGTGTTGCTCAACAAGCCAACGGCACCCGCCACGTATCGTGGTGTAGCTAATTGGGTTTCTAAAGTGATTGGTCGGAGGTTGACTTTCAAATCTATTGCACGACGGGTGGTGTTCACGAAACTTGCAAATGCAGATGAGATTACATTGCATGATGCCGCAAAGCATGTCGGTGTGCAGCCTAGGACACTAAATGTATATCACCAAAAAGGCAAACAGGTGAAATCCAAAGCAGCAATGCTCTTGAGCAAACACAATGTGGCAAAAGAGGAGGAGCAAAGCAAAGCAGAACCGTGCCCCAAACTAGAGATAAAAGCCGAACCTTGCCCAAAACCACCACAAAACCCTTCACCAATGAAAGTGAAACTTGAGTCTCCCCAAGAGATGGACAATCGTCAAGTAAGTATTTATACTATCTCTGATGATGATTTGCTGAGCTCACATTCTTGCGATGTGTTGAATTCTTCTATGGTTTCCTCTGAGCTTTCCTTCGGAGATGAAGCAAATGAATATGAAGAGTTTCCTCCGACTCAATTGTCTGAGAAGGGGGATGTGTTTGCCTCACTTGCAGAAGGTGTCAATGAATATCGTGATGCAGCTTTTGCCGCCCCACCTAGTGAGGAGGGTGCAGCACACAATCAGGTGTTTGAAGACATGCCTAACCCCTTCACAGCTGCAAAGAAGCCTAAAAAGGCCCCATGTAGACCCAAGGTGGAACCAAGTGTATGCTATATGTGTGATGAGCCGATCCCTAGGAGACGTGACACTATTGCTCTTCAACCGGTGTCATGTGATGCATGCCATGCAACCTACCACCTTCGGTGTGCCAAGTTGACGCGAGTGCCTCGTCATGGGTCATGGATTTGTGAAAGCTGCACCATGACGCCGTAGTTCTTCCCTATTTATGGCTAAGAGGTAGTAGCCATGTGGTAGCCATTCCGCCTCCGAATGTGCGGGGTGCCACAACAAACAGTGACGTTTCGCAACTCAACTTGACTTCTTTACCCCTCTTGATGTCAATGTCTTGGGAATGCGAGTTTTGCCATGGAGGGTCGGCGATAGCATTTCTTTGCAAAGAAATTGTGAGACTTCGATAGCGGATATAGTGAAACGCTACCCGATAGCGTTTCTTTGCAAAGAAACGCTATCGGGTAGCGTTTCCTGTATAGAAAGTGCCAAGCGTAGAGCAACTATTGGCAATACCGCTAAGTTGGGTTGCAACGCTATGACAAGTTCAAGTGCGATGCTCAGTTATTGCTTCCGCTTCACCGCGGTATCATTTTATGTGCTTCCATGCAAAGCTTTACATTTCTGTTACGGTTGCGAAGTGTGTCGAATAATCACACCAATCAACTATCCTTCATCATTCATATTGTGCGGATGGCAACATCATTCCTCGGATGCACAAATGACAAATGAATGACAAATGAAACGACACGACGAAGTCGGGTTGTGAGCACCAGTAAACTGGAAGTTTGTAGGTGTAAAGGTGAAGGTGACAATAACCAAGAGGGAAGGATGCCAAATCGACAAAAAAACTATGATTTGTGGTGTGGATTTGAGGTGCACCATCCTTCGTTGCCAACGAAAAGTTGCACGAGTCACCAATTATCTCACGCAACCTGCTACCACTCACGCTCGCCGGCTATGGCCCTCGGAACCTTCCCATGGGCATCGGGTTGAGTGAGTGAAGCTCGGGGAAAGCGAGCTAAACTTTCAAAGTCACGTGGCTTTTCACCGCAAGCGGAAGAGAGCGCAAAAGTGTCAAGGACTACACGGGGACCAACAATGTGGTGAAAGTAAGGCTATCAAGCTTAGATAACTTGATGGTGTCGTAGCAACCTCCATTTCCCAAGCGCACCGAAAACATGATCTCCGAAGTGGATTCTCGTTAGGCAACAGACTTCTTGGTGTAAGAAGTCCGGCAAAATCCATTCACACAACCAATGACTTTCCGGATCACAAAGAGTGGCCCCCGTGCGTTTTTGCATGCCACATCCGGATGTGGGTAGAGAAGTGGGGATCTCGATGAAGCACGGGTTCCTCGGGTTATGCTTTTAGGACTTCAACTTCCCTTGGATGTAAATTGCTTGTGGGCAAGGTTGCCTTTGGAATTCCACAACTACAAAAAGGAGTTGCACACATCTCCGTCTCTAGTTCGTCGAGTCCGAATGGTGAAATAGGAAGTTGGCACCACAACAAGAAATCCATATTATACCCGGTGCAACGACCTTGTTATCCTTTAGAATGATCCCTATTCCCGTGCAAGCAGTAGATCCTTCCCCGTTGTCATAAGGAACGAGGTTCCACCGTACAAATGACTTCAAGATCACAAAGGGAGGCCTCATAACATCATTTCCGAAAGCTTGTATCAGTTATAAAGGAATTCTCATCTCGAGGGCCCTAGCTCCCGATTGGGACAATTGCTAGCTACACCTACACAACTCTTGTTGTTATCCAACGTATGCCACCATATTGAAATCCTAATCCCCATAACGGAAATCGTCTATGATCAAAGTACTTGCAGGTTGCTGTTAAAACCGAAGCAAAAAGCCACATATGCCATGAAACTTTGCGTCGCCTATTGCCATTCAAGGGTTCCACATCGTATCTTGCAATATTCCAAATGCATGACAGCCTGCGTATGAAAAGTGTTCAAGGCCATTCAATTGCTTGTCAAGAAATTGTTAGGGATTTCCATTCAGATGGCGTGCCGATCGTGGGCAACCCTTTTCGGCATACTCAATTGCTGACCACCCTGAGAAAAGCACGGTTACTCACACAATGCCAGCAGCAAACATGTGCCGATGAAAATGCGTTCTTGCTTGTATGCTTCGCGTCCGGAAATGGGCTTTGGAATGATGTCTCCGACATCTTTGCATGGTACCTAAGTCATGAGTCACGTGCAAATGCTTTGCAAAACTCTGAGTAATAATGTATCCCAATTGTTTTGTAAGGATTCCTCAGTTGGGTTTCTCACGGCAATCACGACATGCAAAGGGCCAAACCATGTGCACAAGTTCGTTTTGCATAGCACGCGTGTTGCATCAGGTGGCAACCCACGTTGCATTCTACTTCCTCGAGTTGACATTTTGTGCAAGGGGGAGCTTCTAGTATTTATGACGAGTACATTGGGACCAAGGTGAAACAACAATGCGCTCTGGTGCCGTTTCGGCGTTTCAGACGGGTAGAATAGGGGAGGTAGGCAAGGCAAGCCGAAAATCGTACCACACCAGATTGAAATCATGCAAAAAACGAATTTTGATGCAAAACTCTGCGACCATAAGATGCTCAATAACCTTTTCAATTTCTCATCTTGATCCCACCAGCTACGAAGGCAGGTACTTCATTTTTCATTGGTGAGGCCGCTTCTTGGTGGAGTAAATTTACTGCATGGGGAAGATAAGTGTGTGGGGATTTCCCTGGGGATTTTAACGCGATTTGCGGAGCCTTCCTAGGACTCGCCCCATTACGGAGCCTTCCTAAGACTGGGCCCCATCTATACGCTGAGTGCGCGCGAGAAAAAAGCACGATGGCCGTAAGCTTAGTATGGTATGGCAAGATGGCACCGGACAGCAAGGGCTAAGAGTGGCGAGAGATGTAGTAGTATTGTAGTAGTCAGATGAATACTCACGAGCGCCACGGTAGTGCTTTGTATTACAACCGACTCCTCTTTGAAAAACGCAGCACGTTTTTGTGCAGAACCCAAGTTGATGGATGGTTACAAGTTGTCATGACCGACACCCCAACCTCCCCACAAGCACATCGTGGGATTGTAGGAGCCATGTATGGAATTACATGGGGTCACCTTGTAACCATGTGGCATTATGAGATAAACATTGAACGAAAAATTGTCTTCGTTTACTTTTGGCTGAACCACAAGGAGAAGCCCCCTCCGGAGGCGGAGGCGATGGTAAATTTCATCTCATTAATAAATTTCATAAATTTCGAAAATTTCACGAAAATTTCACCCATTTTTCCACCCTGAAAAGTCGATTCCAAAGTTTCATGAAAAATTTGAATCCTAGCGTGCATACACGTATGTTTGCGTCAAGATTTTGGAGAATATGCACATACCTAGGAATTTGAAGTGCATTTTGTTAGATTTGTAGCTCTACATGGGTGCATGATGATTATGTCGCGTGGATCCATGTGTTGGTATTTTGTGGCTTTCAAATCTCAAAACTTATCAACTTCATTGTTAATGGAATGTGCATGCATACTATAACGTGACCTCAAGTGAAACAAATGTCGCGAACGAAAAGGACAACAATTCATGGACTCTTATATGTTTGGCATCTCGAATGTTTAATTGTTTGAGTATCTTGGAATCTGGTAGTTGCACATTGCTTTTTTACTACACAAGTGGCATTGGCAAATTTGATTTGGTGGAGTCCTGAGTATTGTTCCCTTGTACATGTTGCACATGTTTTGGATACTGTGCCTCGTCCTCCCTCAATGGGAGTGGAAAACCCCCAATTGCTGTTTGTTTTCTTTCATGTTTAGCCATCGTGATGAAGATCATCATGTGGCTTGAGCCAGTTTTGCATTTTGTTGCTCGGCGTCTGCGAAAGCCGAGTCAACATACGAATTGATTCTACACATCAAATTGAAACCGGGGAACCTCATATTTGATGATGGAACAAATTGGTTCTCTTGCCTTCGGGTGTTGTAAATGTCAGCAAGTGCATTGATGTATGTTTTGATTGTGCCCGGGGAAAGACTCCGCACCTTGCATTCCTCACCGCACAATTGTTTCCGAGTCTCGAGGTACTTCTTTTGCTTGTCTTTTTCTGAGTTCATTGCGCGTACATCGACCGTGAACTTCACAAACCCAACTAGCCAGTCATCAAGGCTTTTGTATACTTGGTTGTTGGCCTCCGACACACGTTGGAATTGCATGGCTACATTGACGGCAACAGCCTCCGCTCTTTTCGTATTTGCCGGTTTCCCAATTTGATCCTCATTATCGGAATCATCCCCAAACATGTTGCTACCGCGCGGTTCATCCGGCTTCTTGCCCTTCCACTCTTCGAGAGCACCAATGAATGCCTCTACAGCCGCTGGCATTGGCAATTGTGCCCGTGAGACTTTGGCATCTTTTTTGGACATTATTGAGGTACTCTAAAAAGGATGGGAGAAACAAACTAGTGATAACATTTCTTGGCCAAGAAACGTTATCTACTCACATTTCTTGGCCAAGAAATGTTATCATGTCACATTTCTTGGCCAAGAAACGTTATCAGCCAGTGGGGTCGGTGATCACATTTCTTCGTCGAGAAATTGTGACACCGACAACGGATATTATACAAGAAACGCTGCATGATAGCATTTCTTGGGGAAGAAATGCTGGGGTAGGGGCCCCAGCATTTCTTCCCCAAGAAATGCTATCATGATAGCGTTTCTTTATATCCGCTATCTGAGGCTCACAATTTCTCAATGAAGAAACGCCATCACCGACCCTGGATGGCAAAACCCACATTCATGGCACAATGGCATCAAGAGGGGTGAACAATGCAAATGAGCTGCGAAACGTCACTTTGATGAGTATGGTACCCCGCACAACTGGAGGCGGAATGGCTACCATTGTGATTCCCTTCAATCAACATCATATAGATCAATTACGGCGTCATGGCACAACTTTCACAAATCCATGAACCATGCCGAGGAACTGGAGCCAACTTGGCACACCGAAGGTGGTAGGTTGCTCGGCAAGCATCACATGACACCGGTTGGAGAGCAATAGTGTCACGTTTTCGGGGAATTGGCTCATCACACATATAGCATACACCAGGTTCAGCCTTTGGCTTACATGGGGCTGCCTTTGGCTTCTTGGCACCTGTGAAAGGGTTGGGCATGTCCGTGAAGACTTGATTGTTGGCTGCACCCTCCTCGCTAGGTGGGGCTGCAAAAGGTGCTTCATGGTATGCATTGTGGCCTTCTTCAAGTGAAGTCCCCCCTTTCAGACAATTGGGTGGGAGGAAACTCTTCATAATCATCCTCTTCATCACGCAAAGATGAATCCACGGAAACATTCAACACATCAGCCGAATGCGAGCTTAGTAAATCTTCATCAGAGATGGTAAGTACACTTGCTTCTCGAGGTGCAAAAATTGGTGGTGAATTAGGTTCCACTTTCATGGCTAATTCCCTCCGCATTCGCGAGTTTAGTCATTACCACCCGACGGGCAATGGATTTGAATGACAATTTTCCCCCGACTACGTTAGACACCCAATTAGCGACGCCACGATATGTAGCTGGAGCCGTGGGCTTCTTCAGCAACACCTTTCCAATGACACTTTTCATGCTTCGGAACAAATAGTCCTCACTAGCCGCCGTGGATTCACGAGGTAGTGCACATTGCCTTTCGTAGGCTGCTATGGCACAAAATCGCTTGTCTTCAAGGCAGGGGCGGATTTCTTGTTCAAACAAATCCCGATCAGCGTTGTGGAACCCTCCTTGTCGATTCTTCATGGTACCAATCTTGGGGACAAGATATTTCCCTTGTGCATCGCTTCCTTGTTCAAATGTGGTTGTCAACAAATGTTCCAATGTGTCGGCGCGGAAGCCAAGACGGTTCCCAAAAATCATGATATTGTACCGTTGAGTTTCAAACAAACTATCGAAGTTGGTATCCGCCCACAACTTCTGCAACTCATCATCCCTCAATATTTTAGGCTCCGGAGACTGCGCCTCTTCTATGGCCTCAATGACCTTGTACTGCTTGTCAACATGGCTAAAATACATGTTGAACTCGGGAAACCTCATCTTGGAGGAAGGCACAAATTGGTGCTCTTGGCGCAATGCATTGTAGATTCCAGACAATGCATTGATGTACGTCTTAATTGTTGACGTTGATAGGGATCGCACCTTGAAACTATCCCCACACAACTTCTTTCGAATCTCAAGATACTTATCTTGCTTTGTTTTATCCACGTGCATGGCACGGACATCCACCGTAAATTTCACAAACCCCACAAACCAGTCGTCTAGGTTTTTGTACTCTTGGTTGTTTGCCTCGGAGACACTATGAAAGTCCATGGCAACATTTACCGCCACTGCCTCCGTCCTTTTGGTGTTGATGGGCTTCCCCACATGTTGTTCATGATCGGATTCATCCTCAAACATGTTGCTTCTTGCTGGGGCATCCTGTTTCTTGTCTTTCCACTCTTTTAGGGTTTTGATGAACTCTGTCACAAGTGGCGGTGGTGGCAACTGTGCTTCCGAAACCTTGGCATCTTTCTTCGACATTTTGTGAATATCCTAAAAGTGGATGAGATAGCGTTTCTTGGGGAGGAAATGCTATCACCAATCAAGAAATGCTATCATGAAATGCTATCAACTAGCATTTCTTCATGAAGAAATGCTATCTGCCACTAGGGTCGGTGATAGCGTTTCTTCATTGAGAAATTGTGAGCCAGATAGCGGATATAATTTGTAGCGTGCACTAGCTTCCTACGCGCTGGTAACTCACCTAATTTAGCAGATGTGTAGAGATTTTGACACCTTTTTCTTCCTTGGATCAAGCAAATAGGGTCATAACCCGTGGAACACGTACAGCATGGATGAATATTTGGAAATGACGTTCGCAAACCTATTTTTAAATGATTTGTTCATAATGGGTGACACCCTGATGCGCCACGGTGAGGGTACAGCCATCGGTGGTCCCACCAGTGCGCAGGATGCTAATATATGTCTCTTCGCAGACGAGAGTACAGTACTTTGGGGGACCACTGTTCCCCTATCCCTATCCCTATCTGTGTCCGCTAGAACACTGCCAATACTAGGCCCACCACCTCAACGTTTCCTCACCAACCTCTACGGCGTGGGTTTGGATTTCGAACAGTTGGGGCGTAGCCTCACATTTTTAGAAGCAGAAATATGGTGCTAGCGCAACAGGATCGAGAGGGGCCTAAAAAACAAGGTGTTAAATGGCAGACTCACAGATAATCCGCAGGTAAGGTGTTTCCCCTCTTGCTCTGACCCTATGGCTTCCACATTGCTCCGAGTGCTGGCCATTGCGAGTGGCAAGAAGGCGGTAAATATTGCCACTTCACCGCAGCGCGTAGAGTCAAATTTTTCCCATATTGCCTGGGAATTCACACTCCAAGGGTACCGCAAAGTATGGTGGAGCACGCATCTCAGACATATATACAGACAGGTGCCAGGGGTAAGGGAATGGTCTGAGGTTATGCGACTGAAGGAATGGATGGTTCCAGTGCCAGCTAAACGATGTGTGCTGGACCCTGATGTCCAGCAACCCGTGTACCGGCTAACCCACCTGCGCCCTGACACCAAGCTCAGTGAAATATGGGATGACCGACTGACCACCACATTCAGACATGCAGTGCAAGCAGAGGTCACAGCCATACCACCAGAAATGCACCAACCCAGAGCACCCACCACAGCACCGGCACGAAAACACAGGAAACTGCCGCGACAGCCATCAATACCAAGATACCAGCCAATTGCTCTGCGCACATGCTCACATCCACCGGCGACACGTACACCACAAGTACCAGTGACGACCAGACCCACACAGGCAGTGCGCCAGCCCACACGGAGAGCAATGGTCAGGTGCCCGCCGACACCACAGTTCTCCAATCGCACAGGAAACACGTCACAGTAACAATGGGAAACACCGAAATCCAAATGTCAGGTGCACAGATGATGCAGTACATTTTTGACCAGCCAATGGAGTAAGGGCGGTCGACCTTCCCCTCCCTCCTGCACAAGAGTCTTCTGTACTGTTGCAGCACCCAGGGCCTGATTGCAAATGTTAGATCCCTGGTCTGGGGTGCGGGATGGCACTGCTACCCCAGCGACTGGTGGAAGAAATCAGTGAAGGGCTTCCTGAGTGAACTGGCACTGACCAGTACTATAAACTTTGCAGATGTAGACCGATGGTTTCTAGAAGGGAAAGAATTCAAGACCAGAGTTGGAGAGGATACATGATGTGTGGGGTCGTGTCGTGTCGTAGGACATGCAGTGGCGTGTGGCGTGACCGGCGACAGGCAGGCAGGACCCAACAGCCCCACCTTCTACGGGAGGGAAAGTGTGGGGGCCAGTGGGAGAGAGAGGGTGATAGGCAGAGACCGTGACCCTGTGGGCTAACTTTTTAAGCTCCCGAAGCCCGTTTACGGTGACACACAAAGCACCATGCATGCACCTAAGTACAAATGATATAAGCAGGCTTTTGTGACAGCACCGCGAAAGGGATGGGTAGAAATAGGAGGAGTGAAGCACACAAAATTTGCGGCTTGTGTACACCAGAGCATGTCATGACAAATTTCTGCACACGCATGCACCCTATTTCAGACCCTACCATGTTCAATTGATTTTTGGCTGAGGAGTTGGTGCCTGTTGTGCTTTGCTGAAGTAGTTGGATGCGCCCAGGTTGTGTGGGGAGACTCCATGAAAATATAATTTGCTGTTGTGTCATTCGCATCATGCATACATGCCATTGCGTTTAGCTCAAGAACCGAAACCATGCCTGAATGGAACACGAGGTGGACATGAACCGTCAGGCACATATCCCTTGCTGCACTGTTTTAGGGCAGCCCATGGGTTTTTGACAAGCGTTCTTGTGCTCTGCTTTTGCATTGCTAAATAGTATGGTACCCCCTGCGCACCCTGTCCCCATCGCTTATTTACTATGCTACCATGGCACTTCGGGTCCGCCCAAAAACAAGGGAGTAAATTGCTATCTCGTACTAGAGGGGTACAAAGAAGACGAGCGAGGCACCGAGCAAGATGTGTAGAGATTTCGACACCTTTTTCTTCCTTGGATCAAGCAAATAGCTACGTTTTCGGCTATTTTTGGTTATTGTGGGCTTGTGTCTAGGAGTACCCCCCCCCCCCCCAAACACCAGCGTGTCGCACTCTGGAGGTAACTGCGAGAGACCTGTTCCCAATTTTTTGAGTGTCTATTTTTTTTTTGCGAGAGGCCAAGGCTTCGTGTCTACTTTCTCTTTGTGGCGGTGGATGGGGTTGCCATTGACGGACTAGGAAAAATCCACGTCAATCGTGTTTTTTTTTCTTGAGGAAAGATGGACTGAACATACCAAGTGGTCTGTTGCTTTACTGTTCACCCCATCCTTGGCATAGCATTCTTTGACACCGGAGAGTATTCCGGCGGTTGCACGTTGTGTTGTCGAATATGTGCTGCCGGTTGCATGCAACAACACTGAACCCGAAACATAACTCAGAGACTTTTTTCAATCGTCTTTCTGCCATGAGTTCCATCCAGCTCAAAGTTTTCTTCCACGGGGATGGCGATGCGCTGATCCGGCGCTTCTCCATCAAGCCAGACTTGACCTGGAAGGCTGTCAAAGACCGTGTGAACAAAATGTTTGACACAGCCGACGCCTACCAGATGCAGTACGTGGACCCTGACGGGGACAAGGTGCTGGTCTCCTCGCAAGAGGAGTGGGAAGAGTGCTTGGCTGTTGTCCGGGGCACCACGGTCCTACACCTCCACCTACACAAAGTGCAGCCCTCACGAAACAAAGTTGCGAACAAGGCACGCCGCGGTACCAGCCTGCCCCACCCCTACAATTTCTTCTCCAAGCTTTGTTGCATCTCGTTTGCTGCGACCCCCCGCCTCCGCCCCCCGCGCCACACTGCATATCTCCTCGCTTGTGTAAACCGTTGCAAACGGACATCCGTCGTACTCTCAGGCGGTGCGTCCTTTGCCCGAGCATGTGATCTGCATTTGACCGCTGCTGTTTTGGCGTAGGTGTCGCCACATGACCTTGTCTTGGATCCTGGTCTGAATGTCGGTCGGCCTGTGCTGGCGGAAGGAGGCAGGGTACAAGTCGCGCCGTACAATTCAAACAGGCCCGTTCAGGCACACGCCTTATTGGCAGAACAGCAGTAGTCTCTGTGTGAGGGAACCGACGCAGGGTTTTAAGGGTCCGAAGGGTGCCGAAGGGACCATTTGGAAGCAGTCCAGCCTGCAAGCCGGGGTGCAATGAAAGCAAACAGGCAAGCCAGTGTGGAAGGAGACATCAATTCCCTGAAAGCCTGCCATCATCACCCCTCAGAGTGGGGGTCCCGTCCAGCATGCCCCCTCCCCCCTCCTGTAGGGACCCCTAGCAAGGTGCGGTGCGCCTACAAGGCACCCAGCCCACATGCTGCCACAAAGCATGTGGCCAAATGCGGCCTGCTCAAAGCACATAGAAGACCTGCTCCACTTTGAGGTTCACACGTTCAGAGTGGCGCGGTGGGTGTGAGGTTTGCTGGGTTCTGTTCCTGCTGCCAAGGCTGCTGAGGAAGAGGCTTTTGAATACCACACGCACTGGATGCATCAACCATGCGGCATCGAATGTCGTTGGAGGCAGGCGCCAGGTACAACGTACCGTGCAGACCTGAACTTCTTGCGGCCCCGGGACTGCTGATTTTGATTCGGCACGGGGGGTCAGATGTTTGGGCCACTGATGCGGAACACCCGCAGACAAGCACTGAGGTCCCATGTACAACAAGCAGCCTCGTTAAATCTTGTCATGTTCCCCAGTTGTTATTTGGTTGTTTGGAGGGTTCCCAAGGTGGGTTGTTATTGTTGCAGATGTGGTTGGGTTACGGATTTTGTTCGATGGCTGGTTGGCTTCTGTCAAGGGCGGACTGGATCTACTACCGATTCAGGCGATGGGTGGTCCACCTACATCAGGTGCTTCCGGTAGGGGCAATCAAATTTACCAAGGGGGCCGGAAGAGGTGCCCTGCGCTCCCTTTCTCCTCGTCGCTTTCCACAAATGCCACAGGGAGTGACGGAGAGTCGAAGGTGCCGCAGAAGCCCAACCCCGTTGGCCTGCCGAGCCTCCAGCTTGCACGGATGACTCGCCAGGCAATCGACCTGATGGACAATGGAAGGTATCCAGAGGCAATGCAGTTGCTGCACGACGCCAATGCCGTTGAAAGGACGATGACTAACTTGTACAATATGGGCTGCTGCCACGCTCTGATGGGACAACAATCCGAGGCCCTTGCGTGGCTCAGGGAGAGCATCGCGAAGGGGTACAACGACTGGGAGCACATGATGTCGGACTCCGACTTGTCGTCGTTGCATTCCATGAACGAGTTCCACGAGATGGTTCAGGAGTTGAAGTCGGCGACAGCAGCGCCTCAGTCGCAGGTTTGGGGGGTGCGTGGCATGTATTCCCCTGCCCTCGCAGTTTTAGTACGAAACGGTGTCCATATTCATGTGACCCCAATCCCCCCATATTCATTGGTGGTGGATACACACACACAGACACGCACACGGACACACGCACACACACACACACACACACACCGATCAAGGGGGAAATATTTCCAACGCAGGCTGCACTCCGAAACAGGCGCCAAGGAAGAAACAAGCACCACTTGTGATCAATGGGACAGAATCCCCCCACACACATGCACACTCAACATGCCCCCCCCCCCCCCCCCGAAGAAGAGGAAGAGGAAGGACACAGGGTGGTGCGAGGCCGATGGGCACCACCGCCTATGGATGGAAGGGGTCCAAGCGAAGGGCAGCGAATGGCGACCGGCCAGTAGGCGCCGCCAGCTGCAGACGAGAACAATACACCATGGCATCATGCCAACCCAGCCCCCCCCCGCCACACACACACGCACACACTCCCCCTCCCCGGACACACTCCCCCACAACCACACACAGCCCGGAGGCACGCCTCCACAGAATGCAACCAACAGTCTAAACCAGAAGTGTCACGGGGCAAACCTACTCCACCTTTGTGGTGTAGTTCACCAACCCACCCCCCTCCCCTAAGAGGGTATGCCTCGCCTCTTTCCTCTCACCTTCCCCCACGAAACGATGGCACACAGCCATGCCCTGTTCTGGGTGTGGGCAGCGCGAGGGCACCCTACAGGGTGACAGGCATAACAGCAATGTGCCACAGTCATGTGCCTCCGAGTGGGCCAGTTTCTGGTGCATCTGGCGGACGGCTTTTCTTATTTCTGTATGTCTGCCAGCAGGACATGTCTAACCTGACTTGACAATGTGCTTATGGTTGTCCCAGGTATTTTGTGGGCTTCCCCATTTACATTTGTTGAAACTTTCGCGAAAGCGACAAAATGACCTCAATCAACAAGCAGTTCACACAAAAGGCATGGCACTGCATGGTACCCAACCTGCCCTTATGGTAACACCTCCCACGCACCAGGGGAGATTTTTGCATTGTAGAAAACATCCTTCCTTTCAGACACCTCTAGTTGTTTTCGCCCAAAGGGGCGGGTGTAGTGGGGCAGGGGGTTGTGGAGCTGCCTGATGTTGGTTGACTCTGACCCTGCTCCCTGGGCCCCTGCCTCGTCTGTGCTGCAGCTCTTAGGGATGTTGGCGTGTGCACAACATTGTTTAATTTATCCGTCATGCGAACCTGTTCCTTTCCCTGGCCAACTAGGTTCACCTGCCACCACACACAAATCACTACAAGCCACTGACAACAAGTGGTTATGGATTTGTTAGTGTGTGGACGAAAACTTTAACCCTTGCTGCCTCCAAAATGATCTACTCAGACGAGGTTTGATACTGGAATTGCGTCGCTGGCGGGCAGGTAGTTTGCAACTGTGTGCCTGCAAGTGTGGAGGGCATTCGGGTTATTCTGTCTATCCGCTGTGTATCTTTCACTTTGGAATGTGACGCGAGTAAGCTACGGTTATGTGCAAAATGGTGTAGGCGAAAAAGTCTACTTCTGGGGTTTGTTGCATCGTCCACGACGATCTGTGCCGTGCCTGCCTCTGAGGCAGAAACTCTGAGGCAGGGGATTCAACAGGATGATTAAGGAGGATATACGGGGATAATTCGGATGACTAAATCACTGCACACGCACATGGCCACACATTGCATCAGAATTGAGGATTTATTTTTAGGCATCGCCTCATTTCAATGCAGTTCGCTCAGTGCCCTTCTGGACTAATTAGTGTTGTGTGTTTAGGCTGGTTGCTCCGTGCCTCACAAGGGATGATCGCCATTTATTGGGCCCCCGAGCGAGGAAGGGTTTCTTCCGAATTTTAGCCTGGCAAATGCAAAACAAACGCAGCTGCGTACACATGTCACGCATGCTTTCCCAATTTGCCTACCACAGTATTTTGTACAGTGACGGGATTGCTTGTGGGGCCTGTCTGTGTTATGATGAGAGAAGTTTGAGCGAAGCTGTCTGTTCATTGCTGGTGTCGTGTGCGGGACCATCACTGTAGGACGGAGCCCCTTCCGATCAAGCAGCAGCGTTGGGCAATAACAACAACAACAACAACAACAACAACAACAACAACAACAACAACAACAACACCAGACGACCCGACGGGTGCTCTATCCCCATCTTGGATGCGATCGTGCCACAGTTGGCAGCTGCTGCCCCAGAACTGGCTGCTGTCCTACCACAGCTGTCTGCTGCCGCACAGGTATGAACACGTAAGTATTCATGTGCAGCAGACTTATCCATGGAGTGCATGGAGCGCATGCATATTTAATGCTGGAAATATCAATCCGCACCTTCCCTGCCCAGGCACGACCCCATTAGGGCACAGTGTCACTGCACCCTACATGGAGCGGGGAGTATCTGAGGAGCGCGGCAGCAGGATGGGGTCAAGCCATTGCTTTGGTAATCCCCCCTCCCGGGTGGTTGGTGATTAGGTCCAATTTTCGACCATTTTTGGCAGAAAAGGAGTGGTGCTGGTTTTTGGGATCTTGGGCTCAGCCAGGGGTTCTGGACGAGGTGGAGCACGAAGGTTGGCTGTGATTCATGGCTGTCACTGTTTGCGCACTCTTGTTTGCCTCCCTTCAATTGTTTTCAACAGTTGGTTGTGGTTTTTGGACATTACTACTTCCAGAGTCTTGGTTCCCCCCATCTCATCTCTTGTCGTTTTACCAATTTCAAGGGACAACCAAGAGTCCCTAATGGCGTGGCGTCCTTCCGCCGCATTATAGCCAACCGAGATTGTGGGCTGCCAACGTGTTTTGTCTGCTCCTTGTCTCAGAGTTAGGGGTGAGATGGGGTGGGTAGGTGCATGCGCTTCTGCATTGGGCTTGTTGTGTGGGGGACCCATCCATTTGTGTCATCGCAGCACAGGGTTACACTCTGCAGCGGACAGACCCGCCATGGCACTGCAGGACCTTACCTCACCTCTTGTTCAATGAACACCATGTGTTCAAGCCGTATCTGGTACCCGTTTGAGTCGGGTGTCAGGATTGAGATAGCAACAGTTGGGATGGAAAATACGGAAACGAAGGGAAAATATGAGGTGTCTTTGTAACTACCATTGTGTAGATGGTTAGTTGTGGTGCGAGGCACCACGAACCTCTCAATTGCAAGACCTCTTGCAAAACATGAATAATTCTTTGTTTGAGGGCCGAGACGTGCTGTACGGATGCACCCATTGCCTATGTCTAACGAGCGCGAGGTTTTCGAACTGCAGTAATTGTGGGGCATTGTTGTTCGTTGGACAAGGAGCAGGGGTCGGGTACAAGAAAACACAGCCTCTCCCCTGTCCACGGACCGGCCTCCCTGGCCCGGTGTGGTGCATTCCGGACTTCTGCAGATGTTTGTGGGGCATCTGGCCAAATCGACATGTCCAACGGGCAAAGCGCAACCACAAGAGGAGTCCGCGGAGCAGCAGTCCGATAGTCTGTCAGAGAGTCGCCTTGAGGCTCTGATTGAAGAGGCTTTCTTGGATGTATGTGTGATATGTGCAGCAATGCAACCATGCGTGACAAGGCGTCTGCAGTGATGGCTGTGTCTCTGTGTGTACGTGTTAGTATGAATGTGTGCGTACGAATATTTGGGCCATTTGCCCACATTACAGCTTTTTTGGTTGCCCTCTGTGCAATTTTTCTTTCATTTGCAGGTTCCCCAGGCAGCAGTGCCCAGCACGCAAGAAGAGCAGTCGGCGTCAGTCCTCATGGAAAGCTCGCTTGATGCTGCCACTGAGCGCAAGCCAGAGCAAGTTGTTGACAACAAAGACGAGGTGTGTTGCAGTCACAGGGATGCAGCTTCTGCCCCCAAGTCCACCCGAGTGCTGATAGCGTCCATCCGATTCGCTGTCACGCCGGTGGCCATGTTGCTGTTATGCGAGACATCCACTTCATCACCGCCCTGGCACCGTTTACATTTGGGTTTTCCATGGCAGCACCAACGGGGGACTTTGTTTCGAAAAGGATGCGCATATTCATAGTTTGGGGCCTGGCACGCTCATGCACCCCAAGGTCACGTTCGGGGTTGTCAGCAGTCCCATTGGGACTGGGGAGGCATGACTGGAACCCAGGCAGGTACATGGGCTTCCAATGGCTAACAGGAAACATGTGTGCAGAAAAGTTTTGGAATCAGTGTACCACAGTGACTGAGTTAAGCACAATGCGCCAACAGGAGGTCACACGTTGTGTCCAAAATGGCCAGGACCTTGCCCCTTGGCTAGAAGGGGCCAATCTTGGCTTAAAACAGCCCAGTTGTTACCATACCAAAGTAGCTTGTTTGCTTGTTGACCGATCCAGAATTTGAGCCCCAAATGCACCCGCGGCGGCCCAGACCACAAGCGCCAGGTTGAGAAGTACCTTCGCACGCATGCACACCCCTGGTAAAAAAAACCGCCCTTTTCCGCCATAAACGGCCCTGCAGACCCCTCATAATGGCCAAACAAGGAAAAATGAAGGCTACATGCAGCAACCATTGTGCTTCATTGATGTCAAAAAAGTCTTTAACTGCAGGTAACTCCACAATATGTCCAAGAAAACCCCAAAGGGTCTGAAAATGGCCAAGACTGTGTGCTGTGTAGCTTTGAAACAGCCTCAAAACAAGATGAGGCCATATCTCAGGCTATAAAATCCGAGTCTGAGGGCACCTTGTGGTTTCTGCCTCAGGATGCGCAGACACCCAGACCCTCGTACCAGTGTGCCAGGATTTAATTTGGAACCAGTAGTTCCCAGGAAATGAGGATTGAGAGCATCCAACGCAACCACAATGGTGACTACGTCTGCGGCAGTAATGATTCTTTTTCGTCTCCATCTGGGCAGGGTCTGGGCTGGCTTTTGGCCACTACATATCTTACTGTATGTATCACACACAACCCCACCCTTGTCGATTCCATAATCTTCCTTGATGTGACACAGGCTTGTGCAAGGAGGGATGTGGAGGGGAATGCAACTAGTACCCTACCTGCTTTTATGGAGCACCCCCCAAAAAACCGAGGTTTGCCATAAGCAAACCTAGGTTTGGTCTGTACGGATCCCCTTCCCCTGGTTGCAGGTTGTGCTTCTTCTCCCTGTCCACGTGTCTTAGTTGTTTTTCTATTTAACGTAATACAGCCTCTGCATATTGACATCCTGATCTGCAGTTTTTTGCTTGTTTGCCTGTTTGTTCACTGTTTCCCTGTAGGCCAAACACACACATACACACACATGCACAAACACACACACGCACCATGTTTTACGAGGAAAGTCTAAGTCTTTTGTTGGATACCTGCAACCACAGCTTTGTTGGAAGGCGGAACAAAGTTCCCTGGGACCAGCAAAACAAGCTGGTTCGCTAGGGGGAGCAATTAGTTCTTGTGATTTGGCCGTCTAGATTGGGTTTCAGAGCTGCTTGGGGTCAAAATGGCTATTTCTGGCCAAACCCCAGAGATTGGAGGCATTATGGGCATTTCCAAGTGCATTGTTTGAACAGATATGAAGAAACCAACCCCCCTTCTCAGTAGTTTTGAAAGGCTCCACCTACACCTTTGCTTGGCTCATTTTCACCCCCCCCCCCCCCCGCTCAGCAGCCAAGTGTCTCCAAGATTACTACGCCCTTCTCCTTTTGTATCTTCTAGCAAGCAGCAAGCAACAGGCAGCAAGCAGCAAGCAATAAAATGTTTTTCACAATGCTTTGGGTCCATGCTACTCTAGTCATTCTTTCAATGTTTGGAGTTAGGTAAAACAAACCTCTTTGCCTCAAGCCAAGCCAGCTAGTTTAGGAGGGTGGCAAGCTTAGAGGAGGGTTCAAAGCTGTTTGGGCCAAAAATGGTCGTTTCTAGCCAAATTTGGGCCAATTTTGCATTGCAGAATTGCACTTTATGGCCAGCACTCTGGGGAGTAGAGGGGTCCAAATCGAAAAATCTATAGGGGGACAATTTCATCTCCAAAAATGATGATTTTACAAGTGGTTTGACATCCGATATCACCAACTGGGGTATGCGACACAAACGGCCCCACAAAGGGAGGCTGTATGGCGCCCGCGCGCGCTTAATCTAACAAAATCTCTTCAAGGTTACTGTAGCCAGAATGGGACGTCCCTCCTCTAATGCTTACAAAAAAAGGTTGGGAGGGTGGTATTGTAATTTACACACATTGTATATGCAAACCTTGCCGCCCTCTCTCTTGTGACATTCAAATTCATTCTAAAACATGTTCTTTCATTACCGACGCCAAAACCCAGGGAAATTAGGGGTAGTGGGGGGAGGCTGCGCCTTAGTACAACAAACTTGTACAAAAGGTTACACCTTCGTCCCGATAATTTCGGCAGAGAGAAAGGAAGCAACAAGCCCATTTCCTAAGATTTCACCAATCCATTTAGTAATTACCATGGCACACTGGCACAGGTTGCAACTCTCGTGGCCCAGCCAAGTGGCAGCCGTACCACTTTTCAGGGGGAGGTGGGGGTTCAAAGATTGGTTGGCTTGTCGCCGCCACTGTGCGTCGATTTAGACCCATTCCACCTTTTTCTTCCATATGGACCCCCTAACCAATGACGGGGTCCCTGATGCTCTCTCTGTCTTTCCAAGATCACCCTCCCTATGGGTGAGGACTGGGCCGTTTTCGGGCCGGCATTGGTTGGCTGAAGAATCGCATTCCGGGGTGACTTCCAACGACCCCCGGGGACCCTTGGGCTGTTGTTGGGTGATCAATTGGTGACAATGGGAGTGCGTGTAAATCCATGGGGAGCCGTGTAGCACTAGACCCCCCTGGTGGTGTTTATTGGCCCCAACAGCGCCATTTTGGGCTTGTTTGCACTGTGGTGGGCAAATTTTGTTTGGCTTGTAGCCGCTCCTTTGCGTTGATTCGGACCCAGGTCCCATTCCATTTTTTCCTTCTACCCCAAGACAATGGACCATGGACCCCAAGACAATGACAGGGTCTTGGGTGCTATCTCACATTTTGCAAGATTGGCCCCCTTATCAGCCCCACCGATCAGGCCTCAGCCGTTTTCAGGCCAGCATGCGTTGTTCTTTTTGGGACTTTCAAAGGGTCCAGGCAAATTGAACATTGCCATGGTGCTGGGCTCTGCAGCACTGGACTGAACTCGTCGCACCTGGCTCTGCAACGCCCAGACAAACAACGCAATCAAATTTCACCCAATTCAAGTCATGTGCAATACAATTAGTCAATGGTTCCCTACCTACTTGGTACAAACAACGTGCTCAGCTCTACAGAGCCAAACCACTTGGAAAAGCAAATACACATGAAAACCATGAACTTGTTGTACCTAGCTGTGCAACACCCTGACTAACAATGCAGTCAATATTCATAATTCCAATCATAGTTGCCATCACACTTGGTGCTGCATGCTTACATGTCCGCATTGTGGGCCGTACTATGTTGCGGGTCTGCTTCTTAGTTTGTTTTATACCGCATCTTTTGCTGGCCAAGAAATAGAACACATCAAACACCCCCATCCCTCTAGTGTGATACCAATAAGCACCATCCTCGGATGGGGCCAGCACTTAAGGGGCTTTCCAGTCAAGAAAGACTTCTTGCAAGGTTGCACATGGTTGCGCACGGTTACTGCTCTCACCTCCGCATGGTTGCGCACGATTACACCTCATTAGTCTGCACAGCTTTAATCACAGGTCTGGCAATTTGCCTGTGAAAATGGAACACGTGGATTTGTGTTTCAATGACATTTCTGTCCACCACACGCAGACTTTGGTAAATCTGCTCTGAAGTGGTTTTCATGAAGGTCACCTTGTGACGTTTACATCTCCAACATATTGTTTCAATGTAAATTGATGCATATCTCCAAAATATTGTTTTGTCATCATAAATTGATGCATTAGGATGTGTAGGGCATCAAAATTCAAGTCTCATGCTCAACGATATGTTGCAAATATCCACGAAACATGGAAGGCACTGCGTTTACAACAGATAAGTAGACACAATTCTAGATAATTAGGCACAATTCTGGATATGTTCAGACCAGGAGACGAATAGTTGACACAAAAGGGTATCTTGATCGTATTGTTTTGTTGCGCCGAATTCTTTTGAAAGCAGCACATCGAAATGGACAAATGCCCTTGCTTGCCTTTGGGGGATGAAAAGACAATATTTTGGTGCTACACCTCCATCATGCCCAAAAGCCCACTTGCGAGCCCACGCAACTTGAAACATCAAACAGCTCCCAGTTGAACCTTATGTACAGCCCTGCCACTGCCTAGTTTGTACCTCGGGAATCTCTGTTGAATTTGGCATGTCCAAAATAGGGGGTTTGGGTCCCAAGGCCCACAGAAGGTGGCAATGGTTTCACCCAATATACACAGCCATATCTTCCGCTGGCTCCCGGGGAACTGAGGATGGTTGGGGTGCGTCCAACCCCAATTTTTGGGTGGAGAATTAAAGAAAAAACATGTTTTGGAAGGGATCTGGCCTCACCAAGGGCTTGGAGGAGCTGCGAGTGGGGTGTGACATTACTGCAAGCCGACCAAAAGTAGCCAATTTTGGGGTCAAATACAACACACAAGACTCATTGCATCTCAAACAACGCGTTTCTTTGCATAGTAGTGAATGCTCTAAACAGTGCCATTTGATATTTTGTACACATGGGAATGGCTATTTCAGCAGAAAGTGGCTATTTTTACTGCCCTGGTTGGGATCCTACTCGCAGTACTGTGATCCTCTAGTAGTAGCCCTTCCTACCCCTTAGTATGCCCCCAAACCCAACTCTGCCCAAATACCTTCAAACCATTTTTTTTTTAAATTCTTCACCCCAAAATAAGGGGGTGGGGGGTTCCCCAACTGTCCTTGAAAGTGGGGGGGGGGCATGATCAAAGTATCGCCATCAAAACACATGAGTTGTCTCCATGAAACATTTATCTCTCTATCCATTATGCAGACTTCCGAGCAAGTACCAAAAATTCCTGCAGCAGAAATGCCTGCAGAGACCACCCTGGAGCATCAACCAGAAGCCTGTTCAAACTCTCTGGTGCTGGTAGCTGACGCAGACAATGTCATCATTGAGCAGGTAGCGGAACCTCCTTCAGAGGCTCCTGTGCTGCCGGCGGATAGTCATGTGGTGCTTGAGCGGTTGCCTTCGGGAAATCCTGCGCTGCCCAATGACCGTAACGGCTTTGAAGAGGACATCGATGAGGAGGTCGCAGATTTGGAAGATTTGGGGTTTGAGGTGGTGCCCCCTGAGGACACGGAGGAGGTATGTCACACGATTTGTGGCTAAACAACACAATTGTGCGCAACATGTCCCCTGGGTGCACGTCATATGGATGCAGCAGCAAAGGACTCCAATTAAGATACACAGTGTGCTTTGCTTCTTTGCACCTTTGCTCTGTAGAGAAGTGCAGCTTGCCATGGGGAGAGGGGTGTACGAATGGCCACCGGAGGGGGTTGGGGAGAATGCACAAGCTGTCACATACATGCACTCACCGGAGGAAGCGGCGCTCAATTTGTCATATGGATTCACGGCAAGGGAGTGTCGAACAGTCCAATTTACAGTCCATACGCAAAGTCCATTTCTGTTCGTCTTACAGATTTTGTCTTGGTCATTCAGTCAGCTTTGCACTGCGAGGCCCCGTCACTCCCAACTGCTGTCCCCCGCAGTGGCAATTCATGGCCTGTCATGAATGACTGTCAGCAATCACTGAAGTTCAGGGCAGAGATCACATGGATAGGGCATGTGCTGTCTGGTTTGCCATCCAAGGGGCTGCACAAAGACCCAACAATGTGTACCTCCCTGGCAGTGGAGTTGCTCGGTGGCAGCAGGTTCATTGCCAGCAGGTGTTTCAAAACAGCATCCTCTACAGCAGCACCGTTGAACCCACAGAGGAGGACGCTATTCCTTGGAAGAACACAATGCTTTCCTCTCGAAGCTTGACACTGTCGTTTGTTCTTGGGGCGCAATCCTATTTCAGCGCAGCCATGCTCATTTCCCTTCACTGCCCGAAGGTATGTGGATTGTTGAATTTGTGCATGTTATCAGATGGATCTGAAGCTGTACAAGCTCCACGAGTGCGGATTTGTTGACGATGAACGCAACCGCAGGGTCCTGCAGGAGTGCAATGGATCTATCGCTATTGCCATCAATCAATTGCTGGAAGAGTGATGGCAGCCCATAGTGAAGGAGCATTCCAACATTTCCAATCTCTCCTCGACACCATGATCACAGATGCGCTGCACGCTCTAACTAAGATGCTTGTGCACTGGTGTCCGTTGGATCAGTGATTATGATGAATGCAGAGCAGTTAACGTCGGTCCCCCCCCCCCCGGCCTCTCTCTCTTTCTTGCTCTCTTTCTGGGGGCTGCTCTACAGTTTTCACCTCCACAGGGAATTGATCGCCAGCAGTGTTGGGATCTTTCATCTGTCTGAACTTGGCAATGATGGCCCTTTTCGCCAAAATTCCCTGGATACGATCTTGAGGGCCTGAATGGGGGTCATTTTTTGGGTTTCAGATGCCATTTGTACATGTACATGATCAGTGTTCTCACCTGGACAATTTCCCATCCGTTCCAAGGTGAGGATCACCGCAGAAAAGAAGATGAGGCGTGCATGAGGCCATGCACACACCTGCAACAGAACAAGGTGAAAAGAGTAAATAAAGACCACAGTGAGAGCACATATTTATGACCCAGGTTTTCCAGTTGTTTGCGTAGTAAGCGACTGGAGTACCACTGTGCAGCTGTGTACTTGCTTATTTCCCTGTTCCACACACGTACTTATGCTGAAAGGGATGTGTTCCAATGGCTTTGGGGTCACATCATCTGTAGATAAGCCACTGGCTAACATGCACATCTCATTGGATATTCCATTGCCATTGTATTCCAAGATCAATGCTGAAGCAGAGTAATGAAGCGAGGACAGCACTTGTGCTTTCTTGGCGTATTGGGCTTCTAGTATTTGAGCCAATTGTGGCCAAAACGACAATGCTTCTGCAATCGGTTTGATTTGTGATTTGTTTTGCCTTTGCCAGGTTGTAGTTTTGTGTGGCCAGCTGGTGCAAACACACCCCACTGGAAAGTACCATTGGTCTGCACATACCAAAATTTCCCCTTTCTTACACCAACACCCCCCCAGAAACACCCCTGGTTGCAGCTCCCAAAACCAAGAATTTGCCATATCTCAAGCTACATGGCTCCATGCCTGATTCTGAGCGCATTTTGTAACCTCCCAGTTTTTGTAGTTTCCACACCTCAGAATCGCCCAACTCGACGCCTACATGGTGCGTTAGGCTTGCCAGGGCAGCGCACAGAGCCCAAACCAACTGCGGCCAAAATGGGTCTCTGGGGGCTCCAATATACGGAATCAACCAGGGTCAGTGGATCTGCATCTGAATTACCTAGGCCCTAAGACGGACCTGGGTGATCCCGGATACAGATTCACCACCCTGGGTGACACCATGCCGAGATGCACCTGGGCACTAGGAGTATTGTTTTTTATTTCCATCGGTTATTTTTGGGACCCGGTTAAGCGAAATGGATGCAGATGAAAGGAAATGAAATGGAAATAAATGAAGACAGGAGCAGATATCCATGTTCTCGTTGCAATTATTGGTTGTTTTCTGCTGTGTCATTGTGTAAAAAAAAAGTCTGCACTTGGAATCACATGGAATCGCTTAGCCGGGTGAATCCGCACGCTGCGGGAATGGACATTTCCCAGCGCCCAGGTACATCTAAAATGATTTCCCCAAAGTTGTTCCAGACCACCTGAGAACCTCAAACAAGTGTTTTTAGCCCATTTGAGCCGTTTTGGCCCTCTTCAAAAAGTCCCAAAAAGCTTTGAACATGGGCCATTTTGGGACCAAAATAGGGTCCAAAAAATGGGTCTTGAATGAATTTTCTCCAAAGTGCTTCTGGGTGAGGGGGGGGGGTGCACCGTGCACTGTATGTGCGCTGTGCGAAAAGTAGCCTATTTTGGACCTGTTTCCTCAATACTACAGCTGTTCCTTGGCCATTGCTACTGTTTGGCCAAATATGGTGATGCATTTTCACAGTGCCTGCTGCAGGACATCATATTTCCGACCTCATCTCCTTAGACCCACTTTCTCATTCATTCTCCATGGATCTCAGTATTGGGGAAAGGGTGTTCTACACCTGCTCCAACGACAGGATGACTCAGTCTCCTGCATTCAACCACTCTGCGGTGGCCAGATGGGTTTTGGTTTTTGGTTGCACCTGGTACAGGATCTGCATGGAAACCGAACCAGATTGCAGGGCCCTCAGCAGTCACACTGCGATTTTGTGAGCACTAAAACGGAACAATGACAGGACCCCTCCTGTGGCAGGAGGGAACCGAAGCAGACAGTGGTCCCGACGGACAATGGGCCAGAGGCGAATGTGCAGTGGGCTTTGAAAGCCGTGGTGTGGCAGGCACGGCTGGAGCTTAATGCAGGCATTGCAAATTGATGATTTAGCCCCCTTCGTCCAAGGGGGTTTGGTTCGGAGTTCTCCAAAGTCCAGGATGCAGCTTTTGCTGGAGGTTTTGCGTGAATTGTGCTTTTTGGTGTCTGTGGTATGTTGCTTGTTCAGCAGGCCACACTATGGACAGGTTGGTGAGGTCAACACTGGTGGTCACATGAAACGACCTGATCTAAGCATGACTATTTCAGGTGTACAAACTCATTAATTTGCTGCACCAGTGCCTGGCCGCCGCTGTCGAGCTTTCTACGGAAATTTTGCGGCATTTATCTTTCTATGACAGTATCAGCCACCGAACTTGGGGCAGGCCGAACCACCAGCGCTGAGTTGCGAGTTTTCCCTGTCTCATGCATGCTTGCTGCTGCTGGTTGCTGCTGCTGCTGTTGCTGCTAAAATGTGCAGCTTCACCTTCCATCCCAAATAGAGACATACCTTACTATTGTCAACAAGATTTCGGTGATCCACCCATCGGTCCTTCACAGTGTGTTTACCTCCATGCTGTTTCTGTCGTAGCTGCTGGGCACGGCTCATGCAATGCGCCGATGCTGCCTTCCATCTTCCACCCCGCCGGCCGCAAACCCTCGCGGTTAGACAAGCGGGAAGTCGGTACGGACGACATCTCCCCGCTGTGCCCCTCACCAGCCCCCCTCCGGCCCTCCCCGACCGCTATGGCGTCCCGCAGCAGCACGACGCCGACGCTGCCGCCCACTAGGATCAGTTGTCAGCCGCGTCCCCCGTCGTCCTGCACTGGGGTGCGCCCACCCTCTGCCTCCGCTCGCGCTCGCACAGCATCCCCCAGTAGCCAACCCAAGCGTGTTAGCCCCGCTCCAAAGAGCCTGGCCAACCCTCACCCTCGGACCCCGAAAGCGGCGACACCAACGAGCAGCAACAAGTCGTCACGCCCGCAGTCCCTCTCGGTTACCCCGCCAAGCCACCCCTCGGCCGCGCCCAGCAGCTCGCTGCTGTCGCACGCACGACCCAGTTCGGGACCGTCTGCAGGAACGAAGCCCAGAACACCTGCGAAGCGGCCCGCATCCTCCGCAGGACCGCTGTGGCCGGCCTCCAACTCCTCCACGCCGGAGGTGCGACCGCGGTCGCGATCCTGCAGGTCCAAACAGAGCTCCGCGGGCTCAGCGGGAGGCCACAAGGAAGGCGCAGCCCCACCAAAGACACTGAAGCTGCGGGCGCTGCGGCTCCGGGTCGCGCTGTATGACGACGCCGGGGGCCGCTCCTTCAATCCCAAATCGAACACCGAGTGTGGGGCAGTGGACTTCCAGCGGTGCCTTCAGTGCCGTGGTGCCGGGGTTGCGTTTGAGTGCATCACAGTGACGGCCGCAGACCTCAAGCGGGGGGCATTGAGTGCGTTCCATGTGGTGGTGATGCCCGGCGGCATCACCACGAGCCAGGGCAAAGCCATTGGCCGCGACGGCTGCAAGGCCCTGCGGGACTTCATCGCCAGCGGGGGCGGCTACTTAGGAATCTGTGCGGGTGCAAATCTGGCGCTGTGCGAGGCCTACCCCAACAGTCTTAAGGTCTGCCTTTTACCTGCTTCGTCTGGCCGGCACGGGGGAGGGGGGACTGCCAATCCGAAATGAGCGCACCTGCGGTTGTTGTTGAGTTGGCAGTCGGGCAGTTCTGGTTGGTCATTTCTCAGACCCCCTTCACCATCGTCCTCCTCTCCCTCTCCCCAAATCAAAGGTTCTGACCCTGCCGAAATATCCGCTATCGCCATCTCCGTGCTCTTCGGAACCTTCCACACTTACCATGTCCCATTGTCTACGCCATCGACCATCTCACCACTTGCCAAACCCGAACCTGTCTCCAATCACAACCTCCCCGCCTTGCAATTGCTGCACCAGAGGCCTGCTGTTGTACTGGGCCTAGGGTTCATCAGGGCAGGCAGAAGCTCCAAAGCACATAGATAATCCTAATGGTCCACTTGGCCTGAGACACACTGGGCCGCAAGATCGTAGGGGCGCGGGTACGGGGATGCGCCGGTGCGCAGGTGCGGGGCTGCGTCAGGGTGCAGCGTGCGGTAAGGCGCATGGAGTGCGCGGGGGGTCGCTGTAGGGCGCACGAGGAGCGCGGGGGGCGTCTGCATGCGCGTGGAGGGCCCGGGGGGGTCGCGCAATGTGCAGGGAGAGTCAATCAGAAGTTGAGAAGAGAAAACGAATGGACCATTGGTAGACTCATGTGTTGGTCAGTGCAGGGTGGCAGTGGTGCAATGTGAGTGTAGTGTGGGCTGCCTGTGGTGTGGTGTAGCGGTGTGTGATTTGGTGGGGTGAACCGAGGGGGGGGGGGGTGGATGCTGAGTAGAATGCCGGTTGGTACTTCCGCATGTACGCCGTGGTTCATGTTTTGAGAGGAATCTGTATATATACTTTGGCCGCTGACGGTGGGGAAATGCGTTTTGGTAGTTGAGAGTGGGACAGTTGTCCCTCTGCTGACAAATGCTGTTTCTGCCCCTGTGGCGTCCACTCCACTGCGGCGCCGGCAGCCTTCACTTTCAGTCATTTTCAGACCATGAAGATTTGGGAGGAGGGCGGTGGGGGGAGGAGCAGGAGAGCCACAGGTCTCTCACCCAAGGGCGCAGGTTCAGGACCTGGTTCTTAGCCACTCCTCTCGCACCTCTGACGAGTTTGTTGTCCCTCCCTGTAGCATCCGACACTCTGTGCGCGTGACGTTGAGCCAAATCAGTGTTCTTTGCCACACAAAGAGTGCACTATCTCCGACCGTTGCTGTGTGTTTGCACCGCCGCTCACTATGTGCACACCACGCTTTCCCAAGCATCTTTTATTAACGGCCATGCCAATACCCCGAAAAAACACACACCAGCAGAATTAGCAAAACTCGTGTTTGAGTCGATGGGAAAGTGTCCGAATGTCTGTCTATGTCCTGATGCACGATCCCAACAAACCAGGCGGGAACGTGCTATTGCAGTGCAGAAAAGGGTGGGCAACAGGTGCAACAGCCTTTGCATAATAAACTGGAAATTGTATACAAATGCACGTCCTGATCCTTGGACTCCCTTCGACCACCCACCAAGGCTGTGAGGTGTGGACCTTAGGAAAACAAAGGAACCAGAGAGTTAGCCCAGAACAGGTTAACCATGAAAGAGTGTAAAAAAGACCACCAACTGGTGTCATCCACTGAGTTCAAGCTCTGGAACAAAGCCTTAGGGCTGGGAAGAAGGTGGATGCCTAAAAGAGTGTATGCCTCATGAATCCCATTAGGGATGTAAAATACCACAAATATCCATAGGCAACGTCGGTGTGCAGCTTGGTAATATCCTCCCGTACCCTTGCGACTGCTCCCATGTGAGGAGGGGAAAGTTTGAAGAGTTTGATGCACTACCTACCTATATGCTGGACGTGTACCATCAATATGCTGGGGCGGACACGTTTGGAGGAGTGAAGGGTGTAGAAGTATGAATTGGACGAGAAATTCGAGACTGCATAGGGAAGAGCAGCGATAAAGTTCCTCCGTCAAACAAGGCTTGCATGTGCAGTTCTCCGCGGAGGCAGTATTTGGAATAGGACCGGCCTGATCTGTGGTGTGCATCTGTGGATGCACCTTGCGCCTCGTGTGAAGATTGGAGACCGCTTGAAATCCCGCAAGGGAGCTTTCAGATCCCACAGCTAATTTGTCATTGGTCTTTGGGCGCTTGCTTGAGATTTCGACGCACGGGGATCCAGCAATTTCCAGTTTTTTGCCTGCCATTGAGGACAGTCCGGTCGGGGTCGTACCCCTGCCCTTGTCCCTGACCTGCGTTGTTGCAGGTCTGCCCCACGCGGAATCTGGATCCGCACTACCCCGAGCCCATGTACAACCGAGGTGTAGGGCCGGTGGACTTGGAGATCACTGGCGACGGGCAGACGCTTCTCGGCCGGGGCGACCTCGGACACCTGCGCAACGCCTGCTACTTCAACGGGCCGCTCTTGGGCGTGGCCCCCCTTCTCGTCGAAGCCCCGGTCGCCCAAGCGGTCCCCAGAGACTACTGCGTCCTCGCCAAGTTCAAGATGATCGGTACGCTGGGCCGCAAGAAACCGCTGCCATCGACCGCCATCCCGATGAACGGCTGCGCGGCGATCGTGACGTGCTCGTTCGGTAAGGGACGGGTGGTGTGCTCCAGCCCGCATTTAGAAAAGCCCACAAGCGCGCGGTGGGATGGGCACGCGGAGACCGTCTGCCGCCTGGTGGCGTGGGCGGCGGGATGCAACCCGGTGCAGGAGGATGCAGGGCCGCCGAACTAGAGTGACTGGTGGATACGTGGCCCATCCTTGGCTGCTCACAACAGCTTCCAGTTGGAGGAGAGATCGGGGCATGCGTCCTATTTCTGAAGGGGCACATGGCCCGTTGTGCAGACAATTTCCGTTCCAGTCCTGGTGTCTCCGCTTTAGGGACGATCAATAGGCTGCGGTGATGGCAAGCTTGCGCCCGACCCACGAACCAAGATCAGTGTTTGTGTTCTCCTGCGCTATGGTGGGGCATGACTCAATTGCAAAGTTCCATTTGAGGCTTCAAGGGGCACCATGATATTGTGGACAAGTGATGCATTTGGGTGACCACAGGACGGTGGTGGGCATCACATGAGAAGGGAATACGCTTACCCTCAACGTGCAGTCGATGTGTATTTGAACGATGCGTGTTCCCGACCGTTGGTGTCAAAGTTCGGGTTCGCACCCTCAGCCTCGGGGTCTGTAGGAGAGTTCGGAGGTTGCGGGCTTGCGTACCGGCGCCGGGTGAGCAATTACTCCAAATGTTGGGGTTCAAGCCTCGGGGCAGGGGGGCATGTGCTTTGACTGGTTTCTCTGCTTGTTGCTTGGCTGGAGGATTACCTGTGGGATTTTGAGGCTCGGCACTTTTCAGGTATACAGAGTCACAACTTTCGATTCTGAATGAAACCCGTTTGGAGTCCATTTGCTCGCATTCTGCTGACATTTGGCGCTGTTGCCAGACATTCACCAACGGTGCCGTTGGGCCCCACAACTGGCCTCTACACTGGGGGTGCACTGGAAGAGGGGGAGGTATCCCCCTGTGAACTGAGTCTCAGAATCCACCGCCCTCGCCTTCTCCCCAACTGCCCCCCCCCGCCAATGGACAGTGACCGCACTGGGCCATTTTGCCAAACCTGCCCGACCCCCATCGTAACCGCTCCTGGCACTCCTTTCCGATGCGTCCCCACCACACTTCAGTCGCCTCGACTCTTGTGCTGTCGTTTGATACGGCCAGCTGTGATGCTTGAAGCGGGCCAGGCAGTCAAAAGGAAGTCGCACCAGGGACCACAATTACGAAGACGCTTGAGGGCACTGTCGGATTGGTGTGATTGATGCGAAGGCATTACTTGGCCAGCTTATCAGCCCCGTGTACACCGTCCGTTGGGTTGCGGTGCGGTAGTGTACTGCCTCAGACCCGTCTGATGGTTGGGGTCTGTCCATGACGCCCGTGTGCTTATGTCTCTGTGAATCTGTTTGGTAAATGCATCTTCATTTTCTTTTATGGGGGTGGGAGACCACTTTTGTGTGGATTTGGGGCTGTCAGGGGTGGGGGGGGGGTCACCTCTGCCGCTCCTTACACCCGGGAGGGTGGCATGGACGCTCCCTTCCCCGTAGAAGGCACATTGCTGCTGGCCACGACCACCCTTGGGGAGGTCGGGTTTTCAACTGGGGAGGGGGGGTCAATAGAGCCCCCCAAAATTGGGGGGGGGGGGGTTGGGAAGAGGGCTCAATTGACAGGACAATCAATTGGATATTATGAACGCTGGCCGAAGGCACCAAAAAATTTTTTGAGCATTGAAAATGGTCAAAATTATTTTTCACCACATGGCACATGATCACTTTTCTGAACCCCTCGACGAGCTGATTCCAAAAATCCAATTTTCCCAATTTTGGGTCTGGGTCACCTCCGGGGCCCGCGGGTCAGTCTCGGTAGGATTTTGGGGGGCCAGTCAGTTGAGCCCTGTTTTTTGGGGTGGGGGTCCAGCCAGAGCGCTGTATTGACCCCATTTGAAAGCCCGCCCAGCCTTGAGCAAGTGCAACTGACAGGGTGAGTAGTAGCATGCATACACGCCTTCACCTAGTGGAATCAACGCCAGATGGGCAGACAGATGGGACACAGCTCGTGGAAGGATCTACCAGGAGGGGTGGCTTTGCTCGGAAGGAGGGACGGAGGGAGGATGCTAGGCCTGCTTGCCCCCCCCCCCCTTTCCCATTCTAGTATGGGAGGGGTAATGTAGCTGCTATCCCCTCTCCCTCTGTGGGAACTCTGGTATGGCAGGGGGTTGGGTAACCCTTGGTTGCCTCCCTGCTCTACCATGTGTTTCATATGTATCGCCAGACGATAGTTACCACTTTGGTCACACTGTTCACAACCGTTGGTAACCGCCACAAAATGTCAGCAGTGGTGACCAACAAAGTCTGTACAAAGATGGCGCCCAAGGCACCGGAAACTTCTTTGGGGGTGGGCTCAACCCGCACCATTTTTCTTTCACCCCAACAAAGACATCTTAAAATGGTCAGCGTGTCATGTCCACCAGTTCCGCCCGATTTCCGATTGGGCAGCACCTCTCAGAGTGCAGCCCATTGTGCCTGGTCGTTTGCCAGGCTGCTTTCGATTGCCCCTCAACAGTGTCCCACATTTACAAAGGACTGGCATCCCGTGGGGGCCTTCCACACTGGTTGCACTGTGACCCAGCCACTTTGTTTTTCCTTCCCCACCATCTGTATCACAAATAAGATCAGTGCATTGCAGCAACCATTTTGAGGTGTACATTTCTCGATCCCTCCCACCCGACCTGTCCCCCGTTTTTGTGCGTGTTCTGTGGGACTGGCAAAGGGGCTCAGATTGACCCTGAGTTCGGGTTGGGGCCTCAGGAGAGGGTCTCGGCTTAAGGCCTGCAATGGGGTCGGCGTGTGTGCGTCCGTCCGTCCGTCCGTCCGTCCGTCCGTGTGCATTTTTGGCCTGCACGGAATGCTCAACTGTGTCTGGGGACAACCTGTCGTTCTTACCCCCGCCCCTTCCTTTGCCGTCAGTTGTTTGTGCACTGAAGCTGCCCATGTGCGAAGCAAAGCGGGAGTCAGGAGACCCCATCCTCCCATCCCTTGGCATTAGATTGTGCTCTCTCTCCCGAACCGCCCGCTGACCATTTGACACAGGGTCTTCAATTGGATTGGCGTGGTCGTGTTAGTGAACACGAGTGGGAAACATCAGCCGCTGGCTTCACCATGCTTGTGCATCAGGCTGGGACACCATTTGTCCCACCGCAAGTGCTGTATGGTATGGGGCACAGAGATGCAGTTTTTGCTTGATCAAAGGAGTCATAATTGGGATGTCTTCGTAGAAGGGTTATGCAGGATTGAGGCTTTCACCCAAGCCCCGATGATCTACTCAATTGAGGGTGTTGGTCACGGGACGGTTGCCATCAGATTTTTCTCGCAACAGTTTCAGTGAGGAGTGTTGCGGGTGTGTGCAAGCAGCTGCCCCTACATAAGCATACGGATGGGGTTTATGATTCATTTGGATGTGTGCAGGAGGCTGCTGTGAAGCACTTCAGAACAAGGACAATTCACAAGAAGCCTGTGATTCAATAAATTTTAACTTACAATAAGCCTGTGTTTTTGTAAATATCAACTGAGATGTGTGGAGGTTTTCGTTCCACTATGTGCCCATCATCTCTTTTCCTGCCAAACACCAAGAATGACCATGTCTGCGTTGAAAGGCACCGTCCCTTGGGTAAGACTGAAATATGGCATACCCATGGAATTGTCAACAAATGTGTGGGTGACACAATGGTCCATGGGGGAGCGTCAGCACGCCGGGCATCTTTTTGGGCCACTTTTGATATGGTGCCCTAATCCAAGCTTTTTGCTTGGCCCCCTTCTGGTTGGGGGGGGGGGGGGCAGTGGCAGCGCGCCGGGCGCACGCCGGGCATCTTTTTGGGCCACTTTTGATATGGGGGGAACGTTAGCGCGCCGGGCGCGCGCCAGGCATCTTTTGTGACCCAGGCATCTTTTGTGACCCGTGCCCCGCCGGTGGACTGTTGTTGTTGATATGTTGGGCAACATTATATGGATTTGCCCCTTAGCCCCCGGGACATCAGCAGATGTTTTGATTTGGGATGGGTATGGACCTTCTCTTACCCAAGATGATTTCTTTGATTTTGAAGTTGGGGGCCATGGTGGTGCTTATAAAGGCCGGATTCATGTCATTGTGCCTCTCATTGGAAGAAAGAATGGCACTTTGACAGGCGCCAACAATGTTACAATGACGTGCACGGGTGGTATAGGGCACGCATTGAGCAGCTGTTTGCTCGGTTGTGGCACGCAAGATGAGGCAGAGGATGAGGCATAAATGTGCGTGTTGTGTTGCCAGAAGCGCTCCACCGTCGCAGTTTGTGATGAGTGTAAGGAGCACTATTGTACTGAATGTATTGACACCCACACTTGTGGGACCAATGTTGTTTGTTAAGTACACTACAAATGACAGTTGGAGTGGTTGAATTCACAGATATTGCTTTATTATGCAACGTGCTTTGTAGGGAAGGTGTGCAGTGCAATGTGGTCTACTTGGGGAGCTTCTCCATGAGAGGGTAAACCTGGGGCTGAAGTCGGGATAGTTAATAGAAAAGTAGCGTGCCGGGCGCGCGCCGGGCAAACATTCCCCCATGGAGCCGTAATCTAGGCTTTTTGTATGGCCCCTTTCCGGTTGGAGATATGGGAATGCCCCTTTTCACAAGTTTTTTTGTTCCATGCTAGTTTTTTTTTGGCTTCTTATGCATTTTGGATGTGGCATATTTGAATTGTCACCCATTTTTGGCCATTTTCAACCATTTTTACCCATTTTCCATCCCTCTTTTCTTCCCACCATGGGGAACCCACGAAGGTAGGGGCGATGTAGCCATATCGATCTATCCCCACCATGGGGACCCCAAGAAGGCAGCGGTGATGTCGCCGTTTTGATCTATCCCCACCATGGAGACCCCGAGAAGGCAAGGGTGATGTAGCCATATTGATCTATCCCCACCATGGGGACCCCGAGAAGGCATGGGTGATGTAGCCATATTGATCTATCCCCACCATGGGGACCCTGAGAAGGCAGGGGTGATGTAGCCATATTGATCTATCCCCACCATGGGGACACCGAGAAGACGAGGGTGATGTAGCCATATTGATCTATCCCCACCATGATGATGACCCGCCATAGCATATCCGAACAAGGTCCAAATTCTGCACTACTAGCTTAAACCGTTGCTGGAACTGTGTTTTTCAGATACAACTCGGTGGAGAGAAAATGCAAAATTTGACCGAGATTAGTCAATGTTTACAGCGCTGGCACCAAAAAATTTTCATTGGTCATGCATTTGCAATCCAAGGGGTTAGAGCCCTGTCGTGCGCATGTTTTCAAAAAGAGTGCATTTTTTCTGGCGCCCTAGGTTTGGGGGTTTACAGCTGTGCGTGTGTGTGTGTGTGTGTGTGCGTAGTGCACCCCAAGATCCGGTGGCTTGTTTTTGGTCGAAAAGCGGGAAGGGGTCTTTTTTGTACATACCAAGCTGTTGTTCAAGACCTAACACTCCACTCAATTGGAAACTAGGGAGTTCTTAGGAGCAAGCATGTCATTGTGGTTTGTGGATCCTTGCCAGGCCATCGGCAGCCGGCGGTTCTTGCGTAGGTGGTGGCTAGTATGATTATCCAGCCATCCGCCACAAATAGAGAAATCGACACCTCAACAAACTACACCATGACATCAGAATCTGATTGGCCCAGGTTTTTCAACGGGGGAGCCTTAAGCGCAGTGCGCGCGCAGTGCAACTATTTGGGCGTCTGGCCGTACTAGAGACCCATACTTTGTGATACTAGGGGCCCCTAGGGGCATCATGGTGACCCGTAGCGTAGGTTTTGACTTCTGATTTTGTCCCCCTTTGTTGGGGACCCCCGAGAATGCAAGGGTGACGTAGCATTTCCGCCCTCTTTTGGCCCCCAACCTTCCGGTGCTATTGAGGAAACCGGGACAATCTTTGAATCCACGCTTTGTTGCGTGGTGCATCATGGTGACCCTTGGCGTAGGTTTTGACTTCTGATTTTGTTCCCCTTCTTTTGGGGACCCCCGAGAATGCAGGGGTGACGTAGCATTTCCGCCCTCTTTTGGGCCCCAACCTTCCGGTGCTATTGAGGAAACCGTATATGGAGGGGGTCCGGTACGGAGTTGCATGAGTACGTGCGTGTACTCTTGCATTTGCAGCAATTTTTGATTCGAAGACAGGTACGGTACCCTCCATATGGTCCATGGGAACACGTACCTGCACATGTATGGACCGCACCTACACAGGAGGACAATGATGATGAGGATGTTGTGGGTGATGATGGGGATGTTTGTGCCCTTTGTTGCACCAAGTTTGACCCTGAAAAGATGTCCATGTGTGACAAGTGTGAATTGCAATATTGTACGGATTGCATTGACACGCACACATGTGACAGTGTGGCATTTCTTTGATTCTGCAACTGTGTCATGTTGTGCACACAAGTTGCGTATTCTCAATGTGTACTTAGTTGACAATGGACCAGAAAGACAGTTGTGTGTTCTTGAGGGTGGCGACCAATGCGCTGTTCATGACCTTTCCAGATGTGCATGATGTGTGTTATGTTCAGGGAAGGTGGTTTGCAACTTTCTTGAGCTGGGGCAGTTTGGGTCACCTAATTCTAAGGGCGTTTCCAAGGGGTGTGCTTGGGGGCTCTTCCGGGGGAACATAGTCTAAAAGTAGCGCGCAGTGCGCGCGCAGTGCAAAGATTCCCCCAACTAGGGCGTGGTAGCCATAGCTACAACAATGGGACAGTCTGTGACCAAGTCTTGCCCCCTATGAAGCGCCGGTGAAAAAGTTCTTATCATGCTTGCAACTAGCAGAAAAAGCAAAGGTGATGGAGCCCGTGGTACAAGAGTTGGATTGGATGTTCACCAAGACCCTTGAAACACATTCGCAAAAGGGGAGGCCAAAACTGGATGGCGTCCTAGCTGCAAGCAGTTGCAGGGAGTTGAATAGAACAATCAAGGGCTTGAGAGTCAAGCTAGGGAAGGCCAAGTTTGTGGTAAGCCCCAAATCTGTTGTCCAACGACTATGATCGGGTATTTCATTGCCATAGTTTTTGACACCAGGAACAAGTTTACGTACAAAAGGAAGGGACTGATCACGGGGCTAGTGTGCGCGTGGCTGAGAGCTGCTGTGGGGAAGATGAACAGAAAGAATATGGAGAGATTCTTGGGGAGGCTTGAGTGGGCCTACGCCCACAAGTGGGTATTGCTGCTTTCGTGTCCAGTGCTTACAAATGGAAGATGTCTGGAGGTGAAACGGTGCCAAGAGCTCTCTTGAGGCAGACGCAATTTTTGCGATTATGCCGCAGACATTTGATGGTTCCAGTTTTATTAGGCGTGGACACCCATTGTGGGTGCGGCCCCATGCAGGGGTTCTAGATTTCAATTTGGCTTTTATTTGCCACTTGGTGGCATTCGATACTATAAATACCCAACTTGGGCTGAGACTTTGCAGCAAGCACAACTTTATGGCATTATCTCCAAGCAGTCAAATTAGCTGAGTATATGCGTTGGGTGAAGGTAGTGGTGGGTACAGAGGGTTTCGTAGCCCGTTGGCAATTGTATGCAGTTCAATGTGGCGCCAGTTTGTGTGTGTCGGACCAGTTGCTGGGCGCTTGTCTTGGTTCCTCAAGTGGGCTAATACCACAGTTGCTTGTTTTTATGTACCCACAAGGATAAATCCTGCCAGTCCCCCGAGTCGACATCCAGTTTTTGAGAGTAGGGAGGCTTGCCGTTGGGCTGCTATGGACCAGTATCACTGTTGGCAGAAGTCGGTGAACCTGTTTCCGTATTATACGATTATACCATATGTTTCCGTGGAGAGGGTGATTCTGTAGGTCAGATTGTCTGGGCTTCAGTGGAGGCTTCATTGTCAATGTCTTTATTTGATTTGTTAGCAACTGGGGTTGATGTAGTCCATCGGTGGTGCTCAGCCGTAGCCAGAGGTGAATAGCTTGTTTTCTGAAGTAGCCTTCCCGAGAAATACCCATTTCTTAGAAGTAGGAGTATGCCTGAATGGCAATGACTTGCTTTGCCAACCAGACATTGACTGTTTTGTGGTGTAAATGTGTTGCATGTCGGGCAGTGGGTGGAGTGAGATGAAAAGTGATGGTCTTTTGGGGAACAAAGGGTTTTGATAGCTAATAGAATTGTTTGTCGAATTTACAGCCTATGTGACAGACTGGTAGATTACATTGAGTTTTATTACTGTACATATTGTTTGTGTTGGTTTCGTGTCATGTGTTTTTATCTTGCAAATGTCAGTGGGCCCACCCACCCACCCCGACAGTGTCTTACCCTTTGTATAGGGACATCGGGATTGTGCATTGTATACCGGAGTATGCCTCAGTGGCAATGACTTGCTTTGGAAACTAGACATTGACGGTTTTCTGGTGTCAATGTGTTGCATGTTGGGCAGTGGGTGGAGTCAGCTGAAAAATGTTATCATGACATTGGAACAAATTAAATGCAACTCCTCCTCGGGGTCCATTCAAAGATCCCTCGCTTGACAACATGCAACACAAACAAAATGAAGTTTTCTCATTACAAGCTGGAAATGGTGTCCAACCATGACACACAAAGTAGATTACCGAATCAGAGTTGGACTCATGCGAGCAATAGCTGCCACTTGTGTATGCTGACCAGGTCATGATGCACTTTTCTAGTTTCTTCAGAAGATGGTGTAACCGAGCGAGGGGGGGATGGTGGCTCCCCCCCCCAGACCCCTTATCAATGCCTTGGAGATTGCACACTGAGTTCCATGAGTGTGCGGTAGATGGGTTCCCCGGTTCGTCCTGGTTAATCGTGTTTTGGTGTGAAGCCTCTGCGCTGCCAAGCATAGTCCAGTGGCAGGGCAACGGACGTCGGTTCCTCTCGTCGGGGGTTCAAACCCCAAGGATGGTCGGGATGCGCCGAACATCCCGCTTATTGCCCACCGTTGGGTGGGATGGGGAGGGGGTGGACATAGAGTAACAACATCGTCGTAGTACCATAGTGGACAGACAACGGCCTTGGGTTTTTTGGGGGTAGGTTCGAACCCCGGGGGCTCGCAGTGGTTTGGTTTAGTGTCATGGTCCATAGATACCTCGCTCCCTTCGGGCGAATCTTTTCTTTTGGTTTTGTCATGGTATACCGCATTTTTGAAGGGGCGGAGTGGTGGCTCCGTGCATGAGGTTGAAGCTATGTGTTGTCAAGGTGTTCCACACTTTACAACTGCCTCCATGGCTGCGTGGCGGAGACTGTCTGCGCTGTGCAGAGGCAATTACGGTGAGAGAGCAAAAGTGTGCCGTACCCCCCCCCCCCCCCGGTGTGAAAGGTGGTGCCGCCGGTGCCCTGCCTTACTCAGCACCCCTCCTGTCTTTGCTCAGCAGGGTTGCCTTGGCAACAAATGATGGACGCTTGCTCTTGAATGTTTGGCCGAGCGTGGCACTCTTGTAGGATTCGCGTTGCAGGCTAGGAGGCCTCCTAGGACACAACTCTATGGTCTGCTGAGGGGTTCACCTCCTTGCTCTTGAGCTCCGCTCTCCCCCGCAACTACATCGTCACTGCCCTACGCCCGCTTGCTATGCTCTTCCGCCCCCCCCCCCCCTTGTCATGGTGCATTATTACACCTGCGATTTTGGTGACGCCCATGTGGACTCCCCTTGGGCGCATGTCACACACGCTCACACTGGCGTTCGTGCACCTCTTGGCGAGCACACCAAAAGAAACATAGGCAGCATTTCAGTGGTGCTGCCGGCCTCCAACGCCGCGGTCGCAATGGCCCTAGAAACTGATAGGCATGCCCTCACCCCCCTGCGGCCACATCGTGCAACAGTATACTCGCCCTCTGGGCTGGTACTCAACTAGGGACAGCGCACCACGCACAATCATGTGCGCCTCGTCCTTGAGACGATGACCGACGCCATGCAAGATTTAACAGGCCTACTCCTTGTGCTTGACACCCTCGAGTACCCCACCCGCCCTCTCCCCACCCTCAACCCCCACGTGTTATCCCGCCGCACCGTTCTGCCTCTGTGTGTGGCCTTTTTGGCTAGGTGGGTGACATGCCATCTCCAGGCCTGGCACATGACTGCTTGCGGCCTCCTACCCATGGGCATCCCCCCCCCCCCCCCGAAGACCCAGTGCGCCCCCAAGGTTGCCTTCATGGTACGCCCTGACCTCAGCAGCCCATCAGTGGGCCATATGATCCAAACCCTCGCTGACCCCCTACTGGTTCTTACCTCCACCCCTGGTGTGCACGCTTTACGCCTCATGCCCACCCCCCTGAACACTCTTGCCATCCGTGATTATGTTCTAGCGTGGGGCGACTCGGTTGTCCACACGCTACCCCTAGAGGACAGATTTCGATGAAGCGTCGCCGCCGACTTGCATTGCTCGCTTCCCCCCGCATTGTCCCCCGGATTCGCCGGGAAACAAGAGGGTTGAGCCAAACGACCACACAACCACCACACCACGCACGTCACTTCCGCTGCACTCTTGCACAGAGGCACAACACGGCATTGACACGTCCGCACTAAGAGGCGTGTGCCCCGCCTAGCATCTGCGTGGTTGTTTGGTGCGTGTGGTGCGCCTACGCCCGGCTTCCCCAGAGAGGCAACCCGTGGGCCCGTAAGGCCCTCATTGGTGCGGGAAGGATAGCCGAAAGCCCAAAGCCCGCCTGAAAGGTGTGGTGCACAGGAGGGGAGCATACCTGAAATGCACTGAGCACACACATCACAGTGCTCTCGGGGTTGGAGGCCAAGCATGCCTCCCGTGGAGGCGATGGGGCCGGCTCTGCCTTTGGTCTCCGGCACATGATAAAAACGGGTAGGTGGTTGGAGCCCTGGGTATGGCAAAATGGTTTTGGGAGCGGGTGGTTCGGACAATGGTTTTAGTGATGTAGCATACCGGAAGTACACTACGCAAACACGCCATAGATCACGGGTTGGAGCCCCGGCCGGCCTACTTATGTATTTGTGGTACGGTAGAGAGCGAACATCTACGGTAGAGAGCGAGCTCTCGGATGCAAGGTTTATAGCTAACCGGCACCCGTGGGAGGGGAAAGAGCTGACCCAGGCGGCCCATGAAACATTCAATCGCCGCCTTGCGCGGTGATCTCAAGGCAGCATTCGGTACTGGTCTAGTTTGTGCTGCAGTGCAGCAAGGCAAACAATGAATTGAGAGTGGTGGCTATGACCATGTGCCTGTGTCACGGGGGTATATGCGAGCCCAGTATCCGTTGCTCATAGCTCGATACTAATGTAATTCTCAAATTTCGTTTATTTCTAAAATTAAGGTTAAAATCTTTTCTTACATAAATTTTATTTCGGTATGAAAAATATTTCATGTTTAGCAGAAATTCTAATGCTCAAGGTATAATATTTTCATTAAAGTTGTTTTATAAAATTTTTATTGGAAAACTTCATCCTAGTTTCAAAATTTAAGTGGATTAATAATGTGGAAAGTTCTTACCTTGGTTTGTTTTTAGAAAAAAGAGATTTTAAATTTTTTAAATTTTTTTTGAGGATTTTATGATTATTTTAAGAAACTGTATAATGAGTTGTAATATTTTAAGCAATAATGATTATTGGTCAAGAAAACATTCATTGGATTCTTAGATAGATTTGTTCTTAACATTAAGTATAGAGTGTATTATTTTAGTTTTCTTAAGAAGAGACATATTATTCATAATGTTTTATCTATGTCTATATCCATTATGTAAATATAATAATATAAAGAAAATATCTAGATATTAAGATGCATAGACATAATTCACAACAGAATTTATGGTGTAGTACACCAATGGAGACCATCAGCGGCAAAAGTACCCAGGCATAGAGCACCATTTGTGCCTTCGGGGAAACCAAGGGATGGAGGGGGGGTGTCTTGGGGAGGGTTAAAGGGTTTGAAACCGAAATAAAGTATAGATATCAATAAAAAGAGTCACACCATCGAAAAAAGACCAAGGAAAATATGATCCCACGCAGAACTTTGATGTACCACCACGCCTTGGACCATCACATGGGAATCGGAAACCTAAATTAGCTTTATCAGGAATTAAACGCGAGCTTCGAGCGAATAGAACACTGTTAAGTAATATGAGAACAGTAACATGAATAGTAAAAGCATGGATATGATGAACCATAAAATCTGCTTTACCTTAAGGAATTGGCATCATAGCAACCCTTCCACTACAGTAACAATATCACCTCCCCAAGATGATAGACATAATTAAATATTAATAAACATGTCTATCTACGCACAACCGCCTTGGCATGAAGGCCACATGTGCATGCCTATATGCGGTAAGGCATACATGCGACACACAACCGGCCGCACGTAACTTATTGCCAAATTTTTGGCAATATACTGTGTAGTAGTACTCGTCAATGTCATGGTGATATTGTCCAAGGGCCTTCGGATCACGGAAGGTGGCAACCTACTATGTCAAGGCAAGATGGGAAGCTTGGCATATTCCCGTGACATTGTGGGAAAAGGGTTTTATGATGTCTCCACATCAAGCAGGCACAAGCACTCAGGCACTTAGTAAAAGCAGTGTACCGAAAGCTGATCCAGTGTAGGCAATGCCAATGAAGCATACTCCAGATAGTTGCAAACAACAGCTGCAGACTCCTAAAATCCCTCACGTAGGGGGTAAGAAACATGGGTGGGCAAGTGGGCCCATCCACCATGACAACAAATCAAATTATAGACTGGCAAAAACACTGCATGCACACTGCATCCCCACCAACCCAGCAATGACAGTCAACACCCTTGCTTGTAAGGACATTCAGACGGTAGCTAAAAACCTATCATTTTATGCTAAAAACATCTTTTTTACGCTGTCTCCATATCAAGTAGGCATAGGCACTCATTAAAAGCAATGTACCGAAAATTGATCCACCGCAGGCAATGCCACTGAGGCATCCTCCTACCCCAAAGCAATGGATATTTTCCCAAGGCAGTCGACGTGCCCAGGACGTTCCGTTCCAGCTGCCACTAGGACGACAAATCTGTCAAGAAAACACAAAAACATACTGCTTAGCACGTCAGCCCCCCCCCCCCCCCCGAGGGGAAAGGCGGGACCGCGGTAACATAGGGAAACGGCCTGTCGAGTCGCTTTCACCTGTCATGACGCTCAATCGCTGAATCTCTGTAAGCAACCACAGTAGTATCCGTTGCTCATGGCCCTGCTCACATGCGTTGGGGCTCAGATCGAAGCCCGGAGGGTCTTAGTTGGCTCTCTTCGTGACATGGTCAATGAACATCTTGTAGCCATCTAGCACTTACCGCTCCCAACCGATGGGGGTCGTGGTATGGTAAACGTCCAATACAGGGGCGTTTGATGGCGTTCTGTGCCCCTGAGTGCATGGTTTATATCTAACCGGCGCCTATGGGAGGGGGATGAGCTGACCCAAACAGCCCAAGAAACATTCGATAGCTGTGGTGTATGGTGAACGCAAGGCAACATTCAGCACTGTTCTGGTTTGCGCTGCAGTGCACTAAGTCAAAACAATGTACTGAGATTCGTGGCTATGACCATATGCCTGTGTCGTGGGGGCATATGCGAGCTCAGTATCCGTTGCTCATGGCCGTGCTCACACGCCCGCCTCCCTCAAGCAAGGCCCTACAAGTGGGGTTAGAGCCTATGCCAGAGACAGAGGCGGAAGTGGCATCAGACGTCGACTCGGGGGTGAATCTATGGATGGGCAAGAGCCCTGCCAGTCGGATGGGGTTGCCTGCAGTACGGACGTCAGTGACACTCCCTTGTGCCTACACTTGGACTGTGACAGTGAGGGGTTCAGCACGGATGTCAGTGAAACTAGCAGAAAGCGAAATAGAGGCAGGGTGGGATGCTGCACTACCGGTGGCGGTACCTCTGTTGCGTATCTGTGACAGAGCAGGAGGGTAATCAGGAGTAATCTTGATGTGGACTAAAGGCGCGGATCTGACCTGAAACCCAATCGGTGCAGGCACCTAACGGCACCTTCTGGACAGCGTGAACTATTTGTGGCAGCGCCTGATGGCGCCTTGCTGAACTGCACGGACAATGTGTGTCACGCCTTTGCCGTGTTGAGACATGAGTCTAGAGGGACGACCATTGCCAATCTATGGCAAGGCTCTGCAAGTGTCCCCAGCCCCCCGTGTGTTTTTCTTGTGTGGTGGATGCAGCGCGAAGGGATGGCCTGGCGCTCCAATATGCTGTAAAGGACCTGCATGCAGACTGCAAGGTGGTCCTTGCTGCAGTGTGAAGGGATGGCAAAGCACTCTGCTGCAAGCCTGGTTGGGTGCTGCCGAGGGTTGGAGCCGCAGTACTTTTCTGGGCTGGGAACCAACTTGAGTAAGGAGGAGGAGGCCCTTGCCATCTGCAGCCAGGGCCACCAACCAGTCTGCACGCAGGTCCTGTGCGGCTCGTTGGAGCGCCCGACGATGACGTTGTGTGTCCCGAATTGCACTCAGCGACGGGCTTTCCCCACCAATGCAACAGAGTGTGCCCTTGGGAATGTACTGCACGGAATGTGAACCCCCCAGAAACATTCTATCACGGTCCCGTGTGTCTCTTGTGTTCACAAGGTTCCGGTCACAATGTCGTATAATTTCATGAAGAATGGTGTGGGTGCCAGCCCACCTACCATGTCTCGTCCCATTGCGAAAATCAAGAGCCAAGTCCCTCGGGCAGACAACATCAGTCCAAGGCGAGGAGAGAAGCTTCATGAATCCGGCATGTACCAGAAGGCACTTGCTGTCAGTGAGGCGCATGCTGTTGATGAGGAGCCCACTAATGGTACCATTACACGGAAGGTCGTGCGCCAGGTGGAGGTTCCATACACCCGCAAGGTATATTGTGCTTCACCTTGCATCTGGCTGCTTGTACTCCGTTGGCAATGTGACCCACCGTTCTGTTTCGCCCGGGGGTATCTGTTGTGTACTTTCTGCACCTTGTGTTGCACCAGCCGACAGGGGTGGTAATGGCCATCATTGTGATGCACGAACATGCAGGTGGGAAACTGGGCACAATGCCAATGGCGTCTTTGCAACTTCTTGCAATCCAGGATACGACACATTGCTCAATGTCATCCAGCCACACTGGAATATCAAACAAACCACACATCATGTTTCCTAGGTTTGATGTTTGGTGTGAATTACTCAGAAGGGCATTGCCTGCATCCTGTGGACTGTGATACTGATGACCTAGGATCGTCTCCCTCTGCAATCTGCTGCCATTTGTTACTGCATTGCTGTATCTTTTTGCGTTGCTTTGGGGGCGCCTTAAGCGCAGTGCGCGCGCAGTGCAGGCGCAGTGCAACTATTTGGGCGTCTAGCCGTATTGGAGACCCATACTTTGTGATACTAGGGGCATCATTGTTGCCCCTAGCCTAGGTTTTGATGCTTCTTCCACATTGGGGATATGGCATTTTTGGATATTCACCCACTTTCACCCATTTCCACCCCTTTTCACACTTTTTTGCTCAACTCCACCATGGACTCCCACACTTTGGTGTGGGCCTTTGAGTTGGGGTGACGGACTCCCCGGTTTTTGCCTGACCATAGTCGAATGCCCTATGCGAGGATGCATCGCTGCTGATGAGGATGCGTGGTTGTACCACAAATGGAAACCGGAGGTTGACGTGGATTCCCTCCTGCAAGCCAATTTGCCACCCGGTCCAGTTGAGGATGAAGTGGACACATACGAGGCTTTGGTGTACTAGCTGGCAGGGTGAGTGAGCTTTCGAATAAGGCCACTCCGGAGCATTCTGATTTTGTACTACAGAAAAGAACATATGTATGTGGCTTTCCGCATTTTGCATGATGTCTTATGTGAGGGGAAGGTAGCTTGCATTTGTCTTTAGCTAGGGTAGTTTGGGTGACCTAAATTCAGGGGCATTTGGAAGGGGTGTGCCTGGGGGTTCTTTAGGGAGGACCTTGTCTAAAAGTAGCGCGCAGTGTGCACGACGTGCGCAGTGCAAGGATTCCCCCTTTATTGCATTGACTTTGATGACTGTGTGCCAAGCTGCATTACTGTGATATCGCCATGCTTGACATCTGCATGATCCTGTGTCGTTTGTGTCATTGTGCAGCACCCTATGCTATAGGTGAAGGTCCCTGTCAAAGTGCCACAAGTTGTGAACGAAATGGTCGAGAAGAAGGTGCCGACGAAGAAGATGGTACCATACGATACCTTCAAGGAAGTGACGGAAACGTACACCGTAACCGAGGAACGCCCAGTGGTGGTTGATAAAGAGGTATGATTTGACCCATGGTGCTCCCATACTATATTGATCGTTTTTCTCCCCTAAAACCACAGTCACCGTTGCAATACAGCATCTTGCTATTTTGAGTGACCAGGTTGTGTATGCCTGTAAGACCCTTTGCAACCAAAGGGGACACTGGATTCCTCAATTTCATAAATCGGGATGACAAGTGCGAGCACATTTTCATAGGATGCAACAATCCAGTCCTGATGATGGGTTTCCCTTCCCAGTACGCAAGTATGGGCCCGTCCTAAAAGCGACAGTACCATAGTGTCATTGTGCTGAGACAAGACTGTGTTTGTGGGCGGCCTAACCTGGAACGTGACACATCAGAGGCACAGCCCTATGGGTTGTGGATGGAAATAGAACATGATCAATGGTGCATCATGCTCCATCTCATCCCATCTTACATGTATTTCGTACTTTAAGCGAATGCATCCATCCATAATTGTAGGGATCAATTCTGGGGGCATCCCCGTGATCCCCATTGGACTGGATATAGAGCTATTCATTGTGACAAACCAGAAAATATGAATATGATTGACTGTAACTCTCAACTATGCCCTCACACAACCCTCAAACCCCTCAAACAGGCCCTCTTTCCCATTACAATCACCGGACCATGGACAGTATGTTAGCACGCCGGGCGCGCCGGGCAAAGTTTGGGTGGGTGAAAAAAGGTTTGCCGGGGGGGGGGGGGGCTTCGAGCCCCTTTCCTAGACCCCCCCCCCTTCAGGGCTCGAAGGTCGGGAGGCCTAAAAAGTAGCCTGCACAACCCAAAAAAACCAACAGGTTTACTATGGTCACCATCACGAATCAGAATGTCATTGTCCTCGGTGGTTTCACTGTTCAGGCAGTTCAGGCAGTTGGCACAAACAATGTCCGATGCAACAGAATTTGCGTCATCCTGCATAACCTCTTCCACATGGGCAACTTCAGCAGTGTCCAATTGCTGGTGGGGGAAGGAAGGGGCCTCACACGGGCACGCTTGGCGCATTCTAGTGCAGAGTCGCGCACCAAATGATCCACAGGGGTAAAATGGTTCCCTGCTCTCAAGCGGTGTGCTTCTTGACAGCTAGCCTTTACTTGGGTTTTTAAAGGCAATAACCCTACAACTGAGCACCGCTTGTCTGCTATCCCTTTTGCTACCTTCTGTTGCAAAGCCCATCTTTGTTGGACAATCTGATTTCTGTCCTTCAAAGGGGTGGAGGGAAACATCTCATACGCAAAAACATGTTCCGAATCCCAAAATTCTTCATGGGGGGTGCATGGCACAGGAAAAGGTTTAAAAGGCAAAGCAATGATGTCCGACATTTTTCTTGGTAAAATGCACAAAACCCAGAAATGGTGCTGAAAAAAGATACTTGTTAGGACCGTTCAATGAGGAGAACTGATTTCCAGCACTTCCCTGCCCCCCACCAACAGTGGTGGTACTTATGTCCGGTCAATTCCGGCTACATTCCATAGCACAAAAAAAAAGGGATGCAGCGCCCCACCTTGGCCTCCTGTTGGCACTACACTTAAGAATCAGATGAATCATCTGATGAATTAGAAACAGCAGATCCTGAACTACTACCATCAGAAGTAGAATCAGAACTTGTGGAATCAGAGTCATAGTCAGTGCTTGAGCTTGAAGTGGAAGTGGACGTGGAAGTGGCACTGGAAGATGCAGCATGCGCCGAGGGTGCATAATCTAAGTCCCGGAGGCGAGAATCAACATCTGACCTCTGAACTGCGCACTCCGGACAAAACCATGAGTGGTCAGGAATGTTAATGACGGGGTTCACAACACTTCTGATGGTAGTGTCAAAAGGAGAGGTTGCGGCCACCTTCATAGCCCCCGAGGGATGGGTGGGGTGTGAGTGCGTATTTCACTTAGCCCACTTTATAAGGGGGTTGGGCATTGCGACTCCTGAGGAGGAGCCCTGGGCGCCCCCAGTCCTCAGTTTTTTCTTTTGCCCCCTCCCCGAATTGGATCCGCCAAAAAAGGGTGTTACACCTGTCGGACATCAGCCATCATGGTTGAGCGCACTAGGGGAACTGCCCGTGCCCCTTTTATACCCTGTAGGGTCCGGCGGGAGTTAAGTCCGGGATTTTTTTCAGTTTGCTGGGTAAAAAATACCCAAATTTTTGTTTCATGAATGGTCGTGACCTTCGAGCCCCTTTCCTGGACCCCCCTCCCCCTTCCTTCGGAGGGCTCGAACCCCCCCCCCCCCCGCGCGCAAACCTTTTTTCCCCTTCCCTTTTCTCCTATTTCCTCGTTTCCCATTTTTTGTCCCCGTGTTTAGGACCCCCGAGAAGGCGTACTAGAAACCCATACATCGTGATACTAGGGGCATCATTGTTGTTTGAAAACGGGTATTTTGATGCTTCTTTCGCATTAGGGATATGGTATATTTGCACTTTCACCCAATTTCTCCTATTTTCACCCCTTGTTCACATTTTTTGCTCATTTCCACCACATCCACTCTTTTCCAGGTTGATTTCTCCCCACCATGGGGAACTTGAGAAGGCAGGGTTATGTAGCAGTATTGATCTGTCCCCACGCATGTTTGGCCCATTGTAGATGACCCAAGCACCACCTCACGAGATGATTGTGAAGATGATGACGAAGATATTTGTGCTTTGTGTTGTCACAAATGCACCACCACTGTTTGCGGGCAGTGCAATGAGAAGTATTGAGCCAAATGTATTGACCCTCACACGTGTGGGGATGAAGTTGTGCATGTTCCACCATAATTCTGTAATCCTTCTTTACTTGTGTGACATTCCCATGTTACAATACACCCTATATTATTTCCTTGGAACACAATACTAGGCAAGGGTTACGGTTGTCGAATAACGATGCATGAAAGCTTTTTTGTTGGCCCGTAGTTGTGCTTTGTTGTGTCATTCGTGCTTAGGGTTTAGGGTTCCTGGGCTGGACGAGGGAGTGATGTTTGGTGGTAAAGTATTGGGATAGATGGCCGGAACATGGATTTGGATGTTGAATGTGCGCCGGACAAACATACCCTCATGGTGTGTGTCTTACATTTTGGCCCACCTGAAAGCGATAATACCATGGAGTTGCTGTGCGCATGCAGCATGGCCTTTCGGGTGCTCCTCTTGCACTGCAGGCGTTGCAGAGTTAGAGAAAGCCTAGTTTATTGTAGACCACTGAGGAAACAAACCAGATAACTAAAGAACAGTGCACATTGACCTTTTGACACCATGGCTCCATCAACGTAAAGACTATAGCCCTAGCTCAACCATGGGGGGCGCTTACCTGTGAGGCCTAACACCAACCCCCCCCCCCACCCCCCCCCCTTGGACCCCCCAACCCATACGAGTGAGGACCTGGTCAGAACTGGCAACTTGGGGGCTAGCGGCGCCCGGTAATTTTTTTTGAGCCTAGAAAATTTGCAAAAACACTTGATTTCCCCCCACTTGTTTACATTCAAAATGCTCACAATGAGTTGGGGAATGCCGTGCCACATGTCTTCTTCTGCCGGCCAGGAAGCCTTTGTTGATTCAAAGGTACATCTGTTGGAATATGGTAGTGTTTTTCATTTGTTGTGAGTGGTAAAACCAAATTTCATCCCACTTGTGCATATTCAAAATGCTCAGAATGAAATGGGGAATTCAAAAATGCCCCCAAAATGGAGAAATTTTTTCGACCCCGCAGCCCACGCCGCGGGGGTTGGTGTCTAGAACTGAATTGCAGACCCCCCATGGGCTCAACATGCAAAAGCGTGGATGGGAATTTCATCTTTCTCCTTTGCACTCGGTCAAAAGTAGCAGAGCCCCAATACCAATTCTTTCCCCATACCCCTTGGATAAGGCAATATATTGCACAATGGTTGAGTTCTTGGTTGTAATATGACTATGTGTGATGTGTGGATGTGGGTGTCGCTGCACTCCGTGTTGTTGTACACAGGTTGCAATGCATTGCACATCGAAATGGTACTTTCTTTGAAGTGCCCCATCTTGCCCCATTCGGTGCTCAATAGTGTTCATAACCACAACTTCAATACAATTCACACGGGCTTGAGGTTTTAGCTCAACAACAACGCAGAAACTACAATATTCCATAAGTAGGCAAGTTTCCCAAAGTGAGCACCGCAGGTGGTGCAAGAAAAGCGTTCTCAATCAGCATGGGCCTTGTAACCCATGGGCTTGGCTGAACACCACCAACGTGAAACAGAACAAGACTATCTGTTGGTCCATGTTGGTCCAGCAAAGTCGCATCGCTTGGCCACAGCCAAAGCAACCATGCACAATTATCAAGCCACTCCTCCCACACGCCCCACTCTATCCATTGCAACTAGGCTATTTGCAAACCACCAACCGGTGTTGGACAAGGGTCTAGTCCCCAATTGTGACTGGGTCGCCTTGAGCATCCTCCATCTCCCCAATATGGCATGGGCCCTCGACGGTAGTGGTCAAGTAGCCACTTGTGATTTCATCCCCGCGCTTGCCATTGGGGAACCCCACGACGGCAGGGGTTATGTAGCCATCTTGCCCACATGTGGGCCCCCGTGATCAGCAAGGGGGAGGTGATCCTCCTCGATGGCGGTTTCTCCAGAACAAAGCATGGAATTATACCATATCCGAAGCTAAAGAACAAGGATCACCCAAGATGGCAAGCCAAGTACAATGATGGGCACTCCTTCATTCGGGGTAGTGGAGAGCATCCGTTTGCCCAATTGTACACCTAGGCTGTGTGCCACGACCCGAGCACGAAGTTGGGGATGAATTTGGAGGAGTCTCTCCTCTGTACAAAGCGATGGTGTCAACACATCAACGTGCATGGAGGTTTTTTGTTCTGGTGTATATTTCGTGGACAGTGTGCACTAAAGCTAATTCCCCTTACCCTATTTACCCTATATTGCCCGCGGTGCGCCCACGGTGCGCAGTCCTAGCTTGCACAACACTCATATGTTGTGGGGCATATCCCACTTTGCTACTTGGCATGATGTACATGGCCGCGAGGACGGTTGCCACCAACTGCCAGAAGCATCCACCGAGTCCAGCCATTTGAGGCTTATCCACCGGGCAAGGCAGTCCAACCATGAGCAAATTCATGGTTGAAGGAGACATGGGCAGAGAGAGCCACTCCCAAAATGTGTGCGCCTATGTTGAATGCCACTCAACAAACTAGCAGGGGCCGGCACAAGGTAAGGGCATGCCAGGAATCCATGTCTTTGTCCACCAGACACCTTTTGCTCACAGGTTTTGCGTACATCATGGCGTCCCTGCCAATCAGCTTGTCCTCGGGCCCAATGGGTTTGCAAAGTCCCAAAACAGTAGGGACCTCTCAGAGTGGCCCACCTCCAGTACTGTGGCAGTATTGATGGAGACAAGTCAAGTGCCACAGGGCGCCTTGAGTGCCATTACAATAATGTGTCGTATTCGATTGTATTATGAGATAGGAGCAGTATTTCTCTCGGAGGGTGAGCGGAAGGCTGGGGTACAAGAATTTAAGAAGTTCAGGGTCTGGGTGTTGCTATGTGGTGAATCATCAGGTGCTTTGTGCTTTGTTTCTGTGTGCTATGAAACCTGGATTCCAGTACTATATTACCTCATTTTGCGCATCATATGCCCTTCCTGACAAAGGCTAACAAGCCCAGGGTTGGTTCATTTGGGCAAAGTTCCCTTGGCAGTGTCGGATTGTCAAATAAGCCAGGAAATGCCAAAGGGAGTGGTGGGGTGATGTTACATACATGGCATCCTTGCAACGTTTTAGGTGTGGGTCAAGAAGATCGTAAAGGAGACTGTGATGCAGCCCTACGAAGTGGAGAAGACTCGCACTCGCAAGGTCCCAGTGAAGGAGTACAAGGAAGTGCAAGGTTTTGAGACCATCCGTGTGCCTCAAGAGAAGGTTATCATGGCTGATAGCTTCCGTGTTGATGAGGTTGAGGAGACCAAAATCGTCGAAGTTGAGGAGCTGCAGGTGCCCTTTCTCAATGTCCGATGCCAACGCTCCCACGTTTCCTTGTCCACTGCTACCTTCTGTTGTGTTTTGCACTTTTGCATCCACCTGCATCCACCTCCTCACCCTCTTGGCCCTCCCCCCTCAGGTTCCACCTACACTTTGGCTTTGCTCACCTTAATTGGGCCTCACCCCCCTTCCACTGAAACCCCAAAAGTTCCCAGAATGCTTTTGGGGGTCCTGTGAATTGAGCCCTTTTTGGCAGGGGGGGGGGGGCTGAGCAACAGGGCTCGATTGACAACCCCCCCCCCCCCCTGAGTTGAAAACCCGCGTTTCCCAATTCACTGTATGAGCAGGGTTTTCATTTTGTCCCAGATGTGTCTGCTTTTTATGTTTGCTTTTTTCCTGCACCACCGTCTCCATTGCATTATGTCCTTTGTTTTGTCATTCACACCAGGAATTTGAGTTGCAGCCGGTTGCACGAGGCGAACCCACTGTCCACAAGACCCGTGACCTCGGCCGCACTGGCAACCGCCTCGCCCGCCGGGTGGCGGCGGATGATCATATGTCTGATGCTGACACCGACAGCCGTGCGGGCACGCCCGAGTCCTTCCGTGGTGACCATGCTGCGATGAGAGGCTCGTATGCTGTTGCCGGGAGGCGGAACAAGGCCTTACCTGGCCAGCACCAAGCGAACTTCCGCTCTGGGGGCCATCAGATGGCGGGCCAGCTCACGGGCGGCCAGCGGCTCGGGGTTTATGTGGTGAACATGGAACCCCGCGGTGCTGGGGTCAGTGTAACAGCAGTGGCTGCCGGTGGTATGGCCAAACGTCATGGGGTATGCCACTGCACCTGCGGACCATGACACACTGCAGGCCCAGGCTTAAAGTGGGGGTCGAAACCCCACCCTTTGGGAGGAGGTGTCGGTTTTTTTGCCCCAGACGCTTCCATCAGCCCCTGAACTGCCCTGCATCCATTTTGTAGCCGCCTGAATTGCCCGCAAGCGCTTTTGAAACAGCAGTAGCTGCCTTTGTAATCTCTTGTGGCACGTTCCTCCATTCCTCCAGCATTCCCCCAACTGTTCAGAGGCATTGAGGAAGTGAAATAACTCCGAGGAAATTGGTTTTGCTCAGTTTTACCTCATTTTCTTTTATCAGCCTTACCAAACACCCCAACGTCTCACGAGAGGGCCCGTGTCATTTCCGGGCCACTATTGATAGTGGCCCCCCACCCAGGCCAAACCATCCTGCACATGCGTGCTTTTATACCATATTACTGCACCCCTCTCCCCTTAAATATAGCCAACAAGCAACAAGCAACAAGCAACAAGCAACAAGCAACAACAATCAACAACAACCATTTCTCCTTTCCGGCTTGGCCGTTCCTTTGTTCCAATGCATCAGGCTCTACTCTACTCTAGCCATCTTCTACTTTGACACATGGCTTTCCCAAATCCGGAGTTGGAGCCCCAAACTCACCAGTGGCAGCCTGGGGTGCACGCGCCAAGTCAGAAGGTGCCCTCTAGGGGGGGGGGGGGTGGAAACAAAATCCGGGTGAATTTTTTTGTACCCCCCCCCCGTCCGGGGGTACCCCCCGAAAAAAAAGCTGCCCCATGTAGGATATTTTTTTGGCCAAGAGGAATTTTTTTACTATGTGCTACTTGAATTTGCATGTCACCTTCACTTTGGCACATTGTATGACATTGGCACATGAACTACTATTGAGATAAAAGTATTTGGTTGTTTTTTTTGCATGGTGCCAATGGCACCCCCTTTTTTTTGTTAATTCTTTTTCATCAAGCCGTCAATGCCGTTGAGCGCCAAATATCGCAAGACCAGGCACTATACAAATGTCGTTTGTTGCAAGGTGCTTTCCAGCGGAGATCAGCAAGACGGGCCGCTATACAAATGTTGTTTGTTGCGAAGTTGTAGTCAGATAAAACCACGGGAGAAAAGTTTTTTGGCAATGTGCGTGCAAGAACGGCGTAGTGCAACACTGTGCACCATTCACACACATACACAGACATACTAACACACCAACACACAAACCGTAGCCTCGGTGAGAACCAATCTTTGTTGGCAAGCCATTGTGGCGTAGCGATCATCAACCAGCATGCAAGAAGGCAATGGGGACATGACATTGTGGGGTCCACTGTAGACTTGGGCAACCTGCAGAACGGCCAGAATGGACATCAATCACCCTTGTCTTTTAATGATGCTCGTTCGGTTTCTCGCCCTAGATAGGGTGTATTGCCTTATCTGGGGACTCTTTCCTACCGATCAGAGGCCAAGGTGGGGCGCTGCACTGCAGCCGGAACACACCGGGGGTCTTTGTGCCCTTAAACACAAATACCACCCATATTGGCTACAATATCCATGGTTACCTTGAAAAGCACCCTCCTTGCACCTTCCAAACCCAAACACAATGGAGAGGTTAGTTAACAAGACATTCGCAATGCCAGAGCTAACCACGGCACACGCACACGGCAAAAACGACCCCTCAAGGCACTGTATAAGGAGGGCATGGTCTGGAGGCACATGTAGTTCACGCCCCCCCCCCCCCATCAGAAGTCCGGCTACCATTAGCAGACACTGACAACTCTAAAGTAGCAAAGAGGAAATCCATGTACCCACTACTGCAATCTGTACTAGTGGAGCCCTATGCTTCTACCATGATGTGGACACATCAACCGGTGAAAGTCTGGGCACAAAAGGCTGGCAAATCGGATCAACTAGATGCCAAAAAACAATATCTTATTCAGTATTCACCTATAGTCATAGTGGTTGAGCCAACGCAAGGTGAACGTCCGGAGAAGGTGGGATTTCTGATCAACGATACCTTTAGTGATGGCATCACTGCCTTCCTTGTGGATGCAAACACTGTTTGCAAAGAGGGAGTGCACACGTCGCTTGGAGGCAACAACAGCGGGTTGCAACGCGAGGGCGACATCCCCCGTGGTCCCTGGAAACATACACTTTGCTTGAAGGAACAAATGGATGCCTGAGTATCGCCAATGCCACGCAATTGCAATGGATTGGGTGGGAACTCCCTGTCCCTTGCTCCCTAGGGCCTAAAGAATGATCGTGTGCCACTCGCCCGATCACAAATGCGAATCGCAAATTGGCTGGTGCGAGGGACTCAAGATACCTGGGAAACCCAAGATGAGTCGTAACGGTAAGATACTATGGGAGATGTCTCGTATCCCCGTGGCCGTTTATTTTTTACGCATTGCACGCGATCATTGGAATTTGTACATAGAGCAATCCCTGGCAGAAAAAGCCTTAGGAAGAGAGGAACGCAGCCTCCCTCCGATCTGCGCGAGTTGCTTCTTAGTTCCCTTGGAAAAACACGTCTTCTTCTGCTTCCTGTGAGCCACAACACCGGTCCAAACAGCAAAGTGACCCGCGCTCTTCGTTTGTTGGATGAGTTTTTCCGCAACTTGCTGTTTTTCTTGTGCCTTGGCCGTCGCAGCCTGCTCTGCCTTGTCTGAGCCTTTCTTTCCCAAGCAAACGCATCAGCTATGGACTCTTCCTCTTTCTCAAATGCTTGAATGGCCTTCCTTTCAGCTATCCGCACGGAATTGTAGGCTTGTTCGGCATAGTAGGAGTAGCAGTAGCATCAGTACTAGTAGCAGTAGCCGTGGAGCGAGCAATGAATCAGTGACCACCAGTGATGGTGAAGACGGTGCATCTGCAATTAATTTGGATGAGGCAGGTTGGTCTGATATGTGTCTGGCTGTGTACATGCTGTCAGAACTAGAGGAGTTCGAATTGAAAGATTGATTGGCAATAGCAGCATGTTTGCGATTGTTTTGTGCTGTATGGAGGTAGGGCCGCTGCAAGGACCCTCCCCTTGCGGTGTGTGGTACCCATGGCCACACATAACGAAGCTGATGGTACCCTGATGATCAATGGGCCGCGGTGCGAACTGTCGGATAACACCTGGGCCGCATACCCAAATGTTCGAAGGTGCCTAGCACTCTGTTTTTCATCCTTTTTATTTGTTTTTACAAGCTGGTTATGTCCTACATGGTTTTTCTCTTTACCTGCGGTTCGTGTAGGTGCTGCCTTCAAGACGACCCGTCATAAGTGCCCGTAATTTTGCCTGCAGTTCGTGTAGGTGCTGCCTTCACAACGACCCGTCATAAGTGCCATAATTTTGCCTGCAGTTCATGTTGGTGCTGCCTTCACGACGACCCGTCATAAGTGCCCGTAATTTTACCTGCAGTTTGTGTAGGCTTTGGGTACACTTTTGCTACACTTGCAACATGCACCACCCCAGGTAAATCTCTAAGGAAAACGGCACGCTACTTTCACAGGTGAAATTGAAAATCTTGTCGGTAAATTTCGTGGTTTTTGTGTACCTAAATGTGTGCGATGAAGGACGAGCACCACGGTGACATGTGTTTTGACTAGGTTTCAAGGCCGTTTTGGGCCAAAAAAGGCGGTGTTGAGGCACAAAATGCGCAGTTTTGGGAGGGCACCTCCCAACTTGGCGCCCCTGCCCCGGGGTGCCACCGCTGAGTTTTTAAAACTTGGAATTGGCAAGGGCACCACCTAGGCTCTAGGGTGGCTAGAGTAGAGTAGAGCCCGAAGCGTTGGAACGGAGTAATGGCCAACAGGAGAAGTGCTTGTTGCTTGTTGCTTGTCGCTAGCTGGATTTAAGGGGAGAGGGGTGTAGTAATATATATGGCATAACACGGCAACGGCCACCCCCCCCCCTCCCCGTGAGTTGGAGAGGATTGGAGGGCAAGCAAGGACCACATCCCCTATTTTAAGGGTGGGGAGCACAAATAAACACCCTTGAGAAGGTTTTTTGATGCTTGGGGTGGGGCATTTGGCCTCACAATGGTGTGGCCGGGGCTAGAAATAGGGTATGACATCACCAAAAATAGGGTCACCCATGACATCACCAAAATAGCAAAATATGCATGGTTGGCCCAAAAAATGGTACCGTGAGGTGTAGGTCCCCCCTCCCTTGGCCCCAGTGGGGCAAAAGGGTGAGGATTGGATCCAAGGGAAGGCATTGGTGGCAATGGTATGGGGTGTTGGTGGGTTTTGTGATGCAGAGAGCGCTATTTTTAGATTTTGAGGCTATTTTGGGGGGGGTGATGTCAGAAGGTAAGAATAACCTAATTTTAGCACTTTTGAAGGGCCATGGCAACCTGCCACTATCTCAAATGGACCCGAAACCTATTTCTTTGGATTTCCCGACCCCAAAATAGGGGGGAGGGGGGGTGTCCCCAACTCCAACCCAACCCCGGCCGGTGGGGCCCTGGGGGGGGGGGGGGGTGGCCGTTGCCGTGTTATGCCATATACATACATACATACATGCATACATACATACATATATATATATATATATATATATATATATATATATATATATATATAGATATATCCTCTAATCTACACCCCTCTCCCTAACTCTAGGTGGCTCTACACCATGGCTCTAAGGTACGTGCAAAGTGTAAAAATTGGTGCATCCATGTGGCGAAAACGTGCTACACTTGGTCAAAAAGGACTCAAAATGGGCCATTTTTGAGGGTTTTGGGACCTTAGAGCGGCCAAAAAAGGCGAAGATCGGGGCCCAGATTGGCTCATGTCATTTGTTTGTGCACCCCAAAAGCGCGTTTTTGACTCATTTTTCACCCATTTTTGGTCCCAAAACCGCCCATTTTCAAGGCATTTTAGGATTTACATAGGCCAAAATGCGTTCTACACGGGCTCAAAACGGGCTAAAACCACTTGTTTGAGCATCCCAAATAGTTCACGATCACTTTTGGAAAAACACATTTTTGACCCATTTTTGACCCCCTTTTGGTCGCAAAACGGCCCATTTTTAAGGCATTTTGGTATTTTCCATGGGCCAAAACGCCTCACCATGGGCTCAAAACAGGCTAAAAACACTTGTTTGAACATCCCAAGTGGTCTAGGAACAATTTTGGAAAAAATATTTTTTTCGTCCCGGGCACCATGGTGAACCCATCATTGGCCCCCACCGTGTGCGCCCCAGGCTAGGCTGCCCTTTGGCTCCACCAAGTGACCACTTGTACGGGGCTCTAGGCGTCTCGTTGGGCGATTTTGAGCCTTAGAAACCACAAAAAGTGGGGGGTTGCGGGTGGACTGTTTTGGGGCACAAAAAGCGCAGTTTTGGGAGGGCATCTCCCTTGGCGCCCCCACCCCGGGGCGCCGCCAGTGATTTTTTTGGCTCAAAACTTGGATTCGGCAGGGGCACCACCCGGGGTATGAGATGGCTGCAGAGTAGAGAAGCGGTGGAACGGAGTAATGGCCAAAACGGAAAGGAGAAGTGTTGCTTGCTTGCAAGCTTGTTGCTTGCTCGCTTGTTAGCTAGATTTAAGGGGAGAGGGGTGTAGTAATATGTGGTATATGAGAGCTTCCCCCCCCCCTCCTTGGGGTTCAAAGGACCCCTTGGTCGGGGCGCATAGCGCCATGTGTGGGGCCAAAGGCCCCTGGTATGCAAGAAAATGCTCTCTTGCCACCGTATGCCACCCCGTTTACCCGTGGATCAAAGGAATTGCGGCCTATAGTGTGTAGACACTGTCTGCCCCATGTAGACACCGTCTGCTCGACGCGGTCTGCCATGGTAGACACTGCCGGCATGTTGTAGACGTGAAGAGGCAATATTTGGGAAGCGGGCCGAAGGCCCCCTTCGCCCAAAACGGTCCGCTAACATTGTTAACCCGTTTATAGGAGCCAAGCGGTTTGTAGTCTGTCGACACCAAGGGGGGGGGCGTTTCTGCGGAGAACGACAGCATGGGGGTTTTTACATAACCCCCCCCTTTTTGCGTTCGCCAAATTTTTAGGCAAAAGTAGGGTTTTCACATAACCGAAACCCCCTCCCTTTTTGGGGGGAAGGGTTTGCTTAGCGCACCTCACACTACCACTATATAGCATTTCTGACCACTTGTGAGCCCTTGAGAAAGCAGCGGTGAGGTAGCCAATTCGCTTTGTTGTGTGGCCCCTTGAGTTGGGTTTTTTTTTTTTTACTAGGTAACAGTTTACTAGGTTCACTAGATTTTACTAGGTATTGGGAACCTAGTAAAAAAAAGTTTTTCTTTCCAGTAAAAAAGAAAATGTTTTTTACTAGGTTACTAGGTAGCCACCTTGCCCACTTGTGGGCCCCTTCTGATTCTGCCCCCCGCTTTGAAGCGGTGGGGACCCCCAGGCGGCAGGGGTTATGTAGCCACCTCGCCCACTTGTGGGCCACTTGTGATTCTGCCCCCCACTCTAAAGCGGTCGGGACCCCCCGGGCGGCAGGGGTTATGTAGCCACCTTGCCCACTTGTGGGCCACCTCTGATTCTGCCCCCCGCTCTGAAGCGGTGGGGACCCCCCCCCCCCCCCCGCTGCCGGCGGCAAGGGTTATGTAGCCACCTTGCCCACTTGTGGGCCACTTCTGATTTTGCCCCCCGCTCTGAAGCCCCCCGCTCTGAAGCGGTGGGGTCCCCCCAGGCGGCAGGGGTTATGTAGCCACCTTGCCCACTTGTGGGCCACTTCTGATTTTGCCCTGCGCTCTGAAGCCCCCCGCTCTGAAGCGGTGGGGTTCCCCCAGGCGGCAGGGGTTATGTAGCCACCTCACCCACTTGTGGGCCACTTCTGATTCTGCCCCCCGCTCTAAAGCGGTCGGGACCCCCCAGGGGGCAAGGGTTATGTAGCCACCTTGCCCACTTGTGGGGCACCTGTGATTTTGCCCCCCGCTCTAAAGCGGTGGGGACCCCCCCGGCGGCAGGGGTTATGTAGCCACCTTGCCCACTTGTGGGCCACTTCTGATTTTGCCCCCCGCTCTGAAGCCCCCCGCTCTGAAGCGGTGGGGTCCCCCCAGGCGGCAGGGGTTATGTAGCCACCTCACCCACTTGTGGGCCACTTCTGATTCTGCCCCCCGCTCTAAAGCGGTCGGGACCCCCCAGGGGGCAGGGGTTATGTAGCCACCTTGCCCACTTGTGGGCCACTTCTGATTTTGCCCTGCGCTCTGAAGCGGTGGGGACCCCCCCGGCGGCAGGGGTTATGTAGCCACCTCACCCACTTGTGGGCCACTTCTGATTCTGCCCCCCGCTCTAAAGCGGTCGGGACCCCCCAGGGGGCAGGGGTTATGTAGCCACCTTGCCCACTTGTGGGGCACCTGTGATTTTGCCCCCCGCTCTGAAGCGGTGGGGACCCCCCCGGCGGCAGGGGTTATGTAGCCACCTTGCCCACTTGTGGGCCACTTCTGATTTTGCCCCCCGCTCTGAAGCCCCCCGCTCTGAAGCGGTGGGGTCCCCCCAGGCGGCAGGGGTTATGTAGCCACCTCACCCACTTGTGGGCCACTTCTGATTCTGCCCCCCGCTCTAAAGCGGTCGGGACCCCCCAGGGGGCAGGGGTTATGTAGCCACCTTGCCCACTTGTGGGGCACCTGTGATTTTGCCCCCCGCTCTGAAGCGGTGGGGACCCCCCCGGCGGCAGGGGTTATGTAGCCACCTTGCCCACTTGTGGGCCACCTCTGATTCTGCCACCCGCGTGCGTTGGTTAGGAACATTTTGGCTAATTTGGATTTTGTCCCCTCTTGTTTGATGGACCCCCCGGACATCAATGGGTAGCAAGTGGAAGTTGAATCTTTGTGATAGGGGGGTGTACTTTGGAAGGCACAACGATTGCACATCCGTCGGCCATGGGCTTGAGACACACCCAAGGTGCGAAGCTTAGTGGAGAATTCTTGTTGTTTTCCCGGCCAAACGCAGAAGTGGCACTGCAATGGAGTGGCAAGTTTGGTCCAACCATCGACGTGGACGCAGCGAGCACCACCTTTGTGGACTTGTACATCACCGATGAGGGAAGATGGGAAGTAGACCCGAACATCTTGAATACGTTCATCGATGCTGCGGCCCAAGACATCAAGTACTGCCCTGTGATCGTAGCAGAGCCATACGATGGAATGAAGGCTTGCGACTTGCGCCTTGCAGATGATGTACGATGTTGCCTCTTTTGTGATGCGGCAGTGCCCTTACGCATAATGTTGGACCATGTGGCAGAGCACATTGCTAAAGGTGACGCCGTGGCGGATGCACGCCACTGTGGAAAAGCGGAGCCATGTGGCTTTTGCGGTCGTTCCACCGGGACTTGCGAAACCACGTTGAATGGGATGAAGGTGTGCACCAACTGCCCTTACCGGTATAGCTTCAAGTACAAGAAGGCATTGGAAAAGAAGCACAATGTCCCACGAAAGTGTCCGTTTCCGATGTGCCCTGCATCCGCATTCACATTGAATATCAAGTACCACCTGCGGCTCGTGCATCCCGGCTTGGACCCCGAAACAATTGAAGTAAGTGATTGGGTTGTGGAGAAGCAGATTGCCCGGCGTGCTCGGAAGACAAAGACGGAGAAAGGAGAAAAGGTGCGGCGGATTATCATTCATGTGGACAAGGAAGCGGAGGAAGGCATGGGACAAGCCACAACCACGGGTGATGAAGGAGGGGACAAATATGGCACACAATGACCTACGAGTGAGGCCGATGAAGATTGGCGTCCAGAGCGTCGTGTCCGATGAGTCCGACAGGTCCGACACGGATAGTTCGTCAACAACCAATTCTAGTAGTGGTGGGATGTCCTCTACATCATTGGAGTCTAGTTCCGAAAGCAGCAGTTCGGACAGCAGTGCCAAAGTGGTCGTCGCGACAGGACACAAGAAAGTGTACAAGAAGACCGCCAAGCAACCCCGCGGGCAAGGCAAGCAAGCGAAAAGTGGGAAGGCACCTGTGGCAGCTTCAGTGGCACATAAGCGACAAGCACCAGAACTGAAGTCGAGTAGCGACTCCAAAAGGCAGCGGAAGTAGAAGATTATGTGAGGTGCATAAGCAGGTGCATAAGACGTTACGCTATGGCGGGGGGCTTGGGACCAACACAGTGCAAGCGGTGCCTTGAGGAAATGGAGATTGAAGTGAAAGTGGTAGATGGGTCTTACCGCTAGGGAGTTTTTTTTTGGGGGGGGGGGGGGCTGCGAAGTGCATGCGGTTCCGCGCATTGCCGCGAGACACACAACGACACACAACCATAGCGTGACAGACGATGTACTTGTTGTTGGCACAACCCAAGTTCCGGGATTGGGCACCCCGTGAAACACGAAACGACCCGAAATGACCGCATTGTGGGATTGGGCACCCCATGAAGCGGTGATCCGAAACGCGAAACGATTCAAAACGACTGTATTGTGGGACTGGGCACCCCATGAAGCGGTGACGTGAAACGTGACGAAACGTACGTCTTGCAGGATTGGGCACCCTGTGAGGCACCCTCTTCGGTGTTGGGCCGCGCCGAAGAGAAATCGTCCATGCCCCCCCCCCCCCCCCCGGCAGGGGGTGTGGGCGGCTACAACCACCATTGCATTGCTGAGGAGGTAGAGTGGAGGCCTCCGTTGTTGTATGCTAACCCCTTAGGCCACCGCGTCCTTGCCACACCTGATATGTGAAACAGCAGCATCAAGTAAGCATGCAAAGATCCATCACTTTTGAAGCAAGACACCCCCAAATTTCTTTCTGCATGCCCAAAAAATGGGGAAATACGCACTTGTGCACATCCAAGGTAACCCCCCGCGGCGCGTTTTGGAAAATTTCAGTTGCGCGCAAAAGGGGTAAAACCCCCCCCTTTCTTCGAAGTGGCCAATTTTAGGCAAAACCCCATGACTTCACATTTCGCAGAAATGCCCCCCCCCCCCCCTGGTCGACACTGTGTGCCCCAAGTAGACACAGCCTACCCCTTGTAGACAATGCTTGCCTGTTGTTGCCCCTTCTGTTTTTTGGAGGTGGGGGGGGGGGGGAACAAGGGGGCAAAATCAGAATTGGCTTCCTCAACCCTGCCTTCTTGGGGGCCCATAGGTGGACAAAGTGGCTACATCACTCCTGTCTTCTCGGGGTGCCCGAAGGAGGGCGGAATGGCTACATAACCCCTGCTGTCTAGGGGGTCCCCATCAAGGGGACAAAATCAGAAGTGGCTACATCACCCCTGCCTCCTCGGGGTGCCCTAAGAAGGGCGGAATGGCTACATAGCCTCTGCCGTCTAGGGGGGTCCCCAACAAGGGGACAACAGTATTAGTGGCTTCCTCGCCCCGACCTTCTCGGGGGGACCATAGGTGAGCAAAGTGGCTACATAACCCCTGCCTTCTCAGGGATCCCCAACGGGGGGGGGCTACATAACCTCTGCCATGGTTGAGGCGTTGGGATAGACTAATGGCCAAAAATGTGGCTCCACAATACGGCTCTAAGGTACATGGGAAGTGTATGACTTGGTGCCTACATGTGGCGAAATGGGCTAATCTTGGTCAAAATGGGCTTGAAATGGGCGCTATTGTCCGGTTTGAGCACCCCAAATGGTCCAATATCATTTTTGGAAAAACACATTTCTGACCGCTTATATATGTATAGGGCACATGTCACTTTTATACGAAAATTTCACAAAAACACGCTTGTAGATCGGGGAGTTGGGAGGAATGTAAAAAGCTACATAGCCTGTGCCGTGTCACCAGAGCAGGGAGGAATCAAAAAGAAGTTTTGTTTTTTTATTTCCAGAAACTGAGAAAAAATTTTCTTTTACTCAGTAAACAACAAAGAAGATAAAATGTTTCACTCAGTTTGGAATGGAAAACCCCCAAGATATAGTAACTCTGAGTATAAAAGTTTCTTTTAAATCAGTGATTGAGTCAAGTTTTACCACAGACCTGCATGTGTGTGATGGACCTCAGATGCATGGGCTGGTTTCAGGGAGGTTTCAAAGGAGACAAGCGTAGAGTCGGGGGGCTCACAGTTTCACACGACAGGTGAACAGAAGCAAGAAAGAACTCTTTTTGTGGAAAGTAGAATGTTGCTCCACAGAGTTCTGGGCTAAGGGAGGCCACAGGTGATCCACGCACTCCCTAGCGAGCTGGCCCAGCAGCACATGGTAAGGGGAGTAAGCCCCCCATATTGATGCTTTCATGTAACACATTCCCATATTAGAGGGTAACCCCCTCCCTGAGCATGTGGGGGTGGGCGTGCCCTCCAGCTTGGTAGGTGTTGCCCCCCCCCCCCCTTTTTCCGCTCGTGTGTTTGTGATGTCCCGGGGGGGGGGGTCAATGCTAGGTTTTGCCCTCCAACGGACCTCTTTAGAGATAATGCTTCTTTCAGCATGCATTCTGTTCGGGATGAGTGACATGTTTTGTGTACATGATTGACAAAAATGGCTTCTTTTTACAGGATTGACAGTGCGGATGACTTGCAGCATGCTATGTGCTGCCATTTTGCATGTACAACTGTGTGCAATCGTTCATCCCATGTGACATCAACAGGCAGCACGTTTTGTAAATGTGATGTGATCGCCACAAATGGTTTTTTCCATTGGCTTCTTTTTGCAATATGGCAAACCTCACACACCACACACCACAAAAAGAAAGATGCAAACAAGAGCACAACACTGGAATTCATGCATCATATGTTTGCAATCACTTTGCCATACACGGTTGGGGGGGTTAGCCTTCCACTTGTGGTGCTGCAGTGGGGCGTGCAATCCCGCCATGGTGGGTTTTTACCCTCCAGTTTGGGGGCAGGGGGCCCCCAAGAGGCCTATGCCCCCAGACCTCCCAAAGGGGCTTTTTCAGCCACAGTGTCCTGTCATGCTCCCCAAGTGTTTTGGTTCGGTTTGGGTTTGGGGAAAAGGGGATCCAGTGATAGATCCTGGTAGAGACTGGATCCCTGTGGAGTATTGGCAACAGGTGCACCTTATGAGGAAATCATTCCATCAGTTTTGCCCACCCCACACCCCCACAAACAATCCACATTATCCGAAATCAAGTTGGCCAAAAAAAAATAGCGCATGCTTCGCACAGTGCACAGGTTCCTCCTCCCCCACAACTGCTTCCTGTGCGTCATCTACCAGTGTGTCTTGGGGGCCAGGGCGAGACAGGGGAGATGTGCCTCCTTTACGAGAGGAGCACGTCCTGCACAAGACCCAGTGGAGCCTGTTGCCGTACCCCGCATCCATCATGCCCGTCCCATTACTTTCCAACAGCCATGCTTTTTGGCTTCAACAGGTGCAGGTGGGTGATATCATCCAGTCCGTGGGGCGCACTCCGATTGCAGATCTGAAATCCTTCCGTCGTGCAGTGGAGCTTTATGTGGGAGGCAGCCTCCTGCTGAAAATTCAGCGGAATCGACAGACCATGGAAGTGCAGCTGCACGGCAATGGTGGTGCCAGTGGTTCGTTTTTACCCTCCCCTCCACAGAAAGCCTCACCGCGTGCTGATGCGACCTCATATCAGAGGTCTTTCGGCTTGCCTAAAAATGTTGGCGCCAGCTACATGGGGCCCTAGGCGGCTGAATCGAACCGGAATCGTTTTTTCTTGCATCGTCTCATTTTCTGTATGCTCTTTTTGTCTGCATAATTTACTCCTGCGGCACATCATGGTTTTGCAGCCAATTTCATTCCTGATTCTGATTTGTGGAGCCTTCTCTGGCCTTGCAAGTTCTGAAGCAGCCACACAATTGGAGGGGTCAGTTGTTATTCTGTCAGTGTTCTGCCCCTCTGTTGATGCAGGGCCGCTTGCACCACAATTCAGCACATCAGTCTGTGATGCTTCTATGGCTTTATTGATGTGCCTATTTCAGAATTTGATGGCAATAGGCAGGTCATCAATGGCAGTCTCTGCCTCCACCCTCTGAGACCAGCTGCAGTGGCTGCCATCATCCCCTTGTCTGCGATGTACCGATTGTGTGCCGCAGGATTTAAATGCCCTGATTTGTCGCTCTGTCTGCACTGTTCCCGTTGCATGTTTTTTGTGACAGGCAGGCCATACCTCGTGGTTCATAATTCGGCCGTGAAGTGGCCCCAAAGGGCCTCTCCACCAGAACAGTCGTGGCTCTATCAGGCCAGCTTATCTTCTGTCGAGGAAGGTTGGTTCAGCTTTCGGCTGCACAATTATGTTTGAACACTGCCTGTAAATGAGCTCCAGCCATGCCTTTGGATAAGGATATGATGCCAGGGTTGGGAAGACAAAGATTGTTGTTCAGTCAGATTGCCCGGTGGTAAAGGCGCCTTGTATGCATGATACCACCTGCATGCCGTTTTGGCTTTCATGACAAACTCACAAGCCGCATATCCTATCGGGGTGCTCATCCTGCGGCGCGCCCTGCAGCACACCCTGCGGCGTGCAATTTGGGTAATTATCGCAGAACAGGGGAAGCTGTGCCCCTTTGTACCTGCAGCTAGTTACTCTTACCCTGCGGCGCCTGCAGTGTGCAGCAAGCGCTCCCTATGGAACATCCCAACGCCCAGGATTTATGGCACCGTGTTCAGGCTCTGGCATTCAATGCATGGATCCTGAAGACTGCAGCAATGTTCAATTCGCGTCAAGCTGTTATTTTCTTTTGGGACCCCCTCTTGTCAGTGCTGGTCATGAATGACAACAGTGATCTATGCACTATTTCGTCAAAATTTACAGTCTCTTGGCTCGCCTGTCTGCGCTTTCCAAAGAAGATTGCCCCCCCCCCCCCCCTTTCCCCTGCCCAATTGACAGCTTGTGCCATGCCCTCTGGGTCCAGTAATGACTGACTGAGCCAACTTGTTCAACCATGACCAGGGCCGAACAACCAGGTCAAGCGGTGTCAATGTTGGCAGCAGTTTAGTGACCAGCTGGCATTGCAAAGCACTGCTGGTCATTACGCAGCAAAATTCAAACAGCACCAAAATTTTAGGCCAGCCAAGAGAAGCCCTCACCTCATCCAAGCAGCCCAGGGGCCCTGTGCTACCATTTCTCTTGTGAATTTTCCCATGAACGCACAAGGGGAAGGTAGTTTCAGATGTGTCTTCTTCTGTGTAGGATTGGGCATGAAGGCAGCTTTGACTGCTATTTGGCTTTTTCTCATTCCTCTTGAAGCTGCCATGCTGCAGTGTGCAGGTGCTGGCCAGCAACGTCTGCTGTGCAAGGCATTTGTTTGGTGCATTTATACACTGCAATGTCTGCTGCTGTTGCTTTTTCCACCATTTTACCAGTACCGAGGATTGTATGTGTGTATCGCAAAACCTCTAGTTTAAATAGCTCACGGGCCTGATGCCCACACCTGTTGCGATTTGTTTGCACTTGCTGAATCTGCAGATCCTTTAAGAGCTTTTGTGGGTACCTTATGACCTTTGTGTGCTTGTCACTTGTCATGTACATGACCTCTCGTTGCCCTGGATGTACTTGCTTGAATACTGTCTCCTTGTTGGAAACAGACGTGACACCAAACACATGAAATGGAACCGCCACACACAAGAAACAGACCCAACACCACAATTGATGTGATGATGATGCCACCAGCCCTGATGCCTCCCAGTCTGCTGTACAGAGCCAATAGCACAGTAACCAATATTGCCGTTGAAGACTGGGAAGAAAATGGACGGTCTACAGACCAAAACAGACACACTGCAGGTGAAGAAAAATTGTCATTGGGCAGATAGAAACTTCTCAAACAAGCCTATGGTAACATTGTTGGGGAGTGGGTGAGCTGTGAGGGAAGAGGAGGCTGCACTGGTAGCCCAACCAAAAACAGTTGACTCATATTCGAAAAAAGCAAGTGAGACAATGCTTTAGTTCCACACCCAAAAATGTGCACAGTTGATATGCAGGGTGAGGTAGGGTGGGTGATGAAAATGCCCCAACAAATTTTTAGCTACCTGGAAACAATTAACAGTCTTGCCACTCTATTTTAAAAAAGGAAAAAGCGTTTGCAACCAGAACTCTACAAATGGCACGAAGCAAAAGCACTGTTACAGCCCATTGTGTGCGATTTATCTGTTGCACAAAACCAAGACAATTCTTAGCCAATGTATGCATGTTTATTGCCGCTTTCTGTTCAATTGTTCTGGAGTGTGGGTTTGATTTTCTATGTGTTTAAGCTTTTTTTGTGTGCGTTTGCAACCTCTAACCACGCCAAGAGGGGAGTAGAAGCTGTTGGAGTTTCGGCCATTTGTGGTTTCAATTGGCGCTGATATGGAGACAACAAGGGTGTAGCTACGGGTGCATGATATTTTCCACCTCTTTCCAAGCATGGCCCCGCATTTCCTGCATACAAAGAAAAACACCTGCAAAATGGCGTGTGTTTGTTTTCATGCGGTGTGTTTTGATGATTGCCGCCGCATGTGTTTTGATTGTTGCCGACACTGCACAAGATCGTACAAAGGAACAAAAGAAGGAACGCGCATAGGAACCAATGAAGGAACAAACATGCACACCAACACACAAGCAAAAGAGCGAACATGCACGAACAAACGCACCCACCAATGAGTGCGTACATAACCATAACAGCACTGTTTTTGTTTTTAGTTGCATAGCATCGGCCGCGCTAGTCCGTGAAGCCTACCACGCTCTTTTTCTAGTTCAGTTGAGCCATTCCTGCGGTCTTGGTGGTAAGTAGCGGTGCATCTACCGCTCAGGTAGCCGAGAGTCGTAGATCTATGGGTTTGGTGGCAAGCGGGAATGCATGTACGAATGGTGAATGCCAAAAAAACCACCATTTTGTATCAAAAGACTCTAGCGCAAAATGTACCAAGAAGCAGGAAAATATTTTTTAGATGCGCTAAAAATTGAAAGACCGTTTAAACAAAATACAAAAGATCTAAAAGTTTAATGTAAAACATCTAAAGAAAGTGACTGAAATTACTCTCTAAAGAGATGCGCGGCAAATCTGAAAGAAAAAAATAACGGATAATGTTACCCCCACGTCCCTGCCGTGCCTCTGCAAACAACATGCAAAACCACTAATTTACATTGTTTGGTGCATCTAGCGACAACATGACACTATTGCCAACAAGATTGCCTGATGCCATAGTGCAGCTGGCTAAGCACTTCCCGAACGCGCTGTTGTGGTACACTTTATTTTAGGTCGGGATGATGGATAACGCAACGTATTTGATGGCATAGGAACCTGCCATTGTGCAACCAATGAACAGGACGCCTTCTTTGTGGACAACGGGGGAGAGTAGTGTGTACATTTAGGCATGACCCAAACGAACACGGAACTAGCATCCCTCCATGTGTGCACTTTGGTCGGCCTATGTTGACCCACCATCTGAAGACATTTGGAAAGAGCAACAATTGAGCATGAAATTATGGACAAAACTGAGCAGCCACTAAGTAGTGCTTCAAAACCACCTCTCAAGGGCAAAACTACTCGTCTTCGTGCACCAAATAATGCCCCGCAACAAGGAATTTGGAACTTGGCAATGATTGAGCGGATTGCAAAAGTAGGAAAAAGTTTCCATGCCTATGGGGATAGCTTTAGTGTTATTAAAGATGCCCTAAGGCATACCACATTTTTAACTTAGTATTGGCCCCCACCAAAAAAAAGATAATGCATTTTGATCTATAAAACGAAACACACTAATCGGTTGATGTTCTGAGGACCCCTGCCCCCCAACTGTTTTGATGCTATCACCGGATGCTAGGAGATATCCTGAGTTGACTGAAGCACCGCTCTGGTTCAGAGCCTATACATTTTTACTTATTTTTGTATGAATGACTACTTATCCTAGTTGTGTGCACCCTAGGGGGCTGGGCCACCTCTTTTTTAGGGGTCTTGGGTTCAATTCCTAGTCAACCTAGCTAAGTAGGAAGATCCCTGGTGACATGGTAGTGACCTCAGTGCCACAAGCCATGCCACCTCAGCACCTCAGGGACCAAAAACAAAGGGTTTACATCTCAGAGTGACCCTGCCTCAGAGAGGGTGCCCATGAGGGCAATTTTCTATTCTTTTCTTTAGTGTTACTAACTATCTATCTAAATCTAGCTGAGCATTGCTGTAAATCAGTGATTGTGATCCTGTCTCTCCTGTTTACTCAAATACTTCAGCTGGTGTTCAACGTCTTTTAAGCGCAACCCGTCTCACTTTTTCAGACCTGGCCCAAGCAATGAAAGAGGAGATGCTGGCAGCTAGGCTCCTAGCGGCTTGGAACTAATGACCCTACATGGACATGCAAGTGTGAAACCACTTTTACGCTCAGGTACAAAAACTTGTCACGCGGGTTGTGAGCACCAGCCCTGTACATACTTCATAGAACTGATATTGTGTCACAATGGGTGGACACTTTGCAGCAAACGATTGTGACTTCTTCCCTACCTATTGGGGTTCCGTGTTTGCAAAGCGGCGACAGCGCGCGGCGGCAACAGAATAGGTGCTATTTTGAAAACAATCGATTCGATGCAATTATTACAAAAAAAGTATCCGACTCAATGCGATTATTTATTTTTTGTGGCCAATGAATTGCAATTAACCAGTTAATCGGTTAATTACCAGAACCGGTTCCAAACCCTATCTATCGTGACAAGTCCGTCCAAAAAATAAATCGATGTCCAAGAAAGGAACAGCCAAATGATGCACCCAATGGGGAACGGATGCTAGCAAAAAGAACACATGTGAGCGAACATGGAGTGGATGAGCATCAAGCCGGACACATCCGATGGACATGGTTCGTTTGATGTTACTTTGTTTGAGCTTTGTAAAGTTTTGGCGCGCGAATTTTGCTTTTTTACGAAACCACGTGCAAATAGTTTTGAAGAGAGGTTTTTGCTGCGTCGAACAAAAATTGGTACAAATTTCTCGCTATGTATTTTGTTTCATGTTACAAAAATTGTGCAAAAACGAATTACGAAAGTTTTTGTGCAAAAGCCGTACTTAGATGGAATTTGTCCACCAATTATTTGGTTTCATGAAATGGATATACAGACCGAAGATTATGTTTGGTACACTAGGCTCAATGATGTTACATGGTTATGGAGAAATTATTGAGTGCATTCTTGTATTGGCAACAGTTTGTCTAGCGTACAGACTGTTGGTCGCATATTCTTGCGTGAACACCTAGGTGTACGATCATATGCCTTCAGCAAACGCCCAAGCAAGCAACAAAGCAAGTGCAAACAGCACCAAAATAAGCATTGATATGTATCCACGACCTCTTTCCCTTGCCTAATGTTGCTTCTTGTAACATTACCTCAATATTTGTTGTGTGCAGCTTTGTTTTACGGTTTTAAAACCTATTTTGAAATGCTTTTGGTGTGTTTTTGCAAATGGAAGATGTCACAATTTTTTGTAACAACCACCAATTGTTGAACTGCGCACACCACCAATTTTTTCAGCAAAATTGGCCATTTTGGGTGGCCTTGGCAACCAACAACGGACATCTCACCTTTGTAATATGCATGGGCATTGCAAAATGAACAATGCAATATTTTCTATGATACCCTTGTGTTGGTTTATGAATACGCAATCCTGTACAACTTCTCAGTGGTTGTGGATTCAGAATTGTTCAGATTGCAGAAATGCTCTGGTCCTAAAAAAATCTGGATACAGAGGCCATGCGCCTTGCATATGCCCTGAATGGACGGACCAAGGGGCTGCAGCAGGACAGAACTAACAAACACCAGAATGAATGAAACTGCATGAATGCCCTTGTCGATCCTTACAGAGGCCATGCGCCTTGCACATGCCCTGAATGGACGGACCAAGGGGCTGCAGCAGGACAGAACTAACAAACAAACAAATGGCCAGATTGAAAATACTGTTGCTTGCTGAAATTTGAGGCTAAGTGGTCGCAGAACAAATCCCACTCCGAGCAACTGTGAAAATCTTTTCACACTGGCGTAGAGTAAACCAAGTATGTGGAATGAAATCTGTCCCTGCATTCCCATAGTTGCACTGTGGCACCATGTGATGGGGTGAAACTATTACTATTGTTCAATGATGCTGAAAATTTTGTCTTTCCTGCAAAATATCTTCCACGCAAATATTCTTGCTTTCTATGTATGTGTGAGGTGCTGGACCTGGCGTCAACCATAATTTCTTTTGTCCTCCTCTGTCAAGACCATTCGCAAAACAACAGGTAATCTGACACTTTTAATCGCTTGTTGCTTCCAATGCTGTGCATTTTCACCAAACATAAGCTTGACCCTGTGGCTGGTTCCCGTCTCAAACCTTCAACCAAACACATTGATTTGTTTTTTTGTCTTCAATTTCTTACCTAGAACATTTCACAGCACAACCACCAGTTGAATCAACAGTCATCCCAACCACCCACTCAGCACTAATCAGCTTACCACCTGGCATTCCACCAGGCCACCCACCCACCCCACATGCCACCACCAACCCATCCCACAACCGCGGCACCGCAACACAAAACCCTCCAATGACGCACACCAGCCCCTGCCACCAGAACGACCACCAACCCCCAGGCAGGAGGCCACCACCAACCCAACCATTCGGCAACCACCACTCAGCAACCAGCCCAACTGTCCATTTCAGTGCCCCTTCAAAAATGGACAATTAATTCACTGGGGGAAACTTTAGGTGGGCATTGGATTCACAGTTACTACTGAGCAAATCCATTGAATTGGTTGCACAATTGGCGCGTCCATTACCCTCTCGTTAACACCTTTCCTTCTCTTCACGCGTTGCGGAAAACAACAACACCTGCACCAAATTGCGTCTGATCACTTCCAGTATATGATACAGAGGAATAATGAAGAGATCACTAGGGTGTAGCTGCTGCAAAACTTGCATCCAGCTATGTGAGAGGTCGAATGATTACATCCCAGCTACAATCTACTGAAGACACAGATCATCAAAATACATATGTAACAAGCTGTGCAAGAGAATGGTTTGCAGATGACGTCCGGGGCTTAATGAATCAAGTGTGCACGCATGATGGTGTGCACGGGGGTCGAGCACGTGTTCAAGACAGGCATGCAATTCGTCCCCCATGAAACCACCAATGCTTCCGACACGCACCCATACAAACCAATTTCACCTGCATCCATCACTGGTCATGGTTAGCAGATAGCTTTACCACACCCCAGAGTGGGTCTAGCCTCGGGAACAGAGAGAAATAAATTAACACCAACAGGACAGTTGCAAGAGGCTGGGATAACATGACGAACTGCACAGCGCACAAGCATGCATCCACACGGGCACAGGTTCGTTTGCATGAACATTTTGCCAGCATGCAGAAATGCACCAACTCCGCCGTGCACGTAAGCATGCAAACATCGATTTGTGTAAAATTGCCACTCACAGAAGACCCATTTAAGTGACTCATGTCTACGTGGCCCCACAGTGTGGCAACAAAATCAAGATGCCGGTGCACACACTGTCTTAAATCTCGTGTGATTGTCAGCACACGAAAGTGTCTGAAGACACTGCTGACACTCACTGTGCCCTTGCGCCCGTGCACAGCTCTGCACAGCTGGAAAAAAGGTACATCTAAAAGAATCGTTTAAAAAGCACCAATACTTCTTGGGCCTTAACTTTCTTTTTGCATTACCATTGGTTTATCATGCATGCAGGTAATGGTAGCAAAGTAGGGTAACGAAGTAACTATTGGAGCTGCCCCCGTTATTTCAAGCTGTACAAATTGTACAGGCAGCCGTTAGAAGCGTAGATGCTTGCCGAGCCCATTAAAAATAGATAGACGACTGCGACACGAGGACTGCAGACTTGGTCATGCGAGGACCATAGGTAGCGGCAACAATGGACTCTGTAATGTAAGAGAGAAACAGAAAGCCAACATGACGCCACGAACCTCCCACTTTCACACACTCGACTGCTGGCGCGTGTGCCACCCGTGCCGAAACGACTTCAGAGAAACGCTGCGGAAGAATATCGCTTCAGGAGAGAACCACGAAGTGCAGTCATTTCCCTCCATATGTGTTATCTTTGAAAGGTGATCTCTCGTGGACAACCCCGACGGGGCTACCAGTGCAGCGCTGTGCAGACTCAGCAACATACCGCGACAGCGGGGTATACCAAAGGAAAATCCGAAAATCCACCTGAGCTCGTAGAGATAGCTCCCACTGAACTTGCCGGAGATATGCTCGGAGAATACGTCAAAGTAGGCAGGCCGGGAGCAACAGGAGTAACAGGAACAGGCGGCGTCGGTCCAACTCGGCAGCAAGTTCCACACTGAAAGGGAGAAACGTGTCACAACGAGCATCTATCTACCACGCGACCCGCTGGCCTGAACCACAAGAGGCACGGCATTCAGGCACCGTCGAGAAACGCACTGCTGTCCAGCCAGCATCTATCTACCGCACGATCCCTTGTCCTAAACCACAAGATTCACGGATTCACGGCACCGTCGAGAAACGCACTGGTTTCCATACCTCAGGCTTGCGTTGTCCGAAGGGCTGTGAGAAGACAGATGGAGCAACTCGGTATGAGACACAACAAGACGCCACAGCGCTTCGAGTGGGCACGCAACACAGGACCTCTGAATGTGGGCATGGCGTCAGTCCCAGCTGCCGACAAACCGCGTTACAGCGGTGTGTTGCAAAAAACTGCGTTATGCCTTCCATTCCCATATCCCCCTTGCCGTAGATAAAGTTGCCGTGCCTGCAAGGGTGAACACGTGTCACTTCGACCAAGTTTTGCACGTGTCCGGGCCTGACCAGTGCCGGCAGGAGCGGATTGGGCTCTGTCGTTGTCAGTTGTAAGGATTCCCGAAGGCAAACGCCAATCGCGCGACAGGCATACCCTGCGTTGGAGTGAATCTGAGGATCGGTGTACATGTCACCAACGCCTTGAATATCACAGACCAACATCTGGCCTCCAGTGGCACACCAAGTAAAGTGGCTGAACGCTGCGGGCGTGTTGCGGTCTTCGGGCGAGACGAAGCCATAGTTATTGGAGTGCTTGGTATAATGACCTGATTGAGCGACAGGTAAAACCAGCAAGTACCTTGGCTGCGTGACACGAAGTGTCCCTGCCAAAGTCCATGCTGTTCAGGACACTCCGTCACACCTCTCATATATGGCTCGACCATAGCAACAAGACTGCCCATCCCGTTAGGAGCACGGCGATTTGGGAACTCGATGATCCAGGCGTCAAGAAAGTCAATACGCTTGGGAGGACCGCGGGCGTTGAACTGAGCAGCCAAGTCCTTGCATAGATATTGCATAGCGACATCGTCAAAATATGTGTGCCTGCCCTCGAAAATTTCTTTGGACACCTGAGGTAAGTGGTGGCGATGGCATAGGGACTGCTTGCCCCGCGAGTCCGTAACACTCGTCAGTGCAGGTACGGTTGCACACCTTCGCAACGCACTCCTGCCTGCCCGGAGGCAGGGAATGGTCCGTCAGCCGGTAAACTTTCCGCATGGTTCCTTCCTCAAATGGAACCGTAGACATGGAAACCGTAACATTTTTGGCAGTCCACTGCTTCGTGCTCCAGTGGAATTCGTGCTTAATTGCGGGCTCTGGGACCATAGCTGAAAACGGAATGGTGCTTTTTTTCCAACGGCAAAGGCAGATAACGAAGTGTGAGGATGTGACACGTACCTGCAGGAGCGAAGACTGGGATTGGGATTGGGGCAAACATTTTTTCCAGTGCGCTCAGTGCGTCGGCCTGCGGGCTGCAACCGCGTTGTTGCGGGCACATGCAATTGGGTGCCCTGTTTTGTTCAAACTATTGTGGCATGTCTCACTGCATTTGCAAGAAGGTGATACCGGGACTATGGCTGAGCTTTTGTCCCCTATTGGCGTCCACAACACAAGTGTCTCAGCGACTTAAGATGGATGCCTGTCATTTAGCAAGGTGGGAGCGTGTGAGCACCATATCAAAGCGCCTCACAAAGTTCAACCGTACATGCAGTACACTCACGGCCGGGAAGAAGGAGGGCGGGCTATTCTAAAGGTAAACGGTGCTACATTCTCGTTTTAATTTCATCCCATGACCTTTCCGGAACGTCGGTATCCCAATCGTGACCTTAGAGTCTCAGAAATTAGCGACTGGCACAACAGTTTAGAAGCATGTTTGAACCTAAGTGGACCGCAAAGTTTGTGCAGCCCCGCAACTGCCTTCGAAAACATTGGTTTGTCTTTGCTGTGTTTTTCTTTACACAAACTTCGACCCAAAAGAGCCTCATTTTGGTGCTACCCACAAACATGTAACGATCACAAATTTTTCCAATCACTCATGCAGAGTCGATTACACAAGGCATTTCTATAAACTTGCTTTATTTAAGAGGGAATTCTCGTATGGTGGACTTTGTTTCCCCACTCGCTCTGCTGTTCCGTTCACCGCATTCGTCGGTGAAACCTCCCGCTAACGCGATGAATACTACTAGATATGCATTGGGCACGATTGTCGCCAGCACAGTTTCTCAATGCTGGTCAAATCTCAAATGCTGTCGTGCAACTCCTGCATTGGGGTACAATCCAACAGGATGAGAGATAGCACTTCGATCATTTTTTGTTGCAGACAATGTTAGGCTTTTGAATGAATACATATTTGGGGTCAAGCTACACTATGCATTTCAGTTGTCAGTGAGTATCATTATGGCGATGCGATCTCAAAGTCCCAGCCTTCGTTGACTTACGACAACAAGAAGAAGGTACGTAGTTTGAGGTTTCGACACGCTCGTAGACATGTATCAACTTTTTTTGCTACTGGGATGTCGGTGACTCCGCAAGCTAGAAAGGTGCCTTGCGAAGGATAAAGGATAACTATACGTTGGTGTCCACAAATCATCCGGGCGATCTCAATATGGGGCTGATGGATCTAGCGCAACATGGGACTATTCAATGTCTTTCGACATGGGGTTGATAGATGCTACCACCAACTTGTACGGTGTGGTCTACCTGTGGTTGCTTTGCAAGGGGGTTGCATGCTCTCCGTCCCCTGATTCAGTATGTGAGAGGATGTACAATTTCAACGTCATGGTGTCGAGGTTGATTTCACCCTTGTCGGTTGCAACCGTGTATTGGTTCTTTCTAATATGGGCTAATATTTCACCCGGGCCCGTCCAAACTCCGTGAAACTTGAAATTTGTATCTTTAGTATGTCTCTTTTACCATACCTTGTCACCCGGCTCGTAAACATGTGTAGGATGCTTTTTCAAAAATTGCTTGGCCAGCTTATCATGCTGACCCTCGAGTCTTTATTATACAAACTTTCGGTCTGTTATCAATTGTTTTGAAAAATTCAATAGCACCCACTGATGAATGTTTAGCGAACCTGGGCGGGCCATCGCCAAACGCTGTGAGGTTTTCCCGAAAATCATGTAATGTGTAGAGTACCGCAACACAACTCCCGGTATGTCAGCATTTGTCCAAATGGCCAAGGACAACAACTTTACCCAATTATTTTTCTTTGTCTGCATTTAAAAATTGCGCAGAGCAACAATAAATGCCTCAAATGCTCGTTCAGTCCTATCATTTGACTTGAGACGGTAGATCCGGCCGTTTTTTACATCCATGCCTTCCTTACTAAGGTAAAATCACCAATACAGGGCAGGCAACAATGTCATTCGCTTTAAATTTAGGCACCTTGCCATTTTTTCCTGTTTCAGCACCAAAATTTCAGACCAGGTCAAAAGGCCAGTTCGTCACCAAAACTTCATACTAGGATTCTTTTTTTAGAGAACATCAGAATGCTCCTAGCGCAGTTTCGAACAAAAAAATATTACCAAATACTTTGAAAATTACAAAAACTTTCCAAAACTTTCTTCTTGTTTTAGAAAATGTTCTCCACTTCTCACAACCATTTGCAATGCTTCCTTGTTCTTTGCCAGAATCTTTTGAACTGCACCACCTTTGGTATTAAAATGCAACACTCCTTTGTTTTTTTTGTAAAGTGCAAACATGTTTTTTTCCTTTTTTTTTCGTAAAGTGTAAACATTTTTTTGCCTATGCTTTTATTTTATGAATGTGTTGTTTTTCATTTGCCCCTGCAGCTTTTCGCATCTCTTTTTTTAATTGTTTCTTTTCATTTGCCCTTGCAGTCAAAAACAATGGTATCTTTGCCTCTTAACCCTTATAACTGCAGTATGCCTTTTTCTTTTTAAACGGAGAATCGTAATCGATATGAAAAGAAAAACGAGACGTCCTGCCGCTAAAACCATGCAATGCAGCCTGAGTCCTTACCCTGTCCCCACCCTTCACATTGGCTGTAGAGCATCAGATCACTACAGTGACTGCAATGAGTACCCCAACGTTGTGCCACTTGGCAGGATGTTCAGGTCCGCTGGGCTGATTGCTGAGGTGCCACAGCCGGCTGATTTTGTAAATGTATTGGTAATCTTAGCTTTACACCAACCCAATGCGAGCACCATGAGCACGATGAGCACAATCCAAATAGTTGAAGACGTAATTCACCAAAGCGATCCCATGTGTAGCACGGTCTAAAGTCCAAAAAGATAAATCATGCAACGGTTAGATGCTGTGAACAATTAGACAGCAAACAATGCCCGATATTGCGAAAGCTACTACTGTGTGAGCCCATTGTGTTTGTTGTCTTTGTGTGCTCTTGCTGTATTCATGCACATGCAGACATGCCGGTTACGAAAAGCAACCAACGAAGTCTAAATAGGGCACAGAAGAGTGGAGCATACTTACAATTGGGCACATCTACACTAAGCGTAGTTGGAATAGGGCACAAAAGCGCGCAGCGGAGTTGAAAAAAAGCACATGTGCACTCACCGTGGTTGCAATAAATCACAAAACCACCTACAATGCTTAGAATTGGGCACAAAAGCACCAAGTGTAGTTAAGATAGGGCACAAAAGCACCCAGCGTAGTTATAATCGCACACAAATATACCAAGGGTAGTCAGAACAAAACACACATGCACCCATGCTAGTTAGAACCCATAGCTGTTGGAGTAATATAACTATTTCTATGAGAATATGGTGCGCTAGAATGTTTGGCTCGTCTCACTTTGGCTAATTGCAAAAATACCAATACTTGCTAACCTAGCCTTGGAAAAACAGCATCGTTAAAAGTGAGATAGCATTGTTGGGCAAAAAAGTGCGCAGCGTCGTTGGAATAGGGCACAATTTCGCCCAACGTCGTTACAATTAGGCAAAGTCAACACCCAACGTAGTTAGAATACAGGATAGGCGACAATTTTACACCACTTTACTTCCAGACACCAAAATTTTGGACCCATTTTCCAAATTCCAACCGAAATTTTGGGTACAAAAACAGTCGCCCTGTGCCGAAATTACCGGAAGCCGGGAATAAAACGGATGTTACAATCAGCAGAGAAATTGACGTGCGGTGAATAGCCTTGAAATTGCCTTCCGTGGCTTTAAATCGCCTTGTGTGGCTTTTAATTGTGTTATTGTTGTTGTTTTTATGAAATTTTGTTACTGTGATAAAAGTTTCCATTTCCATTTATGCGGGTGCTCCCATTTCTGTTGAATGGCCGGTGTCGGGAGGCTACAGAGCGTGGGTGCTACAGACTAGAGGACCGTCTGCAGAAAGCAGCAAAGCGTCTCAGAGACGAAGTGGCACTACCGGTCCCAAAGAAGCTACGACAGCAAGGCGAGCAGAACTGGAGCACACACCGTAGTAAGAAACGGGCACATATGCACGAAGCGTAGTGGGAATAGGGCACAAAAGCGCGCAGCCTAAATATAATACGGCACATCTCCCGCCGGGGGTAGTCAGCCACGATTGGTTAGTGCGAGCCACGCTCACCGGCAGGGACCGCGGGACCCTTAGGCGGCCAAAACAGGTACGCTTTTGTACCGCTCTTTTTTAAAAAAAACTCCGAGAAATGATGTGGGTGATTTCAGTGAATTACTCTGTTTTTTTTACCCCGATTTTTCATGACTGTTTTTCAGTAAAAAAAGGTACCTTTTTCGTGACGTTGCAACAAATCGGGCTACTTTGTACTGCTGCGTACGACCGTATCTCAATTTGGAAGGACAACCCACTGTGCGTCGCACCACGTGTAGGTTATTACGCCTTTTTTCTGCAACAGATTGCAAGGCCTTGCAATACAAGGATTCGATTTCATTTCTTTTACCAGAACCGAACGCATGCAGAATTCGCATAAGGCTAATTACGACAAATAACATTCTTCTTCGAATGCGAGGCCTCGCATTCCATTTCGAAATATTCGCAAAAGGTGTAGTTTCAGGAATCGAAATGCGAGGCCTCGCAATAATAGAACAGGAAACAATAAAATGGACAGATCCACCAACGACACAGCATGTGTATTCTCTTTGATGTGGCGCTGCTACATGGGCGCCCATACAGGTCCCGCCGGCATCTCTAGTTTTCATACTGCGGTCACCCCTGGTTTCACTACCAAGAGCAATGGTGGCGGTTCGCAACCGGGTACCGCAACTGTCATAAACAAGAGAAATGTGGGGCCAGTTGACCGTTACCAGTAACCGAAAATGTGCACGCGCGGCGGAGTGGCGCGCAAAGATCGATATGCGCGTGTCCTGTGTGCAGCGCTGTGCTGGCAAGAAATTTTATTTAACTGTAGCGTTAAAGGACCCTTTTTTTTGTGGAATTGTATAATAAAATGCACATTTTTGATTCTTTAAAATGATTGTTCATGCCACGTAACATTGCACATCAAGCGAAGAGGTAGCTGGAACGGACAGTCAGGCGGTTGCGAGCTTTCCGTGCAACGGAACACGGGTATACCACTGCCAAATCACTATGGCCTGCCGTTGAAAAGAACAAGAGTGGAGCTGTTTTCTTTTTTAATTTTGCGCGCTTGCTGCGACTGCACCGGAAAACACGGCACTCACTACTGAGGCTGAAAAGCTGTGCGAGCGAAGTGCGATGTGCTCTTGCAGTGCTGCAAGACCAAGTACCTTGAGAAGCAGGTCAAGCACATCGTGACAAAGTCCGCCACCTTCGCCGACGTGTTTGTTGCCTTGGAGAGGCAGTGCCCTACCTACGAGACTGACCTCTCCATCAGGGCCGTGATCCAGAACCTAGCTGTGCTGCCCAACAACCCCAAACCTGCCAGGATTTCCGAGCTGCTGGCCGACTTGGACCACCGGGTAGGGCGACTGACGCCCGGTTCCTACGGCAGCGACGAGCTGCTATTCTGGTAAGTGGCCAAATTCCCATGAGAACTGTGGGATGAATGCCGGGCAACGGCAGAGCGCAAGGCCACAGCCCTCAACTACGAGGACCTGTCCCTGCTACTTTTGGAGCTGGCGCTCGAAAAACAAAGCGACATGCATCTGAGCGCCTACCGTCCTGCAGGAGGCCGCTCTAGGAGTCAAGGCCGAGGGTACCAAGGACACCGACCAGGACAGGGGACTACTCCCAAAAATGTTCGCATGGTGAGCAATGTCCAGGACCTCTCCTGGTGTGATGCCAGAGATGAGCAGGGCTCCCTGCTTCATGCCCCTGACTGCGACCATCGGGACTGCTTTGTGGTTCCAGGGGAAGAAGCAGAAGACCAGCACCGGCGGCAAGGCCAAGCTGCCGGACCACTACAGGTGCACAATCATCTGTGCGTTCTATGGTAAGAGGAAGCACTACGAGGATGATTGCTACCACAAGCAACGCCTCTCGGCGAAGCTTAAGACCGAGAACGCCAGTGGCAAGGGCAGTGGCAAGGGCAATGCCAACAAGGATAGTGGCAAGGGCAAGTCCAAGGGCAATGGCAAAGGCCAAGGCGGCAAAGGTAAAGGTGGACGCGGAGGCTCTGACCGCAAGCCGGACAAGGACAAGAACGCGAACCCGTCCAAAGGGAACCCCAATACTACGCTAGGGGGGAACTCTGAGCCCTCTGGTGGGCAACCAAACACGGGCCCTACGACCCGTTCCCAGACGCAAGCCCAACAAGAACAAGGGATTAAGCGTGCCAACGAAGATGGGGACCAGTCTAACGCCCGCAAACGCTCCCGTTTCATGCGCATGGCGCGGAAACTTCAGCAGAAGGGGTTTGAAGTGACCTGCCCCGCGGAGTTCTGACAGGGACGCTCCGGGGGACCTACACATCTGGTGTTCTGGGTACGTATCCGTCTCGGGGGACGTGAATACCTGGGGGTACTGGATACTGGGGCCACTATATCTATTGTGGCCAAGAAAATTTTACCTAGTGGGGACCTGAAGAACATCATGCCTACCGCAACCATCCGAATGGGAGATGGGCATGTGGTGCACAGTTGTGGGGACTGTGAGGTTGAAGTGGCTATGGGATCTAGAAGCATTGCCCATCGGTTCTACGTGATGGACACCGAAGCCTTCAACTTTGTACTGGGGACCGACTTCTTCGTCGAGCACTCCCAGATTCTATCCCGCACCCCGCAAGCACCCTACGTCCTCCAAGTGGACTATGGTGACAGATGGGAATCTGTACCTCTGGAGCAGTCTGAGCACACGTCTAGCTACCTGGGGGTATGCAAGAAGGAGCCCTCAACCATGATGGCCGCCTCCAAAACTGAGGACTATCAGCTCCTTGGGGATATCTTGGACCAAGGTCTAAAGGAGTTGGGATACTCCCGCGAAGACCTGAGCGTGAGGCTATTCGCCGGCGACAAGCAACATGTCTTGGACCTCTACTGCAGCAAAGGGAAAAATTGCTGCTATAAACTTTACTGGCCCTCTTTCGGGATGCCCTACGGGAACCCAAGATTCAGCGAACTGGGGAAGGTCCTGACCAGAGTGGCCCTGGAACGTTCCCGTATGGTCCTGTGCTCTCCCGATTGGGAAGCCCATGGGGGAAATGAGTACCGGCGTACTCTATTGGACAAGCTGACGCTCACCTCCATGCAGCTGCCAGATGACGCCCTCTACGTGCCTTTGGGCCGCAAGGCGCCCATCGGGAAACCCGAATGGGGGAGCATGCTAAGCGTGGTAGACGGGAGGCCAGCCCCAGAGCCCTGGGAAGATCTGGATCCTGCTATGGTCCAAGAAATTCAAAGTGAGAGCAGCGGCTACACCCTGGATGTCCTGAAAAATGAACTACGACCTCGAGACGCCGTAGAGACTACTCCTAGGGGAGACGAGTACGTCGTGTCTGACACTGTTGGCCCCAACTCCCGCTGCCGTGTATCTAATCCTAATGTAGTCTCAGACTGTGGGCTATCCGAGCTACCCAGCTCTATACACTCTGATGACAAGACTGAGCATGGCGCCTTCTTCGTGCAGACGTGCGTGGAGGAAGTGGAGAACGCCGAGTACACTGCCCCACAGAAACCCCTACTCTCCATGAGGGGGGAGGAGCCCCTGAACGAGGAGCTGGATCCCCGATCCAGGCTGAGAGAGTACGTGGACTCCAAGAGGAGATTGGTGGCGAAAATGCTATGCTACGCTAGGCCTACCCGCGGCTCCTGGCTGTTGAAGCAAGGGTCTATGGGGGATATCTCCCAACTGAAGGAGGACCTCGAACAGAAGATTACCACCTGGCAACGAGAGGTGGATCTGAAGCTTATGAAGAGCGTATGGGGTGCCCATGTGAGGACCCCAGAGGAGGATGAACTCTCAGAAGAATGCGTATGCGAACCCCCTCGAGTGTGCCTATGTTGTCACCGTCCACCTGAGACTGTGGAACGGGACCTTCTCTACGCCTACCAAGGGCTGAAATATACGACCAAGGACGCTGAGCCGGTCAAGGATCACCTCCCCGCTTCTATACACCAAGGGGCAAGCAACCTACACTCTGACGAGGTCATGGAGGACAAGATCAAACTCTTGGACCCTAGAGTACAGAAGCTGATCAGGACCTATCTAGAGGTATTCGGAGAACTACCCCCTCCAGCCTCCTGTGACAAGCTGGCACAGATGGACCTCAAGCTGAAGCCCGAGTTCGTGGGTCACAAGATACGTAGGACACCCTACCCGGCTCCTAAAGAGCAGGCTGGTGAGATAGAGCGACAGATACAAGAGTGTATCGACGCTGGCCCGGTCTTGGAGTACAAGGACGGGGACTACCCCCAACACTACAGCCCCTGTTTCCTGGTGGCTAAGCCTGGGTCTACAGCATAACGGCTGGTAGTGGACTATGGAGAGCTGAACAAGAAGACGCTGAACCACTCAGGGTCCATTCCTCACATGGAGTCAACCCTCGAGAAGATAGCCTCCTGCCGCTACAAGACGAAGATGGACAAGCGGAGTGGATTCTGGCAAGTGGACCTGACGCCCAATGCCCAGGAACTCCTAGCCTTCATCACCCCTCAGGGGAGGGTGTTCAAGTGGAAGGTCATGCCCTTTGGCGTGGCTAACGCACCCGCTCTTTTTGAAAAGCTGATGAACAAGATCCTATCCATCCTACGTCCGAGACCTGTGGTGCATGAACTCATATCCCGTGGCGCCCAGATGGAAGCACACATCGACGACGTATGCCTGGGAACAAATACCCAAGAGGACCACCTCATCCTCTTGGGCGAGTTCTTTGCAGTCTGCCAGAAGAACCACACCAGACTCAAGCTGGAGAACTGTGAGTTCATGCAGGAGACTATGCAGTACCTGGGGTTCGACATTGGCTATGGGTGGTGGACCCCAGTGGCCTCTAAGGCCAAACCCCTGAAGGACGCTAAGGTACGACATGAAGACCCCAAGAAAGGACTCCATGATGTACGTAGTTTCATTGGGGCATGCAAGTTCTACCGCCGCCACATCAAAAATTTGACCTACACCAGCGCCATCCTGACGAACCTCATCAAGAAGAGTACTACCTGGCGCTGGGGCCCTCAAGAACAACAAGCCCTTGACAAATCAAGGACAAAGTGGCCAACGCTAAGTGCCTGGGCGTGCCTAGAGCACAGGGGGAAATTATCCTGGTGTCTGACGCCAGCAATGTGGGCGCAGGTGGAACGTTGTTCCAGTGGCAAGCACTAGAGAAGGAGGAGTTTGCCTCAGCCATTTCCCAATGGGGTACTGATGGACTACACCGAGACGGTACTCTCAAGCACAGCTACCCTGACGACAAATGGGTCCTAGTTTCTCTGGGCCACTGGAACTGGAAATGGAACCAGGCCCGGGGTAACTACTCTACCTATGGGCAGGAACTGCTCGCGGGTATGCTAGTGCTATCCTCGCAGTCCCGATTGTTGAGGAGTAACCCAGTGCTTTGGCTGTGTGACCAAGAACCGGTCCACACCTTCCAGAAGGGACCCCTACCTGATAAGGCTAAGCTCAGACGCTGGTGGACCTACCTAAGGCAGCTACGGCTCTCAGTACATCATATCCAGGGCGTCAAGAACGAGTGTGCGGACTACATCAGCCGCAACAACTTTGACGACATGATTGGTGCCAGGTCTGAGGAGCTAGCCAAGGAGGCGTTCAGCCGTATGGATGTACACCTGGACCTCAACATGACCATGATCAGACCTCTAGATGGACTCCAGCAAGTGGAGTACCTGAAAGAGTTTGGGGACATCTACAAACGCCTGGAGATGCGTCTGGAACCCGCCCTGGTCAACCAGGACCAGTGGAAGCGTGACAAGACCTACCTCTGGCATTAGGACCTGATAGTCGTGCCTAGCGACAGTATCCCGGCACTCCTCAAGTGGACCCATGAGTCCAGTGGTCATGTGGGAGCGAACCGTACCCTGAAGCTGTTCAAGCAGTGGTTCCACTCTACGTGGACTGACGATCAGCTGTGGAAGACTCTCGAGCCCATCGTTGACAAGTGCCTGTGTCGGTCCTGTAAACCTGGGGATATCAGGGACAGAGGTCTCTACTCGACGCTCCCTATCCCCTTCTGTGCAAACAGTGTTCTCTACGTGGACTACACGGAGATGCCTAACTTTGGGGGCTATGACTTTGCCCTAGTGGTGACGTGTTGGCTAACCAGGTTTACTCGGGTGTTCCCATGCACTAAACACATCACCGGCGAGGAGACCATCAAGATACTCCTGGAGGAGTGGTTCTGTGTCTATGGGGTACCCAAAGAGATTAACTCAGATGAGGACATCCGAGTACGCTCCAGCACTGGCTGGTACAAGAGAGTCCTGAGGTCCCTCAATGTCCAGGTGTCAACGGGGATTCCCTATACTCATACGAGTAACCCCCTATGTGAGCGACAGATTCGGGTTCTCAAAGAGAATGTGAGGATATGGTGCAAGACTGAGCGCACCAAAGACTGGGTGAGACTACTCCCCTTCATATCCTTGATGATGAACTCCCAAGAGAGTTCGGCAACTGGCTATTCGCCCCATGAGCTGTTCATGGGATGCCCGGCGTGGTTCCTACACGCTACCTATTCGGAGGATTCTTAAACCACTGTGGGTAAGTGGGTGAAGGAGCAACAAGACAAGGTGGACAAGGCCAAGGCTATGCTCCAGAGAGTGAGGGAGCGCCAGTGGAACAAGAAGAACAAGCACCGGGTGCCCGCCTCCTACGAAGAGGAGGATTGGGTGCTGGTGCACCACAGTCGTCTACCCGCCTGTCCACGCTCCACCAGCGATGACCCCTACTTTGGGCCCTACAAGATCCTGTCTGTGGATGGTCACCGCATCACTGTGCGGGTTCTTGCCGACCAGGGGGGATCCTGGTGTGCGCTTCTCAACAGCTCAAGCGCTACTACGACCCTGGACCTTTGTGGGGCAGGATGGGAACTACACAACGAGGAGATCGCCGCTCTGGACCTACAAGGCGCTGCCAGCCCAATGGAAGTGGAAGGAGAACTCCCCGACATGAATGCCGAGGAGATGGCTAAGGAAGGCTTCTACCTGGTGAAGTCGGTTATCCGACACTTCTATCGCAAAGGGTGGCGTTTCCTCACCCTCTGGGAAGGGTTTGGAGTTGCAGAAGCTATCTGGGAACCCTTCTCTGCCTTTGTGCTTCCTGAGGGACACCTAAATTCTGTTCTGGTAGACTGCTTGTCCCAGAACAACCTAGGAGAGTTGCTGAGGCTCCCTGAAACGCTTGCCTCTCAGAAGAAACCTAGGGACTGAACCCTTCCTATACCTGCCTATGTGTGTGTGAGTGTGCTGATCCTGAGGACCTATGAGCAAGCTGCAGAAATGGTGTCCTAATTATACCCAAGTTTGCACCCTTGCTGAACCCGGTAGATGTCTTTACACGGTGCCAGGGGGTACGCCCCGGGTCTCTCCGCCCCTAGGTGCCCAATTTCTGTGCTGGCACCAGACTTCCTTGGGGTAATACCCAGCGCTAACGCCAAGGTATTGGTTTTCCTACCTGCCTGCCTACTACAAGGGAGGGTCGGCCAAAAGCTATGAGGCATGAAAATGCCTGTTTGCTACGCGGCCAAAACCTAGACTACCACTGCCACTGCCCACCACAACCCTGATAAAATTTCAGGAAACAGGCGGGACAGTGGCACACACACTACAGGTCCTACACTAACTACAGTGCCACAAGCCTTCGAAGGATGAGCGAGCTCTGGGCTCAAGCCCTCACCCAGGCCAACCACTCCTACACACACACGCTACTTGGCGTTGTTGAAGAACATGTCTCAGGCCCTAGTGGCCCACCTGTGAAAGGACAAGAGAACACAGCGCTACTAAGCGACTGTGGCCTAACAGGGATGCCACTACGCGTTTCCCTGTCAGGGCTTGGAGGGAAGGAGTGCTCTGTTTGCGTGCACAGTGTGTATGTAAAAGATGTCGGACTGTCCTCACCACTCACGGCTGAGGTACAGTTTGATGATTGCGTGATCAGCGCCCGTTTTAGCGTGGGCTGAAAAATTCAAAGTCGCCGAAGGCAACTGCTGCTGCACCAATTCACCCTTACCTGCCCACCTGTAAAGCAAAGGCCGATGAACTGGGTTTGAGACTGAGGAACCAAGCCAGCCTCCACGTATTATACGCTTCTTAGGCTGACCTATAATACACTGTTCCCAAACCCAGTTGCAAGCAAGCAAGCTTAAGGAACTCCATCCGTTCTCTTATAAAACGTGGGGTGGAGCCCCTGGGTAACCTAAACAAGGGTTGTACCGTGCGCAACACGCGTGGCCTACCCTTTAATGCGCCATATGCATGCACGGGTATGCACGAATCTTGCAATCTTCTATTTTGACAATTGTTTTCCAACAATCCACACCACTCTCAATCACGAACTCAACCAGGGCGTGGCCCCTCCTGGGCTTACTCACCTTACCTACCGCTGGAGAGCGAGAGCAAGTGAGCGAAGAAAACGAAACGCAAGCGAAGCAAGCGGGTGTATGTCCTAATCTCACCTCTAATCATCGTGCAATCTTCTAATCAATCCCTTTACTCTATGTTTGCGCTGCAACACGGCGAAATTGTTAACCAAGCAACTGAATTGCTCCACGGGTTAACAACCCGATGAGCAATTCAGTTGCGTGGTTAACAGAAATCTCGGAAATACGAGACAAGCAATGTGCATGCTGCATACAAAGCAAACACAACCTGTATGTTTATACCTCTTTCTTCGAATTCATATTAAATTTTTGGAATTCTTCATTCTTGATTTTTCCTAGAAGCATGCTTGGAATCGACACACACATTCACACACACCTCAGACCCACACACAACAACGCCTCTCCACGTGACCGGACTGCTTACACCTACCAGAGAACCTTCTCGAAACAAGCATCACCAAATTTAATTTCTGCCACATCCATAGTATGATTTTCCTTTTCAGTCCCAGTCAACTTTTTCAACTGGTTTTCCAACTTTTGCAACTGAGTCTCTGAACCGCGGATTTTCATTAAGCAAAGTCCAGCGAGTCCTAGCCTCCACATTTTTCAGGCCCCCACACCCACCCTGATATAATGTACACACCCTTATTCACTGCAGAGATAGCCACTCTTCAAAGGGCTAAGATTTGTCCAAAACAGTGACACCCACTATGTGCCTCCCAGGGTGCAGCCCCTTTTTGATCCCCAGATACTACCCAGGCCTCCACCACACAAGCGAGTGTCCTCCCTGTTTCACCAAGTGTTATCACTCATGGGCCCACCCGCTTCACCATACCTGGGGGCCAGCCCCACCCGCCACCACCCGCCACACACAACCACCAACCACTCTACTTACCTCCTTCCCACACAAACCCCCCCTTATTCCTTACACACTACAACCATGCAGCACAGGCAGCACATATAGTATTCGCTGAGGCCTATGTGCCATGTGTAGAGTACTCTATGTATCTTTTTCTCTTGAACTGTCACGCTGCGGTCCGGTTTGGACCTCAAAGTGAACAATTATTGCAAAAAAGCATGCTTGGAATCTCTACGTTTATTAATTATTGTGTGTCTCGTCATTTCCTTATTATTACGTGACATACTGTTAAAATCTTATTTTTTGTGTCTTTTCCGGCGCCCAATTAGGATGCGCTCTGGCGCGCCGCTCTTCTCCGAGTGTAAATCCAGGAATTTAAAAATTCCTGTGATGAAATAAAATTTCGTAAAAATGTGCATTTAATGCACATGGAGATTCTGGACAGGTGTGTGCCCTCAGAAAAATTCTACGCCGTCATTTGACGGATTTTGGTGTTTGCGTCGATCGTTGCGTGTTTGTCAGTCCCTCAACCCTTCGTCCTTTCTCTGCAGATATCCTGGAGCGCAAACAATGGAGTAGGCCGTGTTCTGGCCGAAAAACTGACTCCTGGACCACTGTCCAGAATCCCATACCCCCATGAGGGCAAAATAATTTTCAACACCACTAAGGACAGATCAGGTCAGACAGCAAGTTCAACGAGACCCCTGACAGCGTGCCCTGGTCGTATCCTGCGTTGGGTTTTGCGTATTGCACTGCGTTTTGCTATTTGGAGGGAGGGGTGTATGCACACATGAATTGGCATGCCCATTCGAACCCCCTGCCAAGCCACAGCTGCCCCAGCGACGCCAATGAGCGCAGTGGGAGCTGTAGGTGTCTGTTATGACTGAGCAAAAACTGGCGACTGCCCAGACGCAGCCCCTTCTTTCCAATGTTAGGGATGTTATAGGAAATTTTAAAAAGATGTTGAAGCCATGGGGAGGCCAAGAGAAATTTCCTTTTTCCTTTAAAATGCGACAGTGGTGGCAACCACAGCACAAGGGGGGAGTAAGAATAAGTGTATTTCCCTGCCAAAAGGTTAGCTTTAGTTGTCATAAGGAGGCCTAAAGGCATATCCGATTTCCATCTTAGTATTGGCCTAACCAAAAGGGGTGACAAGACATTTTGACCTATAAAACCAAGCATTGACCTGTGGATGTTGTGTGGACCCCTGACCCCCCAACTGACTGGACTTATTCACCATTTCCTGGACTGACTGACGCGCTGACATTAATCTAGAGCCTATACATTTTTCTATATTTTCTCATGAATGCTTAGCTATCCTAGTGGTCGTCCCGCCCCGCATCGTCCTTCACACCGCCAACGTGCTCCGGGCCACGGAGATACGCACGTGGGGACACGCTGCGGCCACCGTCCGGTGGCAACCCCCAGAGGACGGGGCCACCCAACTCACCGTGGCGCACTTCAAAGCGGGGGGGCCGGTATACGACGACGCCCTGTCCCGGCTGGGCGACACCCAGGGGCCCTTACTCCTCATGCTCCCCACCGGTATCGCAGCCGCGCTGCGCCAGGAGCTGGACGGCTGCGAAGGGCTGCGAGTGGGGTGGGAGGCGGTCGCGGACGGCACCCTACTGGTCCTCCTCCACAGGGACACCGCGAACGGGTGCCAATGGGACGCGCTGACGCCCCACCTCACCGGGCGCCACGTGTACATGGCGAGCCCCCCCCAGGGGCACCCCCGCCCGGCGTGGGACGACCTCATCGCCGCCTTCCACGACCACGGGATCCTCCCCGGCGACACGTGGCAGGAGGTCCAGCGGAAGACGCTTGGCAAGGACTACCGGCGCCGCGTCCGCGCCCGCTTGCTGGAGATCCGGGACCCCCTCCGACAGAGGTGGGACGACCTCTGGCTCCGCCATCTCGACCCTTGGTCGCCGCCCTCCCACCTCCCACACACCTGCCGACTCTGCGGAGGGTGTGACACGGTGTCCTCCGCAGCAGCGACAGGCGCCAACAGGTGCGAGCGGTGCACCCAGGTAGCCGCGTGCCCCTGGCCCGAACCTCCCGCAGGTCCGCGCAGGCGCACAGAGGAGGAGGCCTTGCGCCGGCGCATCGAGGGGGCACACACCCCCTCACACGAACAGGCGGGCCCCGCGGGCGCTGCCCTTCTGTGGATCCACGTGCACCTGCGGGACCCCACATCCATTGCGCACCTGTCGCACGTGTTCGCCCCCTAACCCCCACCCGCCGCCGCCCTTTGCAGAGCCCGCAGCACCATGCCACGCCGACGGGGGGATGGGCCGGGGCACACCAGGGCCCGCCGCAGAGCGCAGGAGGCGGCCGTCCGGGGCCTGGTGGCGGACGCGGTGGCGGAGGCAAAAGGAGCGCACGCTGCCGCACGGTGCGACCTGGAGGGCAGTGCGAGGGCCTTCCTCAACGAGACCGCCCTCCCGGCCGTCCGCGCCCTGAACGGAGCGGGGGCCCCTACGCTGCTCCCGGCAATGCACCGGATCGTGAACGCCGTCCGGCCGGGGCTCATCAGCCTGGAAGCGGCCCTCTATGGGCACTGGATGGAGTGGCGCGAGTCCAATCGGTCGGGCCGGCCCCTGTCCATGGGGGACGCCCTCCGGCTGACGGGAGCGGGGTCTGCCATGTCCCTCCGCAGTAGCGCCCCAGCCCTGCTGCATGCCCTCAGGACGCGCTGTCCCGGGGACGCGGCCCCGTACCTGAACCAGGCGCGGGCCATGTACCCGGGGGGAGTGTCCGAGCTGGATGCGGCGCTCCACCTTCTACACCCGCCGGACGAGGACCTGGAGGTGGGCGAGGTCACGGTGTTCGTGGAAGGCGCGGACGAGGCGTCCGCCCGCCCCCGGCCGACCAACCCGGTGTATGACGGCACCGGGCCTACCCCCCCGTACGCCGTCGTCTACGAGGCGTTCCCCAGGGAGCCCACTTGGTGCCCCGCCCTCCCACCGGCGACGCACGCGCCCCGCGGCTGGGCTAACCCAGACCTGTCCCCCCCCCTCTCCAGGACCAGGGGTGCCCACCACAGGGGGCAGGTCCTCTGGCAAGAGTGCCCTGGCACCCCCCTCCTCCTCCTCGTCGTCGCGTCCCGCGGGGGCCCGGGGCGGATCCTGGGGATCACCCCCACCCACCTCTATGGGGCCACACCCGTACCCCGCCCCCCCCTCCCGGCGCCCGCGGCGCGGGACGGAGTACACACCTTCCTGCGCACACAGGAGGTCACCGCCGTTACGGGGGTCCATCTGGTGCGGCTGCCCCCGGCACCGCTCGACGACCCCCGGGGGCCCAGGGCCCTGAGCCCCGCCCCAGACTGGGAGCTGTGGCGCGACGCGTGGGCCGCGTGGCTCCCCCGCCTCCCCTCCCAATGCCGGTGGATGGCCGCGGACCCCCGGCCGTGCGGGGCTGACGCCACAGCCGGCCCCCCACCCCCTCCCCCCCCCCCCCCGCAGAGCACCACACGGCACTGCCCACGGCACGGCACTGATGCACCAGGAGGTAGTGGGAAGGGCGCGCCTGCCACCACGCATGCCTACCAGAGTAACAGTGATGGCAGACTCCGATGGGTCCCTCGGGCGGGACGACCGCCACCACCGCCGGTCCCGCTCCCGCTCCCCCGTCTCCTCCCCAGAGTGGACGGGGGAGACCCTCGCGGAGCGCGAGGAGCGGAGGCTGGCGGAGGCGGCGGTGGTCGGGCCGCCGCCGCCGGCCCGGGAACCTGGGCCAGCCGAGACGGCCGCCCCCGCCGCCCAAGCGGCGAGCCCCGCCGCCCCGCCCCGCCCTGACGCGCAGGAGGCGGAGACCGCGGCGAGCCACGCCGCGGCCCCGGCCGCGGCCCCCGGCACGCCGCCGGCAAGGGGGGCAGCCCCGGCGCAGGAGCCGGACGCGTCGCCGAGGGCTGCCGCAGCCGCGCAGGAGAGCAAGCAGGGCGCAAGAGGGGTTGCGACGGACCCCGCACGGGCCGTGGGCGCCTCGCCGGCGGCCGCCGCGGCAGCAGAGAAGACCGAGGAGGATGTGCGAGGGTCTGCGACCGCGGCCACGGGCGCCTCGTCGGCGGCCGCCCTGGCAGCGAAGGAGAGTGCGGAGGGCGCGAGAGGGGCTGCGGCCCCTGGCACGCCGCGCAAGCGGGGGAAGAACCCCGCACGGGCCGCGGACGCCTCGCCGGCGGCCGCCGCAGCAGCAGCAGTGGGCAGGGAGAGCGCGAAGTACCGCGCCCACGCCAACCCCGCCCACACCCACACCAGCCCCCCCAAGCCGTACCCCCCCAAGCCCTTCCCCCCGGGGCGGGAGCGGCACGTCCGCCCCCCGACGCGCGAGCGCTCGCCGCCGGGCGTCACGCTGCCGCAACTGCAAAGGCAGCGGGACGCCCGGCGAGTGGTCCAGGAAGGGCGCAGCGGCGAGGGGGAGGGGAGCGGCGGACGGCGTGACAGGCAGGGGGCAGGGGAGGGGTCGGGGCATGGGAAGGGCGCGCAGGAGCGCGGGCAGGGGGCCCAGGTGCAGGGGGCGGAGCGAGCGGTGGTGGGAGAGCGAGCGGGCCGGGGCGTGGTGGACGAGAGGCGGGACCCGCGACTCGGGCAGGGGGTCGGGGAGGGGCCAGGGCACGGGAAGGGTGTACAGGGGCGCGGGAAGGGTACCCAGGCGCAGGGGGCAGGACAAGGGTGGATGGGAGAGCGAGCGGGCCAGGGCGTGGGGGACGAGAGGCGGGACCCGCGACACGGGCACGGGACCGGAAAGGGGCCCAAGGGCAAGGGCAAGGGCAAGGGCAAGGGCCCCAAGGGACAGGAGGGACGGGGCACGGGAGCCCAGGGGGGAGGGCGGGGCGAGGGGAGGGGGGCAGAGGGCGGAGCATCCCGCAGCCGGACGTGCAGCCGGTGAGGTGCATCCCCCCCGGCATCCAACAGATGCCGGCACACCACACCTACCACCACCACCGTCACCACCACCACCACCTCTACAACATCGACCCTGACGCCGGCGAGCTCATCCCCCCCCAACCCCCACGACACCAGCACCAGCAAGCCCCCCCCGCGCCGAGGGCGGAGCCGGCGCGGATGGCCTCGGCGGAGGGGGGACGGGGCGTGGCATCGGCGCCGCAGGTGCAGGTGAAAGTGCTGCCCTGGGTCTTTGTGGGTGCCGGAGGGCTCGGGGCCGGCAAGACCAGTGGGGCAGGCACGCGAGGAGTCTTCCTGGATGTTGTTATTGGGGGTAGAACCAGAGACACGGACACCAACGGAGGCGAGAGCAGCGACAACAGAAGCAAGGTCCATGCTGATTGTGGTCCGGCAGAAAATCCCAGTCTATGAAGAAAATTGAGGGGAATTATTCTAAATACATCTGAGTGTCCAAAACTGTCTGAAAGAATTTAAATAATCCATTTATGTAAAATTGTCTGGCCGATCTGGCCCGCGAGCGCGCGTCAGCGGCAAATGGCGATTCCAGCTAAAATAGCGGAATGCGGCGGATTTACGGGAAATGGACCGCGGAATCAAATCCGGCATATCAGAAATATATAGGAAATATCCTGTGACTGAGCTGCGAGGCGGCAATTCCGCCGAAGCAAAGAAAATGACCAAAATGTAGCCAATCTGGGCAGAATGTCTGAAAATCTGAGCAGATGGGGCTAGCCGCACTTACACTCCCCCTCCAAAAACACACTGGGGTGTGTCGCTACGTCAACGAAGAACGTAGTGCGGGTAAGTCCCAGAAAAACATAGAAATGTAGCCTTGATGGGGCGAAATCTGCTTGATCTGACCTAATTTGGGCTGAATTGGCACTGAATCAGGCTGGATGAACCTGAAATGAGACAGAATGAGAAGTGACGAACAGTCCTCCGTGCAGTAAAACATTAGGTCAAGGGCTAAAAAGCATGTAAACGTATCGAGAATCGATACCAAACCATGCATTGGTTGAGAATGAGGTAGATTATTGATGGATTGAGTGGGGGGATCAAGAATTGGAGTGACATCTCAGCGCTCTGGCACAGTTTCGCTGTCGCGGGCACGCTACGGTGTCCTCGCCGAACTCTACATCGTGTTATCCCGCTTTTCTCGTTCTGAAAAGTACAGCATGTGGCTCAGATTTGGCGCATCTGGTGGATGATCACAAGATTCAGCAAAAATGAAAATGAATTTGGGCAGAGATTGAGGGGATTAAGCAATCACAGAGAGGTTAAACAAATACACATGTAGTCTACAGACCCTAAGTGAACCACCGAAGGTAGAGATGTTCTTCTGTTCACTTAGATCTAAACAGATCTTCGAGGAATGATGGGAGATGACAAGTAAATCAATCTAAATTGTCCTAACATGAGTAAATTCCCTGAGATGAAGGTGAAATGAAGCGGAATGTGTACAACTGAAACTACCAACACCTTCGTTTAGACTAAAGTTAATATATATTGTCGTTTATTCAGCTCAATTGTGCCTTCCGGCACGTTGGTTCGCGAGCATCTAACAGATTCTATCAAAATGTGGATCATGTGATGATGCATCATGATGGGACATGCTGGCCCTGGATCCTTGGCATGTAACGCGCCGAAGGTTCGCTGAAGGCGCTTTACTGACAGTATATAACTGAGAGACACCGAATTTACAGTGGCGGTGGTGTCAATCGACTTGGACAAGGCCAATCTTTCGATGGAGTCCCACAAGACACTTGGATTCACCATTCTCGACAGTTTCTGGTCGGATTGAGCTCACATTGGCGTGTGCCAAAAATACAACGAAGCTTACGGACTTCAGAGGTTGCTGTTAGAAGTCCCTAGAGCTCCTAGATGAAGATTGTCTGAACAATTGACGTCTGGGTTTCGTACAACAGTGGCAGATTGATGGACAAACCTGAGAAATTCAAGGTAAATTTGAGGATCCTGGATCTGAATCTGGACTTTGGCGTCAGCATCACAGCAAATGAAGGTAAGATCTGAGTTCCTGGCGTCGCATCTGGTGCAGCCAGTACTACAGGGGATACCTGTAGGGGTGAATGTCGCTGGCCAGCGCTTTGATTATGTACATTTGCTTCCATCTGCACGAGTAGCCAAATTCCAAAGATGCACAGACCAACAGAGACAAGATTACCCCGAATCTGCCTGAATTAAGCCTGAGTTTGGTTTTTTCTGAACACGGCAGCACACTCCGTCAGCGTATCTACGCCTTGTCTGCCGAACGGAGACCAAAGAAAAGTTAATTGACGTCAAATTATCAAACATTCGCAGTTCTCCACATCATGACATAAACAGAAAGAATGAACAGTGGATTGAGCAGAATGTGGTAGGATGGCTTCCTTAATTCGGCCAAGCACGAATGCATGTGACCACCAACCTGTCTGGCCTGGCCCTCGTACGGCTTGGGCGCTGCAGATCAGCGACCGAACTTGAAGCTTGGTCCTCATTTGGTTCCTGGGCTGGCCTGACCGCAGGAGGGGGGATCGACGGATCAGCCCTGGAATGTGGCTGCTGAGGGCCGTAAAAGGCTGGATCTCGATTCACCACAGGTCGTTTTCCGTCGCTCTCCACTTGTCTGTCTGGTTTCGACAAACAATCTGTCAGGAGTACTCCAATTTCGGGGTGCTTCTTGAGGAAGTCGATGAACCCCTTGGTGTACCCATGGACAAAAGATTGGGCTGGTTCCCAGTTGTTGTGACTGGAATCAAAGCCCCTCCACTCACACAGAAATTCCCATTCGCCCTTGGCGTCACGTCTTGCTTCAACAATCCTCTTGAGTTCGTACTTTCCCCCTTCGATTACCCGATCGGACAAGTGTTTTGCAGTCCAAAAAAGGGGTTTAACCCGATCCTTGGGGGAGGGGATCTCTCTCTTGAGGCGATCACCCGAAACGTCAATTTCCCTGCTGACATCCACACGAATCCTCCACCTGTTCTCACCAAGACGCGCTGTAACAGCGAATGGCCCCTCCCACAAGGGAAGAAGCTTGTCATCTCCGTCCAGGGTGGTTTCGGATTTTCGAAGCCAAACTCGATCATCGACTTCAAAATTGTGGGGGTTTTTTCGACCTTGATTTTGAACCCAAAGCCAGTCAGCTTGATGCTTCTCGATTAATTTCGACACAGATTTATCTGCTCGTTGGACTTCGTCCAAAAACAGCGAAGCATCCTTACAGGGGCGAGGATTATTCAACGGCATGTTCCACCAACACTTCTTTCGTCCAAAGACAATTTCATTTGGAGAAAGGCCATGATACAAAGGCGTGTTGTGGTAACGGCGAAGCAATGCGAAGAGAACTTCCATCCAATGGAAATCCTTTTCACTCGCGAGCTCCTTACGAAGCATATTAATTATAGAGCGGCCGGCTCTTTCGCCAGGCAGCGCTCGATGCGAGTGGATTTCACATCGGAGGTGGTGGATTCCAAGGCGAGCACATAATTCTCTCCACCATTCGGAGGTGTACTCTTTGCCTGAATCCGTGACCACCTCGGATGGGACGTCCCAACCTCCCATCCAGGTCTGCGCGCACCACTTGGCGGCAGCCTTGCCAGTCATCGACTCAATGTTGCAAGGCAACACTTGAATGTAGCCTGAATGACGGCACTGAATAAGGAGCACTCCATTGACCTTTTTGTTGGTCCAATGGCACTCTTCGTCATCGAGTTCACCGAGATAGAAAAAATCGCTCGTGACTCTGTTGAAGAGGCGCTCCGGAATAGGATGAGGCCTCAGATGGCCGTGCTTCTTCGCGCTGGGAGGCGTCGAGACAGCACATTGGGCACATCCGGCGGCTACTTTCATGCAATGAGTGTAGAGCCTCGATCCAAACAACCTATGCTTAATCATCGACCACAGTCGACGGCCATGTGCGTGGGGGGATTCCCATTTGTGCCACCAGTTTAACACTCGGGGGGCTAGGGCGTCTGGCACACACAATTTACCCTCCATCCACAGCTTCCCCCCATCCAACGAGTACTCAGCAAAAATCCCATCCCTGTGAGCATCTTTGGATTTGAGATTTCCAAAGACCTCTTTAAACATGGGATCCTGCAGGTAATCGGACGTCCAGTCACGGATGATCAGGGAATCCTTAGGCAGGGGTGGAGTTTTGGCCGGATCTCGACGCTTAATGCCTTGGATCAACCGAAATCGACTTACTTGTCGGGTATAGTCAAACCGTTTCACACTCCCTGAGGAGGGATCGGTGACTTTTTCCACGACTTTCAGTGTTTTGGTGCAGATCTCATGGGCATGCGCCGGATCTGAGATGGCCGTGATGTCGTGACACGGCAATGCGTGCTGCTTAACAGCGCACTGCATGCATGCTCGTCGAATGAGTTTCTTTTCTTCCTGATCCCATTCGATGATGACATGGCGGTCCTGCTCCGTACCATGGATGTTGGTACTTTGCAGCCCCTCTGAGGCGGGGTAAGCCCATAGGCTCAGAGCTTCCGCTACCGTGTTGTGTTTTCCAGGCAGATACGACACATGGAGGTCAAACAGAGAGAGAAATTCGTGCCATCTGGCCCGTCGACCAGCTGGGCTCGCGACAGTATCAATGTGTTCAGTGGCCCAATACTCCAGAGATCGATGATCCGTCAGGACCTCGACTCGATTGGTGCCAACCCACGATTGGTACTTTTTTAAAGCACAGATGATGGCGTAAGTCTCTTGCTCACGCGGCGACCATTGCATTTGGCGTGGGGCTAGCTTCCGTGATCCAAATGCAAGAGGGTAATGATCGCCGGTGGCTTCATCAACCTGTTCAAGGACAGCTCCGATCGCGTACCTAGATGCGTCGGTTCTAATGTAGAAGGGTCGGTCAAATTGGGGCACATGCAACGTGGCGACTTCGCAGAGGGCTGCCTTCAAGTGATGGAAAGCCTCCTCGCACTCGTCAGTCCACTTGACACGAACCTTTGAACCTGCCTTGCCCGCATCTCTCCCTACCTTCAATAATTCAGTGAGGGGGGCAGCAAATTTGGCATAATTCGGCACAAAAGTGTGGTAAAAATTGCAACAACCCAGGAATCCTCTCAACTCCGTGATCGTCTCAGGGCGCTTCCACTTCTGAATAGCGACGAGCTTCCCTGGACTGGGTCGTCGGGTGCCATTCTCTAGGAGAGAACCACAAAATTCGACTGATTTTAAAAATAATTTTCCCTTCTTTGGCCCACAAATCAGCTGATTGGCGTCAAGAATATCCAAAACTTGGTTCAGCTGCTTCTCATGTAGGGCCACCAGCTCGGCTTCGGTCAGTCCCTCCCCTTCCGTCGCGATGATTATGTCATCTATGTACACACTCACGAAGGCACGAAGCTCAGGATGGGTTGTGAACAGCACATCCTCCATCATTCTTTGAAAAAATGAGGGGGCGTTCTTCAGCCCCATGGGCATGACGGTCCATTGGACTGGGCCACATGGCGTGCACATACAGGTAAGAGGTCTGCTGTCCTTCCTCAACGGCATTTGGTGAAAGCCGTGACGGAGATCCAGCACAGAGAACAAACGACCTCTTGCCCTCTTGGCGATTTCCTCCTCAATGAGGGGCAGGGGGTGCGAATCCGCCTTGGTTTCGGCGTTGAGATTGCGAAAATCAACAACCATTCGCCAGCCATCAATGGTGTTCTGGTCTGCAGGCGGTGGCTTCGGGACTGTGAAGGGTGAACAGCACCATTCGCTGGTCATACAACCCTCAAGCCAACCAAATTCCCTGAGATTTCTCTGGATGATTTTTCTGAGGATCTCATGTTTATGTCCATGATTTTCATAAGGGCGCTGTTTTTTTGCCTTGTACCCTTCACGAAGCTCGATGAAGGCTTCACCGAACTGTCCACGGACAGGGGGGTCTTTGATCAACTTCCCTGAAAGGGTTGTGTCCTTCCGTTCCTCAAAAATCTTTTCTCTTAACTTGGAACACAATTCAGTGTCCACCTGATCGCCAGGAATTACTGTCGAAAAAACTTTGGCGACTTCTTCGGCTTTGGCAGGAAGAATCTTCTTACGGATGTCCCTAAACAGGTCCGTATCAACTGCCTCTTGAAGATAGGTGGGTCTTGTGTCGAAATCCCAGAGATTTTCTTCGCGATCCAGCTCCTCGAAAGGATCCATGAAAGCTTCCACAGGGGGTTTTTCATAAAAAACTCTGAATTTGCGGCGCGATTGGAGATTTTTCCTCGCCTGTGCACTGAAGATTCTTTTCGATGTCGACCGTATTGGGGAAGAGGGAGACGAGGCGGATCCATTGGACGTTGAATCACCTTGGGTATCTGACGGACAAAAATCAGAAAAAATAGATTCATCATCAGTACCACGCTCAACCTCAGATTCAGACCCAACACAGGAATCGGTACTAGAATCGGCAGAATTAGAGTCAGAAAGCTTTCCATCCACCAGGAATGCAAGCGAACTCCAGGACCGCTGTGGCAGGGGACCTGTGTCGTCCCTGGCATACAGCTTAATCTTCCTGGGAAGTTCGATGTAATCAACACAAATGTCTTGTAATTCCTGAAACCAAGGCTTGTCGTCCCACAAGGGCACAACTAAAATTGCCTGGGTTTTATCTTGCTTGATTTTGTGGATGACCTGCTGGATTAAGTGAAACGGAGGATTAATCCACAACTTCTTGTCCCATTTGTGGGTCCAAGCGTCGCTGAAGTGCTTGTCAAAGCGCTTGTTCATACGGTTAGCAAAGGCATCATACTGTGGCCAAAAGGAATGATGTTCATGAAAATATTCACAAATTGCATCGCGCCATTTGTCGACAACTCTGTAGGATGAAGAGTGCCAGCGCGAAGGGCGTCGTGGCTGGGAGTCCCTACGAAGACATTCTAACTCTTGGGAGTAATCGGCACTCCCATTCACCTCTCCAATGGTGACATCTTCACCAAATTTTGGTGTCACCTTTTGCTTCAAAAATTCTTCTGCACTTTTAAACCCTGCGTGCAAAAAACGAAATTCAGGACGCTCCAAGGGACCTGACTCCAGCAAAAAACAACGACGATGACCTACGGGCGCTACCCTGTTCTTGCGAAGCCAAGGATGGCCCAAATAAAGGTCATACTTTATGTCAGCACGGTAGAAGTAGTCATCCTTAAGGACAACTTCTTCCAGATTTTGCTCTTCCCAAAGGTCTTGAGCGACCAAATGAGTGGATATATAACAACCGCGTTGCCCACCTGCGAGAGAATGTCCAGAAACTCCCTCGAGGGTAACAGGATGAGGCGATTCAAACACGCAGTCGTCGGGTAAGAATGCATTGGATTGGAGATTTACCTCTGATCCATTATCACACAAACAAGTGGCGAGGTGGAAATTTCCCTTGCAATCAGAGACCCACAGCTTTGTGACAAACTGACAAGCCCTGTGCTTGGACTGTACACCAACCTCGTCCACTACAACAGAAGGATCCGCTGCCGGATCCAGGGGAGAGGAGACAAGCGACCCTACATCAAGTAATGGTCGATCAGGAATTTGGGGATCATGCCTGAAATCGCCTGGGGAGGGGCGATTTTCGTGGCTCCCCTAGGCGTTCTGACCTCCAGCGGCTGCGTTAACATTGTGAACACAGCCTGTTTCGTCGATCCATTCATCTTGGAACGGATCATCCGCTGGATTCAGAGCATTTTCGACGTAATCTCGATCCGCATCAGACACCTGGTCTGCACCTGAGACCTGATCCACACGATGATTTCCCTTTCCACGTCCACGGCCACGGCCGCCGGATGATGGACCACCACCGTCGCCACGCCCTCTGCCCTTACCAGAGAAAGGGGTTCCCGAAGGATTTCCCTTACCTTTACCCTGTGATCCTGGAGCATTTCCTTTGTTTGTACCGGATTGAGGGGTTTGGCCTGGATTTCGATTTCCGCCTCCGGCGTTGACATTAGGACTTGTCTGGCTGTTCGGCTGTCCACCGGAGCCGGATGGAGTCCGATTCCCTTTGCCTTGGGACCCGCCAGGGCCTCCGGTATTTTTGTTCCCACCGGAGGGAGTCGAATTACCCTTTCCCCCCTTGGCACCATGCACCTGTCTGTCATTCCTGTCTGAATTCTGCGAATTACTGACATTTTCACCAATCACCTTGTGATCGTAAGCAGACCATCGGTGATTAGCAGTAGAATGCGTCTTAGCTCGGTTCGTAGAACCTAAAAGAAGGCAGATGCTACAATGATCCTGAACATTCGGGGTGTCATTCACCTTTTTGTTGCCCTTTTGAGCCCCATTTTGGGTGTTTTGCTGGGTGTTCTTGTTTCCCCCAAGACCCTCATGAAAATTTTGATTGGCGGCGTCAGCGAGCCGCTCAACCTCTTCCCACAGTTCCTGCGGGGTAAACGAAAACACCCAGTTCCTGGCCTTCAGGCGATGGCCGTGGAAACTTACTCCCCTGTTGAGGACTTGGACAAACAAGTCCCGATCCTCGTGTTCATTAAACTTGATTTTCCACGTGTTTTCAGTGAATTTCACCTTGGTAAACGACGTGGGGGAGCACTTTTGAAGTGCCTCCCTGACGGTAAACCGGTTGGCCGAGGCCTCAAAGCCATCGATCTCCGCCCACCAGGTCTTGACCTTTTCTTCGGACTGTCGATTCCGAAGGGTGGCGGCGGTTTCTGAGGGGATCTTGTCAAAAATCAGATTTTTCAGCTCGGCACTAGAAAATTTTTCGCCTGAATGTTCAGATTCTTCTACGAGATTCCAGAAGCGCTGTCTCTTGTCCTGCACTTCGTGCAAGATTAATCGAGAGAATGAAGGAAAATTCTTCAACATCTGGTGGTAATGGTCCTCAGGCAGTCGAGATCCACGTACCTCCAACTGTTCCCACACCTCATCAAAGGTAAGGGGGGAACTTGAATCTTCACGATCACTCCAGGTTCTGAGCCAAGTGTTGGCCGGCGCTCCCTCAAGGCAGTCCAAGAGCGCCATCAGGAACTGATCATCCTGGAGTTTTTGAGTCTTAACCCACAGTTTAAATTCCCGTTGGAACTGAGGCCAACGTCTGGGGTTCCCATTATACTTCGGTTGCTTGGCAACCTGACGAAGTCGCAATGAAGTAGGATTTAGGAGTGAATCCAGCCCAACACCGGCCGTAATAGCAGACACCTTGGCGGCATCATTAGTCACACCAGCTCCGGCGAGGGTCTGGGCGAGCAACATCTGGGCAATTGCATTGGAATCAACAGCAGGAAGGGTAGTACGGGAGGCAGTTCTTTTGGCATTCTGCACCTCAGTCCTAGCCTTCGCCGATCTACTCTGAGATCGAGAGATTGTAACCCTTTCCTTTAGCTTAGTCCTGCTGATCCTTGCGTCGGTGGTCTTAGAGTCCACCGAAGGAGCAATCGAAAAAATTTCTGTCGCCTCCTCCGACGGTTCTGTTGTTTGTTCCACCGATGATGCGCCCTCAGACCTCATGTGGGTCTTGAAAAGATCTTTAATTCCCAGCGTCTGAATGATGAGTTGCATTTGATCTTTGAGCAATTGGAGCTCAGTATCTCGCTGTAATCTGCAAGAGCAGTCGGCAGGACAGTACATACCGTGTCCTGAAGGGCCTGAGCAGGCTGTCGGACCGCTAATCTCAGTGGTTCGCAGCCAGGAGTCCACTTGGGGAGCTCCTTCAGTCCTAATTTCCAGGCTTGCCTGCCTAGCTGCCTCTAAAATTCCTTCCTCAACCGCGGCGGCTAGATCGTCGCGGATGGAAACAGAGGGATGAGGGGCGGAGGGCCCGGCAACAGGTGCCTTGGTCTTCTCCTTCGGGAAGGGGCTTGCCTCCCAGATCTGCAAGAAAATGGCAAAAAATTCATCTTCTTGAGAACACCACCACATCCTGGTATTAATTTCTTCTTGAAGAAGGAAAAAATATTCAAATAAAAAATCAGAGGCGATTCTTTCTTGTCCTATCAGCTTAGACGTGGCTAATAGACACAGGGCCTCAAGCGCCTCAAGGTTACGGGTCACTTCGGAAGACAAATGGTTGTCCCATTGTGCCCATGAGGCTGGTGGATTGTAGGTAGGTACCTCACCTGGACCACCCATCTCAATGTCGTCAATGTCGGCATCGATGGTCACAAAATGTGAACATTGGTACGGAGTATTAGTACCTGCCAGGTCCGTAAGCTCCACCGGAGCGTTGCCATTAGCGTAAGCTGGGAGATTCCAGCTGCTTGATGGCCAATTTCGACTGGGATCTTGATTGTAATCTGGGACTCCACAGCTGCTGATTTGTGTCCTTCTTGGGCAATTTGGGCTTGCGCAAGGCATTCCTCTCAAGGCCTCGTTCGCACAGCACCACGGCAGCGTAATCGTTACGTCTCCGGAGGTTGCGGAGTCTACGGGGCCGTACTGAGGGGCTAACTGTGGTTGGGACACCAAAGGAACAACATTCAGGTAGCCTCTGCTACCATGAAAGTGCTGCCCTGGGTCGTTGTGGGTGCCGGAGGGCTCGGGGCCGGCAAGACCAGTGGGGCAGGCACGCGAGGAGTCTTCCTGGATGTTGTTATTGGGGGTAGAACCAGAGACACGGACACCAACGGAGGCGAGAGCAGCGACAACAGAAGCAAGGTCCATGCTGATTGTGGTCCGGCAGAAAATCCCAGTCTATGAAGAAAATTGAGGGGAATTATTCTAAATACATCTGAGTGTCCAAAACTGTCTGAAAGAATTTAAATAATCCATTTATGTAAAATTGTCTGGCCGATCTGGCCCGCGAGCGCGCGTCAGCGGCAAATGGCGATTCCAGCTAAAATAGCGGAATGCGGCGGATTTACGGGAAATGGACCGCGGAATCAAATCCGGCATATCAGAAATATATAGGAAATATCCTGTGACTGAGCTGCGAGGCGGCAATTCCGCCGAAGCAAAGAAAATGACCAAAATGTAGCCAATCTGGGCAGAATGTCTGAAAATCTGAGCAGATGGGGCTAGCCGCACTTACAGCAGGAGCAGCGAGGGGGGCCGGCACGGGGGGCGGAGGAGAGCCGGCCGTGGAACGTGGACTGGGGCGCAGTCCCGGACCCGCTGGGGGGGGAGACCCTCCCCCTGGTGGGGGAAGTTTACGGGTGGTTGTGCTGGGCCAACCAGGGGACCTCCAGGAGGTCGCGGAACCGGCCCTTCGATGCCGTGCTCCTCCGGAGGGACGGAGGAAACCGAGAGGCACCCCCGGGGGGATGGGCGGCCCCAGAGGACCACGAGAGGGTCCTCAGGTCAGTGATCCGGGCGGCGTGGCCCGACAGGGAGCCGACGTGGCCGGCCTTCCTGGAGGGGGGAGCGGTGCTCCGCATCACGGATGCGGACGCCAACAACTGGCTCCCCCGGGCTTTGCGTAGCGCCCTCGCCCACTGGCGCTACCGCCGGCACAACCCGCCGCCGCCGCAGCCCCAGCCCCCACACAAGCGGCGGCGCAAGTGAAGGCCCAGACGGCGGGCACGGGAGGGTTGGAGGGGGGGATGGGCCCCCTGACCCACGCCCCCCCCACGGTATGGCACGACGTGCGGGGACGCGCCGCCACCCGCGGGAGGGAGTGCGGGGGCGACAAGCGCGGGGAGGAACCGGCTGCCCTGCAACCTGCTAACCACTGACCGCTAACCCCCACGGCCACCCCCGGCCGGCCGGCGCCGCGCGGCAACGGCCGGGGAGGTGAGGGCCCCGGCGAGGGCCTGCGCGGGCATCCAGCTCTCGATAGGGGGGGCGGGTGACGGGCGCGACCCCCTGGCCGATGGCTGGCCCCCGGGACCAGGGCCGCCATGCCGCCCCCGCCCCCCCCCCCCACGGCCGACGAGAGGCATCACCAGGGGGCCAAAGGGCCCCCCCCAACCCACCCCCCCCCCCGCACAGACCCGGGGGCGGGCGAGGGGGCGGCCCCCCCACCCCCCCCCCCCCCGCACCCACCGCAGCAGGGGAGCCACAGGCGCGGCCCTCCGCCCCCCCAGGGCCGGGGGGGCGCCCCCCCCTCAGGGGGAACGGCGGCGCAATGCGGGCAACGGCGGCTGGGCCTGCTCCCGCGAACCCACACCGGCGTGCCGGGGCAACGCGCACGACGGAGCAGGAAGGAGACCGCGTCCCACATGACCCTCCCGTAACCACAGCCCGCTCCGAGGTGACGGAGGGAGGGTGTCAAGTCAGATGGGGCCCCCAGGGGGGCGGTCCACGGGCCGCCCCTCACCCCCCCCACCCCGGGGCGGCACTTCAGCCCCGACCGCAAGCGCGCGCCGGAAGGGAGCGCACCGGCGACGCGGAGAGAGCCAGGAAGGAGTACCACAGGCCGCCGCCTGGAACGAGAGCAGGGAGGCCGCGGCGCGACACCCCCCCCCCCCCCCCCGCCCCCCCACCGGCCCGCCAGCCGCAGGGGCCCCGGCCCCCACTCCCCGAGGCTGAAGGGACGGACCCCCCCGCCCGAGAGGGGAGCCGGAGTGTGACCCGCCCCGACGCCCCAGCCGCCGGCTCCAATGGGGGCCGCGAAGAGCAAGTGGGCCCACGCCTGCGCACCGGGACGCCGCGCAGATCGTGCCCAGAGAAGCCGGGTGGGCGCGAACCGGAATGGTATGGGTGGCCACGCCCCCCATGGACAGCACGACGCCAAGGGACGCCCGCTTTGTTGCCTACCCGGGGAAAGCGGCCCCGCAACCCGCTAACCACTGACCGCTGACCCTCACGGCCACCCCCGCGCGGCAACGGCCGGGAGATGAGGGGCCCCAGGGAGGGACTGCGCGAGGATCCGGCACTCGGTAGAGGGGGGCGGGGGAAGGGCGCGACCCCCCTGGCCGATGGCTGGCCCCCGGGGCTGGGACCGCCAAGCCGCCCTCCCCCCCCCCCCCTTTTGGCCGACAGGGGGCATCGCCAGGGAACCGAAGGACCCCCCCCACACCCCCCCCCCCCCCCCTCCCACACAGGCCCGAGAGCGAGCGGGGTGGCGCCCCCCCCCCCCCCCCGCACCCACCCCAGCTGGGGAGCCACAGGCGCGGCCCTCCGCCCCCCCAAGGGCCGGGGGGGCGCCCCCACCCACAGGAGGAACGGCGACACGGTAAGGGCAACGGCGGCTGGACCTGCCCCCACGAACCCACACCGGCGTGCCGGAGCAACGCGCACAACGGAACACGAAGGAGGCCGCGCCCCACATGACCCTCCCGTGACCACAGCCCACTCCGAGGGGACAGAGGGGGGGTTTGCAGGTCAGCCGGGGCCCCCAGGGGAGCGGTCCACGGGCCGCCCCTCACCCCCCCCCGCCCCGGGGCGGCACTTCAGCCCCGACCGCACGCGCGCGCCGGAGGGGAGGGCCAGAAAGGGGTACCGCAGGCCGCCGCCCGGAACGAGAGCGGGGAGGCCGCAGCGCGACACCCCCCCCGAGGCAAGGGGAATGGACCCCCCCCACCCGAGAGGGGGGCCGGAGTGTGACCCGCCCCCCCGCTCCGGCCGCCGGCCCACAAGGGGGCCGCGAAGAACAAGCGGGCCCACGCCTGCGCACCGGGACGCCGCACAGATCGTACCCGGAGAGGCTGGGTGAACACGAACCGGAGTGGTATGGGGGGCCACGCCCCTCATGGACAGCGCAACGCCAGTGACGCCCGCTTTGTTGCCTGCCCAGGGAAGGCAGAGGGACGGAAAGAGGCAGAGCGACCCCCCGCCCTACAGTCAGTCGGCGACCCGGTGGTGCTACTGCCCGCCTCTTACCCCTGTGCACGTCAGTCGGCGATCCAACGCACCCCACCCAGCCCCCTCCCCTGTCCCGACCCCGTGCGCGTGGACTGAGGCCTCCCGGCACGCGCAACACGCTTCACAGCGCACAGCCCCACCCTCAGGACTGGATTCATAGCCGACGACACCCCTCAGTGGCGTAAGAGACTCCCGCGGCCCAGTAGTGAGAGCGTCGGTCTTCAATCGTCCAGTGCGGGGGTTCGATCCCGGGCGTGAGTGCTCCTGGGATCCCTGCACGTAGAGCTCTCTAGTTGGCGACGTGGGAACCACCCCCCCCTCCAGCAACTCGCGCCACCACCGATACCGGTGGATCGGGTGGAGGTCTCGTTCGTTTTACCCCCCACCCAAGAAAAACAAAAGACATGGGAACCACCCACCCCTGCAGCAGTGCGCACCGTCACCTGTACTCAAATAGGTCGATGGGAGGCCTCGCCCGGTATTCGAAGGGATCGGTGGGAGACCACCGATCCTGGGGTTCGAACCAGCTCCTTCGCGGCGCGCGCCTGGTGCGCTACCTCCGGGGCGGCTGCCTTCAGAGATACACCGGCACCCGGGTCACAGAACAAACGCGCCCGCAACCCCCTCCCCCTGTACTAAGTGTAAGCCCGCGGTAGGGCTGCTCTGCTGGGCCATGAACCGGGACATTGGAGCACCACTCCAGCCACGGTCACCCCAACCCCCCCACGCATCCCGCAGGGCGAAGCTCCGTGCGCATCAGGCTCGTCATGAGAATCCGGCGGGCCGGCGCCTGGACACCAAGACGACACCTCTCTCCCCCCCCGCAAGAACAGAGCGGGGCCCCCACAACCGCACGCCCGCAATGCAGACCCCGACAGCCCACCTAGTGGACGGGCAGATGAGGGAAGAGGAACGCCCCACGCCCCACGCAATGGACGAAGGCAGCCCCCCGGGGACGCCCAGCCGCCGCCCCCGCAACCCCAAGCCAAGTAGGGGGGAACCGGGACCGGACCGCCCCCCCCCAAGCACGCCAGACGGAGCACGGGACCGGGGCAGGACACGCGGAGGGGCACGGACCACATGGAACGGCCCTACCAGCGCCCAGTGCCGGGACCACGCGAGATGCGCGCGCCACACCACCCAGCGGGGAGCGGACACCGCGAGAGCGCGAGCGCACACACACGAAAAGGACACGCAGGGACCACCAGAAGGGCAACCGGACCGAGCGCGCGGAACGCACAGACCACATGGAATAGCGTACCAGCGAGCGAGGATAAGGGACACCCGGACGGGACGGCCCGCCACACGCAACGCGGGATACGCGGGGCGGGAAGGGGGAAGAAGGGGAGACACAACACCAGGTACCGGCCCGAACCCCCCTGAACCGGCCGCGAGCGCCGCGCACACACAGACGGGACACTGCACCCGCCAAGGCAGTAGTGGCGCACAGCGCCACGCCCCAACCCCTAGGCTAGGCAGCCACCGCGCCAGCCCAAGGGGGTCCCACTGGCGACAAGCCAGTAGCACGGGCTTGGCGGCGCCGGTGCCCCGGGCGACCACACATTAGGGGGGCGACGCAGTGGGTAAGCGCCCGCGGCCACGGCTGCGAGTTGATGCACTGACCGGGGAGTGGCGAAACGGGGACGCCGGGGAAGGACGGGGCTCCGAGCTCTGTGAACCCGGGGGACTCCGCCACCAGGCAGGAGGTGCGTCTTGGAGGGCCCGCCACTAGGACCCGGTGGGGAGGATATCACCTGGCCCGACCAGGTGGCCCCCCGGGGCCGAAAAGCGTCTAATACCCGCAAAATCAAACCTCAAACCTCAAACCTAGCCTCCACATTTTTCAGGCCCCCACACCCACCCTGATATAATGTACACACCCTTATTCACTGCAGAGATAGCCACTCTTCAAAGGGCTAAGATTTGTCCAAAACAGTGACACCCACTATGTGCCTCCCAGGGTGCAGCCCCTTTTTGATCCCCAGATACTACCCAGGCCTCCACCACACAAGCGAGTGTCCTCCCTGTTTCACCAAGTGTTATCACTCATGGGCCCACCCGCTTCACCATACCTGGGGGCCAGCCCCACCCGCCACCACCCGCCACACACAACCACCAACCACTCTACTTACCTCCAAACCCCCCCTTATTCCTTACACACTACAACCATGCAGCACAGGCAGCACATATAGTATTCGCTGAGGCCTATGTGCCATGTGTAGAGTACTCTATGTATCTTTTTCTCTTGAACTGTCACGCTGCGGTCCGGTTTGGACCTTAAAGTGAACAATTATTGCAAAAAAGCATGCTTGGAATCTCTACGTTTATTAATTATTGTGTGTCTCGTCATTTCCTTATTATTACGTGACATACTGTTAAAATCTTATTTTTTGTGTCTTTTCCGGCGCCCAATTAGGATGCGCTCTGGCGCGCCGCTCTTCTCCGAGTGTAAATCCAGGAATTTAAAAATTCCTGTGATGAAATAAAATTTCGTAAAAATGTGCATTTAATGCACATGGAGATTCTGGACAGGTGTGTGCCCTCAGAAAAATTCTACGCCGTCATTTGACGGATTTTGGTGTTTGCGTCGATCGTTGCGTGTTTGTCAGTCCCTCAACCCTTCGTCCTTTCTCTGCAGATATCCTGGAGCGCAAACAATGGAGTAGGCCGTGTTCTGGCCGAAAAACTGACTCCTGGACCACTGTCCAGAATCCCATACCCCCATGAGGGCAAAATAATTTTCAACACCACTAAGGACAGATCAGGTCAGACAGCAAGTTCAACGAGACCCCTGACAGCGTGCCCTGGTCGTATCCTGCGTTGGGTTTTGCGTATTGCACTGCGTTTTGCTATTTGGAGGGAGGGGTGTATGCACACATGAATTGGCATGCCCATTCTAACCCCCTGCCAAGCCACAGCTGCCCCAGCGACGCCAATGAGCGCAGTGGGAGCTGTAGGTGTCTGTTATGACTGAGCAAAAACTGGCGACTGCCCAGACGCAGCCCCTTCTTTCCAATGTTAGGGATGTTATAGGAAATTTTAAAAAGATGTTGAAGCCATGGGGAGGCCAAGAGAAATTTCCTTTTTCCTTTAAAATGCGACAGTGGTGGCAACCACAGCACAAGGGGGGAGTAAGAATAAGTGTATTTCCCTGCCAAAAGGTTAGCTTTAGTTGTCATAAGGAGGCCTAAAGGCATATCCGATTTCCATCTTAGTATTGGCCTAACCAAAAGGGGTGACAAGACATTTTGACCTATAAAACCAAGCATTGACCTGTGGATGTTGTGTGGACCCCTGACCCCCCAACTGACTGGACTTATTCACCATTTCCTGGACTGACTGACGCGCTGACATTAATCTAGAGCCTATACATTTTTCTATATTTTCTCATGAATGCTTAGCTATCCTAGTGGTCTGCACCCTAGGGGGCTGTGGCACCTCTTTTTGAGAGGTCCTGGGTTCAATTCCCAGTCAGCCTAGCTAAGTAGGAAGATCCCATGTGACATGGCAGTGACCTCAGCGCCACAAGCCATGCCACCTCAGCACCTATGTGACCCAAAACAAAGAGTGCACATCTCTAGATGGCACTATAAAAGAGAGGATGCCCATGTGGGCAGTTTTCCCATGATTGTAGGATATTTTCTAACTAACTTTTCTTAAATCTGTAGTTATTGTGAGTTTCCTTTGTTGCTACACTATCTCCTTTGACTGCAGCCCTTCATGTTGTGGATTCGATCCTGTGGTCCCTTGCTTGCACTGTGGGTACTTATATTTCTGGTTGATTTCATCAAAACACATTTATTTGAAAACCCTAATCTATATCAAGAAGCAGCAGGAGCAAGCAGAGGCACAAACAAAACAATATCATCAAAGCAATCAACAGTGAAAGCCTGTTCTAACCTTCTCGGCCGGGCCCGGTCCTTGTATGCTACCCCCCGAGCCCCCCCCCCCCCCCTGAGTTTTGAAAGATAGCGGTGCGGGGGCCATGGCACCAACGGTGGCAATTTTTTTCCCCATGCTTCGTTGAGAGGGGGTACTATGCCTTGGGTCCTTAAGACCCCTAAGACTTTCTTCCCGGCAAAGACAAGATATCGCTATCATCGCATACATACCTCTATACCCCCATTGCCCCTAGACACACACACCCCCTTGAGGTATGCATATGGTAGTAGTGGGTCGCGCACAGCCCCCCCTCCCTTGGGCCCCCCCCACTGGCTGAGCTGCCAATGTCCCCCACCCTCCTGCCGACCCCCCGCAAGTTTTGACAAATAGCTGGGGGTTGGGTCGCATCAGGACCGATTGTAGTTGCCCCCCCGTGGCTTGGGTTGTCACCTATCGCCAAGGAGTCGCAGCCGTTGGACTGGCTAGTTTCTGGCAGGTGAGCGTCGAAAGATACTACAGCGGTCGACGGCAGAGGGATAGCAGAGGTGGCCCCTAGCGCAAGCTCCCAATGGGGCAGCATCCGCAGCACAACACCCCATAAGCAGACAGCCTCATGGACAGCACCCGTTGCTGTTTGCGGGCCCGGTTCCAACGGCACCATCGCATGGAAGAAGGGTGTGTACGGTTTGGGAGATAGAACCCAGCATTTCCAGGGCAGGCTCCCGAGTGGTGTGCACTTACAATGAAGGCTGGTGCACCCCCTGCCAACGGTTCTAGCAGCCCCCCCCGGAGATTTCACAGGATCGCCACCCGAAGAGGCAGTCAACAAAATGAATTTGTGGTCAGACCTTTATTGGTTTGGCGCCTGCCCCATGGGAGTAGGGTAAGGCCTGTTGGCACAGGCAGGGGAGCGGTGTGTCCCACGGCTTTGTACAACGAATGAAACCAAAAAAGGGCAAATGACAACAGACACCCCTTTCCCAAATACCATGACGCGTGGCCGTCCGTGACCCAAACGATTCTTCTGCCCGCCAGATCTGCATGGGCCTACCTCCAGGACAACGGCCCCATTCCTAAGTCCTGGGGGCCTGCACGCTGCCGTCTCTTGTGCTGCAAAACAAGGTAAGAATCGCCCACGAGTTGTGCCGGGCGATCTTAGGGTGCTGCTCGCGGCGGCATCCCTGTCCCAACGCCAGGCGCAGTCTGGGCCTGTTGTTCATTTCAGCAGCCTTCCACGACCACGGGATTCTCCCCGACGACACGTGGCGGGAGGTCCAGCGGAAGACGCTTGGCAGCGACTACCCGCGCCGTGTCCGCGCCCGCCTGCTGGAGATCCGGGACCGCCTCCGGCAGAGGTGGGACGACCTCTGGCTCCGCCATCTCGACCCTTGGTCGCCGCCCTCCCACCTCCCACACACCTGCCGGCCCTGCGGGGAATGTGACACGGTGTCCTCCGCAGCGTCGACAGTTGCCAACAGGTGCGCGTGGTGCGCCCAGGTGGCCGCGTGCCCCTGGCCCGAACCTCCCGCAGGCCCGCGCAGGCGCACAGAGGAGGAGGCCCTGCACCGGCGCATCGAGGGGGCACACTCCCCCTCAAACAAACACGCGGGCCCCGCGGGCTCTGCCCTTCTGTGGATCCACGTGCACCTGCGGGACCCCACATCCGTTGCGCACCTGTCGCACGTGTTCGCGCCCTGACCCCCACCCGCCGCCGCCCTTTGCAGAGCCCGCAGTACCATGCCACGCCGACGAGGGGATGGGCCGGGACACGCCAGGGCCCGCCGCAAAGCGCAGGAGGCGGCCGTCCGGGGCCTGGTGGCGGACGCGGTGGCGGAGGCGCACGAGGCGCACGCTGCCGCACGGCGTGACCTGACGGGCAGTGCGAGGGCTTTCCTCAACGAGACCGCCCTCCCGGCCGTCCGCGCCCTGAACGGAGCAGGGGCCCCTACGCTGCTCCCGGCGATGCACCGGATCGTGAACGCCGTCCAGCCGGGGCTCATCAGCCCGGAGGCGGCCCTCTACGGGCACTGGATGGAGTGGCACGAGTCAAACCGGTCGGGGGGGGGCCCTGTCCATGGGGGATACCCTGCAGCTGACGGGGGCGGGGTCCGCCATGTCCCTCCGCAGCAGCGCCCCAGCCCTGCTGCACGCCCTCAGGACGCGCTACCCCGGGGATGCGGCCCCGTACCTGAACCAGGCGCGGGCCACATACCCGGGGGGAGTGTCCGAGCTGGATGCGGCGCTCCACCTTCTACACCCACCGGACGAGGACCTGGAGGTGGGCAAAATCACGGTGTTCGTGGAAGGCGCGGACGAGGCACCCGCCCGCCCCCGGCCGACCAACCCGGTGTACGACGGCACCAGGCCGACCCCCCCGTACGCCATCGTATGCGAGGCGTTCCCCAGGGAGCCCACCTGGTGCCCGGCCCTCCCGCCGGCGACACACGCGCCCCGCGGCTGGGCCAACGCAGACCTGTCCCCCCCCCTCTCCAGAACCAGGGGTGCCCACCACAGGGGGCAGGTCCTCTGGCAAGAGTGCCCTGGCACCCCCCTGCTCCTCCTCGTCGTCGCGACCCGCGGGGACGCGAAACGGGTCCTGGGGATCACCCCCACCCACCTCTATGGGGCAGCACCCGTACCCCGCCCCCCCCTCCCGGCGCCCGCGGCGCGGGACGGGGTACACACCTTCCTGCGAACACAGGAGGTCACCACCGTTATGGGGGTCCACCTAGTGCGGCTCCCCCCGGCACCACCCGACGACCCTCGGGGGCCCAGGGCCCTTGGCCCCGCCCCAGACTCGGGGCTGTGGCGCAACGCGTGGGCCGCGTGGCTCCCCCGCCTCCCCTCCCAATGCCGATGGACGGCCGCCGGCCCCCGCCCGTGCGGGGCTGACGCCACAGCCGGCCCCCCACCCCCTCCCCCCCTCCCCCCCGCAGAGCACCGCACGATACTGCCCACGGCACGGCACTGATGCACCAGGAGGTAGTTGGAAGGGCGCACCTGCCACCTTGCATGCCTACCAGGATAACAGTGATGGCAGACTCCGATGGCTCCCCCCAGCGGGACGCCCGCCACCACCGCCGGTCCCGCTCCCGCTCCCCCGTCTCCCCAGAGTGGACGGGGGAGACCCCCGCGGAGCGCAAGGAGCGGAGGCTGGCGGAGGCGGCGGTGCTGGTCGGGCCGCCGCCGCCGGCCCAGGAGCCTGAGCCAGCCGAGGTGACCGCCCCCGCCGCCCAAACAGCAAGCCCTGCCGCCCCGCCCCGGGAGGGGGCCCCAGACGCGCGGGAAGCGGAGACCGCAGCCCCAGCGAGCCACACTGCGGCCCCGACCGCGGCCCCCGGCACGCCGCCGACACGGGGGGTAGCCCCGGCGCAGGAACCGGACGCATCGCCGAGGGCTGCCGCAGCCGCAGAGGGGAGCGAGGAGGGCGCGCGAGGGGTTGCGACCGCCGCCCCGGCGAGCCGCGCCACCGCCTCGGCCGGCCACGCCGCGGCCCCCAGCACGCCGCGAAAGCGGGGGAAGGACCCCGCACGGGCCACGGGCGCCTCGCCGGCGGCTGCCGCAGCAGCAACAGTGGGCAGGGAGAGCGCGAAGTACCGCGCCCACGCCAACCCCACCCACACCCACACCAGTCCCCCCAAGCCGTTCCCCCCCCAGCCCTTCCCCCCGGGGTGGGCGCGGCACGTCCGCCCCCCGGCGCCCGAGCGCTCGCCGCCAGGTGTCACGCTGCCGCAGCTGCAAAGACAGCGGGACGCCCGGCGCGTGATCCAGGAAGGAGGGGACGGCGCGCAGGCAGAGCTGCGTGCCAGCCACGGGAGCGCGGAGCGGGGGACAGGAGGCGACAGGGGAAGTGCCCAGGAGCGCGCGCAAGGAGCGGGCCAGGGCACGCGCGGCAGGGAGCAAGGGCGCAGCAGCGGAGGGGGGCAGAGCGCAGGCAGTGGACGGCGCGACTCAGGGCAGGGGGCCGGGAAGGGACCAGGGCACGGGAAGGGCGCGCAGGGGCGCGGGCAGGGCGCCCAGGTGCAGGGAGCGGGGCGAGGGACGGTGGGCGAGCGGGCAGGCCAGAGCGTGGGGGACAGGGGGCGGGACCCACGGCACGGGCACGGGGCCAGAAGGGGGCCCAAGGGCAAGGGCAAGGGCGCCACGGGCCCCAAGGGACAGACGAGACGGGGCATGGGAGCCCGGGGGGGAGGGCGGGCCGAAGGGAGGGGGGCCGGGGGCAGGGCGCCCCCGCAGCCCGACGTGCAGCCGGTGAGGTGCATCCCCCCCAGCATCCAACAGATGCCGGCGCACCACACCCACCACCACCACCACCACCACCACCACCTCTACAACATCGACCCCGACGCCGGCGAGCTCGTCCCCCCCCAAGCCCCCACGACCCCAGCACCAGCCAGCCCCCCCCGCGCCGAGAGCGGAGCCGGCGCGGATGGCCTCGGCGGGGGGGGGGGGGGGCGGGGCGCGGCATCGGCGCCGCAGGCACAGGGGCAGCGGGGGGAGCCGGCGCGAGGGGCAGAGGGGGCCCGGCCCTGGGACCGGGACTGGGGCACGGTCCCGGACCCTCTGGGGAATGAGGCCCTCCCCCTGGTGTGAGAGGTGTACGGGTGGTTGTGCTGGGCCAACCAGGGGACCACCAGGGGGTTGAGGAACCGGCCCTTCAATGCCGTGTTCCTCCGGAGGGACGGAGGAAACCGGGAGGTACCCCCGGGGGGGTGGGCAGCCCCGGAGGACCACGAGAGGGTCCTCAGGTCAGTGATCCGGGCAGCGTGGCCCGACAGGGAGCCGACGTGGCCGGCCTTCCTGGAAGGGGGGGCGGTACTCCGCATCACGGATGCGGACGCCAACAACTGGCTCCCCCGAGCCTTGCGCAGCGCCCTCGCCCACTGGCGCTACTACCGGTGCAACCCGCCGCCGCCACAGCCCCAGCCCCCACACAAGCGGCGGCGCAGGTGACGGCCCCAACGGCGGACGCGAGAAAGTGGGGGGGGGAGCTGGGCCCCCCGACCCACGCCCCCCCCACGGTACGGCGTGTCGAAGGAGTGCGCGCCACCTCCCGCGGGGGGGAGGGCGGAGACAACGAGCGCGGGGGGGAACCTACTGCCCCGCAGCCCGCTAACCGCCGACCGCTAACCCTCACGGCCGCCCCTGGCCGGCCAGCGCCGCGCAACGACGGCACAGGGGGCAAAGGGCCCCAGCGAGGGCCTGCACAAGGGTCCGGCTCTAGGTAGAGAGGGGTGGGGGAAGGGTGCGACCCCCCAGCCGATGGCTGGCCAACGGGGCCGGGACCGCCATGCCGCCCCCCCCCCCTCGGCCGTCAGGAGGCGGCGCTAGGGGACCAGAGGGCCCCCCCCACTGCCCCCCCCCCCTCCCACTCAGGCCCAAGAGCGGACGGAGGCAGACCGAAGAAACGGCGGCCCCGCACCCCCCCCAAAGAGGCCGCTGCACCCGGGGTGCGGGGGCACCACGGCCGAGGCAGGCGCCCGCACGCCCTGCCCGCCGCCGGCCGACGGCAGACCGGCGGCGCCCAGGACGGCGCAAACGGAGCGGCCCTATCAGAGGCCGGCCCGGGGAAGACGGGGGCGCGAACCAGGGCGGGGGGTCCCCCCCCCCTCCCCCCCCCCCCCCCCCGCCGCACTGACCCGTTGGCGGCCGACCAGGCCGCGCCCGACGCCCGCGGCCGCCCGGCAACCCCCACGGCACGATTATACCCCGGGGGGGGCACGCCGGAGACAACGGATGGCGGGCCGACGCCCGACGGGGCGGGGGGGCGGGGGGGCGGCCCCCCCACCCCCCCCCCCGCTCCCCCCCCGGGCTTGGGAACCACAGGAGCGACCCTCCGCCCCCCCGGAGCCGGGGGGGCGCCCCCCCTCCCCCCCTCCCCCGTACACGTAGACTGGGGCCTCCTGGCACGCGCAACACGCTTCGCAACGCACAGCCCCACCCTCGGGACTGGATTCATAGCCGACGGCACCCCTAAGTCGCGTAAGAGACTCCCGCGGCCCAGTAGTGAGAGCGTCGGTCTTCAATCGTCCAGTGCGGGGGTTGGATCCCAGGCGTTGGTGCTCCTGGGATCCCTGCACGTAGAGCTCTCTAGTTGGCGACGTGGGAACCACCCCCCCCTCCAGCAGCTGACGGCACCACCGATACCGGTGGATCGGGTGGAGGTCTCGTTCGTTTTACCCCCCACCCTGGAAAAACAAAACACATGGGAGCCACCCACCCCTGCAGCAGTGCGCACCGTCACCTGTACTCGAACAGGTCGACGGGAGGCCTCGTCCGGTATTCGAAGGGATCGGTGGGAGTCCACCGATCACGGGGTTCGAACCAGCTCCTTCGCGGCGCGCGCCGGGTGCGCTACCTCCAGGGCGGCTGCCTTCTGAGATGCACTGGCACCCGGGTCACAGAACAAACGCGCCCGCAACCCCCTCCCCCTGTGCTAAGTGTAAGCCTGCAGTAGGGGTGCTCTGCTGGGCCATGAACCGGAACATTGGTGCACCACTCCAGCCACGGTCACACCAACCCCCCCTCGCAACCCGCAGGGCGAAGCTCCGTGCGCATCGGGCTCGTCATGGGAATCCGGCGGACCGGCGCCTGGACACCAAGTCGACACCTCTCTCCCCCCCCACGGGAACGGAGCGGGGCCCCCACAACCGCACGCCCGCGCCCACAGCGCGGACCCCGACAGCCCACCCAGTGGACGGGCAGTCGGGGGAGGAGGAGCGCAAGACCCCAAACGCCCCACGCAACGGTCGAAGGCACCCCCCCGGGGACGCCCTGCCGCCGCCCCCACAACCCCAAGCCAAGTAGGGGGGAACCGGGACCGGACCGCCCCCCCCCAAGCAGGCCAGACGGAGCACGGGACCGGGGCAGGACACGCGGAGGGGCACGGACCACGTGGAACGGCCCTACCAGCGCCCAGTGCCGGGACCACGCGAGATGCGCGCGCCACACCACCCAGCGGGGAGCGGACACCACGAGAGCGCGAGCGCACACACACGAAAAGGACACGCGGGGACTACCGGAAGGGCAACCGGACCGAGCGCGCGGAACGCACAGACTGCATGGAATGGCGTACCAGCGAGCGAGGGTAAGGGACACCCGGACGGGACGGCCCGCCACACGCAGCGCGGAACACGCGGGGCGGGAAGGGGGAAGAAGGGGAGACACAACACCAGGCAGCGGCCCGAACCCCACCGAACCGGCCGCGAGCGCCGCGCACACACAGACGGGACACTGCACCCGCCAAGGCAGTAGTGGCGCACAGCGCCACGCCCCAACCCCTAGGCTAGGCAGCCTCCGCGCCAGCCCAAGGCGGTCCCACTGGCGACAAGCCAGTAGCACGGGCCCGGCGGCGCCGGCGCCCCGGGCGACCACGCATTAGGGGGGCGACGCAGTGGGTAAGCGCCCGCAGCCACGGCTGCGAATTGATGCACTGACCGGGGAGTGGCGAGACGGGGACGCCGGGGAAGGACGGGGCTCCGAGCTCTGTGAACCCGGGGGACTCCGCCACCAGGCAGGAGGTGCGTCTTGGAGGGCCCCCCACTAGGACCCGGTGGGGAGGATATCACCTGGCCCGACCAGGTGGCCCCCCGGGGCCGAAAGGCGTCTAGTACCCGCAAAATCAAACCTCAAACCTCAAACCTGCCCGCCGCCGGCCGACGGCAGACCGGCGGCGCCCAGGACGGCGCAAACGGAGCGGCCCTATCAGAGGCCGGCCCGGGGAAGACGGGGGCGCGAACCAGGGCGGGGGGTCCCCCCCCCCTCCCCCCCCCCCCCCCGCCGCACTGACCCGTTGGCGGCCGACCAGGCCGCGTCCGACGCCCGCGGCCGCCCGGCAACCCCCACGGCACGATTATACCCCGGGGGGGCACGCCGGAGACAACGGATGGCGGGCCGACGCCCGACGGGGCGGGGGGGCGGGGGGGCGGCCCCCGCACCCCCCCCCCCCGCTCCACCCCCGGGCTTGGGAACCACAGGAGCGACCCTCCGCCCCCCCGGAGCCGGGGGGGCGCCCCCCCTCCCCCAGAAGGGACCGCGACGCGGGGGGGGGGGGGATGCGGCTGGACCTGCACACCGCGCGCCTCAGCGCCCCCAGCCGCTCCCGCGGGGGTCGCAGCCCCAGGGCGAGCCCACACCAGCGTGCCGGAGCAACGCGCGGACCACGCTTGGGGGCGGCGCACGGCGGCGCACCAGAACAGTATGGAGGCCGCGCCCCACATGACCCTCCCATGACCACAGCCCACCCAGGGAGGGCAGAGGGGGGGTTCAGGTCTGCAGGGGCCCCCGGGGGAGCGGTCCGCGGGCCGCCCCTCATTTCCTCCCACCCCGGGGCGGCTCCGCGACCCCGACCGCACGCGCACGCCGGAGGGGAGTGCGCCGACGGCACGAGGGGGGCCAGGATGGGGTACCGCGGGCCGCCACCCAGAGGGGGAGCAGGGATGCCGCGGCGCGACCCCCCCCCCTGCCCAGCCCCCCCAACGGTCCGCAAGCCGCGGGGGCCCCGGCCCCCACCGCCCGAGGCAGGGGGGATGGTCCCCCCTCCCCCCGCCCGAGAGAGGGGCCGGAGCGCGGCCCGCCCCCCCGCCCCAGCCGCCGGCTCCCGCAGGAACCGCGGAGAACAAGCGAGCCCACGCCAACGCGCCAGGACGCCGCACAGATCGCGCCCAGTGAAGGCAGGCGAGCACGAACCGGAGTGGTATGGGGGGCCACGCCCCCCATGGACAGAACGACGCCAGTGACACCCGCTTTGTTGCCTGCTCAGGGAAGGCAGAGGGACGGAACGAGGCAGAGCGACCCCCCGCCCTACAGGCCCCCCCCGGCCGCACAAACGGGGGGCACGGCGCACGCCCCCCCCCCCCCCCAGCCCGCCTCCAGGCACACGAACGCCAGGGACCCACCCCGCGGCACGCAGCCCCCACAGGAGGTGCAGACCAAGGGGACAGAGTAGGGCCCCCACACCCGCACGCCCGCGCCCACAGCACGTGCATAGCGGACCCCAACAGCCCGCCCAGTGGGCGGGCAGTCAAGGGAGGGGGAGTGCCTGACCCCAGACGCCCCTCGCAACAGTGGAAGGCACCCTCCCCGGGGACGCCCTTCCGCCACCCCCCCCAACCCCAAGCCAAGTAGGGGGGAACCGGGACCGGACCGCCCCCCCTCAGGCACGCCAGACGGAGCAAGGGACCGGGGCAGGACACGCGGAGGGGCACGGACCACGTGGAACGGCCCTACCAGCGCCCAGTGCCGGGACCGCGCGAGGTGCGCACGCCACACCATGCAGGGGAGGGGGGAGCGGACGCCGCGAGAGCGCGAGCGCACACACACGCAAAGGGCACGCGGGGACAACCAGAAGGGCAACCGGACCGAGCACGCGGAACGCACAGACCGCGTGCAATGGCGTACCAGCGAGCGAGGGTAAGGGACACCCGGACGGGACGGCCCGCCACACGCAGCGCGGGACACGCGGGGCGGGAAGAGGGAAACGGGAGAGACACAACACCAGGTACCGGCCCGAACCCCCCGAACCGGCCGCGAGCGCCGCGCACACACGGACAGGGGACCTGCACCCGCCAAGGCAGTAGTGGCGCACAGCGCCACGCCCCAACCCCTAGGCTACGCAGCCTCCGCGCCAGCCCAAGGGGGTCCCACTGGCGACAAGCCAGTAGCACGGGCCCGGCGGCGCCGGCGCCCTGGGCGACCACGGATTAGGGGGGCGACGCAGTGGCCAAGCGCCCGCAGCCACGGCTGCGAATTGATGCACTGACCGGGGAGTGGCGAAACGGGGAAGCCGGGGAAGGACGGAGCTCCGAGCCCTGTGAACCCGGGGGACTCCGCCACCAGGCAGGAGGTGCGTCTTGGAGGGCCCCCCACTAGGACCCGGTGGGGAGGATATCACCTGGCCCGACCAGGTGGCCCCCCGGGGCCGAAAGGCGTCTAGTACCCGCAAAATCAAACCTCAAACCTCAAACCTCTATAAAAGAGAGGATGCCCATGTGGGCAGTTTTCCCATGATTGTAGGATATTTTCCAACTAACTTTTCTTGAATCTGTAGTTATTGGGAGTTTCCTTTGTTGCTACACTATCTCCTTTGACTGCAGCCCTTCATGTTGTGGATTCGATCCTGTGGTCCCTTGCTTGCACTGTGGGTACTTATATTTCTGGTTGATTTCATCAAAACACATTTATTTGAAAACCCTAATCTATATCAAGAAGCAGCAGGAGCAAGCAGAGGCACAAACAAAACAATATCATCAAAGCAATCAACAGTGAAAGCCTGTTCTAACCTTCTCGGCCGGGCCCGGTCCTTGTATGCTACCCCCCGAGCCCCCCCCCCCCCCCTGAGTTTTGAAAGATAGCGGTGCGGGGGCCATGGCACCAACGGTGGCAATTTTTTTCCCCATGCTTCGTTGAGAGGGGGTACTATGCCTTGGGTCCTTAAGACCCCTAAGACTTTCTTCCCGGCAAAGACAAGATATCGCTATCATCGCATACATACCTCTATACCCCCATTGCCCCTAGACACACACACCCCCTTGAGGTATGCATATGGTAGTAGTGGGTCGCGCACAGCCCCCCCTCCCTTGGGCCCCCCCCACTGGCTGAGCTGCCAATGTCCCCCACCCTCCCGCCGACCCCCCGCAAGTTTTGACAAATAGCTGGGGGTTGGGTCGCATCAGGACCGATTGTAGTTGCCCCCCCGTGGCTTTGGTTGTCACCTATCGCCAAGGAGTCGCAGCCGTTGGACTGGCTAGTTTCTGGCAGGTGAGCGTCGAAAGATACTACAGCGGTCGACGGCAGAGGGATAGCAGAGGTGGCCCCTAGCGCAAGCTCCCAATGGGGCAGCATCCGCAGCACAACACCCCATAAACAGACAGCCTCATGGACAGCACCCGTTGCTGTTTGCGGGCCCGGTTCCAACGGCACCATCGCATGGAAGAAGGGTGTGTACGGTTTGGGAGATAGAACCCAGCATTTCCAGGGCAGGCTCCCGAGTGGTGTGCACTTACAATGAAGGCTGGTGCACCCCCTGCCAACGGTTCTAGCAGCCCCCCCCGGAGATTTCACAGGATCGCCACCCGAAGAGGCAGTCAACAAAATGAATTTGTGGTCAGACCTTTATTGGTTTGGCGCCTGCCCCATGGGAGTAGGGTAAGGCCTGTCGGCGCAGGCAGGGGAGCGGTGTGTCCCACGGCTTTGTACAACGAATGAAACCGAAAAAGGGCAAATGACAACAGACACCCCTTTCCCAAATACCATGACGCGTGGCCGTCCGTGACCCAAACGATTCTTCTGCCCGCCAGATCTGCATGGGCCTACCTCCAGGACAACGGCCCCATTCCTAAGTCCTGGGGGCCTGCACGCTGCCGTCTCTTGTGCTGCAAAACAAGGTAAGAATCGCCCACGAGTTGTGCCGGGCGATCTTAGGGTGCTGCTCGCGGCGGCATCCCTGTCCCAACGCCAGGCGCAGTCTGGGCCTGTTGTTCATTTCAGTTGAAGGCGGCTGGGCTCTGTGGAAGACGTGCTTTCCCCCCCCCCTTGGGGCCGGGCATGTGATGCTGCTGCTGTCACGGAGGGCGGCCTGACCGGGCCTGGTCTTTGTATGCGACCCCCCCCCCCCGCCGGGTTTTGGGAGAGAGTGGTCCGTGTGGTTTGCAGGGTTGGACGGTTTCTGGGTTTTGCCCTGCCTGCCATGCCCAGTGCCCCATTTCGCACCTTGCTTCGCGTTGACCCCCACACACTTCATGGTATGTAGTAGTGGGTCGCGCGCAAGCCCCATCCCCCCCTTGCCCTCCCACCAATACCCCCCCCCACCAACAGCCAACCCCCCCTCCGAGTTTTCGACAGATCGCTAGGGGTGGGTCGCATCGGGACCGGTTACAGTCCCCCCCCCCTGTGGCTGCGGTGTGCCTTGTCGGCGGCGGGCCCGTGGCGCCACCGGCCGCCGGGAGCTGCGGTCTGCCCCGCGCCTACCACCCGTTGCCTCAGGGGGCGTACACAGAGTACAGGCAGGGCGGCTTCCCTTTTCCGTGAAGAGATGATCTGTTTTGGACCGGCTCCAAGAACCACCTCCAAAGGCGGCTCTTGGCACACAAACACGCCCTTTTGATAATGCAGGTATGGGAATGTGGATGTGGACAGGGAGACGGAGGTGCAGGTGGGGGTTGATATGGACGTGGGCGTGGGGCCGGAGGTGGTGGTGGAGGTGGTGGTGGAGGTGGATGTGGATGTGGATGTGGATGTGGATGTGGATGTGGATGTGGGTGTGGATGTGGATGTGGGTGTGGATGTGGATGCGGATGTGGATGTGGATGTGGATGTAAATGTGGAGGTGGATGTGGATGTGGATGTGGATGTGCATGTGGATGTAGATGTGGGTGTGGATGTGGATGTGGACGTGGGTGTGGATGTGGATGTGGACGTGGATGTGGATGTGGGTGTGGATGTGGATGTGGATGTGGGTGTGGATGTGGATGTGGATGTGGATGTGGATGTGGGTGTGGATGTGGATGCGGATGTGCGTGTGGATGTGGACGTGGATGTGGAGGTGGATGTGGATGTGGATGTGGATGTGGGTGTGGATGTGGATGTGGGTGTGGATGTGGATGCGGATGTGCGTGCGGATGTGGATGTGGTTGTGGACGTGGATGTGAATGTGGATGTGGATGTGGATGTGGATGTGGGTATGGATGTGGGTGTGGATGTGGATGCGGATGTGGATGTGGATGGGGATGTGGATGTGAATGTGGATGTGGATGTGGATGTGGGTGTGGATGTGGGTGTGGATGTGGGTGTGGATGTGGATGCGGATGTGGGTGTGGATGTGGATGTGGATGTGGATGTGGGTGTGGATGTGGATGTGGATGTGGATGTGGGTGTGGATGTGGATGTGGATGTGGATGTGGGTGTGGATGTGGATGTGGATGTGGATGTGGATGTGGATGTGGATGTGGATGTGGGTGTGGATGTGGGTGTGGATGTGGATGCGGATGTGGGTGTGGATGGGGATGTGGATGTGAATGTGGATGTGGATGTGGATGTGGATGTGGATGTGGATGTGGGTGTGGATGTGGATGTGGATGTGAATGTGGATGTGCGTGTGGATGTGGATGTGGGTGTGGATGTGGGTGTGGATGTGGGTGTGGATGTGGATGTGGATGTGGATGTGGATGTGGATGTGAATGTGGATGTGTATGTGGGTGTGGATGTGGATGTGGATGTGGGTGTGGATGTGGATGTGGGTGTGGATGTGGGTGTGGATGTGGATGTGAATGTGGATGTGGATGTGGATGTGAATGTGGATGTGCGTGTGGATGTGGATGTGGGCGTGGATGTGGGTGTAGATGTGGATGTGCATGTGGATTTGGACGTGGATGTGGATGTCGATATGGATATTGAGATTGATGTGGAGGTAGATGCGGATGCGGATGTGGAGTATTGTTGGTGGAGGCGGGGCCGGAGGTGGTGCTTCCAGCTTGGTGCTGATGTGCCGCGATCACCGCTCACAACCCTGACAATCTTTCACATCCTGTTACACCTCTCTGTGAACCTTCACGAACCTTCACAAACCGCCATGCATTCTGACCCCTACTTCACTCTCTAGTCGTCCGACCCCTTGTCGTTCTTCTGCTGATGTGTACAGGACAAAGTTGAAAAGTAGACATTTCCTCCGGCCGTGCCCCAACCGGCACCCAGCCCCCCACAAATCACTGTCACAGGTTTGCCCTATGTTTGGTTCCGGGGAGAGGGGCTGGGGAAGTCGGGTTTTCGCTTCTGGCGGGGGGGGGGTCGGGAAAGGGCTCAATTGATAGGACCATTGACAAGTTCGTATGAATTCCGGCGCTGATTTTCTTTTTAGCATAATCAACTTTTTCCAACAAATACGTGGCCAATGATGAATTTTGTGAACACCCTCGATGCGCTGATTCCAAAACTCCCTTTTTCACTTTTTTTTTTGCCGAATTTTCGGTCCGGGTCACCTCCGGGTCCAGGGGCGAAAGCAAACTACGACCGACAGACTCCCGGACATCAGGACCTCCACTGAGTTCGGCTTCAGGTCTCATTCCAATTGTAGCCCCCTCCTTTTGTCTCATCGACTCATTGGTCCCCCGCTTCCCTGTGTTGCCGGCAACGAGAGCAAATGGAAGATTGTCCTAGCGCGGTATCCGGGCTCTTTGAAGCCAATCTTTGGACATCCCGAAAAATCCGTGATTTGAAGATATGCTGTTTGGGGGTGCCCTTGATGACACATGCCATAGTAATCCCGCTTCTTCATAGGTTGCTAGCTTGCACGGCAATCCGTGCTCGTGCATTGGTTGTACGTGACACCGCCATCCACGCATTACACTGATCGGAACCAGTTGAACATTCGGTCATTCCATGCTCATTTACATGTGCACTGCAGTCCATTTTGCTGAAATTCTGTCCTTATTTCCAGAATTCGGGTGGAAATTGCTATCGTCTGGATATAAATTCAAATGGTGCTTCCAACCTTGGCACACCAGGTGCACATGTAGCAACAGCTCTTGTTTTTCGTTGATACCGTCGCAATCCGTCAGCAGAAGTGGCCAGCAAACAATGACCCCACAAATGCGCCTCTGCCCATGAAGGGCCCCGATTGAAAGGCTGAACCAGAGCCTCCGCGAAGGCCAAACGGGGCAGGGGCACGCGGTGGGGGTAGCGGTCCCGGCAAAGCCCCTCACAGCACGCCCCACGAAGCCCACCCACAGTGTCCCGACACCCCAGTCACGGTGTCGGCAGTGCAGGTCCGCCCCCAGCTGGGCACAGGGCCGGAGGGGCGCAGTCTCAGAGGGGCACAGGGCAAAGCAGCGGAGATGTGGTCACTCCGCTCTATCAGAATTGTATTGTTTTATTTCATTTGTATTCCAAAAAGTCCCAAAATTCCAAAAACAAGTTCCACAAATTCCGAAAAATGATTCTAAAATTTCCGAAAATTCCAACATAATTCGAAAAAATCCAAAAATTGCAAAAAATTGCAAACAATTCCAAAAGCACAGGGGCGCAGGGGCACACGGACACAGAAGCGGTGATGTATTCAGTCCGCTCTTTTGGGATTTTATTGTTTGTTTCATTTTGATTCCCAAACAATTCCAAAAACTCCGGCAAAAACTTAAAAACTTCAACATATTTGAAAAAAAAGAAGAACTCCAAAACATTCCACCGGCATGTGGTCCTTGGTAACCATGAGTTCGGTCACTTGACGGAAAAACTTGCGGGGGAGGAAATTAGGGGGAAATGGTTGACAATTCAAATATGCCACATCCTAAATGCTTGGGAAGCCACAAAAACCCTGGTACGGAACCAAAAACTTGTGAAAAGGGGCCAAAACTAGGGTTCGAGTATTTGCCGACATCCAAAACTTCGCACTGCGTGCGCACTGCGTGCATGGCATTCCCCTGGTCACCTTGCTCTCTGGGGGCAAGTGTGACAATCTGTGTATTTCCCCAATGAATGAGACTGCTCATGTACACTGTTCATGTCCGCCGTCAGGTGCTGGACGCCTCTTTTTTGCTGCTTGTTGTTGGGTAGAGATCTCCAAGGAACAAGAAACACTGTGCAGGTTCTCACTGCTTGCTGCAAATACTTGTTGGATCAGCCCAAACTTGCTAATGGCGGCAGTCTGAATCAACGCTTTGTTGCGAAAGAAAACAAACACCAACTCATGTTCATCCCTGGCCCTGGACAACACGGCACGATCAACACACACAACCCACAGGACATCAGGCCATCCCTTCGGGGTATGACGTAGGCTACTCACCTCAAAGGTGCCCTGAAGATATTCGGCCGAGCAGTCCCACTTCAACAACGTTGCCCAGAGTCCAGATTCAAAAACACAACATCTGATGCGCAGCTGTGTTGCCTTCGGCGGTTCAAGAAAATTGCGAGCCGAAGCGAAATGGCAAATCACCTTGAGACCAAACCTCCGGCACTAAAGAACACTGTAGCACAGTACGCCACAAGATTAGGGTGTTCATCTCGTGGAGGCAATCCTACACTAGAGAAAGGTATTCCGATGGGGTAGGGGGGTCCAAAACCAAGGACCCATTCAATGCCATCAATGCTCTGCACGGACCTCTGGCCCTGCCAGTCACAGCAAAGAAATGAACCCTAAGAAACCATTGATACGCCAGAACACTGCCCTGCCAAGCCAAAGAAATATATATAATGTGGGATGCAACCCGTCACAATGCACTTTGCATGATAAAGGACAGGCCACTTCTGAGTGGTGAATTCCAAAAAAAACCCGTTTCGTGCCAGAAAACCCCCATTTTGTACGAAAAAAACCCATCTTGTAGCCCCGAAACGTCCAACCCCCCTCCCCGTCTGGACCAACCACCCTACTGACCCCCGGAATGGACCCCCCCCAAAAAAACCCACATGCACCAACAAAACCACCCCCTTCCTGCCAAAAAAAAAAACCTCTGGCTTGCCCATGAATGCTACACTTATGCACTCCCCCCCTGCCCCCACCCGTTCCTCCCATTGTCACAACTCGATTTCCAGCTTCCTCTCCTCACCAGAACACACCTTCATTCACAGGAGCTTCCTTTGCAGCCCTTCGTTGGTAACACGCCCCCAGCTTCCCCAAGCAGACCTAAAAGTGATCTGCAATGCACACCCCCATACTACACCCCGTTGCTGAAGCACGTCCATCTCAAACCCTGTCCCAACCCTGTGTCCACGTGGATCCCAAAGCATGTCTCAACCCCATCCCAGACACCATGCCCCAACCACAGCCATAAACTTGCACCCAGCCTGGTAAAAAACCCCAAAACCAAATGGCAATTCACCCCCTGCTCCAACCGCCTATCACCCACGTTCCCCTGCAACACGCATACGAAGAGCAATGTGAAACACAACACTGAGTGTACAATCACATGCTGTTCCGTGACCTTCCATCACCTCTCCTACCTTGATGCCTGAAATCTGCCCAAACAGACCACCAAGATGCACGACAAGCAGACCTGGGCGTGGGGAGGTACGGGGGGGCTTCTCAGGATGCAACCACCGCACCTAACACCCTCCCTGGGCTCGCACACCCCACTCACTCCTGGAGGATACTACAAGCTCCCCAAAAATGTAAGACTAAAACCCGACGAAATGTACTCAAAACCCCCTGGATGTGTACTGAAAACCCCCCGAATTGTACCATAAAACCCCCCTACTTGTGCCAAAAAAACCCCAAATTGTACGAAAAAACACCCGCTTTGTCCCCCCCCCCCGCTTTGTGCCAAAACTCCCCCCCCCACCAATTGTACCACAAACCTCCCCGAATTGTGTCAAATACGTTCTGAAATGTATCAACAAAAACTCAGGGGGTTTTTGTGGCACATTTTGGGGGGTTTTCTGGTACCTTTTACACCCGGGGGGGGGGGGGAGTTGGTACATTTTGCAACCTTTTTTTTGCGGTTTTTGGGGTACAAAGCGGGGGCTTGTTGGTATTCACCACACTTCTGAGGAATCACCCTTCTGTGTGTCCCTACAAGGCCTTTGTGTGCCCCTCGGCTGCGCCACGTGTGAATCTCCTGTGCCTCATGTGTGCTGTCTCTCTTGGCAGGCCCACATCTACAGCTGCACCGTGCTCTGCCGGCCTTTTTAGAGGATAGCACTGAGCTGCTCGTGATGGAGGTTGGGGTGCTCAGCAGGTGCACATCGGGTGCACAAAATGTAGTCGGACCCTTCCGTGTATAGGGCACACAGCACAAACACAGAGGGCAAATGCAGGGATCACATGGGGGAGGACACGCAAATGCGCACCGTCCGTCCTTCGAAGGCCAAACTCAAGAAGTCACAACCATGTCTCGCTGCGACAGACTGAGACCACCGTAGGGGACCTTGTTGCAGCCCCTGCGGCCAGTGCATCCAGTGCCCCTCCCTTCCTCCCCCAGCGGCTCCAGGACACCCGATCTTGAATGCCCATGCGGCGGCACATCCAAACAACTGGGCCAACGATGTAACAAATGAAGAACTGCATCGAAAAGGCCTGGATCGGCCTTGCATCGGTTGCCTGGCGTTGTGATGGACCCTCATGCCCCCTTTGACAGTCGTCACCTCGCCAGCAATTGACGTGGGTTGACTGCCAAACCTTTCCCCTTTACCAACTTACCGTTGTCGGCCGGCTGTCAACCGCCGCTGCATCAGGATTGTAACAAGAAATGGTCCGTTCCTTTTTACCAAAAAATAAGACAACCGGGCAAGTCAACAACAGCGGTTGCCTATTCACCGCCATTAGTTGGCGGTAGTCGACAGCAGTGAGTGGCTAACTTAACGGCCAGCGGTTGGCCACCAACACAGAGTGCCGTTCTGAAGAACTATCCTCAGCAAAACCGAAAAAGAGGACCATCCGGGTCGGACCCACAGCCCTGACTGGGCAGCACGATCCTTCAGCGACGAAGGCGAGCGCAGGTGTTGCGATTGCCCCAGAGGCCCTCAGCTGTCGAACATCTTCAGATGCGTGAACACGTCCTCCTTCGCGAACGGCGCCACCGCCGGCAGCGGCAGCTTCTCCGCGGCAGCGTCCAGCCGCTGTGCCTCGGCCGCGGTCATGTCCCACTGCAGACACGCAATGTTCTGCTGCGCCTGCCGCAGGCTGCGCACCCCCGGAATGGGCACCGTGCCCTTGGCCCGGCACCAATTCAGCGCCACCTGCACGCACCCGGCGCGGTCGTCCCGCGGGATGCCGTGTGCCGCCGCCACGTCGCGCATCTCATCCAGCAGCCGCAGGTACGCCGGGTCCTCCAGGTATGTCTTCGCCAGCGCTGCGCGGGGCCCCTTCGGCAGGTTTGTGGGGGTGTACTTGCCGGTCAGCAGTCCGAGCCCCAGAGGCGAGTACGCGAGGATCTTGACGCCGAGTTCATCGCACACCTCCTTAAGTCTGCAGATAGGCGCACGAGAGAGGGCTCGGGTGTGTGTGCGCAGGTGCCGCCTCTGTATGGACCCGAGATTTCCCCGAAAATTGCGCTTGAAAGACAACTGCCGGCAGAACGCACAGAAAAGAAATGTGATCGTGTCCGCATCACTGTGATGGCAGGAGCTCTGGCCCATAGCCCTGAAGTACTACACAGGTGTGTGTGGGGGGGGGGGTGTTTTGAAGTGTGGAGGGGGGTGCGTACAGAAATGTGTGTGGGAGCGTTTGCACAAGTGTGCACAGCGCTATGTATGGGGTGTGTGCAGGGGGTGAGTTTACAAGCGTGTATGGGGCTGTGAACAGAGATGTCCGTGAGTGTGCACAGAGACGTGTAAGGGGGTGCATACGCTGGTGTATGGGTGGAGCTCCTGCAGTGATACTGTGCATTGCGTATGACTGACGTTTTGTGGCCTGTTGCCCTGCCTGGGGCTAGTTCAGCCTGACCAGTAGCTACGCTGTTCACCGGACAGTCTTGAGACATTGCGCGACTTCGGAGGCCAATCCACCCAAGAGTTGGAAGCCAAAATGGCGCCAAATTGCCCTGCACAAACGGGGGTAAAAGGAACGCGCACTGGAAAAGAAACTGGTGTCCAAGGGGAAGCCTTGCGGTGGCGTACCCACGTTGGGCTGGCTCATGCTGCCGATGTCCTCCCACCGCAGCCCTGAAAAGGAGGCCTTTTCGAAGCCCGACAGTCCAACACGTTACGCCTCGCATCAATCCCTCTGCACGCTTGGGCAAGCGTGGTCACACTGGCGTGCCACCTGTTCACAGAAAGGACTTGATCCATTTCATGCATCGTTTTCCGAAACGGGCCAGTCCAAAACTGAAGGGCTGGCAGCACCGGGGCAGCCGCTCAACGACCTCGCTCAACAAAGAGGGCACACAAACAACATGGCACTGGAAGCCCGCTGTACTACGCGATACCCACCCACCCTTCATTGAATACACCTCCAAAAGCTCATGCCACGGGGGGTGTTCAGACTCAAACCCTGACCCCAACCCCCCACCTAAACTTTTTGGGCCCCCCGTGGGGGGGTCCTTGGGGGGGGGGGCCTAGTGTAGGGGTCCCGGGCACCCCAACATACATACCTCAAAATGATCCCCTTGTCGCGCTGATCGTTTTGAACACACATATGTGGGGTTTTTGAAAAAAAATTTACCCACTGGGGGTCCAGTCCCAGCAGCCAGATTTTTTGGGGGGGGGGGGGGGGGTTCAGGGGTGAAAAAAATTTCCCCGTTTTGCATGCATATGTGAATTCCCCATGAAATTCTGAGAATTTTGAGCGTACACACAGAGAGTGAAATCAATTTTTACCCACCACCACGTGCCAAAAAGACTTTTCTGGCGCCAAATTTTGGGGAAAAATGTGGTCCAAACCTCCTCAACACTTTGGACCTCCCAGGGGGTGGGTGGGTGGGTGGGGGGGAGGGGGGGGGGAGTCAGGATCTGAGTCTGAACGCCCCCCATGGCTCATGCACATGATCGAATTGTTTTGCCGTGCGGGCGCACCTGCTTAACATTGGTATGTATTCATCCGGAGGCGGAGACCTACCATCCACACTGCATTTCCACTGGGCTTTTCCAACAGCAACCAGGCTTTTTTTTCTTGCGCTGAAAGGGGGAGAACTTGCGCCGCCTGCGCGCCGCCCGTACCCCTTGAGGCGGATACCGTACAGATATTACGTTTGACGGAATACGTGTCTTGCATTAGGTGTTTCGAATTTTTGCAACAGGACAAAAAATAGGGTACCCTCCCCCCCCTTGCAAAGTCCCGGGGTAGCGCGCGACGGTCTCCCGGGTGGGGGGGGGGGGGACGGTCACCAAGTGACGGTGTCCCGGGGGGGGGGGGGGGATTGCAAGGGTATCTCAAGGCAAACTGTGGTACCCTCCACTGACGCAAGCAAAGAGAACACGTGTGAAGCGACTTTCGCGTTGATGCGGTGCCAATGTGTTTCATCCAACACAAATGTTATTGAGGATCCAAAGGAACGGTAAAGAACTTCTGGGTACGAGAATAACACACTTTGAATTGTTGCACATGCTCGGTTTGCATGACAGGCACGGGGTGTGTTGCACTGGCCGAGGAGGAGGAGGCAATGGCGCGCGGGGCTGGTTTGGCAGCCGCTTTAGCGCCCGCTTGCACAGCCAAACCAGCTGGCTTTCCTCTTGGCCGGGGGGCAGCCTTTCCTCTTGCCTTGGGGGCAGCCACCGACTTCTTCGGAGGCACCAAATCCTTAGGGATCCACTTTTCCTCACATATATCACGAGTGAAGTACAGTTTCCCATCAAACACATGGCCCAAGCCCCAAACTCCACGTGCACTCTTTGCCCATACTACTTCCACATCATTACCCTCCTCTTCCTCCTCTTCCTCCTCACTACTCGAAGACATGGAGTCCACATCGGAGTCCTCTTGTCGCGATTCATCACTAGATGTGGAACCCGATGATGAGGAATCCGAAGATTCAGATTCAGATTCTGTGGGGGAGTCATCGTGTGTGCGTGAAAAATATTCCGTGTCTTCCAACTCTGAGAGCTTCATTCCCTTTGGAAAATAAGCCGTTTCAGTGGCGCGCAGAATTTTTTCATCAGAAATTCGCTCCCAAGCATCCCGGATCCAAGTGACCATCAACCGCCGCTCAGGGGAAGGCACTGGGTCCTTGTCCGAAAGTTTCTCCAAAATAGGAAGCAACCATGCACAGAATTGTTCCTCTATATCTCGGCCAAAGGATTGGTTGATCTGCACTTTGTCACACCCTTGGCTGTATGGGGTAGTGTTTGCAAGCTGCGCTTCCGGGGCACATTTGCGGCCATAGTGGGTTGTGTAGGCTGTGCCGGTGTTTGGGGTTGCGGAGACATGGGCGTAACATCCGGTGACTCTGGCGACTTGGGGGATTCAACCGCCACAGCCTCTAGCCTTGACAGTTGAGCACTCTCATGATCCACCGGAGTGACCCCACCAGGGCGTATGTACCGAATGTGGCAAAACTGCGTCCCATTTGGCGAAGGCCCCACAACAGTGGCCAACACATGTGCACCAAGTGTGCGTGAGTGGTACCGTACATGGTCACCGGGAGAAAACATCTTGGGTCTGAAGTGGCAACACAACACACCCATACAACGCCTTTGGAGAGAGAATATCACAGAACATACACAGGTGCTTGATTTGTAGTACTGGGAAAGCAATGCAAGGCCATGCGTAAAGCAGATGGGCAACACAAACCAGCACAATTCATGTTAACTAGAAAAACATGGAAGTGACGGTGTCCCGGGGGGGGGGGGGACTTTGCAAGGGGGGGGACTTTGCAAGGGGGGGGGAGGGTAGTTTCGGAAAAAACTGTTTTTCGCAATTTTTTTTGTGCGGAGTTGTTTTAGTTGACCGAGTCAATTTTTTTTTGTTGCGTTTGGCCTCCTTCTTCAGGGATTCTGGGTCCCTGGGGTTTCCCAAAATCTGGTTGGGTGGGTCTCGTACCTCCCCCCCCATTCCCGCCCCCCCCCCCCGTAGATAAGCACATACCTGGCTAATCGCAAAAATGAAATCACAAAAAAATTAGTTTTTTGTGCCTGCCACAAGGATGTATTAGAACGGGTAGTGGGGGGTGGTGGAAGATTCAGGGTGGTGGCAGGTTCACCCCCGAATTGCTCCATCCCACAGAGGGGGTGGTGTTGGACAGCCACCTACCCACCCACCCACTCACCGACCCACCAAAGCAATACACAAGACACCAGCAGGGGCCCAAGCCCGAGCAAGAGGGCAGGAGAGGAACTCACACGTGTTTGTTTTTACATCCCACCCTGCTCTCTTGGACCCGGTGGGTGCTTAGGCGTCCTCTCCTCCCCCCCTTATGGGTAGAAGTGAAACCTGCCTGCTCACGCACCCAGCTATCAGACAGCAGGATATGTTTGAAAACGAACTGATAGGCTGCGAACCCATCAGCACCCATACACTGAAAAACATCCCACCCCCATGGGAGAGGGCAGGGCTGTTTGGACACCGTCCCAGCCAGAATTTCCAACCCCCCCCCCCCCGGGTCCTGTAGGCCAAACACTAGGCACATCCCTGCGAAGGGCACGCAGCTGAAAACAAAAGCTACTTTTACGTTTTTTATTCTTCGCGTAAAATACTACCTTCTGCTGCGAATCAATTATTTTTAGAAATAATTATTCATATTTGTGCGGTTTCTGAGGAACGGCCGGATTACTCCCCACCATTTGCCACGTTCTACTGTGCCCTTTTCGAGTTGCCCTAATGATTGCGCTGTGCGCGCGCTGCATCAAAGGCTGTCCCAACAGACTAGATTTCCCCGGCATCGGGGGGAATGTTTGCCCGGCGCGCGCCCGGCGTGCTACCTTTCTATTAACTATCCCGACTTCAGCCCGAGACTTACCCTCAGATGGAGAAGGCCCCCCAAATAGACCATGATGGACTGCGCACCTTCCCTACAAAGCACGTTGCATAATTAGACAATAGCTGTGAATTCAACATGTCATTTGTATGGTACTTAACAAACGGTACTTTGCCTTTACCTTTTCATAGATTTCGCTATGGTAATGAGTCCCCAAGCCGCAAGCGGTTTGGACGGCATTTCTGCCTCACGTCACAAGAACGAAGCACAAACTCAGTATTCGCTACATCACCCCTGCCTTCTCGGGGTCCCCATGGTGGGGAGAAATCAATATGGCTACATTACCCCTGCTTTCTTGGGGTCCCCATGGTGCCGAGAAATCAACCTAGTAAGGAGTGGATGTGGTGGAAACGAGCAAAAAATGGATGAAAATGGGTGAAACTGGGTGAGAATCCAAATGTACCATCCCGAATGTGAAAGAAGCATCAAAATGCCCGGTGTCCAACAACAATAATGCCCATAGTATCACAAAGTATGGGGTTCTAGGATGGCTAGACGTCCAAATAGTTGCACTGCGCACGCACTGCGCTTAGTGCACCCCCTAAAAGGTCACCGGTGCAGCACGGGTCAAAAAAGATGCCCGGCGCGCTAACGCTCCCCATCGGACCAGGAGTTTCCCCCACCATCCGTTCAGGGCTTTGCCTCAACACGCACGCTGTCACCAAAAAGGCATGCCGAAAGCTGGTGCAAGCCTGCCACCATGCACCATGTCGAAAGCAGGGGACAAAACGGGATACAGCGAGTGGCATACACCCGCTGCAGGACTGGGACATACCCGTTCTCGTTGGCATAGGGGTACAAAAGGCTGTACTGAATCTGGTTGCTCACCAGGGGAATCCCGCGCTTTGCCAGCGCGGCGTGCACCGCGCGGACCGCGTCCTTGCCGTAGTTGGAGACCCCCACGGCCTTGACAAGCCCGCGCTCGTAGCATTGGGCCAGGCCGTCCCAATAGTCCTCATTGGCCCAGGCGTTGGGGAAATGGATCTGGTAGAGCTCGATCTGGGGCTTCTGCAGTCGCTTGAGCGAGGCTTCGCAGGCGTCGACGACATCTTTGGCCTTCAGTCGCCAGGGCAGTGCGGCGAACTTGGTGGCCACATTGATGTCCCGACGGCTGGCGACAGCGAAATCCCCCAGCAACTGAGCGCGGCGTGGGAATGCGCGTGTTTTCCGATGCCCCTCAGCACCACCCTCTCAACCCTTGGCAAGGCAAAGTGATCACAAGATGCTGTCTACACGCTGCGGTGCCAGGGAAGCAGCGACAGTAGGGGCTGCATAGGAACAGGGGCCGCAGGGGCACAGGGGCAGCAGGGGAGGCAGGTGCACATCACCAAATGCGCACCTGTTCCCCTTACCCCCCCCCCCCCCTTGCGCAAGCACGCTGAAAGTCAGCAAAACGACGGTAACACGGGCTCATGTGCTTAGACAAGGCAGTGCTTGCGCAAGGGGGGGGGGGGCTACCTGTGGGGGGAGCATCACAACATCCCCAATCCTACCCCTTTGGGGGTCACTCAGGTCGGCAAAAACGCTGTTGGCACTTAACAGACATGGCAGTTGTCAGTGGAAACAGTGAGGCCACATCGTTCAAACAGGCTATGGATGGCCCCAGGGCTAGAGGCTGTTACGCACAATACAACCATCCCCCCAAATGGGGGAAAAGTTTTAACTGAATGGGGCCAATGGGGAGGCATGATTTGAGGAAACCGCACTCAATTCAGGGGGCTGGAGGTGGAGCATGTGGTCTTGGGACACTGCGAGGGTTTGTTGTTGTGGCAGGCTTTGCTTGTGCATGAAAAACAACTTTTTCAGCAGGCCGAATGCCCCCAAGGGGATTTGAACTAACATGCTTGATTTGTGAGATCAGTTTTATGACCACTAGGTCACTGAGCTCCGTTCCCGAAATGTGATTAAGGGCTATGTACAAACCGGAGGGTGAACGATCTTTGTTTTGAAAATGAGGGAATGTGGGACACTGAGGTATCCTATCTGTAAGCTAAAGAATTCCCGCACATAAAATGCCTTTTTCTGGTGTTCAATCCTGCAACCCACTGAATCAGGCTACAAATCGGGGTGAATCAGGGAAATCGGGCCCCGGTTTGGGGGGGGGTGTACAATACGTGCACACCGGCAGGCAGGCAGGTGGGCGGCTGCATGATGTGGCACACTGCCGGCTGACTTTGGCATGGGCATGGGGGCAGAGACAAGGAAATCTGCAGCTTCCCCAAAGTGGAAGTGGAATACATGGTCGCAGGGAAGGCTTCCTGCAGACAACCTTGGGAGTACAGCATAAGATGCGCCAGGACTTCACTATGTGCCTGGATAAGCATCGCACTCGGGAGGTCCAGGAGGAGTACGCCCAGTGACACACGCTGGATTATACATCAGTGCGGCGTGCGCAGGCCTGGAGGCAAGAAGACCACCGGAATCCTCCTTTTGACCCATACGAAAAATTCGCGGTCTGGATCATGAACAAGATAAAGCTGAACCCAAACTCCCCGTATGCCTCACCATGGATTACCTGAGCATCTGGGGACACCCACCCACCCACCCACACACACACCCCTGCACCCCCGTTCTGTGGGGCAGCATACCCGTGGTACGATGCAAAGCCACCCTTTTTTCGGTGGGGCTGCCCCCCCCCCCCCCAGAGGGATCCGGTGGACTGAAGTGCCCCTTCAGGGAGGTCAGGCACCGTCGTGGCGGCTGCATGGGAGGAGTAGTGCAGAAGAGACATAAAGGGGGTGGGGGATTTTGTGCCAAGTAAAATTCGCGGTGGTAAATTTCGCTGTGGAAAATTTCGCGGAGACCCCTGGATTTCATATGGTAAATTTCGCGGACACTTCCAAAAATGTTGTGGGGTGTAGGGCTTTGCAGGCTCAGTGGAGCTTAGCCACAGGTGCCACTCACAATGCAGGAGAGACCCATCTGCCACACTCTGCCAGTGATGAGGGTCAGTGGGATGCCACTTACACCCCTGGCAACTGTAACTCCCTGCAAAGGAGCTCCTGGGCCTTGCTCTTTTCTCTTTGTGGGCATGAATGGTTTGCAGTGGCTTGCCTCTCTTTAGTGCACATTCATAAACAATGTACAGCATTGAACATCAAAATAACCATCCAAAAAAATGGTAACCTGGGGCTCTACACTAAAAAATACAGATAACGTTTTGCCATAAACACAACACAACACAAAACAAGATGTTGCAGACGATTGAGACTCTACTTCGAGAGTTGCTTCTGGTGTGCTGCAGCAAAATCTGCTGGAATCGCCATTTGCCTTTTGGGAACAACCCCAAGAGCTCGGCGCTTTTTAAAATCTGCCAGCACACACAAAGCATGCCCCTCAAGTAGCTCAAATGACTTTTAGGTTGCCACAGACAATTCAGGCATTGAGCAAATGCCTGCCCGGCAGATACTGTGGACTCTGGTGGGTGGTGGTGCAAGATCTCTACAGGCCCATGAGTATTTCGGTGGATTTCAGGTAAATTGTGATGGTGGGTGGGTGGGTGGGTGGGTGGGTGTGTCCCTTCTCTTGCACATCTCTTGCCTCATTCTGCTCCATGCTTCGCTAACAGAGAATGATGCATGCAAGTACCAAAAGGGGGGATGGGAGTACACTCTTGGCTACGGGTGCGACCTAGTGTGCGGGAAGTTTGGCGGAAGCCCCGGGATTTTGTGTGGGAATTGTCGCGGCCAATTTGATCGGCAAAGTTTCCCACACGAAGTTGACTGACCCTGAAATCCCCCCCCCCCAAAGTCCCAACCAGCTCGTCATTCTATGCCGCCGTATTCCTTAGGCGGGGGGCAAGAACGGGTGGGTGGGCGCCCGAACTCTTCATCGGCCCACCAACCCAGTCCCACGACCTCTGTACATCTGTGAATGGACGCGAAAAGACGAATCCCCTCTTTGTGTGTTGTCCACCCTGGGATCCTTGGCCCTTGGATGCTGGGTAGATTAGGGTCTGGTGCAAGTCTACAGGCTATTTACCCTAGGTCATCAACGACTCAGCGATGGAATTTGATGCTCTCCGGTCCAATCTTTCACCAGCCCAAAGCACCACCAACTGCAATGCAATGGAGTACCTGTTCACTCCGTCCAAAGCCGTAGACCTCGGCAGAATCAAAGAATTGCACACCGTTATCCAGGAGGTAGTTGAACGCCTCCTTTAGTTCTCCATCATTCTTCGGATCGTAGCCCCAGAACAGCGGGTCACCCCACGCCCAAGTCCCGATTCCGATTTCTGGGATTGCAAACCCCGCAGCGTTGGCTGTGATGGGGCCAGCCGCAGCCAAAGTGGGACGAGCTGCAAATGGTACGGCCGGGGCAGTGGCCAGGACCTGCAGAGCTGCACGGCGAGACACCTGCAGTTCTGCCACGGCGTTGCCCGGGGTGGGACCGGGGGATGCAATGAGCTGCGACTCATCCTGAATGCCCGTGACTGAGAACAGGGCCAACTCAGGTACATGCAGGGCTTCTCTGAGCACGGTTTGTGCGGGGGTGGGGCCGGTCGATTCCTGTTGGTGGGTGAGAACAAGCTTTTGCTGAAGGACTGAGTGGCCCAGTGGTGAGAGTCGCAGTGGTTACAAGAGCACTGGTGGTGGTTAGAAGAAGCGGTTGGGGACAGTCACGAGCGGCTGAGAAGGCAACCGGAGGTGAATTGAAAGAGGAACGGAACGGGCACTCCCTATGTCTCCTGCACATGCATCAGGGATTTTCCCTGCTGCACGAACCAGGAAATACCTCAAAGCCGTCCCTCCCCCAAAAAAACCACAATTGGCTGGCCCAGAGAGGGCACTGGGCTTGAGAAAATTGCCAGTGACAACTTCAATCATACTTTGGGTCCTCAAACACCATTGATTTATGACACCAGCGTCCACTAAACCGCATTTGAAGTTAGCACGGACTGCTTTGGCCCCCCAACACACAAAAGGCTTCCGTTGAGCTATGGAGAATGCCCCCCTGCAAGTACAACTGTAAAAGCACTGAAAATGACGGAAGCACTGCCTTCTGTTGTTTTGACAAGGGTGTTGTTTACGCGCACCCTGAGAAAATCAGGGATGGGCTCGCCAACAATTCAAATGCACAACTCTCACCAAACAAGAGCCTGCCTTGCCGATGGGTTGGTCTTTTGACAGACTTTGGCGGCAATCGCCTACCCGGCCGCAAATCACAAAAAACGTATCTTCATTGACATCCAGAAAATGGACCACAGGTTCCAAAATTGCGGAAACAACACATGGTTGTTGTTCTGACAAGGGCGTTGTTCTCCCAAAGGAGAAGGGGGCGGTCTTGAAGACTTGACCCCGATACCACGAGGGGGGTCAACTGAAAACGGACATACCACCAATAAACACGGATATACCCCAGGGGGCTTTCCAGCAGTGGACAGAGCAGAGCAGAGCGTCAAACAACGTGATTTATGTCCATGCGTATCCATTTTCTGTTGGGGTGTGCCTTTTGTTCTTGGCTGCGTAGGTTTTCATTTGGCCATGTCACAAGCTCCGCCTCTCTTCCTACATTGTCCCCCCCCCCCCCCAATGTCCATCCCCCCCCCCCCCGGGACGACGGTTCCCCCCCACCCCGGGGGGGGGGGGGCGGGGGACTGTCACCAAATGACGGTTCCCCTCACCCCCAGGGGGGACGGACACCACACAACAGTAACCTGAATTCTAGTATACCCGACTAAAATTTTTTTGGGGGGGGCGGTGGACAAAGGGGGGGGGGGGTACTGTCCTCCTCTGCTCACAATTGCAGCCTTTTGGGTGGGGGACGGGGGTGGCAGACCAGGATGAGCGGGTGTAGCCTGCTCACTTATGGGGCGGGAGGTAATTGTTCAGGGTCAAGGCTCAGAGCTGTGCAAGTCTACGATGATCCCACCAATGACTGTGGTTCCGGATCTGAAATGTCTTACTGCTCAGAATTGCAGCATTCCGCCCCTGTGGTCACTCTGGGACCGTGAAATTTGGAGGATGTGGGAAGTTGTGATACAGCACCAGAAGATTCTTAATCACCAAGTAGTACACATCGGTGGTGTGCTGCCATCTGCAGATATTTTGCCTGAGGTGTTGCTTTGTTGAGCTTGCGTTTGCATGCTGTTTGGTCTTTGGCAGTGTCCCTGCTGACACTCCCTGCCCCCTTCCCTCTGGCCCTGCTGACCATGTCCCCCAAGAGGATACTGAAGTGGGGTGAGGACCCCCCCCTCCTGTTCTTTGCTGTGGTAGGTGTCCCACGATTGCAGAGGCGGGGCGCTTGCATCATTGAGGTGTTGCCTGATTGTCGGGGGGTTCTGATACAGACACAACCTGCTGCGCCACCTATGGCAGTTCATCCTGCAAACAGGGCCAGAGCGGCAGGGGCGGGTCCAACCCTCTTTGCTGTGGTGCTGCCCTGCGTATCGTGTGTGATGTTGCCCCATTTCTCAAATTGCCACGCTGCTCCTGTGGTGCTTTGCGATGTGCAGGGGGCCAGGGCGGCGGCGTTCCTTCGTTCTTCTGTTGTTTCTGGGTGCCGACTGGTTCGACCACAACCCATTCATTGAATAGCATGAGGGGGTCGCATCCATGGATTAGGTGCGACCCCCATCCCCACCTCCAGCCCCCGTCAGTTACCCCATCCCCACTCAAAGAGGCAAAATGGCATGATAACGATGCCTGACTGTTCCTTGGACAATGCCATTGTTGGCGGTCGCCTTGGGGCAGCACAATGCATGGGCCAAAAATGCACAGAAAGAGCACCCACAAAATGTTGTTTAGACCAGTGGAAGTGGGGAGCCCTGCGTGAGGAAAAGACAGTCAGAACATGGGGCGTTACATCTGACAACACGGCACAACAGTACAGATGCTTGCACCGTGCTCATCTTTAGAGGTCATCATCCCAGAAGAGGCCCAAGTAATGCCACCAGCAGAATGAAGGGGCAGGAATCCACACGCTCCGTGCCTTCCACATTGCTTGGTCCGCAACATCATGCATTGTTTTATGCGGCCTTCTTCACAGGGACGTGTCACAAATGGTCGAATGCTTAGAATGAAACCGGAATGTACTGCTTTCTGCCCCTCAAAAAAATCGTGGGCTCTGCAAGCGTATGACGATTGTGTTCTTGATGGATATCTGTCTTATGACCAAATCACTAGGCTTTTCTTTGGTCACTGCCAGCCCCCCCCCCCCCCCCGCTCCTTCTTGGGCTTGCCATGTGATGCTGTCAGGGCACCCATAAGCAACGGAAGCCCACTGTGCTGCATCCCTTCAGTAGCCCGGTTGGCATTGTTGGCCAGGACGGGTGGCTAACGACCTGAACCGGGGCTTGTCCCACCCCTGAAGTCTATTGCTCGACGTAAGGGAGCAGGTTATATCAGTGATGCCAGAAACTGTTGGGGATTTGGACAAATTTTGCATGATATTGTGTGGGTTGAACAGATTTGGATGGAATTTGTATGAGATTGTGTCACATATGAATCGGTATGTGCCAATGGATTCCCCAGACAGTGCGGTGATTCTCAGGATCGATTCGATCCGTGTGATCTCGTCGTCGTCGTTTGTTATCCAGGCTTATGAATTGCTGCTGTCTCGCTCTTTGCGGAAAGTAGCACGTCTCCTGGCCTCTGACTGAAACAATCCCAAGCAGTCCACTCCCGAAGTGTAGCAGGCGTAACCCCTCACAAACGATCCCGACCGGGATGCGATACGCGCTGCAAATAGTTGGCGGGCTCCTTTTATCCTGAACAATGAACCCATGCACGACCTGAATCTTCAACTCTAGTGTCTTTGGACAACATGAACTACAACACGGCCACAATTTTTTTGTGTGGCAAACCTTGTAGTCACTGCGCACCACGAGATTGCTCCACAGTAATGTGATGGAGACCTTGCAGTTGGCGCGCATGCGCACGTGGACACACACACACACACACACACACACACACACACACACACACACACACACACACACACACACACACACACACACACACACACACACACACACACACACACACACACACACACACATACACACACACACACATACACACACAACACACACACACTGCGGGAACCACAACTACAAGCAGCACAAATCACGTACACACAAACACACACAGGGCACAGAGGCACACCGTGAGCCGGGTTGAAACGGTCACAGGGGGAATGTTTGCCCGGCGCGCGCCCGGCGCGCTACTTTTCTATTAACTATCCCGACTTCAGCCCCAGATTTACCCTCTCATGGAGAAGCCCCCCAACCACGTTAGACCACATTGCACTGCACACCTTCCCTACAAAGCACGTTGCATAATAAAGCAATATCTGTGAATTCAGCAACTCCAACTGTCATCTGTATTGTACTTAACAAACAACATTGGCCCCACAAGTGTGGGTGTCAATACATTCAGTACAATAGTGCTCCTTACACTCATCACAAACTGCGACGGTGGAGCGCTTCTGGCAAGACAACACACACACTTCTGCCTCATCCTCTGCCTCATCTTGCGTGCCACAACTGAGCAAACAGCTGCTCAATGCGTGCCCTATACCACCCGTGCACGTCATTGTAACATTGTTAGTGGGCTGTCAAAGTGCCATTCTTTCTTCCAACTTCGAAATGAAAGAAATCACCTCGGGTACGAGAAGGTCCATACCCATCCCAAATCAAAACATCTGCTGATGTCCCGGGGGCCAAGGGGCAAATCCATATAATGTTGCCCAACATATCAACGGCAACAGTCCACCGGTGGGGCATGGGTCACAAAAGATGCCCGCCGCGCTAACGTTCCCCCGAGGCGCAAACTCAGCATTGGCTACATCACCCCCATGGTAGGGAGAAATCAATATGGCTACATTACCCCTGCTTTCTTGGGGTCCCCATGGTGCCGAGAAATCAACCTAGAAAGGGGTGGATGTGGTGGAAACGAGCAAAAAATGGATGAAAATTGGTGAAACTGGGTGAGAATCCAAGTATACCACATCCCGAATGTGAAAGAAGCATCAAAATACCCATTGTCAAACGACAATAATGCCCATAGTATGACAAAGGATGGGTTCTAGGATGGCTAGACGTGCAAATAGTTGCACTGCGCACGCACTGCGCTTAGTGCACCCCCTAAAAGGTCACCGGTGGGGCACGGGTCAAAAAAGATGCCCGGCGCGCGCCCGGCGCGCTAACGCTCCCCCACAGAGTCACAGGCGGAAAGCTGCATGACAAACCAAACGCATCTGGGTCTTTGAGGGGCCGTCCTCCACTGGGACAACAATTGGCCCAGGAAGGCACAACAAATTTGAGGCACAGCATAGAACGGCGCTACACTGGTCCAGGACTAGCAGAAATTCTGAGCCGAAGGTGCCCTGACAGTATGCGACTGGCGACACGACGACAACGCCAAACGACCCTGCAATGAGAATCACAGGTCCCGATGCAAAAGTAGCCGAACTTCAGAGGACTGCACCATGGCATCATCTTGAGCACAGCAACAGTCACAGTCGCAGCCTGACCGCAAGCTGTATGCCAACTGCGTCACCCCTGGGACGGGAGGGGGATAGCTCAGAGTGTTGTTGCTTTAGCCGCTTGGTGGCTAAAAAGAGGGCCCCCGACAACAGGTCACAATTTCTGCCTCGTTGGGAGGGGTGAATTGATGGCGCAGTATATGCCTCGAAAATGATTAGCGTGTCATGTTGCATTTATCTTGGGGGGAGACCCCTTGCAGGGAACGTGCACAGCTCACTTTCTTCAAAAAGCATCACAAGTCTTGCCCAATTAGTTTGGGGCATTTCTTAATCCATGATGGGCCCAACATGGCAATCATCGGTCAGGGGCGCGTCGTCTGTGGTCAGACACCTCATACCCCATCGCATCTCCGTGACAAACAGGCAACGCATCAACACAGCCTGAATGCGTTTGGCTTCGTCACTGCAGAGTCAAAACAAAAGCACACTTAATCGCCGCACTAGGCGTCTAGGTGAGCAGTGTGCAGCCCGTATGCAGAACTGCACTGGTATAGCACCTGATCAGTGCAGCGTATAAAGAAGCATTCTTTCAGGGCTCAGACCCTCCTCACAAATACGCACGCGCGCACACACACACTTACACACAGGATGAGAACCGCGAAAAAAAGAACAGAGCAAGAAAAATGGTGAAAGAAAACTCCTCAGGAGCTGCAGGGCAGCCCTGGACAGTGGGCAGGTGTGGTACAGTAATTCCCCTGTCCTATGCCCTTACCTGCGTCCCACTGTCAATTCCCCACCAACGGACCATGACGTTATCTACGGAGGAGCTCGTGTCTCCACAGCCCAAGCATTGCAACCCGTGTTAGGCGCTCCCACCTGACCACACACACACAAAGATGAACTACTGACTGACCTAATTGGTGGCGCTTCGTACTTGCAGAAGGTGCATGCATATCCATGCACCATGTTGGCTCATACCCTTCTGGTTGCAGTCCCGCTGTTATTGTGTTGTCCATGTATGCCGAACCTTGCCAATGTGCATGTCAGCTGAGCCACTGCACGAGCCGTGTGACTACAACATGCTGCACACATGGTTGATGGTGGGACATCACATATACTGTGCGCATAGTGTTTTCGGCACGCACACACACGCGCGCATGCACGCTTGCCATATAGTTCGCCACCACAGCAGTGTCAAAGTGATGGTAGAATCGTGGCACAATCATAACGGCAGTGGAATGGACACTGCTGCAGTAACAACACCAATGCGGAGGCGACTCTTGAACATTTTGGACACGGTGCCTGTTTTAATTATTTCAAGGGCCCTGAGTGTTGAGGGCTGTGGGGGGGGGGTGAAAAAAAAAGAGGCGTCTTGAAGTTGGACCTTGAAAATGGGGGGAGGGGCATGCTTTAGAGCAAGGGGAGGGGGTGGGGTTGAAGGCAGGGGTTGACCCTCCTCCTTGTGAACAGTTGCTGCAGTGCAACGGCACCACAACAATGATTAAGTATTGGTGGGCCACCCCGGGACCATAACGGCACACAGCGTCAAACATTAGTTGATTTCGCCCTACGCCCACCTGCGTGTGGCACACATGATCGCATGCTGTGTATTAGAGACTCTGGACCATACACACACACTACAACCCACAAACCACAGTCCACACTGCACTTCTTCAAAACGAGCCATCGCATTACCGTTTGCGGTCACACAAGTCATACCACAGGGGGAGTCAAAGACACCGGCACAACACAGGACAATGTGCACACCGGACAAGAACAGAATTATAACCGAGTCATCGGGCATACCATCACGAAATCATAACAGCAACGGAACATAACGGGACCATCGCCGCAGCACCAGGCTGCCGGTTAGAAGAGAGGAGGGCGTAGGCTCTGAGGCCCACCCAACCCCAGAAAATTCTCAACCCATAATTTGGCTTTGAGAGATCGCATTTGAATTGGCCTTGCATGAGCCCCGACAAATGCAGCCTGGACCAGAATGCCACCTGAGGCTGGAGCGGCAGCCCATACAGCCTGCCACTGCATTGGACCATCACCTGTTCACAAGCAGCAGACCCCTCCGCTTGCCCCACTCAGCACAGCCATCCTGTCTGGACGCCAAGGGCCTGTCACTGATCACACTGATGATTGGGCTGATGACGCCCATCCTTCATGTGGGGGGCGCATAAAAAAGTACCTCGTCACGGTTGGGGCCCACAGTACCTTCTCAAAAAAGGATGAATAGCGGGTGGAGGACGGCTTTCAACGATCGGGAACTACCCGGCGTTTTGAGTAACAGAGGGGAACGCACTTTGGCTGAAAAGCTGCATATTCCATCAGGAATCGCAAACGCCGTGCAAACACCTGATGCACATTTCATGCACCACCCGCCCCGGAATATAACGTTCAGGACGGATTAAAGAAAAGGATTCGCGTTTTGCAACAGATTGCAACAGAGGCTTGGGGCACATTTGGCGTGCAGCCTGCCCTCCTCAAACAGGCAGGGAGGTGGCTTACTCCAATACTCCAAGGTGGTCCGCACGTGTGATGAGACAAAATATCCCTCCAACAGAGTAGCGTGTGTTGAACAAGGCATTCACACGATGCACCACTCATACCGGAGACCTGGACGTGTCTTGCAGGGATTGTGGACAGCGGCAGCACTTGGCAGCAGGAGGTTGGGCGACAGTGGGGCTTGTGCTGGAAAAGGGGCCCGAGGTCTGAGACCCATTTGGTCATGGTTTGTTTGATGCGAAGGAAGCCAAAGGGCCCCATAAGACACGTGAACACCACAGTGCGCAGGTTCAAGGAGCCGGGGGGTTGGCACAAGGCCTTGGTGGGCCGGGGGGGGGGGGTATCCCTACCTCAAAATCAACGTTTTCCAGGCAGGACGTTGAGAGATGTTTGAACGGGCTTTCGGGGATTTAGCTATTGTGAGGCAGGTGTATTATTGAGGGCTTTTGACGGGTCTATGGACAAAAATGGCCCAAAACAACTTTCATCTATGACGTGTGACTTTTCCTGTGGGGAATTTTTTTATGGCACCCTAAGAGTATGATGTCAGGTTTCAAATCAGCAGCCAAATCCTGAGTCCGTTTGCAAAGCAAACGCTCTAGGGATTCCAGGGCCGGTTCCATGAAGTTCAGTACAGGCATGGCAGGGCCTGTAGGCAATAGTGGCGTAGAGCCTCACAGCGCTCCTCAGTATTTCAAGCGCATGCGTCACATTGCTGTCATTTGTGAGCGCAGTCACCGCATTTGTCATAGAGGCGCCTGTCATTTTTTTGGTCAAACAGCAATGGTACGGAGTTGACGCACCGCACTGGGCCCTCGGAGCAAGAAAAAAAAACCAGGTTTGCATTCCTTTGATCGTGTTCAGCCGTGAATGAGAAAGCCATGGTCAACAAACGTTCCAACTCCACGGGACCACTGCATGTGGGTGTCGAGAGACAGCGTTGCGTCGTACAGAGGTATTGGCGGTTGGTACGCTTGCCACTCTGTTCCGGGACATGATGGAGACTCAGACATGATGGGGCGGGGCCCGCATCCTACTGAGTCTCGCGCAAATGCCTACTGAGTCACATGTGAGAGGTTGGTGCTTCCTATTGAGTGGCGGACGGGCCCTGCCGGGGTGCGTTGGTCATGGCACGAAAGCGAATCCCACCCGAGCAGATGGTGCCCAGCCGCTCACGGGGATTAGCGCTATGGCTGCCCCCAGCAACGGGGCGTGGGTGTCCGAAAAGGCCGCACTGGTACCTGCCATGATGTCGCGCCGTGTGCCATTTGGACCGTTGTGTTTGCTGCCACTTTGCAACATGGTGCAGCCTAGATATCAAGGTCTGGGAAGGGGGAATGAACCGCGGGTCTGACCGATGCACCCAAATGGCTCGTTTGAATCCACACACTTACAACCTCGGACCAGCCATTCGAGTGGCGCTGGGCAGGACTCTGCGTGTTGGGGACAGGATGTGGCGGAAAGGGCTGACCAGCGGCTGCTGGCGGTTGTGGGCGGTCGGCGCGATGCAGGGCAGCGTCTAGCAGCTGCAGAAGGGGGTAGCTGAGGCTGTTGAATGGGGGACCGAAGGGGGATTGCTCCAGCGCGTAAACGCGGAGTTGGAAAAGCGGTGGGTTGGGGGTAAGTTCTGCTACGAAGGACGTTTGTTTACGAAACGGTTGGGGGGCGGAGGGCTAGTAACCCCCAAACGAGGGGCGGAGGGGGAGGGGGGGATTTCTAGCCCCATCCAAGCACAGGCCTGCGGTGGGGCTGATGGGGCCCGGGGGCCTCATTCGCCGTGAGACAAAACCGTGATGCCTCACGGAAAAACCCACCGCCAACTGATCTTCGGCGACCTGGTTCCCAGTCAACAGCCGCGGGCCTCCGACTCTGTGTTCCCGCGGGCGATGGGGTCCCTGGCGCCCTCCATTGTCCATCCTCAGATTGTGGCGGACCGCGTCATGGACATGGTCCGCGGTTCTCGAGTGGTGACACATGTGCACACGCCGGGCTCCCGCGCGCCGGCAGCAGCCTTTCGTGTCGCGCATACCTCCAACTCCATCTCTTCGTCTCTGTCCCCACCGATGAGACGGCGCCAGCCCACGAGAGCGGCAAGCCCTAGGACGCCCGAGAGGCACACCAGTTGGGCCAGCCCGCGCGCAGCGACGGGGAAGTCGGTTGCCGTGAGCCGGGGCCGTTTCTGGGCGCCGGTGGCCTGAGGGCTGATCGACGGTACCGGTCCGGCTGTAGTTCGCGTGTTGCCGAGGGCAGTGGTGCGGGCCGCGGCCGGGGCCTGAGAGACAGGGCGTTGCTGGGCCATGAGGGGCGAGGCAGTCTTGGCGGTGAGAGCAACCGCAAGAGGCGGGGGGCACGGCAAACCTTCAAACCGCGGCTTTGCTCCGCAACAGCGACAGCAGCAGCGCCCAGAGTACCGGCGCCACGTCTACCACTCCTCACTACGGCCCCAACTGCAGTCGGGTCTGGGGTTCAAATCCCAGCCACAGCACAAGTTCAGAGCCCGTTTGGCCAACATTGCGTGCTGATGGCAGATTACAGTAGCACTTCAATCAGACGTTCGCAGGCTCCCATGCGTTCAACACACCCAATTTTCTTCGGCGCCTTCTGCGCCGTCGATTTGTGGTGCAAATGAGTATCAGACACAAATTTTGGCTGATTTCAAGGACTCAGTCAATTCTGAAAGGAATAGTTGGTCCGAAATTGAGGGAGATACCCATAGAAGAGGACCGTCTTGGCGGGTACAGCTTGATAAGCTGAAAGAGGGGGCAAAACTGGTTTCAAACCCATTGGAGCAGTGGGTTTGAAAGAGGAAGCCCCCCCGCCCCCCACACTCTCATCGGGGACTATGCAAGGGGCTAGCAGTAGCGCCCATGAAGTAGAGGCGTGGCAACCGTCACCCGTTCCATTCTGGCCGCATGAATGCCTGAGGCATTTGTGTCGGAGCTGAGCGGGATTCGGAGCAGGCGTCAGTGCCCTGCCGTTGGATATCAAGTCCAAATTTGAGGCCTCGTTCTCGGGTCTGGGCCTGAGCAGTTGGCGATGATTGATGGTAAACAGACGACAGTTGATAGTCAGCCGTCTCATTGTGCTTGTTGCAACCCAGGACAGTGCCGCTTGTGATGTGCTCAAAAGGGTACATGGGGACCGCCGGAAGGGTGCAGTGAGGTATTGCTCTCTTTGGGCCTCATGCTGAGGGCGGAGGGGGAGTGCCCGTGGACGGACACAAAGCGGACATCAAAATGTCGCATGCGTTTTCGCCAGCATACCCCCCTCCCCTTGGGCAAGCACAGGTGTGTGCACGCAACCCGAGGCGCAACATAACATGGCGGAGGCAGCCTTGCCGCAAAGAGGGACACCAATCAGTGCTACAAATCACGAAACACGAAAAACTGTGCTGTGACTCAAGCAAAAGGTTGCTGTGCCCACCCACAGCCCTCACAACCCTCTAACGCCCCCTCTTTCCCACTGCAACCACCTCAAAATGCGGTTGACTTGCATTCGGGACCACAAAAACATTGCCAAAACAACGGTGCCACGGGGCTAGTTGTGCTTTAACAAGACTGTGCTTGCGCAAGAGCGGGGGGGAGGGAGGCCGCGATTGCATTACAGCACGCCACGGTGCGTGAAGCGATGCAAATACAAATCAGTTGACTGCAATGGGAGTCATTGGTCACCTTTGGCCCCCAGAGCAAACGCTCCTGAGTCCGGGGGGGGGGGGGGGGGCGTAACAGGGGTACAGGAGGGGGTGGGCTGCTGTTGGAGAAAACAGATGACGAGCCAGCGGAACCTCCAAAGCCCTCACACCTCTGAGGCGCGCCGATCCAAGACAGTGCGCAAGAGTGTAGGCCGCTGCGGCAAGGACTTCAGATCACTGGGAGTGGCGTGGAGCATCATGATGGGGTCTGGAACGCCACGCAGTGCTGCAGGTAATACGAACGCTAAAAACCCGATGATGGCAATGTTCACAGCCACAACCATTGCTGTTGCCTTGCACCCCTGCTGCGTACATGGACATGTGCTGCCCTCATGGAGAGCCATTTATGCGTCTGCAACAGAAACAGTATGTGCATGGGCACATGTGCAAGAGGGAACACCGTATTTTGGAGGTGCACCAGCATAGGTCAGCTGGGTTAGCCATCGTACATGTGCATGCACACGAGTGCCTCCCAAGACAATTCAAATCATGCACAAACTGCGAGATTCAACTTGTGACTCCTACTGCAGAGCCAAACCATCTGTATGCACACACGTGCATGTGTGTGTGACGCCCGTCAATATTCCAAACCACAATCAGTGTTCACTGTCAAACACTATCACTCTGCAGCAATGTTCGGATACACTCCATTAGCTGACAAGGGAAGGCAGTTGTGCAAGAAACCAAGTAGGCACAAGAGAAGACTGCTCACACGGCCATTAAGCTGAAGAATGAGTGACAATCACTGGGTGCAATAGCAGGGCACATAAATTTACATTCATGCACAAAGAGTCAGAGAGCTGCACCCTGCCCTTACTCATTCCAGCTCGCCTTTCGTCTTCTCTTCTGACTTTCAGACTAGTTCTGGTGTGGGCCTTATTGAAAGTAAGGCTGCAGATTGGTGCCACACGGCCTCCAACTCAGCATGGCGTTTACACTGGCAGTCTGCACATGCCATGTTGTCGGTGCCCTGGAAATCATGATGCACGAAAAACTGGTCACGTGTATGAAGAGACACGCCAAACGAAAAATCAGAAAAAAATAGAAAAATCAGAAAAAAAAGAAAATGCAGTGAACGCATGGCACGCCCTACCCAGGTCTGTACTAACTCGTGGTCCTCATCCCATCGTGCCAAGGGTCTGTGATTCTGAGATAGTCGCTCCCTCGGCCACCCACCGGTCAGCTTGGTGCATGGAGAAACAGCGATCTAACCTATATTTGCGCCACATGGCATACAGCTTGGGTTGCCACCATTGCTTGGGGTACCCATGGTAGCCCATACCCCACATCAAAGACCGAATGTCACAGCAAATATCCCGCACGGACAGGGAGTACCACATGGATTTCAAGACAAGGGGGGGAAATTGAGAGCGCCACACTGACCGCGCATTGGGGGACAGTCGGTGGACCCATCTAGTCCACTCAACAGGTGTATCGTCAGTGGGCTTGGACAAAGCGCGTGCAACAAGGGCTGTGGAAGTGCGGACATTGTGGACGCCATTGAGGCCTACCGCAAGGAACTTCCCCATGATCAGCTGCTCAACATCAGTAATTCCGTTCGTAGCGGGCGGCACGCGGCTGAAGTCCAATAGCACAAACACCCTTCCTACTTAACGCAAAAGAAGCATCCTCAGGGGACAGCTCAGCTTCCCCCCAGACCACCCTTTCCCCATGGGGGCTCCCACTTCAAAGGGATGCGGTAGATCTGTCCAAGGATAGTCGCCACAGCTGCTCCTCCTCTGCGCTAATTTCAGGGGGCACATTGATTGAAGCAATGTACAGGGGGAGGGGGTTCGGTCACAAGTGTGGAGGAACTTTCTGTTTGGGTGGTCGCCCATTGCTCTGGCACCACGACTTCCCCCATGACGGCCTGCACGGGGTCCAACCTCTGCAGAAAATCACGTGCCTTGTCCCAATGTCGTCGTGGTGTGTTAGCAACTACCTTTTGTATCCGTCCCTCAGCCCCCCCATCCCATTGCGACGTGTGTGCCAGCATGACATGCGTCGTCCCCAGACAAAGAAAACCAAATGGCTGGTCCACAGGGGTCCTTATACCAGTGAAACCCTCATCTAGGACCTGGTCATGCGTCAGCAAATGGACACTCGGAGAGATGAGGATGTAACCAGAAATATGCATGGACCGTGAATAATGTGAGGCCAGCATATAGTCAACGTCCCGTGGCCCACAAGTGGGCAAATTGGCTACCTCACCCCTGCCGTATCGGGGAGCCCCACCGCTGCAGAGCGGGGGGCAAAATCAGAAGTGGCCCACAAGTGGGCAAATCACCTACCTCACCCCTGCCGTATCGGGGAGTCCCACCGCTGCAGAGCGGGGGGCAAAATCAGAAGTGGCCCACAAGTGGGCAAATTGGCTACCTCACCCCTGCCGTATCGGGGAGCCCCACCGCTTCAGAGCGGGGGGCAAAATCAGAAGTGGCCCACAAGTGGGCAAATTGGCTACCTCACGCCTGCCGTATCGGGAAGCCCCACCGCTGCAGAGCGGGGGGCAAAATCAGAAGTGGCCCACAAGTGGGCAAATTGGCTACCTCACCCCTGCCGTATCGGGGAGCCCCACCGCTTCAGAGCGGGGGGCAAAATCAGAAGTGACCCACAAGTGGGCAAATTGGCTACCTCACCCCTGCCGTATCGGGGAGCCCCACCGCTTCAGAGCGGGGGGCAAAATCAGAAGTGGCCCACAAGTGGGCAAATTGGCTACCTCACCCCTGCCGTATCGGGGAGCCCCACCGCTTCAGAGCGGGGGGCAAAATCAGAAGTGGCCCACAAGTGGGCAAATTGGCTACCTCACGCCTGCCGTATCGGGGAGCCCCACCGCTGCAGAGCGGGGGGCAAAATCAGAAGTGGCCCACAAGTGGGCAAATTGGCTACCTCACCCCTGCCGTATCGGGGAGCCCCACCGCTTCAGAGCGGGGGGCAAAATCAGAAGTGGCCCACAAGTGGGCAAATTGGCTACCTCACCCCTGCCGTATCGGGGAGCCCCACCGCTTCAGAGCGGGGGGCAAAATCAGAAGTGGCCCACAAGTGGGCAAATTGGCTACCTCACGCCTGCCGTATCGGGGATCCCCACCGCTGCAGAGCGGAAGACAAAATCAGAAGTGGCCCACAAGTGGGCAAATTGACTTCCTCACCCCTGCCGTATCGGGAAGCCCCACCGCGGTAGAGCGGGGGGCAAAATCAGAAGTGGCCCACAAGTGGGCAAATTGGCTACCTCACCCCTGCCGTATTGGGGAGCCCCACCGCTGCAGAGCGGGGGGCAAAATCAGAAGTGGCCCACAAGTGGGCAAATTGGCTACCTCACCCCTGCCGTATCGGGGATCCCCACCGCTGCAGAGCGGGGGGCAAAATCAGAAGTGGCCCACAAGTGGGCAAATTGGCTACCTCACCCCTGCCGTATAGGGGAGCCCCAGCGATTCAGAGCAGGGGGCAAAATCAGAAGTGGCCCACAAGTGGGCAAATTGGCTACCTCACCCCTGCCGTATCGGGGAGCCCCACCGCTGCACAGCGGGGGGCAAAATCAGAAGTGGCCCACAAGTGGGCAAATTGGCTACCTCACCCCTGCCGTATCGGGGAGCCCCACCGCTGCAAAGCGGGGGACAAAATCAGAAGTGGCCCACAAGTGGGCAAATTGGCTACCTCACCCCTGCCGTATCGGGGAGCCCCACCGCTGCAGACCGGGGGGCAAAATCAGAAGTGGCCCACAAGTGGGCAAATTGGCTACCTCACCCCTGCCGTATCGGGGAGCCCCACCACTGTAGAGCGGGGGGCAAAATCAGAAGTGGCAGACAAGTGGGCAAATTGGCTACCTCACCCCTGCCGTATCGGGGAGCCCCACCGTTGCAGAGCGGGGGGCAAAATCAGAAGTGGCCCACAAGTGGGCAAATTGGCTACCTCACCCCTGCCGTATCGGGGAGCCCCACCGCTGCAGAGCGGAAGACAAAATCAGAAGTGGCCCACAAGTGGGCAAATTGGCTACCTCACCCCTGCCGTATCGGGGAGCCCCACCGCTGCAGAGCGGGGGGCAAAATCAGAAGTGGCCCACAAGTGGGCGAAATGGCTACCTCACCCCTGCCGTATCGGGGAGCCCCACCGCTGCAGAGCGGGGGGCAAAATCAGAAGTGGCCCACAAGTGGGCAAATTGGCTATCTCCCCCCGCCGTATCGGGGAGCCCCACCGCTGCAGAGCGGGGGGCAAAATCAGAAGTGGCCCACAAGTGGGCAAATCACCTACCTCACCCCTGCCGTATCGGGGAGTCCCACCGTTGCAGAGCGGGGGGCAAAATCAGAAGTGGCCCACAAGTGGGCAAATTGGCTACCTCACCCCTGCCGTATCGGGGAGCCCCACCGCTTCAGAGCGGAAGACAAAATCAGAAGTGGCCCACAAGTGGGCAAATTGGCTTCCTCACCCCTGCCGTATCGGGAAGCCCCACCGCGGTAGAGCGGGGGGCAAAATCAGAAGTGGCCCACAAGTGGGCAAATTGGCTACCTCACCCCTGCCGTATTGGGGAGCCCCACCGCTGCAGAGCGGGGGGCAAAATCAGAAGTGGCCCACAAGTGGGCAAATTGGCTACCTCACGCCTGCCATATCGGGGATCCCCACCGCTGCAGAGCGGGGGACAAAATCAGAAGTGGCCCACAAGTGGGCAAATTGGCTACCTCACCCCTGCCGTATAGGGGAGCCCCACCGCTGCAGAGCGGGGGGCAAAATCAGAAGTGGCCCACAAGTGGGCAAATTGGCTACCCCACCCCTGCCGTATCGGGGAGCCCCACCGCTGTAGAGCAGGGGGCAAAATCAGTAGTGGCCCACAAGTGGGCAAATTGGCTACCTCACCCCTGCCGTATCGGGGAGCCCCACCGCTGCAGAGCGGGGGGCAAAATCAGAAGTGGCAGACAAGTGGGCAAATTGGCTACCTCACCCCTGCCGTATCGGGGAGCCCCACCGCTGCAGAGCGGGGGGCAAAATCAGAAGTGGGACACAAGTGGGCAAATTGGCTACCTCACCCTTGCCGTATCGGGGAGCCCCACCGCTGCAGAGCGGGGGGCAAAATCAGAAGTGGCCCACACGTGGGCAAATTGGCTACCTCACCCCTGCCGTATCGGGGAGCCCCACCGCTGTAGAGCGGGGGACAAAATCAGAAGTGGCCCACAAGTGGGCAAATTGGCTACCTCACCCCTGCCGTATCGGGGAGCCCCGCCGCTGTAGAGCGGGGGGCAAAATCAGAAGTGGCCCACAAGTGGGCAAATTGGCTACCTCACCCCTGCCGTATCGGGGAGCCCCACCGCTGCAGAGCGGGGGACAAAATCAGAAGTGGCCCACAAGTGGGTGAAATGGCTACCTCACCCCTGCCGTATCGGGGAGCCCCACCGCTGTAGAGCGGAAGACAAAATCAGAAGTGGCCCACAAGTGGGCAAATTGGCTACCTCACCCCTGCCGTATCGGGGAGCCCCACCGCTGCAGAGCGGGGGGCAAAATCAGAAGTGGCCCACAAGTGGGCAAATTGGCTACCTCACCCCTGCCGTATCGGGGAGCCCCACCGCTTCAGAGCGGGGGGCAAAATCAGAGGTGGCCCACAAATGGGCGAAATGGCTACCTTATCCCTGCCGTATCGGGGAGCCCCACCGCTGCAGAGCGGGGGGCAAAATGAGAAGTGGCCCACAAGTGGGCAAATTGGCTAGCTCACCCCTGCCGTATCGGGGAGCCCCACCGCTACAGAGCGGGGGGCGAAATTAGAAGTGGCCCACAAGTGGGCAAATTGGCTACCTCACCCCTGCCGTATCGGGGAGCCCCACCGTTGCAGAGCGGGGGACAAAATCAGAAGTGGCCCACAAGTGGGCAAATTGGCTACCTCACCCCTGCCGTATCGGGGAGCCCCACCGCTGCAGAGCGGGGGGCAAAATCAGAAGTGGCCCACAAGTGGGCGAAATGGCTACCCCACCCCTGCCGTATCGGGGAGCCCCACCGCTGCAGAGCGGGGGACAAAATCAGAAGTGGCCCACAAGTGGGCAAATTGGCTACCTCACCCCTGCCGTATCGGGGAGCCCCACCGCTGCAGAGCGGGGGGCAAAATCAGAAGTGGCCCACAAGTGGGCAAATTGGCTACCTCACCCCTGCCGTATCGGGGAGCCCCACCGCTTCAGAGTGGGGGGCAAAATCAGAAGTGGCCCACAAGTGGGCAAATTGGCTACCTCACCCCTGCCGTATCGGGGAGCCCCACCGCTGCAGAGCGGGGGGCAAAATCAGAAGTGGCCCACAAGTGGGCAAATTGGCTACCTCACCCCTGCCGTATCGGGGAGCCCCACCGCTGCAGAGCGGGGGGCAAAATCAGAAGTGGCCCACAAGTGGGCAAATTGGCTACCTCACCCCTGCCGTATCGGGGAGCCCCACCGCTTCAGAGCGGGGGGCAAAATCAGAAGTGGCCCACAAGTGGGCAAATTGGCTACCTCACGCCTGCCGTGTCGGGGATCCCCACCGCTGCACAGCGGAAGACAAAATCAGAAGTGGCCCACAAGTGGGCAAATTGGCTTCCTCACCCCTGCCGTATCGGGAAGCCCCACCGCGGTAGAGCGGGGGGCAAAATCAGAAGTGGCCCACAAGTGGGCAAATTGGCTACCTCACCCCTGCCGTATTGGGGAGCCCCACCGCTGCAGAGCGGGGGGCAAAATCAGAAGTGGCCCACAAGTGGGCAAATTGGCTACCTCACGCCTGCCGTATCGGGGAGCCCCACCGCTGCAGAGCGGGGGGCAAAATCAGCAATGGCCCACAAGTGGGCAAATTGGCTACCTCACCCGTGCCGTATACGGGAGCCCCAGCGATTCAGAGCAGGGGGCAAAATCAGAAGTGGCCCACAAGTGGGCAAATTGGCTACCTCACCCCTGCCGTATCGGGGAGCCCCACCGCTGCAGAGCGGGGGGCAAAATCAGCAATGGCCCACAAGTGGGCAAATTGGCTACCTCACCCCTGCCGTATCGGGGAGCCCCACCGCTGCAAAGCGGGGGACAAAATCAGAAGTGGCCCACAAGTGGGCGAAATGGCTACCTCACCCCTGCCGTATCGGGGAGCCCCACCGCTGCAGACCGGGGGGCAAAATCAGAAGTGGCCCACAAGTGGGCAAATTGGCTACCTCACGCCTGCCGTATCGGGGAGCCCCACCACTGTAGAGCGGGGGGCAAAATCAGAAGTGGCAGACAAGTGGGCAAATTGGCTACCTCACCCCTGCCGTATCGGGGAGCCCCACCGTTGCAGAGCGGGGGGCAAAATCAGAAGTGGCCCACAAGTGGGCAAATTGGCTACCTCACCCCTGCCGTATCAGGGAGCCCCACCGCTGCAGAGCGGAAGACAAAATCAGAAGTGGCCCACAAGTGGGCAAATTGGCTACCTCACGCCTGCCGTATCGTGGAGCCCCACCGCTGCAGAGCGGGGGGCAAAATCAGAAGTGGCCCACAAGTGGGCAAATTGGCTACCTCACCCCTGCCGTATCGGGGAGCCCCACCGCTGCAGAGCGGGGGGCAAAATCAGAAGTGGCCCACAAGTGGGCAAATTGGCTACCTCACCCCTGCCGTATAGGGGAGCCCCAGCGATTCAGATCAGGGGGCAAAATCAGAAGTGGCCCACAAGTGGGCAAATTGGCTACCTCACCCCTGCCGTATCGGGGAGCCCCACCGCTGCAGAGCGGGGGGCAAAATCAGCAATGGCCCACAAGTGGGCAAATTGGCTACCTCACCCCTGCCGTATCGGGGAGCCCCACCGCTGCAAAGCGGGGGACAAAATCAGAAGTGGCCCACAAGTGGGCGAAATGGCTACCTCACCCCTGCCGTATCGGGGAGCCCCACCGCTGCAGACCGGGGGGCAAAATCAGAAGTGGCCCACAAGTGGGCAAATTGGCTACCTCACCCCTGCCGTATCGGGGAGCCCCACCACTGTAGAGCGGGGGGCAAAATCAGAAGTGGCAGACAAGTGGGCAAATTGGCTACCTCACCCCTGCCGTATCGGGGAGCCCCACCGTTGCAGAGCGGGGGGCAAAATCAGAAGTGGCCCACAAGTGGGCAAATTGGCTACCTCACCCCTGCCGTATCGGGGAGCCCCACCGCTGCAGAGCGGAAGACAAAATCAGAAGTGGCCCACAAGTGGGCAAATTGGCTACCTCACGCCTGCCGTATCGGGGAGCCCCACCGCTGCAGAGCGGGGGGCAAAATCAGAAGTGGCCCACAAGTGGGCAAATTGGCTACCTCACCCCTGCCGTATCGGGGAGCCCCACCGCTTCAGAGCGGGGGGCAAAATCAGAAGTGGCCCACAAGTGGGCAAATTGGCTACCTCACCCCTGCCGTATCGGGGAGCCCCACCGCTTCAGAGCGGGGGGCAAAATCAGAAGTGGCCCACAAGTGGGCAAATTGGCTACCTCACGCCTGCCGTATCGGGGATCCCCACCGCTGCAGAGCGGAAGACAAAATCAGAAGTGGCCCACAAGTGGGCAAATTGGCTTCCTCACCCCTGCCGTATCGGGAAGCCCCACCGCGGTAGAGCGGGGGGCAAAATCAGAAGTGGCCCACAAGTGGGCAAATTGGCTACCTCACCCCTGCCGTATCGGGGAGCCCCACCGCTGCAGAGCGGGGGGCAAAATCAGAAGTGGCCCACAAGTGGGCAAATTGGCTACCTCACGCCTGCCGTATCGGGGAGCCCCACCGCTGCAGAGCGGGGGGCAAAATCAGAAGTGGCCCACAAGTGGGCAAATTGGCTACCTCACCCCTGCCGTATAGGGGAGCCCCAGCGATTCAGAGCAGGGGGCAAAATCAGAAGTGGCCCACAAGTGGGCAAATTGGCTACCTCACCCCTGCCGTATCGGGGAGCCCCACCGCTGCAGAGCGGGGGGCAAAATCAGCAATGGCCCACAAGTGGGCAAATTGGCTACCTCACCCCTGCCGTATCGGGGAGCCCCACCGCTGCAAAGCGGGGGACAAAATCAGAAGTGGCCCACAAGTGGGCGAAATGGCTACCTCACCCCTGCCGTATCGGGGAGCCCCACCGCTGCAGACCGGGGGGCAAAATCAGAAGTGGCCCACAAGTGGGCAAATTGGCTACCTCACCCCTGCCGTATCGGGGAGCCCCACCACTGTAGAGCGGGGGGCAAAATCAGAAGTGGCAGACAAGTGGGCAAATTGGCTACCTCACCCCTGCCGTATCGGGGAGCCCCACCGCTTCAGAGCGGGGGGCAAAATCAGAAGTGGCCCACAAGTGGGCAAATTGGCTACCTCACCCCTGCCGTATCGGGGAGCCCCACCGCTGCAGAGCGGAAGACAAAATCAGAAGTGGCCCACAAGTGGGCAAATTGGCTACCTCACCCCTGCCGTATCGGGGAGCCCCACCGCTGCAGAGCGGGGGACAAAATCAGAAGTGGCCCACAAGTGGGCGAAATGGCTACCTCACCCCTGCCGTATCGGGGAGCCCCACCGCTGCAGAGCGGGGGGCAAAATCAGAAGTGGCCCACAAGTGGGCAAATTGGCTATCTCCCCCCGCCGTATCGGGGAGCCCCACCGCTGCAGAGCGGGGGGCAAAATCAGAAGTGGCCCACAAGTGGGCAAATCACCTACCTCACCCCTGCCGTATCGGGGAGTCCCACCGTTGCAGAGCGGGGGGCAAAATCAGAAGTGGCCCACAAGTGGGCAAATTGGCTACCTCACCCCTGCCGTATCGGGGAGCCCCACCGCTTCAGAGCGGAAGACAAAATCAGAAGTGGCCCACAAGTGGGCAAATTGGCTTCCTCACCCCTGCTGTATCGGGAAGCCCCACCGCGGTAGAGCGGGGGGCAAAATCAGAAGTGGCCCACACGTGGGCAAATTGGCTACCTCACCCCTGCCGTATTGGGGAGCCCCACCGCTGCAGAGCGGGGGGCAAAATCAGAAGTGGCCCACAAGTGGGCAAATTGGCTACCTCACGCCTGCCATATCGGGGATCCCCACCGCTGCAGAGCAGGGGGCAAAATCAGAAGTGGCCCACAAGTGGGCAAATTGGCTACCCCACCCCTGCCGTATCGGGGAGCCCCACCGCTGTAGAGCAGGGGGCAAAATCAGAAGTGGCCCACAAGTGGGCAAATTGGCTACCTCACCCCTGCCGTATCGGGGAGCCCCACCGCTGCAGAGCGGGGGGCAAAATCAGAAGTGGCAGACAAGTGGGCAAATTGGCTACCTCACCCCTGCCGTATCGGGGAGCCCCACCGCTGCAGAGCGGGGGGCAAAATCAGAAGTGGGACACAAGTGGGCAAATTGGCTACCTCACCCCTGCCGTATCGGGGAGCCCCACCGCTGCAGAGCGGGGGACAAAATCAGAAGTGGCCCACACGTGGGCAAATTGGCTACCTCACCCCTGCCGTATTGGGGAGCCCCACCGCTGCAGAGCGGGGGGCAAAATCAGAAGTGGCCCACAAGTGGGCAAATTGGCTACCTCACCCCTGCCGTATCGGGGAGCCCCACCGCTTCAGAGCGGGGCGCAAAATTAGAAGTGGCCCACAAGTGGGCAAATTGGCTACCTCACCCCTGCCGTATCGGGGAGCCCCACCGCTGCACAGCGGGGGGCAAAATCAGAAGTGGCCCACAAGTGGGCAAATTGGCTACCTCACCCCTGCCGTATCGGGGAGCCCCGCCGCTGTAGAGCGGGGGGCAAAATCAGAAGTGGCCCACAAGTGGGCAAATTGGCTACCTCACCCCTGCCGTATCGGGGAGCCCCACCGCTGCAGAGCGGGGGACAAAATCAGAAGTGGCCCACAAGTGGGTGAAATGGCTACCTCACCCCTGCCGTATCGGGGAGCCCCACCGCTGTAGAGCGGAAGACAAAATCAGAAGTGGCCCACAAGTGGGCAAATTGGCTACCTCACCCCTGCCGTATCGGGGAGCCCCACCGCTGCAGAGCGGGGGGCAAAATCAGAAGTGGCCCACAAGTGGGCAAATTGGCTACCTCACCCCTGCCGTATCGGGGAGCCCCACCGCTGCAGAGCGGGGGGCAAAATCAGAAGTGGCCCACAAGTGGGCAAATTGGCTACCTCACCCCTGCCGTATCGGGGAGCCCCACCGCTGCAGAGCGGGGGGCGAAATTAGAAGTGGCCCACAAGTGGGCAAATTGGCTACCTCACCCCTGCCGTATCGGGGAGCCCCACCGTTGCAGAGCGGGGGACAAAATCAGAAGTGGCCCACAAGTGGGCAAATTGGCTACCTCACCCCTGCCGTATCGGGGAGCCCCACCGCTGCAGAGCGGGGGGCAAAATCAGAAGTGGCCCACAAGTGGGCGAAATGGCTACCCCACCCCTGCCGTATCGGGGAGCCCCACCGCTGCAGAGCGGGGGACAAAATCAGAAGTGGCCCACAAGTGGGCAAATTGGCTACCTCACCCCTGCCGTATCGGGGAGCCCCACCGCTGCAGAGCGGGGGGCAAAATCAGAAGTGGCCCACAAGTGGGCAAATTGGCTACCTCACCCCTGCCGTATTGGGGAGCCCCACCGCTGCAGAGCGGGGGGCAAAATCAGAAGTGGCCCACAAATGGGCGAAATGGCTCCCTTATCCCTGGCGTATCGGGGAGCCCCACCGCTGCAAAGCGGGGGGCAAAATCAGAAGTGGCCCATAAGTGGGCAAATTGGCTACCTTATCCCTGCCGTATCGGGGATCCCCACCGCTTCAGAGCGGGGGGCAAATTCAGAAGTGGCCCACAAGTGGGCAAATTGGCTACCTCACCCCTGCTGTATCGGGGAGCCCCACCGCTGCAGAGCGGGGGGCAAAATCAGAAGTGGCCCACAAGTGGGCAAATTGGCTACCTCACCCCTGCCGTATCGGGGAGCCCCACCGCTGTAGAGCGGGGGGCAAAATCAGAAGTGGCCCACAAGTGGGCAAATTGGCTACCTCACCCCTGCCGTATAGGGGAGCCCCACCGCTGCACAGCGGGGGGCAAAATCAGAAGTGGCCCACAAGTGGGCGAAATGGCTACCTCACCCCTGCCGTATCGGGGAGCCCCACCGCTTCAGAGCGGGGGGCAAAATCAGAAGTGGCCCACAAGTGGGCAAATTGGCTACCTCACCCCTGCCGTATCGGGGAGCCCCACCGCTTCAGAGCGGGGGGCAAAATCAGAAGTGGCCCACAAATGGGCGAAGTGGCTACCTTATCCCTGCCGTATCGGGGAGCCCCACCGCTTCAGAGCGGGGGGCAAAATCAGAAGTGGCCCACAAGTGGGCAAATTGGCTACCCCACCCCTTCCGTATCGGGGAGCCCCACCGCTGCAGAGCGGGGGGCAAAATCAGAAGTGGCCCACAAGTGGGCAAATTGGCTACCTCACGCCTGCCGTATCGGGGAGCCCCACCCCTGCAGAGCGGGGGGCAAAATCAGAAGTGGCCCACAAGTGGGCAAATTGGCTACCTCACCCCTGCCGTATAGGGGAGCCCCACCGCTGCAGAGCGTGGGGCAAAATCAGAAGTGGCCCACAAGTGGGCAAATTGGCTACCTCACCCCTGCCATATAGGGGAGCCCCACCGATGCAGAGCGGGGGGCAAAATCAGAAGTGGCCCACAAGTGGGCAAATTGGCTACTTCACCCCTGCCGTATCGGGGAGCCCCACCGCTGTAGAGCAGGGGGCAAAATCAGAAGTGGCCCACAAGTGGGCAAATTGGCTACCTCACCCCTGCCGTATCGGGGAGCCCCACCGCTGCAGAGCGGGGGACAAAATCAGAAGTGGCAGACAAGTGGGCAAATTGGCTACCTCACCACTGCCGTATCGGGGAGCCCCACCGCTGCAGAGCGGGGGGCAAAATCAGAAGTGGCAGACAAGTGGGCAAATTGGCTACCTCACCCCTGCCGTATCGGGGAGCCCCACCGCTGCAGAGCGGGGGACAAAATCAGAAGTGGCCCACAAGTGGGCAAATTGGCTACTTCACCCTTGCCGTATCGGGGAGCCCCACCGCTGCAGAGCGGGGGGCAAAATCAGAAGTGGCCCACAAGTGGGCGAAATGGCTACCCCACCCCTGCCGTATCGGGGAGCCCCACCGCTGCAGAGCGGGGGACAAAATCAGAAGTGGCACACAAGTGGGCAAATTGGCTACCTCACCCCTGCTGTATCGGGGAGCCCCACCGCTGCAGAGCGGGGGACAAAATCAGAAGTGGCCCACAAGTGGGCAAATTGGCTACCTCACCCCTGCCATATAGGGGAGCCCCACCGATGCAGAGCGGGGGGCAAAATCAGAAGTGGCCCACAAGTGGGCAAATTGGCTACCTCACCCCTGCCATATAGGGGAGCCCCACCGATGCAGAGCGGGGGGCAAAATCAGAAGTGGCCCACAAGTGGGCAAATTGGCTACTTCACCCCTGCCGTATCGGGGAGCCCCACCGCTGTAGAGCAGGGGGCAAAATCAGAAGTGGCCCACAAGTGGGCAAATTGGCTACCTCACCCCTGCCGTATCGGGGAGCCCCACCGCTGCAGAGCGGGGGGCAAAATCAGAAGTGGCCCACAAGTGGGCGAAATGGCTACCCCACCCCCGCCGTATCGGGGAGCCCCACCGCTGCAGAGCGGGGTCAAAATTAGAAGTGGCCCACAAGTGGGCAAATTGGCTACTTCACGCCTGCCGTATCGGGGAGCCCCACCACTGTAGAGCGGGGGGCAAAATCAGAAGTGGCACACAAGTGGGCAAATTGGCTACCTCACCCCTGCCGTATCGGGGAGCCCCACCGCTGCAGACCGGGGGGCAAAATCAGAAGTGGCCCACAAGTGGGCAAATTGGCTACCTCACCCCTGCCGTATCGGGGAGCCCCACCGCTGCAGAGCGGGGGGCAAAATCAGAAGTGGCACACAAGTGGGCAAATTGGCTACCTCACCCCTGCCGTATCGGGGAGCCCCACCGTTGCAGAGCGGGGGGCAAAATCAGAAGTGGCCCACAAGTGGGCAAATTGGCTACCTCACCCCTGCCGTATCGGGGAGCCCCACCGCTGCACAGCGGGGGACGAAGTCAGAAGTGGCCCACAAGTGGGCGAAATGGCTACCTCACCCCTGCCGTATCGGGGAGCCCCACCGTTGCAGAGCGGGGGGCAAAATCAGAGGTGGCCCACAAGTGGGCAAATTGGCTATCTCCCCCCGCCGTATCGGGGAGCCCCACCGCTGCAGAGCGGGGTCAAAATTAGAAGTGGCCCACAAGTGGGCAAATTGGCTACTTCACGCCTGCCGTATCGGGGAGCCCCACCGCTGCAGAGCGGGGGGCAAAATCAGAAGTGGCCCACAAGTGGGCAAATTGGCTACCTCACCCCTGCCGTATCGGGGAGCCCCACCGCTTCAGAGCGGGGGCAAAATCAGAAGTGGCCCACAAATGGGCGAAATGGCTACCTTATCCCTGCCGTATCGGGGAGCCCCACCGCTGCAGAGCGGGGGGCAAAATCAGAAGTGGCCCACAAGTGGGCAAATTGGCTACCTCACCCCTGCCGTATCGGGGATCCCCACCGCTGCAGAGCGGGGGGCAAAATCAGAAGTGGCCCACAAGTGGGCGAAATGGCTACCTCACCCCTGCTGTATCGGGGAGCCCCACCGCTGCAGAGCGGGGGACAAAATCAGAAGTGGCCCACAAGTGGGCGAAATGGCTACCTCACCCCTGCCGTATCGGGGAGCCCCACCGCTGCAGAGCGGGGGGCAAAATCAGAAGTGGCCCACAAGTGGGCAAATTGGCTACCTCACCCCTGCCGTATCGGGGAGCCCCACCGCTGCAGAGCGGGGGGCAAAATCAGAAGTGGCCCACAAGTGGGCGAAATGGCTACCCCACCCCTGCCGTATCGGGGAGCCCCACCGCTGCAGAGCGGGGGGCAAAATCAGAAGTGGCAGACAAGTGGGCAAATTGGCTACCTCACCACTGCCGTATCGGGGAGCCCCACCGCTGCAGAGCGGGGGGCAAAATCAGAAGTGGCCCACAAGTGGGTGAAATGGCTACCCCACCCCCGCCGTATCGGGGAGCCCCACCGCTGCAGAGCGGGGTCAAAATTAGAAGTGGCCCACAAGTGGGCAAATTGGCTACTTCACGCCTGCCGTATCGGGGAGCCCCACCACTGTAGAGCGGGGGGCAAAATCAGAAGTGGCACACAAGTGGGCAAATTGGCTACCTCACCCCTGCCGTATCGGGGAGCCCCACCGTTGCAGAGCGGGGGGCAAAATCAGAAGTGGCCCACAAGTGGGCAAATTGGCTACCTCACCCCTGCCGTATCGGGGAGCCCCACCGCTGCAGAGCGGAAGACAAAATCAGAAGTGGCCCACAAGTGGGCAAATTGGCTACCTCACCCCTGCCGTATCGGGGAGCCCCACCGCTGCAGAGCGGGAAAAAAAACAGAAGTGGCCCACAAGTGGGCGAAATGGCTACCTCACCCCTGCCGTATCGGGGAGCCCCACCGCTGCAGAGCGGGGGGCAAAATCAGAAGTGGCCCACAAGTGGGCAAATTGGCTACCTCACCCCTGCCGTATCGGGGAGCCCCACCCCTGCAGAGCGGGGGGCAAAATCAGAAGTGGCCCACAAGTGGGCAAATTGGCTACCTCACCCCTGCCGTATAGGGGAGCCCCACCGCTGCAGAGCGGGGGGCAAAATCAGAAGTGGCCCACAAGTGGGCAAATTGGCTACCTCACCCCTGCCATATAGGGGAGCCCCACCGATGCAGAGCGGGGGGCAAAATCAGAAGTGGCCCACAAGTGGGCAAATTGGCTACCTCACCCCTGCCGTATCGGGGAGCCCCACCGCTGTAGAGCAGGGGGCAAAATCAGAAGTGGCCCACAAGTGGGCAAATTGGCTACCTCACCCCTGCCGTATCGGGGAGCCCCACCGCTGCAGAGCGGGGGGCAAAATCAGAAGTGGCCCACAAGTGGGCGAAATGGCTACCCCACCCCTGCCGTATCGGGGAGCCCCACCGCTGCAGAGCGGGGGGCAAAATCAGAAGTGGCAGACAAGTGGGCAAATTGGCTACCTCACCCCTGCCGTATCGGGGAGCCCCACCGCTGCAGAGCGGAAGACAAAATCAGAAGTGGCCCACAAGTGGGCAAATTGGCTACCTCACCCCTGCCGTATCGGGGAGCCCCACCGCTGCAGAGCGGGGGACAAAATCAGAAGTGGCCCACAAGTGGGCGAAATGGCTACCTCACCCCTGCCGTATCGGGGAGCCCCACCGCTGCAGAGCGGGGGGCAAAATCAGAAGTGGCCCACAAGTGGGCAAATTGGCTACCTCACCCCTGCCGTATCGGGGAGCCCCACCCCTGCAGAGCGGGGGGCAAAATCAGAAGTGGCCCACAAGTGGGCAAATTGGCTACCTCACCCCTGCCGTATAGGGGAGCCCCACCGCTGCAGAGCGGGGGGCAAAATCAGAAGTGGCCCACAAGTGGGCAAATTGGCTACCTCACCCCTGCCATATAGGGGAGCCCCACCGATGCAGAGCGGGGGGCAAAATCAGAAGTGGCCCACAAGTGGGCAAATTGGCTACTTCACCCCTGCCGTATCGGGGAGCCCCACCGCTGTAGAGCAGGGGGCAAAATCAGAAGTGGCCCACAAGTGGGCAAATTGGCTACCTCACCCCTGCCGTATCGGGGAGCCCCACCGCTGCAGAGCGGGGGACAAAATCAGAAGTGGCAGACAAGTGGGCAAATTGGCTACCTCACCACTGCCGTATCGGGGAGCCCCACCGCTGCAGAGCGGGGGGCAAAATCAGAAGTGGCAGACAAGTGGGCAAATTGGCTACCTCACCCCTGCCGTATCGGGGAGCCCCACCGCTGCAGAGCGGGGGACAAAATCAGAAGTGGCACACAAGTGGGCAAATTGGCTACTTCACCCTTGCCGTATCGGGGAGCCCCACCGCTGCAGAGCGGGGGGCAAAATCAGAAGTGGCCCACAAGTGGGCGAAATGGCTACCCCACCCCTGCCGTATCGGGGAGCCCCACCGCTGCAGAGCGGGGGACAAAATCAGAAGTGGCACACAAGTGGGCAAATTGGCTACCTCACCCCTGCTGTATCGGGGAGCCCCACCGCTGCAGAGCGGGGGACAAAATCAGAAGTGGCCCACAAGTGGGCAAATTGGCTACCTCACCCCTGCCATATAGGGGAGCCCCACCGATGCAGAGCGGGGGGCAAAATCAGAAGTGGCCCACAAGTGGGCAAATTGGCTACCTCACCCCTGCCATATAGGGGAGCCCCACCGATGCAGAGCGGGGGGCAAAATCAGAAGTGGCCCACAAGTGGGCAAATTGGCTACTTCACCCCTGCCGTATCGGGGAGCCCCACCGCTGTAGAGCAGGGGGCAAAATCAGAAGTGGCCGACAAGTGGGCAAATTGGCTACCTCACCCCTGCCGTATCGGGGAGCCCCACCGCTGCAGAGCGGGGGGCAAAATCAGAAGTGGCCCACAAGTGGGCGAAATGGCTACCCCACCCCCGCCGTATCGGGGAGCCCCACCGCTGCAGAGCGGGGTCAAAATTAGAAGTGGCCCACAAGTGGGCAAATTGGCTACTTCACGCCTGCCGTATCGGGGAGCCCCACCACTGTAGAGCGGGGGGCAAAATCAGAAGTGGCACACAAGTGGGCAAATTGGCTACCTCACCCCTGCCGTATCGGGGAGCCCCACCGCTGCAGACCGGGGGGCAAAATCAGAAGTGGCCCACAAGTGGGCAAATTGGCTACCTCACCCCTGCCGTATCGGGGAGCCCCACCGCTGCAGAGCGGGGGGCAAAATCAGAAGTGGCACACAAGTGGGCAAATTGGCTACCTCACCCCTGCCGTATCGGGGAGCCCCACCGCTGCACAGCGGGGGACGAAATCAGAAGTGGCCCACAAGTGGGCGAAATGGCTACCTCACCCCTGCCGTATCGGGGAGCCCCACCGTTGCAGAGCGGGGGGCAAAATCAGAAGTGGCCCACAAGTGGGCAAATTGGCTATCTCCCCCCGCCGTATCGGGGAGCCCCACCGCTGCAGAGCGGGGTCAAAATTAGAAGTGGCCCACAAGTGGGCAAATTGGCTACTTCACGCCTGCCGTATCGGGGAGCCCCACCGCTGCAGAGCGGGGGGCAAAATCAGAAGTGGCCCACAAGTGGGCAAATTGGCTACCTCACCCCTGCCGTATCGGGGAGCCCCACCGCTTCAGAGCGGGGGCAAAATCAGAAGTGGCCCACAAATGGGCGAAATGGCTACCTTATCCCTGCCGTATCGGGGAGCCCCACCGCTGCAGAGCGGGGGGCAAAATCAGAAGTGGCCCACAAGTGGGCAAATTGGCTACCTCACCCCTGCCGTATCGGGGATCCCCACCGCTGCAGAGCGGGGGGCAAAATCAGAAGTGGCCCACAAGTGGGCGAAATGGCTACCTCACCCCTGCTGTATCGGGGAGCCCCACCGCTGCAGAGCGGGGGACAAAATCAGAAGTGGCCCACAAGTGGGCGAAATGGCTACCTCACCCCTGCCGTATCGGGGAGCCCCACCGCTGCAGAGCGGGGGGCAAAATCAGAAGTGGCCCACAAGTGGGCAAATTGGCTACCTCACCCCTGCCGTATCGGGGAGCCCCACCGCTGCAGAGCGGGGGGCAAAATCAGAAGTGGCCCACAAGTGGGCGAAATGGCTACCCCACCCCTGCCGTATCGGGGAGCCCCACCGCTGCAGAGCGGGGGGCAAAATCAGAAGTGGCCCACAAGTGGGCAAATTGGCTACCTCACCCCTGCCGTATCGGGGAGCCCCACCGCTGCAGAGCGGGGGGCAAAATCAGAAGTGGCCCACAAGTGGGCGAAATGGCTACCCCACCCCCGCCGTATCGGGGGGCCCCACCGCTGCAGAGCGGGGTCAAAATTAGAAGTGGCCCACAAGTGGGCAAATTGGCTACCTCACCCCTGCCGTATCGGGGAGCCCCACCGTTGCAGAGCGGGGGGCAAAATCAGAAGTGGCCCACAAGTGGGCAAATTGGCTACCTCACCCCTGCCGTATCGGGGAGCCCCACCGCTGCAGAGCGGGGGGCAAAATCAGCAATGGCCCACAAGTGGGCAAATTGGCTACCTCACCCCTGCTGTATCGGGGAGCCCCACCGCTGCAGAGCGGGGGACAAAATCAGAAGTGGCCCACAAGTGGGCAAATTGGCTACCTCACCCCTGCCATATAGGGGAGCCCCACCGATGCAGAGCGGGGGGCAAAATCAGAAGTGGCCCACAAGTGGGCAAATTGGCTACCTCACCCCTGCCATATAGGGGAGCCCCACCGATGCAGAGCGGGGGGCAAAATCAGAAGTGGCCCACAAGTGGGCAAATTGGCTACTTCACCCCTGCCGTATCGGGGAGCCCCACCGCTGTAGAGCAGGGGGCAAAATCAGAAGTGGCCGACAAGTGGGCAAATTGGCTACCTCACCCCTGCCGTATCGGGGAGCCCCACCGCTGCAGAGCGGGGGGCAAAATCAGAAGTGGCCCACAAGTGGGCGAAATGGCTACCCCACCCCCGCCGTATCGGGGAGCCCCACCGCTGCAGAGCGGGGTCAAAATTAGAAGTGGCCCACAAGTGGGCAAATTGGCTACTTCACGCCTGCCGTATCGGGGAGCCCCACCACTGTAGAGCGGGGGGCAAAATCAGAAGTGGCACACAAGTGGGCAAATTGGCTACCTCACCCCTGCCGTATCGGGGAGCCCCACCGCTGCAGACCGGGGGGCAAAATCAGAAGTGGCCCACAAGTGGGCAAATTGGCTACCTCACCCCTGCCGTATCGGGGAGCCCCACCGCTGCAGAGCGGGGGGCAAAATCAGAAGTGGCACACAAGTGGGCAAATTGGCTACCTCACCCCTGCCGTATCGGGGAGCCCCACCGCTGCACAGCGGGGGACGAAATCAGAAGTGGCCCACAAGTGGGCGAAATGGCTACCTCACCCCTGCCGTATCGGGGAGCCCCACCGTTGCAGAGCGGGGGGCAAAATCAGAAGTGGCCCACAAGTGGGCAAATTGGCTATCTCCCCCCGCCGTATCGGGGAGCCCCACCGCTGCAGAGCGGGGTCAAAATTAGAAGTGGCCCACAAGTGGGCAAATTGGCTACTTCACGCCTGCCGTATCGGGGAGCCCCACCGCTGCAGAGCGGGGGGCAAAATCAGAAGTGGCCCACAAGTGGGCAAATTGGCTACCTCACCCCTGCCGTATCGGGGAGCCCCACCGCTTCAGAGCGGGGGCAAAATCAGAAGTGGCCCACAAATGGGCGAAATGGCTACCTTATCCCTGCCGTATCGGGGAGCCCCACCGCTGCAGAGCGGGGGGCAAAATCAGAAGTGGCCCACAAGTGGGCAAATTGGCTACCTCACCCCTGCCGTATCGGGGATCCCCACCGCTGCAGAGCGGGGGGCAAAATCAGAAGTGGCCCACAAGTGGGCGAAATGGCTACCTCACCCCTGCTGTATCGGGGAGCCCCACCGCTGCAGAGCGGGGGACAAAATCAGAAGTGGCCCACAAGTGGGCGAAATGGCTACCTCACCCCTGCCGTATCGGGGAGCCCCACCGCTGCAGAGCGGGGGGCAAAATCAGAAGTGGCCCACAAGTGGGCAAATTGGCTACCTCACCCCTGCCGTATCGGGGAGCCCCACCGCTGCAGAGCGGGGGGCAAAATCAGAAGTGGCCCACAAGTGGGCGAAATGGCTACCCCACCCCTGCCGTATCGGGGAGCCCCACCGCTGCAGAGCGGGGGGCAAAATCAGAAGTGGCCCACAAGTGGGCAAATTGGCTACCTCACCCCTGCCGTATCGGGGAGCCCCACCGCTGCAGAGCGGGGGGCAAAATCAGAAGTGGCCCACAAGTGGGCGAAATGGCTACCCCACCCCCGCCGTATCGGGGGGCCCCACCGCTGCAGAGCGGGGTCAAAATTAGAAGTGGCCCACAAGTGGGCAAATTGGCTACCTCACCCCTGCCGTATCGGGGAGCCCCACCGTTGCACAGCGGGGGGCAAAATCAGAAGTGGCCCACAAGTGGGCAAATTGGCTACCTCACCCCTGCCGTATCGGGGAGCCCCACCGCTGCAGAGCGGGGGACAAAATCAGAAGTGGCCCACAAGTGGGCAAATTGGCTACCTCACCCCTGCCGTATCGGGGAGCCCCACCGCTGCAGAGCGGAAGACAAAATCAGAAGTGGCCCACAAGTGGGCAAATTGGCTACCTCACCCCTGCCGTATCGGGGAGCCCCACCGCTGCAGAGCGGGGGACAAAATCAGAAGTGGCCCACAAGTGGGCGAAATGGCTACCTCACCCCTGCCGTATCGGGGAGCCCCACCGCTGCAGAGCGGGGGGCAAAATCAGAAGTGGCCCACAAGTGGGCAAATTGGCTATCTCCCCCCGCCGTATCGGGGAGCCCCACCGCTGCAGAGCGGGGTCAAAATTAGAAGTGGCCCACAAGTGGGCAAATTGGCTACTTCACGCCTGCCGTATCGGGGAGCCCCACCGCTGCAGAGCGGGGGGCAAAATCAGAAGTGGCCCACAAGTGGGCAAATTGGCTACCTCACCCCTGCCGTATCGGGGAGCCCCACCGCTTCAGAGCGGGGGCAAAATCAGAAGTGGCCCACAAATGGGCGAAATGGCTACCTTATCCCTGCCGTATCGGGGAGCCCCACCGGTGGAGAGCGGGGGGCAAAATCAGAAGTGGCCCACAAGTGGGCAAATTGGCTACCTCACACCTGCCGTATCGGGGAGCCCCACCGCTGTAGAGCGGGGGGCAAAATCAGAAGTGGCCCACAAGTGGGCGAAATGGCTACCTCACCCCTGCTGTATCGGGGAGCCCCACCGCTTCAGAGCGGGGGCAAAATCAGAAGTGGCCCACAAGTGGGCGAAATGGCTACCTCACCCCTGCCGTATCGGGGAGCCCCACCGCTGCAGAGCGGGGGGCAAAATCAGAAGTGGCCCACAAGTGGGCAAATTGGCTACCTCACCCCTGCCGTGTCGGGGAGCCCCACCGCTGCAGAGCGGGGGGCAAAATCAGAAGTGGCCCACAAGTGGGCGAAATGGCTACCTCACACCTGCCGTATCGGGGAGCCCCACCGCTGCAGAGCGGGGGACAAAATCAGAAGTGGCACACAAGTGGGCAAATTGGCTACCTCACCCCTGCTGTATCGGGGAGCCCCACCGCTGCAGAGCGGGGGGCAAAATCAGAAGTGGCACACAAGTGGGCAAATTGGCTACCTGACCCCTGCCGTATCGGGGAGCCCCACCGCTGCAGAGCGGGGGACAAAATCAGAAGTGGCCCACAAGTGGGCAAATTGGCTACCTCACCCCTGCCGTATCGCGGTGCCCCACCGCTGCAGAGCGGGGGGCAAAATCAGAAGTGGCCCACAAGTGGGTGAAATGGCTACCCCACCCCTGCCGTATCGGGGAGCCCCACCGCTGCAGAGCGGGGTCAAAATTAGAAGTGGCCCACAAGTGGGCGAAATGGCTACCTCACCCCTGCCGTATCGGGGAGCCCCACCGCTTCAGAGCGGGGGCAAAATCAGAAGTGGCCCACAAATGGGCGAAATGGCTACCTTATCCCTGCCGTATCGGGGAGCCCCACCGCTGCAGAGCGGGGGGCAAAATCAGAAGTGGCCGACAAGTGGGTGAAATGGCTACCTCACCCCTGCTGTATCGGGGAGCCCCACCGCTTCAGAGCGGGGGACAAAATCAGAAGTGGCCCACAAGTGGGTGAAATGGCTACCTCACCCCTGCCGTATCAGGGAGCCCCACCGCTGCAGAGCGGGGGGCAAAATCAGAAGTGGCACACAAGTGGGCAAATTGGCTACCTCACCCTTGCCGTATCGGGGAGCCCCAACGCTGCAGAGCGGGGGACAAAATCAGAAGTGGCCCACAAGTGGGCGAAATGGCTACCTCACCCCTGCCGTATCGGGGAGCCCCACCGCTTCAGAGCGGGGGGCAAAATCAGAAGTGGCCCACAAGTGGGCAAATTGGCTACCTCACCCCTGCCGTATCGGGGAGCCCCACCGCTTCAGAGCGGGGGGCAAAATCAGAAGTGGCCCACAAGTGGGCGAAATGGCTACCTCACCCCTGCCGTATCGGGGAGCCCCACCGCTGCAGAGCGGGGGACAAAATCAGAAGTGGCCCAAAAGTGGGTGAAATGGCTACCTCACCCCTGCCGTATCAGGGAGCCCCACCGCTGCAGAGCGGGGGGCAAAATCAGAAGTGGCACACAAGTGGGCAAATTGGCTACCTCAGCCTTGCCGTATCGGGGAGCCCCACCGCTGCAGAGCGGGGGACAAAATCAGAAGTGGCCCACAAGTGGGCGAAATGGCTACCTCACCCCTGCCGTATAGGGGAGCCCCACCGCTTCAGAGCGGGGGGCAAAATCAGAAGTGGCCCACAAGTGGGCAAATTGGCTACCTCACCCCTGCCGTATCGGGGAGCCCCACCGCTGTAGAGCGGGGGGCAAAATCAGAAGTGGCCCACAAGTGGGCGAAATGGCTACCTCACCCCTGCCGTATCGGGGGGCCCCACCGCTTCAGAGCGGGGGGCAAAATCAGAAGTGGCCCACAAGTGGGCAAATTGGCTACCTCACCCCTGCCGTATCGGGGAGCCCCACCGCTTCAGAGCGGGGGGCAAAATCAGAAGTGGCCCACAAATGGGCGAAGTGGCTACCTTATCCCTGCCGTATCGGGGAGCCCCACCGCTTCAGAGCGGGGGGCAAAATCAGAAGTGGCCCACAAGTGGGCAAATTGGCTACCTCACCCTTGCCGTATCGGGGAGCCCCACCGCTGCAGAGCGGGGGACAAAATCAGAAGTGGCCCACAAGTGGGCTAAATGGCTACCTCACCCCTGCCGTATCGGGGAGCCCCACCGCTTCAGAGCGGGGGGCAAAATCAGAAGTGGCCCACAAGTGGGCAAATTGGCTACCTCACCCCTGCCGTATCGGGGAGCCCCACCGCTTCAGAGCGGGGGGCAAAATCAGAAGTGGCCCACAAATGGGCGAAATGGCTACCTTATCCCTGCCGTATCGGGGAGCCCCACCGCTTCATAGAGGGGGGCAAAATCAGAAGTGGCCCACAAGTGGGCAAATTGGCTACCTCACACCTGCCGTATCGGGGATCCCCACCGCTGCAGAGCGGGGGGCAAAATCAAAAGTGGCCCACAAGTGGGCAAATTGGCTACCTCACCCCTGCCGTGGGCGAAATGGCTACCTCAACCCTGCCGTATCGGGGAGCCCCACCGCTGCACAGCCAGGGGTGAAATTAGAAGTGGCCCACAAGTGGGCAAATTGGCTACCTCACCCCTGCCGTATCGGGGAGCCCCACCGCTGTAGAGCGGGGGGCAAAATCAGAAGTGGCCCACAAGTGGGCAAATTGGCTAACTCACCCTTGCCGTATCGGGGAGCCGCACCGTTGCAGAGCGGGGGGCAAAATCAGAAGTGGCCCACAAGTGGGCAAATTGGGTACCTCACCCCTGCCGTATCGGGGAGCCCCACCGCTGCAGAGCGGGGGACAAAATCAGAAGTGGCCCACAAGTGGGCAAATTGGCTACCTCACCCCTGCCGTATCGGGGATCCCCACCGCTGCAGAGCGGGGGGCAAAATCAGAAGTGGCCCACAAGTGGGCAAATTGGCTACCTCACCCCTGCCGTATCGGGGAGCCCCACCGCTGTAGAGCGGGGGGCAAAATCAGAAGTGGCCCACAAGTGGGCAAATTGGCTACCTCACCCCTGCCGTATCGGGAATCCCCACCGCTGCAGAGCGGAAGACAAAATCAGAAGTGGCCCACAAGTGGGCAAGTTGGCTACCTCACCCCTGCCGTATCGGGGAGCCCCACCGCTTCAGAGCGGGGGGCAAAATCAGAAGTGGCCCACAAATGGGCGAAATGGCTACCTTATCCGTGCCGTATCGGGGATCCCCACCGCTGCAGAGCGGGGGGCAAAATCAGAAGTGGCCCAGAAGTGGGCAAATTGGCTACCTCACCCCTGCCGTATCGGGGAGCCCCACCGCTGCAGAGCGGGGGGCAAACTCAGAAGTGGCCCACAAGTGGGCAAATTGGCTACCTCACCCCTGCCGTATCGGGGAGCCCCACCGCTGCAGAGCGGGGGGCAAAATCAGAAGTGGCCCACAAGTGGGCGAAATGGCTACCTCACCCCTGCCGTATCGGGGAGTCCCAGCGCTTCAGAGCGGGGGGCAAAATCAGAAGTGGCCCACAAGTGGGCAAATTGGCTACCTCACCCCTGCCGTGTCGGGGAGCCCCACCGCTGCAGAGCGGGGGGCAAAATCAGAAGTGGCCCACAAGTGGGCAAATTGGCTACCTCACCCCTGCCGTATCGGGGAGCCCCACCGTTGCAGAGCGAGGGGCAAAATCAGAAGTGGCCCACAAGTGGGCAAATTGGCTACCTCACCCCTGCCGTATCGGGGAGCCCCACCGCTGCAGAGCGGGGGGCAAAATCAGAAGTGGCCCACAAGTGGGCAAATTGGCTACCTCACCCCTGCCGTATCGGGGAGCCCCACCGCTGCAGAGCGGGGGACAAAATCAGAAGTGGCCCACAAGTGGGCAAATTGGCTACCTCACCCCTGCCGTATCGGGGAGCCCCACCGCTGCAGAGCGGGGGGCAAACTCAGAAGTGGCCCACAAGTGGGCAAATTGGCTACCTCACCCCTGCCGTATCGGGGAGCCCCACCGCTGCAGAGCGGGGGGCAAAATCAGAAGTGGCCCACAAGTGGGCGAAATGGCTACCTCACCCCTGCCGTATCGGGGAGTCCCAGCGCTTCAGAGCGGGGGGCAAAATCAGAAGTGGCCCACAAGTGGGCAAATTGGCTACCTCACCCCTGCCGTGTCGGGGAGCCCCACCGCTGCAGAGCGGGGGGCAAAATCAGAAGTGGCCCACAAGTGGGCAAATTGGCTACCTCACCCCTGCCGTATCGGGGAGCCCCACCGTTGCAGAGCGAGGGGCAAAATCAGAAGTGGCCCACAAGTGGGCAAATTGGCTACCTCACCCCTGCCGTATCGGGGAGCCCCACCGCTGCAGAGCGGGGGGCAAAATCAGAAGTGGCCCACAAGTGGGCAAATTGGCTACCTCACCCCTGCCGTATCGGGGAGCCCCACCGCTGCAGAGCGGGGGACAAAATCAGAAGTGGCCCACAAGTGGGCAAACTGGCTACCTCACCCGTGCCGTATCGGGGATCCCCACCGCTGCAGAGCGGGGGGCAAAATCAGAAGTGGCCCACAAGTGGGCAAATTGGCTACCTCACCCCTGCCGTATCGGGGAGCCCCACCGCTGCAGAGCGGGGGACAAAATCAGAAGTGGCCCACAAGTGGGCAAACTGGCTACCTCACCCCTGCCGTATCGGGGAGCCCCACCGCTGCAGAGCAGGGGGCAAAATCAGAAGTGGCCCACAAGTGGGCAAATTGGCTACCTCACGCCTGCCGTATCGGGGAGCCCCACCGCTGCAGAGCGGGGGGCAAAATCAGAAGTGGCCCACAAGTGGGCGAAATGGCTACCTCACCCCTGCCGTATCGGGGAGTCCCAGCGCTTCAGAGCGGGGGGCAAACTCAGAAGTGGCCCACAAGTGGGCAAATTGGCTACCTCACCCCTGCCGTATCGGGGAGCCCCACCGCTGCAGAGCGGGGGGCAAAATCAGAAGTGGCCCACAAGTGGGCGAAATGGCTAACTCACCCCTGCCGTATCGGGGAGTCCCAGCGCTTCAGAGCGGGGGGCAAAATCAGAAGTGGCCCACAAGTGGGCAAATTGGCTACCTCACCCCTGCCGTGTCGGGGAGCCCCACCGCTGCAGAGCGGGGGGCAAAATCAGAAGTGGCCCACAAGTGGGCAAATTGGCTACCTCACCCCTGCCGTATCGGGGAGCCCCACCGTTGCAGAGCGAGGGGCAAAATCAGAAGTGGCCCACAAGTGGGCAAATTGGCTACCTCACCCCTGCCGTATCGGGGAGCCCCACCGCTGCAGAGCGGGGGGCAAAATCAGAAGTGGCCCACAAGTGGGCAAATTGGCTACCTCACCCCTGCCGTATCGGGGAGCCCCACCGCTGCAGAGCGGGGGACAAAATCAGAAGTGGCCCACAAGTGGGCAAACTGGCTACCTCACCCGTGCCGTATCGGGGATCCCCACCGCTGCAGAGCGGGGGGCAAAATCAGAAGTGGCCCACAAGTGGGCAAATTGGCTACCTCACCCCTGCCGTATCGGGGAGCCCCACCGCTGCAGAGCGGGGGACAAAATCAGAAGTGGCCCACAAGTGGGCAAACTGGCTACCTCACCCCTGCCGTATCGGGGAGCCCCACCGCTGCAGAGCAGGGGGCAAAATCAGAAGTGGCCCACAAGTGGGCAAATTGGCTACCTCACGCCTGCCGTATCGGGGATCCCCACCGCTGCAGAGCGGAAGACAAAATCAGAAGTGGCCCACAAGTGGGCAAATTGGCTACCTCACCCCTGCCGTATCGGGGAGTCCCACCGCTGCAGAGCGGGGGGCAAAATCAGAAGTGGCCCACAAGTGGGCAAATTGGCTACCTGGTGGGCTGCAGTGGACTCAATGACGGCTCTACTGGTTGTGGGGGATGTATATGTGTCGTCCCACTGGGGTGGGGGAAAAAAGGTTTGCGCGGGAGGGGGTGCATTGAGCCCCTTTCCTAGACCCCCCCCCCCTTCAGGGCTCGAAGGTCGGGAGGCCTAAAAAGTAGCCTGCACAACCCAAAAAAGGACCGTTCAATGATTAAAACTGATTTCCAGCACTTCCCTGCCCCCCACCAACAGTGGTGGTACTTGTGTCCGGTCAATTCCGGCTACATCCCATAGCACAAAAAAAAAGGATGCAGCGCCCCACCTTGGCCTCCTGTTGGCACTACACTTAAGAATCAGATGAATCATCTGATGAATCTGAACCATCAGATCGTGAACTACTACCATCGGAAGTAGAATCGGAACTTGAGGAATCGGAGTCAGAGTCAGTGCTTGAGCTTGAAGTGGAAGTGGACGTGGAAGTGGCACTGGAAGATGCAGCATGCACTGAGGGTGCATGATCTGAGTCCTGGAGGCGAGAATCAACATCTGACCTTTGTATTGCGCACTCCGGGCAGAACCATGCGTGGTCGGGAATGTTAATGACGGGGGGTTCACAACACTTCTGATGGTAACCCATAGGTTTACTATGGTCACCATCACAAATCAGAATGTCATTGTCCTCGGTGGTTTCACCGCTGAAGCAATTGGCACAAACAATGTCCGATGCATCAGAATCTGCATCATCCTGCATGACCTCCTCCATGTGGGCAACTTCAGCAGCATCCACAGGCAACCCCTTAGCCTCACGGTTTTGCGTGGTGTGGGTGGCAGGGGGTGGGCAGGGGGTGGGACGGGAGGAAGGGGGGTCTTTGGAAAATGACTCCTCTTTGTTTGAAATGCTATTCAACAAAGAGGTACACACAGTGATCCAGTGAGCATCACTCGTGGGGGAAGGTAGGGGCCTCACACGGGCACGCTTGGCGCGTTCTAGTGCACAGTCACACACCAAATGATCCACAGGGGAAAAATGCTTCCCTGCTCTCAAGCGGTGTGCTTCTTGACAGCTAGGCTTTACTTGGGTTTTTGAAGGCAATAACCCTGCAACTGAGCACCGCTTGTGTGCTATCGCTTTTGCTACCTTTTGTTGCAAAGCCCATCTTTGTTGGACAATCTGATTTCTGTCCTTCAAAGGGGTGGAGGGAAACATCTCATACACGAATACATGTTCCGAATTCCAAAATTCTTCATAGGGGGTGCGTGGCACAGGAAAAGGTTTAAAAGGCAAAGCAATGATGTCCGACATTTTTCCTGGTAAAATGCAAAAAACCCAGAAATGGTGCTGAAAAAAGATACTTGTTTATGCCTCCTTTCTAACTGGGTGGGAGTGTTAGAAGGAGAGGTCGCGGCCACCTTTATAGCCCCCGAGGAATGGGGGGGGTCTGAGTGCGTATTTCGCTTAGCCCACTTTATAAGGGGGTTGGGCATTGCGACTCCTGAGGAGGAGCCCTGGGCGCCCCCAGTCCTCAGTTTTTTCTTTTGCCCCCTCCCCGAATTGGATCCGCCAAAAAAGGGCGTTGCACATGTCGGACATCAGCCATCACGGTTGAGCGCACTAGGCAAACTGCCCCCCTTGGCCCTGCCCGTGCCCCTTTTATACCCCGTAGGGCCCGGCGGGAGTTAAGTCCGGAATTTTTTTCAGTTTGCTGGGTAAAAAGTACCCAAAATTTTGTTTCATGAACGATCCTGACCTTCGAGCCCCTTTCCCGGACCCCCCCCCCCTCCTTCGGAGGGCTCGAAGGCCCCCCCCCCCCCGCGCAAACCTTTTTTCCCCTTCCCCTGTTGTCATACGATGAATTTGATGAATTTGATTTTGTTTCCTTTGTTGGGGACCCCCGAGAAGGCAGGGGTGATGTAGCATTTCCGCCCTCTTTTGGGCCCGCTTTGATTTTGTTTCCTTTGTTGTGGACCCCTGAGAATGCAGGGGTGATGTAGTATTTCCGCCCTCTTTTGGGCCCGCCTTGATTTTGTCCCTTTTGTTGGGGACCCCCAAGAATGCAGGGCTGATGTAGCATTTCTGCCCTCTTTTGGGCCCGCTTTGATTTTGTCCCTTTTGTTGAGGACCCCCGAGAATGCAGGGCTGATGTAGCATTTCTGCCCTCTTCTGGGCCCGCTTTGATTGTGTCCCCTTTTGTTGGGGACCCCCGAGAAGGCAGGGGTGATGTAGCATTTCCGCCCTCTTTTGGGCCCGCTTTGATTTTGTGCCCTTTGCTGGGGATCCCGGAGACTGCAGGGGTGATGCAGCATTTCCGCCCTCTTTTGGGCGAGCTTTGATTTTGTCCCCTTTGTTGGGGATCCCGGAGGATGCAGGGGTTATGTAGCATTTCTGCGCTCTTTTGGGCCCGCTTTGCCTTTGTCCCTTTTGTTGCGAAACCCCCGAGAATGCATGGGTGATGTAGCATTTCCGCCCTCTTTTGGGCCCGCTTTGATTTTGTCCCTTTTGTTGGGGACCCCCCGAGAATGCAGGGGTGATGTAGCATTTCCGCCATCTTCGGGGCCCGCTTTTATTTTGTCGCCTTTTGTTGGGGATCCCGGAGAATGCAGGGGTGTTGTAGCATTTCCGCCCTCTTTTGGGCCCGCTTTGATTTTGTCCCTTTTGGTGTGGGACCCCGCAAAATGCAGGGGTGATGTAGCATTATTGCCCTCATTTGGGCCCGCTTTGACTTTGTCCCCTTTTGTTGGGGACCCCGAGAATGCAGGGGTGATGTAGCATTTCCGCCCTCTTTCTGGGCCCGCTTTGATTTTGTCCCCTTTTGTTGGGGATCCCCGAGAATGCAGGGGTGATGTACCATTTGTGCCGTCTTTTGGGCCCGCTTTGATTTTTTCCCTTTTGTTGGGAATCCCCAGAATGCAAGGGTGATGTAGCATTTCCGCCCTCTTTTGGGCCCGCTTTGATTTTGTCCTTTTTCCCCGGACAATGCAGGAGTGATGTAGCATTTCCGCCCTCTTTTGGGCCCGCTTTGAGTTTCCCCCTTTTGATGGGGACCCCCGAGAATGCAAGGGTGATGTTGCATTTCCGCCCTCTTTTGCGCCCGCTTTGATTTTGCCCCCTCTTTTTGGGGACCCCCGAGAATGTAGGGGTGATGTAGCATTTCCGCCCTCTTTTGGGCCCGCTTTGATTTTGTCCCCTTTGTTGGTGACCCCGGAGAATGTAGGGGTGATATAGCATTTCCGCCCTCTTTTGGGCCCGCTTTGATTTTGTACCCTTTGTTGGGGGTCCCCGAGAATGCAGGAATGATGTACCATTTCTGCCGTCTTTTGGGCCCGCTTTGATTTTGTTCCCTTTGTTGGGGACCCCCGAAAAGGCAGGGGTGATGTAGCATTTCTGCCCTCTTTTGCGCCCGCTTTGATTTTGTCCCTTTTGTTGGGGATCCCCTACAATGCAAGGGCGATGTAGCATTTCCGCCCTCTTTTGGGCCCGCTTTGATTTTGTCCCTTTTGTTGGGCACCCCCAAGAATGCAGGGGTGATGTAGTATTTCTGCCCTCTTTTGGGCCCGCTTTGATTTTGTCCCCTTTTTTCGGGGACCCCGGAGAATGTAGGGGTGATGTAGCATTTCCACCCTCTTTTGGGCCCGCTTTGATTTTTTCCCTTTTGTTGGGGACCCCCGAGAATGGAGGGGTGATGTAGCATTTCCGCCCTCTTTTGGGCCCGCTTTGATTTTGTTCCTTATGTTGGGCATCCCGGAGAATGCAGTGGTTATCTAGCATTTGTGCCCTGTTTTGGGCCTGCTATCATTTTGTCTCTTTTGTTGGGGACCCCCGAGAATGAAGGGGTGATGTAGCATTTCCGCCCTCTTTTGGGCCCGCTTTGATTTTGTCCCGTTTGTTGGGGACCCCCGAGAATGCACGGGTAATTTAGCATTTTCGCTCTCTTTTGGGCCCGCTTTGATTTTGTCCCCTTTGTTGGGGACCCCCGAGAATGCAGGGCTGATGTAGCATTTTTGCCCCCTTTTGGGCCCGCTGTGATTTTGTCCCCTTTGTTGGGGACCCCCGAGAATGCAGGGGTGATGTAGCATTTCCGCCCTCTTTTGGGCCCGCTTTGATTTTATCCCCTTTGTTGGGGACCCCGAGAATGCAGGGGTGATGTGGCATTTCCCCCCTCTTTCTGGGCTCACTTTGAGTTTGTCCCCTTTTGTTGGGGACTCCCGAGAATGCAGGGGCAATGTAGCATTTCCGCCCCCTTTTGGGCCCGCTTTGATTTTGTCCCCTTTGTTGGGGACCCCCGAGAATGCAGGGGTGATGTAGCATTTCCGCCCTCTTTTGGGCCCGCTTTGATTTTGTCCCTTTTGTTGGGGACCCCCCGAGAATGCAGGGGTGATGTAGCATTTCCGCCATCTTCTGAACCCGCTTTTATTTTGTCGCCTTTTGTTGGGGATCCCGGAGAATGTTGGGGTGTTGTAGCATTTCCGCCCTCTTTTGGGCCCGCTTTGATTTTGTCCCTTTTGCTGTGGGAACCCGCAAAATGCAGGGGTGATGTAGCATTATTGCCCTCATTTGGGCCCGCTTTGAGTTTGTCCCCTTTTGTTGGGGACCCCGAGAATGCAGGGGTGATGTAGCATTTCCGCCCTCTTCTGGGCCCGCTTTGATTTTGTCCCCTTTTGTTGGGGACCCCGAGAATGCAGGGGTGATGTACCATTTCTGCCGTCTTTTGGGCCCGCTTTGAGTTTCCCCTTTTTGATGGGGACCCCCGAGAATGCAAGGGTGATGTAGCATTTCCGCCCTCTTTTGCGCCCGCTTTGAATTTGTCCCCTTTGTTGGGGACCCCCGAGAATGTAGGTGGTGATGTAGCATTTCTGCCCTCTTTTGGGCCCGCTTTAAGTTTGTCCCCTTTTTTTCGGGGACCCCGGAGAATGTAGGGGTGATGTAGCATTTCCGCCATCCTTTGAGCCCGCTTTGATTTTTTCCCTTTTGTTGGGGACCCCCGAGAATGCAAGGGCGATGTAGCATTTCCGCCCTCTTTTGGGCCCGCTTTGATTTTGTCCCTTTTGTTGGGGACCCGCAGAATGCAGGGGTGATGTAGCATTTCTGCCCTCATTTGGGCCCGCTTTGATTTTGTCCCCTTTTTTCGAGGACCCCGGAGAATGTAGGGGTGATGTAGCATTTCCGCCCTCCTTTGAGCCCGCTTTGATTTTTTCCCTTTTGTTGGGGACCCCCGAGAATGGAGGGGTGATGTAGCATTTCCGCCCTCTTTTGGGCCCGCTTTGATTTTGTTCCTTATGTTGGGCATCCCGGAGAATGCAGGGGTTATCTAGCATTTGTGCCCTGTTTTGGGCCTACTATCATTTTGTCTCTTTTGTTGGGGACCCCCGAGAATGCAGGGGTGCTGTAGCATTTCCGCCCTTTTTTGGGCCCGCTTTGATTTTGTCGCCTTTGTTGGGGATCCCTGCGAATGCAGGGGTTATGTAGCATTTCTTCCCTCTTTCGGGCCCGCTTTGATTTTGTCCCCTTTGGTGGGACCCCCGAGAATGCAGGGGTGATGTAGCATTTCCCCCCTCTTTTGGGCCCGCTTTGATTTTGTCCCCTTTGTTCGGGACCCCCGAGAACGGAGGGGTGATGTAGCATTTCCGCCCTCTGTTGGGCCCGCTTTGATTTTGTGCCCTTTGTTGGGGACCCCGAGAATAAAGGGGTGATGTAGTATTTCTTCCCTCTTTTTGGCCCGCTTTGATTTTGTCCTTTTTGTTGGGGATTCCCTAGAATGCAGGGGTGATACGGCGTTTCCGCCCTCTTTTGAGCCCGCTTTGAGTTTGTCCCTTGTGATGGGGACCCCCGAGAATGCAGGGGTTATGTAGCATTTCCGCCCTCTTTTGGTCCCTCTTTGATTTTGTCCCTTTTGTTGGGGACCCCGGAGAATGCAGGGGTGATGCAACATTTCCGCCCTCTTGTGGGCCCGCTTTGCTCTTGTCCCCCTTGTTGGGGATCCCGGAGAATGCACGGGTTATGTAGAATTTGCACCTTCTTTTGGGCCCGCTTTGATTTTGTCCCCTTTTGTTGGGGATACCGGAGAATGCAGGGGTTATGTAGCATTTCCGCCCTCTTTTCGGCCCGCTTTGATTTTTTCCCCTTTGTTGGGGACCCCGGAGAATGCATGGGTGATGTAGCATTTCCGCCCTGTTTTGGGCCCGCTTTGATTTTGTCCCCTTTTGTTGGGGATCCTGGAGAATGTATGTGTGATGTAGCATTTCCGCCCTCTTTTGGGCCCGCTTTGAATTTGTCCCCTTTTGTTGGCCATCCCGGAGAATGCAGGGGTGGTGTAGCATTTCCGCCCTCTTTTGGGCCCGCTTTGATTTTGTCCCCCTTTGTTGGGGACCCCCAAGAATGCACGGGTGATGTTGCATTTCCGTCCTCTTTTGGGCCCGCTTTGAGTTTGTCCCCCTTTGTTGGGGACCCCCGGGAATGCAAGGGTGATGTAGCATTTCCACCCTCTTTTGGGCCCGCTTTGATTTTGTACCCTTTGTTGGGGGTCCCCGAGAACGCAGGGGTGATGTACCATTTCCGCCGTCTTTTGGGCCCGCTTTGATTTTGTTTCCTTTGTTGGGGACCCCCGAGAAGGCAGGGGTGATGTAGCATTTCCGCCCTCTTTTGGGCCCGCTTTGATTTTTTCCCTTTTGATGGGGACCCCCGTGAATGGAGGGGTGATGTAGCATTTCCGCCCTCTTTTGGGCATGCTTTGATTTTGTTCCTTATATTGGGCATCCCGGAGAATGCAGGGGTTATCTAGCATTTGTGCCCTGTTTTGGGCCTGCTATCATTTTGTCTCTTTTGTTGGGGACCCCCGAGAATGCAGGGGTGATGTAGCATTTCCGCCCTCTTTTGGGCCCGCTTTGATTTTGTCCCCTTCGTTGGGGACCCCCGAGAATGCAGGGGTAATTTAGCATTTCCGCCCTCTTTTGGGCCCGCTTTGATTTTGTCCCCTTTTGTTGGGGACCCCCGAGAATGCAGGGCTGATGTAGCATTTCTGCCCCCTTTTGGGCCCGCTGTGATTTTGTCCCCTTTGTTGGGGACCCCCGAGAATGCAGGGGTGATGTAGCATTTCCGCCCTCTTTTGGGCCCGCTTTGCTTTTATCCCCTTCGTTGGGGACCCCCGAGAATGCAGGGGTGATGTAGCATTTCCCCCCTCTTTCTGGGCTCACTTTGAGTTTGTCCCCTTTTGTTGGGGACCCCGGAGAATGCAGGGGCAATGTAGCATTTCCGTACCCTTTTGGGCCCGCTTTGATTTTGTCCCCTTTGTTGGGGACCCCCCGAGAATGCATGGGTGATGTAGCATTTCCGCCCTCTTTTGGGCCCGCTTTGATTTTGTCCCTTTTGTTGGGGACCCCCCGAGAATGCAGGGGTGATGTAGCATTTCCGCCATCTTCTGAACCCGCTTTTATTTTGTCGCCTTTTGTTGGGGATCCCGCAGAATGCTGGGGTGTTGTAGCATTTCCGCCCTCTTTTGGGCCCGCTTTGATTTTGTCCCTTTTGGTGTGGGACCCCGCAAAATGCAGGGGTGATGTAGCATTATTGCCCTCATTTGGGCCCGCTTTGAGTTTGTCCCCTTTTGTTGGGGACCCCGAGAATGCAGGGGTGATGTAGCATTTCCGCCCTCTACTGGGCCCGCTTTGATTTTGTCTCCTTTTGTTGGGGATCCCGGAGAATGCAGGGGTGATGTACCATTTCTGCCGTCTTTTGGGCCCGCTTTGATTTTTTCCCTTTTGTTGGGAATCCCCAAGAATGCAAGGGTGATGTAGCATTTCCGCCCTCTTTTGGGCCCGCTTTGATTTTGTCCTTTTTCCCCGGACAATGCATGAGTGATGTACCATTTCCGCCCTCTTTTGGGCCCGCTTTGAGTTTCCCCCTTTTGATGGGGACCCCCGAGAAAGTAAGGGTGATGTAGCATTTCCGCCCTCTTTTGCGCCCGCTTTGATTTTGTCCCCTCTTTTTGGGGACCCCCGAGAATGTAGGGGTGATGTAGCATTTCCGCCCTCTTTTGGGCCCGCTTTGATTTTGTCCCCTTTGTTGGTGACCCCGGAGAATGTAGGGGTGATGTAGCATTTCCACCCTCTTTTTGGGCCCGCTTTGATTTTGTCCCTTTTGTTGGGGACCCCGGAGAATGCAGGGGTGATGTACCATTTCTGCCGTCTTTTGGGCCCGCTTTGATTTTGTTCCCTTTGTTGGTGACCCCCGAGAAGGCAGGGGTGATGTAGCATTTCCGCCCTCTTCCGCCCGCTTTGATTTTGTCCTTTTTGTTGGGGGACCCCGAGAATGCAAGGGTGATGTAGCATTTCCGCCCTCTTTTGGGCCCGGTTTGATTTTGTCCCCTTTTGTTGGGGACTCCCGAGAATGCATGGTTGATGTAGCATTTCCGCCCCCTTTTTGGCCCGCTTTGATTTTGTCCCTTTTGTTGGGGATCCCCGACAATGCAAGGGTGATGTAGCATTTTCGCCCTCTTTTGGGCCCGCTTTGATTTTGTCCCTTTTGTTGGGGACCCCCAAGAATGCAGGGGTGATGTAGCATTTCTGCCCCCATTTGGGCCGGCTTTGATTTTGTCCCCTTTTTTCGGGGACCCCGGAGAATGTACGGGTGATGTAGCATTTCCGCCCTCTTTAGGGCCCGCTTTGATTTTTTCCCTTTTGTTGGGGACCCCCGAGAATGGAGGGGTGATGTAGCATTTCCGCCCTCTTTTGGGCATGCTTTGATTTTGTTCCTTATGTTGGGCATCCCGGAGAATGCAGGGGTTATCTAGCATTTGTGCCCTGTTTTGGGCCTGCTATCATTTTGGCTCTTTTGATGGGGACCCCCGAGAATGCAGGGGTGATGTAGCATTTCCGCCCTCTTTTGGGCCCGCTTTGATTTTGTCGCCTTTGTTGGGGATCCCTGCGAATGCAGGGCTGATGTAGCATTTTTGCCCCCTTTTGGGCCCGCTTTGATTTTGTCCCCTTTGTTGGGGACCGCCGAGAATGCAGGGGTGATGTAGCATTTCCCCCCTCTTTTGGGCCCGCTTTGATTTTGTCCCCTTTGTTCGGGACCCCCAAAAATGCAGGGGTGATGTAGCATTTCCGCCCTCTGTTGGGCCCGCTTTGGTTTTGTGCCCTTTGTTGGGGACCCCCGAGAATAAAGGGGTGATGTAGTATTTCTTCCCTCTTTTTGGCCCGCTTTGATTTTGTTCTTTTTGTTGGGGATTCCCTAGAATGCAGGGGTGATACGGCGTTTCCGCCCTCTTTTGGGCCCGCTTTGAGTTTGTCCCTTTTGTTGGGGACCCCGGAGAATGCAGGGGTGATGCAACATTTCCGCCCTTTTGTGGGCCCGCTTTGCTCTTGTCCCCCTTGTTGGGGATCCCGGAGAATGCGGGGGTTATGTAGCATTTGAACCTTCTTTTGGCCCCGCTTTGATTTTGTCCCCTTTTGTTGGGGATACCGGAGAATGCAGGGGTTATGTAGCATTTGCACCTTCTTTTGGGCCCGCTTCGATTTTGTCCCCTTTTGTTGGGGACCCCGGAGAATGCAGGGGTTATGTAGCATTTCCGCCCTCTTTTCGGCCCGCTTTGATTTTTTCCCCTTTGTTGGGGACCCCGGAGAATGCATGGGTGATGTAGCATTTCCGCCCTCTTTTGGGCCCGCTTTGATTTTGTCCCCTTTTGTTGGGGGTCTTGGGAAATGTATGTGTGATGTAGCATTTCCGCCCTCTTTTGGGCCCGCTTTGAATTTGTCCCCTTTTGTTGGGCATCCCGGAGAATGCAGGGGTGGTGTAGCATTTCCGCCCTCTTTTGGGCCCGCTCTGATTTTATCCCCTTTGTTGGGGACCCCCAAAAATGCACGGGTGATGTTGCATTTCCGTCCTCTTTTGGGCCCGCTTTGAGTTTGTCCCCCTTTGTTGGGGACCCCCGGGAATGCAAGGGTGATGTAGCATTTCCACCCTCTTTTGGGCCCGCTTTGATTTTGTACCCTTTGTTGGGGGTCCCCGAGAACGCAGGGGTGATGTACCATTTCCGCCCTCTTTTGGGCCCGCTTTGATTTTGTCCTTTTTGCTGGGGGACCCCGACAATGCAAGGGTGATGTAGCATTTCCGCCCTCTTTTGGGCCCGCTTTGATTTTGTCCCCTTTTGTTGGGGACTCCCGAGAATGCATGGTTGATGTAGCATTTCTGCCCCCTTTTGGGCCCGCTTTGATTTTGTCCCTTTTGTTGGGGATCCCCGACAATGCGGGGGTGATGTAGCATTTCTGCCCTCTTTTGGGCCCGCTTTGATTTTGTCCCCTTTTTTCGGGGACCCCGGAGAATGTAGGGGTGATGTAGCATTTCCGCCCTCTTTTGGGCCCGCTTTGATTTCTTCCCTTTTGTTGGGGACCCCCGAGAATGGAGGGGTGATGTAGCATTTCCGCCCTCTTTTGGGCCCGCTTTGATTTCGTTCCTTATGTTGGGCATCCCGGAGAATGCAGGGGTTATCTAGCATTTGTGCCCTGTTTTGGGCCTGCTATCATTTTGTCTCTTTTGTTGGGGACCCCCGAGAATGCACGGGTGATGTAGCATTTCCGCCCTCTTTTGGGCCCGCTTTGATTTTGTCGCCTTTGTTGGGGATCCTTGCGAATGCAGGGGTGATGTAGCATTTCTTCCCTCTTTTGGGCCCGCTTTGATTTTGTCCCCTTTGTTGGGGACCCCCAAGAATGCAGGGGTGATGTAGCATTTCCACCCTCTTTCTGGGCCCGCTTTGATTTTGTCCCCTTTGTTCGGGACCCCCGAGAATGGAGGGGTGATGTAGCATTTCCACCCTCTTTCTGGGCCCGCCTAGATTTGTCCCCTTTGTTGGGGATCCCTGCGAATGCAGGGGTGATGTAGCATTTCTTCCCTCTTTTGGGCCCGCTTTGATTTTGTCCCCTTTGTGTGGAAACCCCCAGAATGCAGGGGTGATGTAGCATTTCCCCCCTCTTTTGGGCCCGCTTTGATTTGTCCCCTTTGTTGGGGATCCGTGCGAATGCAGGGGTGATGTAGCATTTGTTCCCTCTTTTGGGCCCGCTTTGATTTGGTCTGCTTTGTTGGGGACCCCCGAGAATGCAGGGGTGATGTAGCATTTCCCCCCTCTTTTGGGCCTGCTTTGATTTTTTCCCTTTGTTGGGGACCCCCGAGAATAAAGGGGTGATGTAGTATTTCTTCCCTCTTTTTGGCCCGCTTTGATTGGATTTGGAGTCGAATGGGCTTGGAGATATGCCCCATGAGTTTGAACTCATAACATGCCAAAAACTGCCAATTCACACCATATTGGCCATATATCAAATATATGCTCAAAATTGAAGTCACCACCTATCCGAAGGCTCAAAGCATGCATGGAATCGAAGTCTAGTATTCATGGAGGATAGAGACCAAAGGTCAATGCCCATGTACATCCCCACTTTACCCTCGAAACCCCTTCGGATATGGGCGCCACGCACTGCCCAAGTCAGCCCCTGGTCTTGAGACCAATTCTTGTAATCCTTCGTGCGCCAAGCCAAATGGAGTACGCGATCCGGCATGTGGTGGTGTTCAACTCCAAAGCATATGCCAACATATGAACAACATACCATGGTTCGACTCTCCAAAGGCTTCTCGCTGTTTGCCGACCAGGTAAGTACACAAAACGCAAAAATGAGCAAAAATTGAGGTCAAAAACATGAAAATATGTCCAAATACAAAGTTGTCGTGATAGTATATCTCTATGCTCACCCATGATATCCGCGCATGGTTCAATATACAAATGATTGGAACCATTTGCGAACAATTCCCCCACTTGGATCCCCAATCGGGCGCATGGAGATACCTTCGCCACTCATATCTACATGCCCCATGAAAATGGGAGTGCACTCATGGATCTCTTTGCCAAACATGCCATGAGCAATACATACGCGGTAGACTTAGTCTAGCGCTTTGAATTCCACAATTGGGACATGGGCAAAGCCCTTGTCACGTGTGGCTCCCCATCTCTTCGGCCACACGAAGATATATAACATGGGCGTGAGCATATCAAGACATATACTACCCATATCACACATATCCCTTAAAATTGGCTCCCACCATGGTATGCCATGCCCCTCCATGGTCATAACTTTGGGTACAATGGACGTGGGAACCGAAGGAAAGATGCTATGCCACCGCAAGACTCATGCGCTACACTCGAAAGTCATAATATCAAGTCCGGACACATGGTTAACAAGTTATAAACAAGTTTCTACCATGTTGACCATGATCCTATGATACAACGAGTGTGTGTGACGACCTAAGGTGTTGGACCCTACTAAAAATAAGTTGAGACCAAGGCGCTTGCAACGCAACCTTCCTTATTCTCTTTCCTCACACTCGCGCGTAGATATGGCCCTTCAAAGTGGTCCCACGATTCACTTTTGTTTCCCTTATATCTCCAAGTCAAATGGGTGGCAAGTACAAGGGAAACCTGATTCGGGCATAGGGAAAAGAGTATGACCACTCGAAGAAGACCAAATCAAGTGCGGCGATGTCGAAGTCGAAAATCCGATTTCGACATCGCGAAAAATTCAGATTAAAACTTCGAGTGCATATTTAGAAAATTGCGGAAGCAACGAACCCTTTACTGATGAAATCTGACCCTTCATCGGGGTTTCCGCCAAAATATCTGGAAATAACAGTTAACCATTCGGTTACCGCAAAATCGCGAGCCAACTGACAGTCGCCGATACATTGACCATCAGAACGAAAGGCGGAAAAATTACGGAAACATTATGATAAAAAAACCCTGTTGATTCCTGATATTCTGATATATAAATCTCAGCTGGCGGCTTTGGGTACTGAATATGGCCGCTCATAGCCGGAATGGCCAAACCTATCACACTATCACATCGGGTTAGGTCAGGTGGATGGGAGAGTATGATATCAGCCAATGGCGGCTTGCCGGCACATAGATACACACCCCAAGTGACCCAAAGATGGCCACGGGGGTCCGAACCGGCTTCACCCCCCTTCTCAGAGCGTTGTTACCGCTCGGAAGTCATTGAAGAGAGGACGGGAGGACCCCAATGGGCTCCAACCCCCCCCCCCCCATGTCCCAAGGACACATGGAGGCCCCACACACGTCGTAGGCGTCCCCCACGCCCCAAGGGAGGGGTGAGGACACTCATAATCGGTGCCCTACGCCATATCCGGTCTCCTCTTGATCTACAACATGGACCAAGGGGATCAAAGATAGAGAAACGTCGTCGATCGATCTAAATACGTATACCACGATAAAATATATATGTGGAGATCGAGTGAAGGGGGTAGATGGCCAATCAAGGCCCAAAAATCCCCGGATGAACGCCCTCACCCGTCTCCCAAGCACAAAAACAAACAAAGATGCCAAGGGGGATCCATTACGGTGCCACAGCAGCAACCAGATGGACCAACACGTCCTGGACATCCAAAGAAATGTTCTTTTTCTTCAGATAGTCCATCCGGACCGTGGTGTACCTGGGCACGAAACTGCTCGGAGGCTCCCACGAATCCCTGGATGCGGCGAATCCCTTCCAACGGACTTTATAAAGCCTCACCCCAGGCGTCCCCGGGTCCGGCTTGTCCGCCAGGATCTTCTCCGCGGTGAAGTCGTCGTCCTCACCCTCGTCGTCCGAATCCACATCGCCGGCCGTGAACTCGAAGGTGACGGGACGTCCGTTGGGGTCTGGTGCTCGGGGACGAAGCTGGGTATGGTCGCGGTCCAGGATCTTGTTATCCCCCACACGAACCGCATACACATCCTGCCCGACCTTCCGCACGATTACCCCCGGCACATACCAGGACGCCTGCCCATGCCTGGACAGGACATCCTTGTGGTGCCGCTCCACCCACACGGTGTCCTGGAGAGCATACTTCTGGACCTTTCCCTGCTTGAAGTACTTGGCCCTCTTCTCATGCTCGTCCTGAAGTGCCTTGCACACCTTGGCCGCTGTGTCGTCCGCCTCAGCCATCATGGCGTTCGCATCCCGGGCCACTTTGCCATGGTTCAACCACGGGAGAGTGCGTGACACTCGATCCCGTAGGAACAGGATGCGGTGGGGCGACAGTCCAGTGGGTCCCGGAAGGTCGTGATACGCTTGGAGTACTCTCCAAAGCGAATTATACCAATTCCGGCCCGGTTCGTCGATGTGCAGCTGGCGGAACTTCTCGAACATCTGCCGCCCGGCCACCTCAGCTCGGCCATTCGACCGGCTGTGGTACGCCACGGTCTTGGCGTGCCGAATACCCATGTGCTTGCACATTTTTTGAACCACGTCCCCACAAACTGACTGCCCCGATCGCTGCAGATGACAGCCGGGACATCAAAAATTGTCAGCCAATGCCTGATCATGGCATTAGCGACGGTCTTGGCCTGCAGCCCCACTCCATGCTTGTCCTTCTTGTCCTTCTTCTTGGACTTCTTGCCAGGGACCGCCACGATATACCCACTGTGCCTATCCACCGCCAGGATGACACAGTCGTAGGTCTCTCCTCCCACGGTGACCTGAGGCATGGCGAATACATCCATGGCCACGGACCGCATAGGGGCCTCCGGTATAGCCGTGTACACCGGGTTGCCCGCTGTGGAGTGGTTGGGGCTCTTCGTGGCCCGACACACGGCGCAGTCGCTGCAGTACTTGTCCAGGATGGCGTAATACCCCGGTGGGAACTTGAAGCGCCACTCCAGGTCCTGCTGCATCTTGTCCCGACCAGGATGCATGAGCTGGGCGTTGTGCCAGTGGTCAATGAGCTCCTCCACTCGGTTCTCAGGGACCAGTAGCTTGTCCTTGAGGAACAGTTTGTCCCCATCCCCGGTCAAACCCTCAGGCCACTCGTCGTCCGACGGGGCGCTCACGGCATTCCAGTACTTGCTCCAGTGCTCGGATGCCGCGTAGTCATCCGACCAGTCCTCTGTGAGCACCGACCTGACTAGCTCTACAGGGGCCACCATCCATTGCTCGAGGGTTTCCTCTCGAATAGCTTGGACGCGGGCACCCCGGAACTTGGCCAGGTCCGTACGGTTTGCCATCACCACAAAACACTTGACCCCCTCTTGCTCCATGGCCTTCTCCATCTCGATGATGCGCTTGGCCTCCTCGGTCTCCTCAGCGTCGCCATGGCTGGATATGTCCATCCACGCCTTGCCCGCGGGGTAGGTCAGCGACTGAGGCAATCTGCCACAGTGTTGTCCTTCCCCGGGACGTACACGACGCTGAGGTCGAACTTGGCGAACGTCTCGTGCCATCGGGCCCTCCTTGCCGCCGGTCCCGAGGGGGTGTCGACGTGCTCCTTGTGCCAGCTCTGCAAGGACTGATGGTCCGTACAAACCACCACCGGTTGCAATCCGATGTGGCCAGACCACTTCCTGAGCACACAAACAATGGCGTACGTCTCCTTCTCCCTCGCGGTCCAGGTGCGGCGTTGGCCCTCGGCCATGATCCGACTCCAAAACGCCACGGGTACGTGTGACCCATCGTCCCGGACTTGCTCGAGGACTGCCCCTACCGCATAGTCCGAGGCGTCCGTCCGTAGCACGAATCCCTTGTCCGGGTCCACGAGGAATAGCCCCAGCTGCCCGAGGAGTCGCTCCTTCAGGCGGCTGAACGCATCTTCGGCCTCAGGGGTCCAGGCAAGCTTCTTCTTGCTCCCCTTCCGGCCATCGAACTTCCCCACCTGCAGCATCTTGTGCAGCGGCCCCGAGAGTTCTGCATACATCCGGACATAGCCCGAATAGTAATTGCAGAACCCCATGAAGGACCGGAGTTCGCTGATGGTTTGGGGCTTTTCCCAGTGGTGCAGGGACGCCAGCTTCCCAGGCATGGGACGGCGTTGCCCGTGACCAACCACGTGACCTGCGAACTCCACTTCCTTCACGAAGAGTGAGGCTTTGGTGGGCTTGCACACCATGTTGTGCTTGTCCAGCTCGTTGAGCACTCGGCGCAGATCCTTCTCATGCGCTTCGATGAGCTCGTCCTCAGTCATGTTCTCCGTGCCGGACCCGATGATGATGTCATCCACGAAGGGGTCGGCACAGTCCCGGACAGGACCGAGTAGGTCCTCCATCATGCGCTGGAAAGCGGCGTTGCCATTCTTGGCGCCCATGGGCACCACTTTCCACTGCATGGGCCCCAGCGGCGTCGACATCGCTGTGCAGGGCCTGGAGTCCGGGTGTAGCGGCATCTGGTGATAGCCGTGTTTCAGGTCTAACACCGTGAAAATCCGCTTTTTCTGTTGTTTTTGGAGGATGGAGTCGATCAGGGGAAGCGAGTACGAGTCGTGCTCGGTTTGCTCGTTCAAACCCCTGTAATACACCACCAACCTCCACTCGCCCTTCTCCTTCTTGGGCACGATAAAGGCTGGGCTGGCCCACTCACTGTCGGAGGGTTCGATCCATCCCCGCTCAATGAACTCGGCCAACAACTTCTTCATGGCCTCGGCCCGATCGCCCTGAAGTTGGTACTCCCGATGACGATAGATCTTGGGGTTCGGCTTCAGCTTGATCTTCGCGGTGCCAAACCTCCCACGATCTGGAGGGTTCTTGTTGGCGACGCCACTGAATAGCCGCGGGTAGGCATTGATCAGCCTCTCCTTCAGCTCGGCGACCTTCGAGTTCTCCTGGGCCTCTTCAGCCGCTTGCTTCGGTATCGATACAACCGACCGCACTGCGGTATAGGCCTCTTCCGGGTCCGAATCCGACTTCTCCTCGTCCGATGTGCCGTCTTCATCGTCGTGGTGTGCACTTCCCACCGATAATCTTCGGAAATTTGCGGCGTCGGGCTGGTTACTGTCGCTATCGGCCCCCATTCTTGGAAAATCCCACGTCGGCGGGTCCGACCCAACCGGACCATCGTATTGGTCCGCGATGTGATCCATGACCCTCGCCACGAACTCATCCTTCTCGTACTTGCCGGTGACCAACATCTTGTCATCCCACCAATGCGGAGATGTGACCATGGCCCGCCTCTTCTTGGCTGCCACACGGTCGTGCATCCCCATCCGCATGTAGTTGACGACGTCGTCGATCTCGGCGTGGGACAGGACGTCAATGCCATCAATAGGCTGATCCGTCCCCTCCTTGGGCTCAAACATGACCTTCATGGGCACCGCCTCAACCCTACGGATGAATGCTTCATCACCCGTGGGCTGGGCTTGCGCCCCATCCACCAGAAAAAGCCTTGGTACCCCACGCTTGACCCGGGGAGGGCATTGATACACCCTTGGCGTCGATGAACAGCTCCTCCTCTGGCCCGAATGACATCTCGTTCAGGGTGATGGAGTCCAGCGTCGACTTGAGATCTTCCAGCGGACATGGGGTGGATCCTATGCCGGTTATGACCAGGATCCCCTTCGCCCTATCCGCGACGATCTTCTCCACCGTACGTCTGGTGTTGTCCAGGGAGCCATGCCAATACATGGGCCCCCACTCCTTCAAACCCCAATGCCTGTGCCAGGCTGAGTCTCCTCGATGCCAATGCCTCCTACACTTCCGCAGAAGTGGGGCATCCCGGGAAGCGAAGACGTCCGTCTCGGGCGCTTCGGCTCCCAGCGTCTGGATCATCGTGGCGTACACTTGCGGCGCCACTCCATACTCCGTGAGCTGAACTCCACGGTCTCCTCTGGACTTGGCACCCACAGCTTGCACCGCTTGGACGATCCGATCCTCTTCCTCAGCATTCCATTGGGATGATCCGCATGCATAGTCCGTGGACAGCCATGTGAGGCATTCATCATCCTCCCGGACCAGCGTTGCACGATGGGGAAGGGCTCCAATGGCGTTTGCCACCATGAAGTCATACCCCATGATCATATCCCAATCCGTAATGTCGGCCACATAGAAGTTCCCGGATAGAGTGCTTCTCTTCGCCAAATCAGGGCGGTTCAAGCGCTCATGCTCCCAGAATTCCATACTGATAGTGGCCTCATGGGTGCCCCCACCCATGATCTCTCCGTTGGCGACCTTCAGGCGGACCGGTCTCCGGCTGGGCTGCAAGAGTTCCTCCTTGAACAACCCTCTCCGGACCAGGCTCACCTGGGCACCCGTATCCACCAACACATCCACCACCTTCTCCTCTCGTCCGCACCGTACTCGCACTTTCAAGTGCAACTGCCGCTCGTCACCATGAGGCGTATGGACGACTCTCACGGCATGCAACTCTAGCACGTCCGGGTGCATCAGGACTTCAAAGGTATGGTCACGGATGGTGTAGATCTTGGGCTGGTCCTGCCCATCCACGGGGCTCTCCGTGGTCGCTCCTTCCTTCTTGCCATGTCCCGTACCCACATGTACTTCCCTTGGCAGGGCGCTCCACGTGTTGGGAGTGGCGAAATTCAGTGGTTTTGGCTCTTCTGGAGCCTTCTTTGGCACCCGATGGGCCTTCGCTTTCTCTGGGATTCCACTGATTTCCGGAGGAGAGACCTCCGAGGTCCCACTCCCGTGGGGGCTCCTCTAGACTTGACTTCCCACAGCCCCTTCCGGCTGCGATCCGCCAGGACTTTGTCCACCACGTTGCTGGGCTTTGAGTTCCTCCAACGTCCTCAACATGTCCTCAGCAACCTCCTCGATCGACCTCACTCGTCGGTCTTGGCCAGGTCCACCACCATAGCCTCTTCCTCCGCCTTTCCCTTGGCCTTTGCCTTGGCCTTTTCCCCCGTCTCCGCCCTTCGCCTTCCAATCGGCAACCCGCTGCTCCTTGGGCTTCTTCTCGGGGTGGGCGGCGAAGTAGGCCTTCTTGTCCGCCTCATACACCTTGCATTGACGGTGGTCGTGTGCATGGTTGTTTCCCTTGCCATAACAAACCCAGCACCCGTCGTGCTGAGACCTGTACTCCCGGAACGAGAGCGGTGGGTTCCCGATCCTCCTTGGCTCGTTGCCCTTCTTGGGTCCCACCCGGCTCCATCTGGACCGATCCTGCCCATGGTCCCTCACGTTGTGCGCCACAAACGCGAAGAAATGGGCCTCCTCGTGATCCTCCCGGGACCAGGTCCAGTGGTCTTGGCCACTTCCACTACCATTCTCCGCGGAGTTGGCCGTGTCCTCCTGGATCTCCCGATGATGGCGGTCTTCTCGGTGGCCTCGTTGTCCATGACCATGTCGATCCTGCACGTGGGCCTCGTTCTTCGCATTGAGCTTCAACTCCACCGTGATGTACTTCACGATCTCGTCCAGGCTCATGCGGGCGAAGATGACCTGCATCCTCAGCGGCTCCCCGCGCCTCCACTCCACGTTGTTGAGGCGCAGCAACCTTTGCCCCATGGTCTCTCCAAATACCTCCACGTACACGGCGTTCTTCAGTCCCAACATCCGGTTGGGCTCGCCCAGGTTCCTCCTGAAGAACTCCATGATACCCGCATGGGTATCCTCCGCTGCCATGATCCTCACCGCCACCCGCTTCTTGGCTCGCTTCTTCTCCTCGTCCTCCACTCTCCTCTTCCATTGGCCGGGCAGGACGTCCTTCAGCAGGTGGCGGATCTCGCTGGCATCGTTCCAGTCCTCAACCAGCTTGCGGCTCCGTCGGTACTTCCGCAGGTACCGGTTCCACTCCCGGACCCGCAACTCACCGCGGTCCAGCTGCAGCGGGATGGACCACAAGTCCTCCAGCTTCTGGTTCGGAGCGTCCACCCGCTCCTCATCCTCCAACCACTGGAGGAAGGCCTGCTCCGTACGGATCAGTCCTTCCCGGATCTGATCCCGCAGCTCCTCGTTCAGGTCCTGCGCCAGCCGGTGTGGGAATGTCCGGCATACCCACTTGTCCCGCGGCGCTCCCCGCATCTCGCCGACGACCTCCTCGGCGAAGTCCTCCCAATCCAGGATGAAGTCGTCCAGGTTGGAGGGGTTGCCATAGTAGTAGGGGATTTGATTCCCCTAAGGTCGTCAATCCTGATGGCGTCTCCGACGTCACCAGCCACCACTCCACCGAGACGGATACCACCTGTGGCCGGGGGGTGTGAGTACACTCCCCGTACATCCCTCTCCTCCATGGAGTGCGGTCCAGTTGGGCCTGAACGCATGGGGTTTGGAATGCGGGAAGGACTTGCTCCATCGGCCGTCCATATCCCCGTATTGGGGTCCTTCGCCCACAGGTTTCCGCCTGGATGACCTCGACCATGTCCGTCGGCGCTTCCCATGGTTCGCCCCTGCATGGTCCGGCTCTGGATCTCCTCTTCCGCATAAACTGCATGGGCCGTCGTAGTGATCGGTAGATCTTGGGCGGCATGGGACATCTGTACCGTCAGGCTCCTCGGGTCCGTGGTTACGTGCCCTTCCCGCATGGACCCAGCCGGTGCCGTGTGTTCCCCGAGCATTGTGGATTCGCTGAACATGGGAACAAACGGCAGCGCACCCGGGTCAACACGCGGAGGCGCGTAGGGTGCCTCTGCCGGGCCACCCATGGGTTTATCCATGGCGCTCCGGAGGGTCTTAACCCGCTCCACCAGCTCTGCCGCGGCCGGCTTTGCCGGGAGCTCCGGACCCGAGGCGAGGGGCTGTAGCTCCTCTAGCCTTTTCAGGCGTCTGGACATGTCCTCCACCAGGTGGAGGAGGCTGTCCACCACTCGCTGCTGCTTCTCCAGGGCCAGCTCCAGATTCTCCCGGTACCGGTCCCGTTCCGCTCGCAGCTCCGCCATGTCTCTCTCCGCGGCCGACTGGTCATCCAGGATCCCGGCGACGTCCTCCTCTAGGCCGTCCTTCGCGTTGTCCAGGCTGTCGAGACGATGCACGATGGCGTCCATCCCCATCTTCGGGTACTTGCCCATGAGGAAGGACACGTGCTCGCAGTGGCACGCAGCGTGCTTTCCACCTGATCCGGCGCGTCCCGCGGTTCCCGGCGCCTCGGACTCCTCCGCCATGGGTGTGTCGCCCATGCTATCCCGCGGTGGCTCCGTGTGCCGGGCCACAGGCGCCGTTCTGGCTCTGGCGGGCCTCTCCAACGCCTCGGCGTCATGCTCAAGGCTGGGTTCTGGGGCCGTGTTCGCCCTTGTGGGCGGTCTGGCCGTCTCCTCCGACTCCGAAGGTTGCTCATAGGCTGTCCGATAGCCCTCGGAGTGCCCCTCGGAGTCCCACAGCCTGACCGGGCTAGGGTCCGTATCCATAGCCCCGGCGTCCCGTGCCGCGGGCTTGGGTGACCCGCGCTTCCGGTAGCGCCGGGCCCGTCCTCCACTGCTGCCTGAATGGCATGTCCTCGGAAACCTCCGCGGCGGAGCGGAGGTTGCATGCCTTTCGGCAGCGACGCTCACACATGGAGACCAGGTCCTCCATGTCAAGTCCGCCTCTTCCCGAACGTGGTATTTCTCTTCGGGCTTCAACTTCCGGAGTTCGCCATGCTCTTGAACGTCTCCGCTCTTCTATGGCTCCAATCTCCGGCGTGGTCTCCACTGAGTCCACAATACGCACCCGCGGCGTACTTGGGCAGGGCTCATAGGGGCCCAAGTCCCCGGGTCGGCGGTAGGTAGGGGCAGCAAGTACGCCTCTGCTACCATAAAGAAGGTCCCTACCAGGACCGGCCCCTGCTGTGCCCCTTCCGCCTGTAACCCCTGCCGACTTGCTCCTGATCAACGATTGCATTTATCAAAATCCAGGGTCCAAAATCCAAAAATATAGAAAACAAAATCCTCCTTCAACCCTGAACAGCAACCGGATCCCACAAATACAGCAATAACCCAATCCACAATCCAATCCACGATGCGGGCTTCCGTTCAGCACACCGGTCGTCCCACGGTGGCGAGCATGTACAAGAATTGCACCAAAGAGGAAAGCCCTGAAATTGGCATATGAACACAAATAAAGCAAAGTTGGGGAGAGATGTAAACATACACATTCACAACCATAAACCCCTCATTCCCTGGACTCAAGACCTTCCCTTGATTCACCAACATATTGCCCTGAACCAGGTCAAATGAGATGGCTGAATGCCATGTGTCACAAGTCACTACACAAACCCCAAAAATGTGTTCACTCCCAAGCCTCTAAATCCTAGCCCAATAGGGGAGGTGGCGTGTCATGGCCTAGAGTAGCACTCACGACCATGCCCTACCCTGACATAACCTTGGTTGGACTTGGAGTCGAATGGGCTTGGAGAACTGCCCCATGAGTTTGAACTCATAACATGCCAAAAACTGCCAATTCACACCATATTGGCCATATATCAAATATATGCTCAAAATTGAAGTCACCACTTATCCGAAGGCTCAAAGCATGCATGGAATCGAAGTCTAGTATTCATGGAGGATAGAGACCAAAGGTCAATGCCCATGTACATCCCCACTTTACCCTCGAAACCCCTTCGGATATGGGCGCCACGCACTGCCCAAGTCAGCCCCTGGTCTTGAGACCAATTCTTGTAATCCTTCGTGCGCCAAGCCAAATGGAGTACGCGATCCGGCATGTGGTGGTGGTCAACTCCAAAGCATATGCCAACATATGAACAACATACCATGGTTCGACTCTCCATAGGCTTCTCGCTGTTTGCCGACCAGGTAAGTACACAAAACGCAAAAATGAGCAAAAATTGAGGTCAAAAACATGAAAATATGTCCAAATGCAAAGTTGTCATGATAGTATATCTCTATGCTCACCCATGATATCCGCGCATGGTTCAATATACAAATGATTGGAACCATTTGCGAACAATTCCCCCACTTGGATCCCCAATCGGGCGCATGGAGATACCTTCGCCACTCATATCTACATGCCCCATGAAAATGGGAGTGCACTCATGGATCTCTTTGCCAAACATACCATGAGCAATACATACGCGGTAGACTTAGTCTAGCGCTTTGAATTCCACAATTGGGACATGGGCAAAGCCCTTGTCACGTGTGGCTCCCCATCTCTTCGGCCACACGAAGATATATAACATGGGTGTGAGCATATCAAGACATATACTACCCATATCACACATATCCCTTAAAATTGGCTCCCACCATGGTATGCCATGCCCCTCCATGGTCATAACTTTGGGTACAATGGACGTGGGAACCGAAGGAAAGATGCTATGCAACCGCAAGACTCATGCGCTACACTCGAAAGTCATAATATCAAGTCGGGACACATGGTCAACAAGTTATAAACAAATTTCTACCATGTTGACCATGATCCTATGATACAACGAGTGTGTGTGACGACCTAAGGTGTTGGACCCTACTAAAAATAAGTTGAGACCAAGGCGCTTGCAACGCAACCTTCCTTATTCTCTTTCCTCACACTCGCGCGTAGATATGGCCCTTCCAAGTGGTCCCACGATTCACTTTTGTTTCCCTTATATCTCCAAGTCAAATGGGTGGCAAGTACAAGGGAAACCTGATTCGGGCATAGGGAAAAGAGTATGACCACTCGAAGAAGACCAAATCAAGTGCGGCGATGTCGAAGTCGAAAATCTGATTTCGACATCGCGAAAAATTCAGATTAAAATTTCGAGTGCATATTTAGAAAATTGTGGAAGCAACGAACCCTTTACTGATGAAATCTGACCCTTCATCGGGGTTTCCGCCAAAATATCTGGAAATAACAGTTAACCATTCCGTTACCGCAAAATCGCGAGCCAACTGACAGTCGCCGATACATTGACCATCAGAACGAAAGGCGGAAAAATTACGGAAACATTATGATAAAAAAACCCTGTTGATTCCTGATATTCTGATATATAAATCTCAGCTGGCGGCTTTGGGTACTGAATATGGCCGCTCATAGCCGGAATGGCCAAACCTATCGCACTATCACATCGGGTTAGGTCAGGTGGATGGGAGAGTATGATATCAGCCAATGGCGGCTTGCCGGCACATAGATACACACCCCAAGTGACCCAAAGATGGCCACGGGGGTCCGAACCGGCTTCACCTCTTTTGGGCCCGCTTTGATTTTGTCCCATTTGCTGGGGACCCCCGAGAATGCAGGTGTCATGTAGTATTTTGCCTTCTTTTTGGCTCACTTTGAGTTTGTCCCTTTTGTTGGGGACCCCCGAGAATGAAGGGGTGATGTAGCATTTCCGCCCTCTTTTGCGCCCGCTTTGATTTTGTCCCCTTTTTTGGGGATCCTTGCGAATGCAAGGGTGTTGTGGCATTTCTGCCCTCTTTTGGGCCCGCTTTGATTTTGTCCCCCAATTTGGGGACCCCCAAGAGTGCAGAGGTGATGTAGTATTTCTTCCTTCTTTGGCCCGCTTTGATTTTGTCCCCTTCGTTGGGGACCCCCGAGAATGCACGTGTTATGTAGTATTTTTGCCTTCTTTTTGGCTCACTTTGATTTTGTCCCTTTTGTTTGGGACCCCCGAGAATGCAGGGGTGATGTAGCATTTCCGCCCTCTTTTGCGCCCGCTTTGATTTTGTCCCCTTTGTTGGGGTTCCTTGAGAATGCAAGGGTAATGTAGCTTTTCTGCCCTCTTTTGGGCCCGCTTTGATTTTGTCCCCCATTTTGGGGACCCCCAAGAGTGCAGAGGTGATGTAGTATTTCTGCCTTCTTTGGCCCGCTTTGATTTTGTCCCTTTTGGTCGGGACCCCCGAGAATACAGGGGTGATGTAGCATTTCCGCCCTCCTTTGGGCCCGCTTTGATTTTGTCCCCTTTGTTGGGGACCACCGAGAATGCGGGGGTGAGGTAGCATTTCCGCCCACTTTTGGGCCCCCCTGGATTCTTCCATTTTGTTGGGGATCCCTGAGAATGCAAGGGTGATGTAGCATTTCTGCCCTCTTGCGGGCCTGCTTTGATTTTGTCCCCTTTGTTGGGGACTCCCGAATGCAGGGGTGATGTAGCATTTCCGCCCGCTTTTGGGCCCGCTTTTGTTTTTGTCCCCTTTGTTGGGGATTCTTGAGAATGCAGGGGTGATGTAGCACTTCTGCCCTCTTTTGGGCCTGCTTTGATTTTGTCCCCTTTGTTGGGGACCCCCAAAAATGCAGGGGTGATGTTGCATTTCTGCGCTCTTTTGGGCCCGCTTTGATTTTGTCCTTTTTCCCCGGAGAATGTAGGGGTGATGTAGCGTTTCCGCCCCCTTTTGGGCCCGCTTTCATTTTGTCCCCTTTGTTGGGGATCCCGGAGAATGCAGGGGTTGTATAACATTTTTGCCCACTTTTGGGCCCGCTTTGAGTTTGTCCCCCTTTGTTGGGGACCCCCGAGAATGCAAGGGTGATGTAGCATTTCCGCCCTGTTTTGGACCCGCTTTGATTTTGTCCCCTTTGTTGGGGACCCCCGAGAATGCAGGGGTGATGTAGTTTTTCCGCCCTCTTTTGGGCCCGCTTTGATTTTGTCCCCTTTGTTGGGGATTCTTGAGAATGCAGGGGTGATGTAGCATTTCTGCCCTCTTTTGGGTCCGCTTTGATTTTGTCCCCTCTGTTGGGGACCCCCAAGAATGCAGGGGAGATGTTGCATTTCCGCCCTCTTTTGGGCCCGCTTTGATTTTGTCCTTTTTCCCCGGAGAATGCAGGGGTGATGTAGCATTTCCGCCCTCTTTTGGGCCCGCTTTCATTTTGTCCCCTTTGTTGGGGATCCCGGAGAATGCAGGGGTTATGTAACATTTTTGCCCTCTTTTGGGCCCGCTTCGAGTTCGTCCCCCTTTGTTGGGGACCCCCGGGAATGCAAGGGTGATGTAGCATTTCCGCCCTCTTTTGGGCCCGCTTTGATTTTGTCCCCTTTGTTGGGGACCCCCGGAGAATGCAGGGGTGATGTAGCATTTCCGCCCTCTTTTGGGCCCGCTTTCATTTTGTCCCCTTTGATGGGGACCCCCGAGAATGCAGGGGTGATGTACCATTTCCGCCCTCTTTTGGCCCCGCTTTGATTTTGTCCCCTTTGTTGGGGAGCCCCCGAAAATGCAGGTGTTATGTAGTATTTTTGCCTTCTTTTTGGCTCACTTTGATTTTGTGCCTTTTGTTGGGGACCCCCGAGAAGGAAGGGGTGATCTAGCATTTCCGCCCTCTTTTGGGCCCGCTTTGATTTTGTCCCCTTTTTTGGGGATCCTTGAGAATGCAAGGGTGATGTGGCATTTCTGCCCTCTTTTGGGCCCGCTTTGATTTTGTCCCCCAATTTGGGGACCCCCAAGAGTGCAGAGGTTATGTAGTATTTCTGCCTTCTTTGGCCCTCTTTGATTTTGTCCCCTTTGTTGGGGACCCCCGAGAATACAGGGGTGATGTAGCATTTCCGCCCTCTTTTGGGCCCGCTTTGATTTTGTCCCCTTTGTTGAGGACCACCGAGAATGCGGGGGTGAGGTAGCATTTCCGCCCACTTTTGGGCCCCCCTTGATTCTTCCATTTTGTTGGGGATCCGTGAGAATGCAAGGGTGATGCAGCATTTTGGGCCCGCTTTTGTTTTTGTCCCCTTTGTTGGGGATTCTTGAGAATGCAGGGGTGATGTAGCATTTTTGCCCTCTTTTGGGCCTGCTTTGATTTTGTCCCCTTTGTTGGAAAGCCCCAAGAATGCAGGGGTGATGTTGCATTCCCGCCTTCTTTTGGGCCCGCTTTGATTTTGTCCTTTTTCCCCGGACAATGCAGGGGTGATGTAGCATTTCCGCCCTCTTTTGGGCCCGCTTTGATTTTTTCCCCTTTTGTTGGGCATCCCGGAGAATGCAAGGGTGGCGTAGCATTTCCGCCCTCTTTTGGGCCCGCTTTGAGTTTGTCCCCCTTTGTTGGGGACCCCCGAGAATGCAAGGGTGATGTAGCATTTCCGCCCTCTTTTGGAGCCGCTTTGATTTTGTCCCCTTTGTTGGGGACCCCCGAGAATGTAGGGGTGATGTAGTATTTCCGCCCTCTTTTGGGCCCGCTTTGATTTTGTCCCCTTTGTTGGGGATTCTTGAGAATGCAGGGGTGATGTAGTTTTTCCGCCCTCTTTTGGGCCCGCTTTGATTTTGTCCCCTTTGTTGGGGACCCCCGACAATGCAGGGTCGATGTAGCAATTCCGCCCTCTTTTGGGCCCGCTTTGATTTTGTCCCATTTGTTGGGGACCCCCGAGAATGCAGGGGTACTGTAGCATTTCCGCCCTCATTTGGCCCCGCTTTGATTTTGTCCCCTTTGTTGGGGTTCCTTGAGAATGCAAGGGTGATGTAGCATTTCCGCCCTCTTTTGGGCCCGCTTTGATTTTGTCCCCCATTTGGGGAACCCCCAAGTGTGCAGAGGTGATGTAGTATTACTGCCTTCTTTGGCCCGCTTTGATTTTGTCCCTTTTGGTCGGGACCCCCGAGAATACAGGGGTGATGTAGCATTTCCGCCCTCTTTTGGGCCCGCTTTGATTTTGTCGCCTTTGTTGGGGACCACCGAGAATGCGGGGGTGAGGTAGCATTTCCGCCCACTTTTGGGCCCCCCTTGCTTCTTCCCCTTTGTTGGTGATCGGATGCAAGGGTGATGTACCGTTTCTCCCCTCTTTTGGGCCCGCTTTGATTTTGTCCCCTTTGTTGGGGACTCCCGAATGCAGGGGTGATGTAGCATTTCCGCATGCTTTTGGGCCCGCTTTTGTTTTTGTCCCCTTTTTTGGGGATTCTTGAGAATGCAGGGGTCATGTAGCATTTCTGCCCTCTTTTGGGCCCGCTTTGAGTTTGTCGCCTTTTGTTGGGGACCCCCAAGAATGCAGGGGTGATTTTGCATTTCCGCCCTCTTTTGGGCCCGCTTTGATTTTGTCCTTTTCCCCCGGAGAATGCAGGGGTGATGTAGCATTTCCGCCCTCTTTTGGGCCCGCTTTCATTTTGTCCCCTTTGTTGGGGATCCCGGAGAATGCAGGAGTTATGCAACATTTTTGCCCTCTTTTGGGCCCGCTTTGAGTTTGTCCCCCTTTGTTGGGGACCCCCGACAATGCAGGGTCGATGTAGCATTTCCGCCCTCTTTTGGGCCCGCTTTGATTTTGTCCCCTTTGTTGGGGACCCCCGAGAATGCAGGGGTGATGTAGCATTTCCGCCCTCTTTTGGGCCCGCTTTGATTTTGTCCCATTTGTTGGGGACCCCCGAGAATGCAGGTGTTATGTAGCATTTTTGCCTTCTTTTTGGCTCACTTTCTTTTTGTCCCTTTTGTTGGGGACCCCCGAGAATGCAGGGGTGATGTAGCATTTCCGCCCTCTTTTGGGCCCGCTTTGATTTTGTCCCCTTTGTTGGGGATCCTTGAGAATGCAAGGGTGATGTAGCATTTCTGCCCTCTTTTGGGCCCGCTTTGATTTTGTCCCTTTTGTTGGGGACCCCCGAGAAGGAAGGGGTGAACTAGCATTTCCGCCCTCTTTTGCGCCCGCTTTGATTTTGTCCCCTTTGTTGGGGTTCCTTGAGAATGCAAGGGTGATGTAGCATTTCTGCACTCTTTTGGGCCCGCTTTGATTTTGTCCCCCTTTTTGGGGACCCCCAAGACTGCAGAGGTGATGTAGTATTTTTGCCTTCTTTGGCCCGATTTGATTTTGTCCCCTTCGTTGGGGACCCCCAAGAATGCAGGTGTTATGTAGCATTTCTGCCCTCTTTTGGGCCCGCTTTGATTTTGTCCCCCTTTTTGGGGACTCCCGAATGCAGGGGTGATGTAGCATTTCCGCCCTCTTTTGGGCCCGTTTTCATTTTGTCTCCCACTTTGGGGACCCCCGAGAGTGCAGAGGTGATGTAGTATTTCTGCCTTCTTTGGCCCGCTTTGATTTTGTCCCTTTTTGTCGGGACCCCTGAGAATACAATGGTGATGTAGCATTTTCGCCCTCTTTTGCGCCCGCTTTGATGTTTTCCGCTTTGTTGGGGACTCCCGAATGCAGGGGTGATGTAGCATTTCCGCCCTCTTTTGGGCCCGCTTTGATTTTGTCCCCTTTGTTGGGGACCACCGAGAATGCGGGGGTGAGGTAGCATTTCCGCCCACTTTCGGGCCCCCCTTGATTCTTCGATTTTGTTGGGGATCCGTGAGAATGCAAGGGTGATGTAGCATTTCTGCCCTCTTGCGGGCCCGCTTTGATTTTGTCCCCTTTGTTGGGGATTCTTGAGAATGCAAGGGTGATGTAGCATTTCTACCCTCTTTTGGGCCTGCTTTGATTTTGTGCCCTTTTGTTGGGGACCCCCAAGAATGCAGGGGTGATGTTGCATTTCTGCCGTCTTTTGGGCCCGCTTTGATTTTGTCCCCTTTGTTGGGGACCCCCGAGAATGCAGGTGTTACGTAGTATTTCTGCCTTCTTTTTGGCCCGCTTTGATTTTGTCCCCTTTGTTGGGGACCCCCGAGAATGCAAGGGTGATGTAGTTTTTCCGCCCTCTTTTGGGCCCGCTTTGATTTTGTCCCGTTTGTTGGGGACCCCCGAGAATGCAGGGGTGATGTAGCATTTCTGCCCTCTTTTGGGCCCGCTTTGAGTTTGTCCCCTTTGTTGGGGACCCCCAAGAATGCAGAGGTGCTGTAGCATTTCCGCCCTCTTTTGGGCCCGCTTTGAGTTTGTCCCCCTTTGTTGGGGACCCCCGAGAATGCAGGGGTGATGTAGCATTTTCACCCTCTTTTGGGCCCGCTTTGATTTTGTCCCCTTTGTTGCGGACTCCCGAGTGCAGGGGTGATGTAGCATTTCCGCCCTTTTTTGGGCCCGCTTTGATTTTGTCCCCCTTTGTTGGGGACCCCAGAGAATGCAGGGGTGATGTAGCATTTCTGCCCTCTTTTGGGCCCGCTTTGATTTTGTCCCCCTTTGTTGGGGACCCATGAGAATGCAGGGGTGATGTACCATTTCCGCCCTCTTTTGGGCCCGCTTTGATTTTGTCCTCTTTTGTTGGGGACCCCCGAGAATGCAGGGGTGATGTAGCATTTCCGCCCTCATTTTGGCCCGCTTTGATTTTGTCCCATTTGTTGAGGAACCCCGATAATGCAGGGGTGATGTAGCATTTCTGTCCTCTTTTGGGCCCACCTTGATTTTGTCCCTTTTGTTGGGGACCCCCGAGAATGCAGGGGTGATGTAGCATTTCTGCCCTCTTTTGGGCCCGCTTAGATTTTGTCCCCTTTGTTGGGGACCCCTGAGAATGCAGGGGTGATGTAGCATTTCCGCCCTTTTTTCGGCCCGCTTTGATTTTGATCCTTTTGTTGGGGACCCCCGAGAATGCAGGGGTGATGTAGCAGTTCGGCCCTCTTTTGGGCACGCTTTGATTTTGTCTCCTTTTGTGCGGGACCGCCAAGAATGCATGGGTGATGTAGCGTTTCCGCCCTCTTTTGGGCCCGATTCGAGTTTTTTCCTTTTGTTGTGGACCCCGGAGAATGCAAGGGTGATGTAGCATTTCCGCCCTCCTTTGGGCCCGCTTTGATTTGATCCCCTTTGTTGGGGACCCCCGAGAATGCATGGGTGATGTAGCATTTCCGCCCTCTTTTGGGCCCGCTTTGAGTTTTTTCCTTTTGTTGTGGACCCCGGAGAATGCAAGGGTGATGTAGCATTTCCGCCCTCTTTTGGGCCCGCTTTGATTTTGTCCCCTTTTTTGGGGACCCCCGAGAATGCAGGGGTGATGTACCATTTCCGCCCTCTTTTGAGCCCGCTTTGATTTTATCCCTTTTGTTGGGGACCCCGGAGAACGTAGGGGTGATGTAGCATTGCTGCCCTCTTTTGGGCCCGCTTTGATTTGTCCCCTTCGTTGGGGACCCCCCAAAATGCAGGGGTGATGTAGCATTTCGGCCCTCTTTTGGGCCCGCTTCTGATTTTGTCCCCTTTGTTGAAGACCCTCGAGAATGCACGGTCGATGTAGCATTTCCGCCCTCTTTTGGGCCCGCTTTGATTTTGTCCCCTTTGTTGGGGACCCCCGAGAATGCAGCGGTGATGTAGCATTTCTGCCCTCTTTTGAGCCCGCTTTGATTTTGTCCCATTTGTTGGGGACCCCCAAGAATGCAGGGGTGATGTAGCATTTCTGCCCTGTTTTGGGCCCGCTTTGATTTTGTCCCTTTTGTTGGGGAACCCCGAGAATGCAGGGGTGATGTAGCATTTCTACCCTCTTTTGGGCCCGCTTTGATTTTGTCCCCTTTGTTGGGGACCCCCGAGAATGCAGGGGTGCTGTAGCATTTTTGCCCCCTTTTGGGCCCGCTTTGATTTTGTCCCTTTTGTTGGGGAACCCCGAGAATGCAGGGGTGATGTAGCATTTCTGCCCTCTTTTGGGCCCGCTTAGATTTTGTCCCCTTTGTTGGGGACCCATGAGAATGCAGGGGTGCTGTAGCATTTCTGCCCTCTTTTGGGCCCGATTTGATTTTGTCCCTTTTGTTGGGGACCCCCGAGAATGCATGGGTGATGTAGCATTTCGGCCCTCTTTTGGGCCCGCTTTGATTTTGTCCCTTTTGTTGGGGACCCCGGAGAATGCAGGGGTGATGTAGCAGTTCTGCCCTCTTTTGGGCCCGCTTTGATTTTGTCCCCTTTTATTGGGGACCCCGGAGAATGCATGGGTGATGTAGCATTTCCGCCCTCTTTTGGGCCCGCTTTGAGTTTGTTCCTTTTGTTGGGGACCCCCGAGAATGCAGGGGTGATGTACCATTTCCGCCCTCTTTTGGGCCCGCTTTGATTTGATCCCTTTTGTTGGGGACCCCGGAGAATGTAGGGGTGATGTAGCATTTCTGCCCTCTTTTGGGCCCGTTTTGATATTGTCCCCTTTGTTGGGGACCCCCGAGAATGCAGAGGTGATGTAGCATTTCTGCCCTCTTTTGCGCCCGCTGTGATTTTGTCCCCCTTTTTGGGGACCCCCAAGAGTGCAGACGTGATGTAGCATTTCCGCCCTCTTTTGCGCCCGCTTTGATTTTGTCCCCTTTGTTGGGGACCACCGAGAATGCGGGGGTGATGTAGCATTTCCACCCTCTTTTGGGCCCCCCTTGATTCTTCCCCTTTGTTGGGGATCCGTGAGAATGCAAGAGTGATGTAGCATTTCTGCCCTCTTTTGGGCCCGCTTTGATTTTGTCCCTTTTGTTGGGGGCCCCCGACAATGCAGGGGTGATGTAGCATTTCCGCCCTCTTTTGGCTCGCTTTGATTTTGTCCCCTTTCGTGGGCATCCCGGAGAATGCATGGGTGATGTAGCATTTCCGCCCTCTTTCGGGCCCGCGTTGATTTGCCCCCTTTTTTGGGGATCCGTGAGAATGCAAGGGTGATGTAGCATTTCCGCCCTCTTTTGGGCCCGCTTTGATTTTGTCCCTTTTTTGGGGACCCCCAAGAGTGCAGAGGTGATGTAGTATTTCTGCCTTCTTCTTTGGCCCGCTTTGATATTGTCCCTTTTGTTGGGGACCCCCGAGAATGCAGGGGTGATGTAGCAGTTCCGGCCTCTTTTGGGCCCGCTTTGATTGTATCCACTGTCTTGGGGATCCCAGAGAATGCAAGGGTGATGTAGCATTTCTGCCCTCTTTTGGGCCCGCTTTGATTTTGTCCCCTTTTATTGGGGACCCCGGAGAATGCATGGGTGATGTAGCATTTCCGCCCTCTTTTGGGCCCGCTTTGAGTTTATTCCTTTTGTTGTGGACCCCTGAGAATGCAGGGGTGATGTACCATTTCCGCCCTCTTTTGGGCCCGCTTTGATTTGATCCCTTTTGTTGGGGACCCCGGAGAATGAAGGGGTGATGTAGCATTTCTGCCCTCTTTTGGGCCCGCTGTGATTTTGTCCCCTTTGTTGGGGACCCCCGAGAATGCAGGGGTGATGTAGCATTTCTGCCCTCTTTTGCGCCCAGTGTGATTTTGTCCCCCTTTTTGGGGACCCCCAAGAGTGCAGAGGTGATGTAGTGTTTCTGCCCTCTTTTGCGCCCGCTTTGATTTTGTGCCCTTTGTTGGGGACCACCGAGAATGCGGGGGTGATGTACCATTTCCGCCCACTTTTGGGCCCCCCTTGATTCTTCCCCTTTGTTGGGGATCCGTGAGAATGCAAGAGTGATGTAGCATTTTTGCCCTCTTTTGGGCCCGCTTTGATTTTGTCCCTTTTGTTGGGGACCCCTGACAATGCAGGGGTGATGTAGCATTTCCGCCCTCTTTTGGCTCGCTTTGATTTTGTCCCCTTTCGTGGGCATCCCGGAGAATGCATGGGTGATGTAGCATTTCCGCCCTCTTTCGGGCCCGCGTTGATTTGTCCCCTTTTTTGGGGACCCCCAAGAGTGCAGAGGTGATGTAGTATTTCTGCCTTCTTCTTTGGCCCGCTTTGATATTGTCCCTTTTGTTGGGGACCCCCGGGAATGCAGGGGTGATGTAGCAGTTCCGGCCTCTTTTGGGCCCGCTTTGATTGTATCCACTTTCTTGGGGATCCCCGAGAATGCAAGGGTGATGTAGCATTTCCGCCCTTTTTTGGGCCCGCTTTGATTTTGTCCCCTTTTATTGGGGACCCCGGAGAATGCAGGGGTGATGTAGCATTTCCGCCCTCTTTTGGGCCCTCTTTGAGTTTGTTCCTTTTGTTGCGGACCCCGGAGAATGCAAGGGTGATGTTGCATTTCCGCCCTCTTTTGGGCCCGCTTTGATTTTGTCCCCTTCTGTTGGGGACCCCCGAGAATGCAGGGGTGATGTACCATTTCCGCCCTCTTTTGGCCCCGCTTTGATTTTATCCCTTTTGTTGGGGACCCCGGAGAATGCAGGGGTGATGTAGTATTTCTGCCCTCTTTTGCGCCCGCTGTGATTTTGTCCCCTTTGGTGGGGATCCCTGAGAATGCAAGGGTGATGTAGCATTTTGGCCCTCTTTCGGGCCCGCTTTGATTTTGTCCCCTTTGTGGGTGACCCCCGAGAATGCAGGGCTGATGTAGCATTTCCGCCCTCTGTTGGGCCCGCTTGGATTTGTCCCCATTGTTGGGGATCCCTGAGAATGTAAGGGTGATGTAGCATTTCTGCCGTCTTTTTGCCCCGCTTCGATTTTGTCCCCTTTTTTGGGGGCCCCCAAGAGTGCAAAGGCGATGTACTATTTCTGCCTTCTTCTTTGGCCCGCTTTCATTTTGTCCCTTTTGTTGGGGATCCCCGAGAATGCGGGGTTATATAGCATTTCCACCCTCTTTTGGACCTGCTTTGATTTTGTCCCTTTTTGTTGGGGACCCCGGAGAATGCATGGGTGATGTAGCATTTCTGCCCTCTTTTCGGCCGGCTTTGATTTTGTCCCCTTTGTTGGGGACCCCCAAGAATGTAGGGGTGATGTAGCATTTCCGCCCTCTTTTGGGCCCGCTTTCAGTTTGTCCCTTTTGTTGCAGACCGCGGAGAATGCAGGGGTGATGCAGCATTTCCGCCCTCCTTTGGGCCCGCTTTAATTTTGTCCCCTTTGTTGGGCATCCCGGAGAATGCAGGGGTGATGTAGAATTTCCGCTCTCTTTTGGGCCCGCTTTGATTTTGCCCCTTTTGTTGGGGACCCCGGAGAATGCAGGGGTGATGTAGCATTTGTGTCCTCTTTTGGGCCTGCTTTCATTTTGGCACTTTTGTTGGGGACCCCCGAGAATGCGGGGGTGATGTAGCATTTGTGTCCTCTTTTGGGCCTGCTTTCATTTTGGCACTTTTGTTGGGGACCCCCGAGAATGCAGGGGTGATGTAGCATTTCCGCCCTCTTTTGGGCCCGCTTTGATTTTGTCGCCTTTGTTGGGGACCCCCGAGAATGCAGGGGTGATGTAGCATTTCCCCCCTCTAATGGGCCCGCTTTTTTTTTGTCCCTTTTGTTGGGGACCACCGAGAATGCAGGGGTGATGTAGCATTTCTACCCTCGTTGGGGCCCGCTTTTATTTCGTCCCTTTCAATCGGGACCCCCGAGAATGTAGGGGTGATGTAGCAATCTGGACTTTTTTGGGCTTGCTTTGAATTTGTCCCTTATGTTGGGGATCCCCGAGAATGCAGGGGTGATGTAGCATTTCCGCCCTCTTTTGGGCCCGCTTTGAATTTGTCCCCTATGTTGGGCATCCCGAAGAATGCAGGGGAGATGTAGCATTTGTGCCCTATTTTGCGCTTGCTTCCATTTTGTCTCCTTTGTTGGGGACCCATGAGAATGCAGGGGTGATGTAGCATTTCCGCCCTCTTTTGGGGCTCGCTTTGATTGTGTCCCCTTTGTTGGGGACCCGCGAGAATGCAGGGGTGATGTACCATTTCTGCCCTCTTTTTGGCCCGCTTTGATTTCCCCCCTTTTTTGGGGACCCCAAAGAATGAGGGGTGATGTAGTATTTCTGCCTTCTTTTTGGCCCGCTTTGATTTCGTCCCTTTTGTTGCGGACCCCCGAGAATGCAAGGTTGATGTGGCATTTCGGCCCTCTTTTGGGCCCGCTTTGAGTTTGTCCCCTTTGTTGGGCACCCCCGAGAATGCAGGGGTGATGTACCATTTCCGCCCTCTTTTGGGCCCGCTTTGATTTTGTACCCTCAGTTGGGGACCCCCGAGAATGCAGGGGTGATGTAGCATTTCCGCCCTCTTTTGGGCCCGGTTTGATTTTGTCCCCTTTGTTGGGGACCCCCGAGAATGCAGGGGTGATGTAGCATTTCCGCCCTCTTTTGGGCCCGCTTTGATTTGTCCCTTTTGTTGGGGACCCCCGAGAATGCAAGGATGATGTTGCTTTTCTGCCCTCTTTTGGGCCCGCTTTAATTTTGTCCCCTTTGTTGGGGACCCCCGAGAATGCAGGGTTGATGTAATATTTCTCCCTTCTTGTTGGCCCACTTTGATTTTGTCCCCTATGTTGGGGACCCCCGGAGAATGCAGAGGTGATGTAGCATTTGTGCCCTCTTTTGGGCCCGCTTTGATTTTGTCCCTTTTGTTGGGGACCCCGGAGAATGAAGGGGCGATGTAGCATTTCCGCCCCCTTTTGGGCCCGCTTTGATTTTGTCCCTTTTGTTGGGGACCCCGGAGAATGCAGGGGTGATGTAGCATTTCCCCCCTCTATTGGGCCCGCTTTGATTTTTTTCAGGTATTGGGGACCTCCGAGAATGCAGGGGTGATGTAGCATTTCCGCCCTCTTTTGGGCCGGCTTTGATTTTGTCCCCTATGTTGAGCATCCCGGGGAATGCAAGGGGTGATGTAGCATTTGTGCCCTATTTTGGTATTGCTTTCATTTTGTCTCTTTTGTTGGGGACCCATGAGAATGCAGGGGTGATGTAGCATTTCCGCCCTCTTTTGGGCCCGCTTTGATTTTGTCCCCTTTGTTGGGGACTCCCGAATGCAGGGGTGATGTAGCATTTCCGCCCTCTTTTGGTCCCGCTTTCATTTTGTCCTCTTTGTTGGGGACCCCCAAGAAGGCACAGGTGACGTAGCATTTCGGCCCTCTTTTGGGGCTGCTTTGATTTGTCCCCTTTGTTGGGGACTCCCAAGAGTGCAGCGGTGATGTAGTATTTCTGCGGGCCCAAAAAAGGGCGGAAATACTACATCACCCCTGCATTCTCTAGGGTCCCCAACAAAAGGGACAAAATCAAAGCGGGCCCAAAAGAGGGCGGAATTGCTACATCATCCCTGCATTCTCGGGGGTCCCCAACAAAAGGGGACAAAATCAAAGCGGGCCCAGAAGAGGGCGGAAATGCTACATCACCCCTGCATTCTCGGGGGTCCCCAACAAAAGGGACAAAATCAAAGCGGGCCCAAAAGAGGGCAGAAATGCGACATCACCCGTGCATTCTGGGGTCCCCAACAAAAGGGACAAAATCAAAGCAGGCCCAAAAGGGGGCGGAAATGCTGCATTATCCCTGCATTCTCGGGGGTCCCCAACAAAGGCGACAAATCAAAGCGGGCCCCAAAGAGAATGCAAAGGCTACATCACCCCCGCATTCTCGGGGGCAAAAGGGACAGAATGCTACATAACCTCTGCATTCTCGGGGGTCCCGCACAAAAGGGGACGAAATCAAAGCGGGCCCAAAAGAGGGCGGAAATGCTACATCACCTCTCCACTCGGGGGTACCCAACAAAGGGGACTAACTCAAAGCGGGCCCAAATGAGGGCGGAAATGCTACACCGCCCCTGCATTATCCGGGGTCCCCAACAAAAGGGACAAAATCAAAGCGGGCCCAAAAGAGGGCACAAATGCTACATCACCCCTGCATTCTCACGGATCCCCAACAAAGGGGACGATCAAAGCGGGCCCCAAAGAGAACGCAAAGGCTACATCACCCATGCATTCTCGGGGGTCCTCAACAAAAGGGACAAATTGAAAGCAGGCCCAAAAGAGGGCACAAATGCTACATAACCCCTGCATTCTCAGGGGTCCCCAACAAAAGGGGACAAACTCAAAGCGGGCCCAAAAGAGGGCGGAAATGCTACATCAACCCTGCATTCTGCGGGGGTCCCCAACAAAGGGGACAAAATCAAAGCGGGCCAAAAAGAAGGCAGAAATACTACATCACCCCTGCATTCTCGGGGGTCCCCAACAAAGGGGATAAAATCAAAGTGAGCCCAAAAGAGGGCGGAAATGCTACATCAACCCTGCATTCTCGGGCGTCCCCAACAAAGGGGATAAAATCAAAGTGAGCCCAAAAGAGGGCGGAAATGCTACATCACCCCTTCATTCTCGGGGGTCCCCAACAAAAGGGACAAAATCAAAGCGGGCCCAAAAAAGGACGGAAATGCTACATCACCCCTGCATTCTCGGGGGTCTGCAACAAATGGGACAAATTAAAGCGGGCCAAAAAGAGGGCAGAAATACTACATCACCCCTCCATTCTCGGGGGTCCCCAACAAAGGGGGAAAAATATTGGAGCCGGCGCAAAAGGGGGCGGAAATACTACACCACCTTTGCATTCCCCGGGGTCCCCAAAAAAGGGGACAAAGTGGAAGCGGGCCCAAAAAAGGGGGGAATTGCTACATCACCCCTGCATTCTCGGGGGTCCCCAAAAAAAGGGACAAAATCAAAGCGGGCCGAAAAAAGGGCGGAAATGCTACATCACCCCTGCATTCTCCGGGGTCCCCAACAAAAGGGACAAAATCAAAGCGGGCCCCAAAGAGGGCGGAAATGCTACATCACCCCTGTATTCTCGGGGGTCCCCAACAAAAGGGACGAAATCAAAGCGGGCCCAAATGAGGGCAGAAATGCTACATCACCCTTGCATTCTTGGGGATCCCCAACAAAAGAGGACAAACTCAAAGCGGCCCCAGAAGAGGGCTCAAATGCTACATCACGCGTACATTCTCGGGGGGTCCCCAACAAAGGGGACAAAATCAAAGCGGGACCAAATGAGGGCAGAAACCCTACATCACCCCTGCATTCTCGGGGGTCCCCAACAAAAGAGGACAAAATCAAAGCGGGCCCAGAAGAGGGCGGAAATGCTACATTGCCCATGCATTCTAGGGGTCCCCAACAAAGGGGGACAAACTCAAAGCGGGACCAAATGAGGGCGGAAATGCTGCATCACCCCTGCATTCTCGGGGGTCCCCAACAAAAGGGACAAAATCAAAGCGGGACCAAAAGAGGGCGGAAATGCTACATCACCCCTGCATCCTCGGGGGTCACCAACAAAAGGGGACAAAATCAAAGGGGGACCAAATGAGGGCGGAAATGCTACATCACCCCTGCATTCTCGGGGTCCCCAACAAAGGGGACAAACTCAAAGCGGGACCAAATGAGGGCAGAAATGCTACATCACCCCTGTATTCTCGGGGGTCCCCAACAAAAGGGACAAAATCAAAGCCGGACCAAAAGAGGGCGGAAATGCTACATCACCCCTGCATTCTCGGGGGTCCCCAACAAAAGGGGACAAACTCAAAGCGGGCCCAAAAGAGGGCAAACTTGCTACATCACCCCCGCATTCTCCGGGATCCCCAACGAAAGGGGACAAAATCAAAGCGGGCCCAAAAGAGGGCGGCTATGCTACATCACCCCTGCATTCTCCGGGGTCCCCAACAAAAGGGGACAAACTCAAAGCGGGACCAAATGAGGGCGGAAATGCTACATCACCCCTACATTCTCGGGGTCCCCAACAAAAGGGGACAAACTCAAAGCGGGCCCAAATGAGGGCAGAAATGCTACATCACCCCTGCATTCTCCGGGATCCCCAACAAAAGGGGACAAAATCAAAGCGGGGCCAAAAGAGGGCGGCTATGCTACATCACCCCTGCATTCTCGGGGGTCCCCAACAAAAGGGGACAAAATCAAAGCGGGCCCAAAAGAGGGCGGAAATGCTACATCACCCCTGCATTCTCCGGGGTCCCCAACAAAAGGCACAAACTTAAAGCGGGCCCAAAAGAGGGTAGAAATGCTACATCACCCCTGCATTGTCGGGGGTCCCCAATAAAAGGGGACAAAATCAAAGCGGGCCCAAATGAGGGCGGAAATGCTACATCACCCCTGCATTCTCGGGGGTCCCCAACAAAGGGGACAAAATCAAAGCAGCCCAAAAAGAAGGCAAAAATACTACATCACCCCTGCATTCTTGGGGATCCCCAACAAAGGGGACAAAATCAAAGCGGGCCCAAAAGAGGGCGGAAATGCTACATCACCCCTGCATTCTCCGGGGGCCCCCAACAAAGGGGACAAAGTGAAAGCAGGCCCAAAAGAGGGCGGAAATGCTACATCACCCCTGCATTCTCAGGGGTCCCCAACAAAGGGGAGAAAATCAAAGCGGGCCCAAAAGTGGGCGGAAATGCTACATCACCCCTACATTCTTAGGGGTTCCCAACAAAGGGGACAAAATCAAAGCGGGCGCAAATGAGAGCAGAAATGCTACATCACCCCTGCATTCTCGGGGGTCCCCAACAAAAGGGACAAAATCAAAGCGGGCGCAAAAGAGGGCGGAAATGCTACATCACCCCTACATTCTCAGGGGTTCCCAACAAAGGGGATAAAATCAAAGCGGGCCCAAATGAGGGCAGAAATGCTACATCACCCCTGCATTCTGGGGGGTCCCCAACAAAAGAGGACAAAATCAAAGCGGGCCCAGAAGAGGACGGAAATGCTACATCACCCCTACATTCTCGGGGGTCCCCAACAAAAGGGGACAAACTCAAAGCGGGCCCAAATGAGGGCAGAAATGCTACATCACCCCTGCATTCTGCGGGGTCCCCAACAAAAGGGACAAAATCAAAGCGGGCCGAAAAAAGGGCGGAAATGCTACATCACCCCTTCATTCTCGGGGGCCCCAAACAAAGGGGACAAAGTGAAAGCAGGCCCAAAAGAGGGCGGAAATGCTACATCACCCCTGCATTCTCAGGGGTCCCCAACAAAGGGGAGAAAATCAAAGCGGGCCCAAAAATGGGCGGAAATGCTACATCACCCCTACATTCTCGGGGGTCCCCAACAAATGAGGACAAAATCAAAGCGGGCCCAGAAGAGGGCGGAAATGCTACATCACCCCTGCATTCTCGGGGTCCCCAACAAAAGGGGACAAACTCAAAGCGGGCCCAAATGAGGGCAGAAATGCTACATCACCCCTGCATTCTCGGGAGTCCCCAACAAAAGGGGACAAAATCAAAGCGGCCCAAAAGAGGGCGGAAATGCTACATCACCCCTGCATTCTGCGGGGGTACCAAACAAAGGGGACAAAGTCAAAGCGGGCCCAGAAGAGGGCAGAAATGCTACATCACCCCTGCATTCTCGGGTGCCCCCAACAAAAGGGGACAAAATCAAAGCGGGCCCAGAAGAGGGCAGAAATGCTACATCACCCCTGCATTCTCGGGGGTCCCCAACAAAAGGGGACAAAATCAAAGCGGGCCCAGAAGAGGGCAGAAATGCTACATCACCCCTGCATTCTCGGGGGTCCCCAACAAAAGGGGACAAAATCAAAGCGGGCCCAGAAGAGGGCAGAAATGCTACATCACCCCTGCAGTCTCGGGGTCCCCAACAAAAGGGACAAAATCAGGGCGGGCCCAAAAGAGGCCGCAAATGCTACATCACCCCTGCATTCTCGGGGGTCCCCAACAAAGGGGACAAAATCAAAGCGGGCCCAGAAGAGGGCAGAAATGCTACATCACCCCTGCATTCTCGGGAATCCCCAACAAAAGGGGACAAAATCAAAGCGGGCCCAAAAGAGGGCGGAAATGCTACATCACCCTTGCATTCTGCGGGGGTACCAAACAAAGGGGACAAAGTCAAGGCAGGCCAAAAAGAGGGCAAAAATGCTACATCACCCCTGCATTCTCGGGGGTCCCCAACAAAAGGGACAAAATCAAAGCGGGCCCAAATGAGGGCGGAAATCCTACATCACCCCTGCATTCTCGGAGGTCCCCAACAAAAGGGACAAAATCAAAGCGGGCCCAAATGAGGGCACAAATCCTACATCACCCCTGCATTCTCGGAGGTCCCCAACAAAGGGGACAAAATCAAAGCGGGCCAACAAGAAGACAGAAATACTGCATCACCCGTGCATTCCCGGGAGTACCCAACAAAGGGGACAAAATCAAAGCGGGCCGAAAAAAGGGCGGAAATGCTACATCACCCCTGCATTCTCGGGGGTCCCCAAAAAAGGGGACAAAGTCAAAGTA